>CM075652.1:123422500-128422500 GCA_037953625.1 Crotalaria pallida | reverse complement strand
TGAGGATGGTATGCAGAACTCAGTTTCAATCTTGAACCCAAGGCTCTATGCAGATCTTCCCAGAACTTCGATGTAAACCTCAGATCGCGATCAGATACAATGCTTGATGGTACACCGTGCAGACGAACAACTTCTTTGATGTACAACTGGGTGAGCTTTTCCAGCGAATAGCGCATATTCACGGGAATGAAATGCGCCGACTTGGTCAAACGATCCACTATCACCCAGATTGCATCATGACCAGTAGATGTCCTTGGCAATCCTGACACGAAATCCACAACAGAATCTCCAAAGGAAGTAACTCCCCTCCTGGCCTTTGATGTTCCACCTTGGCCTTCTGACATACCAAACAACATGCCACATACTCAGCTACGTCTCTCTTCAAACCAGGCCACCAAAATAGCTTCTTTAAGTCCTGGTACATTTTGGTAGCTCCCAGATGCATACTCATCTTACACTTATGCGCTTCATCCAGAATCATCCTTCTTACTTCTAAATCATCAGGCACACAAATCCTTGTTTTAAAGCGAAGGATTGCATCCTTCCCTTCTTGAAACTCCAATTCTTTGCCTTCTTCCATCAACTTCCTCTTTTCTATGAGCTTTTTATCCTTGCGTTGCAAATCCCGAATCCTTTGCAAAAACTCATTAGCAATCTGCAGCATTCCCATCTTGATACTTGTCGGCTCCACTTGCATTGTCAGACTCAAATCCCAGAATTCCTATATCAGTGCAGCTTCTCTGACCATCATTGCACTGATGTGCATTGCCTTCCTACTCAATGCATCTGCCACAACATTGGCCTTTCCAGGATGATAATGGAGTTCAAACTCATAATCCTTCAAAAACTCCATCCATCGGCGTTGCCTCATATTCAACTCCTTTTGATCAAAGAGGTACTTTAAACTCTTATGGTCACTGAACACCCGAAACGTAGTGCCATAGAGATAGTGCCTCCAGATCTTTAATGCAAACACCACAGCTGCCAGCTCCAGATCATGGGTTGGATAGTTCATTTCATGAACTTTTAGCTGTCTCGAGGCATAGGCGACGACTTGTCCCTCTTGCATCAAAACACACCCAAGACCTTGTTTCGACGAGTCACAATACACATCAAAACTCTTTTGTGTATCGGGCAGAACCAATACAGGAGACGATGTCAACCTTTCCTTCAACTCTTGAAAACTCCTTTCACATTTCTCATCCCATAGGAATGGTTGATCTTTCCGAGTCAACTTCGTCAGAGGCAGTGAAATCTTCGAGAAACCTTCGATAAACCTTCTATAATAACCAGCCAAACCAAGAAAGCTTCTCACCTCCGTGACCGACTTTGGTTGCTCCCATTGCAAAACCGAACTTACTTTCGTCGGATCAACGGCTATTCCCTTGTCTGAAATCACATGCCCCAAGAACTTAACCTCCTTCAGCCAGAACTCACACTTTGTAAGTTTGGCGTATAATTGCTTCTCCTTTAGGATGCTCAACACTATCCTCAAGTGTTCGGCATGCTCCTCCGGGCTCTTAGAGTAAATGAGAATATCATCAATGAATACAACCACGAACGAATCTAAGTAAGGTCTAAAGATTCGATTCATGTAGTCCATGAAAATGGCTGGTGCATTAGTCAATCCGAACGGCATCACGACATACTCACAATGTCCGTATCGAGATCGAAATGCAGTCTTAGAGATATCCTCTTCTCTTATCCTGATCTGATGGTATCCTGACCTCAAATCGATCTTAGAAAATACTGAAGCTCCACGGACTTGATCCATAAGGTCATCTATCCTCGGCAATGGATACTTGTTCTTGATGGTGACCTTATTCAGTTGCCGGTAGTCGATTCACATCCTCATACTACCATCTTTCTTCTTGACAAACAAAACCGGAGCACCCCAAGGTGACACACTTGGTCGGATCATCTGTTTCTGTAACAATTCCTCAATCTGCTTCTTCATTTCCGCCATTTCCGATGGTGCCATTCTATAGGGAGCGATAGAAATGGGACCAGTTCCCGGAACTAAGTCGATACCGAATTCAATTTCTCTTCTTGGTGGCAGACCAGGGATCTCATCAGCAAAAACTTCCGGAAAGTCTCTGACAATGGGGATCTCTTCCATCCTTGGACCATTCTCCTCCACCTCAGAGTTGAACAGGCACACGTAGCCGGAGGGTTTTGGGCTTCTATAGGTCACTACTTTTCTATCACAATCAATGATTACTTGGTTTTGACTTAACCAGTCCATTCCCAAGATCACATCTAATTGTACTAAGGGTAAGCAGATCAAATCTACTTTAGAGGTTTGTCCTAACACTTCTATACAACAGTTAAGACATGCTCTAGAAACTACAATTGGAGCATTGGTAGGGGTTTCTACTTTGAGAGCATAAGGCATTTCAGACATCATCAAGCCTAACCGGTTTACACATTCATACGAAACGAATGAATGCGTTGCACCAGAATCAAACAAAACATAGGAAGACTGACCATTAAGCAAGTATTTACCTTGCACCAGATCAGAAGACCGACTTGCTTCCACACCACTAAGGGTGAAAACTCTCCCTTGAGCCATAGGCCTATCAGCAGCCCCTCTTGAGTTGGCCTTGGCCGGTTCCTTGCAGTCTCTTGCAAAATGTCCCGGCTTTCCACAGTTAAAGCAACCACATGTCCCCCAACACACACGGCCATAGTGATTGCGCTTGCACTTGTCACAGAATGGAGCCTCGCTCCGATAATCTCTTCTATCAGAACCACCAGCTTTTCCTTTGCCTTTCCCTCGGCGATCATACGGTCCTTTGCCTCGGTTGTTGAAACCTTTACGCCTCTGAGGTCCATAGCCTTGATTGTCCTTCTTCTCCGAGACTTGCATCTCCTCAGCCTTGGTATCATCTTCATACATCCTACACATGTCTACCAATGCAGGAAAGCTTTGAATCCGCTGGTAGCTGAAGATCGACTTCAACTTTGGCCCCAAGCCTCCTTCAAACTTAATGCATTTACTCCTATCATCTGGATTGTTCTTATAATATGGAGAGTATTTCATCAGCTCCTCAAACTTAGCTGCATACTCACCCACACTCATGTTTCCTTGCTTCAGCTGCAAGAACTCTACCTCCTTCTTCCTTCTCAAGTCCTCAGGGAAATACTTTTGGAGAAACTTCTCCATGAATACTCCCCAACTTACCTCTCTTCCTTCATATTGCAGAAGCTGCATCGTGTGATTCCACCAGTTCTCAGCTTCCTCCTCTAACATGTAGGTTGCATACGCCACCTTTTGAACATCAGAACACTCCAACGTTCTCAAGATCTTATCCATGGTGTGAATCCACTTGTTGGCCTCTTCCAGTTTAAATCCTCCTTCAAACTTTGGCGGATTACAGCTTCTAAAATCAGCCAAAGTCTTCGCTTCAGCGTTACCCACATTACCTTGATGAGACGGGTTGACCAGTTGAGATGGTTGTTGAGACTGTCGTTGCATGGCTTCCAGCACCGTGGTGATCCTTTCTAGCATCGCATTAGTGTGATTTTGGTTTCTAGTTGCCATATTAGACCTGCGCTATGGGCTTATGGTCACATATGTTGAACCAAAGAAACTTCCATTACACTACCTATTCTAAGGCTCTATCTTAAACTTATTAAATCTACAATCAATTGCGTCTTGTACTCAAAGAGACAAGATACAAACAAATCAAGGGTATTTAAACCTCAACCAACAAAATAAAAACATTCAAAGTAATGTAATTGCCTTGGAGATACCTGCTTGATGTTGATGGCTACCTTTCTGAACTACTTCCACTACTACAGGATCTGACTTTTGCTCTGATACCACTGAGTGTGACACCCTTCCGGATTACCCAAATATAATAAAGTAATTAAGCTTTCATATTGGATAATGTATGGACTTGTGAGTGTTAAGAAAATAGGGAAAATAAGATTTTCTTTCAAAGCGGGTGCACAAATCGTCAATTGGAATTCTTGGAGAATAAACTTTAACCATTTCAAAACATTTGTATCGAGTTCGGCGATCTCTAAAACCTATTCACAAATAGGTTAACATTCGCTCTTTGGAAACATCTTTGTATCATACAAGTAATCAAAGTTACCCATGCTTTGTTTGATAAAACTAATACCATCAAATAATATTTATAGCCGAGATCTTAAGTAGATTAAATCAGAGTAAAGCGGAATTTATCGGACTATGCGATTTAATAGTAAGATAAACATAAGTTTTCAATATATATATATATATATATATGAAGAGTAGTGAGTACATAGTCCCATAATCAAAGTCTCCAAGATCCAACATATACAAGCCCATAAACAGATCTACATAATAGTGTATCTAAACCCCCAGAGTACTCCAAAAGTATATCTACAATCAATGTACATAACCAAAACATAAACTCCAAGGGTGGTCACGTAGATCTGGCATCATCAGATGTAGTAGTAGTGATAGCAGAAGTCTCCAAGAAACATAGGTAGTAAGGTAGTAGCATCATCATCAACACAGCAGCAGCAACAAGTCTCCTCCACAGCATCCACACATCGGACCCACTGATCCTCATCACATACCATATGCATATACCTAGGGATCATCGTCCCTCCAATCACTCCCAGTAGAATGCACGACAGGCTCGCTCCCACTCTCGTCCTCCACGGGATCCTCCTCGATCTCATCCGAGGGAGAGTGTACCCTACCACTGGGTACCGGGTCAGGTGATGGTGAAACCCTGACTGGGCTCCTCGGATCAGAAGGGGGAGTCTCCTCGCGGACGACTCTCGAAGTAAAAGGGTGAGAGCGTGTAGGTCGAAAACGAAAACTATGGTAAGAGCGAGCTGGTCGCGTGGGAGGTGGTTCATGATAAGTGTAAAACGGGGGTACATGCATAGTGTATATGATGGGAATCCTAAATCTACGAGGACGGAATCGGATCAACGGGTTCGGGTGGTAGAAGGTAACCTCTACCTCACCCTCGAACACCGCGCGATGATCCTCATAGATCCATGTACCACTAGGAAGTGGCCGGATCTCGATGCAAGCAATGTAACGAGACATCACCTACAAAGGCATAGGGGTAAGCAATTCTATACACATAACCAATAGAGAATAAATTGTGCAATATGAATATGTAATATGCATCAATTAACAACAATCACATATAACACTTAGCAGTTAATGAATGCACGTAGGATGCTCACACTTATTTCATTTATCACAATTAATTTAAATGAGTGGCATGATGCATGACTTTAGCTCTCAAGCCTATCTCCATCATACTATGTCACTCTCTGACGTCCATCCCTGACAACCCAGCACTCAACAGTGCGTTGTATTCCTAGGTATACAACAATTCGTACATTCACCTAGAATGTACACGACAAGCTTGGTATCCATGCCACCCGAGCATATCCCGTCATCCAAACGGACCGTCATCCAAATGGTATAACCATATCGGCATTCCCTCAGCCGACCACGTCAACGACGTGTCATCAAGCAAGCGTATTGGCACTCCCAGAGGCCCTCCACATGTTTACCAAAAACATGATATACGTCCTACCAACCAAACTCCAGAATGAATGCATTACCTTACTTAAAAGAGATTGATTGATGTTTTATCCTTTTATTAATACATTACGCGCCTCCCGAGCAACGTATCATTATTCAAATGAAAACATCATAACATCAATCAATTTCCTCTAAGTCCAGGATCACTTGGTTTATTGTCCTCTATGAGTTACAAAATGACTTAGAATTGAAAATGGTATTTTTAAGTATCTGACTAAAAATACTCGAGTTTTTCCCAAAATACTCGAGTAGTTTATCATTTTCCAGATTCTACTCGAGTTATTCATAATTATACTCGAGTCGTTCATGTCTTTTCAGAGATTTAGGGTTTCAGGTCTTCATAAATATACTCGAGTGATTCATGAGATACTCGAGTATTCCATTACCCAGAATACTCGAGTAGTTCATACATTACTCGAGTGTTCAATCTGATTCCCAAGTTGGTGCGCCAATTTTCACTCTGGTGCACCATGAAATACTCGAGTATTAAGCCAAATACTCGAGTATCTGCAGACAGAACAGAGTGAAACTTGGTTTTTACATACCATTTCAATTTCTAAACATTTTTAACCCAAAACAGTGATCACAATAGTTCATATACCACATATTGAACATGTTAACATACTCATTTCATATCAAATAACAAATTTGACAGAGAATCAATCCATTATGCATGAAATATACAATTTAGCAACTCAACACTTCAAATTGCAAAATAAGCACAATATTCATGAAACAAAGTTCATTTAAGCTTGCATGCATGATATAGAACTTGCTCATCACAGTCATAGAGCATGGATTGGTCTCCAAACCAAAGTTCCTATTCAAACTAAGCCCTTAGAGCCTCTTGGTGGCTCTCTAACACAAATAATGAAATTTAAACTCTATCTAGTGAATATAATTACTTCCCCTTACCTCTCAGATGTTTTCCAAACAAAAATTGACAAGAAAAAGGCTCCAAAATTCTCAGACCAACTTCAAATGCCACATGCAGAGCATTTTGAGTACCACACCAAAATGGAATTGGTTTGTACATGAAACAAAAGATTAAATTCGGGAAATTAGATTTTCTGGACTCTATGCAACATAATCTAACTAAAGGAATCAAATTTGAGACTCGAGAATTCGTGAGCTTACCAGAAATCAAGATCAAAGTAAGCTCCAAGCAACACTTTGACAGAACAAGCTCCAACTTCTCAGCTCCAATTCTCTCAACACACTCACTCAATCCTCACGATTTTACTCTCTATACAAAGCTCAAGATGTAAGCTTTGTATTTGTGTATGATTTGTGTTTCAATTTGACTCTGAGAAAGAGAATCGAAGAGGACAATCCAGGAACCCTAACTTGAAGCAACAACACAAACTTTGGCCAAATCCTCACGAATTCGGTGTTGATCGACTTAAATAGAGTGAGAGAACGCCCATGCATGGCGACACGACTACCATGGATGTGGAATGGTGGTGATTTCGTGTCAACGACACGAAATCGTTGGTGGTGACTCACCAAACGCACTAACTCGTGCAATTGGACCCAGAATACTCGAGTTTTTCAGAAAATACTCGAGTATTTTTCCCAATTTTTGAAAAATAATTATTTTATTTACTTTCCCTCCAAAATCTTTCCTATAATTACCTCTAGGTCCCAACCCAGGGACTAATATGCAAAATACTCATCTTAGGCATTTATTATATTTATTAAATCAATTCACACACATATACCAACTATATAAACACATATTTTAATCAAGGATTAATATGGAAATAATTAATTATAATTAATTTATAATTAACATTTCATTAATCGGGGATTAAAATTTTGGGGTGTTACACAATGAGATGAAAGGAAGATAATAGTGGGTCACTAAGGAAGGGAATGAGAGAAGTGAATAATTAATGGAAACCTAAGAAGAGCTAAGAAATTAAAAGAACAAAAGAGAATAAAGGAACTAAAAACGAAGAGAAAAGATAAGTTAATGTTGAGAAAGAAATAACAGACCGGCACAGGATGGTTGTGAGACCCTATGGCCTAAATGGAAAAAATGTAAACGGCGCAGGATGGTTGTGAGACCCTGTGGATAAAAGGTAAACGACGCAGGATGGTTGTGAGACCCTGTGGCCAAATAATAAAAGGTAAACGACGCATGATGGTTGTGAGACCCTATGGCTAAATAATAAAAGGTAAACGACGCAGGATGGTTATGAGGCCCTGTGGCCAAATAGTAAAAGGTAAAAGGCGCAGGATGGTTGTGAGACCCTGTGGCCAAATAGTAAAAAGTAAACGGTGCAGGATGGTTGTGAGACCTGTGGCCAAATTGTGAAAGAGTAACCGACACAGGATGGTTGTGAAACCCTGTGGCCAAATGATAAAAAGGAAATGGAAAAGTGTTAAAAAGTGAAATGAATGGGAATGAATGTATGAATGATTATGTTGTTGTATGTTAATAATATGGGAATGAATGTATGAATGATTATGTTGTTGTATGTTAATAATATGGGAATGAATGTATGAATGATTATGTTGTTGTATGTTAATAATAATGTTAGGCTTATTTATTACAATGACCTCTTAGAGGTTATTTCCTAAGTTCTGTGTAATGCTACCCTTCTTGCTATAAGAAGGTTCAATATCAAGTTCATGAATTACCTCTTTTCCATGTGCCATGAGACATAGGTTGGCTGCTTCATTCTGCTCATCCGAGCTCTCCTCATTGTCTAGCCATGAAAGATATGCTTGTCTCCCTTTCCTTGAGCTTGACGCATTTCTTTTGGAATTCTCCTTCTTTTTCTGATATTGAATGCAGTCCGCCCGAATATGCCCCGGTTTGCCGCATTTGTGACTAGTGATAGAAGAACCTCCACTTTTGTGTGCATCTTTCTTCAAGGAATTATTGAAGTTGTTTTTCTTTTTCAAAAATCTTCCAAATCTTTTCACCAAGAGTCCCATGTGCTCATCACTGATAGATTTTTTTCAGAGTCTCCTTCTGATGTTGGTGCTTCAGCCTTGAACGCAAGACCTTTCACCTTTTTTTTCTCCTCTTCGTGTTGTGCTAATCTTTTGAGTTCACTTTCATGTTCTTGAAGCTTTCCGAAGAGAGTCGCAAATGACATTGTTGAAAGATTTCTTGACTCCATAATTGCAGTCACTTTGGGTTGCCATTCTCTTCCTAAGCACCTCAACACTTTGTTGATTAGCTCTTCATTAGTGAATTTATTCCCCAATGTTATGAGTTGATTAACGATCATTGTGAACCTCTTTTGAATTTCTTGGACTTATTCTCCGTCCTTCATCCTGAACAATTCATATTCTCCAATTAGAGTGTTGATTCTCGACCTCTTGACCTCATTTGTACCTTCATGTGTGACTTCCAAAGTATCCCACATTTCCTGTGTTGTCTCACATGTAGATATCCTGAAAAACTCATCATAACTCAAAGAAGATGTTATTATGTTTTTCGCTTTCAAGTGGTACTGGACTCTTCGTTCCTCTTCTTTCGTCCACTCACCCATAGGCTTGTTGACGGTGATTCCGTTTACCACACAGGTAGGAACGTAGGGTCCATTAACAACAGCATCCCAAACTTTTAATCCTACTCATTGAATAAAAATTTTAATTCTCGCTTTCTAATAAGCGTACCCCACACCATCAAACATGGGGGGCCTATTTAATAGAACTCCCTTCACCACCAAACGGAGAGTTTGAGCCATTACTCTTGAGACTGTTAAGTCCTTTAACACAAGAGACTAACTCTGATGCCAATTGTTAGGAACGGCCTCAAACCTCGAGAGGGGGGGTGAATCGAGTTTTATTAATTTATTGAAAATTACTCGAACGTTTAAAAATGTTTTGTGGACAGATTAGAAATTCGAACGTGAAGGCAAATCGTTAGATAAATAATTAAATAGAGTTGCGCGGAAACGATTTAAAATAATAAAATAGCAGAAAGTAAAAGAGATAGGGAAGAGGAACACGCAAACCAATTTTTATACTGGTTCAGTCTTTCCAGCGAAAGACCTACGTCCAGCCCCCAAGCGACCCGCTTGAGCCTTTTATAAACTTGCAAATTGAGCCGCACCCAATTACAACCAGAACGCCCCGCACACTACTAGGAACCTTCGTTCGCTAGGGAACTCAAATCACTCAAGTGTTCCTCACCCTATGAACGTGCCACACGTTCAACTAGGAGATACACTCCCTAATCACTATGGTTGAATATGATATGATGTGAGTGATGTTGGAAGTCAAGCTAGTTGGAAGGCATGCTTCAAACTCTCTATGGACTTCAAGTTTAACTCAAATATATGTTTTGATGATAACAAGCCAACTCAAGTTCAAGCTCACAAGTGCAAGTGTCATTCAAGATTGAAGACTCAAGCAAGCATAGATTAGAAACCTTCTCCTTAGATCAAATGTAAGGTAATGAAGTTTTTGTTTCCTTAAGAGTTACAAAGCCAATAAGTTTTTCATTTTAGAGAGAAGAAGAAAAACGTGTTTTTGCATGAAAAAGTGTTTTCTGCATTTAATCTTAGTAAAATACTTGATGTTACAAAACTCTGTATATTTGTATGTTTGCAAGAGAGAGTAATCGATTATTTTCTCAACTAATCGATTAACTTTGTTGCATCATAGAAAAATCAGAGAGGCTGTAATCGATTAATTGAATTTTGTTAATCAGTTACTTTCTTATGAAAGTAATCGATTACATAGGTCAAGTAATCGATTATAATTGTTGCATCATATATTTTTCATAGGCTTAGTAATCGATTACAAGCTTTGTAGTAATCGATTACATGATGTTGCATCATATGCATACCAAAGGCTCAGTAATCGATTAACTCCCTAGTGTAATCGATTATTATGAGTTGCATCATACAATGAACAGGAGTGGTGTAATCGATTAACTATTCTTGGTATAATCGATTACGTGGTTTTCAAATGAATTTAAGAATTTCTATTTTTGAAGGAATAATCGATTACCTTCATAAAGTAATCGATTACTTCATGTTTTATTGAAAAACGTGTCAAAATCATTTTGATTATTTCCTGATTTGTTTTTATATAAAAGATTCTGATTTATTTTATAAAATTCGAAAATGATTTTAAGTTTGAATTATTTCCTTTTTGGTTTTAAGAATCAAATCTTTATTTTATTTCGTAAATCATTTTGATTTAGTTTTGATTTTAAAACTTATTTCAAATCTTATTTTATTTTATTTTGATTTTGTTTTACTTATTAAAAATCTTTTTGATTCTAAAAGGTTTTTCTTTTTAAATCAAAATCACTCCAACATTAAGAATCATTCTCATTCGATCAAAACTCTTTTTCATTCATTCATTCTACTACACTTTTCTCTCTTCTTCTTCTCAAGTCTTCTGCTTTTCATCGTTCATATTTTCTGAAGAACATAAACTATTATTGGTTGAGTGACTTCTAGAGAAACTTCTACTTCACTATCATAGAGCATATTGTTGTATCTGTGTTTTGAGAACACACAAAGCTATTGTAATCACTATCACTTTCTTATATTTGAAACCTTCGTGGTTAGGGAGAGAATCCCTTAGTGGACGTGTGATACGTCGTAGGGCGAGGAACCCTGCTGTGTGATTGAGGCCCCTAGCGAACGGAGGTTCCTAGTAGTGTGCGGGGTGCTCTTGGTTGTAATAGGGTGCGGCTCTATTGCTTGGTATAAGAACTCTCAGGCGGGTCGCTTGGGGACTGGACTAGGCCTTTCGACGGGAAGGCTGAACCAGTATAAAATTCACCAGTGCAAGCTTTTCTATCCCTATCTCTTTTAATTTCCGCATATTTCTATTTTTACGTTTCCGCGCTACTTGATTATTTTTTTCTATCGTTTTCGCGATCGGTTTCAAACGCTTAATCTCTCCATCTCAAATCAATTTTTAATTTATAACGGTTTTTACAATACATTAATAAAACTCGATTCACCCCCCCCTCTCGAGATTTTGAGGCCAAAACCAACAATTGGCATCAGAGCTAGTCTCTTGTGTTAAGACTTAACCGTCTCAAGAGTATGGCTTCAAACTCTCTGTTTGGAGGTGAAGGGAGTTCTATTAACCGTCCTCCCATGTTTGATGGGGTAGGGTACGCGTATTGGAAAGCCCGTATGAAAATTTTTATTCAAGGAGTAGGATTAAAAGTTTGGGATGCAGTCGTAAATGGTCCCTACGTTCCTACCTATGTGGTAAATGGTAACACCGTCGATAAGCCTATGGCTGAATGGACGGAGGAGGAGGAACGTAGAGTCTAGTACGACTTGAAAGCGAAAAATATTATAACATCTGCTTTGAGCTATGATGAGTTTTTCAGGATTTCAACATGCGAGACAGCACAACAAATGTGGGATACGTTGGAAGTCACGCATGAAGGTACGACTGAAGTAAAGAGATCAAGAATCAATACGCTGACTGGTGAATATGAGCTATTCAGAATGAAAGATGGAGAATCAATTCAAGAGATCCAAAAACGCTTCACAATGATTGTAAATCAACTGACGACATTGGGGAAGAAATTCACCAATGAGGATCTCATTAACAAAGTCCTAAGGTGTTTGGGAAGAGAATGGAAACCCAAACTGACGGCAATTACTGAATCAAGAAATTTATCAACTATGACGCTGGCAACTCTCTTCGGCAAGTTACAAGAACATGAAAGTGAATTAAAAATGTTGGCTCAGCATGAATAAGAAAACAAAAAGGTTAAAAGCTTGGCATTTAAGGCTGAAGCACCTGTAGCTGAAAGTGACTCGGACAAAGAATTGCTAAATGATGAACACATGGGTCTATTGGTCAAAAAGTTCGGGAAATTTCTGAGGAAGAAGAATTTCAACAGAAGAGACAACAACAAGAATGGGGGCTCAACCATTACATGTCATGAGTGTGGCAAGCCTGGTCACATCAGAGCAGACTGCTACGAGTTGAAAAAGAAAGAAAATTCAGAAAAAGGCACCTCGAACTCAAAGAAGGGAAAGCAAGCATACTTGGCATGGCTGGACAATGAAGGAAGTTCGGATGAGGATTCAGACGAACAAGAGGAGACCGCCAACATATGCTTAATGGCTCATGGAGAAGAGGTAACCACTGAACTGAATTTTTCTTATGATGAACTACAAGAGGCTTTTGAAGAATTGCATGAGGAATCGATGAGGTTATCCTTATTGGTTTCTCTAGAAAAGAAAAATTCAGCTTCTCTTTTAGAAAAGAATAAAAATCTTATGAAAGAAAATGAATTTTTGAAAAATCAAAATAAGGAGCTGAATTCGACTTTGAAAAATTCTTCAAACACCTTGAGTAATGACATTAGATTTAAAGCTAGTTCTTCTTCTTGTAAATTCTGCAAGGACTTGGTTAAAGAAGTGGAGGATTTAAAAGAAACCCTTGCTAAATTTACAAAAGGTAGAAATACTTTAAATTTGATGCTAGGGAGACAAAAATGTTTCTTCAATAGAGAGGGTTTAGGATATCAATCCGGTAGGCATCAAAAGAAGTTAAGTACCATTTTTGTCCCTGCTAGTAATCATAAGAAACCTGTTATTATTTGTCATATTTGTGGTAAGAAGGGTCATGGTGCACATGAATGCATACACCGAAAAGTGAAGTTCGTTAAACCGAACAATGAAACTAGAAGGTGGCATGATTTAAACTATGGTTATACTAACGCTCAAGGACCCAAAAAGATATGGGTACCTAAAAAGAAACCTTGAATTCTTTGCTTGTAGGTTACTCCGGAAGAAAGGAAGTCGTGGTGGTACTTGGACAGCGGATGCTCAAAACATATGACTGGAGATAAATCTAAATTTTCGCATCTCGTGCCAAAGGACCAAGGTCATGTGACTTTCGGAGATAACAATCAAGGAAAGATTCTCGGAGTCGGTAAAATTGGTACACCTCCTAACCCTTGTATTGAAAATGTTTTACATGTTGAGGGCCTAAAACACAATCTGCTAAGTATTAGTCAGTTGTGTGATAAGGGCAATAGGGTTATATTTGATTCTGATAGATGTATTATCGAGGGAAAAGTTGATAATCTTATTAAGCTAATTGCTCGCAGGATAAACAATGTTTATGTTATTGATTTTAATACAATTCCCTCAAATGATGCGAAATGTTTATTATCTAAAGAGGATGAATCGTGGCTATGACATCATAGAATAGGTCACATCCACATGGCTCATTTAAATAAAATTTCTTCTAAAAACTTAGTAGTTGGTCTGCCAAAGCAAAATTTTTCTATTTCTGAAAAATGTGATCCTTGTTCTAAATCAAAACTCACAAGGGCATATTTTCCTTCTAAAAACCTTGTTTCTTCACAAAGGCCCTTGGAACTTTTACATATGGATCTTTTTGGACCGTGTCAAACAAAAAGCTTTGGTGGCAACTATTATTGTTTAGTTATTGTGGATGACTATTCTAGGTATACATGGACGCTTTTTATTACTCATAAAAATGACGCATTTCATGAATTTAAAAAGCTAGCCAAGATTATTCAAAACCAATTGCATTTAAGCATTGCATCCATTAAAACTGATCATGGTGGAGAATTTGAAAATAATCTTTTTGAAAAATTTTGCGAAAAACATGGAATTAAGCATTATTTTTCAGCTCCAAGAACTCCTGAGCAAAATGGAGTTGTGGAGAGGAAAAATCGTTCATTAAAAGAGCTTTCAAGAACAATGCTTAATGACATGAATTTGCCTGCATATTTTTGGGCCGATGCAGTAATAACAGCTTGTTATGTTATGAACCGTGTTTTAATAAGGCCTATTTTAAAGAAAACCCCTTATGATCTGTACAAGGGGAGAAAACCAAATATTTCCCATTTTCGCATTTTTGGATGTAAATGTTATGTGCATAATAATGGTAGAGAAAATGTAGGAAGTTTTGAGGCTAGAGCTGATGAGGGCATTTTCCTTGGATATTCTGTTTCGAGCAAAGCATATAGGATTTACAATAAATCTCGTAATACTATTGAAGAATCTATTCATGTATCATTTGACGAATCCGATCCCAGAAAGTTGGGAAAGGTATCTGTTAATGACATTTCAGGTATTCTTGGAGATTTATTCATTGATGAGGATGAGGAGCCAAATGCAAAAGGAAAGGAGCATTCTGAAAGCAATGGAAAATCAGATGAATCAGTTGAGGAGAAAACTCAAGAACAATCCATGGAACTCAACGTTGTTTTGCCTAAGGAATGGAGAACATCGAGGCACCATCCCATTGATCAAATCATAGGTGACATCACAAAAGGTGTTAGTACTCGCAATTCTATTAGCAATCTATGTAACTACTTTGCATTTGTTTCTCAAGTAGAGCCAAAGAATATTTCTGAGGCTATGCTTGATGAGCATTGGCTTTTGGCAATGCAAGAGGAATTAAACCAGTTCGAAAGAAATCAGGTGTGGGAACTTGTTCCTAGGCCTGAGTCTCATCCGATTATTGGAACTAAGTGGATTTATAAAAATAAACTTGATGAGACTGGTTTAATTGTTCGAAACAAATCTAGATTAGTTTCACAAGGTTACAACCAGGAAGAGGGGATAGATTATGAGGAAACATTTGCCCCTGTTGCTAGGTTGGAAGCCATTAGACTGCTTTTAGCTTTTGCATGCATTTTAGATTTTAAATTATATCAAATGGACATAAAGAGTGCCTTTCTTAATGGTTTTATAAATGAAGAAGTTTATGTGTGTCAACCTCCCGGCTTTGAAAATCATGAACACCCGAATTATGTTTTTAAATTGAAAAAGGCTTTGTACGGTTTGAAACAAGCTCCTAGAGTGTGGTACGACCGTCTTAGCAAATTTTTATTAGAAAATAATTTTGAAAGAGGGAAGGTTGATAACACACTTTTTATTAAAAAGAAAGGAAAGGACATTCTTTTAGTTCAGATCTATGTTGATGACATTATTTTCGGTGCTACTAATGAAATCCTTTGCAAGGAATTTTCAAGTATGATGCAGGAAGAGTTCGAAATGTCTATGATGGGTGAGCTGAACTTTTTCCTGGGATTACAAATAAAGCAAACAAAGGATGGGATTTCCATTAGCCAAACAAAATACTGCAAGGAGCTTTTGAAAAGATTTGGCATGGATAAGGCCAAGGCAGTAGCAACACCCATAAGCACATCTTGCTATTTGGACAAAGATGAAGGAGGTAAATCCGTAGAGATCACAAAGTATCGAGGTATAATCGGATCCCTTCTCTATTTAACGGCAAGTAGGCCGGATATAATGTTTAGTATCTGTTTATGTGCCCGATTTCAGTCGAATCCAAAAGAAACGCACATGGTTGCTGCCAAACGTATAATGAAATATTTGTCTGGCACAATTGACATGGGTTTATGGTACCCCAAAGGTTCTTCGTGTAATCTTGTTGGGTATTCTGATTCTGACTTTGCTGGCTGCAAAGTGGATAGAAAAAGCACTAGCGGCACTTGTCATCTTCTTGGCAATTCGTTGGTATCATGGGCTAGCAAGAAACAGTCTAGTGTGGCCCTATCTACAGCTGAGGCTGAATATGTCGCCGCGGGTAGTTGTTGTGCGCAAATTTTATGGTTAAAGCAGCAACTCCTAGACTTCGGTTTAAGTCTAGATCACATTCCCATAAAATGTGATAATACAAGTGCTATTAGTATTACCAAAAACCCAGTGCAACATTCTCGCACTAAGCATATAGAGATTCGACACCATTTTATTCGTGATCATATTCAAAAGGGTGATTGTATTATTGAGTTTGTTGATACATCGCGGCAGTTGGCTGATATCTTTACGAAACCGCTTCCAAAAGAAAATTTATTTTTCATTCGTAGAGAAATTGGTTTAACTTCTGCCTCTCACCTCTTTTGAGTATGTGACTATGTTTATCTCTCTTGTTATTATTGATGCATCTTCTTAGTGTTTCAGGGGGAGATAGCACATCTTTTTGATGATTACAAAAGGGGGAGAGATATTCTGATATATTGATTCATACATTCAAGGGGAGATACTCTGAAGGATGCAAGTTTTCAAAATGATATATGTTATTTATGCATCTATACAGGGGGAGATGAATTGATTTATTATATTTCCTCTAATTATTGTTCTAAGGAAGGTTTTGTTATCATATATATATATATATATATATATATATATATATTTTGCTTGTATAACACTTGTGATGCAGAAAATAAAGAGCATATCAGAATGGTTGTTTGTCATCATCAAAAAGGGGGAGTGTTGGAAGTCAAGCTAGTTGGAAGGCATGCTTCAAACTCTCTATGGACTTCAAGTTTAACTCAAATATATGTTTTGATGATAACAAGCCAACTCAAGTTCAAGCTCACAAGTGCAAGTGTCATTCAAGATTGAAGACTCAAGCAAGCATAGATTAGAAACCTTCTCCTTAGATCAAATGTAAGGTAATGAAGTTTTTGTTTCCTTAAGAGTTACAAAGCCAATAAGTTTTTCATTTTAGAGAGAAGAAGAAAAACGTGTTTTTGCATGAAAAAGTGTTTTCTGCATTTAACCTTAGTAAAATACTTGATGTTACAAAACTCTGTATATTTGTATGTTTGCAAGAGAGAGTAATCGATTATTTGCTCAACTAATCGATTAACTTTGTTGCATCATAGAAAAATCAGAGGCTGTAATCGATTAATTGAATTTTGTTAATCAGTTACTTTCTTATGAATGTAATCGATTACATAGGTCAAGTAATCGATTATAATTGTTGCATCATATATTTTTCAGAGGCTTAGTAATCGATTACAAGCTTTGTAGTAATCGATTACATGATGTTGCATCATATGCATACCAGAGGCTCAGTAATCGATTAACTCCCTAGTGTAATCGATTATTATGAGTTGCATCATACAATGAACAGGAGTGGTGTAATCGATTAACTATTCTTGGTATAATCGATTACGTGGTTTTCAAATGAATTTAAGAATTTCTATTTTTGAAGGAATAATCGATTACCTTCATAAAGTAATCGATTACTTCATGTTTTATTGAAAAACGTGTCAGAATCATTTTGATTATTTCCTGATTTGTTTTTATATAAAAGATTCTGATTTATTTTATAAAATTCGAAAATGATTTTAAGTTTGAATTATTTCCTTTTTGGTTTTAAGAATCAAATCTTTATTTTATTTCGTAAATCATTTTGATTTAGTTTTGATTTTAAAACTTATTTCAAATCTTATTTTATTTTATTTTGATTTTGTTTTACTTATTAAAAATCTTTTTGATTCTAAAAGGTTTTTCTTTTTAAATCAAAATCACTCCAACATTGAGAATCATTTTCATTCGATCAGAACTCTTTTTCATTCATTCATTCTACTACACGTTTCTCTCTTCTTCTTCTCAAGTCTTCTGCTTTTCATAGTTCATATTTTCTGAAGAACATAAACTATTATTGGCTGAGTGACTTCTAGAGAAACGTCTACTTCACTAGCACAGAACATATTGTTGTATCTGTGTTTTGAGAACACACAAAGCTATTGTAATCACTATCACTTTCTTATATTTGAAACCTTAGTGGTTAGGGAGAGAATCCCTTAGTGGACGTGTGATACGTCGTAGGGCGAGGAACCCTGTTGTGTGATTGAGGCCCCTACCGAACGGAGGTTCCTAGTAGTGTGCGGGGTGCTCTTTGTCACGCTCCTTCAAAAATTCTACTACTTTATTATAAAGAAATACTCTCTTCGATATTTGAATAGGGTATATGGACTTGCTCGAGTAGAGATTTAATTAAAAATCCTTTTATAAGCCTTTGTAAAATACTTGGTGTTTATTTGCAATTAGTAAAAACCTTACCTTTATCATTTCATGAAAATATTATTTATTAAAGCGAGAAACCACGTTTATCAGAGTAAGCGGAAATTAGAGACCTTGACTTGATAACTCACATTTAATACTAGTGAAGAAAACATAAACTTAACTATATATATATATGATCATCATAAAAAGAGTCATCAACATCAGAGTCAAAGTCGAGATAGCAGGTTTATACAAAATACAAGTCCATAATATAAGACCACCTCACTGAGATCTCTCAAAATATGTACAATATATATATAGAGCAAAATATGAAATCCCAGAAGTGGTCCAGTGATCCTCCTCCATAGCATGATCTCCAAGTCTCCAGCAGCTGCTCCACCTGTCCCACATCCTAACCATCTATACTAAGCATCACCTGGTGGATCCCCAACTCCCCACTGGCTCCTAGTGGAGTACTCGACTGGCTCATCCTCGCTCTCACCCTCTTCCGGATCCTCCTCTACCTCCTCTGACTGAGTGGGTGCCCCACCACTGGGCACTGGGTCAGCTGAGGGAGTCCCATGAACCGGACTCATCGGACGAGGTATAGGAGTCTCCTCTCGAACCACTCGAGAAGCAGAAGGGTGAGATCTAGTAGCAGCTCGAAAACGAAAGGAATGAAAACGACGAGCAGGTCGAGTCGGGGGTGGTCCATGATAAGTATAGAAAGGGGGTACATGCAAAGTATAGATAATAGGGATGCGAAACCTACAAGGACGGACACGAGCCAAAGGGTTGGGTGATATAGAGTCACCTCCACCTCACCCTCATAGGTGGCTCGATGGTCCTCGTAGTACCACACTCCACTAGGGAGCGGGCGCAACTCGATGCAAGCTAGATAGCGTGCCATCACCTAACATGGGCAATAAGGGGTAAGCACATAATCCACATAATCGAATAAGAATAAATAAGCATGTAACAATATACGTTGCAAACATCCAATGCAAGTACACATGTAAATGAATGAGTGCTTTCCAATTGTAACATTTCCATTAATTATGAGTAATGATGCATGTCTCCCAAATCCATTGTCCATTGAACATTCATTCCAATAATTCGCATACATGACCAACATGTATTGTGGAACTGCTCGGATAGTGTGCACACAACGTCACCAAGACGTAACAACATTCCCAAATGCTGCCCACATTACCAAAATGTGTCATCGAGCCACTGCTCGGATAGGGTGCACACAACGTCACCAAGACGTAACAGCATTCCCAAATGCTGCCCACATTACCAAAATGTGTCATCGAGCCAGTTACCACCGAATTATCCCCAACCTTACACCATGCATGTATGCACATAAAATTATATACACAAGATTAACCAATAATCTTATTATGTGCATCCAATATTATTCCTTCAGTGGTTTAAACTGTTGTTAATATTTTTACCAATCCTTTTATTGGAACATGAAACCTTTTCCCGTGAGCATAATTGATCTTAATCGATGTTCTATTGGTATATTAAAAGAAAGTTAATTTTTCTGTCTCAGGTCCAAAATACTCGAGTGAACCTATCAATACTCGAGTGTTCCTCAGTTTTATGAAAATACTCGAGTGTTCCTCACATTACTCGAGTGTTCATTCATTTTCCAGAAATACTTTGAAAATTCATTAGAATACTCGAGTGTTCTCCATGAAACTCGAGTGTTCTTAAGGTTTCCCATAAATTCATTAAAAATTCCCAGAATACTCGAGTGTTCTATATGAATACTCGAGTGTTCTTGAGTTTTCCAGAAAATTGATTTCCCAAAACAGGCAAAATACTCGAGTATTACCCATAATACTCGAGTGTTTGCAGATAGACAGCACTAAAATCAAGTTTTAACATACCAATTTCGATTATAGTCCATTCCAGTCCAAACCAAAGATCAATATAGCTTACATTACACATTTTAAACATGTTCCAACACAGAATTAACAACATCTAACACTGAACCACAAATTATCCATAATTATGCATAAAAATGCAATTTCCACAACTTAACATACCAAATCCAATTTTACATATATCCATTCCATTTTCAGCATTAGTACACCTTGCATGTGACCAAATACACATGTCCAAATATTCATTTAAGTCCAGAAAGGCCTCCAAGCCTCATTCCTATTTCCATCTATGCCCATAGAGCCATTTGATGACTCATATCCTAATTCCTCAAGATTTAAACTTATTCTAGTGAATTAGAAGCTTCACCCTTACCTCAAATTCGTGAATCAACTCTGAAATTGCAGAGAAATTGGCTAGAGATGCTCAACCCCCAAAATCCTATGCATGCAGTCATAGTTGAGCAGAGCACCAAAATCAGAAGATTTGACATGCAAAATTCGATTTAAAATTGGGGAGAACGATTAGAATTGATTCTCTGCAACTTACACTAGAAGTATAGACGAATTTGAGATTCATAGGGTCCAAGGGCTTACCACAATCTAAGTTGAAAGTGAGCTCCAAGCTTCAGTTTTCAACTTTAACACCAAGAACACCCTTGCTTCTCAGCTTCGATTCTCCTTCTACACAGCGCCTTAACTCACGATTTTTATGTTTTTGTGAAGCTCGAGACGTGAGCTTCACAATGGTGTATCACTCTCGTTCCAATTCTCAAACACGTTCGAGAAATCGAACCACGAAATTGGAAACCCTAAACCAAGGTCCTCAAAGCAAAAATCAACCAAATCCTCCTTCTTCAACAATCTAGGGCTTAAATACTCGTTTCCCTTCATCATGCAGCTCGACACGAAGGTCCTTGACGTGTTCTCATGGTGATTTCGTGTCACTCAAAGGAATTCGTTGTGGGTTGACTCATCAACCGCACTAACGAGTTCTCCACTGACTCGATTACTCGAGTATTTCCAGAAATACTCGAGTATTTTGGTCAGTTTTTCAAAAATATTTATTTTAATGCCCTTCCCTCCAAAGTCTTCCTAATATTGCTTCTAGGTCCTCTTCCAGGGACTAATATGCAAAAACCTTATTTTTACATATTATTTGTTTGCTGCAATATTTTTCTACTTTCGCAATTACTCTTACTAACTCATAATAATCTTAATTTATTTAATGAAACATAATTATGATTAAGAAAATAATTTGAAAATATATTTTCATAAATCATAATCACATTACATCAGGAGACGAAAATTTGGGGTGTTACACTCTTGGTTGTAATAGGGTGCGGCTCTATTGCTTGGTATAAGAACTCTCAGGCGGGTCGCTTGGGGACTGGACTAGGACTTCCGACGGGAAGGCTGAACCAGTATAAAATTCACCGGTGCAAGCTTTTCTATCCCTATCTCTTTTAATTTCCACATATTTCTATTTTTACGTTTCCGCACTACTCGATTATTTTTTTCTATCGTTTTCGCGATCGGTTTCAAACGCTTAATCTCTCAATCTCAAATCAATTTTTAATTTATAACGGTTTTTACAATACATTAATAAAACTCGATTCACCCCCCCCCCCCCCCCTCCTCTCGAGATTTTGAGGCCAAAACCAACAAGTGATACAATTTTGATGTGTTCTTGATACTATAGATACAACAAGAATGCTCGACTGATAATGAAGTTTTGAAAGTCAAGCTAGTGTTGGAAGTCAAGCACCAAGGTCTCTCATGGACTTCAAGCAGAATTCAAGTTAATGTTTTGATGATAACAAACTCAAGATTCAAGCTCACAAGTTCCTTCAAGTTCAAGTTGAAGATTCAAGCAAAGATATAAGTCTAGAAGCCTTTTCCCTTAGGACATATTTGTTAGGATTGACAGCCGTCACCCAAGAGGGGGGTGAATTGGGTGTTTACGAAAACATTGGAAAATAATCGCTTTAAAACGTTTTTACTAAATCAGATATACTTTGCAGCGGAAAACTATTAGAACGTTGAAAAAGATTGCACTGGAGGCGGATAATATTAATAATTATATAAAAACTAATATGCGCGGCACAATTAAAAACGATAACAACGAGAAATGTTACCACGCTAATTAATTTAAAACAATTAAATTAATTATATTGATAAAATAGATGTTATGATAATGCAAGAACGATAAATAACAACAACAAGGCACATGCAACAATAATAACAAAAATAAAGAGATGAAGGATAGAAGAGATTGCACCGGAGATTTTATCCTGGTTCGGCAAACCGGCCTACATCCAGTCCCCAAGCGACCCGCTTGAGCTTTTCACTAATATTCCAAAGACGCCCCCGCGTCCCCGAATACAACCAGAGCGCCCCGCAAGCTACTAGGAACCTCCTTTCGCTAGGGACCTCAAAAACAACCAGATAGCCTAACTACTAGGTGCCCCACCGTTCGTCTAACACTACCCAATACACAAGGGTTCCTCACCCTAAACACCACGAACGCAGCACGTCCGCACTAGGAGATTCACTCCCTAGTCTATAAGGGTCACACATCCCTTTACAACACTGGTTATGGTATGAATGATTGGTACAAGACCTATGATGCACTATTAATAGTGCGGATACAACAATATAAGGCTTCTAACAAATGTGTGTTCTATATAACACTGATACAACAATAAAAGTACTAATGGCTATGGATAAAGGTTTCACTATAGCATAGGCCAAGACTCAGAGAATATGGAGAAGAAGAAGAACAGAACGTGAAAACGTTTTTCTCAAAAATATTGTCAGGAGCCTTCTATGAAAAAGAGAGAAAGACTTTCTTATAAAAAGATTTGAAAATATTTGAATTTTGAATTTGAAATCAGAATCAAATCAAAAACGATTTTGGAAATAAATCAAATTCAAAATCAAATCAAAAACAAATCAGGAAATATATAAAGATTGATTTTCTGAAATCAAATAAATAAAATAATATTTTTGAAATCAAAATCAAATCAAATAGATTTAAGGAATAAAATAAAAGATTTGAATCTTAAATCAAAAAGGAATATTTTCAAAAATAAAATCAAATTCGAATTTTGAAAATAAATCAGAATTAATTATGTAAAAACAAATCTGGAAATAAATCAAAATGATTCTGACACGATTTTCAATAAAACTTAAGATAATCGATTATCCCCTTAAAAATGGAAACTTTGAAAACCATTTAAAAAGCCAGTAATCGATTATCACATGCATGTAATCGATTACTTCACTTCTGTTTAATATATGATGCAACTGATATAATCGATTATCACTGGTCAAATAATCGATTACACAGCCTCTGGAAAATATATGATGCAACTCCAGTAATCGATTATCTGTGCCAAGTAATCGATTACTCTCATTAAAAAGTAATGGATTAGCAAAGTTCACTTAATAGATTACAAGCTCTATGATTTTTCTATGATGCAACAAAGTTAATCGATTACTTTAAGCAGGTAATCGATTACTCCTTCTTGCATAAGATAAAAATATTCAGAGTTTTGTATCATCAAATATTTTCACCAAAACTAAGATAGAAAAATTGATTTTCACAAAACTTCTTTTTCTTCTCCTTTAAATGAAAAATATATTTAGAAAAACTTATATTGGCCTTTTAACATAATATAAACCTTGACTTCATTATCTTACATGATGTCCTAAGGGAAAAGGCTAAAATCTTCATTTGCTTGAGTCTTCAACATGAAGCTTGGACTTGAAGGTTGAAGAGCTTGTGATTGCACTTGATATGAACTTGAGAATCTTGAGTTTGTTATCATCAAAACCATCTAATGATTGCACTTGAAGTCCTTGGGAAAGCTTGACTTCCAACACTCCCCCTTTTTGATGATGACAAACCTGTATTCTGAATGATCTGCATCACAAGTGTTATACAAGCAAATGTATATATAATAAACACATCCTTATCCCTAGAACAAAAAGAATACAAAAAGGATACTCTCCCCCTGCATAGATGCATTAGATATAACAGTTAAATACTATAGGGTCTGCCGACCACATACGGACCCGAGTCTCACCAAAGGGTTCCTACAAGGGCACTTAGTTCGGTTTACCTGTCATGAAAGTCCGAGCATACGAATGGGCCAGGCTCGAACTTGATGGAACCGAGCCTTACGATCGGTCCACGATCCATCAGACTCGGGACTCTAGGACCGAGATATACCGTCGGCTCGTGGATAAGCTCAGGCTCGCCGAGGCTTCTTATCCCTTCCGCAAATCTCTCCTAGATTCTTGCAACAGCCTAGACATGAGATCTTCAGCTGATCCTATCCAGATTCTAGAAGTATAATCATCCGATATTATCTCACAGAATCTTGGTTCAGCACAACTCTGATACAGGGCCCAAAGGGCCCATATCAGCCTCCTCCAAACCCTATAAATAGCTCATCACAGCTAGGGTTTCAGGTAAGTACTCTCATCCCTAAGTTGAAACTCTGCACACACATGTTGACTAGGGAGACCCTGCTTTTCCCAACTGGAATTGCAGAAATGCCATAAGTCATACATCAATACTTGATCCTCTTCTGGGCTCCTGGTTACCATAATCTGGAGCACTTAGAGGGTTAATGACACATAGTGTTTAAGGACACTACATTGGCGCCGTCTGTGGGAATCGAATAACCAGTATTCCCACATCCACTATTTTCATGGAAAACGACAACGACAATGGAGGAGATCTCCGCCGTCGCCTCCGTGGGAGGCCACCCAAAAACGGGAGAGGAAATATCAGGGACAGGATCGCTCCGGGAGGACCCCCTGGAGTCAATCAGGCTCCTCCTGTTAACCCACCCCCTCAAGTTCCTCCTGAAAATCCGCTTCAGGCACAGGCTCATGTTCCTCCCATTATTGAAGGCGGCGGAGGATGATCTAACTCTCACACTATTCCTGATGGTCATGTCTCAGAGTGGCGTGATACTGCAGATTCTGGATCACACGTAGCTCGGAGGGCCCCTTCTGGATCACGAACTAATGGGGCCTGTCGAGTAGAACGTTCCGCTCGTCATGACCATTCTCGAGCCGATAGATCTTAGAGAGAAATACCTCACTTGACAAGGGGCCACTTTGGAACGCTTCAAAGCGGTCCACGTTCCACCGAAACTGAGGGCAGGTCTTACATGACTACCTCTTCGGCTCGGAGGCGAGAAGATTCAATCATGGAAATTTTAAGGACCCAGACTTCCTTGATTGAGAAGCAGAATCAGGCTAATGCTGCTCTTCAGCAGCAGAGCATGGCAAGAACGCCCGAGCAAAGCCCTCGCGTGGCTCTCGGCAACCCAAGCAACCTTCCTCCACCCCCACCCCTCAACCCGAGCGTGGTTCCCGAGCGTATTACCGGGGAACCTCATCCTGGCCATCCTTTCACAACAGAGATCATGGCATACCAAACCCCGCAGACTTATGTAGGACATCAAAATATTCCTCGCTATACCGGGACAACCGATCCGATGGACCATATTCCGGCTTACGAATCTTCCATGATGTTTTATGGAGGAGGGGACTTCATGAAATGTCGCGCTTTCTCAATGACTTTGGGCTCGACACCTTTGCGATGGTTCAATTCCCTACCTGCAAATTCAATTCACTCTTGGGCTGAACTTAGAAGAACGTTCTTGAATAGGTACACTGCCAGTATGTCACAGCCAAAATCCGATCATTCATTAGCTGGAGTTGCACAGAGACCAGACGAGTCTCTACGAGACTACTTAGCTCGGTATCAATAGGAGGCTAGTGGCATATCGGGTTTACAATCTGGAGTATCTGTTCTCTTGCTTACTCAAGGGCTACGAGACGGAGATTTTAAGGATTGTTTGATAGGAGAACCACCCAAGGATATGGCCGAGCTCATGGAAAGGTCCAGGAAGTTTGTAAATTTGGAAGAGTTTCACAGAATCAGTACTGTGGCGCGGGGTAAGGAAGATCGTCAAGAACAACGATCTCGGCAAAACGATCGGTTTAGAGATGGTAGAGGGAGGAAGGATAAAAGAGAGAGAGAAAGAGGAGAAAAATTGCCTCCAAAAGGAAAATATGACGAGTTACTCAGCTTACAATACCAAGGAGTCAAATCCTTCGCGAGACTATGCACACCGAGATGCGCAATATTACTAGGCCTCCAGCTTTGAGAAAAGCTGCTAAGAAAGATAAGACCAAGTATTGTGACCATCATGGTGGATGGGGACATACCACTGACCAGTATACCATGTTAAAAGACTTGATTGAAGAAATGGTGAGGGACAGAAAGCTTCAACAATACATTGGAGAAGCAATGCGGAAGCGTGCTAGGAGAAAAAGTCATTCCCCAACCAGAACCGAGCAGAAACAAAGAAATAGGAGCCCTTCACCACCTGCGGGGGGAGCTTCTACCATACTGTCCGAACAGGATAAGGGTCGAGAGGCTTTTTTGATCAACATCATTGCTGGAGGATTCGCAGGTGGAGGGGAAAAAAGAGGTGACCGAAAGAAGTACGTGGGACAAGTTCTTTCTGTTGTCAGTCGACCAATTCAAAAGCCTAAAAAGAAGAACATCGTCATCAGCTTCAGTGACGAGGACTTTGCTGACATAATCCAAGACCACAATGATCCAATGGTAGTTACAGCTCGGCTTGGTAATTATGAAGTAAAGAGGATTCTTGTTGATCAAGGAAGTTCAGCAGACATTATGTTCTTGGATCTGTTTGAAGCCCTGAAGCTGAAAAGGTCTAATCTAACTCCGTTCGAAGGAAGTTTGATTGGCTTTACGGGCCATTCGATTGCTCCCCTAGGCCATATTCACCTACCAGTCACCCTGGGGGAACAACCATCTGCTCGAACGGAGATAGTAAAATTTTTGGTCGTCCAAGCTCCGTCGGCTTACAACGCTATCCTTGGTCGCACTGCACTCCAGTCTTTTGGCGCCGTTGTTTCAACTATCCACCTAGCTATGAAATTTCCAGGATCTAACGACAAGGTGGTTACGGTGCGTTCTGAACAAGAACTAGCTCGGAAGTGCTACAATATCAGCCTGGGTAAACTGAGGATTGAAGATGAAAAAATTATGCAAGAACCACTCAATAAGGGAAGTGTTAACTTGGCAGATCTTGATGTAAGGGAGGATGATGAAACCAGGCCGACCCCTCTGGGGGATTTCAAGAAGATAATCTTAGGCTTCGATCCATCCCGTTGTATCAAGATTGGTGATGGTCTTACCGAGGTAGTTGAGAAAGAATTGACAGAACTGCTCGTAGAGAACAAATATTTATTCGCCTGGACCTCGGCGGACATGCCAGGCATTGACCCGAATTTCATATTCCACAAATTAAGTGTCTATCCTTGCGCTAAACCAGTATGCCAGAAGAAAAGGCGGGTCGGAACCAAAAAAGCTCAAGCCACAGAGGAAAAGGTTGTCGAGCTGCTTGAAGCAGGGTTCATCAGGGAAGTGGTATACACCGATTGGTTGGCTAATCCCGTACTGGTCAAAAAATCAAATGGAAATTGGAGAATGTGTGTGGATTATACAGACCTAAACAAGGTTTTCCCCAAAGACCAATATCCACTTCCTTGCATAGACAAATTAGAAGACAGCTCGACAGGATATCAGAGACTGTCCTTCATGGACGCTTATTCTGGCTACAATCAGATTCCGATTTATCCCCCGGATCAGGTGAAAACTTCCTTCGTGACTGAGAACGCTACGTACTGTTATAATGTCATGCCCTTCGGACTCAAGAACGTTGGGGCAACTTACCAGCGAATGATGAATAAAGTATTCGGCTCACTTATTGGGCCCAGAATGGAAGTGTACATCGATGACATGATTGCTAAGAGTTTGAAGGAAGAAGACCATGCCAAGGACTTGAAGATTATTCTTGACAGAATTCGGCAGTACGATATGAGGTTGAATCCGGAAAAATGCACCTTTGGGGTTCCCGTTGGATCATTCCTCGGATTTATGCTCACTTAACGAGGAATCGAAGCGAACCCTGAGAAGTGTCGAGCCATCCTCGAGATGAAGAGTCCATCTGACATTAAGGGTGTACAACAGTTGGCAGGTCAGGTAGCAACTCTTTCCAGATTCTTATCCCAGTCAGCTCGGAAGGCCCTACCATGTTACCAATTGTTAAGAAAGGAAAAAGAGAAGGCGTTCAAATGGAACGATGCATGCGAAAAGGCCTTCACTGACCTTAAGCAATATCTGGCATCCCCCCCGATCCTATCTAGCCCTGTAATTGGAGAAATTCTGTTCCTATACTTATCAGTGGGTGATTCAATTGTCAGTTCAGTTCTAGTTCGAGAAGAATCAGGCAAGGAATCCCCCGTATATTTTGTTAGCCGAGCGCTTCAAGGACCAGAACTGAGGTACCAAAAGGTGGAAAAATTGGCTTTCTGTTTGGTCATCACAGCCAGAAGATTGCATCAGTACTTCCAGAGTCATCACATTAAAGTCAGAACAGCTCAACCTATCCGCCAGATTCTCCAGAAACCCGACCTAGCAGGAAGAATGGTAACTTGGGCCATTGAACTTTTCGAGTTCGACATCACTTTCGAACCAAGGAAGGCAATGAAGTCTCAGGTTCTAGCTGATTTTCTCATTGAGTTTACTGAGCCACTGACGAGCTCAAACTTGGACTGGAACATTTACGTTGATGGATCGAGTAACAAGCTTGGGGCAGGTGCTGGAATAATCTATGAGAACTCCGATGGTGTTACCCTTGAGTATTCTTTGAAGTTCGGATTTCCTACTTCAAATAATCAGGCAGAATATGAAGCTGTAATGGCTGGTCTCAGGATGGCAAAGGAGGTAGGGGCCCGAGAAGTCAAGATTTTCAGCGACTCTCAGCTGGTGGTCTCTCAAGTTAAAGGTGATTATCAAGCCAAAGAACCCATCCTCCAAAAGTATCTTGAGAAGGTGAAATTCTTGTCTTCAGAGTTTGCCAAAGTTGAATTCTGTCACATTCCAAGGGAAAGCAATGGCCGAGCAGACATTCTTTCAAAACTTGCTTCAACGAAAGGCCCCAGAAATAACAAGACTTTGATCCAAGAAATGGTGCACGGACCTAGCGTTGTCCTCTCCGTTTCGGTGGATCCGAGTTGGACTGCTCCGATCACGAGTTACTTAGAACAGGGAACTTTGCCTGCTGATCCAACCGAGGCTAAGAAGCTCGTCAGGAAGGCGTCGCAATTTACTCTGGTTGAAGGAATTTTGTTTCACCGAGGGGTCAGTGGCCCTATGCTCAGATGTTTAGATCCCACTGAAGCGAAACAGACACTAGAAGAGGTTCACGGAGGAATCGGAAGCCATCATGTTAGGGGAAAATCATTGGCCAAAAAGATTCTGAGGGCAGGATATTACTGGCCGACCCTTCAGCAAGATGCGATTAATCATGTGAAGAGATGCGAAAAGTGTCAATTTCACAGCGATGTGTATCAGAAACCGGCCGAGGAACTCCACTAACTTTCATCTCCCTATCCTTTCTATCAATGGGGAATGGATTTGATTGGCCAGTTCCCCACCGCACCAGGACAGCTGAAATGGGTGGTAGTTGCCATAGATTACTTTACCAAGTGGATAGAGCTGAGCCTTTAGCAACTATCTCGTCTGCCAAGGTTCAGAAGTTTTTTGAAAGGCAGGTCATAGCTCGGTTTGGAGTTCCACAAGTTCTGGTGACTGATAACGGAACTCAGTTCGCAGCAAAGACGTTCCAAGACTTGGTCAATGCTTTAAACATTGAGCACTATTTTTCCTCGGTTGAGCATCCTTAGACCAATGGACAAGTGGAATCAGTGAATCGAACCATCATCCAGGGAATTAAGAAGAGGCTCATTGGTGCAAAAGGAAATTGGCTGGACAATTTTCATGAAGTACTTTGGTCGTATCGCACCACAATACAGACCTCGACGGGGGAAACTCCTTATCGGCTTACCTACGGTTGCGACGCGGTCATCCCGATAGAAAGGATCATCCCCTCATTCCAAACCATAAAACAACCAAACCCCCTCAATAACACTTTACTGTGTGAAGATCTCATTCTATCTGATGAAGTCAGAGATCTAGCAGCCGAGCGAGAACGACATGCCAAGCTAATGCAGGCAAGAGGGTATAATCGCCTGGTTGTACCCAGAGAATTCGAAGTAGGTGACCTCGTCCTAAGAAGAGCTGACATTGGCCTCAAAAACGCTAAAGACGGGAAACTGGCTCAAAATTGGGAAGGGCCATACCGAATAGCTTCCAAAACGGGAACAGGGGCCTACAAGCTCGAAACTCTCTCTGGTGCTCTCATCAATATCACTTAGAAAGTGGCAAAGCTTAAAGCGTATTTCAGCTAAAGTTTTTCATCCCTATTTCAATTCTGTTTTCAATTCTGTTTCTAGTTTCATTATTTCATTTGCTAAATGTTAGGACTGTTTATTTTTGATAATGGTGTACGCTCGGTGAAACTCCGAGCCCATTGTATTTACTGCTTCAAATAAATGAAAGTTCTGTTTTTGAATTCATTGTATTTACGTACTTTTCCTCATAACCGATTAGCCACCGTTTATGACGCGAACGATTATAAACAGCTCAACAAGAGCTTATAACTTGTCAAGTACTTTAAAAGATTCCCGATTCAAACGTGATTATCTTAAAATCATTTTTTACATCGCGGATAGAGGAACCCACCTCGGCTAAAGTGTCGGAGTTCTGAGGTCTTAACACTTGAATTCATAACAAAAAGAATAATATGAAAAGCACAAGATCATGACGAATATTATAAATATTCATAATAGTTACAGCAAAGAGGTCCAAACCCATCTATTGGGGTAAATACATCAAGTTGAAAAGCAAGAGTAAATCTACTCTATGTCAGATAGCACAATACTTTCAGGATCAAATTTATCCTCTTCTTCTTCTCCACCCTCGGTCGCGTCTTCCTCGGACTCTTTAGCGAAATGGTCAGGCAGATCGTTTCCACCCATGTCTATTTCAGCTCCATTATCACCCACGATCTGACCATTTTTGACACTGAAGTTGGGGTCAGCACCTTTGGTTATGAGGCCAGGGTTTAGGATACAAAGCTGCTCGGCTGTATTGAGGAAAGAATCTTCAACTGCATGATCCCAGTTATAAAGATTCTCCCCGGCTGCCCTTTTATGCTTAAGAGCTTTCGCTCTCATTTTGTCCAGAGAGGCTTGAAGTCCAGCGGCCTCATCCTTGGCATATTCGAGTTGCTCTTGAGCCACTGCAGCATCTTCCTCGGCTTTCCGAGCTTTCTCTATGGCCTCTCACAAAGCTGTGGCATCCTCCTCAGCCTTCTTCTAGATTTCCTCGGCCCGCCTCATCCTTTCATTGGCTTCTTGAAGAGTTTTCTCAGCCGCCTCCTTGTCAGCCTCGGCTCTAGCTTTGGCGTCTTCAGCCTCTTGCTTCCCCTTTTGCAGCCCTTCCTTCTCTGCAGCCAGTGCTTGAAGTCTTTTTTCAAAGGCTTCTACCTGAAGCTGTAAATAATCCTCCCGAGCCTCTGCCTCTTGTCGTTTTTTCTTCCCCTCGGTGGCCACACCAGCATGAACATCCTCACCACGCTGACCGAGGTAGCGAAGAATGCTCACACCCCTTAGAAGACTCTTCACCAAGGCAGAACAGTTGTTCTCCCAAACCGAAGGGAGCCAGGCGTCCATCACTTGTGCATCCTTAGGTGGGAAGACTGTTGCATTCAAGCCATCAGGAGTCTTCTTCGCCCACACTGTTTTGGCAACAATATCCTCCTTGCCATCCGAGCCTTGGATCCCTTTGTGGGATTTGCTGAGGTTAAGCCATTCCCCAGCTATCCCTTTTCCCTTGTCCGTCCGAGGCCTCTTGGGGGGACACTCGGGAGTACCTTCAGCGCTCGGCTGAGCCTCTGCGTTAATTACTTGTTCAATGCCCTCGGCTGCCAAGACTACCTCGGCAGGAGTAGCACTGGGGGTGTCGGTTGGACTATCAGTTGGTGTTGGCCCGGAGGATTGGCTCTTGTTCGATGAGCCAGAACCTGCCTTCATCGCTACGAGTTGAGCCATCCTGGATGAGGCAGCGGCACTCTTCTAGGCCTTAGACGCTTTTTTTCCCATTTTCTCTGCAACAAGAAGAATATGTCAGTATTATACCGAGCAAAAAAAATTATATATACCCAGCTCGGCTTTCACTTCAGCCTTTGTTCTCTTCAAAAGGATTTGTTTTGTATCAATCTGACCATTTTCTTTAAGATACTCCCAAACCCGATCGCATAAACGTCTCTCGGCCCTACTCAAATCCGCTTTGTAGTCAAATTGGTATAAGGAGGCTCCTCTATTATAAATGTCGCCCGGCCAGCTTAGCGGGAACTGGGGCACGACCTTAACTTCCCCTTCATCTTCAACTTGCTTCATGAACCAACATACTTCGGCTCCCGTATACTCGTACTTGAAGAAGCGAGGTTTGAAGGATTTCCAAGAGTCAGTTACCTTAGCAAAAAGGGAGTGGTCTTTCCGAGCCTTCAGCGACACCCAAAGCCCTTTGGAGTGGCCAAATTTGTTTAGTTGAGGGGCATATATCCAAAAAAAGGCTTGTAACGTCGTTACCAGACCCTCAGCATCGCAAAATTGCTGGAATGATCTGGCAAAGGCCCACCCGCTCGGATGTAGCTGACTTGGGGCTATGCCTAAGTGGTTGAGGACCTCCATCTCAAAGGTGGAAAATGGCACGCGAATTCCGACCTTTGTGGCTACCTCCTCATAGAAGTAGAAAAATTGTTGGTTCTCTGGCACTTTGAAGCATATGCGGTCGTCTATGCTCACATGCCTCAAGGCAAATTCTGAGGCATTCCCGTCTGCGTTCGAAGGGGTCAAAATAGGCCGAAGGTGGTTCAAGCTATCCGTCGTAAGCAGAGAAGGCCTCGTCCCGAGTACTTCTCGATCAAAAGTTCCATCATACTCCACGTGGTTGGGTGGTAAAGGGAATTCTTCGGGATGGGTCTCACACCTGCGCTCCACCATATCTGGGGAAAAAGTAAAAGGCTCGGCGTTAGCATTTATCACAGCATGTATTTTAATTCTAAACCTAAGGCCGAGCCCTGGACCTTTTCCCCTTACCCTTATAGGTTTACCCCAAAACTCTTCCCCTCTTGTAAAGTACTCTGGGCTAGTCCTAACCCGAGCCCGACGCTCAGCAAACCTATAAGCTAATAGCCATCTTCTTTCCTCTGAGGGATCGGCGGGGTACTCTGTGGTCAAAGGTTCAACCTCGAGTGGCTCGTTTATCCTTTCACCACAAGGGGGGTAGGAGGATTTACAGATATGTTAGCAGAATCATAACCAGTTTCAAAGGGAACGGATTCACCTTCATAACCCCCAGAACCCCCAGAAGAACTAGAACTAGAATCGCTGGAAGGATCTTTGCCTAATCTCTCACAGAGTTCATGGTAAACCTTCCTCCAATATCTCCAACCCCTCATAATTAAGAAATCCAAACCCTTTAACTACCTACCTAGAACTAAAACCCCAAATCTCTGCAAAACCCACAAAGAGCAAAACCCTCTCAAAATGAAGAGATGACAGAACCAAAAATAGTTGTTTAAGTTAGAAAAGAAGAAAAGAGTACCTGTTTTTGGTTGCTTGATCTTTGTGGAAGAATTTGGTAGCGATGATTGATCTGAATGCGCTAAGGAGGTGCACAGGGAAATGTGTTTGGAGCAAATAAGTGTAAAGGTTTCTGGTTTGTGAAGTTGCAAATGAATGTAAAGGGTTCGAATACCCCTCAGTTTCCCTCCTTCCACGATGTACCAGTTGGGCTTAAGGCCCATTAACCCGCTCAGCCAACCACAGAGAAAGACGTGGCAGTTAGTGGAGGTACTTTTTCAAAATTCGAAAATTGAAATGATTTGGCACAACTTCCCAGGGCACGTGTCGCACCTAAAGAACCTAAAACGTCACCTCGGGCAGGCTACATGGTAAAGGCTGGAAACAGTTGTCACACTTCTGAACCAAGACATGCTAAAGGTCAGCCCTAGCCCTTTGTTACCTCGCCACAGACTTTCCAAGTCTTACGAGCTGGGGGGGCTTTTAGGGTCTGCCGACCACATACGGACCCGAGTCTCACCAAAGGGTTACTCCAAGGGCACTTAGTTCGGTTTACCTGTCATGAAAGTCCTTCGCTCGGACTCATGAAAGTCCGAGCATAAGAATGGGCCAGGCTCGGACTTGATGGAACCGAGCCTTACGATCGGTCCACGATCCATCAGGCTCGGGACTCTAGGACCGAGATATACCGTCGGCTCGTGGATAAGCTCAGGCTCGCCGAGGCTTCTTATCCCTTCCGCAAATCTCCTCTAGATTCTCGCAATAGCCTAGACATGAGATCTTCAGCTGATCCTATCCAGATTCTAGAAGTATAATCATCCGATATTATCTCACAGAATCTTGGTTCAGCACAACTCTGATACAGGTCCCAAAGGGCCCATATCAGCCTCCTCCAAACCCTATAAATAGCTCATCACAGCTAGGGTTTCAGGTAAGTACTCTCATCCCTAAGTTGACACTCTGCACACACACGTTGACTAGGGAGACCCTGCTTTTCCCAACTGGAACTGCAGAAATACCATAAGTCATACATCAATACTTGATCCTCTTATGGGCACTTAGAGGGTTAAGGACACTTAGTGTTTAAGGACACTACAAATACTTTGCATCCTTGCATCATTCAGCATCATTCAGGAATTCTTCTCCCCCTTTTGTCAACAGCAAAAAGTGGGTTCATAATTCTTCTCTTGTTGTTATGCTTGAATTTTTCTTCTCCCCCTTTTATTATTCATCAGATATGCTATGAAGCTCAGAATTCTTCTCCCCATGAGTAAGTTTGATTTCTCACTTTTCTTTCCATGGGAGTTATCACAGGATCCCTTTTGTTTTGTCAACGACATATGGTTCTTTCCAAGATTTCCCCTTTTTGGTCAATTAACACAAATGCTACACTCCCCCTGAAACACTAGGTAGAAGCATTAATAATAACAAGGAGATTTGTTTCATACTTTACTCCCCCTATTTTGACATCAGCATAAGGAGTTATGGGAAACAAAAAAATTTGTCCCAATACATAGTTAAAGAGTTGCATGATGTCAAGACAGAGTGAATAAGCGAAACATGTTTTTATGCAGATTTGAAAAAGTTTTTCTCCCCCTTTCTAAAGGAATGATTCAACCAAGCAAGTTATAAAGGGAGATAAAATGCATTATTAAAACATGTGTATGCTCACTATATAGAGTATCATCAAAACTTTATGAGCCTATATGCCATGACAAAAGAGAATTATTCAATGCAATTTAGCACAAAATGTCATGTAGCACATATCATAAGTAGAAGCATCATAAAATGATTAAAATAAATAAATATCAGTGATACTTATAGTGATGATTTGAAAGCAAGAGCTTTGGAGTTCCTTCTATTGATAAATTCTTCATGTAGCATTTTAAAGGATGGTCTCCTCTTGTTCAATGTGTTGAACCTTTTCCCATTCCAAGAGATCATCTTGATATTACCGTATCACCTTCAAGTATTTTAGTATTGCCCAGTTCTCTTTTCATTTGAATCCATTAACCAAGTTTGTAGAGGACGTTGCATACTGATACTTGTAGGAATACCTGCAAAGTTAATTTGCACATGTATCTCTTGGTATCCAAGTTAATTGGATCCTTAGGAATTAGTAACACATGAATATAGTGTATGCTGAAAAATAATTTATTCTTAAAAATAAATTTTTGTACCAACATATCGAAGAAGGAATAAATACAATTTCAGCACCACGATAAACATGTGTGACACAAAGATAAATATCATATAGTAAAAAAAATGAGAGCGGTGATACTTATCGTAAGCGTTGATTTTTCACATGTAATAGGAATTGTTTGTGCACTTGTGGAGTTCTTCCTTTACGTCTCTCATCCTTGTTGGACATCATGATAAGAGCTCCACTTGTGTCTAATCATGTCACATTTCTCTTGATTATGTTCATGTCCTTCTTTGGTAACTTTTCATTTAGGTCCATAGTGCGTACATTCTCGTATTGAAAACTCCAATGCTTGGCACTAGTAGAGATACCTGCAAAACTACTTAAGAATTTTTCTTTTGGTATCAAAGACTTGGATCCTTAAGGATTAGTTGCATCTCTTCACTAATATCAAGGATTTTATGAAGGTAAAAATATGAATAAATAATCTTAAACATATGCACTAATCATAAAAAGAATTAACACCATGCTTATGTTATGAGTCCACGTCGTACCAAACATGTCCTTACACATACAAGCATGTTGATGAGCATTTTATTTCCCATTATTCCTTGCATAATTTTACTCCTATTATTAAGACTTGTTGCCTATTTGACATTGTTTAGCTTGATTTAGTGATTTAGAGTTTATTGGACTAATATTCTGAATATTGTTTAATTTGGGATTATTTAGCCTAATTAATTCTATTTCTATTTTCAGGTCATATTTGGCACAAGGGCTTTTTGGACATTTTGGGAGTGAAGATTTAATTTTGGGAGTGAAGATTTAATTTTGGAAGAGAAGATATATGATGAAGTGAAGATTGTAATCTATCTTTAGGATTAGTTGAGATTTAGTTATATCTTTTAAGATTTAGATTTTATCTATAAGATATTTTTAAATTTAATTTAGAGATAAGCTTTCCTTAGGATTTGGGCCCATGATTTAGGCCCGTTTTGTGATTTAAAAAGCCAAATTCGTGTAAACCCTTGGGGAGACCTTCCATTCACGTTTTTTTTACATTCTCCCTCATAGAGAAGGCTTAGTTTTGCTCTCCAAGCTTGTGGAGGCTGCTAGGGTTTCTCTCTCTTCCCTTTTCTACACGTTTTTGGTATTTTTCTTCATGGAAGGCTAAACTCTTAGGTTAAATCCCTTTGGTAATGTATCACATACTCTTGAGGTTTTATTCTTAATGCTATTTCATTTTTATTCACTGTTTTCATGCTTATTGATATGTTATGGTTCGCTTAGTTCCATTCTATAGAGATAATCCATGTGTATGAATGCTTAATTTATGCAAACTCGTAAAAACTCCATGCTTTGGCTTTTAATGCTTAATTAGAGGTTTGGGTTTTGGGGTGAGAATTGAATTTTCGCTTAGTATTTAATTCTCACGAGTTGGACAGTGAAGAGGAAAGAAATTGATCTTTTGTGACCGATGATAGAGTTGTGAACGCGAGCCAAAGGGGTTTATCCGCTTTTCCTTATCTGTTTCTTCGTTTTGATTTAATTCTGTTTTGATTTCAATTATTCAATATTCAATACAAAAAAAAACCCCCTGTTTTCTATGCATACTATGTGTTCGACCTTTTGCTTGATAAGATATTCCTTGGGAGACGACCTAGGAGTCACTTCCTAGTACTATACTTAAACTGTTTTTATTGTATCGGGTACGGCCTCGATCAAATTTGGCGCCGTTGCCGGGGAGTATCGGTTCTTGCCAAAGGTCATTAGTAGTTAGTTAGTGTCGTAGTTAGTATAGTTATTATAGTGTGTCGTGTCTGATTTAGGGTCTAGTAGTCAATTCTGATAACCGGTTGAAGTTGCACTGTTTGCTGTTTTGCTATTTTGTTGCAATTAGTGTATTTGATTGATTCTGTGGTTGCTAGTTCACATAGTTGTGGGTGGAATTTTTCCACAAAAATTTATATCCACACTACTTTTATCATATAAAAAGGTTTCGAGGCACCACGATCACTCAGATCATCACTGGTTGTGAGTTCCAGAAAAATTTTCCAAGTTTTAGCAGCACTTTCTTCAAATCGTCGCAACTTTTGACCCGTAACTCGGAATTTGACGAATTTTATATCAAATCGAAGGGAATTTTCTGAATAATCTGATTTTTCTGACTTTGTCAGAAATCTCCTTCGTCTAGATCCTGAAAAAGCCGTTTTACTATTTCTTTTTTATTTTACAAGTTTTATTTTCTTAGTTTTTTGGTCTCTGATTTAATTGTTTGACTTGGTTCCCTTTTGAATTTTGTCCTCAAACTTTTTGTGGTATGTTTTCATGATTTTAGGGTGCTGAAAAAATAAAGAAAAAAATTTTAAAAAATAAAAAATTTTGTTGCCTATTTTGGTCATGTATATTAGTGACAGTTTGCTATGCTTAATGGTGTTCTGTTCAGTACATGACTAGGGGCAACCCAAGCTACTTGCATCCATATAACCCTGAAATTGATAGAACTTATCACAGACTAGTTAGACAAAATAGGAACCAGTCCATAGGTAGTGAGTCTATTGAGTCTTTACATAGTGAGTCTACTTCTTTTTCTTCTATTCCTATAAATTCTGATTCTTATTCTGATTATTCTGAAAATATGGCTCAACCTCCACCACGTGAGAGGACATTGAGGGAGCTGGCTGCACCTGATTTCACTATTGAAGATTTGTGCATCCAGTATCCCGATGACCCGTATGAGCTAAGGTCTGGACTAATTCATTTGTTGCCCAAGTTTAATGGTCTTGCAGGTGAGGATCCTCATAAACATCTCAAGCAGTTCCATATTGTCTGTGCTACTATGAAACCACATGATGTGCAAGAGGATCATGTTTGTCTTAAGGCATTCCCACACTCCCTAGAGGGGCTAGCCAAGGATTGGTTGTACGATCTGGCCCCTGGTTCTATCACAGTCTGGGATGACCTGAAGAGGGCATTTTTGGAGAAATTCTTCCCTGCATGCAGAACAACAGCAATCCGAAAGGATATATCAGGCATCAGGCAACAAAGTGGAGAAAGTCTCTATGAGTATTGGGAGAGATTCAAGAGACTGTGTGCGAGCTGCCCCCACCATCAGATCTCAGAGCAGCTGCTTATTCAATATTTCTATGAAGGTCTCAACCTCATGGAGAGAAACATGCTTGATGCTGCAAGTGGTGGTGCCCTAGGAGACATGACACCTTTAGAAGCCAGAGTCAAGATTGAGAAGATGGCTTCCAATTGTCAACAATTCCATGCAAACAACGATGCAATCATAGTGAGAGGAGTGAATGATGTTGGCACAAGTTCTGGTAAGGTTGAGAAGCTTGAACAGAAGATAGATTCACTTACAACTTTGGTCACTCAATTGGCCATCAACCAGAAGAAGTTGTCTCTGCCTGCTAGATTATGTGGCATATGCACATCCGCTGAGCACCCCACAGATGCATGTCCTTCTGTGCAGCAGCAACCAACGACTGGTGCTGACCAACCTGAGGCATATGCCGCCAACATCTTCAACAGTAGAAATCAGCAGCCACAGAACTTTGATCTCTCTACCAATAGATACAACCCTGGTTGGAGGAACCATCCCAACCTGAGATGGTCTGATCAGCAGCAACCTTCACAGGTTCAATTTCAGAACAATTCTAGACCACCATATGTACCTCCTCCAGTCCAGCAACAGAGACAACAACAGGCTAATTCTGCACCACCAGCTCCTAGTACTGAGCAGCAGCCTTCATTGGAAGAGCTGATGAAACAGATGACCATGCAAAATCTCCAATTCCAACAGGAAACTAGAGCATCCATTCAAAGACAAGAGGCCTCCATTCAATCTTTGACCAATCAGATGGGACAGATGGCAACAGCAATCAACACTATGCAATCTCAGAATTCTAACAAGTTGCCATCCCAAACAGTGATCAATCCAAACCAGAATGTGAATGCCATTAGTCTAAGGTCAGGGAAGCAGATTGTCACACCCACACCAGAATCTGACCTCAACAAAGATGATCTAGTTTCAACCAACAAGAAGAGCCAAATGGTCGAGGAGAGTGAGCACACAAGTACCAGAAAATCCCATCCAGCTCGGCCTTCCACAAGCACAACACCTGCTGCTGCCCAACAACCACCCCCCATTCCTCTTCCTTTCCCACCAAGGGGGGTGACTCAAAGCAAGAAAATGGAAGAGATTGACAAAGAGATACTTGACACATTCAGGAAGGTGGAAGTCAACATACCCCTTCTTGATGCAATCAAGCAGATTCCAAGGTATGCAAAGTTCTTGAAGGATCTATGCACACACAAACGGAAGCTCAAGGGCAATGAGAGGATCAACATGGGAAGAAATGTCTCTGCTCTTATAGGTAAACTCGTCCCTCATATTCCTGAAAAGTGTAAGGATCCTGGAACTTTCTCTGTGCCTTGTATCATAGGTAATACTAAATTTGAGAATGCTTTGCTAGATTTAGGAGCATCTATTAATGTTATGCCTATGTCTGTTTTCAAGTCTCTTTCACTTGGACCCCTTCAACCTACGGGTGTGGTTATTCACTTGGCAAATAGATCTACTGCCTACCCCGCAGGTTTGATAGAGGATGTCCTGGTTCGGGTTGAAGAGCTTATCTTTCCTGCTGATTTTTATATTCTTGATATGGAAGAGGACACCTCTCGTAGTGCTGTCCCTATCATATTAGGGAGACCATTTTTGAAAACAGCCCGAACCAAGATAGATGTGCATGCAGGTACACTTTCCATGGAATTTGATGACAGTGTGGTTCGATTCAATATTTTTGATGCTATGAAACATTTTTCTGATGACCACTCTGTCTTTCATGTTGACTTGATTGATGATCTGATTGATGAGCATGTTCTAGACTTTTTGCATGATTATGATTTGCCATCTTTCACTAGCTCATTTACTTGTTCTGCATGTTCTGATTCCGAAATGTGCACTGCATGCATTGAAATTGACCAGTTTTTAAATTCTGCTACTGCATCTGTTGATTCATATGATATAGATTCAGATCATGCTAACCCCATTTCTGTTTTGCATGAGTCTAATTCACTTGTTCAGGTGCAGGCGGCAGAATCCAATTCTGCTGCTCCTTTAGTTCCATCTGTGATGCAGGCACCTTTATTGGACCTGAAGCCCCTTCCTCCTCATCTCAAATATGCTTACTTGGAGGCTGAGCAGAAACTTCCAGTGATCATCTCTACCTCCCTTTCTGTTGATCAAGAGAAGCAGCTGCTGGATGTGATTAGAGCAAACAAAAGGGCAATAGGATGGACTTTGACAGACATACCTGGTATTAGCCCCTCCATGTGCATGCATCGGATTTTATTGGAGGATGGGGCTAAACCAGTGAGACAACCCCAGAGACGGTTGAACCCCCAGATTCTTGATGTGGTGAAGAAAGAGGTCACCAAGCTGCTGCAAGCTGGCATTATCTACCCCATTTCAGACAGCACTTGGGTAAGCCCGGTTCAAGTAGTTCCCAAGAAGTCTGGGGTGACAGTTGTCAAAAATGAGAAGGATGAGCTGATTCCCACTAGAGTGCAGAACAGTTGGAGAGTCTGCATTGATTATAGGAAGCTCAACCAGGCGACCCGCAAGGATCACTTTCCTCTTCCCTTCATTGATCAGATGTTGGAGCGCCTGGCAGGTAAATCTCACTATTGCTTCTTAGATGGTTTCTCTGGTTATTTCCAAATCTGTATTGCACCAGAGGACCAACATAAGACTACATTTACCTGTCCTTTTGGTACATTTGCTTATAGGAAGATGCCTTTTGGCCTATGCAATGCTCCTGGCACTTTTCAAAGATGTATGATGAGTATTTTTAATGACTTACTTGAGCATTGCATAGAGGTCTTCATGGATGATTTTAGTGTATATGGTTCCTCTTTTGATGCATGTCTTGATAGTTTGTCTAAGGTGCTTAATAGGTGCATTGAGACTAACCTTGTCTTGAATTTTGAAAAATGTCATTTTATGGTAGAACAAGGCATAGTCTTAGGGAACATTATTTCGCATAAGGGCATAGAGGTTGACCCTGCTAAGCTGCATGTAATATCACATTTGCCTTACCCCTCTTGCGTGCGAGAGGTGCGTTCTTTTCTTGGCCATGCAAGTTTCTATCGCAGGTTTATTCAGAACTTTAGCAAGACAGCCCTTCCATTATCCAACTTGCTTCAAAAGGATACCGCATTTGAGTTTGGAGACCAATGCAAGAAGGCATTTGATAAGCTAAAGAGAGCACTCACCACCACTCCCATCATCCAACCACCTGACTGGACTCTCCCATTTGAGCTCATGACCGATGCCTCGAATTATGCTTTGGGAGCAGTTCTCTCCCAAAGGGTTGGTAAGATGTCTCATGTGATTTATTATGCATCTAGGACTTTAGATTCAGCACAAGTTAATTACACCACAACTGAAAAAGAGCTGTTAGCCATTGTCTTTGCACTTGATAAGTTTAGATCATATCTGTTAGGTTCTAAGGTTGTGGTGTATACTGATCATGCTGCTCTGAAGTATCTTTTGAAAAAGACAAATTCCAAAACTAGGTTGATTAGATGGATGTTGCTCCTCCAGGAGTTTGATCTTGAGATTCAGGATCGGAGTGGTGCACATAACCTGGTCGCAGACCACTTGAGCAGAATAGAGAGAGAGGAGGATGCATTTCCTATCCGGGATGACTTCCCGGATGAGCAGCTTTTAGTTTTGCATGTTTCACATCCCCCTCCCCTTATTCCTTGGTTTGCTGATATTGTAAATTATATAGTTGCATCTGTTTTTCCACCCTTGGCATCCAAAGCTCAAAGAGACAAATTGAAGAGCGATGTCAAGTATTATGTATGGGATGACCCCTATTTGTGGCGTTTTTGCAGTGATCAGGTCATTCGCAGGTGCATTCCAGACCAGGAGATCCAATCGGTTCTCCAATTTTGCCATGCTTCACCAGTTGGAGGCCACCTTGGCACTCAAAGGACAGCACGAAAGGTGCTGGATTCTGGATTTTATTGGCCTACCATCTTCAAGGATGCAAGCAAAATCTGCAGCTCATGTGAGCAATGTCAAAGAGCAGGAGGCGCCCTATCTTGGAGGCAACAGATGCCGCAACAACCTATGTTGTTCTATGAGGTGTTTGATGTCTGGGGTATAGATTTCATGGGTCCCTTTCCTGTTTCTTTTGGTTTTTATTATATCTTACTTGCTGTGGATTATGTATCCAAATAGGTGGAAGCTAAGGCCACCAGGACTAATGATGTTCAGGTTGTTGTAGATTTTGTCAGGACTAATATCCTTTGCAGGTTTGGCATACCTAGAGCCATAGTCAGTGATCAAGGCACACACTTCTGCAATAGATCCATGCAAGCTTTGCTCAAGAAGTATGGGGTTGTGCACAAAGTTTCTACACCATATCACCCCCAAACCAATGGGCAAGCTGAGATTTCAAATAGAGAGATCAAGCGGATTTTGGAGAAGATGGTGAAGCCTAATAGAAAGGATTGGAGCACACGATTGGAGGATGCTCTATGGGCCCATCGGACTGCTTACAAGGCACCCATAGGGATGTCACCTTATCGGGTTGTTTTTGGTAAGGCATGCCACCTGCCTGTGGAGATAGAGCACCGTGCATATTGGGCTGTGAAGCAATGTAACTTAGCTCTTGATCAAGCGGGTGAGGAGAGGAAGCTGCAGTTGAGTGAGCTAGATGAGATCCGTTTGGAGGCCTATGAGAATTCCAAGTTCTACAAAGAGAAGACCAAGAAGCTCCATGATAGCTCAATTTGCAGAAAGGAGTTCTTGGTTGGTCAAAAAGTGTTGCTCTACAACTCTAGGCTTGGACTCATGAGTGGAAAGCTCCGCTCTAAATGGATTGGACCGTTTGTAGTCACCCAGGTGTTTCCTTATGGCACTGTGGAGATCAAGAGTGAGTCCACAGACAAGAGCTTCAAAGTCAATGGCCACCGACTCAAGCCTTTCCTAACCTCCCCTTCTTTGGATGATGCACCTGTGGAGGAAGCCTCATTGGTCGACCACATTTTTGACCCACCATGATTTAGGGAGTCTTCTTTTCTCCTTCTTTACTACTTTTATTCCACTTGTCTATATCTGTCTGATTCTGCTATTTGTTTTACATTGAGGACAATGTGTGATTTAAGTGTGGGGGGGGAGCGTAGTTTAGGTTGCATATTTTTGCTTTGATTTTTTAGGTTTTGCTAAGTTTTGGGCATTTTCTTGCATGTTTTTGCTTCAATTTAGTAGAGTCTTGGTATCTTGTGTCTGAATTCATGCATTTCTGTGTGTAAAGTTGCTTTTGATAATTAAGAGGTGGTAACACTGTGATAGAATTGTCCCTTTTGTGAGGATTTGAGCCTTAATTGTGGGTGGATTGCTATATATGCCACCTAATTTTTCTTTCATGTGTGATTGCACTCTGGATTACTTGCACTCTAGAACTTGACTTGACTCTTGTTGATACTTGATATTCCCATGCACATTTTGAAATGATTTAGGCATTGATTTTTCTTGAATAAGCCACTAGCCATATGAGCCTACCTTGAATGAATTTATCCTTTGATAGCCCCTTTGAGCCTTTATATCCCTTTTCTTTGTTCTTTAGCTCATTACAAGCCTATGACTGAAAAACCATGATTGTCCTAACCTTAGGGAATGTTGGAGCTTTGGAATTGTTTTGGGAATGGGTATTGAGTAAGCGAGGGTGCTTTGTTCTTCATCTCTTGTGAGTTCTGGGTTTTGCCTCTATGGTAGGTGATGTAATTATGGCTTTATCTCATTATGCCATTTTTATTGTTTCTTCTTTTCTTTCGTTCATGAAGTTCTGCAATGTAATGCAATTCAAAAAAAAAAAAGGAAAAAAAAAGAAGAAGAAAAAGAAAAAAAATGGAATAAAAGGTTGATTGAGGCATGGAGGATTGGAATTAGAGGTTGTTGTTATGTTTATCATTTCATTTTGGGGTGGATTGTGCTTATTTTTTTTACTTATTCCCCATTGCTCCTTTATTTCCTTGGGTTTTAGCTACATTTCCCATATTTTTATCCTACCTTGTCCTTGGCCCCATTACAACCCTGAAAAGACCTTTTGATCTTAATGTGCATGTGTATTGATTGTTGATGTTAGAGGCTTGTCAAGCTTATGGTTGTGTTTGGTTTTCATGATGTGCCTTGAGTGTAAACACTGATTAACCTTAAACACTTGAGTGTAAACACTATTGAGTGATCCTTGTGAGTTTCTATCATCTTTGTGACTACCCTCTTGATGTCATTGGTTTTCTTTGCATATTTGAAATAATTGGATGATGTTCATGAATGCCTTGATTCTTTGGTCCTTATTTTCTTCGTGTGCTCGATTTTGCCCATTTCTTTCCATTTCCTAGAATTCATTGTGAAGTATGTAATCTCTTAGGTTTGCATTCATTAGTTGTAGTAATCTTGTTGCATGATTCACTTTGGTGCATATTGATCTTCTCAGTCCTAATTCTTAGTTTTGCCCAGGAGTGCAAAAGGATAAGTGTGGGGGTATTTGATGAGCATTTTATTTCCCATTATTCCTTGCATTATTTTACTCCTATTATTAAGACTTGTTGCCTATTTGACATTGTTTAGCTTGATTTAGTGATTTAGAGTTTATTGGACTAATATTCTGAATATTGTTTAATTTGGGATTATTTAGCCTAATTAATTCTATTTCTATTTTCAGGTCATATTTGGCACAAGGGCTTTTTGGACATTTTGGGAGTGAAGATTTAATTTTGGGAGTGAAGATTTAATTTTGGAAGAGAAGATATATGATGAAGTGAAGATTGTAATCTATCTTTAGGATTAGTTGAGATTTAGTTATATCTTTTAAGATTTAGATTTTATCTATAAGATTTTTAAATTTAATTTAGAGATAAGCTTTCCTTAGGATTTGGGCCCATGATTTAGGCCCGTTTTGTGATTTAAAAAGCCAAATTCGTGTAAACCCTTGGGGAGACCTTCCATTCACGTTTTTTTTACATTCTCCCTCATAGAGAAGGCTTAGTTTTGCTCTCCAAGCTTGTGGAGGCTGCTAGGGTTTCTCTCTCTTCCCTTTTCTACACGTTTTTGGTATTTTTCTTCATGGAAGGCTAAACTCTTAGGTTAAATCCCTTTGGTAATGTATCACATACTCTTGAGGTTTTATTCTTAATGCTATTTCGTTTTTATTCACTGTTTTCATGCTTATTGATATGTTATGGTTCGCTTAGTTCCATTCTATAGAGATAATCCATGTGTATGAATGCTTAATTTATGCAAACTCGTAAAAACTCCATGCTTTGGCTTTTAATGCTTAATTAGAGGTTTGGGTTTTGGGGTGAGAATTGAATTTTCGCTTAGTATTTAATTCTCACGAGTTGGACAGTGAAGAGGAAAGAAATTGATCTTTTGTGACCGATGATAGAGTTGTGAACGCGAGCCAAAGGGGTTTATCCGCTTTTCCTTATCTGTTTCTTCGTTTTGATTTAATTCTGTTTTGATTTCAATTATTCAATATTCAATACAAAAAAAAAAACCCCTGTTTTCTATGCATACTATGTGTTCGACCTTTTGCTTGATAAGATATTCCTTGGGAGACGACCTAGGAGTCACTTCCTAGTACTATACTTAAACTGTTTTTATTTGTATTGGGTACGGCCTCGATCACATGTCCTCATATATCAATGCAATATCATTACATATAAAGTGTAATCATGTGATAGAAGATAACAGAATTTTTTAATCACACATGATATACCACACTATATGTAACAGGTATCTAGGACTATACCAAAAATAATCATGTGCTAAGAAAAATTTTCAAAAAGGTGTAAAGCACACATGATTTAATTCAACTAAGGAGTGATCATGAAAATTAAAAAATATTTTAAAAAAATTAGCACTCATGATCCACCTTAGTATGAATAAAAATTAGAGTAGTCCAAATATACCTTTGTATAGTCATTGATATAAGAGGAATAAGAGATAGATACCTTAGGTTTGTTGACCAAGGAAGTTCTTGCCTTTACCCATTGCTTCACCTTTTGATTTTTGAGCATATCAGATCTTCCATTTTTCTCATGTGAAGCTTTGGTGTTGGTAGACATCTTTCTCCTTTGATCGACCCATTTAGTTTTTGTAGGGTCTGCCGACCATATAAGGACTCAAGTCTCATTTAAGGGACTCTTCAAGGACCTTTCCCTCGGTTTATTCAGCACAAACGTCCCTCGCTCGGACTCGTTGGCTCCGAGCACACAAAAGGACCAGGCTCGGACTTGATGGGGCCGAGCCTTATAAACGGTCTTCCACTCATCAGGCTCGAGACTCTAGGGCCGAGACATACCGTCGGCTTGTGGATAGATTCAGACTCATTCAGGTTTCTTATCCCCTCCGCAAATCTCTCCTAGATTCTCGCTAACAGCCTAGACATGAGATCTTGAGTTGATCCTATCTAGATTCTAAGAGTATAAACCTCCGGTATTATCTCACAGAATCCTGGTTCAGCTCTACCCTGATACAGGGCCCATACGGCCACAATCAGCCTCCTCCAAACCCTATAAATAGCTCATAACAGCTAGGGTTTCAGGTACGTACTCTCATCCCTAAGTTGACACTCTGCACACACTTTTTGACTGGGCAGACCCTGCTTTTCCCAACTGGAACTGCAGAAACACCATAAAGTCACATATTAACACTTGATCCTCTCTTGGGCTCCTGGTTCCATAATCTTGAGCACTTAGAGGGTTAAGGACATAGTGTTCAAGGATACTACATTGGCACCGTCTGTGGGGATCGAATAACCAGTATTCCCACCCACTGATCTCATGGCAAACAACAATAATGATGGTAATCAAGAAGATCTCCGTCGTCGCCTCCGTGGGAGGCCACCCAAGACCGGGAGAAACGTGAGGGACAGAATCGCTCCGGGAGCACCAACTGGAGGTAATCAGGCTGACGTTCAGAAATTTCCGCCAGTTCCAACGGCGGATCAGGCACAAGCCACGGTTCCTCCAGCTGGTCAAGTTCTCGGTGAGGGCGGCGGAGGGCAATCTAACCCTCATACCGTCCCTGATGGCCACGTTTCAGAATGGCGTGACACGGCTGATTCTGGACGTCAGTCTCGTCGGGCTGCTGCTGGCTCACGAACTGATGAGGATCGACGAGTTGAACGGGCTGATCAGCGTGATCATTCCAAGGCTGACAGGTCCAACAGGGAGATACCTCATTTGACTAGAGGTCGTTTTGGAACTCTTCAAGGTGGTCAGCGTTCTGAAACGGAAGGCAGATCTTACATGACTACTTCTTCGGCACAAAGGAGAGAGGAGTCGATCATGGAGATTTTGAGGACTCAGACTTCTTTAATTGAGAAGCAAAACCAAGCCATTGCTGCTCTTCAACAGCAGAGCATGGCAAGGATTGCCGAGGAAGGCCCTTATGCGGCCTATGGTAATCCGAGCAATCTTCCCCCACCTCCACCCCTCAACCCAAACTTAACCCTAGAACGTATCACTAGGGAACCCCATCCTGGACACCCTTTCACACCTGAGATTATGGCTTTCCAAACCCCGCAGACTTATGTGGGTCATCAGAATATTCCTCGGTACAATGGAACAACTGACCCGATGGACCACATAGCTGCCTACGAGTCCTCTATGATGTTTTATGGAGGAGGGGATTATATGAAGTGCCGAGCTTTCTCAATGACTCTGGGCTCGGCGCCTTTGAGATGGTTCAATTCTCTACCCGCCAATTCGATCCGATCGTGGGCCGAGCTTAGACAAGCATTCATAAACAGGTACACGGCCAGTATGTCACAGCCCAAATGAGACCACTCACTAGCTGGAGTTGCACAGAGACCCGACGAGTCTCTACGCGACTACCGAGCTCGGTACCAGCAAGAGGCCAGTGGTATATCAGGCCTGCAATCAGGAGTATCTGTTCTTTTGCTCACTCAAGGATTGCAGGATGGAGATTTTAAGGATTGCTTGATTGGGGAACCACCCAAGAACATGGCCGAACTTAGGGAAAGATCCAGGAAATACGTTAATCTAGAGGAATTCCGTAGGATCAGTACTGCAGCAAGGGGTGGCAAAGGACGACATGAGCAACGTCCTCGTCAAAACGACGTTCGTCAGAATGATCGTTTTCGAGATAGGGGAAGGAAAGATAAAAGAGAAAGAGATAGAGGGGAAAAACTGCCTCCAAAAGGCAAGTATGATGAATATACTCAGTTGACAGTCCCGAGGAGTCAAATCCTTCGTGAGACTATGCATACAGAGATGCGTAACATCACTCGGCCACCAGCTTTAAGGAAGGTAGCTCAAAAGGATAAGACAAAGTACTGCGATCATCACGGTGGATGGGGGCATACCACCGACCAGTGTACTTAGTTGAAGGACTTAATCGAGGAGATGGTAAGGGATGCTAAGCTTCAACAATATATTGGCGAAGCGTTGCGCAAACACTCCAGGGGAAAGAGTCTGTCACCACCCAAAACCGAACAGAAAAGAACTAGAAGCCCTTCACCACCTGCAGGGGGAGCCCCTACCCAACCATCCGAGAAGGAAAAGAATGGCTTTCTCATTGGCACCATTGCTGGAGGATTTGCAGGTGGAGGAGAAAAGAAATGTGATCGCAAGAAGTATGTGGGACAAGTTCTTTCGGTGGCCAGCCGACCAATCTAAAAGCCCAGGAAGAAAAACATAGTCATCAGCTTTAGTGATGAGGATTTTGAGGGCATATTACAAGACGATAATGACCCAATGGTAGTTACAGCCAGGCTCGGCAATTACGAAGTCAGAAGGATTCTTGTCGATCAGGGAAGTTCGGCAGACATCATGTTTCTGGATCTGTTTGAGAAATTGAAGTTGAGAAGATCTGATCTCACCCCATTCGAGGGAAGTTTGATTGGCTTCACGGGACATTCAATTGTTCCCTTAGGCCACATCCATCTCCCAGTGACTATGGGGAAACCACCTTCTACTCGGACTAAAATGGTAAAATGGCTAGTTGTCCAGGCCCCCTCGGCATACAACGCCATCTTTGGCCGAACTGCACTCCAATCTTTTGGTGCTGTGGTATCGACGGTCCACTTGGCCATGAAATTCCCAAGGTCTGATGACAAGGTAGTAATAGTGCGGTCCGAACAGGAGTTGGCTCGGAAATGTTATAATATCAGCCTGGGCAAGTTGAAGCTGGATGATGAGAAGATCATGCAAGAGCCGCTTAACAAAGGAAGTGTCAACTTAGCAGATCTTGACGTAAGAGAGGAGGATGAAACTAGGCCGACCCCTCAAGGGGACTTCAAAAAGGTGATTTTAGGCCCCGATCCTTCTCGTTGCGTCAAGATGGGGGTTGGCCTTTCTGAGGAATTGGAAAAAGAATTGACTGAATTGCTGGTGGAAAACAAGGACTTGTTTGCCTGGAACTCGGCAGATATGCCAGGAATCGATCCGAACTTCATCTGCCACAGGTTGAGCGTGTATCCTGGAGCCAAGCCAGTTTGTCAGAAGAAAAGAAGAGTTGGAGTTGAGAAGGCACAGGCAACAGATGAGAAGGTAGTCGAGCTACTAGAAGCAGGATTTATCAGGGAGGTGGTGTATACTGATTGGTTGGCCAATCCCGTGCTAGTAAAGAAGTCCAATGGGAAATGGAGGATGTGTGTGGACTACACAGACTTGAACAAAGTTTGTCCTAAGGATCAATACCCACTTCCCTGCATCGATAAACTTGTGGATAGCTCGGCGGGTTATCAAAGGCTTTCATTTATGGATGCTTATTCGGGGTACAATTAGATCCCAATGTATCCCCCGGATCAGGTGAAGACTTCATTTATCACAGAAAAGGCCACATATTGTTACAATGTGATGCCATTTGGATTGAAAAACGCTGGGGCAACTTACCGGCGGATGATGAACAAGGTGTTCGGCCCCTTGATTGGGCCGAGAATGGAGGTATATATAGATGATATGATTGCAAAGAGCTTGAAAGAAGAAGATCACGCTAAGGATTTGAAGGTAATTTTGGGAAGGATCCGACAGTTCAACATGAGGTTGAACCCGGAAAAATGCACGTTTGGAGTTCCAGCAGGGGCCTTCCTCGGATTCATGCTTACCGAGCGCGGAATTGAGGCAAATCCAGAAAAGTGCCGAGCCATCCTTGGTATGAAGAGTCCGTCAGATGTCAAGGGTGTCCAACAATTGACAGGTCGGGTTGCGGCTCTCTCGAGGTTTCTGTCTCAGTCAGCTACAAACTGCTGAGGAAAGAAAAGGAAGATACATTTGAATGGGACGAGACATGCGAAAAGGCCTTTACTGACCTTAAGCAGTACTTAGCATCTCCCCCGATCTTGTCAAGACCGGTAAATGGAGAAATTCTGTTCCTTTACTTATCAGTGGGTGATTCTGTAGTAAGCTCGGCTTTGGTCCGAGAGGAATCTGGCAAAGAATCCCCCATCTATTTCGTCAGCCGAGCTCTTCAGGGACCAGAGTTGAGGTATCAGAAAGTGGAGAAATTGGCTTTTTGTCTGGTTGTCACAGCTAGACGATTACGTCAATACTTCCAGAGCCACCATATCACAGTCAAAACAGCTCATCCGATCCGTCAAATACTTCAGAAACCTGATCTGGCAGGAAGAATGGTGACGTGGGCCATTGAGCTTTCCGAGTTGGAAATCACTTTCGAACCGAGGAAGGCAATGAAATCTCAGGCCTTAGCTGATTTTCTCATCGAGTTTACTGAGTCATTGACGAGCTCAAACTTGGATTGGAATGTTTATGTTGATGGATCAAGTAACAAACTCGGGGCTGGTGCAGGAATAATCTTGGAGAACTCCGAGGGGGTCACCCTCGAATATTCTTTGAAGTTTGGATTTTCAACTTCGAACAATCAGGCGAAGTATGAAGCCGTATTGACCGGGTTAAGAATGGCAAAAGAAGTAGGGGCTCGAGAAGTGAAAATTCTCAACGATTCTCAGTTGGTAATTTCACAAGTCAAGGGAGAGTACCAGGCTAAGGAACCAATCCTTCAAAAGTATTTGGAGAAGGTGAAGTTCCTATCCTCGGAGTTTTCTAAGGTCGAATTCTGCCACATCCCAAGGGAGAGTAACAGCCGAGCGGATATTCTCTCCAAGCTTGCTTCGACAAAGAGTCCTGAGAACAACAGAACGTTGATCCAAGAAATGGGGCATGGACCTAGTGTTGTCCTCTCTATTTCGCTGGATCCGAGCTGGATTGCTCCGATAACGGGTTACTTGGAACAAGGGGTTCTTCCAAGTAATCCAACAGAGGCCAAGAAACTCGTCAGAAAAGCTTCACAGTTTGCCTTAGTTGATGGAGTCTTGTTTCGCCGAGGGGTCAGCGGTCCAATGCTTAGATGTCTAGACCCTGCCGAAGCAAAACAGGCTTTGGAGGAAGTTCACGGGGGCATTGGAAGTCATCATGTTGGGGGGAAGTCACTAGCTAAAAAGGTTTTAAGGGAAGGATACTACTGGCCGACTCTTCAATAGGATGCAATCAACCATGTGAAGAGGTGCGACAAGTGTCAATTTCACAGTGATGTGTATCAGAAACCGGCTGAGGAACTCCATTCACTTTCATCTCCCTATCCCTTCTATCAATGGGGAATGGATCTGATTGGACAGTTCCCCACCGCTCCAGGACAGCTAAAGTGGGTGATAGTGTCCATTGACTATTTTACTAAGTGGGTGGAAGCCGAGCCTCTTGCAACCATCTCCTCGGCCAAGGTGCAGAAGTTCTTTGAAAGGCAAGTTGTGGCTCGGTTTGGAGTACCACAAGTGCTGGTGACTGACAACGGAACCCAATTCGCGGCAAAGGCGTTCCAAGACTTAGTCAATGCTTTGAGCATAAAACATTACTTTTCCTCGGTCGAACACCCTCAGACTAATGACCAAGTAGAATCTGTAAATCAATCTATCATCCAGGGGATCAAGAAAAGACTCGAAGAAGCGAAAGGGAATTGGTTGGAAAACTTGCACGAAGTGCTTTGGTCGTATCGCACCACCATACAAACTTCAACAGGAGAGACACCATATCGGCTCACTTACGGTTGCGACGCAGTCATCCCCATTGAGAAGATCATCCCTTCTTTCCGAGCTATGCAACAACCGAATCCCCTCAACAACACTTTATTGTGTGAGGATCTTGTTTTTTCGGAAGAAGTCAGGGATTTAGCGGCCGAACGAGAAAAGCATGCTAAGATTATGCAAGCAAAAGGGTATAATCGCTCGGTCATATCCAGAGAGTTTGAGGTAGGCGATCTTGTCTTGAGAAGAGCTGATATTGGTCTCAAAAATGCAAAGGACGGAAAACTGGCTCAAAGCTGGGAAGGACCATACCGAGTTGCCTCCAAGACTGGAACAGGAGCCTACAAGCTCGAAACTCTCTCGGGTGCCCTTATCAACAACACATGGAACGTGGCAAAACTTCGAGCTTATTATAGTTAGTTTTTTATCGTTTCAGTTTCGTTTTCAATAGTTTTAATTGTTTCATTACATTTGCTTTTTGAATTATTTCTTTTTAATGGTGTACGCTCGGTGAAACTCCGAGCCCATTGTAGTTTGCTTCAAATGAATAAAAGTTCTCGTAATTGAATTCATTGTATCACGTACTTTTCCTCGTAACCGATTAGCCACCGATTATGACGCGAACGATTATAAACAGCTCTAGCAAGAGCTTATAACTCGTCAAGTACTTTAAATAAGATTCCCAATTAAATTATGATTTCATAAAATCATTTTATTTCGCGGATAGAGGAATCCACCTCGGCTAAAGTGTTGGAGTTCCGAGGTCTTAACACTTGAATTCTTAACAAAGAGCGTAAAAAGAAGCATAACACGTTTACGGATATTATAAAATATTCCAAACGAAACACAACAATAAAAGTTTAAACCCATTTACTAGGGCAATTACAAAAGGGAAAGCAAAATGATAAGCTACTCTAAATCGGACAGTACAATGCCGTCGGCGTCAAATCTATCTTCTTCTTCTTCACCCTCGGTATCCTCGACATCGTCCCCCTCGGAATCCTCAGCCAAATGATCAGGCAGATCGGTGCTGTTCAGATCTATGGGTGCCCCACTTGGGCCGACAATTCGACCATTTTTCACAGAAAAATTAGGATCAGCACCCTTGGTCAAGAGCCCAGGATTCAGAACGCGGAGTTGCTCGGCAGTGTTGTAGAAGGAATCCTCAACCCCATGATCCCAGTTGTATAGGTGCTCCTGGGCTGCTTTCTTGTGTTTGAGAGCTTTTGATCTCATCTTCTCCAAAGAAGTTTGGAGCCCCAGAATCTCATCCTTGGCATACTCATGCTGCTCCTGAGCCACGGCAGCAGCCTGCTCCGCTTTCTGAGCTTTCTCTATCGCCGCTCGAAGAGCAGCAGAGTCTTCCTCAGCCTTTTTCAGGACCTCCTCCGAGCGCTTTATCCTCTCTTCGGCCCCCTGGAGTGTCTCCTCGGCCTTAACCTTGGCACCTTCAGCATCTTGTGCCACCTTTTTCAACCGTTCGTTTTCAGCTGCCAAGGTTTGCAACTTCTTGTTAAGACCTTCAACTTGAAGTTGTAAATAATCCTCTCGCTCGGCTGCCTCGGTCCTTTTCTTCTTTTCATCGGGGGCCATCCCAGCATGAGCGTCGTCTCCATGATGACCGAGATGATGGAGTATGCTCGCACCCCTCAGGAGACTCTTCACCAATGATTTACAGTTGTTCTCCCAAGTCCCAGGGGTCCAGGCCTCAATCACTTCAGCATTCTCGGGAGGAAAGACAGTAGCAACAAGTGCATCAGTCATCTTTCGATGCCACACTGTCTTGGCAGCAGCTTCCTCCTTTCCTTCAGGAATCTCTACCCCTTTATGTGACTTACTCAAATTAAGCCAATCTCCAGCAAGACCTTTTCCTTTTTCCAGCCGAGACCTCTTGAGGGGACGCTCGGGAGTACCTTGAGGAGTTGTTTGAGCCTCCACTTCGATGTTTACAGCGTCGGTGATACGATCCCCTTTGATCACCGGCTCAACACCTTTGATCCTAACAGTCGGAGTGGTGTTGGGGATAATGGTCGGACTTTCAGAAGGGGTTGGTTCAGAGGATTGACTCATGTTTGGGGAGCCAGAGGCAGATTTGATTGCAGCCAACTGTGATACTCTAGTTGCGCGGGCTTCGCTTTTCTTAGCCTTGGTTGCTTTCTTCCCCATGGTTTCTGCAAGAAAAAATGGATCAGTACAAAAAATATATATATATATATATAGTACCCAGTTCGGCCTTCACTTTGTCTCGTGTTTCTTTCAACAGGATTCGTTTGGTATCAATTTGACCATTTGCTTGAAGGTATTCCCAAACATGGTCACATAATCGCCTTTCGGCTTTTGTCAAATCCGCCTTAAAGTCGAATTGATACAAGGATGATCCTCGGTTATAAATGTTAGTCGTCCAACCCAGTGGAAACCGAGGCACGACCTTGATCACTCCACCTTCTTCAACTCGTTCCATGAACCAACATACTCCGGCCCAAGTGTACTCGTATTGGAAGAAGAGAGGTTTGAAAGATTTCCAAGAATCAGTCACCTTGGCAAAAAGGGCATGCCCCCTCCGAGCCTTTAGGGACACCCAAAGCCCCTTGGAATCACCAAACTTATTTACTTGGGGAGCATATAACCAGAAAAAAGATCGTACAGTTGCTACCAAGTTTTCAACATCACAGAATTGCTGGAAGGCTCGGATGAAAGCCCACCCACTTGGATGCAGTTGGCTAGGAGCTATTCCTAGATGAGTGAGGACTTCGAGCTCGAAGGTGGAAAAGGGCAAGCGGATGCCGACTTTAGTTGCTATTTCTTCATAGAAATAAAAAAATCGACGATTTTCCGGTACATGAAAGCATATTCGGTCGTCGATTCCCAAAGGTCTCAACACGAATTCTGAGGCATTTCCATCGGCACTCGGAGGTGTTAACATCGGCCGAAGATGGTTAAGACTATCTGTTGTCAACAATGAAGGTCTCGTCCCTAGAACTTCCCGATCAAAAACGGCGTCGTACTGCGCATTATTGGGCGGCAGGGGATATTCTTCAGGGTTGGTAACACACCTGCGCTCCACCATATCTGGGGAAAAAGAAAAAGGCTCGGCGTTAGGATTTTTTACAGCACATGTTTTTATTCTAAAATTAAGGCCGAGCCCTGGACTTTTTCCCCCCTCCCTCGGTGGACTTCCTAAAGGTTTTTCCTCGGTGCGACAATCGGGACTAGTTCTGACTTGAGCCCGACGCTCAGCGAACCTATACGCTAGTAACCACTTACTCTCATCTGCGGGATTTGACGGGTATTCTACAACTAACGGTTTTGCCTCGGTGGATCGTTGGCCAGAAGGGGGAGTAGAAGGGTGTGTAGAATCGTCAGTATCAGAGTTTCCCTCATCCCCAGAATTCCCAGAAGAACTTGAAGAATCACTATCACTAGAAGGTTCCTCTCCTAATTTCCTGCAGAGTTCACGATAAACTCTCCTCAAACGTCTCCATCCTCTCATGGTTTAAAGGTAAAGAATCCTAAACACAGCTTACCCAGAACAAAAACCCAGAACCCAGAAATCCCCTAAAGCCAAACTCCCTGCAAAACCCGGAACCATCCAGAAATCCCCTAAAGCCAAACTCCCTGCAAAACCCGGAACAACCCAGAAATCCCCTAAAGCCAAACTCCCTGCAAAACCCGGAACAAAAACCCAGAACCCAGAAATCCCCTAAATCCAAACTCCCTGCAAAACCCATAACCAAAACCCCTTTACAAAAAGCAGAAATCGCACAAAAAGAGGAAATCGCAGAAATGGAAATAAGAAGAGTATAGGAAGTTACCTGCTTTCAGTTGCTGGAAAGGATAATGGGATAAGGTTGTGGATTCGAAGGCGGAGACGGTGGAAAGGAGATTGGAAAGAGAATAATGGGATTCTGATTTGAGAAGATTCTGGAGTGAGGAAAGGAAAAATGAATGTGGGTAGTAAGAGGTTGAAAGGATTCGAACTAATGAAGGAAACTTTTTAGTTTCCCTCCATGTTACGCATTTGGGCCGAAATCCCATCAACCCATGCAACCACTCGCTGGATGAGACGTGGCGGTTTCAACATGTACTTTTTCAAATTTCAAAAATTGCAATGATTTGGCACAACTTACAAGAGAACGCGCCGTACCTAGAGAAACCAAAACGTCACCTCGGACAGCTGTTGCACATTCGAACTAAGACATCTAGAAGGTCCAACCCTAAACACATGCTACCTCGTCACAGACATTATAAAGTCTTACGAGCTGGGGGGGCTAGTAGGGTCTGCCGACCATATAAGGACTCAAGTCTCATTTAAGGGACTCTTCAAGGACCTTTCCCTCGGTTTATTCAGCACAAACGTCCCTCGCTCGGACTCGTTGGCTCCGAGCACACAAAAGGACCAGGCTCGGACTTGATGGGGCCGAGCCTTATAAACGGTCTTCCACTCATCAGGCTCGAGACTCTAGGGCCGAGACATACCGTCGGCTTGTGGATAGATTCAGACTCATTCAGGTTTCTTATCCCCTCCGCAAATCTCTCCTAGATTCTCGCTAACAGCCTAGACATGAGATCTTGAGTTGATCCTATCTAGATTCTAAGAGTATAAACCTCCGGTATTATCTCACAGAATCCTGGTTCAGCTCTACCCTGATACAGGGCCCATACGGTGTTGGTTTTGGCCTCAAAATCTCGAGAGGGGGGGTGAATCGAGTTTTATTATGTATTGAAAAATTCGTACCAATTTAAAAAAAAAATAGTTTTGAGACGGAGAGATTAAGCGTTGTTATGGATCGCGAAAACGTTAGAAAAAATATAATCGAATAGCGCGGAAACGTAAATAAAGTAAATGTGTGGAAAGTAAAAGATAAGGGTTAGAAAAGCTTGCACCGGTGATTTTATACTGGTTCAGCCTTCCCGTCGAAAGGCCTAGTCCAGTCCCCAAGCGACTCGCCTGAGAGTTCTTATAACCAAGCAATAGAGTCGCACCCTATTACAACCAAGAGCACCCCGCACACTACTAGGAACCTCCGTTCGCTAGGGGCCTCAATCACACAGCAGGGTTCCTCGCCCTACGACGTATCACAACGTCCACTAAGGGATTCTCTCCCTAATCACTAAGGTTTAGAATGAATGCGATTGCGATTACAATAGCTTTGTGTGTTCTCAAAACACTGATACAACAATAAGCTCTATGATAGTGAAGTAGTGGTTCTCTAGATGTTACTCAGCCAATAAGAGTTTGTTCTTCAAAAAATATGAACAATAAAAAGCACAAGTTTAGAGAAGAAGATGAAGAAGAAACGTGCAGCGTGAATGAATGAAAAATTATCTCCCTTAGAAAAATGTTGGAGTGTTTGATTTAAAAAGAAAAAGGTTTTGAATCAACAAATGATTTTGAATTAAGAAAAACAAATCAAAATAGACTAATAAAAGATTTGTAATAAGTTTTAAAATCAAAATAAAATCAAAACGATTTTAGAAATAATAAAAAGATTTGATTCTTAAAACCAAAAAGGAAACAATTCAAATTTAAATTCATTTTCGAAATAAAATAACATAAAATAAAATATATCAGAATCTTTTATATAAAAACAAATCAGGAAATAATAAAAATGATTCTGACACGTTTTTCAATAAATCAAGAAATAATCGATTACATAGAAGCAATAATCGATTACTTCTAAAAAAATAGAAATTCTTAAAACATTTGAAAAAACATGTAATCGATTAGGATAAGAATAGTTAATCGATTACATCACTCCTGTTCATTATATGATGCAACTATAATAATCGATTACACTGAGGAGTTAATCAATTACTAAGCCTCTGGTTTGCATATGATGCAACATCATGTAATCGATTACTACAAACCTTGTAATCGATTACAAATCCTCTGAAAAATGTATGATGCAACAATTATAATCGATTACCTGACCAATGTAATCGATTACTTCCATAAGAAAGTAACTGATTATCACAAATCACTTAATCGATTACAACCTCTCTGATTTTTCTATGATGCAACAAAGTTAATCGATTACTTTAGCAAATAATCGATTACTCCCTCTTGCACACATATAAATATACAGAGTTTTGTAACATCAATTATTTTACTAAGGTTAAATGCAGAAAATACATTTTTCATGCAAAAACACGTTTTTCTTCTTCTCTCTAAAATGAAAAACTTATTGGCTTTGTAACTACTTAAAGAAACAGAACTTCATTACCTTACATTTGATCTAAAGATAAGGCTTATATTCTATGCTTGCTTGAGTCTTCAATCTTCTAGACTTGCACTTGTGAGCTTGAACTTGAGTTGGTTTGTTATCATCAAAACATATAATTGTATCCCTTTGAAGTCCATAGAGAGTTTGAAACATGTCTTCCAACCAGCTTGACTTCCAACATACGGCCCATATCAGCCTCCTCCAAACCCTATAAATAGCTCATAACAGCTAGGGTTTTAGGTACGTACTCTCATCCCTAAGTTGACACTCTGCACACACTTGTTGACTGGGGAGACCCTGCTTTTCCCAACTGGAACTGCAGAAACACCATAAAGTCACATATTAACACTTGATCCTCTCTTGGGCTCCTGGTTCCATAATCTTGAGCACTTAGAGGGTTAAGGACATAGTGTTCAAGGACACTACAGTTTTTGTCCTCTTAGGTACCATCTTTGTTATTTTCCCTTTTTCTCCTCCACTTGGTTTACCCTTTGGTTTAATTTCCTGCACATTTAAGACACTAGGAGAACCTTTTGGTACCCATTTCATCTTGGGTCCTTTGGGTTTAGTCTTGGGTTCCTTGGGTAACTTTGGAACCCATTGCAAATTATTTCTCAAATTAAAATTTTTACGATAAAGGCACAAATGAGAAATATGTCCCAAACAACCACAATAATTACACGTAATGGGTTTAGATGATGATTTGACTTTTTCAAAATGATTTTCATGAAACTTGGAATTTTTGTCCTCACATTGAAAAATTTCATTGTCAAACACTTTGCTTGATTTTTGAATATCAACATCATTTTCAATTTCACTTTCAAGCAAAGAATTTGAACAACTAGATTTTTCAATGTTACTACATTTAAAAAGTGCTTCCTCAACTTGTTTTTCAATATAAATGTAATTTTCAAAAACAGTTGAGGAGCTATTTTCTAAAAATATCTCTTTATCAAAAATATCTCCATTTTTCAAAATATCAATTTCATTTTCAATCAATGAGAGTTTTTGTAAAGAGTCCAAGTTTCTATTTTCTAAAGATATCAAATCATCATTCAAATCATTATATACAAATTGTAGATTATTAGAACAAGGACTATTTGAAGTTACCTTATGAGCAGTGTAATTTGATATTTCATTTTCATCTTCCATCGACTCCTCATCCGAAGAACTTGATTCTTCCAATGAGTCCATAAAGCTTTCAAATAATCTTTCAAGTTCATCGTCATCGTACATTGAGCTACTTCCCATGCTTTCAATATCATCATATTCTTCTTCCAGGGAGTTAGTTCTTTCATGCTCCACATCACTTTCCTCTTTCTCCTCATTCCTGTGGACACTTACACTTTCAACAAGATCATTAGTAGCATAGTGTAAATGTAAAGTGTCCCATATATCCTTAGAATTTTCACAATTTTCAATAATAGCAAATGCATCATGGTTCAAAGCATTTTTCAAAACATGCATAGCTTGAAAATTTAAGGAAAAAGATTTTTCATCAAAACCATAAACAACAACATTCCATAAACGAATGCTGAAAGATTGTAAAAATATTTTCATTCTCGCACTCCAATAATGAAAATTATTTCCATCAAAAAATGGTGCTTCATCGAATGAAAATCCCTCCATATTAAAACAAATAAAATATCCCAACGCTGTCGATCTACAAGGATCTTTATACTCGGGCTGTTAAGCCTTTACCAGAGCACGAAGCTCTGATACCAATTGTTAGGATTGACAGCCGTCACCCAAGAGGGGGGTGAATTGGGTGTTTACGAAAACATTGAAAAATAATCGCTTTAAAATGTTTTTACTAAATCAGATATACTTTGCAGCGGAAAACTATTAGAACGTTGAAAAAGATTGCACCGGAGGCGGATAATATTAATAATTATATAAAAACTAATATGTGCGGCACAATTAAAAACGATAACAACGAGAAATGTTACCACGCTAATTAATTTAAAACAATTAAATTAATTATTTAAAACAATTAAATTAATTATATTGATAAAATAGATGTTATGATAATGCAAGAACGATAAATAACAACAACAAGGCACATGCAACAATAATAACAAAAATAAAGAGATGAGGGATAGAAGAGATTGCACCGGAGATTTTATCCTGGTTCGGAAAACCGGCCTACATCCAGTCCCCAAGCGACCCGCTTGAGCTTTTAACTAATATTCCAAAGACGCCCCCGCGTCCCCGAATACAACCAGAGCGCCCCGCAAGCTACTAGGAACCTCCTTTCGCAAGGGACCTCAAAAACAACCAGATAGCCTAACTACTAGGTGCCCCACCGTTCGTCTAGCACTACCCAATACACAAGGGTTCCTCACCCTAAACACCACGAATGCAGCACGTCCGCACTAGGAGATTCACTCCCTAGTCTCTAAGGGTCACACACCCCTTTACAACACTGGTTATGGTATGAATGATTGGTACAAGACCTATGATGCACTCTTAATAGTGCGGATACAACAATATAAGGCTTCTAACAAATGTGTGTTCTATATAACACTGATACAACAATAAAAGTACTAATGGCTATGGATAAAGGTTTCACTATAGCATAGGCCAAGACTTAGAGAATATGGAGAAGAAGAAGAATAGAACGTGAAAACGTTTTTCTCAAAAATATTGTCAGGAGCCTTCTATGAAAAAGAGAGAAAGACTTTCTTATAAAAAGATTTGAAAATATTTGAATTTTGAATTTGAAATCAGAATCAAATCAAAAACGATTTTGGAAATAAATCAAATTCAAAATCAAATCAAAAACAAATCAGGAAATATATAAAGATTGATTTTCTGAAATCAAATAAATAAAATAATATTTTTGAAATCAAAATCAAATCAAATATATTTAAGGAATAAAATAAAAGATTTGAATCTTAAATCAAAAAGGAATATTTTCAAAAATCAAATCAAATTCAAATTTTGAAAATAAATCAGAATCAATTATGTAAAAACAAATCTAGAAATAAATCAAAATGATTCTGACACGATTTTCAATAAAACTTAAGGTAATCGAGTATCCCCTTAAAAATGGAAACTTTGAAAACCATTTAACCAGTAATCGATTATCACATGCATGTAATCGATTACTTCACTTCTGTTTAATATATGATGCAACTGATATAATCGATTATCACTGGTCAAATAATCGATTACACAACCTCTGGAAAATATATGATGCAACTCCAGTAATCGATTATCTGTGCCAAGTAATCGATTACTCTCATTAAAAAGTAATGGATTAGCAAAGTTCACTTAATCGATTACAAGCTCTCTGATTTTTCTATGATGCAACAAAGTTAATTGATTACTTTAAGCAGGTAATCGATTACTCCTTCTTGCATAAGATAAAAATATTCAGAGTTTTGTATCATCAAATATTTTCACCAAAACTAAGATAGAAAAATTGATTTTCACAAAACTTCTTTTTCTTCTCCTTTAAATGAAAAATATATTTAGAAAAACTAATATTGACCTTTTAACATAATATAAACCTTGACTTCATTACCTTACATGATGTCCTAAGGGAAAAGGCTAAAATCTTCATTTGCTTGAGTCTTCAACATGAAGCTTGGACTTGAAGGTTGAAGAGCTTGTGATTACACTTAATATGAACTTGAGAATCTTGAGTTTGTTATCATCAAAACCATATATTGATTGCACTTGAAGTCCTTGGGAAAGCTTGACTTCCAACAATATTGTAAGGTAATGAAGTTTTTGTTCTTAATGAGTTAAAAGGCCAATGAGTTTTTCAGTTAAAGGAGAAGAAAATGTGTTTTCATGAAAATCTGTTTTTATAACTTAGTTTCTGTGTAAATGATTGATGAAACAAAACTCTGGATATTTTTACAAATGCAAGAAGGAGTAATCGATTAACTGCCTAAAGTAATCGATTAACTTTGTTGCATCATAGAAAAACCAGAGTGCTTGTAATCGATTAAGTGAACATGGATAATCCATTACTTTCTGTATGAGAGTAATCGATTACCTGGATCTTTAATCGATTATAAATGTTGCATCATACATTTTCGTGAGACAAAGTAATCGATTACATGTCTTGTAGTAATCGATTACATGATGTTGCATCATATGCAAACCAGAGGCTCGGTAATCGATTATTAGAGTAGTGGTAATCGATTATATGAGTTGCATCATATAATGAACAGGGGTGAAGTAATCGATTAAATATTCTTGTTCTAATTGATTACTAGTTTTTCAAAAGAATTTAAAAGTTTTTATTTTTGAAGGGTTAAACCATTACCTTCATGAAGTAATCGATTACTTCTAGTTTTATTGAAAAACGTGTCATAATCACTTTGATTTATTTCCAGATTTGTTTTTATATAAATGATTCTGATTTATTTTCAAAAATTCGAAATTGATTTTATGTTTGAATTATTTCCTTATTTGTTTTAAGAATCAAATCTTTATTTTATTTCTTAAATCATTCTGATTTTTTTTATTTTAAAACTTATTACAAAATCATATTTTATTTTTTTTATTTAAAATTGATTTTAATTTGTTGGTTTAAATTTTTTTGATTTATAAAAGTTTTATTCTTTTAAATATCACTCCAACATTCTATTTTCTAAGAATGCTCTGACACTTTTCTGAATTCACGTTATTCTTCTTCTCCTACTTTTCTCTCTGAACATCACGATCATATTTTTGGAAGAACTATAAACTCTCTTGTTGACCTTTAACTTCAAAAGAAAACTTCATTATCATAGAGCTTTGATTGTAGAATCTGTGTTTTGAGAACACGTTAAACTTGTTGTAATCACTCTCATATATTTGTACTGAACCGTAGTGGTTAGGGAGAGAATCCCTTAGTTGAAAGTTGAGGCGTTCGTAGGGTGAGAAACCCTGCTGTGTGATATTGAGGCCCCTAGCAAACGGAGGTTCCTAGTAGTGTGTGGGGTATTCTCGGTTGTAATTGGGTGCTGCTCAATTGCTGGTTATAGAACTCTCAAGCGGGTCGCTTGGGGACTGAACTAGGCCTTTCGACGGGAAGGCTGAACCAGTATAAAATTTCCGGTGCAAGCTTTTTTATCCCTATCTCTTTTATTTTCCGCACTTTCATTTATTTACGTTTCCGCGCTACTCTTATTTTTCTATAAATCGATTTCGCTCTCCTTTTCAAACGTCTAATCTCTCCAACGCGAAACAATTTTTTAATTTGTAAGGGATTTTGCAATAAATTAATAAAACTCGATTCACCCTCTCCTCTCGAGTTTTAGAGGCCAAACCCAACATGAAGGATTTAGATCACAACAGTTGAGGCCAAAATATTATCAACAATGAATAACGTGTTCTTGGAGAAGAAGAAGAAGAAGAAGAAGAAGAAGAAGAAGCAAAACGTGTTGGTCATAAAAGAATTGAAAAACTAGGATTCAAAAAATTAGTCTTGAATAGATTTAAGAAAACAAATAAATAAAGATTATTTTTTGAAATCAACAATAAGTAAAAGATTTCAGAATAAAATTAAAATAGATTTTGAATTAATTTAAAATCAAAACAAAATAAAAAAGATTTAGAAAATAAATCCAAGATTTGATTCTTAAAACAAATAAGGAATATTTTCAAAAATAAAATCAATTTCGAATTTTGAAAATAAATCAAAATTAATTATATAAAAACAAATCTGGAAATATTTAAGATTGATTCTGACACGGATTTCAAGAAAACTTAAAGGTAATTGATTATTTAAAGAAGGTAATCGATTATCTTCATTCTGAGAAAACTTTGAAATTAGTTTTTAAGAAAGTAATCGATTATTAAAACCAAGGTAATCGATTACTAACGTTCTGTGAAAACTGTGAAATTCATTTTTAAGAAAGTAATCGATTATAAAAACAAGGTAATCGATTATCTACTCCCTGTGAGGAAGGTAATCGATTATTTAAAATGTAATCGATTATATTTTAATTAAAATTCCCAGGTCACAACTCAGAAGCTTGGTAATCGATTATCCAAGGAAAGTAATCGATTACTTCTGCTTATTTTCATAAAAATGATTTTATAAAGCACAGTATGTAACCATAGGTTTTCATAAATAATTTTAATAGAAAATCTAACTTAAAAACATTTTCGCAAAAGTTCTTTTTCTTCTCCTTAGAATTGAACAAGCAATTTGGCCATAAACACTTGTAATAAAAATTCTTCATTACCTTACAAATTTCCTATTGGCAAGGCTATACTAAACATTAAACATGAGAGCTTGAGCCTTGAACTTGAAACTTGATGCTTGAAACTTGGAATTTGTTGTTATCATCAAAACTATCTTCTACAAAATCTTCTAGCATAACTCTTTACGTCCTTTAGGGCAAACTTGATTTCCAACACCCTAGGCACCCCAAATCTGTTGAAAATATGTTTTCTAACAAAATCACAACCATAACAACATCATTGGTGGGGCTTGCAATCGCCTCCACCCAATTGGACAATAGTCCACTGCAACCAAAATATACCTGTTACCAAACGAGGGCGGGAATGGACCCACAACATCTATCCCCCAAACATCAAAGATTTCCACCTCCAAAATACTTTGGAGAGACATCTCATCCTTTCGGGAGATATATATTACCTGTTCTCTGGCACCTGTCACACTGCATTACAAAATTTCTAGCATCTTTAATTATAGTTGGCCAATAATAACCACTTTGCACAATCTTACACACCGTTTTATCAAAACTATAATGTCCAGCATAATACGAAGCATGACAGTGCCACAGAATATTAGGTATTTCCTCATTAGAAACACACCTCCTAAGGAGTCCATCTACCCCTCTTCTAAACAGGAAAGACTCATCCCAAACATAGAACCTGACATCATGTAAAAAAATTTCTTTTGTTGTCATGTCAATTCTTTTGGGACTACCTTAGCTGCATGGAAGTTGGCTATGTCCGCAAACCAAGGTTGTGCAGCGAATACAACCTAAAGCTTCTCATTAGGGAATTCATCCTTAATGGGTACTTCTACATTCCCATCACTACCCTCTAAAGGAAGTCTAGACAAATGATCTGCTATAACATTCTGAACCCCCTTTTTGTCCTTGATCTCAATATCGAACTCTTGTAGTAACAAGATCTATCTTATTAGTCTTGGCTTAGCATCTTGCTTAGCCAAAAGGTGCCTTAAAGCTGCATGGTCAGTATATATGATAACTTTCGACCCTATTAAATAAGAACAAAACTTATCCATGGCAAAAATCACAGCTAATAATTCCTTTTCTGTAGTCGTATAATTAATTTTGAGCATCATTCAGCACACGACTAGCATAATAAATTACATGAAATACCTTATCTTTTCGCTGTCCTAGTACTGCACCTATGGCAAAATCACTTGCATCGCACCTAAGTTCAAAAGGTTTATTCCAATCAGGTGGAATCATCACAGGGGCAGATACTAGTCTCTTTCTCAATTCATATAAAGCATTCATGCAATCATTATCAAAGTTAAATTCCACATATTTCTCCAACAAATTACAAAGAGGTTTGGCTATTTTGGAAAAATCTTTTATGAACCTCCAGTAGAAACCGACATGTCCAAGAAAACTCCTAACCCCTTTGACATATGTAGGAGGAGGTAGATTCTCAATCACAGAAATTTTAGCCTTATCTACCTCAATACCCCTCTCTAAAATCAGGTGCCCCAAAACTATCCCTTCCTTAACCATAAATTGGCATTTTTCCCAATTAAGGACAAGGTTAGTTTCTTGGCACCTTCTCAAAACCTGTTCCAGATTATTTAGACATGATTCAAATGAGGATCCAAAGACTGAGAAATCATCCATAAAAACCTCAACGAACTTTTCAACCATATCGGAGAAGATAGATAGCATACACCTTTGAAAAGTCGCAGGTGCATTGCATAAGCCAAAAGGCATCCTCCGATATGCGAAAACTCCAAAGGGACAAGTAAAAGCAGTTTTTTCTTGGTCTTTGGGATCCACAGGAATTTGGTTATAGCCGAAATAACCATCTAAAAAGCAATAATACTCATGCCCGACTAACCTCTCTAACATCTGATCCATGAATGGAAGTGGAAAGTGGTCCTTACGGGTGGCACTATTTAATCTCCTATAGTCTATGCACACTCTCCACCCAGAAACATTACGATTTGGTATCAATTCATTATTTTCATTTTTAATCTCAGCGACACCACCCTTCTTAGGGACCACTTGCACTGGGCTGACCCAAGTGCTGTCTGAGATGGGGTAAATAATCCCAACATCCAACAGTTTCACTACCTCTTTCCTAACAACCTCTTGCAGAGTGGGGTTTAACATCCATTGTGGTTGCATCACAGGCTTAAAATTCTCCTCCAAAAGAATCTTATGCATGCAAAAAGATGGACTAATTCCCTTCAGATCTGATACATTCCATCCAATAGCAGATTTATTGTGCCTTAATACTATTAATAATTTTTCAATTTCAATTTCAGTTAAGGCACTATTTATTATAATTGGGAAGTATTCAGTCTCATCAACGAATACATACCTGAGACCTGGTGGTAACACTTTGTAGTGTCCGGGAACACTAGATGTTCTTAACCCTCTAAGTGCTCAAGACTATGGAATCAGGAGCCCTAGAGAGGATCAAGAGTTAATGTGTGACTTATGGTATTTCTGCAGTTCCAGTTGGGAAAAGCAGGTTCTCCCCAGTCAACGTGTGTGCAGAGTGTCAACTTAGGGATGAGAGTACGTACCTGAAACCCTAGCTGTAGTGAGCTATTTATAGGGTTTGGAGGAGGTTGATATGGGCCGTCTGGGCCCTGTATCAGGGTTGAGCTGAACCAGGATTCTGTGAGATAATATCGGAGGATTATGCTCTTAGAATCAGGATAGGATCAGCTGAAGATCTCATGTCTAGGCTGTTGCGAGAATCTAGGAGAGATTTGCGGAAGGGATAAGAAGCCTCGGTGGGTTTGAGCTTATCCGCTAGCCGACGGTATGTCTCGGCCTATAGTCTCAAGCCTGATGGATTGAGGACCGATGATGAGGCTCGGTTCCATCAAGTCCAAGCCTGGTCCTTTGGAAATGCTCGGAGTCCATGAGTCCGAGCGAGGGACGTTCGTATTAAGTCAACCGAGGGAAGTGCCCTTAGAGGACCCTATTGACAGGGATTAAATCCGTATCAGGTCGGCAGACCCTACAAGCCCCCCAGCTCGTAAGACTTTGAGAAGTCTGTGACGAGGTAGCAAGTGTTTAGGGTTGACCTTTTCGGATGCCTCATTCCAGGAATGTGTAACAGCTGTAACCAGGTAACCTGTTCGAGGTGACGTTTTGGGTTCTCTAGGTACAGCGCGTGTCCTTGAGAGTTGTGCCACATCATTGCAATTTTTGAAATTTGAAAAAGCGCCTTCGTAACTGCCACGTTTCATCAATCGTGTGGTTGAGCGGTGTACTGGGCTTTTGATCCAGCCAGGCCCACACGTGCATCGTGGGGGAAACCGAAAGGTTTTTGAGGGTTTCTTTGAATCCTTTACTCCCCACACTCGCTTTTCATTCATCATCTCAGACTCGCACCAGAAACTCCCAAATTCTCAAATCTGCTCCCTCACTTCTTCTTTGAAACTTCCAGGAAACCGGAAACTCACTCCCCTCTCAAGCTTATTTCCGCTACTACCTTCACATCACTTCCAGTTTTTCAGAGATCCAGAATCAAAAATAGGTAATCTTTCTTCTTCTAACTCAAATACTTTATTTCTAATTCTGCTCTTTTCTATTTGTTGAATGGGTTTCGCATTTCTGGGTTTTGCAGGGATTTTTGGGGTTTTTTGTTCTGGGTAGTGTAGTGTTTAAGGTTTTGGATTTCTGAATCATGAGAGGTTGGAGGGAGTTGAGGAGAATTTATCACGAACTTTGTAGGAGATTAGGAGAGGAACCTTCTAGCGATAGTGATTCGGATTTTTCTGGGGATTTTGGAGATTCTGGGAGTAGTGATGATGCAGTAGATCCTTCCTCTCCCCCCATCAACCAGGGATCCACCATGACAAAACCATTAGCTGTAGAATACCCCTCGGATCCCGCTGAAGTAAGCAAGTGGCTGTTGGCTTATAGGTTTGCTGAACGGAGGGCTCAGGTTAGGGTTAGTCTCGAGCGCTGTATAGTGGAAGAAGAGCCTTTGGGAGATCCGAGGAAAGAGGGGGGAAAAAGTCCAAGGCTCGGCCTTAATTTTAGAATTAAAACATCTGCTATAAAAATAAAAAATCCTAACGCCGAGCCTTTTACTTTTTCCCCAGATATCGTGGAGCTTAGGTGTGACACTAATCCTGAAGAATATCCCTTACCGCCAAATCACGCGCAATATGATGAGGTTTTTGATCGGGAGGTGCTTGGAACGAGGCCCTCATTGCTGACGAGTAATAGTTTGAACCACCTTCGACCTCTCCTAACCCCTCCGAGCGCGGATGGGAATGCGTCGGAGTTTGAGCTAAGGCACAAAGCATCGACGACCGGATCTGCTTTGAGGTGCCGCAAAATCGATAATTCTTCTACTTCTATGAAGAAATAATAACAAAAGTCGGAATCCGTATGTCGTTCTCGACTTTCGAAATCGAAGTACTCAATCATTTAGGCATAGCTCCGAGTCAACTACACCCGAGCGGATGGGCATTTGTGCGAGCCTTCCAGCAGTTTTGCGATGCCGAAGGTTTAGTTGCCACACTTCGCGCTTTCTTTTGGCTATATGCCCCTCAAGTGAACAAATTTGGCAACTCAAAAGGGCTTTGGGTGTCACTGAAAGCTCGGAAAGACCACGCGCTCTTCGCTAAAGTCACGGACTCTTGGAAGTCTTTTAAGCCTCTCTTCTTTCGGTATGAGTACAATGGGGCTGGTGTATGCTGGTTCATGGAGCAGGTCGAAGAAGAAGGAGAAATCAAAGTTGTACCTCGCTTCCTTTGGGTTGGTCGGATGGTATCTACAACCGAGGGGCCTCCTTATACCAATTTGACTATAAGGTCGATTTGACCAAGGCCGAGAGACGATTGTGTGACCGAGTCTGGGAATATCTCAAGGCGAATGGTCAAATCGATACCAAAAAAATATTGTTGAAGACCACACGGCCGACGTGAAGGCCGAGCTGGGTATATACGTTTTTTTTTTTTTTTTTACTCGACCTAAACTATATTTCCTTGTTGCAGAAAAAATGGGAAAGAAAGCCTCCAAAGCTAAGAAGAGTGCTGCTGCTTCAGCCAGGATGGCTCAGTTAGCTACTGCAATAGGAGAATCGGGATCCTCGGCTAGAAGCCAAACCCCCGAGCCAACTCCAACAGATAGCCCTCTTGTTCAGCCTCGTGCTATTCCTTCCGAGGTACCTCAAGTCATCAAAAATGCTGAGCCAACAATTCCTGTAGAGGTTGTAACACCCTCACACTTATTTAGTTTAATTTGGATTTATTAAAATAGGAACTTGAAAATTTCGATAAAAATCCGGCAGAGTTTCCTCTGTAATTCGGACTTTACCAAAATTTCCTGTTGTACCTGTTCAGACCAGAGAATTTATAAAACATAAACATATTAATAAAACAGCCAGATAAAGTCCTAATGCCCGATAAACCACTTAATACGATTATTCTGGGCGCACAACTACTACATGATTTTAATTTACAAAATATTAGTTTTCTTAAAATTAAAACTAAGTCCACTCAAATGCTTTACACTCCACAGTGTGGAGTATACTCCCTGCTCGGCCAGAAAACGGTGCAAGCTCCCAGCTTAGTACCTGAAAGGGGTTGTAAGGGTGAGCTCTACACAAGTAGGAAGTAGATTCCAACGAGGCATAAAAATCACTAAGTCAAAACACAATTAGCATATAGCACATAATTCCCTATACCAGTCCAAAGCATGCATCAAACACAAACAACAATCTCATTTCTTCATTTACCTTTCACGTTCTAATTTCACATTTTACAATTCCATTTATATTTCTCATTCTCTTTTCAATTCCACTTCTACTCTTACATACATACATTCACATTTCCATTCACATTTCACACTTTGCCTATTTATCCACATTTTCCATTTCTGTCATTTTCCAAGTGTTAGTTCCCTTTTATTTAATCCATTTTCACCTTATGATTCCCTTTTAATTATTTTCCCCGTTTCCAAAGAAATCTCTTTTTAATCCCTTACCTTTTTCCTTATTTTTACGGTGTATGTATGTCTCCACCAAATCGAAGGCCTACATACATACACCAATCACGATGTATGTCTCCACCAAATCGAAGGCCTACATACATCGCGTTTCCATTACCATACCTTGTCCAATTTTATTCCCTTACCTCTTTCCTTATTTTTTTTCCGGTGTATGTATGTCTCCACCAAATCGAAGGCCTACATACATCGCGTTTCCATTACCATTACCTTGTCCAATTTTATTCCCTTTTTCCCTTATTCATTTCCTTTTACTTTTGGTGTATGTATGTCTCCACCAAATCGAAGGCCTACATACATACACCAATTACGATGTATGTCTCCACCAAATCGAAGGCCTACATACATCGCTTTTCCCATTACCGTTTACCTTATTTTATCCATTGTCCTTTCCTTTTTCCTTTTTATTTAGGGTGTATGTATGTCTCCACCAAATCGAAGGCCTACACACATACACCATCGACGATGTATGTCTCCACCAAATCGAAGGCCTACATACATCGCCCCATTTATGGTGTATTGTCTCCCCCAAATCGAAGGCCTACAATACAACCCCAATTTTACGATGTATCGTCTCCCCCAAATCGAAGGCCTACGATACATCACCATATTTATCCAATATTAGGTGTCATTATTTTGTCTACCGATTCCGTTTAATATGTACCAACTCATTCCAAGCACAAGTACCATCACATTTAAAACCAATTAGCCACAATTCACATTTCATATAAACAATTAGGGTGCAATTAATAACAACCTCCACCTTTTCATATAATCATGCAATAACCACATTTTTCACTTGTCCGAATTATTGATTAAAAACCCTATCCTAGGGGTTCATGCCATTTATTTTCCTCAATTAAATCTTAACCTCATTTAGCATCTATACTTGAAGAACAAACATACACCATTTATCATTTGAAATTAAATAGCAACCAACATCACAACCTATAATACACAATAATTTCACACTCCACCATTCATTATCATACACGCCACAATTCATATTTATGACATGAAAGGATTAATACCCACATTTAACATTTAAAATGCATAGTTCACAATTTATAAGCAAACTATCACAATTTGGACATACAACCATTCATGTCCACAATGAGCATTTAAAATACATGTTCATTAAACATACAAGCAATATATCTCAATTATCACCTATAATCATTCATATCTACCATTATTCAATTAGTCCTTCATTCTTTTATTTTCCTATTTTAATTTTTTTGTCTAGATTAATTACTCACATGTTCAATCAATAGCACACCCATATGCTCTTAGCAAATATTATAACTAGCAAGAAACTAGTCCCTACAAGCTGACGTAAAACACCCCTTACCTGTATTTGCTTTAACACTTAGCTTTTCATACACACACTCCTTTTCGTATACCAATTCTCGAACAGGTTGTAGTCCTTTGCTATCGCTCGCGTTGTCCTAAAACTCCTTCGTAGTCTAACTATATTATTAAATCATATAGCAATCATTTTAATGCGCCAAAAACGACTCAATGTAAAATCACACTAATTAATATATTTCAAAGTAAAGTATTTCGTAAGTTTTCCAAATTACCCAAAATCATTTAATCATAGTTTACGAACCAAAATAACATAGGATTTTCAAATTATATTCATGGTCTTCTCAATAAAATAGTATCTCTTTATTGTAAATACGCTTAACTTCTGAATCTAACATAATCACCAGAAATTCATTAAAGTTAATTAGTTTTAGTTTTGAAACCACAAAATCAAAGGTTACATTACTTGACACTATTAATTTCGAACTAAAAGGAAGTGTTTTCAGTTCAAAAATAACTCCAAGCTACAATTATAACATTCAAATGATTTCACTTCCCCTCAATTTGAAATTCAACGCTTTAACTCGAATTAACGTTATGCCGAATATATACGTTTCCTAATTAACTGAGGTATCGTTTAGCTCAGGGACAACTCAGTCAAGCTAAGCGACAGCTCACTTACTTAGGGACCCGTCACATTTAATAAAATACTCTTAAAACTAATCGTTCGACATAACAGTTAATTCTGTCTTAACACAAATCAACGTACATATTGAAAATCATTATTAATAACAATATAATTAAAACCAATATAAACTGTAATACAAGTTTTATATTAAGTAATTATTACCAATAACATTAAATTAGTATTAATATAAAAATTAAAACACAACATAGAGCAATTAGAAAAGCATTAGAGATTTACCCTCAAATATGGTTTTGAAGGCCGGTTCGGTCAAACCGGTTCAAAGCACGAAGGTGCGGCTGGCCCGGTAACGATGATGTCGATACCGGCATCGGTGGCGGGAACGTCACAGATCTGAACTGGGGAAATAGAGAGAGAACAACCTTCAAGCTCCCAGGCACCAACAACATCATCGAACACCACAACACCCCGGAGCCGGCGGCGGCGGCGAACAGAACGAGCAGCGGCGGATCGAGCTTCTTCTCACGGTGGCGGCTCGCGACGGGAGTAGAGGGAGGACGGCGTGAGCGCACGGTTTCGTCAGCAAAGAAGGGCGTGAGCATGGCGATGTCGTGGTTGAGGCAGCGACGAAGAGAGAGAGACCGTGGTGGAGGGAGAGAAACCGACGAGGAAAGAGAGAGAGAGAGAGCGACGGTGGTCTCATGAAGGAAGATTGGCCATGGAGAAAAACAAGCGAAGGTTGAAACTAATGGGGGAGGGGCGGCGGCTGGGTCTTTTGGGAGAAGAAGAAAGGAGTGGAGAAAGAAAACCATGGGGGGGGGGGTTCTGCCGCCGTAAGAGAAGAAGGGGAACCCCTTAGGGTTTCCTTTTCCTAATGCCAACACCCATACATTTTTTTTTGTCTCACTTTTATTTATTTATCAACACAAAATAAATATTAATAATAGGATTTTAGCTTCATAAAGGAAAACTTTAAGATAAAAATTAGTTTAGATATTAGGAATTAACAAAATTTATTTAGTATTGTATCTTTATAAATACCAAAGTATAGAAGAGAAAGTCTATTTTTCAAATAGGGTAATTGTTTCAAATGAATTTACTTTAAAATATAATTAAATATACTTTCGTAAATAACAAAAATGTGTTTATTAAAAATACCCGACACCTAAATGATTGATTTCAAGAAACAATTATTTAATTCCATAAAACTTATAATTATACTAGGGATTAAAATTTGGGATGTTGTAGAGGTGCAACAAGGTACTCAGGGTACTCCTGAGCGTCCTTCCAAGAGACCTCGGATGGAGAAGGGAAAAGGGTTGGCTGGCGACTGGTTTCATATGAGCAAGCCTCATAAAGGAGTCCAAGTTACTAAGGGTACAGAAGAGGCCATAGCCAAAACTGTATGGAGTAGGCATAATAAGTTAGATTCCTTTGCCGCAACTCTCTTCCCCCCTGAAGATGCCAAAGTGATTAATGCCTGGGGTCCAGGCACTTGGGAAAATAACTGCATGGCCTTGGTGAGGAGCTTCCTACGAGGTGCAAGCATTCTCAATTACCTCGGTCAGCGTGGTGATGATGTCTATGCTGGAGTGGCCCCCGAGGAGAAGAAGAAACGAGCTGAGGCTGACGATCGGGAAGATTACTTGCAGCTTCAAGTGCAAAGCTTTGAGAAGAAGATCCAGGTTCTAGCGGCCGAGAATGAAAGACTGCAGAAGGGAATGCAGGAATCTGAAGGCGCCAAAGCTCAAGCTGAAACTGCTAGGGAAACAGCCGAAAAGACTCTTTAAGAGGCCGAGGAAAGGATGAAGCGGTCGGAGGAAATCTTGAAAAAGGCTGAAGAGAGGGCTCAGAAAGCCGAGCAGGTTGCTGCTGTGGCTCAGGAGCAACTCGAATACGCTAAGGACGAGGCTACTGGGCTTCGAGCCTCAATGGACAAAATGAGAGTGAAAGCTCTTAAGCATAAGAAAGCGGCCCAGGAGAATCTGTACAACTGGAGTCACGCAGTTGAAGATTCCTTCCTTAACACAGCCGAGCAGCTTCGCATTCTGAATCCCAACCTCGTGACAAGGGGCGCCGACCCCCTCTTTGCTACCAAGAACGGTCAAATTGTTGGTGTGAATGGGGTTCCCATTGACATGAGCAGTAATGATCTTCCTGACCATTTTGCTGAAGAATCTGAGGAAGATGAGGCCGACGGCGCCGAGGGTGAGGAGGAAGAAGAGAAATTCGATCCTGACAGCATTGTACTGTCTGACATTGAGTAGTTCTTTTTTCTTTTGCTTTTTTGCTTTTGTATCTACCCCACTAGATGGGTCGGAATCTTGTTGCTTTAATTTGCTTGGAATATTTATAATATCCGCTTTTGTTTTATGCTTATTTCTGAACTTTTGTTAAGAATTCAAGTGTTAAGACCTCGGAACTCCAGCACTTTAGCCGAGGTGGGTTCCTCTATCCGCGATGAAAAAATGATTTTTAAAACAAATCATGTTTGAATCGGGAATCTTTTTAGGATACTTGACGAGTTATAAGCTCTTGTTTGAGCTGTTTATAATCGTTCGCGACATAAACGGTGGCTAGTCGATTATGAGGAAAAGTACATAAAAACAATGAATTCAATAACAGCACGTTTATTTATTCAAAGCATTATCAAATAGTACAATGGGCTCGGAGTTCCACCGAGCGTACACCATCATTAAAAATAAACAATCCTATAACAGCAAGGGAAATAGTAAAACTAAAACAATTGAAAACGGAATTGAAATGAGTAGAAATTTCTAACTGAAATATGCTCTAAGTTTTGCCACGTTCCATGTGTTGTTGATGAGGGCACCCGAGAGAGTTTCAAGCTTGTAGGCTCCTGTTCCTGTTTTGGAAGCTACTCGGTATGGGCCTTCCCAATTCTAAGCCAGTTTACCATCCTTAGCATTTTTGAGGCCGATGTCAGCTCTTCGTAGGACGAGGTCACCCACCTCGAATTCTCTGGGTACCACTGAACGATTATACCCTTTCGCCTGCATCAGCTTGGCGTGTTTTTCCCGTTCGACAGCTAAGTCCCTGACTTCTTCTGAAAGAACTAGGTCCTCACACAGTAAAGTGTTATTGAGGGGGTTTGGTTGTTGCAAAGCTCAGAAAGATGGGATGATCCTCTCCATCGGGATGACAGCGTCACAACCATAAGTAAGACGATAAGGGGTTTCTCCCGTGGAAGTCTGTACGGTGGTGCGGTACGACCAAAGCACTTCATGCAGGTTTTCCAGCCAATTCCCCTTAGCACCAACGAGTCTTTTCTTGATCCCCTGAATGATACTTCGGTTCACTGATTCTACTTGTCCATTGGTGTGAGGGTGTTCGACCGAGGAGAAGTAGTGTTCAATGTTCAAAGCGTTGACCAAGTCCTGAAATGCCTTTGCCGCAAATTGAGTTCCATTGTCAGTTACTAAGACCTGTGGCACTCCAAACCGAGCTATAACCTGTCTCTCAAAGAACTTCTGAACCTTGGCCGAGGAAATAGTTGCTAGTGGCTCGGCCTCGATCCACTTGGTAAAATATTCGATGGCCACTATCACCCATTTGAGCTGTCCTGGTGCGGTGGGGAGCTGGCCAATCAAATCCATCCCCCATTGATATAAGGGGTAGGGAGATAAGAGTGAATGAAGTTCCTCGACTGGCTTTTGGTAGACGTCACTATGAAATTGACATCTTTCACATTTCTTCACATGACCGATTGCATCTTGTTGTAAGGTCGGCCAGTAGTATCCTGCCCTTAGAATTTTCTTGGCCAACGATTTCCCTCCGACATGATGACTTCCTATACCTCCATGGACTTCTTCCAATGCCTGATTTGCTTCGGCGGGGTCTAAGCACCTGAGCATTGGGCCGCTGACCCCTCGGCGAAAGAGAATTCCATCGATCATAGCGATTTGGGAGGCTTTTCTGACAAGCTTTTTGGCCTCGGCTGGATCTGACGGCATGATTCCTTGTTCCAAGAAGTTTATGATCGGAGAGGTCCAACTTGGATCCATAGAGATGGAGAGGACAAGGCTAGGTCCATGCACCATTTCCTGGATCAACGTCTTATTATTCCCAGGACCCTTTGTTGAGGCAAGTTTAGAAAGAATGTCCGCTCGGCCATTGCTTTCCCTCGGGATGTGGCAGAATTCGACCTTGGCAAACTCTGAAGATAGGAACTTCACCTTCTCCAAATATTTTTGTAGGATGGGTTCCTTGGCTTGATAATCACCCTTCACTTGCGATATTACCAACTGAGAATCGCTGAAAATTTTTACTTCTCAGGCCCCTACTTCTTTCGCCATCCTCAAACCAGCCATAACAGCTTCATATTCCGCCTGATTGTTCGAAGTCAGAAATCCGAACTTCAATGAATATTCAAGGGTAACTCCCTCTGAATTCTCCAGGATTATTCCCGCTCCAGCTCCAAGCTTGTTGCTTGACCCATCAACATAAATGTTCCAATCCAAGTTTGAGCTCGTCAATGGCTCAGTAAACTCGGTGAGAAAGTCAGCTAAGACCTGAGACTTCATCGCTTTCCGAGGTTCGAAAGTAATGTCGAACTCAGAAAGTTCAATAGCCCAAGTCACCATTCTGCCTGTCAGGTCAGGTTTCTGAAGGATCTGTCGGATTGGCTGAGAAGTTCTGACCGTGATATGGTGGCTTTGGAAGTATTGACGCAGCCTCCTAGCCATAATGACCAAACAAAACGCCAACTTCTCAACCTTCTAATACCTCAACTCTGGTCCTTGAAGTGCTCGGCTGACGAAGTAGACAGGAGATTCTTTGCCTGATTCTTCCCTAACCAGAACCGAACTGACCACCGCATCCCCTACTGATAAGTATAGGAAAAAAACTTCTCCTGCTGCCGGACTAGATAGGATTGGAGGATAGGCCAGGTATTGCTTAAGGTCAGTAAAGGCCTTTTCGCATGCCTCGTTCCAGTCGAACGTCTTTTCTTTTTCCTTCTTGAGCAGCTGGTACCACGGCAAGGCCTTCCGAGCTGACTGAGAAAGAAACCTAGAGAAGGCTGCTACCCGACCTGCTAACTGCTGCACTCCCTTGATGTCAGAAGGGCTCTTCATCTCAAGGATGGCTCGGCACTTCTCTGGGTTTGCCTCAATTCCCCGTTCGGTGAGCATGAACCCGAGGAACGAACCAGCAGGAACCCCAAAAGTGCATTTTTCTGGGTTTAATCTCATGTCAAACTGCCGAATTCTATCAAGTATAACCTTCAAATCCTTAGCATGGTGTTCCTCCCTCAGACTTTTCGCAATCATATCGTCGATGTATACTTCCATTTTCGGCCTAATGAGCGGACCGAAGACCTTGTTCATCATTCGCTGGTAAGTTGCCCCAGCGTTCTTCAGTCCGAACGACATGACATTGTAACAGTATGTAGCATTTTCTGTGACAAAAGAAGTCTTCACTTGATCCGGGGGATACATAGGAATCTGGTTGTACCCCGAATAAGCATCCATGAAGGATAGCCTTTTATATCCTGCCGAGCTATCTACGAGTTTGTCTATGCAGGGAAGTGGGTATTGATCCTTGGGACAGACTTTGTTCAAGTCTTTGTAGTCCACACACATCCTCCATTTTCCATTGGATTTCTTGAATAGCACGGGATTAGCCAACCAATCTGTGTATACCACCTCCCTGATAAATCCTGCCTCCAGTAGCTCGGACACCTTCTCTTCTGTTGCTTGCGCCTTCTCGGTTCCGACCCGCCTTTTCTTCTAACACACTGGCTTGGCGCCAGGATACACACTTAGCTTATGGCAGATAAAATTCGGATTTATCCCCGGCATGTCTGCCGAAGTCCAAGCAAACAAGTCTTTGTTTTCTACCAGCAGTTCCGTCAGTTCTCTTTCCAATTCCTCGGCAAGGCCGACACCAATCTTGACACTATGGGACGGATCGGGACCCAGAATTACTTTTTTGAAGTCCCCCTGAGGGGTTGGTCTAGTCTCATCCTCGTCCCGTACGTCAAGATCCGCCAAGTTCACACTTCCTTTGTTGAGTGGCTCCTTCATGATCTTCTCATCGTCATCCAACTTCAGCTTTCCTAGGCTAATGTTGTAACATTTCCGAGCCAACTCTTGTTCAGACCGTACCGTTACCACCTGGTCATCTGACCCTGGAAACTTCATGGCCAAGTGAACGGTTGATACAACGGCGCCAAACGATTGGAGTGCTGTACGGCTAAGGATTGCGTTGTATGCCGACGGTGCTTGTACAACTAGCCATTTTACCATCTCGGTTCGAGCAGACGGATGTTCGCCCATGGTCACTGGGAGATGAATGTGGCCTAAGGGAACAATGGAATGTCCCGTAAAGCCAATCAAACTGCCCTCAAATGGAGTTAGGTCAGATCTCTTCAACCTTAACCTCTCGAACAGATCCAAAAACATAATGTCTGATGAACTCCCCTGATCGACGAGAATTCTTTTCACTTCGTAATTACCGAGCCTGGCTATAACTACCATAGGATCATTGTGATCCTGAATAATATCAGCAAAGTCATCGTCACTGAAACTGATGACAATATTCTTCTTTTTGGGCTTTTGGATCGGTCGGCTAGCCACCGAGAGGATCTGTCCCACATACTTTTTTCTATCACTTCTTTTTTCTCCACCACCCGCAAATCCACCAGCAATGGTGTTGATCAGAAACTCGTCACGACCCTTATTCTGCTCGGACGGTAGGGTTTGGGCTCCCCCTGCAGGTGGCGTAGGGCTTTTATTCCTTTTTTCTTCGGTTTTGAGAGGTGAACGACTTCTTCTACGCTTCTGCATCGCTTCCCCGATGTATTGTTGAAGCTTACCATCCCTAACCATTTCCTCAATCAGATCTTTCAGTTGGGTACATTGATCGGTGGTATGCCCCCATCCACCATGATGGTCGCAGTACTTTGTCCTATCCTTTTGAGCAGTTTTTCTCAAAGCTGGAGGCCGAGTGATGTTACGCATCTCGGTATGCATAGTCTCACGAAGGATTTGACTCCTCGGGACTGTGAGCTGGGTATATTCATCATACTTACCTTTTGGAGGCAGTTTTTCTCCTCTTTCTCTCTTGTCCTTCCTCCCCCTGTTTTCTCGAAAACGATCAGCTTGACGGGAATCATTCTGACGAGGGCGTTGTTCCAGACCCCGAGCCGCGATGCTGATCCTATGGAATTCCTCCAAGTTTACAAATTTCCTAGATCTTTCCCTTAGTTTGGCCATATCCCTCGGTGGTTCTCCGATCAGACAATCCTTGAAATCACCATCTCGCAATCCTTGAGTGAGTAAGAGGACAGATACTCCCGATTGCAGGCCTGACATGCCACTAGCTTCTTGCTGAAACCGAGCTAGGTAATCGCGAAGAGACTCGTCAGGTCTCTGTGCGACTCCAGTCAATGAATGGTCCGACTTAGGTTGTGACATACTGGCTGTATATCGATTCAAAAACGCTGTCCTCAGCTCGGCCCATGAGTTAATCGAGTTGGCTGGTAGGGAATTGAACCATCTCAAAGGTGCTGATCCCAGAGTCATTGAGCATGCTCGGCACTTCATAAAATCTCCTCCTCCATAAAACATCATGGAGGATTCGTAAGCCGCAATGTGGTCCATCAGATCAGTCGTCCCATTATAGCGAGGGATATTCTGATGACCCACATAAGTCTGCGGGGTTTGAAAGGCCATTATCTCAGCTATAAAAGGATGTCCAGGATGGGGTTCCCCAGTAACACGCCCAGGAACTAATCCCGTGTTAAGGGGCGGGGCGGAGGAAGGTTATTAGGGTTGCCGAGAGCCACGTTAGGGCCTTGCTCGGCTATTCTTGCCATGCTTTGCTACTGAAGAGCAACAATAGCCTGATTCTGCTTTTCAATCAAAGAAGTTTGAGTCCTCAAGATCTCCATGATTGATTCCTCTCTCCTACGGGCCGATGAAGTAGTCATGTAAGATCTACCTTGTGTTTCGGAACGTTCACCCCCTTGAAGTGTTCCAAAATGACCCCTGGTAAATTGAGGGACTTCCCTGTTGGATCGCTCGGCACGGGAATGGTCATGTCGAGCGGAACGCTCAACTCGCCGATCCTCACCAGTTCGTGATCCAGCAGGGGCTCTCCGAGATCGATGTGGTCCAAAGTCCGCAGTATCGTGCCAATCTGAAACATGGCCATCCGGAACAGTGCGGGGGTTGGATCGCCTTCCACCGCCTTCCACTAAGGGAGGAACAGTGGCTTGAACCACTGGAGGGACTAGAGGAGCATCACCCGGAACTGGAGGAACAGGGGGAATGACCGTTTGATCCACCAGAGGCACTGGTGGAGCATTACCCTGATTGCCTCCAGTAGGTCTTCCTGGGGCGATTCTGTCCCTAACGTTCCCTGCGTTCTTAGGTGGCCTCCCACGAAGGCGACGGCGGAGATCCCCTTGTTCTTGGTTGTTGTTGTTTGACATGAGTACGGTGGAAGTGGGAATACTGGTTAATCGCTTCCCACAGACGGCGCCAATGTAGTGTCCGGGAACACTAGATGTTCTTAACCCTCTAAGTGCTCGACTATGGAATCAGGAGCCCTAGAGAGGATCAAGAGTTAATGTGTGACTTATGGTATTTCTGCAGTTCCAGTTGGGAAAAGCAGGTTCTCCCCAGTCAACGTGTGTGCAGAGTGTCAACTTAGGGATGAGAGTACGTACCTGAAACCCTAGCTGTAGTGAGCTATTTATAGGGTTTGGAGGAGGCTGATATGGGCCGTCTGGGCCCTGTATCAGGGTTGAGCTGAACCAGGATTCTGTGAGATAATATCGGAGGATTATGCTCTTAGAATCTGGATAGGATCAGCTGAAGATCTCATGTCTAGGCTGTTGCGAGAATCTAGGAGAGATTTGCGGAAGGGATAAGAAGCCTCGGTGGGTTTGAGCTTATCCGCTAGCCGATGGTATGTCTCGGCCTATAGTCTCAAGCCTGATGGATTGAGGACCGATGGTGAGGCTCGGTTCCATCAAGTCTGAGCCTGGTCCTTTGGAGATGCTCGGAGTCCATGAGTCCGAGCGAGGGACGTTCGTATTAAGTCAACCGAGGGAAGTGCCCTTAGAGGACCCTATTGACAGGGCTTAAATCCGTATCAGGTCGGCAGACCCTACACACTTTAAGCTCCAGTTTGGGTCTGGCCTCCTTTTCTTCCAGCCTCAGATCTTTTGGTTGCCTCCCTCCTTTGACTTCTACAGCTCCATCAAGAAGGGCTTTTATGATATGAGGCTCAGTTCCTTCCTCACCCTCAGTTACCAAAGTTGCCTGCATCTTCATAACACATCTCATCCAAGACAGAGTCTACAATGGACTCTATCACATCCAGCCTTAGGCACTGCTCATCTCCCATTGGATGTTTCATGGACTCATAGACGTTGAATGTGACCTTCTCATCATGAACCCGGAGCATAAGTTCACCATTCTGCACATCTATCAAAGCTCTCCCGGATGCTAGAAAAGGTCTTCCTAGGAGTAATAGAATATCCAATATCACAAAGTCTACAGGGAAAATAATTTGTCCCCCTTGACAAGTACATCTTCCAACTTCCCATATGGTCTCTTGATAGAACAGTCTGCCAGCTGAAGGGAGATCATAGTAGGCTTAATCTCTCCAATGCCCAGTTTCTTGAAGATGGAAAGGGGCATCAAATTGATGTTAGCCCCCAAATCACATAATGCCTTGCCAATATCCACTCCACCTATGTTGCATGGAATAGTGAAGCTGTCCGGATCTTTCAGTTTCTGTGGAAGCTTCTTCTGAAGGATAGCACTGCACTCCTCAGTTAGTAGCAGTGTTTCATTATCTCTCAGCTTCCTCTTGTTGGTGAGCAGTTCCTTCATGAATTTGGCATAAGTAGGCATCTGTTCAAGAGCTTCAGCAAACGGTATGTTTATCTGAAGCTTCTTGAACACTTCCATAAACCTTGCAAACTGTCTCTGATTCTCCTCTTTCTTCAATCTCTGAGGATATGGTACCCGTGAAAGGTCTGGCAGGCTCCATGGCTTCTCTGGAGAAATATCTGGGGTCTTCTCTTTAGGTTCAGGTTGTTGCACTTCAGGCTTCACCTTCTCGGGATTCTAATTCTGCCTCTGATTCTCCTCAACTGCCACGTCATCACTCTTCTTCTGTGGCTCATCATAGGCTTTGCCACTTCGAAGAGTAATGGCTTGGAAATTGGTGCTGGTGTCAGGAAAATAACTCAGCTGCAACTCTGACAGTCTCTTATTAATCTGACCCACCTGATTCTCCAGGTTGTGAATACTAGCCCTTTGAGAGTTTAAATTGGCTCGCACTTCATCCACAAACAAGCATGTAGACTGGGCTATCTTCTCTATTGCCAACTCCCAAGGTTGTTTCTCTGATGGAGGACTGCGTGGTAGGCTTGGTGAAGGACTCAGTGAGCGGTAAGAGCATGTGTGGTACGATCCAGTAGTTGACACGACAAAGGCAGTCTCTCCCCCACAGGGTTTAGGGACAGGTTGTATCATCTAGACTTGACCCATTTGCTTGATTAACATAGCTATCTGTTGCTGCATTTCCTGATTCTGTTCAATGATGGTTTGGAATTGTGGGAGGTCCAAACCACTTGGCTGGGCTGTCCTTTCTGGCTCTGCCTGACTGCTGTTGCTTGCCATTGTTTCTAAAATTGCTCTGGCCTCTTCAACTGTCCTTTTGAGGAACGATCCACCAGCTGCTATGTCAATCATGTCCTTATCTGACTTCCTCAACCCATCATAAAAAACTCTGATTTGCATCCACTCTGGCGTTAAATGGGTTGGGCACTTCTTCAGCTATTTGAATCTCCCCCAGGCTTTGCATAATATCTCCTCATCTTGTTGCTCAAACGAGTTGATGTTCTTCCCCAATTTGGCTTGCACAACCTGTGGGAGATACTGGTCCAAGAATTTGCGAACAAGCATATCCCATGAAGTTAGGCTCCCTGGTGGCTGGTTTTGGATCCAGTTCTTCGCTTTATCTCACAAGGATACAGGAAACAATAGGGTACAAGAGTCTCTTTATTATTTTAAGTTATTATATGGTTTATGAATTAATTATCCAAAAATGCCTATAGTAATAATAAGCCGAATGCAACCGCTTACCTCCATTAACTACTGCTTCCTGATGGTCATGATCTATTGGGGGACATAATGATACTGTGGATGCTTGAAAATGAAAATTGAAATCATACTTGTGGTTCAGCAATATTGTGGATGCACTGTTGTGTTTCAATGGTGTTATTTGTTAACTCTCATATCCACAAAGCTTGTTACTTGTGGTGGATTATTGTACTAAATACTTTCAGAATATAATATTAAGTAATTATTTCCTTTAATGTTTTCTTTTACATGTTGAATTCTTCTGATTTTTATGTCCACTTTTATTTTAGATTACCTAATAGTTTTACTGGATCATGAACCGTCAACGAAGCATGGTAGTAGCACATGCACTTAATCGGACCATTTTTTTGGATGAGGTATTCGAGCAAACCCACATCAAGAAGTCAGGTGATTGGGCTGATGAGCGCTCTAGGATGACATATGTAAGTCAATATAATTAGTGCTTATTAGTCATGTTCGTGATGTTATTGTTTGGTGTTTGCTATATAAACGTTTGTGCTTTGATATTCTATACAAATTAGTTTTGTGATCAATGATTCCATTCATAGGATAGCAAGAGTATAAATTATGAAATGAAGAACTCTTGTTTTTCTGTTTAATTTATCTGTTTGAAATTTGTTGGATTGTTAGTTCTTGTTTAAGTGTATGTTAAGAAGTTCAATTGATGAAGTGTATGTTCTTGTTTAATTGTTGTTCATTTGATGGATTGTTAGTTCTTGTTTAATTTATTGATTGAAATCTGCCCAAATTTTTGACATGTTCTAACTTATGTTTTATGCGTAAGATAGCAACTCACTCTCAATCTAACTTAGGATTATGCACTGTGGGAGAGAGAACTGAAATTGAATGACTATATATTTTTTTTATCAGCAAAGAACTAATTTTATTAAATTAAAAGAGTACCAGCAGTACTCATCGGATACAAAACAGAACAATAGCTGAATTATAGCTGTTTAGGATTATGCACTGCTCTAACTTATAATTGGAATGTTGCTTGCTTAATTGTAATTTTGGCCTCCTATCTTCTTGTATTATATATAGATATTCAATTGAATATGCTGCTTATTATTAGCTTATGTGTGTAATTTCTTTAATAGGATAATTTCTGTGAAAAGCTTTCTCAACCTGAATCATTGCAAGACAACCAAGAAGAACAACGATGAGGAGATGTTGCCCACGGATGAGAAGATGCAGGTGGGGAGTCATGATAATACCCCCAGCCCCACCAGCATGATGATGAAGAGGGAACATCGGATAATGGTTATAATGAGAACCATTAGGATTTATATTTTACTATTAGAAGGATTTAGTATTTTTGGATCCATATATTGTCACGATTTAGTGGGATTATGAGGCATAGCATGGATTATTTTTATTATGGTGTTATTTGGATTTAATGTGTTTGAAAATATATTTTATTGATATTTTAATTTTATTGAGTGGTCATTTACAAATAAATATTATTGTAAGAAAGTTTTAGTATTATTGAAATTATAATATTATTTATCAATAGGGAAAAATTACAGTATTATAAAAAAAATATTTTTTTTAAAATTACCGACGGAATTTCCGTCGGAAAATTACTGAAAGCTAATAATGGTATTTGTTGCTACCGACGGAATTTGTGACGGATAATTCGTCGATACATTACTTTCCCTTTTGACGGAAATTCCGTCACAAAAGTGTTCATTTTCGACGGATTTTCCATCACAAAATATTTTTTTCGACGGATTTTCTAACGGATTTTCCGTCGATATGTTTGACGGTTTATAATTCTGTCAAAAATATTTTCCAACGCCACTTTTACCAACGGATTTAGTCCGTCGGAAAAGTGGAATTTCCGACGGATTTTGCCCATTACCGACGGATTTTGGCCGTCGGAAATAGCAACATTTCTTGTAGTGATCCATTTTTTACGAAGGACAGAGCATCCATTTTTAAGAAGTGAATTTTTGACTGGGTGTGAGTAGCTAGCTAGAAGGTTTACAAGTGTTAGTTAATAGGGGTATTTTTGAAAATGTGGTGCAAAAAGTTATAAATTACCAAGTATGAGTAATAAGGTTACGGGTGTTAATAAAATTTCTCACATTCTTATTCCCACTTGTAACTGACTTGTAAATATATAAAAAGTTAGGGGTGAGTGTAGGATGGGTTAGGCTTGTCCCTCACTCGGTCCTAAAATTGATTGGGTCAACTGATCGGGTCAATTTTTTAACCCAAACAAGTCCCTAATCAAGAAGGGACATGATAGGGACAGATCCAATTTGGGACGAATTAGTATAACGACAGGTCCTGTTGACATGAAACAAAAATGTAAGCTTAATATTTTTAAAATATGAGTATATTCTTGAGGCAAAAATGTCAAAATTTATTATGATGCAATAAATTATTCATCACTAAATTTATTTTATTTGTATGATCGTTAAAATGATATCTAAAATTTAAATCCCTAGTGATTGCGTAATCATGGTTGACTACACTAGATTATGCTCACTCTACGTGATTTAACTATTTTGCGCAATTTAAAAAGCGAATATATCAAGAGACTTTGCTATTCAAATTAAAAAGACAAAGATAAATACTTCACTGGTAATGTGTACTATGATGCTTAATAGATCCCTTGTGTTGAATAAAATCTTTATTTGCTTATAAAAAAGGTAAATACTTACCAATCTTGATTTAGCACATACGTAAATAGAATTTTAACATATCACTAGCACAAACATCTTAGGCAAGACATTCATATCATATTAATAACTACATATAGTAAAGAAATATAGGGATATTTCATGTTTGAAGTTGTGTTTATTTCAATTGTTATTTATATGACATAAAACTTTAGATAAAAACAAATAAGTGAAGAACAATAGAACCTTGATATATGTAAAAGGACAAGTCGGGTGACCCAGGGTAATACCCAAACCCGTCACCTCTTGTATCGGGTTTGTCCTCTTTTTTCCTTGTTTGTTCCTTTTGTGACAATCGTGACGGTTAGACCTGACCCGAGGTCATTGGGATGGGACGGGTCGGGTTCTGCTCACCCCTATAAAAAGTTACTCCCTCTGTCTCACAGGGATGGTAACAAAACAGAAAAGTCAAAAAATTAAGGAGACATGGATTTAATGGTTTGTCTAATACATCAACTAATTATCAAACACCTAATTTAATGCAATTTGAATTGATCAACCAATCACAATTCAAAATTTACAATTTCTAAACTTTTCATTTGTTAATTTAACTTTAGTATGGAACAAACATATTTGTCATTTTTTACCATCCTTATAAAATGGAAAGAATATTTTTATTTTTATTTTGAGTTGAAAATGAGGTTAAGACCTTAAGGGTAGGTCTTGACCGTGTTCTCGTGGAAACTTCATACTCGCTTGTAACATATATTCATTTGTTCTTGTCGTGGCAAATTAGCATTTGTCCCATCTGCATGGAAGTACATTATAAAGTTATAAAGTCAATAAACACAATTCAATAAATTAATGTAGCATAATAAATAATAAACTAGCAAATTTGGTTATTAAGTTTTTATTTAACTTAATTTGTTTGAAATTGTATTATCTACGTAAAGATAACATGACATATTATATTATATTTTATATTAATAATTTGTTTTTTTCTTTAAAAAATATTTTTTTTTAAATGATAAGATAATGAAATAATTTGAATAACTATAAAGATTTATCGAAGTGATTAAAAATCTTCATGCAAAATTAATATCTTTTATATTTTTAAATTAATTAATATTATGGTGTTTGATTCCTTTTTTTCCTGACGTAGGATACAAACATGCAGGTGTGTTGATTTTGTTGTATATGAAAATTAATGGTAGTTTTCATAAGGGTTGAGAAAATTTATCTAAAAGTGTATAGTTAATATAGGGAATAGGATGCATTCAAGAAATTAAAACTACTTTTATCCAAAAGTGTTGGTTATTTCAAGAGTTAATAATTTGTATTCATCTAATTAATGAATGATTATCTCATAGTTTGAGTTTATCCTAGCTACTTTATATTTATCCTTAGTTGAATTTATTCTATATTAGGGTTTAACATTTTCTTGTAAATACGACTAATTTTGTAGTGTAAACTTTGCACCAAAAAATATAATGCAATTTCTCCATTCTTCTCTCTTCTCCCCCACTCTCTCAATTCTTCTTTTCTTCGTTTTGTTCTTATTAATTTAATAATATGTTATCAACACGATTGTTTTAATTCATAAAATGGTGTTGAAGCTTAGTAAACTTTTATATTGTTAATAATAAATGCTTAACTATTTTTCTTTTTTATGGGGATAGGAGAAAGGGAAATTAAATCTTCAAATCTTGAATTTTTGTCTCTAACAACATTAGTGGGAGGAATTGCATGTGTACTAGATGGACACTAGATGTTGAAATTTATTTGGATCCAAAAGGCCTTGAAGAGACCATAAAAGAGGACAATAATGCATCTAATCAAGATAAGGCTAAAGCTATGAAAGCTTGTTATGATTCGATGCATTTGCGCTTCCAGGATTTTAAAATTATATGTGAGTATAACTCGACCATAATTAGAATTACTTCTCAAATTAAATTATGTGGAGAAAAAGTCATTGATGCTGGTAAGTTAAAAAAAACATTATCCCACATTTCATGCAAAACAATTATTCCTGAGTAATAATATCATAAAAAAGGTTTCAAGAAATATTCTAAATTAAGTTCTTGTTTCCTTATGGCTGAACAAAAAAAAATGAGCTATTGATGAAAAATCATGAGTTTCATACAACGGGCACTACTCCATTCCCAAAAGCGAATGTAGCAACAGACATCCACAATTCTCATGCACAAAATTGTGACCGTGATTGTTGTCGTGGTTGTAGTAGTTATTGTGGTTGTAGATATAGATATGGTAGAGGTATGGATACGGTCATGGCCATGAACATAAATAAGGTAGACATGGTTATGGTGGCTATTAGTAAGTATACATGGAAAAATGGTAAAAATACCAAAAAGGGTAAAGGTGCTCAAATTAACAATTATGATGAAGATAGATGTCACCATTGTGGTGTTAATGGTCATTGGTCTCGTATTGTGGGTTTCCTTGCTGATCCAAATGAAAAAAAAATGATCTGCTTATTAGAGATGAAATTGTCCAAAAATATAATGAATTTAATTAGATGTTTAGGTTTAGTGTGTTTTTCTTATGTTTTTGAGTCCTTTGTTGTTTCCCTTTTTCAGTAAAGCACTTAAGTTTACCGTGTGTTTCCTTTTTCTAATGAAGCAATAAAGTTTTGTTTTCATGTTTTATCATTTCACTTCTAGGTAATCATTTTAACAATTTTTTTTTTTGTTTCGTGATAAAAATGAGTATTCCTTTTTGTGTTCCATCATTTGGCTCCAACATTATTAATAATAAAGAAATTTGTCTCGTTGATCGTGGGAATTCACAATTCTCAAAGATAAAAAATATTTCTCCTACCTAGTATTACAAGAAGGAAATATTAATACAATATCTGGTAGTACAAAGATAGAAGAAGGATCTAAAAGAGCCGACATAATTCTACATGGAGGAACAAAATTGCGTATCGATAATGCATTATTTTCTACCGAGTCTCATAGAAACTTATAAGTTTCAAGGATATTCGCCGAAATGGATACCATATAGAGGCAACAAATCAATTCTTATATATCACAAATGTTTTTTTAAATAAGAAATGTGTCTTAGAAAAGTTGCCTACTTTTTACTTTGATTTGTACTACATATATTAGTACAATAATTGAAATACATTTCATCGTAAACCAGAAATTTGTGGATAATAATAAGTTTATTGTTTGGCATAACCGATTTGGCCATCCCAGATCAATTAGGATGCGAGAAATCATTCAAAATTCATGTGGGATTAATTGTAGAACTAGAAGATTTAATTCTTTAAACTAGTTGTCTCTCATGTGTTGCGGGAAGTTGAACATTCAACCATCACATGGAAAAAATAGGTATGAATCACTCACATTTTTGGAACGTATACATGGTGATATGTGTAGGCCAATAGACCCATCATATGGACCATTTAGATATTTTATGGTTTTAAGTTATGCATCAACTAAATGGCCACATATTTGTTTATTATCAACTCGCAACCAAACATTTGCTCAATTCCTTGCTCAATTAATTAGACATAAGCACATTTTCTTGATTATATATCCAATTATAAAATACGCCTTGACAATACCAATAAGTTCATGTCCCAAACGCTTAATGATTTTTGCATGTCCCTTGACATTGATGTTGAACTTCTTGTATCACATGTTCATACAAAGTGGACTTGCAGATGCCCTTATTAAATTTCTACAAGTTATTGCAAGGCCAGTTAGGAGATCAAAAATCCAACCACTACTTAGGGACATGCAATCTTGCATTTTGTAGCGTTGATTCGCATTCGGCCAACAAGTTATAAGAAATCCTTCCTTTTACAAATGGTTTTTGGTCAAGAACCTAATATTTCTCATCCAAGAACTTTCATATGTGCAGTATATGTTCCAGTTGCTCCAACACAATGCACTAAGATGGGACCTCAAAAAAATGTTAGGAATATATGTTTGATATGAATCTCCATCCATGATAATATATATCGGACCAACAACAGGAAATTTATTTACGGCCCAGTTTTCTTATTGCCATTTTGATGAATCAGTTTTCCCAACATTAGGGGAAGAAAAAAAGAGTTGGAAAAAGAAAATATTTGAAAAGATTCATCATTATCTTGTCTCGATCGTTGTACAAAACAATGTGAACTTGAAGTTCAAAACATAATTCATTTGCAAAAGTTAGTTAACCAATTGTCAAACGCATTTACCGACCCTAAAAGAGTGACTATGTCACATATGCTCCAATAAAGACTAATGTCCCTCTTGGACAAAACACAATTGCAAATGAGTCTATGGCACTCCTGAAGCGTGGCAGTCTTGTCGGTTCCAAGGTTAAAAATCCTCGAAAAAGAAAAGATGTTGAAAAAGAAGATGGTCAATTTGAGGATGTGGTGACTCTTGCAGAGTCTTTAGATGTAATTAATATTTCAAATCCAGAAGAGACTCTAGTACCCAATAATTGTGAAAATAAAGAGATCTCAATAAATCATGTCACAAATGGAATACAATGGAACAAAAATGAAACTGACGTTGATGATATGTTTGCATATAATATAGCGCTTGATGTAATAATTGGTGAAGATCATCAACCAAAGTCTGTTAAGGAATGTAGACAAAGAAATGATTGGCAAAAAATGAAAAGATGTAATTGAGGCAGAATTAAACTCGCATGACAGGTGACAGGTATTTGGACCTGTAGTCCATACACCTAAAGATATAAAGCTAGTTGGATACAATTGGTTTTAGTGCAAAAACAAAATGAGAAGGGAGAAATTATGATATATAAAGAATGATTGGTTGGCCAAGGATTTTCGCAAAGACTTGGCATTGATAATTAGGAAACATACTCTCTTATGATGGATGCAAGTACTTCTCGATACTTAATTATTCTAGCAGTACATGAAGGATTGATTTGCGTCCAATGGATGTTGTAATAGCTCATTTATATGGCTCGGTTGAAAATGACATGTATATGAAACTCCTTGAATGATTTAATTTGTCCGAAACATATAATTCAAATTCTCGATAAGGTTACTCAATTAAATTGAATAAAAGTCTTTATGGATTGAACCAATCTAGACGTATCTGGTACTAAGTAAATATTTGATCTAGGATGGATATAAAAATGATCACATTTGTCCAATAATTTTATGAAAAGATGTGGCAAGGAATTTGCTATAATTTTTGTTGACGTTGATGACTTGAATATTATTGGAACTCCCGAAGAGCTTCCTAAGTCTATAAATTGTTTAAAGAAAGAATTTGAGATGAATTACTGATATGGGAAGAACAAAGTTTTGCCTTGAATTACAAGTGGAATATTTAAAGAATTGAATTTTGGTATATCAAAGAACCTATACTACAAAGGTTCTAAAGCGATTCTACATGGACAAAACATATCCATTATGTAGTCCAATGGTTTTAAGGTCACTTGATATGAACAGAGATTCTAGACCTAAAAAAGAAGATGAAGAACTACATGGTTATGAAGTACCTTAAATTAGTGCAATTGGGGCATTATTATACCTTTCCGGTCATACACAACCAAATGTAACATCCCGAATTTTATCACGAGCTTAATTAAATTGAATATGAGTTAAGCTAATGATAATCAGAAGAGTAAGCTGGGATTTAGTGAATTAATCATGGCCAAAGTGTGTAAAGGGTTAAGCGGAATGCCTTAGGGTTAGAAACCATCAATAAATGAAAATTTGGTGATGTAATCGATTACCTTGGGATGGTAATCGATTGTCATCATTCTGTGAGAAACCCTAAATTTGAATTTAAGGAAGTAATCGATTACGTTGGGGTGGTAATCGATTACCACACGTACTCTTATAAAAAAAATAGGTTGATCAAAAGTCAAAGCTTCTTTAGGAAGCTTCTCTTCTAAACCACTCATTCATCAAGCTTCTCAAGGAAGCTTTCCATGTGAGCTACATGTTTCAAACACGTGCAAATAAACAAGAACAAAGCAATACACACCAACAACACTTCACTCATCACCCTCAAAGGATAATTATTCTAAAGGAGGTTTAATATGATGTAATGAGGATTCTTGTGAGTGCCATAAAGGAGTTAAGAAGCATTGGCGTCGGATAGGAGATTTAAAGATGAACAAAAGAGTGTTAGAAATGGTGTTTTCGGTGTTATAAACACCCCATATTAGGAAATTAGAAATAAAAGATTTAAAAATTTAAACACAAATCCCACCGTTGGATGTGAAGATAAGGGTCTTAGAAGGCTTGCTTTCAAATTTGAGCAAGATCTGACGGTTAACGATGAAGATTTCGCATTTTGAAGTGTAAGGGATGAAAATCAGGCAAAGTAATCGATTACTTTTGAAGGTAATTGATTACCTTCTCTCTGGAATGGAAAAATTGGAACGAAATTCATGAGATAATCGATTACTTATGAAGGTAATCGATTACCTCAAGGTTTGACACGAAAAAAAAAATAGATTTATGAGGACCACACATTAGAGACTTCTTGGAGAAGCTTCATTCTCCACCACACAAAAGACAAGATTCTTGGAGAAGCTTCTCTAGCTAGCCACACATTCCTTTCAATGCAAATTACTTCCTCTTCATAAAACATAATGACAACACAAACACTTCTCAATTCTTTCTTCATCCATCTTCTTCCTTCTCATTCGTTCTCTCTCAAATCAAGAAGCAAGAGCTCATCATCTCCATTCCATCACCAACTTCATTTCTAACATCAAACCTTTGATCAAAGAACAAAGATCATTCATTCATCAACAACACTCTTCTCCACTTTATGAGCACTCTCTCAAGAGCCAAGAAACATCATCACCACCCAACCCACCACACGATTTTCACCTCCCTTCCAAGACAAATTAAAGTTTCATTTTCTCTCCTCCTCCTTCAAAGTTATAAGGACACTCATCACCACTCATCATCATATCCATTAACGAACGCTTCTCTCATTCCTTCTTTATCATTCTTCACTCTCTTTCTAAGAAGCTAAGAGCAAAGCATCATCATCTCATAAATCCTAAAAATCAAGAGTATTCACCATAATCAAAATCCCCCATCAAGCTTAAGAACTTAAAATCAAGCCCTAACCTCACTCATCCCTCACGCCACTCTCTCTCCTCCCTTCTCCCTTGGAATTTCGAACCCCACATTATGGAGAGCCACACACCTTCAAGCTTCCTCATCAATGTCAAGATCAAGTGGAATCAAGCCTTCATCCTTCTCCTCACTCTCCATTTGCTTGGGTTCCTACACACTTGGTATTTGGTTGATTGAAGTTCTAAAGGGGTAATATTCTAAGGAGCTAGGGCAAGAATAAAAGCTAAGGTTTGGAAGGTTTCCTTATCTCTCTTCACATTTGAGGTAAGGGGTGGGTGTTACCCTAGCTTAGGTTTGGGTTCTAGTGTGCTCATAGTGAGTACTAAGAATGGGTTTAGTTTACGATATTAAACCATAGGGTAGTTGATATAGATAATTATTTGAGAATAAAATGAATGAAATGAACCCAAAGAATTAGTTGTGAATATTTGTATGTATGATATTTGCTGTAAATATATGAATGATAATGTGTATTATGTGCTTGGTGAATCTAATTGATAATTAGAGTAGTAGAATTAAGGACTAAGGTATTGTAATAGTTACAAGCTTATGTGTGATTGGTTATATTTGTTATGATTGTGTGAAACTAATTGAGTAATGGGAATATGACAATAGGGATATGAACTAAGGAATTGAGTAAAATGCTAGGGAATAAAATAAATGGAGAATAATAATTAAATGATAAAGACTATAATATGAGGGTAAGAGTGATAATAATTAGAGTGCAAAGAAATAAGTCAAGAGTGAATGAATAAAAGTTAAAGAGAAATTAAGAATAATGATTGTGTGAGACTGGTCATGTAAGACGTGCGGGGTGTCGTATGCCATGATTGTGTAAGCCGCATGGGATGCGCATCTTTAAGACGTGTAACATCCCTAATTTTAATCCCTAATATAATTTTAATCCCTAATATAATTATAAGTTTTAAGGAATTAAATATTTTTTTCTTGAAATCAATCATTTAGTTGTTGGGTATTTTCATAAAAATATACATATGTTAAATTACGAGAGTATATTTAATTATACTTCAAAGTAAATTCTTTTGAAGCAATTACCCTATATCAAAAATATACTTTACATGCTTTACTTTACTTTTGATATATTTCATAGGGAAAATATTTTATTGGAAATATTTATAAGTTTCTTACTTTATGATTTTTATTCTAGTATTAATGTTTAGTGTTTAAAATTGATTATGGGTACTTTGAGTTTTAAAATAAAAGAATAATTAAATTATGTGTGTGTTGTGTTGTTTAGGGAAAACCCTACTTTCTTCCTTTTCTTCCTTATACCGCCGGCCCTAATATTCTCAGGGGCATCTCGACCCATTGTTCTCCTTCTTCAATTTCTCTCTCCCTGACCCGTTTCTCTCCCTTGGCCGCCAGCCACTCTCGGCCACCATCACCGGCACCTTCGTGGTTGTGTCTCCCTCCTCCTCAAGCGATCTCTCCCTGGGTCGCCGCCGCCGCCACGCGTGAGCCCTCCATCCAACCGCGATTAGCGACTCGTCTTCTCCCCGGAGTCGCGGTGCCGTTCGCCGCCATAGTGGAGCCACCGTCACCATCTCTCTCTCTCTCTCTCTCTCTCTCTCTCTCTCTCTTGACTCGCGCCATTCCCTCTCTCTTCCCTTTCAAACCCAGCGCAGCCGTCCACCTCTCCCCACCGTGACCTCCATGGTTGAAGCTCGCAACCACCACTTTCGGCTGTTTCGCCCCGATCTCTGCGATTCCAGCAGCCCAGCCACCTCCTCCTTGTGACGATCGCTGTTGTTGCAGGTCTGAACCCCAAACCAGAACCCAGTACTGGTGATGCTTCACCTGGACGCTTGGGAGTCTTAGATCTGAACCAATATGGTTACCTCTAGTTGCATCAAAATTCAGATTTGAGGGTAAATCCCTAATATCTTTTCTAACTACTCTATAATGTGTTATATTAATAATACTAATTTCAATGTTATTAGTAATAATTATTTAGTATTAAACTGATTTGGAAATTAAACTTGTAATATAGTTATCTTGATTTTAATTATACTGATATGGATAGTGATTTTAACTGGCTACCTTTATTTGGAATAATATCGGATTTAACGATTATGTCAAATGAATTGTTTTAAAGAGTATTTTAGTTAAACGTGTTGGGTTCCTAAGTAAGTGAGCTGTAGTTTAGCTAGGTGGACTTGTCCCTAGGCTGAACAATACACCAGTTATTAGGAACCTGATATAATCGGCATAACGTTAATTCGAATTGAAACCTTGAACGTTAATTCCAGGTTGAAAGGAAGTGTAATTACCTGAATGTTGGAAACGTGATTTAGACTTATTTCGAATCGGGAATACTTCCTTTTAGTTTGGAATTAATAGTGGCAAGTAATATAGCTTTGATTTGGTAATTTGGAGCTAAAACTACTGAATTTTGATGTATTTTGATAAATATGTCGTCTTGAAAGTTACGTACTTTCAACCAAAAAGCTATACTATTTTATTGAAGGGACAATGGTTAATTTTATTTGACTCTGATTTTGGAATAATTAAATGTTTTCGAAACTAGCTTGTCTCGGTTTTCAAGTTAAAGTCCCTTTTTCGTGAAACGCATTATATTGATTATTATTTAATTTGTATGACCCGAATAGACGATGAAGGATTTTAGGATCAACGCAAGTGAAAGCAATGAACCGCGCTACGTTTGGGCAATATTATACGAAAGAATCAGGTCTAAGGAAACGCAAGGTAAGGAGTGAGTGTTACCTTATCTTAGGGATAAGTTTCTAGTATGTATATAATGCTTGCTGAGAGTTTGTTGCTAGTTTTAGGATTTTGCACATTGGGATAACTGATAAAGCTGATAATTTGAACTTAGAAAATAAGTAAATAAATTAAGAGAAATAATTTGGGATGTGAATTTATTGATGAGGTTATGTACTTGTATGTGCTTTATGTGCTGATATTCGCTTGATGATGATGTTATGTACTTCTATGTGCTAAAGGTGCTGATACTTGCTAGATGATGAAATGATTGTTAAGAATAGTAATTTGATTAAGGACCCAGAAAAGTGTGAAAGTAAGTGATAAATAATTGATGATAAAAGAGGAAGATAATTGAAGAAATATCAAGATTGAGAGAAGTAACTAATAAAAGGAATATTATTTTGTGTGGAATCCGACTACGATGTGTTCGCGAATCGGATAGTCCACGTTAAGGAATAAAGAGTTATTTTGTGTGGAATCCGACTACGATGTGTTCGCGAATCGGATAGTCCACGTTAAGGAATAAAGAGTTATTTTGTGTGGAATCCGACCACGATGTGTTCGCGAATCGGATAGTCCACGAAAGATTTGAGGGGTAATTCCTTGTAGCCGACTGCGATGTGTTCGCGAATCGGGTTCCGACTGTGATGTGTTCACGAATCGGATATACTGCGATAGAGGAGTACGACTCAACCTCTTGCGTCCGACTACGATGTGTTCGCGAATCGGACAGTATGCATGAGGGATGTTGTTGTCAAAATTGTTAAGAATGAAAAAGAATAAAAGAAATATAAAACGCCAGATAGTGCTTGAAAAAGAATTAAGTGTGTTGTGATAAAACTGTAAAAGAATCAAAATATGAGAGGAGAAAAGATATGAGAATGTTTAATGAATGAAAATGGGTTTATTTGTAAATGAATATGATATGACTTGACTTTGTGCGCATATGCATTACTTGAATTTAGTGTGTATGGCTTAGTCGGTTATTATGTCATATCAGAAACTGGTATTCCTACTTTATGTGTAATGCTCACCTCCTTACCATTTTTCTAGGTACCGAGATTTGAGCTTGCACTATCATTGGCCGAGCAGGTCCGTGGAGTGTGAGTTAGTTATAGGGTATTATAGGTTATTTAATTGTAATTAATTTATTTTAATTTGATGCTATGTGGGGTGCGATGTAGCACTGATTTATGAATATGTGTTGTTGATAGCCCTGTTGGCTTTTGCTTGTTGAAAATGAATATGTTTATCAGGTTGCAGGAAAAATATTATTTTTGGGAAAGTCCGAAAAATAGAGGAAACTCCGTCCGTTTGACGGGAGATTTTTAATAATAAAAAAGGAAATTTTAAGTTCACTATTTTAATAATTGGGAATTAAGGGTAGAAAAGTGTAGGTGTTACAAGACGTGTATCATGGGATGCACGCAGTAATGACTCACACAAGATTCCTAAGAACGGAATCGGTTAGGATGTGCTCCTAGTCATGTAAGACGTGTGGGGTGTCGTATGCCATGATTGTGTAAGTCGCCCGTGTTGAGCAACTGTAAGACGTACACCAGGGGTGTGCGCGAGCCGCACGCGATGCGCAGCTGTAAGACGTACACCGGGGGTGTGCGCGATGATGGACACTCCATAACTCCAATAAAGGTGTAAGACGTACACGGAGTGTACGCTTCCTAAAAGAAGAAAGGTGTAAGACGTACATGGGATGTACGCTTCCATAAAAGTTATGAAAAATGTGAATAAAAGAGGAAAAGAGGAAAAAGGGCAAGGAAAAGAGAATTAAAAGACATGATAAAATGAGACAAGTGGGAATAATGGGAAAAGATAAGTGAAGGATAAATGAATGATTATAAATGTGTTTGATGCATGTTGTGATTGATTAGTTGATAATGTGCATTAATTGACTTATTGTGCTTGGCTTGGTGTCTTATTATGTCATATTAGAAACTGCTTTCCTATGTTATGTGTAATGCTAACTCCTTACTATTTTTTTACAGGTATTGAGCCCGAGCTAGCACATACCCCGGTCAAGGAGGTGTACTCTCCCTCTCAGGGAGAGTAGGTCTCTAGTAGTAGGACATGGTGTCATGTCCTGGGCCCTTATGTTGATATAATGATTATGTAGTTATTTTGATGTACATGATGTTAATAGTTATTTTGGGTGGGCCCAGGACATCTCCTTTGGGTAAAGGAGTTATTTTGGGAAATATATAATTTCCACAACTTGGTTATTTTGCTGCTTAAAACTCTGATGTTAATATGGCTATGTTATGGATAATGCTTGATGATGCACATATTGATGATATGAATATGATATGCCTTAATGGCTTCTGAATGACAGGAATTAATATTTTGAATAGGTCGCAGGAAAAACTAAATTTTGGAAAAGTTAAGAAAACAAAGGAAACTCCGTCTGTTTGACAGGAGAATTTTATAAGTTAAAATAAGTTAATAATGTTTTAAAAAGAAAAATTTTCAGGTTGCTAATTAATAATGGGTAATTAAGGGTAAATATTAGAAATGTGTTACACCTAACATATCATTTGTTGTTAATTATTGGCAATACATATATAGTTCTTTGCCTACAAAAAGGCATTGTAGTGGAGTTAAACATATACTTTGGTACCATAAAGGCATAATGGATATGGGTATATGTTTTATTCAAATATGTCCAAATCAAATCTTATTGCCTATACTGATGTAGATTAATTATTTATCTGATCCTCGTAATGGCCTATCACGAACAGGCTATTTATTTACTTGTGGTGGTACAACTATTTCATGGTGATCAACACATACAAGAAAATTGTGGTATATCATTTTGAAAAATGAATCCGATAATTTATATGTAGATAATGTTGCATGTATTGCCAAATTGAAAGAAGGATACATTAAAGAAGATAAAACAAAACATATTTCACCGGAGTTCTTTGATGCTCATGACCTCTAGAAGACTTGTGACATAAGTAGTGTTCAACAAGTTCGCCCAAGTAAGAATCTAGCAGATCTTTTTACGAAGTCGTTACCAACTAAAACATTCAAACAACTAATACATATTATTGGTCTTCATCATCTAAAAGATATTTGTCCATATGAGGGGGTAACAATAAATATGCATTGCACTCTGTTTTTCATAACCACAATTTTATCCCACTGGGTTTCCTTAGCAAGATTTTTAATGAGGTTGTATCTAACAGTGTATCATAGAATTATGTACTATTTTTCCTTCACTAAATTTTGTTTCCACGGGTTTTTGGTAGTAAGTTTTAATGACGTATATTATTTTAGGTTTTTGTTAGTAAGTTTTAATGAGGTATATTATTTTGTAATAGTCATCCAAGGGGGAGTGTTATAAATTATTTATATTTATCTTATTAGTGTATGATTCTCTCATAGTTTGAGTTTATCCGACTTTATGTTTATCCTTGGTTGAAAATACTTTATATTAGGGTTTCATTTTTTCCTGTATATAGGATTCACCTTGTAGTTTAAATTTTGTACCAAGAAATTAAATGAAATTTCTCCCTTCTTCTTTCTTCACCCTCATTCTTTAGTTTTTCTTTTCTTTTTTCCTCTTGTTCTCATTAATTTCATATCAAAAACTTTAGATTTTAACTTTTCAAAAACTCATACATTTTAAATTTCTTATTTCACCGTGTTAAAATTAAGAAAATTCAACCGCTAATTATATGATACACAAATAATATATTTATCAAGAAATGAAGTATGCTTGATTCAAGTAGTTTTGATGAAGACAATGTTTTGAAGAAGCTCAATCATGAACAAGTTCAACAAATGACAAAGAACAAAAAACAACAATGATGAAGAGAGAGAGAGAGCAAGCTCATAGATTCAATGTGTATATTGTTTTATATCTTTATTTTGAGTTTTAGAGTTTGGTAAGTTTAGAGAGTTAGGTAGTGAATCTCTATCAAGTGCATGATCATATTATATCTTGAGTAATTCACTTAACCAAAATCAATAGGTGGCTTAAAGGTATTTTAGAAAAGGTTTACATTTGAGAAAACAAGTTTTTAGAAGTGATTTTACAGGTCCTAATCAATTAGGATGGTCCTTAATCGATTAGCTTATAAAACCTGTCAGGTCCCAATCGATTAGCTTGAGATGCTTAATCGATTAGCCTAAGTTTTCAAGTGATTAATGGATTAGTCTTTGGTCCTAACCGATTAGCACGAACAGTTATGTGTTCTAAATCAGTTTTTTCACTTTGCAATATCAGTTTTTATAATTTCTAAACCTTATGGGTCTTCTATATAAACCTTTCCCTAATCATTGTGAAAAAATTAATTCGTTGTTACATCATTTTAGAAAAAGATCAAGCCACAATTTTCTCTCAGCTATTCTCTCTCACTTTTACAAGATCAAAGTTCTTATTTTCATATCTTTTGATCAAGAAGCTTTTGAATCTCAAGTTCTAATAGTTCATAGTTTTTGAAGGAGATTCAATAGGTTTTATTGTTTTTCTTAGAGTTGTAATCATTGCAAGAGGCAAGCTTTCAATACAACAAAGAAGAAGTCTTGGTGTTGTTGTTCATCAAGCAAATTGAAGAGGAAGCCTTGGTGTGTTCATCAAGCAAAGAAGAAGTCTATGTGGTGAGGGATCCACTAGCAAGAGAAGAAGGTTAGATTAGAGATTCAATAGGATTGCAAGACAAGAGTGGGGTTATCTCTTGGAGGCTATCAAGTGGGGTATCTTAAGAGGCATTTACTTGTAATTTGAGAATTCTAATTCCTTAGTGAAGAAATCTCTTGTGGAAGAGGGGATTGGATGTAGCTCTCAGTGGAGGAGAGTGAACCAATATAAAATCTTTGTGCAGTATCTCTTTACCTTAATCTCTTTAATTCCTGCATTTTCATATTTTTCTTAATTGAAAACCTAGAAAAGATTGATTTTCATATAATTGATTGAATTAGGTTTTGTTATATCAAATTGATTTGGGAAAAACCTTTTTCATAATTTAGGTAATCATTAATAATCTTTGTGTTAATCAATTCTGCGCTATCTCTGATATTCTATGATATTTGATTGATTTTCGATTGAAATTGAAAAGTGATTTTTCTGTTCTTAACAGTGATTAATCGATTAGGACAGAGGTTAATCGATTAACCTTCTTTGTGTTGTCAGACATTAATTGATTAGAACCCCTGTTAATTGATTAAATCCTGAAGTTTTGTGAAAATCATTTGTTTTAATTATTTCAATTTGTTTTGTGCGAAAATCTTTCAAGGTTTCTTTAACACCTATTCAAACCCCCCCCCCCCCCTCTAGGTGTTCTCCTAGAGTTCTTTAGTATTTCTCCACCGATTGTAGTTCTTACACATAATAAAATGTATAATGTATTATTTTATAAATGAACATTTAATTGCGAATTTTAATTAGATTTTATTTTTGGAATTATTTTATGCAAAATGATTTTCTAAATTTTAGTATTTATCATTTTTGGACCAACTTTGAAGTATACAGTTTTATGTTTTTCCTAAGTTGTAAAAAATTTTATTTTTTTCCTTGGTGTTTTGTGTGTGCCTTCCAAATGAGTCAAAGGAGGAAGAATTCAGATTTTTTTTGGAGTTTAAAATTCAAAATTTGAAAGCCTTGCATAGAGACTTGCTCTAGTTAGCCTTTATGATGGGCACGAATGCTAATAGAGTGTCATCAACTCTCCTAGGAAAAATACCTACATAATTACTCTAAGGTTGAATGAGAATAATCCTAATTCTTTTGAACCTAGGCATTTATGTGGACTCTTTTTTAGTCACATTCACTTGCACACAAAAAACTAAGCCAAGACCCCCATAGACCCCAAATCTCGCCCCCCTCTCTTTAGATAGCCCTAGGAAAGTTCATCCTCTCTATATACAGGTAACTCCAAACCCTTATTTATACATGTTTATTTTATGATGCATGGTAGTTATTTAGGGTGATTTTGAGTTATAGATTACATGCATGTGAATGATTTATTATGATCTTGAGTTTTTAGCTACATGCATGAAGATTTATGCTTGATCATGATACTAATCTTAATTTTAAGGAAATGGTCTAGATTTCTTTACTTGGTTCTTGCTTTGGTTCGGTCATGTATGTAAAAATGGAAGATCAAGTTTATTCTAAGATGCATGTTAATGGTTTATGATGATCTTAAGCTTTATGATGCATGCATGTGATTTTTATGAGAACCTTATGGCTTTTGTTTTTTCACAACTTTAAGCAAATAAGAAAATAAATTTTTCCACCTTAGAGGCTAGAAGAACAAGTGGGAGACAAGGAGAGGAGAGGCAAGAGGAATCCATTTGGGAGAAGACTTGATAGTGTTAGTGTGTGTTTGCCAGGAGAAGAGGTAATCCTATCCATTTTCATCTTATTTTCTTTTGTATGTTTTGTGTTGTTCTTCTCCTCTTACCATCTCTAATCTTAAAAGAAATTTTCAAAGAATTCTCTATCGCTATTTCTATGAGTAAAATGAATATACATGTGTATTTGTAATATGGATATTGTAAAAGAAATGATTTTTAGTAAGTTTTATAAAATGGTTTGTGTTATATGGTTTTATGGTTTTTTCATACATCATCATATTTTATTTAAGAAATTTTTAAGTTTTTCTAAGTGTATGAGTATAATTATTTTAATGGTATGTACTTTTATTTGGGTAATCAAGAAAATATTTTCTCCTATGAAAAAGGTTGGCCAGAATTTTTAGAGAATGAAAAGATGATATAATTTCATTTTATTTTTGTTTAAGTGTTTGGATGATATGTGAATTCATTTTGGATGTGTTTGTGTATATGTCATTAAAATGAAATTTTCTTGTCCAAGAAGATTTATTTTGATAGAATAAGCACAAAACCTTTGAACCCTATTCTTTTGAGACTAAAAGTGATTTTGGATAAGCCATGAAGAGCATAAAAAAGTGCTTAAGGCCTATGGTCTTTTCTGTCCAAAATTTATTATCCAAAGAATGGGTAGAAAACATTGTTTTATTGATTGTATGTTAGTAGAAAAATTGTTTGATGAAGGAATAAACAAAAATAAAATAAAATAAAAATTTGGAGGATTATTTATGTGCAAAGATCTAATTTGTTATGTTTTTTTTTTTTGGGATGAGACAAATTTTAATTAAGAGAATAGGGAAAACCAGGAGTATAAGGAATACACCCAGCCCCATAACGAAACAAAATACAAAGAAACTGAACAATACATGAATAATCTCCACCAACCCACATTGTTAACTCATATGCAAAGAATTAAACAGCTACCACATCTCATTACAAAATCATGATCAACCAACAATCTAATTTGTTATGTTGTTGTCCAAAATAATTTGCAAGAGAGTAAAGGCTTAAGAAAAATGATTATTTATGAGTACTAGTTAAACTATGTTAGAGTAAAAAGTGAAACAAAGTGTTCTGTGATTTCTTTGGATGATTATAAATATTTTTAAAGTAATATGTGTTTGTTGTCCAAATGAGAAATTTTATGTATTAGAATTAGAAAAATTTATTTATTTTTTTAAACACTTAAACTCATTGATTTTGATTTCGAAATAAAGTGTGAAACAAGTTTCGTCTTTAAATTGATGGATGCAAAAATTTTATAGATGATGTCCAGAATTTTATTTATACTTACTTGAACTTAATAGTTAATCCTTTTGTTTAGAACTTAAGGAATTTGGGTGATAAAGATTTTCTAGAAGTTTAATTAAGTTTGATGATTTTAAAAGTGATTTTTGTTAAGTTATATGTTGTTTTTCAGTATTTACTTTTATGGTAACATGAACTTAAAAAGTAAATGTTTCTTATTGAGGACTTAAGAATTTTAGTAATAATGGTTATATAAAAGTTTGAGTGAGTTTTATAATTAAAGTTGTTTTCCAAAAAGTATTTGTTTACTATCCAAAAAGTCCAACCCTTGATTAATTATGTGATATGAATTTTATTCATAAGTCTTTGAGGTATTTGAAGTTTTAAAATGAATTGGGAAAGTTTTTAAATAAAGACTTTTAAATTTCGGTGTGTGTAACTATGTGAACTTACATATAATATTTAAAAATATTTTACAGCATTCATATAGAGTAGAAATAGCATTGTAAAAGTTAGTTGTTAACATAAGTCGCGTCGTTATTCGAGGAGTAAAGAAATCAGCGATGTACAATGGAGCGGAGGAACAACTCGCTCCGGAGAACTCGGAAATTTTTGTGAAACCCCAAGGTGAGAAAGAAGTCTTCCTAAGACACAGTGATAGATTAGCAGTATATTAGGACGTTCCTGACTATCTTAAAAGTCGGACTTGGATCAAGGAGTTTATTAGTATAGTGGCACCTTGTTGTGCATGATTTGTCGTCTATGCGGAAGGACTAAGACCCTATGCGGTATATGATGTGTGTTTGTATATGTGCTGTATTTATTATGTTTTATCATTGTTATTACTAAATATATGGCATGTGTAAATTAATTATTGTTCTGCCCTGTTGTTATTACACTGTGATTCTGGAACTTTGTGAATGATAAAAAGTAATGATGGAAAGAAAATGAAACTCTGAATTTATGTGTGGCTTGGTGCCTCTGGATTGAATGAAAATTTTTTTTAAGAGCTTAAAAATGTAAAAGACACAAAGAGAATATGTTAATAGCCCCTTGTGGGTATAAGCCCTTACATATTAAGGCATGATCATAAAACATCCATATGATAAGAGGAAATGTAATCCATACAGTGAAGATGCCTTGAGCATAAGTGTGATTTTGGAAATGATTCCCCTTTTTTACGGTCTGTATGACGTGCCAATGTTGTGATGAAACTGTCGAGCTGGCCACGTGGGCTAAGTGTCGTGGTTACGAGCATTGTGATGCCACTATACTGGAATGAAATTAAGATATGGAAATGGGGAAACTGTTATTATTATTAGGACAAAACTATTGAAATCATGGGACTCTAGATTATCTAAGGTATTGTGAGATTATGTGTAGCACTTATAAGTTCCCCGCATGGTTTGTATGACATGCTGTTAAGAAAATGAAATTTTTGAAAATTAGTAGATGATGCTTGGGTTAGCCATAGGCCACCACTCCCCGGATAACCTGCTGGTCCTAACGCCGTGGTTTAGTATACCGTTAGTCGAGCAAGGGGATATAGGGGAAATGCATATGAGATGTCGACCGCGTGAATTGAATTGTCGTGGTTACGAGCATAGGGATAAGTGCCACTACACCTTAGAGAGATCTAGTTGTCATGTGTTGGCTTTATGAGAATAATGAAGGGGTCGAGTCCCATTAGAAACGAGGCTTAGAATGGGTCGACCAAACTATTTAAGATAATTTAAAAGACTTTCCTAACACTGCGAGTTAAGTGTGAAGTAGTGGAGAGGAAAGATACCTTCGGTACCTGCGGGTACTCAGCCGTGGATTATGATAGGGGAGAGCAAGGACAGTGAACATCAAGAAGCCTTGAGTGCTTCTCTAGGCGGGATGAAACTACAATTACCGGGTCTTTCGAGGCTGAGCGTGGTCGTAGCGTGGACTGCATCGCGAGCTAGAGAAGTACCGTGTAAAATCAAGTCTCCAAGGACTTTAGATTTGATGATGACAAAATAACTAGATCAAGTATTGAAGACCAATCAACAACAACATAAAAGAAGCATCAAGATCATTCACTCTCAATGTATTTAATTGTAATAGTCTTTATTTTGAATGTGGGTGGTTAGGATTAATCTCTATCTAAGTATAAATGATTAATATGCATTATAGGCTGAGATTAACTTAGATTATACTTGAGAAGAAAAATAAAACAAAAATGAAAAACGAATTTTACCAACTCTGATCAAAACACTTGAGTGTTTTGAGAAAGACTCGAGTATTTCACTCGAGTATTCTGAAAAGACTCGACCGTCGGTGCCAGATCAGAAATATAACCGTTTGTTTTTAGTACTTGCAACGGAACTTTTACAGCCTGGCCAAAAGACTCGAGTGTTGGCCAAAAGACTCGAGTCTTTCGACCCAGTCAGCAAAAATAAAAACGTTGGAAGAGCACCAAGTTCACTTTGTGAATTTGATGCTCTTCTTATTTTTCTTCTTCTATAAATTGTGAACTGTTGCCAAGTGCTAAAGACAAGAGGCCTATTCTAATCTTCTTCTCTCAAGTATTAATCTCTAAGCCTCAATCTTGCACACATATTGTTGTTTTCATTTAGATTGAGTTAGGGTCTCATTAATTTGAGCTCAGCTTAAGTGTGCGAATTTCTCTTTGTAATTCGCATAAAATACAACAATTGCTTGTTACAATCAAGTCTTGGAAGGAGTCCAAGCTAATCCAAGTGGGTCTTGGGTTATTGGAAGTCCTGGGAGTTCTCAAGCAAAAGTCTAAGAGGTTCTTAGACCGGTGGAGCTACTTGAGGGATTCAAGGGAACTTTGGAAGTGTGTCTTTATCACCGGAATCAAATTGGGGTAGAATTCAAGAGTTTGGTACACTCTTGGAAGGGTTAGGTTGAGTGAGGTTATCTCAAATAATCCTTTGTAATTTCTAACAATTTGATTTATAGAAAATCTCCTAAGGTGGTTAGGAGGACTGGACGTAGCTCTTTGATTAAGAGTGAACCAGTATAAAATTGGTTGTGTGTTGTTTTATTGCTTTCACTTTTATTATTGCACAACCAACCTAAAGCTTTTCAAGGAAAAGGGGCAATCTAATTGGGTAGTAATTCCATAGCAATTAAGTGTTATTAAGTTGTTATAATTTATCTTAATTGCTTACTATTCTGTTAGATAAGTGTCTGATCTGTGTTGGATTAATTAGGAGTGAGTTGCTGATTTTTCAGAACTGGTTTTAGTGCAAATCTGTACTAAAGACTCGAGTATTTCTTGGAAGACTCGAGTTCGAGTTGTTCGTGCTCAAAGACTCGAGTAGTTCATAGCAGACTCGAGTGGTTCATCCTGAAACACTCGAGTGTTTCTTGAAAGACTCGAGTATTCCAAGCAGTTTTTCAGAAAAATCAGCTTTACTAAATTTCTCTTAATTCCATTCGAAATATTTGGTATTATTGCTTCATATTACTATTCACCCCCTCTAGTAATTTCTAAGCACGCTTGTTGGTTTCCAACATATTGTTGCCCCCTTGAGAAAGTCTTGAATGGTGAGAGGGAACCTGAACGAGGCTAGATATTAGATGTGTATGAGCTCTTGTATAATCTGAATTATGTTTTGGTTGGCCACGTGTGGTGGTTGCAGCATTGTTGTTTTCCGACTTCGAGGCCTGTGTGATTAAGATTCCTGTACATCTCGTTTGCTTTCCGACTTAGGATTTGGTTGGACTTTGGAGGAGATGTAGTGGTGTATGCTAACTAAACTTATTACCCCAATGATATTCTTCCCCATATCATTGGCGGATGCGATAACATGAAACTTTGATTAAAAGATTATCAATTATAAGAATTTTCCCCGAGTGATTAAGTGACGTGAAACCCGTGATATAAGATTGATTAATTTATTATAAGAATATCCTCCCATGTATGTATTATAATCTGAATTAATCATTGTTAAGTATGTGAATGATTCCCAAGTCTTGAGTTATGTGATTGGAATGTTTTATGTATATTGGATGATGTATGTGGTGTGTTAGTCTTAGTATATTGTCTACCGTAAATCCACGTCGTCAACGTTAACCCCGTCCAAATCGCTTAATCTCTCTGTTTCCCCTTTTTCCTATTGATCTTCATGGTGATGTATGTCCACAGATGACAAAGTAAGTAGAATCCTCTATATTGACCTTTCAAGAGGAGGCTCATCAGGATGACGAAGAGCAAGAGATGGACAAGGAAGAAGAAGTGGAGCAAGAAGTAGCTCACGAAGACGATCCCGAGGAAGGTCCCGATCTAGGTGAAGGCAAACCTATGTTTGAAGAACTCGAAGAATGATGATTTGATTCCGTAGAGGCACCGCAGTTGATAGCGACGAATACCAATAGTCTAGGGTGTTTTATGTCCTAATCGTGTACCCCTTTCTAAGGTGGCTAGGATATTATTGTTCTACCTTTATGTAACCCCATTTTTTTTAGTCAACTTTTGTAATTGAATAATGTAACGGTGTCAGTGTAAGGACATCATCAGATTTTTTAATAAAATTTAATGAATCAATGTAAGGCCTTTTTCCGCAAATCAACCATTATTTTATTTGAAGAAATAAGTTATTGTATAAGTTTGTGAAAAGTGTTTCGAGATATGGTGTTAGTGATATCTCAATTTGGGAACTTGATCGAGGTCGTATGGTATGAGAAAACAATTCACAACCAAGGAAATGTTTTGAGAATGTAATACTCTCGTGCAAACGAGTTTTGTAACCGTTGTATTAGATGTTTTTTTTCAAAAAAAAATTACTCTCATTTTTACGAAAAAAATATTATGGAAATTAAATATTTTTCAAGTTATCAAATCGATGTGTTACAATTCGAATCATTTAAATTGAACTTAAAAGATTCATAAAATTATAAAGAATTTTAATTGAAATAAAAGTTAAAAAAAATTTATATATTACTCTAAAAGGAAAAAAAAGTTATGCACTAACAATATAAAATATTGTCAACGCATAATGTATTATTCAAATGTTATATATTATTGACTTTTAAATAAAAATCATATGTATGAATAGGGGATGCTGGTGCAATATCTGTATTAAAAAATTGTATTGTCAGAGTACACTAATGAAAATGTATAAATAAAAAGTATCTTTTGAAAATAAATACTCTTTTGGTTTCTCATGTTTTGACATTTATAGTCATGCAAATGAATTAAGAAATCATTAAATAATGTTGAATTTGGTTTGATTAAAATATTTTCATCCATTTTATTTTCATTGTCTTCCCATAATTAAGAGAGAGAAAAAACATTGGAGATGAAAAAAGAAAAAGGACATAGCTAATGAAATATTAAAAATGTCATAGGTGAATAGCCATTAAATCTACATTCACAACACTTATTTAAGTAAGTCCAATAGAAAATAAGCAAATTTATAGCATTTTCTCAAAAGAGTGCTGTAAATTGGGCATGTCAATTGCGCGAAAATGGACATTTAAAAGCAATTGTGAAGCGATATTGTTTCATAATACACTTTCTACTGCACGCGAATTTACAGCATCCGCAAATGTTGTAAATTGTTGTTTTTAAGCGTTATAAATTTAAATTCTATTTTCTGGCGTCGTATATGAGACACCTTATATTTTAGACAAAAATATTAAAGCATTTAGTTTCTTCCTAATAAAAATTTTATAAGCATGTATTAAGTGCTTAATTTGCCACTTCTTCCATTCTATACATTTTGTAGTTTAAAGTTCTCGCACACAGATTAAGAAAGTATTAAAGAAGATTTTTAGATTTTTTTTCTGTTGATAAGTTGGAATTAAAATATAAGTTGTTCATATTTATGATCAATTTAAGATTGTTAAAGATGCTAAGTTCAACATTTTCAGCAATTAATAAATCAAATCTATTTAATTTATTAAAAGGTACTATATATATAGGGGTTTGCTAATTTATGTAAAGTGATTTTTCAGTTGGTACATTTTAGCATAGTGTACCAGTTTTTAGTAGACAAAAAAACCCTCATGCTTTAAGAAGACATAGTTTTTAACACAAGGGTATTTTAATAATTTTCATTTTTAAATTAAAAAAAAAATCAAAAATCCCCCCAAACCCTTACTCTCACCTCTCTCTTCCCTCATTTTTCTAAACACTTTCTCTCTCAACCAACCGCCGCTACTCCCAACCAACCACCGCCACCAACATCACCGGCGACGACATCACTGCTCCAACACATTCCACTTTAGACACCACTGTTTGGGCTAATGGGGGAAGGGTCGTCGTGGAGGGTTGATGGGGGAAGGGTCACGGTGGAGATCTGCAGGGGTGGCGGATGTGACAGGAAATCGCAGGGGTTATGGCTTGTTGTGGGTAAAGAGGAAATCGCGAGGGGGAATCACAGAGGTGTTGGATGACGGTGCTGGACGGTGGGTGAGGCGGGGATGCTACGGTGGCTGGCCGGGGCTGGGGACAGAAGATTGAAAGGAAAGAGGAAGAAGAAGGGCTGCAGCGGTGGAAGGAAAGAAAGAAGAAGGGGGTGTGGTGGCTGGGTTGGGTTTGAATTTTATTTTATATATATATATATAACAAGAGTTATGTGCATAGTTTCAAAAAACTAACTTCATTGAATTTGTTAACAAGAATCAAAGTGATTACGTGATCACTCCTTCCGTTTTATATGTATTGTTCACAAAGTTTTTGTCCTATGTTTTAAATGTATTGTTCTTATATACACTGACGGACCTATGTGTATTCTCGTGAGGGCAATTGCCCTCACTAAGTTTTACCAAAAAAATTTAATATGCATAATATATTTTTTTGTCAAAAAAAATTAAAAAAGTGTTGAGAAAAATATCTCAAAAGAAAGTCTTGTTAATAAATGAAAATGCTTGAAAATTATATACTATGATGTGTGATTGGGTGATTAATGAATGATGCATTGAATTATTGAGTTGATGATTGATTGATTTGTTAGACAAAGTATTAAAATCATGTTTTCTTAGTTTTTTTACTTTTCAAAATGTTACTATATCATCTTTTTTGACAGAGGGAATATATAAAATTATAGAACTCAAAAATTAGGTTAAATTAAAAAAAAATAAAGGTCCAATAGCTCAAATTCGAACTAATGCTATGCCTCTTTGCTACTTCGTCCTCAAATGAAGGCAATTAGTTAATTAGACAAGTTCATTTGAAGGAATTCAAAGAGGATATAATGAAAAAATATTTCAAAAGAAAGACAATTGAGTAATCATCTCCTATGACCTATCTCTTTTCCTTTTCTTTATGCTCTTTCTCACAGCGAAGTGAATGAATGTAGAAATAGAACATCTAATTTATGTAAGATTGGAGAAAATTTTTTTGAAATTTGATTGGGAAAAGCTTTCTAATGATCTTGGTCTAAGGCTAAATCTTTTAGATTATCATCCAAGTGACGGAGATGAAATTAGGAGGTACAAGAACTTAAATAACAAATAATATTTAAATTCTAAATTACCGGCCATGTGCCCCTTAATAATGAATTTTTTGTTTAAAAAAATATATGTTCTATTTTTAATGATTGATTAATATATGTCGCCCTCATATCCGAAAATTTCTGGGTCCATCCCTGCTTATACAAAACCCGATATATAATTAATGTTATTTTTCTCAAAACACCTCTATTTGTTACACTCTTTTTTTCACTTCCAATATTTTTTCTCTCTCTTCAATAATGATTATATAGTAGTATTATAGTCGAAATACATCAAATTTTTACATCATTTAATCATTTCTTAAAATACGTGAATAACCTTAAAACACACTACATATGAAACAAAGGAAGTAGCGAAAGAAAATCAAGTTTTATGACATTTTTTTCATTATTAATATAGGCAAATGCTAATAACTGTTTTTGGTTCACTTGTTAGTAGTCTAATGTAGTACTCCTTCCGGTTTTGTTTTTAAGAAAAAAACTAATTTCACATGTATTAAGAAAGTTAGTTCAGTGCATTTAATTTTCTCAAATTCATAATAAAATTGATTACTTTAGGAAACTTGCATTGAGAATTAAACAAAAATTAAATACATGTTTCCACCACTTTATAGGAATATTTTAAGAATTGATGTATTGGAAATAGAAAGCTGGTTAATTTTTGCTTATTATATTTAAGTTCATTAATAAAATATTTTTTTTCTTATAAATGAGACCGGATGAAGTAGATAAGTATCGAAAGATACATTATTTTAAATTCCTGAAACACGGAATAACGTGTATTCATAATTATTTTTCTAAGTATAGAAACCTTAACGAGAGTACCATATACGTTAATACATACTAATATATAATAATATAATAACATGATAGCATAGGTATAAATTAGATGGAAGCAAAGTAACTTACACCAAACGTCACAGCATTTCAATTCGCACATCCATGTCCACAAACCGCAACTTTCTCGGCACTCTTTGTCGCAGTCAACAACCTCTGCAGCTATGGTGGGTGATATTTGAAAAGTTGCAAGAGTTATAAGACAGAGCACCAACAATACAACATATTTGTTTGCCATTTTCTTTCTTCTCTTCTATACCTAGCTCTATTGGTGTTGTTGGTTTCCTTTTTCTCTTTCCTTCCGATTTGTCTTCGAATAATCTCAGTTATATATATTGTTGTGTAATGCTTCTCCATAGAATCACAAGTAATAATGTCAAATTAAAGGTTTGTGATTACTAAAATTTAGGATTTTTCTTATTTGAAAATAATATGTCCTATTTTTAACCCTGAAAAAAAAAAGTCAAATTGCTTTCAAGATTGATTAGCTACAAGAAAAGCCCATTTTAGCAACCCAAACTTGTGACCGAAAATATGGGAACGGGTAGCCAGAAAAACACGGAACGCGATTTATATGTAAAATTTGTAAAAATTCTTTAGATGTTTGCGACCAGATTTGCCAATGAATTTTTCTGTCGCAATTTTTAATAAAATAAAATAAAAAATAGTAGAAGGTTGCTACTAACCAAGTTGCTAACCCAGTCCCTCGGTGCTCTCATCGCTCTCACTATCTCGATTTGAAGGTGTGACCAAGAAGGGGGAATATCCATTAATTGATTTCAGCTTTTGTTAATGATTTCAAAAGGTTTGTTTTGACATTGTAAGGATTCAATTTTTTGTTTTTTTGTAGTTTTGTTCTAACGATGACTATCTCTTTTGAAGGTGCAAAGAAGGAGGAGGTGTACTCACGAATCAGAAGCTGAAAATTTTGAAAAGTGCTATTTTGAGGTATTTCTATGCTTAACCATGTGCAACTCTATTTCATTTTGAAATTTTCATTTGGTCAATTTATGAACTATGTCGTTAAATTTGTTTGAATCAAATGAGGTTTTCAAATGAGATTTTAGGCTCCAAGGGTCAGCGTCATGGAAAGCTAATTGAGAACGAGGATATGGTTTATGATAATAATGTGTTTGCTTATTATATCCTATGACGTTTCTTGCCAAAGTTCTTAGTGTATATTTTATGTGTTTCAAGTACGTACTTACTTGGCTGAGAGTTGTGTTGAACTCTATTGATCTCAACCTTATTCTTAGTAATGCTTTTTTGTGAGTATGGTTATATTAGATTTCCCCCTTCTCATGTCTTAAAGCGACTTGAAGATTAAAACAACTTGCCACATGTGTTCAGTTTTTCCTATTTTGCTCAAAATTTGTATGTTAACTATAAGTATTTACGGACATGTCTTATTGGAGGGCATTCATTGCAAGTAAAGTTTTTACCACTGTGCCACGCTTTAAGCATATTCTCAAACCTAAAGATTTGGAAATGGAGAGATTTGAGGCCTTTTAATTGGTTTTAGTGTGCTAGGCTATGGTTTGATGAAGGCGACACAGGCCACCTTCTCAATCTAGGCCAATACGTGTCAGTGATTTTAGCAGCAGGTGTTAGAGTGGCTTATGAGAAAGATGGAAGTGTTGGAGGCTATATATACTAAGGCTGCTAGTATGTATCAAAATTAGTCAAGTATAATTATTATAGTCCAAGATATGAGCAAAGTGGACAGATGTTAAAGATAAAATACCACAAAGAGGGGAATAAACATATTCTGAATATAAAATAATTCTGGTGCCATTATACAACTTTAGGTTATGTTTAGATATCTAATGATAAATGAAGCGAAATGGAATGAGATGGAGTGGAATAGAGTAGGATGAATTGGAATATAATATAATTATCATTTCATTGTTTGGGTATTTAACGATGGAATGGAAAAAAATTGCATTTCATTGAATACACCCCAATTTGGAAGGGACAAAAATGAGGGGTTTTGGATGGAATGAGATGGATTTCATTCCATTATGTATCATTCCACTCCATCAGTTTTAGTACAATTCAAACAATGGAACCTGATTAAATTTTATTCCACTCAATTTCATTTCTTCTTATACCAACAATCCTAACATAGCCTTAAAGTGAGACACTTAGCCTACATCGCTGAAGACAAGAGCAGAAATTTGGATTTTGTGTAATATTAAGCAGACATTATAGAAGAAAATTATGTCTTGTTTTGAGATTATTACAAGTATGGACCTCCAATTTATGTGTTCTTTATTGATTCTTTCTTATTGTACATAATGCATTTATTTTCTTGAAGATTTGATAGCCGCCAACCATGAGGAAGGCAGAACTTTTTCTCGATTGTTCTAGGCAACTTCTCAAAGGTCTTTTAGTCTTCCTATTTGAAGTCTTGGTCGTGACGAATCTCTTGATGTTGCATGCTTTTTATTGAATTTAAAACAACAAACTACGATTATGAGGATACTCTCATAATCTTAATATTCCATAATGATAATAACAAGAGATATGACACACTCATACTAATATCAATTACCACCATAAGAGATACAATGCACCTTTACTTTAAGCATTGGAGACCAAATGGATATTAAGATAGTGGAACTCACAATCAATCCTAAGTCACACACAAACATCAAAATAGAAACTAAGGATGATGAACATCTATGCCTAATTCACACTCAAACATAAAAACATAATCTAAGATGAATAAAAGGGAAAACGTGGAGAGATAAAAAATGGAGAAGAAGTGAAGATGAGCCACAATCTCAGGCTGAAAATGATAATCCTCAAAACCATCACAAAGGCATCGCACCTTTACTTAGACAAGATCCAATCACTGGATCATGGGGCAGAGCCCCACGAAGCCTCACGTACTCCTATGACTCATAGCAACAAAATAACAAAGCAAAGCTTTCTCTCTTTCTTTAATCTTCAAGTGTCTCCTTTACAAATGAATTCTTAAGCTATATATAGGGAGAGGGTGGCGTGGCAACCAAGCATGGCCCAAGCCCATCATTCTCTTTCCCTTAATTAGTCTAGATTCATTCCTAGTATAGTTCATCCCCCTACATTCGTTCCTAACTAATGAACCATAATTTCCCCTTAATTACATTTCGTAACTCCCCCCATTTAATACATGTATACTTCCTCCGGTCTTATTTATAAGACTCTTTTTTAGTTTTTATTTTGATCCTTTTATAAGATCTCATTTCAATTTTCTATGACATTTAATTACTTTTTTCCACAAACACCCCTATTAACTCTACATTTTTTAGAGTTCTAATAATAATTATAGGGGTAGTTTTGAAAAAGTATATCAAATTTTCATATTCCCAATTACACTAACAAATTTAATCATTTTCCTTGGTGGGAGTGAAATACCCAAAAAGATCTTATAAATAGGACTGGATGGAGTACATTAATACATTTAGCTAACATTAATTAATAAATTAACTTCTAATGATACATGAATGATGATAAATGCTTGATGCTGAAAACCAAGAGCCACTTCTTAATGGCGATGTTGCATTTATGGACATGGCCGAATTTTTCATGGAGTCTTGGAGATTATCACTTGACTTTCCCTCTTCCTCTTGATATCATCATAATAAGCGTGCACTTCATGATGTTCTTGGCCTTCTCTTAGAATTCTTAAGGACTCTTTAATTGTTTGATCAATGATGGAATTTGGATTGATTGACCTCAAGTCGGATTCCATCAAAGATTTCTTACCAACGTACAGAAAGATTGATCATATCTTGATGCAGATTTACAAAGAAAGAAGTACTTTTTATGGTGGTGGATCTAGAGTTTGGGCGAATGGTGATATGGGGATTTAATCAAACCATTGCACGTTGCAGTATATCTGGATAAGTCTTTCACCTACAGGGCTACATTTTCAACTTTCTTATTACTATTACTAATTATTGTGTGTTTGATTATGATTTTGAACTTTAAGGGGGTTATGATATGGAAGGGAAAGCTGCTAGAGCTTATGATCTTGCTGGAGCTAGTATATATGCTAGCTGGTGCTGTAACAGATTCGTATCTGCTCTGCCAGCACAGCAGGGTCAGTATGACAGTATCTCACTTACTACCCCTGTACAATAGAATGTGCAGTAGTAATACCTATTCATTCTTTACTCTAACAGCATAGCACTTCTGGGATATCTGCTCTTTTCTAGTGATTGGCCTTCTTTCTAATGTGTCTAGGAGCAGCAGAATATATGAAATGTTCAGTTCTTAATCATTCTTTCTTTTCTTCAGTATTTTCTTCTCTTTTACCCAACAAAAATCAAAATCTGTATAGATATCAACTTTATCGTTTCAATTTAGATGAATCTTATGTCTAAATATTCTAGTTGTCAAATGTTTCCTTCTTTTCACTATTATTGCCATTTAGTGTAACCAATTCAGAAATGCCAGTTGATTCTATATTATTTGATTGTGGAGAATATTGGAGCATCTAATCCGCAAAGTGCATCTTCTCATCACTCCATCAGTTTATGCAAAGTGCATCAGTTCATCACTTCATAATATTATATTTGCCACACTTCAACTTTTTTTTTTAAATAAAACGTGCCTTATGCCCATGTCGAAAGGTACTCCCTCGACTTGAATTATAAACAAATTCAACATCTTTTACGCTTATTAAGGAGGTTAGTTGATTGTATTTAATTTTCTCAAATTTATAAAAAAAATAGAGGTATTTTAGGAAAGTAGTATTGGGAATTAAACAAAAATTAATTAAGATTACAATTTTTTAGAGATGTTTTAGGAAAGTGACATTGGGAATTAAACAAAATTTAAAAAATTTAGTTAATTTTGCTTATATTTTAAACCATGATAAGTATGTTTTTTTGTTGCTTATAATTCGAGCCGGAGGGAATACTAAACTTACAAGTACGTTTCGCGAGGGACGTATATAAATTAAAAAAAATCTTAAGTGTCCCATAAAAAAATCTTCAAAAACTAAAAGTGAATTTTCACATTTTGAAAGACTAAAATGTCCCATCTAAAAAAAATTTGAGAGACCAAAATGTTACTTCACTCTTAAAACAAATAGAGTCGACGACCATTTAAGATGTCAGAACTCAGAATGATTCTTTTAGTTATGATTTGTTTTTTATTTTCAACATACTGATGAAGAGGAATCCCATGAGATAGCTGTAGAACAACTCAAATCCATAAGAGCATCACTTTAAAAATGACTGATAATAGAAAAATTGGCATCAGCTTTCTCCTCAACACCCTCTTAACCAGTATGTGTCTCTAAATTGTGGAATTCCTCTTTCTTTCTCTCAAGACTGTTCAAGTGTTTGCATGCCACTTTAAATTCAGTTAGGATAACATTTTTCATTCATCAGCAGTTCACATCACAGAACTATTCTGCAAAACTATACAACAATAAAGTACAACCTTTCTACAGCTCAACAGTCATTATATAGTTTTATTAACAGCAAATACATTCCACAGAGCTACAACCGGGCAAGATGATCATCGGATATGGTTTCTTCAGATGATGCATCACTATCAATGATGATCAAGTCGTGTGACTTGTTGACATGATGCTCCGGGGACTTGTTTATTTTCTCCATCCTATATTTTCTCCTTGAGTAGGTTGAGTAGTTAGGACCATTTGAGATATGTAGGTCATTTGTCCTTAGAACACTTAACATATTTTGAGTCAGAAAGCATGACTTACTAGCATAAAAGGAATGCTCCGCAGTTCCCAGCATCTCTGAATGAGAGCTCGATGAAACAGCTGCAGAAAGATTTGGTTCAACTGACTTTACAGAAGGAGCAAAAACTGCCTCTCTAAGCCAGTGAGGCAAATTACTTTTTTCTGGCATACAGTTAAAAGGAAAATCATTCGAGTAAGAATTTTCCGTGGGCATGCTCAACTGACTAGCAGGCCTATGACTGTGTACACTGGCAATACTTCGAAAATTCAATTTGGCATGTGGTTTCTTCAAGTGATTACTCTCCTTGTGGGAATACACCTCTCCAAGTGACAGCTGGGTCTTTTCTCTCCAAAAATCTACTTTGGGATCTAAAAACGAACAGTTTCTTTCTGAAGTTGCACTTTCTGCATTTGGATAGTTGAACCGCGGAATACCATAATCATTCAGAAGTTTTAATTGTTCATCCTCCCACCGCTCAGCAAGGTCCCCTGGTACCCTCAATGGCGAAAACCACAATCTGGGATCCCTCAGCATAGCATCCCAATTTCCCCTACCATGTCTCCTCACACCAATCCAAAGAAAATCCAACTCCTCTTCAGACCACATGAGAGGATACAGCTTCGAATGTTCTTGAAAATTGCTTCGTTCATTTAAAGCTCTTGCTCTCCATTCAAAATCATTATGCAGTATTTTGTGTGTGAGAAGCATTGGTCTCTGGTTTGGTGAGGATAGATGAAATCCATCTTGGAAAAATTCTCTGGTTTCAAGGGTTGAATTCGACATAGGCAACGCTGAGAAGTAATTGACGGATTCACCAATTCCAATCTGAAGATTCACAGGTAAAGATAAACCCAAAGAAAGAGAAACGTTCGGTATGAGTTTCGGTTGATAAGCTTTAGTTTGTGGAAGATTCATTCTTTTGTCTGATATGAAGCAAGCAGCCTGCTGAGGTCGAGAGATACTTGAGCAAAAATTATTGAAGGCCTTCTCTTCTGAAACCAGCTGACATTCAAGAGAAATAAAAGAATCACATATCAATCCTGGGGTGCATGATCATCTTCAAAAGACAACAAAAAACATGAACTACATAGTGGATATTCACAAGCACTCGCATGAAACAAGAAGAGAAGGATGAGAGCCTTTTTTTCTGAAAATTCCAATTCAGGAAGTCTTCACAAATATATTTCCAACAAGAGAAGCAATTAACTAAAGTCAGGGAAGAATGGTTAATCGAGTTAAACTTTGTTTAACTCTTTCTATATCAGAATTTAGAAATATTAGAAATTATGTTCCAGATATTTCCAGAATTGTAATATTACATTTTATTAATATCATCACTTTGGAGCCACGGGGAAGAATAGGCATCCTTATGTACCTGAGTATGGTGGGAGGAGAGCAAAGTTCCAGCTCTGACAATTTTGGAGTCTAACAACTCCAGTTGAGAAACTTCATCTATGGCAATGGCTGAACTTCTTGTTGAGTCCCTAATAGTTCTCATCTTTGAATAAATTGGACGCTTGTCAGCACCCAATTCCAAATCAACAGTGCGCTCTTCTGCACCACTTGAATATGTTATATGGACTCTTTAAATAAATGTAAAAATGCATACCAAAGGTTTAGAGAAAAATATAATTGCTAATTGCAACTCATGAATACATAATGCATTATTTAGATATCTTTCACAAGTTTAAGGAGGTGTGATAAATCAGACCTGCAGAGATAGCATGCATGTCCAAGTGTACTCCGATTTCCTTCACACCATTGCTCAGAAGATTCTGAGTGACATCTCCTACAAAGGGGTGGGACTCTTCTAATTTCTCATCAGCAATTGTGATAGAAACAGGAGGATCTCTAGAATCAACATTGAAAGAGACCCCTTCACAATCTTGAGGAAGATTCATGATTTTCTTGTCAACCCAGGAATTCTGGCTTGGGACTTCCTGTCTAGCTCTTGGAGAGACAACTTTTACTATATCTTCCCCATGATGCAGTTGCTCGCTTGAGCGGATCAAACTGTTAGAATGAACAAATTAATATACAAATTAAAATGACTCTCATTTGGGGTGCCTTGTGCCTTGTTTCTCCACTGGATTCATAATATTTTTCTAAAAAAATGCACAGCTTATCGAGTTCTATGAAAATATACCCGATTTTGGGAACAGCAGAATTGGAAGGAGAGTCAGCATTTCTCACCTGTCATAAAATTTAAAACCATTGTCATTGATATCAGATCAGTTATCAATTGATTGGAACACTCATAAGACTCATCACAAAATCATCCTCATTGAGAATAAGTACATTTTTTTATCGCCTTGTTTCAATCTGCTTAGTATACAAGATTGTTAACTCCAAATGTCCCCTGAACTATCTATCTTTTGACTGATTTCTTTCCCACTACATATGCTCTTGAAAGGTATTGAGAAATCAAAAGGAGGCTACGCAACCTATATATCCAAGTAGGATAAGGAATTGCAAATTTAATCAATAAACTTTTTAAATTATGTTCATTGCAGAAAAGGGCACAAAAATCATCAATGAATAAATACTTAGGTCAGAAAGATATAAAGACACTCCACATTTTGTTGTAACGACAATAAGTTCTCCACATTCAAACGTAATGCTCCACAATATATACTTACTCTACTCTAGTTCAAGAACTTATGAATAAAGAATCCACAACCTCGCTATAAAGTGGTTTATCTTATTTACAAAATTCAAATACGACACACAGAAAGATGTCTTCTCATGCTTGATTTTTGATTTGAAATATTATCATGTTTTATAATGACTCAAGATGGCTTACATGGGTGAGATTTGTGTGGGAAACAAGGCACCCAGAATGAGTCAATTTAATTTTTTGCTCAAAAACCACACAGTGCATTCATTAATTGTTTTTCCTGGTATCACGTCAAGTCGTCAACACAAAGGACAATGTGACTCTAATTGATTTGTTCCCATTCTTCCATTCACTTTTCTACTTCCAAATCATTCTAGCAGGCATAAAAAGAGATTGAATCACGTCTAACAATTTACACTGACTGGTCAATACATATAGATTACCAAGGGGGGAATGGGGGTTATTGTAAAACTGCTCAAAATAATAATACAAAATTTTATAAAAAAATCACCTAAATTAGAATTCCCTCCCAAGACATTTAGCAAATTATAATTCAAAAGGTATTCTACATGCAAGCAAGCCATAAAGTTTAAGAGAATCAGAAGGAAGACAAGAAAGAAAACATACTTCTTGAGTTTGATATATCTCCCCTATTTCATCAGAAAGCTCTGCTGATTGATTAAGGTCTGTTAAAATAACCACAGAGCAATTTCTAGAAGATGTTTCATCTTGAGTTTGGTTCAATGGCTTCCCTCTTTCTGCAAGCTCCATTGATTGATGAATGTCTTCTACATTATCTACGAAACACTTCTTACAAGATGATTCATTGCAAGAACAAGCATTACCATTAGCAAGCATGCTCCACTTGGTTAGCAGTGATATATTTCCTTCCTCACGCGACATGCTGCTTTGTACATTCGTCCTATCCAACCGCCTTTTCCTCTTATAACATCGATTGAAGGTGATTACTGAACTGGTCGAGTTGCACTGTATAACCATACGTCCAGGTAACTTCCCAGAATTATCTTTGGAGAGTGAATCACTAAATTCTTCCATTGACTTATTCAAAGTAGGAGAGCCATCAGCACATGCCAAGCTGCATTTCCTAGCAATGGATGTTTCTGAGCTGACCAAATTGAAATCATTCCCAGCATCCGAATCAACTAATGGGAAAATAGATTTTTTATCAGAAAATCTATCATATTTATTACTAGAGCTTTCGCTGGCATAAGAAATTTTTTGAATGTCACATTTATTCTGTGAAACCTTTTCTGCTGGAGGTAATTCAACAACATCCCTCTCAAAGGTATCCTCACATGGCCTTGCTGATACTGGTTTCTGTTTACTGACTATCATTTCCGTTGCATCATAATCTCCATGTTCCCCTGCCTTAAGTCCGCCATGATTTTGAACCGGAAGTGATGATGAGCATTCTTGCTGTTCGACACAATCACTGTGCAGCTTTCTCCCATCACTAGCATCCTTTGACATACACAGAATAAAAAGGCCCAATGGCGTAAATTCACAAGAGTTCTCAAAACAAGAAGCAATTACATTAGTCCAAAAAGGTTGGCCACAAAGAATATCTAAAGAAGTGTTCTGCAAAAAGTTTAAACGACATTGTAGCCAGTAAAAAACACTAACCAACCGAGTAGTTGTTTATGCAGAGAGTTGGAAGGAGCTTGACAAACCTTTTTAAATTAAGAGTAGAAGAAAACAAGAGACATGTTCCACAAACAAATCAAAGAAATTAGAAGTTGCATTTCAAAAACCTCACCATTAGTTTCTCATTAGGCTTTTCTGATAAATTCTCAGCGGTCAGATTCTCCTGTTTAACTGGTCCAGATAAAGGATTGTGGAGCTCTTCATTAGATGAATCGTTACACTGATTCTCATGGTTAAGACTCCTTAGAGATTTCCGTTTCCGTCTGTAGGTTACATACACTTTGCTACCACCCATTTAGACTTCTGAAAAGAACTTCTGCACTACTGGATAGTAAGCTTCAAGCACTAAGGTTGCAAAACCTAAACGAGCATCACAATGTGCAAAGCGTCGGCTAACAATCAACCAAAAGAAAAAGGGGACAAAGAATTAAAAGTTGTGGTGTAACAAATAAGGAAATGCAAAAGACGAGCGGAAAGTCTGTATGCGAAATGATGTATTTAATACTTTAAAATCTTAAAACACTGCGATCCGATTTGCAACGAAAGTTTTCCATATTTTGATCCGTAAGCGGTCACTTCATGAAGCATCTTTATAAACCATCCACTAACAGAACGAATTACATTCCATGAAGAGGGTCTTGACTACAAAACCCATCAGTGCAATATACTATTATGGATATAGTGTAGAAAAATTAACATTTATGAACACCTGTTTCAGTTTTAAAGGCATTTATAACCACAAGACCTAAATAACTATGTGGAATTTGCCATTGAAGCTGCTCAAACCCCACTGAAAATCTGAATGCCTTTGTAAGTGATGACATGACATATCAGTCAAGGTTTTCTTCATATGAGTGAACACAAATACAGTGACTGACTCTACTCCAAACAAAAAAATAATAATAACAACTTGTAGTTGCAGCTAGACCTAATAGTAACAGTAGAATGGGTTCATTTAGGTCATACATTAAAAATAACAGAAAAAAAATCTAAAATTTTTAAGTAACACTGTTAGATAGCAAGAATAAGAGTTAATGGAACAACAAAAATGAAGGAAAAAGCTTAGAATAAAAAAGAAGATGAAAGCAGAAATGACAAGTACCAATACTCTTCTCTACTTTACAAAGTGCTTCTTCTGCTTTTGCTTCTGGAAAATAAGCACTGCTTCTGCTCTTTTGTTTTTTCATTTATTTTTTATTTACTGAGCATTTATTAGGAGCAAGGGAGAGAGAAAGAGATGAGACAGACACTGATGTAAAAGTAATCAAACGCTTGTTGTTCTTGCTTGCGTGTTCACTTCACTTCACTGCCATTTTACTTTGCTCCAATTTCACGCGCGCGTGGAAGTCCACAACTAGGCCCCACCACCAAATAGAAATGTTTTTTGTCTTCTTCTGCCTTTGATGATATTGCCAGCAGCATTTATTCGAGCATGGAGTGTGTTTGGCTAAGCATTGAATCATTTAACAGAAATTATTTTTGGAAATTAGCAGTAATACTCTTGCTCACATTACAAGCAACTTTAACTAATTTTAAATTTATTAAGGAAGTTTGTTAATTGTATTTAATTTTTTAAAATTTATAAAAAAATAGAGGTATTTCAGAAAAGTTGCATTGGGAATAAAATAATATTTAAGAAAGCCTGTTAATTTTGCTTATATTTTAAATCAAAAGAAGTATGTTTTTTCTTATATTTCAAGCCGGAGGGAGTAATGTAAGATTTTAATATCTTAATATGTCTCATGTGATGTGCATGTGACATGTATTGATGTGTGTTTAGTAAATAAATAATTAAATATTAATGGGATGAATCATAATTAGATATAAAGGAGGTTGTTTCTGAAGGTCCATTAGTTTGATGGAAGCTAATGGATAATAGTTAGGGTTTTTTTTACCTAATTATAGGAAACAGGTCATGTTCCTGGTCATAAGGTATTTTTTTATCTCTCCGTCACAAAACGGCTAAATAAATAGCATAGAAAAGAATAGCATAAGAGGCAAAGGAATAGAAACGTGTTTTGTGGCTTTTGATCAAAGGGCGCTCGGAGAACTATCTCTCAACTCTAGCAATGGATAGAGGTTAGTAATCGTATTTCTTATTGGCTCTATAATATGTGAAAGTCATGCAATTTCAAGATCTTTATTATTGTAGTTGTAACGAATAAATTAAACTATAACTTATACGTGGTATCAAAGTCACGTTAAGAAATTCATGACTTTCCAATTAAGATTTAGGATTTGGATTGAATCCTAAATATAGTGTTTAGGAAATGAATTTTTGCATAAATCCAAATCATGAAATTTAGGAACTTTGAACCCTGATTATGAAATTTAGGGCTTTGTTTCAGTATGAATCTTATTATGAAATTTAGACTTTTACGCTTCCGCATTATTGTTAAATGAAATATTAGGATTATTTGAAACTTGATTGTTTATCGATTTGTTTTACCCGTCAAAGTTGTTTTCCAATTGGGATAACGTATACCCAGTGTTTCAATTATATATTTTTAAAGTTCATCAAGTTTTTTCTAATTGGGGTAAAACTATTAATTGATATATGTGAAAAGTAATAGGTATTGTTTTCATCACTATTTATGATTCGTTTTACTGTATAAAAGCACATCACAGTGAATGACGAATAATTACATATTTCGTTTACATAATAATGAATATATATATATATATAACAAGTCCAGTATGCTATGGACAATTTACGTTTATATATATATATATATATATTTGAGATTAATATGATTTTTTTATTAGCAAGAGAAATTTTTTGAATTGGCATTGTTTGATTTGATATTAATGTATGATGATTTTATCATCATTAAAGTCGTCAAATCATAAAGATATTAGTTCCGATAGTATAATTTTTGTTATAATAATGAATTTGATTTGAAGTTAATTGTATGTTGATTTTGTTAATCACCAAAGTGGTCAAATAAGTAAGTAAATTAATTTTAAATTATATGATGATTTTTCAATTAGTCATAGATTTGATGTTATATGAATGACATTATGGTTTGTTGTTCTATGGGTATATTGTAGTTCATTGTTATAAGACATTTATGGATCGCCCAAAGGTTTGATTAGTTGTTCTTATAATTAATGGACATGACTGTAGGCAATATGTTTGTGCTATTGGTTTATTTATACATCCAAAGACAATAAATAATACTAATTGGTGTATATATCATTGCCAAATATTGATTATTAATTTTATTAGCATCATTATGTTTGAATGTCGTCGTGTACTAGTGTGTAACCTAAAGGAGAGTGTTAGTGCACATTAATTATTTAAGTAGTATGTACATTATGTCTCAAAACATTTACGTAGTACATGTTCTTAATTTTCTACATTCTCATGACTTATATGTGTAAGTATTATTTGTTTAACTTACTGACTAGAGTTTGCAAGTTTTTCTTATCAACTAAAGAAAATGTTGTTATTAATGGTGTTATCAACAATAAAGATAAAGTTTATTATAAAATCTGGGTAATATTTAAGAAAGATTTGACAAACACTTATATTATGTTCATGAGGATAAGTGTTGCAGATAACATTAAGAAAATTCTCTCCAAAATTGAAAGTAATTAAAAAAATTAAGTGAATTTTGTGAGAGAGTGCCCAATATTTTTTTGTGAGACTCTTTTTAGGACATTAACGAGTACCCTAACCCCTTAAAACTTGGTGATTTGTGTACTATTTATGAACGTATAATTAAAACGAAAATTATTGCAGCAAGATTTAAATTTGAGTCCTTAGGAATAGTTGTGGATGAGAACTTCTTAATATAATTTATCCTCGCTCATTACTGATTTAGTGTGACTTGTTTTTGAATGAACTATAATGTCATGAAATATAATGGATTGTGCATGAATTGCACAATTTGTTAGTTCAAGAGGAAAGTAGACTTAAGATTATAAGAAGTCTCTTGGTCCAACCTTTAAGGACATTAAGGAGTTGAAAATAAATGTATGAAGAAACATGATAAGGGCAAAGGCTCAATTAGAATTAATGAGGCATATGTGAAAATTCATATGAAAGAACCTCATTATCATAAATGTCATTTTGTGCAAAAATGTTGAATTTAGAAGAAGTGCATAAAATAAAAATCTTGATTCTATAAAAGATAAGTTTAAAGCTTATGTTTGTTTGAGTTAAATTTAATCAAAGATCCACATAAAATTTGGTGGATTGATCCTGGATTAATCGAAACATGTTTCTAGCATAATGAATTTTTTTTTAATCCATATCGTAAATTCACATGTAAAGTACGTGTTTGTGGGAATAAAATGAAGGCTCTAGTGGAACTTGTCAGGATTTAATGTTTAATCCTTGACATTGGGCATCACATAGACTCATTGGAGACCTTTTAGGTACCTTGTTTTTTCTAGGAGTTTGGTTTATTATTTAGGATTGATGTTACTAGATACTCTTTTATGTTCGGTTATGGATGTTTCAATTTATTTAAGTATAATCATCACAATGGTATTTGTATCTTTGTGATAGTTATATAAATTGAATTTTAAATGATTTTTGCTAATTTGTGGCATAAGTGTTTAAGTCATAAAGCCAAGGAAATAATGGAAAGCTTTATAAGGAACAAAGTCTTTCCAGATTATGATTTTATTGTCCTAATTATTTGTGTAGTATAGATTGTATTAAAGGAAAGAAAAGCAAACACGCAAAGAAATGAGCCACAAGAAGTACCCAACTTCTTGAAAATGTGTTCATAAAAATTTGTAGACCTCTAATGTTAACTTTCTTTTAGAAAGGAAAATGTATGTCATCATCTTTATTGATAAGTATTCATGTTATAGTTATGTGTCTACTAGTATCGTGAGAAATCTCAAGTAGAGGAAATTTACTTGAACAAAGTAGAAAGTTATTTAGACATACAGGTGAATGTTGTCAGGTATGACAGAGATGATAACTGTCATAAAAGAAGTAATTAAAATAGACAACATACATGACTATTTGTTAAACTCCTCAAGAAATAAGTTATTTGTGTGTAATACACAATGTCAGTTACACTGCAACAAAATGGTGTATATAGGACATAATAGAACATTAATGAATATGGTTAGGGGTATGGTATTTAGTCTTTACTCGCAATGCTGAATGTATGTCTTGAAACAGTCATTTGTCTATTGAATAAGGTTCCTAGTAAGACAGTGCCAAAGACAATTTTAAACCGTGTGCTAATAGGATACCCAATTTAAGGCACCCGCATATTTGCGGTTGTCGGGCAGAAACAAAGATTGCAATCCGTAATAAAAGAAAATGGATATAAAACATCAGTGAGTATTTCACTAATTATCCAAATAAATCAAAAGGTATAGACCTTATTGTTCTAACCATAGTACAAGAACTATTCAAACTGAGAATGACAGGTTCATTGAGAACGGTGAAATTAGTGGGAGTATAGTTTCACGTAATGTGAAAATTAACGGAGTTAGGGTGCAAGTTACACTACTACAAAATAGATCATAATAGGCGGTATTTTAAGGGCGGTTCCTTAACGGAACTGCCCTCTTTTGTTTAAATTGATTTAAGAGAAAGGTTGTTTTCTTTAACCAGCCTTAAAAATCTTATTTTTAGGGGCGGTTGCTTAACGGAACTGCCCTCTTTTGTTTAAATTGATTTAAGAGAAAGGTTTTTTTATTTAACCAGCCTTAAAAATCTTATTTTTAGGGGCGGTTGCTTACCGGAACCACCTTCATTTTGGTTTAACTGGGATGAATAAATTGATTATTTTGGTGCATAACGAGGGAAAACCTAATTTCCCTTCTTCTTCCCTACGTGAGCCGCCGCCCCCATCCGTTCTTGTCTCCCTCTCTCTTCGTTCCTTCTCCCTCCGTCGACCCCCGTTCACCTTGCCGCCACCAAGCCGCCGCTGCCGTCCTCACCATCAACCTTCCTCTCTCTTCCCATGGCTCTCTCCTCCGTCTCTTGCGTCGTCGTTCTCGAACCCGGTCCTCATGGCTTGGGTGGACGCCGGCGCCGCCACCAAACACCCTTGCCATAACCACAGAGCCACACATCCCTTGCTCTCTCCTGTAATTTGTTCTTCTACCTCAACAATAATTGTTTCTTTAATTTATTGTTGAATCGTATAACAATAAAGTAAGAAAACATTTAAATGAATTCACTATTCACGATGATCTTATTGTAGAAGAACCATGAGAAATAGTATTAAAAAAATGTTATTTCGAACGCTTGAGTGGTTTATCTACAAGAATATGAATTTGACTTAGTTATTAATGATAATAATGTGTTGTTTCACAAGCCGTAAGTTGTGATGATACTGATAAATAGTTAGATGTCATGAAAGTATTAATAACTATTAAATTTTTCTTTGTTTGGGACCTTGTAGAATTGCCTAAAGTTTGCACGAGAGTTGGGGGTAAGTGAGTCTTTTAGACCAAATATAACTCTCGTGACAACCTTGAACGTTATAAGTCCAAATTTGTTATGAAGGATTTCCCTCACAATGTTGACATTAATTGTATATGAGATATTTAACCAATTTCCTGGAAGATTTATTCAGCATTATCATCATGGAACATGTAGTCCGTAATGATTTGGAATTGCAGTAGAAAGATGTGAAAACAACCTTATGAATTTTATAGGAGGATGTTTACTTGGATGATCCACTTATGTGGTTATCAATTGAAAAGAATGAACACATAATGTGCATATTTGAAGAAATTAATATACAAATTTAAACAAACGTCTCACCAATAGTATCTAAAAGAAAGTCAATGATACTATTGTTTCTTTTAGATTTAAGGAAACGCAATTAACTTGTGTAAGTATCTGAAGGTCAGTGAGAGAGAGTTTATTATGTTGATTTTGTATGTTATTATATCTTGCTTGCAACTTATTATCTTGGTCTTTTACACTAGACTAAAAAGTTTTTTCTAGTATCTTTGAATGGAATATATAGGTGAGTTGAGTCATGTGATTAGAAAATGAATATTCTAGAATATGTCACATGAATTGTTAGGCTTATCTCAGAAAGCATATATCATTGAAGTACTAGAATGATTATAATGAATAAAATTTACGTTAAGATACTAATAAAGTTTTGAGGTATTAGCATGAAACGAATAAATACATGATTATTTCTATAATGAATGATCACATTGAGGTGATCAGAACGTTGAATTTGTAGCAAGTTTTGAGGTTACAATTCGAACTAATTGACTGCAAAATTTTATTTCGGGGCTTAGAACTGTCGACAATATTGCTTAGCCACTGAAAACGTACTGTGGTTTTTTGCAGCAATGACAGGTACTATAAAGGTGCTAAAAGTATGTGAATGAAGTACTTTGTCTCTAAAAAATGAGATCAGAAACAAAGATTGTCAATAGAGCATGTTAGCACTAATCTTATGAAAGCTAATCCCTTGAAAGAATGGTCATTGCCTAAACATTTATTAAACTTGTTGAAAGTATATGAATTAATGTTATTAAGTAAAATTGAATTTGATGTTGACATCATTATGTATGATGTAATTGACACTCTGAGCTCATTTATGATATGTTTGATATGTTTCTGATTACCTGTTCTCTAGAACGACATGCATTATTGTATTAGAGTAATGTAAACAGGTATTGTCTTGAATAAAGACATTATGGACCAATTATGTATTTGTCAATTATAGATCGTGTTAAGGAAAAGACTATTTTGTGGTATATGGAAGGAACTATGTCGAAGAAATGATGTACAACCGCCATGACTTGAATTAGTTCCTGTCTTTAATCATGATTAATAGAGTATTTAAGTATAAAATGATTTAGCTATATAAATGTGCATTAATTGTTTGTTTAATTATTTTGTTTATTAGACCTTAATGTTGAATTATGTAACATGAGCCAAGTGGGAGGATGTAAGATTTTAATATCTTAGTATATCTCATGTGATGTGCATGTGACATGTATTGATGTGTGTTTAGTAAATAAATAATTAAATATTAATGGGCTGAATCATAATTAGATATAAGGGAGGCTTTTTTGAAAGCCCATTAGTTTGATGGAAGCTAATGGATAATAGTTAGAGTTTTTTTTACCTATTTATAGGAAACAAGTCCTGTTCTTGGCCATAAGGCATTCTTTTCTCTCCCTCTCACAAAACGGCTAAACAAACATCACAGAAAAGAATAGCATAAGAGGCAAAGGAATAAAAACGTGTTTCGTGGCTTTGATCAAAGGGTGTTTGGAGAACTATCTCTCAACTCTAGCAATGGATAGAGGTTAATAATCGTATTCCTTATTGACTCTATAATATGTGAAAGTCATGTAATTTCAAGATCCTTATTATTGTAATTGTAATTAATAAATTAAATTACAACTTATAACTAATGTATAAGTTACTATAGCACTTAACAAGTTTCTTTTTAAAGATAAAATCTTTATTAATCATAATTACAACCTAAGCATAGTTATATCAAACACCTCTCATCTTCTGCAAAGGATTTGAGTGCAAGCACCAAATCATGTACTTAAGCAAAAATAAAGGCTTATTTATGTCGCAAGTTCCTAAAGTTTGGGATACTTTTGTCAGATACCCTTATTCTTTTTTTGTTTCGATGTTTTGCAATTTCAAAAAAGAGTGCATTATTTTGATGAAGACAAATAGCATGAAGAGTCAACAACAACAAACCTTTTATAGTCTATTATTTCCCTCCATATTGTAATCTCCTTTATTTATGTTTGAGTGTGGGTGGTAGACTTAGGATTAACTCAAGCAAATATGAATTAGTTAGTATGAATTCTAGTTGAGTTAAATATTTGAAAAAGGCTAGAAAAGGATTGGTTAAATTTTAACATATTTGGAAAACTTATTTTCAAGTAGTTAGCAGTAACTACTCGAGTAGCTCTTGCACCACTCGATTAGTCAGCTAAACAGAAAAATGTAACTTTCTCTGTCTGCTCAAACTAATCGAGTAGTGTCTCAATTACTTGATTAGCACGAGTCATCTTCATCAGTAAATCTGATACAAATATAACTGTTGGAGAGGTAATCATGGGCAAAATCTTTTCTAATAAGCCGCCTTTGGCTCCTCCCTGATTCTTGGGGATTTTTGGAGGTTATAAATGATTGTCTCTTCCAACTCTCAAGGGTCAACGAATTTCAAAATAAAAATCCTAATTTCAGAAAATACCTTGGCTCTTATCTAATCCCTTTCTAAGTCTTAATCTTAATTGGTTATCATACTTTCATATTCATATTCAATTGAGTTCATTTTGGAGCCACAACCTTGCTATTATCATTTATCATTGAAGAAAGGAATTTCAAGGAGCTCTGTCTGTGGAAGCGTTGAAGAAGTTCTGCAGCCATCAAGATCAATAGAAATTGGGGTAGATTTCAAGAGTTTGGTACACTCTTGAAAGGGTTAGGATTTATTGAGTGAGGTTCACTAATAATTCCTTTTGTAACCAATTTATTTTATTTTGAGTAAAAAGCTCCCTAAGGTTTAGGGGGGACTGGAAGTAGCTTTCAAGGGTTGAGAGTGAACCAATATAAAATTTTGTGTGTCATTTCTTTATTGCTTTCATTTAATTCTGCAATTTTAGTCTTTCCCTTTGAATCTTAAGTTAGCCAATTTACTTGTTTTTGTTAGTGTTATTCTTGGCTTTGTGGAAGCTCTCTGAAAATCTGTTTTTTGTCTGAAATAGCTCGTACTACTCGAGTAGTTGGAGCAGTAATCGAGTAGTTCAAGTATTTTTGGACAGAAACTTAATTTTGATTATAAAGAGTAAGCTTGTTTATTGCTAATATCAATTAAATTCGAAAAATTAATATTGTTGCTTCTATTTACTATTCACCCCCTATAGTAAATTGTTAGGTCGCTTGTTGGTTTCCAACATGTTTGACTCCCCGAAGTTAATTCTGATTTGTCATATACCCTTATTACCAATTCTGACCAATTTTGTTGACCTATAACACTAAAATCCTAGTCAGACGTAGAAGGTTAAGCACGAGATGCCACGTGGGCGAAGATCATTTTTTTAAAAAAATTAAAAAACTAAAAGAACTTAATATTTTTATATTTTTAGTTAAAGAAAAAAAGATGAAGAAAGAGGTCATCTTCGCCCGTGTGACATCACGCGGCACCACATGGCTAACCTTCTGCGTCTGACTAGGATTCCGATGTTACATGTAAGCAAAATTAGCCAGAATTGGTAGTAGGGGTATATGACAAACTCAGAAGTAACTCCGGGGAGTTAGACATTGAAAAAAAAATAAGGATATCTGACAAAAATACCTCAAACATCATGTTCTTATAACATAATTAAGCCAAAAATAAAATACATAGTTCGCGATTACACCCCAATAAAGCAGCATCTCATATGAGCCATGCACACTTCAGTTACATAACGAGTTTATTTGATCAAATAAATATATATATTTGGTTAGACAAGCTCTAGTTTTAGAAATTCAATAAAATAATTACTTATGTTCTGTTATCTTTTTGCTTATAAAGTTTTACGTATCATTTTACCATTTTTCATTCAATTTATCACATAGTTTATTTACTAAACACATTAGCTAAATAACTTTCAGCCCTTTGCTTTCCAATCTTCAATCGATTTTTTATTTGAAAGTTCACTTTTTAGTCAATTTTACCAAACATAACATAAGTTAACTTGGTTCACGCTCACCATAGTTTGATGAGAAAATTAGTTGAGCTCGATTCGTTTTTTACCATTTTTCAATCATATAGTTTTACTGAACACGTTAGCTTAATAGCTTTTAGCCCTTTGTTTTCCAATCTTCAATCGACTTTTTACTTGAAAGTTGTCTTTTTAGTCAATTTTGCCAAACATAAGTTTTCTTGGTTTACGCTCACCACGATTTGATGAGAAATTTAGTTGAGCTCAATTTATATTTTACCATTATTTAGTCAATTTATCATGTAGTTTTACTAAACACGTTAGTTTAATAGCTTTTAACCCTTTGTTTTCCAATCTCCAATCAACTTTTCCAGACATATATAACATAAGTTAATTTGTTTCACACTCACCACGGTTTGATGATAAAATTAGTAGAGCTCGATTCATATATAACCTCAAATAGCAAGTGGGAGCAGGTTTGTAAATCTAAAGAGGGAGGCTGACTAGGAGTGAGAAACGTAGAATACTTTAACTTAGCATCATTGGAGATGGGAGATAGATGAATCAGGGAAATAGTGTGAAAAGTGCATACCAGACATTAGCCCAAAATCAATTCTGGAATGCCAACGCAACTAATAGTTGTTTATGCTCCAACGTGATTTTGGAACCAAAATTGATTCTATAACAGGTAACCAAACATACCCTACAACAATCTGTTATGCAAGATGATGCGGCTTTTAATAGGAGGTTCTGGTCTAGTTACACATCCATGAAGATGCAAGGCCTAGCATGGAAGGTGTTACGGAACGACATTCGTACAAGATTTAACTTGCGAAAGAGAGGGATCATGGCTGAAGATGGTGAGGTGTATGTATTATGCATGCTATGTGGAGAGATTGAAGAAACTACACAACACCTATTCTTCAATTGTGGTGTATCTTATCAAATATGGCAAAGTTGTTATGTGTTGCTTGGATTAAAAACAGTACTACACAATCATGGAAGGCAGAATTTCCATAGTCACGCGGGTCTAATCAGTACAAACAAGACAAGCAGGAAAATATGAATATCTCTGTGGTTTGTAACTCTTTGGGCAATATGGACTAAGAGGAACAAAATTATTTTCGAATAAGGAACTATCAACATTGCAGGGACAGTGCACTACATATTAAACTGCAACTATGGAGAATCATTAAAACTAAGGTCCTTGGGGATGGGTATTCCTTTGTAGATTGGCTGTTAAATCCACGGGTGTGCTTATTGAATAGAATATAATCCGTATCTGTTACTTCATCAGGTATCCAAAATATTAACTTTAACTGATCTAGGTGTGATGGGGGATAACCACTGTTACAAGGATTGTGCCTTCTAATAGATATATTTTGTAGGGTTAACCAATAATAAATCCTACCGTTGCAGGATAAGCATGAGCTCTCCAGTACAGGGATAAGGTGAATAACTCATCCTCCTTATCCTCTAAGAGCCACGTCAGCCCTACTGGGCCGAGCAGACCCATAAGGCACCACAATACAACTTCCCCTATAAGTATCGTCATGCTATAGGGGCTAAGGTATGTTCTCTCATCCCTACTCTCAAGAACTACGTGTGGCTTGATCCCCTTATCACTGGGGGTACGTAGGACCGGGGTCACCCTCGTCAGCTGCAACAACCCCAAATACACATCGTGGTGGATCTATTTCTCAGATCCACGACATTGGCGCCTTCTCAGATCCACTACATTGGCGCCGTCAGTGGGGACGATAAACTTCGATCCCCATCCACGTTAAAAAAAAAACAGCAGCCTCGTTCTCCTTTCCTGGCGGCCCCGCCAATGCTGCCGATGCGGTTCATGGCCAAGAGCTCTAGCTGTTGCGGGTGCTGCACGACCTTGACTCTGTTGGTCTCATAATGAGGTATGGCGGCCAAATCCGGAGGGAAGCCATCACGTCCAGCAAGCAGGAAGCCATAGCGAAGATCTCTTGGTGGTGCGATGGGATTCCTTCTCGTGGTGTTGAACTGCTTGGCGCCGGTGTTGCCGTGAGCGTTGTTCCAATCGGTGCCACTCCTCCGGTGCCGCTGCTCCTCCAAAAGCCACCATCATCGCGAGCCTCCCCACCACCGAAGAGCCCACCGCCGCCATCTCCTTCCCTCCCACACTCTCCCTGTTCGTCTTTTTTGCCGGAAACTGAAGGGAGGAGAAACCACTGTCCGCCTCACCGCCACGGTCCTCTTCTTCCTCTTCTTCAAATGGAACCATCGCGAAGCCCATCTCTCCACCGCCGCCGCATCACTTGTCCGTGACCCTCAATGGCGAGCAAAGTCGCGACTGCCTGGTGCTCGCATTGACGAACGACCGCGCGGGTTCGGTCGATAGCCACCGTCGTTCCAGTGGCGCGAGTTGCAGAGAACAAGGGCGATTCGAAGGTCACCGTTCTCGCCACCCCTAACTCTCGGTGCCACCGTCATGCATGACTGCACCGTGAACAGAGGTGTGGCGCGCAGCGGTTCCAATTCCATGGTGGCGGTGGTCCTTGGTTCCATCGAATGTGGCTGCCTCTGCCCCAATTGGCGCCGCCGCTGCTGTGCATCGCAGCACCCACCACACGCAGCTGCTGCTACTCGAAGAGGAAGAAGGAACCTTAGGGTTCCCAACGGCCCTAATGGGCCATTGGCCCAAACAGTAAAAAAAAGGCCTCATCAGCCCAAATACAAAAAAAAAGTGGAGCGGGCCTCATCAGCCCAAATACAAAAAAAAGGGGGAAGGGTTTTATGGGCCTCAACAGGACTAAAGCATGAAGAAATATTCTACGGGCCGTTCTGATGGCCCACAGCCAAAATTAAAAAATACGAGCTTCTTCCAGCCCAATAAATAAATAAAGAAAATTGGAGTACATTCCATTCCGGGAGTTGCTACAATTAATGAAGGGAAATCGGTGCCCAAGCCCTCAACGGGTTCTCAAGCTTAAAACAAGCCCACTCCAACGGAAGAATGAGCCAAATAAAGAGCTACCTCATCAGCAAAACAAGACTCGTGCCTTTCTCGAATCCAGGGAAGTAGTCTTTCTGTTTTCATCATTTATGTTGTTATATCCTCATTCATATCATGACGTTGCTATTTGAGTACATGTATTTGCTCAACATAATTACGTTCATTCAATTGATACATGATATGATATTCTTGCCAATAAATGTTATTTAATGCTATTTACGATTATTAGCATAATCATTATTATTTTTATAGAGCGTGATATATCATGCATCTTTTCGTAGACAATCTTGCAGGATTTACGAGCATTTACTCTTCAATAATTTTCACGATCATGTCTATTACGTGCGATATTTTTAAATCACACTACTTCTATTATGTTATTTTATATCCACCTGCCAATAATTTTCATTATTGCAATTCCCTTATTATAAATTGTCAAACGACAACCGTTAAAATTAATTTTTCTGTACACATATACGAGGTACATGGTCCGAGCTACTAGACCACCCATTTCAAGATTATCACCAATTGGATCGTAACGTACACATATACGTTTTTATTTTTATTTGATTATATCTTATATTATCATCGGCTGATAATTCTTCTAATTTTTAAAAATTGCACAAATATTTTATTGACTCACATGACTATTAGTTAACAGCAAAAATATTACAATTTTGCTAATTAAAGTCATTACATGTCTATTGTTATCTATTATTGTTGTTACAAACTTGAACAACAACTGCTAAATTATTTTCTATGCACATATGCGAGGTACATGGACAAATAATTATATTAATAGGCCCGAGCTGCTGAATAACCCATTTCGAGATCCCCATTAATGGACATAATTTTTCACTCTATTTGGAATCTAGTGGTGATCGCGAGAACCCCCGCGCCGAGTTCTCCTCTTGAAGCTTGTGCTTCGAGCGAAGAGCGAGGACCCCCGCGCCGAGTTCCTCTCTTGAAGCTCGTGTTCCGAGCATAGAGAAAATCATATTTAAGGAAAACAGAGGTCAGCCCTCAATGTTCAACAAAGTCCATTTGGAAAGGAATGACAGAAGACTTCAATCCAACATTCTTTAATCCGACATCCCTCAATCTGGCATTTCTCACCACACTGAATCAGGGAAGGAATTCTCATTCCTGTATTATTTTCCTATTTACTTGGCATTTTACGTGATTACTTTACACACATGTTTATATTAATTTACCTGGTGCAGTGCTTTTGACATGTGCTTTTAATGCTTATTCCTTATAATCTCATTACATGCCACTAATTATTTGATATTCTCTAATTATGATTTTTTGTATACATGCTGATACGTGGCATATTGTTAGCCAAATTTCTTTGCTGCTGATTGTTTTTAAATGTCTGTCTTTCCTGTCGTGATAGGATATTAATATTTTATATACATTGTCTTTCGAATGACATTAGGCAGTTTCCGCCAATTGTGCATTGTCGTTTTTCATGGATAAACTTTCATCATTTGATTTGTTGTCATTACATTCTCTGACATATTGTTAAATGTCATTCATTACAATTATTGCGCGTGATATATTTATAATCATGCTTCTTTTCGTAGACAATCATCTATGATTTACGAGGTTATTAACCCCAATAATTGTCATTATTATGTTTATTACGTGTGATATTATTAAAATCATACTACCTCTATACCGATATTATACATCGTATCTTTGCCAATAATTGTTATTATCGTTATTTAATTATTATAAATTGTTAAATAACGTAATTACCAATTAGTAATTTTGTTTACACATGAGAGGTACGATTATGATGGACCATTTCGAGCTTCCGACCGCCAAAGATATCCTCAAATTAATCGGTGCTATACTACTCAGTCACGATGGGCATCTAATATTACAGCGCCTTCAACAGGGTTCGGCAAAATCTCACGATGACATGGTTGTCTCCTCTATTACACATGCTTACTGTGACCATTTCAATTTATCATTGATTATGACCTCAACGTCAATACTCGGATTCCCGCTTCAAATAACACAACCAAAGCCTACAACATCCTCGTACCCTCTGCCACAACACCCTTGCCTCTCACGGTCACTCAGAGCCAAAAGACGATCGTTGTCAAGATCCCTCCTCGGGATCCCGGCCTTGCTCACACAAGTGCTACACAATGACTTGTCCATAACGGCATACAAGGTTTTTGGTAGGAAGAGGATGAAGAATACTAGGCAACCGCCCATTCCAACAATAAAAGAGGAAATGCCTCACTGCCAAGAGGGTGTCGGGCATATCAACATTCAGAAATAGTCTAAACACGAAGACTGACAGGGAAGGATCTTTCTCATTACCCCATTAATATTATGGTTTAACTGTCATATTCATTACTATTGAATCACTTACCACATGACATGTGTTATCTTAGATAATAATCGTAAGTAACAGTGAATTTACATATCATCTATTACTTGATATTCTAATCGTTGTTTTCATGCATCATAAAAAGGTACAAACATAACGATCGGATCTGCCGAGCATAATGACCTATGTTAATTCGAGTCCTTCACACCGGTTGTCGATCAATTTTTCCTTGGTTTGCGCAACATCGCGACCTTACCTATTTACTAGAACGGTCCGCAGTGCCAACACCCAGTGATGTAATTCGGATCCCAGCATCTCCGAGGAACCACACAATGCCGATTCCACACCCACAACTCGCAAATATTCAACCTTCGCTCAGCATTCTCCTACACAGATCTGAATCCGAAAATCTCTCAAAGAGGCTTGGATGAACACGATCTAATTGGCGGAAAACAACTATCACACCTCAAAGGACTTCTTAACTCGGCACAAGCCTCTTCAGGCTTTAGCGAGTAAGGGGGTTGGTTATGCAATGGAGTAAAAGTTTGCTTCAGCTTTATTATTATGATGATCTATCAGCTTGCCTTCGCCCTAATTACTCTTCGGGTCGAGTGGCTATTCTCGAACACGATGTTCGCTGCTTCGGGGAAGGAACAGACTCCGACTCTACAAAAAAAAAAAACGGATCCGAAGGTGCCTCGAATAACAACAATAAATGTCTCACAATTCTTATGTACTCGGCACAATCTTCTACGAGCTTTCTCGATCTTCTTTTTTAGGTAAAGGAGGGTGTACAAAGTTGATCTTGATACTCTAACCTTTCTTTGCCCACTTTGGTCCCGAGCGTTTCACAGACCTTATGAACTCGACACAAGCCTTTTCAGGCTTTACCGAGTAGGGGACTAGTATGTGACACAAATGTCGTGCCAAAGAGGACCACCACGTCCCATGAGGCAACAAATTGATAATTTACCTTCCTTATTAAGGACATATGTTAAACTCACTCACTTCGGATCATGTTCTTATGCACTTGCCCACGATCTCGGTTAGCCGGCCAGATCGGCGAGGCTACAAGTGAAAACGAGGATTGCGACCCGATAACTTGGCTTAGCTTCTCGGCTCAAAGCCTCTCGGCTCATATCTGGCCCAATACATCGCGGATCGAGGAATACACCTCGGCTAAGGTTGTCATTCCGACAAGCAATCCCTCGTAAACGTTACGATCCAATGGGTGATAATCTTGGCACACCTCGAACTCAAATAACAGTTTGAGTCGTGCCAGCATACCTTGGCACAAGCCTTTCGGCTTTCACCATGGCAAGCGCATAAAAGGATGTCTCCTTAAAAGCATCGTGACTCTAAAAACAATAGTTCAATTCGACTTTGAACTCAGTACATGACGATACACGATTAAGGGCCTCGACTACGAACAACCATCCACGACACTCCTCCGAATAAAAAGTTCTCAGCCGCAAACAATGTTTTATGTCACCACTAACTCTCAGAACCTCGCCACAGACTTTCAAAGTCTTACGAGCTGGGGGGCTTGTAGGGTCTACCAACCATATACGGACCCGAGTCTCACCAAAGGGTTCCTCTAAGGGCATTTTACTCGGTTTACCTATCATAAAAGTCCTTCGCTCGGATTCATGGACTCCGAGCATACCAGAGGGTCAGGCTCGGACTTGATGAAACTGAGCCTTATGATCGGTCCCCAATCTATCAGGCTCGGGACTCTAGGACCGAGACATACCGTCGGCTTGTGGATAAACTCAGGCTCACCAAGGCTTCTTATCCCTTCCGCAAATCTCTCCTAGATTCTCGCAACAGCCTAGACGTGAGACCTTCAGCTGATCCTAACCAGATTCTCAGAGCATAATCCTCCGATATTATCTCACAGAATCCTGGTTCTGCACAGCTCTGATACAGGGCCCAAACGGCTCATACCAGCCTCCTCCAAACCCTATAAATAGCTCATCACAGCTAGGGTTTCAGGTATGTTCCCTCAGAAGCTCAGCACAGGCTCTTCGAGCCTATACAAGCTTGGGGGGCTTGTAGGGTTAACCAATAATAAATCCTACCGCTACAGGATAAGCATGAGCTCTCTAGTACAGGATAAGGGTGAATAACTCATCCTCCTTATCCTCTAAGAGCCACGTCAGCCCTACTGGGCCGAGCAGGCCCATAAGGCACCACAATACAACTTCCCCTATAAGTATCGCCATGCTATAGGGGCTAAGGTATGTTCTCTCATCCCTACTCTCAAGAACTACGTGTGGCTTGATCCCCTTATCACTGGGGATACGTAGGACCGGAGTCACCCTCGTCAGCTGCAACAACCCCAAATACACATCGTGGTGGATCTATTTCTCAGATCCACTACATATTTGTCATTGGAAATTTTTTAAATGACCTCCATATTTGACATCTGGGGATGACACCTGTCTGTTTTGGATAAAAACTGGTGGATCCTGTAAGAAAGAGAAACTGCAGAACCCACCAGTTTTTGCCAAAAAATACAGATATCCCATACATATGTCAAATACAGATATTTATGTAATAGAGTTTATTGTCATTAAGCTCTTTGGTTGTTGTGGTGTATGGCTGTATTAGTTTTGACCACGTAACTCAATGTTTATGTGTACCTCTGGTACTCAGTTTTAATAAAATTAATTTTTGCTTATTAAAAAAAGATAAATATGTTCACGAGAAATCCTGATCCGTATAAGACTAATAGGCAATAGCACTTCATCAAAATCCCCATTTAATAGAGTACATTAAAAACTAAAATTATTTTCCACAGCTAACACACTAAACAATCTAAATCCAACATGGTGATGGGATTGGATAAAATGAGCAATGACATATTAATTTTTAAATACATTGATATTCAGCAATTAAGCAAATTAAAAGCAAACCGCACAATAGGTGTACTAGTTTTAATGCTTAAGAAATCTATGTATATAAAGAGTACCAATAAAAAGTTAATAACAACCAACTTGAAAATTAAAACTCTTTTTAAACATGCTCTCAATATTATTTCATTATTATGGTAAATGGCGACTCTCCAATGAATTGGTTAAGATGAATGCTACGAATCACCTGTGTTAAGATGAAAAAAAAAATTATAAGACAAACATATAATATGCCATAAAAGATGAGAATTAAAAAATTAAACAATATATATGGGTTAAAGAGCGTATTAGCCATTTTCAAATTGAAAAAAAAAATCAAAACATTTATATTTTATTATAATTTTTTAATAGTAATGCATATACCTTGGTGATGGGGGAGGGTTTTCATTGGGTCGAGTGGGTGGATTAAGCAAGCTACCAACCGGAATTGCTTTCCATTGTTGTTCGTTGCCGGGCAAAACATGAAGATTACTAGTTTTGGTTGGTGCCAATTGTTGTCCATTGTCCGGTAAAGAAGATGGATTGTCAACCCGAATTGGTGCCAATTGTTGGACATTGTCTAGCAAATTTGTTTTCAACTATATATGTTCAAAAAAATAATGGTGAATTACACCCAAAAAAAAAATAATGGTGAAAAGTTAGTACACTTAATCTAAGCATGCAAGATCAACATACAATGATGGCCATCAAATGCGTACCCTAACATTCCTCAATGATGATAAGCCCCCGCTTTTAAATTCGTCAGGAGTAGGTTCAGTGCCCAAAAATCCTTGCTGGGTAGAATAAAATAGGAAAGGAGATTTAAAAAAACAAAAACTACTAAAACACTTAAAGCAACTTTAAATTAATTCAAATGCATGAAGATAAGAACAAAGAAATTTAAGTTAACAACACGTATGTGTGTGTGTCTATATACACACATATGTTCAAAATTTATGTATCTAAGTCTTTAATGTTTGAAAATTTTAGGTTCTCGATTTGAAATTTGGGTACTTCAATTAGTGAATTATTTGTGGCTTTAATTTTCCTTTCTCCTTCCTGTGAAAACATCTACCTATAAGAAAAATGCTCACATTCTTATAGTAAGAATTAAAAAAAACAACAAGTGCAATCGTACCCTACCTTATTACAATTTACAAATATTCTAAAGTTATCTTAAGACCTTGATTGATTGTTTTCAACATTTGTGTGCCTATAACGCAAGTATTTTTTCTTATATTTTGTGTGTTTATCCAAAACTACTGTATAAATGTTTACAATTACATCTGTACATTTATAATATAAATTATACATAACTAATAAATCTTAAGTGTTATCAAACCCAAAAATTGATAACCATACCATTATTTATAAATTTTTTGGGATCAAATTTTAATTTTTTCATACCTTATTTAATCAAATATATATGTTATAAAGGAGAAAAAAATTCATTTCATTTGAGTCCTTCATATTTCAAATCTTAAATATCTTAAAGGTTTGTGTAACAAACACAAAATATTAATGAAAATAATGTAATTTACTTCATCTTCAAACTTACTGTTTTACATAGTTGAGGGCGCATTTTTGAACATAGGCTATCATATAAATCAAGACTTGGAATGTAAAGCAATCTTTATAAAAATGGATAAAAAGAGAGTCATACCGATTTAGCATTTTGGATTTGATTTTGATTATTTGGTGACATTGAAAGACGATAAAACCTGCTTAATAATTCAGATGGTGTCTCCTCATTAACTTTCCTTTTCCTGGATACATAAGGAACAATTGGTACTAATTAATTAACTTCAAAATAGATATATTGATTATTTAAATATTATATTTATTAGTCAATCTAGATGAATGTGTTCCCTATTGGAAAAGGAAATGCTAAAAAAAAATTGAAGAGTTATTTTGGACTACCCTTGCACAGAATTTGGCTGCTGCAAATTTAGATGACCAGCTCGTGGTGCCTGTGTCATTGTAAAGGACAAGGATTGTCCATCATTTGCAGCTCCAAGTGGATTCTATTCACATGTCACAAACAACGATGAATTAATAATATGTTAGAGACACACAATAGCCATTCATTATAGTTCACTAAACACCTTATTATAATTGAGTTGGTACTTCCTCCATTATTTATTTATTTTTTAAAAAAAAAATATGATTCTAATAATAACTACATTTTTTTTTAAAAAAAAAAAAGTTAAATTTTGATTTAAATCAAATATAAGAATGTGTGTTTACACTTTAAGCCTGATAAAGATATTAGGGGAGGTGATGCAAGCAATAGAGATATAAGAAAAAAATAATAAAATTTGCTCAACAAACTTTTAGGATTAGTATTAGTTATTGACATATGAGAGAGATGTTATGAGAAGAAAGAACTAAGTCTTTATAAGTTTTATTTGAAAATAGAGTAGGATGTTGAATAGAGGTCACCTGATGAACACTGCTCAAACTAGTCATAGCTCCTTGTGTAGTGGGCAAAGCTTCATCATCCATTAACTCTGCAAACGTTGATACCCTCTGCGGCTTCCTGAACCTGAATTTAATTTGAAACAATTAATATATATATATATATATATATATATATATATATCAACAAAGCTAATTAATTATATTATATTCACATTTTTTTGTCGTTAATAAATTATATAGAAAAATTTGGTAAACAAATTAAATTGACTACTCTATAAGGTTATGAAAATTCCGATCGAAGAAAATATATATTACCTCCGATACATTTGTCTAGGCTTTTGGGAAAAATTTGACTCTTGCCTCGAAATAGAAGTATGAGAAAATCCCCCCTGCATTTTTAATTGAAAAGTATCCAAATAGATATAAATTATGATGTAAAATATAATAACACTCATGACAATAATTAGAGTTATATATGTGTGCGCGTGTATGTGAATATTTCTTTATATTGATGATAATACTAGAAGCATCTTACACCAAATGAAGTGATAATCTGCGATGGTGTTGCAGACAATCCTCCTTCTTGTTGTTGTTGATGTGGAGAGCTATTAACAAGGAAAAAAGTCCAACAATAAATTACAAATGTAGTCTAGATTTAGCTACAAAGTTAGTAGGGTTATTATAACTAATTAAACATATATATTGATTATTTAACGATTATATTTATTAGTCAGTCTAGATCAATGCATTTCCTATTGGAAAAGGAAATGCTAAATAAAATAAAACGAATACTCATTTTGATTACCCTTGCCCAAAATTTGGCTGCTGCAAATTGGGATTATTATCAGCTCCTGGTACCAGTGTCAATGGAAAGGACAAGGATGATGCACCGATTGCAGTTTCAGGATGACTCTATTCACATGTCACAAACAACGATGAATTAATATGTTAGAGATATATAATAGTCATTCCGGTGATTACTTCAGAACCCTTTAGTTTTGAAAGGGTTTGGTACCCTCCATGCTTAAACCAATGAAATAGTGACAAATGTATTAAAATATAGAGTCAAATTTATTTATTTGAAAAAGTCAAAGTTTGCAAGTAAGTCCTTAACATGTTAAAATGAATATACAAATTTACTGAAAAGTAAAAAAAAAAAAAAAAGTTCAATTAACACGTCAACTCTAAATTATTTGTTGCGCATTGGAAATTCATTAACTTTTTTCCTTCTGCCTTCATTTTATTGGAAGCAACCGTAAAGCATACTTATACTTTGATTTTCAAACCAAAAAGACATTGCCACAACGTACCATATATCAAAAGTCTTTAACCCCTTAAATAATACAATGCCACGGCCCACATAATATGTAAATATAGCATGAAGAAAATTATAGATGAGTAAACAATCTCCTAAATTATCATTTGGAGGCATTAACTGTAATGGAGGAGTGGGTTTTGCAAGTTGTAGGAGGACTAATGAGAAAGAAGAAAGAGAAAGGCTATTCAGAGAAAGGAGGTGGAATCAGCGATAACGTGTTAATTGAACTTATTATTTTGGAACCTTTCAATAAATTGTTATTTTTAATTTTGTATTTCTAAAGACTTGTTTGCAAATTTTGATTGCTTCAAACAAATACATATATATGACTAAGCACCTTTATACATTTGTCAATATCTAATTAGTTTAAATAGGGAGGGTACCAAACCCTTTAAAAACTAAGGGGTTCTGAAGTAATTACCCATTCATTATATTTCACTTAACACCTCCTAATTGAGTTGGTGTACTTCATATATTATTAAAAAAAATTATGACATAGCCTTCTTATAACTACATTGTTTCAATTAATAATTCTTCTTATCAAAAAAATAAAATGTTGAATTCTGGTATAAATCAAATATAAGAATGTGTGTATACACTTTAAGCTTAATAAAATATTATACGAAGGGATGTGCTACAAGAGATAAAAAAAAAAAAAAAGTCTTGCTCAACAAACTTTTAGGATTATTGGTTACTCACATAAGAGATGCCATGAGAAGAAAGAAATAAGTTTTTATTTCAAGTGTTTTATTTGAAAATAGAGTAGGATGTTGAATAGAGTTCACCTGAACATTACTCAAACTAGTCATATATATAGCTTCTTCTGTAGTGGGCAAAGAAGCATCAAATAACTTTGCAAACGTTGATACCCTACTCTGCACATTCCTGAACATTAAATTAATTTTAAACAATTAATATATAAATATATATAAAAAAAGCTAATTAATTAAATTACATTTACATTTTTTTGACATTAATAAATAATATAGATAAATTTGGTTAACAAATTAAATTGACTACTCTATAACTTTATGAAAATTTTAAACAAGTTATATATTACCAATACATTTGTTTAGGTTCTTGGAACAAACTTGACTCTTGTCTTGACATAGAAGTTCGAGAAGACCCTCCCTACATTTTTAATTGAAAGACATTATTCAAATAATATAAATTATAGAGTAAAACATAAGAACACTCATATTTATAATTAGAGCTATATATGTGTACGTGTGTGAATATTTCTTTACACTGATAATAATACAAGAAGCATCTTACAGTGATAATTTGCGATGATGTTGTAGACAATCCTCTTTCCTGTTGTTGTGGGTGTGGAGGGCTCTCAACAAGTAAAGCGTCCCACAATGAACTATAAATGTACGTTAGGTTTAACCTCAAAGCTAGCAAAGTGATGCATAATACATATAAACTAGAACCCAACCCCGTGCAATGCAAGGGAGAAATACGAAATCGATAAAACATTTCATAAAATTGTAATTAATATTAGTTTTAATGTATTGATAAAACATTTCACAGAGTTACAATTAATATTAGTTTTAATTTATTATTAAATAGTTATGAGGAATTTCAATATAAATAATGTTTAAGTGTAAATAAAGTATAATAATATAAATATTCTTGTTAAAAAATTGTTTAGAAAGGAGTTGATTAATATTATTATTTACGAAAGAGTCGATAAATTGGAGTCGATTAACATTCTTGTATGTAATATTTTTAAACTAAAAAATTCTCTTAAAAAAAGTGAATAAAAGTGTTTTTGAAAAAGAAGTAATTGATGGCATTATAAATTCAAATCCAAATAACAAAACATGTACATAAAAAGAACACAGAAAACTCAAAACATATTTTTTTTTAATATATTAGATTTATTAAAATAAAAAAAATTCGGATCACCAAAAACCGGTGCATGGTAGAAGCACCATTGTTTTATATTTTACTTGTTTGGATCATTGCCTGTGTCAGGAAGCATATAATAAAAAAAAATTCAAATCGAAATAACAAAAACATGTACATAAAATGAACACAGAAAACCCAAAGCATATTTTTTTTAATATATTAGATTTATTAAAATAAAATAAAAAAAAGCCGGAGCACCAAAAATCGGTGCATGGTAGAAGCACTCTTGTTTTATATTTTACTTGTTTGGACCATTACCTGTGTCAGGAAGCATATAATAAAAAAAATTTCAAATCCAAATAACAAAAACATGTACATAAAAAAACACAGAAAACCCTAAGCATATTTTTATTTAATGTATTAGATTTATTAAAATAAAAAAAAAGCCGAAGCACCAAAAACCGGTGAATGGTAGAAGCACCTTGTTTTATATTTTACTTGTTTGGACCATTACCTATGTCAGGAAACATATAATAAAAAAAATTCAAATCGAAATAACAAAAACATGTACATAAAAAGAATACAGAAAACCCAAAACATATTTTTTTAAATATTTTAGATTTATTAAAATAAAAAAAATATAAAAAGAGCCGAAACACCAAAAATTGGTGCATGATAGAAGTACCCTTGTACTGTTTGAGCGGGATAGTCAAAATAAGAGGGAATAGTTTAAAAAAAATGGGTGGGAGGGAAGTCAAAATAGGAGGGAGTAGTTTAAAAAAAAAATTAGGAGGGAGGGAATGGGCGAGATCTTTATGGGTGGGGGAAGTTTGCTATTATATATATATGGCTTATTTAAGTTTTTAGTCTCTGAACTTAGGTGTTTTTTTGGAATTGGTTCTTAAACTTTTTTTCGATGCTTTGAGTCTCTTAACTTTGCTCAAATTTTGGAAATGATCCTTTCATCACTTAAATGGTGATATGATCGAGAATATGATACGTCACCTTCGCCACATCGATAGGTAACGTGTCAGATGATGCCACTTGAATTTTTTAAATTAAAATTTTTTAAATTTATTAAAAATAAATAAAAATTGTATTTTTTTTTTAAGAAAATCGAGTCTTTAAATAAATTATAAAATAAAATATTTTTTTAATAAAAAAATCATATAGTATCCCGTGACTCTATATAACACGTCACTCGTCGATACTGTGAAAGTGACGTGACATCTCGTCGGCTATATCATCACTTAAATGACAAAAGGACCATTTCCAAAAATTAAACAAAGTTCAGGACCCAAAACATCGAAAAAAAAAATTTAAGGACCAATTCCAACAGAGCACCTAAGTTCAGGAACTAAAATGTTAAATAAGCCTATATATATGTGTGTGTGTATAGATTATTATGTATGGTCAATATACCTCATATCAAATGATGGAGCGGATTGGAAATGCTTCAATACATATTCCTTGGGGTTAAAATCATCAGCTTGTAAGGAAAGAAGGAAGTCATCACGTTGTTCCTGTCAAAGCAAAAATATAGTTACAATTGAATTTCACGTGCACATATTAAAAGATCGAATATAGTTAAAAGTTATGGGAAAATGTTTTTTTTTTTTAAAAAAAAATTGGATTTATAAATTTTTCCACTTCTATTTTTAACAAGTGCCCTTAATTAAGGTATTTCATCCATTCATATTTATCTGTCATATTTCAAATAAAACACATATTTTTAAGAAATACAATCATTACTTAGATTTTCAATACATCAATTATGTTTTTTCTATTATACTCTTTCTCTCCGTAATCATTATTTTTTCTCCACTACTTACAAAAACCTCAATATCCTATTAAATAGGGGTAAACATGAAAAATAACATTTATTACACTCTTAAAATCATTAAAAGGATAAATAAAAAAAAAACAAAAAACTTCTTCAAAAAATAAAAAAGGAACGGATGGAGTACTTGTTAGCATCACCGTATTAATATATGTGTGAGAATGTGAATTATAAAGTAAAATATAATTCATATATGTGTGCTATATATATATATATATATATATATATATATATATATATATATATGCGCATGTGTAAATATTTGTTTATATTGATAATAAGACTAGAAGCATTTTACATCATATGAAGTGATGATCTGAGATGGTGTTGTTGACGATCCTCTTTCCCGTTGTTGTTGGTGTGGAGGGCTATCAATAAGTAAAGAATCCAACAATAAATTTCAAATGTAGGTTAGCTTTGGCCTCAAAGTTATCACAGTCATAATTAACACATAAATTATCATGCAAGATAAATACCTCATGTCAACTGATGGAGCGGGTTGGAACTGCTTCAATACATATTCCTTAGGGTTAAAATCATCAGCTTCTAATGAAAGAAGGAAGTCACTTTGTGTCTGTCAAAGCGAAAGTAGTAGTTACGATTGAGTTTCATATATTATATATGCAAATATATACAGATGAACTAATGAATGATATTAATGGACGTGAGTGAAAAAAACAAAAATAAGTGACAAAAACCCAGTTGCAAAATGTTATATAACTTAGAAGTTGAGTGGATATATATCACGGCCAAAATTTCTTGAAAGCTAATCATGCCATGTATTAAATATTGTACAAAAGCTTCCGACTCTTAATATTTCATCAAATTATAGTAATAAAGTTGATCAAAGAAAATTATATAGTAATAAATAAAGTCAAATAATTTATTCATTAAGATTTCAAAATCAAATAAATAACAAACTAGGCATTACCTCATGAATGTTAGCTCCTTCGTCTGACATGATCAACTCAAGAAGCAACTGAAATTTAATTAATAAAAAGTAGAATAAATGCGCAAGTAAAATATATACGTAGTTTCACTACTCCTACATTATTATTTATCATCAATCTAATTGTATTTTTAACATGTCTATATTCTCTGAGAAAGTTGATCGCATAAGTACATACATAAAAAAGAATTTTAGAGCTAGAAATGTGCATTGAACAGATTAAATCTAAAATTTTTAATTAATATATGGGTGAAGTATTGCTTATAAAAAAAATATGAGTGATGTACTAACTTAGTCTTTGATGTTTTTCCATTGTACCAATCTAATTCCTGAAAATTTATAAATACACTTTTAATTTCTTTATAATATCTTGAATTTTCAACGACTGAATTTGTTTTGAAAAAGAAAAAACCATCATAGATTAAATTGATACTTTACCCTTAATATATTCATGGGATGTCGTAGTGTGTTCGTGTGTATATAAAATAAAACAATATCACCTTTATTATTATTATTATTATTATTATTATTATTATTATTATTATTATTATTATGTACTAGAGAGAGTCAAATAAATTCTTCAATCAAAATAGACAGAAAGGCTCAATGCAAAAATAAATCAAAATTGAAAGTATATTATGCCCATAAACATTTGAAGAAATCTTCAAATTATCTGAGTGAGAAAATAAATCTCGATTTGCATGCACGTTGCTAAGAAAACAATTAAAATTCAGTTTTGATCAAAATGATAAAATTTAACCATGCGAATGAACAAGGAGCTAATCATATGCTATGGCAATAATTAGAGATGGATAGCATCATAGCATGGCTAATGAACTTTGTTGAAACAGTACTACCATTAAAAGCGAGGAAAAAATGTTGGGTAAATACCTTGCGTACAAAAAGAAAAAATGTGCCTGCAACCTCACTACTGCTCCCTGTTCTCGATCTTATATAGCGAATGAGATTGACCCTGGTACATTTGATGGATGTGTTATAAATAGCCGAGTTTACAAATACAATATTGATGATTAAAAAAAAATGTGTGGAAAAATATATTATTTAATTTAAAACAGTAAGGAAATAATATAAATGAGATTTTGACTGCATATCAATGATAGAATTGAAAAAGTAAAGTGATTAAAGAATATTGTTTGAATAGATAATATAGATAATAAAAGACTAGAAAGCATAAATTAAAATATCCATTTAAACTATTACTAAAATATAAATATGGATTGACCAAATAATTACTACCTCCGTCCCTAATTATAAAGTCATCTTGACACTTTTATTTTGTCCCTATTTATAAAGCTCTTTACCAATTTTCAATGAGCATTAATTACTTTTTTCCACAAACACCCATATTTATTAAACACTTTTTAGATTCTCAATAATATTAATAGGGGTAATTTTGAAAATATATATCAAAAGTTCACATTTCCAATACAATTAACTAAATTATTCCACTTTCTTAATGGACGTGAAATCTCCCAAGAGGGCTCTATAATTAAGGACGGAGGGAGTAATTATTTTAAACAACAACGAACGACAATAATAATAAAAAATAAATAAATTTCATTAATTGATGAACTAATAAAAACAAAAATGCCCAGTGTAAAATTCTTCGTATGAGTTAATCATAAAATAATAAAAAACTGAAACTAAACAAAATGAATAGTCATGTTTTGAAAGAAATACATATGATAATGAAATTAAGTAGGAAAAGTCAATATTTCAAATAATAAAGAAATATCAAATTAAGTGAGAAAAGTTGGTGTCCTCAAGACTCAGCTCGGTTGTAGGACATGAAACGTTGAAATCAGGATTTAAATCTTGGTGACAATGTTGAATATTTGCCTATAAAAAAAGTGAGAAAAGTTGTTTAAATATAAATAAAGGTTCTTCTAATGAGTACAGTGCTCTGTAAACTAATGCATGCATTTATAAAATTTCATAATGGGTCAATTTGCATTTGTAAAACGGATTTTTTTAATTTACGCACCTGGTGAATAAGATAAATAAGCATAAGAAATAATTAAATTCGTATTGGAAACTAAGTATTATTTCTTGATTTAATAAGCATATCATATTCTCATAAGAACTTTTTTTTATGCTTTGTTTATCTTATATGCACATTCAATTCCTTCACCCAATGGTTAAAATTTTATCTTTAACTGTTAATTTTAGGGATCAATTTAAAAAAATGTTCATTTATATTAGTGACGGATCTTGCCCAAAATCAAGGGAATGCTTAAACATATATAGTCTTATCAAATTTTTTTTATGATCAAATATCGTACTTTATTAAGATAATTGAATTACCTTTAATTTCTTTTTTTTTTTGTTAACTACCTTTAATTTCTTTAAACACTTAAAAAAACAATTAAAACAAGTGAAAGGAACAAACTAATATCCACTCTTACGTCTTTTTTATAAGATTTTCTGAACTTTATTTTGATCATATTTATAATTTTTCAATTTTTAGTAATATTAATTACTTTTTTTCGAATATTTTTATTTAGTCAACGCTTTTTTTATAAAATCATTAATAAATCTCCATGATAATTAGTATAAAAGTAATTTAAAAAAGTATATCAAAATATTCCATTCAAATAACACTAATAATATTAACAATATTAAAGAAAATTTAGTGAAAAGCACAAAAGGAAAAATATACTTGATGCTATAAATGATAAAAAAAAATAGAGAATCTGAGAAGCAAAAAATCGCAATGAAGGGGAAAACGTTTGTGCTATGGGAAAGGAAATAGTTTGTATTGTATAAACAAAACTGCAATTGCAAGAGGGAGAACATATATACTTCCTCTTGCCTTTATTATAAGTTTTTTTTTCTTCTTCTAATTTTTATAGCTTTTAAAAAAGTTAGTTAATATTATTAGTAGTAATGAAAATATAAATATTTGATATACTTTTTCAAAAATATCTCTACATTATTATTTGAAAAATAGGGATGTAAAAAAAATTAATATCATTAAAAATTGTAAATAAAACTTATTTTAAGGACAAAAAATAAATCTTTAAAAAGTCTTATATTTAGAACCGCAAGAATCTATATTTTGCAAGGAGCACCAACAACTATTTTAACGGAATTGCATCTTTCAGTTTGCTTATTTTTTTACTCATAATCATAATCATTTAATATAAGACTTCAATGCATAAAAGATACTCCTTCCGGTCCATATTATAAGCACTCTTTCTCTCTCACAAAAATGGTGCTTATATTTTGGACCGGAGGGAATACTCCATTGGTCCCTAAATATAAGATTCATTTGGAAGATTTTACGTTTATTAAGAAAGTGGATTAATTTAGTTAATTGTATTGGAAATATGAATTTTTGGTATGTATTTTCAAAATTACTCCTATTAATATTATCAGGAATCTAAAAAATATTGAGTAAATAAGGGTGTTTGTGGAAAAAAGTAATTAATGATCATTGAAAATTGGTATAAGGTCTTATAAATATGGACAAAATAAAAATGTCAAAAATGTCTTATATTTAGAGACGGACGGAGGGAGTACTTAACAGGTTCATCGGATTTTATTTTAGTATTCGTATACACCACTATTTTTTTTATCTATTAATACAAGATAAATACTAAAAAAAGGTTTTATTATAACAAGATTAATACTATAATACACCACTATGTCTTATATATTTTTTTATGGATATATATACTATATGTTTTTACTTATTATAACAGGTTTTAATTTTTTTATTGAGAATAATATTTATTTAGTCATTTATTTATTATTATTATTTTCTCAAGTCTTTAATATAAGATTCTTTAGGAATTTTTTATCATCAAATTTATAAGAACTTATTCCAATTTTAAATGACATTTAATTACTTATCTCCTCACATACCTCTATTTACTCTTCACTTTTTAGAGTCTTTTATAATAATATAAGGGTAGTTTTGAAAAAGTATACTCCCTCTGTCCCTTAATATAAGTCACTTTTACCTAATTCATGCAGATTAAGAAAAGTAATTGTTACTCTCAAATTTATCAAAATATATGTTGTCATTCCAAAGATACCCCTATTTAAAACTTTACAACTCTTTTCATTTATCTCTCTATTGTAATTATTATTCTATCATCCCTATGCATTTATGAGGGGTGTATTTGGAATAAACTCTTTAATACTACCTAGATATTCTAAAACGACTTATAAAAAGGGACATCAATTCTACCAAAATGATGCCCTATAATTTGGGACAGAGGGAGTATCAAATATTGACTATATCAAATATTGACTTTTCCAATGACATTAACCATATTAATTAACTTCCTTGGTAGACGTGAAATTTTTCAAAAAGGTATCATGAATTGATACATTTGTAAAATTCATGTTCTTTAATAACATCGGTTCTCTACGCAGAATAACCCAAAATGTGTTATAAGGCACATATTTGATTTTTTTTTTTAAAAAAAAATACTAACTTATTTAGGACATTTACATTTACAAGAATAATCTTTAGTTTTTTAAAAAAAAACAATTATGATTATAGTTCATAAGAAAATACATTTACATTGTCATATTGCAAATTCATATAGTTCAATGTAATAATGAGTGAATTGAATTTATTTTTTAAGACATGAACTAGTTAATTTGAATTTTTCCAGTTAATTTGAATTTTTTTAAAGTTTATATTCTTTAAAGATTTTAAAAACTTTGTTTTTGTTAAATTATTGTTTTTTACTAATATCATAAATTTTTAGAAGTAATGATTGTCGTTTATTGAGTTTTTTTTTTCAGTTACATGATAACTTAATAAAATTGGAATTTATGATTTTTTTTAAATAACTATAAAAACTTATAGCACAGGTAATTAAAAAAAAGGTAATATATCATTATTTATTTATTATTAATAAAACACTCTGTAAGTGAAAATTAAAAATAAATTTATTATTGAGGAATATATTTGCAAATTTATTAGAAACACACACATACATATATATATATATATATATTACTTACATAACATATTGCAAATACACACTATTGTTCAATTAACACATATTGTACTATCAAATATTTTTGGTGTTTTTAAACCAAAACCAAGATACAAATCAACATTTTTATTTGCTCATGAGAAAACAAAACGATGTCCAAGAGGGCAACATGGACATTCCTCGTGGCAAAATTTTTTTGGGCAACATTCAATTTAGGGGAAATTGCACTCATCTCCTTCGATATTTGCACTAATGACACAGACACCTCCTTTAGTTTGGAAAATGACATTTACTTCCCTTTCTTAGTAATTAGCATTGCACTTATATCCCCTCCTTATTATAAATGATTAGTTTATTAACGAAAATGTTATGTTTATGATTGAAAAAGACATTTATATCCTCAAAAGACTCAGCCTCATACAAATTTCAATTGTATCTGATGCATTTTTTCTTTATAACAGTAATACGATAAAATTAATTTTTTACATAAAAATATAATAAATTTTAATAATTTTTTTTTACTAAAACACATATTCTTGTAAACAAATTTTATTCAAATGATTTTAGAATAATGAAAAAGGCTTAACATCATTATTGAAATACAAACTCTATTTAAAGATTAAATCTGTTATATTCATATCCATGTATGATTGGAACAATAACAAAATTAAAACATATTATATTCGTAATGAACTTATATCCACTATAGTCTGCGATTAACCATGACAGCGTGAAAAAGAATATTGACTATAATGAGCATGTTAGCCCCACAATTTCCTAGTGTATATGTGCTCTAATTCCCATTACTTGCACAGTTTTTTGTTGTCTCAGATTGGCTTACAGAAGTACCAATAAGGCCCAACACAGTTGGTATATAGTTGGATTCCTTAATCATGATGTCAGAGGTTCGATCCCTGCCGTAGGCATGGAAAAGACTTTGTTGGTAGAGGCAAAACTCACTTCGGTGATCTCTACGCGGTTATCGGCTAGATGATACCCTTGGTGCACATAACAAAAGATTGGCTTACAGAAGTGACTTGGTTGGTTATTATATTTTTTTTTAAAAAAATTAATTTTATTATCATATTATTGTAAAAATGCACCAAATACATTTATATTTGGTATGAAATACCTCTTAAGGATATAAAAGTTTTTTCTAATTTTAAGCATAACATTTTCGTTGTTAACATAACCATTTATTACAAGAAGTGAGTGTAAGTGCAATGCTAATAATTAAAAAGGGGAAATAAATGTCATTTTCTAAATTAAAAGGGACGTTTATGTCATTATTGCAAACTTCAAGATGAGATGAGTGCAATTTCCCCTTCAATTTATTAGTGCTATTTTTTTTGACATTATAGTACCAAATTTACTAGTAGTAATAACCACATGCTTTTATTAACACTTGTTAGTAAATTGCACTCTCAAGCGAGGATAAATGTTTGAAGTTTGAGCTCTTTTTTTTCTTATATGGTGATATTGGATGAAGTGTCTTATTGAAGCATTATTAATTAGTACTGTCTCTGTCCCTTAATATAAGTTACTTTTATCTAATTTACGTAAATTAAGAAATGTAATTATTACTCTCAAATTTATCAAAAAAATATGTTGTCATTCCAAGGTTACCCCTATTTAAAACTTTACAACTCTATTCATTTATCTCTCTATTGTAATTATTTCCTTATCACCCCTATGCAATTATTGAGGGGTGTATTTGGAATAAAATCTTTAATATTACTTAGATATTATAAAACAACTTATAAAAAGAGACATCAATTCTACCAAAATGGTGCCCTATATTAAGGGACGGAGTGAGTACTAATGAAGCCCCCATACTTCAAAAATGGAAAATTGTCCGTGTCCGATACCGATACGCGTACGATACTTCCCGATACGTGTCCCAAAAATATCCAATTATTTTTTATTTAATTTTAATTATTTTTAAAAAAAATACTTTTAGGATACTTCTCATATACTTCCCGATACTCCCTGATACTTTTTCGATACTTCTCAGATACTTTCCGATATTCTCTGATACTTTTTCGATACTTCTTAGATACTTCCCGATACTCTCTGATACTTTTTCGATACTTCTTAGATACTTGTTTGATTTTACTTTGAATTTTGTAATAATTTTTTTTAACAGAAAAAAAAGCAATAAATTAATAAACAACACCCAAGCATCACAGTCAAAACAAGAGCCCCACCTTTTATGATAGGTTTGCTCAAGAGTACAAAATCATTTGATTTTACTTTGAATTTTGTAATAATTATTATTATTATTTAAAAAGTAACTTTTTAATTAGTATTTTTAATAAGATAAATAACCCTTTTTATGTCCTTTAAACTGTGGAGATTAATGAGTGTGCACTGATTATATAAATTTTTTTGCATCATTAGTCCATCATCGACTGTTCATGTGTTTATGATCGTCGACTTTTAGATAAAAGTAATATAAATGAACGGTAAATGATGAATTGATTGTGTTAAAGAACTTTATACCGTCGATGCACCATCTATTTTTTCTAAATTGTGATCGTTATAATTATATATGTACTAATGTCATTTTGAATTAATAACAATATGAATAAAAATTAACAATGTACAATATATTTTTTAAATTTTTAATATATATATATAAATTTTTGTAAACGTATCCTATGTCGTGTCGTGTCTTAAATTTTAAAAAATTCTCGTATCCCCGTACCCGTGTCGTACTAAGTATCGGAGCTTCATAGATTAGTACAAATTGAAGAGTGTATATTATTCTCTTTAAAGATTATTTTTTATACAGACTTTTCTTTTCTTTTTGAAAGTAAATTTTTTTTTTTATTAATGATGGAGATAAAATTTGAGAACAAATTCTTCAACGAGGATTACTAAAATGTTGATAACACCAAAAAAAAAAACCTGATCCGTTCTTATTTATTTGTCTTATTTCAAACAAAACGCACTCTTTAAGAAATACAATTATTACTTAAATTATCAATACATTAATTATGTTTTTTTTTCTATTATACTCTTTTTCTATCTGTGTAATCATTATTTTTCTCTACTACTTATGCAAATCAATACCTTTTTAAATAGGGGTAAACGTGAAAATTAACATTTATTACACTTTTCAAATCATAAAAAAAAATAAAAATAAAAAAGAACAAAAAATCTTCTCAAAAGATGGCAGTTAATAAGAAAGGGAGGAAATAACTGTTTAAAAAAAAGGCAAAAGTAAAAAAAAAAAATTCAATCCAAAGAAGGGGTGAGCAGGATCCGGATCGGACCCGGTTGGTTCGGTCGGGTTGGACCCGGTCTTATATGTGAAAAGGAGAGGATTTGGTCCAAATAAAGCTACCCGGCACCGGGTACGATTCGGGTTGGGGTTTGACTCAAGGTCACCCAACCCGATATATGTAAACATTTTTTTTATATATATTAATGATGTAAAGATGTTTTTATTTTATTTTTATATTATATATTTATACAATACATCATATATCAAATGACGTTATTTCTAACTTAGCAATTTAATTACTTTTTATTTATTTATTAAGTGATACTTTATTACTTGACTTTACTTCCAAAAGTCCCATTTTCATATCTTTGTTGGAATTATATAAATGACATTTTGTAAACAATATTTCCCTAGTTTAATTATTTTTTGTAGCTATAAGTGAAATCTTAAATCTAAATTTAGCATGGTTTTTTTTTTTTTACATCGAAACTTAGTATCTTGCAATGACTTGCTTTACTTTGATCCCACTTTTAGGCTTGTGATTCTTGTCCCGGCTCAACCCGAACACGTCCTCATCTTGACCCGTCCTATTTAGACCCACATATATTCGATTTTTTTCGGATTTAAGAACGGGTACGAATTTAAAAATTGACCCTGTTAATATTATTTAGAGGTCGGGTGACGACCACACCAAACCTGTTCCACGCTCACCCGCTGATCCAAAGTAGAAGGAGCACCCAAAAAAAAAAACAAGAAGGGGAGATTCACCTTAAAAAGAATAAAAAAAACAAGAAACAACCCAGCCAACAAAAAACTAAAAACACGCAAACTAATGATGTCTCTAGATCAATTATTCTGAAGGTGCTTCATCAAACGTCTTATGGTCTCCAAATCTTATCCCTACAGATTTACCTAACTCCCATAATCCGTTTTGCTCTTTCCAAGCTTTTCTTGGTATTCCTTTCTTCCTAGCTCACGCCGTTTAATCGCGAATTTCTAAATCAAGTCCGTACACCTACCTTATATCCTCATCATCGACATCTTCCAAAATAAATGAGTAACTAACTTTTTTATTTTTTAACTGGTATTTTCTATTGCTAACTTTTTTCCTTGAAGCTTTGAGCATTTTGGACTAAGCTGACTGAAGATAGACTTAATACACTCTAAACAGGACACTCAACAAAAAGAAGATCGAGTTGTTCTAGATTATACATTATCCTCAAATAATAGTACTCCTATTATATATAGCTCATTACATACCGGCATACCGCTTCAGTATTTTTCTTATATTTTGGTTAAAATACCACTTCAGTATGTGGAGCTTATTTAGTTACGTTATTGAAGATTTTGATGAAAAAAAAGTCAAATTAGTTTATGAAATTAGAGGTTGAAAATGAAGTTTTAGTTGTTAGCAGATAATTCAAATTGGTAATAGCTATTGGATGAGATAGATGATTCAAATTGGTTATTTAGTTATAGCTATTGGATGAGATGATTCAAATTGGTTTATGAGATTGTGTATTTTCTTAATTGGCCGAAACAATGTTATTTTAGCCACTCTTTAAGTCAATGTGGGTTGATCGTTAAGGACTACTAATGGCAGGGACAAACATGTGGCTCACATTTTGCTATCTTGGGGATCAAACTAATTTGGAAATTTCGATAATATCATAGACTATTTTGATCAGTGCAATCAGGGACTAATATGACTATTTACTCAATAATATAATACTAATCAAGGGAGAGAACTAAGAGAAATGAGAAATACTAATCTTTTAAAAAAAGTAGATATTTAAATTAAACTAACCAAGAAAAATTATGGTTTCATATAACTAAATAATAAAATGAAATCAACCAAAAAAATATTATTTAAAATAACAATAAGATAATTATACTTATTTATAAAGGGAAAGACATCTTTCATGTCCACCTTTTTAATTTTGAATTTTGTAACTACCTATTTTTTTAATCTTTGCTTTCTGATTTTGAAGCATTAAATAAAGGAGTGTTTATGTCAAAAGTTTCAATTGGTTTTTCAAATTTAAATACAAAAACTAACTATAATCACCTTTGTTATATGCCTTACAAAAATTTGTCACCAATCTTTACCAAAATTAATTTAAAATTTCGTCACCAATAAATTTTTGGATTTCAAAAAACTAAAAAAAAAACAGCCATACTAGAGTTTAATTTTTGTTGGTGCAAAGGGCTACTATATATATATACATATGCATAAAATTAAAACAAAAAACATATTTAATTATTAACGATAAAAACACGACAATAAGAATGCGGATGAATAAACACAAGAACGTATGTCGACATGCTAATAAAAGACAAAATGAGTGAAAATTTACTATCACTATTAAAATAATAAATAAAACAGATCGAAAAATTATTCCTTGAAATTATTTTAAACACATTGAGTCCTCATCTTTTTATGGTTAAAAACACACTTTATAAATTAGAAAAACTCTTATTTTTATAGAAAATATAATTTTTTTGACGGGTAGGGGGGAAGCGTTGACACCAAGAATCCAATCCGAGATTCAATTGTCTCGTAATTTTACCAACTGAACTAATTATCTAAAAGAAATACTTTTCAAAATTTTTTAGTATCAGTTTGTGTCGTGGCTTGCCGGCACAAGCACCCAACAACCTTAACCCTATTATTTGGAAGGTCAAACTTCCTAACTAAGTGAGATTGATTCAAATAGGAAAAATTTCATTTATGGATTAATGCATGAGTTTAAAGCCTTGCATTAATTCCACAACTTCTTAATATAAGTTCTTTCTTTGGATACTCATTGCACTAGCCATTAATACAATTTTGATTATAAAAAAAAAATCGAGCAAAAGCAAATCCCCACAATGGATCTACCGATATTAATACTAAAGAAAATCTTTGGGTACAGAGAGTACCAAATACCCATCAAGCTATATTTTCTTTCTAATAATAACAAAGGAATTTAATTTGTTTAAAAAAAAAAAAAGACTAGCCTAAGAAATCATAGTGATCTCTACTCCCTTTTTTGATAAGCACCACCTCAACCACTTGCTAAGGCTAGTGATGAGCAAAACATAACCACAATAGTAGTAAAAAAAAAAAAAAGTGCGGATCGAAGATGGATAAAACTAAGAGAAATTAAAACCAAAACGCTAAAAGCAAAGCATATGTCATTGAGTCAAGACACTGAAAGCAAAGTGCACATATATGTCTTAGACCAAGAAAAACCAAATACTAAAAGCAAAGCAACAAAGTCAATAAAGTCAAAATAAAGACTACTAAAAAGTAATTCAATCAGAAGATGGCATGTAAGCCAAACACACAGCACCCCTAATGATAATAGGACCCACTCCACCCTCATAAGAATCTAAACCACCATATTGGAATCAGCAAAACGAACCACCAAGATCTTCTAAACATTGCAAAGGATGGAGCAACTCAAGGCTGATCAAAACAAATAGCTACCTGACTCGTCACCTGCTAACATTAATATATTAATATATATATATACACACATATCATATATATGCTATGAAAATCTTAAAATAATAGTATATAAATTAGACATTGGAATTAAAACTAACCTCTCTTACGCTTAGAGGCAAGATAAAAATTCCTTAGAAGGGGATCCATGGGAAGGCCTAACGGCTCATAGATTACTGGATCATATAGTGAATTTGGCCGCCTGAATTGATGTACGGTTCATTTTATATATAAGAGAGATATAACAATATAATATAAAGTTAGTAAATGTATCCTTGTAACATAAAAAATAAAAAGTACTCTAATTCATGAATGTGTTATTATAATTTAATAAAGCTACGTATATACCTTGTTTGCACGGGAGTGTAGTTTTCACTGGCAGCTTGAGAGGGTCGACTAAGCAAGCAAGAAACCTGATTCAGTGCCATTTGTTGGCTGTTGTGCAAAAAATTTGGATTATTCTCAACTCGAGTCGGTGCAAGTTGTTGGATTGGCAATGCGGGTTGATTGCTAATCAAAGTTGGTGCCAATTGTTCATTGTTGTTTGACAAAGTCATTTTCATCTATAATTTCAAAGAAATTGACGGTGAAAAGTATTATATACTTAATTTAAAGAATGTCAGCAGATATATAGATGATTATATTGATTGTATGTCACGCACCAAATACGTACCTTAACATTCCTTGATGATGATGAGTCTTCAATTCTGAGTTGCTTAGCTCTAGGTTTGGTGCCCAAGAGTGCTTCCTACAGAGAATAATAATGGAAAAAGGGAATCACAAGATGGTTTATACGTTGATGACATAAATGCACATATATGTTGCTACTCATCTCACAATATATTTGTAATCTATTCCTTATATTATCCTTTTTAAACACGAGTTATAAATGCTCACAAGTTATGATGATTGAGTTATGATTGATGGATTACTATACAAAATAACAAAAAATGAGTCTACAAAATATTCTCTTTTATTCTAAAATGAAGTTACATGAAAAATATATATAGTTAGTTGCGTGACTTGCACCCCAATAACTAGCTAATAACTAACTTAACTGTTTTTAACAAGAACATTTATTGCTATTAGTTTAAGGGTTTTCCTAACATTAGTCATACCCAAAAGTGGATGTGTTTTTAAAAATAAATAAATAAATAAATAAAATATAAAACTTTATATTTCTTAGATTCATCATTTTTCATAAAACTTAGTTATTCATAGGTGTTCATCCTCATCCCTAAAAAAACCCCTTAATTTAATCGTTCACTATAGCTAAATACTCCCCCTCAAGGCAGGAAGGTAGATGTTACTATTACATATTGATCATTTGAGACCGGTTTCGCATTGCTTTTGAGATCGGTTCCGAATCGGTCTCAAAATTGGCAGTCTTGTTTCCTTCCCAAACAAGACTAGTTTCGAACTGGTCTTGTTTGGAAATAATGACACTAGTTCTGAACCAGTCTGAAAATGAAAATGGAACCTGTCTCAATTAAAATCCGAACCAGTCTCGTTTAATGTTTTGAACTGCTCTCTATTAAAATTGAATCTATTTGGGTTATATCTTAGGAGTCTAAACCCACTTATATATCGTATTTATTTGGGCCCGGCTAGTTGGGCCACTTTTTTCGTCGGCTCTAAATCAAAGGTTGAGAAAGTAAAATCAAGCCTAAATGATCACAAGGATGAAGAAAGAGTGGATTCATTGAAGATCATCAAGTGAAGGAAATAATGCCATGATTCATATATCAGATCCAATTGAAGAAATCGAAAGGAAATAAGATGTTTGGTTGCTGAGAAAACGCGGGAAAGTGAAAGAAAGTGGGGGAAAATCAAAGAGAGAATCATGGAAAGAAATGCTGATAACATATTAGAGCTGGAACTTGTGTAATCAATCACGAGAAATGTATTCCTCAAAATGAATTGAAGTTACATGAAGAGCATATATAGTTAGTTGAGCGACTAGCACCCCAAGCTTTCATCGGCTAGTGTAACTAAGTGCATGTTTGGATGCACGTTAGATTTCTTTTGAATTGATTATGAGAAGTAGAAACTACTCACACTTACTTCATATTTAACATGATTTGGAGTCCTAACGTGATTTTTCACCGCCAAACCAAACATGCATTAATTGACTAGCTTAATTGTATCTAACCAAAGTAGTTATTGTTATTAATTTAATCACTAACTATAGCTCAACCGTAAGCAAAATGTATTTATAACAAACATCATAGCGGATAAAGAAAAAATACAAAGTGTAGGTGGAAAAAGGAGTGTGTTTCTTCTGCTTCTATGTCAATTTTGGTTAATGGCAGTCTTATTTCTGAATTTATGTTGGAGCGTGGTTTACGCCAAAGGGATCCTTTGTCCCCTTTCCTGTTCTTGATTGTTGCCGAAGGTCTTAATGGCTTGATAAGGAGAGCGGTGGAGATTGGGAGATTTAATTTAAACAGTGTATGGTAGGGAGGGGTGAATTTGGAATTAGTCTTCTTCAGTACGCTGATGATGCAGTCATTATAGGTGATGGCTCAAATACAAATGCGGTAGTGATCAAATGTATCTTGAGAATGTTCGAGCTCTGTTCTGGGTTAAAGGTAAATTTCAGCAAGAGTCATCTGCTGGTGGTGAATATTGGTCCTGTAAGGGTGCACTCCGTGGCGGGTTTTCTGAATTGTATAGCTAGTAAATGGCCTCTGAATTTCCTTGGTATTCCTATTGGTATTAATCACAGGAAAGGTGTTTATTGGAATCGGTTAGTGGATATGACGAAGAAAAGGTTATCATCATGGAGTAATAGATATCTGTCCTTTGGAGGGAGGGTGGTTTTGTTGAACTCTGTCCTTAGCGCGCTGCCTTTTTATCTTCTTTCCTTCTACAAGGCTCCAAAAAAGGTGGTAAGCACTTTAATTAAAATTCAACGTCAATTTCTTTGGGGAGGGTGTGGGGTTAAAAGAAAAATTCCTTGGGTTAAATGGGATACAATTTGTAGAGAGAGGGAGAAGGGAGGTCGGGTTGAGAGTAAAACACTTAAGGTCTTTTAATTTAGCTGGAGACTTTTGGCAGGATGTGTGGGGATGTGTGGGTAGGGAATGAGAAGTTGAAGGAGAGGTTCCCAAGATTGTTTTCTTTAAGTGTTGCTAAAAATGACTCTGTTAAGGATTTAGGCAGGTGGGTTAATGGTGTTTGGGTCTGGGATTTTAAGTGGAGGAGGGAATTATTTGTTTGGGAACATGAACTTCTTAACGAGTTATCGTCTGTAGTTGGAAACTTTGTTTTGCATCAAGATAAACAGGACTTGTGGTGGTGGCGTCCAGAAGCAGAGGGAGATTATTTTGTCAGATTTGTGTACCATGAATTGCATGATAAACATGCTACACAATCGGAGGCATATTTTAAGACTCTATGGAAGGCAACAACACCTCTAAAGGCAATTGCGTTCGGTTGGAGAGTTATTATTAATAAAGTACCTTTCAAGGTGAACCTGGTGCGTCGCGGAATTCTACTAGAAGCTGAACAGGTATTATGTGTCTTATGCAGAGAAGATAAAGAGATGACACGTCATTTGTTTTTCAAAATGTAGGTGCTCCTACAAGGTGTGGCAAGAGATTTATAATTGGTTTGGTTTTGAATCGGTTCTGCATAATGATGGTATGCGGCATTACGAACATCATTTAGAATTGATACATAACAGGAGGGTTAGACACTGCTGGTCTTTGGTTTGGTTAACGTGAATCTGAGTAATTTCGGAATGGAGGAATGACAAGGTTTTCAAAGAAGAAAGTCAAGTTACGCAGAATATGGTGGACAAGATTCAAGTTAAATCCTGGCTTTGGTTAAAAGGAAAATATAAGAAAGGATGTATATCTTTTTATGAATGGATTTCAAACCCAATACAAAGCTTGATGGCTTACTGTCGTTGAGTGGGTTGTACGGTGCTAGTTAGATCCTGTGGTTAGTACTTAGATTCGTTTTTGGGGTTTTTTGCTTTTTGTGTTTCTGTTTGTAGACGGGTATAGAATTTTTTTTAAAGGCTATTCTAGGTTGAGCCTTGAGAGGGAGTGGTTTTTTCTGCATATTTTTTTTTTGTTTTTGGTTTTTTTTTCTCTGGAAGTTTTTCTTGTACTTCTAATGTTTAATAAAAATTTTGTCTTATAAAAAAACAAACTATGTACATACATACCTAAATCTTAAATGTTATCAATCCGCAAAGTTTATAAATACTTTGAGATTAAATGTCATTTTTAATATGTTCAGAAGCCAGGTAAAGACACAACCAATAGATATGAGACTTCAATTCAACTTTAGGGCATCAAGATCAGATTACTTCTTTTGAAAGCAGGATCATGTTTTACTTTATTTTACCAAATGAAAACGTTTACTCCACCACAAGTTATATATGCGTAACTAGAACAGAATGCTAATGAATGAAGGGACAATAATTTAATCCACCTCCAAACTTAGTGTGATATATACTTGAGCATGTATGTGTTGTGGAACATATATATACCAGTTTTTTAATGAAAATCAAGACTTTGATGAATTAAAAGCAATCCTTTTAGCATACAGTACTAAAAAAGAAAGACATACCCGTTCAGTGTTTTGGACTTGATTTTGATGATTGGATGGTGGCAATGCAAGAGGATAATGGCGGCTTAATCCTTCGAACGGTATCTTCTTGTTGGTAATCACCTTTTTCCTAAGGACACAATGAAGTGTTACTAGTTACTAGTACTACTGATTAACTTGAAAAGATATATTGCCAAGTAAACTAAAATAAAGACTCATTTTGATCGATTACCGTACCCCTTCTCATCAGCTGATAGCCGAGCCCGAGATTTTGGCTGCTGTGTTGCGAGAATTGACAGAGATGGTGCTGCAGGTGCACCAATTCCAGCTCCAAGTGGGCTCTAACATGTTGCAGACAATGGTGAATTGCAATGATATAGAGATGTATTTTTTTTTTACACCGACCGGTACCCGGATTTGGTTTGCCCAGAATCCGACTCATCCGGTCCGACCCAACTGAGCTCGCACTAAGCGATAGAGGTCTCCCTGCGAGGGTTGCTCCATACCCAAGGCTGGAACTCAAGACCAGTTGGTTAAGGGACCAAATGAACTACCACTTGACCAACTCCAAGTTTATTTAACACTTCTAACATAATTGATTTTTACATACACAGTGTTAAAACATTTATAATCAAGTAATTAAGAGTTTCATTTAATGATTATCCCGAAAAGTGTATGTAACACTTCTAACCATTCCGAAAAGTGTATGTAACACTTTTGGTTATCCCTCCTATCCCATGCACTTGTTAACCACGCTTATTTTAACAACATTTTGCTATATACTGCTTACCACTAGATCAACTCAACATGAATAAGTAACAAAGAGTTTAATCCTTAATTATTATCATGATTTACTTTTTTTGAAAAAAAATTGAATTTTGATGCAACATAAACATAAAGAATCTTACATGAGGATTTGTACTACAAATAAAATTTTTGCATTTGGATCATTTAAATTTTTTAACTTAGCATTTCTTTAACACGTAAATTTCAATAATCAGATACATTTATTGGTTTAAATTTAAAGAAATCTCAAATTATCTAATAGTTGAAAAAACTAAACTAAAGAGAGAAAAAAAAAACTGAGTTAGAGAATCCAAATCTTAAAATTTCCACTCAACAATAATTTTTAATTGGGATAGTTTGTTGATAGAAATGAGATATCATTGAGATGAATGAAATAAGTTTTCTCAAGAGTTTTATTTGAAAATATATATACTATGGTGTTATATTTAGCTAGTTTAGCTTAATTAATTATGCTATGATTCACTTCATACGTACTTGGGAACTTGGTATGATCATCGACCCTGATACTGGCAGAGGGTCACCACCGCTTCCCGAACTATTCCCAGTGCCTTGGGCAGCCGGCGGAGCAACAAGATCAAAAAAGGCTTCAATGTCTGGTGTCTCATCCACATTCATCAACCTGAATTTAATTTGGTTATAAAGCTAATTAATTATTTCCTCATTGTCTCTCGATGACAAATTTATGTATATAGATAAATTTGCTAAACAGATTATTATATTCGCAACCCTCTAATCTTGTGAATATTTTTAAGGAAGTTATAACTCTTAATGATTCGGTTGATGCTCCTCGAATAAATGTGGCTCCTACATAGAAATTTAAGGAGTCAAGACAACATTCATTTGCATCATGGGAGCTATGAGAGAATGTGAGTGTGTGAGATAAATTGTTTATATGGCCTATAAATAAAAAAAATAATAATGAAAAAAACTATTTGATTATAGATAATAAAACTGGGAGTAACATACACCAAATGTTGGGGCAATTTTGGTCAGCGATGATGTTGGTGCTTCAGAGCTGCTAACAACCAGAGAGTCCCAGAATCAAAATATATTTCAAATTATATAGATATATATATTATTAGGTCTAACCTTAAAGCTACTAAAGTGGTCAAATTAAAATATAAAGTTGTTATGTTAGATCAATACCTTGTTGGTAACTGGAGATGGTTGATTATTTCTTCTAGGCCAGCATCATCATCACTTCCTAATAAAAGATCTGAGAAGATTGAACTTTTCATGGGAATTGATTCTTCCTCCATCTCTGACCCCTATCAAAACAAGATACTTGTTATGATTTAATATCATATGTATGCATATTTAATATATGAATGAACCATCGCATTCATGCATGTGGTACACTTAATTTTCTTTTTATCTATGCCCTCAAATAAAAGTTTCTCCAGGCAATTGACAATGGAGGTGGAAAGAAAAAAAAAGTTAATTGAGACTGGCTAGAACATTTATCATATTTTTGAGCTAGAAATTTCGAAATAATTCAAAATTGTAAGATATGATGCGATGAGAATGTATCTAAACATACGACATTGACATTTTAAAATATTTGTGCTATTGGGGGACTTATCTTATAGAACATTTTTATCATGCAACCAAATTTTGGATGATTGCACAACAACCCCTCAATAAATGATTATTTGACAAATCATCTAGTGATGAATTCATGTTATAACCCCTTCAGTTTTATATAAATCAAAAATTGAATTCTTGGAATTTAACTCAATTTTAAAGTCTGGTTATTTCAATTTAGTCTTATTATGTGAAGTGACAATGATGTGTATTCATTGAATGATTTGTCACGCAAGGTTGTTGTGCAATTGTCCAAAATTTGGTTGTATAAAAGTAATGTCCATTATTATAGTCCGATTGGTGTAAATATTTTCTCCCTTTGTTTATCTTTATTTTAAATCCATTCCTTTTATATGGTCAACACCTTCTTTTAAAAAAGATTTAATTTAATATTTTAATATATATATATATATATATATCTAAATTATTTAAGGGTTTAGATTATTTAATGATTTAGATTTTGTAGATTTTGCAAAAAAGCGAAGAGGATTTTTTTTTTTTATTGAAGGGTGAGGATTTATTCAACTGGGCAAGCCCCACAAAAGGCAAGTCTGATAAAAAAAATTAAAGGATGAAATGAAATCAGGGACCTCAAACAAAATATTATCCCCAAGCTGAAAGGCATTTTTAGCCAAAATATCAGCAATTTTATTTCACCCTCTACCCTTAAAATGAACAATCATAGATTATAAAAAAAAAAAAAAAAATGAGCATTCATAACATTAAAAGAAAGAACAAGAGATCTACAATCTTGTAAAATCTCATTTAAATATATAGCTGCCACCAGAGTGAGGCTTGCTCCAAGCTGCAACCAAAGGAAGACAAACTGGCATATAATGGTTTGTATTATATTTTGCAAATTTGATTTTTGCTAAAAACAAGTGTTTTTAAATAAGCATAAAAAAACTTATTTTAAAAATAATTTTAATAAATGCAATAATATTTTAATATAGGATTGGAAATTAAAATAGTTTTCAAATTTATAATTCCTCGACAGGATAAAAGTTTAAAGGGAGGAGATGTGGAAATTGAATTGAATAAATATGTATGCTGACACTGTCGAAGATAAACCTTACCGATATAATCTTGTTTTTGAGCTTTATGTAGTGAACTTCTGCGATTGGAAATATGACCCCAAAAAAAAATATTCATAAGATCTCATGGGATATAAAAAAAAAAATCAAGATCCAGTCATCAAATAAAAATTCAAAAAAAATCTAAGGCAACTAGATCGAGGGTTGATTGAAACGTTACTCTATATTACTAAAAGGAAGATGTAGTTTGGTAAGAACCCTGTGTGAGTCTTTAAAAAAAAAAATAATAAAGAAGAAAGACATATATAGGGAATGGCATAGGGAATATAATACACTAAAATATCATAGCATTTTTTTCCATGTGATATTTTTCTTTGAAGGTAAAGGAAATTTTATTAAAATAGACTAACATTAGCAACAAAGCATAAATCATCTATCCCCACCTGGCCACCTTCAAGGAAGGGATGAAGGACACCTACAATAACATGAGTTCCAAGCTAGCCAAAAACAAGCACTAAATATGCATACAAGATAGCAACTGCTATGACAAACATACACACATCTAAAGATCGATGAAACACAATAGTAACTCTTATAAATTTATAAAAAAAAAAAAAAAATCTTACCAGAGAACAAGAATCTCTTTTGTTCCAGGTGAATGCTCGCTCGCTCTCACTGTTGCAAATATATATATATATATATATATATATATATATATATATATATATATATATATATATATATATATAAAAGTTGAGTCTTATGTTTTGACTCATCATTAAACAAGTCTTTATAAAATATTTTTTAATTATTTTGATGCGTTTTACAACTAACTAATATTCATGCATATTTTATAATCCACTTACATGTTCAAGCACCGTCTGACCAACCTCATTTTCCATTTTTGGTTTTTTAAAGTATCTATCCATGCAACTGGGTGATTAATCCTTTCGACATTATTGGATCATTTTGAGGGTTAGTCTCCCAGCAATGCCTCTTACATTCGCAAAATGCGAGAATCGAACCTCCAACCACTTGCTTAAGTAGCAACAGATCCCTTATCATTTATGCTAGTCTTCACTAATATAAATATAAAATTGTTTATCTAGACTTCTTGTCCGTATATATATATGCACAAAAAATATATATTTTACGAGAAGAATGACACTTCCACACTTTATCATTTTGAGATGTACGTAGAAAGTATAGGAATGATATATATATATATATATATATATATATATATATATATGTGTGTGTATGTATATAAAGTAATTGATAATGGTATGTAAAAAAATTTTGAAGGACCAAATTGATACATCCAAAAATCTCGAGAAACTAAATATATATTTATATATTTTCAAGGACCAAGTTGATACAAGGAAAAAAAAAGAGTAACTAAATTGATAGATCATCCTATAATAAAATGGTTATTAACTAAAAGTAAAATTAATAAAATCATGGTCAAAGATCAACAATAATAATATTAAAATGATTTAAAAAATGTTATATTATATTAAAATAAGGTTTCTAAATTCTCCCACATCACAGCATTTAACCAAATTAATGTATTAAAATTTTAGAATTTTGGAAAACAATAAAATATTTTTATTTTAAAAATCTATTAACTACTTACCATTATAAGCTAATTCTACTCTTTAATAAATAATGAGTCAATTCAAATACCCTCCAAATTTTCCAAGAAAATTTAATTTGAATGGTAAGAAATCAATTTATAACTCGCAAGTTCTTTTTATTGTATATGAGAATCTCATTATTGGGGTCCAATCTTCAATTATTGTGAATGCAAGAGGCTTTATTGGGAGATAATCCAAAAAAGTCCAATAAACAATATATCAAAATCAAGTTAAATGATTGAGAGACTTATATATAGGAATGTCTGCATGCTAACCTAAGATTTTGATACTTGACATTTTTTAAATTAAAAAAATAAAATAAAAAAACATAAAATACAAGTGTCACAATCTTATGTATAAGTTTGCATATAAGTCTCCCTGATTAGGTCTCTTAATATTTTTTTAAAAATAATTTATAATAGGGATTCAAGGATATTTCATATCATTCAACTATTATTAAACCAAATTTGCAAGTTCATTTAACCGTCAATGATTCTCTTAATTTCAACTTTTTTTCCCTTCTTTCTGTCTACTTTTTCCGTTTCACAATGTTTGGTAAAAAATAACAAATTTTTTTGTCTTAAACTAAATTTTTTGTCTTAAACTAAAGTTAAAGTAATAAATGAAAAGTTTAGAAATTTTAAAATTTGAATTTTGATTGGTTAATTAATGCAAAATGCATTAAATCATGCATTTGATAATTGATAGATATCTTAGACAAAATATTAAATGCATGTCTCCTTAATTTTTTAACTTTTCCAATTTGTTATGATCTTTGTGGGATGGAAGGAGTATAAATTAGTAATTCCTCTAATCCTATTTATAGGTCCACATTTTATACGGACCAAGGAAGATAATTATATTTTTGAAACTTTAAAAAGATATTTTAATATTATAATTTTATTTTCTTAACTTGCATTGAAAAATTCATAAATGTATTATTTCACGTTAATGAATAAAGAACAAATAAAAGAAAAGAGCAATAAATGCTTCCTAGAAAATAATACAAAGTGACTTATAAATAATACCAAAAACTTTTATAAAATGTCACATATAAAGAAGATTAGAGGGAGTATATTGTTTTAGTTTTTTTTGTCTTTCTCCAAATATTATGTTATTTAGAAAATCAATACTCTTTTATAATTTTTTTTTCAAATTATATTTTTATTTAACATATTCACTTTTTCATCACTAATTTATTCATTTATCTTTAATATATTATTCATATTTTTTTTATTATTAGTCTTTCTTCAATTATAAATGTGGATATTTTATTCAAAATATAACAAATTCTGAAATTATTATATATTATTTTTTAATATATATGCATAACTTTAAACCACCTAACTTATGAACAAAGAGATTGAAGTATTTTTAGTGCGGGTTTTTATAATCGATGCATCTAATGCATAGGATAAAAAAAATATTTATTGAAAATAAATATAAAAATGGTGTACTCAATAATGTATTTGGGTTTCTGGTATAAATATTAATTTTCCTATTATGTTGATTTATTATACGTCTATCCTATACACATGATACATCGCTTAGAAAAACTCTTTTAGCATTATTTACTTAAAATAGTGATTTCAATGATTTATTATTATTATTATTATTATTATTATTATTATTATTATTATTATTATCTCAAAAGGTTCATTTCCATTTAATTTTATGTTTTTTCATAACCAATCAAAATATTAATAAATTTCCTTATTTGATTATTATTTTAAATAATCAAATTAAAGTTACTACTTTTCCTAATCCTTGATTATTTTATTATTATAAGTTTTTACAATATTTTTTCAAATTTATTATACATTATTTTTGTTAGATGATTGATTTCTTTTTTCAGTTTCATCTTCAATTATTTCAAAATTCTTTTCAATGAAGAATGTTCACTCGGTTCATTTTTATCATTTCATTACTATTTTAAATAATGTATTTTTCATTCAGTTTCTTCGTCATTTATTTATTACTATTGTTTAAGATAGTTACTCTTTTCTGTTAAAAAAAAAAAGATAGTTACTCTTTTCATTTAGTTTCATTTTTTATTATCACAATTTTAGATTGTGACTTCTTTGGGATAATACTATGTTTAATGTTTTAATTATTATTATATCAAATACTCATTCTGTTCCATAAGTTAAGTTTTTTAGGTTATTGCACGTAAATTAAGAAATGAGTAAATGATGTAAGTATTTGGTATATTTTGACTAAATTATCCTCAATTAATAATAGGAGAGACAATAATAATAAATGTATGAAAATTATTAAATTAAAAATAGATGAAAAAATAGGTGGTGAAAAAGAGAATGAAATAAATAAGAGGAGTACTTGAAAAAAGAAGTATAAATGAATATTGAGTTTATAAAAAAACATAACTTATGATATAATAAAACACCTAAATGAACAGAAACTTATGAGACGAATAATGAGTAATTCACTTTTACAACGATAAACATTATTATAAAACCAGCTCTCACCCCGTGCAATGCATGGGTTATTGAAATTTTAATTTTTTTTATGTTAAATATTATTAAGTAAAATTTTTTTTATTATAAAGTAAAAATTATTATTACACAACAATAAAAAAATTATACAAAAAGGCATACACTCAAATCAAACCCTACACTTAAAAAAAATAATTTAAATGAGTTTGTTAAGAAATTTTGTACTTTTTGGTATACACAAAAAGTAACACTTTTTAGTTGATATCTTTTGTATTTATTTAATGAATAAATTAACATTTTCATATGATTATGAACTTTATTTTGAAGAATCAAAAGTAAATCATATTTAAATATTTTAATCTTTTTTGTTTGGTTGTATTATGAGTAAATTTAAGGATAAAATATAATATTCAGTATTTCATCGGACATGAAGACGACATTGAACTTGTTATTCTTGACTGTCTTGATTAACACATTGCATTTTATAAGGAATATAACGACTACTAATTTTTTTTAATATATTTTTACTATTATATTTGTTTATGTATAGATGAGTATTAAATTAATGTATTTATTATTTAATTAATTGATGAAGTAACACGTTTTTATATACAATTATGATATTATGATTAATTAGAGTGCAATCAAAATTAATTTTTTTTATATTTTTTGTTTGATGGTATCATGAGTATATTTAAGGATAAATCAAAATATTTCCTATTTCATGGAACATGATAATTTAGTATTATTTTAATATAAATTATCATATTAAAATTTAATATGATTATCACATTTATTATTATTATTCATATTTAAATATTTTAATATTTTTCATCGTTTATCTTATCTCAAGTTAATCATAAGATTACCAACATGGGTTGGGACGAGTGGTAAGCGGCTCGGTTTCGCTTAAACAAGGTCTCGAGTTCGAGTCCTTGTGAATGCAGAAAATTCATGTTGGGAGACTCACCTGCCATAGCCAGGCACGCGACCCGAGTCGGATCCGGATGTACCTAGGTAGTACTTAGGGAACCGGATGAGCAACCAAAAAAAAAAAGTTAATCATAAGATTTGATTCTAAAAAATCTTTATCCTATTGTTCTAATCATCATGAATTAGTTTTTTTCAATTTTTGAAATGTATGTACCTTTGTTTTTAATCTGTTACATTTTTTTGTAGAGATTATAACAACTAAAGTGTTTATTCATTGTAAATTTTTTAAAAAAATGATAATCATTATATTTAATCGTATATCCATATTATTTGTGATGTTTGAAAAAATCTATACTTTATTAGTATTTAATTTGTTTTATTTTTTAAAAAATATTGGAATAAAATAATATAAAATTATGTAAAAAAAATTTTAATTTTTATAAGATATTTTACCTTTATTATATTTTTTATTATAATTATCATTTAAATTTTAAATATATATATATATATTTTTTTGTAGTTTAGCTTTAGAGTTGACGAGTTGTGCCAAATATTAAGGGAATTTTGTGAGCTATGATGTATACTCCAAACCCAGCAACATGTATAGATTTATGATATCTCCATGGATTACGTGGAAATTTCTAGATGAGACATGCAAATTTTTTCTTATATATTTTATAAGTATTGAATCTATCTCGTATTTGTAATTTGTGGATAGCATAAAAAAATTTTATTCCCGAATATTCTAACCAAATAATCCCTAAGTTTTTTTATAGATTAATTCATCCGTTTTTTAATATAAAACTTTTATATTAATTATTATTTTTTCATAATTATTGTGATAAAAAAACAAATAAATTTATCTCGATAACACATTCAGATGAAGTGGTTACAGAAAAAGTAGGAAGAGATTTAGATTGAATTTAGCTATTTTTATCTTTATAAAAAAAACAAAACACATGTACTATCTCGATGTTATTTACCTACAAATGCTCTAGTGCGAATATTCCTTAAGCGAACAAACGTGGTGCCTCGAAAAAAATTCCCCACATGCATTGCAAGCAAAGATTAAGCACGGAAAAATCAAAGTTTTTTCTTTATAACAAAAAATATTTATAACTAATAGATGGGTACAATGAGTAACCGAAACCAAACAAAAGACGACCGTGCATAGCAGAGGAAAATAAATTCATGCATGTCGTAGAATTCATGTATAATTTGAAAAAGTAACCGTCCTTCTGGAAAAAGAAAGCTAATACCAAAAGAAGACGACCTTAATCACATCCAATAAATCAACAATAACTTATATAGTGATACATTGGAGTAGGTGATGGTTCATGAACAATAAAAAAGAGAGGAGAATGATGAAGAAGATAACTTTCATGACTTGAGAAATCATCATATTTATAATTTGAAATATGTGATAACTAAAAAGATATTTGGGTTTATCATGAACTCAAGCATTATCTCTTTGGGTTTATGGATCTTTTTGAGGATAATGATTTTTTTTAACGAAATGAGGATAATGATTCCACATATTCCACAATTATCAATTTTAAATATTAATTTTGGACAGATAATTTATTTAATTTTAAATTATAATTTTGATTAAAGACGATGTTATTTACCTACAAATGTCAGCTCTGGTGCGAATATTCCTTAAGCGAACAAACGTGGTGCCTCGAAAAGGGATGTTTATCTAACTACAAATGCTCTGGTGCGAGTATTCCTTAAGCGAATAAACGTGGTGCTTCGAAAAGGGATGTTTTTATATAAGTATAGTAGATAGTAGATAAAGAGCAAAAGTGGAGGTACTCAATTAATTATTTTTCTTACCTTTAAAAAGGTGGAGTATTTTTTGATGGACATATATCCCCTCGCTATTTTGGGCTCGCTTTGGGCCATCGCACTTATCACCCTTATAAGGGTTGGGTCCAATGGTAATCAATGCCAAGCTTCAATTATTCATAAGAGTTTCAGTCTATAAACCCCTTGGTTTAGCCCCCAAACCCCAATTTTACAAATATTCCCTAAATACCTTTTTTCTTATTCAAACTAATTTCCCCAAACCCCACTCCTTTGATCTCTTCCTCTCCCCACTCCTACGTTCTGGTTTTCCTCTTCTTCTTCTCTGAAGGTACGTCTTTTTTTATTGGTTCTTCATTCTTCTTCTTCGTTTTTTCTACTCCTTTTTTTTTTCCCTTTGTTTCTGTTATTCGTTTTTCTACTCCTTTTTTTCCCCTCTGTTTCTGTTCTTCATTTTTTTGTTCTGCGTTTTTTCTTCTTCTTTGCTATGCTATGTTTTTGTTCTTTGTTTTTTTTCTTCCTTTTTTTTGTTCTTCTTTTTTTCTTCGTTTTTTCTTCTTCTTCGTTTTTTTCTTCTTCTCTGCTATGCTATGTTTTTGTTTTTTGTTTTTTTTCTTCGTTTTTTTGTTCTTCTTCGTTTTGTTCTTCGTTTTTTCTTCTTCTTTGTTTTTTTCGTCTTCTCTGCTATGCTATGTTTTTGTTCTTTGTTTTTCATTTTTTTTTTTCGTTTTTTCTTCTTCTTTGTTTTTTTTCCTTACAATCCGTTTATTTAAACTTTTTTTTTAAAAAAAAAGTGATCTTAAAATACTTTCAAAAGCTGATTTTTGTTGTATACAAAGCTTTTATTTCGAGTCTGGTTACAATTATAATAAAATAATTTTAATAGAAACTCTTTTTATATAATACAGGAACCTTTTTAGATATAGCTTCTTGTAGAAGCGCTTTTCAGTTTTTTCAGCTTCTGTTTATTGTAAAAATCGAGATGTGAGTGCTAGAAGCGATTTCTTATTTAAAAAGTGATTTTTTTTTTATCAAACCGCTTTTTTTATAAGCAATTTTTTTTTTACTTTTTCATGGGGGGAAGCACACTTTCGGGATTTAAACCCGGGGTGCACTCACACTTTTGATATGCTGCAGTTGCATCTGTCAAATGAGCTGACTCTTGTAAACAATCAAACTGAAACTTAATAGCATAAAAGAAATTGTTAAGTTAACAGATACCATTAGGAGTATAACTTCCAATAACTGTAGATGGATTGCAATGCCTTGAATTCAATGACCTATAACCCCTTTGAAACACAGCTTGGCACACCTGGAAAAAAAATCAACAAATAAATCACAGTTCATAGAAAAATGCAAGTAAAAAAAAAGAATCAAGTGAGGTGAGAGAAAGATGTGAATGGAAAACAACCTTGGAGTCATAGAGAGTAAGGCGATTAAGGAGACTGAGGCCATGGGAACGAACCATTTGAGACTTGTGAATGATAAAAAAAAAACTTTGGAAGAGAGAGAGAATGGAAAGGGTTGGGGTTTGGTTTTTTTTTTCCAGAAATAGGATTGGGGTTTGGGGTTTGTTTTTCTATTTTGTAGGGAAAAATAGTAATAAGGTCATTTTAGTAATTTCTCAATTAAAATGGGGTTTGGGCCTAATAGAGGACGTTTGTAGACTAATACTCTATTCATAATAGATGCATGGAATCACTCCAACTATGGACTATGGGTACTTTAAAATAGGTGATCTGTACCATATATCATTCGGTATTATACACGTATAATATTTTTTGGTATGTATCAATTTATTATTATTATATTTGGGTATGAAGGTGTGGTCTAAAAAGGGAGATGAAAAGGAATGAGATTTTATGGTGAATAGGAGAAAACTTGTGCTTATTGCCATGGATGTTAAGCCCCACACACCTGGAATGAGATTTAGCTACTCTGAATTTATGATCAAACCTCTTCTTTTGATCATAAATTCTTTTACATGAGTTTTCCACCTTTTCTTCTTCTTTTTGTTTTTTTTTTCATTTGTTAGAATACAAGGTTTTTTTTTTATTATTAATTAACGATTTATGAGGTTCACCAATCAAAAAAGTGGTTATTATCTGCCTATCTTGATTCCTTTTGGTTCTATCATGATTTATGAGACAATCATGATAGAGATTGCTTCTGGGAATGTTTTTTGACCCGTGGATTTCGAATCTGAATTAGTATATTTTTGTATATTTGTCTTTCTAGATTCTATGTGTAAGAGAATATATGTGAGAATTGAACCAAGCATGAGTTTCATCTCTTTTGTTTTCTGTTTTGTCCTTGCATTAGTTAGAAAAGGGGTAACTAAAATTTTGCTTTCGATGCATTTGCGTAAAGAAAAAGAGCAATGAAGCAATGCGACGCCCGTGAAAAATTTTAGTGCTCAACCAAAATATTGCAGATTGCATAAGAGCTCTATAAATAAAGCTGAGTTCTTAAATTCAATATAGTACAGAGAACATAAATATTAGCTACTGTAAAATATAGACTCCAACAAGTTCTATTGTTTAACTGATGTCTATTTGTAAAAAAAAAATTAGTATATGTATTATTTGTTTTTTCAATACAATTTTTTTTTTAGGATAAATTTTGTCCTTTGAGTATTTTACATTTTTTAGGGGTGTAAGTGGTCCGGTCTGAGACCGCGAGACCGCTCGGATCGGACCGGATCGGACCGAAAAATGTGGTCTGGTCCGGTCTCGCGATCCGGTCCGATCCCGAAAAATTGAGATCATACTTGAATGGTCCGGTCCACGGTCTCACATATTATTAGACCGCTAGGACCGGATCGGACCGATAGAATTTAATAATTTAAAAAAAAATACAGAACCTAACTATATACAGATATACTAACCTAGTAACCTAATATATACTAACCCAAAAGCCTCTCATTACCATCACAGTCACTCATAACCACAATATTCACGGGTCTTTCTCTCTCCCACGACTCCAGCAGCCTCATTACCATCACAGCAGCTGCGCCGCCTAGATCTGCGCCGCTCGCATCCGCCGCTCGCATCCTCCGCTCGCATCCGCCGCGCTCGCATCCTCCGCTCGCCTTCCTCCGCTGCGCCGCTCCCATCCTCCACTGCGCCGCTCGAGTCCTCCGCTGCGCCGCTCGCCTTCCTCGATCTGCTCCGGTCCTCTCTCTTTCTCTCTCCCTCCGTTCTCTCTCACCGAGTCACCGATCTCTGTCCGCCGCCGCAGCTGCTGCTGCTTGGAGATGGAGAAGGAACCTTAGGGTTCCACGTGAAAAAAAACGCAGCAGATGGAGAGTTCCAAGTGAAAAATGGGCTGAAAGCCCAGTTAAAAAAAAACTTAAACAATTATGGTCTAAATAGACCGGACCGGACCGGGCCGTAATGGTCCGGACTGTAACGGTCCGGTCCGGTCTTTGCATATGAAAAACATTGAGACCGGACCGGATTGGACCACATAAATTTAATCGGTCCGGTCCATAAAGTCCATCAAAGACCGGACCGGACCGAACCGTTACACCCCTAACATTTTTACCATAGCATCTAAATTTTTACCAGGCAATTTTATTTTAATTACCAACATTTGACATCAGAGCTAGTTGTATCAAAACAGTAACAAGTTCAAGCACATGAGCAAATCAAGTTCAACAAATACAAACATTTGTTTTCAAGTTTAACGGAAAATCAAATTTTGCCACGTGAAAACGCTTAATGGAGTTGTGTTTAGAAACCAACGGCTATGAAGAAATCATCAAAAATGGTTTTGATGAGCCAGCCGATGAAAATAAAGAAACAGTCGATATGCAACAAGTAGAAAAAATCGTCTACTTAATGAAAAAACTTTATTTTTTATCTGTCAATTTGCGGAGTTGTCTGTTCTTGAGAAAATAAATTTTTTCATTCTAAGACAGTAAATGAGGCTTGGGAAGTTTTGCTCAAAACATATGGAGGTGCCGGCCCAGTCAAATGAATGCGGTTGAAAGACTTAAAACGTTAGTTCGAGCTAATGAAGCAAAGAAGAGATGAAAGCATTCATGACTATTTTTCACAAATGGACAAATTCGTCAACGAAATGAAAAAAACCGGTGACTATATAAAAGAGAAAGAAGTCGTGGAGAAAATCATGTGCACACTTCCAACTCGTTTTAATTACATGGTAGCCGCAATTAAAGAAGTAAAGGATCTCAACACAATGACTCTAAATGATTTGCAAGTATCTTTATAGTCACATGAGATGCGGATGAAAGAGATGACAAGTAACATGATTGAGCAAGCTAAGCATTAAAAGCTCAAACAAATATTTGAAATGAGGGACTTGTGCAAACAAAAGTGAACAACCATATTTTCAAAGGAAGATGGAGGAATTCTCAATCTGACTCAAGTTAAGGTACACGAGGTAATGACTCATTTAAAAATAAATTTAATATTTAATGTCATAAATGCCAAAAGTTTGGACATTTTCAATATGAATGCAAATCTCATATTTAGTGTCTTAACTTTAATAAGTATGGTCACTATAGTTGAGAATGTCGTGCTAAAACATTGAATATTAGAGAAAGTCATGCTCGAGTTATAAAAAGTGAAGATGGTATAAAGATGGTGCTTACAACAAGTAATATTGTAACGGATAAAAATGACAACCAGTGGTTGTTAGACACAAGGTGTAGTAAGCATCTAAGTGGGAAAAAAGAACTATTTTCTGACATAAATGAAAGTTACCGCACCTTATTCAAGATTGGTGACAACTCAAAGTTTGAAGTCTTGGGGACAAGAAAGATTGCCATTAGATTGGAAGATGGATCTTTGAATTATATTTCTGATGTATTTTATACACTTGGTATACGTCAGAATCTTTTAAGTGTTAGCAAACTAGTTAAAGGCATGATTTAAAATTCAACAAGAAGTTTGATGTTGAGATGAGCCTAGTAGCAAAGACAAACATGTCAAAGAATATATCGTCTATTTCCAATGAACATAAAGTATGATGCTGATCTATGTTGCAAAGCTACAGGTGTTGAAGATAACTAGCTCTAGCAGCATATGTGGTTGGGACATTTCAATTTGAAAACATCAAATTTCTTGCAAATAAAAAATCGGTCACTAGCTGGCCTATAAATGATGCAACATATGGGACTGGTCAAAAAAGAAAATGAGTTGTTGCATATATCAATAACTATAAATGAAGAACTTGATGGTAAAGCTGATGAATCACCAGAATCACCAACCAATGAACTATCAGATGTATCAACATCAAATTCACCACCTTGAAAGTATCCACAAAAAGAGCGACATCCACCTCCTCTTTTATAAGATTATGTAATTGGTAAAAATGATATAATACATGAGATAGGAAGGAATAGGCTACCTACTAAGCCTTATTTGCATACTATTATTCAATGACATATGAAGAAATATGATTGTTGTATTAAAGCAATGGATGAAGAGATTCATGCAATTGAGAAAAATTGAAGGAGTTGTGAAGGAAATTTTACCATGAAAAATTGCAAATTAGAGGAAATTTTCATTCTAAACTTAATGCTACCAAGATCATGAATTTTGGTTGAAAATTGAAAGAGTTATAGAGGAAAAAAAATAGGGCGAAATTGAAAGGAAAAGAAAAGTTAAATACGAAACTAAAAAAAACAAAAATAATGTAGAGGACTTAAACATGAGTTTTGTATATATGTTATATTTTTAACTTTTTTTTTGCTTAAATACTCCTTTGATCTTTTATCTTATCTTTAGGTTTCAATTTGGTTCTTTATCTCTAAAAAGAATTAATTTAGTCTTTCTCCAATGTTGGTCAATTTATCTTTCCGCAATAACAATATTAAATTTTCATTAGAATATACTAATTTTGAAGAAGATTCCTTTTTTCGGTCGCTGAATTCTGAATTTTCTTGCAAAGATATGCATTTTTCAACCTGTTTGATACTTTGATTGGTAAAATATCAATGTTATTATACTTTTTTGGGCTTTAATTTCATCCATGTTTTTGCCCATTTTATTTTAAAATTGCGAATTCCAACTACAAAATGCTAATTCTATTGATCAGAAAAGGAAATTCCGACAAAATCAATATATTTCGTTTAAATTCTAAAAACTGCCATAATAAAATAATGAAACTAACATACATTACGTTTAAATTCTAAAACTTTGTTTAAATTCTAAAAACTGCCATAATAAAATAATGAAACTAACATACATTACGTTTAAATTCTAAAACTGCCATAATAAAATAATGAAATTAACATACATTACAAATATAAATAACTAAATTAACTTTTTGTAAAAATAAATGACCAAATTAAAATTTAAATATAAGATAAAAGGCTAAAAAAATATTTAAACTTTTTTTTTAAAAAAAATGTTTTATACTCCCTCCGGTCATATATATAGGACATATTCTAGAAGCAATTTTTGGTCCTATATATAAGACATTTTGTATTTTCCATGCATCATTTATTGCTTTTTCTTTTTTTTGCCCTTATTAAATGCATGTGTTTTTTGTTGTTCATTAATGAGTGTGAATTTTTCAAGAAAAGTGGAGAGGGTAAAATTGTAATGTTACAATATATTCTCATAGAATTCATAAAACTAACTACTTTTCTTGGTCCGAGAAATATGGTTAAGTATGTCCTATATATAGGATCGGAGGGAGTAGTATCTAACCTAATGACGGTTCAAAAATTCACTTAACAATGAAAATAATGCCTCCTTGGAGAACTATTCCACTTAACAATGTTAATGCCCCAAGAAATATTGTTGACGCACAACAGGACAAGTAAAATGAATGGTGAACACTTTGATTGCCATGCCAGAAAAGACGGTTGCAACACAACGATTCATGAAAAACAATATAAATATCGATCCCAACGCTGATGCTCCTATTCTAAATTCAAACTTCCAAGGAATTGCTGGATTTAGGAAGGCTAAAGATGTCCCACAAATCGGTAGGAATTAACCAATTCACATTTCCAGGGTATAAGTAGTGTAAATAAATAGTTAAAGTTCCATCTTAAAACAAATTGACAATGAAATAATAAGTAGTTGAATAGGTATTTAAATCATCAATTCTCTTATTTAAATATTTGTATTTAACATCTACACGGGACACTTTCCTTTTTAGGTAAAAACTGGTGGATCCTGCAATTTCTTTTTCTTACAAGATCCACTGTCAACCCCAGATGTCAAATACGTTAAATAAACATTTTCCTTAAATCATACCACAGATGATAAGACATGCGATGTACAACTTACTTTCAAGTTTCAACATATATCAAAAGCTTTGAAACGACGACGATGATGATGGCTGGCTCATAACAAATACGATAACTTGGGCCAAATTCACTACATGATCCAGTTTGTGAGCTATTGAGCTTTCTCTTGGATCCCCCTTTTGTGGATATGTATTGCTTCTAGAGTATATATACTAGAAATTAGAATCAAAACTTACCACTCATATGTATGCTTAGAGGCTAATGGTATATATCAGTATGCTAATAAGCTTGGCGAAACTCATAGATGACTACATGTGCTATATGAAAAACAAAATCCAGAATCATACTCCTCAACTTGTATTCATTTATGAACATAAGGAAATCCACACTAAAAAAACAGTGAAATATGCAGAAAACTATATAAATGTGTCACACTCTAAGCCGTACATGACTTGATTCCAACTATGGACATGAGAAAGTGGAGCTTTTCATTGATTTCGGCAGGGTCACAGGAGTTCTCCTTGAGAAAAGTTGGTGGCTCAACTCCAGTGAAGATGTAGAGAGCCTTTAATTCATCCACGCACGTTGCTTGTGTTGCACCTTCACATCCTATTATCTTACGGATGACTTGAATCTGTTTCCATATGCTCTCTTCATCATTGAATACAATCTGCAAATTCCAAGCACAAAGTCATGGTAGACAGCACTCCACCCAAACATCACAGTATCACACACATAATCTCATGCATCGAAGCTGAATGCACTTAGATGTTCTCTAATCTATTATACTGTGGCATAAGTTTTATATGATTTATTATTGCTGAATTATGATTGGTGAATCTACACATACAAGAATTGTAAGACCAAATTTACTAGTTTAATCAACATCCATGAACTAGGAATTGATAATAATATTCGGTTTGGAATCATTTTGTATCATTTTGTATGGTAAGCAGTTGGGAATCTTCTATATAATTATTTGATTTATTTCCATATGGAATGGAACAAAAATCAAAAGCAAGGTTAAAGTTTATAAGTATAAGCAAAATTTATTGGATTTAGAAATCAAAAAAGAAAAAACCAAGTAAATCCTACTGAACTAGTTCTTAACAACATAAATATAATTAACACCAAGTCCCTAAAGTATAATTAGGAATTCACTTTAACTTCTAATAACAACAAGACCGTTTATAAATACACATAAATTGGGCCTTGACCTGATGAGAAGAGCACATAATGTCTTCTCCAGAGGAACATTCAGATGGCTTAAACTTGTTTTCTGCCGTTGAAACAAGAACCTCCATATGATCTGTATGCCGATCAATCATAACATTATTTGAAGATTCTGCAAGCATATAAATAAATTAATTTCAGCTTCCATGGATCGAAGCAAATACTATTAGCCATCAAGGAAACATTAAATGAAATACACAATGGAAATGGCATATATATATATATATATGCATATATATATATGCATATATATATATATATATAGTCTATGGCCTAACCTTCATGCAAATCAATTGAATATGAGTACACCTCAAGGTCTACTATCTTTTCATCAAACTTGCTTTCATCAGCAATTCCTCTAGCATCTGCATCTGATGAGTCCATAATTTCATTATATTCATGCAACTGAGATTCCTGATTTGCAAAGTCAGGAACATCATTATCAAACTTCCGTTCTTCTATTATAATAGACCCATCTAGTAGAGGCTTTGGTTCCTGTTCAACAATCATATGCATATCAATTTTTTCATTGGTAACCTCAGCTGCTAAAACATTACACTCCTCCATCCTCAGCAAGTCTCCATCTGATTCAGCTTTACTTGTTTCATGTTGGAAACTTTTTCCATCCAGAAATTCAGAAGCTTCAGCTTCAGCCATATGGTTTTGTGAGTCATTGATATTATCAACCCTATACTCATCCTCATCTCTAATTTTTATCACTTGAGATTGAGAAGCTTCAGCTTCATTCAATGAGTTTTGTGAGTCATTGATATTAACATTATCAACCTTATATTCTTCTCCACCTCTACCCTCATCTCTAATTTTCTCTAACAATCCCTTTGTTTCTCTTTGTAACTCTTCTTGACCTATCTCCTTATCATCACATTCTTCAAAAGCAACAATAGCAACCTCAAAGGGTGTCTTAAAATATTCAGTATCATTGCCTTGTTGCTCTTTGTGTTTGACTATATCATCATCATAGATAGTATTATTATTAATATGTGTAGTAGGTGTAGTAGGGAGAAGCTTACTCATTAAATTCTGGGTGCAAGCATGAGTAGCATATAAGAATGCATAAGGCATGGAAACAGCAAGGCCAATTGCAGAAGCAACCACAAGTGGTGGAACAACAATAGGGGCAGAGGATGCTATGAAACCAGCCACTAAAATTTTCTTTCCCAGTGTGAAATTATTACTATTCCACTCTTCATCTTCTGCTTCTTGTTTTTCCATCTTATGTTATATCCTGAAATTAAATGTGCTTTCTATCTGTTAGGATCATTAGTAATTGACAAAGTTAATGGAGTGAAAAGAGAATAATTGAATAAGGAAGAGTTGGAACTTGGAAGGAAAAGAATTTAATCGTTCAATATAGCTAAATACTCCCCCTCTAAGGCAGGAAGGTAGATGTTACTATTACATATTGACCATTTGAGACCGGTTTCGCATTGCTTTTGAGACCGGTTCCGAATCGGTCTCAAAATTGGCAGTCTTGTTTCCTTTGCCCAAACAAGATTGGTTCCGAACCGGTCTTGTTTGGAAATAACAACACTGGTTCTGAACCAGTCTGAAAATGAAAATGGAACATGCCTCAATTAAAATCCGAACCAGTCTCGTTTAATGTTTTGAACTGCTCTATATTAAAATTGAATCTATTTGAGTTGTATTTTAGGAGTCTAAACCCGCTTAAATATTGGATTTATTTGGGCCCGGCTAGTTGGGCCACTTTTTTCGTCGGCTCTAAATCAAAGGTTAGAAAGTAAAATCAAGCCTAAATAATCACAAGGATGAAGAAAGAATGGATTCATTGAAGAATCATCAAGTGAAGGAAATAAAGCCATGATTCGTTCATAGATCCAATTGAAGAAATCGAAAGGAAATAAGATGTTTGGTTGCTGAGAAAATGCGGGATAGTAAAAGAAAGTGGGGGAAAATCAAAGAGAGAATCATGGAAAGAAATGCTAATAACATATTAGAGCTGGAACTTGTGTAATCAATCACGAGAAATGTATTCCTCAAAATGAAATGAAGTTACATGAAGAATATATATAGTTAGTTGAGTGACTAGCACCCCAAGCTTTCATCGCTAAGTGCATGTTTGGATGCACGTTAGATTTCTTTTGAATTGATTTTGAGAAGCATAAACTACTCATATTTGCTTCATATTTAACGTGATTTGGGTCCTGATGTGATTTTTCACCGCCAAACCAAACATGCACTAATTGACTAGCTTAATTGTATCTAACCAAAGCAGTTATTGTTATTAATTTAATCACTAACTATAGCTCAAAAGTAAGCAAAATGTATTTATAACAAACATTATAGCGGATAAAGAAAAAAAAAAGTGTAGGTGGATAAAGAAGTGTGTTTCTTCTGCTTCTATGTCAATTTTGGTTAATGGCAGTCTTATTTCTGAATTTATGTTGGAGCGTGGTTTACGCCAAAGGGATCCTTTGTCCCCTTTCCTGTTCTTGATTGTTGCCGAAGGTCTTAATGGCTTGATAAGGAGAGCGGTGGAGATTGGGAGATTTAATTTAAACAGTGTATGGTAGGGAGGGGTGAATTTGGAATTAGTCTTCTTCAGTACGCTGATGATGCAGTCATTATAGGTGATGGCTCAAATACAAATGCGGTAGTGATCAAATGTATCTTGAGAATGTTCGAGCTCTGTTCTGGGTTAAAGGTAAATTTCAGCAAGAGTCATCTGCTGGTGGTGAATATTGGTCCTGTAAGGGTGCACTCCGTGGCGGGTTTTCTGAATTGTATAGCTAGTAAATGGCCTCTGAATTTCCTTGGTATTCCTATTGGTATTAATCACAGGAAAGGTGTTTATTGGAATCGGTTAGTGGATATGACGAAGAAAAGGTTATCATCATGGAGTAATAGATATCTGTCCTTTGGAGGGAGGGTGGTTTTGTTGAACTCTGTCCTTAACGCGCTGCCTTTTTATCTTCTTTCCTTCTACAAGGCTCCAAAAAAGGTGGTAAGCACTTTAATTAAAATTCAACGTCAATTTCTTTGGGGAGGGTGTGGGGTTAAAAGAAAAATTCCTTGGGTTAAATGGGATACAATTTGTAGAGAGAGGGAGAAGGGAGGTCGGGTTGAGAGTAAAACACTTAAGGTCTTTTAATTTAGCTGGAGACTTTTGGCAGGATGTGTGGGGATGTGTGGGTAGGGAATGAGAAGTTGAAGGAGAGGTTCCCAAGATTGTTTTCTTTAAGTGTTGCTAAAAATGACTCTGTTAAGGATTTAGGCAGGTGGGTTAATGGTGTTTGGGTCTGGGATTTTAAGTGGAGGAGGGAATTATTTGTTTGGGAACATGAACTTCTTAACGAGTTATCGTCTGTAGTTGGAAACTTTGTTTTGCATCAAGATAAACAGGACTTGTGGTGGTGGCGTCCAGAAGCAGAGGGAGATTATTTTGTCAGATTTGTGTACCATGAATTGCATGATAAACATGCTACACAATCGGAGGCATATTTTAAGACTCTATGGAAGGCAACAACACCTCTAAAGGCAATTGCGTTCGGTTGGAGAGTTATTATTAATAAAGTACCTTTCAAGGTGAACCTGATGCGTTGCGGAATTCTACTAGAAGCTGAACAGGTATTATGTGTCTTATGTAGAGAAGATAAAGAGATGACACGTCATTTGTTTTTCAAAATGTAGGTGCTCCTACAAGGTGTGGCAAGAGATTTATAATTGGTTTGGTTTTGAATCTGTTCTGCATAATGATGGTATGCGGCATTACGAACATCATTTAGAATTGATACATAACATGAGGGTTAGACACTGCTGGTCTTTGGTTTGGTTAACGTGTATCTGAGTAATTTCGGAATGGAGGAATGACAAGGTTTTCAAAGAAGAAAGTCAAGTTACGCAAAATATGGTGGACAAGATTCAAGTTAAATCCTGGCTTTGGTTAAAAGGAAAATATAAGAAAGGATGTATATCTTTTTATGAATGGATTTCAAACCCAATACAAAGCTTGATGGCTTACTGTCGTTGAGTGGGTTGTACGGTGCTAGTTAGATCCTGTGGTTAGTACTTAGATTCGTTTTTGGGGTTTTTTGCTTTTTGTGTTTCTGTTTGTAGACGGGTATAGAATTTTTTTTAAAGGCTATTCTAGGTTGAGCCTTGAGAGGGAGTGGTTTTTTCTGCATATTTTTTTTTTGTTTTTGGTTTTTTTTTCTCTGGAAGTTTTTCTTGTACTTCTAATGTTTAATAAAAATTTTGTCTTATAAAAAAACAAACTATGTACATACATACCTAAATCTTAAATGTTATCAATCCGCAAAGTTTATAAATACTTTGAGATTAAATGTCATTTTTAATATGTTCAGAAGCCAGGTAAAGACACAACCAATAGATATGAGACTTCAATTCAACTTTAGGGCATCAAGATCAGATTACTTCTTTTGAAAGCAGGATCATGTTTTACTTTATTTTACCAAATGAAAACGTTTACTCCACCACAAGTTATATATGCGTAACTAGAACAGAATGCTAATGAATGAAGGGACAATAATTTAATCCACCTCCAAACTTAGTGTGATATATATATATATATATATATATATATATATATATATATATATACTTGAGCATGTATGTGTTGTGGAACATATATATACTAGTTTTTTAATGAAAATCACGACTTTGATGAATTAAAAGCAATCCTTTTAACATACTAAAAAAGAAAGACATACCCGTTCAGTGTTTTGGACTTGATTTTGATGATTGGATGGTGGCAATGCAAGAGGATAATGGCGGCTTAATCCTTCGAACGGTATCTTCTTCTTGGTAATCACCTTTTTTTTCCTAAGGACACAATGAAGTGTTACTAGTTACTAGTACTACTGATTAACTTGAAAAGATATATTGCCAAATAAACTAAAATAAAGACTCATTTTGATCGATTACCGTACCCCTTCTCATCAGCTGATAGCCGAGCCCGAGATTTTGGCTGCTGTGTTGCGAGAATTGACAGAGATGGTGTTGCAGGTGCACCAATTCCAGCTCCAAGTGGGCTCTAACATGTTGCAAACAATGGTGAATTGCAATGATACAGAGATGTATTTTTTTTAATGTACACCAACCGGTACCCGAATCTGGTTTACCCAGAATCCAACTCATCCGATCTGACCCAACTGAGTTCACACTAAGCGGTAGGAGTCTCTCAACGAGATTGCTCCATACCCAAGGCTCGAACTCGAGAATCCAAATCTTAAAAATTCCACTCAACAATAATTTTTAATTGGGATAGTTTGTTTATAGAAATGAGATATCATTGAGATGAATGAAAGTTTTCTCAAGAGTTTTATTTGAAAATATATATACTATGGTGTTATAGTTAGCTAGTTTAGAAAATCTTACCAGAGAACAAGAATCTCTTTTGTTCCGGGTGAATGCTCGCTCGCTCTCACTCTTGCAAAAATATATATATATAAAAGTTGAGTCTTATGTTTTGACTCATCATTAAAAAATATATTAAAAAAGGTCTTTATAAAATATTTTTTAATTATTTTGATGCGTTTTACAACTAACTAATATTCATGCATATTTTAGGATGCACTTACATATTCAAGCACCGTCTGACCAACCTCATTTTCCTTTTTTGGTTTTTTAAGGTATCTATCCATGCAACTAAGTGACTAATCCTTCCGATATTGTTGGATCATTTCGAGGGTTAGTCTCCCAGCAAGGCCTCTTACATTCGCAAAATGCGAGAATCGAACCTTCAACCACTTACTTAAGTAGCAACAGATGCCTTACCATTTATGCTAGTCTTCACTAATATATAAATATAAAATTGTTTATCTAGACTTCTTTTCCGTTTATATATATGCACAAAAAATATATATTTTACGAGAAGAATGACACTTCCACACTTTATCATTTTGAGATGTACGTAGAAAGTATAGGAATGATATATATATATATATATAAAGTAATTGATAATGGTATGTAAAAAAATTTTGAAGGACCAAATTGATACATCCAAAAATCTCGAGAAACTAAATATATATTTATATATTTTCAAGGACCAAGTTGATACAAGGAAAAAAATATGAGTAACTAAATTGATAGATCATCCTGTAATAAAATGGTTATTAACTAAAAGTCAAATTAATAAAATCATGGTCAAAGATCAACAATAATAATATTAAAATGATTTTAAAAAATGTTATATTATATTGAAATAAGGTTTCTAAATTCTCCCACATCACAGCATTTAACCAAATTAATGTATTAAAATTTTAGAATTTTGGAAAACAATAAAATATTTTTATTTTAAAAATCTATTAACTACTTACCATTATAAGCTAATTCTACTCTTTAATAAATAATGAGTCAATTCAAATACCCTCCAAATTTTCCAAGGAAATTTAATTTGAATGGTAAGAAATCAATTTATAACTCGCAAGTTTTTTTTATTGTATATGAGAATCTCATTATTGGGGTCCAATCTTCAATTATTGTGAATGCAAGAGGCTTTATTGGGAGATAATCCAAAAAAGTCCAATGAACAATATATCAAAATCAAGTTAAATGATTGAGAGAGTTATATATAGGAATGTCTGCATGCTAACCTAAGATTTTGATACTTTGACATTTTTTAAATTAAAAAAAATAAAATAAAAAAACATAAAATACAATTGTTACAATCTTATGTATAAGTTTGCATATAGGTCTCCCTGATTAGGTCTCTTAATATTTTTTTTTAAATAATTTATAATAGGGATTCAGGGATATTTCATATCGTTCAATTATTATTAAACCAAATTTGCAAGTTCATTTATTGTTGTTTTAAACCGTCAATGATTCTCTTAATTTCAATTTTTTTCCCTTCTTTCTATCTACTTTTTCCGTTTCACAATGTTTGGTAAAAAATAACAAAATTTTTTGTCTTAAACTAAAATTTTGTCTTAAACTAAATTTAAAGTAATAAATGAAAAGTTTAGAAATTTTAAAATTTGAATTTTGATTGGTTAATTAATGCAAAATGCATTAAATCATGCATTTGATAATTGATTGATATCTTAGACAAACTATTAAATGCATGTCTCCTTAATTTTTTAACTTTTCCAATTTGTTATTATCTTTGTGGGATGGAAGGGGTATAAATTAGTACTTCCTCTAATCCTATTTATAGGTCCACATTTTATACGGACCAAGGAAGATAATTATATTTTTGAAACTTTAAAAAGATATTTTAATATTACAATTTTATTTTCTTAACTTGCATTGAAAATTTCATAAATGTATTATTTTACGTTAATGAATAAAGGACAAATAAAAGAAAAGAGCAATAAATGCTTCCTAGAAAATTATACAAAGTGACTTATAAATAATACCAAATTTTTTTATAAAATGTCACATATAAAGAAGATTAGAGGGAGTATATTGTTTTAGTTTTTTTTTTCTTTCTCCAAATATTATGTTATTTAGAAAATCAATACTCTTTTATAAAATTTTTTTTAATTATATTTTTATTTAACATATTCACTTTTTCACCACTAATTTATTCATCTATCTTTAATACTTTATTCATATTTTTTATTATTATTACTCTTTCTTCAATTATAAATGTGAATACTTTATTCAAAATATAACAAATTCTTAAATTATTATATATTATTTTTTAATATATATGCATAACTTTAAACCACCTAACTTATGAACAAAGAGATTGAAGTATTTTTAGTGCGGATTTTTATAATCGATGCATCTAATGCATAGGATAAACAAAAAAAAATATTTATTGAAAATAAATATAAAAATGGTGTACTCAATAATATATTTGGGTTTCTGGTATAAATATAATTTTTCCTATTATGTTGATTTATTATACGTCTATCCTATACACATGATACATCGCTTAGAAAAACTCTTTTAGCATTATTTACTTAAAATAGTGATTTCAATGATTTATTATTATTATTATTATTATTATTATTATTATTACTATTACTATTATTATTATTATTATTATTATTATTATCTCAAAAGGTTCATTTCCATTTAATTTTATGTTTTTTCATAACCAATCAAAATATTAATAAATTTCCTTATTTAATTATTATTTTAAATAATCAAATTAAAGTTACTACTTTTCCTAATCCTTGATTATTTTATTATTATAAGTTTTTACAATATTTTTTCAAATTTATTATACATTATTTTTGTTAGATGATTGATTTCTTTTTTCAGTTTCATCTTCAATTATTTCAAAATTCTTTTCATGAAGAATGTTCTCTCGGTTCATTTTTATCATTTCATTACTATTTTAAATAATGTATTTTTCATTCAGTTTCGTCGTCATTTATTTATTACTATTGTTTAAGATAGTTACTCTTTTCTGTTAAAAAAAAAAGATAGTTACTCTTTTCATTTAGTTTCATTTTTTATTATCACAATTTTAGATTGTGACTTCTTTGGGATAATACTATGTTTAATGTTTTAATTATTAGTTAAGTTTTTAGGTTATTGCACGTAAATTAAGAAATGAGTAAATGATGTAAGAATTTGGTATATTTTGACTAAATTATCCTCAATTAATAATGGGAGAGACAATAATAATAAATGTATGAAAATTATTAAATTAAAAATAGATGGAAAAATAGGTGGTGAAAAAGAGAATGAAATAAATAAAAGATACTTGGAAAAAGAAGTATAAATGAATATTGAGTTTATAAAAAAACATAACTTATGAGATAATAAAACACCTAAATGAACAGAAACTTATGAGACGAATAATGAGTAATTCACTTTTACAACAATAAATATTATTATAAAATAAAGAGCAAAAGTGGAGGTACTCAATTAATTATTATTTTTCTTACCTTTAAAAAAAAAGTTGGAGTATTTTTTTATGGACATATATCCCCTTACTATTTTGGGCTCGCTTTGGGCCATCGCACTTCTCACCCTTATCAAGGGTTGGGTCCAATGGTAATCAATGCCAAGCTTCAATTATTCATAATAGATGCATGGAATCACTCCAACTATGGACTATGGGTACTTTAAATAGGTGATCTGTACCATATATCATTTGGTATTATACACGTATAATATTTTTTGGTATGTATCAATTTATTATTATTATATTTGGATATGAAGGTGTGGTCTAAAAAGGGAGATGAAAGGGAATGAGATTTTATGGTGAATAGGAGAAAACTTGTGCTAATTGCCATGGATGTTAAGCCCCACACACCAGGAATGAGATTTAGCTACTCTGAATTTATGATCAAACCTCTTCTTTTGATCATAAATTTTTTTACATGAGTTTTCCACCTTTTCTTTTTTTTTTCCATTTGTTAGAATACAAGGTTTTTTTTTATTATTAATGAATGATTTATGAGGTTCACCAATCAAAAAAGTGGTTATTATCTGCCTATCTTGATTCCTCTTGGTTAATTATCATGATTTATGAGACAATCATGATAGAGATTGCTTCTGGGAATGTTTTTTGACCCGTGGATTTTGAATTTGAATTAGTATATTTTTCTTTCTAGATTCTATGTGTAAGAGAATATATGTGAGAATTGAACCAAGCATGAGCTTCATCTCTTTTGTTTTCTCCTTGCACTAGTTAGAAAAGGGTAACTAAAATTTTGCTTTCGGTGCACTTGCGTAAAGAAAAAGATCAATGAAGCAATGCGACGCCCGTGAAAAATTTTCAATATATATAGTACAGAGAACATAAACATTAGCTATGAGAAAAATATAGTCTCCAACAAATTTTAATGTTTAACTGATGTCTATTTGTAAAAAAAAAAAAAATAGTATATGTATTATTTGTTTTTTCAATACAAAATTTTTTTAGGATAAATTTTGTCCTTTGAGTATTTTACATTTTTTTCCATATATAGCATCTAAATTTTTACAAGACAATTTTATTTTAATTACCAACATTTGGCATAAGAGCTAGTTGTATCAAAACGGTAACAAGTTCAAGCACATGAGCAAATCAAGTTCAACAAGTACAAACATTTGTTTTCAAATTTAACGGGAAATCAAATTTTGCCACATGAAAACGCTAAATGGAGTTGTGTTTAGAAACCAAAGGCTATGAAGAAATCATCAAAAATGGTTTTGATGAACCAACCGATAAAAATAAAGAAACAGTCGATATGCAACAAGTAGAAAAAATCGTCTACTTAATGAAAAAACTTTATTTTTTTATCTGTCAATCTACGGAGTTGTCTGTTCTTGAGAAAATAAATTTTTTCATGCTAAGAGAGTAAAGGAGGCTTGGGAAGTTTTGCTCAAAACATATGGAGGTGTTGGCCCAGTCAAACGAATGCGGTTGAAAGACTTAAAACGTTAGTTCAAGCTAATGAAGCAAAGAAGAGATGAAATCATTCATGACTATTTTTCACAAATGCGCAAATTCGACAACGAAATAAAAAAACCCGGTGATTATATAAAAGAGGAAAGAAGTCTTGGAGAAAATCATGTGCACACTTCCAATTCGTTTTAATTACATGGTAGCCGCAATTAAAGAAATAAAGGATCTCAACACAATGACTCTAAATTATTTGCAGGTATCTTTATAGTCACATGAGATGCAGATGAACGAGAAGACAAGTAACATGATTGAGCAAGCTAAGCATTAAAAGCTCAAACAAATGTTTGAAATGAGGGACTTGTGCAAAGAAAAGTGAACAACCATATTTTTAAAGGAAGATGGAGGAATCCTCAATCTGACTTAAGTCAAGGTACACAAGGTAATGACTCATTTCAAAATAAATTTAATATTTAATGTTATAAATGCCAAAAGTTTGGACATTTTCAATATGAAGGCAAATCTCATATTTAGTGTCTTAACTTTAATAAGTATGGTCACTATAGTTGAGAATGTCGTGCTAAAATATTGAATACTAGAGAAAGTCATGCTCGAGTTATAGAAAGTGAAGATGGTATAAAGATGATGCTTACAACAAGTAATATTGTAGCGGATAAAAATGACAACCAATGATTGTTAGACACAAGGTGTAGTAAGCATCTAAGTTGGAAAAAAGAACTATTTCTGAATGAATGAAAGTTACCGCACCTCATTCAAGATTGGTGACAACTCAAAGTTTGAAGTCTTGGGAACAAGAAAGATTGCCATCAGATTGGAAGATGGATCTTTGAATTATATTTCTTGTTTATTTTATACACATGGTATATGTCAGAATCTTTTAAGTGTTAGCAAACTAGTTGAAAAGGCTATGATTTAAAATTCAACAAGAAATGTTGCCCCATTAATTATGTTGAAATGAGCCTGGTAGCAAAGACAAACATGTCAAGGAATATATCGTCTATTTCCAATGAACATAAGGATGAACATAAAGTATGATGCTCATCTATGTTGCAAAGCTACAGCTGTTGAAGATAACTAGCTCTAGCAACATATGTGGTTGGGACATTTCAATTTGAAAACATCAAATTTCTTGCAAATAAAAAATCGGTCACTAGATGGCCTATAAATGATGCAACATGAGATTGGTCAAAAAAGAAAATGAGTTGTTGCATATATCAATAACTATAAACGAAGAACTTGATGATAAAGCTGATGAATCACCAACCAATGAACTATCAGATGTATCAACATCAAATTCACCACCTTGAAAGTATCCACAACAAAAGTGGCATCCACCTCCTCTTGTGTATGATTATGTAATTGGTAAAAATGATATGATACATGAGATAGGAAGGAATAGGCTACATACTGAGCCTCATTTGCATATTATTATTCAATAACATATGAAGAAATATGATTATTGTATTAAAGCAACGGATGAAGAGATTCATGCAATTGAGAAAAATTGAAGGAGTTGTGGAGGAAATTTTACCATGAAAAATTGCAAACTAGAGGAAATTTTCATTCTAAACTTAATGATACCAAGATCATGAATTTTGGTTGAAAATTGAAAGAGTTATAGAGGAAAAAAAAACATATAGGACGAAATTGAAAGGAAAAGAAAAGTTAAATGACGAAACTAAAAAAACAAAAATAATGTAGAGGACTTAAACATGAGTTTTGTATATATTATATTTTTAACCTTTTTTTTTTGCTTAAATACTCCTTTGATCCTTTATCTTATCTTTAGGTTTCAATTTGGTCCTTTATCTCTAAAAAGAATTAATTTAGTCTTTCTCCAATGTTGGTCAATTTTATCTTTCCGCAATAACAATGTTAAATTTTCATCAAAATATACCAATTTTGAAGAAGATTCCTTCTTTCGGTTGCTGAGTTCTGCATTTTCTTGCAAAGATATGCATTTTTCAACATGTTTGATACTTTGATTGATTAAATATCAATGTTATTCTACTTTTTTGGGCTTTAATTTCATCTATATCTTTGCCCATTTTATTTTAAAATTGCGAATTCCAACTACAAAATGTTAATTCTATTGATCAGAAAAGGAAATTTAGAATAAATCAATATATTTCGTTTAAATTCTAAAACTGCCATAATAAAATAATGAAACTAACATACATTACGTTTAAATTCTAAAACTGCCATAATAAAATAATGAAATTAACCTACATTAGAAATATAAATAACTAAATTAACTTTTTGTAAAAATAAATTACCAAAATAAAATTTAAATATAAGATAAAAGGCTAAAAAAAGTATTTAAACTTTTTTTTAAAAAAATGTTTTATACGGAGTAGTATCTAACCTAATGACGGTTTAAAAATTCACTTAACAATGAAAATAATGACTCCTCGGAGAACTATTCCACTTAACAATGTTAATGCCCCAAGAAATATTGTTGACGCACAAAAGGACAAGTAGAATGAATGGTGAACACTTTGATTGCCATGCCAGAAAAGACGGCTGCAACACAACGATTCATGAAAAACAATACTCCCTCTAGTCTTATTTATAGGGCATACTTAACCATATCACACAGACTAAGGAGGGTAGTTAGGTTTCTTGAAACTTTAAAAAAATACTTCAACATTACAATCTTACCCTCTTAACTTGCATTGAGAATTTCACAATGTATTACTTCACATTAATAGACAAAGGGCAAATAAGAGAAAATAAGAATAAATGTCTCCTTATAAATAGGACCAAAGAATCCTTATAGAATGTGACTTATAAATAAAACCGGAGGGAGAATAAATATCGATCCCAACGCTTATGCTCCTTTTCTAAATTCAAACTTCCAAGGAATTGCTGGATTTAGGAAGGCTAAAGATGTCCCACAAATCGGTAGGAATTAACCAATGCAATTCACAGTTCCAGGGTATAATTAGTGTAAATAAATTGTTAAATTTTCATCTCAAAACAAATTGACAATGAAATACTCCCTCCGGTCCTATTAATAAAACCTTTTTAAGGTTTTTATTTTGGTACTCCCTCCGGTCCTATATATATGTCACACTCTAGAAAGTTTTCTTGATCTTAATTATAAGTCACTTTATATTTTCTATGCATCATTTATTGATTTTTCTCCTCAGTCTCTCTTTCTTTTTTCTCTCCGAAGAACCCCAGACTTATTCGATGAGCTGAAACCGTGTTACGAGCTCAAAATCTTATTAAACCAAATCTTATATCTCAAAATCAGACCCCTCGAGCTCAAAACCAGATTCTGAAGCATAAATCACAGAATCTAGATTTGTGAAGTTACGAGATGTGTGTTAATGCCATTGCCAATATTGAATTCCTTTCATCAGGTTTGACACCTCAGGTTTACCAGTGAGGCTAGTGTGTTTTTTGACAATCTATTTAGAAAATCAGCTGATTGCATGGTTGAATTGAACACCTATTTGTATATTTGACTAACCCCACCCTTACCCCAATTCCAAAATTGTTTGAATCAACAATAATAATTTTTTAAAAAAAAAAAACTAATTTAATTATCAAGAGTGCAGTGATGATGCTGATGAGAGATGGGGAGGGATTGAGGCCTTGATTCCCTAAGGCCTTGAGATATGGGGACGGTAGAGAGATGCAGAGGGAGGGGCATGGAGATGATTAGCATGGAGGTGCAAAAGAAAAAGAAATGAAGAACAGAGGAGAAAAAGAAGAGACGAAGAAGAAGAAAGAAGAGAGAAGAACAGAGAGTGATGGAGACAAGGAGATATCTAGAAGATTTGAGAAATGAATCAAGAAGAAGAAATAATTAAGAGGTGGTTTAATGGGCTAATGAAGTGGGCTAAATTACAGTGTACATCAATGATGCAGAGAAATTCATGTTTGGTTTCTACAAAATTAGTATCTAATCTTTATTAGTTTTTATTAGAAATGAATGAATGTAACCAGATTTAAATTCCAACTTATCTGTTATTTTTATTGATTATGAGCTTTCATGTTTAATTATTTGTTCCCTTAAAAAAATGTTTAATTATTTGTTCCCTAAATGTTAACATATCTCAATTTTTGTAATTTATTATTACCATTAATTACTACTTTGATTTTATAACTATACAATAGATTTTTATACTCCCTCCGGTCCTATATATAGGACATACTTAACCATATTCCTCGGACCAAGAAAAGTAGTTAGTTTTATGAATTCTATGAGAATATATTGTAACATTACAATTTTACCCTCTCAACTTTTCTTGAAAAATTCACACTCATTAATGAACAACAAAAAACACATGCATTTAATAAGGGCAAAAAAGAGAAAATGCAATAAATGATGCATAGAAAATACAAAATGTCTTATATATAGGACCAAAGATTGCTTCTAGAATATGTCCTATATATAGGACCGGAGGGAGTACAAAATAAGCTTCCAGTGTTAAAAAATGTTACTCCCTCCATCTTTTATTACAGGACCCTTTTGAGTAAATATATTTGGTCCTAAATATGAGTTTCTCTTCAAATTTTTTCTAGAATTATCATTGATATTTAATCATACGGTTTTTCTATCCTATGCATCCCATGCATAGGATAAGAGAATATAAATGATAAAATTGTGGATGCATAGGATAAGAGAATATAAATGGTAAAATTGTATTGAAAAACTAAGTAATTATGTTTTAATTCATTAAAAAGTCTCAATTTCCAAGAAACACTTTCTATTTAAGATTTAATTAACCTATGCACCTGATGTATACTCCGTCCGGTCTCAATTGTAAGCAAAAATAACTAATTTCACACTTATTAAGAAAATTAGTTGAGTGTATTTAATTTTCTTGAAATGATAAAAGAATTAGACTACTTTTGGAAACGTGTATTGGGAATGAAACAAAAATTAAATGATATAATCACTTCATTGAAATATTTTAGGAATGATTGTATTGAAAATAGAAAAGGTAGTTAAATTTTGCTTATATTTGAGACCAAAAATGAGATGTTTTTATTTGCTTATAATTGAGACCGGAGGGAGTAGGATAGAAAAACCCTTAATCATAATACTTTAAATTTTGGTGAGAAGACATAATAAATAAAATTGTATTGGAAAGTATGAAAATTTTGTAAACTATGTACTTCTTCCTGTCTCAATTATAAGTAAAAAAAAAAACTAATTTCACACTTATTAAGGAAGTTAGTTGAGTGTATTTAATTTTTTTGAAATGATAAAAAAATAGACTTCTTTTTGAAATATGTATCGGGAATGAAACAAAAAATAAATGATACAACCACTTCATTGAAATATTTTAGGAATGATTGTATTGGAAATAGAAAAGATAGTTAAATTTTGCTTAGGCTTAAATACCAAAATGGTCCCTATAATTATTACTCATTTTGAAATCGGTCCATATAAAAAAATTTCTTTTAATTTAGTCCCTAACATTATTTATTGTTTTGGTTTTAATTTCTTTTCATATGTTAAATAAAAGTGCAATGTATTGGAACCATTCACGAGCTGCAGTTGTTAGCACTTGAGAAGGTAAATTGTAAGCATAATTTCTGTTCTTAGAAAGAATAGATAAAGAAGAAAAGAAGTTTTTTTTCTGTTCTGAGAAAGAATAGATAAACAAGAAAAGAAGCACCATTTCTGTTTTGAGAAAGCATAATACTCCCTATCCTTCTCAGGTAGTGCTTCATCATGAAAGTTTTTTTCAATAAGAAAAGAAGTTGCATTCAAAAGATAAACAACCGTTTCTGATTTCTTTTGTTTTTAAGCTTGCCTAAGTGTTGTCTTTGTGTTTGTACTTGTGATGTTCCGAGGTCGGAGGCACCACGCGAGGTGTTTGGGGGTTGTTGCAGCTGACGAGGGTGACCTCGGTCCTACGTATCCCATGAGAGGGGAATCAAGCCGCACGTAGTTCTTAGGTTTAGAGAGACGTACCTTAGCCCCTAGGGAGAGGGGGATATATATATATATATATATATAGGAGAGTGAGGAGAGGAAACCCTAGCTTGATTGGGTTGGGCCTGTTGGGAGGCGCCTAAGCCCAGCCAAGTAAGGTCCACCACATAAGCCCCCCAGCTCGGCGAGACTTTGTGAGTCTCGAGCCGAGTTAGGAGAAAGAAGACATAGCACTAAGCATCATAGCACTAAGTACCCCCCACCCTCTAGGAAGGGTTTGAGTACTAGTCCACAATCATGTGCTCAAGGCTAGCAAAGGATAGCAAGGCGGGTTAGGAGAAGTCGATCCGCCACATAAGCCCCCCAGCTCGGGAAGAGTCGTAAAGACTGTGCTGAGTTGAGGTCCTTTCTGCGTCGGTCCAATCAGTGCTGAGTCGGTGACGAGGTAGGAATATACTCGTAGTCGAGGCCTCTTGCTCGGAAGAGTATCGATAATAGCGTTCTTCATGCTCGGATGATGACAGTAAAAGAGTAGCCCGATAAGGGATTCTTACACCTCTCTCATCGAGGTATGCCGAGAGTAAAACCTCAACTGGATCGTATCGGTGAGGAACATCTCGAACCGAGTTCCCACGGGGGGATCCGCCACCAGCTCGATGAGGAACATCTCGAACCGAGTTCCCTCGGTGAGGCTCATCTCGAACCAAGTTCCCTCGGTGAGGCTCATCTCGAACCGAGTTCCCGCGGGGGGATCCGCCACCAGCTCGGTGAGGAACATCTCGAACCGAGTTCGCTCGGTGAGGAACATCTCGAACCGAGTTCCCGCGGGGGGATCCGCCACCAGCTCGGTGAGGAACATCTCGAACCGAGTTCGCTCGGTGAGGCTCATCTCGAACCGAGTTCCCTCGGTGAGGCTCATCTCGAACCGAGTTCCCGCGGGGGGATCTGCCACCAGCTCGGTGAGGAACATCTCGAACCGAGTTCGCTCGATGAGGAATATCTCGAACCGAGTTCCCGCGGGGGGATCCGCCACCAGCTCGGTGAGGAACATCTCGAACCGAGTTCGCTCGGTGAGGAACATCTCGAACCGAGTTCGCTCGGTGAGGAACATCTCGAACCGAGTTCGCTCGATGAGGCTCATCTCGAACCGAGTTCCCTTGGTGAGGCTCATGTCGAACCGAGTTCCCGCGGGGGGATCTGCCACCAGCTCGGTGAGGAACATCTCGAACCGAGTTCGCTCGGTGAGGCTCATCTCGAACCGAGTTCCCTCGGTGAGGCTCATCTCGAACCGAGTTCCCTCGGTGAGGCTCATCTCGAACCGAGTTCCCGCGGGGGGATCCGCCACCAGCTCGGTGAGGAACATCTCGAACCGAGTTCGCTCGGTGAGGAACATCTCCAACCGAGTTCCCGCGGGGGGATCCGCCACCAGCTCGGTGAGACTCATCGAGTCTCGAACCGAGCTCACGCAGGGGAGTTCCAAAATGGATGAAGGTGGGGTCCACTTGTGGCCTCGCCGATCTGGCCGACTAAACGCGAGATCGTGGGCAAGTGTGTAGGAACATGATCCGGAGTGAAATGAAATGGATTAGAGTAAGTCCTCAATGAGAGAGGTGGATGCCGAATCCGGAGACGTTGTGACATCCCATACAAGGAGACAAAGTCGGGAGTCATCTAGTGTCGATATATAGGTCGACTTCGCATCCTTTCCCTTGCATCACATGCCCCCCACTTGGTAAAGCCCGAAGGGGCTTGTGCCGAGGACAGTGATCTTTCAGTGCAAGTTATTTTGGTTAAACTTGTTGCACATAGTATGTGGTTGTCTAGGCCTTTGACTTCGGACGACTTCCCCTGACCAGTGCAGTAACTTATAAGTTTTCCTCTGAAAAAAGGTACTGTATACAAGTGAATGCGGTAGGGATCTCGGATCCAGTCACCATCGCCAATGTGGGTATCCTCGGCCCCAATGTGAAAGAGGTTGCTGAGTGACGTTATGTGAGAACATTTCACAGCAAGCTGTACTTTATCGGGTGTCCTTTGTACACTGAGCTTATAAGCCGATCTCATTTATAAGATGTTGACTGTACATAAGCGTCATGCAACATTTAGGTGGCTAGTGCTAAATGGGAAGCTAATACGTACGCAAATGTCAGTAGCACTAGTACCGACTTGTATGCGTGAATGCATGTAAGTGAGGTGACAGGGGGGACCGTTCTACCACAAAGGTAGGGTCGAGATGATAACAGCTCGGTAGAAACATGAATTAAAGAGAATAACAGCAGCTCGGCAGATCAGATAGAAACATGATTTAGAGAGAATAATAGCAGCTCAGTAGATGAGATATAAACATGAAATAAAGAGAATAATAGTAGCTCGGCCTCCCTTTTCGATAAACCACGCAATTTGAAATAGAGAATCTCCGAGCTCAAAAATAAGCATGAACTAAGAAATAATATATGCCTTTGGAATTGTTCACCTTCGAGAAGCCGTGGTGGTCCTGTGAAAACCGAAGAAGATCCAAGCCGAGATGAGAATAGAGATCGTAAGATGGCTCGTTCAAAATAGAGACAATCGTAGCATCTCGGCCTTCCTTTTTTTCGACCATCATTCTCCTGAATCTTACATTACATGTAAAATAATAATAATCAGTGATCGACATTAATTTTGTCACTTTATGATAATTCATGATAATTAAATAACAACAATGAAAACTGTTGGCAGGCGAGAATAAAACACCGACATAAGAGCAAGATGATTTGAGCAGGTCATACGCAACAGATATGAAAGCGGCAAATACTGAAATTTAAGATATTGTTCAACCAAACAGCATTGTCCACAAGAAGATGCATGATTTCAGGTATATCACATTCAACAATAGACGACAGTTATAAACATGGCAGCAAACCAGATGAGCGCACTAAAACACGAAACACGACAACCGGAGAGGGAATGTACATCAAATATTATCATACTATCACAACAGGAGAGGCAGAGATTTAAGGACATTTAACAGCAAGAAGATCAGATAAGCAATTTGTTCAACAGTACGTCACGTAGCAACATGTAGAATATCAAATAATAAGCACCAAGTAGAGAAACTATAAGGAAGCAAGTATTAAAAGCATATGTCAGAAATAGTTGACCAGGTAAACCAATATCAAGAAGCATGCAAAGTAAACACATAGAAAGGCGATGAGATAGGAAAATAATATGGGAACTAGGATTTCTTCCCTGATTCAGGTGAGGAGAGGAGTGTCGGATTGAAGAATGTCGAATTGAAGTATGTCGGATAGAAGAATGTCGGATTGAAGTATGTTGAAGTGAAGCATGTCGGATAGAAGAATTCACTGTGCAAGACACTGTGGTCGACTCGAGTGTGAAACACTGTGCGAATCTTCCGAAATTATCTTGAACATCCGAGGATAGAAGAGTAAACTCGGATTAAGATTTCAGAAATCATCTTGTAAATCCGATGAGATAAAAGTAAAGTGTGGTACTATGAATGTACGAGATATAAAAAGGATGGCGCTACCGAGGGTCGACCGGAATCGGCACATGTATCCGAAATGGGAACTGAACGGAGGCTTCTCTGTGTTCGGCCAACGAGCTCAAAGGAGAAACTCGACACGGAGTCCTTGTCATCGTCAATTGATTCCGAATAAAATAATTATGCTTTCGGTTCATATCACTCGGAAAACTCTTTGTCCATAGATGAGAACTTCGAAATGGGTTACTTGGACAAAAAGCATAAGTATCTCGGGCCATCACCCTCAACAAATCGAACCATCATTTTTTTGTACCTCGCATTGGCCATACAAGAATAATAATTAATGATCGTCGTCCGACAATTTATAATAACAATAATGATAATTATTGGCAGTTTATATAATATATAATATTGCTATAAAAATAGTAAGTGACACGTAATGACATAAATTAGCAAAAGTATAATTTACTTTTGCTGTTAACTAATAGTCATGTGAGTCAATAAAAATAAAACGAGCAATCATTTAATATGATATATAATTGTAGTAGTTATAAGTGATATGAAAAAGATGTCACTTCCCTGATTGTGGAGTGTTAACTGGAAGCCTGATTCAGGTTATTTTTGAAATGAGTTGGGCCGTCAGCCCACTTTTTCTTTGAGAACCCTAAGGAGGGTTCCTTCTCCATCTTCGAACAGCAGCAGTGCGGCCGCCACACCATGGATGGTGCCGTTTGCAACCCTTGGCGGCGGTGCCACACAAGGAGTTCAACCACGAAGATGCAGCGGCGGTTCTGCGGGTTTTGAACCAGGAGTGAGCTTCTGCGTGGCGACGGGGTGGTTCTTTCTTCCCCGGTTCGCAAACCGTTCGTCACCGCAAAGGCCACGGTGGCTGAGAATGAAGGGGGAAGAGAACCCGCGATCAATCGCGAGGGAGAGAGAGACAACGACGCCGTGGCTGGTTTCTGGGCACTGATGGCTTGCGATTTTGGCTGGGTCGCTTTGCTTTGGTGGTGTCGCGAACGCGGTGGTGGAGATGAGAAGAAAATGCAGGGTGGTTGGTGACGGCAGCGGTGGAGGCGGTCGTCACAGCGAGGGTTTCATCACCACGGAGAGCGCATTGCTTCTTCTTCTTCCTCGCCAGACCATCGCAATGGTGGCAGTGGAGGAGCGTTGCTCGCGTATGGAGTTGCGAACGGCGAACTCGATGTCGTCGCCGTCATTGCCGTGAGTGACACCGTCCTCACCGTACAGCATGCGGTCAGAAGGGATATGACGAGCTCCAACACGAGGAAGATTCAAAAGCTGTGGTGGCCAAAGGTGGTCTTCATGGTGGTTGTCGTGGCTGGTCTTGCGACAATCGAGGAAGATGGGAGGCGATCGCTCGGCACAGGAGACCCGTTGCTGCGTTCACCATTCTTGGTGGTGGCTCGCGTGTCGTTAACGGCACCGGTCCCACCGTCGTATCGCTCCTCCTCGGTGAACCGCGGCAGCCATGAACACATTTCTTTTATTTTCTGGTTTTTTATTTTCTGGTTTTTGTTGTGTTTGAATGTGGATGGGGATTGAACTTTATCCATCCCCACAGACGGCGCCAATGTGATGTTCCGAGGTCGGAGGCACCACACGAGGTGTTTGGGGGTTGTTGCAGCTGACGAGGGTGACCCCGGTCCTACGTATCCCATGAGAGGGGAATCAAGTTGCACGTAGTTCTTAGGTTTAGAGAGACGTACCTTAGCCCCTAGGGAGAGGGGGATATATATAGGAGAGTGAGGAGAGGAAACCCTAGCTTGGTTGGGTTGGGCCTGTTGGGAGGCGCCTAAGCCCAGCCAAGTAAGGTCCACCACAGTACTTAGCTTGTTGAGGCCTCTGTGCATGTGCATATATACTCATTTGTACAGATGTACATATTTTCACAGCGATGGTATGTGTGCAGATGACAATTATCTTCTTTCAATTGCAGCTACCGTGGTAGCTGTTGCTGATGATAATAGAAAGCAGGACATCTGGTGATCTTTTCAATTGCAACAGTGGTATTCATTCTTCTAAACTGCTACCATAGTACCATGTATCTATTTCATTCATAAGAAGAGATAATTCGCATAAAAGTTGAGAAGAATGCTATAAACCTTTTGTAACACCTAAGTTTATTTACCCTTTTTATACCCTTAATTAAAAATAGCAACTTGAAAATTCTTTTTTTTCGACTCAAGAATTGATTAGGAAAACTCTTAATTACTTTTAATCCGAATGAAAATCTTCCGTCAAAGGGACGGAGTTTCGTTTGTTTATTGGACTTTTCCAAAAATTCCTGTTTCCTGCAACCTGATAAACAATAATATTTTCACATAACAAAGCCTGCAGGGCTATTCACATATATATATATATATATATATATATATATATACCAGCTAGTGCATCTACGTGCACACATCAGAAACAAGTTTAAAACATCATAGCATGAACATCAGAGTTAGCGGAAACATAAACAAGTTTTAGGAAGACAGTTTTTTCCCAAAATAGACCCCTTTCCCAAAAGGAGTCGTCCTGGGCCCCCAAAAGCTATTTACATTTATATACAACAAAAAGGATTTATATCATCGGGCCCAGGACATTCCCATGTCCTACATGATGAAAGGTAACCTACTCTCCCTGTGAGGGAGAGTGCTCCTGCTAGGCCTGATCTGGTGCAAACTCTTCCTCAGTACCTGTGGGGATAGTAAGGAGTGAGTATTACACATAAAATGGGGAGGCAGTTTCCAATTAAGACATAATGCAACACTAAGCCATACACAAATAACAATTCAATGACAACATAATAAGAGTCAATTCACCACAATTCAATTTCAAGTATTCATTAGTTTCTCAAATCGATTTTTATTTAACATTTTCTTAAGTCTTTCGTTCCATGTGTTTTAATCATATTTATATTCCTTTTTATCTGTCCCTGGTCACGACCTACTGCGTCTGCACTCCTGTGCACTCACGACTTACTGCGTCCGGGTGTGTTTCTCAATCCCCTGGTCACGACCTACTGCGTCTGCACTCCTGTGCACTCACGACTTACTGCGTCCGCGTCTGCACTCCTGTGCACTCACGACTTACTGCGTCCGGGTGTGTTTATCAATCCCCTGGTCACGACCTACTGCGTTCGCACCACCGCGCAATAACGACTTACTACGTCCGGGTATAACTCATATCATTCCTTTAACATTATCAACTCTTTAACAATTCCATTACTCAAGTTAATCACAACTGTACACATTTACACTATCCAATCATCACACTTAAATCTCATAACTTAATTAGCACAAATCAATATTTCATTAATATCATCAACATCACCAAATATCAAAATGAAGCACATAATCATCCAAATATTTCCCTATGTCGTAAGTTCTATTTTAATGATTATTCTATAATATAACAACCTAAACTAATCCATACTCTTAGTACCCATTATATGCATATTGTAAACTAAACCCCAGAGTATGGTAATACTCACTATAACCCACTCCTTACCTTAAATTAGTAAAGAGTAAATAGAACCTTAGTGAGCCCTAGCTCAAAATCTTGGAAACTTGAATTCCCAAAGCTTAGCTTACCACCTCAATAAGGAAATGATGAAATGATCCTTGTCTTTGCCTTGGTTTGAGTTGGAAGGCTTGAAACAAAGCCCTACATAATCATGGGTGCAAGAACCCCTAGGGTTTTAGAATATAATCCATGAACTAAGAGGAGTTGAAATAGAAAGGAAAATAACTCATGATATAAGCTTGCTTACCACAAATTAATGGTGGAAATTAAAAAAAAGCCAAGGAGAAAGAAGGTGGGTGTGATTCGTGTGCCAAGAGAGAGGAAGGAATGAAGCTTTAACCAACTTCCATGATGCAACTTGATGAGCTTTGGTTGATTTTGGGTTGAGGTGCCCAAGAATCAAAGGTGTTTGGTGGATTTGGTGGTGGAAATGTGATGGATTTGCTCTTGGAGAGGAGAGGATTTGATGAAGGTGGTGAGTTGATGATGGTGTAGAAAGGTGGTGAAGTAGTGTGTTTTTGGTGCCTTAAGTTCAGCCTAGGAAGCAGGGAAAATCGTGTGGCTGAAAACAAAACTTTGGCCCCAAGTTTGATTTTGGACGCACCAGATCTGATCTGGTGCGCGCCACTCGCTTGGGCGAGCCCATTACTCGCTTGGGCGAGTCTTGGCACCAGTTGGTGCTGCTGGTGCACCTGGTGCGTGCTGGTGGGGGCTCTGGCGCGCCAACAAAATTTTTGGTGCGGCTGGTGTGCGCGCCAGCTCGCTTGGGCGAGCCATTTCCTCGCCTGGGGGAGAGAACTGCACCAGAACCAAGCTGGTGCGTAGCTGGCTCGGTCAGAAATGGAAATGGTGCGGCTGGGGGATTTTCTGGTGCGCCAACTCACGTTCCTGGTGCGCTGGAGTGGTGTTGCGCCCGCCTGGGCGAATGGTGGGCTGGCCTGGGCGGATTTCCCACTGGATGGTGCGCCAAATGAATAGTGACTCGCCTGGGCGCATGGCTGGTGCGCCTGGGCGAGTTTCAGGGTTTCAACCTTCGATTCGTCGTAACTTTTTCGTCGACCGTCGGATCGAGTCCAAATTTTTAGACATGCTTCTTCACCCCTTAAACTTCACATCCAACGGTGGAATTTATTTTCTTAGCTTCCCATAATAAATTTCTAATTTTCTCTTTTCGGTTGATTTCTAACACCTAAAACGCCGATTTTACTCCCGATCTCGCTTATTTGACCCTGCCCAAGGCCATATATACCTCCTATACAACTCCTAGGGCCTATAATCACCACCCACATATTTGGAAAAATTCATTAAATCACTTTTCCAATTTTTCTAAGGTTTTAAATCAATAATTTCCTTAAAATCAAAGTTTAGGATGTTACAATTCTCCCCCACTTATTGGAATTTCGTCCCCGAAATTCCATTCTGTCCCTCAATTGGAGAACCACCCCACTGATACAACTTTAGCCTACGATTTGGATTTTCCTCCCGTTTTAGTTCGTCTACTTCTCGACTCATTTTTACTTAGACAAACCCCAAGTTGGATTGCTAAGTTGCTCCCCCACTTGGCATTAACATACTATTTTATCTCGATGCCCGAAGGTAAGAGACCGATTGTATCAGCTTTTGATCGTCTCCCGTGGAACTTCCGACGAAGAACGCAAGGATTAAACGATGACAATTACTAAATCCATAGAATTTCATGAAGAATTTATGTTGCTAATTTTAGGGAGACAGAATAAGATCATGTAATCCACAGACTTTTGCAGAATACCACGGATCATGGTTAGAACTCTACTCGTCCATAAGGAACGAGCCGAGTAGATAAAACGGGGACTCCAGGGATAATGATTATTCCAGGATGAGAACTAAGGGTAAGTCGTGAATTCGCTCTTCTTAGTCGGCTGGAAGGAGGCAATCTTTGATTATGACGTAAAAGCCACTACTCCAAAATTGCATTGGACCAAATAGAATAAGAAGAAGGAGATCCACTTTTACTAACCGAATCATTAGTCAAAGTTTCACAGAATAGCAATGGAGCATTCAAATGATGATTGGGTAATCATGATCCAAGGTGGGCGTATATATATATACTTGAGATTTAGGGGTTTCGTTGTTCACTAAGCTAACTCTATAGAGTTATAAACCAAGTCTTGATGCTTGTTAATGACCAAACTTTCGTCTACTTTAAATCGAACCTTCAAGGATGCTTGAATAAATTCGGTATAGACTAAGAGTGTTTATGGAATCTGACTCTTATGTCACTTTTAGGAGTCACAACACGCTTAAGATTTACACCGCTTCTACGATTGAAGGCCAAGCTGTGTTTTACCCCTTGTGGTTGGTCAATCATTAAAATTGTTCAGCCTCGATGTGGAGACTTCACAAGTTTACTAAGATTTGTTCTCATGACAGAGGGTCATCTAGGAATCTTGGTAAGATTCCCAGTAAGTTCTGGATTACCCCTTTTCGGTTCGGTCTGTATGATAGTTAGGGTTAGTTCATGTAAGGTTTTGCTTAACCCGTTCTATGATTCTAATATGTACTAATACTATTCTACAATCGGGAAAAACAACCTAAGGTTCTCCTTCCTTCCGTTCTGTTCTAGGTCAAATTCTAGATCCTACAATAAGTTTTGGGAACGGTATTTTTCGGTCAGTTGACTTTCTTACAAGGGTTTTACTTCTTGGAAGCCACTGCTTCGGCTGTCTCGATTTCACTTAAAAGGTTGTAATGACAGTATCCATTAATAGATGCGAAGATTGAGGTGATCAATACCAAGCTCACGTCTATTAATGGTACATCATTGTTAAATGGATGTTGACAATGTTATCATTTAACAAATGCAAGGATTAGAGTGATCAGTTCTAACCTCACACTCCATTAGATAATAACATTATCGCAGTTCTTGCTTAAGCGTCTTAACTAATGCTTTACACTTATAAGCTCTTTCTAAGGTCAGATTTATTTTGGTATATCACTAAATTTTCCACAATTTTCTGTTATAAGAACTCAGAAGTTCTAAGTCTTTTCCTGTGACCATTAATTTCCAGAACAAGACTTAAATCAGGGATACAATCCAAGGAATGTAGCTATCAAAACGACATCGAAGAAATTCGATTTCGACAATACCTAAGGGCATGGGTTGATTGATTTTCGTTCGCTTAGGCCTAACATTAACTTATTTTGAACTATTGGCCAGTCATTTAAAATAGATAGAGGGGGTATACTTCATATGGTTTTACTAAAAGCTTCACAAGGGTAGAAACTTACAGCTCCTAAGATGTTCATAATTTTATAGGGAGACTAGGGAAATTTGCAAGAATACTCAATTTCCTAATTCCAACAACAACTACAAAAGGTCGCAACATACAAGACGTACCCCTCGGAACATGCTGACTTCCAGGTGCCAGCTGCTGCTGTAGCATAACTGCTTCCTCCCGTACACCCTTCAGGGGACAATTTGCCATGAAATGCCCCGGTTGTCCACATTGAAAACAAGTGAAATTCTTCCTGGTTTGATTCCGATACCAGCATTCTCCCTCATGCTTCTTCCCACAATGGACACAAGTAGACTTGGAAAACTGAGGGGTTACCATCCGCCTTGCTCTCTTTGAAGTAACCCTCTCGATATCAGGTTTAGAATGAACCTTTGATTTCCCTTTGGCACCTTTCGACCTCGCCATACCTTTATCCCAAACACTGGCCCAATGTACTAGCCGAGCAAAGTTGTCCTTGGGTACCTCTCCAAGAACTGCTCTAAGATCCTCACGGAGTCCTGCAAGGAACTTAATGCATTTGATTTCTTCATTCACACCCTTATAGCTGGTAGCATAGTGAATCAGATCCTCAAATTTCCCTACATATTCATCAACACTCATGTTCTCTTGTCTCAAGCATAGAAAAGCACGTTCCTTCTCCTTTCGGACATCTTCGAAAAGATACTTTCCCCGGAACCTTTCCTTGAATGCGTCCCATGATACTTTTTGTTCATTGGTCCCCATACACTTTTGAACCTGCTCCCACCACTGCTCTGCTTCTCCAACAAGTGCATATTGAACCAAAAGGACTTTCTGTTCCTCAGGCGGCGATATATCGTGGAGAATTTCTTCTATCTCCCGAAGCCACTTCCGAGTTACATTCGGATTATAGCCACCCTCGAACTTAGGGGGACCATGCCACTTGAATTCAGTCAACCAATGAATTGCAGCTGGGGAGGGATCCTGAATTGACTGAGATGACTGGTTAAGTGAGGCTATGGTTGTCACAGTCGTAGCCACCAATTCAGCTTGTCTTTGATTGATTTGGACCAAACTTTCTATGATTGCAGCGATCCTATCATCGTCACTGCGCCTGCTTTCCATAACTCCTAATCCTAGAAAATGACAAGTTAATACATATATTATTTAGCAGTAATAACTACTCTATCTTACTACTCTAATTTAGTCACTTATTTACTCATATCGGTTACTCGCTTGGTGAGTAACCATATGGAGATGTGAGTCCACACTTCAAAGGCCGAGGGAAACTGCTCTGATACCATAAAATGTAACACCTAAGTTTATTTACCCTTTTTATACCCTTAATTAAAAATAGCAACTTGAAAATTCTTTTTTTTCGACTCAAGAATTGATTAGGAAAACTCTTAATTACTTTTAATCCGAATGAAAATCTTCCGTCAAACGGACGGAGTTTCGTTTGTTTATTGGACTTTTCCAAAAATTCCTGTTTCCTGCAACCTGATAAACAATAATATTTTCACATAACAAAGCCTGCAGGGCTATTCACACACATATATATATATATATATATATATATATACCAGCTAGTGCATCTACGTGCACACATCAGAAACAAGTTTAAAACATCATAGCATGAACATCAGAGTTAGCGGAAACATAAACAAGTTTTAGGAAGACAGTTTTTTCCCAAAATAGACCCCTTTCCCAAAAGGAGTCGTCCTGGGCCCCCAAAAGCTATTTACATTTATATACAACAAAAAGGATTTATATCATCGGGCCCAGGACATTCCCATGTCCTACATGATGAAAGGTAACCTACTCTCCCTGTGAGGGAGAGTGCTCCTGCTCGGCCTGATCTGGTGCAAACTCTTCCTCAGTACCTGTGGGGATAGTAAGGAGTGAGTATTACACATAAAATGGGGAGGCAGTTTCCAATTAAGACATAATGCAACACTAAGCCATACACAAATAACAATTCAATGACAACATAATAATGTTGGAAAACTACACTCGGTGGGTGAAACAACTAGGAAACACTAGGAGAAGACCTAGAAGGGGGGTTGAATAGGTGTTATAGAAACTTTGAAAGATTTTCGCAAGAAACAAATCTAAACGATTAAAACCAATGAAAATCAATCAATTAACAAATATTATATCAGAGATTAAGCGGAAACAATCAACACCAATATTTTTATTGATTAACCTAGGTTATGAAAATGATTTTCCCTTTATCAATTTTGCACAATAAAGATTCAATTTAATCAATTATGAAAAATCACTTTTTCTAGGTTTTCAATCAAGAACACAATTAATAACAAGAATTGTAAAGAGTAGAGAGTTTAGAGATACGACACAATGATTTATCCTGGTTCACTTTCATCCACTTGAAAGCTACTCCAGTCCCCTCTTCAACCAAGAGAGATTCTTCACTATGAGGAATTAGAGTTTCTCAAATTACAAGTAAATGCCTCACAAGACTTCCTTCTTGCTAGCCTACAACAGATACCACACCCTTGCCTTATAATCCTATTGATATCTAATCTAACCTCTTCTCTTGCTTGCCAAATCCCCTCAACAAGACTTCCAATTGCTTGCTTCACTCACAAGACTTCCAAATGCTTGCTTTTTCAACAAGGCTTCCAAGTGCTTGATGAAATGCCTCACCAAGGCTTCCAATGAAACTTGCTTGATTCACAAAATCAAGGCTTCCAATGTTGTAGAATGTTTGCCTCTTGCAATGATTACAACTCAAAATGAAAAACAATAACAATCCTATGAATCTCTTTCAAAAGTTATGAAATATCAACATGAGAGATTCAATGTTCTTGATCAAAGAATGTAAAAATGAAAGCTTTGATCTTGAGAGAGTGAGAGAGAATAGAGTGGCTTTGATTCTTGTAAAATGTGTATCAAAATGATTCTAGTTGATTCTCAATGATAGAAATGATTAGGAAAAGGTTTATATAGAATACCCAAAAGTTAGAGCACTTAGAATAGCTTTTGAGAAGTGAAAAACGTATTTAAAAAACCATATCTGATCAAGTTACTCGAGTGAAATGAGTGTTACTCGAGTAAGCCGAAAGCTGAAAACATTTTACTCGAGTGAAATAATAATTAATCGAGTAAGTCGCAAGCTGAAAACATTTTACTCGAGTGAAATGAGTGTTACTCGAGTAAGCCGCAAGCTTGATAAATTTTACTCGAGTGAAATATGTGTTACTCGAGTAATCAGCATAAAAATCACTAAAAACTTGTTTTCTCAAAAACTAAACCTTTTCTTTCAAACCTTTAAGCCACCTATGGATTTTAGGCAAAGTGAATACTCAAAATATGATAAAATCATGCAATCAAAAGAGATTCACTACCCTCTAAGAAACGCTACCCAAACTCATAAACTAAAAGACTTGTGAGGCAAAAGATAAAACAATAAAACACAAACTACCAAACTAAGTCTTCATGAGTTGGCTCTCTCTTCATCACTTGATGTTTGTTGTTGCTTGTTGAGCTTGAACTTGATCAACACACTTGTAGCTTGTTCAAAACCTTTTGGCATTTATCAAAACATTCTTCATGGATCTTACAATCTCCCCCTTTTTGAAAATGACAAACATGTTTTGAAATTATGAAGTTCATTGAAGTTGTTGATGCTTGAACCATTTGATTACTTGGTGAGACTCTTGCTCCCCCTCAATTAATGCTTTTGACATTTGAAATCCAATTGAGTAAGCTTGATTCTCCCCCTATCTTCAACAACTTTGCTCAACCTACATAAAAACAACAAAACAACCTTTCTCCAAACATACCATTTCATTTCTCCCCAAAATGATAATATTTCTCCCCTTTTTAAAATCTTTCAAATACAAATCTCCTCTTTATCAAAACATCATATTTCTCCCCCTTTGGCATTATCAAAAAGAAATATAAGATCTAAGCCAAAATAGAGAGATTAATGAGATATAACAACCAAAACATGATACCAATTGTAAAGCAATTGTAAGAATTTGATACCAATAAAATTTTCTCAATAGTATAAACAATATCACATTATAAGAAATAATACCAATTGAGAGAACTATGAGCAATACCAATTGTGACTAAACAAATACCAATTGTATAATATTGAATGTTACCAATTTGTAGGATTTTCTTCTTGATACCAATTGAAGTAACAAATGAATGAATATCACATGAAAGTCCTTTTGCTCTTCAATCATACCTACAAAAACAATCATGCTTTGCTTTTTGGTATCCAAATGATTTTGGATCCATTTTTGTTAGTGTAGGGACTCTCACCCTTTTTCATCCAAACAAAATCTCCTTTAGGTATACCATGCACTTTAATATAACACACATTTGAAGTATGTCCATGAGTACCACAATAGAAACATGTTGGTGCATTTGAAAAATCAACCTTAGAAAAATCAACAACATTTCTATGAGATTTACTCTTAGCATTAGTATAACCCAAACCAAACTTGTTTGAATTTTCTCTTTGAAAATTTAACAATGTTCTCAATCTAATATCACCACTTGAGAAACTTGCAAGCTTATTTTTCAAAATAGCATTTTCATCTTTAAGCAACTTGCAATCCTCACAATCAACCACATTATTCAATCTACTAGCACAATCACAAGAAGAACTAGCATAGATAAGATCAAGAGTTTCATTTTGAAGATTAAGCTCATCAACTTGTTTTTGAAGTTCTAAAATCTCTTGTTGATGTTTCAAAATGAGCTTCTTGTAAGATCCATGAAGAATGTTTTGATAAATGCCAAAAGGTTTTGAACAAGCTTCAAGTGTGTTGATCAAGTTCAAGCTCAATAAGCAACAACAAACATCAAGTGAAGAAGAGAGAGCCAACTCATAAAGACTTAGTTTGGTAGTTTGTGTTTTATTGTTTTATCTTTTGCCTCACAAGTCTTTTAGGTTATGAGTTTGGGTAGAGTCATTAGAGGGTAGTGAATCTCTTTTGATTGCATGATTATGTAAGATCCATGAAGAATGTTTTGATAAATGCCAAAAGGTATTGAACAAGCTACAAATGTGTTGATCAAGTTCAAGCTCAACAAGCAACAACAAACATCAAGTTATGAAGAGAGAACCAACTCATGAAGACTTAGTTTGGTAGTTTATGTTTTATTGTTTTATCTTTTGCCTCACAAGTCTTTTAGTTTATGAGTTTGGGTAGAGTTTATTAGAGGGTAGTGAATCTCTTTTGATTGCATGATTATATCATATTTTGAGTATTCACTTTGCCTAAAATCAATAGGTGGCTTAAAGGTTTGAAAGAAAATGTTTAGTTTTTGAGAAAACAAGTTTTAAGTGATTTTTAATGTTAATAATCGATTAACAGATTTTGATAATTGATTAACACTGTATTTTGTACTGATAATCAATTAACAAACTTTTGATAATCGATTATCTGCACTTTACTCGAGTATTTTTTTGTCTCACTCGAGTGAAAATTATCTTGCTTTCGGTTTACTCGAGTAACACTCATTTCACTCGAGTAACTTGATCAGATATGGTTTTTTAAATACGTTTTTCACTTCTCAAAAGCCATTCTAAGTGCTCTAACTTTTGGGTATTCTATATAAACTTTTTCCTAATCATTTCTATCAATGAGAATCAACTAGAATCATTTTGATACACAATTTTACAAAGAATCAAAGCCACACTATTCTCTCTCACTCTCTCAAAATCAAAGCTTTAATTTTCATATTCTTTGATCAAGAACCTTGAATCTCTCATGTTGATATTTCATAGCTTTTGAAAGAGATTCATAGGATTGTTATTGTTTTTCATTTGAGTTGTAATCATTGCAAGAGGCAAACATTCTACAACATTGGAAGCCTTGATTTTGTGAATCAAGCAAGTTTCATTGGAAGCCTTGATGAGGCATTTCATCAAGCACTTGGAAGCCTTGTTGAAGAACAAGCAATTGGAAGTCTTGTGAGTGAAGCAAGCAATTGGAAGTCTTGTTGTGAGGTATCGGCAAGCAAAAGAGAAGAGGTTAGATTAGATATCAATAGGGTTACAAGGCAAGGGTGTGGTATCTCTTGTAGGCTAGCAAGAAGGAAGTCTTGTGAGGCATTTACTTGTAATTTGAGAAACTCTAATTCCTCATAGTGAAGAATCTCTCTTGGTTGAAGAGGGGACTGGAGTAGCTTTCAAGTGGATGAAAGTGAACCAGGATAAATCACTGTGTCGTATCTCTAAACTCTCTACTCTTTACAATTCAAGTCTTTATTTGTGTTCTTGATTGAAAACCTAGAAAAAGTGATTTTTCTATATTTGATTGAATTGAATCTTTATTGTTCAAATTAATTTGGGGAAAATCATTTTCATAACCTAGGTGAATCAATAAGAATATTGGTGTTGATTGTTTCCGCTTAATCTCTGATCATATAATATTTGTTAATTGATTGATTTTCATTGGTTTTAATCGTTTAGATTTATTTCTTGCGAAAATCTTTCAAAGTTTCTATAACACCTATTCAACCCCCCTTCTAGGTGTTCTCCTAGTGTTCCTAGTTGTTTCAACCACCGAGTGTAGTTTTCCAACAGATTATATCATATTTTGAGTATTCACTTTGCCTAAAATCAATAGGTGGCTTAAAGGTTTGAAAGAAAAGGTTTAGTTTTTGAGAAAATAAGTTTTAAGTGATTTTTAATGTTAATAATCGATTAACAGATTTTGATAATTGATTAACAGTGTATTTTGAAATGATAATCGATTAACAAACTTTTGATAATCGATTATCTGCACTATACTCGAGTATTTTTGGTCTCACTCGAGTGAAAATTATCTTGCTTTTGGTTTACTCGAGTAACACTCATTTCACTCGAGTAACTTGATCAGATATGATTTTTTAAATACGTTTTTCACTTCTCAAAAGCCATTCTAAGTGCTCTAACTTTTGGGTATTCTATATAAACCTTTTCCTAATCATTTCTATCAATGAGAATCAACTAGAATCATTTTGATACACAATTTTACAAAGAATCAAAGCCACACTATTCTCTCTCACTCTCTCAAGATCAAAGCTTTAATTTTCATATTCTTTGATCAAGAACCTTGAATCTCTCATGTTGATATTTCATAGCTTTTGAAAGAGATTCATAGGATTGTTATTGTTTTTCATTTGAGTTGTAATCTTTGCAAAAGGCAAGCTATCTACAACAAAGGAAGACTTGATTTTGTGAATCAAGCAAGTTTCATTGGAAGCCTTGGTGAGGCATTTCATCAAGCACTTGGAAGCCTTGTTGAAGAACAAGCAATTGGAAGTCTTGTGAGTGAAGCAAGCAATTGGAAGTCTTGTTGTGGGTATTTGCAAGCAAGAGAAGAGGTTAGATTAGATATCAATAGGGTTACAAGGCAAGGGTGTGGTATCTCTTGTAGGCTAGAAAGAAGGAAGTCTTGTGAGGCATTTACTTGTAATTTGAGAAACTCTAATTCCTCATAGTGAAGAATCTCTCTTGGTTGAAGAGGGGATTGGATGTAGCTTTTAAGCGGATGAAAGTGAACCAGGATAAATCACTGTGTCGTATCTCTAAACTCTTACTCTTTACAATTCTTGTTATTAATTGTGTTCTTGATTGAAAACCTAGAAAAAGTGATTTTTCATAATTGATTAAATTGAATCTTTATTGTTCAAATTAATTTGGGGAAAATCATTTTCATAACCTAGGTTAATCAATAAGAATATTGGTGTTGATTGTTTCCGCTTAATCTCTGATCATATAATATTTGTTAATTGATTGATTTTCATTGGTTTTAATCGTTTAGATTTATTTCTTGCGAAAATCTTTCAAAGTTTCTATAACACCTATTCAACCCCCCCTTCTAGGTGTTCTCCTAGTGTTCCTATTTGTTTCAACCACCGAGTGTAGTTTTCCAACAATTGGTATCAGAGCTCGGTCGAAAGACACGAGCATAGAGCTTTTTCGTTAAAGATCCTAAGGAAACTACAATGGGTTCTACGAATCCTTTTGGTGGTGAAGGTGCTTCAATTAATCGCCCTCCTATGTTTGGTGGAGAGGGTTATGGTTATTGGAAAATTAGGATGAGAATCTTTATAGAAGCCATAGATATGAACATTTGGGAAGCCATTGAAAATGGTCCTTATATTCCCTCAAAAGATGTAGAAGGTGTGCTTACACTTACTCCCAAAGATAAGTGGACCGATGATGATAAAAGGAAAATTCAATATGATTTAAAAGCAAAAAATATCATCACCTCCGCTCTATCTTATGATGAGTTCTTTAGAGTCTCCCAATGTGAAGATGCCAAAGAAATGTGGGACACCTTGCAAGTCACACATGAAGGCACTAGTGAAGTTAGGCGTGCTAGATTAAATTCTTTGATGCATGAATATGAATTGTTTCGTATGTTGCCTAATGAATCTATATGTTTTATGCAAAAACGTTTTACTCATATTGTTAATCATCTCATTGTTCTTGGTAAAACTTTCTTGAATTGTGAACTTGTTAACAAAGTTTTAAGATGTCTAAGTAGGGAATGGCAACCTAAGGTTACCGCAATTGTTGAATCAAAGGACTTGGACACCATGGACTTAGCAACACTTTTCGGAAAGCTACAAGAACATGAAATGGAGCTTGGACGTTTGCAAATGCATGAAGAGTCGGATAAGTACAAAGAGAGAAAAGGAATTGCTCTTAAAGCTCAAAGGTCATATAAAAAGGAAGAGAGTTCCGTTGATGATGATGTTGATAATGAAGATTCCGATTCGGATATTGATGAAGAGGAGATGAAGCTTCTACTAAGAAAGTTCAATAAAATTCTAAGGAGAAAAGGAAGGTTGAAAGCTCGGCCTCCCTTTTCGATAAACCACGCAATTTGAAATAGAGAATCTCCGAGCTCAAAAATAAGCATGAACTAAGAAATAATATATGCCTTTGGAATTGTTCACCTTCGAGAAGCCGTGGTGGTCCTGTGAAAACCAAAGAAGATCCAAGCCGAGATGAGAATAGAGATTGTAAGATGGCTCGTTCAAAATAGAGACAATCGTAGCATCTCGGCCTTCCTTTTTTTTCGACCATCATTCTCCTGAATCTTACATTACATGTAAAATAATAATAATCAGTGATCGGCATTAATTTTGTCACTTTATGATAATTCATGATAATTAAATAAAACAATGAAAACTGTTGGCAGGCGAGAATAAAACACCGACATAAGAGCAAGATGATTTGAGCAGGTCATACGCAACAGATATGAAAGCGGCAAATACTGAAATTTAAGATATTGTTCAACCAAACAGCATTGTCCACAAGAAGATGCATGATTTCAGGTATATCACATTCAACAATAGACGACAGTTATAAACATGGCAGCAAACCAGATGAGCGCACTAAAACACGAAACACGACAACCGGAGAGGGAATGTACATCAAATATTATCATACTATCACAACAGGAGAGGCAGAGATTTAAGGACATTTAACAGCAAGAAGATCAGATAAGCAATTTGTTCAACAGTACGTCACGTAGCAACATGTAGAATATCAAATAATAAGCACCAAGTAGAGAAACTATAAGGAAGCAAGTATTAAAAGCATATGTCAGAAATAGTTGACCAGGTAAACCAATATCAAGAAGCATGCAAAGTAAACACATAGAAAGGCGATGAGATAGGAAAATAATATGGGAACTAGGATTTCTTCCCTGATTCAGGTGAGGAGAGGAGTGTCGGATTGAAGAATGTCGAATTGAAGTATGTCGGATAGAAGAATGTCGGATTGAAGTATGTTGAAGTGAAGCATGTCGGATAGAAGAATTCACTGTGCAAGACACTGTGGTCGACTCGAGTGTGAAACACTGTGCGAATCTTCCGAAATTATCTTGAACATCCGAGGATAGAAGAGTAAACTCGGATTAAGATTTCAGAAATCATCTTGTAAATCCGATGAGATAAAAGTAAAGTGTGGTACTATGAATGTACGAGATATAAAAAGGATGGCGCTACCGAGGGTCGACCGGAATCGGCACATGTATCCGAAATGGGAACTGAACGGAGGCTTCTCTGTGTTCGGCCCACGAGCTCAAAGGAGAAACTCGACACGGAGTCCTTGTCATCGTCAATTGATTCCGAATAAAATAATTATGCTTTCGGTTCATATCACTCGGAAAACTCTTTGTCCATAGATGAGAACTTCGAAATGGGTTACTTGGACAAAAAACATAAGTATCTCGGGCCATCACCCTCAACAAATCGAACCATCATTTTTTTGTACCTCGCATTGGCCATACAAGAATAATAATTAATGATCGTCGTCCGACAATTTATAATAACAATAATGATAATTATTGGCAGTTTATATAATATATAATATTGCTATAAAAATAGTAAGTGACACGTAATGACATAAATTAGCAAAAGTATAATTTACTTTTGCTGTTAACTAATAGTCATGTGAGTCAATAAAAATAAAACGAGCAATCATTTAATATGATATATAATTGTAGTAGTTATAAGTGATATGAAAAAGATGTCACTTCCCTGATTGTGGAGTGTTAACTGGAAGCCTGATTCAGGTTATTTTTGAAATGAGTTGGGCCGTCAGCCCACTTTTGCTTTGAGAACCCTAAGGAGGGTTCCTTCTCCATCTTCGAACAGCAGCAGTGCGGCCGCCACACCATGGATGGTGCCGTTTGCAACCCTTAGAGGCGGTGCCACACAAGGAGTTCAACCACGAAGATGCAGCGGCGGTTCTGCGGGTTTTGAACCAGGAGTGAGCTTCTGCGTGGCGACGGGGTGGTTCTTTCTTCCCCGGTTCGCAAACCGTTCATCACCGCAAAGGCCACGGTGGCTGAGAATGAAGGGGGAAGAGAACCCGCGATCAATCGCGAGGGAGAGAGAGACAACGACGCCGTGGCTGGTTTCTGGGCACTGATGGCTTGCGATTTTGGCTGGGTCGCTTTGCTTTGGTGGTGTCGCGAACGCGGTGGTGGAGATGAGAAGAAAATGCAGGGTGGTTGGTGATGGCAGCGGTGGAGGCGGTCGTCACAGCGAGGGTTTCATCACCACAGAGAGCGCATTGCTTCTTCTTCTTCCTCGCCAGACCATCGCAATGGTGGCAGTGGAGGAGCGTTGCTCGCGTATGGAGTTGCGAACGGCGAACTCGATGTCGTCGCCGTCATTGCCGTGAGTGACACCGTCCTCACCGTACAGCATGCGGTCAGAAGGGAGATGACGAGCTCCAACACGAGGAAGATTCAAAAGCTGTGGTGGCCAAAGGTGGTCTTCATGGTGGTTGTCGTGGCTGGTCTTGCGACAATCGAGGAAGATGGGAGGCGATCGCTCGGCACAGGAGACCCGTTGCTGCGTTCACCATTCTTGGTGGTGGCTCGCGTGTCGTTAACGGCACCGGTCCCATCGTCGTACCGCTCCTCCTCGGTGAACCGCGGCAGCCATGAACACATTTCTTTTATTTTCTGGTTTTTTATTTTCTGGTTTTTGTTGTGTTTGAATGTGGATGGGGATTGAACTTTATCCATCCCCACAGACGGCGCCAATGTGATGTTCCGAGGTCGGAGGCACCACACGAGGTGTTTGGGGGTTGTTGCAGCTGACGAGGGTGACCCCGGTCCTACGTATCCCATGAGAGGGGAATCAAGTCGCACGTAGTTCTTAGGTTTAGAGAGACATACCTTAGCCCCTAGGGAGAGGGGGATATATATAGGAGAGTGAGGAGAGGAAACCCTAGCTTGGTTGGGTTGGGCCTGTTGGGAGGCGCCTAAGCCCAGCCAAGTAAGGTCCACCACAGTACTTAGCTTGTTGAGGCCTCTGTGCATGTGCATATATACTCATTTGTACAGATGTACAAATTTTCACAGCGATGGTATGTGTGCAGATGACAATTATCTTCTTTCAATTGCAGCTACCGTGGTAGCTGTTGCTGGTGATAATAGAAAGCAGGACATCTGGTGATCTTTTCAATTGCAACAGTGGTATTCATTCTTCTAAACTGCTACCATAGTACCATGTATCTATTTCATTCATAAGAAGAGATAATTCGCATAAAAGTTGAGAAGAATGCTATAAACCTTTTGTAACACCTAAGTTTATTTACCCTTTTTATACCCTTAATTAAAAATAGCAACTTGAAAATTCTTTTTTTTCGACTCAAGAATTGATTAGGAAAACTCTTAATTACTTTTAATCCGAATGAAAATCTTCCGTCAAACGGACGGAGTTTCGTTTGTTTATTGGACTTTTCCAAAAATTCCTGTTTCCTGCAACCTGATAAACAATAATATTTTCACATAACAAAGCCTGCAGGGCTATTCACATATATATATATATATATATATATATATATATATATATACCAGCTAGTGCATCTACGTGCACACATCAGAAACAAGTTTAAAACATCATAGCATGAACATCAGAGTTAGCAGAAATATAAACAAGTTTTAGGAAGACAGTTTTTTTCCCAAAATAGACCCCTTTCCCAAAAGGAGTCGTCCTGGGCCCCCAAAAGCTATTTACATTTATATACAACAAAAAGGATTTATATCATCGGGCCCAGGACATTCCCATGTCCTACATGATGAAAGGTAACCTACTCTCCCTGTGAGGGAGAGTGCTCCTGCTCGGCCTGATCTGGTGCAAACTCTTTCTCAGTACCTGTGGGGATAGTAAGGAGTGAGTATTACACATAAAATGGGGAGGCAGTTTCCAATTAAGACATAATGCAACACTAAGCCATACACAAATAACAATTCAATGACAACATAATAAGAGTCAATTCACCACAATTCAATTTCAAGTATTCATTAGTTTCTCAAATCGATTTTTATTTAACATTTTCTTAAGTCTTTCGTTCCATGTGTTTTAATCATATTTATATTCCTTTTTGTCTGTCCCTGGTCACGACCTACTGCGTCTGCACTCCTGTGCACTCACGACTTACTGTGTCCGGGTGTGTTTCTCAATCCCCTGGTCACGACCTACTGCGTCTGCACTCCTGTGCACTCACGACTTACTGCGTCCGGGTGTGTTTCTCAATCCCCTGGTCACGACCTACTGCGTTCGCACCACCGCGCGATAACGACTTACTGCGTCCGGGTATAACTCATATCGTTCCTTTAACATTATCAACTCTTTAACAATTCCATTACTCAAGTTAATCACAACTGTACACATTTACACTATCCAATCATCACACTTAAATCTCATAACTTAATTAGCACAAATCAATATTTCATTAATATCATCAACATCACCAAATATCAAAATGAAGCACATAATCATCCAAATATTTCCCTATGTCGTAAGTTCTATTTTAATGATTATTCTATAATATAACAACCTAAACTAATCCATACTCTTAGTACCCATTATATGCATATTGTAAACTAAACCCCAGAGTATGGTAATACTCACTATAACCCACTCCTTACCTTAAATTAGTAAAGAGTAAATAGAACCTTAGTGAGCCCTAGCTCGAAATCTTGGAAACTTGAATTCCCAAAGCTTAGCTTACCACCTCAATAAGGAAATGATGAAATGATCCTTGTCTTTGCCTTGGTTTGAGTTGGAAGGCTTGAAACAAAGCCCTACATAATCATGGGTGCAAGAACCCCTAGGGTTTTAGAATATAATCCATGAACTAAGAGGAGTTGAAATAGAAAGGAAAATAACTCATGATATAAGCTTGCTTACCACAAATTAATGGTGGAAATTGAAAAAAAGCCAAGGAGAAAGAAGGTGGGTGTGATTCGTGTGCCAAGAGAGAGGAAGGAATGAAGCTTTAACCAACTTCCATGATGCAACTTGATGAGCTTTGGTTGATTTTGGGTTGAGGTGCCCAAGAATCAAAGGTGTTTGGTGGATTTGGTGGTGGAAATGTGATGGATTTTCTCTTGGAGAGGAGAGGATTTGATGAAGGTGGTGAGTTGATGATGGTGTAGAAAGGTGGTGAAGTAGTGTGTTTTTGGTGCCTTAAGTTCAGCCTAGGAAGCAGGGAAAATCGTGTGGCTGAAAACAAAACTTTGGCCCCAAGTTTGATTTTGGACGCACCAGATCTGATCTGGTGTGCGCCACTCGCTTGGGCGAGCCCATTACTCGCTTGGGCGAGTCTTGGCACCAGTTGGTGCTGCTGGTGCACCTGGTGCGTGCTGGTGGGGGCTCTGGCGCGCCAACAGAATTTTTGGTGCGGCTGGTGTGCGCGCCAGCTCGCTTGGGCAAGCCATTTCCTCGCCTGGGCGAGAGAACTGCACCAGAACCAAGCTGGTGCGTAGCTGGCTCGGTCAGAAATGGAAATGGTGCGGCTGGGGGATTTTCTGGTGCGCCAACTCACGTTCCTGGTGCGCTGGAGTGGTGTTGCGCCCGCCTGGGCGAATGGTGGGCTGGCCTGGGCGGATTTCCCACTGGATGGTGCGCCAAATGAATAGTGACTCGCCTGGACGCATGGCTGGTGCGCCTGGGCGAGTTTCAGGGTTTCAACCTTTGATTCGTCGTAACTTTTTCGTCGACCGTCGGATCGAGTCCAAATTTTTAGACATGCTTCTTCACCCCTTAAACTTCACATCCAACGGTGGAATTTATTTTCTTAGCTTCCCATAATAAATTTCTAATTTTCTCTTTTCGGTTGATTTCTAACACCTAAAACGCCGATTTTACTCCCGATCTCGCTTATTTGACCCTGCCCAAGGCCATATATACCTCCTATACAACTCCTAGGGCCTATAATCACCACCCACATATTTGGAAAAATTCATTAAATCACTTTTCCAATTTTTCTAAGGTTTTAAATCAATAATTTCCTTAAAATCAAAGTTTAGGATGTTACAGCTTTTATGTCACATGCTTTACTATTTTTGCTGAGTTGAACTAAAGAACTCAGGTACCATAACATGTCTAAGAGAGCCATATCTTTTTACTGAGTTGAAGTTTAGCTAAATTTTGCTGCATTCTTAAATTAGGAGCTTGAAGGTTTTTTTTCAATAAGAAAAAAAGTTGCATCCAAAAGATAAACAACCGAGAATAAAACATACTCAAAACCCAGCAGAAACAAAGTTTATAGAACAATACAGGAATAAGACCTATTCTCTATAACAACACAGAAATGAAAATCTCCTCTTCAACATCAGTATGAAAATGACAGATCAATTACAAATCTTAAGCATTTTTTCTAACAATTAATTACGAACAAATGAATAAATTCAAGGATATAATTTCAAATAATTACAAAATCAAATGACAAGAGATTAGATTAGACGCAAAAGGGAAAAGAAGTGTAGAAAGAAGAAAAGAAGGAGGAGGTCTTGATGGAGAGCACCATGAGAGAGAGGGCGGAGGAGCGACGCCGTGTATTTGTGGTGGAGAAGTGACGCCATGTATTTTTGGCGGAGAAGTGACGCCGTATATTCCCGGCGGAAGTCACCGGCAGCAACCAGCGGCAGAAGTTGCCGCCTTCCTTGTCACAGCGAAGTTCACCACCTTCCTTATCGTGGCTTACGACCGGCAGCAGTGGAGGTGACAGCCTTCCTTGCGGCGGCGGAAGTCAGTGCGTTCTCCAGCCACCGAGCCGTTCTCCATCGACGCGTTCTCTCTGTCTTTCTCTCTTCTGTGCGTTTTTCATTCTAATGTTTTGGCCTTTCTTTTCTTTTTTTTTATTTTATTTTAACTAATTTGGTTTTAATTTAAGATTTTGCCAAGTGTCAAGATCTTAACGGTTCAAGGATATAAGCTTCCCTCCTTATATAAGGAGGAACTTTTTTCTGAATGAAATAACATATTAATTTTAGTATAAAATATATCAATTTTGATAGATGTAAAAATATTCAAAAGATATAGTAAGGGATGAAGGAAGTATAAAAATTTGGCTGATAAAATAAACAGGGCATGAGGTACAATTTCATACAAATAATTGAATAGAAGACAGGAGTAACCAGCAAAAAAACTAACAATTTCAAACAGAATTGCCAAGATTTTAGTACGCAGTCCGTAAAAAAATACGTTGTACATGTACACAAGGTAACCGGTTGGATAATGGCAACCGTTGATCAAAATTTTTAGCAAAATCAATGGCCAAAAGACTTGTCCCCATTAGTGGTGCCAAATAATCAAACGTTAACTGTTTAGGTATGTTTTTCAAAGTTGGATTTTTCAATATTGGTTACGTACATGGAGTTGAAATCAAATACTATTTTGGATATTTTTGGGTATGTGGATGATAATCAATTAAGCCTATGTTGTTATTCAGAAGATTTTTATTGCCTAAATGATGATATGAAATTCATTTACGGGATCAAATTTTTAGAAAAATAATCTCGCCATGCAATACTACAAATATTTCACCCTTTTTTTCACACTGATCAAAAAAGAAATATTTATATATAACTTCTTCGTACTTCACAATCTAGAAATGATAATTATTAATATGTGCACGAACATAACTCCCTCCGGTCCTATATATATAGGGATGGCAATTGGACCCGGACCCGCGGGTACCCGCGGGTAATACCCGCAATGGGTCCGGGTCTGGGTCCAAAAAAGAGACCCGTGGGTCCAAAGAATGGACCCGTTTGGGTACCCGCTTTGAATGGGTCTGGGTCCGGGTCTGAGATATTCAGACCCGTGGATACCCGGACCCGTTCATATTTACATATATGCATTTTATATATATATATATATATATATATATATATATATATATATATATATATAATTTAGTATGTTTGTGTTTAACGAGAGAATTTCTTTGATGTCTGCGAGTGTTTAATGGTGGCAGGGATTAATATTAAGTCGAGTGTGTAATAATGTATTAAGGATCCCTCGGTCTATAAAAAAAACATAGAAATTAATTTAAAAAATAATTTTTTCTTTAAAAAAATTGCCAATGGGTACCCGCAAAACCCGTCTGGGTACCCGACCGCCTACCCATTATGCAGCGGGTACCCAGACGGGTCCGGGTGGGTTCGGGTCCAGTAATTGAAGAACGGGTCCGGGTCCGGGTACCCCATTACCCGGACCCACCCGGACCCATTGCCATCCCTACCTATATATGTCTCTTTTGAAGATTTTTTTTTTCCTTAATATAAACCCTATTTTCAATTTCTAATGGCATTAATTACTTCTTTTCCACAAATACCCCTATTTACTCAACACTTTTTAGATTTCCAATAATAATTATAGGAATACTTTTGAAAAAGTATACCAAACATTTACATTTCCAATACCACTAACAATATCAACTATCTTTCTTAAAGGGTGTGAAAATTAGTCAAAGGAACTTATAATAAGAATTAGAGGGAGTACTCCCCCAGTCCTATTTATAAGACCTTTTTAGGGTTTTTATTTTGGTCATATTTATAAGACCCCTTTCCAAATTTCAATAGCATTTAATTACTTCTTTTCACAAACACTCCTATAAAATCAACACTTTTTAGAGTTCCAATAATAATTATAAAGGTAGTTTAAAAAAATATATCAAATTTCACATTTCCAATGCCACTAACAAATTTTTTCATTTTCCTTGATGAGAGTGAAAAACCCCAAAAAAGTCTTATAAATAGGACCGAAGGGAGTATAACTTAAAGTGGTTTATCAAAAATCATAATTGCTGACAAAATTAATTCTCTAAGAAAACAACCCTATTCAATGAATTATTAAAAGAGCATTACTTTCATGCAATCTAATTTAAAGTTGTTGTCATATAATCTTTTGTTTGACCAATAGTAGTCTGCCATCTCACATATTTTTGGGTTGATACTAATGAGTTTTAACTTTTTCAAAGATGACATGAAAAACAATACATAAAATGACAAAGCATGATTGGTTCATACAAAATTCATACAAATGATTATTTAGTAACAACCCAAAATTAAGTTGTATAATCAAATCTTTCAAATAGTCAACTATACTTATCGCATCAACAAGTTTTCTTTTAAAAACAAAAAGGTCACAATCATATATAAAATTTCCAAAGCTTTGAATAATTGTATCCCATTAGTTTTAAAAAAATTATTGCTTGGTTTTTTATTTAATCGTTACTATTTATATATATGTTCCATGATTACCATTAACCTCAAAAATGAAATACACACGAACATTAATGCAAGTTATGCAGCCGCCAAAAATTCGAGAGATATACTAATTGAATAAAAATATTTCTCTATTTATTATCAATGTTTTAAAAACCGAACCGGCCATAAAATCAGTCAAGACAATGGTTCAAGATTTATTGGTTCAACCGTTATTGAGCCGTGGTCTAACCATTTTAAATTTTAATCAATATATTGTTTTTTTATATAGTATTCTTTAATATGTGTCTCATAATATAATATTAAGAAACTTTAAAAAAGAAAACTTAAATTAGAAACGTGTTTTTTAATACTTAGGGGATGTATATTTTTAGTTTTCCTATAAAAGTTTATTCATTGATGTATTTTTAATACGTGTCTTAGAACATATTAGAAAAATTCTTTCTTATGAGATCATCATTTTTATTAAGTTTTATTTTTTAAAATAAAATTCAATGATAAAAAGTTTACTTATGAGCTTTAAATTTACAATTTTAAATTATCTTTACTCTTTAGATTTGCATCTTTTCATTTTTCAAAAAAAAAAAATAAATAAATAAATAAAAGACACCTCCTAAATGCTAGCAGTAAAACATGTCTAATGGGTTTTGTGTTTTGGGCTTTATTAAGAATGGTGTGGGAGCCCAAAACTTTAAAAGCAAAAACAAAAGTGCTCTAATTTTTTGCCCCCATACTTTATGGTTTTGGCCCCCATTTTTCCCCGTATCCATAAAGACGGAATAATTTGTCTTGGGGGAGACGGAAATTTGAACCCCATTTAGTAATAAATGCACCTCCGTCTCTTAATGGGACGGATTTTTCTGTTCCTCTTAAAACGGAAGTTTCCGTTTTGACAAAGACGGCGGTGCATTTATTACTAAAAGTGGGGTCCAAAATGCCGTCACCTTCCAGACGGAATATTCCGTAAATGGAAGTTTCCGTCTTAATAAAGACGGAGGTGCATTTATTACTAAAAATGGGGTCCAAAATTTAGTCACTCTCCAGACGAATTATTCCGTCTGCTTGGAGACGGAAAAATGGGGGCCAAAACCATCAAGTATGGGGGCCAAAAATTAGAGCACAAAACAAAAACCCTAACAATCTAGTATCTACTACTACGGTACTGGCACTGCCAAAGTGCAAACACAAATTAGCGTTGCAGCTTCGTCTATTATATTTACCAGAGAAATTAGAGACACGGAGGACATCTATTATATTTACCAAAGATCTTTCTATTCTTCTTCTTCTTCCCATGCTTGTTTCACATATTCAACAATTTAAAAGTTTTATTTTGCATTTTTTTTCTATTTTTTTGGCTTTATTTTTTGAACCGGTTTAAACCATTAAACCTCCGGTTTTGACCAATTTTAGCGGTTTTGTACCGGTTTATCCGATTCTTTGGCGGTTTATTGGTAGGGCGGTTATTAAGATGAATCGGACCGGACACCATGCCGGTTTTCCGCTTTTCCTGTTGAACCGGCAGGTCCGGTCCGATTTTAAAAACATTGCTATTTATTCCAACATATAAAAATTGTATATATCATGTGAAAATTAAAATAAGACCTCAATTGGTTAGCATATATGCAGATTGAAAAATCAAGCACTTTAAGTAGTTGCTGAAGGAAAAGCTGTTTAAAGTTACGAAAAAGTAATTCACATTACTTTTATATTAAGTGAATACTCGAGTGAAAACAATTTTAGATCATATGCTTCAATTCCTTTTATAAGATTTTTTTTTACACCAACCGGTAGCCGGATCTGATTTACCCAGAATCAAACTTATCTAGTCCGACCCAACTGAGAAAAAGGGACATCGGAAAAGATTAATTGAATCCAACAACAACAGTGCTTGTATTGATAGATACTTGCAAATACTCCATCCATTCTCATTTACATGTTACATTTAAAAAGATTTCAGAGTCCTTAACATAAGCCTCTTTATGGTAACTATAAAGCATTATGCATAATTTGTCTACCACTAGAGAACGTGAAATACTACCAAGTTGGCAGGTCCTTTATATAACCGTGTTAAGACAACAGAATAACCAAAACAAAAACAAAATTGAGAAAAAGGGACATCGGAACCAAATATAAAAGCTAAGTTCATTCCGCACAACCATACATATATATTATATGAAGAGTAGAATAAAACACAACCATATAGTTATATATTTTGAATGGATGCAATGATCGCAATCACAGTAAATGCAACGCGACCACAATCGAGATTACAATTTAAAACACTTATCAATTGGAATTACGAAGGAGAAAATCAACCCACCAATCAAATAGTAAATACCAATCAATCATATATAGTTTGACACGGAAATTGGAATAAGCTCTAATCAAGCATGAATAACTTTGGATATTGTATGATCAAGAAATAGTTAATGACTAACAACAAGAGGACAAAGAGGGCTAGCAAGCATGCAAGTTACCTCTTGCAAAATTAAAGGACAACATGTGAAATCCATAATACAATAGTATCATCAAGAAGAGTCCACAAAACAATACCTAAATAAAGAAGCAAGTTACCTCTTGCAAAATTAAAGGGCAACATATGAAATCCATAATACAATAGTATCATCAAGAAGAGTCCACAAAACAATACCTAAATAAAGAAGGCATCAATTACGGGATTGTTTCTTCCAAACATATAACCTTTCTCTATGTCCATTCTGAACGCAAGCTTTTTGATAGGTGGGGAAACAGATAAGAAATTGTGTGTGACAAAATCAGAAGCAGCAGCAGCAACAGGTGCATTATCATTCATTCGCACGTCAAAAATGGATACGAAGAGGTAAGGAACGCAATCGAGGCAATCACCAGTCAAGATTGTGGTGGACTCGGCCTAGCCGAGGTCCTTAGACTACCTCGCCAAAGTCCTGAGAACCCTTCAGGAAGCCTTCTGAGCACTTGGCCGAGCTCAATGCTCAACGGCCGAACAGATGCCAGATACAGGCCGACCTCGTATTCCCACTCAGGTCCGACGTCCAGGTCCGACACCTTCCCAAGTCCGATATCTAGGTTATGATGACGTCCCCCTTCCTTATCCACAAGGACAGCTCACTACCTTATCCACAGGGACAGCTCACAACCTTATCCACAAGGACACAAGGACAGTCTATCCACTCCTAGCTCAGTACAGGCTGGCCCTACTTGGGCCTAAAGCAAGCCCATTAGGGCAACCAGCTCCCCCCTATAAGTAGCTCCGTACTACATGGGGCTCAGGTACGTCCTCTAACCCTAATTGTCATCCTCACACACCAGTGATTAGGGTTGCTTCTTGGCTCTTTTCCTTAGCCACCTGAGGACTTCCCCCAAACATCACACATCAACCCTTGGAGGTCCTCATCGTCTAGGACATCACATTGGTGCCGTCTGTGGGGACTGATAAACTTCAACCCCACCCAGAAGATTTGACCATGTCTGAAGAACATCCAGTCCAGAGGAGGAGGAGGGGGCGTCCAAGAAGGGTCCCGTCGACTGAGGACCTGCGCCTGCACTTGGAAGCCAACAGGGCAGCGAGGTCCTCACCACCACCCCCTCCACCTCCCCCACCTCCTCCCCCGCCATCACCTCCGTTTCCACCGCCACCTCCTCCACCAGAATTCACCCATACCCATAGTGGACCCTACAACATCCACACTGGAGACACCGCAATCCCAACCCAGCTTCCTGGCGGAGGTCGGCGCGTGCAGCTACGCTCTGAGCTCGGAGAAACCAACACTGAACAGCACCGCCACCGCGGCGAGCGTGCTCACTCAGTCAGTACAACACACCGTTCCCACTCTCGACAGTCTACGCTCTCTCGGGATGCTGAACTCTTGTCCTTGATGAGACAGCAGATGAGAATCGTAGAGCAACAAGGTAAAGCTATTGCAGATCTCCAACAAGTTGCTATGCAACGTTTAGCCGAACGAGCTACTGTTCAAGCTCCGGCCCCGACCGAGTTCCCTCCACCACCCCCTCCACCACCTCTTCCACCACAACCTCCGCTAACTCCACAAACCTTTGCAACACCACACACGACTGTCACACAGCTTACACCACACTCCGACCAGCAACAACCTGAGCTGGACGATTCCCACCCTGGGCATCCCTTCACTCCTGCCGTCATGGCCTATGAACCACCACCTGGGTACCTAGGGCCCAGCAACATCCCCAGATACAATGGCCTCACAGACCCTCAGGAACACGTCCTTTCCTACGAGGGAGCCGTGAACTTTCACGGAGGAGGAGATCGGCTCAAATGCTGAGCTTTCTCCATGACCCTCCAGGCCCCAGTCCTTCGGTGGTATTCAACGCTTCCCAAAAACTCTGTTAACAACTGGGCAGAAATGAAGCACGCCTTCCTCAACAGATACACTGCTAGCTGTGTGCAACCCAGATCGGACCACACACTGGCGACGGTGACCCAGAAGCCAGACGAATCCTTACGTGCATACTTGCACAGGTTTCACAGCGAGTCCAGTTCGGTCCCAAACCTGTCTCCCGAGGTGGCCGTCCTCCTTTTGACCGAGGGATTGGTCGAAGGAGGTTTCAAAGATTCACTTATTGGAAAGCCACCAAGGGACATGGCCGAACTGAGACAGAGATCAAACAAGTACATCAATCTTGAAGAATTCAGCAAGGGACAGTCGAGCAGGCTGGAAAACGCTCAAGCCACCTCGCAGAATGCCCTACCCCGAGGTCGTCCTCGCGGCAACAGGGATGAAAGAGGAGGAAGAGCAGATCAGGGAGACCGAGGTCGCTCTCAACAAGAGGACCGCCGACGTCTATACATCACCAAATATGACTCTTACACCCCCCCTGACGGTCCCGTGGTCTCAAGTCTGGAGAGAGACCATGCAGACCGAACTGAGGAGTGTACCCCGCCCCTCCTTTCTGAGAAATCAAAACTATGTCAGAGACAAGTCCAAATACTGCAATTTTCACGACGGGTACAGCCACCATACCGATCAATGCACATGGCTCCGGGATGTCATTGAAGATATGGTAAGAAGAGGCAAGCTACAGCAATATGTCCGAGAGGCAGTGGAAAGAAGAGGTCGGAGAAGGTCTCGCAGCCCGGACAATGATAAAGGAAAAGCTAAAGCCGACCCGTCCCCAGAGAAGAAGGAAGAGGAGCCACCACGGGTAAACATGGTCGTGGTTCAAGACCTCGATAAGTCGCCAGAAAACTTCCGAGTAGAAACCATCTCGGGAGGTTCCGCTGGCGGCGGTGAGATGAGGGCGGGAAGAAAAAGGTACATCAACCAGGTTTTGGCAGTTCATCACAAACCCGTCTGCAAAAAGCCTTCTCGGAATGTTCCCATTATCTTTTCCGACCAGGATATGGAAAACGTCATCCCAGATCACAACGATCCTATGGTGATTACGGTGTTAATTGGCAATTTTGAGGTCGCCCGAGTCTTCGTTGACCAAGGGAGTTCGGCCGACATCCTCTTTCTACATACTTTCCAAGCTTTGAAGTTGAGGTCTGTCGACCTCGTAAGATTTGACGGCAATCTCATCAGCTTCACAGGTGAGGCAATCCGCCCCCTGGGAGCCATTCATCTCCCGATGACCCTAGGCAACCAGCCTTAAGCCCGAACGGAGATCATTAAATTTCTGGTTGTTGACTTCGACTCCCCGTACAATGTAATTTTGGGACGAACTTGCCTACAAGCTTTTGGGGCAGTAGTCTCAACAGTGCACTTGGCAATGAAGTTTGTCGGATCAGATGATAAGGTTGTTACGGTAAAAGCTGACCAAGTGAAGGCCCGACTTTGCTACAATGCGAGCCTACGGGAGGGAAAAAAGAAGCAAAAAGAGTTCACCGATCCAACACTGTCCAAGGGAAGAGTCTTATTGGCCGAATTCCAGTCTGAGCGAGACATTCATATGTCCTCTCCTCGTGAAGAGCGGGTGATGATTCCCCCCTTCACCTCTCCCCCAAGCAAAGATGTTATCATGAATGACAAACCCCTCCGAAAAATCCAAAATGAAGTCAAAGGAAATCCTTTCTCACTTTCAGTCCTCTCCTACTCCCTGCACGAGGTGCAGGGAGAACTTTCTCTTTCATCTAATTCTCACTAACCCCGCCCTCCGTTCGGTACATCTCCGAATTGAGGGCCGAGGTGACCTTCTTGCCCATGTCTTCAGCCGAGCTTTTCTGACCCCCAAGCTCGGGTGCTTCAAGATGGAAATGCCCTCACTTTTCAACAGTACCAACAATCTCGGCAGCCCTTCCTATCAGCCCACCTCGGAGGACCATAACAAGGAAATCCGACAAGGTGCTCCCGGTCCGAGGAGGATAGCGATGAAAGAGCCAGCCGACCATGACAAGAAAGCAAAGCAACCCAGGTCTTCAGAGTCTGATCACCTCGCGCCCCGAAGATCAGACATCGGCCCTGACGGCCAGAAAAGCGGGAACTGAGCTCGAGATCGATAAGCCCCAACAGAGGCGTTCTAGAAACATACTCTGGGTCATTACCGGACTCGAGGATTCCCAAAAAGATTCACAACGCTGAGAACCTGTTTCAAATAGGTTTACCTCAGGCATTTCGGCAGTCACCAGCATCCTCACCTGAGGATTTCAGATTCAACTTTCTTTTATTTTTTTTTTGCTTACTTCAATTATTGTTCATGTTTTTTAATTCCCATTGTGAGATATTCACCTTTCAAAAAGAAAAAGCAATGTACTCATAACTACATTTTAATGAAAAGTACAAACTTGCTCATACTCAAGTGCAACAGTTTTATATACGTACGTACTAGCTTCTCATTTAGCACTAGCCACCTAAATGTTGCATGGCGCTATGCACAGCCAACGTCTTTTAGATAAGATCGGCTCATATGCACAATGTACAAGGGACACCCGATAAAGAACAGACTGCTGTGAAATGTTTTCACATAGCTTCACTCAGCACTCTCTTTTACATCGGGGCCGAGGACACCCACCTCGGCTAAGGTGGGTAGATCCGAGCTCCCTACCCTATGCACTTATATACAGTACCTTTATTCAGAGGAACACTTATAAGATTACTGCACTTACTGAGTCGTCCGATCTATTAATATAATATTTCAAAAACCGATGATCGGGGACGAGTTTCCTTAGCTCCGATCAGGCCGAAATACAACAAGTTGGTAAAAGACTTGTATTCTCAAAGGTAGTTTTATTTTTAAAAGACCTCGGACGCAGTATATATGCGACAAGTTAAAGCAAGAACTTGCATAAAAAGTTCCAACATGCAACAAGTTTTAAACACTTGCATCTTTTCTTAAAAATCTTCCTGGTGGCCACTTAATCAATCGTGGTCTGGACCCGAGGTCGAACGAATAAACATGCAATAAGTTGGTTAAGAAAAACTCGCGTTCACGAAACGAGTTCACGAAAAGGCTTGCATAATTCCAACCTCGGACATAATACATGTGCAACGAGTTAGAGTAAAAACTTGCATAAATACGACAACACGTAACAGGCCAAAACAACGCTAAGCTCTCATTAAAAATAAACGTTGTACAATAGGCTAAATAGAATTCCACATTGTCAAACATGTTATAAAAGGACATAGACAAAGTATAAGCTGCCCAGCATAAGGGACTTACGTACATCATCCTCAACGTCAGAAAGGACGACCGAGCCCGGGTCGAACTCCTCATCCATCCTCTCAACAAGAGGGTTGGGCAAATTCTCCTCGGGCTGGTCCAAGTCAACCTCGGCTCCACCACTTTCATAGTCAACCATCTTTCCATTCTCCACTCCGAATCCGGCAGATGCGCCGACGTATTCGGAGCCCCTGATTCATATGAAGAACTTGCTCAATCGCGTTGGTGAAAACCTTGCCGGCCACCTTTTCAAGGTCGAAGTCCGACTCCCGCGCTGCCACCTTATGCTTTAGAGCTTGGGCAGCCCTCTTCTTCAGCAGACTCCTAATCCTTTCCACTTCGGCAAGGCCCTCCTGCCGACCAACCTCCTTCGCATCTGCTTTGGCTTGGGCCAAATCCTCTTCATGCCTTTTTCGGAGCTCTTCCATCTGTCGGCGGTGCTCCTCCTCAGCCTCAGCCAAATTTTGTTCAGCTGACCTCTTGCTACTCTTCAACTCTTCCACCTCGGCCGCCATAGCCGATCGAGCCTTTTTCTTAGCAGGCGAAAGACCGTCCGCCACATCATCAGCTACCTCGGCCAGCACATTAAACATAGTAGTGGCTCTCTTCAGTTGGCAAGCCATTTCTTCCGCTTTCTTCTTCCATTCCGTACCTGACATTTTGACAAGAGTGTCTTTGAGTGATGGTTTGGTAGGGGTAGCCGGCAGCCTTGATTGAGTTCCAGTACTTGGAGGCGGCACATTTGCAACAAGGGCTACCTCGGTGCTGGGACTCGGCGAGGTAGGAGGAGGAGGAGCGATAATAACGGCAGGAGGGGTAGGATGGAGGGGACCAGAGTCGGCCTATAGCGTATCCGTAGAAACCTCGGACGACCCGCCGTCGGCAGAAGAGACCTCGGGCTTCTTCTTCCTCCGAGCTTCAAAAGCGGCTTTCAGTGCCTTGGAAGACATCTCGGACCAGTGTTCTTCTGCAAAAAAAAAAATAAATAAATAAAAATTATTAGTATAAGAGAATTGAAAGAAAATGCACAAGTGCAAGAGCAAAAGTAACTACCAATCTTTGTCAAGACTTCGTCGTCAAGACACTTTATGAAAACTCCAACATCAAGTTGGAATTTCCGAGCGCGGTATTCTGTTTGAAAATGGTGAGCCGTTAAGACTCGTCAGCATCCAGTGTTACACCTGACCACCTCTACGGTGTGCTGGAATGACGACTGAAGAACTCGGAGGTCCACTCCAGAGGGAACTTCGGTCCCGTCTCGGACCGAAACCAAGGCAGCCCCGCTCCAACGTATTTGTATTTAAAGAATCTCGGCTTGAAGCGCTTCCAAGACTCAGAGAACATACCGAACAGCCCGCAATGAGCTCGGGCCTTAGCCGACACCCAAAGACGGCCAGTCACCCCGTCCTTATTGCTGACGAACGGGTTGTACATCCACAAAAATAATCGAACTGTGCATACCAAACGTCTGACTCCGCAGTACTTCTGGAACGCTCGGAGAAACGACCAGGTATTAGGATGAAGTTGGGAGGGAGCTAGTCCGAGCTCGTTTAAGACCCTCATTTCCAGGTCGGTGAAGGGGAGGGTCACGCCGAGATTGTGAATCAAATCGGCATAAAAGAAAAAAGAATTATTGTCAGTTCGGCTGCATATCCTGTCATTTGCCGAACAGGGGAGCACTTCGTAAGAAGTTCCGGGGATGTCCCCTGGGCAAGGCAGCACGACCCTCCTTACCTCGGCAAGCTTGTCCTCGGAGCAAAGGTGGGACTGGATTCCTTTGGGCTCCACGTCAACCCACTCGTATTGATCGGCATCGAAAGGTGCGGGGTAAAGTTCAGGTCGACGGACGCACTTCCTGAGCGGCATGGTACCTGTGGAAGAACAGGGGAGCTCGGTATTAGTCTTACGGGTTACGAAAAATAACCCCCCACAGAACCCCCTCGAAGTAGTTCCGAGGGGCGAGCATCTCCCCTCTACCACAGGTACCCCTCGTTCGTACATTCCCTCCTTCTCCATCCTCTCGAAATCGGCACGCTCCCTACCGTCAACAAACTCGGCCCTGGCGTACTGCCGTATCCACTCTCTCTTCTCCTCCCAGTCCCGAGGATAGACTACCTCAACGGGATCAACCTCCAGAACCCGCCTCTCATACTTTTTCCTATACTCCCTCTGGCGGCGGAACGCCTCGTCTGCCTCCGTAGAGGAACAGGACGAGGAAGAAGAACCGTCCTCCTCATCACTACTGCTAGATGACAGGGAAACTACCCCAGCCCACTTCCTAAACCATTCTCTACTCATACTGAACCCAATCCACTCCTTTGGTTTTCTGAAAAATAAACAAAAAACACGAATCAAAAACCCTCCAAAAGCCTCAAAACACGCCTAACCCAAAGAAGGCTAAACCCCAGGAATAAACCCCAAAACCAAAACAACCGAATGCAGAAAAACCCCAAACACCAGCCCTATCCCCCAAAATCAGAGCCCCAAAACCCGACGGGAGAACTCCGCCGCCATGAAAACAGAAGCCAAAAACCAGAAATCCTAATACCTCACCATGCAAATCAGAAAGCCGTAAAGAAAGAAGAAACGATAATATCGAAGTCGAAGACAGGGGAAAGCGAGCATACCTGGTGAATATAAAATGCGAAGAAAGAGCCTGCAAGATCAAATAGTATTCGCTGTTGGGGGTGGTGAGAGAGGAAAACGCAACAGAAAAGGGGAGACGCCGGAATCGGTGCGGTTTAAATGACTTTGGTAGAGAGAGAAAAGGCAACGGTGTAAAGAAAGAGAAAATGGGGGATAGAGTAAGAAGGAGAAGTGATTTTCTGGGATAGAGGGGGAAGGGAAACCGCTTTCCCCCTCAAATTTGAAATCTGGGCCTAGCCCAAGAAGCCCAACCCAGCGAACAGCCACGCATGTTGAGACACGCGGCGCACAGCAGCGGAAAGTAGGGACCTCGAGCAACGTCACAATGATGGTGGTACATCGAGGGTCGCGATTTCTGACACGTGTCAGATCTCGGAAGAGCAAACGTCACTTCGGTACTGGCAAGTAGACAGCTGTCAAACCTGCTCCGTCATAACGAAAGGACGTCAGAGACAGCTGGATCCAACGTATCGGCAACTCATCGTCCGAACTCCCTAGAACCTCGGAACAAGGCTCAGATAGCCTTGACCGAGCTGGGGGGCTTATGTGGTGGACTCGGCCCTCATGAGGTGGATTTGGGAAAGGGACCTAAACCAGAACCTCGGAACAAGGCTCAGATAGCCTTGACCGAGCTGGGGGGCTTATGTGGTGGACTCGGCCTAGCCGAGGTCCTTAGACTACCTCGCCAAAGTCCTGAGAACCCTTCAGGAAGCCTTCTGAGCACTTGGCCAAGCTCAATGCTCAACGGCCGAACAGATGCCAGATACAGGCCGACCTCGTATTCCCACTCAGTGTTCCCACTCAGGCCCGACGTCCAGGTCCGACACCTTCCCAAGTCCGATATCTAGGACATGATGACGTCCCCCTTCCTTATCCACAAGGACAGCTCACTACCTTATCCACAGGGACAGCTCACAACCTTATCCACAAGGACACAAGGACAGTCTATCCACTCCTAGCTCAGTACAGGCTGGCCCTACTTGGGCCTAAAGCAAGCCCATTAGGGCAACCAGCTCCCCCCTATAAGTAGCTCCGTACTACATGGGGCTCAGGTACGTCCTCTAACCCTAATTGCCATCCTCACACACCAGTGATTAGGGTTGCTTCTTGGCTCTTTTCCTTAGCCACCTAAGGACTTCCCCCAAACATCACACATCAACCCTAGACAGAGGCTCATTCAAAGGTCATCTCCTGTATCCTTGGAGGTCCTCACCGTCTAGGACATCACAAAGATTGCACAAATTCTTCTGGTACCCTCTTCATCACCTCTACCAAGGTCCAGAAGGTGGTGGCTTACTGTATATTCATTCAAAGGATTCTTAGTAAGATCAGGCTCAGGAAGCATATCAGAGAATACTTCATCATCAAGTTGTTGATAGAACTTGGCCTCTAAAGTTGTGTTAGAAATAGCATAAGCATAGATTCTATAAGTGACAGCGCCATCATCAACATCATTATCATCATCGATGATACACCATTGAATGGAGAGTAAGACGCCCAATGAGCCACCATCACGATCAGCAACATAGAACTCGGGTAAATAGATTCCAGTTTCAGGAACAGTTGAAACATTTGATCCAGTGAGTTTGTGAAAAGAGTCCTCAACAGCGCTATAATCACTAAAATCACAGAGCTCCCACTTACCGGCATCAACATCGAAGGTTTCAAGGGCATGGTTAAAACGACAAAAGATGAACAATTTGTCGTGAATAACAAAATGGCTACTAATAGCAAAATTTGGGTGAATCTGAAGGCTCATCCAAGGAGGACTAAGCAGTTGATGGGAAGAAAACGGAGGAGGAGAAGAAGATGATTCAACATCATGATCATTTAAATAATCCAAACGTTCAAATGGAGCATAGGGGATCGGAAAAGAATAAGGACGATTGAACCAAAAGTCGTTATGAAGAAGATAAATTCTACCTTTAATATAGGCAACAACCCTTGCGAGTTTGGGTCCCTTAAGATGAGTGGTGGTGACAAGCTTTAACACATCTTCGGGGTCTTTGATCATGGTGGTGGTGGTGTTAGCGAGAAGGCAGCGGTGGGTGTCCAACTCGAAGACTTCGTCGGAGTAAGGTCTCAAATTGTTGTTGTGGGGTTGGAATTTATTTGCACCGCCACACAAATAGTGTTTGCCTCCGAGTTCCACGTGGCGCATGCCTTTCGGATAATAGTCGAGATCGAGATGGACACAAATCGGAGCAGAGGGTAGCGATGAAATATGCAAATTGTTGGAACCGCCGCCGCCGCCACTCAGATCGATGCCGATGAGCTCTCCGCGTTGCTTCGACAGAAACAGAATTCGTTCTTCTCCATTGCTGCTCATCATCTCAGATGCTTGTGAAGGGGATGGACACAAAGGCCGTCAATCAAATTTAGGGTTGTGCCTGTGATGCAGAGTGGATGAGTGATATTTATTGAAAATAATAATTAATAAGTAATCTATACTATTATATAAAGAAAACACTGTTTGTACATAAATTTGTTTTTTCCTATTATACCCTCCTAATTGAAAAAAATTACTACTTCTTCCACACTGTATTTAAATTTTAGACCATGTTTAATAACTTACCAGCACAGCAGTTTGAGAGGTTTAGAAACCCCCTAAGGGTGTTCATAAACCGGTTTTTTTAAAAAACCGAACCAAATTGTGTAAACTGGTTCTATGAAATGGTTCTAATATTAAAATGGTTCATAACCGGTTCTGAACCAGTTATGAACCGGTTCTTTTGGTGCACCAGTTCTTGAACCGATTTACCAAAAAAACCGGTTTTATTTTTTGAACCGGTTTCAAAATCGGTTTTTGAACCGGTTTTTGAAATTTCTGCACGAACCGGTTTTTGCAATTTCTGTCCGCACCGGTTTTGAAACCGGTTTTTTCTGGCTTATTTTCCGAACCGGTTTGGAAACCGGTTTTTCCTGGTTTATTTTCCGAACCTATTTTTTGAACCTATTTAATGGTTTTTGAACCTATTTTCTGAACCTATTAGTAGCGAGTGAACAGGTTCAGCTGCTCGGTTCATTGCTACTCTATTTGAAACATTTGAAAGCAATTAAGCAACATCAGATTTACCAATAATGGTCACTCAAATGAATATGATCAATTGGAACAAAGGCATCCTATTAGCAAATGAGTGCAAGATCGATCCAAATATCTACACACAAGTACAAAAAATCTGCATTTAAGTGATACAAAAGCAGTACATAATGGGGTTCTAGATTTCTTTATTTTTTCGAGTTTTACTAATTACTAATTACTAATTACTAATCACTTTGATAATATACTACTACTAAGCTTTACTAATTACTAATTACTAATCACTTTGCATACAGTCACTATGGCAAAAGTGATATAAGCGATTGACTCAGAAAAATCCAGGATCCAAAAGCTTTAAGCCATTCTGAAGATTGAAAAACAGGTAGGAACAAAGTTACAACTGATAACATTCATCAACTGGTTTAAAACATCATAAAGCATCACTCAATAATCAAGTTTTGCAGCAAGATTAAAAACAAATTTCAGATCACACAGCAATAGACAAATGCCCAATAACATTGTTCAAAGTTCAAACATATATTGCAGAAAGTTTCACACCCCAACAATTCAGATTATAGAAAAGCAAAGCATATACTAAATTACTAGTGCTATATTGCGGATTTGCTTTGTTTGCCTCTCAATCTGTGACTCTATACTACTGGATTTTCATAGAATACCAGCCAAATTTACAATAATGACAACCCAACAGAAGAAATAAGGAATAATTAGGCATTCTGCAATTAGGTGCAGAACCATTTAGAGTTTTTCTGTCGTTTTCCATTCATTTAGACTTTCACATTTGAGTGCATGAAGCTAGTTATATTTTCAAGTGATAATATAGGCCAGACAGAGACATAGTATGAAGCCAAAGCTAAATCACACCCCTTGATAAACTTGGAGCATTACAGTAACTAGAAACAGAAATGCTAACACACATAGCAATTCAGTAGCATGAAAACACACATAGCAAAGCAGTTTTCAGAAATGCTATTTTGGGTAGTTATTTTGATTTTTGCAACTTAATTTCACTTCAAAATGCTAACATCAACACACATAACATCAAAAAATTAAGCACATAGTGGCAAAAAAAAAGGCAAAAATAGGGAAACACCCAAACGACAACAACAACAACAAAAATAACAGAAAAATTAACTAAGACCCACGAAGGTACCTGTGCTGTGTTCTTCTTCTATGTCTGCTTCGTCTAGGTTGAGAGAATTACATCATGTCTTAAAATCCTGAAGTAGTAAATATTTTCAAAACATTACCAAAAAGTATTTTTGGTTGCAATGGGCGATGCAGAAAAGACTACTTCGTTCCTATTAGATAGTAAAAAGAGTTATGCTATGAAATAAAAATTTTCATGCCAAAAAAGAAGCAGGGATAACCGTCAAAGTAACTCATAATAATAAGTAGGTCTATAGAATATTTCATCAATCTCCGATCACTTAGTATTCCCCTCGAAAAATCTACATCATGCACATGTAAGTGACCAAAAAGTTTGACTAAGTATGTATTTAAGGATCAATTTATAAGCAAATAAGAAAAACTATCATATCCTATCTTGTTTCAGTTTATGATTAGGTGAGCCAACAAGATAGAATAGGATATTCGTCAAGGGGAACAATGAGGTTTTTTTGCACCATGTTTCGACAAAATCCTGAGTCATCTCTAAGATAATGTCAATCACGAAAGAAAAGAACCCCCTTAAAACATGTTCCCCTCCTCTCTAGATAGGCGATTTAAAGATGTTCATAAGAGTATCTTAAATTGTCTGTCAAAAAAGGAAACGAAATAACAAATTCTCGAGCTAGTCCCTGGGTGCCACATGTTTAAGGGAATATGTTCATGTCCTCTCCATTTTAAAAAGATGATTGAAGACGTTAATAAGATTGTGATCCTATGCATCGCTTTGGTATCGAAGATTCGTTCCGATTATTGTCCCGAAGTTCCTAAGGAACAATCCCATATTTAGCTCGGCTCTTCTACCTCAAACTCGGGAGGGATATACCTTAAAGGAACAAAAATCCTTCTAATTCCTTGTCATTCATAAAGCTAATAATTATGTCATATATTCCAAAGTCCCTCCTACATCGATATCTTGAGGTATAGACCTCAATAACAAAAATCTGTTAAGCTTCGAGTCATAATTGACTATAGAGCTAATAATTACACCATATGTTCCTAGGTCCATCTTACATTAGTAACTTTAGATATATATACCTGGGAGCACACCAACTTTTTTAATTTAGCATCCTTTATCAACTTTACACCTTGTTTAGAATGTGTGAAACATGCCTATAGGAAAACTTGTTCGGGGAAATAGAGGGTTTAAAACCAACAAGATTTGATTCAAAAAGCATCACCCTTCGGTATGCTGGATTTTTAAACAGCTTTCCCTTTTTTTTCCTAAATCATGAAAGAAAGTATCAATCCCAGAAAGATGGGTCAACACTAAGGCCGAAAAAAATTGAGTCAACAATCTTCTATTTCAAAAAATGTCTAATTTCATGTGCCACTTGTTGTGATTAGTTGAAGAAACAATATCTAAGTCAAAAAATTTAATAAACAATTATTTTCCAACCAATCACAACAGATAACACATGAAACAACACACTTTTTTAATATGCTAAAAAAAAATTGGCATCCTTGATCCCTTATGTCATGATACAATTCTTAAAAAGGTTAGAATTGTTTAATAAAAAACACATGAATGATTTTGTATTGCAGAGAGAATATGAAAATATACAATTCTTAAAAAGGTTAGAATTGTTTAATAAAAAACACATGAATGATTTTGTATTGCAGAGAGATTATGAAAATAAATTAAAGATAAGCTGTGAATAGTGAGATGAAGAAAATCATCTCACAAATATTAAGATTTGGATTGCCTAACATAGAGGAATCTATGTTCCTCTGACATAGAGGAGCAATTATTCTATGGTCCAGGATCATTGGTCCCGGACACATTCAAACCGTTGATTTCATTAAATATATGTATTTTTAATTAATTAATAATATATCAAACGGTGTGAATAGGTCCGAAACCATTGGTCCTGGACCATGCAATAATTTCTAGACATAGAGGCCTCTAAAACCATTGGATTGATCTGAAGGTGCACAGCTTGACACGTGACTCAGCCAAAAATTAGCCAAAAATATCAGACATACAAAAACCTTGCTTCCACCTCCAATAAGACACGGAGGTCCTTACGCCATGTCTCCGAGTGCACGCCGGTTCCGGCCACCGTCGCACCCCTTCGAGCAATCCTTTCACGGGGTCGTGAGCAATCCACAATCCATCCACCATCGTGTTGTTCTACTCGTCAAAGCCTCAACCCGCTGCTCCACGTAATTCCGATCCCTGGGTGTGGGTGTGCGACCATCGCCGTGCGACCACTTGCCACCGCTTGGCCACCACTTGCCACCGCTTGACCTGTTACCATCGGAAGGCACTCTCTTGTTTCAAGCCATCGTGATACATTTACATGACTTAATATAGTGCAGTAATTGGACATGATACATTGGAGATAACTTAATATATTACCGCACTCTTAATTTTTTTGGGTAATCATTACTACATTCCAATTACTTAATATATCACTACAACCTTGTTACTGTGTTCTTATTTTTTTATTAAGAAGTGTGAAGTGATGGTAGAGAGAATGGGGCTCATCCGCTCATGCAGGTGCAACGACGGCAATGTGATGGCAGCAAGATGGTGGAGCTATGACTGTGCGACGGTGGTTCCAAGAGGATGTGCTCGCTGGTCCCAAGCGGAGAGTTGGAGGAAGATGGGGGAAGATGGGGTTCTACAGAAGTGTTCTCTAAATCTGAACTTTTTATTAGTAATTTTTTATGGATAAATTATTGACACATGTCAGTCTGTGCACTTTCAGATCAATCTAATGGTTTTGGAACCCCTCTATGTTAGAGGAACATAAATTCCTCTATGTTAGACAATCCAAATCCTGCCATAAGGCTGCAAGAATAATTAGAAAAAATGACTGGGGAAAAAACTGACAGTTCTTACTATTTACAATTGCTAAAAAATTGTCTAACATTAAACTGTCACATCACAGGCCATCATCTGTTGCAAAAGCTTCATCTAATCTAATTTACGGAGTTTCTCAATCTCTATATCACCATAGGGATGCTTTTGCTTCACATCCACGCAACTTGAAGTTTTCAGAACCTGAAACCATTGAACAAAGAATAAGGCTATATCTTATTTTCCCTTCTCTATATAATAATAATCAAGCATCTTCATCATTGTGGCTAAACAGAAATGGTAATAAAAAGTTAAATCTAATTAAATAATGAGTGATTACATACCTAGTAAATGAGTGGGTGAAAGGCACACAGCTTCCACTAATCCAATAATAACTAACTCCTAATAGACAAAGGACTAACCTAAGTTTCCATGAATTTTAGATTTATATTCCAATTGGAGAACATTTGATCAATTAATTTGAAGGGTATCTTCATCATAAAAAACTCACACTAGTACAAAACTTTTGCCCAGTTCTCATTAAGATTAAAATAGGGCTACCAATTATTAACAACAGCAGAAAAAGAATGGACCCATATTTCTGATTTTCTTCACAAATTCATAGTATAGATTATAAAAAGAAGAAGAAAAAAAAACATACCAGTACTTCGTAAAATAGCCTAGCACATTCTTTCCTGGCTCATCCTCCTAAAACTTGAGAAAAGTTCACAACTTCATTCTCTTCTTCATTCCTTCCATCCTGAAATTTCTTCTGTACATTTTTCAAAGAAGCCCAACATAAGTAATCTTGCAAACAATCATTCAACTGTTTATTGTTTATATTCAAAGAGCTAACGACCATCTCACCTGGTTCGCTGCGACCATCCAGCTACCGTAAAGAAAAGAATCAAGAGCCGTGCAGCAGTGTTAGGCAAAACATAGAATTAAACAAAATTAAAATGAGTCATAAGTGAAGGGTACAAGAGTTCTCACTCAAGTCTGAATTCTGTCTCACATGAATTTATATCCTGAGAGAAATGAATAAATATACAGGGATAATAATCAGTGAGGTCAGACTACATAAAACCAAAAAAATGAGGACTAGAAAACTACAAAGGGACTTCTTTAATCAAATCTATTCTAGTAATAAGAAAGAAATTACAGCTTCAAATGCATATATTCTGAAATGCTGGTAGGGAATTTTTAATTTTTTTCCCCTTCACGAAAAGGTTAGGGACTTAGCTTTAATGCTTGAAATCACCATGTCTAAATATTTAAAATCTCTATCACAAAGTCACAGTTTTTTTTCCTTTTTTTGGGATAAAAGAAGATTTTATTAAATCAGTAAAAAACTAACTGCATACTTTTTAACATTTCGACATCATAGTTATTAGTTATTACCTCGTTCATTAGATTAAGATCTTCATCCTCTGTCAAGAATTGTTCCCTCTCTATACTTTCATTCGAATTTGAAGTGCCCACATTAAACTGCAATATTATCATTGGTCTTTAGGTGAGTCACAGACATTTATAAAGTATTGCAGGCTACTCAAAGTATCACAGACAATCATAGTTATTAGTTATTACCTCATTCATCAGATTACGATCTTCATCCTCGGTCAAGAATTGCTCCCTCTCTATACTTTCATTTGAATTTGAAGTGCCCACATTAAACTGCAATATAATTGGTCTTTACGTGAGTCACAAACAATTATAAAGTATTGCAGAATGCAGACTACTCGAAGTAGTAGTGCTACTCTTAGTACATCAACAGAATTTTCAAGGTCTCGTTATTCTTTTACCTCTTCCATCAGATTAAGCTCCTCATTTCTTTTAGAAGGTTGCTCTATCTCTATACTTTCCAGGGTACTTGAAGATGCTAAGTTCTCCGAGTTTTGAATACCTGTTCTTGCTTGATGCTGAGTTGATCTACCTTTAATTGTTGAACACTGAGGCGGGGTTACTGGAGCAGCTGCTGTATGCTCAGGTCTGCCAACAGTTTGAGATTCTAACACGTCTAAATTCCCTGAAGTTTCCAAAACTTCGAGGGAATCCAGTATTCACATTTTATTCTTAGAGTACAGAGATCGAATCTTTGAGGAGTAACCTGCATAAAAACAAGGTTAGTAAGGATAACAGAATTAATGACCAAACAAGTGGCACAATCAAACACTTCATGAAAAAATTGATAAATCCAAACTTACAGGGATGCGAAGATTCATAAAATCCTCCCAGAACACTGGAAATGCGAAACTGCCTCTGCATTGTGAGTATATTACGAGATTTTCTACGGTCAGAAACCAAGTCACTTGAATCCTGTGTGTTCTTTTTAAGTACCCTGATACGGCTCAAAATGCAGTGTATTCATTCAGTATTCAATGTATTACTCTATTGAGGACAATACTTGGACATAAAAATCCAAATCAGAGCTGAATTAATATTATATCATGAGTTGTATGTCACATGAGCAAACATACAATATTAGCGCAAACCAAAACACAGCAGTTCTAACTTCCAAGAAAGTGGGCACACGAGACAAAGAGGGATAAATGCGTATGCAATTATCTCTTGGAAAGGGAACCGTAATGGTAGGACTTTTGTTCCTCCAATATCTTAATCAAATTTAACCGTAATTGTCAGACACACACAACATGATTCATAATGATCAAATTTAAAGCTTCAACTATATTTTAACCTCCAAAATTAATATGATAAAAAGATACGAGATGAAATGTGTAAAATCCGATATACGCATTAAGTAATTCTAGAGATACAGGCTATACTTTTGGCCTTATTTCATCACTCAAACTAAGAAGTTAACCATGAACAAGAGTAAATTTATAGTCAATCAAGTCCACCTCACCTTCCACACATTTTCAAGACTTTGGTCCATGTTTCCTGGATCAACTTTTAGAGCTAGTGAACTTAGTAACTCTGCTTGTTGCATCAATGCACCTATCTTTGGATCATTCTTTTTGAGGAATATTCTCTGAATCTTCTTGTTATTTTGTGCTGGAAAAGCATAATAAACAAAGATCATTTTATAAAGGATGGTCAAAGCATTATTCGCGGAATATATTAGTTGTGTCCTGTTTTTTGTTTCAGGTTTCACAATACAAAATTTCAGTTCCATAATTAGTAAACTTCAATCTAAAGATAAGTACCGGAACTGATAAACATGGCATTACAAACATGATTCTGGTCTGGCAAGTTGTTTACTTTCATGTCAATTTTGAGCTAATACAGCAAATGGTGCTCTTGGCTGCCAATTTATTCAAAGTTCCATTTCGTAAATGTGATCTGTCACCGAAGTTGGTCTTTTCTGCAGCATCAGGAAACAAAATAAATTACTTTTCAACACTACTAGCAGGTAACATCCTCAAGTTCATTAATGGATCGAGTCAACCACACAAAGGGGATAAGATACAGAGGAAAAAATCAACCAAATGTTTTTGAAATTTCATAGATTTCCATTATAAAGTAAGCTTGTTGAGTTCACATTGCAATTGTTGTAGATGAAAGTGTAGCTATTCAGAACATGAAGCATATACATATACATATACATACCTCACATAAGAGCATGTCTTCCTCCACGGACCATCCACCTTTCTTGATATCAGAATTCAAGTAAGTGTACCATCTGATATTTGTATTAGTTACTCTAAGTATCAGATTAATAATGACGATCTTCATGAGCTAAAGGATAAAACAAAGGAACAAACAAGATCTCTATGAATGAATCAAGATCAAAATTCAAAAGCCTCACCTTCTTCTGCACTGTCTTGTGGTTTTGTCCTTGAATTTAGGTGCAATGATTGCCCAACTGCATATAGTTATTGCAATGAAAATCCTTTAGTGCCACATATTAAGGAGCAGTATAAACTAACACAAAAGAAGAGTAATGAAAGGAGAGTTGTGAGTGGGTACTTTTCTGTTCCATGTGTACCACTCTGCTCTCTGAGCATATCATCCTCCTGAAACTTACATAACCAATATTAGACACTACTAAAATGCAATAGATACTAAAACATCTAACTAGTCTGGTATCATCGGTCAATCTGATCCTCGACATTACAAAATAGAAAATTTAGTACATTATTTTTGCATTGCAGCCGATTTAGACCTTGATGTCAATTTGGTATTGAGTGACAATTTGCAAAATTAGAACCAAATTGACTGATGGTGTCAATTTCTAGACCAAAGTTTACCTTTTCATCTATTAATATAGGTAAACAAATATATAAAAAAAAAATTAACAATTAAAAATCGAAGTGGTAAAGAGAGAAGGACCTCTTGAGTCCAAGATACAATGTGCCTCTCCTTCTTAGATTCTTCATTGCATTGATGCTGCTGCTTCTTCATGTGCTGCATCATCTGTTTTATTCTTTTGGTGAGGTTCTCTTTCTTTGATGCTCCTTCCTTTTTTACAAGAGCCACTTGCATGCTCAAACCTTTATAATATGAAAGGTTTTATCATTTGTAAGAGGGAAAAAGAAAAGAACAAAGTGAAAACCACACCTTCTTTCTTCATTCTTTTTCATTCACACCTTAACACCCTAATGAGCATAAATTCCAATTCGACCTTCACACCAAGAGTGGAACACGCACGCTGTCATGTATGGCACATCAGGGACAGCGGGGGCCTGAGTGGCGGCCTTCGCTGGCGTCGAGTTTCCAGCAGAGGATGACTCAAATTTGGAACCAACATCAGTGGTCCAATCCCTTCCATCTGCATCAGTGCTAGATGGTGGACCACCACAACTCAGCAAAATCTTATCTGTAGGCTTAAAATCTGCTGCTAGAACAAGCTCAATAGCTAACAAGAACACAAATAATGATCCAAAACATAAACTACAACAGTGACTAAGGTTGTTCCTCATGACACACAAAGTCAAAACTCAAACTAAACCTAAAAACTCAGAACACTCAAAACACAAACCCTTAACACCCAAGATAAAGGGAAAAAAACAAAGAGAAATACTAAATTAGGTGACAAGATCTGATTATCCTCATCACACAAAAAAACTCAAAAGCACAGACACTTTGTCTAGTTATTGTATGAGACTATAATAGCTTAACAACCCAGATGAGGAAAACTAAGAAAGATGCTATATTTGGTGGAAAGATCTGATTTTGAAGGTGCCCAGATCAATAAGTGAAAGAGAGAAACTCAAATAAGGGAGTTTTACCTTATTATTACGCAATTGAACTTTTATAAAAATTAATAAATAAATTAAGATCAAAACAGTGACAGCTAAGTTAATTAATGATTTAATCCCTTTCTTTGTGCAAATGGTTCTCAGCAAGCATAACTCAAAATTCAACGAGTTTACCTCATTAATCAATTAAACCCTTATAGGAACACTAGGATCAGTTCAAGTGAGAAATTAATCAGTTATCAGCAACAGGGAAAATTCCTAAATATCAGATCAATGGGTGGAACAGTATGGAATGTGAAGATTTTTAAACCTGGTAAATAAAATCACACCAAAATCCTTAAAGTAGAGAACATAATAGAAGGGAAAAAACAATGCAATACCGCATGCCTGCACATGGAATGGAATGTTTAATTACAATTTTGAGTTGGTAAGGAAGTTTTTTGCCAGTAAACTGAGCAATTAAATATCCGCCCCAGGAACTTTACATCTAAATGACTAAATTCAATGCCAATAAAATGAGCATATAAAAAACTCTAAAAAATGAACTAGATCAAGGCCTTGTGTTTTCCTCACAGACCTATAAAAATTAAATCTTAATTTATCTAGAAATTAACTAGAGAGTCTAACAAGGATATTAAATGGTTAATCGTAGTAGAAATATACGGTAAACTTCACTAAAAAAGGTTTAGAATTTTGCATTTTTCCATCTAAAGAGAGTTTGCTCAGGACAACTGGAAAAACAAAACAACATAAATTTCCATACCTACAGCTAAATCATATACAGTAAATTTCTACGAAACTAACGTAATTTGTCGAGTTTCCAATCCTCGAAGTATCTCTTAACTGAGATCAAGAGATGGTATACAAAAGAAGTAAACTGACACCAGAAGTCTTCAAACTTTTTTTCCATTTCAGAATAGGCGAGAGCATTGCAATGAAAATAGGCGTTTCTGCAAAATTTGGCAAACTGTAGGAGTTCGTTGAAGTGATAGTTATAACTCTTAATTGGATAACCGGCAGGTGGAGCTGAACTTGGAGATGGGGCTGAATCTGGAGATGGAGATGGGGCTGAACCAGGATATATAAATAGATAATTCTCTTTAAGGATGGGAAATCCCATCACGCGGGATCTCCAAGCTTTATAATCTCCAACATCATCAGGAAAAGGAATATCTTTCTTAAAGCACATATCCTCTACCGTGTTCCGTTGTCCCTTGTCCAAGAGGGAAAGACGCTCGTACAAGACTACTCGCATGTGTAATTTAGAGATAGGCGATGTCAAGAAGATGGGATGGAAATAAAAGACTTCGACTGGATGAAGTCTCGACCATAATAAGCGATATGGAAATGAATTTGAAAAATATCTGAGGCCAGGGCTATTAACTTGATCATTAAAAAAATGAAACAGAAATTCCAAATCATCCCGCTTATGTTCGTTACACCTCCTGTTATCCTTGCAACCTAGAAACGCCGCGAGCTTGGCCGACCCACGGCTATACACAATAGCGTCTGCAATATTAGAGAGGTTGGAATGACATTTACCTAAAGTGTTGAACAGATAATGCAATGAGCAGAGCAAATCCCTGAGACGAGCCATACACAAATCCTCCTTTCTAGTAGGAAGTTGCAACGGTATCCCATTCTCGTACATTAAAAACACTCGAGAACTATCTCTTGACTCATGTGCTACACACTCCCCTCGAAGTATATAGGACGATTTGGAGGGCTGAGAAATGGATCGAAAAGAAGATATGAGCTTGGTACTCTCGTTGTTGTCATATTTATTCGTGACCTCCACCACGAAGAAAGATTGAAATTCGTTGCGAGCAGTGTGTTGCTCCGGTTGGACAAAAATCTGCTGCCCCTCTCTAACGATTTGAACGGGGGTTGATGTGCCACCACTACCGCGATGAGATCGACCTCTACCTCTGCTACTGCTAGAACTCTGGCCTCTCTCCATCTAAACTGAACTAAGTATCGGATACAGAGAATGACAGCAGCAGGGAGAATCGCTGAGAAGAGAAGATGCAGGGATTCTCGATAAGATTCGTGAATCGCAGAGAAGAGAAGAGAAAGTGATTCGCGATTATGAGAGAGACAGAGTTCGAGAGAGTGAGACGGAGATCATCGATGGAGATCGATAGAGTGAGAGAGTGAGACGGAGATCAACGTTTCAGCATTTGAGAATTGAATTTGGGATTAGGGTTCATCGACTGAGAAATTGGGAGAAATGAAAATCTGAACTTAGGTTTAGAAAGTGGTTTATTTTAAGGTTCGGTTTATATTGATTTGGTTTAGATTTAAAAACCGAACCGTTTTTTATTTAAAATTTGGTTCGGTTCAAAAACCAGTTTCAAAAATATGGTTCATTTGGTTATGGTTCGGTTCAGTTTCTAAAATGGTTTGGTTTATTTGGTTTTTTTGACACCCTTAGGGTGTTATATGTGTATAATATTCAAAATCACATGTGTTTAGTTTATCATGTTTTAGAAATTCCAACCTTGGTTCCCTTCTACAGTGACAATTGTGTTATTTGTTACAGTTTTAAAGGTAATGAATCATATAATAGATGAATTTGTGAATGCAACTAGTCAACGTAAGGAATATTAGAAAAACAAATTTCTGTTTTGAAGCTGATCCTAGGCTATCCTGTTTGGTCTCCACTCTCCACTCTCATCCCTGTTGTTTCAATCATTTTCTCCTTCCTTAATATTGCTACTTTTCAATCATTTGTTCTTTCACAGGTTTTCTTCTATCCCATTGAGTCATTTGTTCATGTATTTGCTAAGAGAGGTGGTGGCCTGGTGGGAATGGAGGAGCCACTATTAGTGAATGAATCAGACATAAGTTAGATGATTTGGATATGGAAAAGGAAAAAGATTTCTTGTCTAGAATGTCATTAAAAAGAGTGAAGGACCAAATTGGTCCCTGACAAATTTCGACAAGACCAATTTGGTCCCTGACATTTCAAAAACCCAATTTGGTCCCTAACAATTTTAAAAAAGGAACAAAATAGTCGCTTCGTTACTTCCGTCTCCCCACGTTTCCGTTAAGACTAACGGAGGTTCCACGTGACAATTTTAAAGTCCCTAACAAAATAGCCTTAAAATGTAGAACAGGTTTCATAGTTACACTATGGAGCTCTCCACAATGGCAATGCAGCCCATAAGATCAAGACAGATATAAAGAAGATGAGAAAACTCGGGACGATTGTGCCAACTTCAAAAAAGATTGTGCCAACACACAAAGATAAGGTAATATAGATTGATAGCCTTATCCAGTAGTACCCCACGTCTCTCGACATGTTCACAAAAGATCTCTGAGTCAACGTTGATAATTGCTTCAACCATTTGGCTTGGCTCTTGCTCTTACTTTCAGCATCATGTCCTTCCTGTAACATGGTTCCTTGGCCTTCATATTTTGATATAAAAGTTGTGAAACATAATCACTTTTACTTCTCGGTATTTATTCATGTCAAAAGTTGCAAATTCTACTTATGTGATAACCTGAGAAATATCTAAGTTCTTGAACACGGTACTTACAATATTTGAGATTTCTTTGATTCTTGCTCTTGCGCCAGTTGCATATTCTGACCATCGAGATTGCCTTTGTTGCTGGTGAAATTTTTTGCATAAGGATCAAATTGGTTCTTTTTTCATTTTGTTAGGGACTTAGTTGGTTCTTTAAAATTGCATGTGGAACCTCCGTTAGTCTTAACGGAAACGTGGGGAGACGGAAGTAACGGAGGGACTATTTTGTTCCTTTTTTAAAATTGTTAGGGACCAAATTGAGTTTTTGAAATGTCAGAGACCAAATTGGTCTTGTCAAAATTTGTCAGGGATCAATTTGGTCCTTCTCTCCATTAAAAAAGGAAGGCATTAGAAAGCACACTTTGAAGGTGCAGAACAGTCAGTCCGTTGCACAAAGCGCCAAGGATATGACTATAGGTCTAACAAGGCTTTGCATGGAAAGTGGTGGAATGGAACTATCTTGCAACTATGTGCCGTTAATGAAATTGTTTAATCATTTACTTTAGAATGCAACGAAATGTAACATGATGGAATACATTCCTTCCCATCCCTCTCATTTTGTTCTCTCCAATTTATGAGTATGAGATTGAACCCAAGCGATAATTTACTTCAGTCTATATCCTTTAATTTCATTACATCTTATTTCCCTCTAATTATCTTTAGATATCCAAAGCTTACACGGTCAAAAAGTCCTTTGTTTTGTTTTGTTTTTGTTTTTGTTTTTTTTTTTTAATTTTTTTATTCAAACCTTGGAATTGCTTTTTCACCAATCAAATGACCTATCCCTCAGTGCAAAATATTCAAATAACCTATGTGAAAATTAAAAATGTCGGATACCCTAATCAAAAATTTGCATGGATGCGTATAAAAATTATTGAGTGGTTATAGAATTTCCAAATATTTTGCCACCTCCACACAAGGCTAAACATGACTGGATTGTGTTTTTATTAAAAAAATAATAATAATGGATGCAGGACAATACTTAAATAATTACCCACCTGCATTCAATTATTGGATTAACTCATTATAGGGCACCAAGAACAAAGGTAAGTGCTAATCATGGCAGATGAACAGCGGTTATTATTCAATCACTTTGTGTAATCACTCTACAGATTCATACATATAATGGACAGTATCGATCTCAAAATTCACCACAACATATACACTCAGCATTGAACATATCTTGCAGCTGATATTAGCATTGTTTGGTTTAATATACATGTCCTCAGTTCAAGGTATCTAGCAGACTCAGCAACCCACCAGGCACCAGGAGCTCTCAGGCACTGTTGCGACATCGGCTATGTGTTCAACAATATTATAAATTAAAACAACGATGGGCCATGAAATAGTGCCTGCCAACACCAACAAATTAATTTCTCTCTGCATTGTTAATCACATCTCAATGTCTTCAAGATCAGGGAGAGGAAACCGAAGAATTGCTGCGATGCCACTTATCTGTGCTAGCTCTGTCCATCGATAAAAGGTTGGCAAATTAAATTAAAAACTAGTAGAAACTTAAAGCATATATGTTTATACGGAAGTCTGATTTATAACAAAAAGGAGTTGACAACGAGATCTTTAGTTTTTTATCCATTACCATACTAATATTTCTGCCGTTTTGAGTTTTTCATGGTTTTGAGTTCAGGGGGTTCTAAGATAAATATCACATATGCTGCCACCCAAGAAAAAAAACCAAAGAACAAAGAAAAAAGTAAAACTTACGTTCTCCAGAGACATGCATGGATGAAAACACATGGACAGAGCCTCCTGAATCCTTAACCGAGTTGTGCGGATATATCTGAATTTCTATAACCAAAAGCAAGTAGATATGATGAGGTCACAATTATTGATCAAAACATCAAAGGGGTATTTTCTAGGTTGAATTTCAACTCCCAAGCTAAAATAGGATGGAAATGAAATCGCAGAGATTTAACTTCGATTGTCATGATATTGAAGTGGCGTAGAAATAAAAATATTTCTATAAAACAAATCATGAAGGAAAGTAGTTTAGAAAGAAGATTGACTTAAAACATTTCCAACGATGTAGTTGATAACTAAGATACATGGATGAATAAACAAAAATGCATCATCAAGGTGAGTATGAATCAGATAAAACAATGCAGCACACTATCTTCAAGTCAGAATATCTTAGGGCTATATCATACAAACCTGAAAAGATTATCTGTAATGAGAAGGGTTTGCACAGCTAATCGATCATTGGCAACCTCAACATGTTTTGCTCTGTAACAAGCACGGGATGAGTCCTGCCCAACCCCAAAAGTTTTCAGTCAGGATTTCCTAGATTTCTAAAAATGCAATATTCAAGTAGCCATTTTACATGTTTGACGAGACAATCTGTTTACATCTTCTACTCCCTTAATGCTAAAGTGCACTTTCTTGGCTCATTTTTGAGGAAAAAGTAAGGGTTTTGTTTCTTTAACATTGGAGAGAAAATCAAGGGATGGATTTTAACAAATTCATAGTCATGCATGTGCAGACAAAATATTTTATCATAACCAGCCTGTCGACAGGCACTCCCATTGTCGTGTTTTTGTCGTAAAGAGTTGTTTATCATAAAACGATATACATTACACTAGATTGATTGATCAAAAATCCCAAAAAATTTACATTACACTAGATTGATTACCCATAAAAAAGAACACTTGTTATATAACACGGAAGGACAGTGGCAGTATCCCATGGTAATCCTCAAGATGGTTTTCTAGCCCGTCAAATGTCCACCCATTAACATTCTTTACACTTGATAGCACTTAACAAAGAACACACATTATATCACAGAAGGTCAATAATGGTTTTTTCCACAAACCACGAACTGCATAACTCTAACCTATACATTTGAAATAAGGACTTAGACATTCCAAATATATACACAGACAAGGCAAACAAAAACATCTCAAAAATAAAACCTGACATTTGAAAGCATGTCGAAGAAATCCTTCAATACTCGAACCTGAAAAACAGAGATGGAGAATGTAGTTTGTTTCCAGGCTCAAAAGGAAATAACGTAAACAGGATTAGGAAACCATTCATCAGGGCCAAATGAAAGAGTAAAAATAATTTGGATCAATTAATAATTTGGTACCTCTTGTGCTGCCTTGGTATCTTTTATCAAATTCATGACATTTGGAGCATCCAGAACCTCCCTTAAGCTATGCCTACAGATAAGAAATTCTAATGTGAAAGTGATAAGATGAATCAATTAATAGAGTACTCAAAACAAGCAATTAACTAGAAGCCCATCCTTCAAAGGACAGTGTCTTAACTTATGTTTGCTGGAAAACTCTTCTCTCAACAGTCTAAATAACTGACATAAGGTTTGGCTTTGGCTTACACTCTTATTTATGACGAAAATACAATGAAAAATTAGTTTCAATAACCAGTCTCAAATAATATAAACACAAATTGTTGAGACATGCACATTATCCAGCATATCACATCAGAGAAATTATGCGAGGCAAGTTATATCTAATTATTGACTTCATGTGAGTAACTTAATGCTAGCTACAACACAATGCCTGTCCATAAACTCCTAGGAAAGTAGGAAGAAGAGAAGATGCAATGAAGAAAGGAACCATACTTGTATCCTGAGGTTGTGTGCACGAGAATGATTTTCGACTTGTTTTCAATAATAGGTCGCAGTTGTCTTCTTTCTGCCTCCAAAAATAAGTGACGATGAAACTGATCCTGAATCACATTAGAGATAAAGAATATGAATACAGTAAAAACCTTCATACCAAAGTCCTTCCAAAGCTTAAAGCACATACAACTCGTTAAAGATAAAAATCTTTAACAAAATTAACACCATACAAAATTGTATATATACCCACTAAAAAAGAAACCAAATAAAAATGATCAGGGAGTGATTACAGACCTTTGTAAATCCTGGACTTGCAATTACAGCACAGCGAACCACATTGAAATCTATATGTTTCAAGAAAGCCTAAAACAGATTGATAGAATCCATTAGAGAGGTATTATTAAAGGGATGAAAGAAATTTACAGCAAAAGAGAGGATAAGATATCCTATTAAGCAAGGAACAAAGGAGAAACCCAGTAAAGACAAAGACATGAATACAATAAGGAGATATTCGGTACATAGCATCATGATCCAGGCATCTAGTGTTCCTGGATATCTAAGATTCTTGAACCCCATGTTTGGTACATGGGTATGAAATCACCATAGGCATTTCATATTAACATGGGTATGGAAGGGGCTGTAAGGCAGTGAATAAAAAAATGAGCAGCAACTTTAGAGCTAGAGCCACACATAACACACAAATCAGGTTGCAGAGCAAGAATTTTGTGGGTATTCTGAATTTGCAGCATATCGTTAGCATTAATTCTATGATTAATAAATTATAAATGAAAAAAATATTATAAATCATTTAATAAATCACTTTTAAATTTTATAATATCATGATAGGATGTTAATAATTTTAAGTATTAGAAAAGGGATAGGATAGTTAGTTAGTATTTAAATAATTAAATAATTCTAAAGTATTAATATTTTCAATTTCTAGAATGTTCTTAGGATATAAGATGATGCCACATGTACGGCTAGTCATCAATCTAGGGTTTACTATTTGCTATTTAAGTTCTTGTATTCTCTTCTTACAATCAAGCAATGAAATGAATAGTTATCTTTTTATTTAGTTTTGTTATCTTCTTTTAGGAGTAGTTTCTTAGTATTCTTGGTAGGAAGCATTTTCTTCCTATCATATCACTAGTGAGAATAAATTTATAATGTCCTTCGGGTTTAACATACCTGTAAAACATTCTCAAAGAACTTATTCAAAGCCTACAAAAGGGAGGAAGATGCCTTAGAATCATACTATTGTTGTTATTGAGCTCAATCACTGACATATCTTGAAATAGAGTGAAAGAACATACTGACTCATAACCATGAATAGCATGCCCATGCTTGCGAGGAATTGAAGCTTCTATCCGTGAACGAGTAACAGTCATACTGTTTTATCAGTCATAATAAGATGAGTCATTTGATTGCAATAGCAACATGCCAAAAGTGTAACTACAATATCAACAAGGACTAATATTTGATACCCGATGCTTATTTTAACTCAAAGAAATCAAACACACACTTACCATCCGACTATAGAATGCGGACCGAGTAGTTCAAATATCTTCTATATATCATACTGTTCATGGATTGCATGAATGGAACCTACTCAAATGAAAGTGACTAGTACCTTCTACCAACAAGGAGGATATGGGCAAGTCCTTCTTGCATCAAAACCACAGCTAGATCGGCACTTGCACCAGGATCTGCAAAATATGCATGGAAATTTTATTCAGTGTATTTATTACTGATATTAACACCAACACTCATCTTACAGGATGACCAGCTGAGGATGGCAGATCTATATAACTTCAGTTTTTCTTATTAAGTTCTATACATGAATGTGATCTTATATGAAGCATTAATTTCACCTTTTCCACCATTTTCCATACCATGCTCAGTTAAACAGGTTCATGATTTAAGATATCATGTTTTAATCATACGCATATTTGTCAGGTCTAATGAAAGGACTCAGAAATAAATACTCAGGCTGAAATTTTTACTGTTAAAGAAATATCTTCAAAATAGACAGTTTCCGTAATTCCAATTCACACAGTATATACCAACTATAATTCCCATAAGTATAAATGCACATTGAAAAATTGCCAGATTCAGATAAGATACCTGAGGCCTGCTGTAGTACCTCTAAAGCATAAGAATCCCAAACATCCTACAAAAATGCAGAGTATTTTTTTCTTCAGCAATTATAATTCTTCAAAGGAGGAAGAAAGATTATTCCAAAGCGATTTTCTTAAATAATTGACCCCCAATGTTTGAATTTTATCGTTTTTGACTTGCAAAGTTGTAAGCATAAACAATACTATATCATTATATCCAAAGAAATCAGGGAGCAAGGAAAAAACCAAGCATGTATGTATTGCATAGAAAATAACATGAAAGCAAGAACAAAGTAAGCAAAATGATTTACCTTTCTGAGCACGAATGGTCGTTGCAGCTCAAGTTCTAAAGTATGGAATGCTCCGATCTGCAGTGAGTTACAAAGATAATATACTGAATTTAGAAGCAATGTTTTAGACTTGAGTTAAACTTGAGATGGCGGTAAACTAACTACCTTGACATGTTCATTCTCCAAAATGTTCTTTCCGCGAACACGCAAAATAGAACCTTCTTTGTCATAATCGGCAACCTTGAAAGAAAAAAGAGAAAGAGAACTCAAAAAAGTAACTTGAAATGCTATTGTTACATCATAAACAAGGTGGCCAAAGATAAAGGTACAACGACTGAGCTTAACTAAAATGTCTCACAATCTGTTCTACTTAAAAAATACATCAAACGACCAACAAGGAGTTGGTTCTCACTGGATCCCAATTTATCGTACAAGGCAAAGGTTCAATCAATGGGAGCGACACATGTTGGGAGGGGCAGCCACGCACCCCCGAAAGGGATTAATTCCTTACCCATAAGGTGAGGGATACCCTTGGTTAATATAATTTTTTTTTTAAAAAAAAACGTCAAACATAGACTTGAAGTAGAACTCATACGTTTCGTTTCATTCTGACATGTCTACTAAGCACAACTAAAATGTCCCACATATGCAAGCTTCAACATCATGTCTTGTTCCATTATATTCATAAAATGCACCAAACATAAAACAGAACTCATATGTTACGTTCTACTATAATCTATACCACTCCAACACATCTTCCAAACATGAACAAAGAGTTCCATCATGATGATGATGATGATGTATGTAAGAATTGTACTACCTCTTCCACTTTGATTTCCAGCTTGAGCTTAACACGTTGAGCGTCTCGTCCGCCCGAAGCTGCTTCTTTAAGAACCTTCCTATTAACACCAAAAAAGAAAGGCAGATTTTTTTTTTTTTTTAAAAAAAAAAGAGAGAGAGAGAAAATCTCTAACCCCAAACAATGAGAATTGAGAAAGAGTGTATGTACCTGACAGTAACAGCCATAACAGAATCACCAGGAGATATCAAGTTATATGCAAACCATAAATCATCAGCGTCCACTGGAACCATCTACATATAATAATATCATCATAGCATCAATTTAATTTAAAAAAAAAAAGTAAAATAATTGAAGAATTGAAAAATAAAATTAGAGGAATAATGAATGAATTGGTGGGAATTGGACCTTAACGCTACCAGGTCCATCGCGAACGAGGTCTTTTCTCACGATCCTCATGCTTGCACTACACTGCTGCTGCAACTTCTCCTCCGCGATCTGAGTAGTAGTAGCAGCAGCAGCAGGTGTTAATTTTCCCCTTTACCTCTCTCTCTATCTCTAAAACACTAATCCAACGAACCCACAAAGCTAAGTTTTTATTTTTATTTATTTATTTTTTACAAAACTATCATATTGCGATTCAATATCTGAAAATTTAAATATTCCTCTTTGCTCTTCGATATTATAAAATGTGTATTATTAGCCATCATCTAGAAGATATAACTAAAATAGATCTAGTAATTTAAGAATTAAATTGAATTAAATGTTTATAAGTTTGGGATTAAACTCAAAGAGAAATTAAATGAGATCACTTCTAAAATCTCAAAGATCCAAGAAATTTTTTTCGAAATTTCAAAAACATGAATAAACTATCTTACAATATCCAAAAACACAGTGACAATTTTGTCTTTTTTCTTCTTCTTTTTTTTTTTTTAAACTGTCTTTTTTCTTCTTTTAACTTCGAAACAAAAAATTGTGAGTGAAATAAAAACTCTTCGAGATACCGGACTGTTCGACAATGATACATAATATAATATATATATATATATATATATATATATATATATATATATATATATTGGGCTTAGGGCATGGGCATATATATTTCTTTAGGTTAATAATATAAAAATAATTAAAATTACATTTATTCAGGATTTTTTTTAATATTGTAAATGGGAGGGAATATATATGTATGTGATGCACTCTTTTGAATAAAATATAAAAAGTGTATCTTTTGGATTTGCAATATAAGAAAAAAAATATTTTTTTATTTACAATATAAAAAGGTGAATTAACCTTTTTAAATTTTATTTTATTTCAAATGCTATTTTTCTAAAATATCTCTAAAAATTGTTATCTCATTTAATTTTTGTTTTATTTTCAATATTTTTTATAAAATACTTTTATTTCTTATAAATTTTAGAAAATTAAATACAATTAATTAACATCCTTAATAAATATAATATTTTTTTTCTTATATTATAAATTCAAAGAAGTATTAATTTTTTTTAATTTGACTTCACTTATTAGCGGGATAAAAGATTAATTTTAAGGCATAATTGACTTTCCAACTACTATTCTCAGAAGGAATCATATTTTGATTCTCTTTTGATTTGAATTTGTAATATGTCTTTATTCTCACACCCACTCCAATGTAGTATTAAAATATAGTTTCTATATTGTGTATTGAATAGAATATATGGACTTGTGTGAGTAAAGAAATAATGAAAACTCTTTCTTTTAAATATTGCGTGAAAAATAATTCTTTTATACATAGGTTGGGTTTTCATTTATGACCATTAGAACTTCCCAACTCAGTACTAAAATCGTTCGTGGAGTAAAACAACGTAACTATCAGAGTAAGCGGAAAATAGGGACCTTGATTGAAGATTCTCAACTCTTGTCATTTATATAAAGATATGTATATAATAGTAACCATGTCATGATATAAAAGTACTACATCCGTCAAAGTCAAGGTCGCGGTAGCAGAAGTTTATAAAATACAAGTCCATAATATGTAATCAAAAGATAAGACCACCTCACTGAGATCTTTCAAAATATATACAATATATATAGAGCAAAATGTGAAATCCCAGCAGTGGTCCAGTGATCCTCCTCCATAGCATGAGTCTCCAGAGTCTCCAGCAGCTGCTCCACCTGTCCCACATCCTAATCATCTATACTATGCACCACCTGGTGGATCCCCAACTCCCCACTGGCTCCCAGTGGAGTGCTCGACTGGCTCGCCCTCACTCTCAGCCTCCTCAGGGTCCTCCTCTACCTCGTCCGACTGAGTGGGTGCCCCTCCTCTGGGCACTGAGTCAGCTGAAGGAGTCCCATGAACCGGACTCATCGGACTAGGTATAGGAGTCTCCTCACGGATCACTCGAGAAGCAGAGGGGTGAGACGATCTAGTAGCAGCTCTAAAACGAAAGGAATGAAAGCGACGAGCTGGTCGAGTCAGGGGTGGTCCATGATAGGTATAAAAAGGGGGTACATGCAAAGTATAGATAATAGGGATGTGAAACCTACGAGGACGGACACGAGCCAAAGGGTTAGGGTGATATAGAGTCACCTCTACCTCACCCTCAAACGTGGCTCCGTGCTCCTCGTAGTACCACACTCCGCTAGGGAGCGGGCGCAACTCGATGCAAGCTAGATAGCGTGCCATCACCTATAATGGGCATAAGGGGTAAGCAATATAATCCACATAATCGAATAAAATAAATAAAGCAATAAAAATTGCAAGTTCCAAGTATCCAGATGCATATATATATCAATGAGCACATCTGATTCATTTATGATAATTCCATTGTTTATGTGTCATGATGCATGTCTCCCATGTCCATTGTCCATTGAACGTTCAATCCAATAATTCGCATACATGACCAATCATGTATTGTGGAACTACTCGGATAGTGTGCACACAACGTCACCAAGACGTAACAGCATTCCCAAATGCTGCCCACATTACCAAAATGTGTCATCGAGCCAGTTACCACCGAATTAATTATCCATCTCCTTTCTCCATGCATGTATGCACATAAAATTTATCCATTAAGATTAACCAGTAATCTTATTATGTGCATCCAATAATATCCCATCAGTGAATTACAATGTTGTTAATAATTTCCACCATTCTTTTATTGGAACATGATACTTTCCCCATAAGCATAGTTGATCTTAATTGACATTACTTTAGGTATGTTAAAAAAAATTACTTTTCTGTCCCTGATCCAAAAGACTCGAGTGAAATTTCCTAAACTCGAGTGTTCCTCGGATTTATCAAAATACTCGAGTGTTCTTCATGAGACTCGAGTGTTCTTTGTTTCCAGAATTACATTTAAAAACTCATTAAAATACTCGAGTGTTCTTCATGATTACTCGAGTGTTCTTTGGTTTCCAGAAATACATTTTTAAATTCATCAAAATACTCGAGTGTTCTTCATGAGTACTCGAGTGTTCTTGAGTTTCCAGAAAATCCATTTTTCCAAAATAATCGAAATACTCGAGTATCATCCTTAATACTCGAGTGTTTGCAGACTGACAACACTGTAAATTGAGTTTTAACATACCATTTCCACTTATAGTCCATTCCCATCCAAACCAAGAATCAACAAAGCTTATATTATACATTTTACACATGTTCCAATATAGAATTAACAACATTTAACACTGAATCACCGAATATCACAAATTATGCATAAAATCCATTTTTCCACAACTAAGCATACCAAATCCAATTCCAAGCACATCTAGCACAAACACAGCTTTGGTACAGCTTATATACAACATAATACATTTGTCCAATACATAGTTTGATCGCAGAGAGGCCTCCAAGCCTTGGTCCTATCTTCAACTATGCCCATAGAGTCTTTTGTTGACTCACATCCTAAATCCACATGATTTAAACTTATTCTAGTGAATTAAAAGTTTCACCCTTACCTCTAAGTCGTGAATCAACACTGAGATTGCAGAGAAATTGGCTGGAGATGCTAAACCCCAAAAACCCTTTGCATGCAACCATATTTGAGCAAGGTACCAATATCAGAAAATTTGACATGCAAAAACGTTTTAGAAATTAGGGAAAATGGTTAGGATTGATTCTCTGCAACTTAAACTAGAAGTATGAACGAATTTGAGGTTTGGAGTGCTCATGAACTTACCAAAATCCGAGCTCCAACTAAGCTCCAGACCTCAGGTTTTCGCACTTGACAGTTAAGGACACCACACTTTCGAGCTTCGATTCTCCTTCCTCAAGCAGCCACCACTCTCAAATCTTATGTCTTTGTAAAGCTCGTGATGTGAGCTTTACAACGGTGTATTACTCTCAATTCAACTCTCAAACACGATCGAATAATCAGAGCCCGAAATCAGGAACCCTAACTTGAAGTTTCAGAGGAATTCAACCAAAAATCCTCCATCTTCTTCAACCAAATGCTTATATAGACACTCCCAGTGATCATGCAGCTCGCCACGACGCCCATTAACGTGTGCTAAGGGTGTTTTCGTGTCAACCAGAAGGATCGTCGTGTGTTGACTCATCAAACGTACTAACGAGTTCTCCACTGACTCGATTACTCGAGTATTTTCAGGAATACTCGAGTGTTTTTGGTCAATTTTCAAATAAATATTTATTTTAAGGCCCTTCTCTCCAGAACTTTTCTAATATTGCTTCTAGGTCCTCATTCAGGGACTATTATGTAAAAACTTTATTTTTACACATAATATTCTTGTCAAAAATATATTTCCACTTCTAACAGACACTAATACTAACACATGATTAATCTAATTTAATTATGAAATATAATTATGATTAAGAAAATAATTATAAAAATAATCTTTCATAATCACAATTTTATTACATCAGGGAATGAAAATTTGGGGTGTTACACTACTCCCCCACTTAACAGGAATTTCGTCCCCGAAATTCAACTTGCAAAAATAATTCAGGATAATCCTTACGCATTCGATCCTCTAATTCCTAGGTTGTCTCATATACATTCCCACTTTGCCACACGACTTTGACTAACGGAATCTCCTTTCCTCTAAGCTGTTTGGTTCTCCTATCCTCAATCTTAACTGGGCCAGCCTTAAAGGTTAGGTTTTCTCGTAAGGTTAAGTCATCTGGACAAATCTGAAGGATCGTGGTTGGATCATGCACAAACTTTTTCAATTGCGATACATGAAAAACATTGTGCAGGTTGGCTAAAGATGGCGGGAGAGCTATTTGATAAGCTACCGGTCCTACTCGCTTAAGGATTTGGTAGGGACCTATAAACTTAGGTGAAAGCTTCTGAGGTTTCAATGCTCTACTCACACCCTTTAGCGGCACAACCCTGAGAAACACATGATCGCCTTCTGCAAACTCTAAAGGTCTTCTTCTTCGATCAGTATAACTTTTCTGACGACTATCAGCAGCCCTGATCTTCTCTTGAATCATTCTGATCTTTTCAGTTGTCTGTTGCACCATATCTAGACCAAGATGTAAATTCTCCCCCACTTGAAACCAACATAGCGGGGTTTGGCACTTTCTTCCATACAACGCCTCGAACGGTGCCATGTCGATACTTGCATGATATCCATTGTTGTATGTGAATTCTGCGAGTGGTAATATCTGATCCCAACTTCCTCTTTCTTCCAACACACAAGCTCGCAGAATATCTTCCAAAGTTTGAATGGTCCTTTCGGTTTGCCCATCTGTCTGAGGGTGATATGCTGAACTCATTTTAAGTCTCGTCCCCAGAGCTTGATGCAGGCTTGACCAGAATCTAGACATGAACCTCGGATCACGATCAGAAATAATACTGGATGGCACTCCATGCAATCGTACCACTTCCCGAATATAAATTTGGGTAAGTTTCTCCAAAGAATAGCTCATATTCACCGGAATGAAATGCGCCGACTTAGTAAGACGGTCTACAATCACCCAGATTGCATCATGGTTTGCAACTGTCTTTGGCAATCCAGTCACAAAATCCATGGAAATACTATCCCACTTCCATTGTGGAATATCCGGGGGTTGCAGCATTCCTTCAGGTTTCTGATGTTCCACCTTAACTTTCTAACAGATGAAACATGACGCTACATAATCCGCAACATCCTTCTTAAGACCCGACCACCAAAACATGCTTTTCAAATCCCGATACATCTTTGTCGATCCCGGGTGAATGCTCATTTGACTTTTTTGTGCCTCATCCAAAATCATCCTCCTAATCTCCGAGTTCTTCGGTATGCAAATTCTTGTTTGGAAACGAAGAATTCCATCCGGCCCTTCTGAGAAATTTGGCTCTTTTCCTCTTTTCATCAACTCTTTCTTTTCCAATAAGTCCTCATCTTCATGTTGCAATTCCCGAATCCGAGTCAATAATTCGTTAGAAATTTGCAGCATACCCATCTTGATATAACTTGGTTCCACTTGCATCACCAAACTTAAATCCCGAAACTCTTCAATCAAAGCTGCTTCTTTAATCATCATGGAACTTGCATAAATCGCTTTACGGCTCAAAGCGTCTGCTACAACATTGGCCTTATCAGGATGGTAATGAAGCTCAAAGTCGTAGTCTTTTAAAAATTCCATACACCGACGCTGCCTCATATTTAACTCCTTCTGATCAAACAAATACTTCAAACTCTTATGGTCACTAAACACCCGGAATGTAGTGCCATAGAGATAATGCCTCCATATCTTCAATGTGCAGACTATTGCAGCAAGTTCCAAATCATGAGTGGGGTAATTTACCTCGTGAACTTTCAATTGACGAGATGCATACGCCACAACATTTCCTTCTTGCATTAGAACACTTCCAAGCCCTTGTCCTGATGCATCACAGTACACTTCGTACTCCTTGTGAGGGTCAGGTAAGATTAACACTGGTGAGGATGTTAATCTTTCCTTAAGCATCAGAAAACTTCTCTCGCACTTCTCATCCCATATGAATGGCTGATCCTTCCGGGTCAGCTTGGTGAGGGGTAGTGCAATCTTTGAAAATCCCTCAATAAACCTTCTATAGTAACCAGCCAATCCTAAGAAACTTCTGACCTCCGTGACTGTCTTTGGTTGAACCCACTGCAGAACCGATTCAACTTTAGCTGGATCAACAGCTATGCCACCTTCCAAGATCACATGCCCCAAAAACTGAACTTCCTTCAACCAAAACTCACACTTAGAGATTTTGGCGTAAAGCTGTTTCTCCTTCAGAATCTTTAGCACTATCCGAAGGTGCTCGGCATGCTCTTCCGGATTCTTAGAATATATTAGGATATCATCAATGAAAACTACCACGAATGAATCCAAATATGGTCTAAAAATCCGATTCATATAGTCCATAAAAATGGTTGGTGCATTCGTCAATCCGAACGGCATTACAACATACTCGTAATGTCCGTATCGAGACCGGAACGCAGTCTTATGGATATCTTCCTCCTTGATTCTGATCTGATGATACCCGGATCTCAGATCAATTTTGGAGAATACTGAGGCTCCTCTTACCTGATCCATAAGATCATCAATCCTTGGCAAAGGATACTTTTTCTTTATGGTCACCTTATTCAACTGTCTATAATCCACACACATTCTAAGACTTCCATCCTTTTTCTTGACAAACAACACCGGATCGCCCCATGGAGATACACTTGGTCTGATAAGTTGTTTCTGCAGCAACTCCTCTATTTGTTTCTTCAATTCGACCATCTCGGGCGGTGTCATTCTATAAGGAGCAATAGAAATGGGACCAGTTCCGGGAATTAACTCAATTCCAAATTCAATCTCCCTCTTGGGTGGTAATCCCGGCATTTCCTTAGGGAATACCTCAGGAAATTCCCGAACAATCGGAATCTCCTCCACAGACTTTTCCCCTTCTTCTGGTTCAACAGCAGAGACTAAACAGAGAAACTACTCTTAAATTGAATCTTTGAATAAAATTGCCTTCTTATCGCAGTCAATAACCACATGATTACTAATCATCCAGTCCATGCCCAGAATTACATCCAATTGGGACAAAGGTAGGCAGATCAAATCTAACTGAGAGACTCGGTCTACTATCTTAATTCTACAATTAAGACACACCTTTGAAGCGATCACGGGCGAATTAGTAGGGGTCTCTACCCTAAGACAATAGGGTGATTCAGACACAGACAATTTCAAACGATTCACACATTCAAATGAAACAAATGAATGAGTGGCTCCTGAATCGAATAGAATTCTACAAGGTTGATCATTGAGTAAATAAGTACCTTTCATGAGTCCCGGAGTTTGATTCGCTTCAGCGCCACTAAGGGTGAAAACTCGACCTTGGGTCACCGGCTTGTCCATAGATCCTCTTGGAGTGTTCTTAGGTGGTTCCTTGCATTCGCGAGAAAAATGACCAGGTTTCCCGCAGTTAAAGCATCCACTGTGAGACCAACAAAAATTCCCGAAATGATGACGTCTGCACTTCTCACAATAAGGAACATTATTGTAAGAAGTATTTCGATCACCAAACTTTTTGCCCTTTCCTTGATTCTTATGGGAATAAGGACCTTTGTGACGGTGGTCATGACCCTTCCGCCTCTGTGGTCCATATCCCTGATGCTCCTTCTTTCCCTCCACAGTCTGTACTGTCTCCGCCTTTTTATCATCCTCATACATCCTACACATATCAACCAGCATAGGAAAGCTTTGAATCTTTTGATAACTAAACACCGACTTTAATTCAGGTCTAAGTCCTCCTTCAAACTTGATACACTTACTCCTTTCATCAGGATTCGTCTGATAGTAAGGAGAGTATTTCATCAATTCTTCAAATTTCGCAACATATTCGCCCACACTCATGCTGCCTTGTTTGAGTTGTAGAAACTGTAACACCCTATTTAAATAATTACCCTTAAACCCGAAAATTAGGATTTAAAAATTTCTTTTTGAAAATGAATATGATATTTACTTTCATTAATAACAAAAACATCAGAGTTGATAAAGCGGAAGATTTAAATGCGTCAAATACATAAAGTATGAGTTGAGGTACACTCAGTTCGGCCAATTAAAATTACAGAACATTGTTTTAGCTCGGCCCAACAGGGTAATCCGAGGTCAAAATATAAAAAAGTGTTTTAGTTCGGCCCACCTGGCCGAGACCCAACAAAATTCTCCTATTTTAAATAACTTACTCTCCCTGTGAGGGAGAGTGATCCTGCTCGGCCGGGGACTGCGTCTGCTCGGGCTCAGTACCTGAAAAATGGTAAGGAGGTGAGCATTACACAGAACTTAAATAAGTAGTTTCTGAAATGACATACCGAACTACCAAGCCAAACACAAGTAGTCAAATAGCATATAAATAACAAGTAATCAAACCCATATATCACATGCATATATCAACATTTAGCTCGGTTCACATACCCACAATCTCTTCAAGCTCGGCTCACATTCTACCATCTCATCTACCTCGGCACACATCATGAACCAATTTACTCATTACCTGCTAGCCATACCTCGGTTCACATTCTCCTACCTCGGATTATCACCTCTACCTCGGACTCATTACACATTATTCCATTTTCACATAGTTTACAATCTTTTACTCTTCTCGGATGCATACACCCAGTGCATGTCTTACACCATTTAAAGTCGGATATCGGAGTGTCATCCATAACTGCGAGTACCCAGTACCCGTCTTACAGCTGCACATACCCGGTATGCGTCTGACGCGATCAATGCACGCACCCAGTACGCGTCTTCTATGACCAGGAGCACTACCGGCGATCATTCTATGGGGTAAGGAGTGTCCATAACTGCGAGCACCCAGTACTCGTCTTACAGCGGTGCATCTCGGCGACTTATGCGATCAATGCACGCACCCAGTACGCGTCTGCTATGACCAGGAACACATCCCACCGATTCCGTTCTCGGAACCCTGTGTGAATCATAACTGCGAGTACCCAGTACCCGTCTTACAGCTGCACATACCCAGTATGCGTCTGACGCGATCAATGCACGCACCCGGTACGCGTCTCCTATGACCCGATCACACAGCCATTTCTCTTTTATTCCTCTTATCCATTTACCCATTTTAGTTTGGCCTATCTCGGCTCAACCCTTTAAGTTATTCCTCTTTACATTAATCTCATTATACTCTTAGCTCGGCCTCTCTCTCGGCTCACCCCTTTAACCATTTCCTTATTCCATTCTCTTTTCTCATTATCTGACTTAATACTCTATTTCTCCTACTTTCCCTATATTCCATTTTCTCATACCCATTCTCCACCTCTCCCAGCTCGGCCACAGACATGAATCAACAATATCAAAACTCAAACATTTATACACAAAGTTCATAAGCATCTATACACAACAGCAATAAGAATAACAACATTCAACCAATCCATCATGTAAATACCAACATATAACATATAACAATATTCCTTCCTACATCAAACTCATGTTTCTAGTTCATTTATTAGTTCCCTTTACCCTTTTTACCTTTCCTTTCTAATATCATCCTATTCTCATTCCCTAATCTAACACCCACTCTTAGCACCCGTTATGAACACCCTAGAAACCCAAACTCAAGTAGAGGTAACACTCACTACTTACCTCAAACCATGAGAGATAAGAGTTGAGAGCTTGAGGATGGCTTTCCTTGACCTTGTGAGCTTCTAACCTCTTGAATCCTTTTCCTCCTTGCTGCCACGCGCTCCACCAAGCTGCACACAAGCTCCACGGCGGTCCAGGGACTTCAGAATGGAAGGAAGGATGGCGGACAGGAGGGTTCTCCGGTTGGAGGAAGAGAGGGAGGTTCGTGAGTGAGAAGAGAGAAAGAAGGTATGTTGGTTGTTGCTGAAATTTCAAAGAAGAGAATGAGGGAGCAAATGAGAGAGACGAAGGGGAGAGAATAATAGTGAGAATGCAAAGTGTGTTATGTGGTGTTTGGGCTTTCTTTTATTCTTTTAGGGAAAACATTTGTGTGGCTAGGATTCATTGGCTTCTTGTGGAAGCTAGATTGTGTGGACATGATTCATTGGCTTCTTGGGGAAGCCATGAATAGTACTTTGAAAGGGACATAAAGTGAATGACAATGACATAAAGTGAATGGCAAGGACAGTGTACGGATGGTACGAATCTCAAAAGGCTACAGCTCAACATGAGCTGGCACGGAGGAGCTAGGATGTGTCGGCTCGGGTACGTCGGTTAGGATACGTCAGCTCGGTTTGTAGGAACAGCAGTAATCCGAGCTTCCCTTTTCGGATGAAGCTGTGAGGTGCGCCGAGGTCGGCTAATCCGGACTGGACAACAGGTTCCGCGTTTGATTCCCATTCAGCTCGGTTCCTATGCACTCAATCTCATCTAGCTCGGCCGGGATCGGACCGAGGTCTCATACTTACAAACTAGGTCGGCCTATGCTTCCTATTCCCTCACTACCCTTAACCAACTCCTAAGGCTTAACCCTAAAATGTGTATTTATATTTAAATTAATTATATTATATTATTATTAATATTTCAGGACGTTACATTTCTCTCCCACTTACAGAAATTTCGTCCTCAAAATTTAGTCGGCATTGAACAGTTGCGGATATGACTGCTTCATCTTCTCCTCGAGTTCCCAAGTAGCTTCCTCCACATCATTACGGTTCCAGACGACTTTGACCAATGAGATTTCCTTTCCTCGGAGCCGTCTGACCTGTTTGTCTTCAACTCGGACTGGTAGGACTTCGAACGTCAGGTTGTCTTTTAGTGGTAGCTTGTCCACTGCTATCACATGCGAAGGGTCATGAATGTACCTCCTAAGTTGCGAGACATTGAACACATCATGGAGCTTAGACAAGTGCGGAGGTAGAGCAATCCTGTAAGCTACTGGTCCGACCTTCTCCGATATCTGGTACGGTCCGACAAACTGAGGGGTCAACTTCTTTGATTTGATAGCTCGGCCAATCCCAGTTACAGGGGACACTCGTAGGAATACATGATCTAACTCGATGAAGTTCAAGGGTTTTCTTCTCTTGTCGGCATAGCTCTTCTGTCGATCTTGGGCTGCTTTCATCTTCCCTTGTATCATTCGGATCTTCTCGGTTGTCTCATGCACAATGTCGGGATCAATCAACAAGTTTTCTCCTATCTGAAACCAGCATAGCGGCGTCCGACATTTCCGACCATACAATGCTTCGAAAGGAGCCATTCCAATGCTTGAATGAAAACTGTTGTTGTAAGTGAATTCGACCAATGGCAATAGCGCTTCCCAGCTTTCCGATTGTTCGAGCACACATGTCCTCAGCAAGTCCTCAAGAGTCTGAATGGTGCGCTCGGATTGTCCGTCGGTTTGGGGATGATAAGTCGTGCTAAACCTCAACTTTGTACCCATGGCTTGTTGCAAACTCTGCCAGAACCGAGATAAAAAGTGAGGATCACGATCCGACACTATGCTGCTCGGAACACCATGGAGTCTGACAATGTCCTTTATGTACAGTTGCGTCAGCTTCTCTAAACTATACTTCATGCTGATCGGCAGGAAATGGGCACACTTTGTAAGTCGGTCCACCACAACCCAAATGGCTTCCTGCCCTGATCTCGTCCTTGGTAGACCCGACACAAAATCCATCGAGATGTTGTCCCACTTCCATTGTGGGATCTCCAAAGACTTGAGTAATCCTCCTGGTTTCTGGTGCTCGAGCTTGGCTTTCTGGCATGTCAAACACCGAGACACATAATCCGCCACGTCGGTCTTCAACTTTGGCCACCAAAACAACCTCTTTAGATCCGGGTACATCTTTGTGGTTCCCGGATGAAGACTCATCTTTGTCTTGTGGGCTTCTTCCATTAACTCTCTTCGGACTTCAAAGTCCAAAGGAATAAAAACTTGGCCCCGAAACCGTATGAGACCATCGGGTCCCTTAGTGAAGTCAGGTTCATCCTTGTCTCCGGCTCTTTCTAGAAGCTTCTGGAGTTCTGGGTCGGCAGCCTGTCTTTCCTTAATGAAACCCACAAAATCATTTGTTACTTGCAGCATTCCCAGCACCACACTATTTTCCTTCTTCTGTATGCCGAGGTTAAGATCGCTAAATTCCTGCATCAACTGCATTTCTCGGACCATCATTTTGCTCAGATGAAGACTCTTCCTGCTCAGTGCGTCGGCCACCACATTGGCTTTTCCGGGATGGTAGTGCAAGTTGAAGTCGTAATCCTTCAAAAGTTCCACCCATCTGCGCTGTCTCATGTTCAGTTCCTTCTGGTCGAACAGATAGCCGAGACTCTTGTGGTCACTGAACACCTCGAATTTCGTGCCATACAGGTAGTGTCTCCAAATCTTGAGGGCGAACACCACAGCTGCCAATTCGAGATCATGGGTGGGGTAATTCTGTTCGTGTTGCCGAAGCTGTCTAGAGGCATAAGCCACCACTTTTCCTTGTTGCATCAACACACAGCCGAGACCCTGCTTCGAGGCGTCACAAAATACGTCAAAGGCCTTGGTTGGATCAGGCAAAATCAGCACAGGCGAACTCGTCAACCTTTTCTTTAGCTCTTGAAAGCTCTATTCGCACACCTCGGACCACTGGTAAGGTGTATCCTTTCGGGTTAACAAAGTCAATGGTAGAGCCAGTTTAGAAAACCCTTCGATGAACCTCCTGTAGTACCCTGCAAGACCGAGGAAACTCCTGATCTCTGTTACCGAGTTGGGTCTCTCCCACTTAAGCACAGCTTCCACCTTGGAGGGATCGACCGCCACGCCGTGCTCAGATATCACATGGCCGAGGAAGTGAACCTCCTTGAGCCAAAAACTGCACTTAGAAAGCTTGGCATATAGCTCCTTGTCCTTCAAGACCTGCAATACTGTTCTCAAGTATTGCTCGTGTTCACTCGGACTCCGAGAGTAGATGAGGATGTCGTCGATGAAGACTATCACAAACGAATCCAGGTAAGGTCGGAAGATCCTATTCATGTAGTCCATGAAGATGGCAGGGGCGTTGGTGAGTCCGAAGGGCATAACTACATACTCAAAATGCCCGTACCTCGTTCTGAAGGCTGTCTTCGGAATGTCTTCATCTCGGATACGGATCTGGTGGTATCCAGACCGGAGGTCTATCTTTGAGAAAACCGAAGCTCCCTTAAGTTGGTCTAATAAGTCGTCAATCCGAGGGAGGGGATATTTGTTCTTCACCGTTACCGCGTTGAGCTTCCGATAATCAGTGCACATTCTGAGGCTACCATCTTTCTTCTTAACGAACAAAATCGGAGCTCCCCAAGGTGATACGCTTGGTCGGATTAGCTTCTTGGCCAAAAGTTCTTCTAACTGTTTCTTGAGCTCTTCCAGCTTGGGAGGTGCCATTTTGTACGGAGCAATTGAGATCGGGCCAGTTCCCGGGATAAGGTCTATACTAAACTCTACTTCTCTTCTCGGCGGTAGGCCAGGCATCTCGTCCGAGAAAACTTCTGGAAATTCTCCACAGGGATTCGGTTTAAGGTCGGTTCCTCTGTTGCCTCTAACTTTGCAACAGAAGGGCCACTAAAGATTACGGTCTTTGCTCGGCAATCGAGCAGGACATGGTGTTGGGACATCCAGTCCATGCCGAGGATAATATCCAGTTTGGTTAGGGGAAGGCAAATCAAGTTGACTTTAAACTCTCTGCCTAGTACTTGGATAGGACACTCTAGACACATTTTAGAAGTGATTATAGAAGAATTGGTTGGGGTAGAAATGGATAGTTTGTAAGGCATTTCTACTGGGATAGTTTTAGTCTGTTCATACAGTCAAGGGAAATGAAAGAATGTGTGGCTCCACAATCAAATAACACAGCACACGTAATGCTGTCTACTAGACAAGTACCTCGGATCAGCTCGTCAGCATCAGTCACCTCTTCACCATCCATGGTATAAACTTTGCTCCTTTGCATTGGTCGGTTAACACCGGTCTGTTGAGCCTTGGTCACATTGACCTCTTCCTTCACAATATTCTCGGTACACCGAGCTGCAAAATGACCAGGCTTGCCACATCGGAAATAGGATCCTCTTGCTCTGGTCGGATCCAGACTCCAGCATTCACCTCTGTGCTGTCTCCCGCAATGTGGCATATCGGATAAGGGCCTGGAACAACCACCATCTGACCACCGCTCCTCGGAGCTGCTGACATTCTTGAGCTCGGATTCACATAGGGAGCAGACCTCTGAACAGCTCCTTTTCCTCTGATCGGACCCACTGTCTTCTGTGCCGACCTGCTACGCTTTCCATCGGCTTTCCTCTTGAGCCCCTTCTCATAGGTGCTAGCCATGTTCACCAATTGCGAGAGATTGGCCACGTTCTGATATTCAAAAGTGAGCCGAATATCATCACGAAGACCAGATTCAAACTTGATGCACTTGGTACGCTCATCAGCATCTCGGTAGCTTCCCGAATAGCGGATCAAATCCTCAAACTGAGCGGCGTATTCTCTGACACTCAAGTTCCTCTGCTCCAGCTTGAGGAAAGCAAGTTCCTTCTCTCTCCTAACATCTTCAGGAAAATACTTTCCGAGGAATCGAGCTCGGAACAAATCCTAAGTAATGACTTCATTAGCCGTTTCCAGTCCACGGCTCTGCTGCTCCCACCAGTGCTCGGCTTCACCCGCCAGCACAAACTCGGCCAACCTCACCCTGTATTCATAGGGAGGTTGCAGAGATCGGAAGATCTTCTCAATGTCCTGGAGCCATCTCTGAGCCCCATCAGGATTGTAACCCCCTTCAAACCGAGGTGGTTCGTTCTTCCTAAATCGGCTCATCCAGTCGATCTCGACCGGAGCCGGAGGTTGAGGCTGAAGGGCTGCAGCTGCTGCTGCTGCGGCTGCGGCGATGTTTTGAGCGAGGTTCTCAACTTGATTCTGCTGAGCCTGCGCTTGGTTCTGCTGTAGTTGAACCAGAGTTTCCAACACAGTAGCAATTCGGTCGTTATCAGCTCGTCTCCCAGCCATGCTGTTCGGACATGGAGAGGATGCCAATTAACTTCCGAATAATCGAGTAAATGTATATATATATATAAACATATATACCTATGAGCTCTATTGTCTAACTTAGACTTCTAGACTTTTACTTATTTGTCACTCTCTTGGTGAGTAACCACAGGAGTTCGTTGCAACTCCAATAGGCCGAGGAGAAACTGCTCTGATACCAAAAATGTAACACCCTATTTAAATAATTACCCTTAAACCCGAAAATTAGGATTTAAAAATTTCTTTTTGAAAATGAATATGATATTTACTTTCATTAATAACAAAAACATCAGAGTTGATAAAGCGGAAGATTTAAATGCGTCAAATACATAAAGTATGAGTTGAGGTACACTCAGTTCGGCCAATTAAAATTACAGAACATTGTTTTAGCTCGGCCCAACAGGGTAATCCGAGGTCAAAATATACAAAAGTGTTTTAGTTCGTCCCATCTGGCCGAGACCCAACAAAATTCTCCTATTTTAAATAACTTACTCTCCCTGTGAGGGAGAGTGATACTGCTCGGTCGGGGACTGCGTCTGATCAGGCTCAGTACCTGAAAAATGGTAAGGAGGTGAGCATTACACAGAACTTAAATAAGCATTTTCTAAAATGACATACCGAACTACCAAGCCAAACACAAGTAGTCAAATAGCATATAAATAACAAGTAATCAAACCCACATATCACATGCATATATAAACATTTAGCTCGGTTCGCATACCCACAATCTCTTCAAGCTCGGCTCACATTCTACCATCTCATCTACCTCGGCACACATCATGAACCAATTTACTCATTACCTGCTAGCCATACCTCGGTTCACATTCTCCTACCTCGGATTATCACCTCTACCTCAGACTCATTACACATTATTCCATTTTCACATAGTTTACAATCTTTTACTCTTCTCGGATGCATACACCCAGTGCATGTCTTACACCATTTAAAGTCGGATATCGGAGTGTCATCCATAACTGCGAGTACCCAGTACCCGTCTTACAGCTGCACATGCCCGGTATGCGTCTGACGCGATCAATGCACGCACCCAATACGCGTCTTCTATGACCAGGAGCACTACCGGCGATCATTCTATGGGGTAAGGAGTGTCCATAACTGCGAGCACCCAGTACTCGTCTTACAGCGGCGCATCTCGGCGACTTATGCGATCAATGCACGCACCCAGTACGCGTCTGCTATGACCAGGAACACATCCCACCGATTCCGTTCTCGGAACCCTATGTGAATCATAACTGCGAGTACCCAGTACCCGTCTTACAGCTGCACATACCCAGTATGCGTCTGACGCGATCAATGCACGCACCCGGTACGCGTCTGCTATGACCCGATCACACAGCCATTTCTGTTTTATTCCTCTTATCCATTTACCCATTTTAGTTTGGCCTATCTCGGCTCAACCCTTTAAGTTATTCCTCTTTACATTAATCTCATTATACTCTTAGCTCGACCTCTCTCTAGGCTCACCCCTTTAACCATTTCCTTATTCCATTCTCTTTTCTCATTATCTGACTTAATACTCTATTTCTCCTACTTTCCCTATATTCCATTTTCTCATACCCATTCTCCACCTCTCCCAGCTCGGCCACAGACATGAATCAACAATATCAAAACTCATAAACATTTATACACAAAGTTCATAAGCATCTATACACAACAGCAATAAGAATAACAACATTCAACCATTCCATCATGTAAATACCAACATATAACATATAACAATATTCCTTCCTACATCAAACTCATGTTTCTAGTTCATTTATTAGTTCCCTTTACCCTTTTTACCTTTCCTTTCTAATATCATCCTATTCTCATTCCCTAATCTAACACCCACTCTTAGCACCCGTTATGAACACCCTAGAAACCCAAACTCAAGTAGAGGTAACACTCACTCCTTACCTCAAACCGTGAGAGATAAGAGTTGAGAGCTTGAGGATGGCTTTCCTTGACCTTGTGAGCTTCTAACCTCTTGAATCCTTTTCCTCCTTGCTGCCACGTGCTCCACCAAGCTGCACACAAGCGCCACGGCGGTCCAGGGACTTCAGAACGGAAGGAAGGATGGCGGACAGGAGGGTTCTCCAGTTGGAGGAAGAGAGGGAGGTTCGTGAGTGAGAAGAGAGAAAGAAGGTATGTTGGTTGTTGCTAAAATTTCAAAGAAGAGAATGAGGGAGCAAATGAGAGAGACGAAGGGGAGAGAATAAGAGTGAGAATGCAAAGTGTGTTATGTGGTGTTTGGGCTTTCTTTTATTCTTTTAGGGAAATAGGGAAAACATTTTTGTGGCTAGGATTCATTGGCTTCTTGTGGAAGCTAGATTGTGTGGACAGGATTCATTGGCTTCTTGGGGAAGCCATGAATAGTACTTTGAAAGGGACATAAAGTGAATGACAATGACATAAAGTGAATGGTAAGGACAGTGTACGGATGGTACGAATCTCAAAGGGCTACAGCTCAACATGAGCTGGCACGGAGGAGCTAGGATGTGTCAGCTCGGGTACGTCGGTTAGGATACGTCGGCTCGGTTTGTAGGAACAGCAGTAATCCGAGCTTCCCTTTTCGGATGATGCTGTGAGGTGCGCTGAGGTCGGCTAATCCGGACTGGACAACAGGTTCCGCGTTTGGTTCCCATTCAGCTCGGTTCCTATACACTCAATCTCATCTAGCTCGGCCGGGATCGGACCGAGGTCTCATACTTACAAACTAGGTCGGCCTATGCTTCCTATTCCCTCACTACCCTTAACCAACTCCTAAGGCTTAATCCTAAAATGTGTATTTTTATTTAAATTAATTATATTATATTATTATTAATATTTCAGGATGTTACAGAAACTCCACCTCTTTCTTCCTCCTTAGGTCATCAGGAAAATACTTCTTGAGAAATTCCTCCATGAATACTTCCCAAGTTACCTCTCTTCCTTCATGAGCCAGTAACTGGGCAGTATGATTCCACCAATGTTCCGCTTCGCCTTCCAACATGAAAACAGCATAAACTATCCTCTGTGCGTCGGAGCATTCCAAAGTTCTAAAGATCTTGTTCATCTCCAAGATCCACTTATTAGCTTCTTCCGGTTTAAACCCACCAGCAAACTTCGAGGGATTGCAATTCCTGAAATCTGACAAAGTTTTGGCTTCCACAGCTGCCGCACCCACTAGTGGTGGATTCACGGGCTGAGATTGATGTTGCTGATGCTGATTCTGCTGCATATTCTCCAATACCGTAGTGATTCTTTCCAGCAAATCATTCGTTTGGTTTCTATAGCGCGATGCCATAGTGAGCCTGCACTATGGGCCTAGGTCGTTAAAGATCTATCTAAACATTGAAATCTATCTAGTTCTATTCTAAACAATCACTAATAGAACTAAGGCTATATGAAATAAATCAAATAGCTAAGAAACTTTACCCAGCTGTAGTATCTTCTGGCAGATTATGCTTGAGAGGATCAAGAATCAAGACCATTATGCTCTGATACCATAAAAGTGTCACACCCTCTCCAATGTAGTATTAAAATATAGTTTCTATATTGTGTATTGAATAGAATATATGGACTTGTGTGAGTAAAGAAATAATGAAAACTCTTTCTTTTAAACATTGCGTGAAAAATAATTCTTTTATACATAGGTTGGGTTTTCATTTATGACCATTAGAACTTCCCAACTCAGTACTAAAATCGTTCGTGAGTAGAGTAAAACAACGTAACTATCAGAGTAAGCGGAAAATAGGGACCTTGATTGAAGATTCTCAACTCTTGTCATTTATATAAAGATATGTATATAATAGTAACCATGTCATGATATAAAAGTACTACATCCATCAAAGTCAAGGTCGCGGTAGCAGAAGTTTATAAAATACAAGTCCATAATATGTAATCAAAAGATAAGACCACCTCACTGAGATCTCTCAAAATATATACAATATATATAGAGCAAAATGTGAAATCCCAGCAGTGGTCCAGTGATCCTCCTCCATAGCATGAGTCTCCAGAGTCTCCTGCAGCTGCTCTACCTGTCCCACATCCTAATCATCTATACTATGCACCACCTGGTGGATCCCCAACTCCCCACTGGCTCCCAGTGGAGTGCTCGACTGGCTCGCCCTCACTCTCAACCTCCTCAGGGTCCTCCTCTACCTCGTCCGACTGAGTGGGTGCCCCTCCTCTGGGCACTGAGTCTGCTGAAGGAGTCCCATGAACCGGACTCATCGGACTAGGTATAGGAGTCTCCTCACGGATCACTCGAGAAGCAGAGGGGTGAGATCTAGTAGCAGCTCTAAAACGAAAGGAATGAAAGCGACGAGCTGGTCGAGTCGGGGGTGGTCCATGATAGGTATAAAAAGGGGGTACATTCAAAGTATAGATAATAGGGATGCGAAACCTACGAGGACGGACACGAGCCAAAGGGTTAGGGTGATATAGAGTCACCTCTACCTCACCCTCAAACGTGGCTCTGTGGTCCTCGTAGTACCACACTCCGCTAGAGAGCGGGCGCAACTCGATGCAAGCTAGATAGCGTGCCATCACCTATAATGGGCATAAGGGGTAAGCAATATAATCCACATAATCGAATAAAAATAAATAAAGCAATAACAATTGCAAGTTCCAAGTATCCAGATGCATATATATCAATGAGCACATATGATTCTTTTATGATAATTCCATTGTTTATGTGTCATGATGCATGTCTCCCATGTCCATTGTCCATTAAACGTTCAATCCAATAATTTACATACATGACCAATCATGTATTGTGGAACTGCTCGGATAGTGTGCACACAACGTCACCAAGACGTAACAACATTCCCAAATGCTGCCCACATTACCAAAATGTGTCATCGGGTCAGTTACCACCGAATTAATTATCCATCTCCTTTCTCCATGCATGTATGCACATAAAATTTATCCATTAAGATTAATCAATAATCTTATTATGTGCATCCAATAATATCCCATCAGTGAATTACAATGTTGTTAATAATTTCCACCATTCTTTTATTGGAACATGATACTTTCCCCATAAGCATGGTTGATCTTAATTGACATTACTTTAGGTATGTTAAAAAAATTACTTTTTTGTCCCTGGTCCAAAAGACTCGAGTGAAATTTCCTAAACTCGAGTGTTCCTCAGATTTATCAAAATACTCGAGTGTTCTTCATGAGACTCGAGTGTTCTTTGTTTCCAAAATTACATTTAAAAACTCATTAAAATACTCGAGTGTTCTTCATGATTACTCGAGTGTTCTTTGGTTTCCAGAAATACATTTTTAAATTCATCAAAATACTCGAGTGTTCTTCATGAGTACTCGAGTGTTCTTAAGTTTCCAGAAAATCCATTTTTCCAAAATAGTCGAAATACTCGAGTATCATCCTTAATACTCGAGTGTTTGCAGACAGACAACACTGTAAATTGAGTTATAACATACCATTTCCACTTATAGTCCATTCCCATCCAAACCAAGAATCAACAAAGCTTATATTATACATTTTACACATGTTCCAATATAGAATTAACAACATTTAACACTGAATCACCGAATATCACAAATTATGCATAAAATCCATTTTTCCACAACTAAGCATACCAAATCCAATTCCAAGCACATCTAGCACAAACACAGCTTTGGTACAGCTTATATACAACATAATACATTTGTCCAATACATAGTTTGATCGCAGAGAGGCCTCCAAGCCTTGGTCCTATCTTCAACTATGCCCATAGAGTCTTTTGTTGACTCTCATCCTAAATCCACATGATTTAAACTTATTCTAGTGAATTAAAAGTTTCACCCTTACCTCTAAGTCGTGAATCAACACTGAGATTGCAGAGAAATTGGCTGGAGATGCTAAACCCCAAAAACCCTTTGCATGCAACCATATTTGAGCAAGGTACCAATATCAGAAAATTTGACATGCAAAAACGTTTTAGAAATTAGGGAAAATGGTTAGGATTGATTCTCTGCAACTTAAACTAGAAGTATGAACGAATTTGAGGTTTGGAGAGCTCATGAACTTACCAAAATCCGAGCTCCAACTAAGCTCCAGACCTCAGGTTTTCGCACTTGACAGTTAAGGACACCACACTTTCGAGCTTCGATTCTCCTTCCTCAAGCAGCCACCACTCTCAAATCTTTTGTCTTTGTAAAGCTCGTGATGTGAGCTTTACAACGGTGTATTACTCTCAATTCAACTCTCAAACACGATCGAATAATCAGAGCCCGAAATCAGGAACCCTAACTTGAAGTTTCAGAGGAATTCAACCAAAAATCCTCCATCTTCTTCAACCAAATGCTTATATAGACACTCCTAGTGATCATGCAGCTCGCCACGACGCCCGTTAATGTGTGCTAAGGGTGTTTTCGTGTCAACCAGAAGGATCGTCGTGTGTTGACTCATCAAACGCACTAACGAGTTCTCCACTGACTCGATTACTCGAGTATTTTCTGGAATACTCGAGTGTTTTTGGTCAATTTTCAAATAAATATTTATTTTAAGGCCCTTCTCTCCAGAACTTTTCTAATATTGCTTCTAGGTCCTCATTCAGGGACTATTATGTAAAAACTTTATTTTTACACATAATATTCTTGTCAAAAATATATTTCCACTTCTAACAGACACTAATACTAACACATGATTAATCTAATTTAATTATGAAACATAATTATGATTAAGAAAATAATTATAAAAATAATCTTTCATAATCACAATTTTATTACATCAGGGAATGAAAATTTGGGGTGTTACACTTATCACTACAATTACACTTTTGTCAATATATGTTATAGTATATTTGATTGATATTAATCATGTTAAAAACAGTTTTTGGAGATCTAAATAAGCACAGCTATAAAATGTTTGGCAAAAATATAACTATAATCTTACATTTAAAAAAAATGTGTTTATCCTTGTTAGTGATTTTATCAAAAGGCATTTGATTATATTTGTTAATTAGTATAAGCTTCATAGCTACTTGTGAAAAGAAAAATAATATTTTCACATATTTTTTTTAAGTATAAAAAGATATAAAGAGAAAAGAAATATGAAAAGAAAAGAACGAAAACATAGATATATGATGTAAAAAAAAAGAAAAAAAAAGGAAAAAATAAAAAATTTAAAGAATAAAAGGGTGTTTTTGTGAAATGTATTACCAAGCATAATGAAATGATGCAAACAAACGAAACGTCAAATTTAATTTCTTTATTTATTGATTTAGATTAAAAAAATCTACGAGTCTGAGATTTTGATGGCAAAATAACAATAAAAACAAGGGATTTGCATTCGTGCATGCAAAAGAAAGTCAGGTGGCTTTAAAGATAAGTATTTTGCTTCAAACCTCATGAAATATAGGGTTTCTGTACCTTTGACGTGACCCAATAAAAAATTGTCAAAGTGTTTTTTTTTTGTCACGTAAGCAGAATATATTTTTAATTTACAAGTTTTATAATTGGATCCCTAAAATATTTATTTAAAAATATTTTTTTATCCTTAATGTAATTTACCCAAAATATCATCATTTTAATATTATTTTTCATTTACCCAAAATACCATAATTTTAATATTATTTTTCATCTACCCAAAATACCCTAATTTTAATTTTATATTTAATCCACCCTAAATACTTCCATTTTAATACTATTTGTATTTATCCAAAATACTCTTAATAATAATTTATAATTTCTCATTTCACCATCCTCACACGTTATTTTTCTCCATCAATTTATCATATATTTCTTCTTCTATCACTGTCAAATACCAACATCACACCTTCTTCTTTTCTATTCATACCTTCGCTCTTCATTAAAAAAAAAACACACAAGAATAAACGCAGGAGCATACTTTCTTCATCATTACCTTCTTTTATATTATTCCCTCTGATCTCCAAACCCGTTTTCATTTCCAAACTCAATCCCAATTCCGACGCCATCACCACCACCATATATAGGTTCTCTTTCTTCCTCTTTTAGGGATGTTCATTCCCTTTAGATTTTATTTATGTGGGACCCATGCAGATGCGGTATACGTTGATGCTTTTTTGGTTGATTGTTGCTCTCTACCGAGGGAAACACAATTCTATGTAAACTCATAGCGCATGATTATTTTTTTTATTACCGAAATGTAATAATGAAGAAAATAAAAGTTTTCAACTTTTCATTGACAAAAATCTTAAATTTTTCATTAAAAATACTCAATTTTTAGCAATAATGTTTTTGTTTATAAATACAGTTGAGTGGCGGTGAGAAGCAATGTGTCTCATTATCTTGGAAAATGTCAAAGTAGTCAATAAAAAAGGAGAGAATATCTTTTTTATATAATGTTTGATCATGTTTTCAAATAAAATATAATGTTTGATTCATTAATTCATTAATTTGCAAATTTCTATCACACAAATTTTCATATTATTTTACAATTTTTAAAATTTTTTATTAATTTTTTTAAATAATTTTAATGTAATATACAATCTTAAAGAATTTTCATTAATTATTTTTACTTTTTTGAATTGGGACAAAAAAACTTATTTTTTTTATCGAGATAATGGGACGGAGGGAGTATATGAGAGACAATTAAATGAGATGATATGAGCACAAAATAGATAAATTTCACTCATCTAATATAGAGTAGGAGATAAGGTAAGAAAAAATTGAGAATTAAATGAGATGATATGAATATAAAATAAGATAAAAGAAATTTTGCTCCTCTAATGAAGCAAGAGATAAGGAAAGAAAATTTGAGATATTTCTTCGATCTCATTATCTTGGTAAAAGTCAAAGTAGTAAATAAAAATAAGAGAATATCTTTTTGATATAATGCATGATTCTATTTTCAAAAAGAAATATAATGTATGATCATTCATTAATTACAAATTTCTATCACACAAATTTTCATATTATTTTTGCAATCTTTAAGATTTTTCATTAATTATTTTAAAATTTTTTAATGTAATATACAATTTTTGAGATAATATACAATCTTCAAGATTTTTCATTAATTATTTTTACTTTGATTTCAGAAAAAAAATTCATTTTTTTTACCAAGATAATGGGACAGGGGGAGTATATGAGAGACAATTAAATGAGATGATATGAGTACAAAATATGATAAACATCATCCCTCTAATATAGAGTAGGAGATAAGGTAAGAAAAAATTGAGAATTAAATGAGGTGATATGAATATAAAATAAGATAAGAGAAACTTCACTCCTCTAATGAAGTAGGAGATAAGGAGATAAGGAAGAAAAATTCGAGACACTCCCTCGGTCCAATTATCTTGGTAAAAGTCAAAATAGTAAATAAAAATGAGAGAATATCTTTTTGATATAATGCATGATTCTGTTTTCAAAATAAAATATAATGTATGATCCATTCATTAATTGCAAATTTCTATCACACAAATTTTCATATTATTTTTACCATCTTTAAGATTTTTAATATAATATACAATCTTCAATATTTTTCATTAATTATTTTTACTTTAATTTGGGACCAAAAATTACATTTTTTACAAGATAATGGGATAGAGGGAATAAAAAACATTAGCATATCAAACAACGTCAATCTCATTGTATATCCTCAACTCTTAGCAACTATAAGCCACCAAAAACGAAAATAATGAAATTGATTTAATTAAATATTAAGGTAATGAACATCCCTAAAAAAGGAAGAAACAGAACCTATATCTATGGTGGTGGCTGCGACGGAATTTGGATTGAGTTTGAAAATGAAAACGGGTTGGAGAGTGAAGAATAAAAAAAAGGTGACGATGAAGAAGATATGTTCCTGGGTTTGCTCTTGAGTTTTTCAATAAAGAAGGTATGAATAAAGAAAAAGAAGGTGATGATGTTGGTATTTGGCGCAATGATAGAAGAAGAGAGGTCTTGATAGATTGATGGAGAAGAATAATGTGAGTGAGTAGTGAAATGAGAAATTATAAATTATTAAGGGTTTTTTTTTTTGGGTAGATAAAAATAGTATTAAAATGGTATTTTGGGTAGATGAAATATAAAATTAAAATTTGGGTAGATGAAAAATAATATTAAAATGAGGATATTTTAGGTAGATCAAAAATAATATTAGAATGATGGTATTTTGGGTAAATTACATTAAGGATAAAAATAATATTTTTAAATAAATTTTTTAGGGACCTATTATAAAATTTATAAATTAAAAATATGCCCCGATGACATGGCAAAAAAAAAATACGTGGCTAATTTCTATTGAACCAAGTCAAAAGAGTACAGAAATCTTCTATTTTCAGAGGGTACCGAAGTAAAGACCTAAAGATAATGGTACTTCCACCTTAAAAAAAAGGATAATGGTACTTCATTCTTATTTTTATCGATAATAAAGATAATGGTTTGCTGTTGTTAATGAGTTTGCCGATTATTATCTGCTGTTGTTAAAGAGTACTCCCTCATTATTTGTCTTTTTTAGAGAGTTTTTGTTTTTTTATTTATTTTTTAGAATTTCAAGAGTGTAATTTTTATGTTTGTCCTTATTTAATATGCCTTGATTTATGTAAGTAATAGAGAAAAACTAATGACGGTAGAGAGAGAAAGAGTATAATAAATGTTAGGGTATCAACGCTAATGCGGAAGCGAAAGGATCGAATTAATTGAGAATTTAAAGAGAAATTAAAATAAAATAGGCAAGATGGACACACAATATTTAACGTGGAAAAACCTCTCCAATTTAGAGAGTAAAAAAAATCACGACGATAAAGAACAATTCTACTATAAAAAGGAAGAATACAATATGAAAAGGAAGAGTACAACAGATCCTCTTATAATTATGAGGATAAAAGAAAGAAAAATTTCTCTCACAAAATACTCTCTCTAATGGAACTAAATGAGTCTAAAAATCTCAATATTCTCAGAGGAACAAAAGCTGAAAATATAAAATATAATACTTGTGTTTTATGAAGATATATTACACAAGATATATTGTATGAGATGCATATATTTTGATGTGTGTGTTGATTTGTGTGTTAATCTATATGTGTATGTCTTCATGTCTTTGCCTCAGGCTCTCCTTTTATAGGCAAAGTGAGTAAACTATGGCATGCCAAACATTCAAAGACGGTGCAGCTATTTTGGAAAGAGTGTGAACACATGTAAACTAATTTTCCAATTGTTTTGTCATTGTTGAATTTGCTTCCTCCAACTAGATTAGGACGGTTGATTGAATTTGGAGCTACCTCTAGCTGTAGTTAGTTGCAGCTTTTGACCAACAATTTCTACCTTGGCTCAAATTCGACGAATTGCTTATCGCTTTTAAGGCCCCGAAGGGCAATCAGTTGCTATACAGACCAACCAAATTCAAGCAATGTTGGAACTTAGTATTCGGAAATGGCTTAGTAAGCTTATCTGCTGGATTCTCAGATGTATGAATCTTTTCAACCACAACATCATCAACAATGACAATATCTCGGATAAAGTGACGTTTTACATCAATGTGTTTGGTCTTGTCATGATACCGACTATTCTTGGTCAAATGAATAAGACTCTGGCTATCACAAAACACAATAAGAACATATTGTGTTAGGCCAAGTTCATTTACCAAACCTCGAAGCCAAATAGCTTCCTTCACACCCTCTGTTGCTGAAATATATTTTGCTTCGGTTGTAGATAAAGCAGCAATGGACTGAAGCGTAGCTATCCAACTAATAGCACTGTTGCAGAGAGTAAATATGTAACCAGGAAGAGATCTTATTCTGTCAAGATCGCCACCATAATCAAAATCAACATAACCAATAACATCATTGGTTGCAGCTTTCTTTCTGTCAAATATTAAGCCAATATCGGAGGTACCTTTAAGATACCGGAAAATCCATTTTACAGCACTCCAATGATCCTTGCCAGGATTATGCATATACCGACTCACAATGCTAACGACATATGCTAAATCAGGCCTAGTGCACACCATAGCTGTAGGGTCTGCCGACCTGATACGGATTTAAGCCTTGTCAAAGGAGTCCTCTAAGGGCACTTCCCTCGGTTTACTTAACATGAACGCCCCTCGCTCAGACTCATGGACTCCGAGCATCCCCAAAGGACCAGGCTCGGACTTGATGGAACCGAGCCTCATCATCGGTCCTCAATCCATCAGGCTTGAGATTCTAGGCCGAGACATACCGTCGGCTAGCGGGTAAGTTCAAACCCACCGAGGCTTCTTATCCCCTCCGCGAATCTCTCCTGGATTCTCGCAACAGCCTAGACATGAGATCCTGAGCTGATCCTATCCGGATTCTAAGAGCATCATAATCCTCCGATATTATCTCACAGAATCCTGGTTCAGCTCAACCCTGATACAGGGCCCAGACGACCCATATCAGCCTCCTCCAAACCCTATAAATAGCTCATTACAGCTAGGGTTTCAGGTACGTACTCTCATCCCTAAGTTGACACTCTACAAACACACGTTGACTAGGGAGAACCTGCTTTTCCCAACTGGAACTGCAGAAATACCATAAGTCACATATTAACTCTTGATCCTCTCTAGGGCTCCTGATTCCATAGTCTTGAGCACTTAGAGGGTTAAGGACATCTAGTGTTCCAGGACACTACATTGGCGCCGTCTGTGGGGAACGAATAACCAGTATTCCCACTTCGACCGTACTCATGGCAAACAACGACGATAACCAAGAACAAGGGGATCTCCGCCGTTGCCTTCGTGGAAGGCCTCCTAAGAACGCAGGGAACGTTAGGGACAGAATCGCCCCAGGAAGACCTACTGGAGGCAGTCGGGGTAACACTCCACCAGTTCCTCCGGTGGATCAGACAGTCGTTCCCCCGGTTCCTCCAGTTCAGGGTGATGTTCCACCAGTTCCTCCGGTGGTTCAAGCCACTGTTCCTCCCCTCGTGGAAGGCGGCGGAAGGCGATCCAATCCCCGCATTGTTCTGGAAGGCCATGTTTCAGATTGGCACGATACTGCCGACTCCGGACCACATCGATCTCGGAGGGCCCCTGCTGGATCACGAACTGGTGAGGATCGGCGAGTTGAGCGTTCAGCTCGACATGATCACTCTCGTGCCGAGCGATCCAACAGAGAAGTCCCTCAATTTACCGGGGGTCGTTTTGGAACACTTCAGGGTGGTGAGCGTTCTGAAACACAAGGTAGATCTTACATGACTACTTCGTCGGCCCGTAGGAGAGAGGAGTCAATCATGGAGATCTTGAGGACTCAAACTTCTTTGATTGAAAAGCAGAATCAGGCTATCGCTGCTCTTCAGCAGCAAAGCATGGCGAGAATAGCCGAGCAAGGCCCTAACGTGGCTCTCGGCAACCCTAATAACCTACCTCCGCCCCCACCCCTTAATTCGGGATTAGTTCCTGGGCGTGTTACTGGGGAACCCCATCCTGGACATCCTTTCATAGCTGAGATAATGGCATTTCAAACCCCGCAGACTTATGTGGGTCATCAGAATATCCCTTGGTATAATGGGACGACTGATCCGATGGACCACATCGCGGCTTACGAATCCTCCATGATGTTTTATGGATGAGGGGATTTTATGAAGTGCCGAGCATTCTCAATGACTCTAGGATCGGCACCTTTGAGATGGTTCAATTCCCTATCTGCCAACTCGATTCACTCATGGGCCGAGCTAAGGACAACATTTTTGAATCGATATACAGCCAGTATGTCACAACCCAAGTCGGACCATTCATTGGTTGGAGTCGCACAGAGACCTGACGAGTCTCTTCGCGATTACCTAGCTCGGTATCAGCAAGAAGCTAGTGGCATATCAGGCCTGCAATCTGGAGTGTTTGTCCTCTTGCTCACTCAAGGATTGCGAGATGGTGATTTCAAGGATTGCCTGATCGGAGAACCACCGAGGGATATGGCCGAACTCGGGGAAAGATCTAGGAAATTTGTTAATTTGGAAGAATTCCATAGAATCAGCACCGTGGCTCGGGGTCTGGAACAGCGCCCTCGTCAGAATGATTCCCGTCAAACTGATCGTTTTCGAGAAAACAGGGGGAGGAAGGACAAGAGAGAAAGAGGAGAAAAACTGCCTCCTAAAGGCAAGTATGATGAATATACCCATCTCACAGTCCCGAGGAGTCAAATCCTTCGTGAGACTATGCATACCGAGATGCGTAACCTCACTCGGCCTCCAGCTTTGAGAAAAACTGCTCAAAAGGACAGGACAAAGTACTGCGACCATCATGGCGGATGGGGGCATACCACCGATCAGTGTACCCAACTGAAATATTTGATTGAGGAAATGGTTAGGGATGGGAAGCTTCAACAATACATCGGGGAAGCGATGCGGAAGCGTTCAAAAAGAAGAAGTCATTCACCACCCAAAACCGAAGAAAAAAGGAATAAAAGCCCTACACCACCTGCTGGGGGAGCCTCGGCCTTACCGTCCGAGCAGGATAAGGGTTGAGAGTCGTTTCTGATCAACACCATTGCTGGTGGATTTGCGGGTGGTGGAGAAAAAAGAAGTGATCTAAAAAAGTATGTGGGACAGATCCTTTCGGTGGCTAGCCGACCGATCCAAAAGCCGAAAAAGAAGAACATTGTCATCAGTTTCAGTGACGATGACTTTGCTGATATTATTCAGGATCACAATGATCCTATGGTAGTTACAGCCAGGCTCGGTAATTACGAAGTGAAAAGGATTCTCGTCGATCAGGGGAGTTCAGCAGACATTATGTTTTTGGATCTGTTCGAGCGGCTGAGGTTGAAGAGATCTGACCTAACTCCATTTGAGGGCAGTTTGATTGGCTTTACGGGGCATTCCATTGTTCCCTTAGGCCACATTCATCTCCCAGTGACCATGGGTGAACAATCGTCTGCTCGAACTGAGATGGTGAAGTGGCTAGTTGTACAAGCACCGTCGGCATACAACGCTATCCTTGGCCGTACAACACTCCAATCATTTGGCGCCGTTGTATCAACCGTTCACTTGGCCATGAAATTTCCAGGGTCTGATGACCAGGTGGTAACGGTACGGTCCGAACAAGAGTTGGCTCGGAAATGTTACAACATTATCCTGGGAAAGCTGAAGTTGGATGACGATGAGAAGATCATGAAGGAGCCACTCAACAAAGGAAGTGTGAACTTGGCAGATCTTGACGTATGGGACGAGGATGAAACTAGGCCAACCCCTCAGGGGGACTTCAAAAAAGTAATTCTGGGTCCCGATCCGTCCCATTGTGTCAAGATTGGTGTCGGCCTTGCCGAGGAATTGGAAAGAGAACTGACGGAACTGCTGGTAGAAAACAAAGACTTGTTTGCTTGGACTTCGGCAGACATGCCGGGGATCGATCCGAATTTTATCTGCCATAAGCTAAGTGTGTATCCTGGCGCTAAGCCAGTGTGTCAGAAGAAAAGGTGGGTCGGAACCGAGAAGGCGAAAGCAACAGAAGAGAAGGTGTCCGAGCTACTGGAGGCAGGATTTATCAGGGAGGTGGTGTACACAGATTGGTTGGCTAATCCCGTGCTAGTCAAGAAATCCAATGGAAAATGGAGGATGTGTGTGGATTACACAGACTTGAACAAAGTCTGTCCCAAGGATCAATACCCACTTCCCTGCATAGACAAACTCGTAGATAGCTCGGCAGGGTATCAAAGGTTGTCCTTCATGGATGCTTATTCGGGGTACAACCAGATTCCTATGTATCCCCCAGATCAGGTGAAGACTTCTTTCGTCACAGAAAATGCTACATATTGTTACAACGTCATGTCGTTCGGACTGAAGAACGTTGGGGCAACTTACCAACGAATGATGAACAAGGTCTTCGGTCCGCTCATTGGGCCGAAAATGGAAGTATACATCGACGATATGATTACGAAAAGTCTGAAGGAGGAGCACCATGCTAAGGATTTGAAGGTTATACTTGATAGAATTTGGCAGTTTGACATGAGGTTAAACTCAGAAAAATGCACTTTTGGGGTTCCTGCTGGTTCGTTCCTCGGGTTCATGCTCACCGAACGGGGAATTGAGGCAAACCCAGAGAAGTGCCGAGCCATCCTTGAGATGAAGAGCCCTTCCGACATCAAGGGAGTGCAGCAGCTAGCAGGTCGGGTAGCAGCTCTCTCTAGGTTTCTGTCTCAGTCAGCTCGGAAGGCCTTGCCATGGTACCAACTGCTCAAGAAGGAAAAAGAAAAGACATTCGACTGGAACGAGGCATGCGAAAAGGCCTTTACTGACCTTAAGCAATACCTGGCTTCTCCTCCAATCCTATCTAGTCCGGCAGCAGGAGAAGTTTTGTTCCTATACTTATCAGTAGGGGATTCGGTGGTTAGTTCGGTTCTGGTTAGGGAAGAATCAGGCAAAGAATCTCCTGTCTACTTCGTTAGCCGAGCACTTCAAGGACCAGAGCTGAGGTATCAGAAGGTTGAAAAGTTGGCATCTTGTTTGGTTATTACGGCTAGGAGGCTGCGTCAATACTTCCAAAGCCACCATATCACGGTCAGAACTGCTTAGCCAATCCGATAGATCCTTCAGAAACCCGACCTGGCAGGCAGAATGATGACTTGGGATATTGAACTTTCCGAGTTCGACATTACTTTCGAACCTCGGAAATCAATGAAGTCTCAGGTCTTAGCTGATTTTCTCACCGAGTTTATTGAACCATTGACGAGCTCAAACTTGGATTGGAACATTTATGTCGATGGGTCAAGCAACAAGCTTGGAGCAGGAGCGGGAATAATCCAGGAGAATTCAGAGGGAGTTACCCTTGAATATTCATTGAAGTTCGGATTTCCGACTTCGAACAATTAGGCAGAATATGAAGCTGTTATGGCTGGTCTGAGGATGGCGAAAGAAGTAGGGGCCCGAGAAGTGAAGATTTTCAGCAATTCTCAGTTGGTGATATCGCTAGTGAAGGGTGATTATCAAGCCAAGGAACCCATCCTACAAAAATATTTGGAGAAGGTGAAGTTCATATCTTCAGAGTTTTCCAAGGTCGAATTCTGCCACATCCCGAGGGAAAGCAATGGCCGAGCGGACATTCTTTCCAAACTTGCCTCAACAAAGGGTCCTGGAAATAATAAGACGTTGATCCAAGAAATGGTGCATGGACCTAGCATTGTCCTCTCCATTTCTATGGATCCAAGCTGGACCTCTCCGATCATAAACTTCTTGGAACAAGGAATCGTGCCGACAGATCCAGCCGAGGCCAAAAAGCTTGTCAGAAAAGCCTCCCAATTCGCTATGATCGATGGAATTCTCTTTCACCGAGGGGTCAGCGGCCCAATGCTCAGGTGCTTAGACCCCGCTGAAGCAAAGCAGGCATTGGAAGAAGTCCATGGAGGTATAGGAAGTCATCATGTCGGAGGGAAATCGTTGGCCAAGAAAATCCTAAGGGAAGGATACTACTGGCCGACCTTACAACAGGATGCAATCGGTCATGTGAAGAAATGTGAAAGATGTCAGTTCCACAATGACGTCTATCAAAAGTCAGCCGAGGAACTTCATTCACTCTCATCTCCCTACCCCTTCTATCAATGGGGAATGGATTTGATTGGCCAGTTCCCCACCGCACCAGGACAGCTCAAATGGGTGATAGTGGCCATCGATTATTTTACCAAGTGGATCGAAGCCGAGCCACTAGCTACTATTTCCTCGGCCAAGGTTCAGAAGTTCTTTGAGAGACATGTTATAGCTCGGTTTGGAGTGCCACAGGTCTTAGTAACCGACAATGGAACTCAATTTGCGGCAAAGGCATTCCAGGACTTGGTCAACGCTTTGAACATTGAACACTACTTTTCCTCGGTCGAACACCCTCAGACCAACGGACAAGTAGAATCAGTGAACCGAAGTATCATTCAGGGGATCAAGAAAAGACTCATCGGTGCTAAGGGGAATTGGCTGGAAAACCTGCATGAAGTGCTTTGGTCATACCGCACCACCATACAGACTTCAACGGGAGAAACCCCTTATCGTCTTACTTATGGTTGCGACGCTGTCATCCCGATGGAAAGGATCATTCCATCTTTCCGAGCTTTACAACAACCGAACCCCCTCAACAACACTATACTGTGTGAAGACCTAGTTCTATCAGAAGAAGTCAGAGACTTAGCTGCCGAACGGGAAAAACATGCCAAGCTGATGCAAGCGAAAGGGTATAATCGCTCAGTGGTACCCAGAGAATTCGAGGTAGGTGACCTCGTCCTACGAAGAGCGGACATCGATCTCAAAAATGCTAAGGATGGGAAACTGGCCCAGAATTGGGAAGGTCCGTACCGAGTAGCTTCCAAAACAGGAACAGGAGCCTACAAGCTTGAAACTCTCTCGGGTGCCCTCATCAACAACACATGGAATGTGGCAAAACTTAGAGCATATTTCAGTTAGAAATTTCTACCCATTTCAATTCCGTTTTCAATTGTTTTAGTTTTACTATTTCCCTTGCTGTTATAGGATTGTTTATTTTTAATGATGGTGTACGCTCGGTGGAACTCCGAGCCCATTTTACTATTTGTTAATGCTTTGAATAAATAAAAGTGTTGTTATTGAATTCATTGTTTTTATGTACTTTTCCTCATAATCGACTAGCCACCGTTTATGACGCGAACGATTATAAACAGCTCAAACAAGAGCTTATAACTCGTCAAGTACCCTAGAAAGATTCCCGATTCAAACATGATTTGTTTTAAAAATCATTTTTCCATCGCGGATAGAGGAACCCACCTCGGCTAAAGTGCTGGAGTTCCGAGGTCTTAACACTTGAATTCTTAACAAAAAGTTCAGAAAGAAGCATAAAACAAAAACGGATATTATAAATATTCCAAGCAATTTAAAGCAACAAGATTTCGACCCATCTATTGGGGTAGATACAAAAGTAAAAAAGCAAAAGAAAAAAACTACTCAATGTCAAACAGTACAACGCTGTCAGGATCGAATTTCTCTTCTTCTTCTTCACCTTCGGCGCCTTCGGCCTCATCTTCCTCGGATTCCTCGGCAAAATGGTCAGGAAGATCATTACTGCTCATGTCAATAGGAACCCCATTCGCACCAACAATTTGACCATTCTTGGTAGCAAAGAGGGGGTCGGTGCCCCTTGTCACGAGGTTGGGGTTCAGAATGCGAAGCTGCTCGGCCGTGTTAAGGAAGGAATCTTCAACTGCGTGACTCCAGTTGTACAGATTCTCCTGGGCCGCTTTCTTATGCTTAAGAGCTTTCGCTCTCATTTTGTCCATTGAGGCTCGGAGCCCGGTAACCTCGTCCTTAGCATATTCGAGTTGCTCCTGAGCCACAGCAGCAGCCTGCTCGGCTTTCCGAGCCCTCTCTATAGCTTCCCGAAGAGTTATGGCATCCTCCTCAGCCTTTTTCAAGATTTCCTCCGATCGCTTCACCCTTTCCTCAGCCTCTTGAAGAGTCTTTTCGGCTGTTTCTTTAGCAGCTTCGGCTTGAGCTTTGGCGCCTTCAGATTCCTACATTCCCTTTTGTAGTCTTTCATTCTCGGCCGCCAGAACCTAGAGTTTTTTCTCAAAGCTTTCCACTTGAAGCTGCAAATAATCCTCCCGATCGTCAGCTTCAGCTCTTTTCTTCATCTCCTCGGGGGCCACTCCAGCATAGACATCATCACCACGCTGACCGAGGTAATGGAGAATGCTCGCACCTCGAAGGAAGCTCCTCACCAAGGCCATGCAGTTATTTTCCCAAGTGCCTGGACCCCAGGCATTAATCACTTCAGCATCTTCAGGGGGAAGAGATTTGCGGTGAAGGAATCCAACTTATTGTGCCTACTCCATACAGTTTTGGCTATGGCCTCTTCTGTACTCTCAGTAATTTGAACTCCTTTGTGAGGCTTGCTCAGATGAAACCAGTCGCCAGCCAATCCTTTCCCTTTCTCCATCCGAGGTCTCTTGGAAGGACGCTCAGGAGTTCCCTGAGTACTTTGTTGCACTTCTACGGGAATTGTTGGCTCAACATTTTTGATGACTTGAGGTACCTCGGAAGGAATAGCACGAGGGGCAGCAAGAGGACTAGTGGTCGGAGTTGATTCGGGAGTTTGGCTTCTAGCCGAGGATCCCGATTCTCCTCTCGCGGCAGCCAGTTGAGCCATCCTGGCCGAAGCAGCGGCAAAAAAAAAAGGGTATATACCCAGCTCGGCCTTCATGTCGGCTCGTGTCCTCTTCAGCAATATTTTCTTAGTATCAATTTGACCATTCGCCTTGAGGTATTCCCAGACTCGGTCACACAACCGTCTCTCGGCCCTGGTCAAATCGACCTTATAGTCAAATTGATATAAGGAGGCCCCTCGGTTGTAGATACCGTTCGACCAACCCAAGGGGAAGCGAGGTACAACTTTGATCTCTCCCTCTTCCTCAACCTGCTCCATGAACCAGCATACACCAGCACCATTGTACTCATACCGAAAGAAGAGAGGCTTGAAAGACTTCCAAGAGTCGGTGACTTTAGCGAAGAGCGCGTGGTCCTTCCGAGCTTTCAGTGACACCCATAGCCCTTTTGAGTTGCCGAACTTGTTCACTTGTGGGGCGTACAGCCAAAAGAAAGGTCGAAGTGTGGCAACTGAACCTTCGGCATCGCAGAACTGCTGGAATGCTCGTACAAATGCCCATCCGCTCGGGTGTAGTTGGCTCGGGACTAACCCTAACCTGAGCTCTACGTTCAACAAACCTATAAGCCAACAGCCACTTGCTTACTTCAGCGGGATCCGATGGGTATTCAACGACTAACGGTTCTGTTACGGTGGATCCCTCGTTGGTGGGGGGAGAGGAAGGATCAACTGCGTCATCACTATTCCCAGAATCCCCAAAATCCCCAGAAAAACCCGAATCACTATCACTAGAAGGCTCTTCTCCTAATTTCTTACAAAGTTCATGATAAATTCTCCTCAACTCCCTCCAACCTCTCATGATTCAGAAATCCAAACCCTTAAACACTACACTACCCAGAACAAAAAACCCCAAAATCCCTGCAAAACCCAGAAACGCGAAACCCTTTCAACAAATAAAAAAAAAAGAGCAGAACCAGAAAGAGTATTTGAGTTGGAAGAAGAAAAACTACCTGCTTTTGATTCTGAGTCTCTGGAGAAACTGGAAGCGAGGAGAAGGTAGTGGCGGAAATAAGCTTGAGAGGGGAATGAGTTTCTGGTTTCCTGGGAGTAACAAAGAAGTAGTGAGGGAGCAAGTTTGAGAGTTTGGGAGTTTCTGGTATGAATCTGATAGGATGAATGAAAAGTGAGTGTGGGGAGTAAAGGATTCGAAGAAACCCCCAAAACCTTTCGGTTTCCCCCACGATGCACGTATGGGCCTGGGTGGATCAAAAGCCCATTATCTTACCAGCCATTCACACGATGAAACGTGGCAGTTACAAAGGCGCTTTTTCAAATTTCAAAAATTGCAATAATGTGGCACAACTCTCAAGGACACGCGCTGTACCTAAAGAACTCAAAACGTCACCTCGAACAAGCTACCTGGTTACAGTTGTTACACACTCCCGGAATGAAGGCATCCGAAAAGGTCAACCCTAAACACTTGCTACCTCGTCACAGACTTCTCAAAGTCTTACGAGCTGGGGGGCTTGTAGGGTCTGCCGACCTGATACGGATTTAAGCCTTGTCAAAGGAGTCCTCTAAGGGCACTTCCCTCGGTTCACTTAACATGAACGCCCCTCGCTCGGACTCATGGACTCTGAGCATCCCCAAAGGACCAGGCTCGGACTTGATGGAACCGAGCCTCATCATCGGTCCTCAATCCATCAGGCTTGAGATTCTAGGCCGAGACATACCGTCGGCTAGCGGGTAAGTTCAAACCCACCGAGGCTTCTTATCCCCTCCGCGAATCTCTCCTGGATTCTCGCAACAGCCTAGACATGAGATCCTGAGCTGATCCTATCCGGATTCTAAGAGCATAATCCTCCGATATTATCTCACAGAATCCTGGTTCAGCTCAACCCTGATACAGGGCCCAGACGGCCCATATCAGCCTCCTCCAAACCCTATAAATAGTTCATTACAGCTAGGGTTTCAGGTACGTACTCTCATCCCTAAGTTGACACTCTGCACACACACGTTGACTAGGGAGAACCTACTTTTCCCAACTGGAACTGCAGAAATACCATAAGTCACATATTAACTCTTGATCCTCTCTAGGGCTCCTGATTCCATAGTCTTGAGCACTTAGAGGGTTAAGGACATCTAGTGTTCCAGGACACTACAATAGCATACATAAGACTGCCAACTGCACTAGCATAAGGAACGTGTGACATACGCTCCATCTCTGATCTTCATCTGTCTGTGGGCAAAGGTCTGCAGATAATTTGAAATGTGCAGCAAGCGGAGTAGAAACAGGTTTGCAATCACTCATATTAAATCTGTCAATCACTCTCTCAATATATTTATGTTGAGATAAAAAGATCATTGCGAATCTCCATGCCAATAATTTTATTAGCTGCACCTAATTCTTTCATGTCAAACTCATTATTGAGTTGAGTTTTCAATTTCCTGATCAAAGACTTGTCACGTGATGCAATCAGCATATCATCAACGCAAAGTAACAAGTATATAAAAGAACCATCTGGAAATTTTTGAAAATAAATACAATCATCATATTGACTCCTAGAATAACCTTGTCCAATCATAAAGGAGTCAAACCTCTTGTACCACTGACGGGGAGCTAGCTTAAAGCCATATAAAGATTTCTTCAATTGACAAACAAGTTGCTCGTTACCGGGAACAATAAATCCCTCAGGTTGCTCCATGTAAATTTCTTCTTCCAGCTCTCCATGTAGAAAAGCTGTCTTGACATCAAGTTGCTCTAACTCCTAATCAAACAAAGCAACAAAAGCAAGCAAAACACGAATGGAAGTATGACGAACAACAGAAGAGAAAATCTCATTAAAGTTAATACCTTCCTTTTGACTAAAGACTTTAACGACTAACTGTGCTTTGCATCTAGGATCTTCGACCTCGGGAAAATCATCTTTCTTCTTATAGATCCATTTGCATTTCAATGGTCTTTTTCCTTTAGGAAGCTCAGTCAAAGCCCAAGTACCATTCTTATGGAGACTCTCAATTTCTTCATTCATAGCCAATAGCCACTTTGAAGAATCAGCACAAGAAACAACTTCAGAATAGCTGGTAGGCTCAACACCGTCATTTATCTCTTGTGCAATAGATAATGCATAAGCAATGGGATTATCGCCATCTCTGTATTTGGCTAGCTTTATGATTTGTCTTCTTGTTCTATCTCGGGCAATATAATAGTCATCTTGTTGCGAATGGAAAGGAGAAGTGATATTATCATCAGGATCATGGTCACCATCATGATCATCAATGCTAGACTCATGAGTTGAGGAAGATGGAACATAAACATCAGGAGTGACAAACTTCATTTCTAACTTCACCTTCTCGCTAGTACCCTGCAAATTACCTGTGCTAGTGGAAGAAGACACAAGAGATTGTTTTCCAGAAGATAATAATGCATCCTCATTAAAAGTCACATCTCTACTTAGAATTAATTTTCGTGACTAGGGCACCATAAACGATAACCCTTAGATTCAGAAGCATAACCAAGAAATATGCACTCAACAGCTCTTGGATCTAATTTACCAAAATTAAACATGTACATATGCAGGACATCCGAAAATTCTTAAATTAGAATAATCAACAGGATTACCTGACCAAATTTCTTCTGGAACTTTGAAGTTTAGTGCCGAATGTGGAGAACGGTTCACCAAGTAACATGCAGTAAATACTGCTTTGGCCCAAAAATCGCGTTGATGCCATAACCCAGCATTTGAGAGCATACAACGAGCTCTCTCATGTAAAGTTCTGTTTATCCATTCTGCAACACCATTCTGCTGGGGTGTACCCGGAAGGTTTTATGTCTAGCAATACCATGATTTGTGCAGAACTCGTTAAAGTAACCATTACAGAACTCTAGTCCATTAACCGTTCTGAGCTTCTTGACTTTCTTCCCTGTTTGAGTTTCAACAAGAGTTTCCACTTCTTAAAAGTGGTGAATGTGTCATTTTTGTGCTTCAGAAAATAAACTCAAACCTTACGATAAAAGTCATCTATGATAGTCATCATATAACGGCTTCCTCCATGAGAAGGAACTTTAGAAGGCCCCTAAAGGTCAGAATAGATATAATCAAGAATACCTTTGGTGCGGTGAGTTGCAGTGGAGAAACTAACTCTTTTCTGTTTCCCAAAGACGCAGTGTTTGCAAAACTCCAACTTACCGATGCCATGTTTTCCAAGAAAACCTTGTTTGCTCAGAAGGTGCATGCCTTTTTCACTCATGTGGTCCAGACGCATGTGCCACAAATTGGTGACATCATTACCAGGCATAGAAGATGATACAGCTGCTGAACATGTCACAACAGAGTCTTGCAAGACATATAAACTACCAACTTGGTTAGCTTTTAATAAAACAAGAGCACGTTTGGATACCTTTAGAAATCCACCTTCAGCTGAATACTTGCACCCAAGAGACTCGAGGGTGCCAAGAGAAATTAAATTCCGCTTCAAATCAGGAATATAGTGGACATTAGCCAAAGTTTTGACAACACCATCATGAGTCTTGATCTGAATAGTACATATTTCGGAAATTTTGCATTAGGCATCATTGCCCATTAAAACAACACCACTATCAACAGGTTCAAAAGTGGTAAATAAGTCCTTATGAGGAGACATATGAAAAGTACATCCAGGATCAAGAATCAATTCTGTTTTACTCCTCTTATTAGAAGAGACAACAAATAACAGGATATCACCGTCAGAGTCACCTTCAACATTAGCAGCTTCAGGTTGTTGATGAGATTTATCTTTTTTCTTGCTTTTCTTGTTTTTTCTTCAAGGAATAACAATCAGAAATTTCCTGCCCCGGTTTCTTGCAATAATGGCAAAATTTGTTGGATTTACATCCCTTGGATTTGGATCTGAATTTTTTAGGACTAGTACTCCCTTTTTCTAGAGTTCTATCTCTAACACTTAAACCTTCACCCTTGTCCATAGAATGAATTTCTAAATCAAATTTTTCTTTAGACAATAAATTAGATTTAACATCTTCAAAGGATATGGTGTCGTTGTTATCATACAACATAATTTCTTTAAAGTGTTTATAGGTAGAAGGTAGAGAGACAACCAACAGAGCAACTTAATCTTCATCTTCAATTTTAATATCAATATTTTGCAGATCCATAATAATAGAATTAAACTCATCAAGATGAGATTGAATAGGAGTACCTTCGGCCATACGGATTGAATGTGTTCACACTCTTTCCAAACCCGTCCTATTATTATGGAAGGAGTGTGAACACATTAAAATCCGTATGGCCGAAGGTACTCTTATTCAATCTCATCTTGATGAGTTTAATTATATTATTATGGATCTTCAAATATTGATATTAAAATTGAAGATGAAGATAAAGTTGTTCTGTTGGTTGTCTCTCTACCTTCTACCTATAAACACTTTAAAGAAATTATGTTGTATGGTAACAACGACACCTTATCCTTTGAAGATGTTAAATCTAATTTATTGTCCAAAGAAAAAATTGATCTAGAAGTTCATTTTATGGACAAGGGTGAAGGTTTAAGTGTTAGAGGTAGAACTCTAGCAAATTCATCAAGCTTCCTCCAACTAGATTAGGAGGGGGATGGTGGATTGAATTTGGGGCCACCTCTAGCTGTAGTTAGTTACAGCTTTTGACCGACAATAAAAAATATAATTAATGTATTGAAAATTTAAATAATAATTAAATTTTTTAATGAGTGTGTTTTGTTTGAAATATGACAAATAAACAACAAGTATATCCTACTGATTGCTTATATCGATTGAAGCTTTTACATGTTTCAAGAACGCAAGAACATGTGTTTAAGCAGTCCCTTCTAATGCACTGTATCACTGAAGGATAAATTTTGATTATTTTAGTTTCTTTTGCTCGCAAGAACTGATTCTGATTATTTGAGTTCTGCTTATATAAGTGGCCTTTCAGGGTCTTATAACGAGGACGTGCATTTGAATTGAACCGAACACATGAGCCTAATCAAACCAAACCAAGCCCACGAAAATGGACCGGACCCACGAACCTGGATGAACCGAACCAAACCCATGAACCTGGTTGGAGCGGACCGGACCCACGGACCCGATAGTACCGAAACAAACCCATGACCCTGGTCTGACAGGACCGAACACGTGAGCCCGGGCTGAACCGACCGAGCCCATGAACCCGGAAAACCGGACCGGATCCATAAACCACCCAGGCCCCTATTTTCAAATGATAAAAAAAGAAAGTGAGGTGGCATTCTCTTTAGGCTGCAAGTGTCAACACCAACACGTGTCATGAGCTACATATCAATCACAAATCACACACACTCCTTTCATCTCAACAATGAACCAAGTGTGAAGAAAGGTCAATCTTGCAATCAATTCAGGTAAAATTCTTTTCCTTCCAAGTTCCAACTCTTCCTTATTCAATTATTCTCTTTCCACTCCATTAACTTTGTCAATTACTAATGATCCTAACAAATAGAAAGCACATTTAATTTCAGGATATAACATAAGATGGAAAAACAAGAAGCAGAAGATGAAGAGTGGAATAATAATAATTTCACACTGGGAAAGAAAATTTTAGTGGCTGGTTTCAGAGCATCCTCTGCCCCTATTGTTGTTCCACCACTTGTGGTTGCTTCTGCAATTGGCCTTGCTGTTTCCATGCCTTATGCATTCTTATATGCTACTCATGCTTGCACCCAGAATTTAATGAGTAAGCTTCTCCCTACTACACCTACTACACATATTAATAATAATACTATCTATGATGATGATATAGTCAAACACAAAGAGCAACAAGGCAATGATACTGAATATTTTAAGACACCCTTTGAGGTTACTACTATTGCTTTTGAAGAATGTGATGATAAGGAGATAGGTCAAGAAGAGTTACAAAGAGAAACAAAGGGATTGTTAGAGAAAATTAGAGATGAGGTTAGAGGTGGAGAAGAATATAAGGTTGATAATGTTAATACCAATGACTAACAAAACTCACTGAATGAAGCTGAAGCTTCTCAATCTCAAGTGCTAAAAATTAGAGATGAGGATGAGTATAGGGTTGATAATATCAATGAATCACAAAACCATATGGCTGAAGCTGAAGCTTCTGAATTTCTGGATGGAAAAAGTTTCCTACATGAAACAAGTAAAGTTGAATCAGATGGAGACTTGCTGAGGATGGAGGAGTGTAATGTTTTAGCAGCTAGGATTCATCTCAGGTTACCAATGAAAAAGTTGATATGCATATGATTGTTGAACAGGAACCAAAGCCTCTACTAGATGGGTCTATTATAATAGAAGAAGGGAAGTTTGATAATGATGTTCCTGACTTTGCGAATCAGGAATCTCAGTTGCATGAATATAATGAAATTATGGACTCATCAGATGCAGATGCTAGAGGAATTGCTGAAGAAAGCAAGTTTGATGAAAAGATAGTAGACCTTGAGGTGTACTCATATTCAATTGATTTGCATGAAGGTTAGGCCATAGACTATATATATATATATATATATATATATATATATATATATGCCATTTCCATTGTGTATTTCATTTAATGTTTCCTTGATGGCTAATAGTATTTGCTTTGATCCATGGAAGCTGAAATTAATTTATTTATATGCTTGCAGAATCTTCAAATAATGTTATGATTGATCGGCATACAGATCATATGGAGGTTCTTGTTTCAACGGCAGAAAACAAGTTTAAGCCATCTGAATGTTCCTCTGGAGAAGACATTATGTGCTCTTCTCATCAGGTCAAGGCCTAATTTATGTGTATTTATAAACAGTCTTGTTGTTATTAGAAGTTAAAGTGAATTCTTAATTATACTTTAGGGACTTGGTGTTAATTATATTTATGTTGTTAAGAACTAGTTCAGTAGGATTTACTTGGTTTTTTCTTTTTTGATTTCTAAATCCAATAAATTTTGCTTATACTTATAAACTTTAACCTTGCTTTTGTTTTTTTTTCATTCCATATGGAAATAAATCAAATAATTATATAGAAGATTCCCAACTGCTTACCATACAAAATGATACAAAATGATTCCAAACCGAATATTATTATCAATTCCTAGTTCATGGATGTTGATTAAACTAGTAAATTTGGTCTTACAATTCTTGTATGTGTAGATTCACCAATCATAATTCAGCAATAATAAATCATATAAAACTTATGCCACAGTATAATAGAGATTAGAGAACATCTAAGTGCATTCAGCTTCGATGCATGAGATTATGTGTGTGATGTTTGGGTGGAGTGCTGCCTACCATGACTTTGTGCTTGGAATTTGCAGATTGTATTCAATGATGAAGAGAGCATATGGAAACAGATTCATGTCATCTGTAAGATAATAGGATGTGAAGGTGCAACACAAGCAACGTGCGTGGATGAATTAAAGGCTCTCTACATCTTCACTGGAGTTAAGCCACCAACTTTTCTCAAGGAGAACTCATGTGACCCTGCCGAAATCAATGAAAAGCTCCACTTTCTCATGTCCATAGTTGGAATCAAGTCAAGTATGGCTTAGAGTGTGACACATTTATATAGTTTTCTGCACATTTCACTGTTTTTTTAGTGTGGATTTCCTTATGTTCATAAATGATTACAAGTTGAGGAGTATGATTCTGGATTTTGTTTTTCACTTAGCACATGTAGTCATCTATGAGTTTCGCCAAGCTTATTAGCATACTGATATATACCATTAGCCTCTAAGCATACATATGAGTGGTAAGTTTTGATTCTAATTTCTAGTATATATACTCTAGAAGCAATACATATCCACAAAAGGGGGATCCAAGAGAAAGCTCAATAGCTCACAAACTGGATCATGTAGTGAATTTGGCCCAAGTTATCGTATTTGTTATGAGCCAGCCATCATCATCATCATCATCATCATCATCATCATCGTTTCAAAGCTTTTGATATAAGTTGAAAGTAAGTTGTACATCACATGTCTTATTATCTGTGGTATGATTTAAATACCTATTCAGCTACTTATTATTTCATTGTCAAATTGTTTTAAGATGGAATTTTAACAATTTATTTACACTACTTATACCCTGGAACTGTGAATTGGTTAATTCCTACCGATTTGTGGGACATCTTTAGCCTTCCTAAATCCAGCAATTCCTTGGAAGTTTGAATTTAGAATAGGATCATCAGCGTTGGGATCGATATTTATATTGTTTTTCATGAATCGTTGTGTTGCAGCCGTCTTTTCTGGCATGGCAATCAAAGTGTTCACCATTCATTTTACTTGTGGAATCCCTTAAACCCCTTAAAATTTGAGGAATCTCTTAAACCGTCGTTTGGTTAGAGACTATAAAACATTTTTTTAAAAAAAAGTTTAAATATTTTTTTTAGCCTTTTATCTTATATGTAAATTTTAATTTGGTCATTTATTTTTACAAAATGTTAATTTAGTTATTTATATTTCTAATGTATGTTAATTTCATTATTTTATTATGGCAGTTTTACAATTTAAACGTAATGTATGTTAGTTTCATTATTTTATTATGGCAGTTTTAGAATTTAAACGAAATATATTGATTTTTGTCGGAATTTCCTTTTCTGATCAATAGAATTAGCATTTTGTAGTTGGAATTCGCAATTTTAAAATAAAATGGGCAAAAATATGGATGAAATTAAAGCCCAAAAAAGTAGAATAACATTGATATTTTACTAATCAAAGTATCAAACAAGTTAAAAAATGCATATCTTTGCAAGAAAATGTAGAATTCAGCGACCGAAAGAAGGAATCTTCTTCTGATGAAAATTTAACATTGTTATTGCGGAAAGATAAAATTGACCAACATTGGAGAAAGACTAAATTAATTCTTTTTAGAGATAAAAAACCAAATTGAAACCTAAAAATAAGATAAAGGATCAAAGGAATATTTAAGAAAAAAAATTAGTTAAAAATATAATATATACAAAACTCATGTTTAAGTCCTCTACATTATTTTTGTTTTTTTAGTTTCGTCATTTAACTTTTCTTTTCCTTTCAATTTTGCCCTATATGTTTTTTTCTATAACTCTTTCAATTCTCAACCAAAATTCATGATCTTGGTATCATTAAGTTTAGAATGAAAATTTCCTCTAGTTTGCAATTTTTCATGGTAAAATTTCCTCCACAACTCCTTCAATTTTTCTCAATTGCATGAATCTCTTCATCCATTGTTTTAATACAACAATCATATTTCTTTATATGTCATTGAATAATAATAGTATGCAAATATTTAATACAACAATCATATTTCTTTATATGTCATTGAATAATAGTATGCAAATAAGGCTCAGGAGGTAGCCTATTCCTTCCTATCTAATGTATTATATCATTTTTACCAATTACATAACCTTACAAAAGAGGTGGATGTCGCTCTTTTTGTGGATACATTCAAGGTGGTGAATCTGATGTTGATACATCTGATAGTTCATCGGTTGGTGATTCTGGTAATTCATCAGCTTTATCACCAAGTTCTTCGTTTATAGTTATTGATATATGCAACAACTCATTTTTTTACCAGTCCCATGTTGCATCATTTATAGGCCAGCTGGTGATCGATTTTTTATTTGCAAGAAATTTGATGTTTTCAAATTGAAATGTCCCAACCACATATGCTGCTAGAGCTAGTTATCTTCAACAACTGCAGCTTTGCAACATAGATCAGCATCATACTTTATGTTCATCCTTATGTTCATTGGAAATAGACGATATATTCCTTGACATGTTTGTCTTTGCTGCCAGGCTCATCTCAACATCATTTATGGGGCAACCTTTCTTGTTGAATTTTAAATCATAACCTTTTCAACTAGTTTTCTAACACTTAAAAGATTCTGACATATACCAGGTGTATAAAGTACATCAGAAATATAATTAAAGATCCATCTTCTAATTTGATGGCAATCTTTCTTGTCCCCAAGACTTCAAACTTTGAGTTGTCACCAATCTTGAATGAGGTGCGGTAACTTTCATTTATGTCAGAAAACAATTCTTTTTTCCCACTTAGATGCTTACTACACCTTGTGTCTAACAACCACTGGTTGTCATTTTTATCCGTTACAATATTACTTGTTGTAAGCACCATCTTTATACCATCTTCACTTTCTTTAACTCGAGCAGGACTTTCTCTAATATTCAATGTTTTAGCACACCATTCTCAACTATAGTGACCATACTTATTAAAGTTAAGACACTAAATATGAGATTTGCATTCATATTGAAAATGTCCAAACTTTTGGCATTTATGACATTAAATATTAAATTTATTTTGAAATGAGTCATTACCTCGTGTACCTTAACTTGAGTCAGATTGAGGATTCTTCCATCTTCCTTTGAAAATATGGTTGTTCACTTTTCTTTGCACAAGTCCCTCGTTTCCAACATTTGTTTGAGCTTTTAATGCTTAGCTTGCTCAATCATGTTACTTGTCTTCTCGTTCATCCGCATCTCATGTGACTATAAAGATACTTGCAAATCATTTAGAGTCATTGTGTAGAGATCCTTTACTTCTTTAATTGCAGCTACCATGTAATTAAAATGAGTTGGAAGTGTGCACATGATTTTCTCCATGACTTCTTTCTCTTTTATATAATCACCGATTTTTTTCATTTCGTTGACGAATTTGTCCATTTGTGAAAAATAGTCATGAATGCTTTCATTTCTTCTTTGCTCCATTAGCTCGAACTAACATTTTAAGTCTTTCAATCACATTCGTTTGACTGGGTCAACACCTCTATATGTTTTGAGCAAAACTTCCCAAGCCTCATTTACTGTCTTAGCATGAAAAAATTTATTTTCTCAAGTACAGACAACTCCGCAGATTGACAGATAAAAAATAAAGTTTTTTCGTTAAGTAGACGATTTTTTCTACTTGTTGCATATCGACTGTTTCTTTATTTTCATCGGTTGGCTCATCAAAACCATTTTTGATGATTTCTTCATAGCCGTTAGTTTCTAAACACAATTCCATTAAGCGTTTTCACGTGGCAAAATTTGATTTCCCGTTAAACTTGAAAACAAATGTTTGTACTTGTTGAACTTGATTTGCTCATGTGCTTGAACTTGTTACCGTTTTGATACAACTAGCTTTGACGCCAAATGTTGGTAATTGAAATAAAATTGCCTTGTAAAAATTTAGATGCTATGGAAAAAATGTAAAATAATCAAAAGACAAAATTTATCCTAAAAAAAATTTGTAATGAAAAAACAAATAATACATATACTAAAAAAAATTTACAAATAGACATTAGTTAAACAATAGAACTTGTTGGAGTCTATATTTTTCTAATAGCTAATGTTTATGTTCTTTGTACTATATTGAATTTAAGAACTCAGCTTTATTTATAGAGCTCTTATGCAATGTGCAATATTTTGGTTGAGCACTAAAATTTTTCACGGGCATCACATTGCTTCATTGCTCTTTTTCTTTACGCAAATGCACAGAAAGCAAAATTTTAGTTACCCCTTTTCTAACTAATGCAAGGAGAAAACGAAAGAGATGAATTTCATGCTTGGTTCAATTCTCACATATATTCTCTTGCACATTGTTTCATATCCTTTTTATTGCAAAGGATGATAATTATACAGAGATTACAGAGGGTTCGTAAGCTTAATGAAGTTGTGGCTTCAGGGAAGTACAAGGAAATATTGGTATTATTTCTACAGACAGAGGGTGCGCCTTTAATAGTCCAACTTTGTGAGGGCGCCCTTTAAGGCATACAAATACTATAGATGATACAAGTAAATGGGTACTGTCAGTACTACTTCTACTGTGGTGAGGTGCGCCTTTGATGGTCCAGTTTCGTGGGAGCGCCCTCTGCACCAAGAATGCAAGTTACAGCCATGGCCATAGTGGTGGTGAAGTAGTTGCAACGTTGCTGCAGGGATTGCAATGATGGTGTAATTGTTACACTCATGACTAGGGGTGGCAATGGGGAACGCCATTCGGGGATCCCCGCGGGGAACGCCCCGTTCGGGTCCCCGATTTCGGGGATTTTTCCCCGTCGGGGTTGGGGATGGGGGGAATTTTTCCCCCGTACAGATTTCGGGGCGGGGAATGGGATAGGTCCCCCCGTCCCCGCGGGGCCCCGTTCCCCGCCTATTTTACATATACACCCTTAGTTTTTAACTTTTATGTAATTAAAAGAATTGGTTTTTTTGGTAATTTCACCTTTCAACCCTGTGGCTTTGCCTGTTTTATAAAGTCTGCCTTTACTATAAAAAAAAGTTTGTAATTGTCTAATTTTAAAACAAATATTAACCTTTTGATTATTTTTATTTTATTTCTTAGATTGAATTATTTGATTTTTAATGATTATTTTTAAGTACTATGCATCTTTTGAAAATACTATTAAGCAGAGTTAATTTTATGACGAGTCAAATGGAAGTTACGATTTTTTTTTTAAAAAATTTCGCATATGTTTGGGGACCCCGTGGGGACCGTGGGGAATGGGGATGGGGAACACTTTCTACCCGAGATGGGGTTTGGGGATGGGGATGGGGAGGAATGGGACCCGAGGATGGGGAATGGGAAAGTACCCCCAGCCCTATCCCCGCCCCGTTGCCATCCCTACTCATGACTGGAGGGTGTTGGCTCTGATGTTCACATCGGCTTCCACCCTTTCCTTCCTCCACGTTTCTCACTGTTGTTCCTTCAGATGTTCCTTCTCTAAGTGTTAGAGAATAGAGCTAGTGTTTTCTCTGTGTTTTGTGTTTCCTAGAGTTGATTGAGTTGATTGCCTTCCTCCAGTTGGTTCAGTTGCTTCAGATGAGTTTGAAGGGAGTAAGAGGCGTGCGCTCTGCTGCTCGCCTTGAGGGCCTCCTTCTCCTTAAATACTCTTCTCTTTCACTCGTGTTCTTCCTCCAAGTTGCAGAGGGAAGAACCTGTGTTTAGTGTATATTGTTACTGTTGCTCTGGTGTGTTGTTGCTATTGAGAGATGAACTTGGAAGGAGAAGTACCTCCTATTTATAATGGTGATTTGGACCAGTGGTCATTGGTTGCTCGCCTTTTGTCCGCTGGGTAATAGCACTTTGCATCATGTGCTCAGGGTATCTTCTCTTTATCAGGAGTAGCTTTGTCTTCTTTACCATTCTTGGCTTTGTCATTAATGGCTGCAAGGAGGAAGGGGTGCAAGTCATGCTATTCTTGGCTTTGACTTGGGAAGGACCAATGAGGTAACAAAGATTCTCTCTTGGCTTCCTGCACAAGCCGTTGAAGTCTTAGGAAGTTGGGTTGCCTTTGTTTGTACATGTGCGCTCTGGGGTGGGTGCGCTCTGCATATGGCTTCATGCCCTGAGTGCACCTTCCTTTACTGCTGCTATTTCTCTGACATCTTGTGGCTACAGTAGTGCATTTGAGCTCATGTCCTTTTGGGCATGTTACCTGGGCGTCCCTTCTTCTTGTAAGAACTACAATCGGAGGGTGAAATAACTAAGGAACCCTAGGAGAACACCTAGAAGGGGGGTTGAATAGGTGTTAGAGAAACCTTGAAAGATTTTCGAAAGAAACGAATCGAAACAATTAAAACAAATGATTTTTACACAAAGTTTCAATCCTTAATCGATTAATCTAAGTTGTTAATCGATTAACTCTTGAAAAACACAAGTTAATCGATTAAGCTGACCAATTAATCGATTAGTGCCTGAAATCTTGCTTTTGGTTAATCGATTAACACCTTCAGTTAATTGATTAATCACTATTAAAACTGAAAAATCACTTTTCAATTGAATACAAAAATCAATCAATTAACACATATGATCAGAGATAAAGCGGAAATGATTAACACCAATATTCCTATTGATTACCTAGGTTATGAAAATGATTTTCCCAAAATCAATTTACACAATTAAAAGTTAATTCATTCAATTATGAAAAATCAATCTTTTCTAGGTTTTCAACCAAGAACATATGAAATGACAAGAATGTAAGAGATAAAGGAATAGAGATACTGCACAGTGATTTATCCTGGTTCACTCACAACCACCGTGAGCTACATCCATTCCCCTCTTCAACCAAGAGAGATTCTTCACTAAAGGAATTAGAGTTTCTCAAATTACAAGCAAATGCCTCTCAAGACTCCCTTCTTGATAGCCTCCAAAAGATACCACACTCTTGTCTTGCAATCCTATTGAAATCTAATCTAACCTCCCCTTGCTTGTTGATATCCCCACAACAAGTCTTCCAATATGCTTGTCAACACAACAAGACTTCCAATATGCTTGTCAACACAACAAGACTTCCAATTGCTTGTTAACACAACAAGACTTCCAATTGATTTGCTTGATGAACAACCACCAAGTCTTCCTTTGTTGTAGAATGTTTGCCTTCTTTGCAATGATTACAACCCAATTGAAAACAATAACAATCCTATGAATCTCTTTCAAGAACTATGAAAATATCAACATGAGAGATTCAAAGATTCTTGATCAAAGAACGTAAAAGTTGAAAGCTTTGATCTATGAAAGTGAGAGAGAATAGTGTGGCTTTGATCTATGTAAAATTGATATGAAAATGAAGTTAGTTTGTTCTAATGATTAAAAAAAGGTTTATATAGAATACCCAAAAGTTAGGAACATTAAAAACTGATTTTGAGAAGTGAAAAACGTATTTTAAAAACCAGCACTACAGGTGTTAATCGATTAACACAATGAATTAATCGATTAAGCACTGCTCAAAGTGTATTAATCGATTAGCCACTTCCATTAATCGATTAGCCACTGTAAAACACTTCTAAAAACTTGTTTTCTCAAATCTAAACCTTTCCTTTCAAACTTTTAAGCCACCTATTGATTTTAGGTTAAGTGAATACTCAAAATATAATATAATCATGCACTTGATAGAGATTCACTACCCTCTAAAGACTCTACCCAAACTCATTAAAATTAAAAGACTCAAGCTAAAGATATTACAATTAAATACAAATTGAATCTTCATGAGCTTGCTCTCTCTTCATCATTTGTTGTTTGTTGTTGTTTGATGAACTTCTCCATACTTGAGCTTGATCAAAACATTTGTAGCTTGTTCAAAACCTTTGTCATTATCAAAACCTTCTCACTGGATCTAACACTTCTTGTTGGGAGAACGTCCAGGGGGGTGCTCTGACACATGCCTTGTCCAGAATTTTATTTGTTTGGTAAATTTGGGCCTTGTCATGGAATTGGGCCTTGCTAATGGGTCACCAATTTTTGGATATCAACACACATAGAATCTAGAAAGAAAAGTATACAAAAATATACTAATTCAAATTCGAAATCCACGGGTCAAAAAACATTCCCAAAAGCAATCTCTATCATGATTGTCTCATAAATCATGATAGAACCAAGAGGAATCAAGATAGGCAGATAATAACCACTTTTTTGATTGGTGAACCTCATAAATCATTCATTAATAATAAAAAAAACCTTGTATTCTAACAAATGAAAAAAAACAAAAAGAAGAAGAAAAGGTGGAAAACACATGTAAAAGAATTTATGATCAAAAGAAGAGGTTTGATCATAAATTCAAAATAGCTAAATCTCATTTCTGGTGTGTGGGGCTTAACATCCATGGCAATTAGCACAAGTTTTCTCCTATTCACCGGCCATAAAATCTCATTCCTTTTCATCTCCCTTTTTAGACCACACCTTCATACCCAAATATAATAATAATAAATTGATACATATTACCCAAAAATATTATACGTGTATAATACCGAATGATATATGGTACAGATAACCTATTTTAAAGTACCCATAGTCCATAGTTGGAGTGATTCCATGCATCTATTATGAATGATTGAAGCTTGGCATTGATGGAAATTGCTTTTCGAACCCCACATACGACTTTTTGGCCCCCATTTATAATTTGCATTGACGAAAACATCCTCCAGATTTTTAATCGTTTCGATTCAGTCGAGCTGAAAATTTTCCGGTTCGGAAGAACCGAAATCCTTCCGGTTTGGTAAAGTCGGAAACAATCCGACAACAATAGATAGCTCGAATGGCTTACACAAAACCGGAAGGGGACTAAAATTATTCCGGTTTTGTTTAACTGGAAAGACTCTGATTTTATTGAACCGAACCTCTTTCGGTTTTAAATAACCGAATGTCTTCCGATTTGGCCTGGTCGGAATGATTCTGACAATTCTGTACGCTCATCTGGCTCAATCAAAATCGAAATGGGGTCAAAATTTATTCCGGTTTGGCTTAACCGGACAGATTCCAGTTTTACTTAATCGAACTAATTCCGGTTTTGGATAACCGAATTTGTTCCGGTTCTACATAGTCGGAATTATTCCGAATAGCTTTTTATGCACAACTGGCTCAATTGAAACCGGAATGGGGGCTAAATTTATTCTGGTTCAGGTGAACAGGAATGATTCCGGTTGGGAATTACCGGAAACTTTAAAAACCTTATGGGTATTTTGATCCACAGAAATATGAAATGGGGGCCAAAAAGTGCCCCAAAAAGTCTAACATGGGGACCAAAAAGCAATTCCCGGCATTGATTACCATTGGACCCAACCCTTGATAAGGGTGAGAAGTGCGATGGCCCAAAGCGAGCCCAAAATAGCGAGGGGATATATGTCCATAAAAAAATACTCCACCTTTTTAAAGGTAAGAAAAATAATTAATTTAGTACCTCCACTTTTGCTCTTTATTTTGTAATAATGTTTATTGTTGTAAAAGTGAATGGTAATTAGTTCTCAAACCCCAAATTTATTCCCCAAACCCCACTTTTTTCATAATATCAATAATATCCTCATTTTAAACCTCCATTATACTCCCTCCTTTTTTCACAAATCCCACACCCCACCCTCATTCTTCTTACTCCTTCACTTTCAACTCCCTCTTCTCGCTACCATTTTCACCGTCGCCGCATCCATCACCGCCGCCTCAAGGCATGCACGTTCTTCTTCTTCCCTCCATTATCGTTTTTCTTCTCTTTGGGTTTTTGTTTTGTTTTTCTTTTTTGTTTTGTTTTTGTTTATTTGATGTAGGAGGGTTTGGTTTAGGTTTTGTTTTTTGCTTTTAGGGTTTTGTTCTTTTTCATTACTGCAGTGTAGGGTTTATTTTTATTGTTGTTGTGTTGTTTTTCGAATTCGCTATTACTGTGTAAAATGTATGCAGTCGCTGCAACTTTCCGAAACGGGGGTGTCAGAATTTTTTTTAAAAAAATTTAACAAATTTTTCTGACATACACGTGTCGGAATTTTGTTCCGACAGTGGTGTGTCAGAATTTTTTCCAGTAACGTAAAAAAAAATGGCTCTCTGGTTAATTCCGACGAACTAGTGTCGGAAATTAAAAATTTCGATACATGGTTCTCAGAATTTTTAAAAAAAATTTTACAAATTTTTCCGACATACCCGTGTTGAAATTTTAACAAAATTCCAACACTAGTAAAAAAAAATTTAACAAAATTTTTTCAGTAATGTAAAAAAACGCACATTAAACAGAAGTTACCTTCAACAAGGAGCAAAGAATGGCCACTAGAACTCCTTTACGGATGAAGATGGGTAAAACTTCTGAATTTCAATGACTTTTTGCTTTAGAGAATGCCAGGGAGAGAGAGGTTTGTTATGTGGAACAATGTATAGAAGGTGAAAAGGTAGAAGGTGGAAAGGTGGCGAGATTTTCTTAGGGTAGAAGATGGAACGGTGGTGGGGTTTGGGGTTTCTTTCCTTTTTTTTTTTTGAATGCTGAAGGACATAATGGACACTTCCCCATGAAAATGAGGTTTGGGGGATAATAGTGGGGTTTGTAGACTAACTCCCAAAGTGAATTACTCATTATTCGTCTCGTAAGTTCTGTTCATTTAGGTTTTTTATTATCTCATAAGTTATGTTTTTTTATAAACCCAATATTCATTTATACTTATTTTTCCAAGTACTCTCTCCGTTTCTATTTATCTGTCCTATTTCAAACAAAATACACTCTTTAAGAAATCCAATCATTATTACTTAGATTTCCAATACATTAATTATGTTTTTACCCACTATACCCTTTCTCTTTCTATAATCATTAATTTTTCTCCACTACTTACGTAAACCAAGACTTATTAAATAGGGGCAAACATGAAAAATAACATTTATTACACTCTTGAAATTCTCAATAGGACATATAAAAAGAAACAAAAAATCTCTCCAAAAATGGACAGATAATAAGGAAGGGAGGGAGTATCTCTTATTTATTTCATTCTCTTTTTCACCACCTGTTTCTCCATCTACTTTTAATTTAATAGTCTTCATACATTTATTATTATTCTCTCTCCTATAATTAATTGAGGGTAATTTAGTCAAAATATACCAAATTCTTACATCATTTATTCATTTCTTAATTTACGTGCAATAACCTACTCCCTCCGATCCTATTTATAAGTCACTTTGTATTTTCTAGGAGACATTTATTGTTATTTTCTCTTATTTGACTTATGGAACAAAATGAGTGTTTGATATAATACTGTAATAATTAAAACATTAAACATAGTATTATCCCAAAGAAGTCGCAATCTAAAATTGTGATAATAAAAAATGAAACTAAATGAAAAGAGTAACTATCTTTTTTTTTTAACAGAAAAGAGTAACTATCTTAAACAATAGTAACTAATAAATGACGATGAAACTGAATGAGAAATACATTATTTAAAATAGCAATGAAATGATAAAAATGAACCGAGAGAACATTCTTCATTGAAAAGAATTTTGAAATAATTGAAGATGAAACTGAAAAAAGAAATCAATCATCTAACAAAAATAATGTATAATAAATTTGAAAAAAAATATTGTACAAACTTATAATAATAAAATAATCAAGGATTAGGAAAAGTAGTAACTTTAATTTGATTATTTAAAATAATAATTAAATAAGGAAATTTATTAATATTTTGATTGGTTATGAAAAACATAAAATTAAATGGAAATGAACCTTTTGAGATAATAATAATTATAATTATAATAATAATAATAATAGTAAATAATTGAAATCACTATTTTAAGTAAATAATGCTAAAAGAGTTTTTCTAACCGATGTATCATGTGTATGAGATAGACGTATAATAAATCAACATAATAGGAAAAATTATATTTATACCAGAAACCCAAATATATTATTGAGTACACCATTTTTATATTTATTTATTTATTTTTGTTTATCCTATGCATTAGATGCATCGATTATAAAAACCCGCATTAAAAACACTTCAATCTCTTTGTTCCATAAGTTAGGTGGTTTAAAATTATGCATATATATTAAAAAAAAACAGAAAAAGGTTCCTCCTTATATGAGGAGGAAAGTTATATTCTTAAGCCATTAAAATTTTGACACATGCCAAAAGAAAATAAAAACCAAATCATTAAGATCACAAATTAAAAAACAAAATCACAAATTAAATAAAACAAAGAAATAAAAAAAAAGAAGAATGAAGCAATAGATCAACAGCGGCGTGCATAGAGGAGAAAGGAAGGAGAGCAGCACCCGTCACCCACGGCACCACCGCATCATCGCTCGCTGCCCATATGCATATCCTACTTTTGCTAAAACAAAGAAACACATTTTTCTGTTGGTACTTTAAAGCCATTTGAGAATTTTTCTGGTGCCAACCTAATCTCACAATGAGGTCACCAAGATCTAGTTTATTTATATATGAAGTTTACTTACCGTAGAATTTGATCAAACACAGGGAATTGTAGGTGGAGTTAATTTTATTCAATACGCCAAGCCATGTTGACAATTTAGTCACTGATGCAGTTGTTGTTGTTGTTGTTTTTTTGAGGAAAAGTCACTGATACAATTGTTAATTCTACTCCATGAAATCATATCAGTGTGTGGTTCCAGATTCAGATCTGGCTTTGGTTCAAGAAGAGCAAATATTATTATCATAGTTCTAATGATTTATTATTGCAGTAATATCATTCTAATGATTTATGATTTGGTTTTTTAATTTGTGATCTTAATGATTTGGTTTTTACTTTCTTTTGCCAAGTGTCAAAATTTTAGTGGCTTAAGGATATAACTTTTCTCCTCATATAAGGAGGAAACTTTTTCTGAAAAAAAAAATATATAATAATTTATTAATTTGTTATATTTTGGATAAAGTATCCACATTTATAATTGAAGAAAGAGTAATAATAAAAAAAATGTGAATAATGTATTGAAGATAAATGAATAAACTAGTGATGAAAAAGTGAATGTGTTAAATAAAAATATAATTAGGAAAAAATTTATAAAAGAGTATTGATTTTCTAAATAACATAATATTTGGAGAAAGACAAAAAAACTAAAACAATATACTCCCTCTGATCTTCTTTATATGTGACATTTTATAAAAAAATTTGGTATTATTTATAAGTCATTTTGTATTATTTTTTAGGAAGTATTTATTGCTCTTTTATTTTATTTGTCCTTTATTCATTAACGTGAAATAATACATTTGTTAAATTTTCAATGCAAGTTAAGAAAATAAAATTGTAATATTAAAATATCTTTTTAAAGTTTCAAAAAATATAATTACCTTCCTTTTGATCCATATAAAATGTGGACCTATAAATAGGACTAGAGGAAGTACTAATTTATACTCCTTCCATCCCACAAAGATCATAACAAATTGAAAAAGTTAAAAAATTAAGGAGACATGCAAATTAAGATATCAACAAATTATCAAATGCATGATTTAATACATTTTGCATTAATCAACCAAGCAAAATTCAAATTCTAAAATTTCAAAACTTTTCATTTATTATTTTAACTTTAGTTTAAGATAAAAAATTTTGTTATTTTTTACCAAACATTGTGAAACAGAAAAAGTAAACAGAAAGAAGGGAAAAAAAGTTAAAATTAAGAGAATCATTGACGGTTTAAAACAACAATAAATGAACTTGCAAATTTGGTTTAATAATAATTGAATGATATGAAATATCCTCCAATCCTTATAATAGATTATTTAAAAGAAAAAATATTAAGAGACTTAATCAGGGAGACCTATATGCAAATTTATACATAAGATTGTGACACTTGTATTTTATGTTCTTTTATTTTATTTTTTTAATTTAAAAAATGTCAAGTATCAAAATCTTATATATAAATTTGCATGCAGACATTCCTATATATAAGTCTCTAAATCATTTAACTTGATGTCAAGTATCAAAATTTTCTTACATACCATTATCAATTACTTTTATATATATATATATATATATATATATATATATATATATATATTTGCAAGAGTGAGAGCGAGCGAGCATTCACCTGAAACAAAAGAGATTCTTGTTCTCTGGTAAGATTTTTTTTTATTTTTTATTTTAATTTATAGGAGTTACTTGTGTTTCTTCGATCTTTAGATGTGTGTATGTTTGTCATAGCAGTTGCTATCTTGTATGTATATTTAGTGCTTGTTTTTGGTGAGAGAACTTGCAGCATCATCATAAGCGGATATTGTAGAGAAGGTAAAATAAAGGAAGCTGTAAGGTTTGTACACAGGACGAAGGATCTGATGCTGCAGCCTAATCTTGTTGATTTTAACTCCCTGGTTAATGGTTTTTTGGAAGTGATGGATATGGATGGTGTTGATGAAGTAAGTTTGCATTGGTCTGAACTTTTTTTCTTGTTAAACTTGTTTTTGATCTGTTTATGTCAGAAAGGGCTGTTGATTATTGATTTAAAGTTGTTACAAATAGAATCAACGACGGGCCTCTTTCCTTCATACTGTCATGATATTAATTGATATTCAGTAAATCAAGAAACAATTAAAAGTTAGCCACTATCATTGGTAAACTTGGATATTCTAAAATGCAGCTTTTTGCAAAGAATTCTTCTGGAATTTAGCACTATCTTTTAATCCTTATTTCCATTTTATAAACATGTTTCCATCTTCTTGGTGCAGTTACATTGGTTCTCGATTAGTTTTAGAATCATAAGAAATTCAGTATGTCATTTTTTTTTGCTCTTCTAAAAAAGTTTGTCATTTTTTGCTTGCAATCTGCTACATATGTTAGAAGGGTTGTAAGTTGTATCTTGCTAAAGGAATTTGGATTTGTTGCCTTTTGAGTCTTGTTCTGAGTTTATTAGGTGTTTATCATTGGTAGTCCAACTGCCATGCATTTGTCTAGTATATTTTTGGCTGAAAGAGGGAAAAATGAAGTCATATTTTCTTTAATTTGCTTTGCATAATATATAGCAATTCTCCGGTGCATATTAAGACTTAAAATGCACCGGTGCATGTGCAATTTTTTTTTTCTTTTTAAATTTTTTTAATACAGATTTATTCAGAATATTTTTTAACACAAGTTCGTATACAGATTTATTAGAATATGTAAAGTTTGAATACAGTTTTACTCAGTACAGTTTTTTAAGAACACAGAGTAAAAAAAAAACATCCAAATTATAAAAATCACTTCATATCGGTAAAAAAGAAAACACATAGAATATTTTTTAATTAATTAAATTTTAAAAAAATAATTAAAAAACCCGAAAAAGGGAAGCATGCACCGGTGCATGTTAAGTCTTAATATGCACCGGAGAATTTGCCGTAATCCCTTACAGATACCATCTGTAGTTTCCAGTGATCAAAAAGGTTCAGTATTAGCAACACGAAGAAATCGAAGGCTATTGCGAGAAGGCGATTCGGAGAGTCCATTGCTCTCAACAAAGTTCAAGTGTCATTCTCAAATTGGTAGATTAGGTGAAGGGTTTTCCATTATGTGCCAAAAACAGTTTCTAAGTCAGCATGGTACATGCCAACTTGCTAATTCATGTACAGCAGTGTTCTTGAACTGAAAGTCTGTGGAGGTGAAGTGTATGTAGAATAGCTTTTTGATGTAATTACATTTTCATTAGACAAAAATGTTGATCTATTATTTGTACAAGATAATAATAGTATTCAAAATAATTCGCATTTACATATATATTTTTGGGTTTTTATAACCTTAGCTCTTAGAGCAATAAGCATTTACAATTAAACAAGTATTATGGGAAATAATGAATCTAAGAAATATAAAATTTTATATTTTTATTTTTTTTATAAGGAAACACTTAATTTTAGGTGCTAATCTTCAACCTTTATCCTCAATTTTTAGGACTAAGGTTAAACAAATTTAATTCTTTTTTACTATTTTAAAACATGCAATACCAACATATTTACTCACAAGACACAAATAAATCAAATTTACCTCAACATTGCCTAGAAACATGGTACAAGAAAATGTTCCTCTTGTGAATAAAAAGGGTTAGATTGAATTTGTTTTGAGCTTCTTTTAAGGTCCATATACTGAATTATATATTTATAATAGTTAGGATAACAATTATAAAAAAAAAAAAAAATACTAACTTTTGCCGTACTTTTCCAAAAACAAATGTGCACAAACTAAGCAAATTTTATAGTTTGTATTATGATAGGGATCTATTAGTTATCACAATTAGTTAGTCCAATTGACTATTATAGTTGGTAATCATTGTAAATATGACAACCGCTAACGGTTATCTCATGTGTTAATAGTTAGTATTTTCTTTAGTAAAACATAGGGATTTAATAGTTATTTTCTTATGTACAAGCTTTTATATTAAGTCTATCCCTTAACTATTAGCTAGTCATTTTCTATTGTAAGTTCATTACTCAAATTCCTTCTTGTAAACCTTAATCTCTCAATAACAAATTCTCAGAACTCGTTCTCCCATAGAATTCTACGATATTATTGAGATTCTTCGAATTTAATAGAAATTCCTAGAAATTTTCTTTATGGTATAAAAGTTGTCGTGTCTTGGAGCTAAACCAACAATGACTAAACCTACACAAACACATATGGTGATGATACATGAAATCGATGAACATTTGGAGAATCAAATTTTAGACATAATCGACTCAAGTATTATTGAGTTCATTGTTTTGTTGCGAAGAATAATGGAAAAATTAATAGCAAATGCACATGTATGTTATGTCAATAAGTAAAGAAAAGAATATCGTATCCATGAAAACATTGTTGTTGAGTACCAACAAATTATAAGTTTAATTATGTAAATCAATATTAAAAATTAATAAATTAAAATAAAAGATTATTCGAATGAATTTTCAAATGAAATATTGATTGAAGCTTCTAAGGGTTAATTTCATCACACATTCCGCATTGACAATATATGGTGATACTTCTCTTATCATATCAGATTAATTTTTGAAATTTATGTATATAGCATTATACTTAGTTATACATAACCCATAGACATCCAGCAAAAATTCTAGCTTTAAGCATTATTCTTAGTTGCACATAACCCATAGTTATAATGCACTTTTTTATTAATGTATTCTGACTCTTCTTCTTGTTATATTTCCTTTGCGTATCCATTTTCTTTTTTTACTGATCCATGGAAGCCTATTCTAGCCAGCAAATGGTTTCCATTTACCTTATTAGTTTTAAACTAACAGGGATCATTATACGTACATGGGTGGTGTTCGTTTTAACATAGAACATCTACTTACCCATTTCACTTCTTATCTGATGGCTAGTCAGACAAGTGGTGTAACTATAGTTGGATACTTAGGATTTTTTATTAAATTCTTCTAATATAAGATTGCCCATACCAGATCCTGATGCCGAATTCAGTCATGTGATAGGGATACCGGATTGCTTGTCCGAATTTTAAGGTTCTCCAAAGCTTCAGCTGAATCCTGATATCGGATCCTAACACTGGATCCTGATACCGGATTGCGATACCGGATCCGAATACGGGATCCCGATACCTTCTTTTTTTAATCCTGATATCGGTTTTCTGATAACATTCCTGATACCGGACTCTTATACTTGAATGGAAAGGGATAGTTTGAGTGCACCATCTCATTGGGGTATTAGACTTAATTCTGGAACTTAAAAATTCTCATTCATAAAATAGAAAGCCAAACGTAATCATTAATCAAATACAATCATAATTTAAACCAAACAGAGGTCTATAGGTGACCTTTTTTAAACAGAAACCAACTGGACATATAACAATGGTCCGTAGGACCTTCTTGGAAATCAAACAACAGAAAACAGAATTTAACTATAATAGAGGCGAAGCTTAGCTGCATTCCATGGGTTCTTAATGCCTCTGCCAGTCAGTGTTTCCAGAAAGTATGCTCCCTTTCCCGTTTTTGATCGGACTCGATATGGTCCTTCCCAATTGGCTGCCAATTTCCCATGCGCAGGCTCAGTACCGTGTACATCGGCTCTCCTCAGCACTAAGTCACCTTCGTTGAAAGTTCTGGCGATTACCTTTAAATTATACTGCTTGGCTGACTGCTGCTGGATTGTTGCCATGCGGACAGTTGCCATTTCCCTGGATTCTTGCAGGAAATCCAAGTTTTCCCTGATCATCCTTTACATTAGTTTCTGGATCAAAGTACCTTAGCTTGACCTCATGTTAGTGGATCCTACTTCCAGCGAAATCATTGCCTCAGTTCCATATGTAAGTTTAAACGGAGTCTCTCCAGTGGTAGAATGGGGAGTGGTTCTATAGGACCAAAGGACTGTATCTATACAATCCACCCACTTAACTTTGCTATCCTCCAGCTTTCTCTTCAACCCTCTTAGTATGCACCTGTTAGCTGCTTCGGCTTGCCCGTTGGTTTGCGGATGCTCTACTGAGGACAGGCGTTGCTTAGTTCCCAATTTTTGAAGGAACTCTTTGAATGCTTTGCTAGTTGAATTGAGTACCATTATCTGTGACCAACACAGCTGGAATGCCAAAGCGGGATATGACTTGGTTACTGAGGAATTTCATTATCTGAGTAGAAGTGGTGACAGCGACTGCTTTAGCTTCGATCCACTTGGTGAAATAGTCAACTGCAACCACTAAATGGGTCACCTGTCCTGCTGCTTGGGGAAATGGTCCCAACAAATCCATCCCCCACTGAAAGAATGGCCATGGGGCTGATATGGAATGGAGCTCTTCTGGTGGTGCCAAGTGGACATCAGCATGCTTCTGACAGTGATCACACTTCTTCACGTGCTTCATGGCATCTAGCTGTATGCTGGGCCAATAGAACCCTGCTCTCAGTATCTTCCTTGCTAGACTCCTTCCTCCTAGGTGGTGACTGCATCTCCCTTCGTGCATTTCCTTCAGGGCCAATTCGGACTCTCTTTCAGTCAGGCATCTTAGTAGAGGTGAAGAGAATCCTCTCCGATAGAGCAGTCCATCTTGTATGACGAAATGAGGAGCCATCTTTCTTATTTTTCTTGCTGCATCGTCTTCGCTTGGAAGGATCCCATGCAGCAGAAATGCTAGGATAGGGGAAGCCCATTACTCTTCATCCTCCACTGCTAATGTTGCACCGGGGTGAGAGATTGCTTGTTGAATTACGGACCTGTGACTTCCTGGTTTCTTGGTACTGGCTAATTTGGATAGGACGTCAGCTCTGGAGTTCTGATCCCTCGGAATGTGCTGAAAATCCACGCTGTCAAACCCTCCTGCCAGCTCCTTACACTTGGTGAGGTACTTCTGAAGTAAAGGCTCTTTGGCTTGAAAGTCTCCTTTAATCTGAGAAATCACCAGCTGCGAATCGCTGTAAAGCACAATTGAGTGCTCTCCCATATCCTTGGCCATCGTCATCCCAGCCAGGCAGGCTTCATATTCAGCTTGGTTGTTGGAAGTAGGGAAATCAAATCTTAACGAATACTCAATTGATACCCCTTGAGCGTTTTCCAATATCACTCCAACGCCTCCACCTGTCTGATTGGACGAGCCATCCACAAAAAGGGTCCAGACTTCAGAGTCCTTCTTCGGTGATAATTCCACAATGAAGTCTGCCAACACCTGAGATTTGATTGCTGTTATTGACTCGTAGATGATCCCATACTCTGACAATTCCACTGACCAAGCGATCATGCGACCTGCTAAGTCTGGTTTTTGTAAAACTTGCAGAATGGGTTGATCTGTTCTGACGACGATGTGGTGGCTTTGGAAATATTGTCTAAGACGTCTTGCCGTGATCACCAGTGCGAACGCCATCTTTTCAATCTTCTGGTATCTTCTTTCAGCTTCCTGCAATACTTTACTGACAAAATGGTCTCTGTCCTTCTTCCGAATCCCTAACCAAAATAGCACTTACCGCTTCATTATTTACAGCCAAATACAAATAGAGGGTTTCACCTGGTTCGGGTTTGCTCGGGATCGGGGGATTGGAGAGGTAGCGCTTGAAGTCCTGAAATGCTGATTCACACTCATCCGTCCATCTGAATTCCTGGTCCTTTTTAAACAATTGGAATAGTGGAAGGGACTTGTAAGCGGACTTCTACAAAAATCTTGTCAGCGCGGCTATGCGTCTGGTTAATTGCTGAACTTCTTTAACGGAATTTGGACTCCTCATCTGCGTGATTGCATCACACTTTTCAGGGTTAGCCTCTATTCCTCTGCTAGTAAGCATAAAACCTAAGAATTTTCCTGCTGTGACACCAAAGGCGCACTTCAGCGGATTTAAACGCATATTATGCTGACGTACCTTACTAAGTCGGCTTCTAAATCCTGCTTGTGGTTTTCCGCCTCCGTCGACTTTATGATCATGTCATCAACATAAACCTCCAATGTTGGCCCGATCAGCTCTCCAAATATTTTGTCCATCATCCTTTGGTACGTTGCACCTGCATTTTTCAGATCGAATGGCATTACCGTGTAACAGTATGCCGCTTTATCAGTCATAAAAGCGGTTTTTTCCTGATCATCACTGAACATGGGGATTTGGTTGTAACCTGAGTACGCATCCATGAACGAAAGTAACTGGTACCCAGCAGAATTATCAACCAGCTTGTCAATGTTGGGAAGAGGATAGGTATCCTTGGGACGGGCCTTATTCAAATCCGTGTAGTCCACGTACATACGCCATTTGCCGTTGGATTTTTTGACCAGGACCACATTAGAGAGCCAGATAGTTTAAGGGACTTCCCTGATGAATCCAGCTTGTAAGAGTTCTTCTACATTTCTTGCGATTACCTTCTGCCGTTCATTGCCCATTTTCCTCCTTCTTTGTGATACTGGTTTGAATTTGGGGTCAATTGACAAGCGGTGACAGATAAAATCCTGATCTATCCCTGGCATATCAGCCGCTGTCCACGCAAATAGATCCTTATTTTCTTTCAGCAGTGCAACTAACCTGACCTTTTCCTCATTTGATAAGTCCTTCCCCACTTGAGTCCATTGTTCTGGTGAATCCCCAATCTGAACCTTCTCTAGCTCCCCTTCGGGCTTGGGTCGCTCCTCTTTGATATCATCACGCATGTCCAAGTCTACCATCATGACTCTAGAGGATGAAGTTGATCCCTTGGCCTGTTTCGCTTGCACTTGCTTCCTGGCGTTCTCCTTAGTTGCTTTCAGACTAGCTATGTAACAAGTTTTGGCTTGCATCTGGTCTGCCCGTATCGTGACAACTGATCCTTTCTCGTCTGGGAACTTCATTGCCATGTGCAGGGGGGAGGCGATCACCTGGAAAGCCTTCAAAGTGGGCCGTCCCAAGATTGCATTGTAAGCGGAAGGGCAATCCACCACCAGGAAGCGCAACTTTTCCGTTCGACACTGAGGGGGCGTGCCTAGAGTCAGCCTGATATCAATGTATCCTCTAGGCCTGATAGTGTCTCCTGTGAACCCAATCAACTCCTTTTGGCAGGGATGTAGGTCTGCTGATTTCAACTTTAGACGGTTAAATAATTCTGTGAACATGATATCTGATGAACTTCCCTGGTCTACCATCATGCGGCAAACCCGAAACCTGTCAATTATTCCGGTTACCACTAATGGGTCGTTGTGGTTGGGAATCACTCCCTCCAAATCTGCTTCGATAAATGTGATCGGAGGGTGTACTTCCTTCTGCCTGTTTGATACAGCAACCGCCATTGTAGCCAGCTTTAACTGCTTTTTCTGGGACGTTATGGACTCTCCTTCCACCGTCAGACCACCAGCAATAGTGCTAATTACCTCCAGGTCTTCATTGCTACTTTTACTTGCATCTTCTTTCTTTACCGGAGAATTTCTGGCTGCAGCTCGTCTAGGAGTTCTGCTTCTCCTTGGGGGCATTCGGGATCTCCTTCTGGGTGGGCTTCTTGTCCTCCTTCTGACAGGACTCCTAACCCTTCTTGCGGGAGTACGCTCATTGGGACCTCCTCTAAAGGATCGAGTGAAACGATTCAGCTTTCCTCTTCTTATCAGAGTTTCTACAGCGTCTTTGAGTTGGACACATTCATCTTTGGTGCATCCATAACTGTCATGCCAACTACACCTTTTCTGTTGATTCTCCTTCGTTAGAGGTCTCCTCAACGGGGGTGGGCGATCTACTTTCATCAATTCTGCATTCATAATCTCACGCAGGATTTGTGATCTAGAAGTGTTTAATGGTGTATAATGGTCATATTTACCTTCAGGCTTTTTAGGCCCCAGATCATGTCTGTTGTTTTTGTCTCCTTCTCTGTGACCCTTCCCTGAACCCTTGTTGAAGAAAGCCTCCTTCTTTTTCCTGGATGTATCACCTGCAAAATTGTCTTGTGCTTTCTGATACTCCTCTAAGTTGATATACTTTTCAGCTCTTTCCATGACTTCGTCCATGGTTTTGATTTTGTGCATCACCAAATGGTCTGTGAAATCCCCTGGTCTTAATGCACGCAGCCACTGAAGCCTCTATGTCACTAATTGAAAGGTATTCGGTATTGAAACGGGTGAGAAAATCTCTCAGCGATTCTCCCTTCTCTTGCTTGATTTGAGACAAATGGTGTTCTGACTTTGGCTGAGCCTTGCTTGTTGTGAAGTGTCCCAAGAATTTTCCAGCCAAGTCTTTCCACCCAGTTATCGAGTCAGGTTCCAGTTTAGAATACCAGCGCAAAGCAGCTTTCTTCAGGGTCAGGGGGAAGGTGCGACATTTGTACGAGTCCTTAGCTCCTTGACATGACATTGCCACCAGAAAGCTGTCGATATGCTCCTGTGGATCCGAATTCCAAAAGTATGGATCTACGTTGGCTGGAGCTTTGAGATTCTCAGACATGGGGAAAGCCATTATGCTTTCTGAAAATGGGTGGTCTTTTTCTTCAGGTTCCCCCATCAGCTCCACTTCATTTCCTTTGCCCACGCCTGACTGGGCTGTTCCTTTCCTTAATTCCTTCAGCAATTTATCCTGTTCATCCAGCCGCTTACGCAAGCGAGCCAATTCTGTTTCCATGCTTGCTTTCCTCTGCGAGCATCCGCCGGATGACCCCTTACTCTCATGTCGAGAATGCGAAGGGCTTCCTCCTCTAGTGGGGGGCCTTTGTCGCGATCTTTCCTGCTCCTGCCGAGAAGGTTCCTCTTGTCTCAAACGTTCCTGTTCTGCCCTTCTCCTTCCTTCACTCAACCGTTCCCTGAGGTCCCTCTGACGAGAAGGTGCTTGTTCTCCATTTTTCCTCGCTTCCAGCACACTATGGTGGCTGGGTTCAGCATGTTCCTCTTGTGACTGATTTGCCATGGACTTCTTCAAAAGGTGGTGGGAATAAGTTTCTCGCTCCCACTGTGGTCGTCAATGTTCTGTCGTAGGATTACGGTGCTTAGACAATTCGGCTAAGAATCCAGCAATCCCACTTTTGATGTCAGACGTGAAATGAGCACCTTGAATACCAAGATACACACTCTCTTGTCGTTCTCAGTTTTGGGGGGTGGTGTGTGTGTTTGTGTGAGATGAGTTAGACCATACCTGTTAGCTTACCAGGTATCTTATAGACATACCAGCATTATCCGCATTGATGACCGCTTTCATGTGGCGGGTAAGATTCCTCTTCAACGGTTCTGGCATGGTGGCAGGTATTAAGAGAATGGGAATCCCATGCAGGTGAAGAGGGTGGGATTCCTCAGACTCTTTTAGGCACGTGTCGGAATTCATACCGGTATAACGGTATGAAATCGTAATCCAGTCAGGATTCAATATCTAAATCCGGATTCATTGGGCTTCTTTACGGCCTCAATTCGGTACTTGCCTTCAGACCCAATGGACCTCTTTGGGTCTCAATCCGGTATCCAGATTGGTATTCGGCGGGTCTCCCTTGCTTCAGTCCGGTATCCGGATTCGGGTTAAGCGGACCTCTTGGGTCTTAATCCGGTATTCGGATTCGGGTTTAGTGGGTCTCTTGGGCCTCAATCCGGTATCCAGATTCAGCATACCGGTCTTGTTCATGTGGTCCATAATAGGATTAAATTCAAAGAAATTTTTTTATAGGGACTGATTTCAAAATGAGCAACAATTATAGGGACCATTTTGATATTTAAGCGTTTTGCTTATATTTGAGAACATAAATGAGATGTTTTTAGTTGCTTATAATTGAGACCGGAGGGAGTAGTTTTAATGTTGTAGGTGGTGGAGGTAAAGTAAATATTAAAGTAAGCATTGAAAAGTTAAAAAAATTTATGGATTTTCAAGGGCTGAGGATAAGAGACTAAAAGAAGTGCATTTTTGTGGAAAATCTAAATATTTAATGATTCAAGTGATAGTGGATTTAATTTTTCTAAGTTACTTTACTACTTTTAACTTCTTATCCTCAACCATAAGGACTGAGGTTTTGCAAACCCAAAATTTATTATATTCTAATAATTTGTTAAAAAGTATTTTTGAAATAAAGAAAAAAGTTCCTCCTTATATAAGGAAAGAAGCTTATATCATTGAACCGTTAAGATCTTGACATTTGGCAAAATCTTAAATTAAAACCAAATCATCAATTTAAAAAGAGAATCACACATTAAAATTAAAATCATGAATAAAAGAAAGAAAACAAATAAAAAACAAAAAAAAATGAAGCAAAGCATCAGTAACTAACGCATAAGGAAGAAGAAAGAATAGGGGCCCATCGCATCATCGCTCTCCACCGCTCGCCGTCATCCACTGCACCACCACTTGCCGGCCGTTGCCCACTGCACCACCACTTGCCGGCCGTCACCCACTGCACCACCGTCCGCCGTCAAAGAATTGAAGAAGTTTCTTGATTTTTTTTATATGATATTTATGTAGTGCAGAACACTCAATTTTTCTGCAAATTTTCTGGTTAATTTTTGTTCCTAGAAAGAATAATGTTATTGGTTTATTATGTTACTGGTTTATTTCAAAAATAGAGACAATTTTCGTAGTTGATGTTACTGGTTTATGTTACTTGTTTATTACTGCTAGTTTATGTTCTTGATTAATGCCTCTTGGTAAAGACAATTTTATGTTCCTGATTAATGCCTTTTGGTTTATTATGTTACTTGATAGCATTGATTGACATTTCAATAGTTGACAAAATATCAAAGTTGGTTCACGAATTTTACCGAAAAAGAATGTATGAATTGGAATAATCATAGTATCCAGGTGAGCATATATTGTCAATAACCGGTTAAATATTGGTTTTAACAAATCAGAATGATGGTAAGAACTAAAAACATACAATCTCCTTTGTCTGTTGGTGAATTTGATTGTGGTATTATTCCATAAATCTCCAAGGCACTAAGGATTGGGGGAAGATTTGATTCTGCTGCTGCACTAATGTAAAAATTGGCATAACCTTTCATTGGAAAAATTTGATTATGCTCAAATTCAAAGAAGTGAAGCTAAACATAATTCTGGTAACCAGGATCATATGTTAAATAAAAGTGCAATGTATTGGAACCATTCACGAGCTGCAGTTGTTAGCACTTGAGAAGGTAAATTGTAAGCATAATTTCTGTTCTTAGAAAGAATAAATAAAGAAGAAAAGAAGTGTTTTTTTTCTGTTCTGAGAAAGAATAGATAAACAAGAAAAGAAGCATCATTTCTGTTCTGAGAAAGCATAATACTCCCTATCCTTCTCAGGTAGTGCTTCATCATGAAAGTTTTTTTCAATAAGAAAAGAAGTTGCATTCAAAAGATAAACAATCGTTTCTGATTTCTTTGATTTCTTTTGTTTTTAAGCTTGCCTAAGTGTTGTCTTTGTGTTTGTACTTAGCTTGCTGAGGCCTCTGTGCATGTGCATATATACTCATTTGTATAGATGTACAAATTTTCACAGCGATGGTATGTGTTAAATTAGGAGCTTGAAAGTTGCATCCAAAAGATAAACAACCGAGAATAAAACATACTCAAAACCCAGCAGAAACAGAGTTTATAGAACATTATAGGAATAAGACCTATTCGCTATAACAACACAGAAATGAAAATGACAGATCAATTACAAATCTTAAGCATTTTTTCTAACAATTAATTACGAACAAATGAATAAATTCAAGGATATAATTTCAAATAATTACAAAATCAAATGAGAAGAGATTAGATTAGACGCAAAAGGGAAAACAAGTGTAGAAAGAAGAAAAGAAGGAGGAGGTCTTGATCGAGACCACCATGAGAGAGAGGGCGGAGGAGCGACGCCGTGTATTTGTGGTGGAGAAGTGACGCCATGTATTTTTGGCGGAGAAGTGACGTCGTATATTCCCAGCGGAAGTCACCGGCAGCAACCAGCGGCGGAAGTTGCCACCTTCCTTGTCACAGCGAAGTTCACCACCTTCCTTATCGTGGCTTACGACTGGCATCAGTGGAGGTGACAGCCTTCCTTGCGGCGACGAAAGTCAGTGCGTTCTCCAGCCACCGAGCCGTTCTCCATCGACGCGTTCTCTCTGTCTTTCTCTCTTCTGTGCGTTTTTCATTCTAATGTTTTGGCCTTTCTTTTCTTTTTTTTTTTAATTTTATTTTAACTAATTTGGTTTTAATTTAAGATTTTGCCAAGTGTCAAGATCTTAACGGTTCAAGGATATAAGCTTCCCTCCTTATATAAGGAGGAACTTTTCTCTGAATGAAATAACATATTAATTTTAGTATAAAATATATCAATTTTGATAGATGCAAAATCAATGGCCAAAAGACTTGTCCCCATCATGGCACCAAATCAAACGTTAACTGTTTTCAAAGTTGGATTTTTCAATATTGGTTACGTACATGGAGTTGAAATCAAATACAATTTTGGATGTTTTTGGGTATGTGGATGATAATCACTTAAGCCTATGTTGTTATTCAGAAGATTTTTATTGCCTAAATGATGATATGAAATTCATTTACGGGATCAAATTTTTAGAAAAATAATCTCGCCATGCAATACTACAAATATTTCACCCTTTTTTTCACACTGATCAAAAAAGAAATATTTATATATAACTTCTTCGTACTTCACAATCTAGAAATGATAATTATTAATATGTGCACGAACATAACTCCCTCCGGTCCTATATATGTCTCTTTTGAAGATTTTTTTTTGTCCTTAATATAAAACCCTATTTTCAATTTCCAATGGCATTAATTACTTCTTTTCCACAAACACCCCTATTTACTCAACACTTTTTAGATTTCCAATAATAATTATAGGAATACTTTTGAAAAAGTATACCAAACATTTACATTTCCAATACCACTAACAATATCAACTATCTTTCTTAAAGGGTGTGAAAATTAGTCAAATGAGCTTATAATAAGAATCAGAGGGAGTACTCCCCCAGTCCTATTTATAAGACTCTTTTAGGGTTTTTATTTTGGCCCTATTTATAAGACCCCTTTCCAAATTTCAATAGCATTTAATTACTTCTTTCCACAAACACTCCTATAAAGTCAACACTTTTTAGAGTTCCAATAATAATAATAAAGGTAGTTTAAAAAAATATATCAAATTTCACATTTCCAATGCCACTAACAAATTTTTTCACTTTCCTTGATGAGAGTGAAAAACCCCAAAAAGGTCTTATAAATAAGACCGGAGAGAGTATAACTTAAAGTGGTTTATCAAAAATCATAATTGCTGTCAAAATTAAAACACTTATCAGTAAATGCAACGCGACCGCAATCGAGATTACAATTTAAAACACTTATCAATTGGAATTACGAAGGAGAAAATCAACCCACCAATCAAATAGTAAATACCAATCAATCATATATAGTTTGACACGGAAATTGGAATAAGCTCTAATCAAGCATGAATAACTTTGGATATTGTATGATCAAGAAATAGTTAATGACTAACAACAAGAGGACAAAGAGGGCTAGCAAGCATGCAAGTTACCTCTTGCAAAATTAAAGGACAGCATGCGAAATCCATAATACAATAGTATCATCAAGAAGAGTCCACAAAACAATACCTAAATAAAGAAGCAAGTTACCTCTTGCAAAATTAAAGGGCAGCATATGAAATCCATAATACAATAGTATCATCAAGAAGAGTCCACAAAACAATACCTAAATAAAGAAGCAAGTTACCTCTTGCAAAATTAAAGGGCAGCATATGAAATCCATAATACAATAGTATCATCAAGAAGAGTCCACAAAACAATACCTAAATAAAGAAGGCATCAATTACGGGATTGTTTCTTCCAAACATATAACCTTTCTCTATGTCCATTCTGAACGCAAGCTTTTTGATAGGTGGGGAAACAGATAAGAAATTGTGTGTGACAAAATCAGAAGCAGCAGCAGCAACAGGTGCATTATCATTCATTCGCACGTCAAAAATGGATACGAAGAGGTAAGGAACGCAATCGAGGCAATCACCAGTCAAGATTGCACAAATTCTTCTGGTACCCTCTTCATCACCTCTACCAAGGTCCAGAAGGTGGTGGCTTACCGTATATTCATTCAAAGGATTCTTAGTAAGATCAGGCTCAGGAAGCATATCAGAGAATACTTCATCATCAAGTTGTTGATAGAACTTGGCCTCTAAAGTTGTGTTAGAAATAGCATAAGCATAGATTCTATAAGTGACAGCTCCATCATCAACATCATTATCATCATCGATGATACACCATTGAATGGAGAGTAAGACCCCCAATGAGCCACCATCACGATCAGCAACACAGAACTCGGGTAAATAGATTCCAGTTTCGGGAATAGTTGAAACATTTGATCCAGTGAGTTTGTGAAAAGAGTCCTCAACAGCGTTATAATCACTATAATCATAGAGCTCCCACTTACCGGCATCAACATCGAAGGTTTCAAGGGCATGGTTAAAACGACAAAAGATGAACAATTTGTCGTGAATAACAAAATGGCTACTGATAGCAAAATTTGGGTGAATCTGAAGGCTCATCCAAGGAGGACTAGGCAGTTGATGGGAAGAAAACGGAGGAGGAGAAGAAGATGATTCAACATCATGATCATTCAAATAATCCAAACGTTCAAATGGAGCATAGGGGATCGGAAAAGAATAAGGACGATTGAACCAAAAGTCGTTATGAAGAAGATAAACGCTACCTTTAATATAGGCAACAACCCTTGCGAGTTTGGGTCCCTTGAGATGAGTGGTGGTGACAAGCTTTAACACATCTTCGGGGTCTTTGATCATGGTGGTGGTGGTAGCGAGAAGGCAGCGGTGGGTGTCCAACTCGAAGACTTGGTCGGAGTAAGGTGGTCTCAAATTGTTGTTGTGGGGTTGGAATTTATTTGCGCCGCCACACAAATAGTGTTTGCCTCCGAGTTCCACGTGGCGCATGCCTTTCGGATAATAGTCGAGATCGAGATCGAGATGGACACGAATCGGAGCAGAGGGTAGCGATGAAATATGCAAATTGTTGGAACCGCCACTCAGATCGATGCCGATGAGCTCTCCGCGTTGCTTCGACAGAAACAGAATTCGTTCTTCTCCATTGCTGCTCATCATCTCAGATGCTTGTGAAGGGGATGGACACAAAGGCCGTCAATCAAATTTAGGGTTGTGCCTGTGATGCAGAGTGAATGAGTGATATTTATTGAAAATAATAATTAATAATTAATATTAATTGGGAATTGCTAACATCCTCCAGCCCTAATTTTAGTTGGGAATTGACAATATTCAGTTTAGAAAAAAAAAAAAGACATAGACCAAAAAAAAGAAAAACAGCAAAAAAAATATATTAAAACGACTATGCAGTGGTGATATTAGAAAAAAAAAATAAAAACAGCAAAAAAAAAAAGAAAGAACGACTTACAGGAGGGAGGAGGGTTGACGGTGGCGAGGACGGCAGAGGAGGGAGGAGGGTTGACGACGGCGGCGAGGGTTGACGGTGGCGGAGGACGGCAGAGGAGGGAGGAGGGTTGATGACGGCGGCGAGGTTGACGGTGGCAGAGGAGGGAGAAGAGAGGAGAGAGGAGGGAAGAGAAGAGGTGACGGCGGTGAAGTGACCCGAGGCGCGACGGCGGTGACGACGGTTGGCGGCGGCGACAGAGGAGGGAGGAGGGAGAAGAGAGGAGAGAGGCAGGGACGCGAGGCAGGGACGCGACGGCGAGTGGCGCGACGGTGGCGGCGTGGTGACTGTTGGCGGCGATAAATAGAAAAGAGGAGGGAGATGAGAAGAGAGAGGAGGGGTGAGAAGAGAGAGAGTGGGAATGCAAAAAATGGATCTGATCGATCCTTTTGGGGGTGGGGGGTTGATTTTTTTATTTTTTTTAATTTTATTAATAATAATCAAATTATACAAATACCCCTAAAAATAAGTTATTTAAGTTAAGAGAAGAAAGGTAATTTTGTCTAAGTATTTTGGGTGGACATTGGTAAAATCTTCCAACTAAAATTAGGGTTGGAGGATGTTAGCAATTCCCTAATCAACATATTATAAAATATGAGAAGTTGAGGGCATTTTTGTCATTTTCATTTTTCCTCTTCATCCTTGCTTTTCCCTCCAAATTTGTTTGTTCGTGCATCGCACGGGAATAAATATTTATCTTAAATTATTTTTAGTAAATTTTTATTAGTACAATTTGGATTACACATAAATATAAAAATTGTTCGCAAACATACAATTTGCATTTCGATATTATTACAATTTGCATGGGTTATTAATGATCTTTTCAAAAGGAAATAATTTGAATCAAATATTGACATAAAAAATATATAATGCCTAAACGACCCATCATATGATAATTAACCAGCAAAAAAAACGAATATAATGTTGTGATTTCAGAAATTCTAATACAAACAAGTCATAATATAGGCAAATTGGTATTAAACATTTAAATAGAGCATCATTATGAATAATAAATTTTGGGTACAACGGAAAAAACGGATATATAAGTATTAAAGATGAGCTATAATTTGGTATAATCATTTAGCTTAATACAATCAAATATTTACTCAGTCATGAATTCAAATTTAAAAAAAATCCAAAAATTTATACAATATGGTGCAATTTAAATTGTGAAAAATAATGATGCGTTATTTTATACTTTAGACAATATACTTATTTACAATTATGAAGTTCTAATACAAGTGAGTAATTTGAAAGTTCGAATCTTATAAACACGAATTAATTAAAAGTGTGAAAACATGTATTATATTTTGGGACAGATGTAATAATAATAATGATGATGATGATATATATGGTAAAAAAAATAGCTGCATTTGGACTTGCAAAACGAATTACTAACAAAATGCATTTGGAATGATGGATTAAATAAAACAAAAATCAAAATGAGTTGGATTTTTTTTAATATAAGAAATTATGTTATTAATTAAAATTAGAAATCGCATAATTGATACATTATTAGTTAATTTTTATTAATGAAAAAGTTGGTAGCTGAAAGTAGATTCAAAGGTTAATGTTTATGACTATTTATTTCTAAATACATGTAAATCATTTTTATAAAAAGTTTATATTAACTTATTATTAAAAAGACATATTTCCAAAATCTAAAATCAATTTTTTTTTAAAAAAAATTAAACCCGTGCGATGCACGGGTAAAATTACTAGTTAATAATTAATAATAAGAACAACAAGCTTGGAATCATTGTATTTGGCTGGGCTGGGCTGGCCTGGCTCGAGGGGTAGCTATACTTCTTACGGTTGGGGATATTTTTGGCTCCTGCTTTTTGGCCCTCATGGTAGACTTTTTGGCCCCCATTTTGTACCTCCGAATAACCAAACCCGGAAGTGTTTTCCGGTAAGGAAAAACCGGAAAACCCCATATTTTTGCTTCCGATTAACAAGACCCGGAAAAATCATGGGGGGAGAAAAGTTGGTAATGGGGGCCGAAAAGCATAAGCCATATTTTTTATGAGTTTTAGATTGCAAAACCCATTTACTATCCCCAAACCCCAATTTTAAGTAGGAAATTACCATAATGCATATGTTAAAAAAAATTAGATTACAAACCCTGTTTATTATCCATGAACCCCAAACCCTTTAAGCTTCCTATAATTATCCATAAACCCCAAACCCCTTCATGAATCCTATTTTCTTCATCTTTTCCATACTTATTCTTCAAAAGTTTCTCTCCTCTAAACCTCCCAATTTTTCAACATCCTAAAGTCTTAATTTTTTGCATCCCCTTTCATTCCTTCCTTCCTTTTTCTATCTATCTATCATACTGCTTTTCTTCGATTCACCGCTGAAATTACACCGATCCTCACTTAATTTTACTTTTAACCCCCTCTTTATTTCTGAATTTTAACTTTTTATTCAATATTCAGGTTTATGTTGTTATTCTAATTAGTCATGTTACTTATGCTTTGTTTTATTTCTTGATGATGATGGATTTTAGGGATAGGTCTTTGTTGTGTTTTTGAATTTTTTAGAAATTAAAAAAAAATACTAGAAGGTGGGATATGATATGGACAAGTGCAATTTTTAGCCATGAAATTGGAGACATAAAACTGTCAAAATTAATCCCAAATCTCTGTTAAGTCAATAGAGGTATGGCGACATGGTAAAGTTTAAGGACTTATTGGGACAACTTAAGAGTTCCTGGTGGCACTTGCAGTTGGCCTAAAGTGTAAGGAGGTTAAATAATAAATACACTTTCCCCTTTTTCCTTCTCCTCTCTGCCTCTATTTTACTTTAGAGTTCGTTGAGAATTATGTGAGGAAAGTATGGTTTCTCTTTATATCTGTAGGGTAGTCATGTAAGGTGCGTGATGACTTAGTCTCATGATTAATCTGCAGCTATAGTTATTTTTGGTGATATGCATAAATCTTGGTGTTGGGGGGTCCTATTATCCATTAGTTGATGTGAGCTATTGACTGGAGGAATCCATTTAACCATTCAGCTCAAATTTAGAATTATTTCAAGCTATTACCAATCAGCAAATTATGATAAGGATGTCACTGTTATTTATAGGCTGGAGTCACTGTTATTTTTCCAATAAATTGTGATAGCTTATTTTTTTTTCTTATAGAAATAGGATGGTGTACGGTGCAAATGATGAAAGCTCTTCTATGGCTCTTAAATGTTACCTAACCCCTTTTATATTCTGTAATTTGCAAAGCTAATAACATCATTAACTTGAATAAGATGGAACTTGATCTGTTTTTAGTAGCAACTTTGTGTGAATCTGAAGAAGGAACTCAAGTGTTCATAAACTCGAGATCCGGAAGAGTTTTCTATAATATCAGTGCGCGGTTTAGTTAACTAAGTTGCTTCTTCAATCTCTGTTTCAATTTCAATTAGTGCGTATTTTTTCTACCCTTAATTCACGTTGAATCTGATATTGTGTAGTATTTTATTTAAACATCTATTTGTCAATATTTTGTATCGTTTATAGTCTCGGTGGAAATAGGATGCTACTCAATTGAATGTTAAGAGTTTCAACACTGGGAATTTGGAATTGTCCCTTTAAGAATGGTTTTATCTAACTACCATTCACAATTTGAAATTAGGCGAACAATAGGTCAAACACAAAAATATCAAGTTTCTCTTAATCAGGTTTCAAATTTGGGGTTCTTCTGTAGCATCCTTTAATTCTCCGCAGCATTCACAGAGCTTCCCAAATGGCTTCAAATATATCATCACAGTTTTCTAACTATGCATGATATATTGTTAACTAAACCAGAAATTAAGAACCATCCATGCTTTTTGAGGAATTTGCCAATAGAATTAATGGAAGGTGAAAGTTGGGTTCGATGGTGGACGAAGCAGAGTGTTGTATTGTAGGAGCATACATCTTAACTTATATAAATGCTCATAATATCTATTTTCATGGAACTATAAAATTCTTTTTTTCTCCTCCTAATGCTTGCTAGGAATGTTTATTTTTACTCTTTCATGCTCAGTCTTTGTTTGAATCCTTTTCAATTTAATTGAACAATTTGTGCCTTTTTTTTATGCAGACAATAACAAAATAAATGGAAGGTGGTTTCGCCGGCACCGGCATCGCCGATTCCTCACCATGTGCAGAAGCTTCCGGTGAAGATGTTGCTAAGAAAAGAAAGGTAGAACTTTTTTTAATATTTGAAAAATTATACATTTGTTTGGCAAAAGAAAAATTCTTTTTTTCTCCTACTAATGCTTGCTAGGATTGTTTATTTTTCCTCTTTCATGCTCAGTTTTTGTTTGAATCCTTTTCAATTTAATTGAACAATTTATGCCATTTTTTGCAGAGAATAACAAAATAAATGCAAGGTGGTTTCGTCGGCACCGCCGATTCCTCACCACGTGCAGAAGCTTCCGGTGAAGATGTTGCTAGAAAAAGAAAGGTAGCATTTGTATTTTTAATTTGAATAATTATAGCTTCGTTTGGCAAAAGAAGTGTCATAATTCATAAAAAACTAACTTTGCATATGAGATGCATTTTGCCTACGAAAAGAAGTGTCATTTTTATTTTTAATAATGCATTTTCCATTTGTCTAAAAAAAACTAACTTTGCAAATGATAGGTACTGTGAGTGCTTTGCTGCTGGGATCTATTGTGATGGCTGTGGTTGTATAAATTGTCATAATAATGTGGATAATGAAGCTGCTAGACAGGAGGCGGTTGGGATGATATTAGAACGTAATCCAAATGCTTTCAAACCAAAAATTGTTAGCACTCGACAAAAACCACTAGATTCTAAGGTTAGCACTCAAATCCACTAGATTCTAAGGTTTACTTGATAAAACTTACGATCACTGGTCTTGCCAATAGAATTAATGGAAGGTGGAAGTTGAGAAAGCAATGATGTAAATAATCCATCACAAATTATTACTGAAGAAGTCCTGTACATTATACAAGAGGCAAGAAAATCTCTAAGCAAGAAAATCTCCAAATATCCCCAAAGTTGGTGGCCTAATTATAGGAGGTAGCTTGGACCTTTATGACTTGGATGATGATGATAAAGATCTTGAAGATATAGAATCAAGTGGTGATTTTGTGTGAAATATATTTAAAAATTACATCATTAAATTTTTTCATCTTTATCAATTGAAGCAATTTGTTTTTATTTCCTTATGTTTCTGCACTATTTAATTTAATGAACTACTTTAGTTTTATGTATGTCTCATGCTAAATAACTATTTCATTCAAAGCTGCATAATTACTTAGAAACTTCAAGTTCTAAGTTAATTTAATTTTTTCATCCAACAATTCTTACACTATCGTTCTTATATACACTAATATTACAAACAACTAACACCATGATAACAAGTTATGAAAACTTTGCTATGTTTTCCATCTAGACAAACATATTAATTTTACCCGAAGTTAAATCGGAGAATAACATGATAATAATTCATGTATAATTTCGTTGAAATTTATGGATTCATATTCTTGAGCATGACAAACAACAATGCCTACAGTAATTAATAACAATTTACACAATAATGAGCATCTTTTACATATAAATAACATTCATAAAAACCGATTTTTAATTGTATTATTTTATTATAAACAACTCTTTATGATAAAAACACGGGAGTGCCTGTCGTCACGCTAGTAATTAATAATAAGAACAACAAGCTTGGAATCATTGTATTTGGCTGGGCTGGCCTGGCCTGGCTCGAGGGGTAGCTATACTTCTTACGGTTGGGGATATTTTTGGCTCCTGCTTTTTGGCCCCCATGGTAGACTTTTTGGCCCCCATTTTGTACCTCCGGATAACCAAACCCGGAAGTGTTTTCCGGTAAGGAAAAACCGGAAAACCCCATATTTTTGCTTCCGGTTAACAAGACCCGGAAAAATCATGGGGGGAGAAAAGTTGGTAATGGGGGCCGAAAAGCAGAAGCCATATTTTTTATGAGTTTTAGATTGCAAAACCATTTACTATCCCCAAACCCCAATTTTAAGTAGGAAATTACCATAATGCATATGTTAAAAAAAATTAGATTACAAACCCTGTTTGTTATCCATGAACCCCAAACCCTTTAAGCTTCCTATAATTATCCATAAACCCCAAACCCCTTCATGAATCCTATTTTCTTCATCTTTTCCATACTTATTCTTCAAAAGTTTCTCTCCTCTAAACCTCCCAATTTTTCAACATCCTAAAGTCTTAATTTTTTGCATCACCTTTCATCAAAGACATTAAGGAGCATTGTAGGTTGTTTCTGATTGCTTTTGATACAAGGTATGGGTTTCTTTTTTTGCTGTACGTTAATTATTTTCGAGTGACCAGTCTCGGAATTTGGTGAAAATTTCTGACTCGGGTGTCTCGGAAATATTATATGAATCGTATTTAAAATTTCAAGCTCCATATCTCGGAAAATTATCATAATTCCTGACTCTGTGGTCTCAAAATTTTAATTGAATTACCATATAAAATTCCGAGGTCTAGATCTCGGAATTATTTGATAAATTCCGTCTCGGGTATCTCGCAAAAATCTTCAGTATATGTGTCAAAATTTATGTTTAGATATTATTTAAATACATATTAAAATATTACTAATTAAATATGGTTATTTTTTGTTTTATAGGACAATGGATCAAAAAGATGCGAATGCTTTTGACAATATTCAGATCGAGGAGGTAGAAGCTCACGATTATGGTGCTGCATTTATCACGGATCGATTGTTTTCTAGTCGTGATGACGTAGTTGACTTTGCGAAGCAGCTAGGATTCAACTAGGGTTTATCTTGAAGATAACGAAGTCTGACGGAGTGAAAGATTCTTCCAAGAGACAGAGTGTGGTTCTGGGTTGTGAGAAAGCAGGTGTGTTCAAGTCAACCGGGGATGGTAAATACATTACTCGTTCTAAGAAGTGTAATTGCCCATTCAATTTGTTTGCTAAGCCAGTTGCAAGGGGCGAAGGTTGGAAATTGGAAGTCAAGTGTGGGAGTCATAACCATCCTTCCGGATAGTGTGGGAGTCATAACCATCCTTCCGGAAATTGGAAACCAATAAGCGGGCTTAGCAATTACTAGAGGTGGGGTGAATAGTAATCAGAATGCAACAGTGACTGATTTTCGGATGTAATTAAGATATACTTGATTAAGTGCTGATTTTTCTGTTTCAGGCCAAAAAGACTTGAGTATTTTGAGGAATACTCGAGTGATTTGCTGAAGAACACTTGAGTCTTTTCAAGAACACTCGAGTGTTTTGTGCAGAATGCAGAAAATCAGTTTCAGAAAAATTGGCACTTGAATCACTATAAAATTACCCAGTCCAGAACAAATTTACAGTAGAGTAGTATGCAATTAAACAAAGCTAAAACAACAAACAAACAACTTAATTGCAGCGGAATTACTACTCAAAATAAAAGCCCCTTTTCTCAAGAACTTAGTTTAGGTTTTGACTTGAAAGTTAAGAAAGCAAAAATAAGAGCACACCACCAATTTTATACTGGTTCACACCCAATATAGAGTGCTACTCCAGTCCCCCTAAGCACCTTAGGAGAGTTTTATAATAATCAAGTTGTTAGAAAATACAAAGGATTAAATGAGATGCCTCACTCAACCTAACCCTTTCAAGAGTGTACCAAACTCTTGAATTTCTACCCCAACTTGATTTTGGTGATGAAGAACTCCTTCTTCTTTAAGCTCCTTGAATCCTTCAAGAGCCCACCAAGCTAAGAACTTCTTAGTCTTTGCTTGAGAACCTCTCAAGACTTGATAATCCCTAAGACCCACTTAGGAATACTTGGTAATCAACCAAGATTTTGGAACAAGATGAATAAGTGTTTTGGAGAAGAATTACAACAATGATTTCTCCTTACAATCAAGCACAAACTCTAACTCTAAGACAATGTAAGAACAATGAATGATTGAATGAGTTAGAGAGGATTTTTCACTTGAGAGAGAGAATGACAAAGAGAATGTTAAGCTTGAATGTGTGCCAAGGTTTTTTGACAAAATGCTCACTATTCAGAATATATGGAAGAGCATGAGAAAATGAAATTCCCCATTTTTGTCCTCTTCTAACGTTTAAAAAATTTGCTGTCAGACACAAAACACTCGAGTCTTTTTGGATTCACTCGAGTCTTTTGGTCTGACTCTGATAGTAATGCTTTTGTACTTGAACCCAACGGATATATCTCTGATTTTAGGCAAAACACTCTAGTCTTTCTAGGAATACTCGAGTATTTTGATCAGACCTGATAAAAAATAAGTTTTTCCAAAAATTATTTTCAATTTTCTTATCAAGTATTAATCCTAATTAATCTCAACCCTTTTTCATGCATTATAATTACTTATCCTAGGTTGAGATAAACTCCTAAGCTACCCACTCTCATACATAAGAATAAAATTACAATTAAATTAAAAAGAGAATGCTAGCTAATTATTTGCACTTGATCCACTTGACTTGTTGAGCTTGAATTCGTCACTTTAAATCCATGATTTAATTACATTGTCATCATCAAAACATTAACCACCTAAATGGAGAATTGATTCTTCAATCTCCCCCTTTTTGATGATGACAAAATAATTAAACCTTCCTGCACTTTTGAGAGCTCCCCCTCAAACTAGGAACCTATAAACCTGTCCAAACCAGATAATACCAAGCACATCATAATACAATAATAACCAATTCAAGTGCATAAGTTTTATTTGGTATCAGAGAGCAAAGAGCATATAACATCAGAGTGCAAAAACATAGAAAAGTGCTGCTCTTTTCTCTTTTCCTCTTTTCTCCCCCTTTTTGTCATGATCAAAAAGTAAAAGTTTTAAACCATTGGAGGAGAGAAGAAGGATACCACAACTCCCCTGAATATAATACTATAAACACCATGACTAATGAAATAAAAACTAATTTAAAACAAAACCAGAAATCCAAGAGTCATCAAATCCAAGAGCAGAAATACAGGATCAGAGTTTTAAACATAAAAACACACCATAAAAGTCATAAGGCTAACTCCCAATAAAAAAACATAAAACTAAAAACAGAAACAAAGAGATAAAACATAAAGATGCAAATGTCAGCATCAAAAGCTCAAAAGTATGACGGGGGAGGATCATCATCACGTGGGTAAGGCTGAAAGCGACCAAGGGCTGTCATGATATCAGCAAGACTGGTGTTCACCTGACCAAAACTCGCACTCACTTGAGCGAAATGTGCATCAAGTCTGCCGTGAATCGCTGAGTGCTGAACCTCCATCTGGGTCTTCATTTCAAACAAAGTCGCTCGCTGCACCTGAATTTGATTTTCAATGCTGTCCAATCTCCCATCAATCTGGCCTATGCGAGCATCCATGTGAGTCCGATAATCGCCAAAAGCAGTGTTCCAAGAGCCCGGAATGTCAAAGTTGATCCCATCAGCAGGATCATCATAAGCAGGACCACCAGCATCACCACCACCATCAGCCTGATCAAATGCAGCCTGTTCCTGAGCCAGCTGCTCAGGATCCATACCCAGCTGAGCTGCAGCCTGATCAGCCTGTCCTGCCTGAGCTGCTAAAGCCTCTGCCTCATCCTTCCAAAGGTACTAACTCTGATAGAGAACCATATCCATGTGACGCAAAGCACCATCAGAAAGCACACACTGATCCACTTTTGGAGTAAAAGACCTCTCTCGACGGGGGATAGGAACAATAAGGTGTGAAAGAAGCTTGCAGACATGCATGGCATAGGGTAATTTTTGGGTCGGTTTGTAGTCTCTCACTTTCACCATCCTAGCAAGGATAAAGGATGACCAATTAATTAACTTGTCATTGAGAATGGCATCCATTAGCCTTAGCTCAACCTGTGTAGGCTTGGAGTAATTGGGAGAGGACTGGGGTGCTACAACATGGGAGATAATGTGGTGGAGGACACGGTTTTGGGCGGTCATAAGAACAACTTTCTTTTCCCCTCCGGTATATCGACGACCAGGGCGAAGTAATGAGTTAAAAATAGTGTCAGCATTTTCTTTGGAAGCAGTTAGCCCTGTTCGTGATAAGCCGAGAGCTTGCTCTAAAGCTCTAGGAGTGATGGCAAAACGGACTCCCTCAACTTTGGTCTTATACCTATTGTCATCAAACCTAATATTTGCATAGAATTGCCTAACAAGCCTAATGTAAATGGGGCCATTATACTCAATGAACTGCATAATCTTTTGGGCTTTAAGCTTGTCAACAAAAGTAAAACCATTACCCCTTAGGAAGTCCTTCGTTGTCCAGCTCTGAATGGCATAGGTATTTGTCCCTAATTTTGCTTCCCTCTCTGCACATTCACTTGGAGAAAAGAAAGTGTCCCTTGATTCCTCTTCCGAAGATGATGATGATGAAGAAGAGGATGGAGCCACTTGCTTGTCCTTTCTTGGCCTTTTGGGGACTTGCTTTGATGAATACATTGCAATTTTAGAGAGAAATTTGAAGAAAATTGAAGTTTTGGGAGTTAGGGTTTGAAAAGGGATTTTCGAATTTGATGCAGAAAAACGTAAATTTGATGTGAAATGATGCTTGAAATGTGTTTAGGGGATGATATATTGTTGAAATATGGAAGGAATTTGAGTTTAAAGCAAGATTGTTGATGAAAGGTAGTGACAGAAGAGAGAAAAACGCGAGTGAGTGAGAATAGGGCTTGAAACTGATGCTGAAAAACGTTGTTCGTGCCCTATATCTGCTCGATTCACTCGAGTGAATTCTCAAACACTCGAGTGATTTGACAAGAACACGCGAGTCTTTTTGAAAAAGACTCGAGTGATTCGAGGCTGAGAGCAGGCATTTTCAGTTTCTGAAATTCACTCGAGTGAAAAACAGAAAGACTCGAGTAAATTTCAGAACCTGAGAGCATGATTTTTCTTCAAGTTAAAAGACTCGAGTGTTTCTAGGAACACTCGAGTGAATTCATCAGACATGCCCAAAAACTTTTTCAATTTAAAGCTGATTTAAAATCGAATTAAAATACTCGAGTGGACTCTGAAAGACTCGAGTGTTTTCATCATATAGGCAATTTTAAACTCATTTTTGAACACAAATTCACAACACTATCATAGTTTAAACCAACATACACTTGGAAACAAAATCACTCACAATTAAAGTCACATATTTCATAACATCTCAAGGCACAATATCAATATCAATCAAGTTCCAAAACATATTGAGATACATTTGGTGATTGTTAAACATACTCAAATCACTTAGCTAATACTTGACTCATCTAAAATTCCAAGTTCCCTTCTAATATGATAGAAGGTATCCCTTGGTAAAGGTTTTGTAAAAATATCCGCTAATTGATTTGAGATACTTACAAATTCAATAGTACAATCACCCTTTTGAACATGATCTCTTAGAAAATGATGTCTAATTTCAATATGTTTGGTTCTTGAATGATAAACCGGATTTTTAGTTAAGTTGATGGCACTCGTGTTATCGCATTTAATAGGAACATTTTCTAATTTTACACCAAAGTCGGATAGTTGTTGTTTCATCCATAATAGTTGAGCACAACAACTTCCGGCGGCGATATATTCCGCTTCGGCGGTGGAAAGAGCAACGCAAGCTTGCTTTTTAGAAAACCATGACACTAATGAACTTCCCAATAAATGGCAAGTACCACTGGTGCTTTTACGATCAAGCTTGCATCCCGCGAAGTCGGAATCCGAGTAACCAACTAAACTAAGATTTGCATCACTAGGATACCATAAACCGGAATTAATTGTTCCTTTAAGATATTTAAAAATGTGTTTAACCACGGATAGGTGTGATTCTTTCGGATTAGCTTGAAAGCGAGCACACATGCATACACTAAACATAATATCCGGTCTAGATGCGGTAAGGTATAGGAGACTACCTATCATGCCCCTATATTTACTAACATCAACCGGTTTACCTTTGTCATCCTTGTCTAGGTAGCATGAGGTGCTCATTGGAGTGTAGGCTTCTTTGCATTTGTCCAATCCAAACTTTCCAAGGAGCTCTTTGCAATATTTCCCTTAATGCACAAAAATCCCCTCCTTGACTTGCTTGATTTGAAGTCCGAGGAAGAACTTGAGCTCTCCCAGCATGGACATCTCAAACTCCTTTTTCATCAAATTAGAAAACTTTCTACAAAGAGACTCGTTAGTGGCACCAAAGATAATATCATCAACATAAATTTGCACTAACAAAGTATCTTCTTTAGTTTTATAAATGAATAGTGTACTATCAACTTTTCCCCTTTTAATGCCATTTTCTAGTAAAAAGGAACTTAATCGATCATACCAAGCTCTAGGAGCTTGTTTCAATCCATAAAGTGCCTTTTCAATTTATAAACATGATTTGGAAATTCATGACTTTCAAAACCGGGAGGTTGCTTAACATACACTTCTTCATTTATAAAACCATTCAAGAAATCACTCTTAACATCCATTTGATAAAGAGTAAATTTCATAATTGAAGCATAAGCAAGTAAAATTCAGATTGCCTCAAGACGTGCAACCGGAGCAAAGGTTTCATCATAATCGATACCTTCCTCTTGGTTGTACCCTTGAGCTACTAATCTCGTTTTGTTTCTTATAATGAACCCGGATTCATCAAGTTTTTTTTTCTATAAATCCATTTTGTGCCAATTAAGGGATGATCATCGGGCATAGGGACTAGTTCCCAAACATCACTTCTAGTAAATTGATTAAGTTCTTCTTGCATAGCCATAACCCAATGTTCATCCTTAATTGCTTCCTTAATTGAATTCGGTTCGATTTGAGAAACAAATGAGACAAAGTGACAAATATTTTGAATTGACCTATGAGTTAATACTCCCTTTGAAAGATCTCCTATGACATTGTCAATAGGATGAGCTTTTACCGTTTTCCAAGCCGGAGCAAGTTCCTCTTTGACTTCTCCTTCATCCTTTGATTTTTCCATTTCTTTGTCACCATTTGAAAACTCAATCCCATCATCACTACCATCACATAAAACATTATCTTCTTTCGAAGACTCATTAAAAACAACATGAATAGATTCTTCAATAGTCATGGTTCTTTTGTTAAAAACTCTATATGCTTTACTATGTGAAGAATAACCCAAAAATATTCCCTCATCGGATTTGGTGTCAAATTTTCCAAGATTATCTTTTCCATTGTTCAAAACAAAAACTTTGCATCCAAAAACATGAAAATGAGAAATATTTGGTTTTCTTCCTTTGTAAAGCTCATAGGGGGTTTTCTTGAGCATGGGCCTAATTAAAATTTTATTCATGACATAACAAGTCGTATTAACGGCATCGACCCAAAAGTATTGAGGTACTTGAGAGTCATTGAGCATGGTTCTAGCAAGTTCCTCTAGCACTCTATTTTTCCGCTCTACCACTCCATTTTGTTCCGGAGTTCTTGGTGCAGAATATTGGTGCTCAATACCTTTTTTATCACAAAACCTATCAAATTTGTAGTTTTCAAATTCACCTCCATGATCGGTTCGAATAATAATCACTTTTTGATTTACTTGGTTTTCCACAAGTTTAACATGACGTTTAAAAGACTTGTAGGTCTCACTCTTTGCATTTAAAAATAATGTCCATGTAAATCTAGAGAAGTCATCAACAATCACCAATGCATAGTAGTTGCCACCAAAGCTTTTCACTTGTGATGGTCCAAACAAATCCATATGAAGCATTTCTAATGGCTTTGTTGTGGACACATCATTCTTTGAGCCAAAATGATTTTTGCTTTGTTTGCACTTTTTACAAGGTGTGCAAACTTTTTCAACTTTAAAATCAAGCTTTGGTAAACCAACAACCAAGTCTTTAGATTGTAGTTTCTTCAATTGATTTACATTTATGTGAGCGGTCCTACGATGCCATAACCAAGTGTCACTCTCTTTGCTAACTAAACAAGTAGATACCAAAGAGGTGATATTATTCAATTCAACCATGTAAGTGTTGTTCATTCTTTTTCCAACAAATTTGATAGTTTCATCTTTGTCACTTTTTATGAGAAATCGAGTAGAGGTAAAAACAACATGGTTACCAATATCACATAATTGGCTAATGCTCAAGAGATTATGTTCTAATCCTTGAACATACAAAACATTATCAATAACCAAGTTGGAAGAATTACCGACTTTACCAATACCAAGTATTTTGCCTTTGTTGTTGTCTCCATATGTGACATATCCATCTTCATGAGGAGCAAGCTCTAAGAAATGCCGCTTGTCTCCCGTCATGTGCCTTGAACATCCACTATTAAGATACCAAAGTTCCTTGCTTGTTCTAAGGCACACCTACAAAACAAAATCATTTACTTATTTTGGGTACCCAAACTATGTTGGGTCCCTTTGGGTTAGCCTTGGGAATGACTCCCTTCTCAATCCATACATAAGTGCCCTTTTGAATTCCAAAATTTTTGATGTGGCACCTATTGTTAGTATGTCCAAATTTTCCACAATAGAAGCAAGTTGGTTTCTTTGAAAAATCAACTTTAGAGAATGAACCAACTACTTTATTGTCCTTTTTCTTTTTCTTTTGGACATAACCTAAACCGGTTTTGTTTGAATTGTTTCTTGTAGAACTAATCAACCGATTTAAGTTTCTATCACTATTGTTGAAAGTGTTGAGTTTTCTTTTCAAATCATTTACTTCCCTTTCAAGTTCAACACATTTCTCACAAAGAGTGATAGTCTCATGATGATTTGCACATTCACAAGCATGACTAGAGTCAACAAGTTCCAAAGAAGCATTTTGAAGTTTCAAGTCATTTATGGTTTTCTCTAATTCATTAATTTCTTTTTGATACTCCAAAAGTTTCTTTCCTTTTTCTTTGTTGACTTTAACAAGCTTTTCAAATTGTGTCAACATTTCATTGTACTCATTCAACAAATCATCATAAGAAATAGTGAGAGAGGAAGAGTTAGAAGATTGAGATGATACCTCATCCTCACTATCACCATGTTCACTTGAGGCTTCATTTGTGGTCCTAGCCATGAGACAAAGGTTTGCAACTTCGTCATCCGAGCTACTTGATGAGGACTTTGAGTCCTTCTCCGGTGCATCCCACACAATGTAAGCTCTCTTACCCTTACTTTCTTGGGTCTTCTTGTCATTCTTATTTAAGTATGTGGGGCATTCCATCTTGATATGTCCAATGCCTCCACATTCATGACATTTCACTCCTTCACTTGTACTCTTGTTCCTTGATTTGTAATTTTTGGGTCTTTTATCTCTTGATGATGATGAACCACCACTCTTCTTGCCCTTGAGGAATTTGTTGAATCTTTTGGCAAATAATCCAATTTCCTCCTCATTAAGTGCATGATCAGAGTTGTCACTTGTAGAGTCATCTTCAACCTCCTTTGAAACTTTAGTTGAGACCTTGAGAGAGATGCTCTTCTTCTTTTTGTCCAACTCCTCATGAGTGCTTAGTCTTGATAGTTCTATTTCATGTTCTTTAAGCTTTCCAAATAAGGTGGCCAAGTCCATGGTGTTCAAATCCTTGGACTCTTTGATTGCGGTCACCTTAGGTTGCCATTTCCTATCAAGACATCTCAAAATTTTGTGAGTAGTTTCACCATTACGAAATTGCTTTCCTAGAGAAATCAAGTGACTAATGATATGTGAAAATCTCTTTTGCAAGTCATCAATAGATTCATTAGGGAGCATGTGAAATAATTCATAATCAAGAGTCAAAGAGTTTAATCTTGCATATTTTACTTCACTAGTTCCCTCATGAGTGACTTGCAAAGTTTCCCACATTTCCTTAGCCGACTTGCATTGGCAAACCCGATAGAATTCATCATGGGATAAAGCGGAGAAGATGATACTGTTAGCCTTTAAATCATAGGATACTTTATTTTTATCATCTTCATTCCAACTTCCCCTTGGAACTATAACGGATTCACCGTTTATCACTCTTCTAGGAATATGAGGACCATTTTCTATTGCATCCCAAATATCGGTATCTATTGCTTCAACAAATACTCTCATCTTGATCTTCCAATAAGAGTACCCTTCACCATTAAATAGTGGAGGGCGGTTTATTGAGGATCCTTCTCCTCCAAAGTTATTGCTAGAGCCCATAGTTTCCAAAGGATCTTTTCGAAAAAGCTTTTACGCTCGATCTTTCGACCGAGCTCTGATACCACTTGTTGGAAACCAACAAGCGGGCTTAGCAATTACTAGAGGGGGGTGAATAGTAATCGAAATGCAACAGTGACTGATTTTCGGATGTAATTAAGATATACTTGATTAAGTGCTGATTTTTCTGTTTCAGGCCAAAAAGACTCGAGTGTTTTGAGGAATACTCGAGTGATTTGCTGAAGAACACTCGAGTCTTTTCAAGAACACTCGAGTGTTTTGTGCAGAATGCAGAAAATCAGTTTCAGAAAAATTGGCACTTGAATCACTATAAAATTACCCAGTCCAGAACAGATTTACAGTAGAGTAGTATGCAATTAAACAAAGCTAAAACAACAAACAAACAACTTAATTGCAGCGGAATTACTACTCAAAATAAAAGCCCCTTTTCTCAAGAACTTAGTTTAGGTTTTGACTTGAAAGTTAAGAAAGCAAAAATAAGAGCACACCACCAATTTTATACTGGTTCACACCCAATATAGAGTGCTACTCCAGTCCCCCTAAGCACCTTAGGAGAGTTTTATAATAGTCAAGTTGTTAGAAAATACAAAGGATTAAATGAGATGCCTCACTCAACCTAACCCTTTCAAGAGTGTACCAAACTCTTGAATTTCTACCCCAACTTGATTTTGGTGATGAAGAACTCCTTCTTCTTTAAGCTCCTTGAATCCTTCAAGAGCCCACCAAGCTAAGAACTTCTTAGTCTTTGCTTGAGAACCTCTCAAGACTTGATAATCCCTAAGACCCACTTAGGAATACTTGGTAATCAACCAAGATTTTGGAACAAGATGAATAAGTGTTTTGGAGAAGAATTACAACAATGATTTCTCCTTACAATTAAGCACAAACTCTAACTCTAAGACAATGTAAGAACAATGAATGATTGAATGAGTTAGAGAGGATTTTTCACTTGAGAGAGAAAATGACAAAGAGAATGTTAAGCTTGAATGTGTGCCAAGGTTTTTTGACAAAATGCTCACTATTCAGAATATATGGAAGAGCATGAGAAAATGAAATTCCCCATTTTTGTCCTTTTCTAACGTTTAAAAAATTTGCTGTCAGACACAAGACACTCGAGTCTTTTTGGATTCACTCGAGTCTTTTGGTCTGACTCTGATAGTGATGCTTTTGTACTTGAACCCAACAGATATATCTCTGATTTTAGGCAAAACACTCGAGTCTTTCTAGGAATACTCGAGTATTTTGATCAGACCTGATAAAAAATAAGTTTTTCCAAAAATTATTTTCAATTCTCTTCTCAAGTATTAATCCTAATTAATCTCAACCCTTTTTCATGCATTATAATTACTTATCCTAGGTTGAGATAAACTCCTAAGCTACCCACTCTCATACATAAGAATAAAATTACAATTAAATTAAAAAGAGAATGCTAGCTAATTATTTGCACTTGATCCACTTGGCTTGTTGAGCTTGAATTCTTCACTTTAAATCCATGATTTAATTACATTGTCATCATCAAAACATTAACCACCTAAATGGAGAATTGATTCTACACAACACCCAAACTTAAAAAAGGTAAATCTATTACTATTATCTATTACTATTATTAAAAAAAAAAGGTTTTTTTAACTAATTTAACTACTTATTAGTTTGTGTAAATTATCTTATGACAAAAATACCCCACTACTTTTATCAAATTACAATAACAACCAAAAAACCATCCAAAAAAATAACCTCCCTCCCTCTTTTTCTCTCTCATAAACAGTATTGTTTTTTCCTTTATCTCACCGTTATCTTTTTTTTATTTTTTTCTTTGTTTAGCCTCTTCGCATTATTATGCTTTTTCGTTTATTTTTTTATTTTTTATGTTTAGATTGAAATGGATGATGGCATAATACTCATGAAATTATGAAAATCCTGAAGGAATTATGATACGTTGTTCCATGCATTTTCCTTTTAATTATTTTTTTCCTTGATCAGGTTGGAATGGATGATAGCATACATAATATATAGATAATACTCATGAAATTATCAAAATATTGAAGGAACTATACATGCTATGTTGTACCATCTTTCTTTCTATTTTTTTGTAAGATTACATCTTGAAGTGCTATTCTTGGTAAATATCTTTGTGCCATGTTAAGCTTAAAGAATTAGTATTAATTCAGTTTTGTTATCTTTCCATTATTATTAATTAGCTTCTTCTCATTACTGTAGAGTTTGAAGCCAGAGGGAATGTTTTGATGAGACAAAATGATTAGGATTGGGCTTTATATGGTGCAATGCGTATTACATGTGGAGGGACGTTCTTTTCTTTTTTTAATACATAACATATATGTTGCACTGTCATTGATTTATTTGCTATAATTATCCATTTTATTGATTTTTTTTATTTTTTTTTCTTATCTTTTTTGTAAGGGATGTTGCTGATCTATTTACAAACACTATGAAAGGGAAATTAAATTTGGGAGCCAAGATTCTTCAAGTTCGTGGAGTGGGGAAAGTCTATGCAACTGTTCAGTCTTAGAGAAGGGGAGAAGTGTTGAAAGCATTGTAATGTTACTTATCAATCACATCTGATCCTATTGTTGGCCTCCTCTTCATATCCACACATAAAGTTGCTTTTTGTAGTGACATATCTATTAAGATCTCTTTTCCAAAAGAAGGATTGAGGAGACGGTGATTTTCTCATATTGTAATATTTTTATTATATCTACGCAAAAGCTTCATGTCTCTATTTTAATTTTTTTTTATTTACAACAGAACCATAAATGGGGAGCATTATTATATGCCGCAATAAATCATATTTGGTTTGAAACAAATTACATGATAATGAGCATTTTAACATATATATATAACATTCATAAAAACCGATTTTGAGATATATTATTATACTATAAATCACTCTTAATGATAAAAACACGACAATGGGAATGCGGGGCGACAATGCCTGTCGACACGCTAGTTATATATAAAAAAAAGGTTTCTTTAACTGTTTTTAACTAGATTACCTAAAAAAAGTGTACATAATTTTGTTATTCCAATCATATCCTCAACTATTAGCAAAATTTACATACTGGGCAAGGCAAGAAACTCCCACCTATAACTGCTCCTTTACTTTGGAAAAATAACCACCCAAACTTCTGATTTCTTCTCTGCTTATATTATACTTACAAACTGCTATGGCTTTCTCAAAAGGGAGATGTTATTTGCACCCTAAACACTATTACTTACACCCAAGTTTTATAATTTTTTACACCAACTTTCCAAAAATACCCTTAACCTATTTCTCACACCCATATATTTGTTATTTACACCCGCTCTTATTATTTACATCCTAAAGCTATATATATATATATATATCAATACTCATACCCTTTATATTCCTACTCACACCCACTTTCTTCTTCCTGCAAACCTTCTTCACTATAAAAACCCTATATTCTTCTCCATACAAATCCTGCTCACTAAAACACAATAATCTCGTCCACGTTACTAACAGGCGACATTCGGGGGTCATAGGCCGACCTCGCTTCGCCTCAACCCTTACCAGTAGTCAACCAACCACAACGAGTCAACACTCACCTAGCTGATCGTACACTCGGCCTCCTCTCGGGTTTGAAGGACTTCGGACCGACCTTTGAAGGGCTACACCAACCTCGCACCGACATCAGGATATCTCTGTCACCTCATGCCGAGCATCATGCTTAAACTGCCTCATACCAAGTCGGTGCTTCCACGGGTCCGAGCCCTGAGGTCCAAACCGACCATACGACTCAACGGATTAGCTTGAGCTCTCTAGTACAGGATAAGGATGAATTACTCATCCCACTTATCCTTTAAGAGCCACGTCAGCCCTACTGGGCCAAACAATCCCGTAAGGCACTACCTCACTCCTTCTCCCATAAATACACCCCTTCCACAAGGGCTAAGCCATCGGCACCTAGCTCCGCTCTCGGCCATCGATGGAGACAGATGAATTAGCTTATTGCTCTGACGAAGTCAATTAGTTTGATAAACTCGGTGCTCGGAGTGCTATCTGGTCGAATCGATCGTTACTCAGAATCTTAGTTCTATTTGTCGGCAGAAGATCGGATCAGTCAATGTTCATAATCTCAGTGCAGAATGGTCGGCGTAAGATCAGCTCGGTCAAATTAGGATCAGATCCGTTATACAAGTCCCCTAGCTCGGCAAGACGCTTTGACAGATGCCGAGTTCACTAACTGCTGTTCAGCTTCGGCATCAAACAACAGTTAAGACGGAATTGATTGAAATCAAATCTGATCCAAAAGTGACAGTTGGAAAAGCAATAACTCTCAGAATCTTTCCTAATTCGGTGACTCCATTTCCTCCCTGATCTTTGGGGATTTTGGAGACTATAAAGGGAGCTTATGATTCAGACAGAGAACACACGAGAAACAGAACATACATACACGTGAAACAAAATCAATCATCTCTATCAAACCAAAATACTCAATTGGTTTTTCACACTTTCATATTAATATTCAATTGAGGTTCTACTTGTGTTAATTTGGGTTGTAATCCGCACAAATCAAGAAGGTGAAAGTTCATACAACAAACAACAACAAATCTGATCTCAGCTCGGTGAAGGTTTCATCGAGAGTGGCTGGTGAAGGTTTCACCGCAAGAGGAGGAGTCTTTGAAGGTTTCAAGAAACTCCATCCGTGGAAGTGTTGAAGAGGTTCTTCAGCCATCAATTTAATTGGGGTAGACTTCAAGAGTTTGGTACACTCTTGAAAGGGTTAGGTTGAGTGAGGTTCACTTGTAAATCCTTGTAACCGATTAAATTGATTTTGAGTAAAAGCTCCCTAAAGTTTAGGGGGGACTGGACGTAGCTCTCAAGGGTGAGAGTGAATCAGTATAAAATTTATGTGACTCTTCCTTTTTAACGCTTTCTGCATTATCTATTTATTTGGTCGTCTGCATTGTCCGAGTATTTTAGTCGTTCTCGTCGTACCTTAATCTGATCGAATCGTGCTTGCTGTGAATCCCCTGCAAAACTGGTTTTTGTGTGTTGTAGCTCGGATAATCGATTATCGGTATAGATAACCGATTATGTCATTCTGCTCGGCACAAAATCTGACTCTTTTATAAAATCAGCGGGCATCATTTTAACTATTTCAATTATATCCAAAAAATTAATACTATTGCTTCCAACTACTATTCACCCCCCTCCAGTAGATTGTTAGGCCGCTTGTTGGTTTCCAACACCAAGCCTTAATTGTAACTATCAGGCAATCATTTTTCTCCTGAACATAATGAAGGAAAAAAATTAATTGAAATACTTAAGAGAGAAAGCCACATTAGCAAACAAAATGCCGCTCGTGCATCAATCTGTTGCAGTTCTATAACCAAGACAGGAAGCACAAAGTGCATTATCGTCTTGATACCTTAATCAAATCAATATTCTAAGCTCATTTGTACAGAACTATCTCATATGTCACTTGATATTTTGTCAGTCAAATAACATGGCTAGAGTTAAGAACTAAAGAACAAATTTTACATACAAAGTGACTAAGAAAAAAAGAGATAAAAAAAGACTTCCAAAAAAATGCAAAACTTGAATGAATAAACAGAGAATAAGGCAAAAAATGTAAAATTCATATTACCCTTCTTTCCTCTATCTTCCACTTCATGATAACCATGAATTTTTTAGAATGGGAATTATATGTCAAGGAAAGTCTTGATGAGTTACAGTAGTTCTTTTGGTGAGATGATTAGTACAGGCAAATCTTTGTTACACTAAAGTATAATATACAGAAAGCATTTCATTATTTTACAAGATCTTTGTAATATAGTCATTGTTCAGAAATTTTCTGTATATAATATGTATGTAAAACAGAAAACCCATCATTGAGAGAAATACCCAGGGATTTAAAAGTCTTTTCCAATTCCTCTTTCCTCTGGGCCATGGACAATAACTTGAAAATCGTTTACCTCCGTGCCAGTTTCATTGCATCCTTCATCAAGGCCCATTGCTTCCAAACTGGCATAGGGGGAGACGTTTCCTCGTAATCCTCCATGTTTAATCTCTTCCCTTTGAAGGCCTGAGTGGGGAACTTAGATAGGGTGACGTGAATTTGATTTTCCCTTATCTAATCCCCTTTAATCCTCCATGCTTAATCTCTGAAAGCCTCTTGCTTCTTGTTGCCTTCAAAGACCTTTTCCTCTTTCCAGAAATCACTGAAGTTTTTTTTATCATTTTGGTCATTTTTGCACTCTTTGCTTCGTGGTTTCCATGCCTTTGAAATGATATATTTATAGCCCCAGGGTGTCATTATGGCTGATTTGATGGCTACCTTGTTTAGCGTGAAACGCCGTCCATCAATTAATAACTTTCTTCTCTCTCTTCTTCGTTTCTTGACATATGCCTTGGGAACTCTGCCAACTAGTTGATGATCCTTCGATACTGACCTTTCCTGTTCTCCAACATTCTTCTGACTTCGACTTCGACACTCTTCCCACTTCGATCTTCCGAAAACTATTGAACTCCTCTACCTTCTTCGACATTATAATCAGTATCGACCCACGTATACACCCGTCGAAATCACCTTTAAGATATTAAAACTAAGTACACCTCCTTCGACATCTATATGTATTTGATATATCGATACATACAAAACATCATTCGAAGTCACTTTTAGCCCTAATACCTTAAGTACATCTCCTTCGGCATTACTTATGGTTTCGATATGCATTAAATACGTCGATTCAAAATATCCCACAAACACAGGAGAAAATACTATCTTACAATCACATAGTAATAATAATTAGGACACGTTTCTCAAAAAAAAATTTAGGACACGGGGTTGATAAATATAATGAATTAATTTAGAGGTTGTGAACCCCTTATATATATTTTGTACTTCTATTTTTTCCTTTAAAAATAAATATGATATCCGGAAAAAAATCGTCTAATCAAATTCTGTTTAGCAAAATTTTTGTTTAGAAAATTATGTTTCGGAGAGCATCATTTAAAAAAATTCAAAAAGAAATTTTTTTCATTTATGAAAATGAAAAATGTTTGAGAGTAATTTTCTTTTGAATAAAACTAAAATGTTTCATGCTTAGAAATAATTTTTTTTAAACTTAAACATTAAAAAAAAATATATGGCCCCGTTTGGGATGGCTTTTAGTTTTGAGTTTTAAAATTTTAAAAAACCAAAACTCATTTCTAGTTTTATAATGCTGGTTTCAAATTATTTTTGTTTTTCAGTTTTCAAAATTATTTCTAAACTTATAATTTTTATAACGCTCATACATACCATATTATTATACACCACTATAGACATTACCATTTTGTATGCCACCACCATTATTTAATCTACATATCATCTTATTCACCACCATAGACACTACCATATTGTGTACCACTACCATTATTTAATAACAACTTCCATGTGGTTGTTGTCATTATTTGCTGGAAGTGGTGGTCGCTGTTATAGTGATTATAGTATAGAGTCACAATTTTTGTACCACCACTATTCAATAACAACTTCTATGTGGTTGTTGTCATTATTAGTTAGAGATGGTGGTCGTTGTTATAGTGGTTGTAGTATAAAGTGATAATTTTTATGATGTTGGTAGAGGAGAGATTGTGAAGGATGTGGTAGTGGTAGTGGTGATGGAGACAAAAGGTGATAGTTAGGGTGGATATGGAGGTGGTGGTTGTAACGCCCCAAATATTACGTCCACTTATTTATATTAAAAAATACGGGTTTATTCTATTTTATTTTATTTTTTTAAAAATAAACTTAGAACGTTACACTACAAGGAAAAACCAAAATAGCGACGGATTTTAGCGAGGGCAAATTTCCGTCGCTAATCTGTCGCTAATTAGCGAGGGACATGCGAGGGTTTAGCGAGCGAAAGCGAATTCCCTCGCAAAGAGAAACAATTATCATTTTGCGACGGATTTGCGATGGATTTGTGACGGATTAACGAGAGATTATTTTAAGCAATTTTGGCGAGGGACATTTTCCTCGCAAATCCGTCGCTAGGTAGTTTGCGAGGGCATGCTTCCGTCGCAAGCCGGTCGCACGAATTACTTTAAACAAAATTTGCGACGGAAATGCTACCAATTAGCGAGAGATTATTTTTAGCAATTTTGGCGAGGGACATTTTCCTCGCAAATCCGTCGCTAGATAGTTTGCGAGGGCATGTTTCCGTCGCAAGCCGGTCGCCACGAATTCCTTTAAACAATATTTGCGACGGATTAGCGAGAGATTATTTTAAGCAATTTTGGCGAGGGACATTTTCCTCGCAAATCCGTCGCAAGGTAGTTTGCGAGGGCATGGTTCCGTCGCAAGCCGGTCGCACGAATTACTTTAAACAAAATTTGCGACGGAATTGATACCAATTAGCGAGAGATTATTTTTAGCAATTTTGGCGAGGGACATTTTCCTCGAAAATCCGTCGCTAGATAGTTTGCGAGGGCATGTTTCCGTCGCAAGTCGGTCGCCACGAATTCCTTTAAACAATATTTGCGACGGATTTGCGACGGATGAGCGAGAGATTATTTTAAGCAATTTTGGCGAGGGACATTTTCCTCGCAAATCCGTCGCTAGGTAGTTTGCGAGGGCATGTTTCCGTGGCAAGCCGATCGCCACGAATTGCTTTAAATTTTCCAAATTGTTGGCGAGGGAATAGTTTCCTCTCAAAGCCGTCGCTATAAATACATTTTTAAAACATTGAAGTTTGCGAGGGCATATTTCTCTTGCAAATCCGTCATCACAAATTCTTTTATGCTATCAAATCGTTTGCGAGGGAATATTTTCCTCGCCAATCCGTCGCTAGGTATGCATTTTAATGAAATAAAGTTTGCGAGGGCATCTTTCTCTCGCAAATCCGTCGCCACAAATTCCTTTACGTACGCGATCAATTTTTTTGCGAGAGAATAGTGTCATCTCAAATCTGTCGCTACGAATACATTTGTATAACAATAAAGTTTGCAAGGGCATGTTTCTCTCGCAAATTCATCGCCTCAAATTCCTTTATGCTATCAAATCGTTTGCGATGGAATATTTTGCTCGCAAATTCGTCGCTAGGTATGCATTTTAATGAAATAAATATTATTTTATTTGTTGTTTCTAGGTAAACCATTTTGTCCCCAACATCCACCGCCATGTCCATTGTTCACCACCACCCGACGACTAATGCAACTTCGTTAACCACCAAAATCACGTCCTCCGTTCTGACCACTGTCATAATAACAAACCTGGTTGAATCCAAAACAAGTAAGAAGAAGTAACCTAAAACGAGTTGATCCAGATGATTAAACTGGTAAAATTGGTTCCGGTTCGAAGTAGTGTATATATATATATACACAGAGCAGAAATGCAAAACTCAAGACACTAAGAATTGAGCATAAATGCAAAAACAAAGAGAGACAAAAAAGAAAGTGGCAGAGGAGCAAAAGGAAACCCTAATCATGTGTAAGTTCACCAAAAGGAGATTGTTTCAATGAAGATGCATGGTGCCATTAGCCGAAACAAAGGAAAGTAATGGTTTTTTTTATTGTAATACCTTTCTTATAATGTAGTTGCTCATATCGTGTGTACGGATTAAAGAGCATAAGTTAAATAAAAAATTAAAAATAACGAAAAATTGTTGGGGGACATAAAATTTCAATATCTAAATTTATATAAAACGAAACTACATTAAAAAAAAAACTACAAAGATAAAAAAATTATTATTTATATTTATTTTAAAACCTAACCCAATATAAAAAAAAGAAAAAAAGAAAAACCTAACCCTAGAATACACTAAGTCTAAAGTTCCCTAAATCGGCCTATACTACTCCTTCTTCTTCCTTCATTCCATGAAACCCTATTCTTCTTTCTTCTTGAGTCTTTGCCGCCGCCACCTCCCCCTATACTCCTTCTTCTTCCTTCATTCCAAAGTGACTCGTTTCTCCCTCTTCCTTGTCCTCGTGGCTGAGCCACCACTGGGCCGTTTCTTTTCCTTTTTCTCTTGCTCGTCGTTCCTTTCTCTCGCAGGCTCCCTCCACTGTTTCTCATTCCCGCGAGCCTTCTCTCTCGGGGGACCATTCGCAAGTCTTCTCTCTCTTAGACGTTGCGAATACCGAGCATTATTGAAGAGAATTTGTTTGTGAAAATATCCTCGTTTATTATTGAGTAAGTGGTGATAAAATACTACAATAACATAGTTTTAACTTCATTCCCATAACAACACTATTATAAAAACTATTTAAAATAACCAAAATTTTAATCCCAATTTTGTGTATAACTAGGATCAAATATAAATTGTAATAAACATATTATAAAATAGGAGAAGTTGAGGGTTAATCTTACTTTTCCTCCAAATGATAGTTTTTCCCTCCGAATTTCCTTTCTAATATCGTTAAACGAGACTAATAAAAATGATAGAAAAATATAAATTAAACAAAATAATAAAAGAAAAGTCTAATAAAAATATATACATCCGAAATATTTTAGCAAGAAATTATCAATACAAGTGAAATTTCAACCAAAAAGTTTTATTCAAAATATTAAAATAAAAAATTATCATTTTAATCCATATATATTTATTCATTTGTATCTGTAGTTTTATTTTTCCAATTTGCATAAGCTCATTTCAATTTCTAATAAAACTTAATTACCTTTTTCCTAGTAAAAAATAATAAAAAATAAAAAATTCTAATACAAAACCACTGAAAATTTAGAGGGATTGGTCAAGGACCAAACAAGAACTAAGTAAAAAAAAAGGGAAAAAAACATAAAAAAGTTTTAGTTACTATGTAGATGCAAAGTTTTGTAATAAAAAAAAAAAAGAGTAGATGCAAAGTAATGAACAACACGTAGTCATTTACTAAACAAAAGAAAACATATCATCAGCTCATCACTTCAACTTGCAAATATACTGAGGAGTGCCTTTTCATATACTGAGGAGTGTCTTTTCATATTTCCCCTTTTCCACCATCAGATCATTTCCATCCCTTCCAAGCACCAAACATGCCTTCTTAGACCCCCCACCGAAGCTCCAACCCCAGCTCACCGCCGCTCCAACCCCAGCTCTGCATGCCTTCCCTCCAACCTTCTCTCGACTTCGACTTGGTGAGTAGCAATTTTGATTACAAAACCCCAAATCCCCAAATCTCTCGAAACCCCCTTCTCTTTTCTACTTTTTTCATTTTAAGTTGAGTTGTGTATTTTCTGTTGATTTATGGGAAAGGGCTTTCAATGATGCTTGTGAAAGGCATTATGGGTTTCCTCATTTCTGTACATGGCAAGTTCATTGTGTTGGATAATATCTCCCTGATTGGTTCTTCTATAGTTGTCTATTTGAACTTTATCATATAGAATGATGATTATGTTCACCTTTATAGTCTGCATAAGCATGCTGTTCTTTGAACCTAATGTCATCATAAGCTTTTCATTGATATACATATATGTACAGAAGACGTAGTAAGTAGAATTTGTGTTATATTAAGGACCGGAAGAGTATAAAATGGTGTTATTATATCAATTATCAAGAGTAAAGTTTGATGTGTTTTAGTTTAATCCTAAGAAAACATGAAAAAAGTTCCTATTTCTGTCATTGGACGTCTGAAACTGAAAGTCGACAAGAACGATTTAAATTGATTAATTTTGAGTTCCCCAAACTTTGAGTTGGGATATTGTAATCCTGACATGGCAAGTTTTGAACTTAGCTACTACATACCTGAGACTATCTTAATTGTATTTATCTCTTATTTTTGACCTGCAAGATTTGCATTATGGGTTTCCTCATTTCTGTCCATGGCAAGTTAGTGGAACCAAATTTATGAGTGTATAATTATAATTTTTCCATGAATTTCTTATTTTTATTGCTCTCACATGCCTATATTTTCAGTGATATCAATAGCGTTATTTTCATTGATAGCTCCCTTTGATTGATATGCCTATATCATTTTCCACTAGTAGCTTGCTAAAATAATTTTTACTACTAGTTTTTTCTTATCTACACTTTCTGAAATATTGGTTCCTTAATGCAGTTTCACTTTCCAGAAGGGTGGGCTTTGTTTTATTTCTGAACGTTTTATCTGGTGTCGTTCTCTGGGGTTGCTATTGCCTCCTCTTTTGCTGAAGTTACTACTGACTTCAGTGTCCTTGTAAGGATTTATTTCACCTTCTCTCTGTGCTATTTTTTTTTATTGTTCACTGCAAGTCCATTATTCATATATTTCAAATACAAGTATCAATCTTTTTTTTTCTGCAAAGTAGTGTTGGTGTAGATTTAAGTGTGACTATTTTTTCTGTTGATTTATGGGAAAGGGCTTTCAATGATGCTTGTGAAAGGCTTTGTCCTCTTCGAGGTGGAGGGCATGAGTGTGGTTGCTTGCCTGTGATAGCTAGATTGGTACTATAGTTGGCTTTGACATTATGTATATGTAGTTATATAACATGGCAAAACTTTTAGTCTGCTGTCCTCGCCACTCCAATGTTTAAAATCTAGAAATGTTGGACTTTTGCGGTTAGAGGGTGTTTATTTTGAACATATATGTAGTTAATCTGTCTATTCTCTAATTTAGGAAAAAGGGAATTGATGTGCATGTGATGATGATATAAGACGAAATGTTGGACTTTTGCGGTTAGAGGGTGTTTATTTTGAACATATATGTAGTTAATCTGTCTATTCTCTAATTTAGGAAAAAGGGAATTGATGTGCATGTGATGATGATATAAGATATAAGGTGTAAGTGTTGCACTTCAGTAATAACATAGAAAGGTAATAGATTGAAGAAAATATTGAAGTAGTTTCTGCCATTGCTTTGTGAAAGTGGCGGAATATTAGGCTCACTGCTGTCTTTGTTTTTAAAGCATCACTGTAATGTTTAGAACTTAGATACTACATACCTGAGACTATCTTAATTGTATTTATCTCTTATTTTTGACCTGCAAGATTTGCATTATGGGTTTCCTCATTTCTGTCCATGGCAAGTTAGTGGAACCAAATTTATGAGTGTATAATTTTATTTTTGCCATGAATTTCTTATTTTTATTGCTCTCACATGCCTATATTTTCAGTGATATCAATAGCATTATTTTCATTGATAGCTCCCTTTCATTGATATGCCTATATCATTTTCCACTAGTAGCTTGCTAAAATAATTTTTACTACTAGTTTGTTCTTATCTACACTTTCTGAAATATTGGTTCCTTAATGCAGTTTCACTTTCCAGAAGGGTGGGCTTTGTTTTATTTTTGAACGTTTTATCTAGTGTCGTTCTCTGGGGTTGCTATTGCCTCCTCTTTTGCTGAAGTTACTACTGACTTCAGTGTCCCTGTAAGGATTTATTTCACCTTCTCTCTGTGCTATTTTTTTTATTGTTCACTGCAAGTCCATTATTCATATATTTCAAATACAAGTATTAATCTTTTTTTTCTGCAAAGTAGTGTTGGTGTAGATTTAAGTGTGACTATTTAAATGTTATCTCATCACTCGCACCTTCAATTTATCACTAATTTATCACTAATTTATCATTGTTGCATAAAATCTATTTGAACTTCTTATGTGTTGGTTTGATTTATTAATTTGAATTTAAATACAAAGCTTTCTAAAAGACATTTTTAATTAGAATTTAAAATCCTCGTTCTATAAAGAGATCATGAGAACTGATCGAAGTTGGATGCTACGGAGAAAGGATCACACCGGCATTGTAAGAGAAGAATTCTCTAATGGAGTTAGAGAATTCATGAACGTTGTTCGAGAACACCCGTGCTGATAGAAAAGGTTGCATTCCTTGTTCTTGTGCTAGATGTACAAATCGTTTTTGGCGCGACTCATTTACCGTAGAACGACACCTATATAACTACGGATTTGTGGATGATTATGATAATTGGACAATTCATGGTGAGGAGAGATGGGAGGATAGTGGTCCAACAATCGTTACCCAAGTCCATGACGAGGAGAACAGGAATCCATATGTGGATATGGTGATGGATGCTGCTGGTGATACATTAAACAATGAATCAGAAGATTTAGAAGAGGATCCAAATCCGTCAGCATCGAAGTTTTACGACATGTTAAAGGATGCTGATGAGCCTTTATGGGATGGTTGTAATAAGCATTCAATACTGTCAGCTGTAACACAACTCTTGAATTTGAAGTCAGAGTATGACATGAGCATAAGTTGTTATGATCGATTGATTTCCTTAATCAAAAGCATGCTTCCGGAGTCCGAAAAGTTACCTGAAAATTATTACCAATCAAAAAGTATGGTTAGTGAGTTGGGCTTAGGATATGAGAAGATAGATGCATGCAAAAATCATTGCATGTTGTTTTACAGAGAATATAGTGATCCCTCTGTCTCAGCTTGCTTGGTATGTGGACATCCGCGATTTAAACCCAAGACAAAAAATGCTATACACAACAGAAAGATGTTCCCTATTCAATTTTGCGATATTTTCCCATTGTTCCAAGACTTCAGCGTCTCTTTTTGTCTAAAGATACTGCAAGATATATGCGTTGGCATGTGGATGGAGTGCGTGCAAATGAACCTGTGATGATTCATCCTGCTGATGCTGAGGCTTGGCAGAAAATTGACCAAACCTATCCAACATTCGCAGAAGAGTCTCGCAATGTTAGGCTTGGACTGTGCACAGATGGCTTCAATCCATTTAGTCATTCATCTACCCCGTATTCATGTTGGCCTGTTTTTGTCACACCATACAATCTTCCCCCAAGCATGTGTATGAAAAGGGAATACATATTCCTCAGTCTTCTAATTCCTGGTCCGAAGTCTCCTGGAAAAAACTTAGATGTTTATCTCAGACCTTTGATTGATGAGCTAAAGATGTTATGAGATACTGGAGTAAACACTTTTGATGCCTGGAAAAGGCAAAATTTCAATATGAAAGCAGTGTTGTTGTGGACAATTAGTGATTTTCCTGCTTATGGAATGTTGTCTGGGTGGAGCACTCATGTAAAACTCTCTTGTCCTTATTGCATGGACAATACTAAATCATTTCAATTGAAGTATGGTCATAAACCTTGTTGGTTTGATTGCCATCACCAATTTTTGCCTATGGATCATCCATTTCGTCGTGATAGAAACTCTTTTAGGAAGTCTACAGTTGAAAATACTCCGCCACCGCAACGATTGAGTGGGGAAGATGTGTTACGTGAAGTTAGTAAATTTCAAGAATTTCCCTTTGGCTTGTGTTCAGGTAACCATAAACAACCCGGTTTTGGCATACTACACAACTGGGTGAGGATGAGCATATTTTGGGAATTACCTTATTGGCATGTTAATTTGATACGTCATAATTTGGATCCTATGCATATTGTGAAGAATTTTTTCGATAATACCTTCAACACTGTCGCAGACATAAAGGGCAAGACAAAAGACAATACAGAAGCAAGAAAAGATTTGAAGTTGATATGTAGACGCCCCAACTTGGAGTTGATAGCGGATGATGGGAAGGGTCACAAACCAAAGGCTACATATTGCGTGAACACAAATGATTCGAGAATTGTGTTTGAGTGGTTAAAGGAGTCAAAGTTTCCTGATGGGTACGTGTCAAACATCTCACGTTGTATTAATTTAGACAGTGGGAAGATATATGGAATGAAAAGCCATGATTGTCATGTATTTATGCAACGACTAATTCCTTTGGCATTTCGACATTTGCTGCCAAAACCAATATGGGAAGCATTAGCAGAACTCAGCTTGTTCTTTAGACAACTTTGTGCAAATGAGATAAGTACTTTGACCATGGAGAAGGCAGAACTTTCCATCATTGAAACAGTTTGCAAGCTAGAAAAGATTTTTCCACCCGAATTCTTTGATTCGATGGAGCATTTGGTTGTGCATCTTCCTTATGAAGCTAAGGTTGGAGGTCCTTGTTAGTTCCATGGTGAATGTTTTGATAATGACAAAAGGTTACAAAGTGTTTTGAACAAGCTATCATGTGTTGATCAAGTTTCAAGTTCAACAAGCAACAACAAACATCAAATGAAGAAGAGAGAAAGCAAGCTCATGAAGACATAGTTTGAGTGTAATTGTAATTGTTTTATCTTTTGCCTCTCAAGCTTCTTAGGTCTTTTATTTGGGTAGATTATTTAGAGGGTAGTGAATCTCTATCATAGTCATGATTTAATCATAATTTGAGTTTTCACTTAACCTAGAATCAATAGGTGGCTTAAAGGTTTGAAAGGAAAGGTTTAGTTTTGAGAAAACAAGTTTCTAAAATGTGCAGTATGGATTTAATCGATTAAGGATGAATTTAATCGATTACTACTCGATTAAGTGAAGATTTAATCGATTAAACACTGCTGAACTGGTTTTTTTAAAATACGATTTTCACTTCTCAAAATCAGTTTTCAAGTGCTACAACTTTTGGGTATTCTATATAAACTTATTCCTAACCTTTGTGATTAGTTACATCACTTTCATAATCAATTTTACAAGAATCAAGCCACTCTATTCTCTCTCAATTTCAAAGATCAAAGCTTTCATATTTTCATATTCTTTGATCAAGAACCTTTGAATCTCTTATTGTGAATTGTCATAGCTATTGATTGAGATTCATAGGATTGTTATTGTGTTTTCAATTGTGTTGTAATCTTTGCAAGAAGGCAAGCCAACTACAACAAACAAAGAAGACTTGGTGTGTCGTTTATCATCAAGCAAGTTCATTCAAGCAATTGAAGAAGAAGAAAGTCTTGGTTGTGAATCAAGCAAAGTGAAGCCTTGGTGTGTGGATTATCATCAAGCAAAGAAGACTTGTTGTGTCGATTATCAACAAGGGGTAGAGGTTAGATTAGAGAGAAGATCAATAGGATTACAAGGCAAGGGTGTGGTATCTCTTGTAGGCTAGCAAGAAGGGAGTCTTGTGAGGCATTTACTTGTAATTTGAGAACTCTAATTCCTCATAGTGAAGAATCTCTCTTGGTTGAAGAGGGGACTGGATGTAGCTTTCAAGCGGATGAAAGTGAACCAGGATAAATCACTGTGTCGTATCTCTAAACCCTTAACTCTTTACATTCAAGTCATTGATTGTGTTCTTGATTGAAAACCTAGAAAAGAGTGATTTTCATAATTGATTGAATTGAATCTTTATTGTTCAAATTAACTTGGGGAAAATCATTTTCATAACTAGGATAATCGATAAGAATATAGGTGTTAATTGTTTTCGCTGAATCTCTGATCTTACGTGTTGATTGATTGATTTTCGTATGCGATTGAAAAGTGATTTTTCAATTTCTGATAGATTTAATCGATTAAGTGTTCGTTTAATCGATTAAGAACATATTTAATCGATTAGTAGTCGATTAAATTTCAGGTTAATTGATTAAATTTCAGTTTAATCGATTAAGTGCTGTAGAATTTGCAAAAATCATTTGTTTTGATTGTTTCGATTCATTTCCTTCGAAAATCTTTCAAGGTTTCTTTTACACCTATTCAACCCCCCTTCTAGGTGTGTTCCTAGGGTTCCTTAGTTGTTTCAACCACCAATTGCGGTTTCCTCAGTCCTGTTCAGTATAGATGGATGTTTCCTTTTGAGAGGTGCGTGTTCTTTTTGAAAAAGAAAGTAAAAAACAAGGCACGGGTCGAAGGATCTATTGCTGAAGCTTATATTGTGGAAGAAATATCTAATTTTACGTCCATGTATTTTGATCCAATGATAAGAACAAGGCGCACTCAAGTTCCTCGGAATGATGACGGTGGTGAATATTTAACCTCTGACCGGCTATCTTGTTTTAAATACCCATGTCATCTTGTTGGAAGAGGTCAGAAAAAATTCTTAACAGATGAAGAGCTTTGAATTGCAGAGACATATGTTCTTGTAAATTGCGGAGAACTAGAAGCTTATCTCGAGTAAGTTTGCTGCCTAATAACTTCCCTATCTTTGTTTATAATTATATATTAGTTGCATTATTGACTATTAATATTTATTAGACTATTTGAAGATTCGTTGAGGGCAGCAAATCCTAATATCTCTATGGATGAAATATTGGCAACTCGAGACAAAGACTTCAGCGGTTGGATGAAACGTCAAGTTAGTCTCTCATTCATAATTGTATATAATTAAAATTCAATGGATTTTTCATTATTTTAATCTCCATAAACTAATGTGGTTATAACGATTTACAGGTCGATTTAGGTCTCGTTGAGAATCAAAAGATTCGAGAGTTATGCTATGGTCCAACCAAATCTGTTACTTCATACAGTCGAGTAATTGTGAATGGATATAAATTCTATACTAAGGAATATGGGCATAATAAAGGTACATCAAACAGCGGAATTTGGGTTAGGGGAAACATTTATGGTGATGACGATGTAGACTATTATGGCATTGTGGAAGACATCTTGGAATTGTCATACATAGGAATTCAGAACAAACTAATTTTGTTGCGTTGCCATTGGTTTGATCCAATTAAGGGAGTCAAAGTCGACAACCGTTATGGGTTGGTTGATGTCAATCCAAATTCAAGCCTTCAGTCAAATGATCCATTTGTATTAGCTGAACAGGCGCAACAAGTGTACTATACAAAATACCCACAAAGAGGGGGTAGAGGTAGCAATGTATGGTGGGCAGCTTGCAAGGTTAGACCAAAACTCTTCATGACTGAGACATTGAATGAGGATGAAGATGATGATGAAGATAATAAGGATGATGATTATTATCAAGAGGATGAATTTATAGGAATACACAATATTAATTTTGCAGAGAATGAAGTGATTCCATTGTTTGATGCAGATGCCCCAATGGAAGAAGTAGACATAAATGATATGCATTATTCGAGTGATGATGTAAATGATGAAGAGAGTGAAGATAGCGAGACTGATGATGAGCCCGCAGATGAAAATGAAAATGAGGATCTCTATAACTCAGACTCAAGCGAATATGATTAAAATAGGTTTCAAGTCTGTATTGAAATTTCGGTTTAATATAGTAATATTAGCTTTGTTGACCATTATTTTAATAAATGGCTCATTTATGCCAAAACAGTAGCTACTTTATACTTATTCTTGTTTTGGCTCATTTATTTGAAAATCCCTTGTTCTTAATACTTATCCCTTGTTCTTAATACTTATTCTTGTTTTGGCTCATTTATGCCAAAACAGCATCTACTTATCCCTTATTATGAATCTTTTATATAATGTTGGTGCTATTTGATATAATAATATATTAACGATAGTAATATAGTGATACTTGAATCTTTGAAGTGAGAAGTAGTAATATAGTGATACATAAATCTTTGAAATGAGAATACTACTTCATTTTATTATATATATTCTAATCATGCCACGCACGCGAGGTAGAGGCAATAGGACCATTGTATATGGTCGTGGAAGTCGATCCATTGAGCCATCCCTTCCTTCTCCTCCTTATGTTCAAAATCCACCACATAGTTGTCAATCTCTACATTCTGAACCTCAATCTCCAGGTATTATTTTATCACTTGGTACATGGTTACTAGGTGTTTGTTCTTGTCTAAATAAGTTACTAAATATTAGCTTAATTAAAGTTATGTTTGATTATGTCTAATTTTGAATGTGCTTGTCTTAGGTGCTACCTCCACTGTTCAGCCAATTATTGGTAATGGACAATCATCCACATCTAACCAATTAGGTGATGGTGGCCAATCATCTGCTATCCCAACCACTGAACCACAAGGTAGTGACCCTCCTGTTGTGCCTTAAAGTGTAGATTCTCGCACAGATAGAACTGCGAGGAGGAATGTTTTATATGTTGAACCTGCCGATGATCCGTAAGTAATACTTTTGGATGACTAAATCCTCATTTACGTATTTTGATTCAGCTGATACTTAGACTATTATAGCAATGAGAAAGCTTACTAATTGTGTTAAATTGTGTGTGTTTGTTGAACTAACTTACAGGAAAAGATTCAATGACTCAAAAGTGAACAGAGATATTATATCAACTGTCATCATGAGGATGCCCAATCCTGCACCAGTGTGGAAAAGATATTCTGAACATATGGCTACTACTTTGCTTAACAATTTCATGGTAAGTAATAACTTTGGAAATTACTTTTATGGAATTTTTTTTATCTTTTTGTTTTGGCATGTTATTTCAATATAATTTTAGAAGCGTTACTGTCACCGCAATTTTTTTTTAACTTCAAATGCATCAAATGCAGTGTTCTCTGCATCATTTTTAGAGTTCAAGACATAAGCCATATGTTGTGACCCTTCTGAAAGCTCAATATTTGTAAAATTTAATTTATATTTATGATCCATGTTGTTTGTGTTGAGTATGTTGGTTGTTTATCTTCTTAATAACCTCTTATTATGGCTAATACTTTATGATTTAATTCATATGTTTGTAGATGAGTCATGACTTTGCAACAGATTATGATCGTCGTGAGGCACTTAAAGTTTGGAACAGAATATGTGCGGAACGATATTCAGATCACTTGTGTAAGCTGAGGACCAGTGTATTAAAACAAATTAACTCAACTAACTATGTTGATTTAAAGGGTCATGCACCTCCAAAAATGCGGGAAGAGGTGTGGGATGGCTTGGTTGCTGAGTGGATGACAGAAAATTGGCAGAAGAAATCTCTTGCTGCGAAAGCCAATAGGGCTGCCAAGCCTGAATGTAATGTTCACACTGGAGGATCAAAAAGCTTCAAGAAACATTATGATGATTTGGTTAGTTAAATAATATATGTACATGTTCCTGAATTAGTTGTTAATGTTCAATGTTTAATTATTAATTATTTATAATTCAATGTTTAAATTTTTTTTAGCAAAAACAAATTGTATTCTTTTTATTTTTTATTTTTTTATTTTATTATTCTTTTTTGGATTAGTAATTCAATGTCTTCTTTATCATGCTGCTTGAGAATTAATTGTGTGCATTACATATATTATTTAATAGTTATTTTATATTTTTTTCATTGCACTAATTGTGTTATTTTAATGTAATTTATATTTTTATATAAAAATAATAATGTTATATGTTTTATATGTTATTACATACAGAAAAATAAAGCAACTGGTCATGTTGATTACAAAGATCTATATGGTAAAGTTCATAAAAGGAAAGATGGAGAATATGTGTCTGAAAAATCCAAGAACATTGTGGTATGTGTTTTTATAATTATCTTAGTTAACTACTTTACTGTGTTATTATTAGTTAGTATTTTAAAAATTGAGAAATTAATTGATTTATTTTTTTTAGGAAAATTATCAAAACAAAATAATTGAGAAGTATGGAGAGGAAGCTTCATCTTATCCTGAGGTTGATGAGGACATTTGGATTGAAGTGGCAGGTACAAACAAGAAAGGTCGTGTACATGGTATCGATGCCTTAGATTCAGTAGTTCGCGGCTCTACTAGAGCGTCATCATCCTCCGAGGTCTTAGGTTCATCACATTCTACGGCTATGACAAATGAAGAGATCACAAATGTTATAACTTCTGTGGTTCAGTCACAGATGACCACCTTGGAGACAAATTTACAGGTACAAATGCAGTCACAACTGGCATCATTTTTTCAGACCTTACAAACACAGCTACGTTGATCAACTCAGCAGCAGAATCAAGATAATGAAGATGATCATGTTAACTTGAGTGAATATATTATTATTAATATTTTGTTAAACATTCAATATCTATTTCTTTTTAGACTTTGATATTTAAGTATTTTGGTTGATTAGGATTTTGTTTAGACTTGAATTTTCTGAAACTTAAATGATGCATGTTTTGATTTTGATATTTTATTATATTTAAATAGATGAAGTCATTCAACAAAAGTATGGTGAATTTATAGGTATTAAAAAGTTATAGTAGCGAATGTCATTTTTTAGCGAGAAATTTGCGAGGGAAATTTTCGTCAGAATAATGTCAATTTGCGAGGGATATTCTGTCGTTGATATGCTAGGAAAATAAGATTTTGCGCAAATACAATAAGATTTTTCTAGAGATTTGCGACAGATTAGGCCCTCGCAAATCGAATTAAACTGCAAGGAATTTTTGGTCGCTAATTAGCGACGGATTCATGACAAAATTGCGAGAGTTCTGGTCGCTAATTAGCGACGGCTTCATGACAAAATTGCAAGGGAGTTGTGGTCGCTAATTAGTGACGGCTTCATGCCAAAATTGCGAGGGAGTTTTGGTCGCTAATTAGCGACGGCTTCATTATAAACCGCGAGGGAGTTTTGGTCGCTAATTAGCGACGGATTGTGATAAATTGCGAGGGAGTTTGGTCGCTAATTAGCGACGGATTGATGACGAAATTGAAACAATTTTCTAAACATTCAATTGCGAGATATTTGCGAGCGAATAAGCCATCGCAAATATAATTCAACTGCGACAAATTTGCGAGGGGCAATTGGTCGCTAATTAGCGAGGGCATGATGTTTGCGAGGGCTTTGCGAGAGATTAAGCTCTCGCTAATTTGCGACGGCATGATGTTTGCGAGGGCTTTGCGAGGGGTTATGCTCTCGCTAAGTAGCGACAGACAGATGCGAATTTCTTGAATGACTTTAGCGAGAAATTTGCGAGGGAAATTTTCGTCGGAGATAATGATTTTGGCGAGAAATTAGCGAGGGAATATTTCGCTCGCTAATTAGCAATGAAGGAGACGCGACGGACGCATTCCTCGCAAATCTGTCGCAAATCAGTCGCTAATTCGATTTTGCGACAGATATTTCTGTCGCTATTTTGCATTTTTCTTGTAGTGTTAGTACGTTACTAATTCGACTTAACACAACATCACAAAGTAATATACATCATATTACATTAATGAAGAAAAGTTTTAGATTACATCGTTACTATAATACCAACGGATAGACTCCGAGTTATACATATAAACATTATATCACAATCAAAAGACAACTCAGAGCCTTGGTTCCAAACTCAAAACGGAAATAGCATATGAACAAAAGGATTTCCTTAACACATAGTCTTATATCATCCATCTTAGTCAGAGAATAGACGAATGATAAAGACTAAGGGAATCCTTGCTCGAAAGGGAAACTGGTGATGGAGAGTACCATTCCCCCTTCACGGAGAGATCTCCTCTCTATGAACATCGAATTCTGGGTCATAACCTAACAAACAAAGTGTAGGGAGTGAGTCATAGCCGAAGCGCATCATCAAATAATGATCATAGTAAACTAGAAATAACAAGCACAATAAATCAAGTAATCACACCATAATGCATAATCATGTGCACACCAATTTTAACAGTACAATTATCTTTAAATTTAGTGGCATGATGCATGTAATCTAGTCTCAATCTCCTCGTTTGGATCCAATATCAATTTCTCCTCAACTCTTCATCCATACACATAATCAACTTACTAAGTCAAAGGAAAGCAACTGGGAGTAAACGCCTTTCATCCACGACAGAATACACGCACCATAATTTCTCGTGCGTACTCCGAATACACACTATTAGGGTAGGATCATTGCCAAAGGGCCGTCCTCCGTAGTCAAGATATGTCCCTAGAGGTCGATAGGATATATTACAGTTAAGCAAAACTATCCCGGGCGAGGTCTACAGAACCAGCCCATCTTAGAACCGTTTTACCCATAATAATCCCCAGGGGTTACAGACAAATCACTGTCAAACCTAACATCTGCAATTCTCAATCCAATCCTAAGAATACTCTTTCAATACTTAAGAGTTGGTTTCTCTTTCTTGACATTCTATCTTACCCTCCGCAACACCACATGCGAATGCAACAAATTATTATTTCTCTTTTCATTGTTAATTATCATGTTCATCATTCAAATAATACACTAATACATTTCCAACCATTGGTAATTAGGTTTGATTAAGGTTGAGTGTACTTAAAAATTGGTAAAATCCACTTTATCAGTTAGCCTAATCGATTAATGGAAACACTAATCGATTAACTGTTTAAAAATTCAAATTTTGGGAAAATTTAAACTTGACTAATCGATTAGTCATCAGGCTAATCGATTAGTGAGTGAGCTAATTAATTAGTCAGAAGACTAATCGATTAGTCACTACAGAATTTGCATACTGAACTGATTTTTGGCATACCAATTCGTCATACACTTCACTTTAACCACTTCTAACCCAAAACATATCAAAAATACATATAATTACACATGTCCATGCATATTTCAAGTAATCAAATCATCATTTAGATATTCAATTCATTCAATATACATAAAAGGCGTAAAATCACAACTTGACATGTAAACTCAGTTTCTTTGCAAAACAAACCAATTCAGGGATTCATTTAGCACATGTTCATCAAATAGAGTTTACTCAAATCAAGAATTAGGACTAAAATGACCTTCAAGGCATAATCCCAACTCAAGATTCATTTCTTAACTTTGCCCTTGATCTTAAGGAAGCTCCTATATTTCTAGCCACTTGATTACTACTCTAGCACTTAGGTTAACTCCTCCCTTACTTATGTGAAGTATCGGAACTGATTTGAGGTTGAGTGAAAAGATTTGGACACGTTTTGCACGTTCTCTGTTTTCGGTTTTGTTGCTTTGTTTTCAGTTCAACAAGGTAACAAGATCATACTTTTTGGCTAACAAAAACTCAATTAAAATCACAAGTAAAGATTGGAATCAAAACTAGGATATGTTGACTTGAAAATAAACAATTTTGAAGCTCAAAGGATGCTTGAGCTTACCACAAGAACTTCAAGAACAGGATCACACGAATCTGAAATTCTGGATTCCAGCTTCAACAGGCTTACTTTGCAGGCTTCTAACTTCTTCTATACTTCACTAAATCGAACAAACTTGGTATCAAATTAAAGAGAGTTCAACGAGCTTCAGTTTGGTATAGGTTTTGTAAGGGTTTGAGACTTGGAACATGGAAAACGAATTGAAGAAAGTTGACACCAGAGAAACAAGTTTCAGAGGAGTTTGTGTGTTGTTGATAGAGATGGAGGGGAGTGTATGGCTTAAAATCTTAATTTAATCACCCCCAAAGTGTCCCTTTCAACTAGGTACAGCTGTGAAGGGACACTTGGCACAATCTTGAGGTGACTAAGGGTGAAAACGCGTAAAGAGTCATCATTACAACTTCAAATCGACTTACTTTTTACTCAGCAGAGTCCACATAAGATAAATAGTGATTTTGGGACTAAATTGACGATGAAAAGAAACATAAGGGACTAATATGAAACCAAAAAAATGTAAGGGACCAAATTGAAATTGAAAAATAAGGTAAGAGACCAAATGAGTAGTTAGCCAAAATAATTTAAAGAAGTTATACCTTATGAGAAAATGGGTAATGCACCGACAGTATAAAGTTTTTTACACTATCGGTACATCATCCATCATTCACTCATTTATAGTTGTTGAGTACAAATATAAACGATAAATAATAGACTGATGGTGTAAAAAAAAACTTTATACTGTCGGTGCATTACCTATTTTCTCATAAGGTATAACTTCTTTAAACGAACACAATTTACAAGTGGGTGACGTGTCACCTTTTACATCTATTTCATTTAATTTCAACAAAGACCAATACTGATAAATTATTTTCTCAATAACTCATTCTATAATCTGACCACTGCCTTAACATGTAAACTTGTTCAGGAATCATCTTTCTAGCAACCTTTTCTTCTTGTACATTTTTGGTAAGGCTGTAAGGATATCACTCTTCTTTCTGGTACGTTTAGTTGTTGCAGAACTGATGCTAGAGTGTCTATTATTTTTTTCTTTCCACAACAGGAAAGCTTGTTGAAGAAGAGGAAGGAAACTTTGCTTTGTGGATTTCTTACATTCTTACCGGTGTTGGAGCAAATCTTGTTTCGTGGTTGATTTTACCAAGAAATGCAGTTTCTGTTGGAGCTTCTGGTGCTGTTTTTGGGCTATTTACCATTAGTGTCCTTGTAAAGGTACCTGAAATTGTATTGTAGCTTTAGTTGTTCATTTTTCTTTTCTAGTTATGCTTCCAAATTCTTATATTATTACTTGAACTTGATGTAGATGTCATGGGATTGGAGAAAGATCCTTGAAGTGCTTATATTGGGTCAGTTTGTCATAGAGAAGGTGAGCATGAGCAAAAAATGTTTTGTTCATTGTCATGTGAAGTAACTATCAATTGTTGTGGACCTAATTTCCATGAGTCACTTCAATGAACAATCATTATTGTATGAAAACATCCAGTTTACAGAGATATGGGAACCTAGAATGCTGTTATTTGCTTTTGTCATGTGGTCCAGTATTATGATTTGTTGTGTACTTGTGCTACATAAATGATTTCCATTTCATACTAATGGCTTTAATTTTTTTTTAATTTATTATTGGAATTAGGCTTAGGAATAAATACAAAAAGAAAGTATGCATTGGAGACAAGATGATAGAAACTAGCCTTAGTTGGTTTGGGCATGTATGAGGAAGACCTATAGAAACCCCAACAAGGAGAGTAGCTCAGCCAGAGCATAACCAATTAGTTAGAGGTAGATGGAGAGTGGATACCTAAAAAAAAAGACTGTCATACTATTAAGAAAAATAGAGAGGTAAATAGTTTGAATATGTCGGTGATTTACAATAGGACATTATGACAAAGTTTGATTCACGTAGCTGACCCAGTTCAATTCATGTAGCATTGTTGGCATTTATTTTGTTTGAAATGATAAAATGGACATCTTGCTGTTTGAGTTATGCTTGAACAATTAGTTGTATTTATCGGTGTCCTCTCTAATCGATTTGTTCTATGTGAACTCTTTAGGTCATGGAAGCAGCCCAAGCTTCAGCGTCGTTATCAGGGACCTTTCGTGGAGGCTATGCATTGCAAAGTGTCAATCATATTGCACATCTTTTCGGTGCTCTTGTTGGTGTGCTTTTGGTTTGGCTTCTTAGCAAAGTACCTTCCGATTCTTCAGATCGATAATCCATTTTGCACATGAAAACAGACTGAACTACAAAAGTACAAATGTAATTTGCCCAACCATTATTGCACATCAATGAATGTCATGTTACAAGTGTAAGAGGAATATGTCAATTGAAAACTGAAAATGCTACTGGAACCATAGAACTGAGAAAGATTCTGCTTAAAGCTATAGAATTTTTGTTGGATGCCTATGGGTTATGTGCAACTAAGAATAATGCTTAAAGCTAAAATTTTTGCTGGATGTCTATGGGTTATGTATAACTAAGTATAATGCTACATACATAAATTTCAAAAATTAATCTGATATGATAAGAGAAGTATCATCATATATTGTCAATGCGGAATGTGTGATGAAATTAACCCTTAGAAGCTTCAATCAATATTTCATTTGAAAATTCATTCGAATAATCTTTTATTTTAATTTATTAATTTTTAATATTGATTTACATAATTAAACTTATAATTTGTTGGTACTCAACAACAAAGTTTTCATGGATACGATATTCTTTTCTTTACTTATTGACATAACATGTGCATTTGCTAGCTATTAATTTTTCCATTATTCTTCGCAACAAAACAATGAACTCAATAATACTTGAGTCGATTATGTCTAAAATTTGATTCTCCAAATGTTCATCGATTTCATGTATCATCACCATATGTGTTTGTGTAGGTTTAGTCATTGTTGGTTTAGCTCCAAGACACGACAACTTTTATACCATAAAGAAAATTTCTAGGAATTTCTATTAAATTCGAAGAATCTCAATAATATCGTAGAATTCTATGGGAGAACGAGTTCTGAGAATTTGTTATTGAGAGATTAAGGTTTACAAGAAGGAATTTGAGTAATGAACTTACAATAGAAAATGACTAGCTAATAGTTAAGGGATAGACTTAATATAAAAGCTTGTACATAAGAAAATAACTATTAAATCCCTATGTTTTACTAAAGAAAATACTAACTATTAACACATGAGATAACCGTTAGCGGTTGTCATATTTACAATGATTACCAACTATAATAGTCAATTGGCCTAACTAATTGTGATAACTAATAGATCCCTATCATAATACAAACTATAAAATTTGCTTAGTTTGTGCACATTTGTTTTTGGAAAAGTACGGCAAAAGTTAGTATTTTTTTTTTTTTATAATTGTTATCCTAACTATTATAAATATATAATTCAGTATATGGACCTTAAAAGAAGCTCAAAACAAATTCAATCTAACCCTTTTTATTCACAAGAGGAACATTTTCTTGTACCATGTTTCTAGGCAATGTTGAGGTAAATTTGATTTATTTGTGTCTTGTGAGTAAATATGTTGGTGGTATTGCATGTTTTAAAATAGTAAAAAAGAATTAAATTTGTTTAACCTTAGTCCTAAAAATTGAGGATAAAGGTTGAAGATTAGCACCTAAAATTAAGTGTTTCCTTATAAAAAAAAATATAAAATTTTATATTTCTTAGATTCATTATTTCCCATAATACTTGTTTAATTGTAAATGCTTATTGCTCTAAGAGCTAAGGTTATAAAAACCCAAAAATATATATGTATATGCGAATTATTTTGAATACTATTATCTTGTACAAATAATAGATCAACATTTTTGTCTAATGAAAATGTAATTACATCAAAAAGCTATTTTACATACACTTCACCTCCACAGCCCTTTCAGTTCAAGAACACTGTTGTACATGAATTAGCAAGTTGGCATGTACCATGCTGACTTAAAAACTGTTTTTGGCACATAATGGAAAACCCTTCACCTAATCTACCAATTTGAGAATGACACTTGAACTTTGTTGAGAGCAATGGACTCTCCGAATCGCCTTCTCGCAATAGCCTTCGATTTCTTCGTGTTGCTAATACTGAACCTTTTTGATCACTGGAAACTACAGATGGTATCTGTAAGGGATTACGGCAAATTCTCCGGTGCATATTAAGATTTAACATGCATCGGTGCATGCTTCCCTTTTTCGGGTTTTTTATTTATTTTTTTAAAATTTAATTAATTAAAAAATATTCTATGTGTTTTCTTTTTTACCAATATGAAGTGATTTTTATAATTTGGATGTTTTTTTTTACTCTGTGTTCTTAAAAAACTGTACTGAGTAAAACTGTATTCAAACTTTACATATTCTAATAAATCTGTATACGAACTTGTGTTAAAAAATATTCTGAATAAATCTGTATTAAAATAATTTAAAAAGCAAAAAAAAAATTGCACATGCACCGGTGCATGTTAAGTCTTAATATACACCGGAGAATTGCTATATATTATGCAAAGCAAATTAAAGAAAATATGACTTCATTTTTCCCTCTTTCAGCCAAAAATATACTAGACAAATGCATGGCAGTTGGACTACCAATGATAAACACCTAATAAACTCAGAACAAGACTCAAAAGGCAACAAATCCAAATTCCTTTAGCAAGATACAACTTACAACCCTTCTAACATATGTAGCAGATTGCAAGCAAAAAATGACAAACTTTTTTAGAAGAGCAAAAAAAAATGACATACTGAATTTCTTATGATTCTAAAACTCTATTCGAGAACCAATGTAACTGCACCAAGAAGATGGAAACATGTTTATAAAATGGAAATAAGGATTAAAAGATAGTGCTAAATTCCAGAAGAATTCTTTGCAAAAAGCTGCATTTTAGAATATCCAAGTTTACCAATGATAGTGGCTAACTTTTAATTGTTTCTTGATTTACTGAATATCAATTAATATCATGACAGTATGAAGGAAAGAGGCCCGTCGTTGATTCTATTTGTAACAACTTTAAATCAATAATCAACAGCCCTTTCTGACATAAACAGATCAAAAACAAGTTTAACAAGAAAAAAAGTTCAGACCAATGCAAACTTACTTCATCAACACCATCCATATCCATCACTTCCAAAAAACCATTAACCAGGGAGTTAAAATCAACAAGATTAGGCTGCAGCATCAGATCCTTCATCCTGTGTACAAACCTTAGAGCTTCCTTTATTTTACCTTCTCTACAATATCCGCTTATGATGATGCTGCAAGTTCTCTCACCAAAAACAAGCACTAAATATACATACAAGATAGCAACTGCTATGACAAACATACACACATCTAAAGATCGAAGAAACACAAGTAACTCCTATAAATTAAAATAAAAAATAAAAAAAAATCTTACCAGAGAACAAGAATCTCTTTTGTTCCAGGTGAATGCTCGCTCGCTCTCACTCTTGCAAATATATATATATATATATATATATATATATATATATATATATATATAAAGTAATTGATAATGGTATGTAAGAAAATTTTGAAGGACCAAATTGATACATTCAAAAATTTCAAGAAACTAAATATATATTTATATATTTTCAACGACCAAGTTGATGCAAGGAAAAAAATATGAGGAACTTAATTTGATAGATCATCCTATAATAAAATGGTTATTAACTAAAAGTAAAATTAATAAGGCTTAATTATGTCACAGACCCCTAAAGTTTGGGGTACTTTTGTTCTGATACCCTTATTCTTTTTTTTTTCAATGTATGACTCCATGAAGTTACTTCTGGGTTTGTCATATACCCCTATTACCAATTCTGGCCAACTTTGCTGACATGTAACATCTGAATTGAATCCTAATCAGACGCAGGAAATTGGTCATGTGGTGCTGCGTGATGTCACATGGGCGAAAACAACCTCTCTTCAATCCTTTCTTTTCTTTTTTTATTTAACTAAAAATATAAAAATATTAAGTTTTTTTAGTTTTTTAATTTACAAAACAAAGATCTTCACCCACGGGGCACCAGGTGTCTAACCTCCTGACTCTCTTACCAGGATTCCGATGTTACATGTCAGCCAGAATTGGTAGTAGAGGTATATTACAAACTCAGAAGTAACTTCGGGGAGTCAAACATCGAAAAAAAAGAATAAGGATATCTGACAAAAGTACCCCAAACTTCAGGGACTTATGACATAATTAAGTCAATTAATAAAATCATGGTCAAAGATCAAAAGTTTGGCATGTCAATAATAATATTAAAATGATTTTAAAAAATGTTATATATATTATATTAAAATAAGGTTTCTAAATTCTCCCACATCACAGCATTTAACCAAATTAATGTATTAAAATTTTAGAACTTTGGAAAACAATATAATATTTTTATTTTAAAAATCTATTAACTACTTACCATTATAAGCTAATTCTACTCTTTAATAAATAATGAGTCAATTCAAATACCGCCCAAATTTTCCAAGGAAATTTAATTTGAATGGTAAGAAATCAATTTTTAACTCGCAAGTTTTTTTTATTGTATATGAGAATCTCATTATTGGGGTCCAATCTTCTTATTGGGAAGATAATCCAAAAAAGTCCAACAAAAAATATATCAAAATCAAGTTAAATGATTTAGAGACTTATATATATGAATGTCTGCATGCAAATTTATATATAAGATTTTGATATTTGACATTTTTTAAATTAAAAAAATAAAATAAAAGAACATAAAATACAAGTGTCACAATCTTATGTATAAATTTGCATATAGGTCTCCCTGATTAAGTCTCTTAATATTTTTTCTTTTAAATAATCTATTATAAGGATTGGAGGATATTTCATATCATTCAATTATTATTAAACCAAATTTGCAAGTTCATTTATTGTTGTTTTAAACCGTCAATGATTCTCTTAATTTTAACTTTTTTTCCCTTCTTTCTGTTTACTTTTTCTGTCACAATGTTTGGTAAAAAATAACAAATTTTTTTGTCTTAAACTAAAGTTAAAATAATAAATGAAAAGTTTTGAAATTTTAGAATTTGAATTTTGCTTGGTTGATTAATGCAAAATGCATTAAATCATGCATTTGATAATTTGTTGATATCTTAATTTGCATGTCTCCTTAATTTTTTAACTTTTTCAATTTGTTATGATCTTTGTGGGATGGAAGGAGTATAAATTAGTACTTCCTCTAGTCCTATTTATAGGTCCACATTTTATATGGATCAAAAGGAAGGTAATTATATTTTTTGAAACTTTAAAAAGATATTTTAATATTACAATTTTATTTTCTTAACTTGCATTGAAAATTTAACAAATGTATTATTTCACGTTAATGAATAAAGGACAAATAAAATAAAAGAGCAATAAATACTTCCTAAAAAATAATACAAAATGACTTATAAATAATACCAAATTTTTTTATAAAATGTCACATATAAAGAAGATCAGAGGGAGTATATTGTTTTAGTTTTTTTGTCTTTCTCCAAATATTATGTTATTTAGAAAATCAATACTCTTTTATAAATTTTTTCCTAATTATATTTTTATTTAACACATTCACTTTTTCATCACTAGTTTATTCATTTATCTTCAATACATTATTCACATTTTTTTTATTATTACTCTTTCTTCAATTATAAATGTGGATACTTTATCCAAAATATAACAAATTAATAAATTATTATATATTTTTTTTCAGAAAAAGTTTCCTCCTTATATGAGGAGAAAAATTATATCCTTAAGCCACTAAAATTTTGACACTTGGCAAAAGAAAATAAAAACCAAATCATTAAGATCACAAATTAAAAAACCAAATCATAAATCATTAGAATGACATTACTGCAATAATAAATCATTAGAACTATGATCATGATATTTGCTCTTCTTGAACCAAAGCCAGATCTGAATCTGGAACCACACACTGATATGATTTCATGGAGTAGAATTAACAATTGTATCAGTGACTTTTCCTCAAAAAAAAAAAAACAACAACAACTGTATCAGTGACTAAATTGTCAACATGGCTTGGCGTATTGAATAAAATTAACTAGATCTTGGTGACCTCATTGTGAGATTAGGTTGGCACCAGAAAAATTCTCAAATGGCTTTAAAGTACCAACGGAAAAATGTGTTTCTTTGTTTTAACAAAAGTAGGATATGCATATGGGCAGCGAGCGATGATGCGGTGGTGCCGTGGGTGACGGGTGCTGCTCTCCTTCCTTTCTCCTCTATGCACGCCGCTGTTGATCTACTGCTTCATTCTTCTTTTTTTTTATTTCTTTGTTTTATTTAATTTGTGATTTTGTTTTTTAATTTGTGATCTTAATGATTTGGTTTTTATTTTCTTTTGGCATGTGTCAAAATTTTAATGGCTTAAGGATATAACTTTCCTCCTCATATAAGGAGGAACCTTTTTCTGTTTTTTTTAATATATATGCATAATTTTAAACCACCTAACTTATGGAACAAGGAGATTGAAGTGTTTTTAATGCGGGTTTTTATAATGCATAGGATAAACAAAAAAATAAATAAATATAAAAATGGTGTACTCAATAATATATTTGGGTTTCTGGTATAAATATAATTTTTCCTATTATGTTGATTTATTATACGTCTATCTCATACACATGATACATCGGTTAGAAAAACTCTTTTAGCATTATTTACTTAAAATAGTGATTTCAATTATTTACTATTATTATTATTATAATTATAATTATTATTATCTCAAAAGGTTCATTTCCATTTAATTTTATGTTTTTCATAACCAATCAAAATATTAATAAATTTCCTTATTTAATTATTATTTTAAATAATCAAATTAAAGTTACTACTTTTCCTAATCCTTGATTATTTTATTATTATAAGTTTGTACAATATTTTTTTTCAAATTTATTATACATTATTTTTGTTAAATGATTGATTTCTTTTTTCAGTTTCATCTTCAATTATTTCAAAATTCTTTTCAATGAAGAATGTTCTCTCGGTTCATTTTTATCATTTCATTGCTATTTTAAATAATGTATTTCTCATTCAGTTTCATCGTCATTTATTAGTTACTATTGTTTAAAATAGTTACTCTTTTCTGTTAAAAAAAAAAAGATAGTTACTCTTTTCATTTAGTTTCATTTTTTATTATCACAATTTTAGATTGCGACTTCTTTGGGATAATACTATGTTTAATGTTTTAATTATTACAGTATTATATCAAACACTCATTCTGTTCCATAAGTCAAATAAGAGAAAATAACAATAAATGCCTCCTAGAAAATACAAAGTGACTTATAAATAGGATCGGAGGGAGTAGGTTATTGCACGTAAATTAAGAAATGAATAAATGATGTAAGAATTTGGTATATTTTGACTAAATTACCCTCAATTAATTATAGGAGAGAGAATAATAATAAATGTATGAAGATTATTAAATTAAAAGTAGATGGAGAAATAGGTGGTGAAAAAGAGAATGAAATAAATAAGAGATACTCCCTCCCTTCCTTATTATCTGTCAATTTTTGGAGAGATTTTTTGTTTCTTTTTATATGTCCTATTGAGAATTTCAAGAGTGCAATAAATGTTATTTTCCATGTTTGCCCCTATTTAATAAGTCTTGGTTTACGTAAGTAGTGGAGAAAAATTGATGATTATAGAAAGAGAAAGGGTATAGTGGGCAAAAACATAATTAATGTATTGGAAATCTAAGTAATAATGATTGGATTTCTTAAAGAGTGTATTTTGTTTGAAATAGGACAGATAAATAGAAACGGAGAGAGTACTTGGAAAAATAAGTATAAATGAATATTGGGTTTATAAAAAAACATAACTTATGAGATAATAAAAAACCTAAATGAACAGAACTTACGAGACGAATAATGAGTAATTCACTTTGGGAGTTAGTCTACAAACCCCACTATTATCCCCCAAACCTCATTTTAACGGGGAAGTGTCCATTATGCCCTTCAGCATTCAAAAAAAAAAAAGGAAAGAAACCCCAAACCCCACCACCGTTTCATCTTCTACCCTAAGAAAATCTCGCCACCTTTCCACCTTCTATACATTGTTCCACATAACAAACCTCTCTCTCCCTGACATTCTCTAAAACAAAAAGTCATTGAAATTCAGAAGTTTTACCCATCTTCATCCGTAAAGGAGTTCTAGTGGCCATTCTTTGCTCCTTGTTGAAGGTAACTTCTGTTTAATGTGCGTTTTTTTACGTTACTGGAAAAATTTTGTTAAATTTTTTTTTACTAGTGTCGGAATTTTGTTAAAATTTCAACACGGGTATGTCGGAAAAATTTGTAAAATTTTTTTTAAAAATTCCGAGAACCATGTATCGAAATTTTTAATTTCCGACACTAGTTCGTCGGAATTAACCAGAGAGCCATTTTTTTTACGTTACTGGAAAAAATTCTGACACACCACTGTCGGAACTAAATTCCGACACGTGTATGTCAGAAAAATTTGTTAAATTTTTTTTAAAAAAATTCTGACACCCCTGTTTCGGAAAGTTGCAGCGACTGCATACATTTTACACAGTAATAGCGAATTCGAAAAACAACACAACAACAATAAAAATAAACCCTACACTGCAGTAATGAAAAAGAACAAAACCCTAAAAGCAAAAAACAAAACCTAAACCAAACCCTCCTACATCAAATAAACAAAAACAAAACAAAAAAGAAAAACAAAACAAAAACCCAAAGAGAAGAAAAACGATAATGGAGGGAAGAAGAAGAACGTGCATGCCTTGAGGCGGCGGTGATGGAGGCGGCGACGGTGAAAATGGTAGCGAGAAGAGGGAGTTGAAAGTGAAGGAGTAAGAAGAATGAGGGTGGGGTGTGGGATTTGTGAAAAAAGGAGGGAGTATAATGGAGGTTTAAAATGAGGATATTATTGATATTATGAAAAAAGTGGGGTTTGGGGAATAAATTTGGGGTTTGAGAACTAATTACCATTCACTTTTACAACAATAAACATTATTACAAAATAAAGAGCAAAAGTGGAGGTACTAAATTAATTATTTTTCTTACCTTTAAAAAGGTGGAGTATTTTTTTATGGACATATATCCCCTCGCTATTTTGGGCTCGCTTTGGGCCATCGCACTTCTCACCCTTATCAAGGGTTGGGTCCAATGGTAATCAATGCCGGGAATTGCTTTTTGGTCCCCATGTTAGACTTTTTGGGGCACTTTTTGGCCCCCATTTCATATTTCTGTGGATCAAAATACCCATAAGGTTTTTAAAGTTTCCGGTAATTCCCAACCGGAATCATTCATGTTCACCTGAACCAGAATAAATTTAGCCCCCATTCCGGTTTCAATTGAGCCAGTTGTGCATAAAAAGCTATTCGGAATAATTCCGACTATGAAGAACTGGAACAAATTCGGTTATCCAAAACCGGAATTAGTTCGATTAAGTAAAACTGGAATCTGTCCGGTTAAGCCAAACCGGAATAAATTTAGACCCCATTTCGATTTTGATTGAGCCAGATGAGCGTACAGAATTGTCAGAATCATTCCGACCAGGCCAAATCGGAAGACATTCGGTTATTTAAAACCGAAAGAGGTTCGGTTCAATAAAATCAGAATCTTTCCGGTTAAACAAAACCGGAATAATTTTAGTCCCCTTCCGGTTTTGTGTGAGCCATTCGAGCTATCTATTGTTGTCGGAATGTTTCCGACTTTACCAAACCGGAAGGATTTCGGTTCTTCCGAACCGGAAAATTTTCGGCTCGACTGAATCGAAATGATTAAAAATCTAGAGGATGTTTTCGTCAATGCAAATTATAAATGGGGGCCAAAAAATCGTATGTGGGGTTCGAAAAGCAATTTCCATCAATGCCATGCTTCAATCATTCATAATAGATGCATGGAATCACTCCAACTATGGACTATGGGTACTTTAAAATAGGTGATCTGTACCATATATCATTCGGTATTATACACGTATAATATTTTTGGGTATCTATCGGGTATGTATCAATTTATTATTATTATATTTGGGTATGAAAGTGTGGTCTAAAAAGGGAGATGAAAAGGAATGAGATTTTATGGCCGGTGAATAGGAGAAAACTTGTGCTAATTGCCATGGATGTTAAGCCCCACACACCAGGAATGAGATTTAGCTATTTTGAATTTATGATCAAACCTCTTCTTTTGATCATAAATTCTTTTACATGTGTTTTCCACCTTTTCTTCTTCTTTTTGTTTTTTTTTTCATTTGTTAGAATACAAGGTTTTTTTTATTATTAATGAATGATTTATGAGGTTCACCAATCAAAAAAGTGGTTATTATCTGCCTATCTTGATTCCTCTTGGTTCTATCATGATTTATGAGACAATCATGATAGAGATTGCTTTTGGGAATGTTTTTTGACCCGTGGATTTCGAATTTGAATTAGTATATTTTTGTATACTTTTCTTTCTAGATTCTATGTGTGTTGATATCCAAAAATTGGTGACCCATTAGCAAGGCCCAATTCCATGACAAGGCCCAAATTTACCAAACAAATAAAATTTTGGACAAGGCATGTGTCAGAGCACCCCCCTGGACGTTCTCCCAACAAGAAGTGTTAGATCCAGTGAGAAGGTTTTGATAATGACAAAGGTTTTGAACAAGCTACAAATGTTTTGATCAAGCTCAAGTATGGAGAAGTTCATCAAACAACAACAAACAACAAATGATGAAGAGAGAGCAAGCTCATGAAGATTCAATTTATATTTAATTGTAATATCTTTAGCTTGAGTCTTTTAATTTTAATGAGTTTGGGTAGAGTCATTAGAGGGTAGTGAATCTCTATCAAGTGCATGATTATATTATATTTTAAGTATTCACTTAACCTAAAATCAATAGGTGGCTTAAAAGTTTGAAAGGAAAGGTTTAGATTTGAGAAAACAAGTTTTTAGAAGTGTTTTACAGTGGATAATCGATTAATGGAAGTGGCTAATCGATTAATACACTTTGAGCAGTGCTTAATCGATTAATTCATTGTGTTAATCGATTAACACCTGTAGTGATGGTTTTTAAAATATGTTTTTCACTTCTCAAAATCAGTTTTTAATGTTCCTAATTTTTGGGTATTCTATATAAACCTTTTTTTAATCATTAGAACAAACTAACTTCATTTTCATATCAATTTTACATAGATCAAAGCCACACTATTCTCTCTCACTTTCATAGATCAAAGCTTTCAACTTTTACGTTCTTTGATCAAGAATCTTTGAATCTCTCATGTTGATATTTTCATAGCTCTTGAAAGAGATTCATAGGATTGTTATTGTTTTCAATTGGGTTGTAATCATTGCAAAGAAGGCAAACATTCTACAACAAAGGAAGACTTGGTGGTTGTTCATCAAGCAAATCAATTGGAAGTCTTGTTGTGTTAACAAGCAATTGGAAGTCTTGTTGTGTTCACAAGCATATTGGAATTCTTGTTGTGTTGACAAGCATATTGGAAGACTTGTTGTGGGGATATCAACAAGCAAGGGGAGGTTAGATTAGATTTCAATAGGATTGCAAGACAAGAGTGTGGTATCTTTTGGAGGCTATCAAGAAGGGAGTCTTGAGAGGCATTTGCTTGTAATTTGAGAAACTCTAATTCCTTTAGTGAAGAATCTCTCTTGGTTGAAGAGGGGAATGGATGTAGCTCACGGTGGTTGTGAGTGAACCAGGATAAATCACTGTGCAGTATCTCTATTCCTTTATCTCTTACATTCTTGTCATTTCATATGTTCTTGGTTGAAAACCTAGAAAAGATTGATTTTTCATAATTGAATGAATTAACTTTTAATTGTGTAAATTGATTTTGGGAAAATCATTTTCATAACCTAGGTAATCAATAGGAATATTGGTGTTAATCATTTTCGCTTTATCTCTGATCATATGTGTTAATTGATTGATTTTTGTATTCGATTGAAAAGTGATTTTTCAGTTTTAACAGTGATTAATCAATTAACTAAAGGTGTTAATCGATTAACCAAAAGCAAGCTTTCAGGCACTAATCGATTAACTTGTGTTTTTCAAGAGTTAATCGATTAACAACTTAGATTAATCGATTAAGGATTGAAACTTTGTGTAAAAATCATTTGTTTTAATTGTTTCGATTCGTTTTTTTCCAAAATATTTCAAGGTTTCTCTAACACCTATTCAACCCCCCCCCCCCTTCTAGGTGTTCTCCTAGGGTTCCTTACTTATTTCACCCTCCGATTGTAGTTCTTACAAGAAGAAGGGACGGCCAGGTAACATGCCCAAAAGGACATGAGCTCAAATGCACTACTGTAGCCACAAGATGTCAGAGAAATAGCAACAGTAAAGGAAGGTGCACTCAGGGCATGAAGCCATATGCAGAGCGCACCCACCCCAGAGCGCACACGTACAAACAAAGGCAACCCAACTTCCTAAGACTTCAACGGCTTGTGCAGGAAGCCAAGAGAGAATCTTTGCTTACCTCATTGGTCCTTCCCAAGTCAAAGCCAAGAATGGCATGACTTGCACCCCTTCCTCCTTGCAGCCATTAATGACAAAGCCAAGAATGGTAAAGAAGACAAAGCTACTCCTGATAAAGAGAAGATACCCTGAGCACATGATGTAAAGTGCTATTACCCAGCGGACAAAAGGCGAGCAACCAATGACCACTGGTCCAAAGCACCATTATAAATAGGAGGTACTTCTCCTTCCAAGTTCATCTCTCAATAGCAACAACACACCAGAGCAACAGTAACAATATACACTAAACACAGGTTCTTCCCTCTGCAACTTGGAGGAAGAACACGAGTGAAAGAGAAGAGTATTTAAGGAGAAGGAGGCCCCCAAGGCGAGCAGCAGAGCGCACGCCTCTTACTCCCTTCAAACTCATCTGAAGAAACTGAACCAACTGGAGGAAGACAATCAACTCAATCAACTCTAGGAAACACAAAACACAGAGAAAACACTAGTTCTATTCTCTAACACTTAGAGAAGGAACATCTGAAGGAACAACAGTGAGAAACGTGGAGGAAGGAAAGGGTGGAAGCAGATGTGAACATCAGAGCGAACACCCTCCAGTCATGAGTGTAACAATTACACCATCATTGCAACCCCTGCAGCAACGTTGCAACTACTTCACCACCACTATGGCCATGGCTGTAACTTGAATTCTTGGTGCAGAGGGCGCTCCCACGAAACTGGACTATCAAAGGCGCACCTCACCACAGTAGAAGTAGTACTGACAGTACCAATTTACTTGTATCATCTATAGTATTTGTATGCCTTAAAGGGCGCCCTCACAAAGTTGGACTGTTAAAGGCGCACCCTCTGTCTGTAGAAATAATACCAATATTTCCTTGTACTTCCCTGAAGCCACAACTTCATTAAGCTTACGAACCCTCTGTAATCTCTGTATAATTATCATCCTTTGCAATAAAAAGGATCTGAAACAATGTGCAAGAGAATATATGTGAGAATTGAACCAAGCATGAAATTCATCTCTTTCGTTTTCTCCTTGCATTAGTTAGAAAAGGGGTAACTAAAATTTTGCTTTCTGTGCATTTGCGTAAAGAAAAAGAGCAATGAAGCAATGTGACGCCCGTGAAAAATTTTAGTGCTCAACCAAAATATTGCACATTGCATAAGAGCTCTATAAATAAAGTTCAGTTCTTAAATTCAATATAGTACAGAGAACAAAAACATTAGCTATTAGAAAAATATAGACTCCAACAAGTTCTATTGTTTAACTAATGTCTATTTGTAAAAAAAATTTAGTATATGTATTATTTGTTTTTTCATTACAAAATTTTTTTAGGATAAATTTTGTCTTTTGATTATTTTACATTTTTTCCATAGCATCTAAATTTTTACAAGTTTATTCCAATTACCAACATTTGGCGTCAAAGCTAGTTGTATCAAAACAGTAACAAGTTCAAGCACATGAGCAAATCAAGTTCAACAAGTACAAACATTTGTTTTCAAGTTTAACGGGAAATCAAATTTTGCCACGTGAAAACTCTTAATGGAATTGTGTTTAGAAATTAAACCAACGGCTATGAAGAAATCATCAAAAATGGTTTTGATGAGCCAACCGATGAAAATAAAGAAACAATCGATATGCAACAAGTAGAAAAAATCGTCTACTTAACGAAAAAACTTTATTTTTTATCTGTCAATATGAGGAGTTGTCTGTACTTGAGAAAATAAATTTTTTCATGCTAAGACAGTAAAGGAGGCTTGGGAAGTTTTTCTCAAAACATATAGAGGTGTTGACCCAGTCAAACGAATGCGATTGAAAGACTTAAAACGTTAGTTCGAGCTAATGGAGCAAAGAAGAAATGAAAGCATTCATGACTATTTTTCACAAATGGACAAATTCGTCAACGAAATGAAAAAAATCGGTGATTATATAAAAGAGAAAGAAGTCATGGAGAAAATCATGTGCACACTTCCAACTCATTTTAATTACATGGTAGCTGCAATTAAAGAAGTAAAGGATCTCAACACAATGACTCTAAATGATTTGCAAGTATCTTTATAGTCACATGAAATGCGGATGAACGAGAAGACAAGTAACATGATTGAGCAAGCTAAGCATTAAAAGCTCAAACAAATGTTGGAAACGAGGGACTTGTGCAAAGAAAAGTGAACAACCATATTTTCAAAGGAAGATGGAAGAATCCTCAATCTGACTCAAGTTAAGGTACACGAGGTAATGACTCATTTCAAAATAAATTTAATATTTAATGTCATAAATGCCAAAAGTTTGGACATTTTCAATATGAATGCAAATCTCATATTTAGTGTCTTAACTTTAATAAGTATGGTCACTATAGTTGAGAATCGCGTGCTAAAACATTGAATATTAGAGAAAGTCCTGCTCGAGTTATAGAAAGTGAAGATGGTATAAAGATGGTGCTTACAACAAGTAATATTGTAACGGATAAAAATGACAACCAGTGGTTGTTAGACACAAGGTGTAGTAAGCATCTAAGTGGGAAAAAAGAATTGTTTTCTGACATAAATGAAAGTTACCGCACCTCATTCAAGATTGGTGACAACTCAAAGTTTGAAGTCTTGGGGACAAGAAAGATTGCCATCAAATTAGAAGATGGATCTTTAATTATATTTCTGATGTATTTTATACACCTGGTATATGTCAGAATCTTTTAAGTGTTAGCAAACTAGTTGAAAAGGTTATGATTTAAAATTCAACAAGAAAGGTTGCCCCATAAATGATGTTGAGATGAGCCTGACAGCAAAGACAAACATGTCAAGGAATATATCGTCTATTTCCAATGAACATAAGGATGAACATAAAGTATGATGCTGATCTATGTTGCAAAGCTGCAGTTGTTGAAGATAACTAGCTCTAGCAGCATATGTGGTTGGGACATTTCAATTTGAAAACATCAAATTTCTTGCAAATAAAAAATCGGTCACCAGCTGGCCTATAAATGATGCAACATGGGACTAGTAAAAAAAATGAGTTGTTGCATATATCAATAACTATAAACGAAGAACTTGGTGATAAAGCTGATGAATTACCAAAATCACCAACCGATGAACAATCAGACTTATCAACATCAGATTCACCACCTTGAATGTATCCACAAAAAGAGCGACATCCACCTCTTTTGTAAGGTTATGTAATTGGTAAAAATGATATAATACATTAGATAGTAAGGAATAGGCTACCTCCTGAGCCTTATTTGCATACTATTATTCAATGACATATAAAGAAATATGATTGTTGTATTAAATATTTGCATACTATTATTCAATGACATATAAAGAAATATGATTGTGTATTAAAACAATGGATGAAGAGATTCATGCAATTGAGAAAAATTGAAGGAGTTGTGGAAGAAATTTTACCATGAAAAATTGCAAACTAGAGGAAATTTTCATTCTAAACTTAATGATACCAAGATCATGAATTTTGGTTGAGAATTGAAAGAGTTATAGAAAAAAAAAACATATGGGGCAAAATTGAAAGGAAAAGAAAAGTTAAATGACGAAACTAAAAAAACAAAAATAATGTAGAGGACTTAAACATGAGTTTTGTATATATTATATTTTTAACTAATTTTTTTTTCTTAAATACTCCTTTGATCCTTTATCTTATTTTTAGGTTTCAATTTGGATTTTTATCTTTAAAAAGAATTAATTTAGTCTTTCTCCAATGTTGGTCAATTTTATCTTTCCACAATAACAATGTTAAATTTTCATCAGAATATACTAATTTTGAAGAAGATTCCTTCTTTCGGTCGCTGAATTCTACATTTTCTTGCAAAGATATGCATTTTTTAACATGTTTGATACTTTGATTAGTAAAATATCAATGTTATTCTACTTTTTTGGGCTTTAATTTCATCCATATTTTTGCCCATTTTATTTTAAAATTGCGAATTCCAACTACAAAATGCTAATTCTATTGATCAGAAAAGGAAATTCCGACAAAAATTAATATATTTCGTTTAAATTCTAAAACTGCCATAATAAAATAATGAAACTAACATACATTACGTTTAAATTGTAAAACTGCCATAATAAAATAATGAAATTAACATACATTAGAAATATAAATAACTAAATTAACTTTTTGTAAAAATAAATGACCAAATTAAAATTTAAATATAAGATAAAAGGCTAAAAAAATATTTAAACTTTTTTTAAAAAAAATGTTTTATAGTATCTAACCTAACGACGGTTTAAGAGATTCCTCAAATTTTAAGGGGTTTAAGGGATTCCACAAGTAAAATGAATGGTGAACACTTTGATTGCCATGCCAGAAAAGACGGCTGCAACACAACGATTCATGAAAAACAATATAAATATCGATCCCAACGCTGATGCTCCTATTCTAAATTCAAACTTCCAAGGAATTGCTGGATTTAGGAAGGCTAAAGATGTCCCACAAATCGGTAGGAATTAACCAATTCACAGTTCCAGGGTATAAGTAGTGTAAATAAATTGTTAAAATTCCATCTTAAAACAATTTGACAATGAAATAATAAGTAGCTGAATAGGTATTTAAATCATACCACAGATAATAAGACATGTGATGTACAACTTACTTTCAACTTATATCAAAAGCTTTGAAACGATGATGATGATGATGATGATAATGATGGCTGGCTCATAACAAATATGATAACTGCCAAATTCACTACATGATCCAGTTTGTGAGCTATTGAGCTTTCTCTTGGATCCCCCTTTTGTGGATATGTATTGCTTCTATATATACTAGAAATTAGAATCAAAACTTACCTCTCATATGTATGCTTAGAGACTAATGGTATATCATTATGCTAATAAGCTTGGCGAAACTCATAGATGACTACATGTGCTAAGTGAAAAACAAAATCCAGAATCATACTCCTCAACTTGTAATCATTTATGAACATAAGGAAATCCACACTAAAAAAACAGTGAAATATGCAGAAAACTATATAAATGTGTCACACTCTAAGCCATACTTGACTTGATTCCAACTATGGACATGAGAAGGTGGAGCTTTTCATTGATTTCGGCAGGGTCACAGGAGTTCTCCTTGAGAAAAGTTGGTGGCTCAACTCCAGTGAAGATGTAGAGAGCCTTTAATTCATCCACGCACGTTGCTTGTGTTGCACCTTCACATCCTATTATCTTACGGATGACTTGAATCTGTTTCCATATGCTCTCTTCATCATTGAATACAATCTGCAAATTCCAAGCACAAAGTCATGGTAGGCAGCACTCCACCCAAACATCACAGTATCACACACATAATCTCATGCATCGAAGCTGAATGCACTTAGATGTTCTCTAATCTCTATTATACTGTGGCATAAGTTTTATATGATTTATTATTGCTGAATTATGATTGGTGAATCTACACATACAAGAATTGTAAGACCAAATTTACTAGTTTAATCAACATCCATGAACTAGGAATTGATAATAATATTCGGTTTGGAACCATTTTGTATCATTTTGTATGGTAAGCAGTTGGGAATCTTCTATATAATTATTTGATTTATTTCCATATGGAATGGAACAAAAATCAAAAGCAAAGTTAAAGTTTATAAGTATAAGCAAAATTTACTGGATTTAGAAATCAAAAAAGAAAAAACCAAGTAAATCCTACTGAACTAGTTCTTAACAACATAAATATAATTAACACCAAGTCCCTAAAGTATAATTAGGAATTCACTTTAACTTCTAATAACAACAAGACTGTTTATAAATACACATAAATTAGGCCTTGACCTGATGAGAAGAGCACATAATGTCTTCTCCAGAGGAACATTCAGATGGCTTAAACTTGTTTTCTGCCGTTGAAACAAGAACCTCCATATGATCTGTATGCCGATCAATCATAACATTATTTGAAGATTCTGCAAGCATATAAATAAATTAATTTCAGCTTCCATGGATCAAAGCAAATACTATTAGCCATCAAGGAAACATTAAATGAAATACACAATGGAAATGGCATATATATATATATATATATATATATATATATATATATATAGTCTATGGCCTAACCTTCATGCAAATCAATTGAATATGAGTACACCTCAAGGTCTACTATCTTTTCATCAAACTTGCTTTCATCAGCAATTCCTCTAGCATCTGCATCTGATGAGTCCATAATTTCATTATATTCATGCAACTGAGATTCCTGATTTGCAAAGTCAGGAACATCATTATCAAACTTCCCTTCTTCTATTATAATAGACCCATCTAGTAGATCCTCAGCTGCTAAAACATTACACTCCTCCATCCTCAGCAAGTCTCCATCTGATTCAGCTTTACTTGTTTCATGTAGGAAACTTTTTCCATCCAGAAATTCAGAAGCTTCAGCTTCAGCCATATGGTTTTTTGAGTCATTGATATTATCAACCCTATACTCATCCTCATCTCTAATTTTTAGCACTTGAGATTGAGAAGCTTCAGCTTCATTCAGTGAGTTTTGTGAGTCATTGGTATTAACATTATCAACCTTATATTCTTCTCCACCTCTACCCTCATCTCTAATTTTCTCTAACAATCCCTTTGTTTCTCTTTGTAACTCTTCTTGACCTATCTCCTTATCATCACATTCTTCAAAAGCAACAGTAGTAACCTCAAAGGGTGTCTTAAAATATTCAGTATCATTGCCTTGTTGCTCTTTGTGTTTGACTATATCATCATCATAGATAGTATCATTATTAATATGTGTGGTAGGTGTAGTAGGGAGAAGCTTACTCATTAAATTCTGGGTGCAAGCATGAGTAGCATATAAGAATGCATAAGGCATGGAAACAGCAAGGCCAATTGCAGAAGCAACCACAAGTGGTGGAACAACAATAGGGGCAGAGGATGCTATGAAACCAGCCACTAAAATTTTCTTTCCCAGTGTGAAATTATTATTATTCCACTCTTCATCTTCTGCTTCTTGTTTTTCCATCTTATGTTTTATCCTGAAATTAAATGTGCTTTCTATCTGTTAGGATCATTAGTAATTGACAAAGTTAATGGAGTGAAAAGAGAATAATTGAATAAGGAAGAGTTGGAACTTGGAAGGAAAAGAATTTTACCTGAATTGATTGCAAGATTGACCTTTCTTCACACTTGGTTCATTGTTGAGATGAAAGGAGTGTGTGTGATTTGTGATTGATATGTAGCTCATGACACGTGTTGGTGTTGACACTTGCAGCCTAAAGAGAATGCCACCTCACTTTCTTTTTTTATCATTTGAAAATAGGGGCCTGGGTGGTTTATGGATCCGGTCCGGTTTTCCGGGTTCATGGGCTCGGTCGGTTCAGCCCGGGCTCACGTGTTCGGTCCTGTCAGACCAGGGTCATGGGTTTGTTTCGGTTCTGTCGGGTCCATGGGCCCGGTCCGCTCCAACCAGGTTCATGGGTTTGGTTCGGTTCATCCAGGTTCGTGGGTCCGGTCCATTTTCGTGGGTTTGGTTTGGTTTGATTAGGCTCATGTGTTCGGTTCAATTCAAATGCACGTCCTCGTTATAAGACCCTGAAAGGCCACTTATATAAGCAGAACTCAAATAATCAGAATCAGTTCTTGCGAGCAAAAGATACTAAAATAATCAAAATTTATCCTTCAGTGATACAGTGCATTAGAAGGGACTGCTTAAACACAGGCCCAGTTTGGGTCCTACGGCGAATTTTTTTTAGGCCCTACCAAAAAAATTTATTAAAAATAAATCAATTAAAACACTATATATTTATATATTTAATTAATTAAAACAATGATAACAATCAATAATAAAAATAAGTATTATATAAAATAGAGTTGAAATAAAATAAAAAAATTTATTAATTAAATAGGTAATTAAAATTGTTTTCATGTTACTTCTTCCGTCTTTGTATATAATATCATTTTGGTTGAATTCACGTTCATTACTAAAGTTGATTAATTTAGTTAATTGTATTGAAAATGTGAACATTTGATATGTTTTTTTTCCAAAACAATACTTATAAGTATTATTGAGAATCTAAAAATTGTTGAGTAAATATGAATGTTTGTGGAAAAAGTACCTAAGAACACCCACAACGGTGGGTCGTTCGCTGGTTCGTGGGGATGAACGAACCAAGATTCACAAAATCAGGGTTGGGAGGGTTCGTCACAACGACCCAGGTCGTCCCAGCGACCGGGTTCATGAAGGGAACCGAGGGCCCCATATGTACGGCTAAGAAAGGGGAAATGATAAAAAACCAAAAATCAGATCAGAAAACAACCAAAAATCAGATTAAACATCAACAACCAAATCGAAATTCCAGAAATTCTAGAAATATACAATAAATTAACAGATCAGAAAATCTTTCATAATCAGATCAGAAAATCGAAAAAAAAAAGATTGATAACAAATCTTTCATCTTGCATGCAGGTCCTTGGATCTTCGCGGTGTCTTGATGATGACGATGAAGCCGTTTGTTGGTTGCGGTGGGAAGGAAAGCCGATTGTTGGTGATGATGATGATGAAGCCGATAGATGATGGTGAATGATGAAGATGAAGAGAGGAGAGAGGCGTTGGGGGGCAGCTTGAACAAAGAGATGAAGATGAAGAGAGATGTGTAGGTGGGTAGGTGAAATGGTGTACCGTGAAAATGAGATGAAGAGAGGTGTGGGTGAAATTTTTGTTTTTGTATAACGAAGTGCAGCGCAGGTTCGAGACACGGGCATCATGCTTTACAAATAATATATTAATAATATATTATTACTAGTTTTTACCCGTGCATTGCACGGGACTGTACCGTTTTGTTTTTTTTTTATATTGGAACTTTGTTAATAGTTAAGTATTAATGATTGAGTATTAAATTTTTTGTATTTAATAAGTTATGTTCTAGTTTTAGGCCCATGCACTGCACAGGACGTTTGTTTATTAGCTAATTATTGTTGGATAAATAATAATTGTAAATCATTTTGGGTTTTCGAATTTTATTATAATCTATTATTATTATTATTATTATTATTATTATTATTATTATTATTATTATTCCCTTTGCTTTAAAAAAAATTCAATTTAAAGGGTTTCTTAATAAGTACTAATTCAAAATGGTTACTATAATAAAATAAAGGATCACAAATTCATGAACAATTTGATTAATCAACCCAAAATAAATAAATATTATTTGCTTACTATAAAAATCTCATTATCATGACAAATAGACATTAAATCTTAGGTTAAAACATATCACACAACATGTATGTCTTAGTTTTCGCAAACTAAACAGATCTTAAACTTTTTTTTCATCAAATAGGTCTTGCTCAGAGCATATAAATTGACGAAACAAACTGTCTTTTGTTTCTAATTGAAAATTAACGCTCTGAAAACTCATTTGTTTCTAAGTGTTTTTTTAGCATAAATAATTAATTCCTAAATATATAAGTGTCTTTTTAGAAAATGATACAACATTAATTATATATACATATTTAATAATTTTACCCTCACTTTATTAAGAAGAGGGGTAATAATTGAAAAGGTATAATAAATATAATTATAAGGGAGAAAAATGACAAATTAAGTAAACAACATATAAAGTTAATCCAAAATGATACATTAATTACATTTTTTAATGGGAACGTTATACCTAAAATGACATTTCAAGTAAAATGAATTGAAAGAAGTAACTTAAATGGGATATATAATATAGCACATAAAAAATGTTGAAAACAATTGCGAACAAAGCTTTGTCAAACAACTATTAAAAATATAATAACTATTGCCTGAAAAAATATATATCTGTTTAGTAACTGAGGCATACATAGTTACTAAAACCGTGAGGATTTAACATTGAGAAGTAGCACTTAAAAGTACAGTAGTCTAGAACAAATTAAGGCTATACATGAGAAGATCACTCGGGAATTATTCCATATATACTTAAATCCTGTCACCCATCCTGTCATAAAAATCTAAGAGCAATTTCCCCCTAACTTCTCCTACAGCATCATCCAATGTTTATACCACCCAAGGCGTTTGTAGTTATGTCAAAATTAACCAACATAAGTTGAGGAAAAATCTTTCAACTTGAGTCACATTTTGTACAATATTTGTTTATACATTACAAAAGAGAGCAAGCATGATGAATATGGTAACAATGAGGACACCAGCCACCACTTGCCTCAAAACCACTCCTAAACAAATGCAATCATCATCTCATAGCATAACAAATAACTTATAATCAAAATATAAACAATTTGAATTTAAACATAATTATTAATAATTATACCATAAAAAATTTGAATCTAAACATAACCACATGCCTCAAGCAACTTGGAACTAAATTTAGGCCATTTTCTCTTGAATCATTTACATGACCAACATGAAATTTACCTGATCTTTAAACAATTCTCATTTGAAAATAAAAAATTTGAAACTTTGAACAAAGGTAAGAGAAAAACAAACAGGGAGGGTAACTGATAAAGAATGTAACAATGGAATGGAAGAACAAAATCATTAATAACCAAATGGCACATCATTCTTTGCATAAATAAATTTCACTCCTATCATGACTTTATTTAATAAATAAAAATTGGACAGTGCAATAAACAATCGTGGCCCTAATTTTTTATATCGTCTAATGGGTTAGTTTTCTTGTTTTGCCTATAATATGTTTTAGATAGAAAGTCACATTAAAGTATGATCAGAATGCTTAGAATGATATTTGCAAAAGTAAGAGTGAAAATCTCACTGTATCAATTGAAGATAATCCATGATCCATATTAAGCAAAAATAGTGACTAAAAACTAACTTAAATGGAATGTATAGTATATAAAAAACAGTGAAAAAATATAGCACAATTGCCACGTAAAATAATAAAAAAAAAAGAAAAAAAGAGATAGACAAAAAATCATGGTAAAAACATCTAATATTTTAATGTATGCACATCGAAATCTGCAACATTAAAGTTTGTTGGACAATTTGAAAACCTTGGCTGTAATCAATTACCCTTTGATACCGTGAGTGCCGCGAGCCTCGTAACTACAGCAATCAATCCCCACCTTCATAGATTGACTGCAAACAAAAATAAACAAAGTAATGTAATGGAAATCATTATAAAATAATGAAAAATAAAATGAAGAGGGAAGAGATTAGTATAGAGAGTCATGGTGGAACCAAATCCTAAGAGTGGAAAGAAAAATGAAAGAAAGGAATGGAATATGTAACTCCGCTTCTCCACTTCTGTTCTCCAACGGCATGGATGCTCTTCTCTACTTTCTTTCTCCTTTACTTTCAAAATTTGCTTCCATCTAGAAATTTGAGAAGTTCTCTCTCGTGCACATAAAAAATAAATAGCCACTTGTAATTGTAACTGTTGTAACTGGCATTGTAATTTGATACTGTAAAATAGATTTTTAAATTTTAAAATTGAAATTGAAAAGAGGACATATGGATGTTTTCACCACTGCCACATGGATACCTTAACTGTTGAGAATTTCTCAACTTTTACTCATGAAGCAAGAATTCAAAAAGGAGTATTGTGGAGCCTCCATTGGGAAGTCTTTTTATACTAAAGGGGAAGATAATTATAATTAAATGTAAAATATAAAAGTGTGGGGTAGGTTGTAGGTACCCTTTAAGAATGAAAGTTGAGTTTGGGGTTGGAAGAAAAAAGTTGATAAAGTTCTTAACTTTTGGAAAAGTGTAAAAAATTATAAAATAATCTGTGGGACCCATTTATGAACCAAAAATGGGTTTGGGGTTGTGGATGCTCTAATTGTCATTGAAAATTTGTATTAGGTCTTATAAATAAGAACAAAATAAAATTCTCAAAATGATGTTATATTTAGGGACAAAGGGAGTAAGTTTTAAAAATAAAGTTCATAAGTTAACCTATTTATAAGTCAAGTGAGCAAATAAAAAAAATAAATTAAAATATTATGCTAAACTATTAATAATTGAAAGATAAAAAATATGCAACTATTAATTTTTTTTAAGTATAAGTACTATTAAAAAAATTTATGGGGCCCCTAAAATTTTTGGACCCCGGGCGACGGCCCTCATTGCCCACCCCTAGGGCCGGGCCTGCTTAAACACATGTTCTTGCGTTCTTGCAACATGTAAAAGCTTCAACCGATATAAGCAATCAGTAGGATATACTTGCTGTTTATTTGTCATATTTCAAACAAAACACACTCATTAAAAAATTTAATTATTATTTAAATTTTCAATACATTAATTATATTTTTTTTTATTGTCGGTCAAAAGCTGTAACTAACCACAACTAGAGGTGGCTCCAAATTCAATCCACCATCCCCCTCCTAATCTAGTTGGAGGAAGCTTGATGAATTTGCTAGAGTTCTACCTCTAACACTTAAACCTTCACCCTTGTCCATAAAATGAACTTCTAGATCAATTTTTTCTTTGGACAATAAATTAGATTTAACATCTTCAAAGGATAAGGTGTCGTTGTTACCATACAACATAATTTCTTTAAAGTGTTTATAGGTAGAAGGTAGAGAGACAACCAACAGAACAACTTTATCTTCATCTTCAATTTTAATATCAATATTTGAAGATCCATAATAATATAATTAAACTCATCAAGATGAGATTGAATAAGAGTACCTTCGGCCATACGGATTTGAATGTGTTCACACTCCTTCGGCCATACGGATTTGAATGTGTTGACACTCCTTCCATAATAATAGGACGGGTTTGGAAAGAGTGTGAACACATTCAATCCGTATGGCCGAAGGTACTCCTATTCAATCTCATCTTGATGAGTTTAATTATCTGCAAAATATTGATATTAAAATTGAAGATGAAGATTAAGTTGTTCTGTTGGTTGTCTCTCTACCTTCTACCTATAAACACTTTAAAGAAATTATGTTGTATGATAACAACGACACCATATCCTTTGAAGATGTTAAATCTAATTTATTGTCTAAAGAAAAATTTGATTTAGAAATTCATTATATGGACAAGGGTGAAGGTTTAAGTGTTAGAGATAGAACTCTAGAAAAAGGGAGTACTAGTCCTAAAAAATTCAGATCCAAATCCAAGGGATGTAAATCCAACAAATTTTGCCGTTATTGCAAGAAACCAGGGCAGGAAATTTCTGATTGTTATTCCTTGAAGAAAAAACAAGAAAAGCAAGAAAAAAGATAAATCTCATCAACAACCTGAAGCTGCTAATGTTGAAGGTGACTCTGACGGTGATATCCTGTTATTTGTTGTCTCTTCTAATAAGAGGAGTAAAACAGAATTGATTCTTGATCCTGGATGTACTTTTCATATGTCTCCTCATAAGGACTTATTTACCACTTTTGAACCTGATGATAGTGATGTTGTTTTAATGGGCAATGATGCCTAATGCAAAATTTCCGAAATATGTACTATTCAGATCAAGACTCATGATGGTGTTGTCAAAACTTTGGCTAATGTCCGCTATATTCCTGATTTGAAGCGGAATTTAATTTCTCTTGGCACCCTCGAGTCTCTTGGGTGCAAGTATTCAGCTGAAGGTGGATTTCTAAAGGTTTCCAAAGGTGCTCTCGTTTTATTAAAAGCTAACCGAGTTGGTAGTTTATATGTCTTGCAAGACTCTGTTGTGACATGTTCAGCAGCTGTATCATCTTCTATGCCTGGTAATGATGTCACCAATTTGTGGCACATGCGTCTGGACCACATGAGTGAAAAAGGCATGCACCTTCTGAGCAAACAAGGTTTTCTTGGAAAACATGGCATCGGTAAGTTGGACTTTTGCAAACACTGCGTCTTTGGGAAACAGAAAAGAGTTAGTTTCTCCACTGCAACTCACCGCACCAAAGGTATTCTTGATTATATCTATTCTGACCTTTAGGGGCCTTCTAAAGTTCCTTCTCATGGAGGAAGCCGTTATATGATGACTATCATAGATGACTTTTCTCGTAAGGTTTGAGTTTATTTTCTGAAGCACAAAAATGACACATTCATCACTTTTAAGAAGTGGAAAACTCTTGTTGAAACTCAAACAGGGAAGAAAGTCAAGAAGCTCAGAACGGTTAATGGACTAGAGTTCCGTAATGGTGACTTTAATGAGTTCTGCACAAATCATGGTATTGCTAGACATAAAACCTTCCGGGTACACCCCAGCAGAATGGTGTTGCAGAATGGATAAACAGAACTTTACATGAGAGAGCTCGTTGTATGCTCTCAAATGCTGGGTTATGGCATCAACGCGATTTTTGGGCCAAAGCAGTATTTACTGCATGTTACTTGGTGAACCGTTCTCCACATTCGGCACTAAACTTCAAAGTTCCAGAAGAAATTTGGTCAGGTAATCCTGTTGATTATTCTAATTTAAGAATTTTCGGATGTCCTGCATATGCACATGTTTAATTTTGGTAAATTAGATCCAAGAGTTGTTGAGTGCATATTTCTTGGTTATGCATCTGAATCTAAGGGTTATCGTTTATGGTGCCCTAGTCACGGAAATTAATTCTAAGTAGAGATGTGACTTTTAATGAGGATGCATTATTATCTTCTGGAAAATAATCTCTTGTGTCTTCTTCCACTAGTACAGGTAATTTGCAGGGTACTAGCGAGAAGGTGAAGTTAGAAATGAAGTTTGTCACTCCTGATGTTTATGTTCCATCTTCCTCAACTCATGAGTCTAGCATTGATGATCATGATGGTGACCATGATCCTGATGATAATATCACTTCTCCTTTCCATTCGCAACAAGATGACTATTCTATTGCCCGAGACAGAACAAGAAGACAAATCATAAAGCTAGCCAAATACAGAGATGGCGGTAATCTCATTGCTTATGCATTATCTATTGCACAAGAGATAAATGACGGTGTTGAGCCTACCAGCTATTCTGAAGTTGTTTCTTGTGCTGATTCTTCAAAGTGGCTATTGGCTATTAATGAAGAAATTGAGAGTCTCCATAAGAATGGTACTTGGGCTTTGACTGAGCTTCCTAAAGGAAAAAGACCATTGAAATGCAAATGGATCTATAAGAAGAAAGATGATTTTCCTGAGGTCGAAGATCCTAGATGCAAAGCACAGTTAGTCGTTAAAGTCTTTAGTCAAAAGGAAGGTATTAACTTTAATAAGATTTTCTCTTCTGTTGTTCGTCATACTTCCATTCGTGTTTTGCTTGCTTTTGTTGCTTTGTTTGATTTGGAGTTAGAGCAACTTGATGTCAAGACAGCTTTTCTACATGGAGAGCTGGAAGAAGAAATTTACATGAAGCAACCTGAGGGATTTATTGTTCCCGGTAAGGAGCAACTTGTTTGTCAATTGAAGAAATCTTTATATTGTGAATTCAATGCTCCTAATTATGTGGATTATGTTTTGATGATGACAAAATAATTAACAAATCATGCCTTGAAGATATTGCAACATCAACATCAACAAGAAGTCAAGAAAAGAAGACAAGTGCCCAATCATTCTCAATCAAATATTAATTGTAAATTTCTAATTTTTGTTGAGAGTGGTTGAGAGTGGGTAGAAATAGTTAGTCTCTTCTAGGAATAAATTTTTATATGTTTATTAAGTTGAGATTGACCAAAAATTAATACTTGAGAGGAAAAATAAAATTGAAAAATATTTTTTCCCATATCTGATCAAAATACTCGAGTATTTTGATAAAGACTCGAGTATATACTCGAGTATTTATATAAAAACTCGAGTATTTGTGCCAGGTCAGCAATTATGACCGTTAGTCTTGTTCGTGCACCAATTCACTCGTGACCGACCAAAAAGACTCGAGTTTTTACCAAAAGACTCGAGTATTTTTGTCCAGTCAGCAAAAATGAACGTTGGAGAAACTCAAAAACCCAATTGAGGGAATTTGAGTCTCATCCAACCCCAAGAGAGATTTCAGAACCTTATTGTAAAATTTCTCTTTGAATTTGTGCAAGAACAAACAAGACAACAACACATTATTGATCACAAGCTTTCATAATTTCCTTTTCTCAAGTGTTAATTCCCAAAAAGCTCAACTTCTCAATCATATTGTCATTTTATTCCAAGTTGAGTATTAGGCCTCAATTCTTACATTGAGCTGTGCTTATTTGTGCTAATCCATTGTGAGATTAGTAATACACATACAAAAAGCTTGATTATTCAAAGTCTTGGATTGTTCCCAAGCAAACCCTAAGTGGCTTAGGGTGTTGGAAGTCTTGAGAGGTTCTCAAGCACAAGACTAGGAGGTTCCTAGCCCGGTGGAGTTTCTTGAAGGGAGTTCAAGGAAGCTTTGTGAAGAGTTCTTCAATCACCGGAATCAAATTGGGGTAGAAATCAAGAGTTTGGTACACTCTTGAAAGGGTTAGGTTGAGTGAGGCCATTCTCAAGCAATCCTTTGTAATTTCTAACAATTTGATTATAGTAGAAACTCCTAAGTGATTAGGAGGACTGGATGTAGCTCATTGTTGGAGTGAACCAGGATAAAATTGCTTGAGTGTTGGTTTATTGCTTTTAATCTACTTTCTAGCTCAATAGACTTAAGTCATTTCAATCAATTAGGATTTATACAATTAGGTAGCAAGTTCAAGGAATCTTTGTGTTAAAAGTTATTTAGATTACTTGCTATTCTGTTGGATAAGTTCCTGTTTATTATTGAATTGATTTGAGTTAAATTGGTGAATTTTCGTTTCTGGTTTTTCTGCTATCTGATAGTAAAAACTCGAGTATTTAGTAAAAGACTCGAGTTGTTCATCCTGAAAAACTCGAGTATTTCACAAAAGACTCGAGTCTTTTGCTTCTGATTCCAGAAAATTCAGTCTAAGCTCCATTCTTCAATTATCAATCGAAATATTTGGTATTAGTGCTTCAAAATACTATTCACCCCCCCTCTAGTATTTGCTTAGCCCGCTTGTTGGTTTCCAACAAGTGGTATCACAGCTCGGTCGAAAGATCGAGTGTAACAACTTTTTCGAAAAAGATCCTTTTGGAAACTAAATGGGCTCTAGCAATAACTTTGGTGGAGAAGGAGCTTCAATAAACCGTCCTCCACTATTTAATGGTGAAGGATATGTTTAATGGAAAACTCGCATGAAAGTTTTTATTGAAGCAATTGATATGGATATTTGGGATGCAATTGAAAATGGTCCTTTCATTCCCAAAAAGAAAATAAATGATGAAATTGTTGAAATTCCAAGGAGTAGTTGGAATGATGATGAAAAGAGAAAAGTCTCATTTGATTTAAAAGCTAAAAACATCATCTTTTCGGCTCTATCCCATGATGAATTTTATAGAGTTTCCCAATGTAAATCGGCAAAAGAAATGTGGGATACTTTGCAAGTCACACATGAGGGAACAAGTGAGGTTAGAGATGCAAGATTGAATTCTCTAACTCACGAATATGAATTGTTCCACATGTTGCCAAATGAAACCATTAGTGACTTGCAAAAGCGATTCTCTCACATTGTTAATCATTTGATTTCCTTGGGAAAAGTATTTCGCAATGGTGAAACTACTAACAAAATTCTAAGATGTCTTGATAGGAGTTGGCAACCCAAGGTAACCGCCATCAAGGAATCAAGAGACATAAATAGCATGGACTTAGCCACTTTGTTTGGCAAACTCCAAGAGCATGAGATGGAGCTTACAAGACTTGGGATGCATGAGGAATCGGACAAAAAGAAAAAGAGCATAGCACTCAAAGCTTCAACCAAAGCTACAAAAGAAGTTGAAGAATGCTCTACAAGTGGAGATTCCGATGGTGAACCAAATCAAGAAGAATTTGGGATGTTTGTGAAAAGATTCAACAAATTCTTCAAAGGGAAGAAAGGTGGATCTTCATCCAATTTCAAGAGAACCAAAGACTCCAAACAAAGAGAAAAGAGTACCAATGATGGAGTTAAGTGTCATGAATGTGGAGGGGTTGGTCACATAAGAATGGAATGTGCCACATTCTTGAAGAAGAATGACAAGAAGACCCAAGAGACCAAAGGGAAGCGTGCATACATTGTTTGGGATGCACCGGAGAAGAGCAATGAATCATCTTCAAGTAGCTCCGGTGATGAAAATGCAAACCTTTGTCTCATGGCCAAGAACAATCATGAGTCCTCATCAAGAGCTAATCATGGCATGAGTGAAAGTGATGATGAGGTAACCTCTAGTTCCTCTTGTTCCTCTTCAAACTCCATTTCATATGATGATTTGCAAGAAGCCTACAATGAAATGTTAATTCAATTTAAAAGGCTTGCTAAAATTAATAAGGAAAAAGGAAAGAAAATTTTGGAGTTTCAACATGAAATTGATGAATTGCAAAAATCTATAAATGAGTTGAAACTTCAAAATGAATCCTTGGAACTTATTAATTCTAGTCATCAAAGTGATTGTGCAAATCATGAGGAAATTATCACTTCATGTGAGAGATGTGATGATCTTGAAAAAGAAGTGAAAGAGTTGAAAAACAAACTCACAATCTCACATAGTGATAGAAACCTCAACCGGTTGTTGAACTCTCAAAGATATAATCACAACAAAACCGGTTTAGGATATGTTCATAAAAAGGACAAAAAGTACAAGGTGGTTGGAACATTTTCTAAGAAAAATTCATCAAAGAGACCAACTTGTACTTATTGTGGAAAAGTTGGACATATCAACATTGAGTGCCATATTAAGAAGTTTGAAATGAATAAGGGCACTTATATGTGGATTAAGAAGGGAGAAAGTCCCAACACTAACCCTAAGGGACCCAACATTGTTTGGGTACCCAAAATGAAAAGGTGATTTCATTTTGTAGGTGTGTCTTCGAACGGGAAAACAATTGTGGTATCTTGATAGTGGATGTTCGAAGCACATGACGGGAGATAAGCGGCACTTCATTGAGCTTACTCCAAAGGAAAAGGGTTATGTCACTTATGGGGACAACAACAAAGGCAAAATCCTTGGTATTGGTAAAATCGGAAACTCTTCAAACTTGATTATTGATAATGTGCTCTATGTTCAAGGATTAGAACATAATCTCTTGAGCATAAGCCAATTATGTGATGTTGGTAATCATGTAGTTTTTACCTCTACCCATTGCCTCATTAAAAGTGACAAAGATGAATCAATCAAATTTGTTGGTAGAAGGTCAAATAATACTTACTTAGTTGATTTGAACAAAGTCACTTCTTTGGTCTCTACTTGTTTAGTGAGCAAAGAAAATGACACTTGGTTATGGCATCGTAGGACCGCTCATATAAATGTAAACCAATTGAAGAAAATTCAATCTAAAGATCTAGTAGTTGGTTTACCAAAGCTAAATTTTTCTATTGAAGGTGTTTGTTCCCCTTGCAAGAAATGTAAACAAACTAAAAACACCTTTGGATCAAAAATGGTGATGTCCACATCAAGGCCATTAGAAATGCTTCATATGGACTTGTTTGGACCATCACAAGTAAAAAGCTTTGGTGGCAACTATTATGCATTGGTGATTGTTGATGACTTCTCTAGGTTTACTTGGACTTTATTTTTAACTACTAAGAGTGAGACCTACAAATCTTTTAAACATCATGTCAAACTTTTGCAAAACCAAGTAAATCAAAAAGTAATTATTATTCGAACCGATCATGGTGGTGAATTCGAAAACCACAAATTTGATAGATTTTGTGCTAAAAATGGTATTGAGCATCAATTCTCCGCACCAAGGACTCCGGAACAAAACGGAGTGGTAGAGCGGAAAAATAGGGTGCTAGAGGAACTTGCTAGAACCATGTTAAATGATTCTCAAGTACCTCAATATTTTTGGGCCGATGCCGTCAATACGGCTTGTTATGTTTTAAATCGTATTTTGATAAGGCCCTCTTTGGATAAAACCCCCTATGAACTTTACAAGGGAAGAAAGCCAAATATATCTCATTTTCATGTCTTCGGATGCCAAGTTTTTGTTTTAAATAATGGAAAAGAACACCTTGGCAAGTTTGATTCCAAATCCGATGAAGGCATATTTTTAGGCTATTCTTCTCATAGTAAAGCTTATAGAATTTTCAATAAAAGAACTTTAACTATTGAGGAATCAATTCATGTGGTTTTTAATGAGTCTTCAAAAGAAGATAGTGTTTTATGTGATGCTAGTGAAGATGGCATTGTCTTTTCAAAAGAAGAAAAAGAGAGAGAGAATTCAAAAATTGATGAAGGAGAAGTAAGGGAAGAACTTCCTCCAACTTGGAAATCGGTCAAGGCTCATCCTATAGACAAAGTCATAGGAGATATGTCAAAGGGAGTACTTACTCGTAGGTCTATTCAAAACATTTGCCACTATGTCTCATTTGTTTCTCAAATTGAACCCAATTCAATTAAAAAGGCCATTGAGGATGATCATTGGGTTCTTGCTATGCAAGAAGAATTAAACCAATTTGAAAGAAATGAAGTTTGGGATCTAGTCCCTAAACCCGATGATCATACCATAATTGGTACTAAATGGATTTATAGAAACAAACTTGATGAATCCGGGTTGATTATAAGAAACAAAGCTAGACTAGTAGCTCAAGGGTACAACCAAGAGGAAGGTATCGATTATGATGAGACCTTTGCTCCGGTTGCACGTCTTGAAGCAATCCGAATTTTACTTGCTTATGCTTCAATCATGAAATTCACTTTATATCAAATGGATGTTAAAAGTGCTTTCTTGAATGGGTTTATAAATGAAGAAGTGTATGTCAAACAACCCCCCGATTTTGAAAATAGTGAATTTCCAAACCATGTTTATAAATTGAAAAAGGCACTCTATGGATTGAAACAAGCTCCTAGAGCTTGGTATGATCGATTGAGTTCCTTTCTATTAGAAAACAAGTTTCAAAGAGGGAAGGTTGATAATACATTATTTATTTATAAAACCAAGGATGACATTTTGTTAGTACAAGTCTATGTTGATGATATCATTTTCGGTGCTACTAACGTGTCTCTTTGTAGAAAGTTTTCAAATTTGATGAAAAAGGAATTTGAAATGTCAATGATGGGAGAACTCAAGTTCTTCCTAGGCTTACAAATAAAGCAAGTCAAGGAGGGGATATTTGTGCATCAAGGGAAATATTGCAAAGAGCTCCTTGAAAAATTCGGATTGGACAAGTGCAAGGAAGCCTACACTCCAATGAGCACATCATGCTACCTAGACAAGGATGAACAAGGTACACCAGTTGATGTTAGTAATTATACGGGTATGATAGGTAGTCTCCTATATCTCACTGCATCTAGACCGGATATTATGTTTAGTGTATGCATGTGTGCTAGATTTCAAGCTAATCCTAAAGAATCTCACCTATCCGCAGTTAAACATATATTTAAGTATCTAAAAGGAACAATTAACACTGGTTTGTGGTATCCTGCTGATGCCAATCTTAGTTTAGTTGGTTACTCGGATTCCGACTTCGCGGGATGCAAGCTTGATCGCAAAAGCACCAGTGGTACTTGCCATTTCTTGGGAAGTTCATTGGTGTCATGGTTTTCTAAAAAGCAAGCTTGTGTCGCTCTTTCTACCGCCGAAGCGGAATATATCGCAGCCGGTAGTTGTTGTGCTCAACTGTTGTGGATGAAACAACAATTATCGGATTTTGGTTTGAAACTTGAAAATATTCCGATTAGATGCGATAACACGAGTGCAATCAATTTGACTAAGAATCCGGTGTATCACTCAAGAACTAAACACATTGAAATAAGACATCATTTTTTAAGAGATCATGTACAAAAGGGTGATTGCACAATTGAATTTGTTAGTACCACAAATCAATTAGCCGACATTTTTACAAAACCTCTACCAAGGGACACCTTTTATCATATTAGGAGAGAACTTGGTATTTTAGATGAAGCTAATATAGGCTAATTGCATTGTGTGTCATTTTTGGAAAATCACCATATTAGTCTTACTCTAATGTGTTATTGATTCTTAGTTAAATTGTCCTTGATGATATTTGAAATTGTATATGTTAATTGTGTGTGATTCTGTACTGTATTCCAAGTTGGTAGTGAAGCATTTGTGTTTGATTTGTGTTTGGTCTTTTAAAACTGAGTTTTTACTTTCTGTTCTGTCAAAATACTCGAGTTTTTCCAACAACACTCGAGTATTTTAATTCAAAATTAAATCAGTTTTAAATTGAAAAGTTTTTAATCAGGGTCTGATAAAAATACTCGAGTGTTTCTCAAAACACTCGAGTCTTTATTAAAATACTCGAGTGTTTTTCAAAACACTCGAGTCTTTCGAAACCCCCAATTTTTGAACTTTCAGACCAAACTCGAGTATTTTCCAAAAACTCGAGTATTTTGCGTTTTCCTGAAATTTGAACTTTCGGACCAAACTCGAGTATTTTGCGTTTTCCTGAAATTTGAACTTTCGGACCAAACTCGAGTATTTTGCGTTTTCCTGAAATTTGAACTTTCGGACCAAACTCGAGTTTTTCAATTTTTACTCGACTTTTCTGGGGAAATCTGGGCTGAGTCACGACCGACTCGAATATATTTTCAAAAACTCGAGTATATCTTAAAGAACAACTCTAGTATTTATGAATATATTCGAGTATTTTGAACTGTTTATATATACTCTCAGACTCAAGTTTTTTTTGCGACCCTCTTCTCTCTCGGTTTTCTCATATCTCTCTCCTCAAAACTCAGATTTTCCTCAAAGTTTTGTCAAATCTTACTAGTTTTTCATCCTCTAAACTCTTCTCTCGGTTTTATCCTCCTCCAGATGCTCCAGCTCCTTCGATGTTTTGATGATGTTGACCTTTGGATTTTATCTTAGTTTTCATTCTGTTTTTATCATATTGGTCTTTGTTACATTTTCTGTATTTTGAGAACTTGGTGTTTTGAGACTTTGGGTTTCTTATTGCACCTTTGATTTGGACCATTTATGATGTTTTTATGTTAATGAATTTGGTCTTCATTATGATGTTTGTGCAAAGCTTCAGGGGGAGCTCTTTATCGTTATTATATCTCCGTTTTATTTGCATAGTTGGTTATTGGGGTTTTCCGATTATGCACCTCTCCTCCCTTGATCTTTTTCTAAATTGTTACATCTTTTTGGCGTATGACAAAAAGAGGGAGAGATATTACACTTGTCTTGTCTTGATATTGTTGCACCTAAAATCTCTAATTATGGTATATACTCTGATAATTGTTAAATTCTCTAATACCATAGGCTTGGTGCTAAAATTAAATTGTCATAACATCTTGCTCAAGCTGAATTTTTAGATAGGTGAAAAGTATCATATAGTGAGGGGGAGTTGCATCTCCAAGTGGATCAAGCTTAACAAATGGATCAAGTGTTAATTATTTTGTCATCACCAAAAAGGGGGAGATTGTGAATTCAATGCTCCTAATTATGTGGATTATGTTTTGATGATGACAAAATAATTAACAAATCATGCCTTGAAGATATTGCAACATCAACATCAACAAGAAGTCAAGAAAAGAAGACAAGTTCCCAATCATTCTCAATCAAATATTAATTGTAAATTTCTAATTTTTGTTGAGAGTGGTTGAGAGTGGGTAGAAATAGTTAGTCTCTTCTAGGAATAAATTTTTATATGTTTATTAAGTTGAGATTGACCAAAAATTAATACTTGAGAGGAAAAATAAAATTGAAAAATAATTTTTCCCATATCTGATCAAAATACTCGAGTATTTTGATAAAGACTCGAGTATATACTCGAGTATTTATATAAAAACTCGAGTATTTGTGCCAGGTCAGCAATTATGACCGTTAGTCTTGTTCGTGCACCAATTCACTCGTGACCGACCAAAAAGACTCGAGTTTTTACCAAAAGACTCGAGTATTTTTGTCCAGTCAGCAAAAATGAACGTTGGAGAAACTCAAAAACCCAATTGAGGGAATTTGAGTCTCATCCAACCCCAAGAGAGATTTCAGAACCTTATTGTAAAATTTCTCTTTGAATTTGTGCAAGAACAAACAAGACAACAACACATTATTGATCACAAGCTTTCATAATTTCCTTTTCTCAAGTGTTAATTCCCAAAAAGCTCAACTTCTCAATCATATTGTCATTTTATTCCAAGTTGAGTTTTAGGCCTCAATTCTTACATTGAGCTGTGCTTATTTGTGCTAATCCATTGTGAGATTAGTAATACACATACAAAAAGCTTGATTATTCAAAGTCTTGGATTGTTCCCAAGCAAACCCTAAGTGGCTTAGGGTGTTGGAAGTCTTGAGAGGTTCTCAAGCACAAGACTAGGAGGTTCCTAGCCCGGTGGAGTTTCTTGAAGGGAGTTCAAGGAAGCTTTGTGAAGAGTTCTTCAATCACCGGAATCAAATTGGGGTAGAAATCAAGAGTTTGGTACACTCTTGAAAGGGTTAGGTTGAGTGAGGTCATTCTCAAGCAATCCTTTGTAATTTCTAACAATTTGATTATAGTAGAAACTCCTAAGTGATTAGGAGGACTGGATGTAGCTCATTGTTGGAGTGAACCAGGATAAAATTGCTTGAGTGTTGGTTTATTGCTTTTAATCTACTTTCTAGCTCAATAGACTTAAGTCATTTCAATCAATTAGGATTTATACAATTAGGTAGCAAGTTCAAGGAATCTTTGTGTTAAAAGTTATTTAGATTACTTGCTATTCTGTTGGATAAGTTCCTGTTTATTATTGAATTGATTTGAGTTAAATTGGTGAATTTTCGTTTCTGGTTTTTCTGCTATCTGATAGTAAAAACTCGAGTATTTAGTAAAAGACTCGAGTTGTTCATCCTGAAAAACTCGAGTATTTCACAAAAGACTCGAGTCTTTTGCTTCTGATTCCAGAAAATTCAGTCTAAGCTCCATTCTTCAATTATCAATCGAAATATTTGGTATTAGTGCTTCAAAATACTATTCACCCCCCCTCTAGTATTTGCTTAGCCCGCTTGTTGGTTTCCAACAAGTGGTATCACAGCTCGGTCGAAAGATCGAGTGTAACAATATTATATTTATAATATAAGAAAAAAAATATTATATTTATTAAGGACGTTAATTAATTGTATTTAATTTTCTAAAATTTATAAGAAATAAAAGTATTTTATAAAAAATATTGAAAATAAAACAAAAATTAAATGAGATAACAATTTTTTAGAGATATTTTAGAAAAATAGCATTTGAAATAAAATAAAATTTAAAAAGGTTAATTCACCTTTTTATATTGTAAATAAAAAAATATTTTTTTTCTTATATTGCAAATCCAAAAGATACACTTTTTATATTTTATTCAAAAGAGTGCATCACATACATATATATTCCCTCCCATTTACAATATTAAAAAAAAATCCTGAATAAATGTAATTTTAATTATTTTTATATTATTAACCTAAAGAAATATATATGCCCATGCCCTAAGCCCAATATATATATATATATATATATATATATATATATATATATATTATGTATCATTGTCGAACAGTCCGGTATCTCGAAGAGTTTTTATTTCACTCATAATTTTTTGTTTCGAAGTTAAAAGAAGAAAAAAGACAGTTTCAAAAAAAAAAAAAAGAAGAAAAAAGACAAAATTGTCACTGTGTTTTTGGATATTGTAAGATAGTTTATTCTTGTTTTTGAGATTTCGAAAAAAATTTCTTTGATCTTTGAGATTTTAGAAGTGATTTCATTTAATTTCTCTTTGAGTTTAATCCCAAACTTATAAACATTTAATTCAATTTAATTCTTAAATTACTAAATCTATTTTAGTTATATCTTCTAGATGATGGCTAATAATACACATTTTATAATATCGAAAACCAAATATGAATTTTTAAATTTTCAGATATTGAATCGCAATATGATAGTTTTTTGGTTTGCACCCTGGTATCCGGCCCACTGGGCCGACTAATCCAGTTTGAGGGGGTCCCGGAGTTAAGGTTTTATTCTTCTCCCAACGTTGTTGCGGGGGATCGAACCGTGGTTCGCTCTACCAAGTGCAGCCCCTGGCACCACTGCACCAACAGCTCGTTGGTCGCAATATAATAGTTTTGTAAAAAATAAATAAATAAAAATAAAAACTTAGCTTTGTGGGTTCGTTGGATTAGTGTTTTAGAGATAGAGAGAGAGGTAAAGGGGAAAATTAACACCTGCTGCTGCTGCTACTACTACTCAGATCGCGGAGGAGAAGTTGCAGCAGCAGTGTAGTGCAAGCATGAGGATCGTGAGAAAAGACCTCGTTCGCGATGGACCTGGTAGCGTTAAGGTCCAATTCCCACCAATTCATTCATTATTCCTCTAATTTTATTTTTCAATTCTTCAATTATTTTACTTTTTTTTTTTAAATTAAATTGATGCTATGATGATATTATTATATGTAGATGGTTCCAGTGGACGCTGATGATTTATGGTTTGCATATAACTTGATATCTCCTGGTGATTCTGTTATGGCTGTTACTGTCAGGTACATACACTCTTTCTCAATTCTCATTGTTTGGGGTTAGAGATTTTCTCTCTCTCTCTTTTTTTTTTTAAAAAAAAAAAAAATCTGCCTTTCTTTTTTGGTGTTAATAGGAAGGTTCTTAAAGAAGCAGCTTCGGGCGGACGAGACGCTCAACGTGTTAAGCTCAAGCTGGAAATCAAAGTGGAAGAGGTAGTACAATTCTTACATACATCATCATCATCATCATGATGGAACTCTTTGTTCATGTTTGGAAGATGTGTTGGAGTGGTATAGATTATAGTAGAACGTAACATATGAGTTCTGTTTTATGTTTGGTGCATTTTATGAATATAATGGAACAAGACATGATGTTGAAGCTTGCATATGTGGGACATTTTAGTTGTGCTTAGTAGACATGTCAGAATGAAACGAAACGTATGAGTTCTACTTCAAGTCTATGTTTGACGTTTTTTTTTAAAAAAAAAATTATATTAACCAAGGGTATCCCTCACCTTATGGGTAAGGAATTAATCCCTTTCGGGGGTGCGTGGCTGCCCCTCCCAACATGTGTCGCTCCCATTGATTGAACCTTTGCCTTGTACGATAAATTGGGATCCAGTGAGAACCAACTCCTTGTTGGTCGTTTGATGTATTTTTTAAGTAGAACAGATTGTGAGACATTTTAGTTAAGCTCAGTCGTTGTACCTTTATCTTTGGCCACCTTGTTTATGATGTAACAATAGCATTTCAAGTTACTTTTTTGAGTTCTCTTTCTCTTTTTTCTTTCAAGGTTGCCGATTATGACAAAGAAGGTTCTATTTTGCGTGTTCGCGGAAAGAACATTTTGGAGAATGAACATGTCAAGGTAGTTAGTTTACCGCCATCTCAAGTTTATCTCAAGTCTAAAACATTGCTTCTAAATTCAGTATATTATCTTTGTAACTCACTGCAGATCGGAGCATTCCATACTTTAGAACTTGAGCTGCAACGACCATTCGTGCTCAGAAAGGTAAATCATTTTGCTTACTTTGTTCTTGCTTTCATGTTATTTTCTATGCAATACATACATGCTTGGTTTTTTCCTTGCTCCCTGATTTCTTTGGATATAATGATATAGTATTGTTTATGCTTACAACTTTCCAAGTCAAAAACGATAAAATTCAAACATTGGGGGTCAATTATTTAAGAAAATCGCTTTGGAATAATCTTTCTTCCTCCTTTGAAGAATTATAATTGCTGAAGAAAAAAATACTCTCTGCATTTTTGTAGGATGTTTGGGATTCTTATGCTTTAGAGGTACTACAGCAGGCCTCAGGTATCTTATCTGAATCTGGCAATTTTTCAATGTGCATTTATACTTATGGGAATTATAGTTGGTATATACTGTGTGAATTGGAATTACAGAAACTGTCTATTTTGAAGATATTTCTTTAACAGTAAAAATTTCAGCCTGAGTATTTATTTCTGAGTCCTTTCATTAGACCTGACAAATATGCGTATGATTAAAACATGAAATCTTAAATCATGAACCTGTTTAACTGAGCATGGTATGGAAAATGGTGGAAAAGGTGAAATTAATGCTTCATATAAGATCACATTCATGTATAGAACTTAATAAGAAAAACTGAAGTTATATAGATCTGCCATCCTCAGCTGGTCATCCTGTAAGATGAGTGTTGGTGTTAATATCAGTAATAAATACACTGAATAAAATTTCCATGCATATTTTGCAGATCCTGGTGCAAGTGCCGATCTAGCTGTGGTTTTGATGCAAGAAGGACTTGCCCATATCCTCCTTGTTGGTAGAAGGTACTAGTCACTTTCATTTGAGTAGGTTCCATTCATGCAATCCATGAACAGTATGATATATAGAAGATATTTGAACTACTCGGTCCGCATTCTATAGTCGGATGGTAAGTGTGTGTTTGATTTCTTTGAGGGAAAATAAGCATCGGGTATCAAATATTAGTCCTTGTTGATATTGTAGTTACACTTTTGGCATGTTGCTATTGCAATCAAATGACTCATCTTATTATGACTGATAAAACAGTATGACTGTTACTCGTTCACGGATAGAAGCTTCAATTCCTCGCAAGCATGGGCATGCTATTCATGGTTATGAGTCAGTATGTTCTTTCACTCTATTTCAAGATATGTCAGTGATTGAGCTCAATAACAACAATAGTATGATTCTAAGGCATCTTCCTCCCTTTTGTAGGCTTTGAATAAGTTCTTTGAGAATGTTTTACAGGTATGTTAAATAAATTTATTCTCACTAGTGATATTATAAAATTTAAAAGTGATTTATTAAGTGATTTATAATATTTTTTTCATTTATAATGGATTAATCATAGAATTAATGCTAATGATATGCTGCAAATTCAGAATACCCACAAAGTTCTTGCTCTGCAACCTGATTTGTGTGTTATGTGTGGCTCTAGCTCTAAAGTTGCTGCTCATTTTTTTATTCACTGCCTTACAGCCCCTTCCATACCCATGTTAATATGAAATGCCTATGGTGATTTCATACCCATGTACCAAACATGGGGTTCAAGAATCTTAGATATCCAGGAACACTAGATGCCTGGATGATGATGCTATGTACCAAATATCTCCTTATTGTATTCATGTCTTTGTCTTTACTGGGTTTCTCCTTTGTTCCTTGCTTAATAGGATATCTTATCCTCTCTTTTGCTGTAAATTTCTTTCATCCCTTTAATAATACCTCTCTAATGGATTCTATCAATCTGTTTTAGGCTTTCTTGAAACATATAGATTTCAATGTGGTTCGCTGTGCTGTAATTGCAAGTCCAGGATTTACAAAGGTCTGTAATCACTCCCTGATCATTTTTATTTGGTTTCTTTTTTAGTGGGTATATATACAATTTTGTATGGTGTTAATTTTGTTAAAGATTTTTATCTTTAATGAGTTGTATGTGCTTTAAGCTTTGGAGGACTTTAGTATGAAGGTTTTTACTGTATTCATATTCTTTATCTCTAATGTGATTCAGGATCAGTTTCATCGTCACTTATTTTTGGAGGCAGAAAGAAGACAACTGCGACCTATTATTGAAAACAAGTCGAAAATCATTCTCGTGCACACAACCTCAGGATACAAGTATGGTTCCTTTCTTCATTGCATCTTCTCTTCTCTATTCCTACTTTCCTAGGAGTTTATGGACAGGCATTGTGTTGTAGCTAGCATTAAGTTACTCACATGAAGTCAATAATTAGATATAACTTGCCTCGCATAATTTCTCTGATGTGATATGCTGGATAATGTGCATGTCTCAACAATTTGTGTTTATATTATTTGAGGCTGGTTATTGAAACTAATTTTTCATTGTATTTTCGTCATAATTAAGGGTGTAAGCCAAAGCCAAACCTTATGTCAGTTATTTAGACTGTTGAGAGAAGAGTTTTCCTGCAAACATAAGTTAAGACACTGTCCTTTGAAGGATGGGCTTCTAGTTAATTGCTTGTTTTGAGTACTCTATTAATTGATTCATCTTATCACTTTCACATTAGAATTTCTTATCTGTAGGCATAGCTTAAGGGAGGTTCTGGATGCTCCAAATGTCATGAATTTGATAAAAGATACCAAGGCAGCACAAGAGGTACCAAATTATTAATTGATCCAAATTATTTTTACTCTTTCATTTGGCCCTGATGAATGGTTTCCTAATCCTGTTTACGTTATTTCCTTTTGAGCCTGGAAACAAACTTCATTCTCCATCTCTGTTTTTCAGGTTCGAGTATTGAAGGATTTCTTCGACATGCTTTCAAATGTCAGGTTTTATTTTTGAGATGTTTTTGTTTGCCTTGTCTGTGTATATATTTGGAATGTCTAAGTCCTTATTTTAAATGTATAGGTTAGAGTTATGCAGTTCGTGGTTTGTGGAAAAACCATTATTGACCTTCTGTGATATAATGTGTGTTCTTTGTTAAGTGCTATCAAGTGTAAAGAATGTTAATGGGTGGACATTTGACAGGCTAGAAAACCATCTTGAGGATTACCATGGGATACTGCCACTGTCCTTCCGTATTATATAACAAGTGTTCTTTTTTATGGGCAATCAATCTAGTGTAATGTAAATTTTTTGGGATTTTTGATCAATCAATCTAGTGTAATGTATATCGTTTTACGATAAACAACTCTTTACGATAAAAACACGACAATGGGAGTGCCTGTCGACAGGCTGGTTATGATAAAATATTTTGTCTGCACATGCATAACTATGAATTTGTTAAAATCCATCCCTTGATTTTCTCTCCAATGTTAAAGAAACAAAACCCTTACTTTTTCCTCAAAAAGAGCCAAGAAAGTGCACTTAAGCATTAAGGGAGTAGAAGATGTAAACAGATTGTCTCGTCAAACATGTAAAATGGCTACTTGAATATTGCATTTTTAGAAATCTAGGAAATCCTGACTGAAAACTTTTGGGGTTGGGCAGGACTCATCCCGTGCTTGTTACGGAGCTAAACATGTTGAGGTTGCCAATGAACGATTAGCTGTGCAAACCCTTCTCATTACAGATAATCTTTTCAGGTTTGTATGATATAGCCCTAAGATATTCTGACTTGAAGATAGTGTGCTGCATTGTTTTATCTGATTCATACTCACCTTGATGATGCATTTTTGTTTAATTCATCCATGTATCTTAGTTATCAACTACATCGTTGGAAATGTTTTAAGTCAATCTTCTTTCTAAACTACTTTCCTTCATGATTTGTTTTATAGAAATATTTTTATTTCTATGCCACTTCAATATCATGACAATCGAAGTTAAATCTCTGCGATTTCATTTCCATCCTATTTTAGCTTGGGAGTTGAAATTCAACCTAGAAAATACCCCTTTGATGTTTTGATCAATAATTGTGACCTCATCATATCTACTTGCTTTTGGTTATAGAAATTCAGATATATCCGCAAGACAAAAGTATGTCAACTTGGTCAACTCGGTTAAGGATTCAGGAGGCTCTGTCCATGTGTTTTCATCCATGCATGTCTCTGGAGAACGTAAGTTTTACTTTTTTCTTTGTTCTTTGGTTTTTTTTTCTTGGGTGGCAGCATATGTGATATTTATCTTAGAACCCCCTGAACTCAAAACCATGAAAAACTCAAAACGGCAGAAATATTAGTATGGTAATGGATAAAAAACTAAAGATCTCGTTCTCAACTCCTTTTTGTTATAAATCAGACTTCCGTATAAACATATATGCTTTAAGTTTCTACTTGTTTTAAATTTAATTTGCCAACCTTTTATCGATGGACAGAGCTAGCACAGATAAGTGGCATCGCAGCAATTCTTCGGTTTCCTCTCCCTGATCTTGAAGACATTGAGATGTGATTAACAATGCAGAGAGAAATTAATTTGTTGGTGTTGGCAGGCACTATTTCATGGCCCATCGTTGTTTTAATTTATAATATTGTTGAACACATAGCCGATGTCGCAACAGTGCCTGAGAGCTCCTGGTGCCTGGTGGGTTGCTGAGTCTGCTAGATACCTTGAACTGAGGACATGTATATTAAACCAAACAATGCTAATAGCAGCTGCAAGATATGTTCAATGCTGAGTGTATATGTTGTGGTGAATTTTGAGATCGATACTGTCCATTATATGTATGAATCTGTAGAGTGATTACACAAAGTGATTGAATAATAACCGCTGTTCATCTGCCATGATTAGCACTTACCTTTGTTCTTGGTGCCCTATAATGAGTTAATCCAATAATTGAATGCAGGTGGGTGATTACTTAAGTATTGTCCTGCATCCATTATTATTATTTTTTTTTTAATAAAAACACAATCCAGTCATGTTTAGCCTTGTGTGGAGGTGGCAAAATATTTGGAAATTCTATAACCACTCAATAATTTTTATACGCATCCATGCAAATTTTTTATTAGGTTATCCGACAATTTTAATTTTCACATAGGTTATTTGAATATTTTGCACTGAGGGATAGGTCATTTGATTGGTGAAAAAGCAATTCCAAGGTTTGAATAAAAAAATTTAAAAAACAAAAAACAAAGCATTTTTTGTCCGTGTAAGCTTTGGATATGTAAGGATTATTAGAGTGAAATAAGATGTAATGAAATTAAAGGAAATAGATTGAAGTAAATTATCACTTGGGTTCAATCTCATACTCATAAATTGGAGAGAACAAAATCAGAGGGATGGGAAGGAATGTATTCCATCATGTTTCATTTTGTTGCATTCTAAAGTAAATGATTAAACAATTTCATTAACGGCACATTGTTGCAAGATAGTTCCATTCCACCACTTTCCATGCAAAGCCTTGTTAGACCTATAGTCATATCCTAGGCGCTTTGTGCAACGGACTGACTGTTCTGCACCTTCAAAGTGTGCTTTCTAATGCCTTCCTTTTTTAATGACATTCTAGACAAGAAATCTTTTTCCTTTTCCATATCCAAATCATCTAACTTATGTTTGATTCATTCACTAATAGTGGCTCCTCCATTCCCACCAGGCCACCACCTCTCTTAGCAAATACATGAACAAATGGCTCAATGGGATAGAAGAAAACCTGTGAAAGAACAAATGATTGAAAAGTAGCAATATTAAGGAAGTAGAATATGATTGAAACAACAGGGATGAGAGTGGAGACCAAAGAGGATAGCCTAGGATCAGCTTCAAAACAGAAATTTGTTTTTCTACTATTCCTTAAGTTGACTAGTTGCATTCACAAATTCATCTATTATATGATTCATTACCTTTAAAATTCTGTAACAAATAACACAATTGTTACTGTAGAAGGGAACCAAGGTTGGAATTTCTAAAACATGATAAACTAAACACATGTGATTTTAAATATTATACACATATAACACCCTCCATGATAGGGAAACCATGTACTTGCCACTGGCCCTGGGGACAGCCATGATGTTAATATAAAAGTTGACAGAATAAAATAATCACACCAGAATGAAATAACTACTTGTCTTGCAACATTTAGATGATGGGGCAAAACACCTCAAACTGTTCAAGAGGCTTCATCGATATGCCAAAACAGGTTAACAATTATGGATGGTTGTTTCACGTTCACGTGCACAATCAGGGAAGAAGAAAGCAACCAACATGATACTGCCAAAGTCTTTTCTATGAACCTCCCCCGCGAACAAAGTGTCGGAACTTTGAGTAAAACATGCCTCATTACTCATCTTCGTGATTGTGATTGAAACCAGGGGAGCATCTGCCAAGGTCCATTTAGAGCAACAGAAACAGAATTTCATTCTCCTTTAGATAAAGATTTTACAACCCTCTTCTATGTTAATTCTTTTTTGTTTCTCCACTTCTACTTCTAGGAACAGAACCGTCCTTCCCAGGTTGTACCCCCAAAGCATGAGCAAACATTCTCTTTGCAGCTCCTACGTGCTCCTTTTTCATGTAGTCTTTACTTACACTATGTCCCCGCTTTCCATCTTGAGAGTGTTGCGGCAAATCTTTGTTAGTTGGTGTTTGATGGTTACTTTTATTAAGCAAGGCTGCATTAGAACTGCTAGTGCTTCCTATTCTGCTGTTCGAGTTCGTTCTTCGGTCTCCCATGAGATTGGACTCTTCACTGTTCTTATCTTGAGCATTAAGTTCATCAGATAGCTCTCTATCCTTCATACTATCAGTAGGCAAGCCATTCTGATTCTTTGTATGGATTCTTTGGCCAAGTGCATGTGCAATCATTCGGCGGGCAACTGCAGGCACGCTGCGTGGCTTTTGTTCACCAGGCTCTTTTACTTCCTCCAAACTCATAGAGAATATTCGCTCACGAGCAAGTAAATAAGCTGCTTTTCTCTCCTCCAGTGACTGCGTAAAGGATGTGGCTGTATTTGCCCTGGAGACTGAAAAATGCAACACAAATTAAGGCCCACAACACAAAAGCACCCATGTAATAGATAAACTAGCATGCCATGGTAAGATTGTAAGTCATTAAGAAGCTGCTATTTTCTTTATAAACATCTGCAAACAAAACACTCATTTACAGGTATGTGGTTGCAAGTGTCTGTTTTTAGCTTCAAAATTTTCATCAGCGCAGTGTTCTCATTTGCTGGTTTATGTTTGCTGGGTGTTCATATGCCTCCCATTTGTCACTTTATGTTTCTTCAACCTCCGTATTCTATCCATTATAGCTTTACCAGAGGTCCAATAACTGAAACGGTGATGCTTACTAGGGTCTTTGCCCTCGGACACATTTTAACATACCCAAAAAGGATAAGCTTGCATTGGAAACTGGTGAACACAGTTATTGATGCATCAATTTTCAATGCAAACTTTCTCCTTTTGGATAAGTTAAAATGCGCCCTAGGGAATGTGAACACATTAGAAAAACCCAAACTTTTTAAACATAAGTGTTCTTTGTTTGCAGTTTTGATGGTTTTGCATAATCTACTAATCTGTATACCAGCAATATCGTATCCTATTTCTTTTAAGAATTAGCTTTGTTCTAATATCTATGTCACCTGGCCAAACCCATGTCCTATATCATATCCATGCTTCCCAGACATTACAGAAAATAATTTTCTGCCATCTACATAGTATATGCAACTTATACTAGAGAGAGAGACTACAAAGATATGCTCCTATACAGACAATAATGTCCGGCCAAAAAAGACCAACTACGTGCATAAACACAATAGAGGTTCATATTATACTTTGATTTTCCAAGAACATAAGTTGTGTAGACGTAAAGTAATCTTATCTACAAAATATTTCCCGTTCCAAATCTTTACTGAAAATATCAAAATGTAAATTTATTTACTACATGTCACATTCCATGTTTTTTATAATGGTGGATTAAACAGGTAGGAACAATATTGAATATGATATACAGTAACTGACAGAGAGAAGAAGAATCAGTAGCATGTATTATTACCTGGAGAGGCTTCTTTTCTCCTTAATATTTGGTGAGACATAACCAAGGTCTGAGGTTCATCATACTCACATAGGATATCACTAACAAGGATTGGAGGACTGCAATCCATCCAAACATAAAAGGTTATTTCATAAAAGAAACATTGAAGGGATCAGGGGAGAGGAAAGGAGGAGTTCACACACATAGATGTATCTGGACATCTCTCAAGAATCAAATGACGATCATCTCCTTCACCAACAGATTCGTGCGCAAACCTGCATCAGTCATAAAACTATCAAACAAAGAAAAAAGTAGATACAGATTTAAAATGAAGCCTGAAAGGGACTTCGAAAATTGAAATTGACATGCAGAAAACCGAATTCATGAGTAAAATACCCAAATATCTCAGCAAGGCGATGCAAGAGGAGGCGGTTGTAAGAGTTCATTGGTTCTAATTCCAACATCCCATCTGAACTATAGTTAAATAAAAAGAGATATCAAGAAACATCTTATATGGTACCAACGATCAGGGAAAAAAAACTGGTCACATTTATAAGCCAACTATTTAACAAGACATATTCTCAATTGCCACAAAAACCAGCTAAGTCACAGCCCCTCTCCAAGGTCCCCTCATTTTCACATGAATTAAAGTCATAGCTCAATAGAAGTTAAATTCCAAGTTAATGTGAATAAGAGATGTAATGTCTGGTTTTAAAAGTAATAAACCAACTATTATGCTGAAAAATTTACGATAGTTTTCAAGGAATATACTAAATAAACACCTTTTGTTTTAATTACAAGAATCATACTAAATTAAAAAAAAAAGAGTGCACATATTTCTAAATTCTAATACATTAAGAAACTTTCTTTTCCTTTCAGGGCCCCAGACACACAGGGAGTAAGCAAGAACTTATTAGTTCAGCTCATAACAGAGAGAAGCTCAGGTTTTACTGCCATGGGCCAAAGAAATGGCTTTGACTTAAAACACAAGTTAAACACCACTCCGAAAACTGTCTCATAAATGTTACCTTGTGTCATCATCCTGAAGAAAGTTAACTAAAGCTTCTTCCATTGTGAGAATTAGATGCTTGCATGGAAGATTATCCTTCACAAGAAAAGCCAATTCCTCAACCTGAAACACAAAATCATTACTATCAAGACCAAATTATAAAAAACTTCAAAACACATGGCACAAGAAAGCACACCCTTTTAAAGAGATGCTTCCTTAGTAACAACACTACAATAGTTGAAATAAGTTTAAAAGCTAAAGCAAAAAAAATCAGTCATGATATCAAAAATTGACACCAAAAAAGAGAACTTTAACATGCAAACTTTACTCATCTATCAACTTTTCTAATTAACAAGAAACAAAAAACAAACTTGGTGCTAAAACTAAATTAGGGTTTTCAATTTTGTAACTAAACATAAGAAAGGAAAAAACATGGTACCCAGAACAAAGAGAATTAAGAGTGATCAAAGCAGAGTTAAGTAAGTTGAAGAGAGAAAGAAAACATACCATGGCGAATTGGGCCATAATGTAGTTGAAAATTGAACAAAGTCAGAGAGAGGGATGTGTTAGGGTTTTAGGGTTCCCAATTTGAAAAGAAAAGGGATTGAAATTTGACACTTCAGGACCTTCGGATATATGCTCTCCATCTTACGGATGCGTTTTTAGGATAAATTAAATAATTAAATAATAAAGAATTTGTAACAATTTCCAAAAGTTGGCCAAATAACAATAGAAATAATTATTTTTAGCCTTATTTATGTTTTTAGTTCCTGAAAGTTGGAGATGTTTTGATTTTGGTTCCTATAAGTTTTTTTTGACCATTCTTAATTGTTTTAAAATTTTGATTTTAGTCCATGCTGTTAGGAAAAATCCATTATTTGCAAAGTGGCAAATGAAATTTCACATCAATATACACGTGTGCAAGTATTGTGTGTCACCGGTACGATAACTTAGAGCTGTCAAAACGGGCCTGCCGACCGGGTTCGGGCCGGCCCGTTCCGGGTTCGGGCCAAACCGGGCTCGGGCCAAAAAGCCCGGTTATAAATTAAGTACCCTAGTATCAAACCCAAACCAGCCCTAAGCGGGCTTCGGGGCGGGTGCGGGCCGGCCCGTATCACTTTTTTTTTTTTTACAATTCAACCACTTCAAAAAAATATATATTTATTTTTCAAAAAAATTAATGAATAAACTTCCTTTATTTTTTACACATATTTTTTTAAATAATAATAAGTGTTTTATTCTTTTACTCATTTTTTAAGGATATATTTGATTTTCTATTCTTACATAAATTAAAATGTATGTATAACTCATATAAGAGAATTAATGTTGTGCTTTGGTTTGTTCAGGTGCATTTTTGATATGTGAATATTGATAAAAATTAAGAGAATTTCATTATAAGTGTTTTTTTACACATATAAAATTAAAAAAAATGTGAATTTTTTTCTTTTTTCTGGGCCGTCGGGCTTACCCGGCCCGAACCCGAACCGGGTCGGGCTAAATAGCCCGGATTGAATAAATAGGCCATATTAAGGAGCCCGAGCCCTATGATTTTTCGGGCTTTTTGACCCGGCCCGGCCCATTTTGACAGCTCTACGATGACTGGATGATCCGGATATATATGAGTAAAAGGGTCAAAGCTCAATTGACAAACATATTTGTGTTCAGCTTTGGCCATTTTGCTCTTGCGGATCCGGATTATCAACGTCATCTTACCGCTGACACGTAATACGTGCACATGTACATGCTGATGTGGAGTTTCGGCAAACACATTAGCTATTAATAGATTTTTCCTAACAGTATGGGCTAAAACCAAATTTTTAAAACAATTAAGTATGAGAATTGCTAACTTCCTCCAACCCTAATTTTAGTTGGAGAATTTTAGCAATGTCCACCTAAATATTTGGACAAAATTACCCTTCAACTCTTAACTTGAATAACATATTTTTGTAAGGGTGTTTATGTAATTTGATTATTCTTAATAAATTTTTAAAAAAAACTGCTCCCCCTAAGGATTGATCTTTCTCTCATTCTATCATCTCCCATCTTTTCTCCTCCCTCCTCTCTCTTCTCATCTCCCTCCTCCCTCCTCCCTCCCGTCGTTGCGCCCTCCCATCACATCACCTTCGTCGCGCCTACCATCGCGCCACGCCATCTCCTCCCGCCGCCGCGAATGGCGTAGCAACCATAGAAACCGCGAATAGCGAATGAGGTGCCTCACCGCCAGTTGAAACTCGCCCTTCGGTACTGTTTCAACCATTTCTCCAACATAGAAACTCGAGGAACCCCATAGCACCACTGTCTCTGAACTGGGTAAGTCGATATTTGTTTTTCTGTTTTTCCCCTTTTTTTCTTTGTTTTTCGTTTTTTATCTTTATTTTTCCTTTTTTTTTCTTTTATGCTTTAAAATTAGAATATCCATAGAAAGCATAAAAGGAAAAATAGGAAAAACACAGATAAAAAACGAAAAAACAAAGAAAAAAAAGGGGAAAAACAGGAAAAAAAAATATCGACTTACCCAATTTAGAGACAGTGGTGCTATGGGGACTGGGGTTCCTCAAGTTTCTATGTTGGAGAAATGGTTGAAACAGTATCGGAGGACGAGTTTCAACTGGCGATGAGGCACCTCATTCGCTATTTGCGGTTTATATGGTTGCTACACCATTCGCGACAACGGGGGGAGATGACATGGTGTGACGGGAGGGGCGAAGGCGGTGATGTGACGGGAGGGCACGACGGCGGTAGGGAGGGGGAAGGAGGGAGGAGGGAGATGAGAAGAGAGAGAAGGAAGGAGAAGAGAAGAGAGAGAGGAGAGAATGAGAGAAAGATCGATCCTAGGGGGGAGCAGTTTTTTTTTATATTTTATTAAGAATAATCAAATTACATAAACACCCTTACAAAAATATGCTATTCAAGTTAAGAGTTAAAGAGTGATTTTTTCCAAATATTTAGTTGGACATTGCTAAAATCCTTCAACTAAAATTAGGGTTGGAGGAAGTTAGCATTTCCATATTTAGATTATAAGTATACCTTATAAACAAATAAAAATCCAAACAAAAACAGCATATGCATTAATGTGGAATAAAAACTGAGATTATGACCCTAATCATATTGACAATTTGGGGCTTGATTGGAACATACTTCTATGTGTTTAACTGTTTATGCACCCCGATGTCACAATATCTTTATGACATTCAAATATATATTGAGAGACTTACTTGTATTATCATCTATGGCAATAAATAAAATTTATTTTGATATGTTACAATAAATAAAATAAAATAAAAAAATTAGCATGTTACAATAAATACAATAAAATGAAAAAATTAATTATAAAAGGAATTGCAACTCCACGTGAACAGTCTGGGATTTCTGAGTGACTTTTTGTGTTATGATCTGATAACAATTCTTCCATCATTTGCACGCTTTTTTGGGTCTTCAAAAGATGCCTCCTCATCTATATAAAGCGTTTTAATGCTCTCTTATGCTACAAAGACACAACACAAATCAAATATAAAATAAGAAATAATATGAACATAAAATACGAAATAATAAGAGGAGAGAATTTTCAGAAGTAGAGAGATTTAAAGGTAAAAATAAAGTAAAGAATGAAGGTGAAATCCTGTCATATATAGTGATTTTTTTTAATATTCTTTTTAAATATTTTTGTTGAGGATAATGATTACTCTATTTTCAACAAACTGAAGATAATGATTTCACGTACAGATAATGATTAAATAAATAAATTTGAAAAATTATTTAATTTCAAATTGTAATTTTGGTTTGTGATAATGATTTAATGAATTTGAATTATTTATTTAATTTTAAATGATAATTTTGGTTGGAAATAATGATTATCTACTTACAAACGCTTTGGTGCGAGTATTTCTTAAGCGGACAAACGTGGTGCCTTTTAAAATGGATCTTTTAATATAAGTATAGTAGATTATAATCTGACCCTTTTAACTTGCATTAAGAATTTTATAATGTATTATTCCCTCCGATCTCATTTTTAAGCAAAAATAACTAACTTCATGCTTATTAAGGAAGTTAGTTGAGTGTATTTAATTTTCTACAATTCATAAAAAAATATACTACTTTAGTAAATTTATATTGAGAATGAAACAAAAATTAAATGACTCAACTATATTATGAGGATATTTTAATTAGAATGATTGTATTGGAATAAAAAGTTAGTTAACTTTTCTTATATTAGTGAAGTGTCTTTATTTTTTACTTGTAAATAAGATCAGAGAGAGTATTTCATGTTAATGAATAAAGGAGAAATAAGAAAAAGTAACCATAAATATCTTTTAGAAAATACAAAATGACATAGAGATAGATGAAAGGATTTTTCTAGAAGGGAACTAGTCCCCAAACTCCACATTTTCTCCAACAAACCCCAATTTTTTTATTCCAGTGTTACCTCTCCAAACCCCTGATCCCAAACCTCATTTTTTCTTCTCTCTTCCCTTTCATTTTCTCTTTCTCTCTCTCTCTCTTCCATTATTTTCTCTCTAACACTCACTCCCTCTCTCTCATTTCACAATCTTCTTTCTCCCTTTCACAATTTTTTTTCCTATGTATTCTTTCCATTATTCATTTCAAAGTCTTCTTTCTCCTTTGTCTTCTTTCATTTCTTTTGGGTTTTTCATTTAGGATTTAAATTAGATGATTAATAAGTTGTTTGAAATTAGATTTTCATTTTTTGGTAGTTTTTTTTTTCATTTGTTATGTTTTAAGCAAACACATTTTGTCTTATCTTTGTTGTTAGTGTTTTTTTTTTAATTCTGGCTCTGTAAAATTTCGACGAACCAGAGTCGGAATTTTGAATTTTCGACACGGGGCTATCGGAAATTTACAGTGTTTTAATTTTTTTTTCATTAAAAAAATTCCGATATATATATGTTAAAAAACTCTTAAAAAAACTACCTAAAAATTTCTGACATACCCGTGTCGGAATCCCAAAAAAATTCCGACACTGGATTGATTTACACAGTAATGTAAAAAAAATAAAAGACATGAATTTTTCCTTCAACAAGTATGAAACGTCCATTGATACTCCTTTTGAACGTGAAGAAGAAAAAACTTGTCTTTTGGATTTAATTTTTTTTTAGTGAAGGAGGTTTGATGATAGAAAATAAGAAGAAAGAGGGTTTGAGAGATGGTGAAGGGATAAAGTTTGAGATTTTGGATATTAGGATTTGGGGTTTGCGATTTTGGTGTTAGATTTTTTTTTTTAATGTTTTAAATAATAAAGTACAATATAGACATTTCCCATTTAAAATGGGGTACTGGGTTGGGAGACTAATTCGAATGTGACACGAGGGAGCATATGAAAAAGGGCCAATTTAATATGGATCCGGCCCATTACCCATCTTCTCTCTAAATTAGGGTTTCTACCGTCGCTGGCTACAACATGCTTATAAATATGAAAGGGTTTTAATTTATTGACTCCCAATTTAATCATCTGACTCCCTTTTTTTGCCAAAATCCAAAAATACCCTTACTAAAACATACTCGCTGGGGCCTGAGCAAGAATGCAAAAAATAAATAAATAAATAAAGCTCGCTGAGGGGTCAGCGAATGTGTAATTTTACATAGCTCGCTGACCCCTCAACGAGCTTTATTTTTTTTTTCTTTTTTGAACTCTCGCTCAGCCCACAGCGAGAGAGTCAATGTACATTCGTAGAAATAAAACTTGCCAGAACATGACAATCAAATTAAAAATATAGAGCACCATGAAAGCTGCATGGATCTAATCCTTTTCGCCAGGAAAATAACATAGGAATATGCAAATAATGAGAATTCACCAAATGGATTTGGTATAATAATAGTACCTGAAAGTGTAAGCTATTGATACAGCACCCTATCCGCCAAAACAACGGGACCATGACCCTCTGGAACTCAACCATATTAATTACTTCCAAGATTTCTTCCAATTCACCCAGAAACATTACCTCTTTCTGACTATTTGTTACTGGCCAATATTTTAACAAACCCCTAATCACAAGGCTTGCTAACTTGGGCTCATTCTCTATAAACAGCGTAACACAGTAAGACAATTGCTGAAAGTAGACCGCCATAGATTTCGGCTTGTGCAAGGGGACCAAAACTCTCCACAAGAATATTTTATGTTCCTCCTTCAAAGGTAAAGCAAACCCGCTAATCACGCTCCCAAAAATCTCCAACAACTCAGCAATCCCATTGTGCTTCTCGGTCTCAAACACGAGTCCCTCTTTCTCTCATCAAGTTGGTGCCCTCTATTGACTCTCTCGCTGTGGGCTGAGCGAGAGTTCCAAAAAGAAAAAAAAAATAAAGCTCGCTGAGGGTCTCAGCGAGCTATGTGAATGTTATAAATTATTTAGCTAGCTCCGAGGTCTGCGAGTGTGTAATTTTACATAGCTCGCTGACCCCTTAGCGAGCTTTATTTATTTATTTATTTATTTATTGCATTCGCCCCAGCGAGTATGTTTTAGTAAGGGTATTTTTGGATTTTGGCAAAAAAAGGGGGTTAGATGATTAAACTGGGGGGTCAATAAACTAAAGAATATTTCTACCATGCAACCAAATTTTGGATGGTTGCACAACAATCTTCTAAATAAACCAGTGATTGATTGACACGTCAGCTAATGAAGTTTTAAATCACTGCCATGTCAACTCATATTAGCTGATTTGTCAAACAACCATTGGTCCGCTAAGGAATTGTTTTGCAACCATCCAAAATTTGGTTGTATGGAAGTAGTGCCCAATTAAAACCCAATATGAAATTCGGGAACACGAGTATCGTTGTCACAGTTTCTCACTCTCACATTCGGTTTCAAAGCTTCTCTCTCACGGTGTATGCCATATTCGCCCATTTCTTCTTTGTCGCTGGCTTATTTTTTTTTTTATCTTTTTATGTTAGCACTTTAAATTCTGATATATTTTACTTATCACTGGCTTTGTGATTTTTTGCCTTTTTTTGCAGTATACGCTGTTCCGAGACACAGTTATTAGTTATTAGTAGAGAATTGCTGCTTCTTTTGTTAAATTAAAATGTTGATGGATTTTCCATTTTTTTAAATTATGATATTTATTTATAATTATTTAATTATGCTGTGATGAATCAAGAATAAGTTCACATGTCAGAGATTTTTAAAAATCAATGAGAATGAAAATTCGTTCAATTGAAGCAGGATTATTTTTAATCAATAATTAAATATTTATCATCAATGTATTGTAGGTTCTATTTATAAGGTATTTTGCATTTTCTAGGAAACATTTATTGTTATTTTCTTTTATTTGTCTTTTATCTATTAATGTGAAATAATATTATTTGAAATTCCCAATACAAAATAAGAGGGTAAAATTGTAATGTTGATGTATTTTTTTAAAGTTTCAAGAAACTTAACTACCTTCCTTCATTCGTGTGATATGGATAAGTATGCCCTATAAATAGGACCATAAGGAGTAGTATGTTAAAATCAATATAATATATTAAAGATTAATTGTATTTTTACTTTAGCTCATTAAAGTTATTTGTCATTATTATCAAATTTGTTATAATTAAATTTTAAAAATATTTATCGCCAACATATTCTTATTTTAAAAGTAAATTCTGCCGTCATTTTATGTGTTGCTGTATTACAAATTAGGTTTACTTTGTTTTTTTCACGTAAAATAAAGAAACTTTAAAACAAAATTACAAAAGTAAGATAAATAAACATAATTAAATGTACACTATCTAACCTTTTAAATTTTTAATGTGAAATAATTTTTATGCCCTACCTAACCTTCTATTTTTTTTCCAAGGTATCCACCCGCGCAATTGGGTGACTAATCATTCCGACATTTGTAAAAGCGATCGAACCCCAACCATTTGCTTAAGTAGCACCAGATCCTTTATCATTTGTGTTAACCTTTATAGATTCTAACTAGATAAATCAAATATGGGAATGAAACTTGCTTAGAATTATTCCTACAAACGTAATGATTTCAGTTGATCATTTAAAAATTTTTTGCTGATGTAAACTTTCGAAAATGATAACATATATGTTCTAAAATATTATTGGAATTTAACAATTCAAAATATATCAACTTTGAAATGAAAAATGACATTTTATATCTTCAAAGTTTTTAAATTATAATTTTCAATACAAAATTTTTACTTCTTGAATCCTTAAATGATATATAGGTGGTAGCATCCTAACTTTTTTAAATTAATCGATAATGTAGGAAAACATAGTTAACCAAAATCAAAGAAATTTGTCATTAGTATCATGTTCATACTTTATGCTTGATCAAAGTAATTTAGGCTTATTTAAGTTTTTAGTCCTTATGTGCTCTTTTGTAATTGGTCCTTATACTTTTTTTTCTGATTCTGAGTCCCTAAATTTTGTTCAGATTTTGAAAATAATCTTTTCATGGTAATATGACCGAGGATATGTCACGTCACCTTCGTCACATCGATAGATAACATGTCAGATGATGCCACGTGAATTTTCTAAATTAAACAAAAAAAATTCAAACTTATTAAAAGAAATAATTTTTTTAATAAAAAAAATCATGTAGTGTCCTATGGCTCTACGTAACAAGTCACTTGTTGATAGTGTGAAAGTGACGTGACATATCATCAGCTATAGCATCACTTAAGTGACTAAAGGATCATTTTCAAAAATTAAACAAAGTTCAGTGACTCAAAGCATTGAAAAAAATCTTAAGGATCAATTCCAAAAGAGCACCTAAGTTCAGGAACTAAAATGTTAAATAAGCCAATAATTTATTCCGTTTGCCTCGCTCAATTCCCCTTGGAAAAAGAAGGGAGACATCCTCTGGTACTTACTTCAAAGTGTGAAGAGAAGAGAATGATCAATTCTCGAATTTTTAGTGTATAATGAGTTTTGAGCTCTCATTTTTGTTAGAAATATGAAAAATATGAAAAATGTGATATATTGATTGTGTTTTTTTTACAAGGTAAAGGTCTTATATATAGGTCTATCACAATTCACATAATATAACAAAGATTAAAATAATCTTGAGTAAAATTTCTAATTATATAATATATATTCTAACATCCCCTCAAACTTAAAAGGACGAAGACCAAATTGAATTTGCAAACCAAAATTGAAAATCGTTAGATTACATCTGTCATCCAGGATGGAACCATACTCATCTGCACGGAAACGAGTAAACCATACGACCAAATTGTATCCGAGATAGGATCTTATTGCATCCGAGATGGAATCACACGAAGATAACTATGATATCAGGCGAAAGTGATCGAAGGCAACCTCATAAAATTGAATCAATGGACTTATTCAACAAAAGACATCAGGCGAAAGTGATCGAAGGCAACCTCATAAAGTGATCGAATGTGACATGAGGGAGTATATGAAAAAGGGCCACAAAATTCCTAATTACATAATACATATTCTAACATTTTTAATCTTATTTTTCAAGTAAGGATGTTTTCGAAAAAAAAAAATATTTCTTGAAATATTTTACATCAACTAAACACAATAATCAAACATAGGAACAAAACATTATTTGGCATCGTATTCGCAAAAACGTGCTATCAAACACCGTCATTTTGAGCCTGCACTCCAAAGTATGCAACCACTCCTTTGCTTACAAGTTACAACAACGTTTTAAGCCTTCCCTCTAAATCATGATTGTCGGTGTAAATCATTCAATCTCCTCAATTATAAATTTACCTTTGGTTGCTGTTTTATTGCTCAATCTTTCAGCTTCTTCCATACTCCTATGAGATTCCATGATTGATGTCTTTCCTGCACTTACAATGGCTGCTAAAGAAGTCCAAGCTTCCTCTGGCTGGTCATGAACCCAACACATTATGAAATATATCTTCCTTTCAGCCAGCTTAATAGTACTTCTGATCTCATTCCTCCTCATCTTCATTGCCTTTTCGGATTTCGCCTCCTTTTCCACTTCTTGAATCAACCGATGCAAATCACAAAGGGCACAGACCAAAGCCGAACATCCCAATGCAAGGAGGTTGATCACATCATCAACAACACCCAAACCTAATTGCAGTCCACCCATGTGTCTATAAGCTGGAGAGCATACCTGTTCCAAGCAATGAGAGAGGACTTCCAGTACAGTTTCTGGCTGTCGGCCTTGACCCAACACCGACGACACGCTCAGTACAACCATAACTGACCCTATCGCATCTGACCTCCAATCTCCATTGTAGAGGCGAAGAGTGAAGCAGTAGCTATATAAAATATCAACTAGATGAATAGTCAAAAGAGGTGACGGCTCCTTCGAACTAAGCCTGTTTAGAGGAGGAAGCGGTGTTTCAGGGCCGGGAGGAATGTCGCTGGATTCATCACTTCCAACATCATCCAGTAGTTCCTGCTCTGAAAGAGGTTGAACAAGTTGAGTTCCTTCCTTACTAAGACGGATTTTTCTTGCAGAAGGCTTTGACCACCATGGATCCCATGGTTTGATCATCTTGCTCAATTCCCCATAAGCAATGGCTCTAAGAAACCGTTTCTTCTCTTCCGGTGATAAATCATCAAAACTGATTTCTTGTCCTGTAGATAGATAAAATCAAATCAGCCTTACACAATGTAAGATGGACAGAAGTATAATTGAAAAACTGCAGAATTTGATTTATCCTATAGACTAACTTTTGCATAAACCTGTTTTATACTACAGGTGCAGTTAGAAGACGTAAGCAATAAAGAATATAGGAAAATACCGGACAATAATTTCTCCAGTGTCTCCTCAGATAAAGTAGAATCTGCAGAAGCTGAGAAAATAACCAAATAGAATTAGCCTTCTCTAGTACAGTACTTTGGAAAGCACAAGATTAATAATTACAAATTCAACAACTCTTTCAAATAATCAACAGTTCAAGTGTTCCACACATATAATAAGAGTTCATTTCTCTCTGATAAATTTTCACATTGTTTAATTAAATGCCGTCCAATTCTGGGCTACAGTAATTCTAAGACCAAATTAATAGAGTGCTATATTTTAATATTGATCAACAACTATGAGTTGCCACCTTCTAAAACAAATAACATTCACACAAGCATTTCATAGTCCTATATCAAATAGCAAAAGCAAAAAGATGGCTTCTGCTAAAAAAAAAAAAAATCTTTTCATCATAGAGCATATTAACCCATTTCTATATTATAACCAACCAGAACTCCCACACTAAATATAATGATTGTGCCTTCTGTGACGTGCACTTTGCACTTTAAAGGTTAAAGTACATCAATTAATTAATCTAAATTAGAATTATGTCAAGATTCATGCACTTGGGAGACTAAAGTGCATAGCTTTACCCAAATATAACTAATATAAATGATTTACTGCAAACTAAGAAAACAGAAAACTCTCAAATGTAAGTGCTGTGCATTTTGAAGTTGCTACATTGTCTGTCAAGCATCTACATATTTTGGGCATAGGCTGTTTGGGGTCCTACAAATGTGGAACAACTTTTATGCAGTGTTGTTAACCGGAAGACATGACAACACCATGGGGGATTTACAGTAAACTAGACACACACAGTGGCTGTAATGAGTGTGGGGATGGTGGGATGGCAGTGCTATGGTTGCAATAACAGAGGATAGCCTATGTTATGGTTATGGCCTTGTGGGGGTATTTTATATTTTTTGGCAACTCTATCTTGAAAATACTGAAGGAAACTCTCATTCTATAAACAGAACCTCGTTCTCTATATCTGGGAATGTTTGTTTGATCTCCCCTCGGCTTCTCTTCTATCTCAGCCAGTCATCCCTCTCTACTTCCCCGTCATGGTGTCTCACTCTCACTACTCTCAGTCAGGTACGGCTGCAAAACCGCATGGTATCTCTACTTCTCCTTCTAAACAAACCATCTAGAGCCATTTTTCTTCTCTTTCACTGGTTTGTGATAGAGCCCAATGGCATCTATTGATCAATGTACCCAAGCTAACCTATTGGGATAAGGTAAGGTTGTTGTTGTCTATGTAATTTATTACAAGTAAAAATATGCTTCAAAAAAGATACACAAACTTGAAAAGTTTAAAAGCAAAGATAAGTATCGAACAAGAAAGACTACCAAGAAAAAATTCTGAAAGATCGGAAAACAAAGTAAAAATACAAACGACTTACAATCTTCATCCATGCTATCCATTTCCTCTTCTGAATGAAATCTTTTCAGTATATCCAACATTTTATGTTTGCTTTCTTCGTCTGGCTGCATTTGCTGAAGCTCCTGAACTACATTTTCTTTCATGAAGGATTCAGTACAACGAAGACTATGAGACTGTCAAAATTACAAAAAAGGGTTAAGTTCAGGGCAGTTTATCAGAAACAAGGATAAAAATTCAGAGCTATCTATAGAAATAGCGTGCAAGCAACAACCAATGTGCAAAATCATACACATCCAACAAAAAATATAAGAGAAGTGAAATGTACAGAAATTAAGAGAGAGAAGAGAGAGAGAGAGAGAAAAGAGAGGGAAAATATATTTTCTATTATTGAAAATCTCAGAGGGAATGTAATTATGTACATCAGGTTTCTATTTATAGATGAATCTAGAAGAGTCTCTCTCAGTTGTCAATAACAGATTTGACAGCTGGCTATAACAAACTAACTAACTCAATATAACCAACTAACTAATTCATTATAAACTAAAAAGCCTAAAGAGAGTGTGAACACAAGTAAACCGAAGTTCACTTGTGTCCACTTCTATATACTCTATTAAAAAACATGACCAATTGTCAAAATAAAAGCCTTGTCAGAATATTTGGACTACAGAATGAAGTAACGTATGCAAAATAAATGCACTGGTATATACATATATGCATGCAAAGAAACAAGGTATGTTGCTGGAACAGTAACCTAGCTCGATAGCCTGTTCAAAGTACATATTATGACGAAGTTGGAATAATACATTCTTCAAACTTTGTTAAACATCAAATAGCATAATTTATGCACCAAAATGCTCGTTATGAAGCTAAATCAAAAGTATTAAATGAATTTCCAAAATACTTAAACTAGTTTAACATACTTCCTCAATCAGTAAACTTTTTGCTCCAAGAATTTTGTAGGATTTACAACATCAAGTCTTGACATGCCATTGCCACATAAGATGATAGAAAACCCAAAAGTTAGTAAATGATGCTGGCAGGCCCAGACTCAGAACCTTGCAAGTGCAACACATAATTATCAAAAGCTTATGTAACTAGCTCAAATCAGCAAGTAGGTAAACTTTACTTACTTTGTAACATTGGAGGGAACAGTACCTTGAATTGCAGCGAGGACATGTGTACTGGGAAAACTGCTTCTGACACCTATCATAGTATAAAAAGAAATAAAAGAGAGATTCGATCAGTTCTCTAACTAAGAACAAAATCTTTGGAAAGTAATATCAAAATAAAGCTTTTAATTTATGTTGTAAAAGCAATAACACAACATAAAACTCGCAAGCCAATAACCCAAAACTTAAGCATATCAGGTCTTGATTAACAGAGCTCGGAGTACTTGTTAGTTTTAAAAATTTTGCTGGGAGCAAAATATACATATACTAAGGGCCAAAAAACAACCACCCGTATCCAGGTAATCCTCACAACTTAACTCATGAATAATCAAAATCTTTTGAATATGTACTCAATGGATGGTTTTATATTTAACTACCAAACAAAGTTACCATGTTGCTACAGTTTTTTATCAACAGCTCAAACCCAAGACCAATATTTGACATGATGTGCTCTCTTAAAACTTAGTGAAAAATATCAGCTCATTAGTCCTAATAAATCTTGCCTATTAGAAAAGCTAAAAGAAAAGAAAAAGTTTCTGTTACTTCCAGAACATGAGAATTAGAAAATTTATTAAAAAAAGGTCAAAAATGGAGAAATACTTTTTCACTACATATTAATGGATGCTTTTATATTTAACTACCGAACAAAGTTACCATGTTGCTACAGTTTTTTTATCAACAGCTCAAACCCAAGGCCAATATATGACATGATGTGCTCTCTTAAAACTTAGTGAAAAATATCAGCGTATAAGTCCTAATAAATCTTGCCTATTAGAAAAGCTAAAAGAAAAGAAAAAGTTTCTGTTACTTCCAAAACATGAGAATTAGAAAATTTATCAAAAAAAGGTCAAAAATGGAGAAATATTTTTTATTCTTAATCTCAGAATAATAAAATCTTATTTGTAAAAGAACTATAATGAGTTGTAGAAGTACATACACATGACAGATTATCCGAGCAGGGTTCAACGAGGAACTAGAAGATTTGTCTGATGTAACTATATTGTCAGCCATAATCAGAACACCTGAGCCAGCAAGTTACTTTCCTTTGATTACCCAACTGCAATTCTCTCCTTGAGAAATCAGTGTTTCTGTTACAAAGGTAGATTTTGTTAATATTTGACCCAATTCAAGTTGACTCAACGCAAGGCATTAACTTGTGGACAGAATTTGCAATGTCAAACATTTTGCATGCAAAATCACAGCACGATCAGCATTCTAGTAGCATGTATCAAGGACAATAACATTAGAAATATGTTATAAGAAGAAGAAAAATAATAACCAAAATGATAACATAATCAAAGGCAACTATGAACATGCGGGGATATAAAAATAAATAAAAAAATCTTAAAATATCCTACATTTCACCATTTCAGTCCTTGGCAGGCGGCAGCTGCCACACATCGATCTTCATTGCGGCCAAAATGTGAAACTAGCAATGCCTTGCAATTTTAATGGTGTTTTGCTCGAAAGTCACCCCGCCCACCATGGGCACCATATTAAAACACAAATACGTACCCATCATCCCCAAGTAATCCACAAATTGGATCACATACTTATTTTGACTGCCGTATCCATACCCGCTAGGTATCGGGAACATGTAGGCCCGGGTGGCACATACAGATTCTTTGAAAAAAAAAAAAAGTGGATACAGATTGGATACGGTGCTGTGAGTATGACGGTGAGGGACAGGTGAATAAAGATTAATTTGTTTACAACCCACTCCAGACATGAAATCAAAATCAAATTAACGGAACAGTGTCAACACTTATACTACTTACTAAATCACACTTGAATATAATAGAATCGAATGTAAATTGTAAGTAAATTTAATAAAGTGTTAAGAAATTTCAGAGGCAGGCAGGGTAAGACGACGGAGATAACGATAACATATAGAGAGAGAGAAAAAGGAGAACAATGAAAGACTAGAAACTCACCGGAGAACAGAGAAAGAAGGCTTGGGTACCGAGGCAGGGAAGGGGAGAGTTGAATGAAGCTACTATGGCTATAGGGGAATGATAGAAGGAATGAATGTAGAGCAGGCAATTCGGGCTACCCAGTCGGGTTTGGGTCGGCCTGCTTCAGGCTCGGACCATGACCGGGCCGGGCTAAAAAGGCCCGGCTTAAAATGGGGTTGCTAAATTCATGTCTAAACCCACCCTATACGGGCAACTGGCTTATAAGGGCCAGCACGGCAACCTGTTTTTTTAAGAAAAGATATTTTTTTTATAACAAAAAATTTCATTCTAAAACAAAAGGAACATGAGACATACCCCTAAGGAAAACAAGAACAACAACATCAAAAATGAAATTAGAGTAGAAGTAGTGAAACAATAAGAGATGCAAAGCAACTACACAGACAAAAAAACATCTGCTAAGAATACTATGCTTGTAACAGAAACCCTTAAACAAAAGAATTTTCTTAAAGTGTTACAGCACTCACTGCATCTGTGCATCGCAAGTTTAAAACAATGGCCACTGCCTGCTGCCATACAAAATACAAACAAGCAAATTCTCCCAGGAATTTCAGCTAATTGTGTTTTTAACTTTTGTTTCTCAATCTCATAAGTCCTCAACATATCAGCTTTATCAGTATTCCTAGATATAGACCTAGGATCTTCATTCAAAAACTTTCGGTATTTTCTAAACACTCTCGACTCAACCATATTAAAAGGGACACCGTGTGAAATAAAATTTCACGATTAACCTTGGGGTCAAACATTTTTTTGCCAACCTTTCAACAGCCTCATTTAGTAAATCTCCTAGGTCATGATATTTCTTACGAGCTAAATCACAACTAGTTATATGACGAAGTAAATGCTTAGTTCCTTGTGATGATTTACATCCCAAAAATTTCACACCCCGAGCTTTTTTTTCCATCTTTAATACCAACTCTGGTAAAAACTTCCCATGAATCAGATATTAGTGTCTTAGCCTTTTTAGATGCCTGCACCACTTGATTTGATTTAAGTTACTTATCATAATTGGCGGGTGGGGGTTTCAAGTATTTCACAATCATCATCCATATCGCAAACTGAAATGAAAATTAAACTCTTATCAGAATATATTTTAACCGCAAATTTCTAATGAACATTTGAAGAGCCAAAACAGATTATTTAAAAAATTGGCATAATAAGACAGAAATATAAAGTAAAAAGAGCATGCATACATAAATTGATTTAAAATTACGAACTCAATGATAGAAGGACTCAAAACCCATATTTCAAAATTCGATTCTTTTTTACTCCTTTTGTTGTTATTGACCAAAGTCCTCTGCAAAAGAAGTTAAGTTTAGGTAGTCCCTCTGCTTCTTTTGCAGAGGACTTTGGTCAATAACAACAAAATGAGTCAAAAAGAATCGAATTTTGAAATCTGGGTTTTGAGCCCTTCTACATGCTCTTTTTACTTGTTACATTTCTGTCTTATTATGCCAATTTTTAATAATGTCTTGGCTCTTCAAATGTTCATTGGAAATTTGCTGTTAATTTAATGTTAATTTAATTTTCATTTCAGTTTGCAACATGGATGATGATTGTAAAATATTTAAAACCCCCACCCCACCGCCAATTATGATAAGTAATTTAAATCAAATTTAAGTGGTGCAGGCATCCAAGCATCCAAAAAGCTACGACACTAACCTATAATACCAGAGTTGGTATCAAAGATGGAAAAGAAAAAGCTCAATGCATGGTAAATTTTTGGATGTAAATCATCAAAAGGAACCCTCCAGACTTCTCCATCATACCAGACAACGGCATCTATGACAGGTCCTTTATCATCATAGCTCTGAAAGATAAATTAACATTGCCTTTTCAGAGTAGGAAAACTCAATTGGCTTAATGCTAAGCAAAATCAAGGGGTAATTAAACAAGCGGATCACAAGTATAAGGCATTTCAGAGAGAGAAACAAGAATAGCAAAGAACAGACAAGGATCTGGGATAACATTCTTCATCTATACTCTTTCACAACTTCACTAACTCCATGGGCAAGGCAAAAAATGAGAGAAATAGAAACATTTAAAAAAAAAAAACAGAAATCAAAATAGAAATAAAATAAACCCTAACTTCAACACAAGCAGGATTGAAAGAGTACCAAATAAAATAAAATCAGAAAATAGGATTTGAGATTAGGAATAAAAAACGAAAAAGGAGTAAGAACAAACCACAAGAAGCACCGGCGGAAGGAGCAGAACCAGAGGGAGTGGTCGAGCGCCGCAGTGGGTGAGCCGTTGAGAGCGCCGCAGTGGGTGAGCCGTTGAGAGCGCCGCCGTGAGTGAGTGAACCAGAAGTGGGGAGCGCCGCCGTGAGTGAGCGAACCAGAGGGAGTGGACCACGAGCGCAGCCAAGAAGAGTGCTTTGAGAGAGAAGAGTGAGCAGAGTAGAGAGTAGAGCGAGAGACGAGAGAATGAGAGAAAGATCGATCCGGAAGCAGTTTTTCTTTTTTTTTAATTTTATTAAGAATAATCAAATTACATAAATACCCTTACAAAAATATGTTATTCAAGTTAAGAGTTGAAGGGTAATTTTGTCCAAATATTTAGGTGGATATTGCTAAAATCATCCAACTAAAATTAGGGTTAGACGAAGTTAACAATTCTCATTAAGTATTAATCAAGGTTAAAAAAATTTATAGAGATTAAAACCAAACAATTCCAACTTTTAGATACTAAAGACATAAATAAGCATTATTTTTATTAACCGACAATAGAACTATAATAAATAACAATATACAAATAGAATTTTTTCCTTCTTCTCACCAGTTTTTTTCCCCCTTTTTTATATTGTCATGGGTTTTTTTTGTTATACCCTTATAATAAATTTTATTAAAAAAAATCAAAGAATAATGCACCAAAAACAATTATAAGAATAATATAACTTCAAAATTATTTTTTTTGTAAACAACTATTTTGTTATTTTTTGTTATAGCATTTTTTTTATTAAAAGTGAACATTACTTTTTTTTAATTACATGTAGTGAGATGCTGGAAAATCCTATATCACATTTTAAAAATGATCTTTTTATTAAAATATAATGTTAAAGAACGACATATTTATCATGGTTTTGAAAATTGGACCAATGGGTCCGAAAGGAAAATCGATGAACCGATAGAAATAACGGTTTATTAGATCCCAAAAACTATTCCTAAATCCTAACAAAAATGAAATGGCACAAGGCAACATTAAAAAAAAACACGTGATTGATTTTTTATTGAACCACTTAAAAAAAGTACAACAATCCTTTTAATAGAGAATTCTGAAACAAAACCCTAATTCTAATTTGACATTTGAGCACATAATAAATGTGTTGTTATTTAACATAATATTTTAATAGAGATTTTCTTTTTTAATATAGGTATAACCCCTTGCATTAATTTCAAAAAAAAAAAAAAACCTTGCATATTTCTATGACTATTCTTTGATGCTGGTTTAATGGTAATTTTTACCTTAAAAAATATATTTAACTAGCTCTTACCCCGTGCGATGCACGGGTTATTGATATTTTTATTTTTTTATTTAAATATTTTAAATTAAAGATTATTATTATTTTTATTATAAAGTAAAGATTATTATCAAACAATAGTAAAAAATAATTATATAAAAGGGTAGGAGTTCAAACCAAACCCTACACTTAAATAAAATTAATGTAAATGATCTTGTTGATAAATTTTGTACTTCCTCATATGAATTAAAATGTAACACTTTTTATCTCATATATTTCTTATTTATCTTATGCATACTTTGACATTTTTATATATGATTATCGACTTTATTATGATAAATCAAAATTAAATCAGAATTAAACATTCGGATCGTTTTTGTTTGATGATATTATGAGATAAATCTTATATTTAAGTGATGAATGTAGTTTTTTTTACAATTAGTTTTTTTTAAATATGATTATCACATTTATTCTTATTAATCATAATTAAATATTTTATCTTTTCATCGATTATTTTATCTCAAGTTAATAATAAGATTGAATCCTAAAAATTTTTATTCTTATTGTTCTAATCATTTTGATTTAAATTTCTTTTGCAAAGATGATGTCATCTATTAGCGAGCAATTGGATATTTGTCATTGAAGCTTAGAAATAGAAGAATAGACGCATGAGGAAGACTATTTTTTTGGAACTCAACAATATAAAAAAATTAATATAAAAATCAACAACAACACAACATATAAAAGATTTAATAATATAAATCTTTATATTAAAAACAACAACAATATAAGATAGAAAAGATTTAATAATAGATAAATTAATATTTTTATATGATTATCAACTTTATTATGATAATTAAAAACAAATCAAAATTAAATATTTTGATCTTTTTTGTTTAATGGTATTATGAGAAAATTTAAGGATAAATTGGAATATCCATTATTTCATAGAACATTAAGACGACATTGAAATTGTTATTTTTGACTATCTTGATTAACACATTGCACTTTATTATGAATATAATGTTGGCTCTTTTCTTTTATATATTTAATATTATATTTGTCTATGTATAAATGAGCATTAAATTAATGTATTCCTTATTTAGTTGATCGATGAATTAATATTATGATTAATATTAGAGTGAAATGAAAATTAAATTTTTTTATATTTTTTTGTTTGATGGTATTATGAGTAGATTTAAAGATAAATCAAAATATTTTCTATTGCATAAGACATGATAATTTAGCATATTTTAAATATAATTATCACATCTAATATGAAAAAATTATATATAATTAAACCAAAATTATACATTCTGATTTTTTTATTGGATAATATTATAAGATATTTCTTATATTTATTTGATGGATAAATTAATATTTTTTTACCATTATTATTTTTTTAATATAATTATCACATTTATTATTATTATTATTATTATTATTCATATTTAAATATTTTGATCTTTTTCATCGTTTATCTTATCTCACGACAAAAACGGAAAAAAAATCATAAATAAATCAAAAAACATTATTTCTTCAAATAGGCAAAAGACTCACCAAAATTATTTCTCACCGAAATTTCAAAAAAAAAACAACTTACCAAGGTCATGCTCTTGTTTAATTTGAAGTAACTCATTGATGTCATTCTTCCTGAAATTAACATTAAGCAAAAGTCAATTAAAAGTATAACAAAATATGCATCATCTAATAAGTAATTCATCAAACACTCAAAAATCAAAATTATGAGCTCTAAGTAGAGGAATAAACAAAAGTCAATTAAAAGTATAACAAAATATGGTTCATCTAATAAGTAATTCATCAAACACTCAAAAATCAAAATTAAGAGCTTTAAGTAGAGGAATGAGGGAAAAAATAAAAATAAAAGAAATAGTTTGGAGAAGAGAATTCTTAGAATTAGATATAACTTTCAAAATTGAATGGGAGAGCCTATTATATATATATAATGATTTTTTTAATATTTTTTAAATATTTTTGTTGAGGATAATGATTTGTTCAACAAATTGAGGATAATGATTTCACATACAGATAATGATTATATAAATTTAAATAATTAATTTAATTTCAAATTATAATTTTGGTCAGAGATAATGTTATTTACCTACAAACATATAATGATTAAATAAATTTAAATAATTTATTTAATTTTAAATTGTAATTTTGATTAGAGATAATGATTATTTACCTACAAATTCTCTGGTGCGAGGAAAGCTTTACGGGATAAACGTGGTATCTTGAAAATTTCTTCGGCAAACGTGGTGCTTTGAAAAGGGATTCTTTTATATATAGATAGTAGATTTATTCTTGATTAAAAATTTAGAATGGGACACCTATATATCCTCCCTTTTTTTTAATTATCATAATTAAAATTAATTATATTTTTGCATGATATTTGGGTTTATCATGGACAAATCATAGAAGCTTCATCTCTTTGGGTTTATCTTTTTGAGTATAATGATTATTTTTTTAACAAAATAATATTTTTAAAGTCTGCTCATCACACAAAATTAATTATAAGCAAATATATCAATCTTTTTTGGGTATATATAAACTTTTATTAGATGTTTGGGTTTATGATGGACTCTTTGCTATAATCATAGAAGCATCTCTTTGTATTTATCTTTTTGAGGATAATGATTACTTTTTTTTTATATCAATAAACTTTTGTTAGATGTTTGAGTTTATCATAAACTCTTTAATATGATCATAGAAGTCTCATCTATTTGGTTTTATCTTTTTGAGGATAATGATTATTTTTTTTTTAACAAAATGATATTTTTAAAGTCTGCTCATCACACAAAATTAATTATAAGCAAATATATCAATCTTTTTTGGGTATATATAAACTTTTATTAGATGTTTGGGTTTATGATGTACTCTTTATTATGATCATAGAAGCCTCATCTCTTTGGGTTTAGCTATTTTTAATTTTTTTTTTTGATTCAGAGTTTATATTGCAACCACTACAGCAGAAAAAAATTAAAAAATTGATATTTTTAATGCAATAAAAATAATCACCTAATCATTTGTTTAATTTTTATTTTTTCTGTGCTCATGGCTCATGGGTTTGTACCAATCTCATTCTTATCTTTTTACTCTTCCCTCACACGCAGCGTGGTGAGCACACACCGCATCCTCCCTTGTCGGTAGAGGGTGGACAGATTAGGTTGGCAAACTGCAACATTGGGTGTTTCCACAATTCCACGCCGAATAAATTTCCAAACTTTGCATGCGTCATTCATTTTAGTTTCGGATATTATCAAGATTACTCAAATTATAGTTAGCACACCTTAACGAAACTATTGTGACTGCAATATTGATTCAAATATAATAACCTATTTTATGATTTAATAGTTAACACAATTATCTGGAATTAGAGTTTAAATTTTATGATTTAATAGTTAACACAATTATCTGGAAAAGGTAATTAGTTTTGAATTTTGATTATTCTGATAGTGGCAGAAATTGATTTTGTTTTACTAAGGCAAATTGATGTATTAACTCTTCAGAATGATTTAAGATTCAAAGAAGCATAGTCAAGAATTAGTTCAATTTAGTAGCTATGCAACATTGCAATCGTACACTATAATAAGACCCTGGGAGATCACGGAGAGATTTCGTGAAGTAACTACACTTTTGGACTTGTTAGTTAGTATTAGTTTCTGTTTACTATCTGCTTAGTGAAAATCCAAGTGGCAAAAATATAATATGATAAATAATTGAATAATTTATTAGTTAGTATTATTGGTTATTTGGTGACCAAATAATTTGTAAAAATTAAATAACAAAGAAAATGGTAATCATGTGTGAACAACTAATATATTGATGTGTGAACACCGTATTCAAATATATTAACACTTCATTGCCACATCATTATTTACATTTAACAAATCTAGACTAATGATAAAGACCTAAATATCTAGACTAATAAAATCATAACGATTCTCAAAACATCCTTGTTCAACATCTTCTCAGCCACAGTATCAGATGTAAAAGCCATCTTCACCACAACTTGCAATACGGATATTAACTCTTCCTGACCCATAGATTTCAGAACTGTTCCAATAGGTCGCACGCATGATATCTGCTTTAATCAGCTGCAGTGCGACAGAAGCATAAGAGGCGATATCTTGCAAGCCAATGGATTTCTGCACAATAAACTATCAATTAAAATAATTTTTTCCCTCACATAACTTAACACTATCTCCCTCAATTTAAAAAAAAAAATAATGGGATCATTCACTCACCCACTCCGTTCATCTCACTCACTCACTCACTCTATCTCTCACCAACCCCGACGCCAGATCTCGGATCCTTTCCCTCCGATCCGTCGCCAAAAAATGCAGAATATATAAAAATTCGTATGTCTAGAACAAATAAAAATTCGTATGTCTAGAACAACCAAAATGTACATGAATTATCTTTGCAAGGGTTCCTTAGGGTGATACATTGGAAGAGGCGGTGGTTCATGAACAATAAAAAAGAGAGGAGAATGATGAAGAATATGACTTTCATGACTTGAGAAATCATATTTATAATTTGAAATATGTGATAACTAAAAAGATATTTGGGTTTATCATGCATGAATTCAAGCATCATCTCTTTTTGAGGATAATAAGGATAATGATTCCACATATTCTACATATAGATAATTTATCTAATTTTAAATATTAATTTTGGACAGATAATTTATTTAATTTAATTTTAAATTATTATTATTTTGATTAAAGATGATGTTATCTACCTACAAATGCTTTGGTGCGAATATTCTTTAAACGAACAAACATAGTGTCTCGAAAATTTCTCCGGCAAACTTGGTGCCTCGAAAAGGAATCCTTTAGTAGATTATTTAAATTATTAATAACCCGTGCGTTGCACAGACTGAAAAAAATGAATCATAAATTTCTTTTTGAATTTCTTTTTTTTTTAAAATAGCTCAGATTTTCTTATTATCTCCTTCACTCTCAGTCCGGGATTTATCCTTGAACACATGGTTTTGAGATGGACCATAAGGCATAAAAAAAAAATTAAAATTAAAAATTTATCTTTTGAAATAGGAATGTTTAACTTATATACTGCAAAAAACAATCATCTTCCTAAACATTTGCTTGAGACTTAGCCTCGCTTGGCTCCAAAAATCTGATTACTTGGCGTATTTATGATTCGTCACTTGGGTAAAAAAAAAGTAAAATCACACAATGCAAAACTTTTCCTTCCTAAGATAGATGGGTATACATAATATCATAATGAAATCCATGCTGAATTGTGTCTATCATTCATCACAGATTGTGACCAATTGCAATTAGGGTGTCTACTATTCTTATTCACACAATAAACAATGGTAATTCAATAAACACTAGTCAGGGTGAATAAAGCCGGAATTTAAGAAATGGCAATGTGAGGGACCAAATCCACCACAATATGACCATAGCACTCTTAACCCACTAACATACTTATCATCTAAAAAGTATTTATTGGCTGTGAAGCTTTTAGTTAGCCTGAACATATATTACAGCACACTATTAAATACTATTGCAAGGACAATATTTGAAGCATTCAGGACAGAATAGGCCAAAAACTTCTCTATAACAAAATATGAAATTAATTACACTGCATCTAAACTGTTAATCGTTCGACACGACCAAAAACATGTAAACATGACCAAAATATATAGCAAACACTACAGTATTGAACAGTTACTGCCCTTAAGATTTCCCTTCAAATAAAAATCATGACACATATAAAAGAATATTACAAATCAATTATGCCTGTAGAAAGCAATAATGTAATTCATACATCTTTAAGAGATGGAGTATGTGTAGTTTAACATGGTCGCAAACCACTAGAAGAGAGGGGCAACGTGCGATTCAACATTTCCTCGTTCCTTTTGCGCTCTAGCAATTCGTGTTTTACATCCCTGAGGATGATGTCCGGTTTATCCGCTGAGCACCTAATTTTGGAGGAGCAGGTTTAGATCCCCGACCTCTGCCAGCTGATAAGGGTTTGGCTTTAGTGGTGGGTGCAGGAGCAGCAATAGCAGCCCAGGGATCACTATCATCGGTTACATTTGGTTTCAAATTTAAAGCTTTTGCTGTTCTGGGGGCAGGAGCTGCTATAGCACCCCACAAATCATCATCTTCGTCCCTGCTCGACTTTCGTATGCTTTTGGGTTGCAAACTTGATGCTAAATAAATAAATATAACAGAATTCGAATTAATTCACAAGAATATGACAATAATCAAATAAGTAAATGAATTGAGTAATTGGAAGAATATTCCTTTTGCATTTAGCAATATTGTCAAAACTTCCAAGCTATATACAATGGCAACGGCGTTCTGTAAAACATTACTGCATTTTTCTCAGTAATTACTTTTAAATTAAATACCATGAATGCAGACAACAAAAGCTCAAAGTGCATCTCCTAGGGAAAGGAAACCAAGGCAGCTAGCTGCTTCAGTCACTAGTTCAATAAACGCCTATCTACTCATTAGGTGCAATCCTAGGAACTCATATACTCACATTAATCACTTTTTGAGGACAATGTCATTAATCATAGGGATAAACATGCAAGATTTTTTTTGCCTGAAGTACATAGATAAATAACTTTCAAAATATGGCATCTGACTATTACTAATAGTAACTAGTAACTGTAGTCATAGAAATGAGTAAGCCTACCAAAATGCTAACAGTTGAATAGTTAATACCTGGTTTAACAGGTTGAGAAACTGGCCGCCGTTGAGCAGCTTGAATGTTTGCAAGAGCTGGAGTAGGTTTGGTCTCTTCAAGTGGTTCAAGATCATCCCAACCATCCTTGTCATTTTCAGTCTCCCCATCGATTCCATTCTCTAGTTCTCCCCAGCCATCCGTTGATGTAGGGGATGGAGGGGCAGGGTGCTCAGCGAAATCTGATGAGGAGCTTACCCGGACAGGTCCGGGGTGCTCAGAGAAATCTGTTGTGGAGCTAAAACGGACAGGTGCCGTTGATGGAGTATCTACAGCTAGAATACCAAAAAAAAAAAAAAAAAAAAAAAAGAAATAAACATAGGATTAATTGTAAGATTTACTCAAAAGGAAGCCATCCTAGCAAAGCAGAACATATTAAGGTAGCATCAACATATCAGATTATCAGATAGGGGAGCAAAATTAGTACATTTGCCTTACGGGCAAAGGATAAGGAGATGGGGGATGAGGTCTTCAGTTGTGTCTTCACCTCAAAGTTTTCGTTTTCTCTCATTTATTTTTCTTCATTTAATAAATTAACACAAGATCACACATGTATAGTCAGTTTAATTTTTTGAGACAGGCCATTCTAAAAACGGAACTTGCAGGGTATAGATTTTGATGACCTCAAGGCCCTTATTCCACAAGAAAAAGTATATCCCTAAAGGTCAAGAAGGTGGCGAACTGGGCCTGAAGGCCAGAAAACGGACAAGAATTGAAGGATTTCTCCTCTTGTGGTTTCATTATTCAAGAGGGAAATTCCGTTTCTTCACGCTAGCACATACATCTGTCATTCCTATTGTGGATTTTGTATTTAGCTCTCAACTGTTAGTCAGGAGTGTTGACATTATTCCAGTGAAAAGAGCATGAGGGACAGAAGTTGGTTAAAAAAGCATTTAAAGATATATGAATAACAAGTGGTGGAACCCAAACTCCACTTATTAGATGTCAGTTGTGAAATAAAGATTAACCGAGGGCTTTGATATGCAGGCCAAAGGGGGGAGAGGAAGATTTAATACATATGCAGGGGAATAAGCAGAGAGCAACTAAAATTCAAAAAAATTGAGACATATCGTGATCATGAAGCATACCTGAACTGGCATTAGAAGATGTTGGAGTAAGTGCACTAGAACTTGCAGAAGCAACTGGAGCATGATCAGCAGGTTTACCTTTTAGGGTCAAAGAGCTCATAGCCCATCTGCATATGACAAATAGTTAAGTCAGAACCAATTTCATAGCGAACTTCTGGAGAAACTGCTTTGCAGCAAGGTTAGTTAAAGAGGACTGAAGCTCAACAAGAAAATCAGGTAATTTGCAGTAATGGAAAGCTCCTTAAGATTGTTTATACAAATAATCAAACCAGATGCTTATGTTTAGGAATAGATTAAGCAAATTTGCTAGAGTGGAACATATACGCCCCCCCCCCCCCCCCCCCCCCCCTTTTCAATTGTTTAATATGTGAACTGACATACCCAAGTAAACCTGCATTTCCTGGATTTGAGGAGATTCCCATGCCTGCACCCCCGGCAGCATCTGCTGCATTTGTCTACAATAAAAAAGAACAGAACACGAACATCAGCATCGAATATCGGCAATAAAAGGAACAAAAAATTATCACCATCAAAGACAATAATTTAAACTTAGAGGCTGGTCTGCAATACTCATAAAACAGCCTAATCACATAAGATGGACCTCTTTAATTTTGTGGAACACTAAACTATATCTTAGTTTTAGCTTTTGATATTAGGTTTTTTCTTTGTTTTTCTGATACAGATAATGTCTGTCAAACACCTCGTAGCTTCCTGTGGGCTCAGCCCTGTAGCCAAACTTTAGTTTTTACAAATATAGTTACTACATCGACCAGTGGCACCGATACTGCATAACCCAAAGGTTACCCAGTATGTACACACATTATGTTAGTGTATGCCTACAGCTGTATGCCCAAGAATATAATTTCAAATTTTGTTAGTCTATATAATGGGATGCAGGTCTTAGAGGAGAAGCAGCAAAAACATGGGGAATGGGTGTGCTTTATTCACATGAGAGATAAAAGTTTAACAAAGGACATTGAAGATGACATGTAAAGGATAAAAATGTCCCAATGGAGATGAAGTGTAAAGGATAAACAAGAATTCATATGAAATCAGAAGTTCGGTTTCAAGTACCAAAGAAAGATATTGGGTTTTATAAAATAGTAATAATAAAATATAAATCTTTCTGAACTTGAACTCAATTGCTTCTCAAAGATACACATGGATATTTAAAAACCATAATACACATCTGAGGTAAAAAAAATAATTCAGAGTTTACCTTTTCATAATATTGCTTTGCTATCAGCAAAAACTGATCAACAGCTTGAAATGCCTTGGATCGAACATCGCTGTTTGAAACATGACAACAATAATATATAATCACTAAATAAATTTAAAAAATAACCTAAGGTTCAATAATAAGAACATTCTGAATTTGAAATCTGAAAGCTGGCAAAACAACCAACGCAGCTTAAAGCACAAATACAAATACCCATACAGAAGAACATCGATAACGAAGATTCCAATATTAAAAATTAAAAAACAAAAAGGAATCAAACAGCAATAACAGTACAATAAAAAATTCAAGTCAAGCCACATTCGTTTTATAATAAGGAAGCATAGTATAGATAAGAAGAGAACAGTACAAAGAAGAGGATAAGACATCCTCACAAAGAACAAAAAGAAACAGTTAAACTAGGGTGTAAAGCTATGAAACAAAGGCACAAAGCATTTTGATCCCTCTCCTTGTCTACCATGGAAACCCCATAAAAAATACAAAATAAAAAATCATAGGCAGAGCACCGAAAAAGAGAACTCCTCAGCTTCAAATAGCAAAGGCAGTTGTGAGAACATCTAGACAATATCTCAATATCTCAATGACTTTCTTGTATCTTGTGATATTTTAGAATATCTTTAAAATATACTATGGAAGCAATTTTACAAGTTATTTCCTATCGCACTATAATTAATATTAGACCATTGTCTTTGTCTTCTGTATAGCATTCACTGAATATGAGAATAATATTCAAAGTCTTCATTCTCTTTTCCACCTTCCCTACTTAAAACCATACAACTTCAACAGATATATAAGAAAATAATAAGTTGTTTGCAGGGTGTAACCTGTCAGGATCAATTGTGAGTACAACAACATTAGGAAGAATCCGGGTTGCAACTTCGGTGATGTCATAGTAGGAACTGGTGGCACACAAAGCCATAATGCCTGAACAATCAAAATTTACAAAGACGAGAAAGTTAATGCTTGAGTGATTTATTAAACCCAAAACCAATGAAAAAGACATGCGTATGATTCTGATACCTGCTCCTCTAGCAGGTGGAAAAGTATCACGTAAAGCACGGACCGTAAATGCATTAATCAACACTCTTTTTCTTGTCTGCAAAAATAGCTCTGAAGCCATCAGTTATTTTACCAATGCAACATACGCAAAAATAAATTATAGCCAACTGTTTGAACTTGCAGATAGCATTTAGATCATACCCCTTCATTTAAGTGGGTTGCAATATTTCCCAATAAGATGGTAGTATTTGTTCGTATTGCTGCTTCTTCATCAACCTACAACACAAATTGCATATTTTATAAATTTTAGGAACGGAAAAACATGAACATAGAGAAAGAAACGATTAATTAAAAAAATATCACTGGCAAAAAGACCCCTTAAAATGCCTCCATTTCATTCAAACTTTCAAACAGCAAATTTTAAGAGTTAATAAGTCCAAACAGTTAATGCATAGCTAAGAGAAGGCCTTGTCTATTATTCACTTCCTCAGTCAACACAAGCAACTAGCCTTTAATTCTGGACACCTTAAATGTTGAAGCAGTACCTGTAACTTCGACAGATACTTTAATAACGACCCAGAAATGGTCCTTTGAGACAGCTGCAATTATGAGACAAGCAACATTTTTTAAAATCAATAATTAAACAAACAAAAAATTATTTACTGGTGATTCATAGATTATTTGAGAGGGGAAAAAGAAGAAAAGGAACAATAAAGATAAAGTAAGCTCTTTTTTAATTTAGAAAAAGATATAGATTATTATAGATGAGTACATACTAAGAGGATAAGACACCCTCACATACAAATAAAAAAGATACTCTTAAAATCTATGAAACTGTGTCATGCAACATCCCTCAAACAATCCATTAAGAACTGAACATTGAGAACATTGAGATAAAGCCTTATCATATAATGTTAGAGCTAACCACAATTTAGATAAAAATAAACAACACGCACTAATATTAGTTCATATAATCCAACATAAATTGACATAATTAAAAAACATTCTCTACAGTCTAAATTATACCTTCCATCCAAGCTTCCATTAACAGAGATCATTTTAACATTAATTTTACAATAACTGGGTCACACTTAATATGCAAAAACCAAAAGACCAGTACTAGCAATATAACTGTCATGACAAATTTCATGTTTCCAACATTCTCATTAACCTATAACACCTCATTTTTAGCCTAAAACCAAGATGAATAAATTTTTTTAACATATATTTATAAAATTGACATACCTTCGGAGCAAGAATTAGCATGGACTTGAGAGTCAGTTCCCTCAGAAAAGCAGATGTATCAGAGAACCCAGTAGCAACATGAGGATAAACCTGATCATAAGTTTCAACAACAATTGCAAAGTGTTGACATTGTTAACATGAATCTTTGAATATTGTACAAAAAAGATAAAGAAGGAAAGCCAAGAAATCAAACAATCTTATCCTGACTAGGTACCTGCTCGTCAACCATTTGTGCTGATAATGACTCTCCATATTGATCAATATGTTGAAGAAGGCCAACTCGAATTGCTCGGTCATTGGAGGCAAAGAGTTTTACAATTGTTGGAAGTACCTAAATATCAATATAGAAATTCAATAAAAGCAAGCATGAATACTGATTAAAAAGAGAAGGAATGATAAGTAATAACAAAAATACTACAAAATAAAGAAAGAAAGAAGAAAGAAGAAAAGGCCCATCATGAAGATGCTGAAACTATTGTTTACCTTGACACGAAATTCCTCAGCTGAAAGCCAGGAACCCATTTTCAACAGTGCAGTCAAAGCAGGGGCAGCAGCTGAACCGAATTCAAGGGAAGAAGCTAATAAAGGAAGTAACTGTGAAAACCAAAACGGAAGCAACATAATCAATTGAGATAAAACATTTATCACATAAGAAGTTTAAAATTAGAAATTCCAAAGAGATATACCTTCTTCAACACAATCTGACGAGGAAGCTGCTCTGCTAAATTTGGAAGCTTGCGGAAGAAGGTGTCTTTTTCAACACTATCTTTCAAACTAAGAATTTCCATGAAATGTATTGTGTCTACCAACTTATTTTGAAAATACTCTGCACATCCAATAGCAACAAGCTCAAACTAAATATGAGGAAAGGAATACATAGAATTGTATCAGGACTCAGGAGTAGCAAAAATGATAACTATCTAAGCAGGAAAGGCAAACATTAGAATGAGCTATAGATTGTAGAGGCGCGTTTTCTTTTTGCTTGTTCACAACTGATCTCCTTTCTCTCCAATTCTCTTTCGAAGAAAAGCCGTCAAATATCTCTAATGTACAATCTCATCATGAAATTAGAGGTATACAGCACATTTCAGACTGAAACTGAATTACAATAAACTAAAGCATCACTTCAACTAAGTAAAATATGAAACCTCTTTCCAAAAACTAATGCTAAGCATCCATTTCTAAAACCATTTAACTATAACTAACACCATATTGTCTCAGTGCCACCAATCACTGATGTATTCTCGTCCAGTTATCAGCTACAGTTTATGACAATCCTAAAGCCAATAACAAAGCCAAACACTTAGATATAGCAAGTCAAAATTTTAAGTAGCCGTGTACATCAATATATTGGATCCTATATAGCTTATTAGATAAACTATGAAACACATGAAGCCTTCAAATAAAGCAACAAAACTAAAACAATGCCAAGTTAAACAAAATTTCTATAAATGCAAGTATGCAACTATAAATATATCAAGGCACTAACCACTGTTTTCTATAAGCTTTGATGTATTTAATCTACGAGAAGGCATGGAACTCAATAGCCGCTGGTAATCTGGAAGCAGAGACTGTGAGGAGAAAAAAGACACGCAAACATGATTTATGAACAATTCAGTAGAATGAGATATGAAGTAAATGACACTAAAACCTCTGCTAATCTTTATATGCAGTAATAAATACATAAAGACTAAATTCCTAAGGAGGCAAACCTTGGGAATGGAAACAGTGTTGCGTAACTCCTCCGTTTTTCCCAACTTCGTACCAGAGAATAGCTCATAGATTAGACAACCTATAAAATTAGATTTTTTTTTTAATGACTTAGAGATGTCTACTTTAAAATAAAAAATTAAAAAACACTGGACAGGAAATAATCGGTAAATCTGCAAAATCTGTGAAAGTTCACATACTTCAAAGTAAAATTACTAACTCTGACAAAAGGTAGAAAGCTTAAATCTTAAGTAAGGTTCAAGATTTGTTTTTATATCTCTCACATAACCCCTCATTTAAGAGCCCCTTGGATTCAAAGCATGGACAATGCACAAGCTCATTCTACCTCATGTTGAAATTCAACATTATTTAGAAGAATGGGATGGCAAGGATGGAACCACTCACCACCTAGTCATAGAGGCCGTTATAACTTACTAAGTGTACAAGTCAAGGACCGATTCTCCAAAAGCTAAAGCTGTATAGTGAATGTTCATGATTGGTTTTTAATCTCTATCAACAAGAAAAGTAGTGCAATTTCACAAACTAAAAGTTAAATTTATTTGTTCCGATTAGGGAAGTGGCAAGAACAACTTGATGAATATAAGTTCTGGCCATATAGTACACACGCATTGACTAGGCTAGCCAAAAAGAGGAACTGAAATGTTAACATCAGCAAGCAAATATAATGCAACAGTACCAGAATGTTCCTTTGTTCCAATCCACCTTATATTCCAACTTGCTATCCAAATGCATTATTATAATTAAAAAGAACAGAAATAGCATACCCATGCCCCAAGAATCAATAGCCCATGGAGGAGACTTCTTAATTGCAGCCCAGTCAGATTTTGCCAACTCCATTGGTTTGTATTGTGTTCCAATAAGCCATGCATATTGCTGAATGGAAAACATGAAAACATGTGAGGAATATATATTAAGTTTCACAACTTCATTTTTATCAAAAAAAAGTTTCACTACTTCATATCCCTTAATTTTTATTTGAAAAAGGCCTGATGGAATCCTTGCAAGATGGCCCAAAGTAAACCTTTGCAAAGGAGCATCCACAATGTCAGTCAATACAAAGTGAAGCAATCTGCGGCAACTTGAGAACAAGTTTAAAATGGCACAGTTCAGCCTGCTGAAGAGTTAAAGGCAATGACCTTTTAACCTCATGAAGAAACTTTCAAGTTATGTGGAGTGATTATTTTACAAGGATTAGTTGCTAATATATAAACTTCAAGAAAAAAGGAAAAATAAAAATTCAAAGTGAAATGCTAAAGCTAATAAGAAATCAAGGTATTGCAAATTTGCAACCAAACACAAAATTACCAGCATTTGAGAGGAAGTTTCATTACTCCCATCAAACTCTGAAAGAACATCAAATGCATGGAGTTTCCAGTCCAATGTTTGTGTGACAACAACACTAGCCAAACAAACATTACCATGAACCTGCAACAGACAAAGTTTGTAAGGAAAACTGAAAAAAGTAACTAATAAGCAAAAAATACAAGGTTTGATCAAGAAAGAATACTCACAAGTTTACAATCATTATTTAAGAAGCTAACAGCTTTAGCTATCTGATTCAGGCCCCAAGCATAATACTCATCCCTACAAACCCAAGAAGGAATATAATAATGAGTGAACACTAACTTAATTACAAAACACTTGATACTTGAAAGTAAAATCAAAGTATTTGCACTCCAATTTACAGATAATTTTTAATCAGGCTACAAAAGGCGAGATAAGTTTAAGAGCAGAATAACAACGAATGCTTAGCAACTGAAATATATGAAGCATGAAGTGGAACTCCATTGGCATTCACTCATACCTCTGTGTACCTTCAAGACCTAACTCCTTAATCTTGTCGGACAGAGGCATCACAGGCTCAGTTACAATATAAATCGTAACCTTGGGAGAACCGCCATCATAAGTTTCGGCCTCGGTACTGTGAAGGAACGACAAAATATTCGGATGCCGAACCTGAAAATAAGCACCCACCAAGCCACACGAAACTGAAATCCCAGTCCAATCTCACTCATCAATTAACAACACCACACAAAATTAGATTGATAACTTACAGTTCTGAGACGCTTGACACCATTACGACCGGCAGCTAAATGCCCATCCTGAGCACTACTCCCTGTTAGAGAAAATATTGAAACCGCAGACCCATCGTCCTGAAATCAAAGTGTATCATCAAATCAATCTAATCTAGATTAAGACCATACAAGCAAAGTCTAATGTCCAAATCTCAAAACAAGGGTAGACCAATGCACAAGGCTCCCACCTAGCAGGTTATGGAGAAGGCAAATGCACACAGCCTTACCAGGATCTAAAACTATGACCTCCACATCACAAGGCAAGCAACCTAATGTCCAAATCTTTTTTTTTTTTGGAGTTAACTATTAGAGTAAGTTATAAATATTAACCAAAGGTATCCTCTCACCCTATGGGCAAGGAACTATCCCCTCACCCCTCCCAGAAGTGTCGCTCACAGGAATCGAACCTTTGACATGGTTCAACTAGGGATCCAACAAGGCCTTACACCACTAGACCAACTCATTGTTGGTATCCAAACCTAAGGCTATGTTTGGATTGGTGGTACTGGATGGAATGGAGTGGAATGGAATAAAATTTAACCAGGTTCCATTGTTTGGGTTTGTACTGAGGGTGATGAAGTGGGATGGTACACGATGAGATGAGATCCATCTCATTCCATCCAAAACCTGTGATTTTTGTCCTCCCAAATCGGGGTGTATCTAATGGAATGGAATATTTTTTTTATTCCATCATGAAATACCCAAACAATGGAATGATAGTTTTATTCCACTCTATCTACCCTACTCCACTCCAACTCATCCCGCGCCGCTCCATCTAGCATTAGATATCCAAACATAGCCTAAATCTAAATATTTAAAAAAATATATATATGGAGCAGGCTCTAAGCTAACATTGAAGAAAATAATAATTGGAAAATTTAAAAATAAGATAAGCACAGTAAATAGTAGTTTCAAGAGTTTTAGGGAAAATAATAATGACAAAGAGAATTGAGGGAATGGTGTTAGTACCTTAGAGGTGCCGCGAGAATGAATCCAAGAACCCCAAGCAGTGGCGTAAGGCTCACCGATATTGTAAGGGAGATCTTTGGATGCAGTACCAGATCCACCCACCACTTCTTTCAGAAATTTGAACATTTGGTTTGTTTGATTCAATCTGCGATGGGATGCGTTGAAATTCACTCACTCCTCTTTGATCTTTGATCTGATCCCTTATTCTTATTGTTATGTATTGAATTGAATTGAATCGAATCGAATGGAATGGAATCACTCCAACAACACAGTGCTATTACCGAATTGATGGATATGGGATTGATTACGAGGGAAAAAAGCCCACTCACCTTCTTCCCCGTTGCGTTACCCTGCTATTCTATTCTTTTTTTAATTAATTTAATTTGATAAAAAATTGTTTATTACTGTTGCTATTTCCACATCATTTCCTCTTCATTTTTCACATTCTCTTTCTCACTCATTGTCTTTTTCTTTCGATTTTTTTTTTTTTAATTCGCCTTTTACTAAAATCCCTTTTAAGAAATACCTTTAAAAAAAATCCAGAAATACGGTTATTTGATTATCGTCTTTCATCTCCTGATAAAAAATGTCTTTTTCTTTCGATTTTTTTTAACTATCCTTTTACTAAAATCATTTTTAAGAAATACCTTAAAGAAAATCCTTTTAAGAAATAATTATTTGCTTACCCGTCTATTACTAATCTAAGCTGTCGTTTAAAAAAACTAGTAAATTTACTCGTGGTATGCACGGGATTTTTATGATACCGAATACTTAAGACATAATAAAACATATTAAAAAATTTTATATTTTTCTTAATGATAATTTATAATCATCAATATCGCAAAACTGACTTTGTTCATATTTTATAATCAATTGTTTTGATCACTTATTTGAATAATATTAAGTTTTTAGAATTAAAGCTTAAATTTTTTTATATAAGAAATAAGCAAGTCTGATAATGAAACCAAATTAAATCATTCAATTTTTCAATATAACAATCATCGGGTATTGTTGTTATGAGAGACTCATAAACCAAATATATTTTGGTTTCAGGTTTTGATTTTCCCTTTTACCATTTTTCAATATTTTTTTAGGAAAAATATCAATTCCTACTCTTTTTCTTTCCACATCTAAAATACTATAAATTATAAAACCTTGTCATTTCTTTCTTTCAACAAATGCGGAATGTAAAATATTCAAACAACTTCAAAGGATGTCTATGTCACCAAAAAAAAGTTAAAAACATGTTAACAACATTATACAATACTCAAGCTAATAATGTAAAGCATAGTAAGGAACATTATTTTTGTTCATTCAAAACAAGAGAAAATGGTCTATTTGGTCCCCAAAAGATACATGTGGCATCCGTTTAGTCCTCGAAAGATTTGTGGCATTCATTTAGTCCCTCAAATTTCAAAATGGCATCGATTTAGTCCCTCCGTTAATAACTCTGTTAGTCAATATTTTTGACTGCCACATGTCACATTCTAATTGGTTATCCCTGGTGAACATATTTAGACGCGAACCACAGGATTATTCCTTCATGACCGTTGCTTATATCTGACTGTCCAAATTTAAAAATGAAAAATAAAATAATAAAAATTTGGAAAAATATTAAAAAATTCAGAAAAGTTTTATAAAAATCTGTAAAATATTTTTTAAAAAAATACCAATTTTTTTTATATTTTAAAAGTTAATTAAAAATTCAAAAAATTAAAAAAAAAATCAGAAAATATTTTAAAAATCTGTAAAATAATTACGAAAATTATGAAAAATTGTCTTTCCTTTTTTTTAAATATTTATAACATAATAAAAAATAATGATTTAAAAAAGTCATAAAAATTTTAAAAAACATGTAAATATATTTTTTAAAAATTATGAAAATTATTAGAAATAAATAAATATAATTTTAAAAAAATCGGTAAAAAATTTTATAAAAAAAATCTGAAAATTTAATATTTCTTTTTAAATATTTTATAAACTAAATATCCTTTTAAAAATTTTAAAATAGTTTAATGGTTTTATAAAACTTTTCTTATTTTTTAATTATTTTTCTGTATTTTTTATAATATTTTTTATTGGTTTTAAAAAACTTTTCTTTTTTTTTACAAATATTCTATTACTTTTTATATTATAATAAAACAAAAAAAATTCAAATTCTTTACAATTTTTTTTAAAAATATAGTTATGTATTTCTTATAATTTTCAGAATTTTTAAAAAATATATTTGCATAATTTTAAAAAAAATTTATTATGTTATAAATATTTAGAAAAAGGAAAGGCAATTTTTTCATAATTTTCGAAAATATTTTACATATTTTTTAAAAAATTTCTTAATTTTTTATTATTTTATGAATTTTTTATTAACTTTTAAAATATAAAAAATAGGTATTTTTTCAAAAAATATTTCACAGATTTTTATAAAACTTTTATGAATATTTTACAATTTTTTCATAATTTTCGTAATTATTTTACAGATTTTTTAAAATATTTTCTAAATTTTTTATTATTTTCTGAATTTTTTATTTACTATTAAAATATAAAAAATTGGTATTTTTTTAAAAAATATTTTACAGATTTTTATAAAACTTTTCTGAATTTTTAATATTTTTATGAATTTTTATTATTTTTTAATAATATTAAATATAGTTTTATTATTTTATTTTTCATTTTTAAATTTGGATCGTCAGATATAAGCAACGGTTGAGATTTTATGAGGGAATAATCATGTGGTTCGTGTCTAAATATGTTCACCAGAGATAACCAATTAAAATGTGACACGTGGCAGTCAAAATATTGACTAACAGAATTATTAACGGAGGGACTAAATCGATGCCATTATGAACTTTGAGGGACTAAATGAATGCCACAAATCTTTCGAGGACTAAACGGATGCCACATGTATCTTTTGGGGATCAAATAGACCATTTTCTCTTCAAAACAAATCTAGATAAACTAATATGCTTGTGGAATTGTGGTATAGTTGTAGCCATTGAGAATAGAGACTTTTGGAAAGAATGAATGAAAGGAAATGAAGAGACTTTGCCTTGTAACTGAAGCTGGGTGAGAGCAAAGAAGTGGCCTTTCAACCCTCAGAAATGGACGAATGTGATTTACTATCATATTTGCAATTGGACGGCTCAGATTTAAAAAACAAAAGACTCAATTAATACATGTTTATCTATCATAATGATGCACTTTAGGAGGAAAATAAGAGGGAAGGAGGGAAATTATATTTATCCTCAACTTCTCCTATTTTATATTATGTTGACAATACTGTAATTTCAATTTATGTAAATTTCCGAAACTCAAATAACATAAATTGTTGTTTAGCATTTAGGGAAAAAAAACATCTCAAATCAATGATTGGCCTGACAAGATTAATGGTTCAATTAATCAGTTAAATTATACTTTATCTCTTTCAAAGATAATGCAGTTTAATGTTATTTAAAAAATATATATTAAATGATATGAGAATTTTGAGTATTTTAACTATACTATACTTATGTAATCATTATTGGAAAGAGAAATTGAAGGTGAAAAAATTGTTGTGATAAATAAGTGTATGGTCTGAAAAAAACATTATTAATTATATAAAAGATTTGTAAAACAAAAATATATATGAAATAAGATATGAAAATTTAAACTATGTTATCTTTGAAAAGTAATGTATAAGTATATGATAAGGTGATATTTTTTGGGGAAAGCTTCTATGCCTTCTAGTGATGAAAGGCATCAATGCCATCTCATTTTAATTTTAACTAATTATGTGATGACACTTGTATTAATTTATTACAATCATTATCTACTAATCAACTTATGTGTCATATTTTAAGGATCATTTTGCAAAATATCAAAAATTTTAAATTATCCATGATTATAAATAAAAAAATTAAAAAATAAAAAAAACCCTAATCATAATCTTAATTTGAATCTAAACACTCAATATTGAACAGCTATGTTCATGAGATTGAACAAGTGAGGGAGAAAACATAAATTCATCATGAAAACCTCTGTCGGCGCCTTAACCATTGCCTTAAAACAAGATGAATATTACTTTTGTTTTTAACACAGTAACGATTTGCTTTCATAAAGTGATTGGCCTTTTAAACACAGTAACAACATGAACAATTTGCTTTCGAAAAACGATTTAGTTTTTGAACGCAGTGAGCATGACTTCAATTTGCTTGAATTTGGTAAAGATTTTTCATCAGCAGAAAAGATTTGTTTTTTAATTAGTGATTTTTGTTACATGAATAAGGCGAAGAAGACGAAGGAAGAAGGGAAAAGAATCAACGCTGCACATGAATAGTTTTTTTTTTCTTTAATTTGAAAATTAAAATTTTTATGATAATTAAAGTTGAGTCAAATTGTTTTCAAAATATCAAAATAGTCCTTTACATGACACGTAAGCGGACACTTCACATATTTATTATATGCCAACTGCGTTCAAATAATATGTGTCACATTATAATTGGCATATATAAAAATGGCATGAGTGCCTTTTAAAACATAAATGACACTAAAGCAAAACCCTATTTTTTTTTTTGGTGAACGATATAGTGATACAGTGTGAAAAAAGGAAAATTTAAACAAGTATAAGCAATGTCAACACCGTTTTTTTTCTGATTTACGTCAATTACATCAGATACGTTGATCATTTAGACCAATCAACGAATTGATTTTCCGATTAAAGTGATGAGTACGGTCTAGGTTTAACAAAAAAAATTTGTTCCACATATATACACTACTATTGGTTAATTTAACCGAATTTTATTTGTACCACTCAAAACAGCTGAAAAAAATCCTAATAATCCTACATTCCTATCGATGATAGAATGATAGAATAAAACCTTAAAGAGTTCGATTTGGCCATCAAATTAGAATGGTAGCTCAACATTGTAATTCTTTCGTTTATGTCGAATGGGAGTTGAATTGAAATCATTAAATTTATTTAGAGTGTTTGGATGAACGTTTGTAAAATTAATTTAGAATGAAATTGATTTTGGTCATAATTGAATTTGTGGTGAAGTGATTTATATTTGGATATCCTTACCAAAGTGATTTTAATAAAGCTAAATTACACGTGCATGTTTGGTTTGGTGTTGGAAAATCACGTTAGGGCTCAAAATCACGTTGGATGTGAAGCAACTGTGAGTAGCTTCTGCTTCCCAGAAACAATTCCGGGAGAATCCAACGTGCATCCAAACATCATATTGTTTACCTTATTTTTCAATTTCAAATTGGTCTCTTATGTTTCTTTTTGCTATCAAATTGGTCCATAAGTCACTGTTCATCATATTGGTCCACATTTACAATGTTGGAGAGAGAAATGACACGTATGCTAATCTTATTGGTCCACATAGCATGAATAATGATTTAAGGACCAAATTGATAGTTAAAAGAAACGCAATGGACCAATATGATACAAAAAGACGTAAGGGACCAATTTGAAATTGAAAATAAGGTAAGAGACGAAAGACGTAGTTTAGCCTTTTAATAAATTATGGTTTAGATAATTTAAATCAAAATTGAATTTAGATGTGCAATTATCAAAATAGGTTTATATTTCTTTATTTTATCTAATCAGCAAAACCAAAAAAAATTAAAAAAGGAGAAGTACAAAAACCAGACACCAATTTGTCTAACTAAAGATGATATTTACACTCGCAAAGGTGAGAACAACAAGGGAATTAAAGAAAAGAGACGGAAAGGGAACAAAGACAAGTGAATTTTGAAAGTGGTAGGAAAGGCAAATAGGATAACATGCCAGCTTCAAAAACTCAAATCAACTCTCCTTAATGCAAAAGCAATCCTGAGTTGCTTCGACTTAGAATTGATTCTGAGAGGTGAATCAATTTGTGAACTCAGCCAAACATGTCAAAATCATGTTGAAGAGGCACCAACGTACATTGCAAGGAGTAAAATTGAAACCAAACATGCAGTTAGTTTGTGAGAAAATGATAATGTAAAATTATATTTCTAAATCCAATTCCCTAAATTTAGCTACATTAGTGACAAGGGAATGGTGGTAATACCAAAAACAATGGAGGTGGTGGTGGCAGTTACTTTATTAATAAATGAAATAGCACCTCAAAAACTCAAATAAGTGCTCAACAAAAACCTAAATAACATCATTTATTTGTACATCACTACATCCAACATCTTTTACAATACATTAAACTATTTTTTATCTTACTTTTTCTTTTATATCTACATTCAAAAACTCATCATAGAATCAAACGAAAACTTAAACTTTGTAAAAATAGTTCATCTTCGAAATTGACCCTTTTTGTAAAATAGTTCATCCCTCTCCTCTCACTCGAGTTCAATAGGTTCAAAACCACATCTCCTTCTAAGTAGATGAACTGAAAATTGTTCTAGCAAACCTTGAACTTCACCTAACAACGAAATCCAGTAGGAAAAAAAAGAACAAGAATGCACACCATTTGAATTAATTATCACTCTTGCCATTGAGGGAAGATATCAAATTTTCACCATGATGGGACACAGGGCACGTTCCATGTTGAACCGGGGTTGGTCATACAAATGGCATGCACGCTCACTTTGAAGGGGTCCTAATCTGTTTGGTTCTTAAAGGTGTACACAAGCACAGAAGTACTTGACATCACACTATATGGTTGATACAGCAACTGCATAATTTCCAACTTGGCTCTTGAACCTTACTTTAAAGCTTAAATTCATCTCTAAACAAAAACAAAATTTTATATCAAATCCATGCCAATGATTCAATGGTAAAAAGACTAAAGAGAACTCAAGAATCTTCACTAAACAGGCAAGAGTAACCTTGGTTCAGAAGAAGCTTGTGTACTCAGCAAACTGCTAAAACAATAACAATAGTTAGTATGTTCAAAATAATACATAATGGGCAAACCCATGAACATCAGCAGGGGGCAATTCTACACAAAAAAGTTGTGCATAAACTAATCATATTCTTCAGCTAGGGTTGTTTTGTTTCTTCTTGGCCTTCTCAATGAGGGGCTTCAGTTGCTTCTTCTCAGCAAGGATCTTAAGGAAGTTAAACAAAAAGGGTATGTAATTGTGCTTCCTACGAATATTTTCTGTGTTCCATTTTTTGAATTTTTCTTCCTCCATTAAGATCTTCTCAGTAACAGCTTCAATCCCAGCATTGACTTCAGAGAGAGCTTTGTTCAGTGCCTCAAGATTGATCTTCTTATGCTCTTGTCCCTGTTTCTTATGTCCATCCAGCTCATCCAAAATATGTTCCCTCTTCTTTTGAAGCTCCTTGAGCTCAGCAGTATAAATTTCTTTCCTGTTTTTGATGATTGCCAGGAGATTAAATCTTATCTCGCTCTGTGAATACCTCTCGATGCGTTCCTGGATCACAGGTTGCACCATCTTCAGCCATTCTATATCACCTTGCTCACCAGTGCACTGACCAAGGCTGATAGGACCTTCCTTTAATCCATCAAGCTCATACAGTACCCCATCCACAGGTAGATAGCTTATAAAATGGTAAACATCATCATCTTTGCTAGCAACCTTTTGCTCTTCAGGGACAAAAGGTTCTGGTCTTGCGAAGCTGTTGTGGGCTGTTCGTATGGCTTCACTATTATTGATAGCCAGACCTTTGAGTTCAGCAGGAAAGTTCTTGGTGAATTCTTTCAATTTAGTCAACTCTGGACCAATGTCAACATCCGGAGAGTTCATAAGAATAGACAAGATTGCCTGGGTTGCACAAGCATTATTAATCACCTACAAGCAGACTAATAAGATTAGCAAGACTGTATAAAGGCAAAGCAAAATTATGATATAGGTTTTTCAAATAAAAAATTAAAAAACACTAACCTGGCTAGCAAAAAACAAGTTAGGGTTTGGATCTTTGATTACAACACGGTCATCCTTTTCTCCCGGTCGCCATTTGAAAAGAAAAATCAACCCATATACAGGCCTGTGATTGAGGGTGGCATCACCACAAAGAAAAAGGAAAGAGAACGCAACCGTTCAAAATTAATTACCATAACCAATTAATGTCATTACAAGTTCAAGACTAGTTTATATAGTACACAGACCTGAGGCTGTTGAGAGAGTCCAGGTCCAATGAATATAGTTCCTCAACCTGCCAAGACATATCTAGGCATCAGGGTAAGCATACTTAGAGAATCAAAGCAAAATAGAGTTAGGAAATTAAAATTAGATAGCTTATGTATGATACAAAATGACATTCTAACTAGAACTGTATAAAACATTATGCATAGCCGTAAATTTTGCCAAACTATTCTGGAACCTGGATCACAAAATTAAACAATTAAATTGAAAAATTAGCAGATATATGCGCTTTACTCATCGCCAAAAATCCCTTTGCATAATGTACAAGCTTCTCATGAAGGGATGAAGAGGGAAAACCCATCCTCATTTTAATTTTTCATTTTATACCTAGTTTTCTTATCTGAAGCGGAAACCCCCAGCCTATATAGCATTGCCATGAGAAAATTCATTGCAAATAAAGATATTTCATCTCCTAGAGCCCTTCAATTTGATATAAGGCAGGGTTTTCTTTTACTCCACCACTTTTCCTGCTATTATACAGAGCCACACACTTTCCCTTGTTATTTTATGTATATGTACCTTGGGAACAATCCTTTAGCATTCTTGGTGAGCACAAAGAGTGTCCTTTTACTCTTGCGGGGCTTCCGATGGTTTATTGAAAAAGGTTTTTCATAAAACAAGGAGGTTAAAATCCTTAAACAGTGTGCGGTTCTCTTTGATGAACTCAAAGAATCTGGGAAGCCTTAATGCATTTTTTATTTTTCATGCTCCTTGTGGCAAATTAACTCTTCAGTTTTGGAGGACACGTTATCCCTCTGATTGTGTTTTCCCTCTTTTCTCTCTATTAAAGTTTCATTTGGTTAAAAAAATTGTTCACGTAATTACCAAACATCTTACATAGACTGAACCTGGAGCCCAAAAAAGCTCTTTTTTTTAATAGAAAATGTATAAAACTCCTTCTTTGCATAGTCTTTTAAGCTATTACTTACTTCTTTATGAATCTTATGATGAAGGCAACTATTAAGATTGACACACTCAGCAACAACAACAACAAAGCCTTTGTCAATATTTGCTAGAATTCCTTCAAACTAAATTTAGAGGTTTTGCTGCATGTAAAGGTGCCAGAACTCTAAGGCTGTGCTCTGTTTTTGCTATCCTTTGGTGTAATTGGTTGGAACGAAACAGTAGAATTTCCAATGACTTATTTTCGTATATGGACTTTGTTTGGGATCGGGTGACTTATATTCAATATCCATGAAACATTCATGCCATACACTCACATTGACCATGCAAAGGAGACTAAAGCAGGATAAAGAGGAAGGAAAGGAGTCCTAAAGGATAAAAAATCAACATCTTCAAAGGAAAGCGAAGGGTCATAAACTACGAGAGTATATGTAACGTCAATAGGTAAAAAGAACTACATAAACATTAACTGGAACAAACAAAAATACCTGGACGCCTTTGACCTGCATTTGCTGAATAAGCTCAGTAAATACACCTGAGGAAAAAAAGAACAGAGCAAACTCTATAGCAATGCAGCAATAATAAAAATGTATAACAAAGGGTAGGGAACAAACAACATACTTCCTGAGCCCTCAACATTAGGTAACCCACTTTTGGTATATGTGTTAGAACGGAATGCAATGGACCATAACATATGTATGGTGCAATTTAATGTGTTCCATTCTACATTCAGTGTATTTTACAGACAGGACAGAATGGGGTTTTACTGAACTTATAGAGTTTGACACGCGGACAAAAGTGGGTGCAACCAAGAAGAACAGAACAAAACCACTCCCAGTCTATTCCTTCCAATGTCATTCCCTTCAATCCGCGTGTCATACTCCATCACATAGCCACAAAGAAGAGTAAATCACCAATTTGCTCCCTCAAAAATAGGTCACCGAGCAATTTAGTCCATGACACCCTAAAATGGTTACTTTTCCTCCCAGAATGCTCGGAATGCTGGTCAAATTAGTCCTTCATGCAGTACTTACTTACGGCCGTCTTCACAACACAAGAACTTAGAGCTTGTTTGGGTGGGCGTTTGCAGCCACCAAACGTGCGTTTGCAGGGAAGCGGCCCCTCTGGAGCTTCCGCGTTTGCGGCTTGGGGCCGCGGAACCAAACGCGTCCTTACTCGGTCTACATTTCGTACATTCCAGGTCGAAAAACACATTTTTGAGAGTGTCAGAGACTAAATTGTCATGTGTCCAATCTTTCAAGTACTAAATTGGTGATTTACTCGAAGCATAAATATAAAAATTCATATAAGAGACCCAAAAAAAAGGGATTAATTGAAGTGGAATTATACGTTGAGAAGCATACCAGGATCAGATTCAATGGTGCACCAAGACATGATTATGAGATACTGCACAAACCAACCTGCAAAACAAACAAACATGAAATTTAACAGCTGAATGACACCAAGCTACAATACATATAATAAAACTCCACCAATAACTCTTATTATTCCTACTTCACTTTCATTCTTTTATAATAATAATAATAATAATAATAATAATAATAATAATAATAATGGAAACAAGGTTCGGTGTGAATGAATCTACGAAGTGCTGGGTAATCAACGATGTGAGAAAAAGAGAGAGAGAGAGAGCAGTTTTTTCTGTGGGGTGGGGTAAGGTTTTCACCTCTGCAACTTCACTTCCTTCTTTACTTCTCTTCTCCCTTCTGGCTACTCTACCCTCTTCACTTTTCGAGGGTTTTTATTTGCTCTATTTTTCACCAAAACAAAATACTACTCCGTCCTTAAATATAGGACTTTTTTAAGAAATTTTAGGGGTGTTTTTGAAAAAAAAAACAATTAATGCTCATTGAAAATTGATAAAGGGTTTTATGAATAAGAACAAAATAAAAGTGTCAAAAAGGTCTTATATTTAAAAACGGAGCAAGTATAATTTTTTTTGGTAATTACTTCAAGACCCCTTAGTTTTGAAAGGGTTTGGTACCCTTTTATACTTATTCCAATCAAACAATGACAAATGATTTATGTTGCCAAGTCAAAATGCTGAATAGGATTTCACTCAAATCAATAACTTTCAATTCCAATCCCACAGGTTGTCATTTCTTTTTGTCCTTCCTAATCCTAATATTAGCAAAGTTTCATTGTTAATTTGTGATAGACTTTTACAAGTTTTTCCATGGTTCTAGAAAGGCTTCAAGATTCATGGAATGATTCTCGTGAGATGAATGATATCAGAACAAACGTTGGTTGTGAATATTGTGGTGTTGCCGCTGGCCATGGGTGTTGGCTAGGAGAGGAGGAAGAAGATGTGTTAGGGTTCAAATATGGACAAAGGAGGGTGATGGATTTACATAGGTAGTAGTTTTGCAAATATGATTTTAAGGACTTGATTGCTATCTTTTTACAAATTACTTATTTATCTGATTTAGCAATATAACCCACTTGTCATTATTTCATTGAAACAAGTGTGAGAGGGTAACAAACCCACTAAAACTTAAGGGGTTCCGAAGTAACCACCATTTTTTTTTACACTAATAGCATGTTTGGAGCCACGTTTTATGGAGGCAAACACGTATTTTGCCTACGATTCCAAATTGGAGGTTTTACGATATCGAGGTTTCCAAACGTGAAAAGTGTTTTCCAAAGAGGGTGTTAAGACAGTTTTAAGAATATGGTTCTTGCTAGGTTTAAAAAACTCAAAAATATGGTCCTTACTTATTGCTAATAAGTTGATTAAGGAATATGATTAAAAAAAAAACTTAGGATTGAAAATGAGTTAAGTTGAGTCGAATTTAGCTTGTTAATGAAAATGTCAAGTCGAGATTCTAGTCAAGTTCAATTTGAACTTTTTTTTAAAAATAATTCAAATTAGACTTGATTAAAGTTTGTGAGTTTTCAAGCGGATTAATGAGCTTAAGCATATACAACTCGTCAGCTCGAATGATGATCGTTGATACATATATGCATATATAAGTGTATATGAATAAAGATAAAAGAATATTTAACTTAATTGTTATAAAATTTTCAATCTTAATATGTATCATATTACTATATTATTATAAAAATATTTACATATATTAAAAATATAAAATATTTTACATATGATAAATATTATATAATTGAATCGGTTAATGAGTTGAACTATATTTGATTCAGAGTTTAATTCTTAGTTTAAGCTTAGCTCATTTGATTTATATAAATCAAGTTTATTGAGCTAACAAACGAATTAATATTCGATCTATTCAACTCATTTAATTTCCAACCCGAAATTTGTATTAAAACATAAGTTTATTTGTTCTTTTAATCTTAATTTCATCATTTTTTCACAATGAAATGATCTCTTTACATTATAAAACAATGTTATTAATAGACTTATTGATATTTTCATAAAAATAATAAACAAAATATTATTATGATGTTAACTCCACCCTCTTTTATTTTTTGAGTTTTAGTCCCTAAATCTCGTTTTTAGTCCCCAAACCTTTTTTTTATGGGGTTCTGTCAGAATATTTTCCAATACCCCGAGTCGGAAAATGCATTTTTCCAAATACTTTTCATTAAAAAAAATTCATTTTTAAAGTCGGAAAATGCATTTTTCTAACTCGGGGTATTAAAGAATATTCCAATAAAACCCATCGAAAAAATCGAAAAAATCGGGGTTTGGGACGTAAAGTCCGGGGTTTGTAGACTACTACTCTTATTTTTTTTAAAACCATTGGTGTTCTCTGGCCCACTGAAGTAGGTATAGAGTCTTTTTCATACTCATGATAGAGATCAAATATCTGATATCATGTTCAAAAAAACTAACTATATTTACCAATTGTGCTAAACTTTGTTAATAACTTTACCCTATTTTATTTCTTTCATTCTTTTGACAATCATGTTGGGATATACCATCATAACTAGGAATAAAATACCTTGGATGTGATGCTTGGCAAGAATTTGATTTACTCATGACATTGTTAGTAATTTACTTTGTTGGATGAAAATTGTACAGTTCATATGCAAGTTGGGATTAGAGGTTAATTTAAAATATAAGTTATCACCAACGTGGGTCGGGACGAGTGGTAAGCGACTTAGTTTCGTGTAAGCAAGATTTCAAGTTCGATTCCTTGTAGATGTAAAAAACTCATGTTAGAAGACTCACCTGTCATAGTCAAACACGTGATTCGGGTCGGATCCAAATGTACCCAAGTAATACTTGAAGAATTGAGTGCACAACAAAAAAATATAAGTTATTAGATATCAAGGAAGTATTGCAAAATTGATAGTCACTTAATCAAAGTAATCGAATCATATCCAACAATGTTTCTTAGGAGTTACAAGTCCATCAATAGACTTGAATTCGAAAAGAAACTAAGTGACTAGTTTTATAGAATTTTTAAACATACCACTTACTTGATTTCATGGTAATTTTGTGTCATATCTTTATTAACTCTCCGATATTACTTATGAGTTTGTCATATATAAGAGATTTCGACCAAATCTTGCTGGTATATTATACCAAAATCATAGTCAGACGTTGAAGGTTAACTACATTGTGCCACTTAATGTCAAACGAGCAAAGACGACCAATATCTCCCATTCTTTTTTTTTTAAACTAAAAATTATAAAAAATTAACTATTTTAGATTTTTTTAATTTAAAAAAAAAAGATCTTCACTCACATGGCATCATGTGATACCACGTGACTTACTTTTCGCGTCTGACTAGGATTTCGGTATGACATGTCAGCAAAATTTGACCGAATTTGATATCAAATATATATGTCAAGTCTAAAAATTACTTCGAGGAATCAGACAATAATAAGTTAATTAAAATAACTTATTATTAATAAATCAGAAAATCAAAACCTCGTATAGTAGTTAATCAATTGGTTGATAACCTTTTCAATTATTGATTAACTTTTTAGTTAATTTAACCTAATAAATTCTCAATGACATCATAAATTTAAGAATTCCTTGAACCTAAAGTCTAAAACTTGAGGATACAAGGTAAAAATGGAAAAAGAAAAACAATGCATTGGAAAATAAAAAGTTAAACTTTACTTTTTAAGGTATGATTAACCTAAATATCAGATGTATAGGTTAGAAAGACCCTAATAAAAAAAATTTATAGACCTACAGAATTAACCTATACCTCAAAGAAAGTGAATCAACCTACATTTCAAAATGATTAAATTTCTTAAAGAGTGCGTTTTGTTTAAAATATGACAGATAAATAGAAACGGATGGAGTATATCATTGCTGGTATCACTAATTCATTCATTCATACTCCCTCTATTCTTTATTATTTGTCCTGTTTTGGAGATATTTTTTATTTTTTTTTAATTATCCTTTTGAGGATTTCAAGTGTGTAATAAATGTTATTTTTTATGTTTGACTTTTATCAATAGGTATTGGTTGACTTAAGTAGTGGGAAAATTTTTATGATTTTAAAGAGATATAGGATATAGTAGAAAAAATCATAATTAATATATTGAAAATCTAAGTAAGATATGTTTTTTTTTGAAATAAAATAAAAACAAAGTGAATATCAGTACAAGGATTCTGAAGAAACATCTGATGATGTCATATTCCCCCTGCTTCTTATTTTTTTTCTTCTAAATTACATTCATCAAAAAATGGGTTAAAGTTACTAATCGTATTGAAAAGATAAATATGTAATATATTTTATGAATATTACTTTTATAATTATTTTTTGGATTCTAAAAAGTGTTAACTTAATAGGAGTATTTTTTTTAAAGGAAATAATTAAATATTATTGAAAATTGAAATAAGATTTCTCAAATATGACAACTTTTTTTCCTAAAAGAATCTTAATAAATATAGAACTAGAGAGAGTACTTTTCTTACCGTAAAAAAATGCATTTTAACTCATCACATTTATCATTGAAGTTTCTCTCGCATCAAAGTCATTGTAACTAAATAGTAGATTTCTAACTTATTGACATGACAAAATATTTAAATTTTGTTTTCTTATTTTTTTAAATTACAAAACTGTTATTCATTTTGGATAAATACAAATTAAATATATTAAATTTGTTATTCATTTTGGATAAATACAAATTGAATATATATAAATTTATTATTTTCCATACATACATACATACATACATATATACAGTTAAAAGTTTTCCATCATCTTTATTCATCCTTCTTTTCTCATTTTTTTAAATATTTTTATTTCATCTATTTTAAATTTTTTTTTTACCAAAACTATTATGCTCACATTTTTCATTATGTTATTTCTCTCGTACTTTACTATTTTTATTGTTCTTATAATTCGAGATTTAAATCTTTCTCACTTAAAATTTGGAATGTTTTCATCAATTTGCTCTTTTTGCTATTCTGATTTAATATCATTTTTTTTGTGAAATTAAAGAAAAAACTGTAACGCGTTAGAGAATCATTTTCGATAATTGATATGTTTTTCTTGAAAGATAAGTAATAAAAGAAACCATAAAAAATTTAATATACATATTTCAATTTTTTTTTTTTTGTGATTTTTTGGATTAACATTTTTTAGAACTTATGATTTTCAATTTAGAACTATATAAGAAGGATATTTCTTAGGCGAAAGATTTTTTTCAGGGTTTTAATTTCTTAAGAACCCAAGAGTTGAAGTGTTTCATGAGAAGTTGTGTATTTAAAAAGTTATAGTTTTTATCATGTTTAGTTTTTCAAAAAATCATTTCCACTATTGAGTTTTATCCTCAGACCTAAGTTAAGAAAACTTTTTTTTTTTAGGAAATTGCTAACAAGTGTCTTCTTAAGGAACTAATAATAGATAAATATTGTTGAAAAATGTGTTTTTTATGCTTTCGAGAGAGTAATGATTGTGGACTTAAGATTTTGTTTCTATATCAAGTAATCTTAACAAGTGTCCTAGCAAGACCCTTTTTTTAATTATGTACATTTTTTATTTCTTTGTGTTGCATTTTCTTATTTTGAATAATTTGTAAAACTTCATGAAATGCAAAAACAAAAAAAATGTATTTTTTTTTGGTATTGGTGTTGTTATTGTTGTTGAAAATTGTGATAATTTTTTTTCAATATCAATGATATATTTCATAATTTGTTTATTTATTATTTTTATGTAACACTTTTGTTTTTTGATTTTTTTTGTGTACACCAACAAGTACCTGGATCTGGTTTACACAGAATCCGACTTATCCGGTTCAACCCATATATATATATATATGATAATCAGTTTTTCTATCATATTCACTAGGAAAATAAAATATATATGATAAAATTGTATTGAAAAAATAAGTAACTATTTTTTACTCCCTCCGTCCCATAAGTTATGTTCATATATATATATATATATTATTTTGTCTCATAAGCTATGTTCTTTTAAAAACTCAATACTCATTTATATTTCTTTCTGAAAGCATACCCTTATTTATTATATCATCTTTTTCACCACTTATTTCTCTATCCCTTTTCAATATAGTATATTTTCATACATTTATTAGTATTCTCTCTCCTATTATTAAATGGGGGTATTTTAGTCTAAACATATCAAATTCTTACATCATTTACTCATTTTTTTAATCTACGTAAAATCTCTAAAAAACTTAACTTATGAGACGGAGGGTGTAACACCCTCACTTTTAATTAGTTAATTTAGTTTTATTAAAAATGATACTTGAAAATTTCGACGAAAATTCGACAGAGTTTCCTCTATTTTTCGGACTTTTCCAAAATTTCCTGTTGTACCTGTTCAGACCAGAGAGATTTTTAAACATAAATTTTAATAATACTACCACCAGGATAAACCTAACACCCAATTAATACAAATTTCGGGGCATACACTAATACATATTTTAAATTTTCAAAATAACATTTATAACATAAATATTGGTCCGCTCATGACAATATTACACTCCACATGGTGGAGTGTACTCCTGCTCGGCCATGACCTGTGCAAGCTCCTTCTGTACCTGCAATAAATATAGCAAGAAGGGTAGCATTATACAAAACTTAGGAAATAACCTTTTTTCTTTATGACTGAGTCCAATAGACCATCAGTCGTTCTCTTTTCTTTGTGACTGAGTCCAACAGACCATTAATCTTTCTCTTTTCTTTATGACCGAGTCCAACAGACCATCAATCGTTCTATTTTCTTTATGACTGAGTCCAACAGACCATCAGCCGATCTATTTTCTTTATGACTGAGTCCAACAGACCATCAGTCGTTCTCTTTTTTTATGACTGAGTCCTATAGACCATCAGTCGTTCTTTTTTCTTATGACTGAGTCCAACAGACCATCAGTCGTTCTCTTTTTTTCTTTTCTCTTTAAGTATATTCTTTCTTTGTTCATTAAGTCTTTTTCTTTCCTTTCTTATTATATTTTTCCTTTCTTTTCTTACTTAATCTTTTTCTCTTTTTAATTTCTCTTAATTATCCTCTCCTCTCTTTCCTTTCATGATTAGCTTATAATCATTTTCTTATTATCATCTAATAGTTAGCAAACAGTTCAAACATTCGCAATCAACACACATTCTTAATCATTTCCATATTACAACTTCTTACTTTCTTTCCTATCTTCTTAATTATTAACTTGATTCCAATTCTTGTTTACACACCTTATTATCATTCTAAGTTCCTTGGCATTATTTCCATTATCGATTATTCATTTATAAATCATGTACACATACACCCCGAGACCCCTTTGATTTATGCTTCTAATTACTATATATATCTTAGGTTCATTTCCAATTCCCAATCCCTCGAACATTTCAACATACAAATTATTTCATTCATCATTCAACATGTATAACCACATACCATTTAGACATATATTCATAAACATCACATTGGGTTCCATTCATCTTTTCCCATATCCTAGTTATAACTCATATCACTTATTCTAATTTATTTTACTCTCCAAATTACCCAAACCAACTTATATTATCTTTTATCACTTTCACTATTCGTCACTTAATATTTTCATGTCAATTTCACACATTACCAACCCCATCACAAAACATACACTCACAACGTTCAAATGGGTTCATTTTCTTTATTTCAATTCTTAACTTATTGTCAGCCTCAACTACCCTATTATTTATTCTCATAACTAATCTTTTCTATTCCTAGCCATCACTATAAACAACCTAGAAGTCATGTCCTAAATAGAGGTAATACAACCCTCTTACCTCAACCTTGTAGAGAGAGAAAGCTCCAAGCTATGAAGGAGAGAGAAAGTGGTCCATGAAACAAAAGAGACATAGGTAGTTAGGGATGTGGGTTAAAAATTCGTGAAACATGAATGAGGAGGAGAGAAAAGCTTGAATCACACTTACTTTGAGCTTGGAATGAGGGAAATTAAAAATGGGTGTTAGAGCTCTTGAACCCTAACTCATTAAATCATGGTTTTTGAGAGGGAAATTGAGAGATTGATGGAGGTTTGAGTGTTTATGTGTGATGGAAATCAAATATATGATGATGATTTGTTGGATTTTTAGGTGGATTTTGGAGTGGAAAAATCTAGGGTTTGGAAGGGGAAATTCGGCCAAGAAGAAGAGGAAGGAAGAGTGGTGTGTTCTGGTGCACTAGCTGGTGGCACCAGTTGCGGGACTGGCGTGCCTGGGCGTGGGTGATGGCCCGCCTGGGCGCGCGGGACACTGCTGGAGCTGGTGCGAAAATTTTTGTGCGCCAGGCGTGCGCCTGGGCGTGGGTGATGACGCTCCTGGGCGTGGCCTGGAGGTCTTGCACTCGAATCGCCATATCTTCTTCGTTAACCGTCAGATCTTGCTCAAATTTTGAGACAAGCTTCATAAGACAATTATCTTCATATCTAACTGTGGAATTTATGTTTAAAGTTGTAGATATTTTATTTTAATTTCCTAATGAAGGGTGTTTCTAACACCGAAAACACCGTTCTTAACACTCATTTAGTCTTCGTTAAATTTCCTATCCGATGTCAATGCTTCTTAACTTCCTTTTTGGCACTCGAAGGAATCCTAATCCATCAACCTAAATCCTTTTTAGTATAATTATCATTTCCTAATCTTATTATTATTCTAATTATTCTTGAAATTTAAAATTCAGGATGTCACAGAGGGAGTAATTCATTTAAGAGTATCAGTTTTCAAGAAACACTCACTTTTTAAGGTTTGATTAACCCATGCATGTGGTGCATAGGATAGAAAGACCCTTTTTATTAATACTCAATCCGCTCTTATTTATAAGACCATTTTGGAGTTTTCCACTCCCACCTAGAAAAGTGGTTAGATATGTTAGCGACTTTGAAAATGTGAAAATGACAAATTTGTTCGTATGGTCCCCTAAGTTATTTATTTGTTCCAATCTGGTCCCATAAGTCATTTTCATTTGAAAGTGGTGTAAGAACTACAATCGGTGGGTGAAATAACTTGGAGACACTAGGAGAACACCTAGAAGGGGGGTTGAATAGGTGTTAGAGAAACCTTGAAAGATTTTCGAAAGAAACAAATCGAAACAATTAAAACAAAATGATTTTTACAAAAATATACTGGTTAATCGATTAATTTCAGTATTATTCGATTAATGCCGAAGCTTACTTTCAAACTAATCGATTAACTAAGGTACTAATCGATTAATGCCGAAAGCAACTTAAAAATTAATCGATTAACAATCGATTTACTCGATTAATAAGAACAGTATCTGAAAAAATCACTTTTCAATCAAATACGAAAATCAATCAATTAACACATAAGATCAGAGATAAAGCGGAATTGATTAACACCAATATTCTTATTGATTACCTAGGTTATGAAAATGATTTTTCCCAAATCAATTTGCACAATTAAGATTCAATTCAATCAATTATGAAAATCAATCTTTTCTAGGTTTTCAACCAAGAACACTATTGAAATGACTTGAATGTAAAAAGTTAAGAGTTTAGAGATACGACACAGTGATTTATCCTGGTTCACTTTCATCCACTTGAAAGCTACATCCAGTCCCCTCTTCAACCAAGAGAGATTCTTCACTATGAAGAATTAGAGTTCTCAAATTACAAGTAAATGTCTCTCAAGACTCCCTTCTTGATAGCCTACAAGAGATACCACACCCTTGCTTGCAATCCTATTGGTGCTCTAATCTAACCTCTAACCTTGCTTGCCAATTCCCCTCAACAAGACTTCCACTTGCTTGATGATGCCTCACACCAAGACTTCCACTTGCTTGTTATCACAACAAAACTTCCAATTGCTTGTTAATACAACAAGACTTCCAAATGCTTGTTTGCTTGATTCACAACCAAGACTTCCTTTGTTGTAGATAGCTTGCCTTCTTTGCAATGATTACAACCAAAATGAAAACAATAACAATCCTATGAATCTCTTTCAATAGCTATGAAAATATCAACATAAGAGATTCAAAGATTCTTGATCAAAGAATGTAAAAGTTGAACCTTTGATCTATGAAAGTGAGAGAGAATAGTGTGGCTTGATCTTAGTAAAATGTGTATGAAAATGATTTTTGATAATCACAATGATTAGGAAAAGGTTTATATAGAATACCCAAAAGTTAGAAAACAATAGAAATTGATTTTGCCTTGAAAAGCTTATTTTAAAAATTGATTCTGCACGTGTTAATCGATTAACACATGGCTTAATCGATTAATCACTGTAACATGTGTGTTAATCGATTAACCCTAACACATTAATCGATTAGTCACTGCTAAATTCAATTAAAAACTTGTTTTCTCAAAACTAAACCTTTTTCTTTCAAACCTTTAAGCCACCTATTGATTTTAGGTTAAGTGAATACTCAAAATATGATATTATCATGACCTTGATAGAGATTCACTACCCTCTAATGACTCTACCCAAACTCATTAAAATAAAAGACTTGAGAGGCTAAAGATATTACAATAAAACACAAACTAAGTCTTCATGAGCTTGCTCTCTCTTCATCATTTGTTGAGTGTTGATTGTTTGTTGAACTTCTTCAAACTTTAATCTTGATCAAACCATTTGTAGCTTGTTCAAAACCTTTGTCAACCTTTGTCATTATCAAAACCTTCTCACTGGATCTAACAATCTCCCCCTTTTTGAAAATGACAAACCATGTTTTGAATTTGTTTGAAGTTCTTTGAAGTTGTTGATACTTGAACCATTTGATACTTGGTGAGACTCTTGCTCCCCCTCAATTAATGTTTTTGACATTTGAAATCCAATTGAGTATTGAGTTAAGCTTGATTCTCCCCCTATCTTCAACAACTTTGCTCAACCTATATAGAAACAAACAAACAACCTCTTCTCCCCCTTTTGGCATTATCAAAAAGTAATATATACCAATTAAAATATAAAATTCTAAGCCAAAATAAGAGATAGTCAATGATCATTTCTTCACAACATTGATACCAAATGTATTTAATTAATCAAGTAATCAATGATATCAAATGTAAAACTAAAGATAACATTTCTTCAAAGTATAGATCTTTAATGTACTTTGAAATGTGATACCAATTGGAAAGAAATATAACAATGAAACATAATACCAATTGTAACTAGAAAGTTATCATATCACTTATCAAAGTAAAATATCAATTGTAAAGAATTATCACAATAATCACAATAGCATGATAAACATCTAATGATCACATAATGATACCGATTGAGATTATAAAGAAGTAATACCAATTGTAAAAACAGTACCAATTGTGAAAATCCAACAATATCAATTGTACCAATTTGTAGGACTTCGTTTGAGAATTGAAGAAGCAAATCAAAGAATAACACTTTCAAGCCTTTTGCTCTTCAATCACACCTAAAAAACAATCATGCTTTGCCTTTTGGTATCCAAATGGTTTTGGATCCATTTTTGTTAGTTAAGGGACTCTCACCCTTCTTAACCCAAACAAAATTTCCTTTAGGTATACCATGCACTTTAATATAACACACATTTGAAGTATGTCCATGAGTGCCACAATAGAAACATGTTGGTGCATTTGAAAAATCAACTTTAGAAAAATCAACAACATTTCTATGAGACTTACTCTTAGCATTAGTATAACCCAAACCAAACTTGTTTGAATTTTCTTTGAAAATTTAACAATGTGCGCAATTTAATATCACCATTTGTGAAACTTGCAAGCTTATTTTTCAAAATAGCATTTTCATCTTTAAGCAACTTGCAATTCTCACAATCAACCACAATATTCAATCTACTATCACAATCACAAGAAGAACTAGCATATATGAGATCAAGAGTTTCATTTTGAAGATTAAGCTCATCAACTTGTTTTTGAAGTTCTAAAATCTCTTGTTGATGTTTCAAAATGAGCTTCTTCCTTTCAATGTTTTTCAAAGCTAGTTTCTTAAGATGTTCATGCATTTCTTCATAAGCATTATATAAAATTTCATATTTGGAAGAAATTTCGGATTTAGTTTCACTTACATCACTTTCGTCGCTTTGTTCACTTGATTCATCATTTGAACTTTCCTCTTCATTTACTAGAGCTATCAAGTTGAGACAAGCGGCTTCTTCATCATCCGAAGAACTATTTGATGTGCTTTTCTTGTCTTCTTCATCATCACTATTCCAAACTATGTATGCCCTTTTGTGTTTTACATTTTTATTCTCTTTCTCCTTCTTCTTGAGATACTTAGAACATGCATACTTGAGATGACCGGGCTTTCCACATTCATGGCAAACTACTCCTTCTTTTGTTGTCTTGGTCTTGTAGTGTGGGGAATTCTTCTCTTTAATTTTGTCTTTGTTCAACCTTCCTTTTCTCCTTAGAAGCTTATTAAATTTTCTTAGTAGAAGTTTCATCTCTTCTTCATCAATGTCTGAATCGGAATCTTCATTATCATCATTATCGGAACTCTCTTCCTTTTGATATGACCTTTGAGCTTTAAGAGCGATTCCTTTTCTTTCTTTGTTCTTGTCTGATTCTTCATGCAAATGCAAACGTTCAAGCTCCATTTCATGTTCTTGAAGCTTTCCGAAAAGTGTTGCTAAGTCCATGGTGTCCAAGTCCTTTGATTCAACAATTGCGGTAACCTTAGGTTGCCATTCCCTACTTAGACATCTTAAAACTTTGTTAACAAGTTCACAATTCAAGAAAGTTTTTCCAAGAGCAATGAGATGATTAACAATATGTGTAAAACGTTTTTGCATAATACATATAGATTCATTAGGCAACATACGAAACAATTCATATTCATGCATCAAAGAATTTAATCTAGCACGCCTAACTTCACTAGTGCCTTCATGTGTGACTTGCAAGGTGTCCCACATTTCTTTGGCATTAAGACATTGGGAGACTCTAAAGAACTCATCATAAGATAAAGCGGAGGTGATGATATTCTTAGCTTTTAAATCATATTGAATTTTCTTTTTATCATCATCGGTTCACTTATCTTTGGGGACTAGTTGAGATACACCTTCTACTTGTTTTGAGGGAATATGAGGACCATTCTCAATGGCTTCCAAAATGTTCATATCTATGGCTTCTATAAAAATTCTCATCCTAACTTTCCAATAAGCATAACCCTCTCCACCAAACATAGGAGGGCGACTAATTGAAGCACCTTCACCACCAAAGGGATTCATAGAACCCATTGTAGTTTCCTCAAGGATCTTAACGAAAGAGCTCTATGCTCGTGTCTTTCGACCGAGCTCTGATACCAATTGTAAGAACTACAATCGGTGAGTGAAATAACTTGGAGACACTAGGAGAACACCTAGAAGGGGGGTTGAATAGGTGTTAGAGAAACCTTGAAAGATTTTCGAAAGAAACAAATCGAAACAATTAAAACAAAATGATTTTTACAAAAATATACCTTAGTTAATCGATTAGTGTGAAAGTAAGCTTCGGCATTAATCGATTAATACTGAAATTAATCGATTAACCAGTATATTTTTGTAAAAATCATTTTGTTTTAATTGTTTCGATTTGTTTCTTTCGAAAATCTTTCAAGGTTTCTCTAACACCTATTCAACCCCCCTTCTAGGTGTTCTCCTAGTGTCTCCAAGTTATTTCACTCACCGATTGTAGTTCTTACAAGTGGTCCCCTAACTCAAGTAACATTAGCATCGTTAATCCTTTCCGTCCATTACCTCCTAACATCGTCTATTTAAGTTGACGTGGCAGCTAGAGTGCCCAATGTAGGCGATCCACGTGTACCATCCCTTTTACCACGTTAAAAGTTTAAAATGGTGGAGTCAAACGACGCCGTTTTGGTGCTTGAAGCCACTCACTTCATCTTCTCCTTTCTTCCATAAGAAGTCGTTATGAGCTAAGAGAGAAAAACACTAAACTTTGGAAGGAAAACAGAGGGTTGTTAGGGAATTTTCTAAGAGAGAACGAACTGCAACATTGTCGTTGATTATGAGCGATATGGAGTTCGTTCATGGACGGAAAGGACTAACGGTGCTAACGTTACATGAGTTTGGGGATCACTTCAAACAAAAAAGACTTAGGGAACCAGATTGGAAAAAAAATAACTTAGGGGATCAAACGAGCAGTTTTGCCTGTGAAAATTTAATATACTTTTTCAAAATTACTCATATAATTGTTATTGAAAATTTAAAAAATATTGACTTAAATAAAAATATTTATGAAAAGAAATAATTAAATGTTAGTAGTAATTACTTCCTCTGGTCCTATTTATAGGGCATACTTAACCATATTACATGGACCAAGGAGAGTAGTTAGGTTTCTTGAAACTTTAAAAAAATACTTCAACATTACAATCTTACCCTCTTAACTTGCATAGGAAATTTCACATTGTATTATTTCACATTAATAAGCAAAGGGCAAATAAGAGAAAATAGCAATAAATGCCTCATAGAAAATACAAAGTGACTTATAAATAGGACCAAAGAATCCTTCTAAAATGTGACTTATAAATAGGACCGAAGGGAGTATTAAAATTAGATTCTATAAACAAGAACAAAATAAAAATCCCAAAAATTTAATAAATACTCCCTCCGGCTCGAATTATAAGCAACAAAAAACATACTATTCTTGGTTTAAAATATAAGCAAAACTAACTAACTTTATTAATTTTGTTTCATTCCCAATATCACTTTCCTAAAACATCTATAGAAAATTGTAATCTTAATTAATTTTTGTTTCATTCCCAATACTATTTTCCAAAAATACCTCTATTTTTTATAAATTTGAGAAAATTAAATACAATCAACTAACCTCTAAGCGTAAAAATGGTTACAATGACTTATAATTAAGCCGGAGGGAGTAAGAGTGAAAAGAGTAGGAGATTGGTTGTTGAGATAGACTAACCCAACCACTAACGTTAGGAGAATTATGATTCCAATTGACCAGAAGAGAGTAACGCAACCGTTGTTTTAAAGAAAAATTGATGATGCATTTATTGGATTTAATTATTCTCAGATTCTATGGTATGAGCCTTTACGTTTTGATGTAGTGTCGATAGACTTATTTATGATTCGATGCACATTTGATTTCGATTAACTGCGGGGAAGTTCCCTTTATACGGTGTAATTTAAGGATATTTTAAGTTTTTAACATCATCACTAATTACTTATGGAGTTTTTTTTTTTTTTTTTTTCACTAAAGAAAAGGTGTAAAAGTTAAAGTGAATATCATTATACAGTGTACTTCATCCTATCTCAAAAATAAGCAAATAGATAAACATTTCATCAATAATCTCAATTATAAGTAAAAATTAACAAGCTTTTTATTCTTAATACAATTATTTCTAAAATATTTTAATAAGATAGTTGTATCATTTAATTCTTATTTTGTTCCCAATACATATAGTATTTCCTAGAGTAATCTATATACTCGAGAAAATTAAATGAACTCAACTAACTTCCTTAATAAATGTGAAATTAGTTAGTTTTCTTATATACGAGACCGAATGAAGTATTAAATTATATTTATAAAATTTCATATTAATTCAAAATAATTTATAATTTTAAAAAAGATTTTCAATTAATATGAAATTTTTAGATATATAATCTATATGTAATATACTTTTAATGGACTTTGTGGAAAAATAATTCAATAAACTTGAAAGTACTATTTTATAAGCTTAATTGCACTTTTGGTCTTTTGATTTTATAAATTTGATGAATTTAGTCCTTCTATTTTAAATTTGACGAATTCAGTTCTTTCAATTGTCAATATATGACAATTTCAGTCTATCTGTGTCTAACAGAAGAACACGTATCATCACCAGAGCAATTTTGTTAGACACATAATGACTAAAACTGCCATAAATTGATAATTGAAGGATTAAATTCTCCAAATTAAAATCAAAATAATTAAATTGGGGGACCGAAAGTGCAGTTAAGCCTTTTTTTTAAATATAGGAAAAAGTTTTATATCTCTTTGTAAAATGATCAATTTATGAGTGATATATATGCCATTTTTATATAATTAGGAATATTTTTATATAATTAGAAATATTTTTATGCTAATTTATTATAGTAGTTATATAATATTTATTTTTTTTGGTGATCGTAGTTATATACTAATATTTAGTATTTACTCATGTGATGAAATTAACAAAAAGATGATGCATGATTTGACTTTTGGGTTTGAGTGTGAACATGAATATGAGGAGTAGTAGGAAGAATGTGTGTATTTTTAAATATATATTTATGATTATTCTATTTTAATTTTGGACCGATTGTGTATTTGTCAAAACCTTATATGTTAGTAGTACAATACTATTATTATATTATAATAATTAGAAATATTTTCATGCTAATTTTTTATCGTAGTTACATTATACTACTATAAATAGTAGTATTTATTTACTTATACGATGAAATTAACAAAAGTATGATGCATAATTAACAAAAGAATGATGCATGATTTGACTTTTGGGTTTGAGTGTGAGCATAAATATGGTAGTAGTAGGAAGAATGTGTGTATTTTTTAATTTACTTATATGATGAAATTAACAAAAGTATGATGCATAATTAACAAAAGGATGATGCATGATTTGACTTTTGGGTTTGAGTGTGAGCATAAATATGGTAGTAGTAGTTTCAAAAAAAATAAAAAATAATATGGTAGTAGTAGGAAGAATATGTGTATTTTTTAATACTGCATACTATATTTTTAATTATTCTATTTTGATATTGGACAGATTGTGTGTAGTTGTCAAAGAAAACCTTATATAGTACTGTACTATTTGGTAGTAGTACCCAATACTATGTTTTTTTATAAGTGTTTGGATGTTTGTGGCAGTGGCAGAGGAAGAGAAGAGACCCCCCCGCGTTATATGTTCTGACGTTCTGTTCCCGCTCCTTACGTCAACTAACTATCCATCTCTAATCTCTTCAACTGCATCTCTCATCTGGTACTTATCATAATCTAATCTTTTTCTTTCTTTCTTTCTTTCTTTCTTTTTCAATCAAAACTTTCAAATCATAATCAAATATCACGATCACACCATCATCTTCATCATCATCATTCTCATTATATATATATATCATCTCTTAGACTCTTGTATATATACGTACACACACATATATATATATATATATATATATATATATAAGTCTCTATTGCTATAACCTACTACCACTTGTATGTGAATTTTGATTTTGATATGCATAGAGAACTTAATAACCCTTTTGTTCTATGCCTCTGAATCACAAAAAATGAAGTCATCTCCTCGGGTATGTATGCATTAGCCGCAACCCTTTTTTTTTTTTAATTTTTTTATTATTGCTATTCCTTCTATTCTTTATTTGAAACTAATTCATGCCTGTCAGTTTGTTGCGATACGACACGGATACAGGGATAGACCTAAAAAATTTATAGAACTTAGTTAGGAATGTCAAGTGTCTAATGCATACGTGACACGAACATGGCGGCGACCGTTATGAAATGTCCATGTTTCCTTGGTACGAGTGACAAAGGGTTTGTTTATTTTTTTCGGTACAATTCTTGTGAATTGAAAGAATAGGTGTTGTGAGAATCTTTTCTTTTTCTGGGGTCTTCATCATTCGACTAAGTCTAGAGTGATTTCGACCAAGGGTTCCGGGCCAAAAAAAGGAGTAAAAAAAAAAAAAATATATGACAATACTTTTTTATCCACTGTTCTATTGGACATATTTTGATATTCTACAATTGAATCATTCATTTTTCTGCACACTTGATATGTTACTCGTTTAGACCTTCATGTAGCAGTGTTTTTCCAATTCTGTTACAATATGCTGTATTGCTTTATCTAACTAGTAGCAGTTAACCTTTGCTTATGTTCTTGAACCAGGCACATATGTTTGCTGATTCGAAATCATGGCTTTATGTCATCTTCCCAGCAGCTTTTTTAGTTTGTGTTATTTTATTTTTCACCATTTCTTTATCATCGCAAGGCTGCAATGAGGTATGTGTTTCTCACCATAAACATCACTCAATGGTTTCTCTATCTGTGTGTGTTTTATTTCTTAAGCAATCATATATATATATATATATATGTGCATATTTAAAAAACCAGTGTTAGAAGTTCAAAGGGTGTGTGTTCTGTTAGTAGTTCAAGTAACTGAACTGCATTTCACTTTGATTAATTAGGATTCATCTTCTTCCGTATCTCAGGAACTGCAGAAACTATCAAACTGGCAAATCGGCAATCAAAATCAAAATGAGACGAACAAAATAGGCAATCAAAATCAAAATGAGACGAACAAAATCGGCAATCAAAATCAAAATGAGAAGAACATTGATAAATGCAAGGTATATTCTCTTACTATGAATCCTTGCTAAATCTGACAGGATTTATGTAATATATTTCTGGATGAGTCATTCATCATCTACTATTACTTTTTCGATGTTTGACTTCGGTGCTTATATTTGTTTATCTTGTTTAGTAGAACCAGTGCAGGCCAAGAGGGAGTGAAGCATTGCCTGCTGGTATAGTCTCCAACACTTCCAGTTTTGAAATGAAACCTTTGTGGCAACTTCCCGGGAAGAGGCATCGTCACACACCTGAGGTAAGTTTCATTCAGTCATGACTTTCTGCCTATTCTGTAACCCTATGGAGAAAAAAATTGTTAGGGTAATGGAGGAGTGGCACCAAAGCTGTTTACTGTGAAGAAATCTTGTTAGTTGTGATGTTTTTCTTAATGCACAATGTTAAGGTGACATGGTTGCAACACTAACCTTACTTTGCAAATGCAATGATGTGATGAAAAAAACAAATGATATATGTGCTCATTCACAATGCTAATATACTAAGAATTAAAAGTAGTTGGCTTGCTATAATCAGTTTGGAGATATTTTTTAAAGTTCAAGTGGGGGAAGATTAACTATTTTGATATAGTGACCTTTAGGCTTCAAATATCTTTCACATTTTCTCTACTCTTTTAAATGTTTTTTGGTTTGAAGTTATTGATGTGGCTATGTAATATCTTTAATTGTCATAGAACATATATCACCATCTGTGTTCAATGGCCCTAGTAATTTTTCCCTTTGCTTCTGGTATGTACTGATTTGTCTTCAAATTGAACAGATTAAGGCAAATACAACCAACTTGTTTGCGATGGCAGTCGGGATAAAGCAGAAAGATCTTGTGAACGAAATGGTCAAAAAGGTCCTTTAATGAGTTCTGTTAAGATTGCTAGTTACTCTATTTTGGTCCATTCATTGGTCATGACTCTATTTCTACACAAAATTTGCAGTTTCTAGCAAGTAATTTCATGGTCATGCTCTTCCACTATGATGGTGTTGTTGACAAATGGAAGGAGTTTGAGTGGAGCAATCGCGTCATTCACGTAGCCGCAATCAATCAAGGCAAATGGTAGGTGATCTCACATTTCATTGTCATCCATATTTTCAATAATTTCAGTTAACTCTAAACATGTTTTCAATGACTAGGTGGTTTGCCAAGCGTTTCTTACACCCCGACATAGTTGCAGAATATGATTATATTTTCCTATGGGATGAGGACCTTGGAGTCGAAGATTTCCACCCAGATAAGTATGTTGAATACTTTTTTTAGCTTTTGTATAATTTGATGCATCTGGATTTAAAGTAAAACAGGAAATTTTAAGTTTATATCTACCCTCTCTCACATGTTTTTTAGTTCTGATCATCATATTAAGATCCTATGCTTAAGAGTGAGATAACTAGTAGCACATCATCTTAAGAATGAATCTTTGATACTTGTTCTTAAATGTTTTTTAGGTATGTTTCTATTATCAAAGATGAAGGACTGGAAATATCTCAACCAGCTCTGGATCCTCAGAAATCAGAAGTGCATCATCAAATTACTGCACGAGGGAGGAGGTCAACAGTTCACAGGTACTTTTTATGTTGTCGATAACGATAACGATATTTTTTTTATTTGCAATTTTTTTCCCTCAACACACCATTTACAATTAACTATGCAAAATTTCAAAGACTTTCACCTTTATCTGGAATATATGGTTATCAATCATTATATCATTTCTTAGACCATGCTGTCCATGCATTACCATTAGCAATCACCAAATAAGTACTTTAGCCTCTAATGAACTCTGCTAGTAGCCTAGCACTTTTGTGGAAAAGGTAGTTAGCTGTTACCAAATAGGGACCACACACCTAATTTTAGAAGGAGATTATGAGTTGTAAACCACTCTCAATTCGAGGTAATGAACATTTGTTGAAAAAAAAAAAAAAAACTAAAAACAATAGAAAGAAGAAAAGCACTGGTTTTGCCTTCGAAAGATATTATTAACTAAAGTGTGCTTTAAAGCAGATTCTTGCTTATGCTCAATTACTCCCTTCTAATGTTGTGCATGCTCTTACTCGTTGTGCTTGCAGAAGGACATACAAACTTGCAAATGGCGGTGAAGGCTGTGATAAAAGCAGCACCGCTCCTCCTTGCACCGGGTAAGAGTTTCTTGTGGTAACAAACAACTAATTTAATGTGGATTTCCCTTTGTTTTATTGCAGTTGAAGAAAGATGAACTATTTTGTTTCAGGTGGATAGAAATGATGGCTCCTGTTTTCTCAAGACCTGCATGGCGTTGTGTTTGGTATATGATCCAGGTGCACCATTATGTTTTGCTAATGCTGCTTTAAATAAGCCTTGTTCTATAAGGATTGCATACATACATACATACATACATACATATATATATATATATATATTATATTAACCATATGTGGTTTATTTTGCAGAGTGATTTGGTCCATGCATGGGGTCTAGATATGCAGCTTGGCTACTGTGCTCAGGCAAGTTAAGCTCGTTGTTTTTTAGTTCAGTTTTATGATTTTCTATTTTTCTACATCTTGAATATTCCTCTTTTGTCATTTTGCTGTATTTTATTTTGTTGTAATGGATCTATCTATATGATAAAATCTCTTATTTACAGTGGAATAGATTTAACACATCTTAATGAATAAAAATTTAGGACATATGAATTGTTGTAGAGGATTCATTGAAAGTATTGAATTCGGTATATAATAAATGAGCTCCAGGGTGAGGAATTACTCCTTTGCTGGATGCTGCAATGGCTCTATTTACGGTGTTTCAATATATTATTTGGAGATTTATAATTCGTCCATTTTACTAGATGGAATTTCGATGAATTTCATTCTGATCTTATTTGTGGTTGACTGCAGGGTGATCGAACAAAAAAAGTCGGTGTTGTGGATGCTGAATACATAGTCCACTACAACCGTCCTACTCTTGGAGGCATAGATAAGACTAAGGTTAGAAATGTAGCTGGTTTTATTTACCAGAGAGTTTAACTATGCAGAAATGCTTGTCTTAATTTTAAGATTATCATAACATGCTTCTCATCTGAAATTTGTGTTCTCTTATTCTATCAACCTTGAAATTGAGACTTATCTTTGACTTTCAGGTTACATCTGAGGACAAGGATCATAGAGTTGACGTAAGTTACTATCCTGTGATGATTTGTCGATTGAAGCCAACGTCTTAAAGTTTACTTAATTTAAAAGCATGTTTCATTTTGCTCTTTGAATGATTTGTGCTTCTTTCATTCAAAGAAAGGAAATAATTTTATTTTGGTAATGAAAAACTTTCTGCAAAACAATTGCAGTAGTATCTTGTCATTATCTTGATTGCATTGCAACTGAATAATTTTGTTTCTGTTGTTACTAATATATCACTTTTGAGGTGGTGCAGGTGAGGAGACTTTCCTACCAGGAATTAAGCGTTTTCAGAAAACGATGGAAAAAGGCAGTTGAGGAGGATAAATGTTGGGTGGATCCATATCAATAGTCAGTGCAAGAAGAGTGATACTCAAAAGTTTTGTGTACATTCTGTAAAGACACACTTTATTTATGTAAAGGGAAGAAAATGCAATTGGCAGCTACAGCAAGTGTTGATCATGTTGGGAGACTGAGAAAGATAAGAGGATCTCAAGGTCAAGGGCAACATGACTCCAGGGATAAAGTTTTTCTTAAATAAGATAGGAGCATCTTATGTTTTTTTTTTTAAAAAAAAATCTGCTTTGAAGCTGAACAAATATACTGAAGGTGATGTTAGAAATATGGAAGTCAGATTTTTCAACTTTTTTCATTGTTTTTCCCTGAGATAACATTTTTATAGTGATCCATTTTTATTTTTGAATGTTAATTAAAGAGATATTGATGTCAAGTTAATTTGATGACAGTTTATATGTGATGTTCCAAATTTATTCAATAAAAAAATATAGGTGTTTTCACTTCTACACTACAATATGGGATGAGTGAATTGTGCTTGGTTTTACAAATTTCGAGTTGAAGCTTGGATACATTTGTCCAACCAATTTTTATTCATTTATTATTGTTTGAAATTTAAAACCAAGTCCAACCACAATAGTTCAAACATGATCTTCAGTGCCCTATAAAAAAAAAGGAGATTATAGTCTCCCATGTTGAACTTAAAAGTCTATATAATTGAACATGTTTGGGCTATTTTAATGCTAATGTTCATCATACTTTATTATAATATCGCAAGTACATAAGGGTGGGTAACTTCCTTTAAGAGAAAGCATGTTAAGAACTAATATAATGACTCTCTGTTATAATAGTGATAGTTAAGATAGGAGTCAGCATTCAATAATAATCATCTAACTAATTATCCTCCCCATTAGACTTTTCCATGGCTTTTTTACCACCTGCTGCCTCCTCCTTTAACTTGCAATTCTTTCCATTTGACTTTTTCATTGATTTAGTCTCTTTTTCTTTCTCAGCCTTCATCCTTGCCTCTTCCTTAGAGTTTCTAAGGGCTTGGATCAACCTCTCCAAACAAGTCTCAACATCTTCATTAACCACCTTAGGCATCAAGTTTTCTGCAACATCTGCTGGTGTTATGTTAGTCTCTTCCAACAAGCTGCGAATGCTGTCAAATAAGTCATGGGACTCCAAATTCATATAATTCTTGGCCAACACTTTGAATCCCTCAAATCCACAATAGGATAGTTCAATATGCATGTCCATCCTTCCTCTGCGAATGAGAGCCCGATCGAGTTTCTCCACATAATTAGTGGTAAATATGATCAGTCTCTCGCCGCTACTAGCGGACCAAATCCCATCAATGAAGTTCAGCAGGCCAGAAAGAGTGACCTTGCTGCTTTTACCTTTACTTGCTTCACCTTCTTCTACTTGTTTCTTCAGAGAAGTAACTAGATTCTTCTCCTCTTCATCATCATCGCCACGCTCATCTTTATTCTTCCTTTGGCCAGTGAGGTCTAATGAGCAATCTATATCCTCGATCACGACAACTGACTTGCTTGTAATACCAATCAGAAGTTTCCTTAGCTCTGCATTGGTTTGGACAGCAGTTAGCTCAATGTCATAAATATCATACCTTAGAAAATTAGCAATGGCAGCGATGAGTGTTGATTTTCCGGTCCCTGGAGGGCCATAAAGCAAATAGCCTCTCTTCCAAGGCTTTCCAATTCTAGCATAATACTCCTTCCCCTTCTTGAATGCAGCAAGGTCATCAATAATCTCTTTCTTCTTGTTTGGATCCATTGCAATCGTTCCAAAAGAAGCCGGATGCTCGAAAATCACATGTCTCCATGCACCTCTCTTGTCAGAATCACCACTACCTGTGCAATTGGTGTAAAGCTTTCTCTGCCGGTTCCTGAGACTGATGGCCTTACCTTCATCAAGAACATGTTTCAGGTAAGACTTGGTAACGAAACTACGATGCCTGCCATGAAAAGTGAGAAAATAATATCTCTTCTCCTCGGCAGCATAGAATGATACAGATTTTGTGGGAGGGACTATCTTCCTGAGACTCCAAACCAGCTTTACGCCTTCGAATTCATCGCAAATCTCCTCTTGTTCATCCACCTTTAGGATCAAAGATTGCCTAACAGCATCACCTCTGAGCCTCCTCGCTTGTATCGCTGACTTGGACGTCAAGTAATGCTCAATGGCGGTGAAGGCTTCGCTGTGCCTGTAAGAGTCGGCCGGGTACTCAAAGAATCTGACTTCAATGTATGGGTAAAACAACTTGGCTAATTTCTTTGAGAATTTCTCTATGATGGTATGAAGCTGATGAGGAAAATATCTTTGAATCATAGCCCAAACAAATAACATGCTTGCAAGCTTTGAACCAATTAGACCCCAAATTTCATCCATAGTTTGATTTATTTTCTTATTTCCTTCTTCCTTTGTGGTTTGTTTCTTATTTATCAGTAACTTGAACTGCTTTGTTTCTTATAGACTCACACTGTGACACAAAGGACATTTATTTCTTGTGCATTTGTTATAGAAATTTGGAACAAGTACCAACAAAATTCACATGATATGCTGTGTTGAAACTTCAAAGTTGAAATTGCATGTTTTTTTCTTCGTACCACCACGCACATGAAAAGTGTCTCACACACTATTCTCATGCCAACGATGTACTCGTAATTTATAATTTTGATTGAGCAAAACTCCCCCTTTTTATTCCTTTTTATTTGGTCATTTAACCCTTTAATCGTAGTTATATAGAAAAATTTCAAGTTTAATTTAGCAGAAAGATCATCCACTTGCATGACTCTCTAAATGTCCAAATAAGCATTGAGGTTCATACAGACATACGTATACATAGGTTGTAGCATAATGTATACTCCGTCCAGGTGTTAATTATAAGCAAAAGTAACATTAAAAAAAAATAGACAAGGGAGTTGGTTAAATGTATCTAATCTTTTTGAAATGATGTATAAAAAATAAGAATAATTATCCATATTGCCTTTTATGGGAATGTGAATTTTAAGTAAACGAATGAACAAGTTTTAAAAGTATCCTTTTAAAAAAAAAAAAGTTTTAAGAGTATAGAAAAAGTATATATGATGAATTTAATGAGTGATATTTTAAGATTGATAATATTAAATAATGTGAAAGTTATAAAATTTTGCTTATATTTTATATCATAAAACTTGTTTTTTCTTCTTATATTCAAAATCAAAGTAGTGCTAAGTAAGCTTCCATATAAGCATTTAACATCTGATTTTGGGGTTGAAAAAAAAAAGATTTTTCAAATGTACCTTACCCAAGAAAATTATTTTTGCAGTGAGGATGGTATATTTATATCTTTTAATACATTTTTTTTTAATAATCTCGTCATTTCATTTTTTTTAGTTTAAAGTTGATGTACATATATTAAAAAATATTTAAGCATTATTTTCTCCTGTCATATATATATATATATATATATATATATATATATATATAAAAGATCTTTTTGAGACTTAGCTTTTATTTTGGTCCTATTTATAAGATCTTATTTTAATTTCCAATAACATTTAATTAATATTTATTTTCACAAATACTCTGATTTGTTCAACACTTTTTAAAGTACCAATAATAATCATATAAATAATTTTGAAAAAGTATATTAATTTTTCACATTTTCAATGTCACTAATAAATTTAACTACCTTTTTTGGTGAAAGTGAAAAATCTTAAAAAGGTTTTAAATATAAGATGGGAAGGAATATTATATTTTGACTAAAAGACCAATATTTATTTCTTAAGTGAGAGAATAATTACTTTATGCAAAGATGATAGACATAATTAATGAAAGATGATAAATTTGGAAAAACTAGGAAAATTGTCCAGTGTGATGCACGGGTCTTAAATTTCGCTATTCTTTTTATGATCTTGAGTTGACATGAACTTTGACATCAATATAAAAATTGAAATATCAAGTTAGTGCTAAATATGTGAAAATTCAAAAATCATAAAAATGTATATCCATAAGAATATAGGTTTTGGAGTTCTGGAATTCTTGATTAAAAAATCAATTATTGAGCAAAATATAAATCTATTTAATTTTTACTTTAAAATTTTTAATAAAGATATATCAGAAAAATAAAACTAACAATATTATTAATTAAAAAAATGAAGAGTGTGAATAGTCATGCGGGTGTGTCAGTGTCCTCACTCATATCTTCATTTTCTTAATCCTTTTTCTAATCCACCATTGGTGTTTCTGTTTTTTTTTAAAGACTTTTGACATCTCTTATTCATTAGACTATATATCTATGTGAAAAAATATGTGTATTTGTGTTCACCAAAAAAATAAATATATGTGTAATTGTGTTATAGAACGAACAAATATATATGATCAAATATAACGAATCAATTCAAAAAAAAAAATATAACGAATAATTATCTATGAGTAATTGTGTTATAGAAGAAATAATTATATATATGATCAAAATAGTTATATCACTAATACTCTACTCATCAATTTTAATATTCTATTTTTGTTTTCAGCATTTGTCTTATCAAATCCTTAACTTCCACAAAAAGGCACAAATTTTAGTTTAGTTAGAAACCATATGTTATTTAATTAGATCAAATAAAATCTTTAATATTTAATTTCGACAAAAATATATATAATTAAATAATTTTTTTGCATTTTTAAGACAACTCTCAAAATGGCAAGGACTAAATTAAAGATAAATAAAAAAATAAGAAATAAATTAAAGATAAATTATTTTTTATTCGAGTACTCATTTGTATATTTTTTATGATGTATATTTGGAGAGCCTAACGAACATCAAAATCAGAAGTTTATTTTCCAAAAATTTTTGTACATAAAAGTGTTTGAAAATATGTATTAAAGAGATGGAAAGAAATGAGAAGAGACAAAGAAACTGAAAGGGAGAGAAAGGAAGACAATCAGAAAAAAAAAAAACAAACCGAAAGAAAGAAGATGAAGAGAAGTGTGTCTCTAAGAAAACATGATGAACGATTATGATTTAATCTAATAAAATATGATGGATGACTAAGATTAAAAAACACAAAACACACACTTAATGATGGATTTAGGAGAGAAATACAACATTAGGAAGGAAAATGAGTGTTTTAGGAAGGAAATCTTTTTTGTCTTTCTACTTCTCTTATTTTATATTATATTGAATAGTTATACCAAACCTTGGAATTCTAAAAGAGCGACGATACTCCTATATTCCTAACAAATGAGTCTAAAAATCTTCCTAATCGTACATATGAGTGACATATGTTAATAGGTGATATATGTCTAATCAATAATTGGTTTCCACAAGTGACACATATTATAATTATTACATTTATGTGGTTAAGAAGTTCTTTAGATTGATTTGTTACGACAAAATATATATATATATATATATATATATATATATATATATATATATATATATATATATATATATATATATATAGAGAGATTTTTGATCGTTGTTTGTTAAAGATATGAAATGGATGGGATTTTAATTTTAATCTTTTGTCTGTCCACTTTTGACTTTTAATAGTTTTTTTAATGTGTGACATAGGGATTCACATGTTAAGCATACTTTAAAAAATTTATTTTTAAGAACAAATTCAAAATATCAAATTCCAAAATATTAGATAACTCATGAATGAATTTTTTTTTTGGATGAACCAGGTATCCACGCGCGCAACTGGGTGACTAATCCCTCGCACCACGGTTGGACCCTTTCGGGGGCGATGCTCCCAGTATGGCTTGCTCCATTCACATGCGCCTCGGGTACGACTCGAGCCCCTTCCACTTGTGTCAGCCTCCACTGGTATGAATGAACTTTTTTAAGTATTCTTAACACGTTAAGTGAGATATACGTAAAAGAATCCCTAACTTTAATCATGATTTAGAGATAGAGTTTGTATGGAATGTTAATTTTAGAGATTTTTATTCTTCATGTTTTACACATGAATGATCCATCCTTGAAGGGGAAAAAAACAGTGGGTGTATATAACATCAAAGATGAAAAAAGAACTTCCAAACCACTATCATCATGAGCTCTGGTATCACCGAACTCGATTCTGATATCTTTTAGGCTCTTGTATGAAAATAAAAAATGAGGATTACCAATTTATTAAAAACAAACTAAGGGAAAAATTTTCCTCAAAGTTTGAAAAAAAAAAAAAAAAAGTGAAGTCTCATGCTGATTACGAAGGCAAAATAAAAATATGGCCAACTAATTTATTTTAAAAAAATTATGTGAAGGTTTTTCACTAGTTTGAATTCAAATTGGGAGAACTTGAAAAAATTAATATCACATCATTGCCATTGTTATTACCACCATCACCATAACCAATATCATCACCACGCCACTGTGAGCATTATCATCGTCACTAACACAATGCAAATGATTATCGTCATTGTCACCATCAGTGCTTTAGTGTCAACACCGCCACAAACCCACAACACATCACCACCTATTCACTACTGTCACTATTGCCACCATCACAACCGTTGCTCCCATACCTCCATCCAAGGTTGTTAAACTCGAGTTCAAGTAAACTCATTACTTAGATATATTAAAAAATTTATTTAAAATAACATTTTTGGACCTAAACTTAACTTAAAGTCATACCAAAAATTATTATTAAACATTCTAACTTCATAATAAATCAAATAAAAAATATAAAGTATAATAAATTAGCTTTATAAATTTATGATGATATACTCCATTCATCACTCATTATAAGATCTTTTTGGGAGAATTCAAGTCCACCAAATAAGTTAGTTAGTAATGTTAGTGACATTAAAAATGTAAATATCTAATATATTTTTTCAAAATTTACCCCATAATTATTATTGAGACTTTAAATAGGAGTATTTATGAAAAAAAAAAGTAATTAAATGTCATAGGAAAATGGAATAAAATATTATAAATAGAGAAAAAAATTTCACAAAATAATATTGTATTAAGAGGCAAAAGGAGTATATTATAAAATGTTGGTAATTCAACCTAAGTCTCGACTATAAAACAATAACTAGAGAAATTACGTTTTGATGGCAAATCACCGTATACACATAGACTCATAAATTCGAAAATCAACTCATATGAATTTACAAAAAGAAAATTTATACTCATTTTTTGTTACTTAAAACTATAAATTCGTAAAAATTTAACAACCATGCCCCAAACCGCAACTTCGTGGTCACCACCCCACCACTATCATACATTGTTGTTGTGGTGGAACCATAATCCATTGAACAACTTGTTAAGTACAAAATGTAGAGTGTGAAAACTTATGTTAAAAAATAGTATATACGTTAATAAATTCTTATAAGAAGAATAGTGACTTGTATGTGCTGCAGAGAGTGGCCCATAAACATTGACTTATAAACCAACAAAGATGAATCAAACAGACTAGCTTACCAAAAGCAGAAGGCATAGGGATGAAACAGACATAGCCCATTTAATCCGATCCTTAAAATATCCTTACAACACCACATGGGTTGTTTCCTTGATGGGTCAGAAAGATTCCCTAACACTCTTCTCATGATGAAATCATGATTCGTGATTCAAATGCAACTCTTCAATCCAAAGCCCACAGCCACAGGGCCTCAGCCTCACAGAATTAACAACAGAGAAGAGACATAACATTCAAGCTTTACTAACTTAGCATTATAATAGCATTAGTATTAGTATTATAAAACACATGGAGAAGAAGAATAATACACAGACCAAGTCTTAATGCATTTGATAAATGATCAATTATGGTAGTAGCAAGTAGCAAAACACATTGGCAGATAAAGCAGGTTTAGTAGCTTAGGCTTAACTGATTAACTGCCCTACTCCCACTCCCAATCAATATAAAACTTTCAGTAGTATGTTGATTGAAAAGTGAAAAGTTATGATGAAGCCTTGCAACATAGGTAATTAAACTTGGCATTCAAGGCAATTACAAGTTTTAGGGCTGAAGGAACAGAAACCAAAAGGTCTATTAGGAATGTTGCAATTGATGGCATAGCAGCATGGTGAGGGCAAGCACAAGCCTTTAGCTCCACCACAGCAAGTGCATAGTGCACATATCTGGAAGCTCCCCAACTTTCTCCTACTCTCCTTCATGAGAACTGCCATCTCATTTGCTTCCTAATCATGAAAATCAAGAAATTTTAGTACTTATTTCTAATAATTTAGCTGACTTTTGGGGTAGAGGAAAGAAAACTCACATTCACACTGACTAAGAAAATGGACAAAAATATGAAAGAGATGATAAGACCATGAGCATGAGCAGAAGCAAAAGAAGACATCTTGGTAAGTGAGTGCTTCTTTGGTTGATGTTGGAGAGTGGAGAGTTTTCTTTGTTAATTGAAAAGCAAATTACATAGCTAGCTTTTGCATACTCTTGAGTTTGGAAACTGAAAAGGACTGAAGAGAGTGGGCAGGAATAGGATTCTCTAGGAACTGCAGTTCTTGATCCAATGGTTGATATTTGCTGAATTACATTTATACTTTATATTTTGCTATGAAAGAAAAGATTTTTGTAAGGTTGAGATTCTCTACACTTCTTATTAAACTGCTTTGGATCCAATTCCTGAAGGGCAAGGACAAGGACAAATGTTTCCTTTGAAATCAGAGACCACTGAGAGTGACCACTTTGTCTATATTATATTTGCTTTCCACTCTCTAGACTCTAGAGTTATGGCTAAAGTAGAGTACAGAGAGAGACCATGAGATTTCACTGATATCATCAACTTCTGCTATGGTCAATATTTCTAGTACAAGTGAAAAAAAACAGCAATCACTTTTCACATAAAAAAACATTTATACACCTCAGATAATTACATAATCATTTTAATCCATAAAAAATAATGAAAAAAATTATAGAACTTCAACAACTAATTGTTGTAATGGCATGATATTCTCTTGATGTGAATAACACGGAGAGAATCTATTCAATCAAATCAATGCAAATACTTGACGATAAGGATCTTTTAAGCACAATGGTAAAAATTTCATTTTAGTACCGTGTATTAAAAATATTTGTTGGAAAAAACCTCCATTTAAAAAAAAAAATAGTTTTTGATTATCAACCAGAAAACATGCTTAGTGTAAAAAGAAAAATAATTTTATCCAATATTGGTTACATTTCTTTATAAATATATATATATATATATATATATATATATATGATCAATTTGGTTTTTTCTTTTTAATGACAATTGCTTAATTTTTATTTTGACAAGACTAAGGGCGACTGTTGGCCATGCAGAACTGCAGAAGCATTTACCCTGTTAAGTGTTAAGCTTTTTGCTTCATCACAACTTCAGTTATGTATTATTGTCCTCATTTGATTGGAAATATTAAGTACCAGTGGATGTACTGTGCCATCTCACGTGAAGACCCACGTCTATTCTTAAGTCTTGACCAGGAACCTTGTGCAACTTGGCGAATAGTAATAATAAATCCAAGCACAGCCACAAGGCAAACCTCAAAATTACAAAACCAATCAACCAACCAATGATAGATTAGAACTAATAATTGGTTCACATATTTCGGTTGCTTACACATGCCATAACCAACGAAGATTCTCCGCTCATTAGGCATGACAAACATCAAACATGCATTCAGCAGCAATGGTTGAAAGAAAGATCCAAGCCACATGATTTTATATTGCGCTCCTTAGAACCATAATTGTGACCGTGCGATTTGTGAATCTTTACAACACTATTGTGATTATATTTATAGTCGCATCAACCACATTTTTTCACAATTACGATAAACACAACGTGATAGAAACCGCAATTTAAAATATTGCAAGTAACTATATGAACAAAGAGACTAAATCAAGTATAATAATGATATACAAACAAGACTCCTAATGAATTTGTATCTAAAAAGTAGAGAAGGGTATTGTGATCTAGGCACACTAAAATGTAAAGATCAATGCACCCTTGCTTATTTTGGAAAAAACTCACTTCAAGAATGTTTTTCCAAATAAAATGGGGCAAATTCTATTCTAGCAGAAAGAGTACTGCTCGCACCAAAGACAATGTTTTTGATGCCGACATGCTATATTTTCATTTTCAGGAAATTTGTCATGGGTGCGAGTCGCATATCAGCACTTTCCAAGTGCGAATAGAATTTCCATAAACTGGGGAAGCAAATCCAATAAATTGCACTTATCAAATATACTGCAAACTAGCACACTGAACTCTCAAGACAATGTTATCTAAAAATCATGGAATGAGGGAAGAAATAATCGACTTAATACCTGCACAAGTTTACTCTAACATGACGACGAGCAACACATCAAATACATGTTACTCCCACCTGAGAAATAGGATCAGGATCCTCTCATTTTAGGCAAAAGGACAGAGTTTCTTGTTTTAGTGATCGTAGCGTAGATTAAAAGGCATTCTTGATCAATGGCTAGCGGCTTATTTAATCTGAACACACTGATTCACTAATTTTTCTATGTGAAGCACACTCACCCTCCTTTTAATCCAAAAAAATTCACCCAAAAATGTCCATTCCCACCTCTGCAGGGAACAACAACATTCATAAAAGCCAAACGGAATATTTCAGCATTGCAGCTGAAAAACCGACAAAAGCCAGCATTCGTATCCATAACATTTCTATATGTACCAAAAAAGAGAGGGATTTGAGCATAACCCCATAATATTAGGATAATCTCCTTTTCCATGTTATGCTATCCTCAGTATAAGTTTTGAGTGAAGCCATCATTCCCAAGCAAGCCACAACAGGGCACCTTCTATTAACCTCGAAGTGGTTAAAATTTTTCATCAACATGTTGCTTAGATTAGGAATGATCCTTACCTAGATTAATAGTACCTGTAATGATATTTCTCCATCGCCAGCTATTTCAAATTCAGCTGCTCTGGCGAAAACCAAATAAATGAATTTCAATTGCACTAACAAAAATTCAGAGTAAATGGAAGATTTTGAGATCCACAACTAACCTTCGCTAGCAGTAGACCAGCGGTGAAGGAAGGAGAAATGAAACAAGAGGGGAAAACTTAGTGAAGTATGAAATATTTTTATGGTTATATTTTTAGGCCAAAAGGAGAGTGCGTGTTTTGCATAGCAAAATGAATGAAACGATGTGTTTAGACTAAAGATGCTGGTGCTATTGATCAAGAATGCCTTTTAATCTATGGCTAGGATCTCTCAAACAAGAAACCCTACTTCCTAGTTTCCACTAAAGATTTAAATCCCAGTTATGATTAGTCGTGTGTTAACAGCAAACTGAACTCCAAGCCGAAAAGAACATCCAGCCATCTACCCACCTTTGCTTGGACCATGCAATTTGCAGCCTGAACCAACGAGCACTTCCCACAAAAACAAAAAGTCCCATCTTGCAGAGGCATGACATCTGGGAAAAAGCATCTCAACTAGGCTTTCTTTTCACTGCCTCTAACATTCACAGGCTAGACTCTTTACCCTTCAACTTCTGGCTGCAAAACAAACTCTGTCCAGGACAATCACTACAGATAGCCGAAATAAATAATGAAAAGATAAAAATAAAAAATTAAATTCTATTCCAGCATATTGACTTCATTGGAACTCTGCTAAATTCAGGTATTGATACTGCTGGCTTGATGATGCTTAAAAAGAATATTGAGAAAGTAAAGGCTTTGTAGTTCCGTTCAAACCTGCAGGTCCTGCAACCAACAAAGATTCAGAGAAGGTAAAATTTGGTAATTATAGATTTCCAAAAAGAGATTATTTACATATTGAGAAAAAGCTCACAAGGAAGACCGTAAGACAAAGGACATGAGAAAGGTTAACATCAGGTTAAACCAAAGTGTGAAATATTTGCTTAATTTACACAATTTGGCAACCTTAAATCCAGAAGAATTCCAGCAGTTGTTATTTTGACAACATGAAAATATAGATATAAAAAATCAAGGTTGCCTTCATTGGAATTCTGCTAAATTCAAGTATTGACGATACGGCTGGCTGGCCACTTAAAAAGAATACTACGATGCACAGTAAACAGCATAAACCCAAGTGTATTGAGAAAGTAAAGGCTTTGTAATGCGTTTCAAACCTGAAGGTCCTGCACTCAACAAAGATTTACAGAGGAGGTAAAATTTGATCAATATATAGATTTTCCAAAAAGAGACCTTTTACATAGATAAAGTTAATAAGAAGGACGGGCAGTTTAAGGACAGAAGAAATGTTCACATTGGGCAAGACCAAATGTGACAATATCTGCTTAAATTTACACAATGTAGCAACATTAAATCCAGAATAATTGAATCTGTCAACTGGATGTAATTTCAGATTGACAGAATCAATCTGACATGAACTCTGTACATCTCCAGCAATGGGAAAATAAATTTACAGATTACTCATTTCTTCCCTCAAAAATTTTTTGTAAAAGACAAATGACCCATTTCCAAGAGACGTCATCCCTCATCATCAATGTCATCATCACCAGAAGGAATCTGTCTTGTCTCTGATATTGAAAGCCTCCTGGGCTTTGCTGAGCCTGACTCAACAAGTCCTTCTGATGATAAATTTAATGCAGCTGTTCCAGATGAAGAACCTAACAGGCGCCGGCCCGGAGCATCAGCTGAAGGCGATCCAGATAAATTATAGGTGAAGATTCCCATTGGGTGATCAAACTTGCAACTCGGGCCAAATTTGCATATGCCATAACGTGAATAGAAGACACACAACGGCTCTCCCTGTAGGAAATGAGACACTGGCTCTATCAGCTTGTACTAAATCAGTCACAAGATCAAACTAATCTGTAGAGAATAATGACAAAAATATTTGCAGATCTTTCTATTTTGTCCAGGTGCTACTTGCTACAAACAAATAAATATTTTATGCATTTAGAGTTCACCAAAAAAAAGGAGGCATATATTAAGATACTCTATAATATTCACACATATTTAAAAAAGGAAATAATATCACAATTAAATTATTCACATGTTATGAATGAAATGATAAATCAAGAACCATAGGGAGCAACCCCGATGCTGTCAGACATCATAGTTCGATTTGATAGGCAAATGTTAAAATCGTACTTCAAACAACTCAAGCTGGTTATCATTGACTTCAAATATATCTCATATCTTCATTTTTTATAACTGCTGCAAGCCATTCCATCTTAAGTTGACTTCAAATTATGGCTACACTTAAATATAAAATTCTTCTATGTCCACATTCACAGATTCAAGCAAACCATGGAATGCTACATGCAGGTTCAATGAAAGTTTTTAATGTGTGCGGAAATTTAAGCCATTTATAAATGTTACATGTAGAATTAGGACATGCCACTTCATAATAAAAATTAGTTCAAATAATAGTGATCTGGATAATCAATTTACGAAAATGTTACTTTCACACATCAGGAAATGTAAATCTTCAACCATTTCTTGTTTGCTAGTTACGTATTCTTTGCTTGAAAGTACCAGGTTATTCTGACGTGATAAGTTTTGGAACCTGTCTATGTTAGTGGCCTAACTTTTTAAGCATTGACAAACCAAATGTTATCGCAAATAACAAGCAAGGGAAGCTAAAGTTACTAGCTATCTTAAAGCGGTGTAAACATTGTTTTTCATTTTAGCTCTTAACATGATTGTGTCACTGGGAGAGAGATTGGCACAACAAGAGAAGCATTGACAAACCAAATGTCATCACAAATAACTAGCAAGGGAAGCTAAAATTACTAGCTATCTTAAAGCAGTGTAAACATTGTTTCTGATTTTAGCTCTTAACATGATTGTGTCACTGGGAGAGAGATTGGCACAACACCCTGAAGTAAGGGACCCATATTTCACGCACAGTCCAAAATTCATAAATAGGGTCCCTTATTAGTGACTAAGTCTCGTTAGGAGAAAAATAAGAGGGTCCAATTCAAAACAAGAGGCTATAAGTATAATAGAGTGACAAATCAAATAAACCATAAGAAAAATTAAGACTAAATTTGTTCCAAGCCTCGCCAATCTTAAAACCAAACTGTACTTTAGTATAGATTCAGAAATAATAAAATCTAAGCTTATTAAAAACCAACTAAGTAGATAGAACTCCACAGCAAGAACTCAACTCACAGGACGTAAAGGAAGGCCTATTGGACTCAAGACACAGTCAGGAACGGGAATCAGCCTCTCACGCGGATGGTGGAACCGACAGACTGCACCAAACTTACAATCTCCAGTCTTCATGTAGAATTGGCATTCAGGCTGACCAGGCCTCTCAGGAAATATGTTCTCCCTCTGCAATGCATAAAACCCTACGGGGACAGAACCAGAACGAAATTGAGAATATGCCCCTTGTGATCCTGCATTAACTAGTTCACCTTGGCGAGAAGTTCCATATGTCTGATCATTCCCTAGTGTTTGCTGTGGACTGTCTGAAGTAGAGATTGATCCCATTTGACCCTGCAAAATAAATATTCCATTAGAATGTTGACACATCTCATCAACAGAACAGATGGGTGCATATGTGACATGTTGCATTAAGTTAAAAGTCAAAGGATTGATGCCAAAGTATCCTGTTGAAAAATAAATATGATGAATTTTCACGTCAACACAGGTACACTTCAATATTACAGAGGAGTAATACCTCCGGAGACAGGTGCATGAGATGGAAAATTGGGAATACTTCTTACAGGAACTAAATTATTAAAAACCTAGACACAAACAATAATGCAAAAAAGAACGACAAAATCAAAAGGAAGTATAAGTGCTGGAAGCAAATTCCCTTCTTCAATATATGTTTAACATAAGATAAACTCTCCTGAAAAAGCATGCCTTATGATCAGCCACAAGAATAGAATAAAACTTCTAAGAAAGAATAATGGATGAGCTTACGCTGTATGCACTCCACCCAGGCACTGAAACCACTCCCTGAGGTAGAATTAAAGGTGTATAACTTGAGGGTCCTTGCCAGCGTGGACTAGCAATATAAGATGCTCTTGACCAATTTGTAACTCCTCCAGCATATGACTGCTGACCTGGTGTTGTTGGAGAATTGACAGTAGGATAAACAGGAGAACCCCTTAATGAAAGCATCATATTACTTGGCTGAGGATGGTGGAATTTGCAAGTATTCCCAAATTTGCACTGTCCTGTTCTTAAATAATAAGTGCATTCAGGCTCATTCTGCAGAGGAACCAGGAGTCAAAGAAAATATATAGCAAGTCAAAAGACCATCAATATCAAGAATCCCAGAAAATAAACAAAGTATCCATAAAATGTTAGGTGTCAGATATTAAGTAGCTGCATGCATGAAAACAAAATTTGGAAAATATAAACAGGACATACAGGAGAAATATATGAATTTAGGTCTAAAAGTGAGACAGACATGTTAGTGGCTACTAAATAAGAAGAGATGATAATGAGCTACAAATTTACGGACAGCTACTATCTTAGTTATACTTATAAATGAACAAGAGATAAAAATTAAAAACTAACAGGGCGGAGTGGATAGCCTAAAATATTTAAGGCAACCCTTCCAGCAATTCCAGCCTGATCTCTGGGGTGATGAAACTTGCATGTAGCTCCAAATTTGCAAGTTCCCGTCTTCAGATAGTACTGGAAGGCAGGACAAAGAAGTATCAGTTTTTGTTATGGTTAATGTTCAAAATACATAAATATATACTATATTGAATGTGAAGACACAAACACAAGTTCAACAGTACAAGGTTTATGTTAACATTTATGCTACTCATGAGGATAAAAAATTACAAAATCAAATAAGAAAATACGACCAAAACAAGCATTGACAGTTTGATATGAATATTTCAAGCTAGTAAGGGTTGTAAAAGTATACAGAAAAATCAGCTCCTAAGATAGATAAGAATAAGATTTTTATTTTTGGCGCACCTTAACTTGTAAATGGTTTAGCTGGTTTTTAGACAAATGATAGATAAATTGAACTAATTTTAAAGACCTAAATCAGTTACCTCAAAGTTTAGGCAAAATCATATGTACACAAAGCAAGATCAATTCCATTAACCTTCCACCCAAAGTATACCAATTTTCAGATAAATCCAAATAAACGATTCCAGATAAAAGAGCACATAAAATAAATGGCATGCAATGCAACACATGTTGACAGCTTGCTCTCTATCACTGTCTTCAATAAAGTTTATTTTACTAACATTGCAGGCTTGCCGAACATAACATGCTCATAGGACCAAAGAAAGTGTCGACACCAAATCCAACCATTCCCACACGGATCGCTAGTATTTTGAGAAATTACAAAATTCTACCTTAAAATGATCCCAGATCATACACACAAACAAGCAATAAGCACCATATGCATGTTGAGAAACTAGTACATGCCTGACATTCAGGTTGCCCTATTCTTTCTGGAAACTCGCCTTTCATCCTTGCTGTTGCAATAGCCTGATGTATCCGGACAAAAAAAAAATTCAGGTATCCATATTCTCCAAGTAACAGAGTAATTTAAAATAAAAAAATAAACAGAAAAAGGCACCAACAGCACAGCATGGAAAATTCAACATTATATAACGCAGATACAAGAAATTCACTCGTTTCAAAAGAACAGGTGTGTATACATTGATATGTGAAGTTGTAAATGTGCACAAAAATGTTCTTTACACTTGAATAAAGGATGGGAAAACAAAAAGCCATCTACTGCACACTGAACCTAATTACGAATGCTGCATCAAGGAATAAAAAACAGAGTGATATTCTCCCCGGAGTCTATATGCATGAAGATGGAATAGAAAGTGAAAGTGTTTTGAACAGAAATAAACTAAACAAAGCACATGCGTGCGCTGCACAGAATATTAGAGGACAACCATACGTCAAGTATGAACTGCTGCCCGTTCCTTCCATCTCCCAGGGAGATTCTTTGGTTATCGTATATTATAAATTTGAAGTTTTGAACACATATATTTATAAATACAATTTGTGTAGATAATTGGAGGTAATACCAGCTTCCTGTTAGGAGGATGGTTAAATCGACATGTTGCACCAAATCTACAAAGGCCTGTTCTGATGTAATAAGAACAATCTGGCTCTCCAGGACGCTCTGGATAAGTTCCAGCTTCCATTGCTTCACTTGATGTATAGTTCATTTGCCACAGTGCCTCTGAAATAACATGATATAAATAAGTCAATTTTTCGAAAAGAGGCACAATCTAAGCTGATATAATCTAAACCTATAAACGAGTGAATGAAGTAATTCAATGTGATAATATAATATGTTCCACCGCAGCCTATATGCAAAAAAATGGCAAGTGCATTCCAGTCAATCAAAATGAACCCCTGTTTGGGAGTGCAACAAGTCTACGGCTTTTCAAAAGATGTTGTGCTCTATGCTGCAGTTGCTTTGAAAAAGTGGTGGTGAAGAAGGATAAAAATGTTTAAAAGTTGCCATCAGTGGTGCCTTGATAAAAAGGTTTCAATAAAAACTTGTAAAAGCATGTAAATCTACCTTACCAATTAACATGTCTGGAATGGAATGGATACTAATTTCACCTAACATATCAATATATATTCTCCTAGGGGTGCTTCTGAAAAGAACCTTGGACTGTGGCTTTTGAAAAGAACCAGAACAAATACTTCCATTGCAGTTTTTTCGTTCAAAAAAGCTTTAAAAGCCACGTAAATTGTGATTCCAGAAGGGTCCTATTGTCGTATTCGGAAGAGTATTTCAAAATTCAAGAAAATTTAAAACCATGCACGGGATTCCCGCATGGCCAGCTATATGCCCACGTCAAGTTCCGGGACGCCGGGCGGTGCATCTTGTATTTTACAGGGGGGGTAGTTACGGATGCCACCAAAATTATTTTATCAAAAAAAAAAAAAAAACCTTTTCACACGTAATTGTCCCTAAAAATCTCAATAGTCAAATTTTTTTCCGCGTAAAACTTTTTAATCAAGAAACATAAATTTTTAACTTTGGCCCCCCCAAATAAAGTAATGTTCTTCTTTGGCTTCTCCAACACAAATGCTCTATAGCTATGCCCCTGCCTGGAAGGCCTTTGGAACACCACACAAGCCAGATCTAGAATATTCCCCAAATATTCCGATCACTTAATATCGCCGTCGTCCATTAGCCATTCCAACCATGATGATTCAATCAATTAATTTCACCTAATTTGGTGGAATCCAAAATTCTCCAACATTGATCTCAAGTTACTCAGTGAAAAAAATCCTCTTGAATTTCTTCTGCTATTTATTTAACCAAATCATTATAAATCCTCTATCATTAAAATTAAAATTAAAATTCTCTATCCATCCATCCAAACAAACAAACGCTACCTAGATTCTTAAGATTCTCTAAATAAATTATTCCAGGCCTTGAATGCATATTATGGAAAATGTTAATAATAATAATAATAATAATAATAATAATAATAATAATAATGATGATGATGATGATGATTATAATAACATAATTGAATTTGAATTCATGAAGGGACATAGAAAAAATAACTGAAAGTGCAAGTGTGATTGTGAATTGTATCTATATTATATGAAAATTAAAGATATGGATCACCAGCAAAGGACATAAATAAAAAAGGTTGATGGATAATTAATTGAGTTTAAGATAATCAATGATCATTAAATTAAAAGAATAATAATAATAATAAATGAAGGAATTAATGAAAGGAGTAAAAATAAATGGGTAAAAGACAAGAAAAACAACCTTGTTGGGAGATAGGAATAGGAGGAGGATGAAACTCCATGCTGCTGATGATGATGATGCTGATGCTGAAGGATGATTGAAAGGTTGAGGTTGATGATGATGATGATGTTCTCCATTCATGTCATGTTATTAATATTATTAATGTCATATTATCATAAAATCCATCATCATCAACATCTTCTCTCCTTCAACCCTTCCTTCAATGTTCTTCTTAATTAGAACTTCCTTCCTTCTCTCTCTCTCTATCTATCTATCTCACTTTCTCTCTCTAGAAAGAAAGAAATGCTAAAATAATAATAATAGTAATTAATAATTAATTAATAAATTAATAATAAAAATGCTGAAAACCCGAAAAAGAGTCAAGTCAGAGAAGTGTGTGTGTGTGAAGGGAACGAAACGAAGGAAGAAGAAGCGTTCTCTTCTCCTCTCCACAAACCAACCATCCAAACCAAAACCACAACACTTCCTCTTTTTTTTCACAAAAAATTAAAAATTAATTATTATTTCTTTGCTTTTTTTATTTTTTTCTACTTGATCTCATAGGCTGACACGTACCCACCCCCACCATCTTTTTCTTTTTTTTTTAATTCAAAATATATTTTTTTATTCCGAATGTAGTAATGGGGTTTATACGTTTACTGTGTATTTGTTGACTTTTAAGCTTCGCGTCAGTGAATAAACGTATTTTAAATTAACATTAAAAAAAATATATTTTAAAATTAAGTTACGAGTAACGGAGTAAGAGAAGCAGCAATGCCTTAGGACATCCACGGAACACAGTAGCGTTTTAGTATCAGACATACTAGATTTTTTTTTTTTTTTTTGAACAGACATACTAGATTTTGTTGACATACTGGATTTTGATACATGGACATTATATCATTGTATTTTGTCTCAACTTCAGATTTTTGATATCTTTCACCACAATTGCTAAGACTCATCAAACTTATATATCAGTCATTACATCATCATGTACGTTTAAACTCAATTTCATTTTGATAATGTTTTTGAAATATGTTATTTCAATAATGTTAATTACCTATTATTTATAAAAATAATCTCAAATATTTATTATCGCATTTATATTTAGAAATTTGTAGAAACTAAATTTGCATTCAAATAATAATATAAATTAAAATATCCAATATTGTCTTTAAAACTGTGCTATAGCCATTTCTATATAAAAAAAATTGAATTGCAACAACAAATTAAATACCTCTATGTTTTTTTTTATTATATATCCGTATTTGAGTAAATATATATTCAAATATATTATTTTATAATAAAACAATATATTTAAGAATATAATAAAAAAAACATATATATATATTTAAAAATATTATTATTTATTATTTAAAAAATAATAATATTATTATTTTAGTTATATTTATTATTATTATTAAGACGATGTAAAGTAAAATCACATAAAGGACAAAAAAATAGGGTCCCGCAAAATCTTAAGTTGAATCTTTTATTTTACATACTCAACTTAAGACTCTTCACAAAATTTTGAAGAATAAAATAGTAGAGCATCTAGAAAGTCTAATACAAAATATGATGTTAAGATTTTCCATCAGATTCTCTCAAAACTTTTAAGTTGTCTTTGCCCTTGGATTAATTCTTACTCCTTCCTTGCTTATAATTTCTTTTTTGGAAAATTCTTTTGTTCTTTTTTATATGTAATTTTGAAGATTTTAAGAATGGAATAAATATTATTTTTAATTTTTTTCCGTTAATCAACAGGTATTGGTTTATATGTAAGCAATGAAAAAAATTAATAATTATAGAAAAAAATATATAATGAAAAAACATAATTAATATATAAAAAATATAAACAAAATTAAATTTCTTAAATAATGTATTTTACTTGAAATAATATATACATATAAAAACGGAGGAAGTAAAAACATTTCATGCAGTGCAGTTTATATTTATACTTTCCTCTCCAAGAACATCAACATATGTTACATTATACAATGTCAAAGAAAAAGGTTAAATAAGCTACGAATTGATTTGTGGTATGTGATAATTAATACTCCACTGTTCATCAAATTTAATAAAGTTTTGAAAAAGTAACCAAAAAAAGTAGAAATGTTTTTAATGCATGGTTTATTAAATTAATTAATTATCAAAGTACTAATTTAATGTTTACTTAATTGACCAATCATAAAATAAAATATGCAATTTCGATTTTTTTTATAAGCTTCAGTTTTTTATTTACTACTGTAGTACTTTAATTTTAATTTAAGAAAAATATTTTTTTACATTTGATAAAGTAATTAATGTTTGTAAATGACATACTAATATTTCTTCAATTTTTTTATTAAAGACCTAATTTTTGAGTTAAAATGCATGAAATCTCCTTTGAGTTCGGGTTCATATATGCTAGTTTTAATATTTTTAATTTTATTTAGTAAAAATGAAATTAAATTTACCATACATTCAAGTTAAAGGGTATATGAAATGAGAAAATGGGTAATGCACTGACAATGTAAATTTTTTTTACACCATCAGTGCATCATTCATCATTCATCCGTTTATGATCGTTGACTTTTAGATTAAAGTAATACAAATGAATGGTGGATGATAGACTGATGATATAAAAAACTTTATACCGTTAGTACATACCTATTAATCTCATATGAAATAAGTTAGGACATGTAATATTAATCAATATGTTAGGCTTCATATCTCTATATTAAAATACAATCTCTACATTAAACTCTAGGGGATTACTTCGGTACCCCTACAACTAATCCAATAAAATAATTACATGTGTGATTATTTGTCACATTAAATAAGCACAATCACATATTATAAATTTTACAATTAAGAATATGGAGTATTTATGTGATTTTTTTTCAAACATTTTCCACATTTCATATATGTGATTCTTTTTTAAGTAATAGGGTTCCTGATGTTCTTATAATTTTTTTCGAAATGAAACATGTACCAAAAATGTTATATAGAAATTATGAGAAAGAACATGTGATTGGTTCTTCTAATCTAATGGTTGCAGTGGCATGATGCTCTTATATCTCCCCAAACAAGAAAAAAAGTGTAACAAATAACCAAATTTTGCTTAAATGACAATAAACTATTATTATCCACTCGTCCACTATGTTATTATGCCGCTCGAAAATCAAACCCGAAAAAATAATCCTTTGTCAAGTAGATACTGGAAAGCTTTTTTTGTTGAACTTACATTATACTGGACATGGTGCTCCTAACTTCATAAATTACTTTCGAAGGATGAAGAAAAGATCAAGGAAAATTTTTAGTTTTGAGAATGTTTTTTTTTTTTTGAAATTTTGGGAATGTTGGTTTGCATGACTAGTAAAAAAAAAATCACTGCAAATATTCAATCCAAAAAAAAAGTGTACTAGTTACAACCAAACGCGCTTCCTTTCCCATCGCATTCATTGCTGCCGCCAAACTCAAACAACAAACCCTCCCCCCTCCCTCTGTTTTTCATTTTTACGGCTTTTTTTATATTTCCATTCCTCTGACTCTCTCTCTCTCTCTCTCTGTATATATATATATAAAATCTTAAAAACTGTTCTTTTTTTATAATTACACAACTTTGTTGCAGGCTTACTTGGTTACAGCATCTATAATACTGAAATTCAAAGGAGTTATATATTACTTTCTTTCAATGAAAATTAATTAGTAGCGTTAGTAATATTGAAAATATAAATATTTGGTATATTTATTTCAAAATTATCCCGTAATTATTATTGAAAATTTAAAAAGTGTTAAATAAATAAAAGTTTTTGTGAAAAAAAGTAATTAATGTCATTGAAGACAAGTGGATATAATCTACAAGATCATATACCAAATCTTAAGGCTTAGAAGATACAAGTGTCAGGTTCTATCCTAAACGCTACCATTTGGTGGATATAATTTCCCTTTCTCTGTCAACATACAAAAAACCAACAAATATATTGCCTATAAAAAAAATTAACGTTATTGAAAAATTGAGCTTATATTAAAAAAAATTCTTTAAAAGGACATATATATGTATGTATGTATGTATGGGACCGTTAGCACCGTGACATATGCCCTCAGTCTCATACTATCTGTAAGCAATTTCTCATTCTAATGGTGAAATTTAGGCAATTCTAAAGGTGTGTTTGGAGAAGAAATTAACCATTTTTAGGAATTTCAAGTATTTCAAATTTGTTCAAGATAGGATGATAAGAAGAGAATATTTGAAAAGTGTTGAAATTAGAGTTTAGGGAGGATTCCAAAATTTTTTCTTCTAACGTAAAATTTTGAAATCCTCCATCAATCTCTAAATTCTTTTTTCTTACTTCACATTTATGCTCCTTACTTTAAATTAACTTAAAATATTAAATTTTCGGAGAATCACAACTCCATTATTTAAATGCAACCTAAGTTATTTGAAATAAATTTGTAATACTATAATCATGTATGTCATAAAAAAAACCACATCAAAAGATAATGCGTTGATTGGTGCACGAAGAGAAACAAAGAAAAGGCAAAAATGGTAAGTAGATAATCAAAATTTGGAACCATTGGTTTAAAAAAGGGGCAAAAGTTGAGGTTGACAACATGCACCCACTACATACAAAATTAAAGCAGATCAACGAAAACAAATCACGCGTGGAATATGAGGTGTTTGGAAGATCTTGTATAAAATTCATCTGGCTTATGAGGAATTTTTTTTGGAAATTGCTTTTTATCCTCACATCCGACTTTTTGGCTTCTATTTCCAATTTTCATGGACCAAAATACCATTTTACCGTGTTAATATTTTCGGTTTTACGGTACCAGAAAAGACAGTTCGATACTACAGAGACAAAATAGATTTAAACTTTATTCTGGTTCAGCAAAACCGGAATATCGCTTCCGTCTTTGTATAATCGAAAAGATTTAATGATTTCCGGTACTGCATAACCGGAAAAGTACCTTGTGATTTCCGGTTTTGCATAACCGATACTGCATTTTAGTGTACACCTTGCAAAGGCTGCTATATATAGAAAAGTCCAATGTTTGAGCCACTAAGGTCCAAAATATACAGTGTCATACCTTGTTTCTCGGAATAGTGTGATTCACTCTTGGGTCACTCTTGCTCTCCTCAAAAACCGTGTTCATATAATTATAGCTATGGTGATGGCTCAACGACACGGGGGAGCTTGCTAGGGAAATGGTCACCTTTAGTTCCACCAACAAGAGAGCCTGTTGTTGGAGAGATTATATTTGGGTGTGGGCACAACAACTCAAGTACTTTCAATGAAAACGATATGGAAATAATGTTTCCGGTTATGCAGTACCGGAAATCATTAAATCTTTCCGGTTATATAAAGACGGAAGCCATATTTCGGTTTTGATGAACCGGAATAATATTTAAATCTATTCCGTTTCTGTAGTATAGGAATGTTTTTTCCGGTACCGTAGAACCGGAAATATTAACACGGTAAAATCATTAAATCTTTCCGGTTATACAAAGACAGAAGTCATATTCCGGTTTTGCCGAACCGGAATAATGTTTAAATCTATTCCGTCTTTGTAGTACTTGAATGTTTTTTCCAGTACCGTAGAACCGGAAATCTTAACACGGTAAAAGGGTATTTTGGTCCATGAAAATTGGAAATGGGAGCCAAAAAATCGGATGTGGGGGCCAAAAAGGAATTTCCTTTTTTTAAGGCTTTGTTATCCATCATTTTCTTTTTGGTATAACAATACTTTTTTTTTTAGCAATTGTGAAATAATCCATAAAGTAATCTCTCTTTAATCTCTCCCCCTCCTCGTTTCTTCACTAAATCTGCCATAACAATGAAGAGGTTGATAAAATCTTCATTGTAATTATTCCAAGCCCCCCCCCCCCCCTCCCCTATAATATAGAAGGGTGTTGAAATTTTTTTTTTTTTTTTGCAATTCCTTACATAAAGATTCAGAAAATATTGGATCTCCACCAACACAAGCTTTCCAACTGAGATGGAGAGAATGCGCTCCTACTCTCTTTCAATCGCCGATGCTAAAACAAAGAGGGCGTAGACCCGAGGGGAGGTTGAGTCAGCAGCTAGTTTTGCCGGAATAGGAATCAACGATGCAATTTCATCTGTAGGAGGAAGGGCAGAATTGAAACGAATCCCGCCCTTGCAAAGAGAAGAGGTTGCTGAGCTTCCTAATCATCATTCCAATTCCTTGACTCAAGTTGAGGTTGCTTCTGAATGCAACTTGCAACTAGAATTCACATCATCCACATTCAAATCTGGTACTTTTCGAATCCAGTGCACGAGTCAAGGGCTTTCTTCCATTCTCAAATTTATCCCCCTTTTTTCATACCCTTTGCTGTGTGGTACTTCATATATATATGGTTCATAAATATTCTATAGGTCATATGGAAAATCAAGGGCGTGATTAATAGAGATTAAAGTGTGTCATGATGTATTCATAAGTTTGGAGAAAGTTTTAGTTTATGGGCTTTAGCCCCTGCATTTTACCAAAAAAAAAAAAGGTTTGAGTAAATGTGATAGCATTTGTCAACAAAAACCGTTGCCATAGCATTTGTGAGCAAATGTGATGCGATACATGGCGGAGGAAATGAAAATATGATGAAACTCCTACTTCGTTTTGCCCCGAGCTTTATGAAAAAGTTACTAATAACAAAACTCGTGAAGAAATGACATTACACCATACAATATAAATACTCTAATAAAATCGGGTGGTGTGTATGTAAATTATTATTTTTTTTACATCAACCGGTACTCTCATCTGACCGATTTACACAGAATCCGACTCATCCGGTCTGACCCAACTATCTTCCAGCGGAGGTTGCTCCATACCCAAGGCTCGAACTCGAGACCAGTTGATTAATGGACTAAATGAGATACCACTTGACCAACCCAACCCATGTTGATATGTAAATTACTTTGTTACTATATGCAAAACTAAACTAATGATATTCATATTTAAATAGTAAATTTTTAATTATCAGTCGTAAGACACCTTTAATATTACTAAAAAAATTATAATGAAAGGCATGTAACTTGATTAATCTTCATTACAATTTTTTCTATAAATTTTTTTTTATTAGTTCAAGTTAAAAAAAAATATCAATAACTTATGGTACTGTTTAAATCTTTGAAACTATGGCCCATAAGTACACAAAAAAAAAAACTATGGCCCATAACATGAGTATTCTCTAAAGCAAGTGTATCTATTTGTATGTATATAGACAAAGAATTAAGCATGTATTAATATACCTTATGGTATAAAAAAATTATTAATCAATGTCTTAAAAGTATTTGTTAATAGTACTGGATAAAAAATGCTGGAAAAATCGTTAGACTCAAACCCTCTGCTAGGGTTTATCCCTTCTCATGCGAACAATACAAGAACCTTGTCTGTCCAAGAGGAAGATCTGAAAGCTAGGAGTACGAAGAAAATCAAAACGATCATGGAAGGCTCCTCCATAGTTTACCCGATGGATGAAAGTGTGGCTGGTGATGAAAGGAGTATTGAGGGTCACGATCCTATCTCCAAGAACTCCTATAAGGAATCTCTTCTGAAGTCTATGAGTGAAGGCTGTGATTGGGAAATTCATGATGATGAGAATGATGACCTGATAGAGAACAAATGGTACAAAGAGCCAGAGGAAGACATGCCAGACTCCCCCTTTGATCCTTGCCCAGAGATAGAGATTTCCAGGGAGGAATACGAAGAATGGTGTCGTCCATGGAAAAACTCTCTTATTGTGAATGTTATGGGTAAAAGAATCAATCCAAAGGTCTTGGAGAACAAGCTGCTACGTAGCTGGGTCAAAGATGGATCTATTAAGATTATTGAGATGCCTAAGGGATATTTCTTAATTCAGTTTACTGCGGAAGCGGATTACAAACATGCTTTGTATGAGGGACCGAGGAAAGTCGCGGACCACTATCTAATAGTTCAACACTGGAGGCCTTTATTCATGCAGCGAGAACAAAACATCACCAAGGTCGTAGTGTGGGTTCGCATCCCAAACCTTGATATGGAACTGTACCATTTCAACTTCCTTCGAAAAGTTGGTAATAAGATTGGAACCATGCTAAAGGTTGATCATACTACCTCTATCCACTCCAGAGCCAAATACGCAAGAATTTGCGTTGAAGTAGATCTGAGAAAGAAACTAGTCCCAAGAGTTAAGATATTTGGCAAAGAGTTCAACCTTGAATACGAAGGTTTACATCAGATATGCTTCTCTTGTGGTAAGTATGGGCATAAGTCTGAAAACTGTCCGGAAAAGGTGATAGTGGAGGTGGCTGAGGATAATACCAGTAGGGGGTTGACAATCACACCGCATGAAAACAAGCCGGCGATTATGGAGTCAATTCCCAATGACACAACCTCGTCTCCAATTCCGGTAGTCCATAACAGTCAGATGTTGCCGGAATATTCCATTCAGCCAGATAAGGAAATCACGGCGGGGAAGGATCAGATCAATAATCATGTCATAATTAATGAGGATTCGGAAACTTCAATGGAAGCAGGAATTTCTCTTTTCGGTCCTTGGATGATGGTCCAAAGAAATCCTAGAGGTAAAAACAAATCTGCTCTTAAAAAGGTAAATGCGGGTTCTCATGCTAGAAAAGGGGGATAGAGATTTGAGGCCTTATCTGATGATAAAGAAGAAGATACGTGTGAAGTTGATACTGTACCTAATGAAAAGGTTGCCTCTAAACCTATCAATAATGATGCGGGCCCTACCCCCATGCAAAAATCATATGTTAAAATTAGAAATCCTGCTGCTGGCCGTAACCCTCAAAATAAGGGAGTCAAACCTTCAACCACGACACCTACACAAAATAAAATTACTGTGAAGCCGCAAATTGCTAGTTCTACTCAACTTAAAAGCACAGGTAATTCCAACAATGAAAATAATTTGCAAAAACCGTTAGGCAAGGAGGAGGCTGAAAACAACATATTGGAAAAAGAACAGGTCATCCTGCATCGCATGAGAATTCTCCAAAAACAAGGATTTAGTGGTATTGACAATCTAACTACTCAAGTCATCCTTCCCAGTAAAGAGACTTTTGATCTGGTGCAGCATAATAAAACAACGTTAAGCTTGGATATTATGAAAGATAAACCACCTGACCATGCTATGGATATTGATAATCAAAAAGAGGGCAGTTCCAGTGAAGATGAGGGTGTTAATCTCTCAAGAAATATGGATCTTCAAGATCACTCCCAAAAACTTTCCCAATGATTATTATTTCGTGGAATGTTCGGGGTGCTCTAGGAGTTGAGTTTGGAAGGGCTTGTAGAAGCATGGTGAACCTGCACAATCCTGATCTCGTGGTTATCCAGGAACCTTGGTGTAGTGGCACTCGAGCTATTTCTACAATTCGTAAGCTTGGTTTTCGGCACTCAATCATTAGTAAGGCTACTGGTTACTCTGGGGATATTTGGATCCTTTGGAATAGGGATAGTCTTATTATAACAGAGATTTGTAACGAGAAGCAGATCATACATGTCTCCATTAAAGAAAACAATTGTAAAGAATGGAATCTTTCTGCAATCTACGCCAGTCCTAGGAGGGAGGAGCGGGTCGATCTTTGGAACTCTATAATGCGGATTGAACAACAAAGTGCCGAAGATTGTGACTGGCTTCTAATTGGAGACTTAACGATATAGCTAGTACCAGATAAAAAGAAGGAGGAACTCCTGCAGATGTTAATCGGTGTCTTCAATTTGCCAATAAAATAAATTTGCGCGGTTTACAGGACCTGGGTCAGATTGGAGGCTTATACACCTGGAGAGGACCGCAGTACAATGGTTACAATAGGATCTTCAAGCGTCTTGACAGGAGCCTATGCAATAACAATTGGCGGCTTCGTTATCCGGAGGCCTATGTCAAAGTGCTTGAGCGCATCCATTCGGACCATCATCCGATTTGTTTGAATTTGAATCCGATTCAAAACAGGACTTTTTGTCGACCTTTTCGATTTCATTATATGTGGCTTTTCCATAATGAGTTTAATAATTTTATGTTGAACAATTGGAATAATTCCGATTTTATTTCTAACATATCCTCTTTCGGTCCAAAATTACAGGAATGGAACCGGACGGTGTTTGGTAATATTTTCTACCGGAAGAAAAAGCTGGTGGCTAGAATAAGAGGAATTCAGCTAGCTAGAGATTACTCGACTAACCTCTATCTGCACAGGCTAGAAAAGGAGCTTAGTAATGAGCTGAATATTACTCTTTTGCAAGAAGAAAAACTTTGGCACCAAAAATCAAGGAAACAATGGATTCAAGACGGGGACAGAAGTACGCGTTATTATCATGCCCGCACTATCAACCGGCGCAAGAAAAACAAGATTCTAGCTCTTAAAGACAGTTCCGGAGAATGGAATTATGATGAAGAGGTGATTCGTGATTGGGTTAGGTCCTTTTTTATTCAATTATACATGGAGGACAACTTTAATCGCCCATCTCAAATTAGCTCAATTACTTATCCGCCATCTGTGTCTGAGGATCTTATTTCTATTGGGGCTATTGCTACTGCGGAAGAAATTAAAAAAGCTATCTTTTCTATGGCTTCTCTCAAAGCTCCGGGAGAAGACGGCTTCCCTCCTATCTTCTTCAAACATAATTGGGAGGTTATTCACAAGAGTTTTTGTGATTTTATTCAGTATGCTTGGCAGAGCAAGGAAGCTATTAAAGCCATTAATTCCACTCTCCTAGTGTTGATCCCTAAAGTTGATCAACCTCAAAGTGCTGCTCAATTCCGTCCTATCGCCCTTTGTAATGTGGTCTATAAGTGCATCACTAAGATCATAGGCAATCGGTTGAAACCTCATTTGAATTCCTGGATTTCTCCTTTCCAAGCTGGCTTTATTCCAGGTCGTAATATCCAGGATAATATTATCATTGCTCAAGAGCTCGTCCATTCCATGCGTCATATGAAAGGAAGGAAACCTTATATGTCTATAAAATTTGACTTGGAAAAAGCTTATGACAGGTTATCGTGGTCTTTTGTTAAAAGTTGTCTTGAAGAGTTGAGTTTGTCGGAAGGTTTTGTTGATCTCATTTATTCCTGCATTTCCACCTCCTCTTTTAACTTGCTTTAGAATGGGGAAAAAACGACTCCCTTCACACCTACCAGGGGAATCCGCCAAGGAGACCCCATCTCTCCCTTCCTCTTTGTGATTTGTATGGATAAACTATCGCATTTGATTGAAGAGGCGATCAATAGAGGAGAATAGAAGCCTATCTCAGCAGGTAAATATGGTCCTTCTATTTCCCATCTTATGTTTGCTGACGATCTTCTTATTTTTGCAGAAGCGTCCATGGAGCAACTGGGATCTATTATGCAGTGTATAGAAAACTTTGGTGCAGCTTCAGGTCACAAAATCAATGAATCTAAGACAAGTATCTTCTTCTCAGCTAATGTGTCTCAAGAAATAAAAGATGAGATCATCAATGCTAGCGGCTTCAAGCTTTCAAGTGGTTTGGGTAGTTACCTTGGTTCCATTGACCATGGCTCAAGAAGGAAGAAGGACTCTTTCAAACCTCTCCTTGAAAATATTACCAATAAGATGGCTGGTTGGAAAGCTAACTCGTTCTCCCTTGCTGGTAGGATCACTTTAGCTAAAGCTTCTCTGGGAACTATGGCGAATCATGTAATTCAACATTCCGTTATGCCTAAAAGTGTTTGCCAGGAGATAGAGAGAATACAAAGAAACTTCATATGGGGAAGCACATCTCACCAGCGGAAAGCCCATCTTTTAGGATGGAATAATCTGTGTCTCCCAAAGAGTCAAGGTGGCCTTGCGTTTAGAAGATTATCAACCTTCAATGATGCCTTTCTCCTTAAGTTAGGTTGGCGTATGTTAACTAAACCAGACTCTCTCTGGGTTCGTGTGCTTAAAGGCAAATATGCGCGCGGAAATGACTTGCTAAAGAGAGCTTCATACTCTGCTAAGGATTCCCCTCTATGGAAGAGAATGGTCAATCTGTGGCCCACGCTAATTTCTAACATCGAGTATAGTATTGGAAATGGGCGTGGGACTTGGTTCTGGCGTGACAAATGGATGGGAAATAATATTGTTCTAAAGGATTATAAGTCTATGAAAATTTCTGGAGATGATGATATGGTTCTGGTGCGTGACATGGTTGGCCCTTCTGGAGACTGGAATTTCCATGTTTTGGAAAATATTATTTCAGCTCCCATTATCAAGCAAATGAGATCAATCTGCCCCCTTCTGAAGATATGGAAGAGGGTCGCATTATATGGGGACCTTCTTCTCATGGAGAATTTACGGTAAGAAGTGCCTACAGCCAGCTTAGCCAGGAGACTAATACTGTGGAACGGATCCCGTGGGACTACCTGTGGAAAACTATAGGGCTGGAACGGTGGAAGATACACGGTTGGAAGATGGCTCATAATAGACTTATGACAAATGAGAGAAAAAGCAGATGGGGTATTGGAAATCCTATGTGCCCGATATGCGCTATTCATGAAGAAACTACCCTTCACGTGATGCGGGACTGCCACAAGGCCAAAAATCTATGGTGTTATCTCATTACTAACGAAGAAAGAGCTCCCTTCTTCTCTATGGATCTGCACCAGTGGTTCCGCGAAAACCTCTGCAAAGGATGGGGCAACAATGCTCGACATAGATGGGGAAGTTTATTCTTACGTTTCATTTATTATCTTTGGCAATGGCGTAATAATTGTGTTGTTAATCCTGATTTTAATTATCCGATTAATATGGCTTTGTTTATTTCTTGTCAGGTGAATGAAGTGACTTCCATAATTAGCAGAAATAAGCAAGGCCATAACAACATTGTTCACAGGGAGTCAATTTTCGTTAGATGGTGGAGCCCTCCTGAGGATTGGATCAAGCTAAACTCGGATGGGGCATCAAAAGGCAATCCGGGGAAAGCTGGTTGTGGTGGTCTTCTACGGGACTATGAAGGAAGGTTCTTGGTTGGATTCTCTCATAATCTTGGTATAACAACATCCTTTATAGCTGAGCTTTGGGGAGTCCTTCTGGGTATGAGGCTAGCTTGGAGCAAAGGCATCAATAAGCTCATAATCGAGAGTGATTCTCTTTCTCTGATCAGTATCCTGGAAAAAGAATTGTTGTACAACTCTTCCAATACTGTAGGCCTCGTGAGACATATCATCAGCATGCGAAAGAAAAACTGGAACGTGGTTTTCAGACATACCTACCGGGAAGGAAATCTTTGCGCAGACTACTTAGCAAACAGGAGCATGGGTTTAAGTTATGGTACTCATTTAATGTATGAACCTAATCGTGAGCTATCTAGGCTTCTGGCTCATGATTACATAGGTGTTGCTTTGCCTAGAGATATCGGTACTAGCTAGTTTTCTTTGTTGTTGGGCGTTTTGCCCCTTGTTTCCACAAAAAAAAAGTATTTGTTAATTTACACCAAAAAAAATAAAAGTATTTGTTAATAAATTAAAAATGGTTATTTTAAATTAAAAATTGTTACGTTTATTACATCGAAAAATTGAATTTTTTTTTTTTTGGTTCATTCCAATACATACATACATTTTTTGAATACCTTAATTCATGCCTTTAAAATACTAATTAGCAAAATCCAATCTTAAGGCATTAGATCTTTGTGGCTCTTATCATTTATATACACTTCAACTTATTCATTATGCTTAAGCTAAAACCTTTCTAATATATGACAGTGTCGGCAAGAGCTCAACTTACTTTCTTTGTTTCCATTTTGCCTTTTATAAAAGAGTTTCTTGATATCTTTGTACCACCTTTGTCATAGTACATGTTGCCTTACTTCCATATTACTAAGAAGACTTTCAACACAAGCCCACGAGACCTTGCACATGGGTCCATAACAATTGTCATCATAAGCCCACAAGACCCCACACATGGGTGCACAACAACCATCATCAACAATATATTTTATGGTCTAGCCATTGATTCCAATATCACTTATATTAAGAAAGAGAGAACCTAGAGCAATCAGAGGATTGAAATATTGGGCTTATACGAGTTAGCATATAAGTGGACTTGATACTACATAGCTTTAGATAAAATGTGGGAGTAGAGAAAAAAAAGTAGCAATGGATAAAGTGCGCTAGAAGAGGAGAGTAGGAAATAACAATAATGAGATAAATTGTAATTGAAACTTGTTCTCCAACACTATTTTTAAGATATGTTATTTGCCTTCACTACTTGTTGCATAGTAATAACAAATCTTTTCTATGATTTATTTAAGCACAAAATGATTTTCAGTTAGCAATTTTGAGAATCATGGTTTCAATTATCTTAAGAGAAAATGAGTGGTGCATCGATAATGTAACGATTTGTTATACATCAGCACGTCATCCACCATTGATGTATTATTAAACATTGACTCTTAACTAAAAATAAAACATATAAATGGTAGATGATCAATTGACAGTGTAAATAACATTACACCGTCAATGCACTCTCAATAATCTCTTATCTTAAATTATTTAAAGAGATTATCATTTATCACACATTAGGAAGAATAGAAAAATGATATAATATATTATCAATAGTTATCCATGTTCATAAATAATGAAACACATTTAACAATTGATAAAAAGACACATATGTCTACTTAAGAAAAAAATTATAGAAATGGATTTTCTGTCATCAAATTGTGACCGCATGAAATCCTAACCTTTGAAAATAATTTATTTTACAATTAAATTTTGAAAAAAAAATTATGCATATATTTTTAAACCTTGAATGTTTGATTGTATAATAATTACATCTAAAAATGAAGTCAGAGAATCCACATCCAAAAAATAATTCTATTTGTGAATCAATACATCAAATCATCAATTGACACTTCTCACATGTTAGTTTTCTGATCTATCATTAACAATATCTTTGACCCAAAATTTTAAAACATTAAGTTTATGTATCTTATCACTTATATATTCCACATTTTAACTTTTTAACTTTTATACAATATTTTTTTTTAACTCACATAACTAAAACTTAAAAATTCCTAAGATAGAAGCTGTTCTACGAAACTTCTCTGTTTTTCATTTTGATGCCATCTCAACTTTTGAACCTTTTCATTTAGTTAATAGCTCTGTGTTTGAATGAGACTAAAAATGGGTCAAATAAAATGAGCCAAATTATCTTTGACCATGCAATGGTCTTTTGACTTAAAAAGGAATGAGCCTTAGGCAAATTATGTCTTCTCTTCTTCATAAGCAATTTTGGGAAATTATTTTCCATGTCAAAACTTATCAATACATTTCAAATCTTATTTTGTTTTCATGTCAAAATCATTCACCATCTATTTTGTGTTTCCTTTTTCCTCCCTAATTCACCTTTCATTCACACAACTCATCCCAACACAGACAAGTGACTCATGCATTTTTCTCACCCCATTCACTCACCAACCTACATCACATTACCAATTCTACAACCTCTTATCATCAAGACAAAAATCAAGCACATGTCGGCATGCATGTCGTGTCCCTTTTAACAAATACATGAATAACAAGGTATGATCATATAACGTTGCATGAGCTATTTTCTTCCAATTTATGCCGGGGTCATGCTAAGACTCGCTATCGAGAGATTTTTGCAAAATCATTTGGTAATGACCACAACCAGGACCAAAGCCAATTCAGTTATTCGCGTAAAAGCGCAAGGAAGAGAAGAGAGAGTGAATGGATTGTGAAGGGGAAGAAACGATGTGAGTGTGCCTTTTTCATTTTTGATGGGAAGAGAAGTGAGCGAGGGAGGGAGCAGTGAGATTATTTTGGGTATTTTAAAAAGGTTGAGATTGTGTTGGTTTTGGGCTTATTTTATAGGATGTTTCTAACTAGTGTATTAAGAATATTTGTTAAAAAAATATACAAAACAAGAAAATAAATATTGGAAATCCAAGTCCAATATTTCTTGATAGGTTCAACATGACATTTTCTAAAATAAAATAACTTATTGTAAACTTGGCATCATGCTAAATCTGTCCTCTCCTCTGTCTTAACCTACTACATGCAAACCGGTTGGATTCCTCAATCTGTTTGTGACAAAATTGATGCCACAATAAGATTTCATATGAGGCACTAACTCTCAAAGAAGCATGCACATGGTTAGCTATAAACAAGTTGGCAGAGGCTCCAGTGCACCGGTGCATGCCTTCTTTTTGGGGTTTTTTATTTATTTTTTAAAATTTAATTAATTAAAATATATTTTATGTGTTTTCTTTTTTATCGATATGAAGTGATTTTTATAATTTGAATTTATTTTTTCTTTTACTCTGTGTTCTTAAAAAACTGTACTGAGTAAAACTGTATTCAAAATTTACATATTCTAATAAATCTGTATACGAACTTGTGTTAAAAAATATTCTAAATAAATCCGTATTAAAAAAAATAAAAAATCAAAAATAAAATTTTCACATGCATCGACCGGAGCCTTCCCCAAAAATGTGACTAGAAGTAGGTCTAATGGTGGTCTTGGTGTTCGTATCGCCAGGTACTACAACAGTACAACATTTCCCTCCTTGCAAATTGACTTGGACTCTCCTCCGCGATCAGAACAAGCTTTGGGTTGAAATCATCACCGCCAAATATATTCCTCTGGCAACAACCTAAATAGCAGTCAAGGGAATGGTTCTTACGTCTGCAAAAAATGTTTGTCTATTTTGTTGATTGAAGGGTGTTTTTATGATCAAGTAAGGCACATCTAATCTTTGAGAATTGTCCTTCCTCGGCCCTCAACAACAATTTTCAAGATATTATATTATTTGGAGTGGAGTTGGAGACACTTGTTAAGGTTTCATCTTAAAACCAATTGACAATGAATAGAGTAACCCAACAGGGTATGTGAGACTTCCAATAACACTGCAATAGCCATTGCATTAGCAATGAGATCATAGCTCTAACTTACCTCATTCATTAGATAATTAATCATCTCATTTCAGGTCATCAAACAACTTTTCCTCGTGCTATTGATCTTGACACCTCCTGCTTGGTTCATTAGAACAAACCGAGCCATGGTTTTGTTGCCTTGAATGTTGATGGGAGTTCTCTTGGGAATCCTGGGCCCGCTGGCTTTGGTGGCATTAGTCGAGACTCAGATGGTTCTTGGATTAAAGGTTTCTCATGCTACATTGATCACTCATTCACTCTGATAATCTCAAAGCCAAGCTTCATGCCATTTATCATAGGCTCTCTTTATGCTGGAACTTGATTTTCAATAAAAATCATTCGCATGTTTGATTCTTAAGACGCTTTGAATCTCATTTCAAATAACATGCCTCCCTCACGCATATGCCTCACTTATCCATGCCACTTCTTTGCTTCTCCAAGAAAATTGGAATGTCCAGCTTGAACACACGCTTAGAGAAAGTAACCAATGTACTGGTTTTCTCCTTAAGCATGAAGCTTCAAACCAGGATTTCTTTCTTTTCGTTTCTCCTCCTAAGGAAATATCTAATATTCTCCTAGTTGATGCTATGGGGATTAATTTTAGGAAAATGTTCAAATGAGATCGTATTTGACATCTGGGGTGACACCTACTTTTTGGATAAAAACTGGTGGGTCCTGTAAAAAAGAGAGAGTGCAGGATCCACCAGTTTTTGGCAAAAAAAGGTAGGTGTCCCGTATAAATGTTTATGTAACAGAGTTGTTAATTTTATAAGGCACTAGTGTCATTTTCTTTTTCTTTTTGTTGTTTTCTTTACATCTGTGTAAAAAATAAAAGGAAAATGCTAACAAGTATAAGGCTTTGTTTGGAAGTTTGGAAGGGAAGGGGATGAAATGGAAATATAAGGTTTCCCTTTACATTCCACCCTTTACCTCCCAAATTAGGATGGGGGGAGGGGGAGAATTTAGGGGTTTGAAGGGGAAAGTATTTGGAAAATTAGGGATTTGGGATTCCCCCTTTACTCACAAACAATGGAACATTAAATTTTTCCCCTTCCATTCTTTTCCATCCCTTGGCTCCCTCCCATCCAAACAAAGCCTAAGGGCACTTATTAAGAAGCAATATATAGTGTAAATGCATGTGATTTTTGTATTCTCGACATAAAAGAATGTGCACTTGTGATTTATTTTCCAATATTAGTAACTTTAACAAGTGTACGACACTTGTTAGCAAGACCCAAAAATAAAAAAAGGCATTGATTAACATTTTTTTTGAGTTATCTTCAAACTCTCTCAGTTTGATTCAAGTTTTCTTAGATTATTTTTTAACCTGGTTTAAGGGACCAACAATCTAAAATCTTCAAAATTTAGATTTTCCAAAAGAAGAAAAAAAACCTCTGACCATCAAGTCTCAACTCAGGTTTTCACCTCTGAAACCAATCTTATGTTTTCTTTTATGCAACGCTCAAAAGTAACATAATAAAAAAAAATTAAAAAAAAAAAGCTAAAATTTCAAGATATTCAGGTGGTGGCTTCAAAAGCCCCCTGACTAAAAAACTGCTGGCACCGTAGTTTATGAAAATATGAAAAACCAATTAAAAAAAATCAGAAGGGTCGAAGAGCAAATATGAAAGACTCTGTATAAACAAACAGCTAAAATGGCTAGTATGTAACAAATCAAAGTGCTTGTTGGGTTGTCAACAAAGCAAGCAGGAGTTAAAAATAATAGATCCTAACATTCTAAGAAGTAGAAATAGTTAATGTGTAATTTGGTTCCTTTTTGCAAAATCAAATTCCCTTGTGAACATAACTGATTCTTGCAAACAAATTAAATTCTTTTTTCAAAAAATGATTCTTCTATAACCCTATGCTGATGCCAATTGAGGCTTCTGTCTATTGTCATCTCTGCTATACATCAACCGTGGCTTCTTGGAAGCATTTCCTTGGTACTGGTAGATGATGCTGTAAAGGCACTGCCTCAAGCTTATGGTGTCAAATGTTTCAATGAATCTCAAATCTGTTGTCCTGGATTTTGAACCTGCAAATCTCTGGTACTCTTCAAACACATAAGTCATACACCAATTCTGGAATTTTCTTAAGCAACCAACAAGGCAACCAGTTCGATGCTGCATAAATAAAACACATTAAAGATCAGACCTTAGGAATTACTAAGAAAGTAAAGCAAGAATAGAAAAATGAGTCAAACTGGCCCTTAAGAATCTTGAAAGTTCAGGGATATAAAAGTGATTTTGACAAAACTAAATATTTTGAGAAGCTAAAAGAAGTGTATGTTTGTTTAAGCATAGAAAAAGTGATTCTACAAAAGTGATTTTGGGAAAGCCGTAAAGGGTAAAGGTCAAAGCTGGAAAAAAATGTGCAAGTGTAAAAGTGATTGTTAATAAAAATAATCATTATTTTTTGTAAAAGAAATCTTTAAAAGGGTAGTTTCTTAATCACTATTTCTGCTTTTTTCCAAAAGCCCATTCAAACACATGTGCAAATTAAATGTAAAAAAATGATTTTTTTGATCAAATAATCACTTTTTTTTTTATAAAAAACTTAAGCAAACAGACCAGTCAATTGACCAAAATTTGATATTCTGAAAAACTGGAAATTGGGTATTTTTCTTTTAATAAAAAAAGGATTCTTCCTCGTACAGTTCAAATATGAGTATATATTCTAACAGAATCAATGAAAATAAATAAATAAAATGGCAAGTGAATCTAGATACTCCTATATTCTATACCTTTCCTCGATTGCAGTGGATCAAAACTGGGTGATTCCTCACATCTACAAGAGTTGATGAAGTGAGTTTAATAAATTATTAATACTTAACATTAAAAAAAAAAGTAGTATACTAATTAACAAAGAATAAGTATTTAAATTATAAAATAATAATATAATATAAAAAATGAATAAGCCATACCGATTAAAACTTTGAGAGCCTCCATTATAGTCTCATTGACACTAGATACTGAAAGATCCTGCAAATTCAATCCAACCAATAATTAATTAATTAATTAATTATATCAAATATATTCAAGAATTATACTTAATATATTGTGAATGTTCTCTGCTCAAACATAATTGTAAAAAAAAAAAAAAAAAAGAAAGAGAGAGAAGGAAGAAGTGGTATAATTACCGTTTTGCCCTCAATTCCAAATTGAAAGAGTTGAATATTCTGTGATTGAAGAAACTCCAAATTGTGTTGGGGATAGGGTTCAGGGCACAAGTATCTGCATCCAAAATCATTCATCCATCAATGGGTGAGTGAGTTTCTTTCATTCATTCATTCATCATAAAATAAAAGGGAATGAGAAAAAAATTAAAAAAAAAAAAAAGAGAATTTTGAAGAAAGGGAAGAGAGAGAAAACTGACATGATGGATCGCAGATTTAGGGTTTGGAGAAAGGGGAAATTGGAAGGTTGAGGAAAACTGGAACGGTAAATGCTCTCTTCTACCATTGAAAAATTGGGTGGTGCAACGACCTCCTCAACGTCGTCGTTTTCAACTTCCTCTACTATTATTATCTCTTCCATTAAATTAAACGAAACAATTCAAAACTTCTTTTTTTTTTCTTTCTCTGCCTTCGCTAATGGTAGTATTTAACAGCTTCTAAACACCTAATGGCTAATGAGAAGTGATAATAAGGTACTTCCTAAAATTACTAAGAGATATATAGATAGAATAAATAGATAGATAGATAGATAGAATTTTATTTATTTATTCATTTATTTATTTTCAACCTTAACTAACTTTTCTCCATTTCAAAATTTTCAATTGTCCACGGTTGGAACTTGGAAGCTTCTATGAAAAAGAGATGGTGGCGGCATACCATAAAGTGGAGTTGATACTATGTGCCCATATATATATATATATATATATATATATATAAATTGGATTTTGCTATTATTGGATAATGTTTAAGAATTAAACGTGTTAAATTTACATAAATAATGATGCGTTTTGATAAATTAAGAATCTAACTTTTTAGGTCCTGTTCCGGGTGGTTTTTAGTTTTGGATACATCGCAATGGTATCAGAGCCTAATTGGTACTAAATTTTATTATTTCCATATCCTTTAGTAGAAGAGTGTATTATATTGATGGTCAAGAGGAAGTAAGGAAGATACCTCAATACCATGGAAAACTCAGGTCCTCTAGCTTTAACCTCCAAACTCTCCATACCCGACTCTTGTAAAAGAACCCTCTCATCCAAAATAGAAAACCTTGTAGAATACACCTTCGTACTTGAAGATGCAAAAATAGAAAGTACCCTTCCTCCCCTTCTAAGTCCATACAATGTATTTAGAAGGCATAAATCTAGCTTTACCTGGTCAGTTAAAAAACTGATATCCACCCCAAGGCCTGAAGTAAAAGAGTACATCCAGACCACTAAACTTGATCAATGTCCAATAAAAGCTACATCTGCAGAACAATATGTGGATTTAGAAATAAATCCAACACTGATAAAATGTGGAGGAGAGAAGGCTATGTAGCTCTCCATTTTGGAGCAGTTAGATTAGTCTTAACCCTTCATGGAAGAAAAGGACTCCCAGTTACAGCCAGAGTCTCACTCATAGATTATACTTTCCACACTTATGAGCATGCTGTCATAGGAACTGTCCTGACAACATTAAATGCTGGAAGTGTAGTCTTAACTATGTTTCCAAATTTTAATGTTCAATTATCAGATCCAACTCTTTACAAAAGATTCAAAATTCAAGTCCAACTTGTTGGAGCCCCACAAGACCCAATGTTGGAAACCAACAAGCGGGCTAAGCAAATACTAGAGGGGGGGTGAATAGTATTTTGAAGCACTAATACCAAATATTTCGATTGATAATTGAAGAATGGAGCTAAGACTGAATTTTCTGGAATCAGACACAAAAGACTCGAGTCTTTTGTGAAATACTCGAGTTTTTCAGTGATGAACAACTCGAGTCTTTTCTGAAATACTCGAGTTTTTCCTATTAGATAGCAGAAAAACCAGAAACGAAAATTCAGCAATTTAACTCAAATCAATTCAATAATAAACAGGAACTTATCCAACAGAATAGCAAGCAATCTAAATAACTTTTAAACACAAAGATTCCTTGAACTTGCTACCTAATTGTATAAATCCTAATTGATTGAAATGACTTAAGTCTATTGAGCTAGAAAGTAGATTAAAAGCAATAAACCAACACTCAAGCAATTTTATCCTGGTTCACTCCAACAATGAGCTACATCCAGTCCTCCTAATCACTTAGGAGTTTCTACTAATAATCAAATTGTTAGAAATTACAAAGGATTGCTTGAGAATGGCCTCACTCAACCTAACCCTTTCAAGAGTGTACCAAACTCTTGATTTCTACCCCAATTTGATTTCGGTGATTGAAGAACTCTTCACAAAGCTTCCTTGAACTCCCTTCAAGAAACTCCACCGGGCTAGGAACCTCCTAGTCTTGTGCTTGAGAACCTCTCAAGACTTCCAACACCCTAAGCCACTTAGGGTTTGCTTGGGAACAATCCAAGACTTTGAATAATCAAGCTTTTTGTATGTGTATTACTAATCTCACAATGGATTAGCACAAATAAGCACAGCTCAATGTAAGAATTGAGGCCTAAAACTCAACTTGGAATAAAATGACAATATGAGTGAGAAGTTGAGCTTTTTGGGAATTAACACTTGAGAAAAGGAAATTATGAAAGCTTGTGATCAATAATGTGTTGTTGTCTTGTTTGTTCTTGCACAAATTCAAAGAGCAATTTTACAATAAGGTTCAGAATTCTCTCTTGGGGTTGGATGAGACTCAAATGCCCTCAATTGAGTTTTTGAGTCTCTCCAACGTTCATTTTTGCTGACTGGACAAAAATACTCGAGTCTTTTGGTAAATACTCGAGTCTTTTTGGTCGGTCACGAGTGAATTGGTGCACGAACAAGACTAACGGTCATAATTGCTGACCTGGCACAAATACTCGAGTTTTTCTATAAATACTCGAGTATATACTCTATACTCGAGTCTTTATCAAAATGCTCGAGTATTTTGATCAGATATGGGAAAAATTATTTTTCAATTTTATTTTTCCTCTCAAGTATTAATTTTTGGTCAATCTCAACTTAATAAACATATAAAAATTTATTCCTAGAAGAGACTAACTATTTCTACCCACTCTCAACCACTCTCAACATAAATTAGAAATTTACAATTAATATTTGATTGAGAATGATTGGACACTTGTCTTCTTTTCTTGACTTCTTGTTGATGTTGATGTTGCATTATCTTCAAGGCATGATTTGTTAATTATTTTGTCATCATCAAAACATAATCCACATAATTAGGAGCATTGAATTCACAATCTCCCCCTTTTTGGTGATGACAAAATAATTAACACTTGATCCATTTGTTAAGCTTGATCCACTTGGAGATGCAACTCCCCCTCACTATATGATACTTTTCACTTATCTAAAAATTCAGCTTGAGCAAGATGTTATGACAATTTAATTTTAGCACCAAGCCTATGGTATTAGAGAATTTAACAATTATCAGAGTATATACCATAATTAGAGATTTTAGGTGCAACAATATCAAGACAAAACAAGTGTAATATCTCTCCCCCTTTTTGTCATATGCCAAAAAGATGTAACAATTTAGAAAAAGATCAAGGGAGGAGAGGTGCAGAATCGGAAAACCCCATAACCAACTATGCAAAGAAAATAGACTTAATAATAAATATAAAGAGCTCCCCCTGAAGCTTTGCACAAACATCATAATGAAGACCAAATTCATTAACATAAAAACATCATAAAAGGTCCAAATCAAAGGTGCAATAATAAACCCAAAGTCTCAAAACACCAAGTTCTCAAAGTACAGAAAATGTAACAAAGACCAACATGATAAAAACAGAATGAAAACTAAGATAAAATCCAAAGGTCAACATCATCAAAACATCAAAGGAGCTGGAGCATCTGGAGGAGAATAAAACCGAGAGAAGAGTTTAGAGGATGAAAAACTAGTAAGATTTGACAAAACTTTGAGGAAAATCTGAGTTTTGAGGAGAGAGATATGAGAAAACCGGGAGAGAAGAGGGTCGCAAAATACTCGAGTTGTTATTTAGAATATACTCGAGTTTTTGAAAATATACTCGAGTTGATCGTGACTCAGCCCAGATTTCCCCAGAAAACTCGAGTAAAAATTGAAAAACTCGACTTTGGTCCGAAAGTTCAATTTTCAGGAAAACGCAAAATACTCGAGTTTTTGGAAAATACTCGAGTTTGGTCTGAAAGTTCAAAAATTGGGGGTTTCGAAAGACTCGAGTGTTTTGAAAAACACTCGAGTATTTTAATAAAGACTCGAGTGTTTTGAGAAACACTCGAGTATTTTTATCAGACCCTGATTAAAAACTTTTTCAATTTAAAACTGATTTAATTTTGAATTAAAATACTCGAGTGTTTTTGGAAAAACTCGAGTATTTTGACAGAACAGAAAGTAAAAACTCAGTTTTAAAAGACCAAACACAAATCAAACACAAATGCTTCACTACCAACTTGGAATACAGTACAGAATCACACACAATTAACATATACACTTTCAAATATCATCAAGGACAATTTAACTAAGAATCAATAACACATTAGAGTAAGACTAATATGGTGATTTTCCAAAAATGACACACAATGCAATTAGCCTATATTAGCTTCATCTAAAATACCAAGTTCTCTCCTAATATGATAAAAGGTGTCCCTTGGTAGAGGTTTTGTAAAAATGTCGGCTAATTGATTTGTGGTACTAACAAATTCAATTGTGCAATCACCCTTTTGTACATGATCTCTTAAAAAATGATGTCTTATTTCAATGTGTTTAGTTCTTGAGTGATACACCGAATTCTTAGTCAAATTGATTGCACTCGTGTTATCGCATCTAATCGGAATATTTTCAAGTTTCAAACCAAAATCCGATAATTGTTGTTTCATCCATAACAGTTGAGCACAACAACTACCGGCTGCGATATATTCCGCTTCGGCGGTAGAAAGAGCGACACAAGCTTGCTTTTTAGAAAACCATGACACCAATGAACTTCCCAAGAAATGGCAAGTACCACTGGTGCTTTTGCGATCAAGCTTGCATCCGGCGAAGTCGGAATCCGAGTAACCAACTAGACTAAGATTGGCATCAGCAGGATACCATAAACCAGTGTTAATTGTTCCTTTTAGATACTTAAATATATGTTTAACTGCGGATAGGTGAGATTCTTTAGGATTAGCTTGAAATCTAGCACACATGCATACACTAAACATAATATCCGGTCTAGATGCAGTGAGATATAGGAGACTACCTATCATACCCCTATACTTACTAACATCAACCGGTGTACCTTGTTCATCCTTGTCTAGGTAGCATGATGTGCTCATTGGAGTGTAGGCTTCCTTGCACTTGTCCAATCCGAATTTTTCAAGGAGCTCTTTGCAATATTTCCCTTGATGCACAAATATCCCCTCCTTGACTTGCTTTATTTGTAAGCCTAGGAAGAACTTGAGTTCTCCCATCATTGACATTTCAAATTCCTTTTTCATCAAATTTGAAAACTTTCTACAAAGAGACACGTTAGTAGCACCGAAAATGATATCACCAACATAGATTTGTACTAACAAAATGTCATCCTTGGTTTTATAAATAAATAATGTATTATCAACCTTCCCTCTTTGAAACTTGTTTTCTAATAGAAAGGAACTCAATCGATCATACCAAGCTCTAGGAGCTTGTTTCAATCCATAGAGTGCCTTTTTCAATTTATAAACATGGTTTGGAAATTCACTATTTTCAAAACCGGGGGGTTGTTTGACATACACTTCTTCATTTATAAACCCATTCAAGAAAGCACTTTTAACATCCATTTGATATAAAGTGAATTTCATGATTGAAGCATAAGCAAGTAAAATTCGGATTGCTTCAAGACGTGCAACCGGAGCAAAGGTCTCATCATAATCGATACCTTCCTCTTGGTTGTACCCTTGAGCTACTAGTCTAGCTTTGTTTCTTATAATCAACCCGGATTCATCAAGTTTGTTTCTATAAATCCATTTAGTACCAATTATGGTATGATCATCGGGTTTAGGGACTAGATCCCAAACTTCATTTCTTTCAAATTGGTTTAATTCTTCTTGCATAGCAAGAACCCAATGATCATCCTCAATGGCCTTTTTAATTGAATCGGGTTCAATTTGAGAAACAAATGAGACATAGTGGCAAATGTTTTGAATAGACCTACGAGTAAGTACTCCCTTTGACATATCTCCTATGACTTTGTCTATAGGATGAGCCTTGACCGATTTCCAAGTTGGAGGAAGTTCTTCCCTTACTTCTCCTTCATCAACTTTTGAATTCTCTCTCTCTTTTTCTTCTTTTGAAAAGACAATGCCATCTTCACTAGCATCACATAAAACACTATCTTCTTTTGAAGACTCATTAAAAACCACATGAATTGATTCCTCAATAGTTAAAGTTCTTTTATTGAAAATTTTATAAGCTTTACTATGAGAAGAATAGCCTAAAAATATGCCTTCATCGGATTTGGAATCAAACTTGCCAAGGTGTTCTTTTCCATTATTTAAAACAAAAACTTGGCATCCGAAGACATGAAAATGAGATATATTTGGCTTTCTTCCCTTGTAAAGTTCATAGGGGGTTTTATCCAAAGAGGGCCTTATCAAAATACGATTTAAAACATAACAAGCCGTATTGACGGCATCGGCCCAAAAATATTGAGGTACTTGAGAATCATTTAACATGGTTCTAGCAAGTTCCTCTAGCACCCTATTTTTCCGCTCTACCACTCCGTTTTGTTCCGGAGTCCTTGGTGCGGAGAATTGATGCTCAATACCATTTTTAGCATAAAATCTATCAAATTTGTGGTTTTCGAATTCACCACCATGATCGGTTCGAATAATAATTACTTTTTGATTTACTTGGTTTTGCAAAAGTTTGACATGATGTTTAAAAGATTTGTAGGTCTCACTCTTAGTAGTTAAAAATAAAGTCCAAGTAAACCTAGAGAAGTCATCAACAATCACCAATGCATAATAGTTGCCACCAAAGCTTTTTACTTGTGATGGTCCAAACAAGTCCATATGAAGCATTTCTAATGGCCTTGATGTGGACATCACCATTTTTGATCCAAAGGTGTTTTTAGTTTGTTTACATTTCTTGCAAGGAGAACAAACACCTTCAATAGAAAAATTTAGCTTTGGTAAACCAACTACTAGATCTTTAGATTGTATTTTCTTCAATTGGTTTACATTAATATGAGCGGTCCTACGATGCCATAACCAAGTGTCATTTTCTTTGCTCACTAAACAAGTAGAGACCAAAGAAGTGACTTTGTTCAAATCAACTAAGTAAGTATTATTTGACCTTCTACCAACAAATTTGATTGATTCATCTTTGTCACTTTTAATGAGGCAATGGGTAGAGGTAAAAACTACATGATTACCAACATCACATAATTGGCTTATGCTCAAGAGATTATGTTCTAATCCTTGAACATAGAGCACATTATCAATAATCAAGTTTGAAGAGTTTCCGATTTTACCAATACCAAGGATTTTGCCTTTGTTGTTGTCCCCATAAGTGACATAACCCTTTTCCTTTGGAGTAAGCTCAATGAAGTGCCGCTTATCTCCCGTCATGTGCTTCGAACATCCACTATCAAGATACCACAATTGTTTTCCCGTTCGAAGGCACACCTACAATATGAAATCACTTGTTCACTTTGGGTACCCAAACAATGTTGGGTCCCTTAGGGTTAGTGTTGGGACTTTCCCCCTTCTTAATCCACATATAAGTGCCCTTTTTCATTTCAAACTTCTTAATGTGGCAATCAATGTTGATATGTCCAACTTTTCCACAATAAGTACAAGTTGGTCTCTTTGATGAATTTTTCTTAGAAAATGTTCCAACCACCTTGTACTTTTTGTCCTTTTTATGAACATATCCTAAACCGGTTTTGTTGTGATTATGTCTTTGAGAGTTCAACAACCGGTTGAGGTTTCTATCACTATGTGAGATTGTGAGTTTGTTTTTCAACTCTTTCACTTCTTTTTCAAGATCATCACATCTCTCACATGAAGTGATAATTTCCTCATGGTTTGCACAATCACTTTGATGACTAGAATTAATAAGTTCCAAGGATTCATTTTGAAGTTTCAACTCATTTATAGATTTTTGCAATTCATCAATTTCATGTTGAAACTCCAAAATTTTCTTTCCTTTTTCCTTATTAATTTTAGCAAGCCTTTTAAATTGAATTAACATTTCATTGTAGGCTTCTTGCAAATCATCATATGAAATGGAGTTTGAAGAGGAACAAGAAGAACTAGAGGTTACCTCATCATCACTTTCACTCATGCCATGATTAGCTCTTGATGAGGACTCATGATTGTTCTTGGCCATGAGACAAAGGTTTGCATTTTCATCACCGGAGCTACTTGAAGATGATTCATTGCTCTTTTCCGGTGCATCCCAAACAATGTATGCACGCTTCCCTTTGGTCTCTTGGGTCTTCTTGTCATTCTTCTTCAAGAATGTGGCACATTCCATTCTTATGTGACCAACCCCACCACATTCATGACACTTAACTCCATCATTGGTACTCTTTTCTCTTTGTTTGGAGTCTTGGGTTCTCTTGAAATTGGATGAAGATCCACCTTTCTTCCCTTTGAAGAATTTGTTGAATCTTTTCACAAACATCCCAAATTCTTCTTGATTTGGTTCACCATCGGAATCTCCACTTGTAGAGCATTCTTCAACTTCTTTTGTAGCTTTGGTTGAAGCTTTGAGTGCTATGCTCTTTTTCTTTTTGTCCGATTCCTCATGCATCCCAAGTCTTGTAAGCTCCATCTCATGCTCTTGGAGTTTGCCAAACAAAGTGGCTAAGTCCATGCTATTTATGTCTCTAGATTCCTTGATGGCGGTTACCTTGGGTTGCCAACTCCTATCAAGACATCTTAGAATTTTGTTAGTAGTTTCACCATTGCGAAATACTTTTCCCAAGGAAATCAAATGATTAACAATGTGAGAGAATCGCCTTTGCAAGTCACTAATGGTTTCATTTGGCAACATGTGGAACAATTCATATTCGTGAGTTAGAGAATTCAATCTTGCATCTCTAACCTCACTTGTTCCCTCATGTGTGACTTGCAAAGTATCCCACATTTCTTTTGCCGATTTACATTGGGAAACTCTATAAAATTCATCATGGGATAAGGCCGAAAAGATGATGTTTTTAGCTTTTAAATCAAATGAAACTTTTCTCTTTTCATCATCATTCCAACTATTCCTTGGAATTTCAACAATTTCATCATTTATTTTCTTTTTGGGAATGAAAGGACCATTTTCAATTGCATCCCAAATATCCATATCAATTGCTTCAATAAAAACTTTCATGCGAGTTTTCCAATAAACATATCCTTCACCATTAAATAGTGGAGGACGGTTTATTGAAGCTCCTTCTCCACCAAAGTTATTGCTAGAGCCCATTTAGTTTCCAAAAGGATCTTTTTCGAAAAAGTTGTTACACTCGATCTTTCGACCGAGCTTTGATACCACTTGTTGGAAACCAACAAGCGGGCTAAGCAAATACTAGAGGGGGGGTGAATAGTACTTTGAAGCACTAATACCAAATATTTCGATTGATAATTGAAGAATGGAGCTAAGACTGAATTTTCTGGAATCAGACACAAAAGACTCGAGTCTTTTGTGAAATACTCGAGTTTTTCAGTGATGAACAACTCGAGTCTTTTCTGAAATACTCGAGTTTTTCCTATCAGATAGCAGAAAAACCAAAAACGAAAATTCAGCAATTTAACTCAAATCAATTCAATAATAAACAGGAACTTATCCAACAGAATAGCAAGTAATCTAAATAACTTTTAAACACAAAGATTCCTTGAACTTGCTACCTAATTGTATAAATCCTAATTGATTGAAATGACTTAAGTCTATTGAGCTAGAAAGTAGATTAAAAGCAATAAACCAACACTCAAGCAATTTTATCCTGGTTCACTCCAACAATGAGCTACATCCAGTCCTCCTAATCACTTAGGAGTTTCTACTAATAATCAAATTGTTAGAAATTACAAAGGATTGCTTGAGAATGGCCTCACTCAACCTAACCCTTTCAAGAGTGTACCAAACTCTTGATTTCTACCCCAATTTGATTCCGGTGATTGAAGAACTCTTCACAAAGCTTCCTTGAACTCCCTTCAAGAAACTCCACCGGGCTAGGAACCTCCTAGTCTTGTGCTTGAGAATCTCTCAAGACTTCCAACACCCTAAGCCACTTAGGGTTTGCTTGGGAACAATCCAAGACTTTGAATAATCAAGCTTTTTGTATGTGTATTACTAATCTCACAATGGATTAGCACAAATAAGCACAGCTCAATGTAAGAATTGAGGCCTAAAACTCAACTTGGAATAAAATGACAATATGAGTGAGAAGTTGAGCTTTTTGGGAATTAACACTTGAGAAAAGGAAATTATGAAAGCTTGTGATCAATAATGTGTTGTTGTCTTGTTTGTTCTTGCACAAATTCAAAGAGCAATTTTACAATAAGGTTCAGAATTCTTTCTTGGGGTTGGATGAGACTCAAATGCCCTCAATTGAGTTTTTGAGTCTCTCCAACGTTCATTTTTGCTGACTGGACAAAAATACTCGAGTCTTTTGGTAAATACTCGAGTCTTTTTGGTCGGTCACGAGTGAATTGGTGCACGAACAAGACTAACGGTCATAATTGCTGACCTGGCACAAATACTCGAGTTTTTCTATAAATACTCGAGTATATACTCTATACTCGAGTCTTTATCAAAATACTCGAGTATTTTGATCAGATATGGGAAAAATTATTTTTCAATTTTATTTTTCCTCTCAAGTATTAATTTTTGGTCAATCTCAACTTAATAAACATATAAAAATTTATTCCTAGAAGAGACTAACTATTTCTACCCACTCTCAACCACTCTCAACATAAATTAGAAATTTACAATTAATATTTGATTGAGAATGATTGGGCACTTGTCTTCTTTTCTTGACTTCTTGTTGATGTTGATGTTGCATTATCTTCAAGGCATGATTTGTTAATTATTTTGTCATCATCAAAACATAATCCACATAATTAGGAGCATTGAATTCACACCCAACAGCCTTAGCTGCTACTCTCAATCATCAACTCATCTATAGGCTCCAAGATCATTTCTTTGATCTCCCTACAGACTCACAAATATCAGAAAATGCTCTGATGGTGATAGCAAACTCTGATGAGCAGGTCCCCTCAATCATTCAAGTCCCAAGACAAATTCCTCGGTCTGAACTTCATAAGCTGATCCCCCTAGAATGGGTCAGTAATTATGAAAAATTTAAAACCAATCAGCAACCAGTGGTGGCTACTGAGTCCATTTTCAGAAGACTTCCAGACGGCTCTGTAAAAACAATTTTCAAGAAGAAAGAAGAAACCTCTTCATCCTCATCTCCTGACAAGCCGGTCTTCTCAACAATGATGATTACCCTTGGTGAAGCAGAGACAAATATTCCAATTTACTCCTTCAGGAGTGATGGAACTTCTATCTATTCAGATAAGATCAACGGTCATTTCTTATGGGACATAGATCCTAGCATGTGTGATCCAGACTGTGACTGTCGATTTGATTCTGACGATGATAGTGACTGCCAATTTGACTCTGATGATGACAGTGATGATGACTACTCTAGAAGGAAGAAAACCAAAAACAAAACTCCTTGTAAGCCTCCTCATTTCCCAAAGAAAAATATTAAAAAACCAAAAACTCCTCTGCCCATATATAAAGATGCCTTGAAAATTCTCAGAAAAGAAGGCTACCCACCTGTTCCTACACCCTTCCCATCTGAACCATGTAAACCATCTATTCCCTACAGTCCACACAGATATTATCCACAACCACAACCATGCATGATGTTCTCTGCCTCCGCATCCTCTTATGAAAGAGAATTTCCTTCTCTAGACAGAAAAGTCGATCAAACCAAAAAGTTACAAACCAAACCTTTCATTCACAATAATGAAATCCAACCTGATGGTACCCTCAAATCAGTTACACAAGCTGAAGAAGTACTAAACTGGCAAACTGAAAATTCTCTGGCTCAAAACAGTCTTCTCCAGAAAATTGATGAAAAGGTAGAAACTCTTTCTAACTCATTAGAAAGAGGATTAAAAACAATGTCCACAAAGCTTCAGAGCTACTACCAAGAAATCAAACAAAAGATGGAAAGCCTTGAAAGGGATGTTCAGGAAATGAAGGATGCTAGAACTTTCAATCCCAGATTTTTAGACAAAGACAGAGAACTCAGAAAGGTGAAAGCAGAAATGGAAGAACTCATTGCACATGTTGAGAAAAATCAAGCTCCACCCGTATCACCCCTAGCCTTAGCCGAAGTTGACCCATATTTTGTCTTACCTACAAAAGGTTTTCTCCCAGTCAAGCCACAAAATGCTATCCAAAAAACCCCAATATTTCCTCCCTCTATCCAGAAAAAATATGATAACCTTAACCATGACAAAAGAAGAAAAGATAAGGCAGCTCTGTCCCCAGAAAGATCACCTTCTCCTGAACCAAAAAAGACTCAAACCATCCCTTCTGAAAACTCACCTCATGCCACCTTTCAGATCTATACAACAATGACAAGAGAAGACAGTCAGGAATCATCTAATGGCTCTACAGTATCAGAAAATTCCTATCTTGAAGACTCCTCAGAAAAGGCTTCAGAAGATGAATATGCAGACTTGACAAAAATATGCATGGCAACAGAGTCATTCGAGGATACTGAAGGCACACAATATCTAAACCCTAGAGAAATAAACACTCCACCACCAACTTCTTCCCCTCTGTTTTCAATTGACAACATCCCACCATCACAATGGAGAAAGAAGTTTTTAGATTTCAAAGCATGGATGGATGCAAAGATGATTCAACCCGGAGCTGACAGTTACAAAGTAATAGAAGAATTTTCTGCTCACACAACAGGGATACTAAAAGAATGGTACCAAAGTCTTGGTGCTGTACAACAAGACAATTTTCATAAATGTACCATTGATGAAGTCATCCAAGCATTACAATTCCATTTCCTCAGAGATCAAACTCTTCTGGACAAAGAAGCAAGGAGAGAATATTTTGAAATGAAGTGTTGTTCATTAAAAAGGCCAGACCTTGAACGCCATTATCAGCGCATGTCCCAAAGATTCTATCAACTCAATGGCTTCAATGATCCAAGCCTTAAAAATACATATGTCAGTTCTCTTCCTGATGATCTTCAAGAAGAAATGTGGAGAATCCTGAATGCAATGAACAAGGAAGTTACAAATGACCATGGGAGAAATTTACCAAACTAGTCTCACAGCTCTTGAAAAAATATGCAGCCAACAACAACTTCTGCAAAAAATGTTCAAAGAAGACAAAAAGTATAAAAGTGTTTGCAAGAAGAAGTATTTGAAGATCAACTGTGATGAAAAATACTGCAGCTGCAAGAAGAGCTTCCCAAAGAAAAGCGGAAAGAAATTTCATAAATTCAAAAAAGGGAAGAGGAAAAGATTCAGATTTTTTAAAAAGAAACCTTTCCGGGGAAAAGGCGGCAACAAAAAATGTTTCATATGCGGAAAGAAGGGACACTTCGCAAAAGCATGTCCAGAAAAAAGGGCAAAAGCAGCAAAACTAATCCAAGCCCTCATGTTAAATGAAGATGATGATGTTGAGTCACTTTATGAAGAGCAGGAAATCTCAGACAAGTTCACTGTCTTTGGGCTCGAAGAATCAGAATCAGAAGCAGAAAGCACTGAAGATACTGATGAATCTGATCAAGAACATTTTCCTATATTAGAGATACAAAATGTCTCTATATCTGAGGAAAATGCATTGTGCCCAGAAAATCCTCCTTTGCCAAATGTAGAAGTCTACCTCCTACAGTCTAAGTATCATGTTCCAATCAAGGCCATTGCTTTTCTTGATACAGGAGCACAACGTACAATCATGAATCCTGCCATTCTTCCTTCAGAGGCATGGGACTCAAATCACAAAGTTCAGAGCTGCAAATGGAGAATCTTTCTCTACCGATCTTATCACAAAAAATAAGATTGGAATCAAATTCTTCCATAATTGCACAATATGGATGAAAGTTATTGGCAGTGAACTCCCAGGAAAAGATATACTCATTGGAAGAGACCTTCTAATAAAAAATGAAAAGCTTCAGATACTAGCACATGGACTCAAATACAAGAGGGATTTCAGGCCATTCAGTTGCATTCCCAGGCTTTTCTCACTAGCAGATGCACCACCATCCTATGAAGCAGTCAGGGATAAGCTCTTAAAATTATGCGCTGATAGTCATGATTTGTTTTCTCATTCTGCTCCACTGTGGAAAAATCCAGATTTTTATGTTCAACTTCCTTTCAAGCTAAATGAAGATGCAAATCCTACAAAAGCAAGCCATCCAGGAATGACTCCTTCAGAACTCAAAAATGCTCAAGAAGAATGTCAACTTCTACTGAAGCAAGGATTAATTGAGCCAACAAAGTCAGAATGGGCATGCACTGCATTTTATGTGAACAAAAGATCAGAGCAAATCAGACAAAAGAAAAGACTTGTTGTTGATTACAAGCCCCTTAACAATTTTCTCAAAGATGATAAGTTTCCTCTTCCAAAAATATATTCACTCCCCACCTACATAAAAGATGCCAATATTTTCTCAAAGTTTGACCTCAAATCAGGTTTCTGGCAATTAGGATTAGATCCAAAAGACAGACCCAAAACTGCCTTTTGCATTCCTAATGCCCATTACCAATGGACTGTCCTTCCCTTTGGCCTCAAAGTTGCACCCTCATTATTCCAAAAAGCCATGACCAGAATTTTTGAACCTATTCTGCCTAGTGCCCTAGTGTACATTGATGATATACTACTGTTCTCACCCGATGAAGACAGCCACCATCAACTACTAGAACAGTTCTATGCAATCTGCAACAGTTATGGAGTTATGTTATCGTCAAGGAAGTCACAAGTTGGTACAACTGAAATTGATTTTCTGGGATTGCATTTTGCAAATGGTCATTATGTCCCTCAACCACATTTGGTAGAAAATCTTCCCAACTTTCCAGATGAAAACATGACTACAAAGCAGGTTCAACAATTTCTTGGAATTTTAAATTATGTTAGGGATTTTATCCCCAGCATAGCAAAGTACACATCAAAGCTGTCTGTCATGCTGAAAAAGAAACCACCAAGATGGGGCAAAGAACAAACTGAAGCAGTGAAGTCCTTGAAAAAGATTGCTCAAAATCCCCCTCCATTAAAAATTCCAGGAAAAGGAAGAAGGATACTTCAGACTGATGCAAGTGACTATTATTGGGGAGCAGTTCTCATTGAAGAAATAGAAGGACAAAAATTTTATTGTGGTCATGCTAGTGGAAAATTCAAAGACTCTGAACTCCATTATCATACCATCTTCAAAGAAACTCTGGCTGTCAAATATGGTATTCAGAAATTTGATTTTCATCTAAGAAGCCACCAATTTGAAGTCCAACTTGATAATTCATCATTTCCAAAGTTACTTGAATTTAAATCCAAGGTACCTCCAAACCTACAAATTCTCAGACTGAAAGAATGGTTTTCTAGATATGATTTTACTGTAAAACATATTAAAGGAAACCAAAACCTCATACCAGACTACCTTTCCAGACCAGAAAAAGCCATCCAAATTATTTCATCCATAAACACATATCCTATCATTATGATAAATATTGACCCATCATCCTCCTCTTCATCCACTAAATCCATGATCAAAAAATATTTCCCTCCAAAAATCAATTCACAATCTCTGATGGACCCAACCTACCTCAAAAGCTTTGCAAAAAACCACATGTATCACTACTTAAACCTTTCACTCCAAAAACACAATCTCCATCCAGTCCGTTCATGGTTTAATCCTGAATCTCAATTTCTCAATGTGTTTCCAATTTTAATGGGGACTACCTTTCTTGAAGAAGATCTATGGTACTTATGGTGTGTTACTATGCTACATAGTTACCCCATTATAGTGCCCAAAAATTACCTGTTACTTTTTCTCAAAAATCATACTAATAAAGATTCATTAATTTGGACTTTATTAGAATGGTATCAGCCTTTAAACAAATGGAAAAAAGACCTTCAGATGGAAATTGAAAGAATGAAGATCCAGCAAATTAATCAAGACAGTTTTGAAGCTCACAAGCTTGTATCAGTCATTATTATTCACAGACCTTATTTTCAACATCCTGTTACAAAGCTACTATGGACTCAAAACCAATGCAGATGCTGGACCACATATTTTTCCATGCATGAATTTCTGAGAAGAGATCATTTTCCTTATCATCAAGATGAACTGGTGCATCACCTCCATGAGATAAATTGCTTCGTACCAAATCCCAGATTAAACTCTACCTGTGCAAGCCTGAAGCCTCTGGATATTATCTGTATAATGTTGGTTTCAAATTTTTTTGGTTTATAGTTTTCAAAATTATTTTCAAACTTATAATTTTTATAGTACTCATCCATATCATGTTATGCGCTACCATAGACACCACAATCTTGTATACAACCGCTACTATTTAATAACAACTTCCATGTGATTGTTGTCATTATTAGTTGGAGGTGGTAGTCGTAGTTCTAGTGGTTGCAGTATAGAGTGGTATTTTTGTGTTGTTGGTAGAGGGAGAGATGGTGAGGGCAGAGTGAGGATGTGGTGGTTGTGATGATGACGAAAGGTGATAATTAGGGTGGACATAGAGGTGGTGGTGGTGTCGATGGTGGTGTCATTGAGGGGTGGTGGTGGTTGAGGAGGTAGTGATGGTCGCGATGGTGGTGGTGGTCGGTGGTCGTTATGGTGGTGGTGGTTCGAGTTGTGATAATGGTGGTCCATGAAGGGGCAATGATAGCAGATGAAAATGTGGTAGTTGTTGGGATGACTATAACATGCTTGTGGTTATTATCAAAGACGGTAGAGGTTGTGGTGGTTACGGTGGTGGTTGGAGTTTAGGCGACCATTTTGGTGTTAGTTGGATGACAGTCATGGTGGTAACAGTGACCGCAACGGTTATAGTAATGGAAGAGTGATGATGATGGTGGTGGTGGTGGTTGAGTGACACAAAAGATAAGATGTATAAGTTTGCAACTCAAAACTGAAATCATGAAACCATTATTTGTTGTTTTGAGAATAGAGGTGAAATTGTTTTGAAAATAAGTAAAAAATCATTTTAGCTCAAATTTTGCCGAACAGATTTTGTTTTAAAAATACAATTTTGAAACCAAAAACCAGAAACTGACAACCATCCCAAATGTTAGTTTTTTGGTGTTAATTTTATATCTTTTGATTTCTTATTCATTATCTTCACTATAATGCATAACAAAACCTTTTTGAATTTGAGTTTAGTTAGGCTCTGTTCGGCAACACGAGTTATGAGCTTTTAGCTAGTTATGAGCTTTTAGATTCAATCAATAATCTACTAACCCCCGTTCGGTGAACACAAATTAGAAGGAGCTTATAGCTTTTAAAAAAAAAAGAGCTTTTAGCTTTTGAAAGCTAGCTTTTAGAAAGCTACTTGAAGTGGTTTTCTAGAAATTAAACTAGTTTTCAATAATTCATATATCAATTATATCCTCAAACAAAATTTAAAATTATTTTGCTATCCTTTAATTAATTATTAATTATAATTTAATAATTTTGTTATAATTAATTAATTAACTACGTAATTAATAAATTAAGAAAAAAACCAATTTAATTAAGTCTTAATTAATTATAATTTAATAATTTTATTAATTAATTAATTAACTAACTATCTATTTAATAAATAAAGAAAAAAATTTGAAAAAATTAAAATAATAAAATATTGCATGTCCTTTTTGATCATTTAATAACTTTTAGCTACTTCAAAAGTTACTTTTGCCGAACAACACTATTCTAAATAGTCAGCTAAACAGCTATAAACTCTCAGCTATAAGCTAGAAGCTCATAGCTACAAGTTACAAGTTCACAACTACAAGTTAGTTTTGCCGAACAAACCCTTAACCAAACTTTTAACAAAATTTTTGAAAAATATTAGTTTAGTTTATAAATGATTCAATCATAACTCAAAAAGTAAATAGTTAATTTTGATCTCCAAAAATTATGTTGTCACTAATTTATTACTTCAAAAATAATTGGCACCACTTTAATTCTTCAAATATCAATTTTATCACCAATTTAGTCTTTCAAATATATTTTTCATCAATTTAATCCCTTAAAAATTAATTATGCCACCAATTTAATCTTCAAAAATAATTGCCATCAAGATAGTCCCTCGAAACAATTATGCCATTAATTTAGTCGCCTAAAATATTTACCACCAATATAGTCCCTCAAATATCAATTGTATCACCACGTTAGTCTCTTGTGTTCCTTCGTTATAGACCAGTATAACTGTACTTATGTGATATGTTAAATAAATAATTGTAAAATAAAATTACAAAAACCTAAATAAATAAACAAACATAATTAAAGAAAAAACTAATACTCAAAACCTATTTGCTTAAGTTAAGAGGAAAGTAGTTGCAGTGTTAGAAATAGGAAAGACAATTTGCCACTCATATTTTGGGATCCCCACAAAATCACTTGATTGAGGTCCTATTGATGGGAAATATTCCCGGTGGAGATGGGGATGGAGAAAAATATCTTCGAAGATTAATTGAGAAATTGGAAGAAAATCGCGAAAAAAATTATTATATATAAAAATATATTATATCAATAAGTTCATTACTATTTGAGAAATTAGAAGAAAATCTCGAAATGAGAAACGAGAATGAGGAGTCAATTTCGAAGCGGGGATAGTGAAAGAGAGCGTACTCCTCACACATTTCCTGCTCCATTGCCATCCTTATTAAAAATATTGGATTGTGGGTATTTTTTTTTATGTTTGTTTATATATTTAAGTTTATTTTATTTTATTTTTATTTTAACGTGTTATATTTAAGTTAAACATGGGTTGAGACGAGTGGTAAGCGGCTCGGTCTCGCTTAAGCAAGGTTTCGAGTTCAAGTCCTTGTGAATGCAGAAAATTCATGTTGGGAGACTCACCTGCCATAGCCAGACACGCGACCCGGGTCGGATCCGGATGTACCTAGGTAGTACTTAGGGGATCGGGTGGGCAACCAAAAAAAAAATTTGTAATAGAGCATCATAAGAGACTATTGGGATGACACAATTTATCTTTGAGAAACTATGTTGACGGCAAATATCTTTAGTGGATTAAATTGATAGTACAATTGTTCTTTGAGAGACTATATTGGTGCTAAATATCTTTGGAGGACTATATAGGTGGCATAATTGATGTTTGACGGACTAAACTAGTGACAAATATCTTTGAAAGACTAAATTGGTAACACAAATGATTTTTGAGGGATTTAATTGATGACAAATATTTTTGAGGGACTAAATTAATAGCAACGTAATTTTTGGAGGACTAAATTGACTATTTATTTTAACCGAATGCCATGAGTTTAATCTCGTTATTGAGACGAGAATCTCATTCATAAATACTGTAATATACAAATATCTTAAATGCTCATATAATCATAGGACAAGTCTTGATAACACAAAAACTGGTAAAAAAAATAATGTGAATCTAATGAGTTAATAGTCATTTTGGTCATAGAAAGATATGCAGATCATCTATTTAGTCTCTAAAAGTCTTTTTTTACATCAATTTAGTCTTCTAAAGATCAACATGACATCAAGTTTTGTAAATTTTGGTCTCCAAAAGATTCATATGATCACCAAAAAGTCACTAAAAGGACCAATATGGAGCCATATTGATCTTTTGGGAAATTGATGTTAGAAATTTTTCTGGGAGACCAAAGTGACTATGTCATTAATTTAATTCCAAAAGATTTTTGGCATCAATTTAGTCTCCAAAGATCAAGATAACGTCACGAAATATAAATTTTGATAAAAAAAGATTCGTATGGGCATAAAATAAATCTCAAAAAGGACTAATGTGGTACTATATTAATCTTTGGGGGACTAAATTGATGCCAAAAATTTGTTGAAAATTAAATTGACTACCAGTGTATCTTTCGGGGATCGAAGTGTCTATTAACTCAAATATTTTAATATTTATATTTAACTTTTAGAAGTTAAATGTACTCTTCATAAATAAAAAGGTAAAATTATATATTTTTATTTCTTATTTTCATTATTATTTAAGAAAATCCTTTTATTTTTTAATTCTTTGTCATAGTTTTCTTTTTATATAATTTTTTTTTAAAATTTTATTAACTCATAAAAAATTAGGAAGAAAGTTGGTGTATTGAAAAACTAAGAGTTTAAAACACTGTAATAAATACTCCTTTGATAAATTTAGATTTTTAATACTTTTTATTAATTTTTAACTTCAGAAGTTAACAAATCTTTTTTAAAACCTTTGAATTTTTTCTTTAAATACCATCAATCATTTTTTTTTGGTTTACATGAGAGGTCTGGGACTAGAACCCAGGACCTGGGGAGGGGGAAATCCTAAACGTCCCTGCAGCCACCAACTGGGCTGTCTTTAAAATTATAAATAATTGAATATTAATTTTTGAAAAATGATAAAGAGTAAAAATATATTTTTAGGTCGTTGATTATTAAAAAAACTAAATTTTTCTTGAAAAATATTGAACTTAAAATATAAAAAAATAATAAACTTAAATATTTGAGTTAATACTTAATAGTCACTTTAGTCCTTGAAAAATATACTGGTATCAATTTACTCCCTGAAATATTTTTATATCAATTTAGTTTTTCTAAGATTACCATGACATTAAGTAATGTAAATTTTAGTCCGGAAAGATTCAAATGGTCATCAAATAAATCCCTAAAAATGCCAATATTATGTCATATTGATCTTTGGAGGACCAAATTCACGTAAGAAATTTTTTGGGACTAAATTGATAATCAGTGTATCTTTAAAAGATCAAAGTGATCATTAACTCTAAATTTTTAATATAATTTTTTTTATTAATGTAGTACTATTTCTTGACTACACTGAATTAGCAATATTTTTTTTTTCCTCAAAAGAGCACCATACTTGCATTGCACGGTCAAGAATCAAGATAATGAGGCAATCACTGTTGTCACTGCTCACTTGATTTGACCTATTTTTAATCTCTTTCAAACGCAAATGCATTAACTAATTGGAAAAATTTTCAAAAGATTTGATGCCGTCAAAGAAACGAAAAGCATAAAAGTTCATAGAACTTCCACGTATTTTTGGAAGACCATTGGATCAAGACTTATAAACTAGAGCCTAGAAGACTACCCTTTAACGTCAATACTCAATACGTGGTTTTAACGTCATGGATTATCATTCCTCAAACTAAAGATGAGTATGGGATTTACTTATTCTACTTTGTGCATATTTGGTAAAATTTAAAAATTGAGATTTTATTAGTATGCTCTAAAAATAATAATCTATTTTGTAAATCAATAAGATATTTTTTTTTTTGGGTACAAGGGAAAGAAAGAAGACAAACTAGCTCCTAACAAACGAGGTGCCCATTCTATCAGCTAACAAAGATTGAAAAACACAACTAGGTGGGGACTCAAGAACCAACAATCTCTCCTGCTGTAAACCACCAGCTTTAGCAAGAGCATCAGCACTGAAATTTGCTTCACGCCAAATATGAAGCACCTGAACTCTCCACTCACGCCGCAGTAAGCCATGTATAGCACAAATGGTTGCACCAAACACATGGTGAGGAGGGATCTCATCCAGCATAACCAAACGAAGAGCTTCTTTGGAGTCAGATTCACACACCACATCCCTATAACCTTTCTCCCAAGCAAGCTCCAAACCATGCCTTATTCCAAGTAATTCCGCAAGTAAAATAATTTCAGACCTCCACGCTCCAAAAAATCCACATAACCAATCACCATCATCATCACGAAGTAAACCACCAAAGCCCACGCGTTGAGATCCTTCTCTAAAGCTACCATCAACATTCAACTTAACAGTACCAACATACGGCTTTGACCAAGCAACCTCCTTAGGCACTCTACAACTTTGTTGCTGTGAATCACCAAAGCAAGACAAATCTAAGCACATCTCCTTAATAAAACGACACACTTGCGAAGGTGTCCAATCATCCTGACCCAAAATAACATTATTTTTCCATCTCCAAATCCACCAAAGTGTGACAAGAAATTTGCACCCATCCTGTTCCTTGCCAAATTTACTGACCCAAGAAAGACTATCCAAAGCATAGAAATCTTGGCCACCAAACCCACAACGCAGCCAAATCTCTTTAGCATGCGGATAGTCTCGCAGACAATGATCAGTAGATTCGACTGCCCCCAAACACCTCATACACATAGGGCTCTGACCAAGACCTCTATGAAACCTCAAATCATTCATCGGGACAGCCTTGTGGAGAATAAGCCAAACTAGGAATTTGATTTTCTCGTGGCAATGCAACTTTCACACCCAGGACCAACTAGTTAGTATTCCCACCTGCTGTAACATCCAACTTCTTCAACCACCTGAAACCACTTGCTGCCGTGTATGTGCCATCCATACTCTCCTTCCAGCACCATGAGTCTCGAATATCAGAAAAATCCTCCACAACCAAATTATCCGGATCCTCCTTCAATTGTTGTGGGACCCATGAATACAAGTTCTCAAGATTCCATCTCCCATCATGCCAAACATCTCTAACCATCAATTCGGTGTCAGATATATGGACAAACGGAACCTGGTTACACAGCGGCCCATCATTACGCCAATCTCCATACCAGAAAGACGTCGATCCATCACTGAATCTAAAGCTAAATCCCTCTTTCAAGCAAGCAGCAACCCTCAAAATGCCCCGCATGGAATATGACACTTGATTCTGAGGATTAATATGCAAAATATTCCTTCCCTTGAGGTACTTGTGGTCCAACATATCAACCCATAGATCCTTGTCTCCCGAAATCATCTTCCAAACAAGCTTGCCAAATAAAGCCGTATTAGCACTTCGAGCGTCTCTAATGCCCAAACCACCATGATTTTTCGGGCTAGTAAGAGTCTTCCAGCCAACAAGATTAAAACTCCAAGTTGCACCTTCTTTCCCCCAAATGAAATTTTTAGCCACGCGATCAATGTCCTCACAAATACCCTGTGGCAGCCATAAGGTCTGCATTGTATAAGTTGGGATTGACGTCAAAACAGACTTCACTAAGCAAACTTTCCCAACACGGTTTAACAGATTCCATTTCCACGAACCCAATCTAGCCTTCAACTTATCCACCAACGGAAGAAACAAATCCCTCGTTACTCTCCCATCAATCAAGGGAAAGCCAAGATAGGTTCCAAGATCAACCACTTGAGAGATATTAGTCATTTGCCTAAACACATTTTTAACTCCAGCAGACACTCTTGAAGAGGACAAACACTTTGACTTATCATAGTTAACCGCCATACCCGAGGCACGACAAAACTCATCCAGCACCTCTACAACCATCCTAGCTTGACTGACATTCGCCTTACAAAATAAAAACACATCATCGGCGAAAAGCAGGTGAGAAATCTTAGGCCCTCCCCTCGACACCATAACAGGTTTCCAACTATTATCCTCCACTTTCGATTGAATCAAACAGGACAATTTTTCCATACATAAAACAAAGAGGTAGGGTGACATGGGTCTCCTTGCCTCAACCCACGAGATGGCTTAAAGCTTTCCAACTGCTCCTCATTCCATAACACAGATAGCGATGACAATTTCACACAATTCATGATCAACGACACGGTAGCTACCGGGAAACCAAAGTCCTCCAACACACCTTGCAAGAAATCCCAACTCACTCTGTCGTAGGCTTTCTCCAAATCAATTTTAAAAGCAAAGGAGCCAACTCTATTTCTAGATCTCTTCATGTATCAAAGAACTTCTTGTGCTATAACAGCATTATCAGTTGTTCCGCGCCCCGGAATAAGGCTGCTTTGTAAAGGACCCACCAAATCTTTCATGTAAGGCCTAAGGCGATTCACCAGCACCTTAGTTACAATTTTATAAACCACATTGCACAACCCTATAGGACGGAAATTCTTCAACACAGTAGGATTTTGGGTTTTCGGAATAAGCACAAGAAGAGCTTCACACAAATTCGGATCTAAAGAACCCGAGGCAAAGGCCTCTCGTACAATCCTCCAAACTTCTTCACCCACCACATGCCAATCAATAAGATATTTGATAATAAGATCAAATTATTTTTAAAATAGATTTTATTTTTGAGAAAAAAAAAGCTAGAATTCCAGGTTCCAATTTGAGTTGTTTTACCAATGAGGTCTGACATACCTGACTCGGGACTGTGTCCCCGGTCCGCAAGGACACGGGTTCGAATCCCACCTCGGCGTATGAGCCTGTCGCTCCTTTGGGAGTGGTTGTTCTCCTCCGGGCAGTTTACAAACTATGACCTGAGGGCGGGATTGCCCATCAGAATCGTCAATGTACGACAATGATGGGATTTTCCTCGTAAACCAAAAAAATTTGAGTTGTTTTTTTTTTTAAATTAGTTTTTTAATCAGCTCTATTTTCTTTTTTGCATAATCTAAACGAAACATATTAATGCACATTTACTTTTCATCTAAAGTATTCAAATATAAACAAATTTTAATTTCAATATATTATGATGAAAACCGATTATAACCTTGTGTTTGAGGGGTTTTCGTCCGACGTTTGCCGAACTGACGATGTGCGTGGGGTGTGGGTAACGACAGGTTATGTGGTAAACTTGCAAAGGAACTTGACCGTATTTTTGGTTGTTTTTGTCTTTGAATTGGAAAGTAAAGTGCGTGAAAGCGTTTAAAAGTGGCAAAAAGATAAAACCGACGTTAAGAACACGACGCGGCGAGGAATGTAAATGGAAAGCGATGTAAAGTTTGCAGGAATGTAAATTGCAGGGAATTTAAAGTTGCGGGAATGTAAATTGCAGCAAAGTAAAATGCGTTGGAAAGTAAATTGGAAAGCGTAAAAATTGCATTGAATTTAAAGGGGTGGAAGGCTGAGGTTCTTTACAATGACGTTTCTCCGTCAATCTGCTTTGGTGAGATGTGTAGGATTTTGGCCAATGTGTGTCAACCTAGCAACCGACCCTGATTACAACCTAAGGACTTCCTATTTATAGGCATATGAATCCACTAACTATTACAAATTATTTCCGCATGTTCTGCCTAACTGCAGAAGTCACGATCTAAATAACTACCCACTACGCTATCCCCCACGATGCAACTGCCCACGTCGTGGTTTGGGTTTCATGGATACCTTGTCGAGCCTTCCTATGATGTCGAGACCCCATACGGCAAGTATTCTTCTTCGGCTGAAATAAAGCAACTTAAACTCTTGTTTAAGTCCCTTTGTTGTCCGAAGCATTGACGTTGTTGTGCTCCTGCCTTTTGGTCCTGGGATGCCCACCGACATCAAGCTCATTTCGACAAAAAGGTCGTCTGTCGGAACAGGCTTCCGACCTACTGTCGGCCTCAGATGCACTCGATCGATATTGGCGACATGCTCTTTGATAACGACGTTTTACCACCAGTCGACCAAAGAGGTTGCCTCCAATATCTCTAGTAGAATGCCATCAGAGGTCTTTTCCTTTCCCTCTTTAAGACACCCAAAACTTGGCCCTAGCAAGGCACAAACCTTGGGCCATGGTGGATTACAAAGGTTTCACCAAGTCTTATGTATCAAATTCAATGCTTCCTCCAATTCGGATTTTCCACATTGATTCAACACACAAGAGGTGATCCCTATGTAATCCCACATGTTTGGTCTTTCGCCATTCATGAGGAAAAGGAGGGTATTTGGAGCAAAGATTTCTTTCTTTCGTTTTCAGCTCCCGAATCCCTTAATCCCACATGTTTGATCTTTCATGAAATCAGATCATATGGGTTCTGGAATCTTTTCTCTTCCTTCCAAAACTCGTGAAGCGGGGCCATTATTTCCTCCATATTCTCTCATGGCTTTACCAGTTTCTGAAGTGGAGAATTTATAGCCAGCGGCCATGGACCGCATTTAATGCTGTCATAATTACTCTTCCGTTTCCAATGTTGACATGGCTGCTCTGACTTCCTCTTTTCCCACGCCATTATACCTTCGACACAGACCTCTCCTTTCGTTTCTTTCTTCTATCGACACACGTACACGTCATTCGAAGTCACTTTTAAGTCGTGAGACTTAAGTACACCTCCCTCGACATCACTTATGTCGTCGATACGCTCCCTTTTGTCGAAATCGACCCCTTGTTGCATCACACGTTCACTTTCTTCGAAGTCACTTTTAAACAAAAATGTTTAAGTACACTTCCGTCGACGTCACTTATGCGTACGACTTTCTTGCCCTTTTGTCGATTTCAACTTCCAGTAAACACCTTGGTAAATCAAATGCAGTACAACTTATTTTTTTTGTTTTTGTTTAACTAGCTTGAACCCAGATATGTTTTGATTAATTCAGTTTATGTTAGCTTTGTATTGTTATGAACTGAATCGGTCAAACTCGTACCCCTTTACTCTAAAATAAATAATAATAATAATAATAATTTAGAAGTTAATTACATCTATTCAAAACTTTTAAAAGTACAATAAATAATTGAAACCATTATATCAATTGATAATTTTACAACAAAAAGATTCATATACTGCGTGATTTTCTTTTGCATATGGGAGATGTTATTAATACCCATTTTATTATTACTCACACCTAGTTTTTATAATTTTTTTCATTTATTTACCAATATTACCCTTATATTACTATCTACACACTTATATCTAATACTCAAACACCAATCATATTATTTGCACCCATAATCCCAAAAACCTAATACTTACCCAATTATACTAGTCACACTCACCACCCTCTCAAAAATTTTGCTCACCCAAAACTTTTCAAAACCTTGCTTAGACATGGAAATGGATTCTTTGCGGTCATACTTGTGACTGTATGAAATCCTAGCCTTTAAAAATAATTTTTTTTACAATTAAATTTTAAAGAAAAAATAATGCATGTATTTTCAGTCCTTGGATGATTGACTGCATGATGACTTTATCAAAAGATGAAGTCAGAGAATCCAGGTCGGTCATGATGTAGCTTTGGCACTTGGCAAGACTAAGAGCATTACCTAATTCTAAGGACATTTTTTTATGGCAAGACTCATACAGATGATTCACAAGGATTATCCAAGAGAAGTGTTTAAGTGATGTTGGATTATTCCTTGATGCATAAGTAGCAAACTCTAGTATTTCATGCTTTTTTAACACCCCGATTTAGCAACTTGAATATCTTTTATTAGTAAAAATCTGAGAAATTTTTTTTCATTGGTGATGTGGACATGCGTTCATTCTCATAAAGACATTTTCTCTTTAAAACATCTCTTTATAAAAATAATTCATTCATGTCCCACATCACGCATCAAGTTCCAAATCGAGATGTTACCAACATCACGCTTTGAAACTCTTTCTCCCTTTTTCATAAAGTAGTTCATTTGCAAAAATAACCCTGGTTTTATAAATAACATCCCAAATCCAGTCACATCCATCAGGGTAATAAATTTTCCAGAACATATTGTTTCTTAAACTGTTACATCAGGGTAGAGCCATTTCATCTTAGTACGTCTCAGAAGAATGCATTACATATGAAAAACATAACTAAAACCTACACTACGGACCATCGTCTTCACCGGGCACTCCTACCAGCTCGAAAAGCTCCTCCGCATCTTCAAATCTCTCTTCATCATCATCGGGAAACATTGGACTCAATGTACACTCCTGGTCCGTCAGCGCTAGCTTACTCATCATGTCTCGCACATTCGACCCCGCAAGGGTGAACAGTGGATCAATAACCTCCAGATCGATAGATCCACGTCATTTCCAACCTGCTGGAGTCAATTCCCAGTTTCCGTCATCCAATGGGCACATAGAGATCCTGATGCTATACGCCATCTGCGATTACGTGGTATCGGATACCGACAGAAGAATAGGGTAGATTAGAGAGTGAGCGATCCCAAACGATTTTTCGTCGATGGGTGAAATTACAATAGGCACAAATATTGAGACAAGCACACAATAAAAACATATCAACAATCACATACACAACATAATTCACCTCATCATCATCAATATCATCATTGTTACACATCGATACTTTCATTCGTGTCATTCTCTCTTTTCCTCATTCATCTCTTTCTTTACTTGTTTCACAATGCCACATCACAAACTCTTAATCATAACAACGTCACATCCTTGGTCTTATCCATACTTCCTTGCTTGACCTTTTCAATTTCCTCAATCAAAATCCTCGTTATATTTTAATTCCTTCTTCTAATAGTCTTTTCAATAATGTGAATTACTTCGTTAAGTTTTATCAATTCGCATCCATCGATGACAGGGGAAAAATTAAAGAAATGTCATCGAGGATTAGTTAGCAAACACACATCTCCTCCAATCCTCCCAAGCCTAATCGGAAGCAAACAGGAATACAGGAACCGTAACCCACGCAGGTCGAACAACCGAGAAAATCCAACAACATCTATATTTGTCAAGGCCATAACCGTACGGGCCGACCATTATGACAATTAGCATTTTCTGCGACATTGCAAGGGCCCAACACTAATCGACTACCCGCCTTGTTCAGGTTCCCTCTCACCGTTCCAAACTTGATCAAGGGGGTGACAATACTTTTCTAGTTCCGGGTGCAAAATACGCTACGGTCCATTGGATATTAATCTCCGATCACATATAGACTCGTTCTGTCTAGAAGAGCACTTTAGGTTAAATGATGTTTCACCGTCATCACCCTCCCCTATCACAATCACTCACCTGAGTATCCGCAGATAAACAGGGTATCTTCCTCTCCACTACTTCACACTTAACTTGTCGCGTCATATAATGTCTTTTAATGTCTTATTAGTATTTTATTAATCCTAAGGTATGGACGAGTCACCCTTGTTCATCTCTTCGGTGAACCTTGACCTCTAATCGCATCTTTCACATTAACGCTTCCTCATTATTTCATGTTCCTCATAGAAGCCGAACTCAGCAGGGAGTTCCTCAATCCGGCAGGCGCGTCACGTCAGTCGTGCACCTCGGGGAGTTCCTCGATCTGACACATGTCAGGATACTCCTTTCGTTGGGCGGTACATACGCATTCCTAGTTTTAATTATATATGCCTCATCATTTCTTTCCTTGCACTTCCATGTCCAAGATTTCAGAGCTTATCAACACAACGCGTTATTATCAAGAATCTTTTCCTTTTCATTGCTTACTTCAACATTATCACATTATTCTCATCAACAACATTATTATTTTCCATAATTTCCATTGTCTCACTTAATTTTCATCATGGATTAATCATACAAACATCTCACCAAGTTCCAGGCATTAACATTATCAGCATATATAAAATATTCATCATGCATAATTAATAAAAGCGAATCATATCATTATGACATATTCACATTAATAACATCATGCATCATAAGGTGTGTGGTTCTAGTCTCCTTCGTATATGTGGCTGCACACGCAAACAATTGTCACGATACTGTTGACCCAGAGACCACTAGGTTCCGATCTTTGAGATGATACAGAACGTCGCAATATTTTACCTAAATACCACATTGTCTGGAGAAAGCCCCTCTCTCACCTCAAATCCAACAAATATTCGTTAGAAACTGATGCGGGTTCTCCAGTCTGACAGCAGCTTCAAGATCCCGACTTGCAAATCCCTTGCTAAAGACAACAACAACAACAACTAAGCCTTTGTCCCACTAGGTGGGGTCGGCTACATGGATCAAACGACGCCATAAAGGCCTATCATAAATCATGTCTTTTGATAAGGCATTGATTGCCATATCCTTCTCAATTGTTTCGCCTATAGTTTTTCTAGGTCTTCCTCTTCCTCTAGCCCTTGATAAAGACAATACACATAATTATTACAAGGTCATTCAACTAACATTCATGCTCAATATCGAATCATTTTCAGAAAACCCGATTTATTCCTTGTCGGCAAAATCACAAAAGAAAACCTTTACTTTCTCAAATCAAATCCAACTTTTGAACATACTTTAAATACTTCAAAATTATTCTAAAAGAATTAACAAAACACTTTAAAGCAAATACTTTAGTTGCTGGTCCATTCCGGACAGTCAACTAGCCGAAACCCGAAAACGTCGAAAAACATCACTTTTTCAATCCGACTTTTCTCTAAATCGAATACCCTCGAAAAATCAAACTTTAAATCAATTGCAAACATTTTTAGAAGTGATGCACAAGTTAAATCAACGCTGGACAGCGGAGAAATAAACTCAAAATCACTTTTTCGCAAAATCCGAAAACACCGAAAAATCGTTCTTTAATGCATTTAATACTTTTCGTTAAAAGGAACACTCAAAAAAATTTATTTTCAAACATAACATTATGAAATTGAATAGGGCAGCAACCAATAAGCTCAACACTTTTTCAATTAAACAAACTCTTTTCAAAAATCAATTAACTTCAAAAGATCTAATACAACACCGTAACTCATTAATTAACTCATTTTCCTTCAATTCCTTTATCAAACAAGCAATTCCAAAACACTTAAACAAAAAAGTTCAATTAGCATGCATCACATAAAACAATCCATTTGGCACATAGCACATAAAACAGTCTCAAATCATAATTTCAAACCAAAAGCCTAGACCAACACACCATAAACAATTACCTTGCAAACTCATTCATGCATAGCCTAAGCATATCATCGAATAATCACTCATTCAGTTATTTCAAGGCATCATTATCATTATACAAATCCAGTCAAGTCAAAAAAACGCACAAAAGTTCACACATGTCCAGAAAGTATCTAATTGAGCATTAGTTTGATTACGGGAAAAACACAAAAGATAAAATCCAAAACCATATCAAATCAATTAATTTAAATCACAAATTTGCGGAACACATACACATATATCAAAGTTCAACATATAAAATTTTTAAGTCATTTAAACATTCAGAACCTAAGTTTCAAATCAAATTTTGCCTTTAAATCTAAGCAGGTCTGTTGCTCACTTGAGGCTAAAATGTCATAATTAAAAATAGTAAATTAACTCCGAATAGCATGAAAATTGGTACAAATATTCCTTATAAAGTCTAGAACATCTCATAAAATTTTCATATTATTTGGAGTTGTTTAACTCATACTTTTTCAATTAATTTTAGCACTAAGTCTGAAAAATATGAACCAATTGGTTCATTGTTTTTCCATTAGAAAAATTATCAAATCAACTCCAAATCTCCTCAAATTTTACATAGAATATACAGATATGTTCAGGAGGCTACCATAAAAATTTCAAATCATTTGAAATAGGTTAAGTTCAAAAATTATGTTCACTTTCAATCCGAAAAGCTTATTTTTCCGAAATCTTTTTTACCCATATGAATTCAATACACTTAGCAAACCAATTCCAAAAATCACATAAAAATTCAGAGGCACTAAAATTAGCATCACCAAAACAGTGACCAAGTTTCATGGTCATTTAACTTGAGGAAACAATTTTTTTCTAGTCTTTTGCCATTTAAAATACAAGTTTTCCTTAAACATTCCTTAACAACCAAAATTCATTTAAAATATCAAAATACTTCCAAATCACTTCAAATTTTTCAGAACACCATGGAATAACATCAAGGACAACATATCAAATTTTCAAGGCAATCGAATTAGCACAACTATCATTTAGCAAAACCTCCTACAAACTAAGGCAATAAGCTTAAAAATTCATCATAGATGCATCATATTATTTTCTATTCCATTCTCCCACATGCAGTCCCTGAATGATTTTGTTTCCTACTTTAAACACACCTTATCATGTACCAAAATCAATTTTCCAGCCACACAATTAGCTCATGCAAATAATCACTTTTCAAAATCAATTTAATTCATTTCCATGCCTTAACCTAATTCACTTTCTCACCAATAATCAAACTCATTTCAATTCAATTAACTATTTTCATTCAAGCCTAGTTCTAATGCACTTAATCAAATAATCAAAGATCATAAATAAATTTCTATACTCAAGCATTCCATACACAAAACCGAATAGCACATGCACACACATAATTACACATAATCAATTCCTCAATCATTTTTCTTTCAAAAACCGAATTAATAATCATGAAAACTCTTTTCTTGAAAAAAAACACTGACATGTATAATCAAATCAATTTATTTCCTTAACTAACATACTTAGGCGGAATTATACATAGAAAAATTTAGGGATTTTCATACAAATAAACCAACACACTAACATACACTAAAAATCTATTTTATTAATTCATTCAAACATAAATCAAGGCATTTAAATAAAACCAAATCATTTGAACCAAATCAATAGGGAAAACCATATAGACCTAGCATCATCATGCATGTCCATTTTGTTTCTTTTAAACTTAGATTCTAACATGCATGTAACTAAAAATCAAAGATCAAAGCTCAAAACTAATCAAACACCAAAAATCAATTTTTATTTCCCTCTTTTTCATCTTGGCCGAATCATTGCTAAGGAAAATGAGAAATTTTCGCACAATAAAACAACATATAGACACATGTTTTAAGTCAATAAAAATCAAAGTTTAATCCTTTATTTTAAGCATAACAATAAGAAAGCTTAACAATAAGAAAGCACTCTTGCCATTGTCCACGCGTTCCTACAGTTTCTATTCTTTAAGTCTATCTTTTGGTCTTTAATTAACAAAGTTTCCTTCTATTAAATACTCCCTTCGTCCTAAAAAGTTAGTAATTTTTTGAAAATTCAACAAAAATAAGGAAACATGCTATTAATGCATTGTCCCCAAAATCAACCAATTACCAAAGCAAGTATTTAATACATGTTTCCTCAATTAACCAATCATAGATATACAATACAATTTCAATTTTTTTATTCACTATTTTAACTTTGATTTGGGACAAAAAAATTTCATGTTTTTTACTAACTTTATGGGACGGAGGGAGTATTATCAAGCCAGGTGTCATCTTCATCTAGTATCATTCTAGACACCTACTCCCTCCGGCTTGAATTATAAGCAACAAAAAAAAACATACTCCCTCTAGCTCGAATTATAAGCAACAAAAAACATACTACTCTTGGTTTAAAATATAAGCAAAACTGTCCGCTTAAGACAGCCCAGTTGGTGGCTGCAGGGACACTTAGGATTTTCCCCTCCCCCAGGTCATGGGTTCTAGTCCCAGACCTCCCATGTAAACAAAAAAAAAATATAAGCAAAACTAACTAACTTTATTAAATTTTGTTTCATTCTCAATGTCACTTTCCTAAAACATTTCTAGAAAATTGTAATCTGAATTAATTTTTGTTTAATTCCCAATACTACTTTCCAAAAATACCTCTATTTTTTATAAATTTGAGAAAATTAAAAACAATCAACAAAACTCCTTAATAAGCGTAAAAGTGGTTAAAATTGCTTATAATTCGAGCCGGATGGAGTATTTCTCTTGATTTAAAATATAAGCAAAATTAACTAACTTTATTAAATTTTGTTCCATTCCTAATGCCACTTTCCTAAAACATCTTTAGAAAATTGTAATCTTAATTAATTTTTGTTTCATTCCCCATAATACCTCTATTTTTTATAAATTTGAGAAAATTAAATACAATCAACTAACCTCCTTAATAAACGTAAAAATGGTTGAAATTGCTTATAATTCGAGCCGGAAGAAGTAAGTCAGAAACACTTTTACCCACATTATAAGAAATCGAACACAACCTCGAGAAAAGCTCCTTAAAATATGTAGTCCCAGTCACTGATCGTCTTCCTAGAATCTCGTGGAATTGCCACAACCAATATGCCTCGTTGTGCAATGCTTGAACGGTTGAACCAATCATGCATAGAGCCTCTCACCCCCGGTTGCAAATGGATCGGATTTCTACCAAGCAGAACCTCTATCCACCACCAATGAATTACATGGAATAAAATTACTGTAATATACTTCTCCTTACATTTTTGTACTTTAAAATTCTTGCATGCAGTCTAAAAAAATACTACCTCCGTTACTTTTTAACTGTCGTTTTTTTAGAGTTATTTTGTTTTTTTTATCTGTCATATTGAGAAATTCAAGAGTGTAATAAATTCAAGAGTGTAATAAATGCTATTTAATAAGTCTTGGTTTACGTAAGTAGTGGAGAAAAATTAATGATTATAGAAAGAGAAAGGGTATAATGGGAAAAAACATAATTAATGTATTGGAAATGTAAGTAATGATTGATTTTCTTAAGGAACGTGTTTTTTTTTAAATATGACAAATAAAAAAAAACGGAGGAAATAATAAAAAATTCTTATGCATTATTTGTTTTGCCGATATCCATCATACATTTCAGTAATGTAAGCTGCAAGTGACGATTGCATTATTTTCAAGTGATAAAATAAGGTGCATATATATCTGCGCATCTTCATAAAACCATTTAGCTTAGCTTTATCCAAGCGATGGACTCGATTCAAATAAAAGCTTGGAGGTAGTTTTGCGAGGAACACAATTGTATGATTTTGCTTTGTGGTGTTTTTATCCTTAGCCATGTATTGGTACTTTCACTATAATTGTCTCTTAATTCCTGTTCAAGTTCATTAAGTTTATTGGATTGAGCATTCTTTGTGCCCTATTAATATAATTCTTTTACTTATAAAAAAAAGGCTTATTTAAGTTTTTGGTCCCCGAAAGTTACCGTGTTTTGGTTTTAGTCTCTATCTTTTTATTTGACCGGTCCTAATCTTTAAAAGTTAAAAAAAATTTGGTTTTGGTCCGTGCCGTTAAATTTTGCCGTTAACGCTGACGTGACAAACAGAATTTAAAAAAAATAACAAAAAAATAATTAAATTATAAAATAAAAAAATTAAAAAAATTATTTAAGTTTTTGGTCCCCGAAAGTTGACCGTGTTTTGGTTTTAGTCCCTATCTTTTTATTTGATCGGTCCTAGTCTTTAAAAGTTCAAAAACATTTGGTTTTGGTCTCTACCGTTAAATTTTGCCGTTCATGCTAACGTGACAAACATAATTTAAAAAAAATAATTAAATTTATAAAAAAAATTTAAAAAAACCCCCAAAACCCGTACCCAACCCCACCCCACCCACCCTCCCCTCTTCCTCTCTCTCTCCCTCAATCACTTGGCTCTCTCCCTCCCTCACGCCACCGCTCTTCCCTCTCTCAAGAACACAAATCGCGTCTCTCTCACCCCTCACCAAGGCCTCACGGCCTCATCTCTCTCACTCACGTTTTCCCTCTCCTTGCATCTTCCCTCTCTTCTTCCCTCATCAAGGCCTCTTCCTTCATCTCGAATCGACACATGCATGTTAGATATTTATCTAATTTATGAGCCTACATATATCATTGATTATGTATTATATGCTATCATAAAGATTTAGCTCTATTAAAGTGATCTTTTAAGGCTTAATGTATTGGGATTGAGGACTTCTTATTTGGTATGGATTTAATAATGTGTAGATACCCAAGTCTTATTTCTATATTGTTGATGGGCCGAAATAGAAATAAGAAAGTTCAATAGTTATAACCCTTCACGAAAGGCTATGAACTTATTATAAATAGGTTATGGTCCCCAAGTCATATGTATCCAATTCCATTCTCTAACATTCCATCATTAGAAAGGATCCAGAGCAATTGTGCATGATGACTTGGAAGACCAATCAACCTTCATATTCTTCCATGGATATGGATTTCGATACAAGATGAAGGACAAGTGCTTAAGTTCATCAGATCCTTCATGAATATATACAGGTACGCTTCCGCTTCATTCCTTCTTGATGATTTGACATGAATGTGTCTTGGTTAGATAATATGTTTTTATCTCTTTAGTATATATGCCATCAATTTTCCAACAATGCAAGCTCACAAAGTGATGTCTCTTCCCTCACAAATCACGCCCTTATAAAGCTCCGATCGGCACATGCAAGCTTCTGCATCTCCGATTTGGGATTATATGATGTATTTTTGGAATTGACGGTGGAGAACGGTGGATCTCCATGGTGCATCTCCGATTTGGAATTGATTCTTTTTTTTTTTGTGGATTTTATCATTTCCTTTTCATTATTGATTTGTATTCTTAATCTAAATTTATGGAATTGACGGTGGAGAACGGTGTATTCTGATAGCAAATAATAATATAGGCGGTGGTGGCAGATTGGCAGTGGAGAAAGAGAGAGGAAGAGGGGAGGGGATGGGTGGGGGGGGGTCATGGGGGAGAGAGGGAGAGGAAAAGGGGAGAGTGGGTGGGGTGGGGTTGGGTTGGGTACGGGTTTCATGCGGGGGAGAGAGAGGAAGAGGGGAGGGTGAATTGGGTTGGGTACGCGTTTTTTTTTCGGGGGGTTAATTTTTTAAATTTTTTTATAAGTTTAATTATTTATTTTATTATTTTTTTTAAAATTTCGTTTGTCACGTCAGTATTAACGGCAAAATTTAACGACAGAGACCAAAACCAATTTTTTTTTAACTTTTAAGGACTAGGACCGATCAAATAAAAAGATATGGACTAAAACCAAAACACGGTCAACTTTCGGGGACCAAAAACTTAAATATTTTTTTTTAATTTTTTAATTTTTTAATTAATTTTTTTATCATTATTATTTTTTTTAAAATTCCGTTTGCCACGTCAGCATTAACGGAAAAATTTAACGGCAGGGACCAAAATCAAATTTTTTTAACTTTTAAGGGCTAGGATCGGTCAAATAAAAAGATAGGGACTAAAACCAAAACACGGTCAACTTTCGGGGACCAAAAACTTAAATAAGCCAAAAATATGTTTCTTTTGATTAAAAACTAAACAAAGAATATAGGCATATATATATATATATACACACACACATTTAAAATAAATATAAACACACATAAATAAATATATATATGGAATTTGGAAAAGAAATTTTATTTTAAGTTAGCTTGATATTGACTAAATTATGAAATGTGAATTCTGAGGGTTCAAGTTTAAATTGTTTGAAATGTCCTCCATTTGTGATATATTTATCTAATGCATGCCCTAAATAATTTGCTAAAGATCAGCCAATGTTTGTTTGGGGAAAAAACATAGGCATTTATAATTTCACTTTTATTTTTTTTAAATTTCTATCTTCTTTTTATCAAAAAAAAAAAAAGGACAAACTTTGATGCATAGAGTTGTTATTAATTTTTTTTATTAACTCGGGCATAGTTTAGGAGACTCAAATTTTTACTTGGTATCCTATGTGTTGGAAATCTCACATCGCCTCATAATATGTAACATGGTTTAAATATCTGTTGGGCTACTCCTCTCATTGCCAATTTGTTTTGAGATGAAACCTTAACATGGTATCAGAGCTAGAGCCCAACTTCTATCCGATTGTTATGGGCCTGGTCCGACAGGTTTCGTTGGAGGTATCCCACATCGCTTACCTCATAATATATGACATGGTGTTGGAAGTCCCACATCGCCTACCCCGGCAGGTTTCGTTGGAGGTATCCCACATCGCTTACCTCATAATATATGACATGGTGTTGGAAGTCCCACATCGCCTACCTTGGTATGGGTCAATAGATGCCCTTTGCCTGGTCCGGCAGGTTTCGTTGGAGGTGGCGTGTTGAAAGTCCCACATCGCCTACCTCATAATATATGGCATGGTGTTCGAAGTCCCACATCGCATACCTCATAATATATGGCATGATTTAAATACTTGTTGGACTACTCCTCTCATTGTTAATTGGTTTTGAGGTGTCATTTGGAGTTCAATTTTTTTTTCCATGTTAATGCACGTGTTTAACATTAGTAAATTGTTTTGTAAACCTAGTCTCGATAGGTAACTTTAACTTTTAAAAATACTTTGCGTTATAAAAATTAAAGTTGTTCGGATTTATTCTACATGTAATATTATTTTTAAAAACATTATTGAAATATAAAAGATAAAGTAAGAATGACCAAAAGAAATAAAACAACAGAGCATAATATTAAACATAATATTCAGAACTATATTGTTCTGGTTGATTGATGTTTAAAACAGACCAGACCATACTTTGTTTCAGTAAAACACTTAGGCCATAATAACTGAAACGACAATGACATGGACTAAATCACATAATATTCAAACGAAAGCCAACCGAACAAGAAATTATTACATGGTCCTTGATCAATGATTCAGTATACACAATTTCAATTCATCGTTGATTTAGAATTAACGATCTTTTGATTTTAAATCACTGATATACGATGATGAAGATGTGTATTGAACCATTATTTCAGAAGGATGTAATAATTTTTTTATTGGCGACATAGACTAACTGACAGACGGACGGACGACGAGACTCATCAAACTTATGCATCAGACACACATGGTGTTAAAAGATCAACCATGTGCCATATTATTTCATTTATTCATTAATATCTTTCTGATCCTCTTCAGACGACAGGCTCAGCTTTGACCACAACATCATCGTCTTCCTCCGGTGGTGGTGGAAGATTCAGATCGAAGAGGAATGGACGCGGTGGTGGCAGTGGCGGCGGCACTGGACCAATGCCAGAAGACTCAGAAGAAATAGATCCAGCAGCAGGAGCAACATGAGGCAATTCAGCAGGAGCAGCATTTGGCAATGCAGTTTCTTCCTCAGCAGGAGTACCTTGTTGAATTGCAATGGGAGAAGGGCATGCAGCAAATGGAGGAGGCATTGGGACCTCATCAAAGATGATCTTGTTCTTCCTCCTAGGGTTAGGCACAAGATGGGTATGTTTTCCATCATATGTAGCAACCACGTATCTTGGATCATCCACAGCCCTTTCCACATGTTTCCTTATAGTACATCCAACAAAATTGCATCTGTAGTAGCACCTGAAATTAATATATAGATTCATCAATTCATATTTTGTACCTTTTTTTTAAAAAAAATTATACAAACTTAACATTAAAGACAAAGTATAAACGGCACTTCAACTACCCTTATCATATAAACAATTTTATATATATACCTAGGGCCGTGTGGATTGCCTTTGAGCCTCTTTTGACCATACTTGCGCCAGGAGTAACCATCAGAGGGTATATCATCTTCGCTCTCAATTCGAATCACACTTTTGAGAACCTTTGCATCCCTGGCCTTGGCTTGGGGCAAATCACGTTGGACGCTTGTGCTATCTCTTTTTCTGTGATAAATAAAAAAAATTAATTAATTAATTAATTGGTAGTATGATCTAATATAATATATTATTTTGCTTATAAAAAAAATATACAAATGGTGATAAATGATATATTGACAATGTAAAAGATTTAAAAAAATTGCTTTATATAATAAAATGTGAGAAAAACAAAATTGACTATAACTACATATAAATGGCCCAATATGCAAGATAAAAAATTAGGTGTTACTACCCTGCAATCAAAAATTGAATGGTTGCTATGCAACCCATTGTTAAACAAATAAAACCTTGCCACCTAAGACATGTATGCCACATCATTACTTAAATTAGTCAAAATTAAGTTTTGCAATTTAGTCTAACATAAAAATTAGATTATTGTAATTTAGTCCTTTTGTACTTAGACAAATTATAAATTTTAATTTTTTTTATATAAAAAAAATTCTTAAACCCAGAACTCATCTTCACTTCTCAAAGGACTAAAATTTTAATTTACTATTTAAGTTGGACCAAATTGCAAAAAATTAAATTTCACTACTTCAAATGATGACATGACACAGATAAATTAAATGACAACTTTCTATTGATTTAAGAGAAGGTTGCATGACAACACTCCAATTTTGAATTGCATATTAGAAATCTCCTGAAAATTATTTAGGGGCCACATAGCCATTTCAAAAAAAATCATACATGTTAGATTTATTTATTTTTTTTTAAATTTTGATTATTCAAATAATTAATAAAAAAATCCAATAAGTAAAGTTAAGAGTATATAACCTCTTTCTACATGACCCAATTTCAGGTACATTCTCAGCAGCATGACCATTAGCATTATTAGCATCAGCATGAGGTTCCTTTATTTGAACCGATGGCTTCCTTCCAAGGTTGCTAGCAAATCCAGATCCATTAGGAAAGAGTTCCACTTCAAAAGAATGCAGTGGCTTCACATTGTATGTTGCTCTTGGATCAGGGTGTTTAGTCACAATTGCAATCAGCTTTCCTGCTTGGTCCTTCCAAGCAACACTTTGATTGGGAGGCAAACAAATGAAACGGCCCAAATTTGGTTCAATCTGGACACCACGCAGAACATCTTTCTTTGGTGATGCACCACTTCCACTTGATTCCCCAAGAGGAAAAGGTCTAGGCAGAATTGGTACATTGCCGCCTTTTCCTTTGCTAGGAGTAAGTAGAGTTGTTGCATCAGAAGGACGTGCAATTCTTGGTCCTCCATTTGCCCGATTATAATACGCACCAGCAGGAACCTAATTAATATATTAATTCAAACATAACAAATTAATAATTAGACATTAATGTATTTGTTTAGTAATGTTGGATTATTTGGATATAAATAATAATAACAATGCAATAACCATAGTAACCAATTGTTTTTTTTCATGAAGTGGGGTGGATTAAATGATTATTGTTAAAAAATTAAATATTTTACTCCCTCCGATCCTATATATAAGCACATTTTGAAGAATTTTTTTTGTCCTTAATATAAGCCTCATTTTCAATTTCCAATAGCATTAATTACTTCTTTTCCACAAACACCCTTATTTACTCAACACTTTTTAGATTTTCAATAATAATATAGGAGTACTTTTGAAAATGTATATCAAAAATTTACATTTTCAATATCACTAACAATATTAACTAACTTTCTTAAAGGGAGTAAAATTGGTCAAATGATACTTATATAAGGGACCAGAGGAAGTAAGAAGCTATTTAAATCTAAATCCACTCGAGTATATGCAATAATTTAGAAAAATCTATCTAAATGGTTGAGTAAATAAATTCAATGTAGATAGAAAGCATATTTGGAACTTTTTATAATAATAAAAAAAAGTTTTGTTATTTATTAAACGGTTTTATTAACCTTAGTCCTAAAGGTTGATGATAAGAACTCATAAGGGGATAAATTTAATTTTATTAAAAAAAATAAATGTAAAATCTTTTAGTTCTTTCAAGATAACATTTTTCAATAAAACTTATCCCTTCTAGGAAGAGTTAAGGTTAAGAAAACCCTTTATTATATAAAAAACTTAAAAGTTTATTGTTAATTGTAAAAAAAAATTAAAGCAATTAACTCTTAAATATTAAATATATATTTTTTTAGATCGACTTTTTATTTTAATTAGATTACTTATAAATTACTCTTAAAACAATGAATAAAAAATCTTTATAAAGATTATAATTGATGTAATCAACATCTATCGTTTGTAAATGTTTCAAGTTAAGCTTTAATGCTGAAATGACACTAACTTTCACTTTCTTCCTATCAAACCACATTCAAATGAGAATTATCAATTTTCGTTAGGCAAAAATGTTTCGTATTTGAGAATACAAATAACACTGTTGTTTTTATTTTGCATGGTGCATATATATGTGGAAAAATTAGTAGAGAAAGTATATATACACAGTCCAAAGCTGACCTTTATTAGTAGTACGAAATATTTATCATAATTTAAAAATTAGCATTATTGAGATCAAGAGAAATCAAAGGGACTTGTATATATATACCTGAGAATTAGGGATCATGCGATTGGCAGAAGAATGTAACATAGAGCTTAGATTGAAGGCAGGGAAACTCGAAAAGCCTCCTCTACCAGCATTGTTGCTGTTGGCATCATCCTTGGCACTAGAATACTTAGGTTGACTCATGATGTTGCAACAAAGTTTCTAATCTTTTGCTCTACAATATTTTAACTCAAATGTTTCAATGATGGATGAGAATGAACGTCACCCTTGCCTCTCTTTAAATAAGAAGCTACCACCTCAGTTTAGTGTGCCCGCAACATACGAGTAAAGGGGTGTTTGGGAGTAAGGATGGAAATTCTGAGCTGTACGTGTATACGCATAGAGCAGCTGGAGGGGTTGGTGTAAATTATATTCATTAAATTAAATTCATTAAAGAAGAAAAAAAAACATTAAATGAATTATTGGAAATTAACATGATTATCACAAAGTGTAAATTTTAATATCGGCTTAAATATCAAAATGGTCCCGGTAAATATTGACCATTTTGAAATTGGTTCCTGCAAAAAAAAAAAAAAATTTTGGTTTTGGTCACTACATTTACAAAATGTTTTGGTTTTAGTCTCCTATGATAAATGTGGATGAAAAACACCGAAAACATGATGTATTACATTCTATGATGACCAATTAATTTTAAGGATAATATTTTTGTATTAATTCTCAAGGGTAAAAAGACAACTTTCATTGTGTAAGAAAATCAATTGAAAAACCATGACACTAGAAGGATCAAAACCTATGAAATCTAATAAAAGTGGGACCAAATCAAACTAGCTACCAACATAATTATGGGATCAAAATTTAACATGATGGGTCAAAAGCAAAACATTTTGTAAATGTATGGACTAAAACCTTTTTTTTTTGTTTGCAACGACCAATTTCAAAGCAAATAATATTTACATGGACCATTTTAGTATTTAAACCTTTAATCTTTAAAACATTCTTAAGACAATCAAATAAGATATGAAACTTTCTTAATCTTCGTGATTAAGATTGAGGATAAGAGACTATAAAAAGAGTGTTTTTACATTGAAAAAATAAATATAAATCTTTAAAGAGATAATGGACTTAGTTTCCAATGATTTTTTTTTTTTACTATTTTTTTTACTTTTTATAGATTAAGCACACCAATAAATATTATGAAGACTAATAATATATATATGTTGGACATTTTAAATTTTCAGAACTTAATTTTTTTTAGGCAAATGCTAACAAATGTCCTTAATGCACTTGTTAAGTAACCAAACCTAATAAAAATTCATGGAAAAATGTAGTTTTTGGTATTCTCGAAACATGAAAAAATATGCATTTATGACTGTATTTTTATTTTTAATATTCTTAACAAGTGCTCGTAAGGTACTTGTTAGCAAGATTTTTTTTTAGAAAATTAACTTGATGATGTATATCTTTAAAGGATAAAATTGACATTTTACTCTATAATCAATTGGTTTATAAATATATAAGGAAAAGCATTTTATAAAATTAACGTTATTATGTAAAAGGAAAAATAATTCACATTCATTTTATATAATTAATGTTATATCATTTATACAAACAACTTTGGACATTTTTTTTGGAAAAAAAAAGAGGGACTCACATTTTAACTTTCAGTCTACTCAAAAAGAAAGATGTTATCAATGTTTTTTTTTAAAAAAAAAAGAAAAAGAAAAAGTGGAAAAAAAGAGGGATATAAATAAAAAAGTGTGATAATATCATCACTCAAATATAAATTAATATGTGAATATATTGGGATTTTAAGTATGATATATGTGTGTTTGTTATAGTTGTTAAAATGAGATTATAATTATTTTTTCTATGATTATAATCTGTTAAAATTATAATATGTTTATGTTTGGGTATCTTAGCTGAAAAATAAATTTAAGCTAATCTGTTTTGTTTGGATATTATAAAGAATATTATTTTTACTAAGTAAATTACAAGAAAGGGTATGATGTGACAAGTAGATAGTTAATGTGTTGGAGTGATAAGAGTAAAATAGAAAAATTACATGAATCTAAAAAATAATCTTTATAAAATAAAAAAAATCTCCTGCTACCATGAGGGAGCTTATAGATTTTAATTATTTTTCCAAGAATATAAACTAAAATTATAATTTGTATTGCAAACAAGCACATTAGCTTATAATTATTTAAAAAAAAAAAGCTAAAACAATAATTTTCAGCCAAACCAAACATGAAATCATAGATAAGTTGAAGTGGATATAAGTGTCAAAAGTCATGGATCTAATGTTTTAAATTTCTTTTATTTATGTGGGATAGAACAATATTCATTAAATAATTTATATATATTTTTTAGAAAAACATTAATTGATTAATAATTTTACCAAAGTTAGCAATCGAGAAATACTTTATTATTTAAGGAAAAAAATTTAATGAATTTAAAAAGGCTTAATATTTACTAAAAATAAATTAATGAATTATGGGAAATGGTTTATAATTCATTAAAAGATTCATTAATTTAATGAATCAAAACTTAATTATTGAATTAATATTGATGATGGAAAAAAAATTTGATTCATTAATGAAATATTTAGATGAATAAATTAAAACTTTAAACTTTAAAAAGTTTTTTTTTTATATATAGGCAAAGTTTGTTAGAAGTCCTAGTGTCATGGACTCAAAGGATTCAAAGTCCTACGAAATTTTGATGATGTTAAACAAAAAACTAGAGAGGGAAAAAAGATTATGCAAGCATTCATGTCAAGTCTTTTTTTTTTTTAGAAATCAATGTAAGGTAAAGATAATTGTTTCCTTTTTGTAATAGGCCATATTTAGGACTTAGAGAAGTCTTTTTCAAAAACTATTTTGTGAAAATTGTTTTTTAAGCTCCGCAAGCACATGTGTTACGTCAAGTAGTAAAAAGTGTATCGTCTTCACAGAAATTTTGTTGTTAAGTACCGACAAATTACAAGTATAGATTATCTAAACCAATATTGTTGATATAAAAATAAAATAAAGGGTTGATTCAAGAAAATAAAAATAAAATAAATCTAAGGATTTGAAATAAGATTTAGATTATCTTTATCCTTTTATAATTTTTTCTGTATCCAAGTGTTGGACATAAATACTCCCTCTATTTCACAAGCAGTGTTTTTTAAGGCTATGCACGAGTTTTAAGAAATAGTTAAATGATGTAAAAATTTGGGGTATTTTGACTATAATGTCCCTATATAATCATTATTGAAGAGAGAGAAAGAGATTAGAAATGAAAAAGAGAGTGTAATAAATAAGGGTGTGTTGGAAAAAATAGCATTAATTATGTATTGAGTTTTGTAAAAGAACAATACATATGAAACATGAGACAAAAACTCTACGAACAGTCGAACACTGCATATGAAACGGAGGGAGTAGCAAAATAGGCCCAATAGGATATTAAAACTCTATTTTTGCTTATTTTTATTTCCAAACGCTTCTAGCATCAATCCATGATTTATTCCTTGACTTTTCAAATGTTTCAAGCTTCAAAATAATTATCTAAACATTAAAAGCACCAGAAATCTTTCCAAGTGAAATATGACCTAAAAGCATGCTAAATTATAATAAAATGCATGAATATGTATTAAAATAATTAGAGTTAATAGTCACATGGGTCCCTGAAAGATACATATTGGAATCAGTTAGGTCTCCGAAAAATTTGTGGAATCTCTTAAACTCTGCAAAGATCATTTTGGAATCAGTTAGATCTCTGAAAGATTCGTGGAATCTCTTAGACCCCCAAAGATCAATTTGACATCACGTCAGTCCTCCCATGAGGGACCTAACGGAATTCTACATGACATGTTAAATGTTTTGTTGGCCCAAACGTGACACCTTCTTAACATTCCAACATGGCATTGGCGCGAACAATGCATTTAATGTGCCAGTACGATTCCGTCAGGTCCTTCTTGACGAAATTGGATGTGGGGAACTATCGTGTCGCCAAATTGATCTTTGGGGAGTTTTAAGATATTCCACAAATCTTTCAGGGACCTAGCTGATTCCACGGATATCTTTTGGGGACCTACGTGACTATTAACTCAAATAATTACAAGCTAATAAGGAAGTACTATGCATGTTACACACACATCACTTTTCATGTTATATTCTTTGAAAATACTTTGAAAACCTCTAGAAAAGTTTTCTAGTTTATTAAAATAATATTTTACAAGTTTTTGCTAAAGTAATTAATTACTTGAGTAGATAATCGATTACTTTTGCAGTTTCATACAAAAACCAGAGAGCTCATAATCAATTATTAGGTATTGGTCAATTACTTTTGATTAAAGTAATCAATTACTTGCTCAAATAATCAAATTATAGATGTTGTATCATACAAAGAGACAGAGACTCTAGAATCGATTACTTGAAAGGATGTAATCGATTATTTGGGACAAACTAATCGATTATTGGTCCGAGGAATCGATTATTTCTGTTGCATCATACATTTGTCAAAGAGTAGCAAATCGATTACAGGAAATTGTGTAATCAATTACATTGATTAAAATAATCGATTACCCATGAAAGTAACCGATTACTTTTTTGAATTTTTTTCAAAAACAATTATGAATCAACAATTTGATATATTCCTGATCCTATTTCGTCTTATAATATGATGATCAAATTTTTCAAACATCATCCACTTATTCTTTTCAAAACCAATCATACTCTCATATTTTTTCAAATCCTAATTTTAGAGAGAAAATATTTTTCACGGTTCATCTTCTTCTTTTTCTCCATTCTCCGAGTTTTGGCCTAAGATTGAGTGAGATATATTACCTTGCCATTAGAGTGAGCTTCAATTTGTATATTTTCACTATAGATAGTGTTTCGTTGTTATTATTATTTAATCATTATGAAAGTCATTGTTGTAAGGGTTTGGTAACCCATAGCTTTTAGTGAGTAGTTCCCTAGGTTGAAGGTGTGGTACCTTCGTTGGTTTAGGGTAAGGCACCCAAATATTGTTCTGGGGTAATGGACCTTTGTTGGAAACCAACAATCGGCCTAACAATCTACTAGAGGGGGGTGAATAGTAGTTGGAAGCGATAGTACCAATTTCTCGGATATAACTAAAACCGGTCGAATATTTCTTGCTGTTAAAATAAAAATGTTGACTTTGGGCCAAGCAGATTCTGATAATCGGTTATCTATGCCGACCACCGATTATCCGAGCTGCGCCACACAAAGATCAGATTTGCAGCAGAAAAGAGCTAGCACTATTCGAGCAAAATATAAAGTATAGCAAAGCCGATTAAAATGCTCGGAATAAAAATTGAAAGCAGTAAAGAAGAGAGAGACAACAGATTTTATACTGGTTCACTCACAACCACTGTGAGCTACGTCCAGTCCCCCCTAAAACCTTTAGGCAGCCTTTAATATAAATCAATTCAATCGGTTACAAACAAGATTTACAAGAGAACCTCTCTAAACCTAACCCTTCCAAGAGTGTACCAAACTCTGGAAAACTACCCTGACTTGAATTGATGGCTGAAGAACCTCTCCAACACTTTTCAAATAACGGTGGGAAGAACCTCTTCCAACGCCTCCTTGAAACCTTCAAGTAGATCCACCAGCAAAGAAAATCTTCGACTTCTGCTTGGAAACCTTCCAAGACTTTCACTTGCTTGAGAACCTCTTAATACTTGAAAACAGATTGAATGAATAGAAATGGCTCCAACCCGAAACTCAAATGTGTATGATTCTTAAAGTTTGATGAAGAGATGAGTGTACGGTTGTATGTTTGAGAAAGGATTTTGCAGAGAACGATTTGAAGCTTAGATTCAAAATATAACAGTTGCTCTCTCTAGCTCTATCGTTCTCTTTTCTGTGTTTTTCTTCTTTGTGATTCTCAGAGAATGCGTATGAAATTCTGCTCTTGTTCCTCTATCTACTTTGGAGAAGAAAAGTCATGCCTTTTATACTAATTACCAGCATACATGAGGTACGAAAAAGAGGAAAATATCATGTGACACGACTTGTCCTTTCCAACGGATATTTCAGAAAATATCCAATTTACTACAACAATCAGAGACACGTGTGTCCTTTTTCAGAGGATAATTCCAGACGTTTCCACTTCTCAGCAACGTTCCAAATCAGACTCTTTTTCACTTGCTGATTCAAAATTCCAAATTGAAATTCAAACTTGGTGACAGATAAGCGCTTTGAGATAAAAACAAAAATTGCCAGCCACACTCAGTACGATAAAACCAGTATAGAAATGAAGAGGTGCTAATGGCGCCGTACTGCTGATTGTTGAAGAAGATGAACAGTGTTGCCGAGCTTACAGACTGTTCGAGCTTGGCATCTGTTCGAGCTTGGGGACTTGAGTGGCGGATCTAAGCTGAGCTGGCCGAGCTGATCTTTTGGCCGACTATTTTGCTTTGAGCGATAGCTCGGATTGATCACTTCCGAGCACGCTTGAGCTTAAGCTGATTTACACAGACCTCATCAACACACCAATCCGATCTTCAGCCTTCCGAGCAAGGTGCCGAGACCAATGTGAACACACCGAGCAACGATGTCGAGAACAATGTGAACACCGAGCTCATCTCAGAATTTTGACTCTTTTCGTCCCAGTGATCGAATTCCTTTGTCTCCATCGATGATCGAGATCCACGATCACATGCCGAGCTGATTTGATTGATTTGGCCGAGATCCGAGATACTTCATAGCATCCCGAGCTGATTTGTCAATAGCCCTGGCCGAGAACCGAGCTCATCAAAGTAATTGACGGACCGAGCATATTGAGCTGATTCATTCGGCTTCATCAATGTCCGAGAACCGAGAATCTTCAGACCAACGAGCTTATTCATTTGTCTTCATCAAAACCTTGGTCGAGAACCGATCTCATGATATATTTGTCTTCATCAAAACCTCATTGATTCAACAACCTTTACGAACGATCGAGCACTAATAGTTAGGCTACCTTAGAGTCTAGGGAGAGGCATCCCTAGATGAGGGTGTGACATCCTTTGAGTGTCAGGGGTGAGTAGCATTGGCAATTTGGGCGGGCGGGCGGGCATGGGCGCATGCCCGCCAATGCCCGCGATTTTGGTGGGCGGGCATAATTTCGTGGGTGAAAAATTGAGGCCCTGCCCGCCCTATAAGGCGTGCTTGTGGGCGGCCCACTTTAATTAAAAAAATTTTGAAAATTGAAAAAAAAAACATAAAGAGGCCAAAAATTGAAAAATGCTAACGGTACATAACTAATGTAAGGCTGTAAATTACTCAAAATACTCGAAAAACACATAAAAACAATCAATGAAAGGCTGAAAGCAAAAAAAATCGGTCAAGCAGTTAAATAACAATTGAGCAATCAATTAAAATTTGTGGTGGATCAAAATAACAATCAATTTTTTTTTAAAAGTAATCAATACTTAGAAATTAGGAAATATATGACATATGTTTTTTTTAAAAAAAAATTAATGGGTGGCCCGCCGCCAGCCCGAGAATGCCGGCTAAAAAAATGAGCAAGGCGGGCGGGCATTTTTTTTTGTTGGGCGTAAAATCAATACCCTGCTCGTAAAAAATTGCGGGCGAGCCCCATGGGCATCCGCCGTAATTGCCAATGCTAGGGGTGAGGAACCCTTGTGTGCATTTTGAGGTCCTTAACGAAAGGTCAAATCAAGTATTGTGCAGCGCTCCGGTTGTAATTAAGGACTTAAAGATCAAATCTATTAATATCAACAAAATTCGAAGCACGTTGCTGAGAGATTGGACGTAGGCCTTTCGAAACCCAACGTTTAAGTGGGACTTACCGAGGAGGCTAAATCAGGATAAATTCTCTGTGTGTTTTTCTCTTTCCCTAAACTCCTTTATTATTTTGTTGTTCTGTTTATTTTTGGTTTCCGTTGTGCGTATTTTATTATTGTGTTAATTATCATTATTCCGCCACATAACAATTGTTTTATAGAAATATTAATTTAATTGTTTTTAATTAATAATGTGTAGTAACGTTTTCATACTTATTGATTTAATTATATATACGTGTATTGATTACTAATATCATTATTATTAAACGTGTTTTCAACGTTATAATTGTTTTCCGCTGTAAATATTAATTAAATTATTCAAACACGATTTAATTTGATAAATTGCCAATGATTTAATTTGATAAATTACCAATAATTTTCTAAACACCAAATTTACCTCCCCTCTTGGGTGATCGTTGTCAATCTATCCCAACACATTTTTCTTTTTTTGTTCTTTTTTTTTAAGGGGATAGGAGAAGGGAAATTAAATCCACCAAATGGTAGCGCCCAGAATCGTACCTGGGACTTCCAACTCTTAAGTCATAAGACTTGATACATGATCATATGGGCTACATCCACTTTTAAAAATGTAATTGCTATTTGATAAAAGGCTAATAAAGGATTAAAATAATTTTCCAAAAAAAAATGTCCATATTTGGTATATGTTTTATCTTTGACATAGTATTTTTATTCTTTCAATCTCAATATATTAAAAATAAATAAAAAATCCTTGTCATTTTCAAATTTTTTCTAGTTTATTATGCCCACCAAAAATTCATTAGAGACCAATTATTAATTTCGATAGATAAAATTAGTAGAGCCGTAAAGCATAACTCTAAAACAGTTCTAATTCAAAGAACTACAACAGATATAAGCGCTTTTTTTTTTTTTTTTTTTTTTGTCCGTATTCCTTGCGGAACCACCGGTATCCCCAAGAGCACCCTTAATACCAGGGAGCCCTTGAGACTAATCCGGAGCGAGCTGCGTGGCTGGCTCTCCCAGCGGGATGTTTTTAGTGGGAATCGAACCCGGGGCTACTAGCACCCGTGTCCCATTCCCAAGATTTCAGTTGGGGCCTTACACCAACTGAACCAAGCCCCGTTGGTAGATATAAGCTTTTTTAAAGCATTGAGCTAGCACACATGTAAAAATAATAAGATTAAATCTATAAGTTAGTTTTGTCTAATAACCAGGGGTGTAATGGTTCAGTTCATTCTTTGATAGATCATAAATGTTAGGCTTAACTGCATTTTTGGTCCTTTATCTTATTTTTCAGATTCACTTTGGTCCTTTATTATTTTTTTTAATAATTTTGGTCCTTTATTTTTTAAAAAGGTTCGGTTTGATCCTTCCGTCACAAAAAAGTTATATTTCACAAAATATTCCAAAATATTCCCTCCCATCCTAGAATATTCCGAAATATTCTGGTGAAATCTAACATTTTTTCAATGGAAGGACCAGAGTGAATCTTTTTTAAAAAAAAATATAAAGGACCAAAATTACTCAAAAAAAAATAAAGGGCCAAAGTGAATCTTGAAAATAAGATAAAGGATCAAAAATACAAGCCTAAATATTAAGGATCAAACCAATTAAACAAGAGTGATTCGGCTTAATTCGATTTAGCTATATTAATTCCATTTACAAAGATTGGATCAGACCGAACTGTTTATAGATGATTTGGTTTGATCCGGTCCAACAATCAACTTATGACATTTATTTTAAATTTAAAATATATTTTTTTAATTTGTAAAAATTCATAAATACCAAAAAAAAAAGTATGTCACTTTAAAATATTGAAATTCATAGATGCTGAATTTGAGAAATTCAAAATAATGTGCCAAATTTCAATCTGGAAAATTCATGTTAGTGTGTCAAATTGCCAATATGAAAATATTCCCTTCTATTTTTTTTTATAAGAATTTTGGTTAAATGTTGTGCAGAAATGTTTCCATTTCTTAAACAAACTGAAACTAATACCGAATGTATTTTTTTTTTTTTTTACTTTTTTGAGTGCTACTTGATTAAAAAATAAAATTGAAATTGAAAGCAACGCTTTTTAGGTAACAATGATTTAAAAAATTGAGTAACCGGTCCGATTCGGTTTGGATGATCTAAAAAATTATGAGATCGTGAACTGTACCATAAAGTAATGATATGGAAAATTTGGGATCGGACCAAACCATAAAACCGAACCAAACAACATTTTTTTGATGAGTGGGGCTTTTGCCATCCCACTCTAGACTTTACACACCCTACTTATTAATTTATTTTCACTTCACATTCTTCTTTTTCTCATATTGACACAACCCACTCTCACTCAGAGAAGATAAAAAAAACAAGAGTTAATCGTCACATAGGTTTCCGAAAGATACCTGTGGAATCAGTTAGGTCCCTGAAATATTTTTGGAATCTTTTAAACCCCTAAAGATCATTTTGGGCCAAATTGATCTTGGGGGTTAAGAGATTCTACAAATCTTTCGGGGATCTAACTGATTTCACGGGTATCTTTCGGGGACTTATGTGACTATTAACTCAATAAAACAATTCCCTTCTTCTCAGCACTAAACACTCCCTCTTTCTTCGCAACATAACTTCCTCCTTCTGCGATTACTCCAGGAGGGAGTAATTGCAGAAGGACAGAGTACCTAGAACACAGAGGGAGTTATATTGGGATGAAGGAAGGAGTGATTAGTGTTGAGAAGGTGGGAGTTGTTTTTTATCTTCTCGAGAGTGTGATGTATGAATATGAGAAAAAGAAGAAAGTGAAGTGAAAGGGATGATGGAGAAATAAGAAAATATTAATTTATTTTATCAAAGGTAATTTTAGAAATAAATTGATAAGTGGGGTGTGTAAAGTCTAGAGTGGGATGACAAAAACCCCACTATTTTTCAATCTAGTTCGATTCAATCCCAATAATATTGTGATCTGATTTGAAATTAACCACTTACGCCTCTGCTAACAACGTACCCATAAACTAATAATAGCGATAAATGGATCAGAGAATTAGTCCTCAAACCTCGTTTTTAGTCCTCAAGCCCCACTTTTTTTTCGATGGGGTTCTATCAGAATATTTTCTGATACCCCCGAGTCGAAAAATGCATTTTATGACTTTAAAATGAATTTTTTTAATAAGAGAGTAATCGAAAATTTGCATTTTTCTGACTCCGGGGTATTAGAAAATATTCTGACAGAACCCCATCAGAAAAAATGGGGTTTGAGAACTAATTCCCAATGGACCAAGTAGAACATAATAAATCGTCAAATTAGTGTTATTTTGATGGCCCAAATTTGTTAAGTTGACTATAAGTTAGTTAAAAGCTAAAAAACTACTGCATGCAGCAGGTAGGATTCGAACATCTGACCTTGCTTAAGCGTGGATCAATCCCTACCACTGAACCACACGCTCGGAGTTAGACTTGATAGGTTTTGATCCCTATATTATTATGGTTTTTGAATTGATTCTCTTATGCAATGAAAGTTGTCTTTTTATCCTTAAGAAGAATTAATTCAAGAATATCATCCTTAATTAATCATATAATGTAATACATTATGTTTTTAGCATTTTCCATCTACATTTAACAGGATGGACCAAAACCAAAACATTTTTTTTTTCAGGGACCAATTTCTAAGGGATCAATATTTAGAGGGACCATTTTGGTATTTAAATTTTTTTTCCTTCTTGTTTTGTGTTATTAGTGAAATGCATGAAGTGTATAATGTTAAAATAAAGGGTTAAGAATAAAAAATATTGTCATTTTAAAAATAGATAGAGAGAAAAGGAGGAAAAAAGCCAACGTCCATCTTATAAGTTACACTTCCTCCCTTATTTATCCAATATTTGAGTTTTTTAAACTTGTATAGCTTTTTTAATTTTCAAATACATTTCTTTATCAAACACATTTAATAATTAACTTTCAAACGATCAAATAAACTAATTGACTTCAATATAAGAAATATTTTGCCAAATATTCGTATATTCTTTTAATCGCCTTTCGTGTTCTCTTCGATTTCTCCAAATAGAGAGATTTTGACTTGGAAGCATGGACTTCAACGGGTATTTAGGATTAAATTTATAATAAATACTGTACCAGAAATATTCTATAATCTTTTTTTTACGGAGAAATATGTAATTCATTTAAGAAAATATATAGTAATCAAAACCAACAATATCAAAACAAAATACATAGATTTCACACAAAGAGCATTAAGAAAAAGAAAAGTAGTCTGCACCAATCTTAAAAGAACGGACATGCATCATCAATCTCTTCCTAAAGCGGTCTCGAACAAGAGATTCAGCAACCTTAATTTTCAAGACAATAATCTCATCAATACTGGAAGTAAGCACTTTTCGGCTACAACCGACAAAGAGTCTCAAATATGTGAAGAGACATCCGCTAGGCAAAAGCCGAGTCAGTCTGCAAGAAAGAACTGTCACGAACATGTTTCCAGTTATTTTAAAAGAGAATGGAGCTATCAGATCTGGAAATTGAAACAACACACAGGCCTCCCCAAACAAAAACACCCAAACAACTGAAATTTGACATTTATTTATAATCCATACTTGCACGCAAGAGAGAGATCCAGATGAACAGGAGAAAATTTGAATAAACAAGACAAAACCCTCACACCAATCCCTCCCCTTCTCCCTCACTCACTATCACTAACAGTAACTGGAGAACCAGAATAACAAGAAAAAGAGGAGAAGGGAGACGGAGAAAGAACCTCAATTACATATTGAGAGAGTTGGCTTTAGAAGTCCAGAAATATTCTATAATCAATATAATTGTTTTTCGGATTTTCAGAATACCCTCTCGTCCAATTAGCAAAAAAATAATCCCAGCACACGATTTGATGTCTAAGTGAAAACTCCTTTAATAGTTTTAATAGTGTATTTTGCATACACATAAATTTAGGAATCAAATTCAACCTCATACTTAAGTTAAATCCCTTTGACATAGACCAGTACACATTGATCAAATATAATCTAATCCAACAAATTATTGAATAAAATATTAATGTGTTATCCGAAAGTTGAAACAAAAGATAATCTGCAGAACGAAAAGTTTAAATAGAGAATCCACTAGCAGGCTAACGAAAAACCTAATTGCAAGTTGAAAAGGTAACTCAAAGCTAGAAGTTTACTCAGAAAAATTAGAAATGTTTGTTAAATTAATCAAACAACTAACTGAAAGGTACAAATAGCTTATTACTTTACCTTGTAGTAAGTGATAAGCTGCTCTCATTTACTTGTTTAAATGATTCCTTAAAAAAAACAAGGCTAATAGCTTAATTTGGTCAAATAAGCTCGCTAACTACCTTAAAAGACCCTTCAAGGTGTTACCTAATAGACATGCTCACTTGAATGACAAATTCTTTCACCTCAAAGAAGCATTTTAATTTCCTCTAAAAAACAATTCAATTCATATTCAATGTATTACAATTCAAACAAAGATAGATTTGTAAATCAAATCAAACCGCTTTATTTTTTTTAAATGAATACCAAACATTGAAATTAATACTAAATTGATCAATTCCGGTTTCGTAATCATTCCGAACACAGTTCATTAACATCCCAGCTCATTAAAATGAGTAGAAAATATTTAGAATTTGTTTCTTGTCCCAGAAAGCAACTTAGTATTACTTATTATTGAACACTGGCAGTTATAACAAAATTATAATTTGACAACACGACTTTGCTAGTTCAAAAATCCATCTCAGTCAAGTCCAAAGTTTGTGATATCCAAGCTCTTGAATTTTATGTTAACCTGTGAATGGTTTTCATGTCAGCAACCTCCTCAAGAGCCCCTCTTTCAACATGGTCCCACCACTTGAACAAGAAATTATCCACAACTAGTCTGAACCATGGGGACAGCTTCAAACCTCCTTCACCGGCGTCAGCTTTCCTCAACAGCTCCTTCAGCTCATCACGGTTCACATATTTGATATCAGCCACTTCATCTGGATTTGGATTAACATTAACATCCCGCACAATGAATAGCAGATAATCCACTGCAATCAAGGAGAAGAAAAAAGATAAATGATTAATATTTGATGAAAACATCCCTTCCACAACACTCCCTCCAGTATATTTTACAATTAGTTATATGTGTAATATTTTAAAACTCCCGACACTCCCTCCGGCGCTTTCGACGTCATGAACAAGGACCGAAGAGCTACTAATGGTGCATATACTGCAGCTAGGTTTTATGTTACCTAGCTACATTATTATCAATTAATGATAGTAGGATACTTTATAACAAAAACTACTTGCCCTTGAACTAGAAACCCATTAATTTGACTTACGCTCATGCTCTCCCCATTTTCCATCGGATGGTGCCTTATAAAGCATGCGCCCCAATGGGGTGAACTGATCAACTGGTACATCTTTAGCAGGAATACCGAGTTCATCCAAAAGCTTCCTTTGAGCAGCATTTCTTACTCCTGTTAACAAAAGGCACAAGGAACCATTAAAGGAAAGCAGAAATGACAACTGTTGAGTAAAAGCATGAGATTGGTTTTATATTTCTAATGACTTGAACCATGCACTAAGCTCTAAGCCTCTAATTACATATCAAGCATCAACACTCCCAAATTCCAAAAAGTAAGCATTTGGAATTGAGAGTTACATTTTTTAGTCATACAAAAAGGTTTTTTTTTTTTTACTAAGACTGCAAAAAGGTAAATCAAGTATATACCAAGGGCATTTTCCTCAATCAGCTCAGATTCACGGTATAGCGGATGGCTGCAGCAGGTGTTAGTCCACACAAGAGGGAATGTAACCTTCGTTGCAGATCGTTGCTACATCAAGAACAAAACAGAATCTCAGCAGAACTCACTTAAAACCTAATTGTACAAGGTGCAATTCAGTGAAATTTTCACCAAATAGGAATATGCAATAGCTGAATTTAGATATAATAAAAATTAAAATTTAAAGAAGGGCAATCTATATGTCAAATGTTGCTCATACTTAAATGTACAAGTCATAATGAAGGTGCAAGCAGCATCATGAATAATACTACTATATATGTCCTCCATATTCGATTATTTGTACGGAGAATCTTCGACCAATAACAGTACATAATCGACATTTTCTTCATTTATAAATGAAGATCTAGTTCTTGTTGGTCTACTTAGAACGCGTCACAAAATCACTTGTAAAAGGGCAGCATGGAACTGCAAAAAAGTTATTTCCCTTGAATCCTTCATACATTCAGCACAGGCAGCCCTAACTTTTAATTAGCATGCGGATGCAAAACATTCTAATCACAGTTAAACAAAAAAATAAAGCAACAATAATATGACATGAACCAACCCATGACGCCTAGTAGTAGATAGGCAGAAATTATGCGAGACAATAACGGAAGCTTCAGCCATTCAGCTTCCCCTTCATTCTACAGAAATCAATTGTTTGGTTTTAAAACAATATGTGAACTATATACATATAATACACACCTGAAGAAGCAACTCATATTCTGAGTTGAAGAGGAATACACTGAAAGCTCTGTGAAGCAAATTTTTCGCTTCAATGTTTTCCATCAAGTGGCCTATAAAAAAAAAATCATGCAAACTCAAAATCAAAAATAATTGCCAATCAAAAGTTGGAAAACAATAATTTCACATCACAAATACAAATACAAATACAAATTCAAAATTCCTAAAACCAGAATGTATTTCTGTTTCAGAAAGTATTAGAATTCAGAGCGCAGCCACCATTTATCTCAAAAGTGTCCACACTCCACAGGTCACATTTGCTCAAAGTTACTACTGCTATTGCATTAATTAAGATATAATATAATCAATTTAATTATATATATATATATATATATATATATATATATATATATATTCACTAGTATGTTTCAAAAATTGTGGTCAACGGTTGCAGATACGTTGTGGACACAGATTTAAAACCTTGCGGTACCAGCGATCAGGTTATTCTAGGAGAGCAATGAGAAATTGGTGAAATGCTTAATTTCACAAGAATGAGTACAAGAATAAATAAATAAATAAATAAATAAATCAGAATAAATTAGTATATTATATATATATATATATATATATATATATATATATATATATATATCAAAGTGCATAGAGTTAATATTATGAATAAGAAATGGAAATGGGAAAGGGAAAGGGAGTTACAGTTGTATTTGGAATCGTGACCAACGACACGATCATTCTCATCCACTAAGATGCATCTGTAGGAAATTATTAAAAAAAAACAAAAAAAAAAAAGAATTAGGCAGCTAATAATAATGATAATAAGGTGATTATAAATTAAGATTGTAGTAAACTGCATGCAACGAGAGAGAAACAAACAGAAGCATATGGAAAAATAAGAAAATAGAGGAAAAAAAAAAAGAAGAAGAAAAAGAAGGAAGGGAGGAAGAGAAACAGACTCGTCATCGAACATGAGGCGACGCTGGACAATGTCCATGTCAGCGTCAGGGTGAGGGTGAGGAGGAGGAGGAGCGTGAACTTCTTCTGCCATGGCTGAGTTCGATGCCGATGTCACTCTCTCACTCACTCAACAACCAGATCTGGGACCTCACCTCACTTCACCTCACCTGCTTCTTCTTAATAATTACTCCCTCCAGTACCCTTTTTATACGGCGGATTTTTATTTTGGTTTTATTCATAGGACTTTTTCTCAATTTTTAATAGAGTTCCAAGGATAATAAAAGGGTAGTTTTGAAAAAGTATATTAAATTTTAATGTTTTCAATGTTACTAACAAATTTATCCACTTTTTTTCTTTAATGGGAGTGAAAAACCCAAAAGAATCTTATAAATAACACCAGAGATTATTATCACAACTCCACCTGACCTCGCGTTTTTTATTTTATTTTGTGTGCGAGTTACACGTGCACTTTTTTATTTGGACAAAATTAGCTTCCAATGAGTTCCGACTCCGATCTTTATATTTATTCATTATTTTTTATTTGTCTAATCTTTGTTAATTAATTATTTATTTCGTATTATCTCTGTCCCTAATTATAAGGCTTTTTTGGTAGATTTTATGTCCATTAAGAAAGTGAAATAATTTAATTAATTGTATTGAAAATGTGGACTTTTGAAATGTATTTTCAAAATTATCTCTATTAATATTATTGGAAATCTAAAAAGTGTTAAATAAATATGGGTGTTTGTGGAAAAAAATAATTAATACTCATTGAAAATTGGTAAAGGGCCTTATAAATAGGGACAAAATAAAAGTATTAAGAGGACCTTATAATTAAGGACGGAGGAAGTATTAATCAAACTTTATATTATATTTTTGAACCTATATGTTGCAACTAGAGCATTTTATGAACCAGAGTTCTCTTAGAAAAAGTTGAAAAAAATGGAAAGCAACGAAGCATGCCACTTATCCTGAAATCATTTAAATCTTGGATTTTTTTTTTAAAAAAATGGTATGCACTGTTTGAACAGTAGTTCGTAGCTAGTATTGGTAATTAGAGTGCATGTCCGCGAGCCTCGTCCGTCCACCCGAATTTTTTTTTTTTTTTGCGCATGACACAAATGTTAGGCCCAATTTTTAAATTATGCCCGCCCATGTCCGCTCGTTTTTTTTTTTTTAATACGAGCAAGCTGTGGGCAGCCCACAAGAGAGGATTAAAAAAATAATTTTTTTTTTTTAGTTTTTGACTAAGTTTGAGTGTTTAAAAAAATTAAATTTTAAAATTCCTCTATCATTTAATGAATTGTTTTCGGATATATCAATTTGGTCACTCTAGATTATCAGAAGTACTAGTTTGATCCTTAAAATACGAAAATCTTGAGGGACCAAGTTGATACGTTAAAAAAAATTGGGGACCAAGTTGGTACGTCCGAAAATTTTGAGGGACAAAGTGTTGGAAACCAACAAGCGGGCTAAGCAAATACTAGAAGGGGGGTGAATAGTAATTTGAAGCACTAATACCAAATAATTCGAATGATAATTGAAGAATGGAGCTAAGACTGAATTTTCTGGAATCGGACACGAAATACTCGAGTCTTTTGTGAAATACTCGAGTTTTTCAATGATGAACAACTCGAGTTTTTCTGAATATACTCGAGTTTTTCCTATCAGATAGCAGTAAAAACAAAAACGAAAAATTCGGCAATTTATCTCAAATCAATTCAATACTAAACAGGAACTTATCCAACAGAATAGCAAGCAATCTAAATTACTTTTAACACTAGGATTCCTTGAACTTGCTACCTAATTGTATAAATCCTAATTGCTTGAAATGATTAAAGTAGATTGAGTTAGAAAGTATATTAAAAGCAATAAACCACCACTCAAGCAATTTTATCCTGGTTCACTCCAACAATGAGCTACATCCAGTCCTCCTAATCACTTAGGAGTTTCTACTAATAATCAAATTGTTAGAAATTACAAAGGATTGCTTGAGAATGGCCTCACTCAACCTAACCGTTCAAGAGTGTACCAAACTCTTGATTTCTACCCCAATTTGATTTCGGTGATTGAAGAACTCTTCACAAAGCTTCCTTGAACTCCCTTCAAGAAACTCCACCGGGCTAGGAACCTCCTAGTCTTGTGCTTGAGAACCTCTCAAGACTCCAACACCCTAAGCCACTTAGGGTTTGCTTGGGAACAATCTAAGACTTTGAATAATCAAGCTTTTTGTATGTGTATTACTAATCTCCCAATGGATTAGCACAAATAAGCACAACTCAATGTAAGAATTGAGGCCTAAAACTCAACTTGGAATAAAATGACAATATGAGTGAGAAGTTGAGCTTTTTGGGAATTAACACTTGAGAAGAGGAAATTAAGAAAGCTTGAATCAATATGATCTTGTTGTCTTGTTTGTTCTTGCACAAATTCAAAGAGAAATTTTACAATAAGGTTCTGAAATGCTCTCTTGGGTTGGATGAGACTCAAATGCCCTCAATTGGGTTTTTGAGTCTCTCCAACGTTCATTTTTGCTGACTGGACAAAAATACTCGAGTCTTTTGGTAAATACTCGAGTCTTTTTGGTCAGTCACGAGTGAATTGGTGCACGAACAAGACTAACGGTCATATTTGCTGACCTGGCACAAATACTCGAGTGTTTTACAAAATACTCGAGTATATACTCGAGTCTTTCTCAAAATACTCGAGTATTTTGATCAGACATGAGAAAAATTAATTTTCAATTTTATTTTTCCTCTCAAATATTAATTTTAGTTAATCTCAACCTAATAGTCATATAAAATTTTATTCCTAGAGGAGACTAACTATTTCTACCCACTCTCAACCACTCTCAACATAAATTAGAAATTTACAATAATATTTGATTGAGAATGATTGGGCACTTGTCTTCTTTTCTTGACTTGTTGTTGTTGTGAATGTTGCAATGACTTCAAGACTTGATTTGTTAATTATTTTGTCATCATCAAAATATAATCACCATAATTAGGAGCATTGAATTTACACAAAGTTGGTATTTACATATTTTTAGAGATTAAGTTGGTACACTAAAAAAACATCAAGGACGAAATTGGTACTTCAGTCATAATTATTAAAAAAAAACTTATAGCATAAATAATTAAAAAATATAATATGAGAAAGGTGATTTTTCAGATACCCTTATGTGTTTTGTATAAATATGTTAATTATAATAATTTATAATTTTTTAAAAATAAATAATTATTAAAAAAAATATAGCATAAATAATTAAAAAATATAATATGCACAGGTGACTTTTTAGTTGAACAAATTAATATAGTATAACGGATTATTGTAAACAAAAATACCCTTATGTATAGGGATGACAATTAAACATATTCGCTTGAAATCGACCCAATTTTGGTGGGAAAAACCCTTTTGATTGGGTTTGGGAAAACTCGAAATTGAAACCTGTTTTAAAAAAAATGAGGGTGGGGAGATTATGAGATTGTAAGTACCTGCCTTCGCCCCCAAGTCCGCATTGATATAAAAATTAAATAATTTTCAACATAATAATAATTAATTGGTGAAGTTGAATTAACAAATTTGGTTAAAACCTGTAGGGTTAACCAATAATAAATCCTACCGCTACAGGATAAGCATGAGCTCTTTAGTACAGGATAAGGGTGAATAACTCATCCTTCTTATCCTCTAAGAGCCACGTCAGCCCTACTGGGCCGAACAGGCCCATAAGGCACCACAACACAACTTCCCCTATAAGTATCGCCATGCTATAGGGGCTAAGGTATGTTCTCTCATCCCTACTCTCAAGAACTACGTGTGGCTTGATCCCCTTATCACTGGGGGTACGTAGGACCGGGGTTACCCTCGTCAGCTGCAACAACCACCAAACACACATCGTGGTGGATCTACTTCTCAGATCCACTACATTGGCGCCGTCTGTGGGGATCGGTAAACTCCGATTCCCATCCACAATTACAAAAAATTTAAATAAAAAGAAAAAAAAAGAGGTGTTGTCGCTGCTGCTCACGAGGGGGGTGATCCATGGTGGTGTTGCGCTCCCGAGGGGGGCGATCCATGGTGGTGCTGCCGGTGTCGCTATCGCCGCCGTTTCTACTCCTTCCCATCATCGCTGCCGGTGCGGTTCCTCATCACCACCGCGTCGCTCTCTCTCTCTTTCCTCCTTGTCGTCGTTCTCTTTCCACCGTCACGCGAAGCACCGCCACTAGTCTTCGCACAATGGAGGCAGCGATCGAATAAGCAAGGAGGACGAGACGATCGCGTTCGTGGGAGGCTGGAGTGTTGGAAGCAGAACTCAGAAACACCGCCGCCGCACCCCATCGTTTGAGCAAACTCGCCATCGAGGCAGGAACCACCGCCGCATCGCGATTGCATCGTGAACGGTTCACTCCCGTTCGTTCGCGATCGCATCGTGAATCTGCTCTCTCTCCGCCGGTGTGCTGCGAGTGATTCATGCTCCAGTTCGTGCCACGGTGGCAAACCAATCGCCGCCTTCGTCTTTTTCCCCACACCATTGGTGGTGGTCTTCGGTCCCTGTTGCAGCAGCCACCATCTCCGACCCGTACCACCATCATCTCTGTTGCGCCTTCGTGCGCCCCTCCGCACCGGTGCAGGTCCTCGCGTCTCCTGGTGTGGCACCGCCGCCTCGCTCTTCCATGGATGGTGCGGCGACTGGACTATTGCTGTTCGAAGAAGGAAAGGAACCCTAGGGTTCCCAAGCCCTAATGGGCCAAAAAAGTACAGCAGCCCAATTTACAAAAAAAAAAAAAGAGAGAAAAAGGCCTCAACAGGCCCTAACTACAAAAGAAAAAAAAAGAAAAGGGCCTCAACAGGCCCTAACTACAAAAGAAAAAAAAAGAGAGAGAGAAAAGGGCCTCAACAGGCCCTAAAAAAAAAAAAGGAGGAATGGACTATCAACACCTCTATTGGCCCAACAACTCGTTCCTAAAAACAGGGAAGTAACGTTTTTATTCAATTGCCAATATCACTCATTAGCGCATGATTAATTTGATTACATGTCATTTATTAATTGCTAATAATTATCATTACTGTTATAAATTGTTAACTTTGAACAACAATAACTAATTAATTATTGTTTTCGTACACACATGCAAGGTACACGTATGATGGCCCGAGCAGCTGAGTGACCCATTTCAAGATTCTCATCAATGAGCAAATCGTTTTCCGAGCATAGTGAACACAATAACATGTTACTCTATTCGAAACGTATTGATGATGGCAAGGACCCCCGTGCCGAGTTTCCCTCTTTGCGCTTGTGTTCCGAGCGTACAGAAGTCTGTGTACGGTTCCTTGCTTCGAATACATGTGCCAACTGCGCGCGGACCCTCGACAGCGTCCCCCTTTTTGGTATCTCATACATTCAGAATGTCGGGAATCACGCACTACCCTTCTCTTCTCGGATTCGTTAGACGATTGTGGAAACCTCGCACTGTGTTCCCCACTAGAGTCTCTCGTTTCGGGTATGAAGAATATTTTGTTGATTTCCCCTGCTCGGAATCGTTTGCTAATTATGAAGAATCTCATATCGAGTTTCCCTGTCATTATCCGAGCACGAAGAACGCTATCAACCATTAGTGATACTCTTCCGAATAAAAGGCATCAACTAGCAAACAATGTTTTATGTTACCACCAACTCTCAGAAGCTCAGCACAGGCACTTCTCGAGCCTATACGAGCTTGGGGGGCTTGTAGGGTTAACCAATAATAAATCCTACCGCTACAGGATAAGCATGAGCTCTTTAGTACAGGATAAGGGTGAATAACTCATCCTTCTTATCCTCTAAGAGCCACGTCAGCCCTACTGGGCCGAACAGGCCCATAAGGCACCACAACACAACTTCCCCTATAAGTATCGCCATGCTATAGGGGCTAAGGTATGTTCTCTCATCCCTACTCTCAAGAACTACGTGTGGCTTGATCCCCTTATCACTGGGGGTACGTAGGACCGGGGTTACCCTCGTCAGCTGCAACAACCACCAAACACACATCGTGGTGGATCTACTTCTCAGATCCACTACAAAACCATTATTTAATTCTTACATTTTTAGTTATTTTTAAAATTTGAGGTTTATTATTATATATTATACAAATTATAATGTATTTCACGTATGATTTTTGTTTATTACAATGAAAGATAAATTAAAAAAATAATTAAAATAATTAGATGGGTTAATCGCGGGTTCCCCGTATCCCGATGGGATGGGTTTGAGTTTTGTTGTTTCCTACCGGCTCTCCATAAATCCACAAGCGAATCTGCTAGGTTTTTAATGGGTGCATGATTGGTATTGACGAAACTTGTCCCAAACTCGACCCGTTGCCATGTTTATTTATGTAATTTGTAGAAATATCTTTTTTTTATACAATTTGTAGAAATATCTTAGTTATAAAAATTTATAATTTTTTTTTAAAAATAAGTAATTATAAAAAATCTTGTAGAATAGATAATTAAAAAATGTCATACAAGAAATATGATTTTTTAGTTAGAACAAATTAACATATCATAAGAGTTTTTTTAGAAGAAAATACCCTTATGTGTTTTGTAGAAATATATTTACCCATTAATAAAATTATCCATATTGGTATTCAAATATTAATAAAGTTAATAAAGAAAATTATAATGCATTGAAAATTGTATGTAGTAGATTGACGATCGCATCTAACAAATCTCGATTTTGAAATGTTGAGTCCTTACATAAGTTTATATTTTTGGTGTCTAAGGTTTTGTTTGGTTTGGGGGATTTTGGGGGAAGAGAGTTTGAGGAGGAGAAAACAGAGAAAAAATAGGGTTTTATTCTGTTCGGTTGAGGAAAGAAAATGAGGGGGAGAGAAAAATATGTGAGATCCACTAAAAAAAATTTCTTTTCTAAATTTTGGAGAGAAAAAGGGAAAGTGATGCATTTTCATATGGAAAGAAGAAAAACTCAAAAGAAAATTTTTTTCTTCTCATTTTCTCTCCAACCAAATAAAAGAAAAGAAAACTCAACTTTTTTCTCTCCTTATTTCTTCACATTTTCTTTCATACCAAACAACCACAAGATCTATTCATTTTCTCACCATAATCTCTCTTTCCTACTTCCCTCTTCCCTATTTCTCTCTTCCCATTTTCTTTCATGCAACCAAAAAAAATGTAAAAGTTCATCGTGTATTGATTTTAGTCCCTAAAAGTTATTTTGACCGAGACTAGTCCTTAATTTTTCAAACATTTTGGTTTTGGTCCGCACGATTAGAAAAAAGAATATGTTATCTGTCGATGTGGTTTAAGAAACATCACATTACTAGCACTAGCCACGTGGTGTGAGGTGATGATAAGTAGGAGGTGTGACATGGATGATACATGCCCACGAACACAAAATTTTGCGTATGACAAAATTGTGTCATATGCAAAATGATTTCATACGCAAAATTTTGCGTTTATAGGCCTAAACACTACATATGTCTTCTGTCCCAACCCAGACGGAAAACACTTAAAATGTGTTTTTTGTCTTTTTCCCTCACGAAAAAATATTTTTTCTTCCATCTCTTCCTTGACGGAGAATACTTCCTTGACTTCGAAGATGGAGATAATAAAAACTTGAGGTTATTTTTGTCCTTAAAATTATAAAATTGGGGCCAAAAACTCACTAATGGGAGCTAAAAATCAAATCCCTAAAAAAAATTGTGAGGATTACTAAAAAAGATGATGCTCCCTCCATTCTCTGTTTCGTATGTAGTGTTCATAGACCTTTTGTCTCATATTTCATATGTATTGTTCTTTTACAAAATTCAATACATAATTAATACTATTTTTTTTCACAAACCCTTATTTATTAAGGTTTTTTTTTTCACTTTTAATATTTTAATCTCTATTCAATAACGATTATATAAGAAGTAAAATAACTTAAATTCTTTCATCATTTATTTAATTATTCCTTAGCCGTGGATAACTTATAAAATTGAGGGAGTACCTAACTAGCATAGTTTCGGTGTTTTGTTTGGGGAGAAAGTGACGTGAGAAGGAGTGAGGAATAAATATCTGGATTAGAGATATTCCAAGTAGCAGTAGTAATATAGTAGCACCAGCACCAGTTGTTTCATTTCCGAAGCCTAATTCTCATATCCCCACCCCTCCCTCCCTCCCGCAGAGACAGAGAGAAAGAGAGTCGCAAACGGATTCAACCTTCATCTTCGTTTATGAGGTCTCCTCCTTCTCTTTCATTCTCTTTAATTACGTCATCCATCCATCATCTCATGTCTAATTAATGAGTATCTTCTTTGTTATTGTTGTACTTGCAGCACCTCCAAGGAGAAACCCACTCTCGGGTAAACTAATTACACCTTCTTTCTTTCTTTCCAATGTTTTTTTTTTTATTTTATTTTAATTTAATTGTGTAATTCCTTTTTCTTTATTATCTATCTCTCAATTTCTTTTTCGATTTTGCAGTGGTACGCGGATTAAGACCCGCAAACGAAACATCGCCGCTCCTCTCGACCCTGCATCCTTCTCCGATTCCGTGGTCCAGATTTACTTGGATAATCACGGTGATCTGGTATTATTATTAATTTATTATCGTTAGTATTATTTCCACACATTCAATTCATCGCTCGCTTTGATTTTTTCATGATCATACTGAATACGTAATCCATGTTTCATTTAGGAGCTTGTTGCTAAGAGCGTTGAGTCCATTGATCTTGATTTCTCGCGATATGGCGACACCTTTTTCGAGGCGAGTTTTCTAGACCTTTGGAAATAATATGTGTGAAATTAATTGCCCTGTTGATTAATTTCATTTCTGTGAAATTTGGGTTTGATGATATTTGGAAATAATTGGTTTTGGAATTAGATGTATATTTGGTGGTGTCATGATATGGTATTATCTCTTTGATGGCATCTGCTTATGGCTTGTGGCACAGGGTACTTCGTGACCGAGCGCATCACGGACTGCAGCTGTGGCCACGCACCACGGCTGGGTCACGATGGTGTGCCAAGGGGCTCCCCCAATGCTCGCGCAAACCATCCCATGCATGTGTGGTGAGTTTTCCCATGGCGTGGTGGGTGATTCAATAGAGTCACCTTCCAAGCCGAATCTCGGTCATACGTGGCCCGTTGTGGGCTGGTCCCTTGGAAGAATATGGGCACTGCGGTGTGACTTGATCTGGCATCTGGGATGCACGAGCGATGTATCACGGGGCACGCTCCTTAGTCCCTATCAAGACCTCCCCTGGGTCATTCAATTCTCTTGTTTGAGTTGTTGGCCGAGGCACACAGTAGCGAGTTGGCTAGTCATGGGCATCTGCTTTTTATTATGATGTTTATCGTTTGTGTGTGGTTTGAATGTGAGTAACATGTGTTTGTTTTTCCTTTTTTCGTTTTCCATCATCTGTAAAAGTGCTGATTTGATTTACAGCATTGCCATAGTGAACCCAAAATCTTCTTATGTCAGTTACATTTTTTTTCTTCATGATCAGAATTTTTCCGTTACTTGTATGCAACTAAGCTGATGCAAAAACCACTGATAGACTTCTGACTTCTGATTGTTTAAGCATTTACCCCAATCAGCATTGGGCCGTTGGCTTAGGGCTTAGGCTTTCAAGGCTAAATCTGGAGAGGTACCTGAGGAGATGATTGCTTTTGCATAGGAGGCAGTTTTCTTTTTTATTTTCTTCCATTACCACAGATTCTTTTTAACTGAAGCATTTTGCTAATATAGTTGCATAATTTGTATGGAATTAGTGGACAGTGAATACAAAATTTATGTGCTTATTCCATTTATTAACATCAATCAGGTCATCAAAATTGAGTGTTCTTACTGCCAACTGATTTGTGTCTGACTTGCTAATAATTGTGACAGTCCTTTATCGGTATATCCTTTCTTGATTCTTCCTTTCGTGAATTCTTCTATGACATATTATGTTGCATTATATAGGTTGTTTTCATTGGGGGTCGTACACAACCTGGAACTACCAAGCCTGATGAGGGGGAGCACCATCCTTACTCTGTAATAGAGTGTGAGCCAAAGCGTGAAGTCATTTTGCCATATGTAATCTACATACAAAAGATTTTAAGACGGAAGCCATTTCTCATCAAGAGCCTTGAAAATGTAATGAGACGGTTCCTACAGTCCTTGGAATTTTTTGACGAAAATGAGAGGAAAAAGTTGGCAATCTTCACTGCACTTGCATTCTCCCAGAAGCTATCCGGTCTTCCGCCAGAGACCGTGTTCCAGCCACTTCTTCAAGATAATCTTGTGGCCAAAGGGCTAGTTCTGTCATTTGTAACTGAGTTCTTTAAGGAATATCTGATTGACAACAGCCTTGATGATCTTATTTCAATTCTGAAACGGGGAAAAGTGGAAGATAATCTTTTGATCTTTTTGCCCTCTGCGAAAAGATCCAATGAGTTTTTCTCTGAGCATTTCAAGTAAGTCTTACTTGTTACTTACAATATAAGGCTTGAAGGATTGGTTTGCATTATATTAATATATGTATATTTGACATCGACCTTATTCATCTTCTAAGGAAAATACAGTGCATACTAAATTAAAGAGAAAGTATTGGAGAATGGTTCGCAAGTGAATGTACTACTGTCATTCACGGTTTTACTGCTTTAATGCCTTGTTATCTTTTGTTATGCACAATTCAGATGACTGTTATCTTTTTACTGATCTATGTTTTTGAAATACCTTATGGAAAGTAGAAATGCTAGTCTAATTTAATATTATAGCGGGAATCTGTTCATCATTTAAGTTTAGAATAAGACACATAGTTTCTTGCTGTCTGTGAAGGAGAAGGAACTGAATGGGATGTACAAGGCCTGAATTAATAATTCCTATAATCATATCTTAATCTGTGAGTTACATTTGTCTGATATCTGTAACTGTGTAACATGGACTTTTATTGTATCTGAATCTGTTTGTCATTTAACTTGAATTAGACGTTTGCTAATTGGACATCTGAAGTGGTTTTACACTTCTAATTATTTATTTGATTTGCAGTTTTGTGGTGGATATTTTAGTAGACTGCATTTGATTTGTTTTATCTTTCCAATTTTTTTGTTCACCAAGTTGGATCTTATAGATATGTATATTCGTTATCAACTTTTTAGAAATGAAGGTTTGTCAACCTTGGTAGAGTACAATGAGAAGAAAATATTTGAGGTGAAACTTAAGGAAATGAAGTCTGCTTTAACAGCACAGATAACAGAGGAGGCTGATATAGCAGACGTCATAGAAACTGTGAAGCAGCAAATTAGAGATTCTAAATTGCCAGACATTGAGGTTGTGCGTGTCTTGTGGGATGTTTTAATGGATGCTGTTCAGTGGTCAGGGAAAAATCAGCAACAGAATGCAAATTCAGCCCTGCGCCAGGTATCTTTTTGACATTTTACATCCATGCCTATTTGTATTTGCTTAGGAACTTATCACCTTTTTTATTTCCGGACTTGTGTACTAGGGTTTGTTATTGAACTGGAATAGGATCCAAAATAGGCAGCATGGAAAAGTATTTCATGTTTTGTGATCAACTTATAATTTTAGGTGATGCTATGATTGGAACATGTTCATTGGTTTTTCCCTTTTCGGAATGGTTTGACTCTCTTGATGTTCTCTGTATGTGCTTGTGAAGTTTCAGTTGTTGGACTGAATACTGCATAATAAGTTCTGAGTCATGTATTATGTATTCCTAATTTCCTATGAGTTCAATACATGCTCACTTTGACTCGTTTTAGTGGTTGCATTTTTACATGTAAACTATTACTGATTGAATTTTTCACCTAATTGCTTATCAAGAAAACCACTTACGTTTCTTATATGTAATGTATGTTCTATTATGCTAAAGTTTATGACAGTGCTGTGTTTTTGATATAGGTAAAAACTTGGGCAGAACTGTTGAATACATTTTGCACCAGTGGGAATCTTGAGCTTGAACTGATATACAAAGTACAGATGCAATGCTATGAGGATGCTAAACTGATGAAGTTGTTCCCTGAGATTATCAGGTGTCTTTATGACCAGGATGTGCTGGCTGAAGACACCATTCTTCATTGGTCCCAAAAAGGAACAAACCCCAAGGGCAGGTATGCAATTATTATAGGCATTCTTCGACTCACGGAAGAAAAAAACTTTTAATTGTGATTCGCAGTGTGCCATTGTTTTTTTTTTCTTTTTTTTTTTTTTTTTGCTATTATAAGTATTTGAAGTTGCTTATTTGGAAATGTTACAGGCAAAACTTTGTGAAGGCACTTGAACCCTTTGTCAAATGGCTAGAGGAGGCCGAAGAGGAGGAATAAACTCGTCTCATTACCTGTCAACTTTCTGAGATTGACTCGTAGTTTCCTATGTTTGTTATGCCTGACATTGATAGTCTATTTTACTTTGCAATTCGACTCTCTTTTTTCCATCATGTCCTCACTAGTCCCTACATCAATAATGCTTGGTACATATGTGGACCAAGTACATCACCTCACATTTCTCAATAATTTTGTTGACAATTAGAATAGCCAACAATGATTTAAAGATTATTGAACCGGAACAGTGTTAACCTAAATTTGTGTGTCAAATTCAATCGCATGCCTTGCATTGTATGCCCAGGTGTGCTATACATATTTATTCGTCGTTGTGTTTCACTACACAATCGATGTACTAATTAGTTATATATTTTGTCCTTCCAACCATCGGCTGAAAAAATCCAGTGCCTCCCGGGGCTTATATTCAGGTACGGTGTGTCCTGCTCCCTGCACCAACACCAAATCAGTGAACAATGCGACACTAATTAGTTTCTGAATGTTGACATAGATGTAATTATATATCTATGTAGATATGTATTAATGTTGGTATATATGATTCACCTTGACAGTGAGGAAGATGAGGTTGTGATCATATCCTTGCAAGTACCTATGGGAAATGATAGAAAAGATATACGTCAATGTTTCTGCACAACGTCTTTGGTCCTAACTCCACATGTCAATATTATAATCTTAGATACATTATATCATATAAAACTTGTTCACTTTTGATTTTCTTTGTCTTGATGTAAAATGTTTGCCTTTGACTAAGGTCGTTAGATTGGTCGAAGTGTATCATAATGAAACAAGTTCAAACTGACTAAATCCTACGATAAAATTATATAATGTATATTTTATCAACCATAATATGCAAAATAAAGAAAGGTGGCATAATAGGAACTGGAGTAGTAACGTACCCAGCAACTTGTTGATTAGAGAACCATGGCCTCCATTCATCCACAATCTTATATCCCATATAACGAGTCCACGCTTCGGTTCCGGTAAACGGCACACACATATCATGATCACCACTGCCATTGTCACATCATGAATCATTCACCAATAATTTATTTATTTATGAAGAATAACTTAACAATTATTTTCCTATTGAGATTCAAGTGGTACTCCCTCCGGTTTTTTATTTAAGCAAAAAAAAAAAAAATTCATACTTATTAAGAAAGTTAGTTGAGTGTATTTAATTTTCTCAATTTAATAAAAAAATAGGAAAAATGATTCAGAGACCTACAAACCTACATATAAGATTATGACACTTGTTATTTTTAAGTTAAAAAAAATTAAATAAAAGAATTTAAATGACAAATGTCAAGATCCTAATGTGTAGGCTTATGAGTAGGTCTCTTTATGTAGGTCTCTCAATCATTGCTCAAAAAATAGACTACTTTAGAAAACTTGTATTGAGAATGAAACAAAAGTTAAATGATACCACATTTTATTGAGATATTTTAGGAATAATTATATTGAGAATAGAAAATTAGTTAAGTTTTACTTATACTTAAGACCATTAATGAAATGTTTTTATTTGTTTGTATTTGAGAGCAGAGTAATACATCCGTTCTATTTATCTCCCCTTACAACAAAAACACATCTTACTATATATAATAATTATGTTGATTTATAATAAATTTGTTTTTTTCTCTAATATAGTACAGTACTTTTTTTTATCTCTTTGTGATCATTAAATTTTTTTTCTCATTATTTTAATAATTATTAAACATGAAAAACAATCTTGAAATTTTAATCATGAAGACAAATAAATAAAGGATGTTACTACCATGCAATCAAAAATTGAATGGTTGCTATGCAACCCATTGTTAAACCAATAAAACATTGTCACCTAAGACATGTATGCCACATCATTACTTAAATTAATCAAAATTAAGTTTTGCAATTTAGTCCAACATAAAAACTGGATTATTGTAATTTAGTCCTTTTGTACTTTTAGACAAATTATAAATTTTAATTTTTTTATATATAAAAAAAAACTTAAACCCAGAACTCATCTTCTGGGTTACCAAGTTGATATTAATTATGATACTTTCTATAAAAATTCCATTGTAATGTTCTTCATTGCTAAATTTGTTCGTTTTATTATATTCCTTGCGATTCAAATTGGGGACATGACATCACACAGTACTTGACAGTTGACAATGAGGTTTAAATCCATTTCCTTTGATTCTAAAAAATTAAAATTTATAATTTGTCTAAAAATACAAAAGGACTAAATTACAATAATCGAGTTTTTATGTTGGACTAAATTGAAAAACTTAATTTTGACTAATTTAAGTAATGATGTGACATACATATCTTAGGTGGCAAGGTTTTATTGGTTTAAGAATGGATTGCATGACAACCATTTAATTTTTGATTGCATTTTAGAAATTTTCATAAATAAAAACGAAGATATTAATTTTTTTTTTGAAGTTGCGATTGTTACCTATAAATAAGTGCTCGATAGCCTAACTTGGTAAGGTTCCTGTGGTACGGAATCATGCTTCCAGCATTGTGTAGATATCTTAGTCTGTCTGTGCATATTTCCCACGGACCAGCCACACTTTCCTAAGCTTAACAAATGCTTAATTCATTATCATTGTAACATTACTAAACCTCATTAATAATAATTAATAAAAGACAAATGCTAACAAGTGTCCTTAGAACACTAGTTATTAATTAAACATCTAAATGTAGTTAAATAATGTTGAAAAATGTATTTTTTTTTAGATTCTCAAGAGATAAAGTATGGTAGACTTAGCAAGAACCTTAATAAAAATCACTTGCCTGCTCAGCATGAATAGATTTCCTGACTTGTGCGTTGTTAAGCCATGCGGTTGCTACTTCATCGTTCTGCTCTTTGCCAAATTAAACATCCTTACTTATTTCATTTCATATTGTCATAGGTTAATTACTAATATACCTCATCATGTATTATCACGTCAACAACATCTAAAATTTAAGATATTATTGTAGTAACACATTGGCCTACTCATTTCTTTATTAAAATATCTTTATCAATTATCTCTCATGGAAGCAATTTTTTATTCTATTATATTTTCTGCAAATTTCCTTATTTTAAATAAATTTTATTAACATCCGTGTTTTTTATAGCATACTCATAATTTTTTTTAATAAGCTACCTGATAGTGTGCCTTTTTTTTTTGTCATTTTTGGGTGTCAATACTCAATAGGCAAAATGACACCGTAAGTGTCAATAACAAAACCCTTATTTTATTAGAAGTATCATGTGGTATATATATAATAGCTTTATCATTTCGAATGGAGATCCTCTGTCCCCAATTTTCCTGTCTCCCTGTCTCCAGCCAATCATATTTCATCAATTATTACAAAAATGTCATGCAAGTTGGGAAGTTAATTTTCAGTTTTTAAAGATGTATGTAATGAGTACAGGGTTTGGAACACACTCTGGGACAGGTGATCTTTGTCCTATCATTTCAGCAATTTACTCATTTATTAATATTTTACAGTAATCTCTTTCTTTTCCTTATCCATTGTATGATTTTTTATTTTTTTTTTTTGAAAAAAGAATCAATAGAGGACACGGTATGGTGTCTCCATGGCTCCACCTTTAAAGTGATATATATATGAGATAGAGGGGAGAAAAAAACATTAGCAAATAAATGTGTTAAAAGTATAAGTAGACAGTGTATGAGTTGAAGTTAGATGTACAAATTAACAAGAGTTTTTGAGTGAAAAGCATTCTACATACTCTTATATATTTGTGCCAAATTAAAGGAGATATATAATTGATGAAGAGATCAACTTACTACACAAGGGACATGATTGTGGTGGGAGGCACTGTTTGATTGAGCCAATATTTGGGGCCATGATGGAACGAGGCCTTCTTTGACCGGTGCTCTAAAGGGCCAAGCTCGACCAAACATCCTCTTTCTAACAGCTAGAGGCCTCTCTGTAGCACCTAATCGTTGGAAACTCAATGGCAAGTTGCTTGCATTCCCTTTGGCAGCTGCTTCTGCTGGGTAATGGTAGCATGGCTCTAGTATATTGTATACGTTAAGCTCAGCAATTGCCTGATGCCACATTCCAATATAAAGATTAATTAATGGCACAAAGTACTCATGTTAGTCCACTTCATATCGAAATAGAGAACAATTTAAGTTTTGATGATTCGACATTGAATCTTATTTGAACGGTCGAGATTAAATGGTGGATTGTTTTTAAATATAAGCTCTTATGTCAAAATTTCAAATGACTTTAATTACTTCTTTTTCACAAACACTCTTGTTTAATTAATATTTTTTAGATTTTCAAAAAATAATTATGAGAATAATTTTGAAAAGGTATAACAAATATTAACAAATTTTGAAAAGGTATAACAATTGAGAAGGATATGGCAATCAATGCCTTATCAAAAGACATGATTTATGATAGACCTTTATGACGTCGTTTGATCCATGTAGCCGACCCCACCTAGTAGAACAAAGGCTTAGTTGTTATTGTTGTATAACAAATATTATCATAGTTTATCTTAATTCCATTTTTAAGGTTAGTTGCTCTCCCTTTAACGTGTCACACACACAAATTTTCATTGAACTATTCACATACACTTGAAATGCTCTCACTCGCAATATGTGTTAAGCACATACATAAATACATATATAAATATAAATATATATATATATAAATAAATAAATAAGGGTTTTATTAACCTTAATCATCATGGTTAATGATATGAATCCAATAAATAATATTAATTATTGAAAAACTAGACACATAAATATTTTATTCTTTCAATATATCATTTTCCAATATAAATTTATCTTTTTATAAATTCTTATTCTCAATCATAAAAACTGAGATTAAGAAAATTCATAAAATAAATATAAAAAAATAATAAAATTGAAGAACCATGCATGAATATGTTTGATGCAAATATGATGACATTCATCTCACCTTTGCAACTTTTTGGAGACTGTCAGAACACTTTTCATCATTACTATTAATCTCTAACTGTCCTTTGCAAAATGCTTGTACATCCTGAAAATTATTAAGTAATTAGTAAAATATAAAGTATATGTGATTGGTAATGGTACTCAGATTATGATGTATAACATAAATAAAGTTGTACTATTTATCGAAAAACAATATTCGTTTGTAGTGTGTGTGTCTATATATATATATATATCTATATATATATATATAAATATAATATAACCTCGTAGATATTGTCAGATATGAGGCCCATTCCATGCACAAATGAGATTAGAGCTTTGTCACCATCAAATCTTCCGTCCGCAACACCATTTCCAATTAGGTAACCCTTCACAAGAAAGAAAGGTCTAATTTTTTTTTTCTAACACTTAAAAACAATTTTAAAGTAAATTTTGCTAGCTTATCATATAGTCATATACTCTAGTTAGTTACCTTAAAGTTGATCACGGGCTTAATACCACTCTTGATTCCTGGAATGGTGGATACAAATAATTTGTAAAAATAATATCATTCCAAACCAGTGATCTTGTGAAATTAAATTTAAAAAAAAAAAATTGTCAATTTTATATTAATACCTTTAACTACTTCATGGGCTAAAGTGGGCACATATACTCCAGCATAAGACTCCCCAGCAATATAAAACGGATTATCAAGCAATTCAGGAAATTGCTCAAACCACTGAAAGAAAAAAAAAATGTTATATTTGTTATTTAATTTAGTTTTTTTTCCTCTCATTAAATGTATACATTAACAATTGAAATATGACTAACCTTTTATTTTTATGTAATTTTTAAGCAGAAATAAAGAAATGTACATGAAATTAAAAATCCAAACCAAATAGAAACATGCATGTGAAACTCATTGGATGATTTACAAGAGTTTGATAATTTGAGATTAGTAGTAAGGAAGATCAATTAGGTAGTCTACAAAAGAATGTTAATTATATGAAAATGAACAAAATATACAAATGTATATACAATGAAAATATATATGCATTAAAAACTGGCACATGGTAGTACTAGTACTATATTGGAATTACCTTGAAGAGGAAAGCATGTGTATCAGAAGCAGTTTGTAGGTCCCCTGTATCGTAATTGCTCGTGTTCTTGGAGTAAGACAGGCCAACCCCCGCAGGTGAATCCAAATAAATAATGTTGGATACCTTAAATGTAGTCATGTTAGCATGTACCACAAGTACACATTTTAAGACCATTAAATGTATTTATCTTTTAAATAATTGTATTGCTATTTGCTAGTGGGTCACAAAATGAAGACAAGTACATTTTTAAAGCTGTTTAAAAAAAATAAATAAATAAATCTTAACTTTAGTTCTCAGAGTTAAGAATAATCATCTCAAAATGAATGAATATAATAAGAAATAATAATTTAAAAAATATTTTTAGTATTTCAAGAAAGAAAAAATAGGTTATGCATGGACAATGTAAAATTTTTTTACATTATAAATAGATCATCCATCATTCGCAAATTTATGTAAAAGTGTTATAAATAAATGTGAATGTTGTACTGACAGATGTTCAGTACATACAAATTAAACTCAAAAAGAGATTTTTTTTTACTTTTTTTTTTTATACTTAGAGCCCTTGAAAAATAAGTAAGTAAACATGTACATACTCTTTGTTTGACAGGATATATACAAATCTCAACAACTAATAATCAAAATTACTTATCCATTTTAAAGATAAATTCACTTAAAAAAAACTTTATCCATAAGACTAAAGACACTGCTTCTTAATTTATTAATTACATATCAAATTCTTGGTTAAAGTTTTTCTTTTTAAAATTTTCAATGTTTTGGAGTATTGACGACTCACCTTAGACCAACTGTACGGATTGATATGTAATGTTGGCAGATTCCCTTTTGTTTTTGCTGCCTCGAAGTTGAATGGCCCTGTCATGCATTGCATTGTTCTCATCATTTCACATTCACAAAAACAGAGAATTATTTCTTTTTGGATAATTGAGGATGTAACTGACTGAACAATCTTTATACCAAAGTAGCAATAATCTGAGTCCTATATGACTGGCTCAGGTTGACGGATTTAATTTTTATTTTCTATATAAGCAGTAGTAACAAAATCAATTAACCAGATAATGCTCAAAAAAGTACCAACCAAAATACCAAATCAATTAATCAATTACGTAAAAAAAGTCAATTAGTCAAATTTTTTGGTGTCCAATGATCATTTGTTTATGCAATGTAGTTTCTCTAAGGAGTTTTGGAAGTGGTTATATAACTGGATTGGAGTAGACACATACAGTGATGCATGCCAAACACTGTGTGGTCCATCATTTTGCTCAACATTCAAACTTACTGCCAATTATTAAAAAGGGTAGATAGTGGAATTTGTTTTTGTTCACTGTGACTAATGAGAAATGAAGCTTGTTTGTTGGGGGAAAGTTTGACTTTGTTCAAATTAGTGATTTAATTCTAGTGAGATTGTTGAAGTGGGTGTATGCATATAACACAAAGTGAAATTATAATTTTGCTTAATTGTGAAATTGTGCAATGATCCAATTAATCAATCAATGCTGAAAAAGTAAATACATCAACATTTAAAATTGGTTTCATCGTTCAATAAGAAAAATGTGGTTTCATCTTTATTTCTTTGTTTTATTCTAACTTTTAAGTCAATATTGATGGCACCGTCAGAAAATAAAAAGGAAAATAAAGTGAGTAACACATGTGGACAGAAATATATTGAGTAACCAACAATGCGAATGCAAAATGAGTGGTGAGGCTTTGCTGGCTATAATTATGGGTATACCCGTCACACCACTACTACTACTCCCCTCAATGTGCGCCCCTTGCCACTCCTCTCATTAATGAAAATAAAATTTTAAAATTTAATTTAAAAATCAAATAATTAACTATATATATATTTTTTTAAGGAACTTTATAATTTAACTTAATCAAAGTACATTATGAAACAAATGATATATATCATCCCACACTAAAGATAGAAAATTGATAATTACAACATAAATAAATCCTAGAGTAAGTAACATAGGAGTGTAAGTGTACCATGTTCATAAACAAAGCCATCAAAGCTGGAGCAACCTGGTCCCCCATTCAACCATAGAACAACTGGATCCTTCTCTGGGTTTCTTTCGGAACTTACAAAGTAGTAGAACAAGTTCTTCCCATTCTCACCATTTCCATCAATGTTTATATATCTGAACTCAACAACAATTGATCCCCCTTACTTCAATTATTTGATATATTAATTACCATATAATCATATTGTACTTATATATATAATAAAGAGGTACATTATCATTTAGTGAAAGTATGCTTTTCCTTTTCATAATCATCATGATATATTGTTTCGTAAGACAATTAAAAAAAAAAGAAGAAGAAGAATGTAATGCATATATACCCGGAGTAGTGCTTGGATGGAAAAATGGCGTTAAAGTTGGGGAGTTGTGTGACAAGAGAGGCTAAAGGGGCAGCTTCAATAGAGATCCAAGGACCAAAAATCATGCAGAGAGATAGAAAAGTAGCGAAGCACAATAGTAAGTTGTGGTTGGCCATCCTCATTCTCCCTCTTACTTCGTCTCTAGCTCCGTGGGTGCGAGATAGATAATAAATATATAATACACGAAAACGTAGATATATATATATATGATGAGTATGTGTGTGTATTATACGCATGTACTACTAACATGTAGTAGAAAAAAGTTTCATTATTGAGTAGTGGACAATGGAAATTAAGCCTAAGATTCTCCTAAAAGAAGGAGATTGAAAGCCATGAGAATGTTGTGACGCTTAACAATCAAATTTGTAATTTATTCAAGCACGGCGTCATGAATATGACTAACTGTACTAATGTAATTATTAGTCGGTCCGAACAACTATATTATTCAAGATTTAGTTCAATCATAATTTGTTATGTAAAAAGTAAAATTAAAAAATAAATTAAAAAAATAGAATCGCTAAATTAATCAAATTGTTAAAATTGGAGAAAAAATAAATTACTATTAACTATATTAACAAATATATTAAAGATATTATTTAAAAAACACATAATCAGTAAATCAATACTGAAAAATTTAAGAACATCAATTTTTTATATATTTCTTTTTTCAGCAAAAATATTCTTACCAATAGTCAAAAAATAATTTCCAGTAAACATAAAAATTAATCTTTCAGTTTACCAAAAAAAAAATCTTTCTACTTTTTTTAATAGTGCCTTAAAAATAAATACATAGTCAATATTGCCAATAAATTACTCATTTCGGTCCTAAATATAAGCTCTTTTTAAAGACTTCTTTTTTGTCTTTAATATAAGCTTCATTTTCAATTTTTAATGAGGTTAATTGCTTTTTTTTTTCACAAACACTCTTGTTTACTCTACACTTTTTAGATTCTCAATAATAATTACTACTGTATAATAATAATTTTGAAAAACTATACCAAATATTTACATTTTCAATATCATTAACCGTACTAACTAACTTTTTTAAAAGATGTGAAAATTGGTTTAAAAAAGCTTATACGTAATAAATAGCAGAAGGAGTATTGGTTTAAAAAAGCTTATAATAAATTACTCCTACAGGATTACTCCGTATTTAAGACTGACCAAAGATAAAGCATCTTCGTAAAAAAAGGAAGGATGATTGAAACAAACTGATAAGGAGATGCTCGTTAAAAAAATTAGTTTTGACCATTTACGTATTTGTTGTCTTACTCATCCTATTTCTTACTTCCTCTTTCCCATAGATAATAAATTGGAAAAGTATAAAAACGTTAAAAGAGACACGTATTAATGTTTTTTTTAATATATCAATCAATTATCAAATACATGATTAATTGTATTTTTCATTGATCAATCAATTGCAATTCGAAATTTTTAATTTTTAAGTTTTTCATTAATTATTTTAACTTTAGTTTGGGATAAAAATTTTTGCAATTTATATTATCCTTGTAAAAAAGAGAAAGTAATATAAGGACCTCTTAAAAAAAATTAAGTGAATTAAGGAATTTATGACAATAGAATTGTTAATATTTATAAAATTATTTTTATAATTATTATTGAAACTCATATACGATGTTGCATATAAAAAGAAATTAAGTAAATAAAAGCATATTTATAAAAAAAAATATTATTGAAAATTGAAACATAAACTTTTAAATAAAATTTAGAACAAGTTCTGAATAAAAGCCTCAACAAGGAGGAGTACTCAAATTAATGGTCTAGTTGTTAGTGGATGTGTATACTTCGTCAAATTTCAAATAAAAGTAGAAAAAATATATAATAGAAAAAAATAGTGTAATAGATTGATATTATCTTTTTTCTTAAAAATTTCAAAAGTTACATTTTTCAATATTTATTTATTGAAAAAATAGATGGTTGTTTAAGAAATGTCCTAATAACACTGGTTAGCATTTGCCTTAAAAAAAACTCTTTATTGAAATTTTATAGATATGAAAGGTGAGGATGAGAGGATGGAATTCAGAGAAAGATAAGGGTTGTGTTTGGTAAGATAATTTTATAATTTATTTGGTAGTTTTTAGTTTATTAACTTGATTAATAAGTTATTAAGTGAACAAAAAGCAAAATAAACTAATAGCTTTTAAAAAGATAGTTTGTAGCTTTTGAAAGTTTGTTTCACTTTTCTCAAAGTTGTGCGAAGTAGCTTTTCAAAAAAATAAAAGAGTTTTCAATAAAATATACTATCTTTTATTTTTTTCCTTCTAATTATGATTATATTCCCTAACCCAAATTATGTTTTTAAGTTGTTTAACAAATTTTAGCTAATTACGTCTAGTTTTATCAAACAACTCTAATTCAATAAGCTAACTATGCAATTATAAATTTTGTACTAGAATCTCATATGTTTCAACTATTAGCTACAAACTCATAACTATAAGTTATATACACATAACTATAAGTTAATATTTTTCAAACAAAATCAATATATTACTTCCTTGATTCCTTTTTAACTGTCATTTAAGGTTGTTACATGTGAATCAAGAAAAATATTTAATATATCTAATTGTATTAAATTAATGGATTTTTTTACCTATTTTGCTCCCAACTAATATTTCCCTATAATAATAATGACAATCATTACTTTCTTATTTGTTATTATAATTTAACATATGAAAAAAAGGGTAAAGAAATACTAAAATTAAACTTAAATGATACTTAAATTTGTTAAAATGACATTTTTATATTATATAGAAACAAGCTTTTTTTAGCTTTAAAAAAAACAATTAAAAAAGGAGCGGAGTTAGTAACAAGAAGCAAAAGAAAAACAAGGCAAAACCAAACAAAATTTGGGTCAAAAAGGTGCATGTTGAAGGATTTTAATTACAAAGACAAAGTAGAAACTCGGATTAATCCGGGCAGAGCATTTTTTTTCATTTTAAATTTTTGATATCATGTCATTATATGTCATTGTGCTTTGGGGGAACCGGGCTACCCCATGCATCACACATGTGTATCCACAAAATATTGTTCCTTGGACAACATTTGTCGCAACATCGGATTCTTCGTTATTATTTTTTTTTAAAAAAAAAAATTCGTTGTTATTTTTAAATGTGTAAATACAAAAACAAACAAGAGATACAATACGATGTTTAATTATAGTAATATCCAAATTTGATGTTAACATGATAGTAGTATAAGATGGTAGAATTAAACCAACGTGGAGTTGGTCAAGTGATAGTTTACTTGGTCCCTTAACCAACTGGTTTCGAGTTCGAACCTTGGATATGGAGCAAACCCCACTGAGAGACCACTACCGCTTAGTGCGAGCTCAGTTGGGTCGGATCGGATGAGTCGAATTCTGAATAAACTAGATCTGGGTATCGATTGGTGTAAAAAAAAATGGTAGAATTTAAGTGTATATGTGCATAATTATAATGGAGTCAACCATAATCAAATTGTAAAAATTACGAGTCAATATTAGGGTAAATGTTGCATCGACGTATCCTTCATGGGAAGGAATTTAACGCTAAGCTCCACATCAATCAATTTCTGCTACTCTGGCAACGATGTTGGCATTTTTGTTTTCACTCTCTATTCTTCCACTATGCAACGTGCCTTGTGGTGCTCATGACTTATGAGACAAAAGGGCACTTTAATATTCAGTGCAAAAATAGTGACTTGACCCCAATGCAATTAGTGGCAAATAATAAGGTCGTCGTTACCCATGATTTCCATGCTGGTGGTCCTCCCTCTACCCTCCTTTTGCTTTTCAAATTTTGGTATTAGTAAAATGCTAACAAGTACTGCTTTTAAAGCACTTGTTTAAAAACTAATTATAGTAAAAATTTATGAAAGAATGTAATTTTATGTATGTTCGAGATATGAAAAAAATATGTATTTATGATTTTTTTTCTATTACTAAAAATCTTAATAAATATCCTTAAAACACTTGTTATCAAAACCCTTCGTATTATATAACCATTTAAGATATTTAAAAAGAGACAAAAGTCATTTTCTTTTTTCTTTTTCTATTTCTATTAAGGGCACTAAAGGTGGAGGTTAGCTGTTGAGTTTGTTTAGCTAATTCTTGCCTAATGCGGTGATGTGTGGTACCCAAATCCAGACCCACTACCAAAATTATTTCAAACATCAAAAGGAGCTCTCATGGTTCTACGAAACCTATCTAGAAACCACATATATCCCCACTTAGGAAAAATTACATGCTATGCGGAAAGTATACAGCCTTGAATGCTTGTGTCGGACCCATGCACTAAGTACAAACCACAAGAATCTAGTTGCTGGCTTGGATAGGATATGGAGGAGGAAGAATGCTTTCTCCACATGGAACTGTTCGTGGATGCGAAATGGGCCAATTCAACTTCTATACCATGTACTAATTACTATAGATAGCTTGTACTATTACATATACAATTAGATTTAACACCAGAAGCTTTTACATGAACATTTTTTAAGAGTTTAAGCTCACTCATTTATCGATTCAGCTGCCCGATTTTTACACCTTCCATGAAATTACATGGTTGTGAAAAAACTTAATGGTTTGGGCTTTTGTTGATTGAGGTACTTTGTTAATTAAAATCGGGTTGAATGGATAACTTGATATTTTCCTTGAAGACCCATATCATTATTGATTCATTTATGGATTTAGGAACCACATGTTTATTATTTACTATTGATGAATTATTGTGTAGAGCCCGATGGGTCTAGTATCCATGATGGTTGAAAATTAGATGTGATGTTTTGTAAATAGGGAAAATCCTCACTTGACTCCCAACCCAATAGATCGCTTATTGCTTCATCAATGTGATGGTTAGGAAAGAATTCAAGTGGAAGACTCTGTTCCTCACGTATAGATTCCGCATTTAAGTAACAATACTCTATAATTATTAATCAAGCTATTGCTATATACTATGTTCTATTTGCTAGTGTGGTGGATACTATGAAACCCCATCATCATATTCTTTTCAACTAGAGGTAGATATCTCATTTCCACAACGTACAAACTCAACAATGCAAGATGAGAATACAAGAATGGATGGGGAGCAGAGGCAACTCAAAGTAGCATCTAACCATGAAAACAAACATGATTATACAGTCATACTCATCAACATAAAAAAATTCAAGGATGACAATGCATTTGTTATAAAATCAATCATGCTATACTAAAAAAAATAGAAAAAATATACAATTCCTTCTTTAAAAACAACACAAAATACTATAAAAACAAAAAACAAAACAAAAGATTAGCCCCTTTGTCAACTCTTTCTCTTTGGTACATGTCCCCCTTTTCAACTCTATCTATTCTATAAATGGTTAAGTTATATACCATTTTAATTTTTAAGCACACTGCACACTTTTTATGGTTCAATGAATTATGGCACCATGAAATCAAATGAATGCCACCGGTCATTCATCAAAATCTAGTTAGCTTAACTGTTGAGAATGGCAGTTAGCAACAAAAAGAATGTCAATATTCTTCCAATTAAAAAGGTGGAAGCTGAACCAATATTGTGCGCACCCACTGTATGTATTATTCCGGTCGAAGCATCCTTCACTTTAATGCTGGAAGAGCCTAAAGAAACAACAGAACAACGCTAAGAGAGTCATTCAAGCATCATCAATATCAGCCAGTTTAACCCTGAAAGCTAATAGAAATTAACCAAAAGAGTTGTACGGATGAGATAGCTACAACAAACGAAGCCTCTTTTGGTCAAACACTCAAATTAATTAAGCTTCCTTACTGTTTCTAATTCATAAATCTCAAATATTTCGAGGAAGGATGAAATTCATTCCAAGTTAAAAGTAGTACAAAAGAAACGATATAAGGTGATATGAACTCAACACAGCCTTGAATCATACATTCAATATATTTAATAATATACAGGATTAAAGGTGGGGTTAGATTAAACCAAACGTTAAAGTACGAAAGAAAAAATTATGAAAGGCTACTTGGTACTCACAATTGTAGTCGGTCCATCCAATGGCCATATTTTCAAGATCATATATGACTAGTTTGTTTGATAGCACCAAATCTGCAATTTTAAATAATTCAAACGTCATAAATGATACCCATACAACATTAGTAAGCACTGGTTTACAAAATGTATAAAAATAGCATCACCATTCAGATACGCACAGCAAACATATACCACTGTCGGAATTGAGTTTAGGGCTAGGGAAGAAAGAAAATATAAAAATGGTGGCTTGCGGACGACAACAACAACAACAACAACAACAATAACTGGGCCTTATTCCCACTAGGTGGGGTCGGCTCAAACGACGTCATACTGCCCTGACATAAATCATGCACATTGATAAGGCGTTAAACACTAATGATGGCTTACAGTACTAACATAATATACTATTGATATGATGTGATGCAATATGTCAATCTAATACTTCTAGTTATGCTAATAATAAGTAGCTCAAGTTCTAGTACTACTAGTGCAAGCCCAATCACAATAACAATAAGACCAACCTAATAACCCCATTCTTCTTAACAATCAGAAACAGACTCAACGGGGCTTAAATGAACAATTCGCACAGTTGTTTTCTGGTTGTTTATTGTGAGGATGTGTTATCTTCTTCATTTGTACTTAACTCTCCTCTTCAACAAACATTTCTTTCATTATAATTTTTTTTTTTTTTTTTGCCACAAATCATGCCTTCTATACTTCCATTTGGTAAGAAGTCAGTTGACTAATTTTATAAGCAACGTTTGATTCTGAAGTCTGAACTGTACCTCCAAGAAGGGTCATGTCATTTCCATCCTTAGTTTGTGCCACGCTTTTCTGCCAGCCAATACACCACATATCTGCCTGCTGAGAACAAAATCACAAAATAAAATCAAGAAAGGCCATACTTGAATATCAGTCACAAACTTATCATATAGAGGTATTCTAAATAAAAATCATAAATTTGAAATTTATGTAACAGTAAAAATCTGCAGATGGCAATTTAAACCATCTCTTTGGTCCCCAGTGAACAGAAGGAAGATAATCAGACCTTGTAGTTTACAATTAAGATAGACTTAATTATGTGTCCAGTCCTTCAATTTTAGGGTCGTTTTGTCACAGGCCCCTTTTTTTTTTCAATCTGGCTCCCCGAAGTTACTTCTGGGTTTGCCATATACCCATGCTATCAATTCCAGCCAAATTTGCGGACAAATCATATGGGAATCCTAGTCAAACGCATGAGGTTAGCCACGTGATGCCAGAAGTAACTTCGGGAAGCCAAACATTGAGGAAAAAAAAAGAACAAGGTCCTGTAACAAAACGACCCTAAAGTTCAAGGACCGGAAACATAATTAAGCCATTAAGATATTATATATGCCATTTAATAAGCATGCATAAAATTACCAAAAAAAAAAAATAATAATAAGCATGCATAAAACACAGAGAACACCCAACCTAAGTACAATTCACATGGGGAGAAATCAGTTCAGGCAACAGGTTATATACAGTGATAGACCAAATCAGGTGATATGTGAAAACAGTGAATCTTGACCATCGATGTTATTTGAATGGTCATTATCAGAAGATAAATGAATGTGATTTTTTAAAGTGTAGATGTAATCATCATTAAGAAACTTCTAATCTTGACCGCCTGTATGGTCAAGATTGCTCTTCTCAACTTTTTAAACTACACACCTATCTTTATATATATATATATATATATATATATAAAGAGAGAGAGAGAGAGAGAGAGAGAGAGAGAGAGGGAGATGTTGTCATGCAACTTTTTTGTTTGAGTATTAAGCATCGCAAAACTTCTCAAATCAGAAAATGGGTACATACATATACAGAATAACAGTTCCTACTTACTTTTTCATTATAAGTGAACAGGTAGTCGTGTGGATAAACTTTGAGAGTAAGAGAATCCTCAAAATGAAACTTTACAACCGGAAATCCGCTATCAACACTGCAAGGTTACAATGGCCAACAAGGTAAGGGCTGCAAATGCCAGATAATTAAATGTGCACTAGCAGACTTCTTCAACTGACAACATTTAACTCTCCAAAAGTAAAATGCATTTAATTACCAAAATATCATTTGAAGAGTTTATACACAGCACAGTTATTATTTTAAAAGATGACCATCTTGAACAAACGATTCTTCTGTTACTAGTGCACCCGTGTCCAAGACTCCAAGTGCAAAGTAATTCTATTACACTGCCTATGTTATCTTAGGTGAATCCTAATTCCAACGTACTACAGTCATACAACCTAAATTTTATGGCATTCCTTTTTCTCCGTGCAGTTTTCAGAATACTGGATTTTACAAATATTATCAGAACAGTGATTGCAAGCACATATGTGAATATATTTTTTAATAACAATCTTATGTTGTCACCATACCCTATGGGCTAAAGAAATAAACCATAGCATTGATAAATTATGTGATAACCCAAGTCAATAAAAAAACAACACATCACAACTTAATATTAGCAAACGCAAAATAGTACTAACTCCAACGTAACAGAGAAATGTAAAATTCCAGTAAAGAAAGTCACGAAAATAAGTATCATACTTTCCAGTATACTGAAAACAAGTGAATTGCTCCTCAACAAGATATAATTTCAGTCCAGGCTGCTGAGCCAAAAGCTATCAAAAAGAACAATCATAAGTACTCACATGGAAATATTTATTCAAATAGTCTCGGAAGATACATTTACCTTTCTCATTATTTGGTCATAAACCATGGTTGGAAGATAAGACAGGGTCGTTCCACTATCTATTATTGTTCCCTTCCCATTTCCAGAATCAAATATATCTGTGGGCAGCTGTAGAACATCCCCATCAACTTCAATGTCCTTTAAATTCACATTGTAGTGCGGCCTGTAATGGTCAGCAGGCAACAGTTATGGCACAATTCAAATCCCAAGTCCTGAACTGGATATAAATACATCATTTCATGGGAAGTTTTAACAGCTTGATTCAGGGATCTCAGATGAATATTCCTTCATAAAAAATGAAAGCCTTAAAAAAGCACTACAAAAAAAAATGTAAAAGGACACTTCAATATTAAGTGCTGCTATCTATTTCAATTGAGGAACAACCCAGACAACAATCTTGTGAACTAGAAATGAGAGTATGTGAAAGTAAAAATACCATGTGATAATTAATGATAGTATTACGTGACTGCTGAATATACCCTTGGATTTATATAATAACCAGTATCATGATTCATGGCATGGAAACAAAAAGCTAAAGATACAGCACATACATTTTCGGTACCAATGGAGTTGTTTTGACTTTTGGGTCCACCACCTCCCCTATGGCAAATATTCCACCACCACGAATATTGTCAAGGCAATGTGAAAATATCTTTTTCACTTTTCCAGATGCAGCAAGCTGTGAAAGCACAGAAGAATTTGCTTGTCCAAAACCAAGTATTCCATCAAGGGCTTCTTGAGTAGATGAGCCCAATGTCCCAGATTGTACAGAACCACACCTGTCAGCCAGACAACGATAATCTTTTTTTTTTTTTAATCCTTTCTCAATCTAAGAAGGTAAATATTTATATATAAATGTAGCTCATTGAAAAGCCATTACTTGAATGGAAAGTATTTACTTAAAAAAAGACAATCAACTGAAAGAGGATAAAATATCACTTACAAATCACAACCAAAATTCCCTCATGAGATGCAAGAATAAAAATCTCTATTTAATAGAAACATAGGGTAAGACTGTAAGAGATAGAAAGGGAAGCTAGAGAGAGTTCTGAAAACTGAAAAAATGAAAATTCAGTTATTCAGTGTAGGCTTACTTGCCATTTGCTATTTATAGACATTTAGGCTACATCGTGGTTAGGCACTCTTAAGTCTTAACAGTCATGCTGCTAGTCTCTTATTAAAACGCTAATAGTATTACAATTATGCCACTATGTTAACACATAGAATGAATGACACTAACACTAATCCACTACAACAACAATGGCATGAGACTTGAATGCCCCAAATTAAGTTGCCATAAATCAACAATATACTGCAGTTATTACAGTGTTGTGAAGTGTTAGAAATGATTCTCACCCAAAAATGATGCTGCTATTTTGTGGTGCAGTATGGAGATTGCCATCTACACGGTTGAAAGTGAGAAAATCCTTCACGTAGTTTCCTTTAGTCGCACTTCCATCCCCGTAACTTATGCTATATGGGCAGGGGGTGTCACTCTTGCACTCAGGAAGTGGACCATCATATGTGTTAGTACAAAACTCTTGGTCACAATAAATCAAGGCTGAAGTTTTTGACGCCTTTGGATCATAAAGAGCCAACTCTACCTGTATGTAATAATAACGAAAGTAGCTGAATAATCAGATATCATAACATATAAGGGGTTCAACAACATTGCTCTGTGTATAGAGAAAGATACATACACCAATACTACTTTTCTTGGGACATCTCATGCAGTCAACACAATTGACCCATAGAATGTCACTCCCTGTGTCCACTTGCACATAGTAATCCTTTGGAGGAGATCCAATTCCAAGTTTTGTAAAATACAACCTAAACAACATAAAAACCAACATAACATAAGCATCAAAACGAAAAAGATATTATAGTATATATCCATATTCATCCCTAAGAAAAAATATGCACCCCTAATTTAGTTCTTGAAAGAAAGAAAAATCTCAACTTAGTAACTAAGAATTTCAAATGCCAGTCAAACTAGTTCAGTACTAGAATACATTATTTTTCATTTATTGAAGACTGATTTCAAGGAATAAATAGTCAGATTAGTCCCTGACTTCGTAGGCACCAATCTCAGGGACTAATTTGACCGATAGTCAATAATGGTCTTTGTGTATTTTTTTTTTACCAAAACGACATCGTTTCGTTTCGGCATTCCGTTGGTCCACATTAAAAGACCACTAACAACCAACTAATGTGACTTATGTTTTCCTATCTCAAAGATCAATTTGAAATTTCGAAAATTTCATGAAATAAATTGATCTGCGCCTACAAAGTCATAGACTACTCTAACTCTAATTTCAATGGCGTGTTGTCTCGAGAAGATCAATTTGGATAAGCATTATTTGTTGAATCCTAATTAATACTAACTCATAACCACGGTTTTAAATCAGAGTCCGCAACCGTGTCACAACCAGGGTAGGGAGCAATCAAGGTATCATTAACCGCAATTTAAAACCTGATTCATAAGCCAAAACTAATAACCACTCTATATAATAATACGAGTAATATAATAATGAAAAATAAAAAGGGAGGGGAAAGAAAAAGGGAGTGGGACCCGGATGCAGTAGGGAGACCATTGCCACCAAGTTCAAGATCGACGACGACAGCGGAAAGAACTCTGCCTCTCCGGCGAGCATCGTGAGATAGGATTTGAGTTAAACTCTTGCTCCCTTTCCAACGACTCTCCACTTGGAACACCAAATTCGCATTGGCGCCGGTGATGGTGCTCGTCAAACAAATTTCAACGGCAGCAGCTACGATCAGTATTATCCAAACTAACATAACTACTTTTCCGCCTCCTCTCAGATCCATCGTTTCCCAATTCAACTCTACTTCAAACCCAAAACAGATCCAATCCAACAACACGCACAAAAAAGGCAAGTCAAATTTGATTCATATATATAAATAAATAAATATAAAAATGAATTGCCGAGTGGAATGAGGTAAGAGACAATGCAGAATTGGGGGAAGGCTGACGTGGACTTGACTTGAAGGAGAAGAGACAGAATGAAGAAGAAGAAGAAGAAGAAGAAGAGAAGAGAGAAGAGATTGTTGTTGTTATGTGGAGTGTTAATTAAACAAATGCCAAACGACACGCCTTGGTATAGCCATACCCCATACATCATCAACCTTTTCAACCTTTTAGAAAAATAGAAAATGATTACCACCATTTCACGTCTCTTTTTTTTTTACACCAACTAGTATTCAGATCTGATTTACCCAAAATTCGACTCATCCGATTTGATCCATTGATCTCGCGGTAGAGGTCTCCCAACGAAGCTCCATAGCCAAGACTCAAATTCGAGATCAGTTGACTAAGAGATCAAGTGAGCTACCACGTCGAATTCCACGTCTCTTTTATTATTATTTCGAATTTTTTTAACCTTCTTTTTTTGGATTTTTGGTTTTTAGTTTAGTTAGCTGGCCTGGCAGGCCTGCCATTGTCTTTTTTCCATCCATCTCTCTTCAATTTTGACGCACCGCTTCCCTTCCTCACCTTCTTCATGACTGCATTCATACAAATAAAAACACAAATGATACACGTGTCACCATATCCAACAAAATCCACTTACTTGGAGTAATTAGTACTCCCTCCGTGGCTGAAAAATTGAAAAAGTGAAAAAAATAAATAAATTAAGAAAACATGCATTTAATAAATTATTTAATATATCAAAATAATTAATTTTATGTATTTTGTATTTATTAACCAATCACAATCAAAATTTGCAATTTTTAAGTTTTTTTATTAATTATTTTAAGACAAAAATTTGAATATTTTTATCATCCTGGTAAAACATAGAGAATACAGTATTAAAAAAATAACATATCTAACCAAATAATACTAATATTTTGTTTATTATTTATTGATTAACTTATCTCGATTTGTTTGTGATAATAAACAAAATATTTATAAACTTGTAGACATTGTCAACCATCGTAGATTCATTCAATCCATAACGTTAAATTTGTTGTGTGAAACTTTGATTTAATTATTGTAGATGTGAAAATGATATTGATGAATAATTTGTAAAAAAAATACTTTTTAAACGTTTTTTAAACTTGAAGGTCTAGCCTATCCGTCTATGTCTATCCCTCATGAGTTCTCAAAACCAAACTCATTCAAAATTTTGCTCATAAAAAAAAAAAACTAAAGTTTTAAGCATTTATCATAGTAAATATTAAGATCGAAGTCACCTTTCTATCCCTCAAAGGTTAAACTAATCCCCTTTAATATCTTTTGTCACAATTTTTTTATATTTTAGTTCCTATATCATGAAATATTTTGACATACGATTAAAATCATTGAAAATTAATTTGTATTTTTTTATTTTTAAGAATTAAATTGATACATATGAAAAATTTGAAAATAATAAATGAATCTTTTCTTGATTTGATACTCAAGTTATTAGATTCAAACAATAAAAACAATAATATGTTTCTGTTACACATAAAACAAAATGCATTTAAACAAGTCCAACAAACTTCTAAGATAATCCTTTAAAAAAAAATTCCTCCAATATTGGTTTCTTTAATAAATATTGATTTCTCTAATACTATAAACTCCTACTAAGATTATTTCTTGAATACTGATCCCTCAAATATTGATTAGATTGTTTAGCATTACGAAGAAGCATTATCAAGCAATATAGATTTCAAGCAATATTTATTCCCTATCATAATAATATACTTCATCCGTCCTTAAATATAGGACTCTTTTAACATTTTCATTTTGTTTCTATTTTATAAAACCCTTTATCAATTTTCAATAATCATTAATTACTTTTTTCCACAAATATCCCTATTTATTTAATACTTTTTTGATTCCCAATAATATTATTAGGGGTAATTTTGAAAATACATATCAAAAGTTCACATTTCCAATACAATTGACTAAATTATTCAACTTTCTTAATGGACGTGAAATCTCCCAAAAGGATCCTATAGTTAAGGACGGAGCCAGTATTAGGTAATTTCATTCAAATCAGATTCAATGCAATATTTTCCACATAAAACTTAGATTCAAGATTGGAAACTATTGATCATATAAATTCAAGCATTCCATATATTAGTAAATATGACTTAAATCCAATCCAATTCCTTTTAAGTGTTCGTTTGGTGAGGGAAATTAGAATTATAGTTTGGAATTGGAATTGAGTTTGAATTGTGATTTTATGTTTGGATTGTATGAAGAATTAGAATGTAGAATTGAAATTCCTAATTTAATTTCTAATTTCATTGTTTGGGCATAATTGGAATTCCTAATTTATTTTCTAGTTGGAATTTTTATAATGGAAAAAAGGGAAGATGAAAACTTGGGGTGGACTAGAACCGGTAAAACAAGCCCAACCTGATCGAGTCGGCCCGTACAAACCCGATAATTTGGCGGATTTAGACTCTCAAATTACGACCCAAATAGATATTGGGTCTTTTTGGCCCGCTTTAATAAAACCAGAACCATTCGGACTCCGAGGAAACCCACTAATATATATCACCTAAAAACCAAGCCCAATCTAGTTAAAAAGGTGACCAACTATCGGGTTTAGCTAGACGATTCCTTTTTGGTCCAACCCAATCATGGCGCGAGCTCGAACCCGACTGAGATAGCCCGAATTGCCACATTTAGGGTGGACCAAAAGAGAGGCAGTGTATTTTGTTTTTAAACTCACGGTACTCAATTATGTAAAGTATAGAATTGTAATTTTTAGGCTTAGGGATAAGAATTCGGTTTATGTATTTTTAGTTATAATCTAATTTCATGGAGTTTAGTTTGGAATTTTTTTTATTCCAATTCCAAATGCACAAACAAATATCACAATTCCAATTCCAACCACAAATTTCATGCTCAATTCCATATATCAAACGTACCTCATTTTTTTTTTTAGGAATGGGTGAATTGGATTGTTGTGTGTGGACCGGATGGATAAATAGTCCATGAATAATTTTACCACCACTAATTTAATCCGATTTTCCAAAATTGAGTTGTACCAGCATAAATTGTAGTATTGTACCATAACGTGACATAAACTTCTCTTAAATACAAAAATCATTTAATGACTTCTGAGCTAAACAAATAACCATATTTGACGTTTAAAACATATATATATATATATATATATATATATATATATATATATATATATAGTACACACACTCCGTATTTGACTCTTGATGAATCAAGCTCTTGAAGGAATTAGTAGATCTTTTAATACGTGCAAGTCATTCCTTTCTAGTTAAGTTTCCATTAGGAATTGAAGACTGATTTTTCCATTTCAAAGTTTTGTTTATATATATTTGCCCTTTCCAGTTAAGTTTTCATTAGAATACATTTGTTGACCCAAAAAACTATGTTTATTTATGTATATATATATATATGTTGTTCTCTTATTTCAGTTTAGTGAGAGACCGATATAACCTATCCCATTTGATTTCCATAACAAGAATCATGAAGGTGATAGTAATTTTTTTTTCTTCTATCAAGTATCAACACCCGTTTCTTATTTCGGCTGGAAATGCTTACACTTTAACGTCCTTTATTTTATGTTTAATTTTTAATTTTTTTAATTTTTTTTTCCAAAACTGGTTTATATTTATAAGATTGTAGCCTATAGGCAGGAAGGCATAAAAGATCAAAATAGACATGTTTAAATTTTTTTTTGGTTATTACATGCTCTTTTTTTTTTGTTACATACATGTTTAAATTTGAAAAGTCGTATTTATAACATAGAAAAATAGTAAAAATTATTTTTAATGCAAAAATAATTAAGCATATTTCTTTTGGTATTCAAAATGTTTGAATAATACTTGAGAATTGGTTATACAGAATAATGTTCCTCCTTGTATCATGAGGGAACTTATCTTCTTGAGCCAATAATTAAAATTATGACACTTGTCCTATTTTTTTTTATTTATGAAATAAAGGGTCATCTTTCTTATCCCGCACTTGAACCCAACGTGAAAATGCATAGCAAATTCTCACTACAGCAGCGTCGCAGCCCAATCACATCTACAAATCAATGAAGGCTCGGTCACGGGGGCTAGACTGTTGCGAGAATGTGGAGGGGTGAAGCCAGTCGTGGTTTGCGACTCCGGTGTCACGGAGGCGAGATTGCTGCGAGAATGTGGAGGGGAGGGGTGAAGCCAGTGGTGGTTTGTGACTCCGGTGTCGGTTGAGTTGCGATTGGGTTTGATATCATGCTGAGCTGCTATTGGGTCTGCAATTGGAGCCACCTTCAATAGTTTTCCTCTCTCCATAAGCTAATTTTGTCTCTCTATCAGATTACATCAATCTCTTGTTCTTAACTACTCTATTTAGTTACATCAATTTGTTGAGTAATATAGATGAAACCAAAGTTTGATTTGTTCATTCTATGTTTGATTTGGAGTAATACACTACTAGAAAAGTCCGATATAGAGACGGAACGAAATCCGTCTCTAAAACATGAAAATTCCGTCTCTAACAGCTTTAGAGACGGAATTAGAGACGGAACAATGTCCGTCCCTGAAAATGGTGTCGCAAAAATAATCAGAGACGGAAATTGGATTCCGTCTCCAAAATATTTTGATTCGGTCTCTAAAAAAAATTGAAATCCGTCTCTAACAGTGACAGAAAGATTTCGTCTCTAGTCCGAAAATAATCCGTCTCTGATTTGAGACGGATAACTATTCCGTCTCTGATTCCTAGGTTGATCATCCGTCTCTAATGCTTCAATTTCCGTCTCAGATCAGAGACGACAATAATTCCGTCTCTATTTCCTAACAGTAACATCCGTCTCTAATCATTAAAATTCCGTCTCTAATTTCCAAATTCGACATCCGTCTCTAACAACTGAAATTCCGTCTCTAATTCTCAAACTGGTGCAACTCATTTTTTAAATCCTATTTTTTTAATCCCTATATTCTTTAAACCTGTGTAATTTTAAATCCTGTTGTTTTTTTTTTCAATATTCTAACACTTTTAACCTTTTGACAAAGCTACTCAAAAACATAAATAAAACCATATCTATTATTATGAGCAAGAAATGAAGTCAAAATACAAAAATATCCAAGTATAATCCAAAACAAAACATTGCTAGTTCAAAATACTCCAAAAATAAATTACATACTTAAGTCATTTTTTAAAAAGATAAACTAACAATCAGTATCAATTATCATTGTCCATTTGATCTTCATCAATGTCATCTTCCTCTAATGCTTTCAAGTTATGAAGAGTCATCATCTTCTTAAACATTTTCTCCCATTGCTCCATCTTTTTTTTTCATAATTTCTTGTTCAGCATTCATTATTTCTTGTTCAGCATTCTTTCGTTGAAGCTCAAGAGAAAGGTCCTCAATTTTAGTTTTCATTTGAGTCACCTCTTCTTGTGATACTCCCTCCACGTAAGAAGTGGAGGAAGATGGGAGAATACCAGAGGCTTTTGATCCTAACCCATTAACTCTTCCTTTTTTATTTCTTCCTCCAACAACATCTAGGTAGATACTATTTTGAGATTCCAGGCTATTGCTTCCAACACCACCACTTTCTGATTCCGCAACCCGTTTTCAATATGTGTCCTGAAAAGATTGACTCAATTAAACAAGTTTCATGTTAACAAAATAAACAAAGTAACTTAAAGGTCAGTTTTTACATACGCCGATGTCTTCTTGGTGCTTAGTGAGAAACTCATTTGGCTTCCCCTTCGGCCGATGAAGTTGCTCATATATCTCAAAATACGTTGGTTCTCTACCTAATTTAACTTTCTAAAACAATAAAAAGGATAAAAGATTACCAAACCATAATAGAGAGATATTTTACAATATAATACACATTAATGTGACAAGAGGAGAAATAACAAGAGGAAATAACTAGGGAAATTCATTTTGTAGCAATCATTTTGGAATTCAAAAGCAGCATACCTTAATCAAGATAATGATCATTAAAATCTGAAATTTGATAGCTAATAATTAAAATCTGAAAATTTTCTAATTGAAACCCTTGTGATCAGCTATCCTAGGAAACAAAATTACAAAACAGATAACGATTGAGTTATGCATTTCCACTTAGATCTAGGCAGTCACAGTGGAAATTAAGCAGCAAAATGACCTTGCTTTCAAGGCAAATTGGTACCAGATGGATGCAAATTAGAAACTGGAAAATTTCAGAGTAAAAGTGCAAATTAAATCTTTGAGTACCCTGAAATTACATCACATACAAAACAAGACACAAAAGACAAATTAAAAGAGAAATCAGAAATTGAATCACAAGCAGATATTAACAGATCATCATGTGGCATAGATCGATTGAAAGTAATTGTGAATAGTTATAATAATTACCTTGATTGGTTATTAAGGAAAGTGCCCTTCCTTCTACAACCGAAGATTTCTCTGAAATTGAAACAACCATGATGATCAGCATTAAAAAAAAAAAGCACATGGGGCTTATTCATATTGATAGCCATAGCTTATTGATAGAATTTACCAAGACACAAAGAAGATAAAATGCTGAAACTAAGGATAAGAGGAAGAGAAACAAGACCAGCTATTTATACACTTCCAAGAATAAAGATGAATGCAGAACAGATGAGAAAAGTAATCAATAAACCAATCACAGAAACTGTCACTGACAGGTTGAAGCAGAAAATTCTTAGAATGCAGAACAAGTTATAGAAAAGGATTGAAAATTCTAAATTGAATAGGCCAATTGACCATGAGTTTAGGATTAACAAAAACATGAACACTCAAAGAGTCTGATGTGGATGAGAGGGTTCCTATTAATTTTAATCTTGAACTAAAATTAGTTTTTTTTTTTAGCAGTATGAGATATATCTTTAATCCAACCACTAATGGAACAAGCCTAGGACCCAGTACCACAAAAATAAAGTTTCCATGGCAACCTGATAGTTTGAACATCAATTCAAAGTCAAACCAAACAGTGTGGTCTTTACAATTTTTATGCAGAACAAGAAATCAAATGCAGAACAGAGCAGGACGAATTAACACCTTGAGTCTACAAGGAAAAAAAAAGCTAAGTAACTAAAAAAACCACCCACACACGCCAAAGGAAAAAAAAGAAAAAACCCTGCACTTTCTCCACGTAACTTATCTAAAATTTATTTAAAATATTTCAGCACTTTGTCCTCATTCTCCAGATTTTAATCCGAAAAAAAAAGGTACAGGTGCAGAGAAACAATAAGATTGAGATCAAATTTTTATTTAACATTAGCCAATTTGATCAACCATTTATTATTAACAGTGCTGCTTTATTTAAGAGCCACAACTCAGAAATCCAAGAGATTGTAATCTAACTATTAAAACATAATTTGAGATGGCAAAACAGTTTTTTGAGCTGGAAAGGATATAGTAGATAAGGTCCACAACCCCATGGAGGGTAAAACCCTTAACAATATATAGTCATGGAGCATATTTAGTTAGAGGGAAACATATCTTGTTTTGACATATCAGGAAAGAACCAAATCATTTACTGTACTATACTCTCTAAAACCATTTTGTACACTTTGCTAATCAATAATTCAACTATCATTTTACCATTACAACAAAAATTACAAATAAATGAACAACTTTTCAAAACCCTCAATTCATAAAAAATTGTGCATACTGTCAGTACTTCCAAAACAATCAAAAGTTTCCCTTATTTCTTTTTATTGCATTATTACCGAACAAAACCATAATGGGATAAGGAGCAGTGGAGACATAGGCACAATAATTTAACTGAAATGTTTTTTGTACACCAACATTCCACACTTTCACGACACTTTTCTAATTTATACATATAACAGAACTTATGATTCATGGAGCTATTCTATTTGCAATGAAAGCAATACCAATTTGTTTTTAAAACTTTTTCTTACACAATTTCATTAAACAAAATAGTATGTAGCTGAGAAAAAGGGTTAGATTTCTCATGGTGGATAAAAAAAATAGTGAAAATATAAAATTTAAAATAAGATTGGGTTATTGCTCTAAAAAAAAGGACCCTCTTGGATCTAAAGGTATTCTAATCGGATAGGCCATTAAAGGATAAACAAAACTGACAGGATAATCAAAGGATAGGCCATTTCAGTGAGAAGAAAATTGATTCGTCGAGTGAGTGAGAAGGAAATCGATTTGGGGTTTTCAAAACCCTAAAATGTCGAGTGAGTGAGAAGAAAATCGATTTGGGCTTACCTATGAAGAAGCACGGAGGAGGCTGTCACAGTCCACGGTGCCTCTGCTGTCTATCCACGCTGCCGTCGTCGAGTTTGGGGTGTGGCTGCCACTATGGTTGTGAAGGAGGGAGGCTTTTAGGGTGTGGTGGCTGTGATGGTTGTTAGGGTGTGGCTGCTACGATGGTTGTGAAGGAGGGAGGCTTTTGGGGTGAAGTGAATAGGGGAAGCTTTTCAGTGGAGGGAGATTAAAGGTAGCTCCCGCTTTTTTTTGTCATAAACAAAACGATAGTGTTTCGTTTTAATTTTTTTTTTTATAAAATTTTTATAACCTCAGAGACGGAATTATTCCGTCGCTGGAAAATTTTTCTTTTAGAGACGGAAAGTTTCTGTCTCTACCTTTGTTTAAATTGGTAAAATTAGGCTTTAGAGACTGATTTAGAGACGGCTCTAGAGACGGAAGATATAGAGACAAACTAATCCGTCTCTATTATTGCATTTATCCGTCTCTAATTTTTAGAATTTAAGGGTTGGAAGTTCTTTTCGTTTTCCGTCTCTGATTTTAAAATTCCGTCTCAAATTTCGTCTCTAACTACCGTCTCTAAATCAGACTATTCTAGTAGTGATACAAAGATGAATTTTAGTTCCTCTCTTTCTTGTTTATCAATTATTTACTTGCCTCATCTTGTCCTTTGATTTCCACAAGCTCATTGTTGATATTAGAACCTGCAAACAGTCCAGTACTAGTTTTCGTACTGAGTGGGTAATGGAGGCAGTGAAGTATAGGTGAGTGATGTTTAGGGTTTATATGAGCTGCATGTTTTTCTTGTGTCTACGTAAGGGTACTGTTGTTGGTCGTGGTGTTACTATTGACTTGAGACTTGAAATATATGTTGCAACTAAATTAATATTCAAACCATGACAGAGTTTGGTTTTAAGAAATAAAGCTTATTGTTGAGTCATATCTCTCTGAACATGGCATGTTCTGTTTCATAATGTTTCTGAAGATTATTGGTGACAAATCTATGTTTGTTAAGATGCATTGGTGGAATGGAATAAGCATCTTATATTTATGTTTTATAATGGTTATAAAACAACTGCACAAAATGGACATTCTTCCTAAGATGCTTGGCGTTTTTAACTCAATTGTGACTCTTGTGGTCTTTGTTAGATCCATCATGATGTCATAGTGAAGAAAAGATCCATCAATTGCAGCAACTAATTGAAGAATCCAGTATGACTATTGTTATTGGAAAATTGGTTCACTGACACAAATAGCACATATAGATTGTCAAGGCACACATTAGGCTCAATGGTTGTAATGAATAAATTAGTAGAATTTTGATTCAATGGTTGTAATAGATGTTTACGGGTTTACTTGACCGGTGTTATGTAAATGATTCATTTTGAGATGACAATGTAATGTCTTATTATCAACATGTACTTATTTTAAATGAAATTTGACACGTTTGTGGTTGATCTTTTTCTAGCATATATCAAATTACAAGTAAAAAAGACATTACCTTGTAATGTCTTATTATCAAGCATGACGTGAATACGCTCTTGACTCAAGTAAAAAAAGATAGGATAATTAAGTGATTGCATCACCGCTATTAGACCTATATGTATATTGGACTATAATTGGACAAGAATAATTAATTGGTTTCAATATAAACTGAACTTAGTTCTTTGCCTATTCTCTTTTTTCACTCCACTGGACAGCAAAAATTCTCTTTCTTTATGTACTAGTTTTCCAAGAAATTTTAGAATTGATATTCACTACTATATGGAAAAATTTGTCCTCTAAATTTCTGAAAATAATAAGTTCATAAGGATCTATGAGAAAAATTAAAATAGAGATAGAACTAGCTTGAAATTTGAAAAGCATGATCAAACTCAACTTAGGTAAGAATGAAAAGAATTTTACCTGACAAATTTTGACAAACCCATGGCATCCAAGATTAATGCATCAAACCAACCGAATCTCAGACCAATTATTTTCATTATCGTTTTCAAGTTATCTTTTAGAATAAGATTGAGCGACAATGCTAAGAAGTTAGATTGAGCAAAGAGAATTTCATTCATATTGAAACAAGAATTACATCTATCGTACAATTTTACAACAGCGTATACAAATCCCTGTCTACATCAATATACAAAATTACATGTCTTATAAAATATACACAATTTTCTTTCACAAGATTTTACTTGGTTTTCTCGACTACAAAAGTAACTCTGGTTGTCCTCTTATTTGCATTTCATAGTTTCAAATGCTACGAGGACCAAATACATGTAAACCCAACTCTCCAATAAGCACCACCTTTCCTCATATGTGTAAGAGAATTATGCTGCATAAACAAATCTAAACTCAAATGTCTAACAACGCAACAATTTAGATGAGAATTGAATAAATAGAAGATAAGTGACAAAAATCCATTCTCATGGCATGTGCATCATAATGTAGAGATTGAGATTATGTTGCACACGGTATATATCACACGCAAGTTAGATTGATTTTCACTATTCAAAGTGTGAATAAAATAGAAACTGGAGCATGAATATGATAGAACAAATTAAAATAAAATTTATGCCTATTCAAAAATATTTTTTCTCTCATATTCTCAGTGAGGCATTGTTTCATACAGATAGTGGACATAGTTATAGCATAGATAATTACCTATGTTTCCTATCATTGTCATTTCAACCAGATAACAAAATTAACAATAATAGAAAAGGACAACCAGATCACAACAAAAACCAATACTCCTCACCTATAAAGGCAACAATAATTAACCTACAAATTTGGCGGACAGAGGCGGTGCTGCGTGACACTTGCTGCTTGCATGTGACGATGAGGTTGTTGGTGCTACGGTGAACAGTGGCACTGCAAGAGGCATGTGCAAATGAGCGGTGGACAGTGGCACTACTAAAGGCATGTGAGAATGTGTGATGGTTGCTGTGCATTCTCGATCTGTCTCAACTATTTGGCTTCTTAAGAAAAGGAAACAAAAAGCCATGTCAATGGATCAAGGGGAAAAATGATGAACAAGGTGTAGAGTAGAACACGAATTTGATGGTTCGAACTGAATAGAGATGGGGGCATATGACTTGTTAAACAAAAACAACAAAGAAAATGGATGATACGGAAACAAAAAGAAAAGTAAAAGAAAGCATCAATAGTTGCAAGAAAGCAACTCAATTCTATTAGGGGACAATGTGTCGCAGACAAGGTTTAGATTTGGTGAGACAATGGTGGAATTCAAAACGACGATGGTGGACAGCAAAACGACAATGGTGATGGTTGGCGATGGATGATGGTTGTTGGATCACCGGTGTCGAATGGCAAGATGACGGTGATGGTGTCGAATGGTGAACAGAGAAGTAGCGATGATGGCACTGCTCGAGGTGCCTCTTTTGGTGATACTGTTTAGGATTTTTTTAAAGCGACATGTATCATAATTTGGATGGTATAAGAAGATAAGTTCTCTCCTGGTGTGAGGAGGAACATTATTCTGATTGGTCATATAAATACAAGTATTTATAATCCTTCTGAATATCAATGCTCATGTAAGAAGCCTAAGGTGTAATAAGTATACGTACACATGTATGATCTTATGACCAAAGTATATTAATCTAATGTAATGAGCAACAATGCAACTCAGAAAAGTCATAATCATATATACTAAATATGATGATTTTCTAAAAATTCAAAGCACACACAATTCAAATGAAAATTTCAATGAGTGTGTGTATACCTCATGTTCATCAACTTCATAATAGCATTGTTATAAGAGGAATGATAATTTGATACCTTAGGTTTGTTAATCAAAGGAACACTAGTCCTTACCAATTGTTTCTCTTTTAAGGTCTTATACCTTATAAATTTAACTTTATGCATGTAAGAAATTTTTGTTGAAGATGTAACATCCCCAATTTATAATAATGTATTTAAAAATAGTTTCTAAAAATATCAAACAACAGATAAAAATTTTCACTTTTATTGATTTTCAAAATAACCATTTTTACAAAAAAAAAATTGATAAAACTTGGGATTGTATTTAATTTGTACCAAGCACATTACAGTTATGCTTTTCCCTTCTCCATTGGATTCGACATAGATTCGTATTCAATTGTTATATGGGTCATACCTTCGTACCTAAAAAAATAGGAATACTAGAAGTAAGTCATTCAATATAGTTAGAATTAGTAACTGAATAAATTGTATTAAATCGATTAATGTGCATTAGAAGCATATTCAAAAATCACAATGCAATGCAATGCATGCATGGGTTTACATTCGCTTCCGGTATACCGATAATCCGTATATGTTTGTAATAGACAAATATGCACATTGTCACAAATATCATAATGTCAGCAAATATCAGATAGACACATGAATTATGTTTACGCGTGTGCGTGATGGCATCCCACCGGTGGTGTCACATTCTTTCGGCTTCTCACCGGTACGCATTGTACACAATAGTATTAGATAGGCACACGAATTAGGTTTACGCGTGTAACGCCCAGCCCCTGGCCGATGGTATAACACTCGACCAACAGGCACGAGGTGATATACAACATCCAATCTTGCATACGAATTAGATTTACACGTGTGCGCGCTCGGTCCTTGATCGGTGGTATAGCATGCGTTCATGCTGCACAATTCATTTCTTTCCTTTCTATTTGATACCCATATTCGAGCTTGATACAACACCTAATGCATCAACATATAATGCATTATATGCTTTGTCATAAAGGGACTGTCCTAATATGTCAACATACAACGCTTTGTTATTAACCATCTCCTTTATAAGCTCTTGTTGAATCATCATGTAGTTTTCTTCTGTGCCATATCTATACAATGATAAGACATGGAAGCCACAATTTCCATCACTTTTAACATCATTTATTTTTTGAATGAACTGATCAGGGAAACCTTCCAACATATTTCTCCAAGCTTGGAATGTTCCTGTAGTACGCTTTCTTTTGGTTGACATGTTTGATTGAGAACCCTTTGTTTTGGATCCTGTAGATTGAGAAGAATAAACGATCACAATTGACAATACATATTAACAAAGAATAAACGGTCACAATTGACAATCACCTGTAGATTGAGACCCTTTTGTTTTTGATATGGTAGATTGTGAATCCTTTGTTTTAGATTGAGATGCTTCGATTGAAAAGTACCTTCCATGACATCATTTTCCCAATGAGATGGTTCACGCTTTATAGATTTTTAATGTGCTACCTCCTTTCTACTACCCTTCACACCGCCTTTTGTCTTCACTTTATGTTTAGGGGGCTTCATTGAAGTTGTTGTTGGATACACAAACTCATGTAATCTTTGAAAATATCTTTTCTTTTCAAGCACACCCTTATCATCTAATGCTTCTACTTGACGATATATCTCATCCACGTATGGTTTTAGATCAAATTCTGTTGGTGGAAAAGAGGTCTTTATTTTTTCATTAAAAGACAAGCGTCGCCAATGATTGTGAACTACATCCAAAGGGATGGGTACTTCCTCTTTATAATATTTTTCAAGTTCACATTCACATGGTATATACGACCGTGAGTCCTTCTGATTCTGCAATCACAATGTAAGTTTACCCAATCTGTTTGGCGAAGACCTTCCATGATCTCCTAAATACGTATTATTGTAACACTCTCACTTTTATTAGCAAATTTTAGGTTCTATTGAAATTGGAGTTAGAAAATTCCTTTTTAAAACTTAATTCCTTTAAAAGGTTTTACGAAAATCCGGCAGAGTTTCCTCTGTTTTTCGGACTTCCCAAAAATTTTCTTCTTAAAACCTGTCAGCCAGAATTATTTAAAACATAAACCATAGCAGTTTAATAGCTATAACTAACCTAACGCCCAAATAATACAAGTTCCAGGGCGAGCTACTAATTCATATTATAGATTACAAAACGTAATGGTCCACTCAAACATTTAATATACATTCCACGTAGTGGAACGATAATCCTGCTCGACCATGTCCCATGTAAGCTCTACTTCAGTACCTGTAAAAATATAGCAAGAAGGGTAGCATTACACAGGACTTAAAGAGATAAATCCTAAAAGAGGCATAGTAATAAACTAAGCCTACCCAATTCTTAGCATACCTTATGCATATAATTAATCTCTTTAAGTCCTTTACGTATTCTCATATTCGTTTAATACATGGTTCTCTTATCATTCTCTCATTTCCATTCTTTATCCATTTCCTGTTAGCCGCTAGTACTTAACATCTCCATAATTACTCTCCTTAGTTATTTCCTCTAATTCCAATATCATTTCCATTGTCCATTTTATTATTTCATTTCCCAATGTCCATTCCATTATCCATTTTTACTTCATTTATTCATTTTCCATTAGGTGTAGCCTCAATCAGAGATCTACACAAATTTCCCTTAGCATTATGACAGGGTATCACGACCTCCCGTCGTTCTATATCACAGTGACAGGGTCTCACGACCTCCCGTCGTTCTATATCATGGTGACAGGGTCTCACGACCTCCCGTCGTTCTATATCATGGTGACAGGGTCTCACGACCTCCCGTCGTTCTATATCATGGTGACAGGGTCTCACGACCTCCTGTCGTTTATCATTTCCCCTTTTTCTTTATTCTCGTCTATTTTAAATATTTTCTGTTCACTAATGATTCTCATTCTCCTCTAGCTCTGCTTAATTAGGCCCCATACATTATATTTCAATTCTCATTACTAGCTCTTCATTACTTCCATTTTCCCTTTCTTTTATTTTTTTTTCTTCTTCTCTTTCTTTTTCTTTTCATTATACTTCTTATTAATTACTATGATTTACCTCTAACTCCATTCTACTACACTATCATAATCACATTCTCTCTATTTGTCTTATCATCTTTTCACTTAATTCTTTTACCAATTACCCTCTTGGATTTGGAATTTTAGTTTATCATTTTCGTTTCGAATTCATTACTACCCGACCACTCTTAACTAAGTTTACTCCGCGATTTCTTATTGCTTTCATACTTTAACTCTTCTTTCTCCGCACCTTTAGTTTTAACTCATTCTACACCCTTCGCCTATTATCAACACTCTATACTCTTTTACTCTCATGCTTCGCTAATTTCCCTTAACTAATTTCCCCTCGATTTTATTTTGTGTTTTTCTACACTTTAACTCCTTATTAACTCTTTTAATACCCTATCACATTTATTCACTCCTGATCTCATTCTATGCACATTCAACTTATTCCATTGTCAATTTAAATAAATCTTTTATTTTTGTGGAAACTACCCTAAGGCTCATTAACTTATTCCTTAATTACCCTATTCTTAGTCACCACTATAAACTCCTAGAATTTACTTTTAAAATAGAGGTAATACGAACCCTTCTTACCTTGGGATTTCTTTATTAAAAGAACCTGGGTTGTGGCTCGGTGTCGATGACGGCGTCGGTGTTGCTCCTCGTTATAGAGAACGATCGCGACCGGATCGAGGCCCAAGCTTCAAGCCTCGGAGTACCCAACACAAGCCCGGTGCGAATCACGATCGGTAACGACGCCGGTGAGATCCGGTGAGGAGAGAGAAAGCCCTAGAGGAGAGAGAAACATCAAGGGAGGAGGGAAACTCAAATCAATAGGGAGAGAGAGAGAGGGGAAGGGGTGTTCATAGTGGTGGTGGTGGGTGGTGGTTAGTGGTGGTGGCTGGAGTGGTGGCCACGGTGGTGGGTATGGTGGTGGAGGGGAGAGGAGGAAGTGATGAGGGTAAGAGAGAGAAAGAGATCTAGAGGGAGGAGAGGGAAAGAGTGGATCTATGAGGAGGAAGGAAGGCCAAGGGGGTGGGGCGGCTCCGGTGGTGGTGGTGGCTGTGGAGGAGGAGGGAGAGAGAAGGAGGGAGAAGGGGTGGAAGAAAATGGGGTTTTGGGGGGGTTTGGCGCACTATTTATGGTGCTGATACGCATCAGGTTCGTGCCCGCACGCCTGGGCGAGGCTTCCGTGCGCCTGGGCGAGAAATTGGCTGTCTGGTGCTGTTTTGTTCCGCTGCTCGTCTGGGCGAGGACTTCTCCCGCCTGGGCGAGAGTCTGTTGACTCTGAGTTGACCGTATCATAACTTCTTCGTTAACCGTCGGATCTTACCCAAATTTGGAGACAAACTTCTTAATCCCTTAAACTTCATATCCAACGGAGGAATTTAATTTCTTAGAATCCTATAATAAATTCCTAATTTTCTCTTTTATGCTGATTTCTAACATTTGAAACGCCGATTTAACTCCCGATTTCGCTTAGATAATTTAGCCCCTTGCTACCAATGCCTCCTACCCAACCCCTAATACTCATAATTACCACTCACCTTGCTCCCAAAATTCTTTAAGCAATTAATCTACCCATTCCCTACACTTTAATTCTATTAATCCATTAATTATTGCTTGGAATTAAATTAGGGATGTTACAATTCTCCCCCACTTATTAGAATTTCGTCCCCGAAATTCCGTTTGATTCCTTTAATGGAAAACCATCCCGATGCAGGGTACTTCGACTACAATACTCACTTCCCTTTGGTTCCACTCCCCCACTTGGAATTGGCATACCACTTTGCAGTAGTACGCCACTAAGTTCTTGCACTCGGTGAAGAGTACGGACTACTGTTCAACTTGATTAGCCTCGACGTGGAGACTCTATGAGATTTTTATGGTTGGTTTTTCTTGCGCTAAACGTTCTCAAGAGTCTTGCTAGTAAGACTCCAAAAGGGGTCTTGGATTTTCTAAAACCAGGTTTAACTCTCCAAGGAAATTGGAGATGGTTCCTTGGGTTCATTGGGTTCCTTCAGGAATTTTGCAGCAGAGGTTTGGAAAGGGTACTATTTAGACTGATTTCCTTTCTTCATTGTCGGATTGGTTTCTGTTCTTCTTAAAAACTTTCAATGACATCAGCCATTAATAAATGCAAAGATCGAGGTGGTCAATCTCAATCTCACATTCATCAATGGTAATATCACTGTCGGGTTTACTGATGATATCGTCACTTAACAGTTGTAACAGCCAGGACGACCAATCCTACTCTTAAAATCCATTAAACAACAATGCCACCATGGGTTTGGTTCTATTTTACCCAGAGTTCTACAATTCCTTAAACATTCCTAAAAACTCTAATCAAACACACACATCATTCAAGCATACATTGCAGCATTTCGCATCAACACATACACAAATATCAAAATGAACACTATCCATTCATATTCGCACATTAGTTATTGTCTACCTATATGCCCTATTTTACTTATCCTAGTGCTATCCTACCAAGTTTTTCTATCAAACTTTATCCTAGTTTATTATATTTCTAACCTACTTGATAATTCATCAATAACTAATACCACTAATTCATGTATAACAGAGAATATCATACATATGCATACATAACTTCACACATCCATATATTCAATCATAATCCTAATAGGATTTCTACCTCGACTCTAACACTTGAACATCTAACTTTACATCGGTTACTCGCTTGATGAGTAACCACTGGAGTAATGAGTAACACCAATAGGCCGAGGAAAAACTGCTCTGATACCAAAATGTAACACTCTCACTTTTATTAGCAAATTTTAGGTTCTATTGAAATTGGAGTTAGAAAATTCCTTTTTAAAACTTAATTCCTTTAAAAGGTTTTACGAAAATCCGGTAGAGTTTCCTCTGTTTTTCGGACTTCCCAAAAATTTTCTTCTTAAAACCTGTTAGCCAGAATTATTTAAAACATAAACCATAGCAGTTTAATAGCTATAACTAACCTAACGCCCAAATAATACAAGTTCCAGGGCGAGCTACTAATTCATATTATAGATTACAAAACGTAATGGTCCACTCAAACATTTAATATACATTCCACGTAGTGGAACGATAATCCTGCTCGGCCATGTCCCATGTAAGCTCCACTTCAGTACCTGTAAAAATATAGCAAGAAGGGTAGCATTACACATAACTTAAAAAGATAAATCCTAAAAGAGGCATAATAATAAACTAAGCCTACCCAATTCTTAGCATACCTTATTCATATAATTAATCTCTTTAAGTCCTTTACGTATTCTCATATTCGTTTAATTCATGGTTCTCTTATCATTCTCTCATTTCCATTCTTTATCCATTTCCTGTTAGCCGCTAGTACTTAACATCTCCATAATTACTCTCCTTAGTTATTTCCTTTAATTCCAATATCATTTCCATTGTCCATTTTATTATTTCATTTCCCAATATCCATTCCATTATCCATTTTTACTTCATTTATTCATTTTCCATTAGGTGTAGCCTCAATCAGAGATCTACACAAATTTCCCTTAGCATTATGACAGGGTATCACGACCTCCCGTCGTTCTATATCATGGTGACAGGGTCTCACGACCTCCCGTCGTTCTATATCACGGTGACAGGGTCTCACGACGGGTCGTTCTATATCATGGTGACAGGGTTTCACGACCTCCCGTCGTTCTATATCATGGAGACAGGGTCTCACGACCTCCCGTCGTTCTATATCATGGTGACAGGGTCTCACGACCTCTCGTCGTTCTATATCATGGTGACAGGGTCTCACGACCTCTCGTCGTTCTATATCATGGTGACAGGGTCTCACGACCTCCCGTCGTTCTATATCATGGTGACAGGGTCTCACGACCTCCCATCGTTCTATATCATGGTGACAGGGTCTCACGACCTCCCGTCGTTCTATATCATGGTGACAGGGTCTCACGACCTCCCATCGTTTATCTCATGGTGACAGGGTCTCACGACCTCCTGCCGTTTATCATTTCCCCTTTTTCTTTATTCTCGTCTATTTTAAATATTTTCTGTTCACTAATGATTCTCATTCTCCTCTAGCTCTGCTTAATTAGGCCCCATACATTATATTTCAATTCTCATTACTAGCTCTTCATTACTTCCATTTTCCCTTTCTTTTCTTTTTTTTTCTTCTTCTCTTTCTTTTTCTTTTCATTATACTTCTTATTAATTACTATAATTTACCTCTAACTCCATTCTACTACACTATCATAATCACATTCTCTCTATTTGTCTTATCATCTTTTCACTTAATTCTTTTACCAATTACCCTCTTGGATTTGGAATTTTAGTTTATCATTTTCGTTTCGAATTCATTACTACCCGACCACTCTTAACTAAGTTTACTCCGCGATTTCTTATTGCTTTCATACTTTAACTCTTCTTTCTCCGCACCTTTAGTTTTAACTCATTCTACACCCTTCGCCTATTATCAACACTCTATACTCTTTTACTCTCATGCTTCGCTAATTTCCCTTAACTAATTTCCCCTCGATTTTATTTTGTGTTTTTCTACACTTTAACTCCTTATTAACTCTTTTAATACCCTATCACATTTATTCACTCCTGATCTCATTCTATGCACATTCAACTTATTCCATTGTCAATTTAAATAAATCTTTTATTTTTGTGGGAACTACCCTAAGGCTCATTAACTTATTCCTTAATTACCCTATTCTTAGTCACCACTATAAACTCCTAGAATTTACTTTTTAAATAGAGGTAATATGAACCCTTCTTACCTCGGGATTTCTTTATTAAAAGAACCTGGGTTGTGGCTCGGTGTCGATGACGGCGTCGGTGTTGCTCCTCGTTATAGAGAACGATCGCGACCGGATCGAGGCCCAAGCTTCAAGCCCCGGAGTACCCAACACAAGCCCGGTGCGAATCACAATCGGTAACGACGCCGGTGAGATCCGGTGAGGAGAGAGAAAGCCCTAGAGGAGAGAGAAACATCAAGGGAGGAGAGGAACTCAAATCAATAGGGAGAGAGAGAGAGGGGAAGGGGTGTTCATAGTGGTGGTGGTGGGTGGTGGTTAGTGGTGGTGGCTGGAGTGGTGGCCACGGTGGTGGGTATGGTGGTGGAGATCATAAGTGGTGGAGGGGAGAGGAGGAAGTGATGAGGGAAAGAGAGAGAAAGAGATCTAGAGGGAGGAGAGGGAAAAAGTGGATCTATGAGGAGGAAGGAAGGCCAAGGGGGTGGGGCGGCTCCGGTGGTGGTGGTGGTGGCTGTGGAGGAGGAGGGAGAGAGAAGGAGGGAGAAGGGGTGGAAGAAAATGGGGTTTTGGGGGGGTTTGGCGCACCATTTATGGTGCTGATACGCATCAGGTTCGTGCCCGCGCGCCTGGGCGAGGCTTCCGTGCACCTGGGCGAGAAATTGGTTGTTTGGTGCTGTTTTGTTCCGCTGATCGCCTGGGCGAGGACTTCTCCCGCCTGGGCGAGAGTCTGTTGACTCTGAGTTGACCGTATTATAACTTCTTCGTTAACCGTCGGATCTTGCCCAAATTTGGAGACAAACTTCTTAATCCCTTAAACTTCATATCCAACGGTGGAATTTAATTTCTTAGCATCCTATAATAAATTCCTAATTTTCTCTTTTCGGCTGATTTCTAACATTTGAAACGCCGATTTAACTCCCGATTTCGCTTAGGTAATTTTGCCCCTTGCTACCAATGCATCCTACCCAACCCCTAATACTCATAATTACCACTCACCTTGCTCCCAAAATTCTTTAAGCAATTAATCTACCCATTCCCTACACTTTAATTCTATTAATCCATTAATTATTGCTTGGAATTAAATTAGGGATGTTACAATTATCGCATTACGCGAGACAAAGTGGCGCAACTCCTTGTAGAAATCATTATTTACACGATGATCCACCTTGGTCATACTACTCTCAAAAGACTCATTAATATCAGTATGTTGACATACCAGCATATTCTTCATCACTTTAAAGCTAGTGCACATATCCCCCTGACTATCTCTCAATAATCTTTTGAATGCGGCATGAGCGCTCTCAAACCTGTTAAAACAAAAAATAAACATATAACGTATTTCATAATTATTTTATAATTCGATTGGTAAAAACACATAACTAAAAAACATTTTTGGATTTTAAAACTCATTTATTAGTTGTGGTGTTACCAAGATGCATCAGTTGGTTTACCCAAACACCCACAAATCTCTCTTTGTTGCGTTCCAGATAAACACGTTGCACCTATTCAAAAATTATTAATCCTCACAAATTAAATCCTTAATTTTTTTCAAATAATCTTCATACTCTTGCAAGGCTCGAGATTCTACGACTTCTTTCCAAGCGCCCATTATCGGTGTCACGTCTTTTGAGTCATACAACTTGTTCCTCACTCTAGACAGCACGTTCTTTCAGATGTGAAACTTACATAGCAAGTGAGTAGAGGTTGGAAACACCTTCGTGACTACCAAAATCAGAGTTTCTTCTTTATCAGTCACTATGACTTAAGACATGACATCATCACTTTCAATCAAGTTGCGAAGCCGCTCTAGAGCCCATGTGAAGTAGGAAGCCTTTTCAGCCTCCATATAACAAAAAGCAACACGGAACGTCTTCTCGGTGGATGTTTGACCTACGATCTCAAGAAGTGGATACCTGTATCTATTCGTTTTGTAGGTACTATTCATAACATGAACAATACTGAATGAATGGAATAATGATATTCCACTTGGATGTGCCCAAAAAATGGCCTTCAACACATCATTTTCTTCGTCTTTTACATAATGTGTCACATATTTAGAAGAAGTCAATATGTGTAATAAATGCTGCATCTGTGTCCTGGGATGTCTGATATTTTTCTATATCGTTGACGCTCATTGTACACTTGTCTCAAGGTTGTAGTATTGTTCTTGTTATGTTCTTTCAAACTAATGAGAATTTCTTTTGGTTTAACCCCTGCCTTTGTCAAGTTTGCGATTAACTCCTTTTCCTCTTTGGTTGGACTATCATAATGACCCTCCAAGCTTTCACATGGTTTGTGATTGTGGATATCACATTTGACCAAAAGCATCCAATCTTTTCCATTACCAAGATCACAGGCATTAATCTTGAAAGGGCAATCAGACTTGCGACTACTCGATACAGACATCACCTCACCTTTTGTTCTTTTCCTATATTTTCCACTTCTTTCGCAAGCCAATAAAACCCTAGGTCTTCTCTTATACGTCCCTCCGCCTGTGTCTAACCAATATATAACGATCACATGCTTTTGTTCTTTTCCAACAGATTGAACCCAACGGATCAATTCGTCCCTACTTGCGAAGATTTTATTATGTGAAAAGTCATCACTATAATTTGCAATAGCATTGTTCAATGAAAAAACAAAGTTATATTATGATTTAAAATGAAAAAAATGAAGAAAACAATGTTACATTAGGAGTTTAAAATTTAAAAAAAATGAAAAAAACAATGTTACATTAGGAATTTAAAAACAAAAAGGATGAAAAAAACAAAGTTATAATAGGAATTTAAAATAAAAAAAAAAGTTATATTAGAAATTTAGAATAAAAAAAAGTAACATTAGAAATTTAGAATAAAAAAAAAGTTATATTAAAAATTTAGAATAAAAAAAAGTAATACTAGGATTTTTTTTTAAAAAAAGTTATCTTAGAAATTTAGAATAAAAAAAAGTAATATTAGGATTTTTTTTTTAAAAAAAAGAGGTCATAACCTGGTGTTACGATCACGAAAAAAACATAGGTCGTAACCCAGTGTTACGACCAGGACAAAAACAAAGGTCGTAACACTGGGCTACGACCTTGCCAAAATCTGTTGGTCGTAACACGGTCAGGGTTACGACCGTTCATAAATTCAGTTCTACAACCTTTTAGATACAATAAATTATTGAAAAAAATCATCTTTATTAAAAATACAAATAAAAACATGTTTTTGGATACTTTATGCAAGACTTTTGGAGATTACCTTGTCTCTCTGGTAATTCAGGTTCAACGGCAACCATTAAAAACAATAATATTAGTATGATAAAGAATAAGAGCTAGTACCAAAACAAAGTTTCACATGTAAAGGGTTTAGGGGGGTTTTATACTAAAAAAAATTAGGATTTAACACAAGTCATAGGGGGACTTACGACCTACAAGTCGTAGCACCCCCTTATACCCTTTTTAAAAAACATGTTTTAACACGGGTCGTAAAAAGGTGCTACGACCTGCTTACGACCAATTCAAAATTACAATTTATGAATTGGTCGTAACGGGGTGTTACGACCTTCAGGTCGTAGCATCCTCTTTCTACGCGTGTTAAAACTTAGTTTTTTTAAAGGATCGTAAGGGGCCAGGGGTGCTACGACCTGTAGGTCGTAAGTCCTCCCTACGACCCGTGTTAAAACATGTTTTTTTTTAAAAAAAAAAGGGTATAATGGGTATAATATAAAAAATTGGCCTGGGGTGACATCCATACACCTTGGGATGTGGCAAAATAAAAACCCCCGCAACAGTACCTATTTGGATGTAATTATCCAAAATTGTCTACTTTTATAATTAGCACAAAGCTTTGATTTTAATGAGGTAGATTTTCCTTTTAAAAAAAACAAAAAAAAAAGAGGTTTATTTTAAAATGAGAGTCTAATGTAATAGCTGATTTTATTTCTTGGCAGGTTTTCAGTACCACAATTTTTTGTGGTTGGAGGTTTTTTTTTTAAGGCTTAATTACATAATTGGTCCTTTATCTTATTTATTAGATTCACTTTGGTCCTTTATCTTTTTTTTGCAATTTACTGGTCCTTTATTTTTTTTAAAGGTTCAGTTTGATCCTTCCGTTAAAATAAAGTTGAATGAGAAGGAATATTCCAAGAATATTCCCCCTTTTGGCTTAATTGCATAATTGGTCCTTTATCTTATTTATTAGATTCACTTTGGTCATTTATCTTAATATTCCAAGAATATTCTCTCTTCTTCTTCTTCCTCTTCCTATGCTCTCTCCTTACAGCGATGACAGCCATCATGGGCGCTGCTACCACCGACCATGCCACCGTCTCCACCATTTTTAGAAATTAATCGGAGTTGTTGAAGCGTTTTGCACGTGTTTTCACACCTTTTCCAGCAGGTTCAGAGGAGGAGACCATCGTTGATAACCAAGGTTTTAGAAAAGGGACCCTAGAATTCAGATTTTGAGGAAAAAAGAACGAAAAACACGAATTTGTTTGAGGAATAATGAAGATAAAGCTTAAAAACCGTAAAAAAATTGAAGAATGTTAAAGAAATTTGATGATTTTCGAGGGAAGAGGGTGTGAGCCCATGGTGGCTGCCGCCGCTGTAAGGAGAGAGCAGAGGAAGAGGAAGAATGAGAGGGAATATTCTTGGAATATTAAATAAAATAAAGGACCAAAGTGAATCTAATAAATAAGATAAAGGACCAATTATGCAATTAAGCCTAAAGGGGGAATATTCTTGGAATATTCCTTCTCATTTAACTTTATTTTAATGGAAGGACCAAACTGAATCTTTTAAAAAAAATAAAGGACCAGTAAATTGCAAAAAAAAAAGATAAAGGACCAAAATGAATCTAATAAATAAGATAAAGGACCAATTATGCAATTAAGCCTTTTTTTAAAATCATTTTTATGTTCAAGTTGATGAAGAGTTCTCTCCTATTTTAAATTCAACTCTCATTTAAAAAAAATTATATTTTCTCATATGTTCACTATAATTAATAGGCGAATAATAACAAGTGTTTTTAGTGTTAAAAGTATATTCACTATGTTATGAAGCCAAACATAATAAAAATTATTGATTTTTTTTTTCGATTCTCAAAACACAAAATAACGTGTATCTATGATTATTTTTCTAAATTTAGAAACACTTGTTACTTATTAGTGAGACCCTAACTAATATAAAAAAGATGATATCAATCAAAACTATTGTCTTTCACATGTGTATGTGTATTTCTTGATTACACAATTGTAATCATAATTTGCGATTTTTAAAAAAAAAATTTATTTTGTGAGTTTTCTTAATCTCAACTTTTAAAATCAAAGATAAATATTCAAAAATAGATGTATTTTAAAAAAATTAAAAGTATAAATTTTTTTATTTCTTGACTGAGTTTCAATAATTAGTAAAACTTTTTATTTTTAAGTGTTTATACTGGAAACCAAAAAATTGAGGTTTTCTTTATTTATTATTATATATTGGGACACTAATTTGTGATAATGTTTTCACTTCTCTTATCCTTTCTTTTAAATTCATTCTTTTTCCCTTCTCCCCTTATCTAAGAAAATCCTTGTCTCTTAGAAAAGAAAAGTTAAATTAGAAAATTGAACAAATGTTATGTTTAAAGATCGAAAAGAAGGTATGTAGTACTCCCTCCCATCTCTAATACTATAAGAAAAATAGGATATATTTACCCTGATCTTAAATATAAGAAAAAGTAAACAAACTTTTTATTTTCAATACAATTATTCTTAAAATATTTATAGAAAACAGTGATCTTATTTAATTTTTGTTTCATTCTTAATACAACTTTCCTAACGCAACTATATTTTTATAAATTTGAGAAAATCAAATACATCCAACCAATTTCTTAATAAATATGATTTCGGTTACTTTTTCTTATAAGAGAGCTCGGATGGATGGTGTATCGATAGTACTAAGTTTTATTACAAGTATAAGGCCGGTCAAAGTCAACAAAAGTTTTAAATCCCAGGGTTTCCATAACCACAATGCTAGGGCATTGGGTTTCATAAAATACAATAAATATGAACCCCAAGAAAAGGACAGGAATGAGCATTCCTAGAGCTTGTTAGCTTACGAATGGATTCAATGAGAAAACAAAGCAAAGGTGTAGACAATAAACACAGAAGCACATGAAGCATGCAGTTTTATAATATTCGAACCCAAACCAAATCATCCCTTCTTCTACTTTTAATTTCTCTCTCTATTCCACTAGAGGAACATCCCAACACACGCACGTAAAACACAACCTAACAAAACCTGGCTTCGGGTCATCCCTAGGCCCTTAATTTCGTGGTTGAGTTCCATCACTCAAACTATGACAATCTCCCCAAGGTTAAAATTAAGAGTTTAACAACAACATGGATAAAGACGAGTGATACTCTTTATTAAGATCTAAAATTCGATATTTTGAAAAGAAGAGGGATCCGTTTACACCAAGTTAAATTACATCAATTCTTACACCATTCATAACTTTTTATATAACGTGGTGAATTTCACTAATCCATCCATTGAATAATAACTATATGTCATCTAGATCATTTGTGTCAAATTTGAGAAAATTTGAACATCATTGAATATATATTCAAATAGCTCCATTTTCATATATTTTTAAGACATATATTTCGTTAATTTTGACGCATATATTTGAAGTACTAAATGATTTTAAATTTTTATAAAATTTGACATAGACAATCTACAAAATAGAAATTTTCAATCCAATGGTTCATTCTATTAAATTTGGCTTGGTGTAAGAGTTATGAGCGGTGTAAGAATTTAATTTGGTGTAAACGAATCCCTTCTCTTTTTAAAAATGCAAAATATTAATGTTGGGAGACTCACCTTTTACAATCAGCCATATGATCCGAGTCGTTGAATCCTAGTATAACCAAGTAATATCTGAGAAATCGGGCATGAGAAAAAAAAAATTAAAAGTTTAACGAATTATTTGTAATAAAAGCTTAATGTTTTTTCCATTGTTGATCATTCACTATTCACATATATCATACTGTATTTATTCGAGAGTCAAGTATCACTAGGCCAGGAATGTTAACTCGTTTTCTCTACTACAATTAAAGCTTGGGTAGGCATTGATTGTTTCATGGATGTGAGTACGGTGAACTAACCTAAGATATAAGTAAGCATAGTTTGGTGGATAAAAAATGATGAATGGTGAATCTGCACTTAATTATACTTTTTAACACGTGCTACAAGGACACTTGTTAATACTTCCTTTGATCCTAAATAATCATCGTTTAAGGTTATTATTAGAAACCCTACATCGCTTGTCTCATAATGTGTGGTACGATATGATTTAAATATCTATTGGACTAATTCTTTCATTGTCAATTGGTTTTGAAATGAAATATTAACATGGTATTAGAGGCATAGCCCAATTTCTTTCCGATTGTCATGGGTCAGGAGTTGCTCTTTCGTTATGAGTCAAAAGTTACCCTTTGTCTGGTCCGGCAAACTTCGTTGGAGGGAGCGGAGCGTGTTGGAAGTCTCATATCGTCTCCCTCATAATATGTGTATGGTTTAAATATATGTTGAGTTACTCATCTCATTGCCAATTAATTTGGAGATGAAACCTTAACCGTTATAACACATAGATTTAGAATTATATTAATATATTTTTTTTAGTAAATCAATATAGTTTTGTAAAAAATATTTAATATATTTTTCTATGCTATGCACTCCATGCATATGATAAGAGAATTTAAATGACAAAATTGTATTGAAAGACTAAATAATTATTTTTTAATTTATTAAGTTTCATAATTTCCAATTGATATATTTTTTTTAAAAATTTGGATTAACTTATGCACGGGATGTATGGATGGAATTGAAAGACCAAACAAACAATTAGTGTTGCTTCCTTTTTACCATTACACAATTATATTTAGAAATGTAAAGAGTATACGGAGTATATCATAATAATGGTATTGAGAGATACAGCATGGGAACAAAAAGTAGGGTAAGGATTGCGACCCTGGCACATGAGGTATGCTTTACTTTAACAAAGGTTACTTTTCTTGGAAATCTCTTTGATGATAGTTGGAGGGTTTGTGCATGGATAAGGGTGAAAATAACCCCTCCACCAAGCAGATTTGCATAGAGTGAAAAAAAGTTGGTCATACATAATTGATTAATCGGAATTCTTCCGAGAAGGCACGGGTGCTCCGCTGATTTCTCCAATGCAATCCCAGTTCCCACCGGAGTTTACCCCTTTGATTTGATTAGAGTATCTCCTTGGCTTCCTGCCATTTGGGTTTATTAAATAGCCCCTCCCATGTTCCCCTGAGTCAATTTGGTGGGTAAATTTGTGAGATATAAAGTGTTGAAACTATAATTTAAATTTTGATGACCACACCTTTTTTTTTATAAAAATAAATATTTGTCCATAAAAATACTCACTCTAATCTTAAATATAAGATTTTTTGTAGAATTTATTTTTGTTTTATTTGCAAAATCTCATTCGAATTTTTAATAACATTTGATTACAGTATTTCTTTTCAAAAACATTATTAAATCAATACTAATATCGATCTAATAAACCGATTTCAATAACAACTGATTAAGGAAAGATATATACTGCAAGTTTGGCTCATTCAATTTTTGGAAAGAAAAATTCCTTTCTCCAAACATAATACTTCCATCGTCCCTAAATATAAGATTTCTTTGGGGGATTTCAAGTCTATTAAGAAAGTAGAATAATTTAGTTAATTGTATTGGAAATGTGAACTTTTTATATGTAATTTCAAAATTACTCCTATTAATATTATTGGGAATCTAAAAAGTGTTAAAATCAATAGGGGTGTTTGTGAAAAAAAGTAATTAATGATCATTGAAAATTGGCAAAGGGTCTTATAAATATGGACAAAATAAAAGTGTAAAAAAGATCTTATATTTAGAGACGGATGAAGTATTATTTTATTTGTATTCATTCTAGGTTCTGGTAGCTAGTTGGCATTGTCTTCTTCATGAGTTAATTAGAAAACATTGAGAATCCCTTTTATAGTAGTATGTAGTTTTTATTTTTGTCTATATCCTCACTAGTATTCTTTAAAAGGATCCAATGATTAAGAAAAACCGAATAAGAGTCGCACAAAAATTTATCTATAAGCTTGAATGTTGACTGAACACCTACTAGTAGTACTCCCTCCGGTCCTATATATGTCCCATTTGAATATTTTTCTTTGGTCTTAATATAAGGCACATTTCTAATTTCCAATGATATTAATTTTTTTTTTCTCACAAACATCCCTATTTACTCGACATTTTTTAGATTCTCAATAATAATCATAGAAATATTTTTGAAAAAGTATACCAAATATTTATATTTCCAATACCACTAACAATATTAACTTAGTGTTTCTTAAAGGGTATGAAAATTAGTCAAAAGAGCTTATAATAAGAACCGGAGGGAGTATTGTATATCATAAGATTGTTGTTTAAGCTTCATTAAATACTTATTCAGATTTCAATTAGTAAAAGAAAAATAATAAATTTAAACTTTTTAAGAAAACTAGTTAAGTGTATAATTTTATTAAATTAATTAAAAAAAAGCAATGATTGAGAGACCTACGTAAAGAGACCTACTCATAAGCCTAAACATTAGGATCTTGACATTTGTCATTTAAGTTCTTTTATTTAATTTTTTTTAACTTGAAAATAACAAATGTCATAATCTTATGTATAGGTTTGTAGGTATCTAAATCATATTTTATAAAAAAAATAAAGCTACATTTAGATATTTGCATTGAAATAAAATAAAAATTTAATGAACGATCATTTTTTACGAATATTTTTGAAATAATAGTATTGAAATTAAAAATTTAGTTAATTGTTTCTTACATTGAGATCAAAATAAATACTATATATATACACAGTATTATATTAGAGACTGAAAAAATACGGGATAACAAACATATAATATAAACAAACTACCGGTAAAATTAACATGAAGATGAAAATTAGAGAAACTACATACTTTGATTCTTGTTATTCTAAAATCCAGAAAGCCTGGTGTTAATAAAACTTCCCAAGGATATGCCACATTCTCAAGTTAATTCCCCAAAATTCATAGCAATATATTGACAAATCAATCTGCTATGACCAACTGCACTTGAAACTAGACAACACCCTTATAGAGAAAAATGAAATAGAAGAATCAAAAGTCAAAACTTTGGAAGTCAGTAAATAATGTATACATCATTATTTTTTTCAACTTGTTCATGACCTTGCCACAAATACTTCTCCTCCTTTCTCCAATTATTCACGCAATATTGTGAAGGGTTGAGCTCCATGGCATAGAGCCACATTGTTAATCCTTGGTGGAATTGTTGGAATTGCAGTTGGCACCCATGTATTGCATGCATCTGCTGATGTTTGCTGATGATAATACATGTTTCTTGCATTATAAGCATCACTAGTACCAGAACCATAACCATTCTCAAAACCAAGCACCTTCACCTCATTATCATCACCATAACCATTACCAATCCTTTGATTTTGGTTACCATCATCTGCAATATTGAAAGTAGGAGCAGTAGCCATAGGAATCATATACCCTCCACCATTTCCATAACCATTACCATCACCACCATAAATAACAGAGCTAGAGCCAGAGCTATTATTATTATCCATAGAAGCAGAACCAATACTCATAAGATTATTCAACCCTGAATCAGATTGAAAGAAATTATGAGTATTATTATTACTCCCTAACTGCAATTGATGATGAATATCATGATAATTTTGATGAGAGGCATGATCATGATCAGAATCTTGTTCTTGCTTGCACCAAAGCTTATGTGAATTGTTATGTCCATAAATGTAATTGTTACTATTATGGAGCTGCTGGCTAAATTGTTGCTGTTGAAATGCAAGAGAAGGCCAACCATGGTATAAGTTTGTTGTTGTTGTTGCACCATAAGTACTAAGGTGATGAGAATTGGTGAAGCTATTTTCTTCTGAAGATGAAGACCTATGATGATGAGCTGCATTATTATCAACATTGGTGATGAGATCAACATTAATATTAGCATTATCCTTCAGATTACGTTTGGCAGCAGCACCAATGGGGAGAGAGGTGCTCTCAAGAATGCTCTTAACATCATATCTGCTCATGTCGAAGTTTGTAACTGCATTCAGTCCTCGGAATTTGATTGCTGCTATGTCATATGCCTCTGCTGCCTCTTCTTGGGTCCCTGCAGCATCCATAACATAATAACAATTAAATCACTCAGACACAGGTTTGTTAATTTCAATATCTACCCATCATGATGTGTATATAGATGGTTGCAGTGGAATTTAATATGCACTTTGAATTCATATAGATATGGAATTAGTATAGAACTTATGACCATATAGCATCTTAAATTTAATATATTTTGTTCTGAATTTCTACTCAAATGCATTTCAGGTGTCACTTTTTTTATTAGGTACAATAATTAAGTCACATTAAAATCAAGCCTTATTGAATGCCATGCATTTCCAATTATATATATGTGATTATGTGAAGTGTATTTATCATTGCATTTGGATATAAGAAAAATTATATATTTAAAAAGCATATATAAAGATGCTATCAATATACTATGCATGTAAAAGAACTAACAGTCTTTGATTTCTTACCAAATGTGCCCAAGTAGAGATCTTTGTTGCCAGCAACTCTACCAATCCTAGCTTGCCATCTACCATGTTGATGATGCCTGCATGTTGAAGATCAAGCCTTCCAGTCATTGATCACATTCAAAAAGTAATGTTAATTGTAATAAAAAAATAAAAAAAAATATAAAAAAAAACATTTATTCAAAATAGCAATAAAAGAATAAATGAAATTAAAATGATTAATTTGTTGCGTTACCTAGTCATAATCTCACTACTTGATGGGCTCCAAAAAAAAAAAATGTATTCTCAATTATATTGAGTAAGAATAATCTCACTACTTGATGGGCCCAAAAAAAAAAAGAAACAAACAAGCAATTTCAATTAATTTTTTTTAAAAATCAAATAAGGTTTAATAGCAAGTTATACATACATACACAACACGATGTTAAGTCAAACTATACCTCGTTACACCTCGATAAATGGATGCACCGCGAGAAAATCCACTGCTCTTCCTGCATCAACATAGTTTAAAATTTATGATACATGTACTGTAGATTAATCAAATAATACTACTAAATATCAAACATTAGCTTATATAAGGTGCAGATTATTAGTAGTATAGTTGCATTTGCAAATACGTACCTTCTCAATGACGCGACGTACTCTTGCCTTGTCATGTGCTTCATCTCTTCCAACTCCTTGTCATAGTTGCTAATCTAAAATATTCGTTGGTTACTGAAGAATTAGATACAAAGCATCCAACATCAAAAGACCCCAACAAGTAAGTAATCACGTGCATAGTTTTTTTAATTTCGTAGAAGACAAATAGTCTAGACTAGTGATTTCTTCTCTAAATAGACACAACCCTTCAAATGAGGAAACATTTTCCGTTCACAGGGACACAATTAAATACTACACGGAGTACGATAATGATGGTTTTAAAACGGGTGCACGAATTTTTGGTCGTAAAGTGCACTAGTGTTGTTAACTACGGAGTAATTACTTGTACCAAATACCAATTCCTAAAAAGGGTAAAGGTATAAATTTTGGAAAGAAAAAATATAAGCACATGAATATTACTTAAGAAAAATATACTTTTCCAAAATTTTCTTCATTTTATTTATCATTCATTCATTCAACTACCGCTTTCACTTTAATATGCATTGCCACGTGTGAAAGCAATTCACTTTCAACAATGTAACATGTTACATTTCAAAAAAGGAAAAAAAAAAACATTTGTGCATGTTATTGCTAATGCCAACATTGCCAAGACAAATGTAACGGAACCTATGCATAGAGGGTGATGATAAGCAGCAAAAAACACAAAAACTTACCGGAAAATTTGTTGTAGTAGTTGTTCCCCAATACTTAAGTGCAGCTAAATCGTATGCTCTAGCTGCTTTTTCTTCTTTGTCATAACCTCCTGAAAATATTTAAGAATTTATTTGTTAGATAGGTACAAATTTGAAAAATCACCAAAAAAAATTAATCCCTGAAAAATAAAATAACAATTAAATAATTTTTCTTGCTAAGTAAGGGTTAGAAAAATGAAAGAACTTGACAATATAATTCTTTTCCTTTTTTTATTTAGGGCATAGAAACTAATTAAATGAAAATAGAAAGAACTGGAGTATTATTGTACTCACCCAAGTAAACTGCAAAAACATTGATGTTGATGAAGGCACCAGGTGAAGAAGAAGAAGGAAAGCACAAGGTAAAGAACACACATTAATAATCATAAATGGATATTATTTATAAAAATGAAAAAAAATTATAGAGAGGCAAGAAGATATTGGTAACAAGAAAAAATAAAATGAAAATGTGGTAGATCTTAGAGTACCTTGTCTTCCTTTGCGAGTTTGACCCTCTCTTCTACAACTATTGTCCCACAAGTGAGCCTCATATCTTCCGGTCCACCTATGCCTTCAAAATATCAAAACCCTATTTGTCAAAACAATGAACAAGAAAACAAATATTGCAATGTGCTTATATAAAATGTTTAGGAATGCTGAAAAACTCAAGTTCTAATCTTGGTAAAGAAAAATAAATAAATAAGCAAAATTTGATTTTCTCGAATTGATATAAGAGTATAGACTAGTCAAGGCTTCATTAATGATCGATTAAAATAGATGATTTGATCTTTTTGTTCGAACCATTTTTATTATGGTTGCAAGTTCAAACCCAGCATAAATTTTTTTTTTTAAAAAAATGATTGATTAAAATATACTAGTGAATAATAGAAGAAAAAAATAATGATCGAAAAAACAAACCTTGTTACACCACGGTATATGGAAGTCCTTTGACCAAAAGTATCAATGGATTTTCTTGGCACAGCACTCTCAACAATAGCACCACTTTGGTTATCAAGAACAGCAGAAGAAGTATTAGGGTTTTGCTTGTTATTATCCGAAGAGGAACTTTCTCCATTATCAACATTTGATGTAAGAAGGGGCAGTGCTACCGATGAACTTGACTGTGAAACAGTGCAACTCATATTTGCTGAATCTGACTGTGGTGGTTGGTTCCTCAACCATGTCTTTATCATGGACAACCCTATGGAGGTGTTGTTTCTTGGACTACCACCACCACCACCACCACAACCACCGCCTCCATCGCCGACACCAGCTGATGGAAGTTGTAATGAACAGTTCTGGAACATTAACTCTCCTCCAGAGGAAGTAGTGTTATTAGCACCACCACCACCATATGCTGGGAGGTTATTATTGTCACCAAAAGAGTGTCGGCCGAGAAAGTTTTCTAGCTTTGGATGTTGTTGGTTGCTGCATGAAGTTCCTAGTAGCAAGTTTTGGTTGTTGTTGTTGTTGTAGTTATCCTCTGATGAGTTGGTGTTCCAATCTATAGTAATATCAAAAAAAAAAAAAAAAACATATATGTCACACTTTTAATTTGGTTAGATTAATGATAAACTAACATTTATATATTTTTTAAGAATAAGTAGTGGTAACAATATTATTTTGAACTAAAGTGATGGAATGAAGAAATGAAACCTTGAGTAGCAGTGTTATTTGTGTTGTTGAGTCCTTCAAACATGGCAAAAGAAGAAGGAGAGATATTAGTGCTTCCATCAGGGTTGAAGCCGAGGCCCGGTGCTACCGATTGAGAGTGAGAGTGATGATCTTCTTCATGAGGTGCAAGAGAAAAACCTAACCAATTCATAGAACCCATATCTAAAATCAAATATATGAACTATTATGATGCTAATTAAGGAGTAAGGATCATATGAGGGATCTTGCTAAGTTTTCAAGTTAATACTAAATATATTGAAATATATAGATGTTGAAGAGAAGGAGGGTGAAAGGGTGAATAAGAAGTTCATGCATCAAGTAGAAGCATGGCTAGTGTGAAAGGGTGTTATATAAGAGGAGTTAGGTTAGGGGAAGAAGAAGGGTCAAAGTTGTGAAGAATTTTCTTGTTCAAGAGAAGAGAGAGAGAGTATTTATAATGCACAAACTTTTACTACTTTATTTCTTCACGCTGATACATAGAGTACACACCTACACGCACGCAATAAAATTAATTAATGAAGCACCTCTTAATCTAAGGTACACTTTGGATCTTTAAATTGGAAATTGCTTCAAGATTAATGAGAGAGGTCGATGGAGTTTACTTAAACGATGTATTTGATGAAAACGAAAAGAGTGTATTTCCTCCTGTATTGAAGTGGAATACTACTTCTACTTCAATTATAAATATAAACAAATTTTTTTAAAACATATTTTATTTAAATATAAACAAAATTAACAAATTTTATTTTATTTCCAATATCATTTTCCTAAAACATCTTTAGAAAATTGTAATCTTAATTAATTTTTGTTTCATTCTCAATACTACTTTCTTAAAATACCTCTATTTTTTATAAATTTGAAAAAATTAAATACAATCAAATAATCTCCTTAATAAGCGTAAAAATGGTTGGATTTACTTATAATTCGAGCCGGAGGAAGTAATACTATGTTTTGATAGAGTTAATTTAGAAATTGCACATATATTAAAAAATAAGTAAAAAATTAGTATATTTTGACTAAATTATCTCTATTTAATACTACCTTCATCCCTAATTATAAGGCCCTCTTGGGAGATTTCACGTCCATTAAGAAAGTGGAATAATTTAGTTAATTTTATTGGAAATGTGAACTTTTGATATGTATTTTCAAAATTACCCCTATTAATATTATTGGGAATCTAAAAAGTGTTAAATAAATAGGGGTGTTTGTGGAAAAAAATAATTAATGTTCATTGAAAATTGGTAAAGGGCCTTATAAATAAGGACAAAATAAAAGTGTTAAGAGGACCTTATAATTAGGGACGGAGGGAGTAATATGATAGGAATGTATGAACATTACTATTCCATCCAATTTGAAATATAAGAAAAAAAACATACTCACTTTTTTTGGTTTAAAATATAAGCAAAATAAATTAAAATTCTTAAATTTTGTTTTATTCCCAATACTATTTTCTTAAAATAGTACCTAAAAAATTGTTATCGGATCTCATTTAATTTTTGTTTCATTCCCTATACTACTTTCCTAAAATACGTTTATTTTTGATAAATTTGAAAAAAATAAATACAATCAACTAATTTCCTTGACAAACGTGATTTTAATTTTTTTTTGTTATATTCTAAATCAGAGGGAGTATAATGAAGAAATGTAGAGAAATAAGTGGTGAAAAATAGAATATACTCAATAAGTGTATGCTTGTATAAAGAAGTACTCCCTCCTATCCTTATTATAGGTCGCCTTCTAGAATACAATATTTTATTGGTCATAATTATAAGTCACTTTATATTACTTATGCATCATTTATTGTTTTTTCTCTTTTTTGCCATTTATTAAAGCTTTGACTATCTATGTTTTTTTTGTTGTTAGTTAATGAGTATGAATTTTCCAAGAAAAATTGAGAGGATTAAATTGTAATATTACAATATATTATTCTCATAGAATTCATAAAACTAACTACTTTTCTTGATAGGTGTAATAAAGTTAAGCATGCCATATACTCCCTTCGATCCTTATTATAGGGCATACTTAACTTATTTATATGTTCCAAGGAAAGTAGTTAATTTTATGAATTATATAAGAATATATTGTAACATTACAATTTTACCATCTTGACTTTTCGTGAAAAATTCACATTCATTAATGAGCAACAAAAAATAATCCCTCCGGTCTCATTTATAAGCAAAAAAAGGCACTCCACTAATATAAGCAAAAATCAACTAACTTTCTATTCTCAATACAATCATTCATAAAACATCCTTATAATGTGCTTAAGTCTTTAATTTTTGTTTCATTCCCAATGTAAATTTACTAAAGTTGTCTATTTTTTTTTTATGAATTTGAGAAAATTAAATACACTAAACTAACTTCCTTAATAAGTGTAAATTAGTTATTTTTGCTTAAAAATGAGATCGGATGAAGTACATAAATAGTCAAAGCAATTAATAAGGGAAAAAAAGAGAAAAAAAATAAATGGTGCATAGGAAATTTAAAGTAACTTATAATTAGGACCAAAAAATTTTCTAAAATATGACATAAAATAAAGACCAGATGAAGTAATAAAGACGAAAGGAAGTATAAATGAGTATTGGAATTCTAAAAGCAACTCCACTAGTCTTAAATTTTTTTTCCGTCCCAAAATAGAGACAAAACTTAACCGGTGTGAAGTTGGTGGATCGGAGCTTTGTCCCTATTTTGAAATTATCCCTTATTAGGGATAAAGCTTAATCGGTACGGTGGTGGGTTAGTGTGTGAAATCTATTTTAAGGACAAAAGTTGGTTTATGGAAAAATATGGGTTTGTCATTAAAGTATAGGAAAATGTGAAAAATAATAAAATATTTTTTTCGTCCCTAATTATAAGACTTCTTTGAGAGATTTCACGTCCATTAAAAAAGTTGATTGATTGTATTGGAAATGTGAACTTTTGATGTTTATTTTCAAAATTACCCTTATTAATATATTTGGGAATCTAAAAAGTGTTAAATAAATAAGAGGGTTTGTGGAAAATAAAGTAATTAATGATCATTGAAAATTGGTATGGGGTCTTATAAATAGGAACAAAATAAAAGTGTCAAAAGAGTCTTATAACTAGGAACGGGGGGAGTAATATGTAAGGTCTATTTAGTGACAAATTTTTTGTCCACGGGTGTGGATGCTCTAAAAGTACATAACTTATGAGACAAAGTAAAATGACTAGCTAAATTAATATAACTCATGGGATGGAGGGAGCAGTACTTCCTCCATTCTTATAAATAAGACTTTTTTGATAGATTTTATATTTAATATAAAATTTGGTTAATTTAGTTAATGGTATTAGAAATGTAAACATTTTGTATGTATTTTCAAAATTTGTTTTTAGTACAATTAGAAGAGAGGTTGCTCATAGAATTAGTTTTTGTTTTCCTAATTATGTAAATTGGTCTAACTATTCATTGGTAGATAGGATTAGATAGGAACTTTAGCTTTTAGTCCTTAGGTAATGTTTGAACCCTTCATAGAAGGTGGCAAACTTTCCTAAGAATTGGCATAGTCTTTGGCTTTGAACCCTTCCTAGAAGGTGGCAAAGTTATTGACTGTGGCCATTTATTTTTTTTCTTGAATTTTGCACGTTGGTAATGAATTATTCCTTTACCGAAAAAAATGTAGAAAAAATACAATAAATCAGCATTTTCTTCTATCTCGAAAACCTCAAAAATTATATTTTCCAGTACATATTTATTATAGTTACTGAGTAGCTAAAGAGCACTTCTTAGTATTTACCTTTTCAAAATCATCCCTATTAATATTATTGAGAATATAAAAAGTATTAAGTAGATGAAATGTTTGTGGAAAAAAGTAATTAATTATAATTGAAAATTTGTATAGGGTCTTATAAATAAGGATAAAATAAAAGTATGAAAATGCTCTTATATTTACGGACGGAAGGAGTACTACTTATTAAGGAGATTAGTTAATTATATTTATTTTTCTAAATTTATAAAAAAAATAGAGATATTTTAGGAAAATAAAATTAAAAATGAAATAAAAACTAAATGAGATAATTACTTTTTAAGGATATTTTAAAAGGGTTTTCTTAACCTCGAGCTGAGAATAAGAACCTATGAATAAATATGTTTTTATGGGAAATGATGAATCTAATAAATAATCTTATACTTTCTTTTTTCAAAATAACATATCCATTATTGGGTTTTTATTCTTAGCTCTAAGGATTGTTAAGAAAACTCATTTTAGAAAAATAGCATTGCTGAGAATGAAACAAAATTTAAGAAGGTTAGTTAATTTTTCCTTATGTTTTATATAAAAAAGAATATTTTTTTCTCTTATATTGCAAACCGGAGAAAGGTGATGTTCTCCTCTCCCATGGAATCTAGATAGATAAGTTGTTTTTGACATTTGTAAATGTTGGAAGGTGAGTTAATTGTTTGTAATGTTTAAAAAATGAATTGTATGAATTGTATTGTTAGATTTGTTGAGTGCTAACACATTATTTTTTTATTTAGTAATAACCATTGGGTGCTGCTTGTCATTCGTTATATTGAATTGAAGATACATGTACTATTTGGATTCTTTGCATGGTAATCCAACTAAATACAAGCAAATGAATTATATTTTTGAAAAATAATGTATTTCTTAAATTTTATGCATTTTTTATGGGTGTTATCACTCAAGTACATACTTGTATGGATTTTTATATTTTTTTACTAGGGTTTGATAAGTTACTGGGTAACACTATAACTGCAGGATCCACACCTACACCTAAAATCAAATCAAATGGAACAAAATAAAGATATTTATAAAACTTCAAGCAATTATTATTAATTGTAGAGCAATGAAACTTAACCAAACATTCTATGATATATAATGATATATATATATATATATATATATATATATATATATTGGCTGTGAAATAATGGAACTTAAGCCACATTCTATTAATTTATTATTAATCCATTTGAAACTTGATTAACTACTGTTATTATTGTTAATTTATTAGATACCAACTTCTAATAATACATAACAACTTCTCACTAATTTTATTTTTGTTATATAGGACCTCGTCAATACAATGATATGATATGTGGATACTATGTAATGAGATTCATAAAAGAAATCATCAAGTAATAACATACATACAAAGGCGTTTATATGAAAAGCATTACTGAAACCGCTGAATATTTAGTAGCATTATTTACAAGAAAAAAGCTTTATCTATTAAAATATTTTCAGTAGTGTTTTATAAAAAGTACTATTAATTCTTATATTTAAATAGCGCTTTGCTTTTTATTTTTTATTCTGACATAAATGGTATTTAATGGTTGTTTTCTATAGCGTTTTTGGAAGTGCTACCATTAATACTGGTATTTTATACTCCCTCCGGTCCTATAGGTCACATTCTAGAATGTTTCCTTGGTCCTAATTATAAGTCACTTTATATTTTCTATGTATCATTTATTAATTTTTCTCTTTTTTGCCCTTATTAAATGATTTGACTATCTATGTGTTTTTTGTTTTTCATTAATGAGTGTGAATTTTCCAAAAAAAGTCAAGGGGGTAAAATTGTAATGTTACAATATATTCTCATAGAATTCATAAAACCAACCACTCTCCTTTATATGTGTAATTCGGTTAAGTATGTCCTATAATAAGGACCGGAGGGAGTACATAACATTTGAAAACGATACAAAATATGAACAGCAAACGTTAGAGAAACATTTTCCAATACTAGTGATTTTAAAATGAATTTGGCATTTTACTCCTTATTATCTATTAATGCGTTTATCCTTTTACAGCCTGCTATTCTTGCAACTAATGCAAAAGCTGCGTTTACTTACCTGATGGGTTTATCCTTTTACAGCCTGTTATCCTTGTAACTAATGTAAAAGTTGCGTTTACTTACCTGCTAGACCAAGTAAGTAAATTTAACAACATTCTCAGTATTAATACATGTTGTTTATTGGAGCCTAGTTTTCTACTCCCTCCGGTCCTATTTATAAGACTCTTTTGAGGTTTTTCACTCCCACCAAGGAGAGTAGATAAATTGGTTAGTGGCATTGGAAATGTGAAAATTTGATATACTTATTCAAAACTACCCCTACCCCTATAATTATTATTGGAACTCTAAAAGGTGTTGACTTTACAAGGGTGTTAGTGGAAAGAAGTAATTAAATGCTATTGAAATTGGATCTCGCCACACAAAAGAGGAAAAGACTTGATGTAACGAGAGGGCTAATCTCCACTGATTCGAAATCCATTATTGATAAAGCCGTAAAGGTGAATGTAGGTGGTATTATGTATGAGGTTACTTTCTTGGAGGAGAGGATGGGTGGGGTTCCGTTCACTGAAGAAGAAAGTTGTGCGGCGGAAGGGGCCTCTGTGAACTCTGACGACGAAGTTCAGTCGTCGGAAGACTCCGACGAAGGGTGGGATCACCATGTAGAGGGTACGGAAGTACCGGAATCATGGGAAGAGGAGGAGGACGTTGACAGGGTCTCGGAAAGCTTAATCCTAGGGGTGGGTGCAGCCCCCGTCACTTTCGGTGTCAGGAAGTTGGATGTTATCCAACATACAAACAAATTATTTAAAGAACAAAAAGAACTTACTGATGGAAGTACAGAACAGGCGGCGGAGAAAGAGGACCAATGTTTTTCTGCAAGTGGACCCTCTGCTCGGGTTACACAAAATAAGAAGAAAAAGAAGAGACCTTTGGCTGTGACCAGGAGATCAGAGCCTGGTCTCCCTCTGTTGGATGCTGGCAATGTGGCACTGGACAGTGAAGGGAAAGAGAGTAATTCGGGTCAACACGATGGAGATATAGGAAGCGCTGGTGTGATTGGGCCTCAGCCCAATAACCAAAGATTAAAGGATGTGTTAAAGGGTGGATCAAAGGGGCTAGTTTCTGATCACTCGAAGTTGAAGTACAATGTTGGGCCTAAGTGGAATCCTAGTTTGGGTCAAAGACGGACTGGTGTTGTGATTTTAGAGAAAAAAAGAAGGGGTCTTATTGGTAGAGGATTGGGCCAAAGACACAGAGGGGGTTCAAGGGGGAAAAAGTTTATGGTGGCTGAAGACTCTCTGGATAGTGTTGGCAACAAGTCCTCCACACCTGGGAGTACGACGAAATGTGAGGAAAAAGAACGAAAAAGGAAGGAAAAAGGGTGCCTTGCCTCTCGTATCAAGAGTAAGGAGGGAACAAGCAAAAGAGCTAAGCTACCCAGGTTGTAGCCGTTTCCGCCTACAAGAAGGAGAAGGTTGAGCACGACAATTCCGGGGAAATCATTGGCGAAGCCGCCCGACTCGCTTCAAACAAATGCCAATCCAAAACCAGATTTCCCTCATCAACAGGATGACTCGATTAGCAACTCAATTGAAGACTCCCACATCAAAAGCTGTTGTCGACTCCACTTTAGATCTGGTGAATCGGTTCCTCAGAGGCTTTGGTCAACAGCGAAACAACTGGGTATCACTTTCGATGGTGACGACCGCTACATGGAGAGGTTGATTGAGGAGATGGAAACTAGAGATGTTGTTAACAAGTCCACTGCGGTGGATCATCAATCGGGTACAGGTGCTCAACTAGTCTTACAATGAATTGTTTGTCCTTTAATTCTCGTGGATTAGGGAGTAGGGTTAAAAGGAAGGCTATTGTAGACTTGGTTAGGAGGAACAATGTTGACTTTCTGGCAATTCAGGAATCAAAAATGGAGGAGGTGGATTGTAGGTGTTGTGCTAGTTTATGGAATGACGATGATTTCGATTGGGATTTTGTCCCATCTTCTGGCAGGTCAGGAGGCATTATTAGTATATGGAGGAGCTCTAAGTTCCAAAAGTCCAACTCTGTCAACGGTAATGGTTTTTTGATTACACAAGGGCTGTGGATTGGCGGTGGTTTTGATTGTATTGTTGTGATTGTTTACTCGCCTCTGGACCTGGTGGAAAAACGTGCTCTGTGATCTCAGTTGGGCATTAATAAACAACGGATTGGGAATGAGATGTGGATCTTTCTGGGTGATTTCAACGCCATAAAGGATGTCTCAGAAAGAAAGGGTGTGGGTAACCAGGTGCATGGTAGGGAGGCTAGACTTTTCACCGAATGGCTGCAGGAGATGGAGCTGATCAATTTATCTCTTATGGGAAGGAGTTTCACTTGGTATAAGACAGATGGTACAACAATGAGCAGAATTGATAGAGCTCTGGTCTCTACTGAATGGGTGACGTTCTGGCCGTCAGTTTCACTCTGGGCTCTGGATAGAGATGTGTCAGATCACTGTCCTATTTTGGTTAAGTATAAACAGTGCGCGAATGGTCCAAAACCGTTCCGTGTCAATAACTGCTGGCTTCAACACAATCAATTTGAGGATTTTGTTAAAGATGCTTGGGGTAAGCTATCGGTCCAGGGATGGGCAGCTTTCGTGGTCAAGGAGAAACTTAAGCTTCTCAAGAATGATCTAAGGAAGTGGAACAGGAGGTGTTTGGAAATGTTGATGATAAACTGGCCAACATCACTAGTGAGATTCAAGTACTGGATATCTTGGGAGAAGGATCACCATTATCTGCTCTACAAATTCTCCAACGGAAAAATTTGTTCGCTGATTTCTGGAGGTATGCTGGGTTCAAGCAAGATTTATTGGCTCAGAAATCTAGAAATCGCTGGTTAAAGGAGGGAGACGCAAATTCCAAATTCTTCCACATGTGCATTAACGCCAGGAAGCTTAGGAATCAAATCTTGTGCTTGAAGGTGAGGGATACATGGGTTGAAGATGAGGAGGTGCTCAGAAATGAAATTGCATCCTACTACCAAAACCTTTTCAATGACCAAGCAATCTTGAGACCAAAACTAGATGGCATTCAGTTCAAAAGCTTGTCTAGTGACCAGATTTCCTTCCTGGACTCTCCTATGTTAGAGGTAGAGATTAAAGAGGCAGTTTGGAGTTGCGCAAGTGATAAAAGTCCGGGCCCAGACAGGTACAATTTTGGTTTTTTGAAGAAGTTCTGGGATTGTTTGAGGGAAGACATTCGTGCTTTTGTCGCTGACTTCCACGCAAATGGTAAATTACCAAAAGGACTGAATTCTTCCTTTATTGCTCTTATCCCCAAATCAGTCACGCCGCAGGAGATAAAAGATCATCGCCCAATTTCTCTTGTTGGTGCCCTGTACAAGATCCTCTCTAAAATCCTGGCTTCTAGATTGAAGGTCGTTCTCCCTTCTCTTATTTCTGATTGCCAGGCAGCGTTTTTAAATAAAAGAAACATTCTCGATTCAGTGGTGGTTATTAATGAGGTGATTCATAGTGCTGGTCATCGAAGGAATGGTTGTATGCTTTTAAAGGTGGACTTCGAAAAGGCCTATGACACTGTAAACTGGGGCTTTCTTGATTACATGATGATGAGATTTGGTTTTAGCATGGTCTGGCGTAGTTGGATCAAGGCTTGTCTGTCCTCCACAAGGATCTCGATTCTTGTCAACGGTACCCCGTCGAAGGAGTTTTCAGTGTCAAAAGGGATCCGCCAAGGGGACCCGATGGCTCCTTTTTTGTTCCTTATGGCTGCGGAAGGGTTCAGTGGGCTGATGGACTCAACAATCAATTCAAGATTGTTGTCTGGATTCAAATTTACGGAAGAAGGTCTCGAGATCTCTCATTTACAATATGCGGACGATACTATTGTCATCTTTGAGCCTTCCAACTCTAATATCTGGACGGTTAAGAGCATTCTCCGTGGGTTCGAGCTTGTTTCGGGATTAAAAGTGAACTTCAACAAGAGTACCCTGTTTGGGGTTAATGTGGACGATTTTCGTGTTGAGGCAGCGGCTCAATTCCTATGTTGTAAATCTAGTTCACTGCCTTTTTCCTATCTTGGTATCCCAGTGGGTGCTGACCCTAGGAAAGCTTCAACTTGGAATCCGGTTGTTGAGATTTTCAAACGGCGTCTATCGAAGTGGAAGAGCAAGCATATTTCCTTTGGGGGTAAAATCATTCTTCTCAAGTCTGTCCTGACTAGTATACCTGTTTATCTGTTCTCTCTGTATAAAGCACTTGTGTGCGTTCTAAACACTTTAATGAAATGGCAAAGAAAATTTCTATGGGGAAATGGGGTGGATAGGAGAGGGGTAGCTTGGGTTAGGTGGAGTGTGGTCTGTAAGGAAAAAATACAAGGGGGGTTGGGTGTAAAAGACCTTAGGATTTTTAATTTAGCTTTATTAGGCAAATGGCGGTGGAGGCTAATTAGTGAGAGGGAGGCTTGGTGGGGTAAGATTCTGAGGGAGAAATATGGTGAGTATAACCCTTTTCTTCCAAACATGGAGAGTGGTAGGCATAGAGTGAGGAAATCAGTTTGGTGGACAGATGTAGGTAAGAGTGGATATTGGGGAAGTATCACAAGTGACTGGTTTGTGGAGGGAATTAGGAAGAAAGTAGGAGATGGGTTGACAACTCTGTTTTGGTATGATGTCTGGACTGGCGATAGGCCTCTCAAAGAGGTTTTTCCAAGATTGTTTTCTATTTCTTCCTACAAAAATTATTCTGTAGCCCAAATGGGTTCATGGAGTGATAACAGGTGGACTTGGCACTTGGGCTGGAGGAGAAGTCTGTTCGAGTGGGAATCTCATCTTGAGACTACACTACTGGACATGATTCAAGTGTTCTCGGAAAGACCAAGTGGTGACGATTGCTGGTTTTGGAAGTACGGAGACAATAATGAATATTCGGTCAAATCAGCTTATTTGTGGCTTCAACAAGAGGAAGGGACAACAGAAGAGGAGTGGTGCAACAAGGTCTGGTCTAGTTGTTCTCCTTCTAAAGTGGCAGCATTCGGGTGGAAGGTTTTAAAAGGAAAGATTCCAACTAAGGATGCTCTTCGGCATAGGACAATTATCCCCCATGACGCATCTATATCTTGTGCTTTTTGTTCACTTCAAGAAGAATCGGTTAATCACTTGTTATTTAATTGCCCCTTTTCTTATAATATTTGGGTAGGGTGTTATAGGTGGTTGGGCGTTGACGTGGTCCTCCACAATAATAGTATTGACCACTTTATGCACCACGCCTCAATACTTAGACACAAAAAAAGTGGCAAGTATTGGAGGATGATTTGGTTGGGAATTGTGTGGTCAATATGGTTATTGAGGAATAACGTGGTCTTCAACGGCACCCCAATTGATTATATTCAAACATTAGATCTGATTCAAGTTAGAACTTGGAGGTGGTTTTCGAGTTTTGTGGCTAGTAATAGTTTTAGTTTTGCTCAGTGGTGCATTAGCCCTGCCAATTGTATTATGGATGCTACTAGGACAACTTCGTTAATCAGGTCTTAGTTTCTTTGTATTGGGGTTGGCACCCCTAGTGCCCCTTAATGCATTTTTGCTTATAAATAAAAAATGCTATTGAAAATTGAAAAGGGATTTTATAAATAAGACCAAAATAAAAACTCCAAAAAGGTCTTATAAATAGGACCGGAGAGAGTAGATTGTTCATTTTATAGGTTAGCAAATACAGGTTGTTCATTTTATAGGTTAGTAAATATATAGCAGATGGGCTAACCTTTATGCATATTTGCAAAATCTTTGAAAATTGAAGCTGATAGATAAAGAAAGCTAAGTAGGACTTTGTTAATTAGCAGATTAAAGATTTTTGGATAAATTTGTTAATTAGAGACAACCTCACGCAAACTACACAAAAATAGCATGCATATGTTTCGCACAAAAATTGAACATGCATCGCACGAAAATCGCATATACACTACATGATTATTACTACATGATTATTACACAACATTCATTTAAGTTGAATAATATTTTTTATTTTATAATAAATGCTTATAGCCTTACATATTTTTTATATCACTAAAAAATAAATTATTTTCAACTTAATATTACCTAATAATATATATTATTTTTTTCTAAAAATATATATTTTCAATTTTTATATTATAAAATGTGTTTTTTTATAGCATCTCAACTTAGTTTCAAAACTAACGTCGAAATTTCACTTAAATGTATAGTATTAACCTTCTATCTATCCTTGAAACAAAAATAAAGTCCCTATAAAAAAACTGAGACCCCTTTAAATTAAGGGCACTGTGAGAACGATCGTATACTTTGCCATATGCAATGCAACGGCTCCGTGTATCAATTTAGTTGTAAGAGAAAATTAATTACAAGTTATTGAAAAGTGATTTGACACTAAAGTGCTCGAAGGCTAGTGTGAATTACATCAAATACAAAGAGGGTGGGTATTAAACACTTAATGAAGTTAAATGAATGTCACAAATCTAAAAAAAAAATTATTTCATAACTTTGAAAATTCACCTGAGCATTAATTAGCAAGTAGTGTCACTTCATGTCAAAAATTTTGAGTTGACTTTTAAAAATATTTCATGAACACTAAGAGATAGCACATGGAGTAATTTTTTTTTATAGGAAAAGAGGAAATTCATTAAGTCGGGTGAAGAGTATAAGACATACTCAAAAACACCACATGTAGTACAAACAGCACATGGAGTAGTTATTTACATTACGACTATTTTTATGTGAATAAATATTGAAGTAGTATATAAAAGGTAATGATCATGATTTAAAGCATTAGATAATTGTCACTAATCATGTTATAACTTTGACATGTATATCCTATGGGAAGGTTTAAATCTAAAGTCACATTTTTTTATGCATGATATTGCATGGATGTTAGACGTTGTATAATAATTTTATAAACTACGTGAGAAATTATTCTTATGATAGTTTGCAAAACAATATAATCATGTTAGAAATGTTAATTGATTTATTGATTCAACATTAAATAAAAGTATTTTTTCGTAAGTAGACATACAAGTCTTTTAATCAATGAATAGACGTGTTTATTTACTTATGGACAGATACAACTATAGATGAATCTATTACAAATAGAGCATATGTATTTCTCTATCCTTTCCAACTTGAACACAACTCAATAAACCTTCTCTTAATCCTTTAAGATTTTTTATGAGATTCTAAGAATTTGTAATTGAAATTTTTGGGTAGGTGTTGGATAACTTTTAAAGGTGATATACCATAACTTAGCAACAAGTAGTTGAAATAAAAAGCATTTAAGGACACAAAAAAATGATGCAATAGTAGTACAATTGAACTCATCATCATCATCATTATGAGTATTTTTCTTATTATTATTCCATACTCTCTTTTTCATCAAGTCCAGTTTATCCAAATTATATCTTCTTGTCAGCTCCTTTTTTTTTTGGTAGTCTACACTCGTAAGGTAAACATTTCCCCGAAACAAAATCCAATTTTTAAAACTTAATCAGCACTTTAAATAAATTTAATTGGATTAACCCAATTGACACCCCTGAGTCTATCAATTAGTTGTAAGAGAAAATTAAGTAGAGATGGGACAATGACCCATGAGCATGTGCTACCATAATCTCCAAATGACATCCTCTACACTCTATAGTATTGAGTCAATCTTAAAAAGCAAACATATCACATATTTCATACTTTGTATTATTTTATGTACTAAAATGAATAGATTGCTAAAAATGATTTAAATAAAAAAATTTCAATTAATGTTTTTACTAGTTTATATAATCTTTTTTACATAAAATGATACAAAGTGTATGAGAAACATAAATATTATCACCCACTAAAGGAGTTGTGAAAGACCCTGAGTGACTGAGTCATATATACTTAATTACTACCACATCCATCCAACACTATATGTAAATAATGTAATCTACATGCAGAAAATCATTCTACAGTAGTGAATCATTGCTAGCTGTTGGAGACGAAGAAGAAGATGATGAAATGATAATAGTATGTAGTAGTAAGGCGACAAGTTAATGTGACAAAAAACCCACACGCAGGTAGGTATGTAACAGTCCCTCAAGTCATAATTAGTCATCTCATGTCAGTCCTATTATATTATGAGACTCACTCATGTCATGACATGACCCCTTCTGCTCTGCTCTGCTCTACTCTGCCAACGAACAAACACCCATAACTTTCTCACATTCTCACATCCATCCCTTTACCCTACTACTACTATTATTATTTCTGTCTTGCTGTTAAGCTAAGTATCTTTAGAACACTTGTTAAGATTTTCTTGGTGAAAAAAAAAATTACAAATTTTTATTTATTTTTATCTCAAAAATATCAAAAATTATATCTTTTAGAGTAATAATTTTTTACCGCTTTTAACTCTTTAACAAGTAAAATTAGGATATTTGTTAACATTTTTCTTACTATAAGTTTTAACCATTGTAATTTTTTTTAACCATTGAAATTTTTTTTTACAAAAACTATAAGTTTATATTCGAAGATTATTAATTTTTTTTCTGAAAATCACCATATAAATTTTGCTTATAATAATAAAGTTTTATTCAATTATTTTTTAAAGAAAATTAACTTTGTTACATTGTAAATTTTTCTGATTTAAATATGATTGATTCATATAAAACATACTATGATTAAAAATACATATATATGCAATTCATATATAAATATTATATAAAGTCAAATAGTATATTGTATTATGCTTAATTAATAAATTGGTGTATCAATCATCCAAGCTGGACTATTATTAAGTTGATACGTGCGTATTATTGTTTTGTTTTTAAGTAATAGTATATGCTACACACAGTACTACTTTTCTGTAATCCTCAATCTGCTCCCCCGCTAAAAACGGGAGTCTCTGTGTGTGTCTTTCTCTCTCTATCTATATAGTTTCGATTTCTATCTGAAAGATACTCTGTCTCTCTTTTCTGCCCGCAAACAATAATTCATGCATGACTGACACTATCTTTTTTAAATACAAACAAAATGATATTCAATTATTCATATGATGAGTAGGGAAATTATGGTATAATATAGTATAACAGCCGTGCTATGAATGTACGCACATCATATCATCATATTTACATATGGTCATGGTAACATTTGAGTGGTAAGGATCGGAATTTAATTTAATTTCTCCTTTGAACGAGGTTTATGATTTTTTTTAAATTTATTTATAGGGTTGTGGTAAGGCATTTAATTTCATTTTAATTAAAAAGGTTATAGTACCTTCTTTAACAACCACCAGGTATAGAAAAAAATTGGGGAAAAAAAAGGATAACTTTACTAGCATGTTGCGTTTCTCTTGACTCATCAACAAATGAAGGCATGATGTAGAAAGGAAACGACATAGATTTGGTGGTGCTGGTGCATGGTTGAAGAACAGCAGTGATTATGCTCAATGAAAAAGATGAAGGAATCTAATTTTAATTTAGGGAGTTTTAATTAAATATTAATTTTTCAAAAAGATCATCGGGAGTTAATCGCAATTAAATTTTTTAAATCAGCAAATCCGATGTAATATCTATGTGACATTCTATTTCATATATATGTCTCAGTTTTCATTGGATGTGTTACAGAGATTACCACAATCCTTTTTAATCCGAGAGTACCAAGGCATTGCACTTTTTTATAAAGAATGATTTTTCTAGCTTTATTTGATTATCTCATTTTTTATTATACTCACATTTTAATTCATATTTATATATACAAAGATTTTTTTTTGATAATCCATATAAAAAGATTATTGTTTCACATTTTAATTTTTATATATTATTATATTTTATACATTTAAAAAGGCCCCGAAAGCAAACTCAGTTAATAAAGTTATGGGATATAAAACGTTAAAATCAGAGTTCAAATTTTGGTGACAACGTTGAATATTTGCCTATAAAAAAATATTTTATACATTTAAACACTTAATTTCTGATATAATAATGATGAAAAGTATTATTATTTAATTTAGTGTAAATAATAGAGACTACAGAGAATTTTACCGCTTATAATAGTTCTATTTGGTTCGAGCAATATTGATTGCTGTAAAGGTCACTTGTGCTTAGACCAGTAAATACTTTTTTTTAAAGGAAAAATGTGTATTTTATTCGTAGATCAAAAACAATATAAGAAATTTCACACTAATAATAATTAAAGGGAAAACAAAATACACTACAACAACAAACTCTTTCATGTGATGGATCATCAGCAACTGCCAAAACCCGACTCTAACAGGAGATTCAATAGACTTTAATACCAAGATAACAATTTCATTGATGCTGGGACTAAGCTCAGTTCGGCGACAAGGAATCTCAGATCTAAGACGAGAGAGTCGTTGGATGGTAGCCAAATCAACAGTCAGCAAAAAGAGATCTGTCTCGACGAGTAAATACTTATATATAATATACTGTATCACCTAATATTTATGTTTATTTAAAATGGCTTATTATTTAATTCAACCATTATATTCTTATAATTTTTTCTTCTACACCACCTTTAATTTTAATTAAACTCCATCTTACTTTTTATTTTTTTATTTTATCACATCACCACATCAATCAATTTTCTTTTTAGTAAATGGTTACTTTGATCCCTGAATTTACACAACATTTTTACTTTAGTCCCTGAAATCAATAAAAATGCTCTTAGGTCTCTGACTTTGTAAAAAGTCATTTACGTTAGTCCCTGTCCCTAACCCCAGTCAACGGATGTTAACGCGGAGTGATGACGTGGTTGACCGAGGGCCTTAAGCGACGTCGTTTTTGCGTCCTCGTGACACCTATAACGGAGTAAACTATCCTCGTAATCCTATCGGCTGCATCAGTGTCATGTTCAGCTGCACCAGTGTCATGTTTTGAAGATGAACACTTCAAAATATGCACACTTCAAAACATGACACGGATGTAGCTGAACATGTGACTAGTGCAAATGAACATGGCACTGGTGCAGCTGATGGGACTAACATACATGACAGTTTACTCCGTTATAAGTGCACAGGAACGCAAAAACGACGTCATTTAAGACCCCGAGTCAGCCACGTTATCACTCTATTAATGTATGTTGACGGGGGTTAGGGGCAGGGACTACTGTGAATGACTTTGTAGTCAGGGACCTAAAAATATTTTTCCTAATTTCAGTGACTAAAGTGAAAGTGTTGTACAAATTCAGGAATCAAAGTGACAGTTTACTCATTCTTTTTTTCTCTTCACATCTCTTTCTTTAATGCATTATCTACGCCTTAAAAATAAGTGTGAAATAATCATCATTTTCTTATTTAATTATGGAATTTTTTAAATTCAACCTTAAAAATTAAGGATAAAATGTTTGATAAAAAAGTTTTACAATAAAAAGTCAAATATTTTAAACTTTAGAAATAGGACAAAAAGGTATATATGCCCATGTTAGCTTTTTAATTTTCAAGGAAAATATTCATCATACATTATTTTTTTAGATGTAAATTAAAAGATACAGTGGAGAGAGATAAAAATAGATGAATAAAATGTGATCGATTGATGATGTGATGGAGAAGAATAAAAGAAACACTACTTCCTCTTCTTTAAATATAATAAGATCACTTTTTTAATTTTATTTTGTCTCTATTTATAAGATTATATACCAATTTTCAATGACAATGTACTTTTTATTATAAACACATATATTTACTTAACATTTTTTCAGATTCATAATACTATTAATAGAGATAGTTTTGAAAATACAATTGAAATGTTCACATTTCCAATACCATTAATTACATTAATCAACTTTTTTAATGGACGTGAAATATACCAAGATGGTTATGTAGGGACGAAGGTAATATATAGAAAGAAAATGAAGTATATAAAGAATAAATATAGGAATTAATATAATTGATTAAATTTTTTTTTAAATGGTCAATGTTGCCTATTTCAATTTGTTTATTTTCCAACCTTGTTGAACGTAGACTTTTTTGTTGAATAAGGGAATTACCAAAGCTTTTCTTTAAAAAAAAAAACAAACAGTAACTTTCATTTGGCTATATATTACTGTATGTTGCTGATATTGGCAAATAGCTAGCTAGCCTTCCAAATTGCAAGTGAATATTTTGAAGATATATTTAGTTGATTCATGATCTGACTCTAGTTGCTGAACCTATTGGCTAATTTGATTTTAAGATATTTTTATTTTGTTTCTCTTTTTATTTTTTCTAAATTTTTTTTTAATATAAAAATATCATAAAAAAGAAAGAAAGAAAATAGATGTAGGGGGACTAGGACCTTGCACCCCTTAGCGAGGACATGAACCCTTGTCTTGCGGGTTACTATTTCATTCAAGTTTGAGAAAAGACAAAACTAACTCAAGCTTCGATATGGAATTTCTCAGATACGGTATTATACGCACACGTACGCTGCATTTGTCACTTGTCATCATTATCGATTTTATTTAAATGTTCCATTACACATTATATAAGTTATTTTTAATTTACTTGAATTAAAAAAAAAAAATAGTTAAAGATAGCGATCACTTTTTTTAAAAAATATGTCAGCATGTTAAAGTTACCTATTTTTAAAGTTAAGTACTACTTTCACTCTTTAAAATATAAGAAAAAAATTATATATTTTTTTTAAATATAAGGAAAATAACTAATTTTTTTTTAATTTTATTTCATTTTCAATCCTACTTTCTTAAAACAATCAATTCATCTTCTTAATTTTTTTTTATAAATTTGAGAAAATTAAATAAAATCAACTAATCTTCTTAATAAGTGTGAAATTAGTTTTTTTATATATTTTAAGATATTAATGAGTATGCACTGACGGTGTAAAGTTTTTTACACCATCAATCCATCATTCACCATTCATTTGTATTGAGGGCATTGGTTAGTATTTTCCTTATACAGAGTACTAATTAGGCATCATTAAATAATACCAAATGTATTCCTTCCGATTTAAAATATGAGAAAATGGAGAATGCATCGAGTGTAAAGTTTTTTACACCATCAGTCCATCATTCACCATTCATTTGTATTACTTTAATCTAAAAGTCAACAACCATACACGGATGAATGGTGGATGATGCATTGATAGTGTAAAAAACTTTGCACTGGTGATGCATTCTCCATTTTCTCATATTTTAAACCGGTAGGAATACATTTGGTATTATTTAATGATGCCTAATTAGTATAAGGAAAATACTAATCAATGCCCTTAAGACATTGTTTTTTTTTTTTTTTAAGAGAAAATATGCATTTCATTCGATACAAGAAGATAGTACAAGCAAAACCAAAGTTACCTAAACAAAATACATTGTTTCCACACGAATAACGTTAAGAAAAGCAAGGTACTATTCACCAACAGCATCTTCCATGGGGACATGTGTCATCAATCTCTTCCAAATTTGGTCTCTAACATGAGATTCAACATTCTTTATCTCCAATATAACAATCTCATCAATGCTGAAAGTAAACACATTTTTCGGCGACAAGTAATTTCAAATTTAAAAGTATAAAGATAATACTATTAGAAAATTACAAATTTGACTCTTGAGTCATTAAACACATCATTTACATTATACTATACTCAACACTTTTAATTCATGTCACTATTTATATTAAGGGTGCTGCAAGTGCCCTGAGAATTGTATTAATTTTTAGTCCATGGAATTTATTAATAAATATCAAAACTTTTTAATAAATTCCATGATTGTATTAATTTTTTAATTTTATTTTTAAATATACCAATTCTCTCTATACTCATTACTCTCTCTGGTTTGCAATATAAGAAAAAAAATCATACTTCTCTTGGTTTAAAATACTGTAAAACAAAAAATTAATTACCTTTTTAAATTTTGTTTCATTTTCAGTGTTACTTTCCCAAAACATCCTTAAAAAGTAATTATCTCATTTAATTTTTTTCATTCTCAATGTTACTTTCCTAAAATATCTTTAACTTTTTTTTTTTATAAATTTGAGAAAATTAAATACTTCATCCATTTCTTAACTTTTGGCTTTTAAGGATAATGTACACATATTAAGAAATTGTTGATTATTGCAAATTTTATATGAGTTTTGTCTAAAATATCCTTATTTAATTTTTATTAGGAACCGTGTTCATTAATTAATGTATATTGATTTATGAATGAAAGGATAAAAATATAAATGATGAGGAGTAAGATAAATAATTGAATAATGAGTTAAAATTAAATATATATATATATATATATGATTTTGTATTAAAATTTTAAAAGAAAAAAATTTATGGAATGAAAAAAAAACTAAAAGGCCAAAATTTAAGAAATTGAGAGAGTACAATTAATTAACCTCTTTAATAAGGTAATTTTTATTTTTTTCCTTATATTATACTCCTCCTAAATCGGCCGGAGTAATTTTTTTTAACTAATTACGTAAATATAACAATTATTACACTCTTAAACTTCTAAGCGGGAATAGGTAAATAGTAAAAAGTTTCTTCACAATATGTGAAAGATAAATAAAAACAAAATGAGTAAATAATTAAGAAAAAAAGGTTATTATATCTAAGAAAATATTACTCCATCCGTTTCACTTTAAGTGTCTTTTTAACATCAAAATTTTGTTTCAAAATAAGTGTCTTTCTACCAAATCTAGGCAACATTTAATACTGTTTTTCCTTATTTACCCTTACATTTAATGTTGTTTTAGTTTTGAAATTTGTAATACTAGTAATGATGCATTGACAAAATAAAAATATTAAATAGGGGTATTTTTGACAAAATACACATAAAACTTACAATAATCATCATAATCAACACTTTCTTAATCTATGTGCAAAAATCCAAAAAGACACTTAAAGTAAAACGGAAGGAGTAAATTCAAGATAATGAGAACTACCAATACTAATTAGATTACCAATACAATTTTTTCTAGTGTGTTCTTATCCATACTCTTAAAACACTAATTAGCAATATACTGTATATAGTATATACTACTTTCGTTCTTAAATATAAGATCTTTTTGACATTTTTATTTTGTCCTATTTATAAGATGTTATATCAATTTTTAATGACAATTACTTTTTTCCACAAACACCTCTATTTATTTATAACTTTTTAGATTCTCAATAATATTAATAGGGATAATTTTGAAAATACATATAAAAAGTTTACATTTTCAATACAATTAACTAAATTAATTAAGGGTCTTGCTAACAAGTGCCCTAAGGGCACTTGTTAAGTTTTCTAGAAGTAGAAAAAACATCACAAGTCCCAAGTCTTTTTTCTCTAGTAAACTTAAAAAACTTCAACTTTCAATGCTTATAAACCATATTTAGCTTCTTAACAAGTGCCCTAAAGCATTTTCCATTAATTAATTAACTTTCTTAATGAACGTGAAGGGAGTATTCATTAAATTAAAATTTAATAATAAAACAAATGGTTTCCTTGAAATCTGGTTGAGAATAGGAAGTTACTACTGTGTAATAGGAGTATAAAGTAATACTCACTCCGGCTCGAATTATAAGCAACAAAAAACATACTTCTCTTGGTTTAAAATATAAGCAAAATTAACTAACTTTATTAAATTTTGTTCATTCCCAACGCCACTTTCCTAAAACATCTCTAGAAAATTGTAATCTTAATTAATTTTTGTTTCATTCCCAATACTACTTTCCTAAAATACCTCTATTTTTTATAAATTTGAGAAAATTAAATACAATCAACTAATCTCTTTAATAAGCGTAAAAGTAGTTGGAATTGCTTATAATTCGAACCGGAGGGAGTAATAAATATTATGTACTCCCTCAGTTCCTAATTATAAGGTTTTTTTGGTCATTTTTACGTCTACCAATGTTGGTTGAATTCTATATTAAAATTGATATGTTTTTCCAAAAATAACCCTCTACCAATTATTAGAACATAATAAATTTTTTCATTTTTCAATTATTAATTTAATTCATAGATACTCCATCATCTATATTTAATGCAGTGAATCAATTTCCAAGTCATTTACAATATTTAACAAGCTCCATTAAACAAGCTCTATTTCATAGTATTCAAATACAATTTTATTTATTTCTTCTCACAAAAAACTTAGACCACAATGATTAGATGTAAGAGTAATTTTGGAAAAAATTACAAGAGGGTCTTATATTTAAGATCAAATTTTTTTACCCAAAAAGACCTTATAGTTAGAGACGGAAAGAGTATTTACTTTAGTTTAATGGTTCTCCAAGTTGTAAATTTTTTGTAATACGAAACTCCTTTATTAAGATCTTTGTCCTTAAAGTGATGTTAAAAAGAAAATCCTAAAATACAGTAGACAAATGTTTAAAAAATGTTTGTAATGCACTTGTTAAAAAATCAAATATAGTAAAAAAAATTGAAAAATACATATTTTTATATATTTGAGTAAAATATTTAATTAAAAATTGTGATTTTTTTTTAATTTCTAAGAATCTTTCAAGTGCTCTTATAAGATTCAACCAATTAATTACATATTTTTATAAAATTTATAAGGTGATATTTGAAGATTAATTTTTTTTTAAAAAAATGCTAACAACTATTTTTAAGGTATTTGTTAAAGACTTAAAATGATAAAAAAATTCTTGAAAAATATAGCTTTTAATATTTTTGAAAAAAAATAATTAAGAACTTGTACTAATATTTTTCTATTAAATAGGGTTAAGAAAATCCTTAAAATCTTAAAACTCTCGTAAGCAAGACTTTTTTTTATATAAAAAAAAAAAGAATTTTTAGCACACAATTTACCACTTAACGGTTCGGTGAGTAGCATTTTCCTTGTAGCATTGCTCTCTCTTGTCCCTGCTGTAAGAAAAAGTGGTGCATGTATATTTTGGTTTCAAATATAAGAAAAAATAACTAATTTTGAATTTTTAATATAATTATTTTTAAAATGTTTTTAAAAAGTAATGATTAATTTAATTTAATTTTATTTTCAATAAAATTTTATAAAAATAATCATATTTTTTATAATTTTTGAAAAATTGAATACATTCAACTTACTTTCTTAACAAGTGTAATTTCGATTATTTTTTCTTGCGATAAAAGATCGAAGGTGGGAGTACTTCAATTTTCGATGTTAAAAAATTCTACTGCTCTTATCAAGAAAAGTGAAAACACACGCCCAAGATAATGAGACATATATCTCGAAAGTTGCAATTCAATACTGTAAGTTTGACCGTCAAAAAAGGAATCAAAAAAGGTAAAACACATGGCTTCTAATCACTTTTTCTTAAAAACAGCTTATTATATTGCTAGTTGCCACCCTTGTCCTTAGCGGGATTTTTCCTTTTTATACTAGTACTAGTATAGAAGGTGTTTGGTAAGCATGATCATTTTTATTTTAAGATTATTTATTATTTATGATATAGTAATGCTTTTTTAATATATTCTTTGATCTTATTTATAAGTTATTTTGTATTTTTAGGAGATAAATTTATTATTATTTTTATTTATTACTCACATTTGTCTATTAGTAATATAAAGTGATGCATTTGTAAAATTTTTGATGCAAATTAAGAATATGAAATTGCAATGTTAAAGTAACTTTCTAAAATTTTAAGAAATGTAATTGATCTCCTAGATCTTTATAGTATAGATAAATATACTCTATAATAAAAACCAAAGAAAGTATAATTTTTTTTGTTTGGGTAAAAAACTTAAACTTGTTCTAATATTAAAATAACTTTATTATTGGAAGGAAACAAAAACATTTGTTTCCTAAAACTGACATTGAGGACTTGTAGATTTATTTTCAATGTGATTATGCTGTACTAAACCTTTGATTAACAAGTGTTTTGTGATCCAATCAATTTTCACCTTTACTTTACCACCAAACCTTCACCTTTGACTAACAAGTGTTTTGTGATCGAAATAATTTTTTTAACCTATGTATTTATGTATAAGTTAAGCAAATTAAACATAAAGAATAAACCAGCATCAAAGAACTAAATATTCATTTTTTGATTATTTAGGTATATAGTGATTAAGTCTTGTTTTTTAAAGTTTGTTTATCTTGTGCATTGCATGCAGAAGTTAGAAAAATCATGATCAAAATGACAATGTGTTATTGATCCCTTACAATCCTAGTTTTGAACTCCTAATCTTGAGAAGAGCTTTTGAAAAATGTATACCAAAGGAACATTGAGCAAATTTTGGTTTAAGTGGTGAACGAGCAAATGTAACCATGAAACTTTGTGGAGGTGAGTCTAATATTTCTTAAGTTAGGGACGAACCATAACGATGATCTAAAAACCGCCCTATAACAAGTCTGTAATGTTTTAGACTACATGTAAATTTGAATCAGGATTGGAGTACCTTTATCTTTGGCTATTGATATTCTTATCATTAACCCTTAGAAAAGGAAAAAAAAAAAAAAAAAAAACATAATCTTGTTGCGTTTTGTTTATTTCTCATAGTCAACCTTAGGATCAATTGAAATATTTGAAATATTTTTATTTTTATTTAGTATTTTAAATTTTTCCAATTTTGGACATGGTTCTATAGTCATGACTTTAAAATGTTAGTGCATTTTTTATCATTAAAAAAATAATAGATGAAAAATATGAAAGAATCAAATTGATTCTTTTAAAGGAAAAAGTTGAATACATTTTAACGGTTAGTATAACCTATGCACCTTGAGCATAAAATAAACTAATCTTGAAAAGTAAGTTAATATGAGGGGTCTGTATGCAATACTTACCAAAAGTGGATGAGTATGTATACTAGCGGCATAATTTATGGTTGTGGTGCATTATGGAGAATGGAAGGTATTAAAACCGGTTACCTAGAATTGGATTACTTCCAAGTAGCATAGCAGTACCAAAGATGTGTCCCTCCACTTTCCTTAAATTTTTTTTCTTCCCATTTTCGGTGGCTTTTAAAATAATTTTTTTTAAATAATTTTTTTTAAACTAGCATAACACGTCTTTGTGTTAATTTTTTTTTGTTAAAATAATTTTTTTTAAAACTAGCATAGTCTTTGCGTTAATTTTATTTCTGTTAAAAATAAATTAAAAATTAGGAAAAATAAATGAAAATAATATTAAAAATAAATGAATCAGGCCCATAATTCAAGTCTTTTTAACTTTTTTATTTGTCCCATAATATATGTTCTTTTAGAAACTCAATACTCATTTATAATTTTTTTTTCAAGCATACCCTTATTTATTATATCATCATTTTCATCACTCATCTCTCCATCTCTCTTTTTTTTTATATATTCTATCCACCTCTCCTTAATATAATCTCCATACATTTATTACTCCTTCCGTTTCACAATATTTGGCCTTTTATCCTTTTTTTATTGTTTCACAATGTTTGATCTTTTAGATTTTCAATACACAAACATGTTTTTTTTTCTTCATATTAACCTTTCATTCAATCATTTCTCTTACTCCTCATTAATTCTACTTTTATCATCTCTCTCATCTCTAAACCACTATACATTAATTAATGAACACACTTACTAATAAAAATTAAATACTATTACAATTTTCAATAAGAATTAAATAGGGGCATTTTAGACAAACTATACATCATACTTACAATAAATAACACTTTATTAATCTGTGTGCTCAGTCAAATATTGTGAAACGGAGGGAGTATTACATATTTCAACGCATAATCTTTTAAGACTTATTAAACATTTTAATTCCTCAAGTATTTTAGTCCCTGAAGTATTTTTTATGGGACATTTAAGTCCCTTTGTCCACTGCCTCAACTGTGGATTTAAGTGTCCCATAAAAAAAACTCGAGGGACTAAAAAGTGAATTTTCACATTTTGAGAAACTCAAGTGTCACATCCAAAAAAAATGAGGGACCAAAGTGACACTTCACTAAATTTTTAATATTTTAGAATCTAGTAATAAATATAAAATAATAAATGTTTGTGTAAATATTTTTAAATAATATAAAAAAAACAAAAATGGTTACAAAATAAACAATAACGGGGACGGGAAAAAATAAAAATGTAACAGTGAAGTGTGACCGAAAAAAAATAAAAGAATTTTTTTTTAGTTTATTGTCCCTCCGGCTTGAAATATAAGAAAAAAAACATACTTCGAGGAAAAAAAATATTTTCTTTGATTTAAAATATAAGCAAAACTAACCAAGTTTTTTAAATTTTATTTCATTCCTAAAGCAACTTTCCTAAAACATTTCTCGAAAATTGTTATTTTATTTAATTTTTGTTTTAATCTCAATGCAACTTTCCTAAAATACCTATATTCATTTATAAATTTTAGAAAATTAAATACAATCAATTAACCTCCTTAATAAGTGTAAAATTAGTTAAAATTGTTTATAATTTGAGTCGGAGAGAGTATTCCCTCCGGTTCTATTTATAAGACCCTTTTAAGGTTTTTATTTTGGTCCTATTTATAAGACCCATTATTAATTTTCAATAGCATTTAATTACTTTTTTTCCACAAACACACATATTAAGTCAACACTTTTTAGAGTTCCAATAGTAATTATAGTGGTAGTTTTGAAAAAGTATATCAAATTTTCACATTTTCAATGTCATTAACAAATTTAAACACTTTCCTTCGTGAGAGTGAAAAACCTGAAAAGGATCTTATAAATAAAATCGGAGGGAGTAATATTTTTTTAATGTGTAACATTTTTTTTTAGTTTTACGAAAAGCAAAAAAGGTAGTTCAAAAAAAAAAAGAGAGAAGAAGAAGGTAGTTGAAGTTGCATATGCACGAAGGAAAAAAAATTAAAGGCAAAAAACGGTTTATTTTGAACAAACCGGTAATAGTGGGTGACAACAGTTAGTATAGAAACTCACCCACTATTGATGAGTATAGAAAACGGACCCTAATATGAGAAGATGGTATGTTTAGTACTCCTTCCGATTTACAATATAAGAAGAAAAAAACTAAAATTATGCTTATTAAGGATGTCAATTGATTGTATTTTATTTTTTCAAATTTATAAAAAAAAAATTGTATTTTAGATAATTAACATTGAAAATGAAACAGCCATTTTCTATGGATGTTTTAGAAAATTAGCATTAAAAAATGAAAAAATTTAAACAGATTAGTTAATTTTTTTATATATTTTAAAATTTAAACCAAGAGAAGTTTATTTTTTTTGTATATCAAGAAATAATTTTTAGATTTCCAATATAAATTTACTTTTTAAGTTAACTTATACTACTATGCAAAAGCAATCTTATTTTACACAATCCCAAAGGTTATGTTTGGATACACTCTTGAGGATAGAATGGAATGGAATATGATAGAGTGGAGTGGAGTAGGGTGGGATAAAAATGAGAAATGATATAACCACCTACATAAAACCACCTACAAAATGGCCTACTCACCAAATGGTGACAAGTGTCCTTTTTAATTTTTTATTTCTGTTTTTATTTTTTAATTATTTGGCTAGTTACCAAATTGCCCCCCTTATTATTTTTCTCTCTCAGACTCACTCATATTGCACTTCACGTTCCAACTCACAGAGAAAACCAAGAGACAAGCCCTAGAGAGAAGACATGCTTGCACCACCGCCCTTTTTTCCGGCCTCCGACACGCCGCCGTTGCCCTCCGACGCCGCTATAACGACTGCCACGCAACCCTCTTCGTTCTCCGTCTTCTTGAAGAACCTTGTAGACGCTGGCCCTAATCCCTCTCCGTTCTCCAGCCGCGACACCACCGCTAGCCACACCCGCATCGCCGCCCCCAACCACAGCCGCGACGCCGTCCCCATCCCCATCCTCATCCCCAACCTCGACCCAAACCCAGCCCTCAACCCCACTGAACCACGCACCAACACACCCTCTCCAAACCCAAATGAACCAACCCCCACAGAAACCGCCGGCGAACCGACCCCCAACCTCACCACTGAACCGACCCTAAACCCCCAACCTCACCCTGAACCGGCTCTCAAAGATGGTGCCAATCCCACTTCCACCTCAACTCCTGAGTAAGTTACAACTTTCAGTATAGCAGTATATAGCATGAAGCGTTGATAGTATGTTCATTAATTGAACCTAGGTGTAAGTACTTCTTGTTTTGTAGTATGTGGGATACAAGTTAGTACTTTGTTGAGAATTTATCCTAGTAAGCATTTAATCCTGGAGTGTTCCAATTATGCAGTGTTCCAGTTATATCATATTCGTTGGGCTTTTTGGGGTTAAGCTAGTATAAGCATTGTCTTTGATTTATTTATATTGATAGAGAACTTACATTGTATTCTCTGCAAATCTGAGTATGTTCTGTATCTGTTCAGTGTGGACTTTGGGGTCTAGAGTACTTCTTATACTCAGACCTGTCTTAGTTTAATGAATTTACTTTTTCTTATAAAAAAAAAATCCTGGAGAAATGCCTTCAGAATTACAATATGCTTGTCATTTGGTTCTGTTACAAAACCTCATTGTGCTTCTTAGATTTCATATAAATTGGCAAATTAGAATTAAAATGTTAGCAATATTAGGAAATAGAATTACAATTATAATTTTTTGGAATGTTAGGAATTTATTAGAAACTAAAATATAATCATTTTATTATGCTTGCCATTGTTAGGGAGATGAATGGAGCCAGCCAAATTCCAAGAGATGGAATGACATTTGATTCCGAAGAGCAATAATTACAGATCAATGTCAGTCTATTAAAGCGGCAATTGCAGAGGTATTTCCTCAATCTCATCACCGATTTTGCCTTTGGCATATCATGAAGAAGGTGCCTGAGAAATTAGGTGCTTTGGCGAGATATAAAGAAATGAAGAAGAGTTTGAAAATCATTGTGTATGATTCTATGGAACCATTGGACTTTGATAAAGATTGGAAGGAAATGATTGAAAAGTATGGTCTTCAAAAGAATGAATGGTTAGGGCAGCTGTTTATTGATCGTGCTCGTTGGGTGCCAATATATGTGAAAGGAATATTTTGGGCTGGGATGTCTACGACCCAACGAAGTGAAGGCATGAACGCACTTTTTGATGAGTATGTTAATTCAAAGACCTCGTTGAGGCAATTTGTTGAGCAATATGATAGTGCATTAAAAAGTAAGGTTGAGAAGGAGAACAAGGCTGATTTTGACTCTTTGAATTCATCTTATCAATTGATTACAGGTCGGTTTTTTGAAAAACAACTTCAAAAAGCCTACACCAATGCAATTTTTAAGTTGTTTCAAGATGAGTTGTGTGGTATGCTTTATTGTAATTTATCATTGGTTAAAGTAGAAGGTCCAATATCCATATTCAATGTTAATGATGTAGTTGAGGGGAAAGATGGATATCATAGGAAAAGATTTGTATACAGCGTGCAATATAATGATGCAGAATGTGATGTTAAGTGTTCTTGTCTTTATTTTGAGTTTAGAGGAATAATTTGCAGACATATAGCGAAGGTTTTGATTGAAAAAGATGTGACAGAGATCCCCGCTCGTTATATTCTAACTCGGTGGAGAAAGGATATTAGGCACAATCACTATTATGTACAAAATTGTTATGATGATTGGGAGACTAGTGAGCAAGCAATTCAAATTGATAAGTTGTCTGCTAACTTTTTTGAGGCTGCTTATATGGTCAACTCAAGAGCAAAGTATGACTTTTTGATGAAATGGATAAATGAGGCAAAGGAAAAACTCAAAGATACTTTGAGTTGGGATGCTAGTAGTCAAACTCCTTCTTCCTTTGCTAGTGTCAGTGATGCACCAGAGCCAGGTACAAAATTGCTGCCACCATTACAAGTACGTAGCAAAGGCCACCCACCATCTAAAAGGAAGGAGTCCAAAGTAGAGAAAGTAATGAAGACATCGAGGAAAAAGAAAAAGGTAAATAAATACTTATACTTTATGCATGTATAAATCTTTAATAGATACTTATACTTTATGCATCTATAATACTTTATGCATCACAGGTGAATCTTAGTGTAGATAATTTGAAAGAGACAAATTGTGCAAATGACTCTACCACACAACATACATATAATTTCAGCCATGTTCAGGTTTTGGTTTAATTACTTAATAGTAAATTGAATGAATTGAGAGATTTTTGGTTTCTTATTTATGACATCATAATTTTGACATCCAGGCTACTCCTGCACAATATGTGACCACAAATCATGAATCTTGGCAAAATTTCTTATATGATGGACAATCACAAGTATGTATATAAGACTGTGATTTATGTCATTTTGTTTGGTCTTGATTCTGGCATCTGTTTGGTTTTCTTGTTTCTCTGTTTGGTAATTTATGCTTGTTTTGATTCACTAACGTGACATTAGTCATTATATATGATCATGTTTTGTGATATGTATAATTTCGTAGAGAAATGGTGATATAGAGCGTGTGTTTAAGTTATCATGTTTTGTTATATCATAATTTTCTTTTTTCCTTTAGGAGAATCAAGACTTTGGGGCAATGGTCTCAAGTGAGAGTTCTTTTTTTGTCAATGATCAATTCTTTGATCTCAATCACTAACCTATTGTAAGTGATTAGTGAAATTTTAATAAATTTTTTAAATATATAAATTATTTGTAACTATGTCTATATATATAGATTTAATGTTGCATTTTATATTTGCAGCGTATAAGGAAGAAAGAATTTTGAAGACGGTGGATTGCAAGATGGCTATGAGAATTTTGACAAGTTTTGGCAATATTTTTTTGAGTTATTTAGCTATTAGGATATCTGAAATATTAAACTATTTGGCCCCTTTTAGCTTATTTTTATCAACATTTTTTGCCCTTAAATGAATGTAAATCTTTGCCTTTTATGTTATTTATGTTGTATTTCAATCATACATATATTTATTTGGTACTTTTAAAATGATTAGATATGATAAAGATTATTATTATCAAATTTGAGAGTTATTATAACTCAATTAAGCACTTATATATAAGTTTTGTGCACATTATTATGTTTGAAATATTACATAATGGGAGGTAAAAAAAGAAAAAGTTAATATGTAAAAAAAACTGTTGAAAAATTATTATAAAAATGGTATAAAAATATTATAAAAGAGTAAATAAAAAGATTGTAAAAAAAAATTAAAGTTATGGATTGCAATATTGTTTTAAGAAAATAAAGAAAAACAAAGTTATGGAAAAGAAAAAAATAAAAAAAAAAAGAAAGCTGCAGGAGTTTTATTAAAAAAAACCGTTGGAAAAGAAATGAAGAAAAAAAAATAATAAAAAAAACTAAGGAACTGAACTTTGAATAAAAAGAAACAAAGAAGAGAAGATTAAAAAGGAGGGGTATATTTGGAAAGTAACAAAGTACAAAAAAATGGAAAAACAAAAAAGGACACTTGTCACCATTTGGTGAGTAGGCCATTTTGTAGGTGGTTTTATGTAGGTGGTTATATCATTTCTCGATAAAAATAATGTTCCATTGTTTGGTTCCATCACAAACACCCCAATTTGGGAGGGATGAAAAAGTGAAGCTTTTGATGAAATTGGACCAAGTTTCACTCCACTCCATTATAAATATAACAATCCAAACAACAGAGCTTGTTTAAATACCATTCCACTCCCTTCCATTCCATCATATTCCACCAAAGCCAAAGAAAAAAATTACTGTACTATCTTAAAATGATTTTTTAGCATTAATCACATTTAAAATATACCCATAATACAGTATGTGATTTGCCACCAAAAAGATCAAATTATAAGTGAATATGAAACACCGACTTCGACACAAATACCATACACGGACACTCAAACACACATCAATAAAACCTTTATTGTATGGTCCGGATCACATCCGTTAGTATACTCACTGAAGAGTTAAGAGGATCTTGATCCGGTTATCCACATGTATTTTAAAAAGATCTAAGCGGAGGTGAAATTAATTCAAGAAAAGCTATACCACTTTGTACATCAAATAGTACAACAAAAAAGAGCTAAAACCATATATCTTGTGCCTTTCTCAAAGAAGAGTGTTTCAAAGCATCATATAACCAGGTTTAAGTAACTAGTCGACCTATTCTTAATATATACAATATATACACCTATACAGTAAAAAAAACAACGCAGAAAGCAACACTAATAAGGTAATGACTTATACGAATTTGGAATTCCCCCATGTACAAAACTTCTCTCCTTATCCAAAAAGTAGCACCCTCCTTAAGAAATTTGAGGTTCCAATATTTCAAAAAGAAATCTTGATCTCTTCACAAGGTAGTTGTTTTCACCAAAATGTCAACCACCACATTTGCTTCTCTGAAAATATGCTCAATCTCCATTTTTAGCAGTTGATTTGCTAGGTATTTGCTGCTTCCTTTTGTTACCTGCAATGTCATTGTCTGTCAACTGATCCTGTAGAAGTTCTCACATAAATTATTTTTTTAGTTAATTTCAAGTTTCAACCATCAACAAGGGGTAAGAGATTGTAGAAACTTAGTTCTGACATTAAATGATGCCCAACATGTACTCCCTTCTATTTCAATGTACATTTTCCTTTTCCTCTTTCAATAGTACATAGCAAGAAATGCATTCCTTAATTTTTAGTACTATGATCCAATCTTGCCAGGTATACTGCATGCCCCTCTTCCTTAGAAAAGTGATTGATGGTCAAGCTAAGGAACACTAATTAAATCTTGAACTCTCCAGGCAAATTGGACTTACAAAAATGTCAATGTTTTGCAGATAATAATAATCAAATCCCCTTTCCAAGGAGTCTTAGACGCTATGGTTTATTCCTTAACTACAACGAACTACATCAGCCCTTATATTCTCACATCAAGCATCTTTCAAGTTAATGCAGCTGCCAAACAATCAATGTTGACATGTTGATGCCTTTTTGCTAACATAATAAATCCTTAATGTTATGGAACTCTTTCATCAACTTCAGATAAAATAAGATTAACAAGATACTAACTACAGCATAGACAAGGAATCCAACCACAACATTGTTATAATTGAAATGAAAATTCCCTTAAATCTATGGCCAATTATATCCAAGCCTTCAGCAAGGAATCCAATTGCGGAAATTTGAAAACTTAAATAACAACATTATTATAATTAAACCTAAAAGAACCCAAAAATAAACTGCAGTAAAAATAGATACAAAAAATATAGGTAAACTTGAATTCAAAATTTTGAGCCAATTAAAATTCTTGCAGAATTTAAATTAGAATCCTAAACTTCAACAGACACTATTGTTATAAATGAACCTCTGGAAAGAAAAACACTACAAAGATATTTCTAATTTAAAATGATTAATCAAATAAGAAGTTAATAACAATTTTGGTTTGACAAAAATACTTCAATGAACAGTTCATGCTTTTATGACAAGAACTTAAAAGAGTTGACCACACGAGTATTTGAACAAGTTAACAAAGTTAAAACAGTGTTCATTATGTTGACATGATTAACCAAAGTAAATTTTATCTGCACCCATAAAACCTTACTCACACCCACCCATTGAAACAGTCGGACAAGCCATCCGATTTTTTTATTTATTTATTTAATTTTTTTTTTTGCAGAGTCTGATGGATGTGCAAACAAGATTTTTCGGTGCAAATAAAATTTCCCATTAACCAATCCTTTTGATAAATCGACTCTAAATTAAAGAATAAGTTCATGATCATTAGAATATCATAAACTAAAATTACTCCTAAATCTTAATTTCATGCAAAAAAAAAAAAAAAAGTAATGACTAATAAGTTGTCATTAATTAGTTAGCATAGCATGTGGTGTGTTATTAAGTCTAAGAGAAGTAAAAGATGGTGCACAAATAGCCTTGTGCTTTCTGCTACAAAGTTATCACGTACTATATACATTTGAGTGAAATGTCAATATGGTCCTCCAAAGATACTGCGGCCACCAAGTTAGTCATCCAAAGAAAATGATCTACCAATAAGTCCTTGAAAGTTTAAATGGACACCACCTAGTGTAATTTTGGTCCCCGAAAGATTCACATGGCCACCAAATAAGTCCCTAGAAGGACCAATGTGGTGACCATTTAAACTTCTAGGGACTAATTTGGTGACAATTTTCTTTGGAGGACTAACTTGATGCCACTATATCTTTGGAGGACCAATATTATGTTTTACTCATACATTTCTATAAAGTCCTAACTTGAAGAAAAGCAAAGACAGTGTTTTCTGAAGCTAATCAGACACTTTCAGACAGCCATGTACCTGAGCATCTAGTGCAATGGTATCATCTCAACCTTTTACAGAGGCTAAACAAAGAAATCTGGAAAATTAGCTGAAAAGCCATTATGTACCAAAAAAGAAAATTGGACATACCAAAAAAAGGAACAGATAAAGAAATTTTTTAATAAATTTAAAGAAAGAAGCATATAAAAAGACATTATAGATTATATGAACATCCCTGCTCTCATTCATGAACAGAACCTGATTTCATGGATGAGAGAAGTATCACCAAGTTCCACACTTTCAGTAGCAGGAGGCAAGCACCTTTTTGAAAAAATGTAGCAATGCTCCTAGATCCCACAGAGCTCTTTTCTGCCAGTTCAACCAGATATTTAATTTAGAAAAAAGGAAACCACTGCAAAAGACTTGAGGTCAGGTGCTCGAGACAGTCAATATTACTGCATACCAGGGTAATGTGGCAAGCCAAGCTTAACTAAAACTTCTTTCTTCACCTGGACATAAAAGGAATATCATAACCTAAGATACAAACTCAGACTCAATCAAAATAGAGTTGGCTTTTCCATTCAAAAGGACATGACTATCATTTTAACACACGATGCACAAGTTCAACAGTCAGCCAGTTAGGCCATGTTTGCAAAGCTTGCCTGTCGCAATAAGCACATATCAAGCATTCTGCTATTGTTATGATAAGCTGTTTAAAACAACTATTTTTCATACAAAAAGAAATGCATCTTATCCTCCTATTTTCGTAACCCTCTTTATTAAAACTACTTTTAAAAAATCATAAGCAGCCAAACACAAACATCGGCCTCGGAAAACATAGTGGTATGGATCAGACCACACCATCTAATCGGAGTGGAAAACCAATTAACCAGACACTTGGCTGGTCCAGTCATAGAGTTAGACACCTCACCTACTGAACTGGTCAATCTGGCATGACCTGCCAACCCGGACACGCTATCTAGTTTCTTATGGCCAGTGTTTACATTGTCAGAGGTAGGGGCAGCAAAGAACCAACCAGAAACCAGATCTGGAAATTTGGCTATCCGAAAGGCAGGAATCAAAGCAAACCATGGTTGAATGCTCCAAAGCTTCAGGGGTTTTGACAGGCCATGAGATGGTGCTAGAGAGACCCACGTCAGAACTAGAAAAGAATGACAAAGTAAAGAGAGGAGTGCCTTCTGCAAACATCTATGACTATGAAATGGTGAAAGACATTAGGTTATTTGACTAAATGGAAGAAATGTGTGATCTTTTAAGAAAGAAGAAAAGAGTAAAAAGAAAGAGGACAGGATATCCTCATAAGATTATAATAGAAGTTACACCTAGAAGCTTTCACGTAACAAGGCATGTCAACTTCTGTGCATGTCTAACAGAGAAATACCTCTAAACAGACCATCGGCGGAATAGCACAAACAAGCTTTAAAGGAAAAAAAATCCCATATGTGGGGTGTGGTCTTTACAGGTTAATGTTTCAACACTTTTTTCTTGTATTTTCCAACACTTAATTTTACACTTTCAGACAACTAATTTGTAAAAATGGTTAATCTTAAAATGCTTCGGACTAACTTTTAGGAAGACTTTGTCTGACAAGAACCGGTTTAACTGCTGGACGCCTGGACCAGACCTGGTACCCTTACTGGTTTGACTACTAATCCAGGTTTTTCAACTATGCTGGAAAGCTCATTGATGGAGGAAAATTAAACAACTAGGATATTCATGACAAATATCTTTCGTTAAGTGAAGGATAAAATAAGGATCCCTTTTCTTGACTCTGAATAATTTCATGGTCATAGAGAGGTAAAATCCAGTTTGCAAGATTTGTTTGATAATTTCAAATTCCACCTGTCCCAAATGATGATTACCATAGAGTCACAAACATTGTGCACCTGTACAATGAAAGAACAGTCACTTTTTGTACAGCAGGCATATTTGGGTTACAATAGGTATCTTGTGGTTCATCTAAATCCAATTCTTTAAACATTCAACCGATAAACATATCTTTGCCACTTCATATTTAACCAAACAAGTTTTTTGTCAATCAAATGTAGGTCATGACTCGAGACTTTCCACTGAGAGGTCTCTGCCGGTTAAGTTAATGGAAACTCCTAATAGATGTCAAGGTATCTGATCAGGAGTAGGACTGTAATTTAATTGGGAATAGTCCTACTCTCAGTAAATACCTATTCAGTTGACTCTAATAATATTTCAGTATATCTGCACCCATCTTTTGATTATTCTTATTCTTATTATAAAAATTAGCAATAATCACTAGAATTTGGAATCTCCACCTTCTCACAAACCTGCAAACGGTTATCAACATAGTCTGATACCTCATGCACTTTATTCCTCAGTAAGGACCTTGAGGCAGAAGGGAATTTATCTTGTAAAGACTTCAACACTTTATCTATACCCTGAGAACAATTCTGAATAGTAGCCACCTGAAAAATTATGTACATCACCTTAGGCTGATAAATTTTAATTATCATATCAAATGATGTGGCAATCTTAAAACTTCTCAATGCACACACATCCAAATGAGGATATTAATGTAACTCAAATGCATAACTTACAATGAGAGGTAGATTTGAGTCTAGCATAACATCCACGTCAGAGATTGGAGCAGCAGCACCCTTACCAGTAGAGATGCAGGCTTCTTGGTCCTCATCTGGCATTTTACCCGCAGTTATTTCTATAAATGAGCTAGCAGAAATTATGAGCATACTCAGGGATTGCAAGCACATCTGCTTCGAATTAGGAGTGCTATTAAAACTGTGATCTAACTCCTTGTCATGCTCATGCATCAAATTTGATATTATCAAGGGCCGATTTCTTTCTAGAGCATGCTCTGTCAAATTGCTTAGATCCTTCTGCTGTCGAAGTAAAGCACAGAACTCCTCAGTCTCTACATCATCTTTACAGCTAGGTGAGCTCTGACCCTGCTCGCTGTCAATAAATTTTTCCATTCTATTCACCTGTGCACCCTACATATAAATAGTTTTATTGATGAATGGTCTGTAGTGGCTTTCAAGTTTCCACTTCACAAACATATTCCAGTTATCACTTATCAATACAAGTGTTCAAGAGATTACATTTGGGAACATTGGGTTCCTGCACAAATACTAGTCCTTGGCATGCATTTAGAGATAAAATAGACAAATGCATAGATATAGCAGAACATCATTTATCTACTTCCAATTATTGAAATGCAAAATACCTTAATGCCAAATGTAACTTCATTACAGTAAAAATACCAAAACCCTACCTCATCTTCTGAGAGATATCCATCAGGCACAAAAAACCCATCTTCACTTTCATCATCAGATTTTGAATATTCCTCCGAACATTCCTCTTCATACTTATCACAATCTGAGAGGCTTTCACCAGGATCCTCCTATAAAATGAAGAATTAGCAAATAACACGGATTATATATTTTTAAAATTGATTGAACATGAGAATTTGAATTACCTCTTCCCATTCCTCATCACTGTTGACATCATAATCCAGGCTTGGATCTTTCCTAAAAGGATGACGTGGTCCAACAACTTGACTGGAGATACATATTGCAACGCAACCAATTTCAAAACCAATAGACACTCACACAGCAATCAAGGCATATAGGCAGCGATTTTTCTAGGCGAGGCATCTACATCTAATGTCAAATAGGACTTGTAACATTCAAAAAAAGTATGCGCCGCAAAGACAGGCAAACAGACAAAACTAGGCAAAGACTCAGTAAACATAAACCACTGGCACTTCCAGGCTTCTATTAAGACAGCAGCAATTATGATTTGTTAGCTTGCGCAATTTCATACAGCTCAAACTTTAAAAAGGTGAACTTAAGAGCCAAGATAAAAACCTACCTATGTAACTTTATTTAGTCACTAAAAATGTGCATAACTAGACACACAAATATAAAAACCTACCTATGCAATGCTATTTAGTCACTAAAAATGTGCATAACTAGAAAAATGCATGAGTGAAACATTTGAATTTTGAGGTTCTCAACTTGTAGTAGTAGTAGTAGGGGGGGTACAAAATAGCATAATAAAACCCCAATTCACTTATGAAGCAGGAAATAACCTTTTCTTGGACCAAATACCATAAAAGGCAGGTCTAGGACTATTGTCGAACTGCAATAACTGCTTCCCCTGAAAGCTTTTCTTGGCATGAGAACCATCTGCATTCGTTTGGAAAGGTCCGACTTCTGAACTATGTTCTCTCAGTTCATCTGCATGCTTCTCCATGGCCAAGTCACCATAATGAGCTACTCCTATAGTAGATGCCAGCTTAAGTTCATTAAAAAGTTCAGACTTGGGTTTCCGACGTAAGCCCCATCGCTGTTTTCTGTTCGAGCGAATTGATTGACCCAAAGAGTGCCACAAAGAAAAGTGTGACCTGCAAAAACAGACACTTTTTTCTGAGATGTAAGAACATAGCAAACATTAAATGGAATTATAAAAAGAAACTCACTTATGAATATCCTCAAGAGTTATGTCGCTACTTGATGCAAGGATAGAATCCATCGATAGCGTAGCCGCCTCACACACATTTTCACTCTTTCCGATCAATGAGTCACGTTCAATGGAGTTAGGGTTGTTCTGAAATGAGTGAGGAGTTTTGCCTCTTTTAAGAAAATGCTCCATGATCGAAACCTGCTTTTGTAAAGAACGTTTCTGCTTCAAATCGGATTCTTCTTTCTCTCGACGTCGCTGATCCTTTTTAGTTTTCTCTTTTTTCTGTTTCTTTTTCTTACAGCTATCTTTTTCATAACATTTCTCATCTTTATTTGCCTCACCTTCCAACAATTTCAAATTGCTTTCCTGAAATAATTGTGCAGGTGGTAGAAAGGACAGCCCTTTTTTAATAAATGTAGAAATTCAATAAGATGAAGAGAAGATTAAAAGAAATCTGAAGGACAATGAATCCTCCATAACATAAAAAAATACAGATAACAAAAAAAACAAAGGAAAGAAGAAAAAATCAACAGAGCAAAGCTAACAGACCACTCTCCATAATTATAAAGGAAACCCCCATAAAAAGACAATGTACTTTACACCATATAGAAGCCAATCACCTAATCTTATCCCAAATTAGCTTCTAGCAAAGAAAGCTCCTAGAATACAAGTGTTACACTCCAATCAAATGCCGCAAATAGAAACATAGATTGCACGGTGCCATAAAGAGAAAAACTTGCATGGGCACAGTGTCCATTGGTCACGAACATTGTCAACCATTGGATTCCTTAAAACTTAAAAGTAGTAATTAAAAAGACAACGAAGCCCTTGTTTAAGTTACTTTAAGGAAATCCAATGGTTAACATTGTTTGTGTCCAATAGATACATGGCAATGCAAGTCTTTCTCTGCCATTAAAAGTTTGCCAATTCAATTAAAGCAACTTAAGCTAGTAACCAAAAATTGGTCGGAGGACCAACAGTGCTCACCCAACGTATTTGAAAAAGATAAATTAAAATGAACATAATAAACTACACCAGGTTATAATAAATACTGTCAACAAGTGAAGTGCAGGCAAAGCTTCCTGGTTAGAAATAGGGATCAATCCCAGGATCAAGTAATCTCCTTAAAACCACTTTTTATTTTATTAACTTTCGCACCTTGAATAGAAGTCTTTAACTTGAGAATATATAAACATCACTTTAGAAGGAAAACTCTGATTAGGGACGGAAACATCAACGAACAAGAACTTTCAGCTACGAACACCAGATAAGAGGACCAAACAGCACTTACACTCCGCAATGTTTCCTTTTGCAGTTCATTGAGCAAACTTTTGGTCTCTTTCTCGAATTCTGTTCTATTTCTGTCCAACTGTTTAAGCAGTAATTTCTCTTCTCGTTTAGCTTTTACCGGAGTGCAGCTATACAAGAATATAGAAGATTCAAATGAAGCAAATTATAAATCTGAAATTACAACCAAATATGCCACAAATACTGATTACGTACATGTCAACACTGTTTTTCTGCAAAAGGCCATCCATTAACAAGCGAATCTCTGCCGCATTATAAGCTTTATCAAGCTTAGCTGATGCCTTCGTCAAGCCATCATTGTAATTCCGTTCACTCTCTGGCTTCTTCAGTGATGATATCATTTCTGAAAAGGGGTCAAAGTTTAATAAATACTCTACATAAAAGAGAACTATCACTTTCTCTAAACTAGTCAAAATAAATTCTGAAGAGTGGCAAAACATAAACCATACTATACAATAAAGATGCAGTGTGGCCATTTGTAAAACTATCAATTATCTAGCCACTTATAAAATGAAGATTAAAAGTTAATTCACTATACCATCAAATAAATTAACAGACGACAGAGGAAAAGGAATTACAAAGAGATATTGGTGATTTCTATTTTACATATTTCATAAATATAGAAAACTTGTGTGATTTCTTTGTTCGGCCTTTTTGGTGAATGCATGCCCTAGGTCTTAAGATAATTTTTTTGATGATTAGCTTTCACAGTTTTGGTACAAGTGAAAATGCCAAGTTTTTGTTGCAATGTCCGAATCTATGCTACACTTTGGAGCATAACTCATATCTATGAAGAGGTTTCTTTGGCCCAATAAACTGATTTAGGATAAAGATTGGTGTTTGGCTTCCGTGGAGTAAAAGCATGCATTCCTTTATAGGGGGATTTCCCTGACAGGTATGATTGGGGATTTGGAAGCTATGCGCCTATTGATGTTTCCTCCTCCCTCTCTCTCTCTCTTTTTTTTTTTTTTACAAAAAAAGAATGTTGCCTTGTGTTTTTCCCTGGCCTAAAAGAGGATTCCTTATCCTCCAAACTTTTTATTGTATCTTCTTGTCTTAATAAAAATCTTTATTTCTAAAGAAAATGGGTATGCCAAGAAGATAGCTGATAGAATACATTGCTCAGTTCTTAAAAATTGTGATGAAGATTAATTAATGAACTAAACCAGCCACTTACAACTACATCTATTTTGAGAAATAAACAATTTTAATTAAAGTATGTCCAGGTGGGCAGTGCATATAAATTAGAGTAAATATGATTCCAATAGCCATGCAAAAAAAGCCATGCCAGAAATAGCAAAAATTGAGAGCAAAAGTTTTGGCATGCCCTCGAAGAAAAAAATAAAACAATTTATTTCAAAGTATGATGATAACCAAGACCAGTTATGAGCAAGGACATATAGTACCAGAAACAGCCATGATTCTCTCGTGTATCCTTCCCCGGCAAATACGCCGAACAATGAACCGTCCCCTAACAGATTCTGGAATCAATTTCACATCCCTCGTCTGCATGCCAATTCAGCAAGTTGCTCAATAAGCCAGCAAAAGCAAACAAGAGTAAACAAATGTTAAAATAATCAACACAACATTACACAACTGTGCCACGCATACATTGTGTAAACTTAAAAATAAAATAAAATAAAAATGAAAGGCAAAAAATAGAAAAGGAATATAATACCTATTCAGTAAATTTGAATAAATACAATCTAATATTGAAATAACACACACTCATGCAACATATTTGGGCCCTCACCCTGGTGAGGCAACCCCTGCCCAAAGCAGGCCTGCACCACCATGGGCCTGCCCGCCCTACCATATCACCTGATCACCCTACCCCTGTCTTGACACTCAGCCTGACAACAGCACTGACCCAGTAAAGACAGCTCACCTTGGCAGCACGAGAGACCGAGTAGGGATAGTGGGACCATGATCTCCTAGTCCTACCATCCAATTGCATGCGTGACGAATAGACTTACTCCTCCCCTCTATAAATATAGCACTGAAATCTAAGGAGTCTCTAACTCATAAGTCATAACTCACTCGTGTATCGCTCTCAACTCTATTATTAGCGAGATCCAAATTTATGTATGTCGAATACATACGTAATATGGAAAAATAATAAATAGCGTAGCAATGTATCATATTTTCATTCCTCTGTATTACAGCACAACGGACATTCTAGAGAACAACAAATGTCTTATATCATTTCATGGCAGATCAGGAAATAATTTGGCTGAGCCGGATTCATACCAGCATAGAAATATCGGCAAAAAATTCACAGTCCATCAACATTAATCGCTCTAGTATTCACTGATAATCCATGATCAACTTCCTTTCGTAAATATCCTATAGCAAGGAAGTAGGACACACTAACATGAGTGTTGGAGCATCTTTACAAGGTCACCACCCCTATCTACGCCGCAGCGGCAGGAGGAGAGCCACCATATCAAGCAATTCTTGAAGCACGGGCACAACATAACACCAAGCAAAATTAAGCAAGCCACCATATCAAGCAAGACTTGAACTCAGACACAACATAACACCAACCAAAATTAAGCAAGCCACCATATCAAGCAATTCTTGAAGCTCAGACACAACATAACACCAACCAAAGTTAAGCAAGCCACCATATCAAGTAAGACTTGAACTCAGACACAACATAACATCGACCAAAATTAAGCAAGCCACCATATCAAGCAATTCTTGAAGCTCGGACACAACATAACACGAACCAAAGTTAAGCAAGCCACCATATCAAGCAAGACTTGAACTCAGACACAACATAACACCAACCAAAATTGAGTAGTGTCTTGCTAACTAGTGCCCTCGTGATCAATGAATCAAGAAATAGAATCTTGAGTACAAACTTGCATGGTATTCATTTCATAATGCAAAATTGCTATCTCCTATTAACATTTCACAATTAATTAAGTAAATAAAAAAACAAGATAACTCAGCATTACCTCCCAACACCAAAGACACGACTCATCATGATCCTCAAATATATCAGCTTCTTCATTCCTCACACCATACACAACCCTGTCCCCTAAAGACAACACACTATTCTTCACCGACGCGTGCGTCACACGCTCCACCTGCACAACCCCGGCGCTACCTGAATTCTTCTTCAACTTCTCGTAAACCTCTTCCACGAGCATCAACAACGGAACCTCGCTTTCCTCAATCATAACCGCAATCACCGCATTCAACGAACCGCACTCGCTCATCTCAACTTCAACCTTGTCGTTCTTCACCTCCTTGTAGTAATCAAACAATGCAGCAAGCTCGTTCCGCAGCGCTTCGATTCTCGCTTCTCTCTCTTCCGCGCTCAAAGCTTCTAGAACGTTCTTCTTCCGCTTCCGCTTCGTTATCACCGTATCCGCCATTTCAAGCTCCCTGCGAAAATAACCGCCGATCAGAATCGAAGGAAAAATAAGCGAAAATGGAAATGGTGATGAGTTGGAAGTTGGAACCCTAATTACGTTCGTGTTCGATTTCGTTTATCCTTTTGGATTGAGAAATTAGGAAAGTGACAAGTGAAATAATAAATGTGATACCGTGAGTGAGCGAGTAGTTAGTTCCTTTTGTACTCTCTGCCTTACTTTTGTGCGTTGTGTTTCGCGCCAAGCATGTCTTGAGGGTAATGTGTGGAATTACCGCGTGTACTGTTATAGTTATAGTTTGATCCAATATACACAGGTTTCCAATTATTTCTCCAAGACTCTTTCCCAATTCAAATTCAAAAAGAAATTTTTGTTGTATCGACCAACACAACCACAAGGTGGGCATCGGCTAATGAGGTGGCACATGGTTGTGAAACCAGATAAAAGAATTTTTTTTAATATATTTTCGAGCATGTATATTTATCTCACTTCATATTTTTATTTTTAAATTATTTTTGGTTATTATTTATATGCATGGTCTCCTTAGAAGTATGGGTTGTAATAATCAATACTCGAGTTTTTTTTATTATTATTTTATATAAAAACCGTGACTACAAAATCCAAACTCATGAGTACAATTAATGTTCGAGTTGTTTTTTTAAAATCCCTCACATTTTTTTATAATATAAAATCATGACATAGAAAAGAAATTAAATTGTTTGACAAGGTCGTGATCCATTAAAAGTGCATCGAATAATGTCATTATCGAAACATGTCTCCGAAGGGAAACAAGGCCCAAATTTATGATCGAAAGAAGGAATCAAATAGGTCTTTATCACTTCAAGGAAAACGGCAATTACTCCTTAAACCCTTTACTTTATAAAGTGAATGAATCTTTTAGCCATTTATTTATCTTGCATTTTATATGAATTTTAATTCATGGATTGTAAAAGACATTAATTTACAATTTTTTTTTCTAAATTTTATATATGGGTCGTGACTATAGTCAAGACCAGATGTCATAAGTATAGTCAAGACCCAAGTTTTTATTTATATAACTTCTGTCACAATATATCGTCACACATAGCTTTTATATGAAGTGAATGAATTTGTAGACCTTTTGTCTTGCATTTTATTACACTCCTTATTTGTTTTAAGAGGGGGATGAGGTGAGGTGGAGTAGGGTGACACTGTTGTTGGGCATTTCAACACCTAAGCACCGTAATGAATGCATTTGAGAATTTGTGTGTGCATGAGAACATTAAAATGTTATGTCTCACAAGTGGTCAATTATCATGAATAAAGCATATAAGTGCTCATAACACTAACCATAGTTATGTTAAAAAGTGCATCTACTTATGATCATATTGGAAAGTCATAATGGATATTAGTATGTAAGAAGAGCTCTGTCATTTAAAGAAGTCTCACAACTCTATTATAAGCTCTATTCTAAGGGAAATTCTAAGATGCTCCGGGCAACAATATGCACCGGGCATTTTTTTCTAAATAATTTTTTTAATGCAGATTTACTCAGAATATTTTTAATACATATTGCTAATGCAAATTTATTAAAATATGTCAATTTGTAATACAGATTTACTCAATATAATTTTTTACCCGTATCAGAAAGCATATGATAAAAAATTTAAAGCTAAATAACAAAAACATGCATAGAAAAAAACATAAAAAACCCAAAACATATTTTTTAATATAATAAAATTAAAAAAAAAGTGTATGTGTATTGAAACAAGGAGCACCATAGCATCACCCCTATTCTAATTAGCATAAGCATAAAATTTTAGAGTTAGAATCCATCTGCAAGAACTTTTATCACAGCAAAGTAACCAAAGTTTTTTCATTCTACCGTAAATGATATTTATTGTTATCGATTTACATCATATGAAGGGACCAATAAACACAAAATAAACATAAAGAAAAATATATAACTTTTCTTTATCAAAAGTTATTGCATAACTCATTTGTTATATGACAACATTAACGGGATGAGATAGAATAGTGGAATTGAAGAAACATGACACGAATAATTCGCAGATCATAAAAATTATTATTCTTTAATACAACTTAGTTTGTGTATATATTGTCTGCTCCAATGTCTGGTTGGAGTAAGGAGGGGATCTTGACTCATGTCTTGAGGGATAATGTGTGGAATTATCGCGTGGCACTATATTAGTTTGTATACACCTCTCCAACTATTTCTCCAAGACTCTCCCCCAATTCAGAAAGAAATTCTTGTTGTATCTAGCAACACAAGGTGGGTCTCGCTTTATGATGAGGTGGCACGTGGTTGTGAAATCGGATAAAGGATTTTTAATCTATTTTCGGGCATGTATATCACTTTATATCTTTATTTTCAAATTGTTTTTGGATCATTATCCATATTCATGATCTACTCAGAAGTTTGGGTTGTGATTATGATCAATACGTGAGTTTTTTTTATTATTTTATATAAGAATAGTGACTACAATCAATATCTGTCATGAGTACAATCAATATTCAAGTTGTTTTTTTAACCCATTTTTTTTATAAACATGACATAGAAAAGAAATTAATTGTTTGACAAGGTCGTGATTAACCAAACATGCATCAAATAACGCCATTACTGAAACATATTGTCGGAGGGAAACAAGACCCAAATTTTTGATCGAAGGAAGGAATCGAATAGTCCTTTACCACTTCAAGGAAAACGACAATTACTCCTTAAAAACCCTTTATTTTATAAAGTGAATGAATCTTTAAGCCATTTATTTATCTTGCATTCTAGATGAATTTTAATTCATAGATTGTAAAGGACATTAATTTACAATTTTTTTTTCTAAATTTTATATAGAGTTGTGACTATAGTCAAGACCCGAGTTTTTCTTCATATAACATCTCTCACAATACATCATCACACATGGCTTTTTATATGAAGTGAATGAATTTGTAAATCCCTTATCTTACATTTTACACTCCTTATTTGTTTTAAGAGGGGATGAGATGAGGTGGGGTGGGGTGGCACTATTGTTGGGCATTTCAACACCTATGCACTATAATTAAAGCATTTGGGCATTTGTGTGTGCATGAGAACATTGAAATGTGTTATGTCTCACAAGTGCTCGATTATCATGAATAAAACACATAAGTGCTCATAACAATAACCATAGTTATGTTAAAAAGTACATTTACCTATGATCATATTGGAGAGTCGTGATAGTTATTAGTATGCAAGAAGAGCTCTGTCCCATTTAAAGAAGTCTCACAACTCTGTTATAAGCTCTATTCTAATGCGCATAAAATTTTAGAGTTAGAATCCATTTGCAAGAACTTTTATCAGTGCAAAGTAAACAAAAGTTTTATTCATTTTACCATAAAATGAGATTTATTGTTATCGATTTACATCCTATAAAGGGACCAATGAAGGTAAAATAAACCTAAAACAAAATATATATATATATATATATAACTTTTCATTATCAAAATTTATTGCATAACTCATTTACTTTTGTTCTTGAAAAATATTTTTCAATTATCTTTTGGTTTATGTTCTTGGTTTGTTATATGGCAACATTGAGAAGATGAGATTGAATAGTGAAATTGAAGAGGTATGACACGAATCATTTTCAGATGATAAAAAAATGTTATTCTTTAGTACAACTTAGATTATATATATATATGTGTGTGTTCCAATGTCTCACTAAAGTAAGAAGGGGATCTTGACTCAAGGTATATGGGGACTTAACAAAAAATTTCAAGTTAATGGTGATTACATGTGTGTTGATCTCAATCAATATGATATTCTTGAAGCATTTTCTTTGATGCAAACCAATACATAAAGGATATAATAAAAAATTGGAAAGAGTTAAAGACAACGTACATGGTAGAAAAAGCAACACAACACGATGGATTGTTAGCCAAAAATCAACTTCTCCTATGGTGAAAAATGCAAGATGTCACAACAAGACAATAATCCATTTTACCACAATATTCCAATTAAAATAACATAAATCACAAATGCAACAGGGATTAAACAAAAACAACAAAGTACCTCACCAAACATTTAATAGTTGAGTATTGACTTTTCAGTTCTCACAATGCCTCTAGTGTAAATAACCATCGTATTGGCTAAGTCGATGAATTGCCCTATCTCGATTAATTAGGTTAAATTCGGTTAGTTTAATATATTGTCTACTTTCCTAAATTCAAGGGAGTAAGTCTTCGTCATGCTTCCATGACTTTGTCAACTCATAAACAACTTAGGATATTTTCAAATATCTTCATTCACATTTTTATCTTCAAGTAACAACATGTAACTTTCATTCCTACTTTTTAGGGAGTTCTTTAAATAGGATATAACATCATTTACTTCAACTTTATTAGTCCTTTCCTTAAATCCAAGCCAATTCCATATAACAACCACGATCCACATTCACTCAAGTCCAAATAAAACCCAAAAAACCAACCTCCAAGCCCATTAGACTTAGTAGCTATATTTAGAGTATTGGGATTCAAATCTCACTTTTTATCCTTATCATTTTGAGTATGAAAATTCCAAAATACTCTACTCATTTTTTTCACTCAAGGTTGTCAGAAATTTTTTCGATACCGGTATTCGAAAAAACAAGTATATTATCCCAACTGGACCTTATCAAAAAAATTTCCAAAAGGGATGTGGCAAAAAAAGTATATTCATATTTAGGTCATTTAGCAAACATGAAATCGAATCAATTATTGCAAAAGCAATCTCCTAGGCATGTGAGAAAGGAAAAAAATCAAGTTGTAATTTGGTTCTCAGTGTTTTGGGTTTTATCTCTCTTGAACCAAGTAACCTACCAAGGTGACCAAAAGCATAAGATATTCTTTCTCCTTCTTATTATTAGAAAATGCAATAGAATGAATGGTGCCAACATTGCTAATAATTTACTTGGAGTGTGTAAAATTATAAGAGAGAATGACATCATTAGTAATTTTTCTATTGGCCTTTCTAATACCGTTAGTGTGAACAAAGTTATAATGCATATCCTGTTATATTACTCGATAAACATGACAATTACACATTTTTTCCAATAGGGCCTTGGCAAAAAAATTATGAAGGGGTCCCATCGAAAAAATACACTTGTCTGATATGCTTGCTTTTTCGGATAGGGGGTATCAGACAAATACCCCATAGTTAAAAAAAATACAAATAAGAGCATTTTGGTATTTTCATACTTAACATGAGGTTCAAGGATAAAAAGTGATGTTCGAATTCCACCACTCTTACATTCATTATTGTGTTATGCAAAAGTTGCCTGATTGTGAGATTGAAGCCATTTATATCCTACCAACATTGTGTTTCATCAAGCTGCTCAAATTCACAATAGGTGCAATCGAGCTTGGTTTTCCTATAACTTAATATCATTCTCCTTACTATTAATCTCGATGACAACATCTACCGTAATTAAGTTAATGAAGATCACTCGAAATAACATGTCCAATGCAAACTCGTTTTTTTTACCCAATTGATAATTATAAGGATTTTCTTATTATTGAGATTAAGCATTAAGGCTTTGTTTAGTTGCACGAAAGAAAATTGGAAAAGAGAAATAAAAAAGAGAGAAATAGGGAAGAGAGATTATGGTGAGAAAATGAGAAAATTTTGTGGTTGTTTTGGTATGAGAGAAAATGAAAAGAAACGTGAGAGAAAAAAGTTGAGTTTTCTCTCCTTTTGTATGGTTGGAAAGAAAAGTGGAAGATAAAAAACAATAAATTTGTTGAAAGACAAACATACCCTTGTTTTACATAACAAAAATAAATTTATATTTTTTCTTAAAATAAAAAATAACCAAATATTTTTTACTTATTTAAATTCTTTTTTACATAATAAAAATTTTGATTATAAATGTATATTAAAAAATTGTATCAGAATTAAAAAAAGAAACACACATTGTTAAGTATATTATAGCACTATAACAACTTAATAAGAAACAAAGCAGAACATTAGTGAATAAAAAAAAATAAAGCAGGACATCAGTGAAAAAAAGAACAAAACATACAACAGAACTGAAACGATTCTTCATAAAAAATAAAAAAAAAGAAATTAAGCAATTCAAAACAGCACAATTAATGCCTTCAGTCACTCACTCAGTTTTCTTCCCAAAATTTCGACTTTTTGGGGGAGAAAATTATTTGGGTAGATCCCACCTCTTTTTCTCTCTCCCTTCATTTTCTCTCCTTCACCAAACAAAAGAAAACCATTGTTTTCTTCCTATTTACTCTTCCCCAAAATTCCTCCTCCCAATTTATACCAAATCAAACAAAGTGCAAATAATTTTTTTTTTCTACCAATCATCCATGCTAGTATTAATTAGTCTTAATGAAAAATATTTTCTTATTGTTTTTTTCCTTCTCCTTACCTTTACAATGACTTGGATGGAAGCATTTCTTACTCCTATATTCATTATTTTTAAACAATAATTTAATCGATGGAGTTACACTTTTATAAACATTTCAACTCCATTGTTTTAAAAAATTAACCTAATCGATTATACGCATTTAAAAAAAAACAAGAGTATCTAAGTTCTTCCTTCTCCGATGAAAGTAAAAACCATGGTTTTGAAAATTGGACCGGACCGGCTGGTTCGACCGTAAAACCGGTGAATCAGTGGAGGTGCCGGTTCGGAATAAGTCAGAAACCGTTCTGCAAAAAAATGGAATTGAACCGGTTGAACCGGTATTAAATCGCCAAAACCGGTCAAAAACAGTTTGACCCGGTTTGAATTTGGAAGCCCAAATTCAGCAAAAAATTGAGCTTTTTTTAATTTTTTTTAATACTGGAAATGTAATACTATAATAGTATGATATTTTATTAATTATAATACTAATTATAATTCCATTGTTTTTTTTTTGTAATAATTTTTTATACTGGAAATATAATACTATAATAAGTACTATAATAGTGGTATTAGACATTTTAATTCATATTGTTAGACTTCAACAATTTTGGATACTATTGAATTTTGATATGATGATGATGATACTATTTAGTTTTAGAATGTTAGTTTATCATTAAGTTATTATATAATTATGCACACACATACATTAAAACCGGTTGGACCACGGTTCGATCAAGGTCCAACCATTGAACCTTGAACCAGTTCAATAACCGATTCGGTTTTCAAAACATTGGTAAAAACATAAATTGTTTGTATGCACAAAATTAAAAAAATTATTTAATTCTTTGTTGGTTTTTTATTATCTAATTTAATTATTTAATATTTAGCAGAAGTTTGATTTTATTTAACATTATTTTTTTATTTTTTCATTTCATTTTAAAAAAAGAATAACATAAACCTAAAATAAAAACTAACGGACTTGATTCAGTTGGTGTAAGATCCCAACTCAAATTTTGAGAATGAGACATGGTGCTAGTAGCCCCATCTCGCTAGGAGAGCCAGCCTCGCAGCTCGTTCTGGATTCGGGCTCTCCGGTACTAAGGGTCCTCTTGAGGATAGCGTGGTTCCGCAAGGAAAAGACAAATAAAAAATAAAAATAGAATTACAATTTTTTTGTTTTGAACCTAATAACCTATATTGTTTTTGTCTTTGTTCCTTCTGGACCCATCTTCTCTCTAGACTCAGCCTCTGTAAACTGGGCATCATCATCATCATCATCATCATCATCATAATCCCTCATTGTAATCATAAAATCTCAGCATTGGGGGTAAAACTCAGAGGGGAACAAAACGATGTCGTCCCAAAATGGTCACGAAACCCATCCACCGCAACAGCAACAGATTGATTTGTCAGGCAGAGAGGAGTGTGGCGAGGTTACTGAAGCCGGATGGTACGTTCTCGGCGAAAATCAACAACAGATTGGTCCTTACGTCTTCTCCGAGCTCCGCGGTTAGTTAGTTAGTTACTTACTCTCATTCCATCACTTATTTTTACTTCATCCCTTTATTTATTTGCAGCAGCATCAACAATAAGGGTTTTCAATTTCATTTTTTATTTTTGGAAAATGCTAACAAGTGTCCTAAGTTAAGAAACTAAAAGTAGTATTTTGGCGTAGAAAAATGTGATTTTTGAGATTTTCGAGAGAGTGATTAATGCCAATATATGATTGTTATATCACCTTTAGCAACCTTAACAAGTGCCCTTGACCTAAGGGCACTTGTTAGCAAGACCCTTTATTTTTTATTTTTTTTTGGGGGGAAGAGAGTGCACTTACCGGGGTTTCAATCCGACACTCACACTTTATGTCTCGCAGCTTAACCAACTGAGCTGACTCTTTGGAGATAGCTAACAAGGGTTTTTATTTTGTATATTTTTGTTACTTCTGATGTATGTGTCGAATTCGCGTGCCACATACTGGGTTTGCCTCAAAGAATGTCTTGTAAAAGTTATTTAATAAGTGACGAACCCGGGAAAAATTGCATACCCTTACCAGTTACCACGTATTATGAGACTATGAGGTGGAGTGGAAGGTGTATGAGTCGCTTAAGCATGTATAGTTTTGATTTTGGGTTGATTGTTGATTATTGGATTCATGTGTATAGAGAAAGAAGATGCTAATAGGAAGAGTCCCGCTTAGGTGCCTGACCACGGACATAGAGATTATTCTTTCTCTCTGTGGGTAGGTAGGTACGATGATGGTTTGGGAAACTGTTAACCATTTGCCGTGTATTGTTTCGAATGGAGCAGAAGCAATAAGGGTTTTATTATCTTGTTTTTGTTCTTACATTTGTTGGTCTAAGTGGAAGGGGGCATGAGTTACTTAGGCATATGGTTTTGGATTAGGATGGGTCCTGCTTAGGTGTCTGACTTCAGTAGGAGGGATTCGTCTCCGTGTGGGAGGATAGTCTGGGAAAACTTAAAAAAAAAAGAATTATTACTGAATAGTACCGTTTGATTTGATGTTAACAGAGCATTTCTTGAATGGATACATCTTGAAAGATACCTTCGTGTGGTCCGAAGGAAGAACTGAATGGCAGCCCATGTCCTCAATTCCCGAGTTGTGGGCTCAGATTAATAACCACCAGGAACCTCATTCTTCAACTGCAGGTAATGTGTGCCTTTTCTTTATTTTGTTATTGTTATTTGTGGATCTTAGGGAGTGACTTGTCTTGCAGTGTCGTCTGCCAATGTTGATGCTGATGAGTTTGAGAGATTTCAAAATGAGATTAAGGAGGCAGAAGCACAAGTGGAAGGTCGACAAGTTGGATCCTTTTCGGATGATGCTGGACAAGTGGAACCTGAGAGACCTTCGACACCACCTGAGGGTGAACAAGAGTTTACCGATGATGATGGGACTAAATATAAGTGGGATAAGAATCTTAGGGTCTGGGTTCCCCAGGTTGGTTCATTACATTACATTACATCTATATTATTGTTATGCTTTATAGTCATAATAACTTTTTGTATTGTTTTCTTTATTGACATTTTTTAATCTCTTACTTCCTGAGACCAGTGACATTCTTTGTTATTGTTATATTATTATGATTACACAAATATAGGCTGAACGGTTAACTAAATTTTGATGCCAAGGGTTTTAGGTTATGTTTAGCAAGTACTTAAACTTTCACCTATTTCTAGAAGAAGCTTATGTAGCTTGTAGGACTGGTTATACATTTCTTGAACTGTTAATTTGTGTTTGTTTTCAGTTTTGGGCATATTATTGTGACCTATTATCAACATTGACAGCAGAAAGAGATGACTCAATAGCATTGGCATTGCTTTGGAAACGAGTTAGTCGTTAGGGTCTGTTTGTTTTAATGTCCTCATTGTAAAGAGTTGAGTAATGTATTATTTATTTTATGAGAAATGCTAACAAGTGCCATCGTAAGGGCACTTGTTAAGAAGTTAAAGATGGTAAAAACTCATAGAAAAATGTGATTTTTTCTATTCTCGAGACATGGAATAATGTCCACTTATGATTAATTTTCCAAGAGTAGAAACCTTAACAAGTGCCTTAATTGTCAGTAAGACCCTTATTTTATTTGCATGGTTTTTGGTAAATTGACACACCAACATGTTATTTAGGTTAAAAATTTCAAGTATATACTACAAAAATCAATTCTAAAAAATATAAAACAAATTGGCACCGACTATAAATCTTAATGGAAATTTGGAACAGTTTATAACGTAATGCATGCATTTATGATTTGACCATATGAATAAATATATTTTTCTACCAATTTTAAAATTAAGAGATTCAGGGAATAAAATAATAAGTACTTTATTCTGAGGAGCTTTTGTTACTTCTTGTGGGGTATACAGTGTGTAACTTTTTTTCATCAAGTTCCGATGTTAATTAATTATGGCAGCTCCTGTCATCCTTTCTTTGAATTTACTTAAGGCTTTATTGCTGTAGATTGTGGATGCTATTCAGTATCCAAGTGACTGTTTGGTATGAAATTTTCATGGTTTCTGTTGTGTACTGGATCCTTGAGGCATGTTTGGAATTCTTTAAATTCATTACTCATTAGACATTAATACTCCCTTGCTCCCTATATATTATTCGAGAACAACCACCATATACAAGCTTGAAAAAAGTTTTCTCAAGTTTAAATATTTATGTTTTTTAACATGGGAACAGGTTTCAAATTTTTTGCAGTGCTAAATCTATGTATCTTATAAGCAATTGATTTTTTTTGCCTGGTTTTGATTATTCTCTTTTTTGTTTGGTTTCTGATACTCTTATTTCGTTTTGTGGGGATGATGTGGTGTTTGCATTTTTTTTATCACAGTATGTGGTGCCTCATGCACTGAGCTTCCCTTTAACACAGTACTCAGAAATTAGAATGTCGTCTTTGAAACCTTGAAGTCTGTTATGTTCATCTCAATAACTCCCCTGTATTTGTTATTTTGGCCATTTGGCATTAATGAAATTATTTTTTTGATTTGACTAATGAAGTTGTTATGTGATAGGAGGATACGCCTAGCAATTTGCCTTATGGGCTTGAAGACATGACCTTTTTGCAAGAAGAGGAAGTTTTTCCAACAGTAACTGATTTGGAAACCTCTGAAAAGCTTGAAGATAGTTCAAAATTGAGTGTTTCTGCAGTTCCCTTAAAGGAAGAAGCAGATAACACTGATACGGCAGCAGATAAAAAGAGGAAGCTTTCAGATAAACCAGCTGAGAAGAAGGTGACCCTTCTCTTTCCATCTTGTTCATATAGTAAATGGTTTCAGTTGCCCCTATTTTTCTTAGCTAGTACATACTACATTTTCTGGGTGACAAATGACAACCCCCCTTTGACCTTGTTCTGTTTCAGGAAGCTAATAAACCTCCAGACAGTTGGTTTGAATTAAAGATCAACACACATGTTTATGTTACTGGGTTGCCTGAGGATGTTACCACGGATGAAGTAAGCCTCAACTTTTATCTCAATTTGTCTGAAGATTGTTACTATTGCAAGAAATAACATGGGTAATTCAATGTAGGTCGTGGAGGTATTTTCCAAGTGTGGCATTATAAAGGAGGTATCTTTCTGTTCCCGCATTATCTATTATCTATTCAATGGTAAAATCATGTAGAATTCAACCGTAATTCATAGGTATATATTAGTTTTTCATGTTTAGAAGTATCTTAAAAGTATATGTTATATTTATGTGAAGGGAAAGCACTATTGGAGAGGTGTTATATTAATCGTACAATGGCTATAGAATAATTCCAAAAATATTTATCAACATTGCTGCACATGGAAGAGAAAAATATATTGCATACCACATTTGTCTTTAATGCTTTCAGTGTTGATAGTAAGCCTCATATTTGTGACAAGAATTTGGAGAACCTTATCTTTCCCTTTTCTTGGCATGTGGTCTTGCCAATACCCGAACAAAAAGTGAATAGCACAAGGCCAAGCATCTCTTATGAATTAATTATCACTCACAGTGCCTTACAATAGGCCATTATTTTCTTTTGGAGAAATCATTATGGGGTGACAATCTGTGAATACTCATAAAAATTTAAGTCTAGCTAGTAGCGCCTATTTGAGTTTTTGGTGGCTCATGTTGGCTTCATATGAATGTATGATTATGTTGGAAATAGGATGCAGAAACCAAAAGGCCCCGTGTGAAGCTCTATGTTGATAAAGAGACAGGAAGGAAAAAGGGAGATGCTCTGGTTACATATCTTAAGGTACCTATTCCCTTTATTTTTCTGCCTGTGACACATAGTTGTGGATGTAACAAGGTTTCCCTCTTGTTTGTGCATACTAGGAACCGTCAGTGGCTCTGGCAATCCAACTTTTGGATGGAGCACCATTTCGCCCTGGTGGCAAGACTCTTATGTCAGTCTCCCAGGCTAAATTTGAACAGAAAGGTAGACATCATTTGATTTTTAATGCTTCATATGGCAATTTCTGATAATAGTTCACGTATGGCAATGATAACCCCTGTGTGAGAGTTTAGCTATTTATCATGCCTGATGTTGCAGGAGACACGTTTAAAGCCAAGCAAGTGGACAATAAAAAGAAAAAGAAATTGAAAAGGGTGGAAGAAAAAATGCTTGGATGGGGTATGCTCAATCTCCCACTTTTTCAAGTTGATGTTTCCGAAATTTGATTGATTTTCTTCCTAGTTCTATCTTTCTTTTTATCTTCTTTTTTAATATATAGATAACGAAATATTGTTAGAATAGAAGGGAGGATAATACAAGAAGAGGATAAGAAGTCCTCAAAAGAACAAAAGAGACAACTAAAAGCTATGCAAATGGGTCATGCAAAGCCACACGCCTATCTCTTTGCAAATCTACCATTTGAACATCACTTAAAAACCCATGTGATTTACACCAAAGGGAAGCCTGAAAAGTAACCCTATCCAAGACATAATCTAGAGACGAAAAGGTGTCATTGAAAATTTTGTTGTTCCTTTCCAACCCATGGGATTTTCTTCCTTGTTCTATCTTTATTTTGCCTGATTTCCATTCTCTCATCTAATATATTTAAAATTGAAGTGCAGTGCTGCTTTTGCTTCTAGTGAACATTTTTATTAGTTGCTTGATGGCGTAAATGGTTAAATTCTTTCACCCGTGTCCACAGATCCTCCCCATGTATCTTACATATCTGAAGTTTCGGTGAAATATCCAGTGCATGTCTTAATTTTTTTAAAATCCATATATGCTAACTTTTATATCAATCAATGGAGAAGAAAACAGTTTTGGATTGCCACAAGGTTTTATGAGTGATATATGTGATGGGTGTGTTTGTGCCATATGGATATGGTGCTTCTAGAGTGCTGTGAGTACATTTTAGAACTAAATAATTAATTTTGCATTGAATTCTGTATATATGGGTCTTTAAATGGTGGAGGCATTGCAAATGTTAAGAATCATTTGGATAGATTCCTGCTAGATTGTATTTCTATTGTATGCTTTGCTTATGATGATGGTGAATGTAGAAAGCATGCTATGCTCACAGTCACACGTTATATTCAAAAACTTTTTCAATCTCAGTTGTATGAGACATTTAGATATTTTGATTTGAGGGTTTTCAGATTCATTTTCAGAATTAATTTTCTTATTTACTGTGCATTCCTTCTAGTAATGTGATTTTCATTCTATGGCTCAGGTGGACGTGATGATTCGAAAGTTTCAATTCCAACAACCGTTGTCCTTCGTTATATGTTCTCTCTAGCTGAAATACGGGTTGATATTACTTACTTTCGCTTTTATTCTAGATACATTTATCACACTAGCACATCGCTATACAATTGGCTATACCTGTCAATCATTTGGGACATGGTTATATGGAAACAAACTGCTCTTGAAGTTTATTATTTTAAAAAGCTGTAACTCATATTTAGAATTTGAACTTTATGTGATTGTAAATTAATATTGTCTTTTCTATTGTGATGATAATGATTGTAATAGGATTTCCTGCTTCTCTCATGCGACAGTCAAATTTCAATTTGCCCTCTCCAGATGACAATTTAGTGCTTTTTCTCATATTGGACATTTGCTGATATTACCTAATCCATGCAGGCTGATGAGAATTTGCGTTCAGAACTAGAAGCAGATGTTAAAGAGGAATGTATGAAGCTTGGTCCTGTGGATTCAGTCAAGGTAATTGATCACTTGTATGTCTCAAAATAATTGATACTTTGTTTTCTATCCTCTCTCTCTCTCTCTCTCCCTTTTTAATAAACGCTTTGGTTAAATCCATCAAGTGAATTGTAGTTTTATATAATTTTATTCTCTTAATTGTTCTTATTTACTATGCATTTCCATTAGTGCTGCAGATTTCAGCTTCCTAGTTAGTGTACTCTTGGAGATATAAAAGGTTTTTATGTGATGGTTTGCAAAACTTTTGAAAATCTTGTATGGTTTATCTAACCTATGTATATTTTAAAATGATCAATGCATGAATCTCTAAGTTAAACGTGTAATTTGAATATTGGTGTGCTTTTTAAAATGATTGCATTGCCTGTCAAAATCTTAGGGAAATTCTACCGGATAGTACAAGACCAGTGATGCTATATAGTAGTGGATGCTAAAGAGCCATTAAGAACAAAAAATAAAAGTTTGTTGGAAATAAAAATGTTGAGGTGGATCAGTGGGTATACAAGAAAAGATGAGATTGGGTTTATTCAGGAGAAAATTGGAGCAGGTTCCACTAAAAACGCAAAGCTTATATGCAAAAATGAAACCAATTGCTACTTCACCCCTTCATATTGTGTCCTTAGGGCCTTGCCATACGTTACTTGCATGATGTACAGTTTGTTTGAAAACTTTGAGTTGAAATGTCATGGAAATAGTTTATCATATGATTTCATTAGTTGATTGGCTATATTTTATTTATCATTTCTATACACATATCCTCCTGTACCCGTATAACATCTTCTGTACCTGTAGCAGTTCTGTTACTCATACCCTATTCATGCAACCTATTGTAATTCAGTGATTGATTTTGCTGTTGTTTAATTTTCCTGCAGGTATGTGAGAATCATCCTCAGGGTGTTGTTTTGGTAAAATTCAAGGATAGGAAGGATGCTCAGCAATGCATAGAGTTGATGAATGGAAGATGGTATTCTAATCCTTCACATGTTATCTATTTTATTCCTATGCAATTTTCAGATTATCTTCATGTTGTTATGACTTACCATTAAATATAAGTTGCAAAGTCTACCAAGACATGACAACTTATTTAGACGACCATCTCGATATCTGTTGTTAGACTTTGCTACTTGGTATAAAAGATAGTAAAATGCTACTATTATAATAGTTGAAACATCACAAAGTGGCTGAGGTGGTAGGGGCAATGTTGTCTTGCAGTTAATCTTACTCCGTCTTTTCCTTTTTATTTCTCTTTTGAATCTTCTACCATTTCTTACTTTGGTTCGACTCTGATCTTATTTTTCCTCATTTTATCAGGTTTGGTGGTAGACAGATACATGCTAGTGTGGATGATGGCTTAATTAACCACGCTTTGGTTCGAGATTTGGAAGAAGATGCTAAGCGGCTGGAGCAGTTTGGTGCAGAACTTGAAGGTGAATGAGGTAAATGAGAGTTCCCAATATATAAAGTCAGGACCTGGGAGTTTTTCAAGATGGCTGGAATTTTTGGATTACTCTAGCATCTCACTTTTCTCGGTTTTGCAATGATACATTAGTTAGTTTTTCTTATATGATTGAAAATATAAAATATTGGATATAGCTAACTATTTTAGCTTCATAACCTTATGTATAAAATTGTAGTATGCTCTGGGTGTAGCATTCACATCGTACAGATTGTGAAACATGGTAATGCATTTAGAAAATAACCGTTTGATTAATTTCAGCAAGTTATTTGAATGGTAATACACCTTAGTATGTAAGACTTATTATTGTCCAAGAATTTCTCCATGGTTTATATGGAATCATGCATATACAAAGAGTAGTAGTCTACAAACCCCACTCTTTAGGCCACAAACCCCGTTTTTTTCCGATGGGGTTCTATTGGAATATTTTCCGATACCCCCAGTCGGAAAAATGCATTTTTCCAAATGCTCGTTTATTAAAAACAGGGTTTTAAAGTCGGAAAATGCATTTTTCCGAATGCTCGTTTATTAAAAACAGGGTTTTAAAGTCGGAAAATGCATTTTTCCGACTTGGGGGGATCGGAAAATATTCTGATAGAACCCCATCGGAAAAAACGGGGTTTGGGGATTAACAATGGGCCTAAAGTGTGGGGTTTGTAGACTAATTCTCATACAAAAATTGTGAACTACCTTGGGGCATTGCCACCTTTGCTGATGATCAACTTGTGAATTGTGATAGTTGGTTGCTCTGGATTTCTCAGTTTTCTTTTTTACATGAAAGAAAGTTCTTGTTTATTGGAACTCTCTCTAGCTCCCAAACCATGGAGGATAAACAAAGTTCTTGTGAAGGAATACATAAGAAGATACCCGTGCAGGGTATGAGAATGGGTTCCAATACGATTGATTTTTGACGCAGGAAACACGTAACTAGTTGTTTCTCTTTATCTTTCTCTTTTCCATCTAATCCATGGAATTTTCAGTGGTAAAGCATATGAGAAGATACTAACAAGGTTTAATATAGTTGATAAATGATTAGGTTCTTAAAACATGATGTCAAATATTCAATCTTTGTCATGTGTATAAAAAATACTTTGTTGGTTAAGGCAAAATTTATATCGGTGATTTATACTCCTCAAAGAGAATTAGTTTTCGACCATAATCAAAGGATACTTTGGTGAAAAAAAAAAAGCCTAAGAAAATGTTGAGTTCAATTTCCCTTATTTTTCATGATCAAATTAAATTTTTTGTATTAATTGGAATAATATTGTTCATTTTTTATATTTTAAAAACATTTTAAGAGTTACAAAATCATTCATAGAACTAAATAATTTAAGCTTTGGGTTGATTTAACTAGTTGATATGGTATTAACACATCAGAGATGCTTTTCCTCCCACGTATCAAAAAGTTTATATGTTACCATTTGTTGTTTCTGGTATGAAACTTCTTTTATGCAAAATTCCAAATCCCGATATTATATTCTAATTATTAAAGAAAAAATATTGAATACATTTTATGCTTGCAAAACATTAATGTGTTATTCTATATTCATTTTATTAGATTATAATGAAGTTCTTGGCTTATTCTAATATTTTTTTGGTATTAACCTATGAGCAAGCTCAATCTAGATGTGTGGCTGTCACTCCCAACAACGGATTAGAATGATATTGCTATTATTATCTATAGCTCGCAGATGGAACAAACAGATGTTCCAAAATAGAAGGAAGAGGTCTTTGAGGAAATCAAAAAGAATTGCAGCTAGAATCTAGTACTGTTTATCCAAAAAAAAATAAAAAAATCCATACAAGCATGATACCTTGGGTTTTTTAAATTACTGATATGATTTTACTGGGGTAAAATAGCCTCTGTACCGTCCCTAAGTGATAAGGAGCAGTATGATGTATTTAAACTTCTACAGTTGGTATTAAATTTATAAGTTTGCCCAAAGTATGATGTACTACAATCAGTACAAGGGCACCACTATCCCCCTTTTTGTTTTTCCTCTTGGTAAATAGTAATAGCTAACTCCTAAATAATTAAAATGAAAATCCATACCTAAAAACAAGAGGAAAATGCAGAATAAGATTATTCCAACACTGGATTTAAACCAAAAACTAGCAGCATCTCATGGACCTTTACAACTATATTTGCCACTCCTACGCAAGGTTTTAGAAATGTGACTTCATCAGCTTCATCCCAGGTTTTATGTTAATACTGCCAAACGGTTCTGTCTGTTCTACATGAATATAGTCCCTTGTCTTGAGAACCTGCCAACATGGTTGAAATTAGAATCGAATCGGAAGCAAAGCTTAACAAGCAGGCAAAGCATACTTAGCAATACATCCTATAGTGTGGAAATCCCACTGCAAAATATAAAGTTTTGATCCTCCAATAAATCATAGCAAAGAACTACAATAGAACATGTTCCAAAATTGGGAATGAATGCCGAATATAAAAACCATAAGTCTTTTAACACTGGATGGGGTTAGTTATATGGATCAAACTTGGCTATTGTTTCTGCCAAAAACCAAGTGTTTAGAAAGGCTAATGTCAAATAAAAATTACACAAGCACAAAGCAGTATGTAAAAACACTTTCATTCAACTCTAGCAAAATGAACAATCCCATAGAAAGAGCATGCCTATAAGGCTATAACAAATTAGTCTCCTTCCAAAACTCCAATAACTTCAAGAAAATAATAGTTTGTCATAGATATTCCTTTACTTTACAAGACACTTAAAATGTTGATTACTGTTAATCTAAACATAAATATATGCAAATTAGTAAATATTACCAAAAGTTGATTAAGTAGATACTTTTTTCTTTCCAAGCAAAAGAATGAATATATATATATATATATATATATATATATATATATATATATATATATATATATATAATCCTCGGAAACATACCAGTGTTTCAAAAAACATCCTTGATGCTTCCTTTTGAGTTTTACCACCTAATATACAATCAAGCTGCAGGTTTTTCCTTTCAGGAAGATCTTCCTTATCAAACGAAGCCTGGAGATACTTGGCAACAGCCCTGTAGATAAAGGCACTAGTTAGCTATTGAAATATAACATGCATGGGATTGGACTTTGTTTGTCATTCCCTAGTCTCTTTAGATTATTTTCGGTTATTTTTTGGTCTGTTTAATTATGACAAGCTCAAGCTTAGGAAGCTTAAGCTTAAGAGTGTTAGAATATCAAGGAAATATCTCAATAAAGCTTGTTTGTATCTTAGAATATTCTAGAGCATCATAGATTATTATCCTAGTTGATCTATTGTAGTTTATTTTATATTTATATTCCCTAATTTGTTTTATTATTAATATTTAATTAGGACAGGAAGTCCACTACAGTCTTAGTATAAATATTACTGTTGAATTTGTCTATTGTATCATATCACATCACATCAATCACATTACACCCTTCAATAATATCCTTCATCTATAACTGCCAGTCTGCCACTACCTTTTCCTTATTCATAGCTCTAAACCTACTTATTCAACAATTAAGATAAACGAACCTGGTCCGGGAAGACCATCCACTATTTTCAAGTTGAGTTCCTTCAGCACATGTTTTAAAATCATCATCATCTTCGATTACCTCATCATCACCTACATTCAAGAACCCTAGGAACAGAAAGACAGAGAGAATGAATTAAAACAGATCAAAAGAAATATAAGAAAATGTCATCAAAACTACACTCTCCATTTCCACTGCCAGCCATGGCCACGCCAGTTAGCCTATAGAGCATACTATCACATAATAACAAATCATATTTGCATGTCCCAACTCACAAGCACTCATTGCCTCTAAGCTCTGTCCCACACCTATATTTGTATGAGAGAGAACAGCATATAAATGTAAAGTTGAATAGGAAACATCATCTCTTATCAGTCATGTAGATAATAGCAATCAGACCCCCAAGCTGTCAACCTTCACTTCATGTGTTAACATTTCCTTTACCTTACATTTCCTTTATCTATCTATCTATAACAACATAAAAGGATCTAGAAGCAAACCTGTATCATTAGCATCCACGAAAGTTTCCTGCACAATGTAACGATTACATTAAAATCAAAAACAAAATTAGGTATGCATCCAACATTAAACAAACAAATACCTTAGAAGGGAAGATTCCCGATGCACTTTTAACCACATACAAAAGAATTATAAAACTATCCAGACACAGACTAGCAAAATGTACATCATGTTAGCTTCAAAAGCAAACTTCAAGAATAATGTATCACAGTGTGAACTCAGAGAACCAGAAGGGCATATGGATTCAAACCACGAGTAAAAGTATATTGAACTAAACCAAGTTCAAAATTTAATCTTTTGGAAGCCATAATAGGATAATTGTCTGTCTATATGTTGTGGTCAAATGAAAGGCATTTGGCTCAATCTTTGCCTGGTCAAAAGCTAAATATGGGAAGGTTAATGAATACAACCTTCAAATTGCATTTAGCCATAGTTGAATATGAGATGGCAAATGAGGTTTTTTTTTTTTTTTTTTTTTTTTTGTAGCTTACTTGTTGCAAGGAGTAAGAGAGGAGTCGAATATAATTTATAATTCAATTGGATCACAAAAAAAAAAAAAGAAAAAAGGAGAGAACAAGAAGAAGCAATACACAACACATAATAGGTAATAATGGATACATTTATAAGCAAATTGGAGATCTTACGTCGTTATGGTCCATATAAGGACTCTTGGTGGTTGCTGAAATTTCTGAGTGCATTGTACTCTGGTTTCCATCTTCCTGACAGACTGGATTATCTTCATTGTTTAGAGAAGTCTCTTTTGTATCCAAAACGAGTGCTGTAGAATGTAAAGAATCTACATCAATGTTTTCATTATACATGCAACCAGACCTTGTGTCCTTCTCATCATCACACTTCAGGTCAGAAGAAAAAATTTGATCCACATTTAAGCCACCCAGCAAGCTGTTTCCATTTCCCTCTATAGGTACAGCTCCACCAAAAGAAGCCTGGTTAGTAGTATATTCATCACTCTCCTTACGGCTGAAGTCCAAGGATGCATATAAATTGTTGGCTTCAGAACTCTCTGGTTGAACTTGTGTTCTACTTTCAACACCATGTTCTGCAATTTCAATTCTATCTACTCCACTTCTATCACATGTATCCTTCATAAATTCATCCTCTAAAATAGGGACTTGAGCAGCAGGCATACTCGACAAACCTGTATGAATAGACCCATCAAGATCATTGGTCTTCTCCATGAGAGCTGACGATACAACTAGATCATTTGGCATACCGAGGTTATTTTTAAAGGCTGTAGCAGTTAGAGATGACGATTCGAGGCAAGGGCCTACAGAACAGTTTTCTATGTCAGAAACCTCAATATTCTCTCTGCCATTGTCCATTTCAGCATTTTCAGAACTGCCACGCTCCTTCACTAGAGAAATAATATTTGTATGCTCATCACGAGTATCAATATCATTAGAGCCTTGGTTAACTACTGAAGGATGGTTCTCTACAACTAGATCATTTGGCATACAGAGGTTATTTTCAAAGGCAGTGCCAGCTAGAGAAGACAATTCGAGGACATGGCCAACAGAACAGTTTTCTGCATCAGAAACCAGAATATCTCCTTCGCCATTCCTCATTTCAGCATTTTGAGAACTGTCATGCTCCTTCACTAGAGAAATAATATTTGAATGCTCATGAGTATCAATATCATTAGATCCCAAGTTAACTTCTGATGGATAGTTCTCAGGCAAAACAGATATCTTGGTAGGTTGTACTTCTGCATCTCCTTGGAGTTGAACTGACATAGGTTCAATGTTCCTTTCCACTCCACGAATTTCAGTGACATTTATTCTAGAATTTTCCTTATCATTTGTTTCTTCTATGGAAGAACTACCAAAATCAGAGTCACAAACTTTTATTCCAGTAAGATCAAATGTCTTACTCTGCATAAGTATCAAATTATCACACAAACCTGAAAGATATATAAGAGTGGACTCAGTATGCTGGAAGGCTATTTTAATAATGCTGACTTTAAAATTAAGGAAATTAAAATGGTGCAATATAAATAACACTGATCAGTGGTCACATGCACTCATAATAAGAAATTAAAAGTCATTTGGAAACAATTCAAAAGGGACTGATATATGATTGTCGGCATAGGACATCTGACATAAAACTTCTGTTTTCACCTAACCAGTATGAACTAATCAACTGTCATCGCGGTCATTTTTAATAAATAACTAATTCTAGAAAACGATATGCAGACAAACGTGAATATATCAGAAGCACAGTTTCATGTATTTACTCACAAATCTAACATGATATTAGAAGGGAATAAAAGTCATTTGATGTGACATTTGATATTTTAAATAAATTCCATTACCTTGTAAGTTGTAACAGATTTAACATACCAACTCACAGTTTCAGAACATACATTTATTTGCATATAAGAATAAGAATGTACCTTTAAAAGGAGTTGGGGGTTTGAGAAAACATTTCAAATGATCGATAGCAGAATATATACATACAGACACAAACAACTCACCTTTTTTTCCTTTTTTTTTTTAAAAAAAAAAAACAAACAAACAACTCACCTTTAAGTATAGGTTGGTGGAAAATTTCATCCTCCTGAGATTGCATTTGAATCATTAACATCTCATGGCGGGTGCAAGGAGCGTTTTTTCGCATCCGACGTATGTCTTCAGTATTTGTCAATTGGAGGCGCATCGTACTTGAGAAGAAAAAAGGGAAAACTGTTAGTACTCTGCCGCAAGAAAAAAAAAGAACAAAGTGTGCTATGATGAAACAAAACCAAACATGGCATGAAAATTTTCAAAATAAATTCAAATATGAACTATGGAAGAAAACATACAAAAAATTTGGCATATAGCTATCACCAGTCGAGTCACACAGAATTTCAGTCCCAAAGTCTTTAGTAAATGTACAACAGATCAAAGTTTCTACTGCCACTAGAGTAATATTATGACAGCTGTAGTTCTGTTAGGCTAGTAGCCTCTGACAGCTGTAATTCAGTCACCCCCCAACCACAAGGATAAGCTATATGCTACTAATCGTAGACCAAATAAAGCATCAGCATGTAGGGCACAAAAAAGTATCAAACAGACTACTGATAAAGAGATCTGTGACATCTTGCAGGGTAACAATCTAATCTTCATCTCAGGATTAGCTAAAACATCATATTAGAGATAACGGCTACAAATAAATTCAGCATATCTGAATTTTTCAGGGTGAAGCACAAAACATCAGAGAGTGTCAACTCATGGGCTTAGCAATGAACCAGATTTTTTATTTATACCATAACTTCCCTCAACCTCAAAGCAATAGGTCCATGGATCATTCCACTTTTATGATCATCACTTATCTCATCCCTTTCCAATGCGAGACTTCTTCATTCACTTGATTTACCAATAATTTGCACCTTAAGTGGGTCCTTGCGAGTCCCATGAGCAGAAGCCTTTATGTGTATTATACGTTGCTCAAGTGGACATTACACCAAACCTACAAGCTTCTTCTGAGCATGTTTCTAAGAACCTTCAGCTTTGTTGAGACTAGTAGATTGAGGGAGCCCAAAACATCAAGGAAATCTCCTTTAATAGGAGATTTAACAAAGATCCACACTTATGGTTATGGGCTTGGCACCACATCCTGGTCCAAAACCTTAAGGCATTAGGACGTGGACCATTCCTCTTATAAGATCCTCACTGACTATGTGCATGTTTTGAATAACTTATTTTGTGTTAAAAAAAGAAAAGCTTATATCAAGACTCACTTTGGGGGCTAGGGCAGTATCAGCTATTTTTGTTGCTGGAAGTACAAGATAATCACTTAGCCGAGTTGTCTAAGGCAATTGAATAGACAACTAGACAAACAGAAACTTAAATACAAAGTATCAATTAGTATACTCTTCCTTATATAGACCCCTACATCCAAAGGAATAACATTCTTTCCAGATAGTACATTGACGGATTGACCACAGAAGAACTAGACACAACCAAAGGAAATATAAGCAAAGGTCTTTGAAAGGCGGGTACTCAGCAACTGAAAAATATTATATTTTTCCACTCTATTCTTTTTTAATCAACACAAACAAAGTAGAGAGTATGTTCAATACAATCAATGGAACATTATAAAAACATACTTGCCACTCAAGATCACCATATCATCATCCATAAGCACCTTCCTCTTTAAGGCACTTGTGCGTGGTGCAGAACGGGCACGTTTTATTGACGCTCTTCCAGAGGCTGGTGGACTGGGCTTCAGTTTCAAAATTGAGGATTTTCTCCCACCTGGAGCAAAAACAAAGTAATGAATACGTTTCAACCACACCTTTCAAATTAAAATAAACTATAAGCATTAAGAAAGGATCATTTGGATACCTAATATGGAAGACAAAAGGTCATCATCGTCAGGAATGACCTCTGCAGTTCTTTTAGATTGAGCCCCCCCATATGATTCAGCTAAATCAACACTCTGCACAGTCAAAGTACTTTCTGTGAAACTGCGCTTTTTACCAGTGACGCAATTTACTCCTGCACCACCTGTACGGCTTCCGGATATACTCTGATTGTCTGGTGTAGAGCCTATTGACAAACCATTTGGTTCAGTACATAGTTGATGTGCCATGGAAAGCATTTTTTCAGGCTCTGGTATGTCACAAACAGCAGAGTTGATTATACTTTCCACTTGATTATGTATGATCTGACTACCATGTTGTACATCTGACTTCCCCAAATCTGGCCGTCCTTCTTTACCAACAGATAGCTCTGTTGTCTGACGATCACCATAAGCAGGATCTGAAACATTAGATACACGACACAGCTTACATATAAAACGACTAATTACCAGTAAAGTGTAATTCCAGAAGTTTTAACCTGTCCATCATAAAGATTTATCACTTGACAATAAATAAAGTAACTGAAGAAAAAAAGAAAACTAGTATCACCATTGAAGTCAATTCTCACATGGGGAAGAGAAATGTATAGAAAAGAACTAAGCAAGACATTGAAATTTATAAGTCAGCACAACATGTTGCAATGTATGCGAATATCACCTAAAACAAAAGGAGCCAAGTAAAATGGTATTATATTAAGAGAATTCCCTGCAATGTACGCTTTTCATTCTATAGTTTAAAAGAGAAAGAACGAGAAAGAGGCAGAAAAATGAATGATTAGATATACACATAATTAATCAGGATGAATCATTATATAACCTTCAATAGATGACACACAAGGTCGGCTAAGATTGGAGGTGCATGGTCGGAGATGTGACTCAATGGAATTCACAGTCTCATGAGAGTTTAAATCCTCTGTTTCCTTCAGTTCTTGAAAGGCCTGAGATTCCACATCAACAGTCCGAGGTTTCCCAGGTGATCCTAGAGGGCATACAGCATTAGATACTTGAGCCTCAGCATGTGGACTGGACTCCCCCATGCTAGCAATTTTGATGTCATTCAGAACTTCATGCTTTGAAGATGTGTGACCATCCTCCGACTGACCATCTGATTCTCGCCCTTGAGATCCATCAAGGTTAGATAAAGGTTTACGAGAGAGGTTTTCCGGATCAGATGTAACATGAGAAAAAGGAGATGATGCAACAGTTTCATTTAAACTAACTCCAGATATAGCACACTTCATAGTTTGGTCTAAAGGAGCAACAGCTGGTCCATTAGTTATCAAAACTTCATCATGTAAATCATCCACCTTCTGGGGTATATCAGAAGCACTAATCATCTCATCAGTATGCTCTGGTACTAGAGACGCCGGGTACTGTTCATTGGTGGAGACAATCATGGGTAATGATGTCATTAAACAATGATCATTTGCAATCACATTTTCTGGATCCTTAATCACACCAAAAGATTCCAAATGCTTCTGTTCCTCTCTGTTGCTATCCAATTCAAGACAGTCATTAACAACTGGTTCATCATTTATCAAAACTTCGTCATGTAAAGCAACCACCTTCCGAGGTATATCGGAAGCACTGATGATCTCATCGGTACTTTCTGGTACTATGGGCATCAGGTACTCTTCATTGGTGGAAATTATCAACGGTAATGATGCTAAACAATGATCATTTGCAATCACATTTTCTTGCTCTTTCTGCGCAACAATAGATTCCGAATGCTCTCGTTCCTCTCTTGCGCTATCCAATCCGAGACAGTCTTTATCCTGATAATGCATATCTACATCACAATGCTTCACACTATTTTCCAAGGAGCAATCAGTTACATCTTTCTCCCTCAGGTGAGCAGGGGAAACATTTTGTGTGCTCTTCATTGATACTAAATCTGCCGAATTATGATGATCTACTTCATTAGTGACCTGATCCCCCTGATTATCAAACAAATTTGGCTCTTGTAGTCCAGGAGTAGAAGGACCCTGATCATATTGACCGGCATCAGTAGAAATGGGTAAACCGTCTATCTGCTCAGAGTGGAACAATTCATTCAATGAATTAGAAAAGATAGTCTCTATAGTCGACAGAGTTAGAACATGAACTACCCAAACTTCACAGTAAAACTAAAAAAGGCAGAAAACTTATATGCGACTTTTACAAGTAAACCTCACACTTTAAGGCAGTGTGCTATAGGGAGGACGATAGGATTGTCTTCATGACTGCAATTTCATTGTCAGATCATGCCCCTTTTCATTCAGTTTAATTAATAAAGAAGCAAAGGGATTATAAAGCTTAAAACAAGTGCCATCACTCAATCCAAAACAGACCAGTGGTCTAACCACAAGGTGTTGCTCAGTTGGTAGACTGAGCTCCATATGGGCAAGACTTTACCTGAAGCGCAAAGGTTCAAAAGCCTCAGATCAGCTTGGTTTTGGAGTGACTTAAGCACCCGAACCTAACAAACTAGGTCAGTTTGGTTTGGATTTTGCTATTTTTTCATGTATGACCCGAACTGAACCAATCCGATCAAGCGCGAATTGATTTGGTTCGAATACTCGGGATTGTGCTTTTTATTAAAACGCAAAATAATAATAATAATAATAATAATAATAATAATAATAACAACAGACGGTAAAAAAAATCATACAAAAACCGGAAACAAAAAAGCTAGCATCTTGCAAAAAACCCCACACAAAAGGATAGGTTGATAAACCTCATAAAGTCAGATCAATTATTTTTATCGTAATATTAAAAAACAACAATAAAGTTTGCATCTTTACTAAAATCAAGCAAAAGGGACTAGTGAACCAGAGAAAAACAGCAGAATCAATTTTACCAAACTAGAGTAAAGCTGCCATCTTTGAAAATTCAAAGGGTACTGAAAAAATAACAATGCAATTCTTCACGCTAAAACATGAAACAACAATGATGCTCGCATTTTTGTAAAAACTAAGGAAGAATGTGGAATACTTTTGCCTCCAATCTGGTGTCGATTTGGCTAACATCAGCAGCGATGCCAGGGGTACCACCAATATCATCAATGGGGACACTGAAAACAAGGGGGTTGAGCTTCATCGGAAAAGAGGCGGCAAACAAAGGGTTTTAGCAACTAGTGGTCGCAATTCGTGAAAAGAGTAAGTGGGGGGACGAAACGAATCAACATCTGGACGAAATCAGCAGCGGTGGACCAGTTGTGAGGGCAGAGAGGGTGAGAGCTGAGGGAGAAGGAGTGGGCCGAGTAGGGTTTGAGGGAGTAAAGTGAAAACTGAAAAGGGAAGAATGTGAGAGTTGAGTTAATATATTTCCGTATTTTTTTTTATTAAAATATATGTCCACCGCAAAAGCGATCATAGGGGGAGGGATGCGCAAGTTATTATAGATTGCTCATTTGCTCTTGGCTCATATTCTCAACCGATGTGAGACTTCAATACTTTTAACATGCACCCTTCACACCCAAGACAGGACATCTGGGTCATTATGTTTGCAAGATTAGACATCGGTAGGTGACTCAACATTGATCATGGCTATGATATCAGATTAGAATAATTGAATTGGAGTCCAACCCAAAAAGCTAACTCGTAGGGGGAGGGATGCCCCAAGTTACTACAAATAGCTTTTGGTTCATATTCTCAACTGATGTGGGACTTCAAGACTTTAACAAATTTGATCCAACCTGTCAATCCGATCCATCATAGGTTGGGCCGGATTCGCTTACTCCAACACTCAGGGTGTGGGAACAGCTCGCAGTCTTAACCTCCCGCACCCATCCACCAAAACATAAATAAATAAATAGATTAGTGGTCTTGGATATATATCCATAATAAAAAAGCTTCCAAAGATTAGCCTGAGTTGCATTCATCACTGCGTTAGCATCTTGACAGCCATAATTTAAGGATCTGTGACCGGCAAGGATTAGAAATTAGATCCCTAATCCTAAAGACTCATTAAACCTATTTGCATCTAACTTACAAATTTCGTATAGATATTCAATAATCAATACACTGATAAATAAACTCGAACCCAAAATCACAACAGTAGACTTTTTCTTGACAAACTTTCTATGATTGAATCTTCCCTTAAGTAGAAGTTCAAGAATGGTATTCTATCCAACAGTAACATTAAAGTTAGCATGTTCAGACCTTAAGACCACCTACAAAACATTTCAACTAGCATTTTCATTCATAACATGCTGAGCTGAGAAATAAAGAAGACAAATTACCTCATATTCTAAACCAATTTGTGAAGCATCCCCATCACCAAAGCGTTCTGCAAGCCATTTGTTTGAAGTTGAATATTGCTTAGAAAATATATCTTTTTCATGCATAACTAATTATGATTGTAACTTATGAATCCTTGACTCCAGCTTAGGAACAAATAAACCAATTGAATGGCTAATCAAGTCAATACATAACTAACCCATTAACCACTGTTTTAGTCAGTTGTTACTAAACCTGACTAACTTTTGCCAACGCCCCAAATTGTTCTCCATATTTGGAAAATATATAAAAGATAAATCTCAGAAAAAATATAACCACTTGATGATTTAATTGACCACTTGAATGGACTAATTGTTCTGAAAGTAAATATTTTTACTTATCAATTTTTTTAATCATCCCATAAAAATCCACCACAAAAGTAGAAAAAGAAAGTTTAACAGAAAAGGAGAGCAAGGAGATACTGACCATCCAATCCAAATTGTGAAGTACTGTAAACCACACCCTCCATGGTATCTTGCAGGGTAATCTGCTCCCTTGAACTGACATGGTGATCAACATAGCTACTGTTCACAAATACATAATATCTCATTAATAAACCAAAAATTAAATATTCCACATTAACCGCATTGCATAAAATCATCATCTAAATTCCAGAACATAGACTAATTCTGACAAAACAAAACCACTGGAGGATGTGAAGCTTAAAACAAAATTATAGTTACTAAGAAAATTCAGCAGCAATCCAATTCCTTAAATCGGAGAAAACCATCATCAAATACTATCGAATGAATTAATGAACGAATTTAGATAAAACCAGTTGGATTAAGTACAAAAAGCTGCTATACTAAACAAGTAAACAACAAGGTAGAGACACAGAGATTCAACTTAGGCCATAATCAATTGCTTTTTAACTAACCCTTGAAACGTCTCATTATCAGGCAGTTCAAAATCATCAAGATCAAAAGTCTCGGGAAGAGTGATGGAATGATAAGGTGCAGTAGACTCTTCTGGTGGCAAATCAACTGCAGTGGACCGGAAAGCTTGCTTTACCTTAAGCAAAGCCTCGCTGCAGTCATCAAAAAGGTAATTCACCTTTCTAGAATATATCCTTACCACACCAAGCAGAAGATGACTTGACAAACGTAACGCAATTGGGACATCAGGAAAAAGAATTGAATCTGTTCATTCATAACAGTAGCAAAATAAATAATCCGAGACAATAACATGTTATCAAAAATATGCAATGACAAATACTGTACTGACATGGACAAAACATGAGGAAATGTTAGAGGTCATTCGTTTAAGCTTAAAAAGTGATTATAAAATATTTTAATAGAGAATTTTTATATAAATCAGAAGCAGTTTTGTGTATGGCTACAATTATAAAAAGTGTTTTTTTTTTTTTACATTCTCTCTGTCTTACTGGAGCTTTTTTTAGAGCATCTACATCCCTACAACCCTTCCAGGTTCCTTAAATGGTTCCCACCAATTGTTTTATATTTTCACACTTCCCCATCGTTTAAGCAACTCAACTTTATTTACTTTATCCCAACAAACTCTCAAAAGTTTCTTAAATGGAACCCACACTCTAATGTTTTACATGCTTTTCTCTCTCTTTCATTTTTTTGTCTTATTTAGCTTCTGTATAGAAACACAGCCTACATTGGCAACAAAATATAGCTTCTCATAAAACCTGGATTTCAACATCTGTCTTGTTAAAGTCCGACCACGTAAGTATATAACTATATAAGGGTCAAAGGCATAGTCACATGATGCGCGGTACTCTTGGGTACGTGTACTGCTAAGTAGTATGCAATACGTTACATGGTTAAATATATTGTATGTGTTGTATACTTAATCAATACACTATTTGGGTTCACGCTACGTTTTAATTGGTAAGTTCTATTTTTAATTTTTTTTTCTTATTATGTTATTTTATCCAATAGTGAATGATCTAAATTAAAACATCATAAATCCATGATTAAAAGATTAAAATTAGGCGAATAGATAAAGTCCAATACTTTTTTAATGAATGATCCGTCAAGAGCTCAATGCCGACCCGAGCCTTTTCCATTAAGCTCCTAGGTTTTCTTTTATCTCAGCCGTGCTGTGCCATTTTGCACATTAACACTGCTTAGGGTTTTTTTCCCTTCTCATGTGCAGCTCCGTTTCAGTTCCTCCTTAGGTTTTTTTTCTATTGCCTATACCCTGACGCAGTACCATTCTATAGCTCACCTCTCCTCCCTCCCTACACTGTAATGCAACGTTGTTCTGTGTTTGTTCATTGCTTGTCGTTTCTCTGGATCAAGCGTTCTAAATCGTGTTCCATCACATCACACACCAATTCGCAAACAAATCATGAATTGGTTGGTAGTTTGCACTTTGCAGGGGTGGGCAAATTGTGCAACTCTGTTCAAAAATGATCTTTTGTATGTCAAAAAAGCTGCTTTTTTTTTTAAACATAACAACAAGCAACATCTACTGTTGTTTTGAATTTGCTAAGAAGCTAAAAAAAAATCAATACAGTTTCTCATGAAAGCCGAATTTCAACCAGCTTCTGCTTTCTAATTAGAGTCATCCAGACACCTAAATACTCCATAAACAGCAGAAGCAATTCTTTTTTTTTTTTTTTTTTGAGTGAAGGGACACTTTGGTCCCTCAAGTTTTTCAACAGAGACACTTTAGTCCCTCAAGAAATTTAATTCATTTTTAGTCCCTCATGTTTTCCAAAATTACCAATTTAGTCCCTCATGTTTTCCAAAAGTAACAATTTAGTCCCTCAACGAAGTGGCTAACGGAAATTGGACAGGGACTAAAGTGTCCCTTCACTCTTTTTTTTTTTAAATAAAAAAACAAAACATTTTCTCAGTATTAGTAAATAACAAGCAGACTACCCTTGATTCCCAATTGAACAAAAATGACACAAGGTTTGAAATTGCCGGCAGCAACTGCACATGCAGATCATGAACCATATTATTAATCAAAAAATTAAATAATTTTATAAATAAACTGACCTACGGAGTGGCCAATGTCAGTGTCAGCGACTTGATTCTTGCGAAGCTTCCTCTCCAAATGTGCAGCTATCCATATTGTCCCTAGTGTCCCTTTCTTCGCCAATATAAACTGAGAATAAAACATTATTTCTATTTTTATATGTAAATTATTATTATAAATTAATTAAATATATCAAATTTGAAACCCTAATTGCTCCTCCTCTTCCTCGAATTTGAGAGCAAAGGAACTCGTAAATTGAAATAGAACATGGGCGAGCGAGAGAGAGAGAGAGAGAGAGATTGAAGGTTGGTTGAAGGGGGGAGGTACTGAGTGGAAGATGAAGGGTGAGAGTGTGTGTTACGTAAGAAGGTGGTAATAATGGTTGAAGAAGAAGAAAGAAGAAGAAAGTTGAATTATGGTTTTTCCCTCCTAATTTTAGAGAGCGAGAGAGAGAGAGAGAAGAAGAAGAAGAAGAAGAAGAAGAAGAAATTTGAATGATGAAGTAATAGTAAGTCGGGAGCTCATGTTTTGTTTGTTTTCATTTTCAAGGAACTGAGGGAGGGTCCACGTCTTAAGTTCAAAAGATGTCATTAGATATAAGTTACAAAATCACGTTAATTCTCGTTTTTATATTGAAAAAAAAAAAAGTAATGTAAATGATATTGGCATTTATCTCATATCCAAATATCTATGAAAGTCAGATGCTTCTTATACGACACGGATATGGGATACGTGAATTTTTGAAAATTTAAGTTACGATACGACATAAGATACATGAACACAAATTTATATATATGTATATAATAAAAATTTAAAAGAGAGATTATACATTGATAATTGTCATTGGTTAAAAATGATATTAGTACATAACTAATAATGATCACGATGTAGAGAAAATAGATAATACACCGTTAGTGTAAAGTTTTTGTTACATCATTAGTTCATCATTTACCATTTATTTGTATTACTTTTATTTGAAAGTCAACGACCATAAACACATGAATGGTGAATGATGAATTATTGGTGTAAAAAACTTTATACCGTTAGTACATACCTATTAATCTCCACAATTTAAAGGACATAAAGAAAGGGTTATTTAATTTTATTAAAAATATTGATTAAAAAGTTACTTTTTAAAAAATAATTATTAAAAAATTCAAAATAAAAAATGAAACAAGTATCTAAGAAGTATCGAGGAGTATCGGGAAGTATCTGAGAAGTATCCTAAAAGCATTTTTTAAAAAATAATTAAAATTAAATAAAAAATAATTGGATACTTTTAGGATACGTATCGGGAAGTATTGTACGGTATCGGTATCGGATACGTATACGACATGGGTATTTTTCCATTTTTGGAGTATCTGGGCTTCATAGCCAAACATGCATTCAAGAAACTTTTTTTTTTGTTTATCTTCTTCAGTGATATATTTATTTTATTTTATATTTTTCCCATTTCCAAAATTTTGCAATTTAGTCAAAAATAAGTTTTGCAATTTAGTTCAACATAAAAACTAGATCATTATAATTTAGTCCTTTTGTACTTTTAGACAAATTTTAAATTTTAAATTTTTTTTATGTAAAAAAAAAATTTCTTAAACTCATAACTCATCTTCACTTGTCAAAACCCACCGCCGTCTGCGCCATCGCGATCGCCACCACCACCGGTGGCACCGTCGCAGGCGCCGGTGGTGGTGGCGGTGGGTTTTGAGAAGTGAAGACGAGTTCTGGGTTTAAGAATTTTTTTTATATAAAAAAAATTAAAATTTATAATTTGTCTAAAAGTACAAACGGATTAAATTACAATAATCTAGTTTTTATGTTGGACTAAATTGCAAAACTTGATTTTGACTAATTTAAGTAATGATGTGGCATACATGTCTTAGGTAACAAGGTTTTATTGATTTAACAATAGGTTGCATAGCAACCATTCAATTTTTGATTGCATGGTAGTAACACCCTAATACTTATTTCTTAAGTTTATTTAAGATGACACGCAACATTGAGGAGAACGAAAATCGTAAACATTGGAGTTTGAGAATAAGAACTCAAATTTAATGCAATATGGAGCGGATTATGGACCAGAAGTGGATTTATGAACATTATTGCAACATAATCTAAATGGGGTTTAGTCTACAAACCCCAGTATTTATCTTACAACCCCCATTTTTCTAAATATTTCAAAATTATCCTTCTTATAACTTCCCTTCATTTCATCCCTTTAACTTCGGAAACCACAAACCCCAACCTCATTTACGTTATCTAACCTTTCATATTCCTTTCCCCAACCTTCTCCACCAACTTCCACCGCTTCCTCCATCGTCGTTCCCGATCGCCGCCGCCTCCACCGCCGTTTCCGCCTCGGCAATTCGTCTGTAAAGGTGAGAACTTTGTGTACCTTCTCCTCTGTTTTTTGCTTGATTTGGTGTTGGGTTTCATTTGTTCTTCTTCCTTCTCTGCTGCGTTTCATCTCTCTCTCTTCATTCGTTTTCATTTTTCTTTGTTGTGTTCTTCTAAATAAAATTAATTCCCATATTATATTTTCGGAAATATGAAATTCCCGAAAGCATGTGATCGGAATAAACTTAAGAACAAATACGAAAAAAATTCTGATACACCCTTCTCGAAATTTTAGAGAATTCCGACACTGACGAGTCGGAATGGTAACAGTAACGAAAAAAACGAAAAAACTTAACGACAGGGATGTGTGTTACCTGTTGTAATGTGCAATGAAACAACTTCTTCAGGAACGTTGGTGTGAACAAAATATATACCTCAATGAGTTTTTTGCTCTAGAGAAGAGTAGAAAGAGTAGAGAGAGATAGAAAGAGAGGGGTTTTGATGGAGAATGAAATGTTGCATGGGGTTATAGGGTTTTCTTGGGTGGAAGAAGATGAAAAGGTGGTGGGGTTTGGGGTTTGGGGTTTATGAAGGTGTAAGGTTTTGGGGTTTGTGGTTTTTCTTTTTCTTTTTCTTTTTTTTTTTGTTTTTTGAAATCATAAGGATAAACTGAACATTTCTTCATTAAAATAGGGTTTATGGATAAAAAGTGGTGTTTGTTGACTAATCCCCAATCTAAATCGGTCCATCAAATAATTGGGCCTGGAATGCAAATCGTAATACAATCACATAGTGCTAGATAAAATTTACCTATAAGAAGGCCAACTTGGAGGTGAAGTATCCTACAATTAAGAATGTGTTTTTTGACATGTCTTGTATTCTTGGTGAATTTGTCAAAATATATATAATTTCATTTTAGCAAAGTAATTTGGTTTGAATTTGATGATAAGTCCAACATATGAAGCCTTTAAATATTTTTCATTCGATTTCTATTTAAAATTAATCTCCATGTTCTTATTGATTTAAAGCTTAGTATAGTGTTTGCATCATCATTGTGATTTAAATATATTTTGATCACTCACTTGAAATGGGCTATTATTTCATAGTTTGGTTAAAGTATGGTAATGAACATCTTCTTAAACCCTAAAACAACACACAACGGTTAATAATGATGAACATCTTCAACCATCTCATGTTTTTTAGTTATTGTTAATGAGGTGTGCTATGAAATAATCTTTCTTCTTTGTCCCGTAATAAGCACATCCCTTTCACTATCACATTGATCTTTGACTCGCAAAGGATTCACAACTAAACCTTTCCATCAAATCTTTTTGCAACGAACAATCAACTCACGTTAGCATTTGATGCCAAAATCAAAGTGTTAAAATCGGATTAAACTAGCTGGCTGGACTAATTAAGTTGTGAATCAAATTATTTTTTGGTTAATTTGGCTTGGGCTTGATTAGACCGTGGCCTCATTGAGGTTTGACCGATTTTTAAAATTTATTGTTATTCACAAAATGCTCGTTAAATAAGTACTCCCTCTGTTTCACTTTAAGTGTCTTTTTAACATCAAAATTTTGTTTCAAAATAAGTGTCTTTCTACCAAATCTAGGCAACATTTAATACTGTTTTTCCTTATTTACCCTTACATTTAATGTTGTTTTAGTTTTGAAATTTGTAATACTAGTAATAATGCATTGACAAAATAAAAATATTATATAGGGACATTCTTGACAAAATACACATGAAACTTACAATAATCATCATAATCAACACTTTCTTAATCTATATGCAAAAGTCCAAAAAGACACTTAAAGTAAAACGGAGAGAGTAACAAAATTTTATCATTAAACCAGTAGTGTTGGTTGTAACAATGGACTTAATAATTGCACATATTTATTGCTCTATTAGTTAGTTTTACAAAAAGAAATATCTACTGTATTTTTCCATTTTGTATAATTGAGAATTCGCTACACCATCACACTTTTAACCAACACGTGTATTTATCAATAAATATGACTCCATCATATATATATAATTTTTTTGGCTTACATGGGAGGTCTGGGATTAAAACCCATGACCTGGGGAGGGAGAAATCTTAAGTGTCCCTGCAGTCACCAACTGGGCTGTCTTACGCGGACTACTTCATCATATTTTTGATTCGCTATTCGGTCTAACTTTAACAATACTAACTTAAAGGCTTATTGAAATTTTTAGTTTCTGAATTTAGGTGTCATATTGGAATTGGTCCTTAAACTTTTTTTCGATGCTTTGGGTCTCTGAATTTTGTTCAATTTTTAGAAATGATCATTCCGTTACTTAAATGATGATATAGCCAACGACATGTCACGTCATCACCGTAATAATATCGACGAGTGATGTGTTATGTAGATTCACGTGACACTATATCATTTAAAAATTATTAAAAGATTTGATTTTCTTTTAAAAAACAATTTTTAATTATTTTTAATAAATTTGAATTTTTTAAATTAAAAAATTCACGTGACATCATCTAGAAGATTACATATCGACTTGACGAATGTGACATGACATGTCTTCAATCATATCACCACTTAAGTGATGAAAAGACCATTGCCAAAATTTGAGCAAAGTTTAGAGACTCAAAACATCGAAATAAAAGTTTAAGGACCAATTCCAAAAGTGCACCTAAGTTCAGGGACTAATAACTTAAATAAGCCTAACTTAAATAATAAAAAAATTGTTTTCATGACTATACGTTTTACCTTAAAGTGTTTGCAATCTCGAAACTTATTTCCTTGGTTTGTTTTTTTACCAATATTTTGCACAATAATCTTTTCTTCATACAATCGACCAGAGACCAGTCACTTCTTGCATTGTCGGACAATGACTATGATTCCATTGAGGGCAACCCCTCCCCTTCCCAAATTTAAACTCATGAGAGGAGAGAATAAAGGTTCGAAATTGGTCTAATGGTCTTCGCGAACTCTCGATTTCATAATTTAGGAAAGAAGACTTTTCTTTAATGGTCATTATTCATCTTCGTTGCCATTGAGAGCAATTTTTTCAAGCAAATGGGAAATATGCATACCAGTTAGCTAATTTATAGCACGTTTGGTTCGGCGTTTATGTTCACGTAACGTACGTTTGGAAAAAAGCGGCCTCTTTGCAACTTACGCGTTTGCGGTTGAAGGCCACAAAACCAAACGCTCCCTTAGACGACTCATCAACAAAATAGATAAAAAGGATAAATATGGGGAAATAATATAAAAAACAAAATCAACTCAAATTTTTATATAAATGATCGAATTGAATAATAATAATAAGATAAAAGGAAAAAAAGTTTTATTTTTGAAAAAAATAAAGAAAATCACTTGTCAAATCTAGTAATTTTAATTTGTATAAAAAGAAATGATGTATTCATCCTCCTAGCAAAGTAGACTACACATTTTCCTAACTACGATAAGGGACATACGTCACTTGTAAACCAATCATTAACGAAAAAAGCATTAAATTTTAGTTTAGCGGATAGCCTCGTCCCCTATTACCAAGGTAAAAAACTAATCTTTCGGACTTAGTGAGGTTTGACCTCTTAGCTAGTGTTGTCATTAGGAATCTAACCCTGGTTCCCTCCTAAGATCGTAGTGTGTCGTTGTGCCTCTACCACTACATTAATACTCTTGTTGGTACTCCACGCGTTCCATAAGCTATGTTGTTTTGTCAACATTCTCTTGTCCCATACATGTTTTAGAAAATCAATACTCATTCATACATCTCTTTTCATCCATACCATCATTTATTATATTATAACTTTAAGTATTAACTTAACAAATGTATTATTTATCTTTAATAATTAATTAGGGACATTTCAATCAAACTACACCAAAATTTTAAAATATAATCCGTTTTTAATTCATAGGTGATTTTATGGTTCGCTTTCTGGACACACTAAGTAAAATAGAATACGATAGTTTGTCCTATGATGTTATTATCCAGAATTTGGTTATCGACAAGATAAGATAATATTATTATGTTGGGTTATCATATTATGCCTAGTGTATTTTCTATACGACAGAGAAAAACATGATAGTGAAGTTTTTTCGTCATACCCTTATACATTAACACTAATGCCCTCATCATCATCACGCTACAACCAATGTCACCACCTATCGTTATTTTGTGTGCACCAAACGCTGATTATGTTAAAAGTTATCTTGCTCGTATTTTATACTTCTTTCTATCTTATCATGTTTTGTCTTTATTATATCTTAATCATCAAACAAACCCTAAGAATTAGATATATTCAAATCTAAACTGGTCAAATGGATAATAGAAATTAAAAAAAAAAGATTAATAATGAATATGTTTGTATGAGGGAAAGTGGAAGTTGATCGGATTAGGTCATTTTTCGATTTTACTTTTCAAAGTCGATCCAAATCGGACAATATTTTATTACTGCCATGAAAATTTGCAAGGAGTTTAAGTCAAAATTTTACATACTATGCATAATTTTGCTTAAAAACGCATATGCGTATACAAACAAAAGAGCTCATTATTAGTGTACTATATAAAAATATGTATCACAACATTTTATTATCCACATGCCATATCCTTTAGAAAAAGTAGTTATATTTAAAAGATTTATTTGTCTTTAGTCTCTAAGAGTTGATAGTGTTTTGGTTTTGATTCCTACAATTTTTTTTTTCAAAAAAATATTGACTCATCTTTAATTGTTTCAAAAATTTGGTTTTAGTCATGCCGTTAACAAAAATCGTGGCTAACGAAACGTCACATCAACATACATGTGTTCAAGTATGTAGTGCGTGTCATGCCACCGGTGAAATGTCGTAGATGATTCAGACCCGAATAAGCAAAAAGGTCAAAACCCACTTTAGCTATCTTTATGTCTCGTAGAGAGAATCAGTGTTCAGCTGCCTATCGGTTTAAGGATATATTTGGTGAAAAAATAAAAAGTGAATGGACACTTTTGTCCCTCAAGTTTTTCGACAGGGACACTTTAGTCCCTTAAGAAATTTAATTCATTTTTAGTCCCCAAAGTTTTTCAAAAGTACCAATTTAGTCCCTGTCTTATTTCCGTTAGCCACTTCGTTGAGGGACTAAATTGGTACTTTTGGAAAACATGAGGGACTAAATTGATACTTTTGAAAAATATGGCGACTAAAAATTAATTAAATATCTTGAGGAACTAAAGTATCCTGTCGAAAAACTTGAGGGACCAAAGTGTCACTTCACTCAAAAATAAACGTTGTAAAGAAGCAAGTCGTGTTAATATGATTTGTAAGCTTTTAAAAAAAAAAATCAATTATTTCTGTTTCCTAAAAACATGTAAAGTGAAACTTAATTTGTTTTTTTTTTTTTAAATTTAAAAAGGAAAAAAAAAAAAAGAAAAGAAAAGAAAAAGACGAGGGAGGGGCATGAAGGTGAAGGAACCCGCAGGCGCAAGCAGCAGCACCCTCTCCCAACCCAACCCCCCTTCGCGGTTTGCACACACAACCCTCTCCTCTCCTCTTCTTCCCCCCCTCCAATCACATCCCTTTCCCATTTTACCCCCCTCTCATCTCCTCTTCTTCTTGCTTTCATGCTATTTAAATTAAATATGTTATTATAATTATTAGGTATTCTAACTTTTATTATTGTTATTCTCCCTGCGATTTATTATTATTTCTTTTTTTAATTGCCCATGTTTTGCACCTCAATTTTGATTGATTCTGTCCGTATTTTGTATTTTTCCATTAATATATGGGTCAAATTTCAGTTTTTACATTGCTGCTAAATTTTCTGAACTTAGATTTATTTGTCTGCTTTCTCTGTATTCTTTAACTTAGTAGCATTTGCATATATGTATACATATGTAAATGTTATAGAAAGATTGTCTTTTTATGTATGTGGGACTGTTTTTTTTTTTTTTTTTTGGGTAGGGGGGGAGATAATTATAGTGTATTGATGAACATAGTAGTTGTTATGTAACTCGGTTCGCTCATTAACCTTTCGTGCATACCGATGATCTTATCTGTCTTTTTACTTATTACCAGGGCTTGAGATTATTATACTGAATGGAAGGGTAATTTGGAGCGGGAGGAGGTGAGGGAAAAAAAAAACAGGAAGAGGAGGTCGAGGTATTATTCGTATTTGTTGGATTTACGTCCTGTAGAAATTTCTATCTAGATATCTATAAGATAAGTATCCCGAATGGCACAGCATTGTAATACAGAGACTTACCTCTAGTATTTTTAACACTCTATCACATAAGCTGGCCTTTGTTAGATCTATACTTTATTGGAAACTATTATAACCAGTTGTGGAGTATCTTTGGGCAAGGTTATCATTTTGATCTTGTAGTGAAATTTCTCTCGAGAAACAATTATGGAAAAAGAACTTGACATATTATACCATCAGGAATTAGGAATTACTCTTTTCCCGATGAAAGTCGAAGAATTTTGAGCATGTTTGCAAATTCTTCCGGTTATATCATCCCTTCATTGACTCTGCAGTGCATATTGGAAACTTGTGCTTTCAGGTACTCCCGGAAGTTTTGGTTGATTTGAATTGAGGGGCCAGTTGCTGATAGTTGGATACAGTTCTGCATGCTAGGAACATTCAACAGAGTTACTTCATAAGGTAGATATACCCTTTAGTTATTTTGGAACAACAAGTTATGTCACTAACATATACACACAAAGAGAGACATGTTGTGCCTTCAAGATTGGTTTGTTTATAGTTCTTTTATTTTCTGATCTTTTATTTTTCATATTAGGTGATTGAAAAAGGCCACAGTCCATAATGATCATTCGTTGTTGATTTGTTTCTACACACTGGCAATCCTTAGGACTGAGAGATGGCTATGTCTAATGATGACGAGAAAACTGAGGATTACCTTTTCAAGATTGTCTTAGTCGGTGATTCAGCTGTTGGGAAATCAAATTTGCTCGCAAGATTTGCCAGAGATGAGTTTTATCCTAATTCGAAATCAACTATAGGAGTAGAGTTCCAGACTCAGAAGATGGATATTAATGGAAAGGAAGTTAAAGCACAGATATGGGACACGGCTGGCCAGGAGAGGTTCAGAGCTGTTACATCTGCATATTATAGAGGGGCAGTTGGAGCACTTCTGGTGTATGACATTAGCAGGCGCCAAACGTTTGAAAGCATTGGCAGATGGCTCAACGAACTTCACAGTAATAATTACAATTATGATTTATGTTTGAATCCTTCTTTTTACCATCTTGAAGTTTTTCTTTTGCTTATTTTCTTTGCAAAATTAATGATTCAGCAAATTGTTAACTTGGCAATCAATTTGGTATTGGTACAATATAGGGGAACATTTATGACTCAGAAAGTTAGTGGCTATCTGGGACCTTTATGGCCCTACATTTAAATAAACAATATTATAGTTTTTCATTTTTTTTTCTTTCTGTTAAGGTGACTTTATCTTGCAAGTTCATGAAACATAATCTATTCAGATGTATCATGTTGATGTCAAACTCTAAATTGCATATGTTCATTGTTAGGTAAGGTACTTAGTTACTTCACCAAGCGTCAATAGTTTTAGTTTACACTTATTTGCTTTTGGATTTTTGAATATTATTATGTAGGTCTTCCTGTTTTTATAATCTAGTTACTGTTGATCAGCCACTTGTTTGTTAGTATTTTCCTTGCTTGAAAAAGATTTACTCACATTTATTTTTTAACAGCTCACTCTGACATGAACGTCGTCACCATACTCGTCGGTAACAAGTCAGATCTTAAGGATGCAAGGGAGGTGGCTACTGCTGAAGGCAAGTCCTTAGCAGAGGCACAGGGATTGTTCTTCATGGAGACATCAGCACTTGATTCATCAAATGTAGTAGCTGCTTTTGAAACAGTCGTGAAGGAGATCTATAGCATATTATTAAGCAGAAAAGTTATGACGTCTCAAGACCTCAAGGATCAGGATGCTACCTGGATTGAGAATGGAAAGACTGTTGTTATACAAGGGGATGGGGAACAAGAAGCACAAGTGGAGTCAAAAAAGGGTTGTTGTTCCTCTTAGGTTGTTGATACTATGTTGGCTCCAAAACTGTGTTCATTATGATTATTAAACCAAGCTTGAAAATGCCACTCGGTTACTGAAGACTTATTTTTTAATAAGATTTTGGTGTAGAAATTGTTGCACAGGAATGAAAGGGGAAAAAAATGTAGTGTCCATGAAAAGATGTCGCAAAAAGAAGCTGAAAAACTACTAATCAAGATGAGTCACTTAAAAAGTCCATATTTTTTATCAGTTGCCATAAATGATAAAGAGCACGCATCAATACCAATACGGGTATGGAATACGGTTTTTTTTTTTTTTTTTTTTTTTTTTAAATATTGATATGTCAATATAAATTCAAATTTTATATATAAATGAATATATACAAACAATATATAAATGAATAATTTTTGTGCTTATACATGATATAAGTGTCTTAAGATGAAAGATTGAATCTTAAAATAACTTGAGATATATGGATAAAAGATTGATTATGACTTATGAGTTGAATTTAGAATTATGGTGTAAGTGTGAAAAAGAAATTACAAATTCTTAGGCAAAATGACATATCCATTTCGAAAATATATGTACAAAGACATACTAGTTACAAGTACATAGGAGTTAATACATATACTAATACTCAATATGTACCCGTACATTCCCAATTTTGGAATACCCATATTTTAGAGGAGCACATACAATTATTCAAATATAAGATTAATTGGTATGCACTGACTTTGTAACGTTTTTTACACCATCAATCAATTATCTATCATTTATTAGTATTACTTTTATCTGAAAGTCAATGATCATAAACAAATGAATGGTGATGATGCACAAATAGCATAAAAAACCTTTACACTAATGATGCACCGACTATTTTCTCTTCAAATATTTATCTCCACTATTATTATAGATAGAAAATAAGTACTACTCCCTCATGTCCTTATTATAAGCACCCTTTTTGTGAGAGAGAAATGAGACTTATAATAAGGACCGGAGGGAGTAGTATTTTTCAAATTCAAATTTCAATAAGCCTTTTCTCCCGTAAAAGCTATTAGAATCGCAACCTACACTCGAGACAACATGTTTTTTGGTCAGTATCCCAAACGGGATTAGTCTCACCCAAATAGGGTTAAGACACCAAATAAATGACCTCTTGAAGATTTGAACTGATATATTGCAAAGTGTAAACTATGAAGTACAAAAAACTGGCACTCTGGCAGCATTCTTCAAGCCTCTCTAATGATGCTCACAATTCAAATAAATTTTTTTTTTTTTTTTTTTTTTTTTTTTTTTTTTTTTTTGTAATAACCCATCTTTGGCTAAGGTCACATATAACAGGAAACCTATTAAAATGATGGACTTCCATTATACAAAATTCCAAGCAAATAATGTGGTAACAAGTATCAGAATGTTTGTTACCCATTTTGTCAAAAAAGAAAAAAGAAAAAGAAAACCCAAAAGTAGCCAGCTTCTGCTGCAGTATCGCACACAGATCAGGGGAAATTTCCCGGTTCAATTGCTGCTTGTGTTGTTTAGTATGGTACAGTAATTTACATAATAAATTGAATAATGAATCTAATAAAAGTTGTTCGGCTTCTTGATGGCCTTGCATTTGCTTTCTCTGTACAGTTAAACCAGCTCCATGGTTAAAAGTTGGACTCCCTATGAAAACAAAACCAAACAGCAATTGCCATATATATATATATATATATATATATATATATCAGGATGCTAAAATCCATCAAGTTTTCGTTCTCCCACAAAATAAATAAGAAAATGTTACAAGCACTCACACATCAACTGCTGCTTTTTAAGGGCTATGCAATTTCTGTAGCTTGTCAACCACATCGTAAGAACTGCTAAGACGTTGGAAATCAGATCGGCGTAGTACACTACTTCCTGGGATATCATCACTGGAGCTGTTTGTTTGGTTTTTCTTGGCTGAATAGCAGTGGTGAACTCGGACTCGGTGATTTCTTGTCTCGGTGGTGTAATTGGCATGCACCTTAACAAGCAATATAGCTTCCATGTCTCTGGAGTCTTCACACCAAGAGTTTTGCACTACACCATCAACAAACTCTTCCAGGGTTTGAAATTCCTCATGATGCACCGATACCTCAACAATATGATCTGGTCGTATTATACCAGCTGCAGGACTTACCTGAATCATGAATGTGCAGGTTATTAACTTATGGAGCATTACATAGGATAGATGCCTTGTCTGAAGCAAAACAAAAAAATAAAAACTTGATGATGCTCCACATAAAGAACTCTGCTCTAGGACTCACATGTTTGTACTGAATCCAATTACTGGAGCCAGTTTTTTCTAGGGGTGTTAGAATGTTATGTGCTGTATCTGTATTATGATTAATGCAGGTAGGAATAGAATATTCCTCTTCTAGTTAAAATATTCTATAATTAGACAGTTAGGTTGCATGTGCTGTTCAGTAAGATTTTGGTTCCCTTTCTCAAGGATTTAAGTAGCAGACTGTACTCTTGATTCAGCCGCAACATCTCAGTTGCCCGGCTGCCTAACCGCATAACACCGTGATTGTGGATCACATTGTCCCGCAACGGCTAATTACTACCAGAATTTAGAACCTTGATCTTTCACATTGATTATTCAAAATATCAAAACAATTTTTTTAAAAAATACCTGTGATAGCAAAAACACTATCCGGTTCTTGGGTCAGGGTCTGTCAGTGATAATACGGTTATTACTTATTACTTATTAGCCTTATTGTTAAGGGGCTTGGGATGGTACTAGCAGTGGTAGTACTTACCCTATTTATCAGTGAAAAACACGGGCTAAAATACGGGTATTAGGTTAAGGACATACCTGCATTGTGGGTGTTTTGGTGGAGGCAGTTGCCCCCACTAGGAGTTTAACTTAATACTACGATATATATTATGTATAAAAATTGCTACCACAGTGTAATAGTAATATATGTTATTTTTTAATGCTACATATTTATTTCCGTGTGCCCGAACAAATTAAAATTTCTGGGTCACTCTATGTTGGTGTTTTGTACAGCATTATCATATAATACTCATATCTTCAATTTACCATTGACATTTTATCACTATGGCATGGTAGCCACCTTGTTTCTTTTCTGTCACTTTTTTTCCCCAAATAGAAGAATAGGGTAATAGAAACAAACAAATCCAGTTCCGGTTATAAAAATAAAAAAATAATAATAAAAAAAAAAAACAAACAAACAAAACAAAACCAAACAAAACAAACAAACAAACAAAGAATAATATGCTAAAAGAAACTTCAGTAACCAACAATATTTCATTAAAAAGTTTATTCGAAATAAAGAATATCACCTCAAGCCACCTTGGGAAGCCAAAGGAACCTCTCAATTGATGGTTAGATGCCTTCTGACCCTCCATAACAGTACACTGACCTTCACAAATTATTTGGAACAAAGCATTGTCTTCTGCACATTTATTTGTAATACGCAAAATTAATGTGTCCTGGTTTTGAAGGATTATGTTGTTTGTACTAATGATAGTTTCAGGAATCTTGCATAATTCTTTTAGAAGAGATTTAATTTTCTCATTTGACTCAAGAATCTCTCTAAACTCCTGTCTCCGGATTGACTCATCTACTCGGGCAATATCTGTTGAAAATATGCAGCGCACAGGCTTGTGATCACTATCTGTGACATCCATGCAGGCCTCATACCTATATGTGAGATGCCGTTAACGGAAACATAAATTGAAAGAAAAAGGTAGTACTTCTAGTCATATGCTTTTATGAAATATTTAAGAGATTAATGCCAAGTGGCTAGAAATAAAAATTGAGTATTTGACAGAATTTGTCATGAGTGGTAATTGGATAAGTCATAGTAGTCGGGATCACTCACTCATTCAAGAGTCAAACGTAATGCCAACTCATTCTAGCAAAGTTTATTTGGCTATCTAGTATTTCTCTATTTTAGAACATCTAACATTCAATGTTGATTTTCTTGGCATGTCTCATTCATATAATAAAAAAGACACCTTATTGATTAGTGGATAACAACCAAAGCCTTTTCCCGCTAGGTGGTTTAGGCTACATGGATCCAATGACAAATAGAACTAAATGTATAAACCGGAGAACTCACTGTAATACTGAAGAGACAACTGGACACTCTAAACTGCAGTCAGCCACCAAAGAAGAGCGACAATCGCGATACAAAATTCTGTCACACCAGGCAGGGATGCGTTTCTTTTCACCAGAATCATACCCTTCAAAGAAACAATTCATACAAATCTGAAACCATACCCTTTTTTATTTCAAGAAAAAAAAAAGAAAGACTATAACAAATACAAATTCCACTGTAACCCCAGAAAAACAAGTTAATCCAATTTATTTTACAGTGAAAGTACAAACCTGATAAACCAACTTGATGTCGTTCAAACTTGTATGTGGGAGGAAATGTTATAATCGCTTCACGCATTCCTTGGAAGACATTCCCAGCTTCCATTTCTGCTCGAAGCTGATCTCTTTCTCTGAGCCAATCAAAACACCTTTGAGAAACAAAATCCCTTGCCTCGTCATATGAAATGCCGTCAAGACGATAGTTTAAATCACCAAGAAATACAACCATCTCTGCCTCCGATAACTCAGGCAATGCTTCTGCAGACTACGAACCCAATCTCAAGGATCAATACTTCATCGAACTCTCTGAGTGCATAATGAATTACTTAAAGGAATAATAAAGTAGGCAGCATGTACATACATTTGTAACACGAAAGGTCGGAACAGAAGATGAAGTGCTAGCTGCAACAGAAAGGACCAATGGCAAGCCAGATCTATAAACAGGCAGAATAAATAAATGGATAAGGTAAGTAAGAAAAACATGAATAGGGACAGCATGTTACCAGCCCCAGCATTCGAGAGGTTTGTTGGCCGGCTGAAGGACATTGTTCGGTATACATGATCAAAATCTGCATTGCGACGACTTACTGCATCTAAATGTGCAGCAAAGTGACAATTAACAAAGCACATTATCCGATCATACACTCTAATCCTCAAGGCAACAGCTCCCTGGATAGACAATCATTTCCCATGTCAATGGTCACAGCAACTTAAACTGACAACTAAAAAGTCTAAAATATAATATTTTCTGGTGTTCTTTGATAATTTCCCATTTTTTTCCTTCATTAATTTTATTTCTTTGATAAAATCAGAGAAAATTTCTGGTGTTCTTTGCCTCTCTCTGTTATTCTGTACTCGTGTTTCAGTCTCTCCGTTCTTAAGTTTTTCATAGCTCTTTTCTTTTATTGGATGTATTCAATATGGCAGAATTATAGTGTCGTGGAGTTTTGTGCACTGGCCAGTGGCCACCCTATGTCATTGACAACACTGGTGTATTGTTGAATGGGTGGTTTTCAAAATATATCTTTTTTACAAGAAAAAGAATATAACCAGAAGAGAAGATAAAATTAAAAAAAGAAGAGGATAATAAGATTGCATTGCAGCATTTAATGTCATAACAAAAATACAAATACTTCTTATATCTAAGAGAAGATTTATTAGAGACTATTTTCCAAACAAATATGACTACAAGAGAAGTTTTCCGTTACATGAAATTTGAGACGAGGTCTGCAATTAATCTTACACAGGATGTCTCTCAGCAGACACACTTAGAGAGAATCCGTGAAGTTTTAATGATTATGAGACGTTTTACTTCCAGAACACACAAGAGCAAAAATCGTGATGGCCTTTCATTATCAAGTCGTAGAATAAAGACCCACATGTTTATTTTTAGACAAGATTAAGATTGAAGCACATCATTAAATCTAGTAGAGAATCTAAAAAGTGTCATATTTGAATTCATGAACGACTTAAAATTTTAATAATCATGAAAGAAAAATTGTCAGATCTTAACATATTCTTTGTTAACAAAACATATAAAGAAACACGAGAAACTAATTCAAACTAATATACAAAGCAAAAACAGCATAGCAGACAGTGCAGAGCTACCTTATTGCCAATAGCACGTCCAAAGCCACATGGAACTGCTGCCACATCAACATCCCCAACATGGAATCTAATGCTGGTTTTAACCCTGAAGAAGAAAAAATCAACTACTATTAGGTGAAAGAGACCAGCAAGGAAAAGAATTTAAATAACAACCATGTACATTCAAATTGAAAAGGGGCAGGGGATGATAGTTGATTTCAGGATAGGAGCCCAACCTTTAGTGATCCATATCCATATATTTCAAACCTAGATAACATGTAGAAAAGTGGGAAGGAAAGAAGACAATATGATCTGGGCATATTCAAATTGTTATAATTCAACAGACATCATTTTGCATTATATAACACATAATAGTTTGACAAACTAAAGGCCTCATCAGCTCACTTGGTTTCCTACTTATAGATACTCACCATGCAGCAATGACCAAGCCTGCAAGTTGCCTGGATCCAATACGTTCAAAAGTTGAACCTTCATCCAATGTTTTGTCTATCATATCCAACCACCACTGCCCAGCAGAACTTCCCTCTAGTCCTACCTATATGTGTTTGAGAGATGGAGGTCAGAGGAGGGTAGTGAACGAGAACAGTTGGGAGAATTTATTGATGGCTTGCATGAATAGTTCTTGTTATCTATGTCCAAAGTATTTAGTAAATTCAGAAGTATTAAAAGCTAGATCGCAGAAAGGACAACTAAACATAACTTGTAACAAGAGTTATATAGCATCACTTTGCTTAAAAGTTAAGACTAATAAAGTTGTTACTTGTCTGTTTATAAGAAAGATATACTGATGTTTTAGTATATACAGAAAGCATGAGAACTAACAGTTTCTTTAGCTGCGGACATTGCAAGAAATCCAGCACCCATTTCAACCTCTTGCAACCCAACAACAACTAGACCAACATCTGAGGCCACAGAACCTAGCCACGACATAAGGGAATCTTGAGATGCTTTTCCTTGTCCAACATTCCAAGTGCCAGTCAATATTTTTACATTTTCTATTTTAGAATATAAAAATTCTTTGCCACCCAATTCTGAACGCAAGATGCTATCAAGAGGTCCTGGGGAAGTGATGTTCCACCCACGTATGCCACCATGGTTGGCTAACGCAAACATGTAACCAGCTCCAACTGTCATTTTCACAATTGGGCTGGTATGAGCCACCCATCTCCCAATCAGACTACCATTGAGGTCCAACACCTGCACAGTTCCAGTTACATAGCCTACCCAAATTCGCATGCCAAAAGTACAAAAACATTGAACAGCAAATGGATGGTAAAGAAAATCTTGTAGGCGATTGCCATTTCCATCCCACTGTACCAGCAAGCCACTTGAATGCCCTGTCCAAATCATTCCATCTATTGTTACCACTAGTGCTTCAGTTCTCCGGTTATCATCCCCAAAGCCACCCTTCGCTGCAGCTCGACGAACAGCATCTGCTGCCCCCATTATGGCATTGCGTGAGCGCTGAAAGAACCCAACAGAACCTTGTGTTTTGTCTTTCTTAGAACTCAAAATAAGCTCAACTGAAAAGTCTTGGACTGATGACATGTCCGCCCGATTCTCAATCTGGCCATCTGCATTGAAAACTTTCAGTAACTCCCTTGTACGAGCATCCCTGTACATTAACAAGCACCAGGATACATTAAATTAAAAATTCACATGCACGCGGACATGACGAGCTGTATCTACGCACAAATTATGCACAGAGCAAAAAGTGCAAATGACACATGCAGGATTCAGGATGAAGTTCCATATATGAATGTAAAGAATTGACGAATATCCAAGCTGCCGTATATTGGATATGCTTAAAGGTGAAATTTCAAAACCATGAGCCCCACACCTACTAACTTCTAGCTTATTTCTAAGGACGTATAGCATAGAACCAAATACCAATATCTTGTTATCAGCAAGATGCAAGCCGATCATAGGAAATAGCTGATTTGTAGATCAGAACAAATATAAAACCGTGACTCAAATATTTACTTTAATAAACAGATCGCCAACCAAAGAAATTAGCATTTCAAATAGCATGTCATGGACCAAGTCTCCTAAAATCTTGAGTTATAACGGTGGATGCTGAAGAATGGTTTTATGTCTCTAACACAAACCTCACAAGCAAAAGCCCTTCGGGCTTGAAGAGTAGAAAATGCATATGCCATATCCAATTTTACCTTGTAACAAAATTTTACTTAATTAAGAAAAAAGTAAGCTGCAAGGATCAAACTCCTAACCACTTCACCACATGAGTCTTTGATACCAAAGAGATGACCTAATAAACAGAACCCCTTTGGTGTAAATTTGTAAGTGCGTAACATTATATACAAATTACAATAATTTATTTATGGTGTAGCTCAAGGTCTACTACAAGACGAGTAGACGACACACTATATACAGCAATAGTACAACTACCATCATGCTCAACTGGGCTTGTAGAACATTATCCGGGATACATATTCTACAGCCATTTGTCATTTCAAACTAATGATGCATACTTCAGATAGTATAAGCAAAAAAATACAGGGGACAATTACAGAAAAAGAACAAGTGGTAAAAATTACAATCATTTTACGAAAAATTAACCGCCTAACTTGCTCATGGTTATTTAAAACAGCAAGCGGTTACTCAATAACCATTACTTTTCCATTGTTAACCAGTAATTATCCCAAAGCACAATCAGCTTTTCAGATTGCACATCCATAGTGGAACAATAACAATTTTTAAAGTTTAATACTTGGGGTGTACAAGTCAAAAAGTATATCTATGAATTTAAAAAGAACTCTCTGACGGCAGTGGCACTGCTCATAATATAATGACATACTAACAATGTATATATTTCACTATAGTATCTTTCTTCCAAGAATGAGTTGCGAGTGAGCGCAAGATAGGAAAATTATTAATTATTAAAATTAGGAATTTCTTAACCTCAGCCCTTAAGGCTGAGGATAAGAGCCTTAAAAAAGTATTTTTGTATTGAAAAAATAAATGTTTAATACTTTAAAAGTTAGTGGGTTAGTTTTCCAAGACTTTTTTTCTACTTTTTTACTTCTTATCCTCAGCCCTTAGGGCCGAGGTTAAGCAAACCCTTAAAATTATACTTGAATCCTTGAAAGAATAGATATAAAGGATTAGTTAAATGGATCGATGTTCAATACTAACATCAAGGGAAACTAGGAGAGGAAATCTTACCACAAAGCAAAGAAAAAGTAACCAGCACTCCACACTTTTGCTCTTGAATGATCAGATGCTAAGTACTTTATATCTGAAGTTAGCATGTTGTTGAAGCCATTTGTAGACAGTTGGCTCCTCAAGTCAACATAGGACCTCTCCACAGATATCACGGCCGTGTGCCTTTCATCCTTTGTCAGGTGAATAGATTTCTCAATAGCCTCCCAAGGCCATATCTTTATAGCTCCTCCTTCCGAACCCGACCACAGATCCCCTGAATCAAATTAACAACAAAAGGTGAGGAGGGAAAAATAAAAAGAACAACGTATGACAACAAGCATGTGAATCAAGATATGAAAACCTCGCCCACCACCAATTCATGAGATTATTTCATATCAATAATTTTAGTAAATTGTCATGTGTGGAATGATATTATAAAAGCAAAGCAGTGGAGTTAATAATGAAGAATGAAGGATCACCATAAGAGGTGAAGGTAAGGGAAAGAACAGGCCCACGGTGAGCCTGCCAAGACAAGCTTTCCTTGAAGTGAGTCCTCCAGTTCTTATCATCCAAACTCCGATCATCCATCTGCCAGCACCTACACCATGTTGGATTCGATTATTTTGGCGGCAATAATTGCTTTAAAAAAATAAGTAAAAATCATCACTTTATTCTCTGAAAACTGAAATTATAACTATAAGCATTGGCCATATCATTCTCTAACTTTATAAAATTAACGAATTAGTCTCTGAAAATGTTGTATTTAGTTCAAATTAGAACCAATTTGACAGAACATGATTTACACGAGGGACCAACATGGCCAGTGCTTACAATTTCAAGAGCTAATATGATAACTTCCTAAGGTTGGGAACTATAATACGATCCTTGCTTTAAAGTTTTAGGGACCAAACAAGGGTTTACTAAAAAAAACAAAAACAAAAGTTCTCTCACCAGTCACCAGAGCGACTTAGGGGGCATTTGGATGCATATTTGGATTTTATGATAACAGCTTATGAAAATAAACTTGTAAAAGTAAATAATGACATTTCTATAAGCTTTTTTCTAGCTGACTTCTATAAGCTTATTGGAGAAAAAATGGCGGCCCGGTGCGCAAGACTCCTCTTAGTGAGATCTGGCAAGGATTGATTTGCATAGCCTAATCCCACAACTAGAGATATTGTTTCCAGGATTTGAGCATGTGATCAACAACCTTAATTAAGCTCATAAGATAAGTTTATAGGATAAGCACTTGATTAGGTTATTTTACTAGACGCGACCTTAGATAATAAAATAGGGTGATTACTAGTATAGGAAAAATAATCATAAGTGCACATTCTTCCGTCTCTCAAGAATACAAAAACCTACATTTTCCCATGATTTCTCACTATATTTGGCTTCTTAACATGTGCTCTAAGGGCACATGCTAGCATCTTCCTATAAAACAAGCAAATCCAAGCAAGCACCTAATCTTTCCATCTTTATATCCCCTCCAAAGTTTCGTAAAAAAAAAATAAAAAAACAAAAACAAAAGCTCCGTCACTAAGTGGGAATTTCAAAGAGCTCATACAGAGCATAGTTCGACTTATCTTATCGTAGGTGTTTTAGAGTACTTATCTAAATAGCATAGGACCTTACCATAACTTTTTTCACCTTACTTCAACATGCATATATAAGAAAAACCCATGAATTAAGCTAAAACACTATAGACTGATAACTGATAAATGCTTAATTAAGTTATTTAACCAAAAACACCCTAAAATATTTAACTAATGAACTAGTCAAGTAGCTTACTTAAAGTACTAGAGGTAGCTTATAAGTAGTTTATAAGCTTGGGGGCTTATGTCATTTCACACAAACCAACTATCATGTCGGTCCCCAAGAGCTAGCTCAGTTGGTAGAGCTACAAGACACGAAACATTGAAACCAGGGTTCAAATCTTGTTGACAACGTCATAATATTTGCCTATCAACAAAAAAAAATGAAAAAAAAAAAAAAACTATCATATCGACTGATTAAGCTTAACAGTTCCAATTCAATTAGCTAGCTTACCAGCTCTCAGCTCCTAGTGGCTTATATATACTACTACTTCAGTTACTAGTTTATAAGCTAGTTGTGCCAAAACGAGTCAAACTAAGTCTTAATTGAGTTATTCAACCAAAATCACCATAAAATATTTAAATTCACCTAATCTTGCCGTCTTTATGCCCGCTATACACCAATCGACTCCCCTCGTCGGAAACCAAACACAGCGCCGGCGAAGTCCACACCGATTCCCAAAACGGCGCCGTCTCTTCATCCCCGCTCCTAAAACCAACACTCTCATCTCCTCCTCCGTTACCATTACACCACGACGAGTACAAATCCTTGAAATTCCAAAACCTAACCCCGCACTCACTCGCAGCCCACAACTGAGACTCGGTGCCAACAATGTTCCTCAAGAATCTCCCAATCTGAGTCTCCCTCAGCGGGTGGGGCCGCAATTCAAGCCCCGGGGGCCGAGCAGGGTGGACCGCCGCGCGGGGTGGTAGTTTGAAGATTCCGGCGCCGCCGCCTCTGGCGACGAACTCAGGCAACGATCCCGGACGGGGAATAGAGCGGTGAGGGTGGTGGTCGGAGGAGAGCTTGCGGTCGAGGAATTGGAGCATGCAGTCGAGGCGGCGGTTGGTGGAGTGGATGGAAGAGGAGGGTGAAACGGCGTCGTTGGTGTCTTCGTCGGAAGAGGAAGAAGGTAAGTAGATGGAAGAGTGGTTAGGGGGAGTTTGATGAGTGTAGTAATAAGATGGCGATGATGAAGCGACGTCGTTTTGGTCGAGGAATGGATCCATTTGGTGGTGGAATTACGGTTATTGATTGAAGTGGTGGGAAGAAGATCGGAACGGAAGAAACGGAGGGAATCTAAAGGGAGAGAGAGAGAGAGAGAGAGGACTTGGAATGGTATAAGAGAGAGAGAGTGAGAGAGTGGGGATAAAGTGGGGAGTTTGGAGAATTTGGACAAACAAACATTACACTGCATTGTTGTAGCTGAGACAGGTGTTCACTTGTTTGTTCCCAACTAGCTTTACTGTTTCTAGAAAAACATTTTTCTTTCTTTGATGCTACTCCGGTTTTATGTATAGGACATATTTAACCGTATTTCCCGGATCAAGGAAAGTAGTTAGTTTTGTGAATTTTATAAGAATATATCGTATCATTACAATTTTAACTTTTCCACTTTACTTGAAAAGTTCACATTCATTAATGAATAACAAAAAAACATTATTAGTCAAAGCATTTAATAAGGACAAAAAAGAGAAAAAACAATTGTAATGATGCATAAAAAATATAAAGTGTCATATATATAGAACCAAAGATTTCTTCTAGAATGTGTCATATATATATATATATATATATATATATATATATATATATATATATAGGACGAGAGAGAGTAATAACAATGTTAAACTACTCATTTGATTATTTATCTTATTTTTCAATTTCAAATTGGTCCCTTATGTTTTTTTTTGTTTCATATTGGTCCCTTATTTTTCTTTTCGCTGTCAATTTGGTCTCAGAATCACTGTTCATCCTATGTGGACCAATATGTAATGGACAGGTATCACTTTCTCTCTGCAACAATAAATACGTGAACCAATACAATATTGACACCACGTAGGATGAACAGTGATTTTGGGACCAAATTGACAGAGAAAAGAAACATAAGAGACCAATATGAAACGAAAAAAAGATAAAGGACCAATTTGAAATTGAAAAATAAGATAAGGTACCAAATGAGTAATTTAGCCTAATAATAATAATAATAATAAAAACAAAATAAGGTTCCTCCTTGAACCAGGAGGAAAACTTATATCCTTAAATTAGTAATATTTTGACACATGGGCAAAAATTAAAAACAAATAAAAATAAAAATAAAAGAGAGAAAAGCAAAAGAAAGAAGATGGAAGCACAAGCCCCTGAAATAGATCACCGAGTTAGAGACTAGGGTATCATATCATCATAGCCATCACGCACCGCCACTCTTAGAAACCTATGATTGAAAATAAATAGAATAATATGATATTTTTTGGACAAGAATCCTATTTCTTCTTTGTGAAAGGTATCAAGAAGTCAATAAGGATGATATTTTAACGAAAACAGGTTTGTCAGGGGCTTGCAATGAAGGATCCGTTCAAAGCTTAATTAATTTTGCCAAAAAAGTAAAACCATACAGATTGATCTCAAGGCGACAAAGTAATTTTTGCTCAAGTTAAAAAAAAACAAAAAAAAAAACAGGCATAATAAATAAACAAAATCAGAAGTTAAAATCACAAATTGTTTTACAGACATGCTGGAGATTCCATATTGAATTGAAGGAGTGGTTCAAACTCGACCAATTGACATATGAGGCATTGCAGGAAGTGTTACAAATAGATTGGTAATGGGTGTTGTTTGTACAGCCATGGAACTTGTCAAACAGAAAACACCCAAATAATGGAAAAAATAACAAAGGAGAGTGATGGTGGCGGTGGCCGGTGGTGATGGTGGTGACGTTCGCGTTTCTCTTTCTGTTGTTTGCGTTTCCTTCTTTTTTCCTTTTCTTTTTTGCATTTTTTTTTAATTTTTTTTTTGTTTTTAACTTTTTGTCCATGTGTCAGAATATTACTGGTTTAAGGATATAAGTTTTCCCCCTGGTTCAAGGAGGAAACTTATTCTGATAAAAAAATTACTTTACCTTTTTGGTTGTGGGTAGAGGTTGTAATAATTTGTGTGACTCGAACGTGTTCTGGTTGATCTAGTTTGAGTTCGGGTCAGAATTGTGTTATTCGTGTAATGTGAAAAAGGCACGAGCAAAATTCGTAACTCTAATTTATTGTCAAGGTCTTATGCTTTTGCATGCTTATTTAGGTTAAGTTGATCGTGTCGAGCTTTTTCTTAAGTTCTACTTAGTTAGTAATGACAATTTGTGCTACCTTATCGATTTAGGGCTAACCTAGTTCGAGTTCATTCCATAACACCGTGTCGTGCCTAAAAATTAAGGCTATAATTCTTTTCCAAATTTCTTGTTCGGGCTTTATGTTTTTGTAGGTTTATTCGGATCAAATGGATCATGCCGGGGTTTTTTAGTCGAATCTAGTTGTGTGTAAAGGTAACAATTCATGTTATTCGATCGAGTTCAGACCATAACCATGCTGTGGCAAAAGAAACGAGTAAAATTTGTGCTCCCAATTTATTGTCAATGCCCTACATTTTTGTCAGGCTTTTTTGCTTGTTCTTTATTCTATTCGGTCGTGTATCATGCTGTGTCAAAAAAATGCAAGTATAATTCATGCTAAAAAATTATTGTATAAACTCTACATTTTTTTTACTTGTTCGAGCCAACCCTATCGCTAAAGATTAATACATTCTCAAGATATAAAGATGTTGTGAAAAATATATATATAAAGAAGATAAAGATGAATTCCTTTTTTTATATTAAAGAATAATTCTTCTTCTGATGCTTATTAATATAAAATTCTTATGGGAAATTTATAAAAATTAACTTAATATTATTAGTGGTATTAAAATTAAAATATTTGGTATATTTTTTCTAAAATTAATCTTATAACTATTATTGAATTTTAAAAAATGTCGAGTAAATAAAATATTCATGAAAAAAATACTCACTCCAATCTTAAATGTAAGCTTCTTTTGAAGACTCTCTTTTCTTTAATATAAGCCTCATTTTCAATTTATAGGTGTATACCAACCGGTCCCCGAATCTGGTTTATCCAGAATCCGACTCATCCGATTCGACCCAACTGAGTTCGCACTAAGCGGTAGGGGTCTCCCAGCGGGGTTGCTCCATTTCCAAATTCTAATGGCATTAATTATTTTTTTCACAAATACCCTTATTTTACTTAATACTTTTTAGATTTCCAGTAATAATTACAAGGAGATTACTTTTAAAAAGGTATACCACATATTTACATTTTCATTACTAACTTTTAGTATTGAAAATTAACTTTCTTTTAAAATGTGAAAATTAGTAAAAAAAAATCACATGTTTTTATTTTATTATTTTTATATATAGATAGTAAATAGATTTTACGTATAGATAGTAAATAGATTTTACGTATAGATAGTAAATAGATAGTAGATATGGAAAACAAATCACATGTTTTTATTTTATTAATTTTTTTTTAAAATATAAAAGAGTTCATAGTCAAATAGGTCCCTGAAAGATACCTGTGGAATCAGTTAGGTCCCTGAAAGATTTGTGGAATATCTTAAACCCCTCAAAGATCATTTTGGCGTCACATTAGTCCCCCCATTCAATTTCGTCAGGATGGACCTGATGTATTTCTACGTGACACGTTAAATGCTTTGTCGGCCCCAATGCGATGTTGGAATGTTAAGAAGGTGTCACGTTTGGGCCAACAAAACATTTAAAGTGTCACATAGGGTTCCGTTTGGTCACTCATGGAGGGGCTAATGTGATGCCAAATTGATCTTTGAATTATTTAAGAGATTCCACAAATCTTTCAGAGACATAACTGATTCCAAAATGAACTTTAGGGGGTTTAAGAGATTCCACTAATCTTTTATGGACCTAACTGATTCCACGGGTATCTTTCAGGGACCTATGTGACTATTAACTCAATATAAAATCACATGTGATTTTTTTTCCATATCTACTATCTATATATAAAAAAATCGACTCTAGACAACACGTTTGTCGGAAAGATTTTCGAGACATTACATAGGACACCTTCTAGAAAAATCTTTGATCTTATATATAGGGCACTTTATATTTCCTATGCATCATTAATTATTTTTTCTCTTTTTTGCCCTTATTAAATGCTTTGACTAACTATGTTTTTTTGTTATTCATTAATGAATGTGAACTTTCCAAGTAAAGTGGATGAACTAAAATTGTAATGTTATATTCTCATAAAATTCACAAAACTAACCACTTTTCTTGGTCCGGGAAACACGGTTAAGTATGCCCTGTATATAGGACCGGAGAGAGTAACATTTAATTATTTTTTTCCACTAACACCCCTATAAAGTCAACACTTTTTAGAGTTCCAATGATAATTATAGGGGTAGTTTTGAAAAAGTATATCAAATTTTCATATTTCCAATGTCACTAACAAATTTATCCACTCTCCTTAGTGAAGCTGAAAACCCAAAAGAATCTTATAAATAACACATGAGAAAATAGTATAAAATAATAACAAATGTCCTTTATGAGCGTGATGTTTGTCTCTTTACTCTTATGAAAAGGAAGTCATGAATGAGGCACATGACAACATATTATAAAAATATTTCTGCCAAAATATTCATCACACGTGGATTTTTTTCCCAAATAATAATCATTCCGATTTATATAAGGTTTTGTAAAAAAATAAAATGGCTTATTTATATCTTTAGTCGCTGAAAATTGACAATGTTTTAGTTTTAATTCCCATAAGTTTTTTTTAACATTAAATCATCCTTGATTGTTTTAAAAATTTGGTTTAGTTCTGTTATGGGGAAAAATTCGTTAAATGACGTGGATGATCCGGACATGCAGGTGCAAAAGGGCGAAAGCGCAATTCACAATAAGTATTGGAAATCTAAAAAAATATTAAATGAATTATGGTGTTTATGGAAAAAAGTACTCCCTCCGTTCCATATTATCTGTCACTTTAGCATTTTTAACTTGTTCCAAATTATTTGTCGCTTTAGGAATTCGAGGATGTATTAATTGATTTTTTCCGCCTTTAACCTTGCATTTAATGTGTTGAAATATGTGAAACGGGTGATAATTAATGTACTTTGAGGGTATTATAGTAAAGTTATTTAATAATTCTCTTGAAAATTGAAATATTAAATGACTTTCTTAATATGTGTGAAATTGCTAAAGTGACAGTTAAATTGGAAAGGAGGGAGTAATTAATTGTTATTGAAAATTGGTATAAGGTTTTATAGATAGGGACATAATAAAAATGTCAAAAAGATTTTAGAGACATAAATAGGGATGACAATTAGACCCGGACCCGCAGGTAATATCCGCAACGGGTCCGGGTCCAAAAAAGAGACCCGTGGGTTCAAAGAATGGACCCGTCTGGGTACCCGCTTTGTACGGGTCTGGATCCGGGTCTGCGATATTCAGACCCGTGGGTACCCGGATCCATCCATATTTACATATATGCATTATATATATATATATATATATATATATATATATATATATATATAATTTTAGTATATTTGTGTTTAACGAGAAAATTTCTTTGATGTTTACAAGTGCTCAATGGTGGTATGCATTAATATTAAGTAAAGTGTGTAATGATATATTAAGGATCCCTCAGTTTATCAAAAAGGACATAGAAATTAATTTAAAAAAATAATTTTTTCTTTAAAAAAAATTGCTAATGAGTACCCGCAAAACTCGTCTAGTTACCTGAAAACCCGCTACCCATTATTCAACAGGTAACCGCGCGAGTCCGGATGAATCCGAATTTAATAATTTATAAACGGGTCCAGATCCAGACACCTCATTTTCCGGACTCACTCAAACCGATTGTCATCCTTAGAGAAAGATATTATTACTTTAATACGTTTCGTATTCATAAGATAAGTATATACAATAATTCCAACACTATCATGCAATTCACAAATTCACTGTCTCCCTTGTAATCATCACTAGGCAAACAAATACTCCCTCCGGTCTTATTTATAAGACTTTTTTGGGGTTTTTATTTTGGTCCTATTTATAAGATCCCTTTCCAATTTTCAATAACATTTAATTACTTTTTTCACTAACACCCCTATAAAGTCAACACTTTTTAGAGTTCCAATAATAATTATAGGGGTAGTTTTGAAAAAGTATATCAAATTTTCACATTTTCAATGCGACTAACAAATTTATCCACTCTTCTTAGTGAGAATGAAAAACTCCAAAAGGGTCTTATAAATAGGACCAGAGGAAGTACACAGCAGTAGTAGTTGCTTTCTTAATTCTATTCAATTGCTATGCAATGTGATTTAAATAAAAAAAAGGTTTCCTTAACAAATCTCAAAGTGACTATTATTTCTTAAAAATAATGTATCAAATAAATCAAAAAACTTATATTTTTATTTTTTAATAAATAATAGCCACTTTAGGATGCTTAAGGGCTAAGATTAAAAAAATCCTTAAAAAAAACTATATGCGAATATAAATGGTTATCCATAACAGTAGACTAACACACTGCCACCAATTGCATCTTTGAATTGAAAGAAGAACGAATTGTCTTTTGCATTCGTTCAAAAAATAATTAATCATACTCATATCAGTTATCAAATCGCAGGAAAAAAATTATGAATATATACACTTTTACAATAAGGATTCTTATAATTTGGTAATAAATCAAATATCATCATCAATCAATAATTATAAATTCTAAAACTATGCGCTCTTTTATACCACATTGGAATTTTCATAAATTAACCTCAATAGGAAAATTACAAAGATTTATAGAATTTAATGATTTTCACAGTTAGTTAGTAAAAAAAAGAACATATATGAATCCAATAGGACCGATAATGTGGCAAATTTCACAGAGAAAATTAAAATCTGGAACAAAGAGGTGTTTGGCAATATTTTTAGCAGGAAAAGGCGTGTAACCAACATGGGTTGGGACGAGTGGTAAGCGGCTCGGTCTCGCTTAAGCAAGGTCTCGAGTTCGAGTCCTTGTGAATGCAGAAAATTCATGTTGGGAGACTCACCTGCCATAGCCAGGCACGCGACCCGGGTCGGATCCGGATGTACCTAGGTAGTACTTAGGGAACCGGGTGGGCAACCAAAAAAAAAAAATAGACTCAATGGAATTCAGTGCAGGTTGGCCAACTCGGTGAATTTGTTTTTAATTGATCTGAAGCAGCAACTTTGGAAGGAATACAATGTTATCCTGCACCGAGAAGAGGCATACTGGTTCCATCTTGCTCGCAGTAACAAGCTAAATCTTGGTGATAGAAATACAAGTTACTTCCATCAAGCTGCCACGGCTCGCAGGCAAAGAAATAGAGTAGATGCTTTATTGAATGACAATGGGGTGTGGATCTTTAATCCTGAACACCTAAAATGCATGGTACGTGACTTCTTTTTATCTTTCTATAAGGATGATTGTACTCAACCAGGTCAGCTATCTACAGTCACTAGTTTTCCGCCCCTTTCTAGTGCTGATGATGCTCATTTCATGCATGGCGTCTCCTTATTAGAAGTCAAGCAGGCTTTATTTAGCATGGGCAGTCATAAAGCATCAGGCCCGGATGGTTTACACCCAATTTTCTTCAAGTCCCAGTGGGAAATTATTCAAACTTCAATGCTGGATTTTGTTACAAAAGTGTTTAAGAAGCCAGATATTATTAGGGACGTTAATCAAACGTTGATCTGCCTCATCCCTAAAACTAATAAGCCCACAAAGATCTCGGAATTTCACCCTATGCAATGTAATTTATAAGGTGGTCACCAAAATTATAGTTAATAGAATCCGTCCTATTATGAGCCACCTTATATCTGAGACGCAAAGCAGCTTTATTCCAAGTAGGCAAGGGATTGATAAATGATAATGTCATTCTTATTCAGGAAGTTATTCACTCTTTCAAGAGGGTTTCAGGACGTAAATGCTTTATGGCCATTAAAATTGACCTTGCTAAAGCCTATGATCGTGTGAGATGGAGCTTCATTGTAGATACTTTGCACAGAGCTGGTTTCAAACCTGACTTTATTGCCTTAATAATTATGCAATGCATTTCTTCTTCATCTATGAGTGTTTCTTGGAATGGTGATCAGGCTCAGTCTTTTGCTCCTGCTCGCGGTCTCCGCCAAGGTGACCCTCTATCGCCATACATTTTTGTGTTATGCATGGATTGACTATCTCATCTCATTCAAGATAGCATTAATGCTAATGAGTGTATGCCTTTTACTGTGGGTAGAAATGGTCCAAAGATCTCTCATGTCATGTTTGCTGACGATGTTACATCAGTAGAACAAGCGGCTCGTATTAAAGCTTTGTTTGCGTGATTTTCGTCCGACGCCTGCCGAACTGACGGTTATGTGTGGGGTGTGGGTAACGGCAGGTTAAATGGTAATCTTGTGAAAGGAACTTGACCGTATTTTTGGTATTTTTGGGTATTTGAACTCGAGCTGAGCGAAGGTAAATGCGAGTAAACGTAAAACCGACACCAACAACACGGTGCGGTAGAAAATTAAAAGTGCAGTAAAGTAAATGGCTTGGAATCATAAAGGAAAGCGATTAAATTGTGCGGTAAAGTAAATTGCAGGTAATGAAAAGTGCATGAAAACGTAAAGATTGCATTGAAATGAAATGGGTGGAAGGCTGAGGTTCTTTACAATGGCGTTTCTCCGTTTGTCTGCTCTGGTGAGACGTTTAGGATTTTGGCCTGATGTGTTAACCTAGCAACCGACCCCGATTACAAACTAAGGACTTCCTATTTATAGGAATCCGAAAACTATTTACAAACCTACTCGCACGTTCTGCACAACCGCAGAACCCACGTTTTTGATAACTACCCACTACGCCATCCCCCACGATGTAACTGCCCACGTCGTGGTTTGGGCTTAGTGGATGCTTCTGTCGACTCGTGGTGACATCTTTGCTGAAAACCGCTTCGACTGGCATCTTCCTTCAACTGCAACCTTTGACTCTTGTCTAAATCTCTTTGTTGCTCGAAGTATTGACGTTGTTGTGCTCCAGCCTCTTGGTTTTGAGTTGTCGTCCGACATCGAGCTCCTTTCAACAGACGGGGCTATCGCTGAAATAAGCTTTCGACCCGCTGTCGGCCTTAGACGCATTCGATCGATATTGGTGACATGTAATTCAACTAAACACTGTTTCACCAGCATTCAATCAAAAAACATGCCCCCGACACTTCTAATAGAATGTCGTCAAAGGACTTTTTTCCTTTAACTCTTTAATAGGAAAGGCAGTCTTGGTCGATCCTAGCAGGACACAAACCTTGACCTATGGGATTACAGAGACCTTTCCAATGGTTATTTATCAAGTTAATTGTTTCCTCCAATTCGGAGTCCTTAACATTAACCCGAAACACCGGAAGTGGAATCTATGTAATCCCACATGTTTATCCTTTCACTATTCAAGAGGATAAAGGTGGTATTCGGGGAAGAAATCCCTTCATTTCCCTGTCCTCACCCGAACACCTTAATCCCACATGTTTATCCTTTGGTGCACTCGTGTTTATGTGGAATGTGAATCGCTTTTCCTCTTTCCAGAAATCATGAAGGCATTCTTTAAGTTTCTCCATTGTAACTCATGGCTTTTCTTGGCAAAAACTGAGGATTTTATAGCCACAAGTAGCATTAAATGCCTCCATAATCACTTTGCCGTTCCTAATGCTGATTAGACGTTTTTGTCTCCTCTTTTCTTGTGCCACCACTCTTTCGACACAGACCTCTTGTTTCCGCCTCTTCCTTTTGTCGACACACGTTCACGTCCGTTGAGATCACTTTTAAGTCATGCCACTTAAGTACACCTCCCTCGACATCACTTATGTTGTCGACACAATATCCTTTTGTCGAAATCTTCCCTGTGTCGAACTGTACATACACCTCCTTCGAAGTCACTTTTAAACAAAAACGCTTAAGTACACTTCCGTCGACGTCACTTATATATCCGACATTCACAACCATTTTTCGATTTCGATTTCCCGTTAACAGAGGCCCCCCAAGTTTTGGTGTGCGACGCGTCTTTTCGGAGGATACCAAAAGTTGTATCTTTTCGAAATGTCCTTTCATCATTAGGATTCTGAAACGACGAGTTTATCTTTTTGAACTGACGCTTTCTATTGGACCATTGTGTTGGTCTTACACGTCTTTTCACTTCTTATTTAAACTTGATCGCTAATCATTATCCCCCTTTTTATCTTTTCTTGTTTACTACTGCATCCTCTCTTTCTGACTTGAAACCCTTTTTTTTTTGCTTTTTTCAAAACCCTAACTTCAACATGGCAATCCAAGGCGTTCATGATCCCGAAATTGATTTGGAAGTCCCATACCACGAACGTAGTCTGATCATTCCAGCGACTTTCTTCATCCCTGCCGATGGTGTACCTGTTAATCCTTCTCCTGCTTTTCCGGTCCCTTCAATGACTGTAGCAGAGTCTCGTGACCCTGTTATGAGTGCCAACTTTCCACTCTCCCATCCTGATGTGCTTCGTCCCGTGGCTACGCTCAATCCCGTTTACACTTGCCACTTTGACAAAGAACATTCTCGTAGAGTTCTTAGGAATGTGAAGCCATTCCCCAAGTTTATCGAGTGGTATGATAGGCTTCGGCCTCACAAGAGGGAATCTTGGAAAAGGGCCGGTTTTGAAGACCTTCTCATTCTGACAACTTGCAATCTTCATTACGACGATGGACTCTTTGGCGTTGCATGCTATTTCTGGTGCCGTCGAACTAACTGCTTCCACTTCCGATACGGCATGATGACTCCTACCCTTTTTGATGTTGCTGCTTTGACTAGCCTTCGTCCCGATGGAGAACTTTTGACTGTTGAAAGCAAACCCAATGACATTTTACAAATTAGTGATGGGTCTTTTGCTTTTAGCAATTACGTCGAGGCGCGCCTGGATGATTATAGGGATAGCCCAACTATTAGCAATGAGGAACATGTCGAGTTTCTCACAGTGTGGCTTAGTGCTTTCGTCTTCTGCACCAAATCTCGACAGGTGAACAAATCTCTGGTGCCCTTAGCCACGATCCTGCATGAAGAAAGGCAAGTGGCTCTCAGCCAACTTCTCTTGGCGAAATTGTATTCGACAATAAGCCATGTTTCCGACATCATTCGACTTCACAAGCAACAAGTAACCAATGTCGGAGGTCCTACTTGGCTTTTGCATCTGTGGCTGAATGCCATTCCGAAACGTCATATGATGCCAACCCACAATAGTGTTTGTTCTTTCCGGTTCAACTATGGCTGTTTGGCAGCGAATTATGAAGTTTCTGTGCTGTCGTCGCGTACCAACACCTTTCTTCATTTCATGAAGATTTTAGCCAACATTACCATGTCATCTGAAGACATTGACTTTTCTCCTTTTGTTGAAAGAGCTGTTGGCCCCGACTGGTTTCGTCTTCCTTATCCAAGTTCCAATGCTGCAGCGAGACAACTGAATGATGTCCTTTGGGGACATTACTTAAGTCAAAGGGTTTTATTTGGTGGTTTTCCCGACTCTACTGCCTATGAAGAAAAGGAAATTTTTCTTCATTACCCAAACTGTGTGTCGAGGCAATTTGGCCTTTGTCAAGGCTTGCCAGCCCCTATGCTCGCATCGGTATCCCAAGAATTCCACCATGGTCAATTAATGGACTTCAAATCTTATTGGAGAACCGTGTTGAATCGGTTTATGTCGAAGAACCTTGCTTCTCTTAGCCGTTTCAATCTTGTCGGCTTTACCCCCTGCTTTTTGGCTAGTCCAAATTTTGTGCGTTGGTGGGAACTGTACTTCAACACATACCATGTGGCTTATGACATTATTGTCGACAGGATGAGTGCAAGGACTCCATCAGATATAACATCCGACAAAACTGGTAAGAGTACTTAGTCATTTTTGTCTTTTATCCCTCTTCTCCTTTCGGCTTTCTCATTTGTTGTCTTCTTTGTAGTGGCCAAGCCGAACCTTATTGACTATTCTGCGGCAATAAAGGCCAATGCCTCAAAGAAAAAAGGTGGTGACCCTTCATCGCCCAAGAAACAAAAGAAACGGCGCCACCACAATCCTATTGATGATTTTGTCGGAGCCAAGAGAGCACACAAGGATCAAACTGATCGACCGTCAAACAAGTCTCATGCCGATCCTGAAAGAACTGACAGTTCCCTGGTCCGTCCTCTTTCCAAAAAGCTTCAAGTATCTACCGCTTCATCTGCTCCTCCGATCCATCCTTCTTCGCATCCTTCATCCAAAACTCCATCACAATCACGTCCAAAGGCCACGGGTGTCGTCATCAGAGAGCCGTCTCCCCATGTTACTACTCAAAGAACACATGGTGATGCGGCTGATATGTTTGTTGACGTTTCCCATCACGACCCTCATGCTGGTGAATTCCTTCCAACTCCAACACTTAATCCATTCATGGAAGAGGATTTAGTCGAAGATACCAGCATCCAACTGCAAAGGCGTCCTGCTCGTCGATACGTGGTTCTTGATGAGTTTTCTTCAGATGAACATCATGGCGACGTCGCATTTGATCAAACTGACCGGCTGCATTCTATTGAGGCTTCCATGCAACGGTGTCTTGATGACACTTCTTCTTCAGCCGCAGTAGAAGTTGTTGTTCAAGGCTCCAACCAAGTCGTTATCGATACTGAGCCTCTTGACATCGATTCTCACGTAGTGGAATCTCCTGTTGCTGTCGTGGACCCTGAGACCACGAATGCATGTGGCCCTTCCTTTGAGGTATTTGCAAATTTACTCATTCACCCTTTGTGCAACATTAAAAGATCTTTACCAACCTTGTTTTATTTTCCTTCAGATCCCCAACGACTCAGCCCAAGTTGAAGGTTTTAACGGCAGCTTGTCAGTTCCTGCTTCATCTAATCTTGTTGTTGTCGCTCCTGTTGAGATTCCTTCTTGCACGCCTCCAACTATTGCCATGGCTCCTTCGGTTCAGACTTCCTCTTCTACTGCTTTTGTTGCACTTCGAGAATTAATGGCCAAAGCACGATCTGTTGAGGCGGCCATGACTTCTCCTTTGAGAGAGGTGGAACCGGTTGCGGATCAGTTGATGGTGACTTTGAAGAACGTCTGTTGTCGGCCTTTTGATCAATTGCTGGATGATTCTTCTACTCTTGAGATCTTGTCCTCCACCATCGCTTCACTTTTGCAACACCCTACTTCGGCAGATGTAGAATCCAAATTGAACGGGTTGCAGCGATTTGTGAATAATTGGACTACTGAAAGTCCAAAGATTTTGAATGACATCAAAGTCTATGAAGATGTCAAAGCAAATCAAAGCAAAATGGAGACCGAATTCATGGATTCAGAACGGGAGGACGCCGACTGTTCTTCCAAGGTTGATACCACACTTCGACAACTGGAAGAGAATGGAGCTAAAATTCGAGAACTGAAGGAAGAGTTAGCGCGTCGAGAACAAGATCAACTGGACCTTACCCAATACTTGGAATCTGTCAAAACCAACCGTCAAGAATTGGCTGCCAAAGTTGACGCTTTGGTGGCGCCTTATCAGCAGATCACGGATGCTTTGGGTACTTATCTTCAACGATATAGGGCTGGAATCCGACGCAGAGATGCTTTCGCCACGGAATGGCGTTCCTTTGGCAATCTTTTTGGATGAATTTGTTTTTTCCTTTGTTGTATTTGCTTCTTGTATTTTTTTTCCTTTTGTATGGATTCAGCAATTCTTGAATTAATGCATTTTCACTTCTGTCATTTTCGGCCTATATTTTTTCAAATACTTGCCGTTAATTGCTTTAATCTTTTTTCCCGTTTCGACATCGACTAACTCGTATGCATTGCCCAAATAAGCCCTTAATACTTTAAATGGTCCTTCCCACTTTGGTGACCACTTGCCGTATTCATTCGAACGCTTGTCGATGGGTAAGATTACTTTCCATACTAATTCATCCGGTAAGAACGACTTAAATTTAACTTTGGCATCGTAATATCTAGCAATCTTTTCTTTCTGTCGCATGATATTTTCTAACGCCAACAGTCTTTCATCGTGCACCTTGTTTAACTCGTCGAACATGGTATTCCAATAGTCATTCGTAGGCATTTCATGTTGCCTTTGAAATCGTATTGATTCCAAATTGATTTCGACTGGTAACATGGCCTCGTGGCCATATGTTAGCATATAGGGAGTCGTACCCGTTGCTTCATTTGGGGAATTCCGAATTGCCCACAACGCTGGAGTAAGTGCTTCGTGCCAATTTCGTGGTTTGCTCTTAATTTGTTTTTTGATGATGTTAATAATCCACTTGTTGGCTGCTTCCGCTTGTCCATTGGCCTGTGCATAGTAAGGTGTCGAAGTCAGTAACTTGATTCTTCTTGATGCCAAATAACTCTTCAATTTGCTTCCCAAGAAAATAGATGCTTGATCTGTAGTAATGGTCTCGGAAATTCCAAATCGACAAACGATATGGTCTTCAATAAAATCAATTACTTGCTCTTGTTCAACCTTCACCAAAGGTATAGCTTCTACCCATTTGGTAAAATAGTCGACACCCACCAATATTCTTGAATGGCCTTTAGAAGAATGGGGGACAATTTCTCCAATTACATCTAGTGCTCATCCTCTAAAAGGCCAAGGCTTGATAATCGAGTGCAATTCCCCTGCTGGGACGTTTTGAATGTAGCCATGTTTTTGGCATTCTTCACACGACTTCGCAAAATTCATGCAATCGGATATTAATGTAGGCCAAAAGACTCTTTGTCTCCTGAGTATCCATTTCATCTTTTCTCCTGCTTGGTGTGCTCCACATATTCCTTCACGGACTTCCGCCAAGGCTATGAAAGCGTCTTCCTTGTCGAGGCATACCTCCAAATTGCCGTCAACTAATTTATGATACAGGTCACCTCCTAGTAACGTGAACTTGGTCGCTTTCAATTTCAACTTTCGTTCGACATCGAGGGATGGATTCGCCAAATAATCTGCTATGGGTTTCCTCCAATCATCTTCGGATGCTAGTGCGTTCACCATTCTTTCTCTCTCATGAAGGGGGTATAACAGTTCTTCGATCCGTGTCGCTTTATCCAAAGCCTTCTTTGATATACGGTATCTAGATGCAATTTGGGCCAAATGGTTGGCCTTTTGATTATGACACATGTATATATGTTCGACTGAAACATCGTCGAATTGGCGCATCATCTTTCGTGCCATATTACGATATTTGGCCAACTTTGGATTTAAACACTTGTATTCGTCAACCAATTGTTTAATAACTAACTGAGAATCTCCTTTGATAGCCACATTTTTGGCTTTTAAAAAGATTAATATTTCAAGGCCGATTAAAATAGCCTCGTACTCAGCTTCATTATTTGAACATTGATATTTAAGGTTGAACATAAATTCCGTAGGAATCCCTTCGGGGATATGAGTAATATTCCAACTCCTGCCCCTTTCTTATGTGATGATCCATCAAAATACATCACCCAAGGCCTTAAGCCGGCAAAATTAACAGACAAAGCCATGTCTAAACACGGGTTATCTGCCAAAAAGTCGGCTACCACTTGGCCTTTGACGGCTTTTAATGGTACATATTGAAGTGAAAATTCAATTAACGCTAATGTCCATTTACCAATCCTGCCATGTATGATTGGCTTGGATAGCATGTACTTAATAACGCAGACTTCGACAAAACCAAAGCATGAAAACTTTTCATATAATGTTTAAGCTTTGTACAAGAGAAATAGAGTGCTAAACATAATTTTTCTATTGCACTATACCGTGTTTCGGCATCATTCAACACTCTACTCAAATAAAATACAGCCCTTTCTACACCATTTTCATTTTCTTGAGCTAACATACTTCCTATAGTGTAATCAGAGGCTGATATATACAATTTTAAAGGAAAACCTGGCTGAGGCGGCATCATGACTGGTGGTGTTGATAAAGATGTCTTCAAATCATCGAACGCCGCTTGTTGTTCCGGTCCCCATTTAAAATCTTCTTCCCGCTTCAACTTTACGATAGGTGCAAAAGCTCTAGTTCTCCCCGACAGATTTGATATGAACCTTCTCAAATAATTCACCTTGCCAAGGAATGACTGAACCTCTTTTTTATTGGTCGGAGGAGATGCTTCTATGATTGCTTTGGCCTTATTCTTGTCGACCTCAATGCCGTTTCTGTGGACGAGAAATCCCAAAAACTGACCAGCAGTGACTCCAAAGGTGCATTTGATTGGATTCATCCTCAGTTTGTGCTTCCTCATTCTAGCGAATGCCTTTTCCAGGCTTTCTAAATGCTCCTCTTGAGTATCTGACTTGATCACCACGTCATCGATGTATACCTCCAAGAACTTGCCAATCATATCGTGAAAAATCAGGTTCATTGCCCTTTGATACGTTGCTCTTGCATTCTTGAGTCCAAACGGCATCATTACCCATTCAAAGGTTCCTATTGCTCCTGGACATCTGAACGTCGTCTTCGACACGTCTCCTTCAGCAATAAAAATCTGATTGTAACCTGAAAAAGCATCCAACAAACTCATTACCTTATGGCAAGATGCTGAATCCACCAGCATGTCAGCTATCGGCATTGGGTATTCGTCTTTTGGTGTGACACTATTTAGATCCCTGAAATCGACACATAGTCGCATTTTTCCGTTCTTTTTCACCACAAGGACTATATTTTCCATCCATTCGACATACCTTGCCGTTCTGATGAACTTAGCTTTCAGCAGTCTTTCGATCTCATCTTTAATTTTGAGAACTACATCAAGTGCACATCATTAATAATAGAGAGATCACTTCTCTCTATTATTAATAAAAAAAATATTTAGATTTTACCTCATATCAAATTAAAAAAAGTTAATCATAAAATGTGTACTAAATTTTTTTTTGTCCGAACTCATTGCGGAACCACCGATATCTTCAAGAGTATCCTTAATACCAGGAAACCCTTGAGACTAATTCGGAGCAAGAGTAAAACCCTAGTTTAGCGGATGCGGCAGCAAGAGAGAGTGGAGACGAAGGAAGAAGAAACGTGGATTTATATATATATACTGGTGCCTGTTTATAACAACCTAGTAAGGGTTGTCGTTGCCCCGGCCCAAAAGGTTGTTTGGACTTTTTTTTTATTTAATTTATTTTATTCAATGTATTTAATTTAGTGCACATTTTACGAATGAGGTTTGGTTCAGTTGATGTAAGATTCCAACTGAAATCTCGGGAATGGGATACGAGAGCCAGCCATGCAGCTCGCTCCGAATTAGTCTCAAGGGCTCCCTGGTATTAAGGATACTCTTGAAGATACCGGTGGTTCCGCAATGAGTTCGGACAAAAAAAAATTTAGTACACATTTTATGATTAACTTTTTTTAATTTGATATGAGGTAAAATCTAAATATTTTTCATTACCATGATTTTTATATTTTATTGTTTTGTTACCATTTTTTTTATTAAATGAAGTCATGACGAGTTGGAAAACATAACTCAATTAGATGCTATAATCGTTTTGAATTACTATGGTATATAATTGAAATAAACAGGGTTAAGAATCTTTAAAACTATATAAACAAGACACGTTCTACTTGCTGATGTATACTTAAGTAATGAAAAAAGTCTTTACTTACAGAACGATTATCGCTAAGGAAGAGTAGAAGATGGAGATCACTTCTCTTTCTTTTTTTTTTTTTTTTAAAGAAAAATTAGGTCGTGTTTTGACTTCATATTTTTTGTGGTCCAACTAATCCATCCCGGATCCGGAAGCTGTGTGAGTCTTTGATTTAACGGTATAGATCCTTTTTAGGAATTATTGTCTCATTGGGACTCGAGCCTTTGACTCTAAAATCCCTAAACGCTTAGCTAGTTTCCACTGGGACAATCCACTTATGCACACGGAAACCACTTTTGATAGCCTAAAAGTTCAACCACGAGGTAGTGGTGGTGAGTGGCCTTGAAAGTTTTGTTGTTGGAAAATTTGGAAAATTTCACTGTTCCTGGAAAATCATTTTCAAGCAAATCCTTCAATAATAGAGTCACAGGGGGATTCAAAGGATTGATCGATACTAATTGGTATCCATAATATTATGCAAATGGTTTGTATCATTTTTAAGATTACTAGGAAAAAAAATCAAAACATGCAAAGTTGTTTTTAATTTTTTTATATTGGTTTAAATATGTTTTTATTTTTGAAAACTTATCAACTAATATTAGTCTTGGTTCCTACAATTTTTTTTAGCGCTTAAATATTTCAAAATTTTGATTTTTAAGTAATAACATGTTTTACTTTGACATCTGATATGTGATTTAATAATTGTTGGTATGTCTGGTTGTCAAATTCGAGAGTTTATGTAGGTTCATTTTGCCAAGATAAACTTGAAACGTAAACTCGTTTCGCAAACTCGTACGAGTTTACCAAAAAAAATTACATCTTTATTGTAATAACATGTGACTTATTAATAACCAATATTCATAATTTCAAACTTAACATAATAACAAAATATGATAAGATATTATTCGTTGATACTAATAAGTAATATAAGATAATTTATCCATCAATATTCAAACTTCAAATTCAACACATAACAAGATAATATATCCGATGTAATTTTAATTTCAAACTCAACATAATAATGATTGACCAAAAAAATAATGAAAATTAATTATCAATTTCTAAGCAAGTGTTCTTTAGTCAAAGTAACACTTAAAAACATTGACAAAGTAAATGAGTTATGATTTATGGACAACACTAAAAAAGAAACAGCGAAAATTTAAAAGCGGAGAATGCATTTATGCTTAAAAATTAAAACTTAAAATGATTTCTATAAAGTTACTCATCTTTTCATAAAGGTCATAATTCATAATAAAACAATCATCAGATTATCATACCAGCTTAACGAAGAAGAAAACAGGGAAAACAAAAATAAAGGAATACAAGGAGAAAGTTAGTAAACAATTACCAAATAAAGGGAGAAAGTTAGAAAGGTGCGGGGCGTGCTGTGTGGGGTGTAGGGTGTGGAGTGTGGAGTGGGCGAACGTGCGTGCGGTAGAAGGAGAAGAATTGAATATTGAAGAAGTTTTTGAATGAGAACGAGAAGAGAAGATTGATTTAGGGGTTTTTTTACTCCAAAAGCGCAACAAATAGGATAAAACTGACGTAGAAGATTTTTAAAAAAATTGAAAAACGATGCCGGATTAGACGTTCAGGGTTCAAAAATACTAACTCGCTAACTCGGCCATAAACTCGTGAGTTTACACCAATCTACCAGTATCCACGCGAGTCTACCCGAGTCACTTCACTCCGAGTTTCTACTAGTTTCAACTCGTTTTCCATAGATAGATTCGTAGATTCGTAAGTTTCTAAGTATTAACACTAGTTTTTTACAATCATTATATGATAATGACACATTATCCATAAAGACTAAAATCAAAATTTTGGAATAATCAACGACAAAAATTGTAGGAATGAAAAATAAAAATAGGTTAATTTTCAGGAACAAAAATATATTTAAATATTTTTAATAATAAAAATTATTATCATCCATTAATTTTTGTAATAATATAATCATCTTATTATATCACTTTTTGTTCACGTACTTTTTTAATTATGGATTAAAAGATCTTTGACTCAGAAATAATTTTAAAAAGGGTGCAAGGAAAAGAGAACGAGAAGGGAGTATCATTATGTTTGAATAATATCTTTATCTATCTACTATCTATATATAAAAGGATCCTTTTTTGAGGCACCACATTTGCCGGAGAAATTTTCGAGGCACTACGTTTGTCCCGTGAAGCTTTCTTCGCACCAGAGAATTTGTAGGTAGATAGTCATTATCTCTAATCAAAATTACAATTTAAAATTATTTAAATTTATTTAATCATTATATGTTTGTAGGTAAATAACATTATCTCTAACCAAAATTACAATTTGAAATTAAATTAATTATTTAATTATTTTGATTATTCTTTGTTGAAAGAATATGCAAATAATTGATCCTTTTCTCTTTTCAAAGAAGAGAAGGGCTAAGGCTTATAGGATTAAGAAGAAGATCGTATTCCGGTGAGAAATAATTTTGGTGAGTCTTTTGCCTATTTGAAAGAAACAATGTTTTTCGATTTATTTATGATTTTTTTTCCGTTTTTGTCATGAGATAAGATAAACGATGAAAAAGATCAAAATATTTAAATAATAATAATAATAATAAATGTGATAATTATATTGATCGAGGCCGTACCCGATACAAATAAAAAAAACAGTTTAAATATAGTACTAGGAAGTGACTCCTAGGTCGTCTCCCAAGGAATATCTTATCAAGCAAAAGGTCAAACATATAGTATGCACAGAAAATAGGGGGGTTTTGTATTGAATGTTGAAACCTAAGATCAAAACAGAATTAAAATAAAAACGAAGCAACAGATAAGGAAAAGCGGATAAACCCCTTTGGCTCGCGTTCACAACTCTATCATCGGTCACAAAAGATCAATTTCTTTCCTCTTCACTGTCCAACTCGTGAGAACTAAATACTAAGCGAAAATTCAATTCTCACCCCAAAACCCAAACCTCTAATTAAGCATTAAAAGCCAAAGCATGGAGTTTTTACGAGTTTGCATAAATTAAGCATTCATACACATGGATTATCTCTATAGAATGGAACTAAGCGAACCATAACATATCAATAAGCATGAAAACAGTGAATAAAAACGAAATAGCATTAAGAATAAAACCTCAAGAGTATGTGATACATTACCAAAGGGATTTAACCTAAGAGTTTAGCCTTCCATGAAGAAAAATACCAAAAACGTGTAGAAAGGGAAGAGAGAGAAACCCTAGCAGCCACCACAAGCTTGGAGAGCAAAACTAAGCCTTCTCTAAGAGAGAAAATGTAAAAACGTGATTATGGAAGGTGTCTGCTAGGGTTTACACGAAATTGGCTTATTAAATCACAAAACGGGCCTAAATCATGGGCCCAAATCCTAAGGAAAGCTAATCTCTAAATTAAATCTAAAAATATCTTATAGATAAAATCTAAATCTTAAAAGATATAAACTAAATCTCAAATAATCCTAAAGATAGATTACAATCTTCACTTCATCATATATCTTCTCTTCCAAAATTAAATCTTCACTCCCAAAATGCCCAAAAAGCCCTTGTGCCAAATATGACCTGAAAATAGAAATATAATTAATTAGGCTAAATAATCCCAAATTAAACAATATTCAGAATATTAGTCCAATAAACTCTAAATCACTAAATCAAGCTAAACAATGTCACATGGGCAACAAGTATCAATAATAGGAGTAAAATAATGCAAGGAATAATGGGAAATAAAATGCTCATCATATATTAAAAAAATAATAATGGTAAAAAAATATTAATTTATCCATCAAATAAATATAAGAAATATATTATAATATTATCCAATAAAAAAATCAGAATGTATAATTTTGGTTTAATTATATATAATTTTTCATATTAGATGTGATAATTATTTAAAATATGCTAAATTATCATGTCTTATGCAATAGAAAATATTTTGATTTATCTTTAAATCTACTCATAATACCATCAAACAAAAAAAATATAAAAAAGTTTAATTTTCATTTCACTCTAATAATTAATCTTAATATCATGATAAAACGTGTTAATGTATCGATCAACTAAATAAGGAATACATTAATTTAATATTCATCTAGACATAGACAAATATAATATTAAATATATAAAAAAAAAGAGACAACATTATATTCATAATAAAGTGCAATGTGTTAACCAAGGTAGTAAAAAATAACAATTTCAATGTTGTCTTCATATTCTATGAAATAGTGGATATTCCAATTTATCCTTAAATTTTTTCATAATACCATTAAACAAAAAAGATCAAAATATTTAATTCTGATTTGTTTTTAATTAACATAATAAAGTTGATAATCATATAAAAATATTAATTTATCTATTAAATAAATAAGGAATATCTAATTCTGATTTACTTTTGATTCACCATAGTAAAGTTAATAATCATGTAAAAAAATGTTAATTTATCTATTGAAATAAGGAAAATCTCAGATAAAAAATGTTATTTTTTATTTATATAAGGAAGTACAAAATTTTTCAATAAGCTCATTTTTTATTGTTGTTTAATAATAATCTTTACTTTAAAATATTTAAATATTAATAATTTGTGCATTGCACAGGATAAAAATAAAAAAGTAATTTTGATTTCACTCTAATTAATAAAACATGCTAATTATCGATCAACTAAATAAGGAATACATTAATTTAATATTGATCTATACATAAATAAATATAATATTAAAAAACGAACTGTCATTATCTTCCAATGAATTCATGTCAAATGAAATAAGGGATATTATGATTTATCATTAATTATTCTCATAATACCATCAAACAAAAAAAATCAAAAGAATAATAATAATTTTTTATTTATCATAATAAAGTATATTGAATAATCCTTTTTTTATTATTATTTTTGTTATTGTTTAATAATAATCTTTACTTTATAATGAAAATAACAATAATCTTTAATTTAAAATATTTAATATAAAAATATTTAATACCAACAACTCGTGCATTGCACGGGATAAGAGCTAGTTTATAATAAATTCATTAATATGTGCGAAGTTTCATTATTAATAAAAAAATATATTTATTTATGGATTAAAAAACACATTTATCTACTCATAAATAAACACTTTTTATTTACTGGTAAATCAATGTATCAATTCACATTTTTATTGTGTTGATTTTGCAAACTAACATCATCAATATTGTTGTAAAACACATATATTCTACCAAGTTCCACTAATATAATTTATAAAAAAAGAAAAAAGTTCCACTAATATAAGACTCTGATAGATCATCATAAGAGATACTGTTACAGAACCTTTTTCAAATTAGCAAATTTGGGCCATAATCTATATTTAGCAATCTAATCTTGCAGGAAAGACAAGATAAGTATGATCACAACAAAGACTACAAGAGACATGGTAAGATACTTAGTGGACCCACGCCGCCTTGGTGTAGGACGACACATTGGCGGTACCGCTAAGTTGGGAACTTCATGGACTACGTGGCTTGGAAGGCTTTGGATGGAGGAAAGTGCACAGGGCGTTCATGCCTTGACAAAGCGCCTTCATGATAGATAAGGGACGGGGACGCCCTGATACTCATGACACCCTAACACCTAGGACGCAATAACACCCATGACACCCTAAGACCTAGGACGCCCTAACACCCATGACGCCCTTAGACCTAGGACGCCCTAACATCCATGACGCCCTAAGACCTAGGACGCCCTAACACACAAACGCTCACCCACTGACCCACATGTTGTGACAACGTAGGTTGACACCCCTTTTTGCCAAGACTTGGTCACCAAGTTTACTTGGTCACCAAGTTCTCATCAGATTACCAATATACCCCTCCAATACCCTATAAAAAATAGTCACTTGGGCATCAAAAGAGATCAGAACATAATAGAGCGAGAGAGAGGAGAGAACAAGAGGAACCAAACACAAACACCACAAGTCCACAAAAGAAATAAAACAGAGGGATACCCAAAGCCATACAGAGAGGGCATCATTTTCCTCATTCATTTCACCCCTTTCATTCTCTCAGACACTAAAACTACCATACTCCTAGTAACGTGAACTTGGTCGCTTTCAATTTCAACTTTCGTTCGACATCGAGGGATGGATTCGCCAAATAATCTGCTATGGGTTTCCTCCAATCATCTTCGGATGCTAGTGCGTTCACCATTCTTTCTCTCTCATGAAGGAGGTATAACAGTTCTTCGATCCGTGTCGCTTTATCCAAAGCCTTCTTTGATATACGGTATCTAGATGCAATTTGGGCCAAATGGTTGGCCTTTTGATTATGACACCTGTATATATGTTCGACTGAAACATCGTCGAATTGGCGCATCATCTTTCGTGCCATATTACGATATTTGGCCAACTTTGGATTTAAACACTTGTATTCGTCAACCAATTGTTTAATAACTAACCGAGAATCTCCTTTGATAGCCACATTTTTGGCTTTTAAAAAGATTAATATTTCAAGGCCGATTAAAATAGCCTCGTACTCAGCTTCATTATTTGAACATTGATATTTAAGGTTGAACATAAATTCCGTAGGAATCCCTTCGGGGATATGAGTAATATTCCAACTCCTGCCCCTTTCTTATGTGATGATCCATCAAAATATATCACCCAAGGCCTTAAGCCGGCAAAATTAATAGACAAAGCCATGTCTAAACACGGGTTATCTGCCAAAAAGTCGGCTACCACTTGGCCTTTGACGGCTTTTAATGGTACATATTGAAGTGAAAATTCAGTTAACGCTAATGTCCATTTACCAATCCTGCCATGTATGATTGGCTTGGATAGCATGTACTTAATAACGCAGACTTCGACAAAACCAAAACATGAAAACTTTTCATATAATGTTTAAGCTTTGTACAAGAGAAATAGAGTGCTAAACATAATTTTTCTATTGCACTATACCGTGTTTCGGCATCATTCAACACTCTACTCAAATAAAATACAGCCCTTTCTACACCATTTTCATTTTCTTGAGCTAACATACTTCCTATAGTGTAATCAGAGGCTGATATATACAATTTTAAAGGAAAACCTGGCTGAGGCGGCATCATGACTGGTGGTGTTGATAAAGATGTCTTCAAATCATCGAACGCCGCTTGTTGTTCCGGTCCCCATTTAAAATCTTCTTCCCGCTTCAACTTTACGATAGGTGCAAAAGCTCTAGTTCTCCCCGACAGATTTGATATGAACCTTCTCAAATAATTCACCTTGCCAAGGAATGACTGAACCTCTTTTTTATTGGTCGGAGGAGATGCTTCTATGATTGCTTTGGCCTTATTCTTGTCGACCTCAATGCCGTTTCTGTGGACGAGAAATCCCAAAAACTGACCAGCAGTGACTCCAAAGGTGCATTTGATTGGATTCATCCTCAGTTTGTGCTTCCTCATTCTAGCGAATGCCTTTTCCAGGCTTTCTAAATGCTCCTCTTGAGTATCTGACTTGATCACCACGTCATCGATGTATACCTCCAAGAACTTGCCAATCATATCGTGAAAAATCAGGTTCATTGCCCTTTGATACGTTGCTCCTGCATTCTTGAGTCCAAACGGCATCATTACCCATTCAAAGGTTCCTATTGCTCCTGGACATCTGAACGTCGTCTTCGACACGTCTCCTTCAGCAATAAAAATCTGATTGTAACCTGAAAAAGCATCCAACAAACTCATTACCTTATGGCAAGATGCTGAATCCACCAGCATGTCAGCTATCAGCATTGGGTATTCGTCTTTTGGTGTGACACTATTTAGATCCCTGAAATCGACACATAGTTGCATTTTTCCGTTCTTTTTCACCACAGGGACTATATTTTCCATCCATTCGACATACCTTGCCGTTCTGATGAACTTAGCTTTCAGCAGTCTTTCGATCTCATCTTTAATTTTGAGAACTACATCAAGTGCGAACCGTCGAACTGCTTGTTTGATTGGCTTGTGATCGGGCCGTAAAGTCAGCCTATGTTCGACTAACTCTCTGTCGAGTCCTGGCATGTCCTCGTACTCCCAAGCAAAGCAATCTTGGTTCTTCTTAATGAGATCAATGAGTTTCTGTCGGAATTCCTCCTTTAACAACGCACTTACATAAATTGGTTTCGGCTTTTCAGCCGTTCCCAAATTGACCTCATCTTTGGGATCCTCACTGATGAATCGAGCTTCCTCATCTGTCCACCCTCTTTCGAATCCCAAAGGGCTATCGTCTACGATACAATCCTGGAATGCACTTGTCTGAATAGTGCATTGCATTCTGTCGGCCACGTAGGCCGACAGTCTTCCTAACTGTCGATCAACCATTGGTGCTGGTCGAAGGCCGCTGCTCAACGGCCTTGTCCATTTCGACAATTGCAATCCCATAGTTTTCCATTAAGCATTTATCTACTATGGGTTTCTGGAAGTTTTCCGCATCAAGTCGGATCGGCTTAATGCTGGGATTGTAAACTTTGAAGTCTACATGCATCTGTTGCATATAGCATGGGCTGTCATCCGCTGGAATCACCTCCACCTTATTTTCCTGATTCCACAGAACTAACTTCTGATGGGCCGTTGACGGCACGGCCCCCACAGCATGGATCCAATCCCTTCCTAGCAACAGATTGTAACTAGCCTTAGATGGGACTACCACAAACAAAGTATCTCTTACCACTGATCCCACCTCGACTTTCAGCATCGTCACACCATGTGATTGAGCAATTTTTCCAGTAAAACCAACCACAACTACGTTTGTTGGAATTAAGTCCGACTCCGCTTTTCCCATCCTTTTGAACACATTCCAAGGCAAAACATTAACGGCGGCCCCTCCATCTACCAATACTCGATTTAGGGGCTTCCCGTCAACAATGGCCTTAATATGTAAAGGCCTTAGGTGTTCTCTTTTACTCTCCTCCAATGGTTCAAATTGAGAAATGTGACCAATGTCGACCTCCAAATGAAGTTGATCTAAAAGGAAAAGACATTCGGGAAGGCCTGGTACTTCATCACTGAGATATGAATCGTCAGAATCATAACTCATATTCCCTTCTTCATGTGCATGGTCTCCAGGCATGTCGAAAGGCAAACCAACATTGTTAATTGAGAGACTTCCAATCTTCCTACTTTGAGCATCTATCATGTCTTGATCATTGACAATGATATCCAAGCTATCTTCAGAGTCCCCCTCATATGATTCGCTCATCTGATTCGATCCTTCGGACTTCCTTACCCATTTCTGCTTCAGTTTGCCTCCTTGTCGATTTTGAGCCGTTTTCGGCTTCATACTTGCAACGAGGCATCCTTGATCATTTGAGGGTAATTCGTCAATATTGACTCCTTCAGCCTCTGCCTTTCGGATTCTCTGAAGCCTCCTTTTCTGAGTATGTGTTAAACCTTGATAAATCGACCCAGATGTCGATTCTGACTGTGCCTTCCTCTGCATGACTCGATCGTATGCACCTGGCCTTGAAGGGTGTCCTCCATAAATCCTTCGACTAGACAAAGTTCTTCGAGCCTCTCGAGCCAATTCCCGTCGGATGTTTTCTCGTTCCTGGACCCTGGCTCGTATCTTCTTCTTCAAGTCTTCTCTTTTGGATCCTCTTCCTTTCTGTGTTGCAGTCTTTCGGTCATAGACCACTTGGCATCTTGGACAGATTTGAACGTCGCCGTTTCGCTTCCTCCTACAGAAATGTCGGAGTGATTCTCCGTCTTCAGGAAACACTTCGGCGTCATAAGCCAACGAAAGAGTGCTAACAGAAAATACTCCTTGGGCCTCGACTTCATTGACCTCCTTTTGGAAAGGATCAGTGTCGATCTTCATATCCTTTACTACGAACTTCAGTTTTCCCTTGTCAATTCCCTGCTGAATTAAGTCCCTGAAAGCAAAGCAATCATTGGTATCATGAGTGAAATTGTTATGATATTTGCAATACTTTCTGCCTCTTAATTCTTATTTTTTCAACAACTTATGACCTTCTGGCAATTTAATTTGTTTATCCTTTAACAACGAGTCGAAAACTTGTTCAGTTTTGGAAACGTCGAAAGTGTATGTTTTCTTATACAAATTTTCGCTAACGGGTTTAGACGGTCGTAAGGCAGAACATGAATAAGGTTTTTCATTTCCTAACTCTATCACGTTGACCTCTGAACCACCGTCGCAAGATTCCCCGTCAGAAGGTTGAGAATCGACGTAATGGATGCGTTCCCTTTTTGGAACTTTAAGATCTTTCCCTTTCGTTTTTTCGTTTCTTAGATTTTCAATCTGCCGAACGCAAGCGGCTAATTGTGCCAAATCTAAAAAATTTTGGATAACTAATTTATTACGGATATGATATTCTAAACCCGACACAACCATCTTAACCACTTCCGGTTCAGGAATTGGAGTAAAACATCTACTCCTTATTTGCCTGAAGCGTGCCAAGTAGTCATCGATCGGCTCTCCATTGAATCTTTTCACACTTAACAAATCCGCCAAGGCAACTCTCAATTCGCCTCTATAGAATTGTTCGTGAAAAGCCCTTTCTAATTGGGTCCAAGCGTGAATAGAATTCGATCGCAAAGTTGAGAACCAAGAAAAAGTATTTCTTGTCAAAGAACTAGGGAATAGCCGCATTCTGATAGCTTCAACAGCGGCCAAATCACCCAATTCAATAGTGTAACGAGTGATGTGTTCGACAGTAGATTCTCCCGCTTCACCGGCAAACTTCGACAGTTTTGGTATCTTTGTTCCTCTTGGGATTTCTATTAACTGTACCCATTCTGGAAAGGGTGAATTGAAACCTGGCTGATTAGCCATGCCAACATTGAACCCAATCCGACTTAGTGCTTGTTCGACTATCCTGTTGACATCATCCGGTTCGACTCGCGTTTCTCTTCCCTGTCGAAGCAAGTGTCGAGCCAAATTTTGCCTCGCTAGTGCCGCCTGAAGGTCTTCCCCTCTCTGCATGAATGTGACTTGCGTCGGATTTTGAACAGGTTGAGGTGCTTCAACATTTGGGTGAAAAACTACTTGTTGATTTTCTGGCAACGCATTACCTGCACTAAAAGTTGGGTTAGTATGAACATGATCCCACGTCGTAGGGACTCTACTATCTTGTTGTGGTGACGACACTTGAGCAGTATGTCGCATTTCTTGTCCATTAGGGTAACCTTGTACCAAAATTGGCCTTGGTAGATTTCCATCTACGGGTGGAGTATTGACGGACTCGCTATGCTCATTGTCGTCGACACCTAAGACTTGATTCAATCTTTTCATGTATTGTGAAATTTTCCCACAAGTCTCATTTGTCACCAACATTGCTGGGTTGATAACCGAACCCAACTGAGCCGTCAATTGATCAACCAGTTGCACATTAGCCTCTTCGATTTGTTGACGGATATGTGTAACGGGATTGATAGGCATGTATCTTGAACCGTTACTCGTACCAGCCACGTCCGTAGCAGAACGCATGAAAGCCATGTTAGTGGCCCCCGTTGTCGCATTTGTACTGCCTACTAAACTACTCAAAGGCCATGTCAACGTTGATCCTGGGACAAAACCAGGTGGCAAACCGTAGGGAGGGACTTGACCCCCGCTATTGGAACTGCTACCAAAAGTAAATCCACTGGTGAGGTTTCCCCCATTTGGGCCATTATTTGGCCGTTGAATTGTGGTTACGACAGTTGATTCCACGGCGGAACCGCTACCTCCGGTCATTTGAGGAGCACTTGTCGAAAACTAGGCGTAATAATTTCTGAAATAACGGTGGTCTGTTGACCACCTTGACTTGTAACAACCATTGACGATGAAGATGGCAAAGTTATGCCACTTCTCAAACGCATGCAAACAAGCACAAGTTACTCTGAACCTGTCCCACCGGGCGTGCCAATTTTGTTTGCGTGATTTTCGTCCGACGTCTGCCGAACTGACGGTTATGTGTGGGGTGTGGGTAACGACAGATTAAATGGTAATCTTGTGAAAGGAACTTGACCGTATTTTTGGTATTTTTGGGTATTTGAACTCGAGCTGAGCGAAGGTAAATGCGAGTAAACGTAAAACCGACACCAAGAACACGGTGCGGTAGAAAATTAAAAGTGCAGTAAAGTAAATGGCTTAGAATCATAAAGGAAAGCGATTAAATTGTGCGGTAAAGTAAATTGCAGGTAATGAAAAGTGCATGAAAACGTAAAGATTGCATTGAAATTAAATGGGTGGAAGGCTGAGGTTCTTTACAATGGCGTTTCTCCGTTTGTCTGCTCTGATGAGACGTTTAGGATTTTGGCCTTATGTGTTAACCTAGCAACCGACCCCGATTACAAACTAAGGACTTCCTATTTATAGGAATCCAAAAACTATTTACAAACCTACTCGCACGTTCTGCACAACCGCAGAACCCACGTTTTTGATAACTACCCACTATGCTATCCCCCACGATGTAACTGCCCACGTCGTGGTTTGGGCTTAGTGGATGCTTCTGTCGACTCATGGTGACATCTTTGCTGAAAACCGCTTCGACTGGCATCTTCCTTCGACTGCAACCTTTGACTCTTGTCTAAATCTCTTTGTTGCTCGAAGTATTGACGTTGTTGTGCTCCAGCCTCTTGGTTTTGAGATGTCGTCCGACATCGAGCTCCTTTCGACAGACGGGGCTATCGCTGAAATAAGCTTTCGACCCGCTGTCGGCCTTAGACGCATTCGATCGATATTGGTGACATGTAATTCAACTAAACACTGTTTCACCAGCATTCAATCAAAAAACATGCCCCCGACACTTCTAATAGAATGTCGTCAAAGGACTTTTTTCCTTTAACTCTTTAATAGGAAAGGCAGTCTTGGTCGATCCTAGCAGGACACAAACCTTGACCTATGGGATTACAGAGACCTTTCCAATGGTTATTTATCAAGTTAATTTTTTCCTCCAATTCGGAGTCCTTAACATTAACCCGAAACACCGGAAGTGGAATCTATGTAATCCCACATGTTTATCCTTTCACTATTCAAGAGGATAAAGGTGGTATTCGGGGAAGACATCCCTTCATTTCCCTGTCCTCACCCGAACACCTTAATCTCACATGTTTATCCTTTGGTGCACTCGTGTTTATGTGGAATGTGAATCACTTTTCCTCTTTCCATAAATCATGAAGGCATTCTTTAAGTTTCTCCATTGTAACTCATGGCTTTTCTTGGCAAAAACTGAGGATTTTATAGCCACAAGTAGCATTAAATGCCTCCATAATCACTTTGCCGTTCTCAATGCTGATTAGACGTTTATGTCTCCTCTTTTCTTGTGCCACCACTCTTTCGACACAGACCTCTTGTTTCCGCCTCTTCCTTTTGTCGACACACGTTCACGTCCGTTGAGATCACTTTTAAGTCATGCCACTTAAGTACACCTCCCTCGACATCACTTATGTTGCCGACACAATATCCTTTTGTCGAAATCTTCCCTGTGTCGAACTGTACGTACACCTCCTTCGAAGTCACTTTTAAACAAAAACGCTTAAGTACACTTCCGTCGACGTCACTTATACATCCGACATTCACAACCTTTTGTCGATTTCAATTTCCCGTTAACAAGCTCTTCTTGATATTTTCTGCGATATATCAGGTCACCTTATTAATTATAGTAAGTCCATGATTTTCTTTTCAAATAACATTGATGACAGGATTGCGACTTCTATAAGTGAAGGTCTTGGTATTAAAGTTACTAGGGAGTTTGGGCTCTACCTTGGAGTCCCTATAAAATCCTCTCATGGTAACCATGGTGATTTTAATTTCTTGATTGAGAAGGTGAAGAAAAAACTTTCTGGCTGGAAGATGAAGTCCCTCTCGTTCGCTGGTAGAGTTACTTTAGCCTAATCTTGCATTATGAGTATCCCTTCTTATATTCTTCAAGTTGTCCCCCTCCCAGCCTCAGTTTGTGACAAGATTGAAGAGCTACGTCGAAACTTCATATGGGGGAGTACTAGTGAGCAGCGGAGGTGTCATCTCATCTCTTGGGAGAAAATTTGTACTCCTAAAGAAGAAGGTGGTTTAGGCTTCCGTAGGTTACAAGTGGTAAATGAGGCTTTCATGATGAAGCTAGTATGAAGGCTAATTATGAACCCAAATGCTTTGTGGGCTAGGGCTTTAATGGCCAAATATAAAGTGACGAATGTTTTCAGCATCTCTACTCAGCAGAATGCTAATGCTACTATGACATGGAGGGCTATGACCAAAGTTTGTGACAAAGTTTATAAACACAGTTTTTGGATCTTGGGTGATGGTAAAAAAATGAGATTCTGGCTGGATGCATGGATTCCAGGAACTCCAGCGCTTTCCTTCATTTCTGGAATTTCAATACCAGCTTGGTGCCGTTTTCACTCGGTTGCTGATTTTGTGGAGAATGGCAATTGGAACTGGAATGTTCTTAACGACATTATTCCGTCTCAAATAAAGCCTCTTATAGCAGCCATTAACCCTCCGTCCCAGTCAGGAGAGGAAGACTCAGTAGCTTGGGCTATGGAGAATGATGGGAACTTGTCAGTAGCTTCAGCTGCTACGTTGTGCAAGAAGTTGCCATTTAAGTCTTCAAACCATGCTAACAATGCAGTCTTTCGGCTGGTTTGGAAGTGGCCAGGGCCGCAGAGGATTAGGACTCTTCTCTGGAAACTTACTCATGGAAAACTTCTAACCAATTTGGAGAGGATAAAGCGGAATATGGGGAATGATGCTACATGTCCGCGTTGTTAATCAGGAGCCGGAAACTCTTATGCACTTGCTTCGGGATTGTGAAGAGATTAGTGGGTTATGGGATGCTTTGGTTTCTAATAGATCCTGGGCAAAATTTTTCACTCTAAATTCTTTAAATTGGATCGCGTGGAATCTATCCGATCAAACAATAGGAACGGTGAATGCAAATTGGCAAGTCTTGTTTGGGGTGATTCTTTCGCTGATTTGGCAAAGCCGTAATGATATTGTTTTCAACCAAAAGCATATGAATATGATGGATCTGCTATTACAGGCTCTGGCTTTCTCTCGCTTCATCCAAGATGCTACCTCATAAATGTATGGAATGATGATATATAAACGTGAAATACTGGTTTCTTGGGTGCCTCCTAAGCATGGTTTCATGAAATTGAATGTTGATGGTTCCTTTAGAAGCAATTCTTGTGTGGCAGCGTGTGGGGGCCTAATTCGTGACCCTTCAAGCTTGTTTATTCATGGCTTTACTTGTAACTTGGGATCCTGCAGTTCCACGAAGGTGGAGTTGTGGGGTCTCTTGTGGGGGTTGCGTTTAGCTCATCACTTGAATATTGTGGATTTGGAAATTGAGATGGATTCTCAAGTGGCTGTTCTTTTGGTTAGAAAGCACCGTGCACCTTCTCACCACTGTTACTCTCTTGTGAGTGACATTAGAGGCCTTCTTCATGCTCTCCCGCGTGTCTATGTTACTCACGTTTATAGGGAAGCTAATAAGTGTGCTGACTTCCTAGCTAATATGGGCCATAACATGTCTCTTGGTTGTAGTTTTCTTGCTATTTGCCCTCATGATTTGTTTCCTCTTGCCTGTGAGGATGCTTATGGGATTGTTTTTCCCCGTTTAATTTAATTTCCTCGGGCGTTTAGCCCCGTTGATGATTAAAGAAAAACATATACCTTTATCCATGGTAATCTATGAAGCTCATATACTCCAAAAATGAAAAAGTATCCGTGTCACATCTGTATCCGATACTGATACGCGTACGATACTTTCTGATACGTGTCTCAAAACTATCCAATTATTATTTTTATTTAATTTTAGGACACTTCCCGATACTTCTTGATGCTTTTTCGATACTTCCCAGATACTTGCTTGATTTTATTTTAAATTTTTAATAATTGTTTTTTTTAAAGTAACTTTTTAATTAGTATTTTTAGTAAAAATAAATAACCTTTTTTATGTCATCTAAATTGTGGAGATTTATGAAAGTTCATTGACAATATAAAATTTTGGCTTATTTAACATTTAAGTCCCTGAACTTAGATGCTATTTTGGAATTGGTCATTAAACTTTTTTTTCGATGCTTTGGGTCCCTGAACTTTGTTTAATTTTTGGAAATGGTCCTTTCATCACTTAAGTGGTGATATGACCGAGGATATGTCACGTCACCTTCGTCACATCGATAAGTAACGTGCAAGATGATGCCACATGAATTTTTTAAATTAAAAAATTCAAATTTATTAAAAATAATTAAAATTTGTATTTTTTTAAAAGAAATTATTTTTTTAATTAAAAAAAATCATGTTGTGTCCTGTGGCTCTACATAACACGTCACTTGTCAATATTGTGAAAGTGACGTGACATATTCTCGGTCATATCACCACCACTTAAGTGATGAACGTACCATTTCCAAAAATTAAACAAAGTTCAAGGACCCAAAGCATCGAAAAAAAAGTTTAAGGACCAATTCCAAAAGAGCACCTAAGTTCAGGAACTAAAATGTTAAATAAGCCTAAAAAATTTTACACTGGCTGTGTTTGGTAAGACAAGCTTATAGTTTATCCGGTAGATTTAAGCTTATTGATCCGGTCAATAAGCTACTAGAGCTGTTTGATGAACAAAAAATAAAAGAAGCTTATAGCTTTTGAAAGCTAACTTTTAAAAAGCTACATCTTGTAGCTTTGAGAAGAAAAAAAATAAAAGCTTTCAATAAATCATATCTCAATTTTACCTTTTTTTTTTTACTAAATTATATTATTATTTACCATTTTCAATTATTTAATATGTTTAAATTAGTTGCATAGCTAGTTTTCTCAATCAGCTCTAGTTCATAATAAGCTAACTATATAACTATAAATTTTCAGCTATAAGTTGGGTTCATAGCTATCAGCTATAAGTTCAAAGCTATCAGCTAAAACTCACAGCTATAAGTTAATTTTGCCAAACAAATCCACCATCTATCAGTCCATCATCCACCGTTAATGTATTTAAGGTAATTGACTTTTAAATAAAAATAAGACAAATGAATGGTGGATTATGAACCGATGGTGTAAAAACACTTTATCAATGTATAATCTCTTATTTCAATTTTTATTATATATATATGTATATATTTGTGTTCACGTATCCTATGTCGTACCGTATTTTCAATTTTCAAAAATTCTTGTATCCCCGTATCAGTGTCATACTAAGTATCGAGGCTTTATAAATAGCAATAGTCTTGATGTGATCACTAATTAATAATTGAGAAAGAAGATTTCTATTACTTGACTTCTTTTATGCTCTCATTGTTAGTAATGAAGAAGAAACTCAAAGAATTAACTTCATGCCAAGAAGAGTGCTTTGTTCTTATATCATATTGAGTGATGCATCCATCAAGTAACCGTCGCCATCAAAAACTATAAAAAAAACTTATCTCTTTTACCTAATTTATTATTTAGTCCTTCAGTATTTAATTAATTATTTATTATTTTCTCTTTTCCTATTTATCTGTCAGATTTCAAACAAAACACACACTTTAAGAAATATAATTATTATTTAAATTTTCAATACATTAATTATGTTTTTTTTTTCATCTTACCCTTTTTCTCTCTATAATCGTTAATGTTTTTCATTACTTATGTAAGTAAAGACTTTTTTTTTTTGAAACCAAATAAAAACTTATTGAATAAGAACAAACATGAAAAGTAATATTTATTATTACACTATTTGAAATCCCTCAAAAAACAAATAAAAGAACATATAATAAAAAACAAAAAGAGTAATCATTTTTCATGATAAGTGATATGTTCCTCACACAATATCTTACACAGGAACCTTCCAGCATTCCTAATAGATTGAAGCTCAAAGTGGTGGGAGGCAACGTGTTAGGCTACGACATAAGCATCCTCAGGCACCATACTTGGCATATCCATTTCCCTCATACCCTTAGAGAGGGTATGATTTATGTGACTTCTCAACCCAATCTTACTAGCTTATTATATTGATCTTTAAACAATTATTTTATTCTTACAATTTTTCTATTATATTATTATTTACTTCTCTTTTTTTTTTTTAAATGTCTTTCTTTTTTTTTATATCATATCATCGATCAACTCAAAAAAAATAAAAATGAAAGAGTATCAATTTCCATCTTCAAATTACTCCCTCCGTCCCATTATCTTGGTAAAAGTCAAACAAGTCAATGAAAATAATAGAGTATCCGTTTAATATAATGCATGATTCATTCATTAATTATAAATTGATATTATACAAATTTTCAGATCATTACAATTAATACTTATTACAATATTGTCTAAAAAAAATCTTTAAATATGTTTTCCGTACTTACTTATCAATCATCAATACAATATACAATCTTTAAGATTTTTCATTTATTTTTTTACTTTAATATGGGACAAATTTTTTAGCATTTTTTTACCAAGATAATGGGACGGAGGGAGTAAAATATTTTGGACATAAAAATCATGAAAAAGAGAAATCTCATTATTGATAAGTCGTGAGTGGTAATTTGTAACGCATAAAAGAGAATTGGATTCGCTAAGGAAGAGTAGAAGATGGAGATCACTTCTCTTTCTTTTTTTTTTTTTAAAAAAAAAATAGGTCGTGTTTGGACTTCATATTTTTTGTGGTCCAACTAATCCATCCCGGATCCGGAAGCTGTGTGAGTCTTTGATTTAACGGTATAGATCCTTTTTAAGAATTATTGTCTCATTGGGACTCGAGCCTTTGACTCTAAAATCCCTAAGGGCTTAGCTAGTTTCCACTAGGACAATCCACTTATGCACACGGAAACCACTTTTGATAGCCTAAAAGTTCAACCACGAGGTAGTGGTGGTGAGTGGCCTTGAAAGTTTTGTTGTTGGAAAATTTGGAAAATTTCACTGTTCCTGGAAAATCATTTTCAAGCAAATCCTTCAATAATAGAGTCACAGGGGGATTCAAAGGATTGATCGATACTAATTGGTATCCATAATATTATGCAAATGGTTTGTATCATTTTTAAGATTACTAGGAAAAAAAAATCAAAACATGCAAAGTTGTTTTTAATTTTTTTATATTGGTTTAAATATGTTTTTATTTTTGAAAACTTATCAACTAATATTAGTCTTGGTTCCTACAATTTTTTTTAGCGCTTAAATATTTCAAAATTTTGATTTTTAAGTAATAACATGTTTTACTTTGACATCTGATATGTGATTTAATAATTGTTGGTATGTCTGGTTGTCAAATTCGAGAGTTTATGTAGACTCATTTTGCCAAGATAAACTTGAATCGTAAACTCGTTTCGCAAACTCGTACGAGTTTACCAAAAAAAATTACATCTTTATTGTAATAACATGTGACTTATTAATAACCAATATTCATAATTTCAAACTTAACATAATAACAAAATATGATAAGATATTATTCGTTGATACTAATAAGTAATATAAGATAATTTATCCATCAATATTCAAACTTCAAATTCAACACATAACAAGATAATATATCCGATGTAATTTTAATTTCAAACTCAACATAATAATGATTGACCAAAAAAATAATGAAAATTAATTATCAATTTCTAAGCAAGTGTTCTTTAGTCAAAGTAACACTTAAAAACATTGACAAAGTAAATGAGTTATGATTTATGGACAACACTAAAAAAGAAACAGCGAAAATTTAAAAGCGGAGAATGCATTTATGCTTAAAAATTAAAACTTAAAACTTAAAATGATTTCTATAAAGTTACTCATCTTTTCATAAAGGTCATAATTCATAATAAAACAATCATCAGATTATCATACCAGCTTAACGAAGAAGAAAACAGAGAAAACAAAAATAAAGGAATACAAGGAGAAAGTTAGTAAACAATTACCAAATAAAGGGAGAAAGTTAGAAAGGTGCGGAGCGTGCTGTGTGGGGTGTAGGGTGTGGAGTGTGGAGTGGGCGAACGTGCGTGCGGTAGAAGGAGAAGAATTGAATATTGAAGAAGTTTTTGAATGAGAACTAGAAGAGAAGATTGATTTAGGGTTTTTTTTACTCCAAAAGCGCAACAAATAGGATAAAACTGACGTAGAAGATTTTAAAAAAAATTGAAAAACGATGCCGGATTAGACGTTCAGGGCTCAAAAATACTAACTCGCTAACTCGGCCATAAACTCGTGAGTTTACACCAATCTACCAGTATCCACGCGAGTCCACCCGAGTCACTTCACTCCGAGTTTCTACTAGTTTCAACTCGTTTTCCATAGATAGATTCGTAGATTCGTAAGTTTCTAAGTATTAACACTAGTTTTTTACAATCATTATATGATAATGACACATTATCCATAAAGACTAAAATCAAAATTTTGGAATAATCAACGACAAAAATTGTAGGAATGAAAAATAAAAATAGGTTAATTTTCAGGAACAAAAATATATTTAAATATTTTTAATAATAAAAATTATTATCATCCATTAATTTTTGTAATAATATAATCATCTTATTATATCACTTTTTGCTCACGTACTTTTTTAATTATGGATTAAAAGATCTTTTACTCAGAAATAATTTTAAAAAGGGTGCAAGGAAAAGAGAACGAGAAGGGAGTATCCATTATGTTTGAATAATATCTTTATCTATCTACTATCTATATATAAAAGGATCCTTTTTTGAGGCACCACGTTTGCCGGAGAAATTTTCGAGGCACTACGTTTGCCCCGTGAAGCTTTCTTCGCACCAGAGAATTTGTAGGTAGATAGTCATTATCTCTAATCAAAATTACAATTTAAAATTATTTAAATTTATTTAATCATTATATGTTTGTAGGTAAATAACATTATCTCTAACCAAAATTACAATTTGAAATTAAATTAATTATTTAATTATTTTGATTATTCTTTGTTGAAAGAATATGCAAATAATTGATCCTTTTCTCTTTTCAAAGAAGAGAAGGGCTAAGGCTTATAGGATTAAGAAGAAGATCGTATTCCGGTGAGAAATAATTTTGGTGAGTCTTTTGCCTATTTGAAAGAAACAATGTTTTTCGATTTATTTATGATTTTTTTTCCGTTTTTGTCATGAGATAAGATAAACGATGAAAAAGATCAAAATATTTAAATAATAATAATAATAATAAATGTGATAATTATATTGATCGAGGCCGTACCCGATACAAATAAAAAAAACAGTTTAAATATAGTACTAGGAAGTGACTCCTAGGTCGTCTCCCAAGGAATATCTTATCAAGCAAAAGGTCAAACATATAGTATGCACAGAAAATAGGGGGGTTTTGTATTGAATGTTGAAACCTAAGATCAAAACAGAATTAAAATAAAAACGAAGCAACAGATAAGGAAAAGCGGATAAACCCCTTTGGCTCGCGTTCACAACTCTATCATCGGTCACAAAAGATCAATTTCTTTCCTCTTCACTGTCCAACTCGTGAGAACTAAATACTAAGCGAAAATTCAATTCTCACCCCAAAACCCAAACCTCTAATTAAGCATTAAAAGCCAAAGCATGGAGTTTTTACGAGTTTGCATAAATTAAGCATTCATACACATGGATTATCTCTATAGAATGGAACTAAGCGAACCATAACATATCAATAAGCATGAAAACAGTGAATAAAAACGAAATAGCATTAAGAATAAAACCTCAAGAGTATGTGATACATTACCAAAGGGATTTAACCTAAGAGTTTAGCCTTCCATGAAGAAAAATACCAAAAACGTGTAGAAAGGGAAGAGAGAGAAATCCTAGCAGCCACCACAAGCTTGGAGAGCAAAACTAAGCCTTCTCTAAGAGAGAGAATGTAAAAACGTGATTATGGAAGGTGTCTCTGCTAGGGTTTACACGAAATTGGCTTATTAAATCACAAAACGGGCCTAAATCATGGGCCAAAATCCTAAGGAAAGCAAATCTCTAAATTAAATCTAAAAATATCTTATAGATAAAATCTAAATCTTAAAAGATATAAACTAAATCTCAAATAATCCTAAAGATAGATTACAATCTTCACTTCATCATATATCTTCTCTTCCAAAATTAAATCTTCACTCCCAAAATGCCCAAAAAGCCCTTGTGCCAAATATGACCTGAAAATAGAAATATAATTAATTAGGCTAAATAATCCCAAATTAAACAATATTCAGAATATTAGTCCAATAAACTCTAAATCACTAAATCAAGCTAAACAATGTCACATGGGCAACAAGTATCAATAATAGGAGTAAAATAATGCAAGGAATAATGGGAAATAAAATGCTCATCATATATTAAAAAAATAATAATGGTAAAAAAATATTAATTTATCCATCAAATAAATATAAGAAATATCTTATAATATTATCCAATAAAAAAATCAGAATGTATAATTTTGGTTTAATTATATATAATTTTTCATATTAGATGTGATAATTATTTAAAATATGCTAAATTATCATGTCTTATGCAATAGAAAATATTTTGATTTATCTTTAAATCTACTCATAATACCATCAAACAAAAAAATATAAAAAAGTTTAATTTTCATTTCACTCTAATAATTAATCTTAATATCATGATAAAACGTGTTAATGTATCGATCAACTAAATAAGGAATACATTAATTTAATATTCATCTAGACATAGACAAATATAATATTAAATATATAAAAAAAAAGAGACAACATTATATTCATAATAAAGTGCAATGTGTTAACCAAGGTAGTAAAAAAATAACAATTTCAATGTTGTCTTCATATTCTATGAAATAGTGGATATTCCAATTTATCCTTAAATTTTTTCATAATACCATTAAACAAAAAAGATCAAAATATTTAATTCTGATTTGTTTTTAATTAACATAATAAAGTTGATAATCATATAAAAATATTAATTTATCTATTAAATAAATAAGGAATATCTAATTCTGATTTACTTTTGATTCACCATAATAAAGTTAATAATCATGTAAAAAAATGTTAATTTATCTATTGAAATAAGGAAAATCTCAGATAAAAAATGTTATTTTTTATTTATATAAGGAAGTACAAAATTTTTCAATAAGCTCATTTTTTATTGTTGTTTAATAATAATCTTTACTTTAAAATATTTAAATATTAATAATTTGTGCATTGCACAGGATAAAAATAAAAAAGTTTAATTTTGATTTCACTCTAATTAATAAAACATGCTAATTATCGATCAACTAAATAAGGAATACATTAATTTAATATTGATCTATACATAAATAAATATAATATTAAAAAACGAACTGTCATTATCTTCCAATGAATTCATGTCAAATGAAATAAGGGATATTATGATTTATCATTAATTATTCTCATAATACCATCAAACAAAAAAAATCAAAATAATAATAATAATTTTTTATTTATCATAATAAAGTATATTGAATAATCCTTTTTTTATTATTATTTTTGTTATTGTTTAATAATAATCTTTACTTTATAATGAAAATAACAATAATCTTTAATTTAAAATATTTAATATAAAAATATTTAATACCAACAACTCGTGCATTGCACGGGATAAGAGCTAGTTTATAATAAATTCATTAATATGTGCGAAGGTTCATTATTAATAAAAAATATATTTATTTATGGATTAAAAAACACATTTATCTACTCATAAATAAACACTTTTTATTTACTGGTAAATCAATGTATCAATTCACATTTTTATTGTGTTGATTTTGCAAACTAACATCATCAATATTGTTGTAAAACACATATATTCTACCAAGTTCCACTAATATAATTTATAAAAAAAGAAAAAAGTTCCACTAATATAAGACTCTGATAGATCATCATAAGAGATACTGTTACAGAACCTTTTTCAAATTAGCAAATTTGGGCCATAATCTATATTTAGCAATCTAATCTTGCAGGAAAGACAAGATAAGTATGATCACAACAAAGACTACAAGAGACATGGTAAGATACTTAGTGGACCCACGCCGACTTGGTGTAGGACGACACATTGGCGGTACCGCTAAGTTGGGAACTTCATGGACTACGTGGCTTGGAAGGCTTTGGATGGAGGAAAGTGCACAGGGCGTTCATGCCTTGACAAAGCGCCTTCATGATAGATAAGGGACGGGGACGCCCTGATACTCATGACACCCTAACACCTAGGACGCAATAACACCCATGACACCCTAAGACCTAGGACGCCCTAACACCCATGACGCCCTTAGACCTAGGACGCCCTAACATCCATGACGCCCTAAGACCTAGGACGCCCTAACACACAAACGCTCACCCACTGACCCACATGTTGTGACAACGTAGGTTGACACCCCTTTTTGCCAAGACTTGGTCACCAAGTTCTCATCAGATTACCAATATACCCCTCCAATACCCTATAAAAAATAGTCACTTGGGCATCAAAAGAGATCAGAACATAATAGAGCGAGAGAGAGGAGAGAACAAGAGGAACCAAACACAAACACCACAAGTCCACAAAAGAAATAAAACAGAGGGATACCCAAAGCCATACAAAGAGGGCATCATTTTCCTCATTCATTTCACCCCTTTCATTCTCTCAGACACTAAAACTACCATACTCCTTCACCCTCCAGAGCAATTTTCCATGGGTAAAGAGCACCCCGGTCGATCCTCCCGACGATTCTTCATGATGCTCCATCCGTTCTCTCCAAGCCACGGAGGCATGGATTTTATACTTTTACATACATCTCTTAAGCTTACAAACCCAGATTATCATCACTAAGTATTTCCTTATTTTTGTACTGAAACAATTGGCGACTCCGCTGGGGAGATGTATGTATAAAGCTCGGAACATTAAGGATGAGAAAAGGAGAAGTGGTCATGCGATTTTAGAGGCTCAAAAGAGAAAGTGCCACACAGAGAATAAAGAAGACATGGGCGAAGGTAAAGAAAATAAGCTCTAAAGTTACTCTCACCTCTGTTACACGTTGCTTCAAATACCAAAGGCACACAACAATATACTGTTCATGAATCATGATACCTTCAATATATCATAAGAAAATAAGAGTAAAGAGAAGCACCAGAAAAGAAAAGAATGAGCATATGAGGAAAACGAGAGTTTCAAGTCTTTAGGAAAATACAAGTTAAAGCTGGAACATAAGATGGTAGAGAAAGCTACAATGGAAACAGTTTCAGATTAGCCCATTAGGCTGATTCGCTGAGTCAAGCGAGTTGAGCTGCGAGTTGACTCACTAAGTTTATGGAATTCACTCGCTGAGTCAGGCGAGTCGTGAGCAACAGTTCAGAAGCCATGGTGGTGGTCAAAGCCGGGCTTGCTATTGTCTCTCATGCCATGGATTCCGCCGTCACCGCGCCCCTTCGATCTCGTCCCACCATCCTCCGTCATCGCGCCACCGTTCACGACGCCGGCGTGGTTGCTGCAAACCGCGACCCCCTTTGCTCGGTCAGTTGTCAGGAACGCAAAAGGAGAGAGGTGAAGAGGGACCATAGGTCGTACGCTTTTGGCCAACCATGGTCACAGAGAGAAAGGGATGTTTTTGGGAATTATGAGTTTTTGGGTTGGAAAGTTATTTTTGCAAAGACAAAGAAGAAAGGGACAACACTCTGACACTGAGCTTTTTGATCAACACGAAAAAATAAATCTGGCTGTGTGAAGAGGGTTGAAATGCTATGGACATAGGAAAGAAAAGATTAGAGCTACGAAGGGAAAGTTTTGATATATGTGATTTGTTAGAAAAAGCTTTTCAACCGAGGAAGAAGGTGCAAGTAAGGCTTTCTTATGAGAATGCAACGTATTAATCAGGGGTTATTGTCCAAAAAAAAATAAATCTTGGCCAACCATGTAAAATACACATTGGTCAAAAGATGAGGCAAGGTCTGAGTATTCCAAAAGAAAGAAGAGCAGTGTTCAAGGACACGAGAAGACTTTTTCAACCAACCAAAAGACTACTTCTAGAGACCAGAAGAATAAAAAGTAATTCTCCTATAGTGAAGTGTTTGGGTTATAGTCCAATGGAAAAAGACATGACAAACTTGGGACAAAATAAAAGAGGAGACAAATTCCTTTATTATCATCAATAAGTCACAGCTAAGTACCTCTATCTGGCTTTTAATTAATTATTTTATATGTTTATGAATGATCCTATTTATTCCTTTATGATTTTTTTCCTTTGGTTGTCAGCCACATGTTTATATGTTTGTTATTGCCTTGAATCATTTTTACACACATTTTTACTATTGCCTGATGAACTAGCTTAGTATTTTCATTGAAACTGTTAAGAGAATGTCTTTGTTAAATCAAGGATTACAATAGATATGAATGGGATATTACAAAATTAAGTGTGGTTGATGCATGCTCGATTAGGTGTAGACCATGATTGTTTGATGATGTTTTTGAGTGATAGAACACGAATATTAAACCAACACAGATCTATTAGAGAAAAATTATTACGATAGAACAAAATGTTTGAGCTTTATTAGAACGCCCAAAGTAGGCAGGAACGCCCTTCCCCCAAAGAAGTGGGCGTCCCCCGCAAGAACGCTCAGAAGTCAAGAACGCCCGGACTTATCAAGCGAATGAGTAAGTAGCCAAGTTAGTAGCTCGACGAAAAGGACATCATAGTGATAGGCTTGGTTCCTGATCAAGGCAAAAGGAAAGGAAAATAGAGTGATCACGTGAGAAAAGGGAAAAGTTGTCATATGAAACAAGGAAAAAGACAAGGACTTGGAGAAGAAAGTTTTGGCATCTGTTCTCTTAGCAAGAAAAACTTTTCAATTACTAAGAGATGAAAAAGGAAAGCTTTGGAGATAAGGAGCCTCGGTAGAAACAAAATGAATGGGTTTTAGAGTAAGAGCATAGGACAAGACTAAGAGATATCAAGAGGAGGTCATTGCCCAAAGGTTGGAGAAGGGAACCTATATCTGTCCGGAAAAGAGGGATTGAAGCCTTTGTCCTATATGAAGTGAAGCTGGACAGTAACGTCCATTTCATTAAAAGGAAGAAAAAACCACGGTGACAACTGGATCATGGCTACTGCTCACGAAACCAGCTTCCTCCGCTCACGCCATTCCACTTCACGCTGTCGTTCTTGCCATGGCTATTATGGAGACAATGCCCCTTTTATTTTTATTTTATTGAAGCTAACTCGGCGATTGGGATGGAGAAAAAGTGATATTAATATGGCAACTCTGGATTTCTTGGTCAAAGCAAGATAAAGGAACTTGCATAAATAGGGAAAAGATGAAAAGCTGTTAAAGATAGGAAAATGAAAGATGAGTTGGAAATGTGTGACCAAGAAAGTAGAGGGGAGCAGAAAAGGGGGCATTAGTCATAAGAGTAACGGGACAAGAGAGGAGTATAGTAATATAGGAAAGGTCTTGGGTCTACAACCAGTATTTCCAAAGAGTGAAGTAGCCTCTTTTCATAAAAGAGGAAAGTGTTTTGCTTGTGTGTAGAGAAAGACTCTTTTGCAAAATAATAAACAAATGCCACTTTGGAAAAGGGGTGAGAATGACCTTTCAAGAAAGGTGTCACTGTGCCAGGCATTAACCACTAGTCATTATCCAAATATACATGAAATCAAGTTATACAATAAGCGTCACCATCCGAGAAAGAATATACAGGGAAGTAAAATAAAAAATTCATTGCTTTCTTTACCATTGTTTTATAAGGAAAAGTTACTAATTGTTTTATTTATTTGTTAAAATATTTTATCTTGCATTGTAGCCTTATAATTTACCGGGATACTTTTTAGATGTCATGTTATTATCCAGCTTGAACCCCTGCAATCTTGGAATTTATGATAATACAATAAAAATAAGATGAATAACATTAGCATGTAGTAAGGGATAATATAAGAGTGTATATTTTATACCAATGATAAAAAAGAATATTATAAATAATGAAATTTGATTCACATATTTTTAATTGGTAGTAAAAAAAAGAAAATGATATTATTATAAACCAATTTTTATTGATATGAAAATAGATAGTTTTGAACATTTTTTGTGATAGAAGGGAAAGAATCAGGAAAAGATCAAGAAGGAGGAGACTAACTATAGCTAAAAATGGAAGGACTTGGTTTTGATGCATTTTAAAGATGAGGGGTCAACAAGCTATTATTGGAAAGGAGTGTAGATAAGCTAGCAAACTAGAGGCTACTGCCTAAAATGGAGGACAACCTCATGCAGACCAGAGATGCACACTTACCAAGAAATGTGTTCAGGGAAGTAAAATAAACTCATTCATTTTTAATGCACTACTATTATTGCTATTATTATTATTATTATTATTATTATTATTATTATTATTATTATTATTATTATTATTATTATTAAGTCTCAGATAACTTTCATGATAATGACTAAGTCTTGGAGTTTATTTTGTGAACTACGTGTTGGAGGCCACATGACAATGTGAAGTCATTTTCATGCCATATTTTATGCTTACCAATGCTCATATGAAATATAACGCAAGAGAGAGACATGACGCATGCATAATCTGTTATTATTATTTTTAATTAATACTACGTACAAATTCTTGCTATGTGAGCGTTGTCCTCTGATAAACTTGTCAAGTATCACCTCTGGACCATGATAAAAATATTTTATTAAAATTATAGACAATAGGAGATAAGAACATGAAATGTGAGAGGTAAATGCTTATGGTGAATACTTGTGTGTCGTGCCATGAATAATATTTGATTATTTTATGAGTAGTAGAATCTAAATATTAAATCAATACAAATTTATGGGAGAAAAATTATGTCATGTTAAGAATAGAACAAAATATTTTGGACCTCGGTAGAAAACCATAGCGGTCAAGAATGCCCTTCACAACCAAAGCGGGAAGTACACTCCCTATACCCAAGAGTGAGAAGTCACGCTCTCCATAACATTATAAGAAGGGTGTTCCTCTATATATAAATTTGTATGATGTTAAGCAATATTTTTTAGGAGTAGAACCTGAATATCAAATTGACTAATTGAGAAATTATTATGTTATTAGGTACATAGAGCAAAATATTTGAGTGTTATTTTATGTTGCAGAGATAGCCAAAGTGTAAAGGAACGCTCTTCATGCTCAAAGGCAGGACACTTAGAATGGGAAGGTGTGATCCTCACGCCCAAGAGCGAGAGGGCCAAAAGCGGGACACCCAAGTGGGAAAGGACACCCAAAAGTGAGATACCCAAAGGCTAGGAAGAAAGCTCTCCACGTCTAAAAATGGACGCCCAGGGTAGGAAAGCAACCAAGTGTCATTAGATAAGCATCAGGTCCAAAAATTATGGCCAAAAACAAGTTAGCTGGGAGAAGACTTGGATGACATGCTCAAAGTTTCAGGAGAGAAAAAAGAAAAAAAAAACTACCCTAGTAATGAAAATAAATTATTCACTATGAAGCGAAGTGGTGGAATATGTGCTTAGTGGAGAAAACGTGCGCTGGAGAACAAAGTGGAAAATGCCCTCGAAGAAAGAAAAAGAGCACGCCCATGAACTGCAACAAAGAAAATCGACAAGGAGAAAATCTAGATGGTACGCTCAAGAGCTTCGAGGGTAGAAGGAAGTTATTCCCTAAAAAAGATGATTCCATAAAAAAGACCAAATGCTCAGTGAAAAGCAAGATAGCAGAAAGTACACCCAACAGAAATGCACGCCCTGAACAACACAGCGGAAAGCACGCTCTTGAGGAAACAGAAATACGTGTTCCTTTTCCTTGAAATGAAGATCAGAAGCAAGAAATCAGCTATTTGTAAGAAAACACCCCGAAATCAAAGGAACGCTCTCCAGTTACGCCCTCCATAACAAGACACTCAAAAGTTAGAGGAACGCTCTAGTTGGACAAGAGGTCAGAATGAAGAATAACATCAAACGGACACAAAGCTAAGTATTACATCTGGCCTAATTTTAATTTCATACATTAATTTGCATTATTATTCTCTCACATGCTAAGAAATAAACCATAGAAATGTCAATCATGATAAATCAAAGAGACAATGCTTAGGCGTGATGGTTTACCCCCTCTAAGCACGCCCAACTAGACAACCATGAAAGAATGCATGAAAGAAAGTTATTGTTGACATTAGGGGCTTGATGCGCGACAGTTATACCTCCCCCAAGCAAACCCAATTAAAAAGACTTAAGCGGGCGTGTTGGTATGAACCTCCCCCGAGAAAATACAATAAGAAAGATATGATCTTTGCATGATTTTTATTATTCACATTTGATTATTCCATCTGGGAGCTTATGATTATTGGTTCATTACTGTTATTGCATGCTTGACACCGAACATAAATATAGAATTGCTTGAATGAAAGCTTATGTTTAAAAGAGACAAACAGAAGCTTGGACGTGTGATACAAAAAAAAAAAGAGGAAGAAGGGGAGAGACCCCACCACAGGTTTCAAGCAAAACATGCACCCAAATGGTTGAGAGGGTCATAGTCCCCTCATTTGGAAGATCTAAGTGTCCAGAGTGGTTATCAAAACCCAACACTTAAGATAAAGATAACAAATTGGGATGGTCGAGCGGGTGTTGTTCCCCGCATCCACGATATGGATAAAAGTCTAAATGAACACATGCCAAACACTTAGGCTCACGCGAATACCTGAAATGGTCACGCCCTGGGTATTCGCAAGGGTCGATCAAATTCGGGCGTCCTAAGGGCAAAAGAGTTGTCAAAGCGTCACGAATAGACCAAATACGAGTGATGTAGCTACCGGGTTGCGCCCCGACACTCGTATAAGAAAGAGAAAAACTTCATCAAAAAGTCAAATGAAAGATTTTAAATATGAGCTCTCAAAATAATGCAAACTATATTTGTGTAATGTGTGTTTACAGCATCATACGATCAATTAGCATAAGGCATAATAAGTATATTTTCTTCAATTGCATTTTCAATAATTTGCATAAAAAGTTTGAGCAGTCATGACCACATGATCAGAAGGATGCCCACTAGAAACAACACGGCGTAAGGATAACTGGTGAAACTATCTGCGACAAGGCAAAAGAGGAGCAACGGTGGCTACGCCCCCTTCGTGTTTTTTGGGAGAAGGGGCAGACACCTTCAAAGAAAAAGAGGATTTAACATAACATTCAATCTTGCATAACATTCATACATAGCATTCATTCATGCATACATGACATTCATTTATCCAAGCGTACTAAGACTAAAGAAAAGCATGGCCCTAAGCGGATCCGGAATTGCCATGACACAATGCATACTAGATGATTAGTAAAGCGGAATAACAACTAGAGGGCTTCCCCTTGAGGAGACAACATCACTCATGGACCAGTACAAAACAGAAGAGAATCATCAAGAAAGGGAAGTTTCAACTTTTATTACGATCGTCATTGAATTTGAGATAAATGCATTTTATTACTAACAAAATTTTATGCAGCATCTAAATAAAGATTATGGCCTTTAGAGATATTGTGCACTTGAGAAAGAATAGATTCTCCCTCAAGTGCAAGGGGGCTTATGTTACAGAACCTTTTTCAAATTAGCAAATTTGGGCCATAATCTATATTTAGCAATCTAATCTTGCAGGAAAGACAAGATAAGTATGATCACAACAAAGACTACAAGAGACATGGTAAGATACTTAGTGGACCCACGCCGCCTTGGTGTAGGACGACACATTGGCGGTACCGCTAAGTTGGGAACTTCATGGACTACGTGGCTTGGAAGGCTTTGGATGGAGGAAAGTGCACAGGGCGTTCATGCCTTGACAAAGCGCCTTCATGATAGATAAGGGACGGGGACGCCTGGATACCCATGACGCCCTAACACCTAGGACGCAATAACACCCATGACGCCCTAAGACCTAGGACGCCCTAACACCCTTGACGCCCTAAGACCTAGGACGCCCTAACATCCATGACGCCCTAAGACCTAGGACGCCCTAACACACAAACGCTCACCCACTGACCCACATGTTGTGACAACGTAGGTTGACACCCCTTTTTGCCAAGACTTGGTCACCAAGTTTACTAGGTCACCAAGTTCTCATCAGATTACCAATATACCCCTCCAATACCCTATAAAAAATAGTCACTTGTGCATCAAAAGAGATCAGAACATAATAGAGAGAGAGGAGAGAACAAGAGGAACCAAACACAAACACCACAAGTCCACAAAAGAAATAAAACAGAGGGATACCCAAAGCCATATAGAGAGAGGGCATCATTTTCCTCATTCATTTCACCACTTTCATTCTCTCAGACACTAAAACTACCATACTCCTTCACCCTCCAGAGCAATTTTCCATGGGTAAAGAGCACCCCGGTCGATCCTCCCGATGATTCTTCATGATGCTCCATCCGTTCTCTCCAAGTCACGGAGACATGAATTTTATAGTTTTACATACATCTCTTAAGCTTACAAACCCAGATTATCATCACTAAGTATTTCCTTAATTTTGTACTGAAACAGATACCATTATAAAAAATCAAAGTTCAATATTCGATATTAAGAATGAATCCAATACAAACACGCATCCTCTTAATTATCTCTATTAGGAATATTCTGCTGAATAATATTTAATTAAGAGCCCATTGTTTTCCTTGTAATAATTGTGTATTTTATTTTAATTTTTACTGTACAATTATTGTCGCTATAACCGATATTCCTCACTAGCTTCTAATACAATATAAGTGAATATATTCAACTGAGATGCTATTCGTTCTCTCCTGCAATTTTCAATCATATTGATATGGATGGTTTCTCTCTGTTGTGCACCTTTCTCCAGTAGTGGAAGCATACGACTTTAGCATTTTTGAATCTTTCAACATAGTGCCTAAGTTCGTTCATCATATTAAATTTTGATACCGATATGATACAAGGTTGTCTCAGTTTGATTTTGAATCAATCACAATTTCTTTATACAAATGAATAATCATTTTACATGCATCCAGAAATCATTTTATTCCTTCTATAATTTAACAGCATCATATGTGACCATTAGTAAACTACTCACTTCTTCCATTCTTATTTATGAATCTTTTTTTTTTTTACCAATTCATCAAATTATTTGAAAATAATTATAATTTTCAAATTTTAAAAGTATTTCCACATTAATTATCTACCTTTTTATTTATCTTTCCACATTAATGATCACTATATTATCTTAAGAATATATTTAGGATGAAATATTAAATAATATCTTGATATTCTAAAGTGATATATATAAGAATGGGACAACAAAACCATTTTAAAAGAGTGATGGGTATAGAAAAGGCTTTGTTAAAAAAACTTTGTTGATATAGGCAAAACACATTTCGATAATCTCTACGCCTCAAAGGGGATTAATCTTCAGCTATCGGCTGAAAGATACTGTTGTTACTCAAAATTTTTTTTTTAAAAGGGACATATAAATTGAGACAGAAATAAATAACCAATAATTTACAAATACATGCCATATGCGACGATCCAAATTTATTTCTTTTTTTCTAATTCTTTTATAAAAATCCGGATTAATTTTTCGTCTTTTAGGAAAATAAACTCAAACCATCACTAATTCTAATCAACGCATCACAACATTGTCCACATAGATATGAAAACTAATTTACATCATATCCATTGTTATCAAAAGGTTTTGAAACATCTTTCATATCAGTAGCAGCAAGAGCGTAGCTTTTATCACATCAAAAGATAAACTCCGAGTTAACATATATACAATTAGTATTGGTAATTAGGGCGGACGGGCGGGCTTCGCCCGCGCCCGCAGTTGTGCGGGCATGCCCGCTCGCCCTAATAAATTTTTAGGGCCGAAAAATCATGCCTTGCCCGCCCTAAATGCAGGCAGGGTGGGCATGCGGGCGGCCCACATTTAAGTAAAAAAAATAAAAATCTCAATTTTCCCAAATAACATGTATTACACTTGATATCAAAACATCAGTAAAGACATATTTCCCAAATGCTGCATTGTTCATTGTTCACACTAAACATCAGCACATCACTCATACACATCATGATATCAAAACAAATGTTCATTGTTCATAATTCATAAATCATAATATGTCCAAACAAATGTTGCATAATTCATAAATCAAAACAATAGCTGCATAATTTCAAAGAGAAAAATCAAATACTCAATAGATTCGCGATTGAGGGTCCATCTCAACGGATCGGGCTGGTTGAGAGTCCATCTCAGATTCGCGATTCGCTGATGGGCTCGTGGCAGTTCGCGGTTTGCGGCTCCGACTGCGGTGGCGGCTTCGACATGCGGCGACCGTGAGAGAGAGACGGAGAACTACTTGAGAGAGAGAGGAGAAGAAGAAGAAGAAGAAGAAGAAGAAGAAGAAGAAGAAGAAGAAGAAGAAGAAGAAGAAGAAGAAGAAGAAGAAGAAGAAGAAGAAGAAGAAGAAGAAGAAGAAGAAGAAGAAGAAGAAGAAGAAGAAGAAGAAGAAGAAGAAGAAGAAGAAGAAGAAGAAGAAGAAGAAGAAGAAGAAGAAGAAGAAGAAGAAGAAGAAGAAGAAGAAGAAGAAGAAGAAGAAGAAGAAGAAGAAGAAGAAGAAGAAGAAGAAGAAGAAGAAGAAGAAGAAGAAGAAGAAGAAGAAGAAGAAGAAGAAGAAGAAGAAGAAGAAGAAGAAGAAGAAGAAGAAGAAGAAGAAGAAGAAGAAGAAGAAGAAGAAGAAGAAGAAGAAGAAGAAGAAGAAGAAGAAGAAGAAGAAGAAGAAGAAGAAGAAGAAGAAGAAGAAGAAGAAGAAGAAGAAGAAGAAGAAGAGACCAGTCGTTGTTTGTGGCTGTTTGTGAGAGACGAAGAACTGTGCTGTGAGTGAGAGAGTTTGTGTGAGAGTGTGAGACTGAGTGAGAGAAAGAGATAATGAGGCTGAGAGAGTTCTTGAAGTGGCTGAGAGTGTGTGATACTGTTTGTGGCTGCCAACTAGCTAGGTAGGTTAAAGACTTTGAAACAGGATTTTTTCTTTTTTTTTTCCTTCGTCCCAGGCTCCCAGCCCAGTAAAAAATAGGCCTTTTTTTTTAAAGTATCCGCCCGCGGGCCGCCCGCAGCCTGCAGCCCGCCCTATTTTGCCCGCAAAAAAAACGGGAGGGGCGGGCGGGCATTTTTTTTAATTAGGGCCTAAAATATATGCCCTGCCCGCAAAAAATTGCGGGCGGGCGGGGCTCGCGGGCATCGGCCCTAATTGACAATGCTATATACAATATATCACATACAAAAGACATAACTTAGAGCCTTGGTTCCAAACTCCATCAGACTACAGTCAAGAGAGTAAAAGTCCTGCTAATTAATATTATACCATCCCACTGTTACGTACCCAATTCAATCACCAGTAACCCATTGGCTTCCTGTTGAGTTCTCAACCGGATTATCCTCAGCCTCGGGGTTTTCTCCTTCTTCTGGATCCTCCTCCTCTTCAGGATCTTCTTCCTCTTCCTCGCCTTCCGAATGTTGTGTTGACCCACTAGGAACATATTCCGGAGTCAACACTCTCGATCTAGTGGAAGGGCCAAGACGAGTAGGATCCTCACGTATAATCCTCTCACAAGGAGGAGAAGGACTCACAGGAAGAGCACGTCTAAAATGATGATTTGGAGGTGGAGGATAACCTGGTCGATATCTCAAAGCAGGTGGAATGTGCATAATATAAATCATAGGAAGCTTTACCCTCTTAGGACGCATGCGGGATAGTGGATTCAGATGACGAAAGATCACTTCGACATCACCTTCGAATACTACCCAATCGTCTTCATAATGCCACTGGCCACTATGGAGTGGCCTCATCTCTATGCAAAAGAGATTCCTCGCCATGATCTAACAAACAAAAGGGCAGGGGAGTAAGTCATAGCCGAAGCACTCAACAAATAATAATCTATCAGTACTAGAAATAACAAACACAAAGAATCAAGTAATCAAAGAATAATGCATATACAAGTGCACACCCAATTTATCATACAATTCTCTTGTAATTAAGTGGCATGATGCATGTATTCTAATTCTCATTCTTCTCGTCTGGATCCAATATCATTCTCATATACAACCCTTCGTCTGAATTCAATTCTTATGAACTCAACTCTTTCTCTAATCAAAGGAAAGCAACAGGGAGTAAACGCCTTTCAACCACGACAGATCACACAACTCGTCTATGCGTACCCTTCTCTCTGGGGTTAGATCATTGCCAAAGGCCCGCCCTCCGCAGTCATGACATGTACCTAGAGGCTGATAAGATATATTATGGTTAAGCAAAACTATCCCGGGAAAAGTCTGCAGAGCCCCCATCATAGGACCGTTTTACCTATAATAAGCCGCAGGGGTTACTAACGAATCACCATCGAACCTAACTTCTGCACATTCTCGGCCCGGTTCTAAGAATTCTCTTTCCAATTCTTAGAATCGTCGTATCCTTCCCGATATCCTATCTCACCATCCGCAACTCCTTGTGCAAATGCAAATAATTATCGTTTCACTTTTCATAATTAGTTCATTTCATAATCATGAATTCACATTCATAATCATCCATCATCAAAATCATTGTATAAAATATTCATTTCTTCATAAATACACTTTTCACATTCCATAAAAGGTTTGATTAAAGTTAGGTATAACAAAATTGGTATTTTTCACTTTTCAGAGTCATGCTAATCGATTAGAAGAGGATATAATCGATTAGAATGTAAAATTCAAATTTTGGTGGTAAAAGTTATACTGTCTAATCGATTAGAATTTCAGTCTAATCGATTAGTATAATCGATTAGCTGTTCAGTCTAATCGATTAGACTACAACAATTTACACACTGATTTGGGGTTTTGATATGCCAACTTTTGCTACACTTCACTTTAACTAATTCCAACTCAAAACAGATCAACTTCACATATAATTACATGTATTCATGCATATTTCAATCAATCAAACTGTTGATACCTCAATATTTAGGGGCCCAATTTGCAAAGCCCAGTTTGTATAAAGGCCCAAAAATCATCAAACAAAAAGAAAACAATAAAGGACACTGAGAAAGGCGTGCAAGCACCAAGAGCTGTCCAGAGCGTCACGTGCCCAGAGCGACAGTCATCAAGGCGACACATTCTGATGATGTGCCCAGGAGAAAGAGCAAGACGTACTGATGACAGTGAGCACAACATGTCCTCCCAAAGCGCCCCAGGTGTCATGGAAACTTGGGGAGAAAGTCATGATAAATGAGAGCGAACAGGGAATGAAGCTTGCGGAAGGCGCATACACGTACAAACAAAGGCAACCCAGCCTCCTAAGACTTCAACGGCTTGTGTAGGAAGCCAAGAGAGAATCTTTGCTTACCTCACTTGGCCACTCCCAAGGCAAAGCCAAGAATGGCATGACTTGCACAGCTCCTCCCTGCAGCCATTGAATGCCAATGCCCAAAATGATAAAGAAGACAAAGCTACTGAGAAGATGCCCTGAGCACATGATGCAAAGTGCTATTACCCAGCGAACAAAAGGTGAGCAACCAGTAACCACTGGTCTAAAGCACCATTATAAATAGGAGATTCTTCTCCTTCCAAGGGGACAACAGAGAGGAGAGAGAGAAGCAATACACCAGAGCAACAATAACAAAAACACAAGGTTCTCTCCTTTGCAACTTAGAGGGAGAACACGAACAAGAGGAAAAAAGAGGAACTCAACGGAGGAAAACACATGATAAACACATGAAACACCAGTTCTCTTCTCTAAATATCAGAGAAGGAACATTAAAGAGAAGCAAGAGACAGAACACGAGAGAGATACAAGGAAGGAGGTGAGCCAGAGAGCGCACACCTCCAGCAACCACCATAACAACAACAACAAGAACAACTTCAACAACTCCAACACATGGAGAACAACACACAGCAATAACCACTAAATACAGAGAGTACAAAAGGGAGAAAATGAATAGAAGTTTCCTCTGAAACTTAGGCTCAGCAACATAGAGGAGAGTGTAAAAGCCAAAGCGCACACCCCTCCCCCTGTAAAAATACCACAAGTGTGGAAGCCATTTCTTTGTATCCACCTCCCTGTATCTCATTTCAGTATAATGAAAGCCTGAAGCTTCACTAAGTTTACGAACCCATTATCTTTTTACTAATTATTGTTTATCGCACAAAGCGGTCCGAAACAACAATCAAACTCACATTCAATTCATTCAAATCTCATAAAAGACGTAAAATCACAACTTAACATATGATTTTAATTTCCTTTACAAAACAGTCCAAGTTCATCATTGATTTAGCTCATATTCATTATATAAGACTTGTTTAAATTAAGAAATGGGATTGGAATGATCTCCAAGTCATTTTCCCATCTCAAGTTCTCATTTTTCATACTTTGCCCTTGAGTTCATGTGAACTCTTACATTTCTAGCCATTGTATTATTATTCTAGCACCCAGATAACATCTTCCTTACCTATATCAAGTGTTTGGATTGATTTGGAGTGGAAAGAAACGAGTTTGTTGGGAAAATCCCAAGTTTTGGTTTCTGCCACAAAGTTCTCTGTTTTCCATTGAACAAGACAACAAAATCAGTGTTGATCACCAAGAATAAGGCACAATAATTCGTGGTCAAGGATTAGAATCAAAACAAGGACATGTTATCTTGAAAACAGAACAAGTTTGAAGCTCAAAGGATGCTCGAGCTTACCACACAAATCCAAGAAATATGGCTTCACGAATCTGAAACTCAGATTTCAAACATAAACACCAAACTTTGCAGGGTTGTATCTTTCTCTACACTCCACCAAATCACGCAAACTTGGTAACAAATTGAAGAGGGTTGAACAAGCTTTGATTTGGTATATGATTTGTAAAGGTTTGAGACTTAGATCACAGAGAACGAATCAAGGAAAGTTCATAGCAGAAAAACTTGTTTTCAGAGGGTTTTAAGGGTTTGTTCTTGAGTTTTTCATAAATATGGAGGGAGATCAACACTTAAATTCATAAAATAACCCGTCCCAAATGTCCCTAGCAATTAAGCACAGTGCCAAGGGTGATTTTTATGCAAATTTGTGGTTAAAATCATGTTTAATCTCAGCCATTCGTGATAAACCGACTTACTGTTGGCTCATCAGAGTTGGTTCTAATCGATTAGCTTCTCTGCTAATCGATTAGAATTTTCTTCTAATCGATTAGACCTTTTTTTAAATAATTAAAATATGCATAATTCATTTCAAATGCTTAAAAATTATTCTCACATATTCAAATCATACTTTCACATAATAACATAGAATTCACACCATGTATACTTTCTCATGCTACATGTATTATCTAGGTCCAATGATTTTTACTTTTAATGTTATTCATTTTTTATTGACTTAATTAAGTCATAAGTCCCTGAAATTTGAGATACTTTTGTCAGATACCTTTCTTTTTTCAATGTCTGACTCCCCGAAGTTACTTCTGGGTTTGTCATATTCCCCTTACTATCAATTCTGGTCAATTTGGCTGACATGTAATATCGGAATCCTGATCAGACACGGGAGGTTAAACACCTGGTGCCCCGTGGGTGAAAATCCTTTTTTCAAAAATTTTAAAAAACTAAAAAACTTAATATTTTTATATTTTTAGTTAAATAATAAAAAATAATTGAAGAGAGAGGTCGTCTTCGCCAGTGTGACATCACGCCGCATCACATAACCAACCTCCTGCGTCTGATTAGGATTTTGATATTACATGTAATCAAAATTGGTCATAATTGGTAGCAGGAGTATATGACAAACCCAGAAGTAACTTCAGGGAGTTAGACATTGAAAAAAAAAATATAAGGTATCTGACAAAAGTACCCCAAACTTCAAGAACTTGTGACATAATTAAACCTTTATTTAATCTATATAATATTTATAATTTCGAGGGTAAATTCCAATTGACGTTACACCATACATACATATAAGTTATTTACATATATATACATATATACAGTGATAAAAGTTTTCACTATTAGCTCAATACATGCACATACATACTACATAACAGAGTTTATTTATTAATTAATTAATTTACATTTACATAACAGAGCAAGCATGAACATTATCATCATTGAACATGTTGCTAACTTTGTCATCTCCACGCTGAGTCACTGGAAAGGTACCATGCCTGTCTGGGAGATTGTAGCCATGTCTGTAATAATTATAGGTCTCTTTGAACTCATTAGAGGTGTCTTTGAAGTAATTGTTGGCAGATGTGAAGTAAAGTGGTGGATTGGGGTATGGCCAGAACTCTGCCCTTTTTCCTGCCCTTCTTACTGCCTTAAGCACCTTGTTCTTGTCAACATACCCTGTGACAGTCACCCTTTCCATCTCTAAGTCCACCTCCACTGAATCGATGCCTATCAAATTAAACAAGATCATATGGATCACATATGATTATGAAGCCCTCTTACATGCATCAACACAACATCTAATAAACACTTAAATTGGTACCAATTGAGGGACAAACTTTATAGGATGGCTCACTTTTGAAAGTAAACAAAAATAAAAAAGAGATCAATGAGATTATGAGAATGAGAAGTGAATAATTAAAAGGATATATTATCTGTATTTTTTTATGGGTTGGTCTTTTTTTTGGTTGAACTCATGGTGTTCGCTCATGCAAGTGAGTGACTAATTCATTCACATATTGATTGGACCCTTTCAAGGGTGGCACGCAAGGCAATTTTCATTCACATGAATCAAGGATGGAACCTATGATCATATGCTTAAGGAACACAAACTCCGTTCATCTGTGTGACTGTGTCAACCTCCACTGATCTAAATTAGTCTAACATATGCATTTATACATTGGATAAACAACTATAGAAGGTAAACTTATCTTGAAAGTTAAATCAACATTCTTTGATTCATTGAGTACATCATTTTCGAATACAACTTTATCCTTAATTTTAACTAACATATGCATGTGGTGAATAAAATAGAGAAAACCCTTGCATCAAGGTTATATTATAAGGTATTCTCTCCGGTCTTGTTTATTAGAAAAATAACTACCGACACATATATTAAAAAAGTTAATATACTACATTCATCCCTAATTACAAGGCTCTCTTGGGAGATTTCACATTCATTAAGAAAGTGGAATAATTTAGTTAATTGTATTGGAAATGTGAACTTTTGATATGTATTTTCAAAATTACCCCTATTAATATTATTGAGAATCTAAAAAGTGTTAAATAAATAGGGGTATTTGTGGAAAAAATAATTAATGCTCATTGAAAATTGGTAAAGGGCCTTATAAATAGGGACAAAATAAAAGTGTTAAGAGGGTCTTATAATTAGGGACGGAGGGAGTATTAAAAAAGTTAGTTGAGTGCATTTAATTTTTTCAAATTCATAGAAAAATTGACCACTTTAGGAAACTTGCATCGAGAATGAAACAAAAATTAAATGTTATAACCACTTTGTAAGGATATTTTAAGAATGATTGTATTAAGAACAGAAAGTTGATTAATTTTTGCTTATATTTAATATCATTAATAAGATGTTTTTTTCTTATAAATAAGAGGGAGCATGCCTAGTAGTATTTGCTTTTATGGAATATTATAAGGCTATTATCACAACTTAAACGATTAAGATGCATACAGTTAAACACACACACACCAGAGAATTAATAAAAAATAAATCGGTTTTGCTATAAGCCATTTCTATATATTTTTGATTTTATTTTTATTTTTGGATAAGAAGCCGTCTTTATTGATTATGTTGATGAAGAGATACTCCATATGACATACCTTTGAGCTTATAAATGGCATTTTTCACAACTCGCTCGCATCCTGTGCAGCACATCCTTACTTTCAGCTCAACGGTCTGAAACGAACATATATACAGTATCATATCAGATCAGATTTGCCGTTTCAGTTACTAATATGCATGAAATTAAAGCTTTCATTTCCTAACTGTTGATATTTTATTCTATGTTCTCATTCTTCTTTAGAAACTAACTCTTCTAATTTCAGGCAGCTGCTATAAGCGAATAAAGCTTAATTGCTTTTGAACTCACCACCCGAAAAGTTACTTTTGTTTTCATTCTCCTATTCAATCTTTTAGGCACTAGATCGTTTGGCTATCACATAAATATTTTTTCTTATATATATAGTTTCCTTTCTCTAGAGCTATACACTTTAAGTTACTTAAAACAAAAGTTTACAAATGGTAAATTTATGTGTATCAATAAATATGTATCGGCAAATTTCCGTGATTTAAAATTGACTTAAGACATACATTAAAAAAAATCCTTTATGAAGATATCATAATTATTACGTTGTAATTTCTCCTTCATGAGAGAGATCATTGATCCAAATTGTTTATCTATACTTTCTACTAATTAATAATCGTGTTATTTGAGAGTTCAATAGATTCATTCTTCTCTCCACTTATACTGACACTATATCTTAATCACAAAAGATTTTTTTTCTATGTATAACTAATTAAGGTTTCCAATTTCAAATCATTCCAAAATATTAAAAAAAAAAAGTTATATCCTCGTAACAAATTAATCTAAAGATCATTCTAATTACATAAAAATATAGCATGTGTTATTTGTAGATCAATTGTTGACCAGGCATATACCATCCCATAACACATGTCACTTATATATATATATATATATATATGATTAGAAGCTGAAATTCCAAAAAAAAAAAGGGATATCATTGCTTATGGATGGACCAAAAATACTTAACACTAATATATAACATAAACAAGGTAGAAGGAAAAAAAAACATAAGTACAGAAATACCAAACCTGCAAGGAAAGTGGTCGACCCTTCGGCATCTTGAAGTGCTTATTGATGTTGCTCTTATTATGATCATGAAAATGAAAACGGTGATATATAAAGGAAGAGATTTCTGAGCCAAAGGCTTTTCCTAGTAATGAAGCCATGATAGTTAAAAAGAAGCAAATTAAAGAAGGAAACCCAAGGAAGAAACTAGCCAAAGAATATATTCCTCTTTGCCATTTGTATCTCTTACATGATAATATTTTGTGATCGATTCTGGAGATATGCATGCAACAATATTAGTAATATATATAGAACTTTGACAACATAGGCGTAAGCCTAACTAATGGTATAGAACAAAGAGTATCAAATTCTAGTATATAAAAAGAGATATTTTATGTAACATTTCTTGCAACTAAACCAAGTGTTGTTATAACCTTTCAGACAGGAATGGTATCTAAAACCCGTGGGAATAACAAGTTTTAATTTTTAGGATATAGAAGAACTTAAGAGAAAAGAAAGCTGAGTTTTGGAATGATGCAAATGGGATAATATATTCTTATAATCTATCTAGCTATCTCCTTTTTACAAACATCTTTGAAAATTGTTAGAGACAACGTGCACCAATTGTCTAGAAGCCTGAACAAATTAAAGTTTTATTCCCAAAATGCATTTACTTAATTAGTCATTCGTCATCGCTAGCTATAGTTGTTTGCCCGAGCTAGCTAGCTGAGAATAAAGAGTTTTTCTTTTTAACTGTGTCTGTGATTTTTTGGCTTCTATTTCGCTTTTTAATTGAATATTATGACCTTGAATGTTTTTTTAACTTTCCACTCTAAACCACCGGAATAATTTTTCTTACATACTTAAGTCGGGAAAAAATTAATTAAAGTTCCGACTTTACATAGTCGGAAAAACTATGTATAGCTTTCCGACTTCACATTGTCAAGATGGTCAAACGTTCTATTCTTGCCAATACCTTTTTATTTATTTTTTTGTTATTGCCACTTATTTTGTCAACTTTTTTTTTAATGAGTGTCTGTAACACTCATATCTTTTATAAAGGGAACAAAATAATTTATTAGAAATTGTTGCGATAGAAGAGTAAAAGTTCCCTTTATTCAAGATTAGTGGATAAATTTTTTTTTTAAAGTACATCATTTCGGTGTTACAACAGATCAAATCAAGTAAATGAATCAATGAATCTCTTCCTTTCCGCTTGAGTCTCTAGCTTGACAGATGGACTGACTTTATCTGCCACTTTTACCTACCACCAAAAATGGTAGATGAGAGTAAATCACTTGTTATATCGCGTAAGCAGATAATTAATTGAGTAATCACAGACAAACATACACTCATAATCATCATAATGCAGTTTACATGCACAATCCGTTACATACAATCATATTATCTTATCTTTATGTGGCATGATGCATGCTAATCTCATCTCAATAACAACTCGGGGCATCACAGTTTGGAGGAGAATGGGTCCTCATGAGCTTCCTCCACTCGACCTCTCACGACTTACCGGCTTCCTCCGTCCGGCGCATTCACGACTTACAGGCTTCCTCCGCTTACGCCATGTAAAGCCATGTACATTCGCGATGGACGATTACACACACTTGTCTTAGCCATGTACAACCGACCACATCGAGTCACCTTGGACTAACCGATAATAGGTTCGACCTTCTACCGCCGACTAACGAGAGACTAAGCCAAACGTGCATCAACGCCATGACTTCTCGGCTCCTCGCGCCGAGCATTTCACCTTAGTGTCTTATTCCGAGCGGGTGTTCCCCAGATCCCGAGTACCGAGATCCTATCACGACAAGCTAGAGCCAAGCACGTACGCTCGAATAGGCAACTTGCACATCGTTATTCGTGCCAAACGTACAAAGCGTCACTTTTAATCGTTGTCTGTCGCTGTCAAATCACTGTTGACCTTTTCAAGTCATTATTGGTGGCTTCCTCAAGAAGCCAATGAATCATAGCCACATGTTCCTAAAGCTTCCCAAAGAAGCTTTTCACCAGGACCACACATTTATTTCAAAAGAGAAATAAAAAGCAAGGCCAATATCAACACACTAACATACGTAATACACCTCTTATTCGTCTACTCCATCTCTCTTCAGGGTTCTAGTGACAAACACCATTCTCACCACATTTACTCACAGACTACACCCTCACTCTCTACTTTCACTAAACATGCATCATTTCTAAGAACCAAGGATCTTTCCCTCCACTTCCTCTTAAGCTTCGGGTTTTCTTTGGCATTTTTAGGACTCTGTTAAGGCGTCACCAAGGGTTCAAGGGACTACGGGGTAAGGAGTTCAAACGCGAAGAACAAGGCTCAAACTCACAGTACTTCGTTATCTCTCAAGGTTTTGGGGTAAGGAGTGGGTGTTACCTTAGCTTAGGTTCGGGTTTCTAGTGTGCTTATAGTGAGTACTAAGAACGGGTGTTAGATTAGGATATTGAACCGTAGGATAGTGGATATAAAATATTATTGGAGAACGAAGATTAATGAAAAGAACCCAGTAAAGAAAAGGTGAAATATGTGTATGTTTGAATCATATTTGCTGCATAAATGTGTGTAAAATGTGATAACTGTTTATTCCAATGTTGTGAAAACCGGACTGGTTATTGAACCGGTCAAGGTACTGGTTCAAGGTTCAATGGTTGGACCGTGATCGAACCGTGGTCCAACTGGTCTTAATGTACGCATGTGTATATAATCATATATTTTAGTACTTTTACCTTTTTGTGCCTTTTGTTTTTCCTCTATTGATTATTGATGTTGCCTTCTTGTGCGTCACTCACTGTTCTTTCCTCTTTCACTTCACTTCTTTGCCTTTTTGCCTTTTTGACTTTTTGATTTTTCTTAGTTCTAAAATCTAAAGTTTTAATATTCTTTCTCGTTGAGATGAGAGCAAACGCGTAATCAACTAGTGAGACTCATATTGGTGTCGTTTGAGTTTCCAGCATGTAGGATTTCATTATTTAAAAAAAAAAACCCCAATTTATTGCTTAATTTGGGCTTCCAAATTCAAACCGAGCCAAACCGGTTTTTCACCGGTTTAACACCGGTTTTTGGTAGAGCGGTTTCTGGCTTATTTCGTACCGGCACCTCTACCGGTTCATCGGTTTTACGGTTGAACCGGCTGGTCCGGTTCGATTTTCAAAACCATGGTTTATTCATATTTGCTACTGTTCGATTAGCATGTGTGCCGATCATAGGTGGCTGAAATGATTAACGGGGGTAGAAATGCTAGGGAAAGGACTAAATAAGGAATAATAACTAAAAAACAAAAATTATAGCAAGAAGACGAGAGAAATGGAAAACAGGGAAATGAGCCGAGAGAATTCAAGAGTGAATGTATATAAGTAAAAGAATAAGTAAAGAATAATGGTTGTGTGAGACGAGGCATTGAAGACGCACGTTGGACGTGTGCATTGATCGCGTAAGACACAGTTGATGTGTTCCTGCGCAGTTGTAAGACGCGCATCACGTACGTGGGGGTGTGCGCAGTAATGACTCACACAAGATTCCGAGTAACGGAATCGGTTAGGATGTGCTCTTGGTCATAGAAGACGCACGCTGGACGTGTGCATTGATCGCGTAAGTCGCACGAAATGCGCAGTTGTAAGACGCACATCACATATGCGGGGGTGTGCGCAATGATGGGCACTTCATAACTCCAATAAAGAAGTCGGCTGGACGTGCTCCTGGTCATAGAAGACGCACGTTGGACGTGTGCATTGATCGCGTAAGTCGCACTAGATGCGCAGCTGTAAGACGCGCATCACGTACGCGGGGGTGTGCGCATCACGTATGCATTTTGGCTGGCACTCTACTTTCCATTCCTATGAACACTCCATAACCGAGAATAAAGAAGGTGTAAGACGTACACTGGGTGTGCGCTGCCGAGCGTAAAAAGTGTAAGACATGTAAAAGATGAATAAAAAGGAAAAAAGAAAAGAAGGCCGAACAAAGAGAACGTAAGACATGATAAAAGAATGAAAGTGAGAATGATCGGAAATAGGTGAATAAAGGTGAAAGGTAAAAGATACAGGAGAGAATAGGTATGGACCGAGCAAAATGGTGATAATTGTGTAAGTTGCATGTTTTGGACTGAGTATATGATTATGTGTATTATTGCCTAACTGTGTTTGACTTAGTAGGTCAGTATGTCATATTAGAAATTGCTTGCTTGAGTTTTGTGTAATGCTCACCTCCTTACCATTTTTTTCCGGTACCGAGTCCGAGCAAGCACAGTCCCCGGCCGAGCAGGTTCACTCTCCCTCACAGGGAGAGTAAGTCCATTTAGTCGGACATTGGTCCATCTCCTCGGTCCTCTGGACGATGAAAAACACTGATGTTTTATTTATTTTGGTTATGTAAAGGAAATGTTTCAAACTTTACTATTGTGCACTTCGGTGCTGTATGTAATGCATTTTGGCTGGCACTCTGAAAACTATTAATGCAAATGAAGTTATTATGTTATTAAAAAAAATTTTAAGTCTAAAATTAATTAAGGGTAACATTTAAATAGGGTGTTACAAAACTCGAGCAGTATCCCATTTAAATTTATGAATTTTAAGATAATCTGGCAAGTATTTCAAAATATTCATTCAAAATGTATCTCAACTTTTCTTGAATGTGAACAAAGATTTTTGATATAAACACAAATGTAAGATTGCTATTCATATCACTGATACCAATATCTAAACAGACAATTTATTTATATCTTTCACCTCAACTTTGTTCTAATTGAACAAATATTACAACATCACCTATTGAATCATGAAATGGATTCAAATGACAAAATAAAAATTTACAATAAAAGAAATACCATTTATTCTGGTTCAATATGCATTACTTTCAAGGATAAAGTAAAATAAAGCATTAATTTATGATAATTAACTATGGGTAGTTTAGATAGAGTTAATGACTTGTAACTTTCCAGAAGTGACTACACAAATCCATGATCGGGACCTTATCCTCATTTCTTTAGCCCCAAAACACTCACTCCTTGGAAAGTTTGCCTTCCAGAGGCAAATGGTTGATTTGCAGCCACTCTTAGGTTAAGAATTGATGCAAGTTTTGGTGGTAGCAACCACTCTTTAAGATACGCCATCATCAATGTTTGCTAATTGTTGAAAATATACACGATAAGAGCATTAGTCAACTTAGCACTTAATTGATCCTAATATCATTACACAAACATGATATCATTCGCATCAATCTGGCTTATTACATTAGTCTCTCATTATGCTCGTAACCGTAACAAATAATGTTTGCATATATTATTCTATTACGAATATCCTATTATATTTTAAGCGGTGTCATGGTCTTAAGAATGATAGAAGTCTCAAACAACCGCAAGACCGTGGAAGGACAAGGACTAAGGGGAGTTCTGAAGAGTTTACAAAAAATTATTTGGGATTATATGAAAATAAACTAATGATAATAACTTATGCCCTTCATATAAGCTCTCTTTTGGCTTATTTCCATTAGTTATCATTTAATTTTATGAAAAGAAAATCTTTTGAGCTTTTTACAGAAAATTTTATTGAACAAGAGCTTGAATTCTTTGCTGAAACATGCTCAAGTCCTAATTAGTCCCTTTCACTTGCTTGCCTTGACGACACCAAAACTGCACAATAGGTCTTACTTATTAAATACCCATAACAATGAATTATATTACTAAGGATCTAATAATTGGCCATGATTATCAGCCTTTTCAAATACGCTTTTATGAAAAACACAAACCCAAGACCAAATGCCATATGTATATTCAAATCATAACATACAATGCATTTGAGCTGGTATGATAGTAAGGTGTATCAACGCCCGGTTTGGTGCTGAACCGATGAAGGTCAACAAAAAAGACGTCTAGATGGTAGGTCGGATCTCTAGAGTTGCAACTATAGACCAGTAAGAAAGTTCTTTGCTAAACTCGTTAATAAAGCATCGCCCATTGCAGTTCAACGTGGCATTGAAACATGGAGAAAATTGAGTCATATATAAAGCATCCAAAGCAAAGTGTTGAAAACATCAAATTTTCTATAAAATTATGCTATTATTCAAAAGCTTGCTATTGTGGGACCCATTTTTTATTCTTCATCACTCTAATATTAATAATAAATAAATAAATCATAATATATAATAAGGATCAATAATAATAAATAAATATAAATATATATATTTTTATATTCAAATATGAAAGTTTTAATTAAATTATAAGAAGTTGAATTACGTTGTATCTTTTTTAATGCACTTAATAATTTTAAGAAGGCAAATGGGTGCCATTGGGGCACCGTGACACTTGATAAACAACTAAAAGGAGAAAAAAAAAAGTTTTGAAAAATGCATTTTTTGAGATTCTCGAGAGAAGAATTAATACTAACTTATAATTATTTTTCTTATTAAAGTAACCTTAACAAGTGCTCTTAGCAAGATCCTTTTAAAAAATTATTATATAACTACATCAATCATTGTAATATTAATTTTTATTTACTTTTAAATTTAAAATATTATTTAAATACGAATATAGTTTTCTTTTTGGAAATTTATAAATAATGCATCAAAAATATATTTGAGATAATTTTTTAGAAATAATATATAACTAATATTGTTTGATGATGTATAAGTTTTACAATAATGTTAAGCTTATTTATGTCTTTAATTTCTAAAAATTAAGCGTGTTTTGGTTTTAATCCTTAAAAGTTATTTTGATCGGAATTAATCCTTGATTTTTCAAACATTTTGGTTTTGATTTGCACCATTTGAAAAAATATGTTATTTTCCAATGCGGCTAACGGAACATCACATCAGTAACCACGTGGTGTGTAATGACGTTAAATAGGTTGTATGACGTGGACGATACAAACTCACGAACTCAAAATTTTGCGTATGTGACTATTTTGTGTATGAGACCATTTTGCGTCTGTGAGTCTGCATCATCTACATCGTACCACCTATTAAGCTCCATCTCATACCACATGGCTATTGTTGCGGTGTTCCGCTCGTCACATTAACAAATAACATATTTTTCCTAACAACGGGGTCCAAAACCAAAATATTTAAAAATTTAAGGACTAGTTCCAGTCAAAATAACTTTTAGGGACTAAAACAAAACACACCAAACTTTTAGGGATTAAAGACATAAATAAGCCATAATGTTATTTGTATATTTATATCTATCATCTAAGTTCAATATCTACCATTTTGAATAAAGAATAATGGACTATTCAATTTATCTTCTTTATTATTACTTTTTACAACTTTATCCAAAATTATACTTGAGGTGTTAGACTTGAGCAGGGATGGGCAAAATACCCATGCATGCGGGTACTCGTTGCGGATTGCGGATGAGGATAAGTATTGTGATACCCGCCCCGCGGATACCCGCATATATAAAATAATATTTTATTAATAAATATTATATATATTAATATTTTTTTATTACTTTGAGAATATATCAATTTTATTTTATTTAATTTAATATCGAATTTTAGAGATAAATTTATAATAATAAACATTTATCATATGTATGTAATTATTCATCTTATAATTATTTTTATGTATAATAATAATGATTATTACAAAATATATAATTATATAATAAAAGTTTAAAATTCGTGGATACCCACGGGTACCCGTTACCAGCACTAATACCCATAAATACTCACGGGTATGAGCATGGATATACACTACCCGCGCCCGTGGGTACACATGCCTATCCATAGACTTAAATGTTATATGTAAATATCCAAATAACATTATTGCGTGTTTACGAGTCTAATGAATCTCAATTACTATAATTAAAATATGAAATAAAATAAAAAAGTATGAAGTTGAGCCTTAAAACGAAATAACGTCTGGTGTGACATTAAAATTAAAAAAAAATTAGGCTTATTTATGTCATTAATTTCTGAAAGTTCAGCGTGTTTTGGTTTTAGTTCCTAGAAGTTATTTTGACCGGGACTAGTCCTTAAATTTTCAAACATTTTGGTTTTAGTCCTCTCTATTAGTAAAAATTTATTATTTGTTTGTGTAGCTAGCGGAACATATATCAGTAATCCATATGGTTTGAAGTAACGCCAAATAGGTGATATAATGTGAATGATACAGATTCACGAACACAAAATGATCCAATACGCAAAATGGCCTCATAGGCAAAATTTTGAGTTCATAAGCATAAATCATCCATGTTACATCACCTATCACCTATTTAGCGTTAACTCACACCCCATGACAGCTGGTATGAATTTTCATTAACCATGTCAGCAAATAACTAATTTTTTTTAACAAGAGAGGACCAAAATCAAAATGTTTAAAAAATTAAGGAATAGTCTGGTCAAAATAACTTATAGGAACTAAAACAAAAACACGTTTAACTTTTAGGACAAAAACCATAAATAAGCCAAAAAAAATTAATAGGAGGATAAATAAACTCATGCAAGAGTTAAAATCGGAAGAATAGGAGGTTAGAGAAAAAAATGAAAAAAAGGAAAAAAAAGAAAGAAGAAGAAGGGACAATAATAGGATATGAACGGAAGCGTAGAAGTGGTTGAAGCAAGGCAGAAAGAGAATTAGGGTAAGAAAGGGAGGAGGAGGAGGAGCACGTGACGTGGCATTGAAATTGAAACCGCTCCCAGCAACAACCGCTTAGGGGCAAATCCACATGCATTTCTTCTATAGGTCTGCAATTGAAACCAAAAATAGATATTCATCAAAACATGTCTATAACTTCGGGTGTTAATCCATGAATGAAATCAAAGAAGAACAAAATTAAAAACTAATAAAAACAAAGATACTGACCAGACCAAATAGTTATTTAGGCGCATGATTGAAAGCAACATAACGAGACCATTCTTCCTTAATTTCATCAAGTTGATCAGAATAGTATGTCAAGCCACAGTCAGAAAAGTACCGCAACGTTATACCAAGCTAAGTTACAAATAACAAATCTACATGGAATAATAATCAAAATTGAGAATCTCATCAATATAAATTAAACTAAAATGTAACACAATAGTTTTTCTGGAATTGTATTGTTGTTGTGTAAGATGATTTCTTTCATGAATCTCATAACATAGTATCCACAGTCTATACCATTGTTTTGACGAGGGCCCTATATCAAAAAAAAAAATAATATATGCAACATAACGAATCTGTTATAACTTGGCCAGCAAACAAAGAAAACCAAAGAACTATATCAGTCTAAAAAATTTGCTACAACAAAGATTTATGTGGTTTGGAGGTTCAATAGTAATGGTAATTGAGCAAAACTCAACAATTATATAATGTTAGAGCAAACTTACAATGAAACTGTAAGAAAATTAAATTGAAGTTGACATCTAATAAATTAACAATAACAATAATAGCTAATCAAGCTTCAGATAATTGCTCGAAGTTTTGTAATAAATTAATAGAATATAATCTTTGCTCAAGTTTCATTGTTCAACAATCAAGAATAATTGCTCAAAGTTTTGTAATAAATACTTTTATTTTAATCCATTTGATGTTAGGTGTAGATTTGCACCTTGTAATTGTCCTGTTGCCCCAATAGCTTATCAAACCTCTTCCAAAAAGAACAAAAAGTCAATACAAGTATATACCTTGAATGATTACATCCGTATAGAATGCAGAAAATTTAATAAATACAATACTTTTCAAAATTGTCCTTCATTAGCTTGTACTTAGCTGGACTACCATGCAAAGAATCCAGATAGTATATCTTCAATTCAATAGGACGAATGGCAAGCAACACCCAATGGTTACTAAATAAAAAATAATGTATTAGCACGCAATAAATCTAACAAAATTCATACAGTTCATTTTTGTAAACATTGTTACTAACAATCAACTGACCTTGCAACATTTACAGGTGCCAAAAACAACTTATCTTTTTCAGTTTCATGGGAGAGAAGAACATTAGCAATATATTGGTGACATCCATTTAACAACTCATGTGTTCGGTGCGCAGTTAAGAACGAGAACTTACTCTCCTTATCAAAAATGAACTCTTCAGACAAGAACCTGAAAAAAAAATATAAAAATGGATTCTTAATAACATCAAAATCCTATGATTAAAAAACCTTACAAACTTAATGCAGTTAAAAATTGATAAACAAGGGCATATGATTTCACTAGGATTTTCTGCATGCTCAACTGCAAACCTAATGAACTCTTTTACCCCTTCTTCATATTCCGTAGACAATCAATTAGCAAACATCCATTTTCGATCCATTCTTATGTGATCTGTATATATAATAATTATTAATATCGGTTAATAAATGCAAGTTTCTAATTATTAATATCGGACACCGAGTAATTGAAGTGACATTGAGATGCATTTCCATACAAGAATCAAAACACAGCACGCACCAGAAAAAACAAAAACAACAGCAGAAAACAATGGAACAGTAGCAAAAAACATCACAACACAGCACCAACAATAAAAATAGCAAAACCAGAGCTAATTCATTGGTTTGAAGAGTACCTTTGCACCTTGACAACAATAGATATGTCAAATGTATCAATCAGCAGAAGTTGCAAAGAGTGGTTGTAATAAGCTAAAAATGATAAACAAAGAGAAAACCAAATTGAATAAGTTAAACACAAAGTAATCCAAACTACTAAGCAATAAAAATGATAAAAATTCTGAAGCCGATTGAATTCAAAAGAACTATTTCACTACTGCGTTCTATATGTTACTATACTCAATACATCAAGTAGTCAAATAATTCTTATAAAAAATACGCTCTTTTAAATTTGCTTAGCTTTTAGTTAAAAAAATTGTTCTTTTAGTTAATTTATCAAAATAATCACGTTTGCTTAAGGTTTTTTTTCCCAAATTAGTAATTCTTTTGAATAGCTCAGCTAAACCCAACAATGCCAAATTTGCAATTATCATCATTATATAGTAAGTCAATGAAGAGTAAATAGATTCATGACTATAAACCCAACTGGACAACTTTTGATTATAGTCCTTGTGAGATAGCCACGATGGAGATTATAATAAACAGAAACACAAAATAAGAGTGATTATTTTGATATTAAAAAACATAAAATAAGCCAGGAAAAAAAATGCTTACAACAATGGGTACCAACGAAGCGCAGCAATCGGAACCGCAGAAGCAACAGAATCGCAGAAACAGCAACAGAATCGCAGAAACAGGGAACCGCAGTAATGGAATCGCACAAGCAGGGGCAGCGGTTGGTAGCGAAGACCGCGAGTCCTTGCAGCGGCAGTGGCGAGGAGCGCGGAGTCCTTGCATCAGCGGCGACGGGTAGCGTGTGAGTCCAGAGGGGAGCGCGAAGCGCAGCAGCGGCAGCGGCGTAGCGAAGGCAGCGAACTAGAAGCGCGATCGAGAGGCAGCAACAACAAGCGCGATCGAGAGGCAGCAACGAAACCAGAGGGGCAGCTACATATTACACACGACCTCTAAGAGTGGAGAGAAGAAAAATAGGGATTAGTTTCTAAGAGGGAACAAATAAATTTATTTATTTTTTAGAATAATTTATTAGTAGCACTTATTAGTTTAACAATTTTATAGGATTAGTAGCGCTCATGTTTCTAAGTACTACAAATAAGTTGAAGTTATTCTATTTCAAATTAAAAAAAAATTAGGATAACTTATTAGTAACATTTGTTAAATAAGTGCTATAAATTAGTTAAATAATTAGTAGCGTTCATAGAGTAAGCGCTACAAATTGTATAAACAATCAGTAGCGCTTATTAGTAAAAATGCTACACATATTAAAAAAAAATTAAATTCTATGATAACTTAATATTAGCACTTTTCTGGAATAAGTGCTACAAAAGTTTTCGCGTTATGTAGCATTTATAAATTAAGGGCTACTAAAAATATGAGAATTATCATTTGTAGCATTTATTCCAGAAACCTTACAAAATATATGCGCTACTTATCCTACTTTTTGTTGTAGTGAATTACGTTGTATCTTTTTTAATGCACTTAATAATTTTAAGAAGGCAAATGGGTGCCATTGGGGCACCGTGATACTTGATAAACAACTAAAAGGAGATAAAAAAAAGTATTGAAAAATGCATTTTTTTAAGATTCTCGAGAGAAGAATAAATACTAACTTATAATTATTTTTCTTATTAAAGTAACCTTAAGTGCTCTTAGCAAGATCCTTTTAAAAAATTACTCGAATTATATAACTTCAATCATTGTAATATTAATTTTTATTTACTTTTAAATTTAAAATATTATTTAAATACGAATATAGTTTTCTTTTTGGAAATTTATAAATAATGCATAAAAATATATTTGAGATAAATTTTTAGAAATAATATATAACTAATATTGTTTGATGATGTATAAGTTTTACAATAATGTTAAGTTTATTTATGTCTTTAATCCTTAAAAGTTTTGTGTGTCTTGTTTTAGTCCTTAAAAGTTATTTTGATCGGAACTAATCCTTAATTTTTCAAACATTTTGGTTTTGATTTGCACCATTTGAAAAAATATGTTATTTTTTAATGTGGCTAACGGAACATCCCATCAGTAGTCACGTGGTGTGTAATGATGTTAAATAGGTTGTATGACGTGGACGATACAAACTCACGAACTCAAAATTTTGAGTATGTGGATGTATATATCATCTACGTCGTACCACCTATTAAGCTCCATCTCATACCACGTGGCTATTGTTGCGGTGTTCCGCTCGTCACATAAGCAAATAACATATTTTTCCTAACAGCGGGGTCCAAAACCAAAATATTTAAAAATTTAAGGACTAATTCCGATCAAAATAACTTTTAGGGACCAAAACAAGACACATCAAACTTTTAGGGATTAAAGACATAAATAAGCCATAATGTTATTTGTATATTTATATCTATCATCTAAGTTCAATATCTACCATTTTGAATAAAGAATAATGGACTATTCAATTTATCTTCTTTATTATTACTTTTTACAACTTTATCCAAAATTATACTTGAGGTGTTAGACTTGAGTAGGGATGGGCAAAATACCCATGCATGCGTGTACCCGTTGCGGATTGCAGATGAGGATAGGTATTGTGATACCCGCCCCGCGATACCCGCATATATAAAATAATATTTTATTAATAAATATTATATATATTAATTTTTTTTATTAAATTTTATTTTATTTAATTTAATATTGAATTTTAAAGATAAATTTATAATGATAAACATTTATCATATGTATGTAATTATTCATCTTTTAATTATTTTTATGTATAATAATAATGATTATTACAAAATATATAATTATATAATAAAAGTTTAAAATCCGTGATACCCACGGGTACTCGTTATCCGCACTAATACCCGTAAATACTCACGAGTATGAGCATGAATATGCACTACCCGCGTCCATGGTACGCATGCTTATCCCTAGACTTAAATGTTAATATGAAAATATCCAAATAACATTATTGCGTGTTTACGAGTCTAATGAATCTCAATTACTATAATTAAAATATGAAATAAAATAAAAAATATGAATTTGAGCCTTAAAACGAAATAATGTCTGGTGTGATGTTAAAATAAAAAAAAATTAGGCTTATTTATGTCATTAGTTTATGAAAGTTTAACGTGTTTTGGTTTTAGTTCCTAGAAGTTATTTTGACCGGGACCAGTCCTTAAATTTTGGTTTTAGTCCCCTCCATTAGTAAAAATCTATTATTTGTTTGTGTAGTTAGCGGAACATCACATCAGCAGTCCATATGGTCTGAAGTAACGCCAAATAGGTGATATAATGTGAATGATACGGATTCACGAACACAAAATGATCCAATATGCAAAATGGTCCCATAGGCAAAATTTTGAATTCATAAGCATAAATCATCCATATTACATCACTTATTTAGCCCCACTTCACACCCCGTGACAACTGGTATGAATTTTCATTAACCATGTTAGCAAATAACTGATTTTTTTTAACAAGAGGGGACCAAAATCAAAATGTTTAAAAAATTAAGGAATAGTCCGATCAAAATAACTTGTAGGAACTAAAACAAAAACACCTTTAACTTTTTGTGTGGACAAAAACCATAAATAAGCCAAAAAAAAATTAATAGGAGGATAAATAAACTCATGCAAGAGTTAAAATCGGAAGAATAGGAGGTTAGAGAAAAAAAAGAAAAAAAGGAAAAAAAAAAGAAAGAAGAAGAAGGGACAATAATAGGATATGAACGGAAGCGTAGAAGTGGTTGAAGCAAGGCAGAAAGAGAATTAGGGTAAGCAAGGGGGGAGGAGGAGGAGGAGGAGCACGTGACGTGGCATTGAAATTGAAACCGCTCCCAGCAACAATCGCTTAGGGGCAAATCTCAATTTTATTTTTACGGTAGGAGATTTTTGAGAAAGATCATTGTCAGAAACCCTTGATTGCTCCAATTAGGGCTAGATCTGTAAGGATTTTTAATTGACCTCATCATAATAATAATTATAATAATAGGAATCTATTGTATCTGTGATGTTAGTCTTCGCTTGCATTTAGATTATTATTATTATTATTATTATTATTATTATTATTATTATTATTATTATTATGATGTTGATGATGATGAGTGATCATGCATTGAGCCAGGGATGGATCCAGAAATACACATGTAGAAATTTTTTTAGAAAAATTATTAGTATAAGAAAAAAAATTACATATAAGTCTTGTCTTGTGTTTTTCTTGGAGTAATTTTTTGCTATCATATAATTAAAGTTGTATATTTTTTTAGTCCATTCCAAGCCATAATAATTGCTGAGGGGGTTTAACTTATAGAATTTTTCATTTTAATTGTAGTTAATTCTTATTATAGAATGCCGAGGTGGTCGGTCGGAGCACCTGCTCGGCGCTGCTCGCGCCCCCTTTGGATCCGTCCCTGCATTGAGCTCAGTCGTTGACTTGTCAATCAATCATGTTTAATCAAACAAGAATTTTGACAATTGAGAACTTATTTAAGTTCCGAGATATATATATGCGATATACCATTTTGTTGTTCAGTGAATGCAAATAAACTTATTGAAAATAGTTATAAATTTAGACGAACAATTTTTAATAATAATAATAATAAGGATAGCAAGTTTTGACTAAATAGAACGAAAAAAGGAAAGAGAGTATGAAATGCGGATATATACACTATGTTGCATGTAGTAGATGTGTTTCCATATCTAAGCTCTTACTCTGTTTATTTTGTGACAGATTGATGCTCTCTAGCTATTTATGAAGAAGTAACTAAGACCTTGAATTAGTCTAGTTGTAATATTCAGCGGGATTTTAGAGAACCAACAAGTTCTTCATTTGTCACTTCGCAAGTACTCTTGTTATCAGAGTAAGTTTGCAAAATCTAGACTAGAATAGATGATTTTTTTATTTTTATTTTTATTTATTTTTGTGTAGATTATGCTGACTCCTTAATTCATACAGGAAGTCAAAATCGGAGAGATCATAGGCTATTGCGTTTTGCATGAGATTATTGATGGGGACTGAGCTCATGAGAATGTGTGTTAAAGAGGATAGTGATGACTTTCCATCCGTTCCACCAGGTTTTGAGTCATATACAGCTTTCTCACTAAAGAGGGTAGAAGACAATGAGAAACAAAACGATAAAAATATGACCAGTTGTTCATCCTCTACGAGTGCTTCTGAATCACAGTCCACTAAGGTGGAAACTGATGTTCATGTTAGTGATACTGCAAAGGTTCCTAGGACACTTCGACGAAGGCCGTGGATTAACTATGGACGATATGAGAATTGCTCAGACGAAGACTCTGATTCCGAGTGTCTTGATCAAGTTAGTCTTATGCTGGTTCATTTATTTTTTGGCTCTCTTGACTTTAATATACTGAATAACAGTTCATAAATGTTGAGAGTTTCATTCTGGTTAGTATCTTATATATGAATGCCATTGCAGAACTTCTCTTCAAGACCTTGTCTACCTAGGGGAGTTATCCGTGGATGTCCTGATTGCAGTAATTGCCAAAAGGTTCATTTTATATGATACATGCTTTACTTCTTTCGGCATTATTATTAGCCACATTAAATAAAAGCAACTTTATCTTATCATCTTCTCTCTCTCCTCCCCATTCATATCATTACCATTATTATTGTTGTTATTATTATTATTATTATTAGTAGTAGTAGTAGTAGTAGTAGTAATAGTAGTAGTAGTAGTAAGTGATAATGATATTTGCATCTCCAAGTTTTACGACTTTGGATGTTCACTTATTTTTTGTTAATAGTTGTGGCTTAGTGTACAAGACAATCTAACAGACTGATTATTTAATAACAAAAAAGGAGTTGAACCTGTGGTTTTATCGTATATTTTATAGGCCACTTAATCGTAAAATTGTGAAAGAAGATATACTGTTTTTAGGCAATTTGTTTTTCACATGATGGGTAATTGACATTTGAAGTCTCTAACAGGTTGTTGCTAGATGGCGACCAGAAGATGCACGTAGGCCAAACCTTGAGGATGCTCCTGTTTTCTACCCCACTGAAGAGGTCTTGAACTGCTGATAGTTCTTTTATCTCATTTGAATTCACCTCTGCCCCTGTTATTGATATGTTTACTTCTTAAGTTAGGTCTTTTGCAGAATCTATCTGACTTGTTTATAATTTTTTTTTCAGGAGTTTCAAGATACTTTGACTTATATATCTAGCATTCGCTCAAAAGCTGAGCCATATGGAATTTGTCGCATTGTTCCTCCATCTTCTTGGAAACCCCCTTGTCCACTCAAGGAAAAAAGTATATGGGAGGGTTCTAAATTTGCTACTCGTGTTCAGAGGATTGACAAACTTCAGAATCGTGGTTCAATTAGAAAGATGTCAAAGATTCAAAGTAATGCAAAAAGGAAAAGGAGAAGATGCACAAGAATGGGAGTGGATAATGGCACCGGAAATGTGGGATTTTGTGAGGCTGAAACTTTTGGGTTTGAACCTGGTCCGGAATTTACCTTGGAAACATTTCAGAGATATTCAGATGATTTTAAGACCAAATACTTCAGAAAATACGAGAATGTATCTCATTCAGGAGCAAATACAACTATTTCAAATGGCACCTCAGAGGCTACAGTGGAGAACATTGAGGGTGAATATTGGCGGATGGTCGAGAATCCTACTGAAGAAATTGAGGTCACTTTCCTTATAATCTCAACGCTTAGCTCCAATTAGTTGTGCTCTGTACATGTCCGTATACTAACATTTCATTTTGTATATCAGGTGCTTTATGGAGCTGATCTGGAAACTGGGGTTTTTGGGAGTGGTTTTCCTAGTAAGCCTAGTGATGTTTATTCTGCTTCACATGGACAGTACATAAAATCTGGCTGGAATTTAAATAACTTTGCTAGGCTACCTGGATCTCTACTCTCTTATGAGAGCAGTGATATATCTGGCGTTCTAGTGCCATGGTTGTATATAGGAATGTGCTTTTCCTCCTTTTGTTGGGTAAGGATTGAATCTTTCTCATTTTCTATCATCCATTTCATGAATTCTTCACACAATTCATGCTTTAACCATTATAATTATATTTATCTTTATTACTGTAGTATATATTTACGTATCTTGCATTTGTTGTTGTTCATATAGGCCTATGCATGTCCATGCTTTTTTTTTTTTGAACAGCATATGCATGTCCATGCTGTGTTTGTATGTTTTGTTTATAAGGAATGCTGTTTCTTTGTACACCCTTCGGGGCTGGTATGGGATGTTGTAGGGGGTATGTGGGTACGTGAGAATAAGGGTGTTGACATCTTTACCCTTATTAGTTTGGTAAAATACATCAAAGCTGTTTGTTTTATGTTGAGTGACAGCTTATTGAAGTTTTGTTTGTCTCTGCTTATGCTTTCATGTCAGAGAATTGCTTAGCTAGCATCTTTAGTTGTTGCAACTTCTGTATCTTTTCTTATTGGTTAATTGTACGTACAGCATGTGGAAGATCACCATCTATATTCATTGAACTATATGCATTGGGGTGCTCCAAAAATGTGGTATGGTGTCCCTGGAAAAGATGCTTGTAAATTGGAAGAGGCTATGAGAAAGCATTTACCAGAGCTTTTTGAGCAACAACCTGACTTGCTTCATAAGCTGGTGAGTAAAAGTTTTTCTACCACTATACAAATGTCATTTGGTCAGGATGCTGCAAATGGGGATTAGGATTACTTGTTTGTCTCTTGCTTCACATGCTATTCTTTCTACCCTCTGTTCATCTTGTTCGTTTTCTCTGCCAGATAGAGGCAACAGGCAAGATTAAAATGATTGTTCCATTTTCATTGGCTTGGATGAAGTTCCGTCTTCCATTTTCTACCTTTCTTCTTTAATCCATTAGTCCATATTTTTGTGCATATAATTGCCTTTGTTTCTTTCTTTGGACTTGTATTTATCGAATGCCTGAACTTCTAACTTTTGTATGCAGGTCACTCAGCTTTCTCCTTCCATCCTAAAGTCTAAAGGAGTACCGGTTTATAGGTGTGTCCAAAACCCTGGAGAATTTGTTTTGACATTTCCTCGAGCCTACCACTCTGGGTTCAATTGCGGCTTCAACTGCGCAGAGGCTGTTAATGTAGCTCCTGTTGATTGGCTGCCTCATGGGCATATTGCTGTAGAGCTGTATCGGGAGCAGGGGCGCAGGACTTCTGTATCCCATGATAAGCTTTTGCTTGGGGCAGCAAGGGAAGCAGTACGAGCCCAGTGGGAGCTTAATTTGCTGAGGAAGAATACTGCAGAGAATCTGCGATGGAAAGATGTCTGTGGAAAGGATGGCCTTCTGGTAAAAGCACTCAAGGTAAATCCTACTTCTCCGTATAGAGCAGTATGAGGGGATGATTTTTATGATTTTGACATTTTGTATTAATCTATGGTGTGATCATTGTTAGATAAATAGAGATATTACCTTAGCTTAGCCATTATTTTATTTTAAAATGATTGTACAGCTGTTAAGCTTGCTGAGTAAGCATTTTTTCCCTGTCAATAAAATCAGACCGACAGTGCAGAGAAGAGGACACACTTTTCCTCTTCAATGTCTTCTCCTTTCCCTTCTAGTTTTACAACCATAATAAGGGAATTGAATCCTAATTTGTTTTGATTCTACTGCCATATAAGGCATATTATCTGTCTTAGGAGTTTCCACCTTATGTTTGAATTTAGTGTACTTTATTTAAATGCTTTTCGATATATTCCATCTTTTCATACTTCATGCCATTGTTCTGCATCACCTTGTCTTCTGTATTATAAGTTCATTGTTTTGTGTCTGTAAATTGAAAAGGCTGGGTAGATATTTACATGTATGAGAACGAGGAATCTCTCGCAAACAATTGAATAAATGAAAAAAGAAAAGAAAAAAGAGTCAATGATTCTTAGTGTCCGAAATCGTCAAGGACCAACTCTTCTAATAGCTTAAGCTACTTGGCAGAGATTCAAGTCCAGTTTTATATCTTTGGCATGCTTCTCACTCAAGAGTTTATTTGGCATGAAATGTGGACATTGCTCAAGCCCATTTACCTTGTACTGAAATTAAGCTTTATTTAAAGAATGGGGGTGACGAGGATTGAGCTGCCTACCACTTTCTCATAGAGGCACTTCCTCATAGAGGCGTTGATACCTTTCAAGGATCAACCTAAAAGTTGGAAGATGTTTGGAGGAGGCCCGAGATTTATTTTATATTTCTAAATAAAAGTAATCATCTTTAAAGATGTTTAATTTATAACAAGCAAGATATTCAGGAGTCAGGATTTTATTTGAAAATGTTGACTACATACCATAAGGAAATGGAGGCTGAGTGTATTTTTTGGATACTTAATCTATATTGATTGAGTTTTTGTTTGGCTTCTTTGCATGTTTTATTGCATCTGAACCGATTTATGCTGTCAGTTCTCTTTCCTATTCGACCGTGTCTTTTTGGAAGCCATGCTATGTTGGGTTAGATGTTCTCTCTGTAAAGATACATATCATTGGTACCATTTTATTAAATTTTAACATTAGCAATTTCCAGCACAGGCAGCACTGATATTCTTATGTTTTTTTTCCTTCAATGTAGGCTCGTGTTGAGATGGAACGGGCAAGAAGGGAATTTCTTTGCAGCTCTTCAAAGGCATATAAAATGGAGAGTAGTTTTGATGCTACAAGTGAGAGGGAATGCATTATCTGCCTTTTTGATTTACACCTCTCTGCAGCTGGTTGTCGTTGTTCCCCAGATAGATATGCTTGCTTGGATCACGCGAAGCAGTTTTGTTCTTGCTCTTGGGATTCCAAATTCTACCTCTTTCGTTATGATATTAGTGAACTAAATATTCTTGTTGAGGCATTGGAAGGAAAATTAAGTGCAATATACAGGTGGGCAAAATTAGATCTTGGTCTTGCACTTACTTCTCATGTCTCACCAGACAAGGCAACAAGACCTAGGGAATTGAGATTAGATTCATCAAATTCATCTCATTCTTCCAGGGCCAATGTGCTTAAGGAGATGTCAAATAAATTTATTGATGATTCTAAATTGACAGATGTCCCGATAGAGAATCAAACAAATGCAGGAAAAGGCAAAGACCAGAGCTATCTTCAGCCGAGGAAATCAGCAGAAGCTCTGTCTTCAATTCACACAAAGCAATTGTTAACAATTAAGAGCTCAAAACCTGCATGTGAGATGGCTAATCATAAGAACTCTGTTAACAAAGAAGGATCTCTTGGTCATGGATCAAAGCTGAGAACCCCTAGTAGTCAATTGTCTCAAGAGGACTTGTCAAGTGAGAAAAGTTCACTTCATAGACAAAACAGTGTTATACTTCTTAGTGACGATGAAGGTGATGAAATTAAGATGCCAGATTCAAATAGAAGTAAGGAACTTTCTCGTATGGTTACTGGTTCTAGAGATAAAGCAAGCCCATGTAACAATATAGAAAATACCAACTTGTCCATCCCTGTGACAGATGCTGCTGTGATGGGTGAAAAGAATGGTATTACATTGCCTCATGACAACAAGAGTTCTGGTTCAACTCAGCTTTTGCATGTGAAACAGGAATGTCATGAAAACAGAGTACCAGTTCTTGCTTTTACCCCAGTAGATCTTTCATCTAATGTAGGTCTTACAACTGCAGAATCGGTTAGAAATATTCCATTCTCTTTGACAAGAGAGGTAAGCCATCAAAGTTTGGAGAGTTCAGTGAGTTCTCCGCAGAACCCACAACAGTCTGGCACTGTCAAGGCCAGGAATGAAGATAATCAAGAAAAGTTTGGAGGATGTGCCACTTCTAATGTAGCTGACAATGTTAGTGCTGTCAATGGAAACCTTTCTTGCAGTCTAAACAATTTGGAAAGGAATTCTCGTCAGAAAGGTCCTCGTATTGCCAAAGTTGTTCGGCGAATCAACTGCAATGTCGAACCTTTAGAATTTGGAGTTGTGCTTTCTGGAAAGTCATGGTGCAGCAGTCAGGCTATATTCCCAAGGGGTATGTATATACTTGGTCTGTTATGCATTAAAACTTCTGTGGCAGTCTTTGATTGATTATTTTAATTGTGTATTTATGCTAATTAAATTGATTGGTGCAGGATTTAGAAGCCGTGTTAGATACATAAGTGTCTTAGATCCATCCAGTACTATGTGCTATTATATTTCAGAAATTCTTGATGCCGGGCGTGATGCACCTCTGTTTATGGTATCTTCAATTTTCACCCTCTTTTTTATATATTTTTTATTTGTTTGCTTTTGTCTTGCGGTTGGTATCATAAATACTTGCTTTTTGTCAATATCTCTGGAAAGGCCTTTCGTTATTGTGATATGAATTATTTAATTGGTGATACGCATGGAATCAAGTCCATTTCTTGCTAATATCTTGCTACGTTTTACTCCTGACTATACCGGCAATCCGGCGTAAGTCGTGATGGAAGATTCTTGCTATGCTTTGAGGCTAAGTGTTACAGAGAATCTTTTGCCCCTTTTGCCTAAGGCCTTTCAGACAGGCATTTTGTTGAGGAAACTGTAATTCTAAAAATGGAATCATGAAGAAAATGCGAACAAGTTGTTGTGGTCTGGTGAAAAGTCTTCCTTAGGAATAGTCATATGTTTGACCTCGAGTAATTCCTGATTTGCTCTAATGATATTTAGATTTTAAAACTATTTTGGTGTTAGTTTCTTTTAGTTTTGAGAATTGCATTCGAAGCATTGAAATTGAGTGCTGTGAGTGATTCAACTAGTTGAATTGAGAAGAGGTGATATGGCAATAACTAAATCATGTTTTTCCCCTCAGGTTTCCTTGGAAAATTGTCCAAGTGAGGTCTTCATTCATGTTTCACCTGCAAGATGCTGGGAACTTGTAAGAGAGAGAGTGAATCTAGAGATCGCAAAACAACATAAGCTTGGAAAAAAGGGGCTTCCTCCTTTACAGCCTCCTGGCAGCCTCGATGGCTTTGAAATGTTTGGGTTTTCCTCTCCAGCAATAGTGCAGGTAATTTTAATGATCAGAATTCAGAACTTATTTACGATTCAAAGTGCTTCACTTGAATGTAACATTGACAAAGAGAGATTCTATTCCAATTCTTGTTTCTCCCCGCCTTCCATGAATAGGTATCTTTTGATTATGCATGTAGCAGAAATTTGTATAGCCTTTTTTTGGTTGATCTCCTATCTTTTTGTTGATGTTACAGCCAAGTTCTCCTATCTTTTGGTTGTACTTGTAATGTCTTGTTTGATTTTCTTTCCTCGGTCATGGTTTTGAATTTTGATAGCTTTGTTGTGTATCTGCTTTCTTTCATCAGGCTATTGAGGCACTTGATCGAAATCGAGTTTGTAATGAATATTGGGACTCTCGGCCCTATTCCCGACCTCAAGGGCAGATTTCACATACTTCCAGTATAAATAGTGGGAATGGTCAAGAAGGAGTACCCTCGAATCAGCACTTGCCCGTTGGAGTTGTTGCTGTACTAAGAAACCTATTTAAAAAGGCCAATGCCCAAGAGTTGAACTCATTGTACAGCATTCTTAGTGATAATAAGCCAGCGGCTGGCCGGGTGCAAATTGCGCAACTTCTCAACGAAGAGATTCACAAATCACAACCGTCCTAGGTGATTGATTAATTTGAACGGATCTGTTCGAAAGTCTCTAACCTTTCCTTAACTTGTAAATTGTAGGTCGGTCCTCTCAGGTTGAGCATCCATTTGCATGCAACCTTAATCTTTGGTTTTTTTATTCACCTGAATGAAGGTTATAGAGAAAGAAAAAGGAAAAAAAAGCTAATAAAACTGAGAAAAAGGTAGAAGAAAGAAAGGCCAGTAGTCCCTTAAGCTTTTGCTCATTTCAAGTGGCAGCGATGGATAATGATACTGTCACTTTGTCTGCTTTCATAGACAGACTCTGAAAGGCGAAGCTTGGGGCCTTTATAATTGGTTTTAGGTTCATATTTTGTACACATTTTTTTTTTTTCATTTTTATATTGAGTATATTTTTTTAGACTGATATTTCAGGGTATGATCGATCAACTTAGTTGGGACTTCTTAATGGTGTTTTACTACATACACATCAATTTCAGAATTGAACTCAACCATGCATTTAAGAGACCAGACTTGACATGCATTCTGAAACTACTAGGGGCGTATTAATTGTTTTGTAAAATAGCTTTTCACTCATATCTAAAGCTGTTTTGTACACCCAGAAAAAAGTTGTGTTCACAATAAAGAATATACTTTTTTCTTTCAAAATGACAAAACTAATAATTTTGTATCTTTTAAGTTATTTTCAAATTTTAATTTTGCAAGTTTTTTTTTCCTCTTAATTTGGTCCTTTTAAGTTTGTGTTTCCTTTGTAACTTTTTAAATTCTTAATCAAAATTCAAAATCTTTGTATCATTGAGTTCAAAATGAAAAGATGTACAAAGTATAATCATTTTTCTTATGAAATCGGACTGTAAAAAATGATATTTATTACCCATTTGAAACAAAAAAAAAAGCTTCTAGTATCAATTGGAAGAAAAAACTTGTAAAACGAAATTGAAACTCAGAACAATTTAGAAGATAAAATTGCTAGTTTTGTCAGAGCAAAAATGTTTATTACATTTAAAATATTTTTAAAACATTGGTGGATAAATTTCTCATTGTTTTATTCTTTGCCAATAACTTTTTAATTATTTTATATCTATGGATAATTAATGAATGAAATTTTGGTATATTTTTTAAAACACGGTTTTTTTAATCTATTTTTATTTAATTTATTATGCTGTTTTATTATCATACTTTATTATGGCAATCCTAGAAACAGACAAAAATATTGTTTTGGTCCCTCATTATTACACAATTTCAATTTCATCCTCACTTTTTGTTTGTCACAACTCACAATTTAGTTCCTCGCCATTTATTTGAGTTTCAATTGAGTCCCTCCATTAATTGCTAAAACTCTTACCTTCAAAACATATAGCTCAAATTTTACCCAAAAATACCATTGTCATACAATCATCTCCTTTTTTCCCCCTCCATATCGTCACGTCTTACCCAAAAATATATGATGTATAAATCCTATATGTGGCAACGATCATGAAAGATAAAGCTAACTGCAATATAAGATAAATAGATGAAAAACACTAACTTGAAAAACGTTAATTAATTTTAGAATCAAAATTAAAAAAAAAAAACTTTTAGCTTGAATTTGAATTTGACAAATAACTTAAGCAATCATATTACTAATTTTGTCATTTATATATAATAGAAAGCTTTTTCACATTGCAAGTTATAAAAAAAATTCTTATATACGTAGGGAAAATTTATATTTCAAAGAGAAAAAAGATATCAAAATGGTCCTCAAAAGATTTTTTCACAGTATAATTTGATCCTTAATTTTTTTTCATAGGACAATTCGAACCTTAATATAAAAATTCTTTCGTGGAATAATTTGTTCCCTAAATGTTTGCAAATAAAATCTTTATAGATTATTTGCACGAACCAATCTGTCTTAAAGAAAAAAAATCTTTGTAGATTATCCAATGACCATTTTCTTTAAGAGTTTTAATTTTTGTTCCCAAATTCTAGTTTTTGGCCTCATTTTCTATTTTCAATGACAAATGAAACTTTAGTGTTTTAATTTTTTCCGTCTTCGAGATCACGAGAAGCTCTTCAATCTAAACTTAACGGAAGAAAAAAAAATGTACCCTTCCATGTGAGACGGAAAAGTAAATTTTTTAATTATAAAAAGGGGGTCAAAAACTCTTTTTTAATTATTTAGTGATTTTATTTTTGCAAAAATAAAATGAGTCCACTAATATTTTTCTGGACCAAATTGAGTCCATCAACAAAAATTAATTGGGTCTTTCTTTCGAAATTCCAATTATGGGCAATTTCAGTTTTTTTTTTTTTTTTTTTTTTTTTTTTTTTTTGCCAAAGCCGGCTTAACCATGTTTCTCTGCATGCACTTAATTTTAACGCTAACGTTACATATACGTAGGGTCTTCCACACTTAATTTTAACGCTACTCGGTAGTAGTGTAACTGTATAAGAACCCTTCTCCTCCTCCCTTCACCCTCTGCATTATTCAACACAACTCTTCTCCTCCAATCATTCCACTGTGTGTAAGTTTTCTTTTTTCTTTCTTTCATTCTCTACTCAACAAACTAGTAATTTTACCCGTGCATCGCACGGGTTTAATTTCTTTTTTTTAAAAAAATTGATTATATATTTTGGAAATATGTCTTTTTAAATAATATGTTAATATGAACTTTTCATAAAAATGATTTACATGTATTTAGAAATGAATAATCATAAACATTAACCTTTGAATCTAGTTTCAGCTACCAACTTTTTCATTAATAAAAATTAACTAATAATGTATCAACTATGCGATTTCTAATCTTAATTAACAACTTAATTTCTTATATTAAAAAAAATCTAACTCATTTTGATTTTTTTTTTTATTTAATCCATCATTCCAAATGCATTTTGTTAGTAAATCGTTTTGCAAGTCCAAATGCAGCTATTTTTTTTTGCCATATATATCATCATCATCATCATCATTTTTATTACATCTGTCCCAAAATATAAGACTTGTTTTCACACTTTTAATTAATTAGTGTTTATAAGATTCGAACTTTCAAATTACTTGCTTGTATTAAAACTTCATAATTGTAAATAAGTATATTGTTTAAAGTATAAAATAACGCATCATTATTTTTCACAATTTAAATTGCAACATATTGTATAAATTTTTGGATTTTTTTAAATTTGAATTCATGACTGTATTGTATATTGTCTAAAGTATAAAATAATGCATCAATGTAAGCAACTTATAATTAAAATTTAGCATGTTAATAAAAAAAATCTTTACATAAATAATTCTTCAAATAAATATTATTCATAAAATAGCTAGACACAAAACAAACGCAAGAAATGTTCAAATATTTAAATAAAAAAAACATCTTTTTCAATATTTATGGTTATCTTAATGTCTATCTAACATAGAAAAAATTAGTTATCAATAAGTGAAGGACTATGAATAAATAATATAAAAATATATAATTTTCATCATCGTACATATATTCTATATAGCATTCACTGTATACTATATATACACAATATGAATATAGCTATTAGTAGCTGTTTGGAGCTAAAAATATATACTACTATAAGTATATATACTCTTACGGAAAGAAACCGTTAGAAAGAATAATTAATAATAATAAGTAATGAAATAATAAGAATTAATGAGAATAAACACCCAACTTAATAAGAATAAATTTTTGTAACCATCACCCAAATTAATAATTAATAAATTCAATTTAAAATAAATATTTTTAAAATAATAAAATATTATTATTTTTACAACATCATCACCATGAAAGCTTTATATCACCAATCACCATCCTCTGAAAAAGTGACAAATTAAAAACAGAGAAGACAAATGGTACACAAAATGGAAAGAGAAAGACCTAAATTACAACAACTAAGTAACCTTTCTTTCTAATAACTACAATTTAGCAGACTTAGATAAAGAAAGCAACTATGAAAATGCAACTTAGATAATCTTTCTTTCGAGTAACAACAACAACTATGAACATGCTTCTCGACATCATCAACATCATTCACAAGTGATGCCTTTAGATCATTTAATAAAATTGCAACTATTTTCCGATCAAGTTCCCCTTCATCAATCACGACTAATGCAGCCAAGGGTTTGACCCTGAGAACCTCACCAATTTTCCTCTGTCTTTCACCAATCTCAACAATATCAATTACAGATTAACAATAATTTTAGACACGTTTTGTCCAATCCTACTAATGAAAAAATTGAAAAAATATAATAAAAATATCATTCTAAAAAAAAAACCACAACTCTTATATAAATAAAGCAATAATGAAATGAAGAAAATAATATAACAAATGGAAACCAAAGAACAGCGAAAATATAGAACAAATATCCAAGAGAAAAAAATCAGAAATGGTAAATACAAAACTTTCTTGGAATTTGAACATCACCAATTTCCCATGAACCTGAAGCAAGTAATATATGCCTCTCAGGTTTAAGTAATATAAAACAATATTACAAATCAGAGAGATTAAAAAAACAATACTACAAAAATGAAAATTAAACGGAGAAGAAGGAAAGGGGATTATTCAAACCCTAGAATCCCAAAACAAAATTCGAGTAAAAAAAATCTCAAAAACAAAAATTTAAATAAAAATCTCTTTAAAAAAAACATACCTGTACAAAAATTAATAGTAAACCTATTCTAAACAAAAATTAAAAATTAAAAAAAACTAAAATTAAAAAAATGCTCATATGCTCATACCTGTTTCACACCTGCAACAAAAGAGATGAAAACTATGCTATTAAAAAAAACATACTTGTACAAAAATTAAAAAACCTATTCTAAACAAAAATTAAAAATTTAAAAAAAAAACTAAAATTTAAAAACTGCTCATACGCTCATACTTGTTTCACACCTGCAACAGAAGAGGTAAAAACAATGCTTCCAAATCCAGATGCTTTCTTTTTGCCTGGGTCTCTAATTTTTTTTCGTTGCCTTTTCCTGATCGTGATTCTACTAATTTACTACTACCACTAACTACTAATTGATGTTGGTAACATGTCTTTCACACCATAACAGTCAAAAATGAATGAATGAAAGAAAATGAAAAGACTTAATCTACCAATGGATATGGACGGCTATGATTGATTATTGCATTTATAATTGAATGGCTGAGATTAAAAAAGAACTTAGAAGGGAAAGTGAGAAATTAGGAGGGAAAATAATGAAGATTAAGGAGGGAAAACAAAAATGCCCTTATACTTCACCTATTTTATAATATATTGATGACTACTGCTTCCATTGTTCCATAATTATATAGTACATAATAATATGAAATATCGTCTCTTACTCTCTTCCATTGTATATATCTCTTGCCCTATGCTCTTCTTTCTTTTTGTCTTATTATTATTTAGTATTTATTTATGTTATTGATTGGTGATTTAGGAAGGAACACGCTGTTACCGTCTTTGCAAAGTTACCATGCGCGAGATGTTTGCCTCTACTAACAGTAGTAAGTGGTGTTGCATTTGCTTTAATTTCTTTGTTTCTCAATAAGTTAATTGCATAGTCGTCTTTCAAGTTGCGAGGGTGAGCCTTGACACAATGGTAAGGTCGTTTCTCATGATTCATCTTGGAAACAGCCTCTTTGCCAGTCTCCGGCAAGAGTAAGGTTGCATACATCTAATCCGAGGCTTGGAACCTTGTGCATTAGGTTGCCCGTCTATTTATTGTTGTTGTTAGGGAATATTACTGGCTCCATCCCTATATGTAAGATCCTTTTGGTAAATTTCAGTTTCGTTAAGAAAGTAGGTTAATTTAGTTAATAACATTGGGAATGTAAACATTTTATATATTTTTTCAAAACTAATATCCCATAAATATAGTTGAAAATCTAAAAAGTGTTACGTAAATAATGGTGTTTATGGAAAGAAGTAATTAATTGTCGTTGAAAATTAATATAGAATCTTATAAATAGGAACGAAAAGAGTAAACATTAACTTAGTGAAATTTAGCTTAATTTAATCATTGTTGTTATTGTTGGTGTTATTATGCATACTTATTGTTGGTGTTATTATGGTAGTATGCATGAGGGGTGAAGCATGATTTTTCTCCCTATAATGGCTAATTCCACATACTATTAAATAATGGAAAATTATTGAACAGGTTTAGGGCAGTCATCAAATAGTCCATTTGGCTCACAGCACAATTCACGTTGCAACCGGTGTGGTCAGCAAACAAGTAGTTTCACTTCCATGTTTGGAGGAGGCACTTCAACTGGTGCATTTGCTGCAGCACCTCATACTTCTTCTCCCTTCACTTCCAACACTACTTTTGGTCCTTCGTCTTTCGGTGCTAGTTCAGTGCCTGCATTTGGACAATCTTCAACACCAGCATTTGGAAATTTATCAGGATGTGTGGTTTCACCACATGTAAGTGTTGCATTCTATTCAATTATACTGTCCATTTATTCGCTTTATTTGTTTTTTATTAGGCGTACGTTTTTCATATTCCTTCACATGCACCCCCTTCCTTAAATTACAATACACCAAATTATAATGCCATTTATTATTATGGAAATTGCACTCCTGAGGTTTAGCTTATTTAGATTTTGAAATAAAGTAATTAAGTAACAAGTTAGTGTAATTTTCCCTTGTTGTTTTTGTTGTTGTTGTGTAAGTATGCATAAAAGGGTTAAGCATGAAGTGTTTTATAAATTAATGTAAATTCATTTAACAGGTTTCATACAGTCCTCAAATATTCCATTCACAATCTTTTTTTGGACAGTTTTTGGACAGAACAATTCAAGCAGCAATCCTTTTGCCCCTTAGCCATTTAGCATTACAACCCTGTGTGGCTCACCATCAGGTACTTCCATGTTTGGAGGGGTCACCTCAACTGGTGTATGTGATGCCAGCAGCTCAAACTACTACTCCATTCACTTCCAACACTACTTATGATGCTTTCAGTAGTTCAGTGCCTGCTTTTGGTTGTTGTGGTAAGCATGCTTTTGTGGAATCCTTTTTGTTATCACTTCATTTATTAGGTCTCTCTGCCCTTTATCCATTTATTAGTTGCGCCGAATTTACTGTTTTTTGCACTTTCTGATTCCATCTAACTTGATTTCTCTTACTCTGCTGGCTTGTTCTTCTTTCTGTTTATTTTAAAATAAAAATTACTGTGGCCACTGTAAATTGGTGATGTATGAAATATACAGATGAAGACAGTATAGGCAATCAGCCATTCACATATATAATTTTTAGTATAACTGAAGAATATTTTCAAGGGGCCGTTTAATGAGATTGGTTATACTCCATCTTTTATAATCCATAAGTATTCCAATCCTGTTAATGGATCCCCCCAAGTTGTTTTTCTTTGCATCTTGATATAATTATTAGAAGCTCATAATAATGCAAAAAAGTTGTGTATATGATTATGTACTCTATTACTTAGAAGTTTGTGGTTTTAAAGATTGAAGATTACATTACATAACAAACTATGAAGGATATACATTAACTAGTTTATGGCACCCTTGGTTTCTTTGCATTTAATAATGGATGGTATCATTTACATTCTCTGGCATATTTTTGCCTTCTCTCCTTATGTATTTTATAATTCAATCTGAGAAATAATGTTACTCTTGCTCTCCAGGATTATCATTTTCCGGTCAGAAGCCTGGTTTCGGAGGCGGCTTTGGATCTACTCCTACTGAAACATGTCCATTTGGAAGAAGTGTCACTCATCAACTATCACAACCAGCATCTGGAAGTAGCATATTTGATTCCTCAAAACATTTTGGTGCATCAACTCAGCCAGCATTTGGTTCGACAACTACACCAGCATTTGGAGTAACTAGTACCCCCGCATTTCGCTCAACCTTAAGCCCAACTCTTTGTAGCGTGGGGACTCCTCTCTTTGCAGGTGGGGGAGCATTTGGGTCTTCAAGTATCTCTTTGTTTGGTTCATCAAGTACGCCTGCATTTAGCACATGGAGTACTCCAATTGTGGCCTCCAGTGCTCCTGCTTTTGCTCAGTCTTCTTCTGCATTTGGTAGCCGAGACACGTTTGGGGCTACTACAACCATGCCTTTTGGTGGCCAGACTTCTGCATTTGGTGAGTTCAAAAGCCATTAAAGTTTTAGCTACATTGTGGCATATTTTCTATATGTCATGCCATTGTAATTGAAAGTCTTTGCATAATTTCCCATGCAGGATCCCCGATCACAACACCGGCTTTTGGATTTAAAAATTATGGTATTGGACTGTCAGGTTTTGGACATCAACTGCGTGGAAGTAGATTAGCTAATTATACGCCAACAACTGATCCAGAGAGCAGCTCTGATCACATAACAAAATTGAAGTCTATATCAGCCATGCCTATTTACAATAACAAAAGCCACGAGGAGCTAAGATGCGAGGACTATCAATCGAGAGACAAGGGTACTTTCTTTTTATTTATTTTTAGTGATAAAAAACAAAATTGTTTGATCATTCTGCTTGATTTCATTGCGATAGTATGATGACCTTGATCTAATCTACTTATTTTTTTTTCCAATTTAGGTGTACCACTTCCCTTTGCTCGGTCGACTGGTACTGGTGGCTGGAATCCATCTGCTCATTCCACTTCTCTCTTTGCAATTGCGCAGACGAGTTCACCCTTTCCTTCATCCGCTCCTTCCTTCGGTTCATCAGCATTTGGTTCTTCCTCTACATCAGCAACCACCCCTTCTAATTCTTGGTCATTCCCGTCTCCATTTGCAGCTAACTCTTCTCCATCACCGAGATTTGTGATACCTACTTCCCTGCTCAGTTCTGCTCCTGCTCTGAGTAAATCTTCTTCACCATCTGGCTTATTTGGTTCTACGGCCGCCATAACTTCACAGCCAGTCTCTGGTTTTGGACAGTCTACCTCACCCTTTGCGCAGCAGATTACATCTTTTAGTCACTCAAGCTTGTTTAATTCTCCTTCTGGACTTGATGTAAGCCTTGTCTCAACTACCGCACCACTTGCTTCCAGTAGTTTTGGTCAAACAGCGGTGAGTAGTTTTGTTTTTACATTTTAGAACACAACTTATTTATAGCCGAGATAAACGGACTCTAATTTGAGCTGTGATTCAGTGTCATATAAAACCAATGCTTGATAACCATTGCATATAAATGCCCATTCTATGTGATCCACATAACAACGTAAGCTTTTAAAAGACTAAGTCCTTTGCAGTCGAAATATACTCCGTTAGAGACAAATAAAACCTTAATTGTGAACGAGTATGTTTCAACCTGATTGAATATATTGTTATAGTAGCACATCACAACTTAATGGAAAAATTGGTGTTGATGATGTGACTTAGAGCATAAATGTTGATACTATTAAATAAGTATACTTATATGTGAATATTTCTGATTATACATGGTATCTCTGCATGAAATTTTTTATTTAATGGTATATTTGTCCATTTTCAACTTTAAAATCTTCGTGTTATGCATGCGTACCGAGTTTATCAGAGTGAGAAATTTAATTCTCAAGTCTGTATTACGTTTTGGTTTTCTAATAGGGGTTTTATTTGACTTTATTCATGCAGCCACCATCCATTTCATCAGCTTCTGAACCAGCTCAACCTGATCCACCAAGAAGCCCTTTCGACTTTAGTACCTTTGGCCAGACAGAACCTTCTACAAGGATAAAAGTTATGCCCGTTTTCCATGATAAAAGTCAGGAGGAGCTAAGATGGGAAGACCATCAATTGGGAGACAAAGCTAGTGTTGGAGTTGCTTCAAAACTAAGAAGCTTGTTTAAAAAGGCCAATACTGAAGAATTGAACTCAATGCTCAGAATTCTTAGTGACAATAAGCCAGAGGCTAGCCGGAAGCAAATTGTGCAACTACTCAATGAGGAGATTCAGAAATTGTTCATAAGCCTCTAACCTTAATGAAGGTTGTATAAGAGGAAGAAAAAGGAGGGAAAAAAATGAAATAAGATTCAGAAATAGAAGTAGAATGATTGAAATTAAATAAATAAAGTTTTTAATATTCTGAAATGTTCTTAGTTATATGATCACGTCACTTGTTTGGCTGATCTTAGTAGCAATTTTAGGCTTTATTTTCTATTTCAGTATTAAGCACTTGTATTTACTGTTTGAAGAATTATTAATGAAATCAGACGTTCAGTAGTTTCTGCTTCCTTAGGAGTTGTTTCTGTATCCCTATTTTCTTGGTAGGAGCTTTCAGCTGCCTATAATTTTTTATTCATATTTAGTACCCAGTTTTTTGAAACCAAGAGTATCCTGTCATATTTGTAAGTCCAGGGGAATAATTAGAACCAATGAATCATACACATCAAAATAGTGAGAGGCCTTTAAAATCTAAGGCTATGTTTGGATATCCAATAATAAATGGAGCGGAATGAAATCAAATAATGGAATGGAGTGGGGTGGAATGGAATAGTATAAAATTACCATTCCATTGTTTGGTTATTTTATGATGGAATGGAACAAAAATAAATTCCATCAGATATATCCCAATTTTGGGGGAATGAAAAAATGAGATTTTTAGTGGTATTGGATGGAACCTGCATCATTATCATTCATTCTACTCCATTATCTTTAATGTAATCCAAATAATGGAATGAACTTAGTTTCCATTACATCCCATCCAATTCCATTCAATACCATCAATCCAAACAAACCCAAGGTGATTTTACTCCGTACACATCAATTTCAGGATTGAACTAGAATCAATGAACCATGCACTTAAGGAATCTTAAATTGGAAAAATAGCTTTTTACTTGAGCTTATTTTCTTAGTGTGTAAGTTTACTTTCGATCTTTTGCTTTTAAAATATTCGGCAGAGGCAGATTCTTGGTTGAGATTTTTACCTTAGATAACAAAAATATTAATAAAAAAATTACCAAATCAAATCAAGCCACGATCACGTATATTTTTTTGATCGCATTTGTACCATAATCCAACTTAACCATTGCAAGCAATTTAGTTTTCATGTTGGGATCGGATAATATTTTAATGAGATGATTGCCCTTATTATCATGAGGTTTGTCATAATAATAAATTAATGACACATGCATTTTTTTTTTTTTAATTTTAGAATTGATTTTCACCTTTTTGTTTGTCATTCAACATTATATTTACATCCTTTGCACAAAATAGAAAGTTAGTGTATTGAATGAAATGCTTTGTTTGAGATTGAAAATAACTTTTATGCTTTTAAGAGGTGTTACATATTTTAAGTGCACTTGATGTATTTTTTTATCAACAATAATATAGTAAATTTAAATTATTTTTTTTACCAAAAAAAAATGATTTTTATACGAGGAAATGTAGTAATTTTTTATGATATACCTTTTTTTTAGGAGAGCACATTCTTGAATAGAAATATTATCCGCATTATTTAAGAATAATGCAAAATTCCCAGCATCATTATCTAACTTTTTGTAACCAATGATATTAGATATTTTGCATTATTATGAATTCAATGCTTATAGAATATTTTATCAGAATGTGTTCTCGTAAAAAAAATACTAGTGTTACTTTTTCTGTAAAAAAATTATTATATGTTTTTTAAAAAGCTAATTTTTAGTAAAATAATAATTTAATATTGCAATATTATTGTTGATAAAAAATACATCAAATACACTTTAAATTTGTATTAGTGATTGATACATACTTTAATGGCAATAATGTCATTTTCGATCCTAACCATAGCATTTTAGTCACTAAACTAGTGGTCTATTACATATAGAGGTGTAAAAGTGATACTGAATGTCAAGATAAGGAGATGAGTGTCATTGCTAAAACTAGATAGGTGCCTATGTCATTATGACTAATCTTGATGGAGGTAAATGCGATTTTCCCTATTTTAATTTATAATCCGTCCAAACCACAACGCAAACACCTTTATCAATTCCCTGCACAATTCTAATATGATATCAAAGCTAGATCCTCCCAATGGGGCCATCCTCAGATGTCCAATCCTGCAAACTTCACACTCTATATGTCCAATCAGGGCGTGAGGGGGGGGGGGGGGGAGTGAGTGTTGTAGTAAGTCCCACATCGGATGAGAATATGATCTAGACAATGCTTATAGAGGCTAAGTCATCCATCACCCTATAAGCTAATTTTTAGAAATGAGTTAAGCCTAGCTTATTCAGTTCTAATACCTCTCTTTCACATGGGTTTATGTGAGTAATTAATCTTCACCATCATTTAGTGGTTAAATCTAATAATATTACATACAATTTTTACAATTGAGTTTAGAAATTCTAAATGCACTCCTAAATTACTAACCACATCTATTGTTTAACATATTTTTACTGTGAACTTTCTAAAATATTATTTTGCTAATATACCTTCTCTTTTATTTTCACTTTTACTTCCCGCACTAAATACTTTCCACTTTTTACTTATCCTATTTTCATTTTCTTCCTTCATCTTCATCTTCTTCTCTCTCCTCCTTCTCTTTATCCCATAAACTCATTGCACTTAATATTTGTTATGAAAACCCCTTTCGCAAAAACAAATCATCACATTGTAGCAGGCAACACAATATCCCTTGTCTCTGTTGTATTTTTTTTTTTAAATTCTTTCATAGTTATTTGTTAGTTATTGATTACGTAACTGTCAAATACACCTTAAGATCAAAAACACCTTTTGATTGGAAAGTATTACAAATATTAGGGGTGTTGATCGTTGATTTAGCTGCGTCGTGGTATGAAAACCATTGCCTTGAAAACAATTTTCGACAAATCTCCGATGCAATCTGATTTCGGGTCACTACCATGATTAACATATTTTACTCTTGAATTTATACATTCAAGACCAAAAGTACAGAGTTCACACAATTCAATTGCCCAAATAAAATACAAGTGAAATACCTATGTTACACCTTACTCAATTTCCTATCCATCATGCCACATGTATAGTTCTTCGAAACTTAGGGTGTGTTTGTTTTGGGTGATTTTGGGGGAGAGGATTTTGGGAGGATCCTTGTTTTCTCTCCGTTTGGTTCAGGAGAGAAAATGAGGGGGGAGAGAAAATATGGCGGGTCCCATGAGAAAATATTTTCTCTCCCCAATAAAAGATAGAATGAAGGGAAAACTGGAATTGACATGTAAAATTACTCACTTATCCTTCATTTATTCATTTTGTTTGAACTTTTCATTTACTTTTTTAATTTTTTATTTTGAAAAAAATAAAGCATTTTTATTTCAATAAAAAAAACTGTTTTTTAATATTTTGGACTTGAAATTTTTATTATTTAATAAATAATTGAATTAAAAAAATTTTGGTTATATAAAATATACATACATGTGAGAAAGAAAAAATATTTTTATTTCTATTTTGTAAAATAAGGGTATAGTCGCCTTTTGATAAATTTATTGTTTTCTCTCTTCTCACTTTTCTCTTCAACCAAACAAAAAGAAAGAAAACTCAAATTTTCTCTCTTCCCAAATTCTTCACATTTTCTCTCATACCAAACAACCATAAAATCTACTCATTTTCTCACCATAATCAATCTTCCCAATTTATCTCTTCCCATTTTCTTTACTACAACCAAAATATATTTGCTTTATGGCACATGCCGGAAAAATGTATATTAAGCAAGTTCGCATTAAAAATTAGCATACTTAAAATTTCGTGTGCGATTTCTAATGCAGATTTACTTAATATATTTTTTAATTCAGATTTACTCTATATAATTTTTAAAGGGTTTGTTTAACATCAGCAGACTGAGGATAAGAAGCTAAAAATGGTAAAGAAACATAGAAAAATTAAGTTCACTATCACTTGAAAAATTAAGGTCTTTCTTTTACTCTTATCCTCAACCCTAAGGGCCGAGTTAAGAAAATCGATTTTTAAAATATGTCAATTTTTAATGTAGATTTATTCAATATATTTTTTTAAACTGTGTCATAAATTATATAATAAAAAAATTCAAATCAAAATACCAAAAACATGTGTATAGTAATAAAAAAAAACCCAAAACATATTTTTTAATTTACTAGATATATTAAAAAAAAGGTCGGAGCATAGTAGTATCACCCATTAAAGAATGAACTAACACATTTAATATAATCGGAAAGGCATAAGAAAGACCTTCCTAATATACTCAAGATATATTTTTTTTTGGTGAAACAACAGGGCTAAAGCCCAACAGGAAAAAAAAGAACTAATGACTATCAATAAGCCTAGGAGCAGCAGCCCCTCTGTAATCAGCAACTAGCAATTTTCTAAGAGTATTATCAGGGATTTCAAGGATGTGTCGGCCAATATCAAGGGATAGACTTAGATTAGCTAAGTAGTCCGCACAAGAGTTGCCTTTGCAATAAGTGTGGATGAATTGTACACTCCGATCCCTCCTACAAAGGACTTTAATACGCATCACAAGACCATTGTCTGCTGAAGCCGTCGCAGACTTTTAAAGAAGGTTGATAACAGCCTGCGAGTCACACTCAATTTGTATTCTGCGCGGTATCCTTTCTCCCAAGCTATCTTGAGGCCTATAAAGACCCCCTAGAGCTCTGCTTTGAAAGCAGTACAAATATCAATGTTATAAAAGTAACCAAGCTCCCATTCTTCCATGCTGTCACGAAATAATCCTCCACAACCCGCTGGATCTGGGTTTCCTTTTGAAGCTCCATTAGTGTTGATTTTCACCCACCCTTCTGGCGAAATCTCTTTAAGTTTATGAAAATGATATCTTTCTTATTTGTGACCCTTTGCTGGCCTGTTCCTCGCCTGTCTAGTACCTCCAGCGCTTTCTGTTGCACATACTGAGCTGTATTATAAGGATAAGAGAATGTTTGATCATAACAGAAAGCATTCCTCCAATGCCACATCGAATGCATAGTTCCTAAAAAAGTACCATCCAGTCCTTTCGTGGTAATTGCCCCAACCTAAATTTAAGTTTTTCCTGCACCAAGAGAAAAAGATCACAATTAAAAAAGTCATTTATTCCAAGATATAAGTGTTTAACATAATCGAAAAAGTTTTAGGATTAGTTGCTTCATCCCAAAATCATACCATATCCAATTCAACATGCATGAACCTATTAATGCATTAACAATGAAAAAACCTTAAATTCAATTTATTGGTGCAGTTTGATAATGTTCCAAATCTCAAATCTAACTTTAAATGCAAATAAAACTTAAATCACCTCATAAAGTGTACAGAAAGAAGTAAAGAATAATAAGTGAAGTTGGAACAGAAGAGAAGAAGATAATGGATGTTTGATTATATACGAGGGGTGCTGTTTGCAACCTTTTTTAAAAAAATAAAAAATAAAATAATAGGAGTTCTTTTTTTTTTTTTTTGAAGTGGGGAGTTATTTTTAATATGGACAAATTTAAAAATTTAATGTAAAAATTAAAAAATGGTAACTAATGGGCATGGATAGCGAGCAGAAGTTTTAGGGACATCAGCAAAAGTTTATTTTAGTATTATTTTTTTTGGCTTAATTGCATAATTGGTCTTTTATATTATTTATTAGATTCACTTTGGTCCTTTATCTTTTTTTTGCAATTTACTGATCCTTTATTTTTTTTTTAAAGATTCAGTTTGGTCCTTCCGTTAAAATAAAGTTAAATGAGAAAGAATATTCCAAGAATATTCCCTTTCTAGGCTTAATTGCATAATTGGTCTTTTATCTTATTTATTATATTCACTTTGGTCCTTTATCTTAATATTCCAAGAATATTCCCTCTTCTTCTTCCTCTGCTCTCTCCTTACAGCGGCAGCAGCTACCATTTGCTCACACCCTCTTCCCTCGAAAATCATCAAATTTCTTCAACATTCTTCAATTTTTCACGGTTTTTAAGCTTTATTTTCATTATTCCTCAAACAAATTCGTGTTTTTCGTTCTTTTTTCCTAAAAGTCCGAATTCTAGGATCCCTTTTCTAAAACCTTGGTTATCAACAATGGTCTCCTCCTCTAAACCTGCTGGAAAACGTCGTGTGAAAACACGTGCAAAACGCTTCAACAACTCCGATTAATTTCTAAACATGGTGACGACGGTGGCATGGGCGGCGGCGGCGGCCCCCGTAGTGGCTGCCGCCGCTGTAAGGGAGAGAGTAGAGGAAGAGGAAGAAGAAGAGAGAATATTCTTGGAATATTAAGATAAAGGACTAAAGTGAATCTAATAAATAAGATAAATGACCAATTATGCAATTAAGCCCATAAGGGGGAATATCAAGAATATTCCTTCTCATTTAACTTTATTTTAACAGAAGGACCAAACTGAATCTTAAAAAAAAATAATAAAGGACCAGTAAATTGCAAAAAAAAAGATAAAGGACCAAAGTGAATCTAATAAATAAGATAAATGACCAATTATGCAATTAAGCCTATTTTTTTTAATAAATTTTTCCTTTATACGAATATTAGTGCAATCTAGTAACTAAACATTTCAAAAAATAAAAAAATAAAAATTCAAGTAACTAAACGAAAGCGTACTATATACGCCTAAATAAACTCCTTAATTTAGTACTATATCAAAAAAAAAAATAAAAAATCAAATAACTAAACGAAAGCGTACTATATACGTCTAAATAAACTCCTCAATTTAGTACTATATCAAATATCAATAATTGATGTCAACAAAACTAAATAATATAAAATTGCAAAAAAAAATAAAAAAATATTAAATATAGTTGTATGTCTATCAATAGAAGCTGATCATTGTCTTTTTTTTTTTGCCCTTTCTAAATTTCATGCATAGAAGACAATTTTATATGAACCATGTAGGATGATTATGAACAACAAGGTTTTCCCAACGAAATTGTCATTTGCTGAATATTCTAAAATTATACATATATAAAATATACTTAAATAATAATAATAAAAATTAAAATTGCCAAGTAGGTGTAATCTAGATATCAAATTTTTAAGATTTGAGTGTTGGGAATCTTTTATTTAATCTTTAAATACCACAATTTGATAAATTATTGGTGACTTTAATTTTTCTGTTCTCGTCAAATATTTTGGCTATAAAAAATACTAATAAATAAAATAAGAGGCAATTCCAGTTTATTATTAGTATTATTAATTACGAAAGAGGCATGACACACCTGATTTGGAATTTTGTCCTCAATTCGCAAAGACATGAGTTCGAATTTCACCTCGACGGAATGAGCCTGTCACTTATTTGGGAGTGATTGACCTCCTCCGGGCAGTTTGCAGGCTATCTGGCCCGGTCCTAACCTAATTTGGGCCTAGGGCGAAAAAAAAATTTGGGGTCCCTAATTCAAAAAAATAAAAATTATTAAAAGTAAATCAATTAAAAATTTAGTATATATACGAATAATCAATTAAAACAATGACAACAATCAATAATAGAATTAATTATTAAAAAATAAGATTTGAAATAATATAAAAAGTTATTTAGTAAAGAGGTAATAAAATACCTTTTTCATGTTGGATTACAAAAGTAAAATTCATTATTTCATATATTTTTAAATTAAGTGAGCAAATGAAAAAAACAAATTAAAATATTATGCTAAAAATCATTGATAATTAAAAAATAAAAAGAACTTGTAATTATTAAATTTTTTTTTTCAAAAATAAATGTACCATTAAAAAAAATATGGGCCCCTAAAATTTTTGGGCCCAGGGCGGTCGCCCTTGTCGCCCCCCTCCCTTAGGGCCGGGCCTGCAGGCTATGACCTGGAGGCGGGGTTGCCCATCAGAGTCATCAACGTGCGACAATGACGGTGAAATTTTCCTCCTAAACCAAAAAAAAAAAATATTATTAATTATTAATTTATTTTCCTAATGGGGACTGGACTAAAAATTAAAAAAATAAAAATAAAAATTTACCTCCTCCGCCTGTGAGGGTAACCCTGTAATAATAATAGCAGTAATAGTTGTTGTTTCTGTATCTACGGACTTTTAACGCTACGCGCTCTTACCTCATCACTCTTCATATAAAAACCACAACACCAACACCAACACCAACAACAACCCTTTCTCCATTTTCACCCTCTCACTTATTCAACCCACATCAATCATCGCAACACCAAAAACCAGTGTGGGTACTCACTTTGCCCTAATCCGCGATTCTATTCCTCTTCTCTCAAGATCTCGCACTGTGACTTCTCTCTCCCTCCCTCTCCATACTCTTCGTCGCTATTCGCATTATTATATAAATAATCAATCATTTCAACCACGAATCGCTCAAAATCTAATTCGCTCTATGCGTTTTGCTATTTTCTCTTGTTTATTTCTTTTTATGGTTGTTAATTTGATTCGATTTTTGATTTGTGTTGTTGATTGCAGTTAGGGAGGAGCAGGATTATTAATTAATACTGTGTTTTGAAAAAAAAAAAAAAGAAAGCTATCAGGCACGATGTTCGGTTCTTCTACAAACCGTAAGTGTTTTTATTTATTTATTTATTTATTTTTATTTTGCATTCGTTTACTGTTTTTAATTTTTTACTTATTAGGTTAATTAATTGCATATTACACAACGAATAATTACAATGTCTATTTAGTATTGTTGTTAGTGGAAATTACGCTGACCATCGTGAGGATTAAAACCAAATTACCATGCTCCGCACGTATCCTGTTTTCAAAAGCTACAATCATCTCTCGTTCAGGGGAGGTGAGTGTAGTTTTTGAAAGAGAAACGGGTGCCTTGCGGAAATTAGACCAAACCTTAAGGAAGGTTAATGTAATTTCCCCTTATTGTTATTGTTACTGTTACTGTTGTTGTTATGCAAGTATGGTGTTTCTATACTGGCTACTTTTTTCGTCGTGCTGTTGGTTAATGGAGATTTTATTTATTTATTTAACAGCTTTTGGGCAGTCGTCGAATAGTCCGTTTGGTGCGCAGCCAGCTTTTGGACAGCAGCAGAACAATACAAGTAGCAATCCGTTTGCCCCGAAGACATTTGGCAGTACGAATCCGTTTGGTTCGCCAACTGCTGGTGGTTCCATGTTTGGAGGAGGCACTTCGACTGGTGTGTTTGGTGCTGCCCAAACTTCTTCTCCCTTCTCGTCCAACACAACTTTCGGTGCTTCGTCTTCACCGGCTTTCGGTAGCTCAACGCCTGCTTTTGGACAATCTTCAACTCCAGCCTTTGGTAGTCAAGCGTCAACATCTGCTTTTGGTGGTAAGCATGCTTGTGGAATCCTTTTCTTATTACTACATTTATTTGTTCCTCCTCTCTGTCCTTTTCATTACTTTGTCTGTCTTCATTAGAGACCATTTTGTTTGTATGAAAACTGAAAAGCAAAAATATATTAGTTAAGTGATGTAACAGTTTTATAAAATATTAGAGTGAAGGGACACTTTGGTCCCTCAAGTTTTTCGATAGGGACACTTTAGTCCCTCAAGAAATTTAATTCATTTTTAGTCCCCAAAGTTATTCAAAAGTACCAATTTAGTCCTTGTCCTATTTCCGTTAGCCACTTCGTTGAGGGACTAAATTGGTACTTTTAGAAAACATGAGGGACTAAATTGGTACTTTTGAAAAACATGGGGACTAAAAATGAATTAAATTTCTTGAGGGACTAAAGTGTCCCTGTCGAAAAACTTGAGGGACCAAAGTGTCCCTTCACTCAAAATATTATTTGTATTCTTGACTTCTTTGCACCTAATACTGGTATCATTTGTATACCTTTTTTTCATATGTATCTTTTCTAACAGTTTTATAATGCAAGCTGAGAACTAATGCTACTCTTGATCTTTAGGATCAACAGGTTTTGGTCAGAAGCCTTTCGGAGGATTTGGATCTACTCCTACTCAAACAAGTCCATTTGGAAGTGCCACGCAACCATCACAACCAGCATTTGGAAACAGTGTATTTGGTTCCTCAACACCTTTTGGTGCATCAACTCAGCCAACATTTGGTTCAACAAGCACTCCTGCTTTTGGTGCTACAAGCACCCCTGCGTTCGGTTCTACAAGCACACCTGCATTTGGTGCTGCAAGCACCCCTACTTTCGGCGCTACTAGCACCCCTGCATTTGGTGCAACTAGCACCCCCGCATTTGGCTCAACCGCAAGCCCTGCTTTTGGTAGCACAGGCAGTGCATTTGGTGTGTCAACTGCTCCTGGCTTTGGAAATCCGGGAGGATTTGGGTCTTCAAGTAACCCTATGTTCGGTTCTACAAGCACGTCTGCATTTGGTACATCGAGCTCTCCATTTGGGGCAGCTAGTACCCCTGCTTTTGGTGCTTCGCCCTCTAGTACGCCGGCCTTTAGTTTTGGCTCCTCTCAAGCTTTTGGTCAGTCTTCTTCTACTTTTGGTAGCAGCAGCCCATTTGGGAGTACGACCTCGGCTTTTGGTGGTCAAAGTTCTGCATTCGGTGAGTTCAAAAGCAATTAGTTAGCTACTTTGTGTTTGTGATATATTTGTATTTCAGCTTTCTAGATACAACGTTGATCGGTATCATAATGCATTTTCTATATGTTTATACTTATGACACTGTAATTGTAAGTCTTTGCATTTTTTTTCATGTAGGATCCCAGACCCCAACACCGGCTTTTGGAAATCCTGGTATTGGGCAGACAGGTTTTGGAGCTCAACGGGGTGGAAGTAGAGTAGCTAATTACACACCAACAACTGAACCAGATAGTGGTACCTCTGGCCAGACAGCAAAATTGGAGTCCATATCGGCCATGCCTGTTTACAAAGATAAGAGCCACGAGGAGCTAAGATGGGAGGACTATCAATTGGGAGACAAAGGTACTTTTTTTTTCCTGTTATAAAAAACAAATTATTTGAATATCCTGCTGGATTTCAGTGCAGTATTGATGATCTTGACCTAATCAATCTATTTATTGCAAATTTAGGTGGACCACTTCCCTCCGCTCAGCCCACTGGTTTAAGTGGCTTTAATTCATCCACAACAGCGACAAACACCTTTGGTTCTTCACCAGTGTTTGGTCAATCATCAGCTAATCCTTTCTCTAGCACAGCACCTTCAAGTTCTAACCCATTTGCTCCAAAAAGCTCAGCTTTTCCTTCTGGTTTTGGAACATCTACTCCTTCCTTCAGTTCATCTGCTTTTGGTTCTTCAACATCAGCAACTACAGCTTCTATTTTTAGCTCATCATCCCCATCTCCATTTGGAGCTAATACTTCTCAATCCCTGAGCTTTGCGGCACCTACATTCAATTCTGCTCCTGCTCTGGGTTCATCTCAACCATTTGGTTCAAACTTGTTTGGCAACACTCAGTCATCCCAACTATTTGGTACTACACCCGCTACAACTTCACAGCCAATCTCTGGTTTTGGACAGCAGACTCCATCCCCCTTTGGGCAGACTACGTCGTTTAATCAATCAAGCTTGTTCAATTCCCCTTCTTCTGGGTTTGGTGGAAACCTTTTCTCAACTAGTGCACCACTTGCCTCTAGCAGTCTGGCAGGTTTTGGTCAAACAGCGGTGAGTGGTTTTATCTTTTAACCTTTAAAAAACACTATTTATAACCAATATAAACAGAGTGAAGTATGGGCTCAGGTTGACAAACCCTGGCCGATTGTCATTTGAAACCAGTTATACAGATATTCTGTAAGTGTTGCATATAAATGACATTCTATGTGTTCCTCCTAACGACATAAGCTTTTGGAAGAGTGGGTCCTCTAGAGTCAGAATATACTACATAGGAGACTTACCTCAATTATGCCTGAGTATGTTTCAATTTTATTCATTTACTCATGTAGATCTGGCATAGAGGACTATGAATACATTGTTAGAGTATCACATTAAACCTTAATGAAAAAATTGGTGTTAGTGATGTGACTTGTAGAGCATAGTGTTGATAGTATTAAATTATTACTAATATGTGAATATTTCTGATTAAATTTCATATATCTGTATTTAATCTTTGATTAACAGTTTTTTTGCCCATTTTCATGTTTCAAACCTTTGTGTTATACATGCATACTGAGTTGTCTCCATGTGAGAAAATTAATTCTCAAGTCTGTAATACATTTTGACTTTCTAATATGTTTTATTTGACTTTATGATGCAGCCATCCATTTCAACACCTTTTCAACCAGCTCAACCTGCTCAGCCGAGTAGTAATTTTGGCTTTAGTAACTTCGGCCAGACACAACCTGGTCTGTTCATTGTTATATATCCTTGTGCTATTTTTTTTATGCAATGCTTTAAAAATTATGTTTCAAATTGACTGTTTTACCCTGCTATGTTAAATAGGTGGCGGCACCCCAGGCATGTTTGGTCAAAGTAACTTCGGAATTTCGTAAGTGACTTTTTTTGGTTTCTTGTAGTCATGCATTTATGTTTAATTTGTTTGTTTCTAACTTTTGGGGCTTTCTAATCTGAAATCTGTAAATTTTAGGCGTTCGCTACCAAATATGGGACATTTTGGATTTCTTTTATATTGTCCAATTTGAATAATTTAAATTAAATCACGGTGCTAATCTATTTTTTGTGAAATAGCTTTTCTGCTTGTGGCTGCTAGGCTAATGTACATTTACCCTACCTTGACCCTATCATACACTGGGCCACCCTACCTGACTATATTATGCTGTAGTTGTAGTATATGCTAAATGGATTATATAATGAGGTAACTAGTGTACTTAGTATATTCTATATGTGTGTGTGTGTAAAACTAGAGTACTTAGTATTTACTTAATGCAATACTAACAATGTTGCCTTATTATGTGGTTCTAAACAATAGTGGCCATGCTAACACATTTTTAAACAATGGTTGAGGTACAAATGGTAACCTGTTCCCAGTCCTCTTTATGCCTCTGATTATTAGCAACTGTTAGACTGATGTCCATTTTCTAGTTAGCTGTATTAATTTCCCTCTTGTTTTTATTAAAAATAATTTGTATCTTTGTCCTGTCATTACATTGATAACAGAACCATTTTTGATAACAATTTATATTGTTCTGCACATTCATTTTATCATTTCTTGGTCCAGTTCTATTAGTATCCTATTTACATTGAAGCTAACAACGTTCAGAGGAAAATCACATGCATGCAAGTGCATAAGTTTTCTCTTTAACTCTCAATCAATTTAATATAATAGTAAATGTATAAGGAGGCATCAACGGTTGACTTTTTGACGAAATTGACCTAGAGGGATGTAGCTAAATTGTTCTCAGCATATTAAATTTGTTAACTATTTCAAAGCAGGTTCTCGCATGATCCAGTGGCACATTTGGTGCCCAAAATAGTGATTCCATTTAATGGGAATGGATTGGAATGGTCATTATTTATTTAAAGTCCAAAGTTTTGTAGCTTCAGTGTAAGGCAAAAACTTTTTGCAACTCACTCCATGATTTTCCAAATAATTTACTATTTGTTACCTTATGGTTGGCCATTTGAATCTTGTGTTTATACAATTTGTTGTTTTAATGAGTAAGATGTTTGTATTGCATGTAATTTATCTTTTTATCTCCTTTTCTTTTTGGAATAGTATATCAATTTTATTATCTGTTTAATAAGTTTGGATATTGCGTTTGTTGTTTTTTCCATTATTAGTTGTTTATTTCGGTGCTTTCTGTTTGACAGGTCATCTACCCAGAGCTCCGTGGCTGTACAAACAGCACCCATTACCAATCCGTTTGGAACACTTCCTGCAATGCCTCAGATGTCAATTGGTCGAGTTGGAACCACTCCTTCAATTCAATATGGAATCTCCAGCATGCCTGTAAAACAATTTCTGATTTTAACTTTTGACTTTGTTTATTTATTATATGCCAGTTTTATTTTTTTAACTTGAGCAGAAATTACTTTGCCGCCTTGAGGTCAATCTGTATGGTTTTACTTTTTTGGCAAAATCGATTAAGCTTCAAACTGATCCTTCATTTCAGGCCCCTGACAAACCTGCTTCCGTTAGAATATCATCATTATTGACTTCTCGGCACCTTTCTCAAAGAAGAAATAGGATTCCTGTCAGGAAATATCATTCTAAGAATGATGGACCAAAGGTGAGTGGATTATTCTGTTTATTCTCAATTGTGGGTTTCTAATAACATGGTGTCCATTTTAGAGATGAATACATGTTGTATGTCCCTTAACATTCACTTCTTTCTTGCAGGTTGCATTCTTTAGTGATGATGAGGATACTCCTACCACACCAAAGGCTGATGCTCTTTTCATTCCTAGAGAAAATCCAAGGGCGCTGATCATTTGTCCTATGGAGCAGTGGCCTGCAAAGGCTTCTTCCGAGAAAACTTCGCCCTTTAAGGCCAGACACGCCCCGGTGAATGAGAACGGTAATATCTTCTAAATTGATCTTGTTTATGTTCTGTCCTACTTTTGAATTGTTTGTAAAAACCTTGTTGATGAGTGGTGTCGAAATCCTTATATAAACCGCTGCAGTTTGATTGCATTTTGGGTTTTGTTTGTGGTCATTTTGTCATCATGTTTTTATTTTTCCTACTTTCTGTTTTCAGAGAATAGTGATAGTAGAACAAGCAGACTCTTCCTAATTTATATATTTTTTTAAACGAAATGTTCAGGAGGAACTATCTCTAAAGAAGCAACCATACCTGCTAATGGCACCAGCCTAGAGAATAAAGAGAGTATGTGCTCCTTACGAATTTCAAGTATTTGATTCGAGGACATAGCTCTAGGTTTTTTTTTTTTAAAAATTATTTTTGGATTTTTTTATTGGACATCGGTTTTTGGGAATGAATGGAATTAATATATGCATTTATTGCGATGACCCCCCAGATTGCCATGGATGGTAATGCACATATTTAGTCGCGGGGATGAAGCTAATTTAAAAATGGAGCAATAAAAAATTGCCCCTACGCCCACCCCAACTCTTTGTCTTTGTATTCCTGTGTCTTAATTTCTGTAAATGATTTCAGGAACTGTGCCTGAAAATGGTACTGTCAAGGAGCAAGTTCAGCCTACAACAACAAAGCAGATGCAGAACGGGAAAAATGAAGACCATTCTCCTCAAAAGGTGGACACGTATAAGACATTCAACGGGCACAGAGCCGGTGAGGCTGCTATTGTGTATGAACACGGAGCTGATGTTGAGGCACTGATGCCAAAGCTTCGACGTTCTGATTACTACACACTGCCTCGAATTAATGAGCTGGCAGCCAAGGAAAGAGCTGAACCAGGATTTTGCAGTCGTGTCAAGGACTTTGTGGTAGGAAGGCAAGGTTATGGCAGCATCAGATTTTTGGGCGAGACGGATGTCCGAGGGCTTGATATTGAGTCCCTTGTTCAGTTCAACAATCGTGAGGTGATTGTATACATGGATGATGCAAAGAAACCTCCTGTTGGACAAGGTTTGAATAAGCCTGCTGAGGTAACACTCCTTAACATCAAATGCTTTGACAAGAAAACTGGACAACAGTATATCGAAGGGCCAAAGATTGAGAAATACAAGGAGATGCTGAAGAGGAAGGCCGAAGACCAAGGTGCTGAATTTGTATCATATGATGCTGCTAAAGGAGAGTGGAAGATCAGGGTGAATCACTTTAGTAGCTATAAGCTAGAAGATGAAGATAGCTGGGAAGATGAGTGTTGACAAATGAAGCAACTGCAGTACGGTTAATAATTGTCAGAAACAGGGTTCTTTGAAGTGCATTATGTTTTTTTTGTCCTGTAAATTTTTACTGTATTGTGTTGTTGATAGAGTTTGGGGCAATGCCTTTTGATGTGTTATCTTGCTTTTGGAATTCTTTTTCCCCAATAGGTCTTACAGTTGGGAATGATCAAATACCAGTTTGTAGTGTTATTTCATTTGTTTCTACTGTACTTTCTAGTTGAAATACTGTTAACTTTTAAATGCAAAAGTGGGATTGGTCGTTTTTGTGTTTTTTTTATTCTTCAGATTTTTATGGGGTGTTTCATATGTCAAATCATTTTTCATTTCAAGAATATACTAATTATTAATATTAATGCAGTCAACATTTTGGTTTGCTTAAGATATTCCTAATTTCGTGAATGCTCCCGGAGAGAAACTTTTCCTTTACAAAAAATTAAAGATGTGCAAACCTATAAGTCGCGTTTCAGATAGATGGCATAATTATGCCCGAGTCCATTATTGTATTACCTCTGGACTGTGTTCACAAGCAGTTAAAAACTTTAATTTGATTATTTTTATTAAGTATCTATTATCTATTTTGTCGTGTTAATTAGATTTTTTTTTTAAAGAAGCTCTTAATCAAGTTAAAATCAAGCTGGAGCAAAAACAACACAACTTATAGTAGCGTTGACATTTCAGAATTGATTCTAGGCTAATTCACTGTAGAACCAAACATTCACTTAATTATATGAGAAGAGAATATGTACCATTAACGAAAGATAATTTTAAAAATATACATTTAATCATTATCAAATCTTACGATACTTTGATTAGTTCACTTTAAAAAAATCGAAACAAATGTTGTTTATAAAAAGTGACGATGGTGGTACAGTGTTAAGGTTCTGATTCCCAAAGGTGATGATGATTATTAGGGGTACGTATGAGGGTGAGGGAGGGGTTGGATGAAGCTAGTTTGGTAAGAGGAAAAGATCAAGCATGGGACCAAAAACAAAATACCCAGTTGGCTTAAATTGATATGGACAATCAAACCTACGGTCTATAATTTATCATGTAGGCTAAAATATTCATTCGGTTCCTTATTTTTATTTTATTTTAATTTAATCCCTTATCTTTATTTGATATCAATTTGATCCTTTACGTTTCAAATCGTTAACATCGTTAGTCCAATCGTTAGTATTCTCTGTTGATTTGAAATCGTCTTCCTTCTACTCGATCCTGGTGAATAGCTAACTCCAACTCACGTTTTTGTCTCTTTAGTTTGTGCTCTAGAAGAGGAAACGTTTCCCTCTAAAAGGATGTGAATAAGTTTTTGAAACACTCTCCTTTCCTCCCTTGAGAAGACTTAGAGAGAAGGTAAAATGTAGGCTCCAAAATAACAGCGTTTTAGGCCACAAATTATGTGGACATAGAGAAGGACACATGTTCACAACCACGTTTATAATTAATGGCCACGTATGATTAAAATTGACAGTGTTAACGACAACTGACGGTTGAGACTAACAATGTTAATGATTTGAAACACAAGGGACCGAATTGATATCAAATAAAAGTAAGAAACCAAAATGAACTCAAAAAATAAGGAAAGGGACCAAATGAACAGTTTAGCCTATCATGTACTCTCTCCGTTTCACTTTAAGTGTCTTTTTAACATCAAAATTTTGTTTCAAAATAAGTGTTTTTCTACCAAATCTAGGCAACATTTAATACTGTTTTTCCTTATTTACCCTTACATTTAATGTTGTTTTAGTTTTGAGATTTGTAATACTAGTAATGATGCATTGACAAAATAAAAATATTAAATAGGGCTATTTTTGACAAAATACACATAAAACTTACAATAATCATTATAATCAACACTTTCTTAATCTATGTGCAAAAATCCAAAAAAACACTTAAAGTGAAACGGAGGGAGTATTATATAATAATAGTAATATAGTATAACGTACTATTGTATACTTGCTCTGTTCCTGTTTATTTGTCATATTTCATACCAAATACACTCTTTAAGAAATCTAATCATTACTACTCAGATTTTCAATACATTAATTATTTTTTCTCACTATACCATTTTTCTCTCTCTATAATCATTAATTTTTCTCTACTACTTACATAAACCAAAACATATTAAATAGGGGCAAACATGGAAAATAACATTTATTACACTCTTGAAATCTTCAATATGACAGATAAAAAGAAACAAAAAATCTCTCAAAAAAGACAAATAATATGGAACGGATGAAGTGTAATAATAATATATAACATATAATATATTATAATATTATATAACAAATGTGAGGTCTTGGATGGTTGATGTTATGATTAAATAAAATTAAAGGAATATAATAATGAATGGGTGAATATTACTAGAAGTGAATTGAATTGAAGAGAAGCAACGATGGATAATAGGATGGATTGATGGACACGTGTGGTGAACGCTGCTGCGCGAATCTCTCCATCCTTATCCCTATTGGCATCTTGTACCCCCTCCCTAAATCCCAATCCCTCCCCCTTCCCTTCTTCTTCTCTCTCTCTCTCTCTCTCTCTCTCTCTCTCTCTCTAATTACTACTCACTTAATCAAACTCGCTGTCATATTTTGTTACTCCATTACTTTACTTATTTATCCTCCCTCTCTCTCCTCCATCTTCTTATTTATATTTACCTCATCCTCTCTCATCCAACTTCTCCCCTCACCCTTTCTTCCCCTCCAATAATAATCGCTGTGCTTTCACGCCTAACATTTCCGATTATTATTACTGCACTGCACTGCAGCTGAGTGAGCGAGTGAGGGTAGGGTAGTTATCCTATATCCTCAATCCTCCTCCTATGTATGGTATGGGTGTTTTGGGAATTATGCAGCGACTGAGTTCCACTTCCAGCATTGGCGAGTTATTAACAGAGGCTACCATGCTAATCGCTCCGCTTTGGATTGCTGTTATCATCGGCGTGTTGGTTGGTTGGGCCTGGAAGCCCAAATGGGCCAATCCTATCACTTCCTTTTCCGATTCCTTCAACTTCAGCTTCAACCTCCGCTTTCCTTCCCCTTTTGTGTCTCTCAATTCTCACCACTCTCCTCCCTCCACTCCCGCCACCACCAGGTACTGCTATTAATTTTATTTCATTTTTATTTATAGGTCACATTTAACCCTATCACACGCGTGTTACAATCTTACCCTCTTAATTTGCATTCGAAATTCACAATGTACTCTATTAAGGGCAAATAAGAGAAAATAGTAGTAATAAATGCTTTCTAGAAAATACAAAGTGACTTATAAATAGGACCGAAAAATTCTTCTAGAATATAACCTATAAATAGGACCGGAGGGAGTACTATTTTGTGACGCTATGTACTCCCTCATTCCTATATATATATATATATATATATATATATATATATATATATATATATATATAAGCACTTTTAGTGGCTTGCAAGCGGACTAAAGAATTTAGTCGATATTGTTAATAACATTGGAATCGATACATTTGGTATATTTTTTCAAAATTATTCTTGTGATTATCGTTGAAACTCTAAAAAGTGATGAGTAAATAAGAGGGTTTGTGGAAAAAAAAATAATAAATTAATGTAATTGAAAATTGAAATAGGAGCTTATAAAAAAGACCATGAAAAGTCAAAGCGTCAAACTCAAGTCCTTATATATAGGAACGGAGGTAGTAGGCTGATATATCATATTTCGTGTTCATTTACTTTACTTGGGGTCATGAGGTGGGAGTCTCGTGCACTGAGCTGCTTATTTTGTTTAATTGATTTTATTTTACTTTGTGCTTGGGCAGTTCCAGTGCTAGTTCTTCACCGGCTGAGAAAGATGGTGTGAGTTCCCTGGTGACGGAGCAAGATTTACGGCATTTATGCAAGCTGGTAGAGGAGAAAGATGGTGGTCCTGCTTGGGTGCAGATGATGGACCGTTCTACGCCTACCATGTCCTATCAAGCTTGGCGTAGGGATCCTGAGGTAGCATTGTGTTCCATTTCCTGTTTTATAAAGCATTGTCATTGTGAGCATGCATTTATTTGGTTCGGATGAACTTGAATTGAAAATGTGTTATGTGTGGATTTGTGTTGTTAGAGTGGACCGCCGCAGTATCGAAGCAGAACTGTGTTTGAAGATGCTAGTCCTGAGTTGGTTAGGGATTTCTTTTGGGACGATGAGAATCGTTTGAAGTGGGATGACATGCTTATCTATGCCAATACCTTAGAAGAGTGCCCTCGTACCGGAACTATGCTAGTGCATTGGGTTCGCAAGGTTACTTGCATTATTACCACTATTTCTTGTTTTTTTCCCCTAATTTTACCTGTTTTAGGCCGTGTTTGGATATTGAATAATGGAATGGAACGATGCTACCTGGGTTTTAAATCGTGGTCGTGTTGTTGCTGTGCGACTCTCAATCACAGCCTGTTGAGGTTGTGGTGGCTGCCAAAGCATGGATGTTGCAGCTGCATAATGTGACATGGTTCACATTTTAAAACACTGGAATTTACTATACAATGTTTTGGATATATTTTATGATGCATTTTCATTGCACCTAATACCTTCAAATTTAAAATAAGGTTTTAGAATGGAATACAATCTACTAGGTTCTATTTCATCCTATCATATTTCAAACAATCCAAACAATGAAATCTGGTATTATTTCATTTCATTCCACTTATTTCCTTCGATCCAGACATCTTAAGTTTCAACTCACTTTCTTTCTTTCTCTTGTTCTGCACTTCTCCCTTGCTACAGTTTCCATTCTTTTGCAGTGACAGAGAATATGTCATGGGTCGCCGAATTTGGAATTCTGGACAAGCTTATTACTGCGTAACAAAGGTATGCAAATGCCTTCTAACTTAGATAAATCTTCTTTTGCCATTAAGCTTTCTGTTTATAAGTTCTAGATATGAAAACTATTATGTTTCTATTATGTTTCAGTTTATAAGCTTTCAATTGCCTTCTAACTTGCAATTCTGGAGCAAAAATGAGTCATTCTGATTCGTATTGCTGCAGAGCGGAATTGCATCGAGATTTCATGATTTGTCTCAAGATTCATGTGATTTTGATAACCCTGGTTCTTGTCATGTCTTAATCTCTTGGATGATAAATTGTGTATTGGGACTGTGTATAGTGTATACCTAGAGTTAACTAGCTCGTTTTTGCTTGCTTTTTTCATCAATGTGAAGCATGCTGCTTGGTTGTCTCGCCTGAGTCTAGCAGTCATAAACTTAATCAATAGGAATTTAATAACCAATTACCCCTTTCGGAGAATAGCTAACACTAATTGATAATTATGATTATTTTCTCATTCTTTTTAGAGGGGTTTTTATAAGTTACGTTTCCAATTTGTGATATCAACTGTTCTGATATTTTGCTTGTTCAGGGTGTACCTTGCTCCTCTTTGCCAAGGCACAGCAAACCTAAGCGAGTTGATCTATATTACTCAAGCTGGTGTATTCGTGCGGGTAACTAGCAGTTTAGAGCTTAATTCTTGAAAGTACTCTTTATTTAACAGGCATTGCATGTTTTAGGAAATGATTAACACACGTTCGTATTATTTAAACTAGACCTCACCTGTTAAACTTATGATAGAATTTATCGTGGTAAAAAAAATTAAATATTTGGTGTAATAACTAAAAATTAATCCAAAATAATAAACATAAATCTAAAGGAATGTAGCTCAATGGTACTATAGAATGTAGATATATGATTGAATTTCCTGAGTTTGATAGGCTGCTCTCAAGGTACACATAAACTGCTCTTAACTTGTGTCGTGATGTGATCCCAATTTTCACCACCAAAATGTTGCTAACGCATACCATATATTCTGTCTTATTCCTACATAACTGATCTTTTGATTTCAGAGCCTCTCTCCTCAACTCAATTTTGGAATTTACTCCTCTCAAATCACCAGTTTAAAAGAATACTCGTACATCATTGTCTCGTAAAAAAAAGTTCTCTTAGAATTTGTAATCCAGGTGGTAGTCAATTAAAAGTGATTTAGGTTTCATATAAACGATAGAACATGAGAAAATTCTGTTAATTTCTCTCAAAGAAGGATTTATTGCATGGGGTGCAAGACATCTTTAAATTCTATATTTCTTCATTTGTTGTGGTTTTATAGACAATTGAGACTTATGGGCATCTGTTGCTTATGCTGATTAGTTAAATCGAGAAAAGATGGCCAGCTGACTGCATGTGAAGTGTTATTGTTTCATCACGAAGATATGGGCATACCCTGGGAAATTGCCAAGCTCGGAGTTCGTCAGGGTATGTGGGGAGCTGTCAAAAAGTTTGATCCTGGACTACGGACATACGAGAAAGAGAGGGCTTCTGGCGTGCCATTGTCTCGCTACGCTCTTGCTGCTAACATCAACACTAAGGTAACCGAAGACTATCTGAGGTCTCTGGAAAACACGACAAGTGACATGATGGAGACTGAAAATCAGGAGGATGCTTCTGGCAAGCCAGTTGGGAGGAACATACCTAAGCTTCTAGTCATCGGTGGAGCTGTTGCCCTTGCCTGTACTCTTGATCATGGACTACTCACTAAGGCGGTCATATTCGGAGTTGCGCGGAAGTTTGCGAAAATTGGAAGGAGATTGTGATACATTATACTTTTTGCTTCTTTGTTGAAGTGCCAGCCAAGTCATTCTAGTGGTAGAATTAGATAAACAGTTCTTGCTTTCAAGCAACTGTTTATTTTGAATCTAGTTGGCAGCTGTGGTTTAAGAAGAATTGTATTATTCTTTGTCTTTTTAATGAGCCAGCTTTTAATTGGAAATAGGGAGATTGTATATTTAAGTCATTTAAGATACCTGTGTTGCAGGAATAACTCCAACATTGAGGTTTTTCTGTACTTCATATTATCGGATTGTTGTATCCCCCCTCTCCTCCTCCCAAATCTTATTTCTCACTCTTTATTGATCACCCTTTTGATTTGTACTTTGCATCAATTGTTTTGCTACTTCCATGTTTGTTTGGATCTTCATGATACAGAGGTTTTCTTATTCCCTTCCCACTCATCCATTGCCAGTGTGGGTGGTTGGCTGCAACTTAAGGGGGTTCAAATATGTCATTATTTTGGAAAAAGGTTCTACCCAAACATCACCCCAACCGTAGGGTTAGTCTCATGGCCATGTTTGTGAGATATTGCTTTTTAATCAGTGAAGGATTTAATTGATGACAAATTTCATTTAAAAAAAAAAATTGATGATAGTAATCTTTATCAATGATTGTTTCGAATTCGAGTTTATGTGAATATATAGTTGTGTTTAATATTTGAGAGAGTTTTGTCACTTTTAATGTTCTCGTTGTTTTATTGTTGTGTTCGCAGAGCTCAGCAACATTGTGTTTGTGGATTGAGTTTTGGTCCTTTTGCTCATGCGGATTCGGATCATCCACATTATTTTATCGATGACATTCTATACTTGCACATACTTGCACACGTGTGATAATGTGACGTTCCGTTAGCTACGTCAGTGGTTAACGGATTTTTCTTAACAACAAGGACTAAAACCAAATTTTGGATTAGTCAACGTCAAAAAAACTTCTAAGGACCAAAATTAAAATATTCTCAACTTTCAAGGACTAAAATCATAAATACTCCATCCGGCTCGAATTATAAGTAAAACTAACTAATTTTACGCTTATTAAGGAGGTTAGTTGATTGTATTTAATTTTCTCAAATTTATAAAAGAATAGAGATATTTTAGGAAAGTTGCATTGGGAATGAAACAAAAAATTAAATAAGATAACAATATTCTAGAGATGTTTTTGGAGAGTGACATTTGCAATGAAATAAAATTTAAAAAAATTGGTTAGTTTTGCTTATATTTTAAACCAAGAGAGGTATGTTTTTTGTTGCTTATATTTCGAGTTAGAGGGAGTAAGCCTTAAAAAAATTAAAGCTATAAAGTTAATAAGGTACTTTTTCAGTTTCAATTTACATGTAATTTTAGGAGTTTCACACGAATTAAGAAAATCATTTAATGCTTTAAATTTCAAGAGAAGTATAAGACAACTTTACTATATTATCCGCACACTATATTAATTAGCATACATTTCACATTTTTCTAAATGTTTAAAAACAAGGTTGAAATTGAAAAAAATACTCTCTCTGATCCTATTTATAAGACTCTTTTGGAGTTTTTATTTTTGTCCTATTTATAAGACCCCTTTTTCAATTTTCAATAGCATTTAATTACTTCTTTCCACTAATACCCCTATAAAGTCAACACTTTTTAGAGTTCCAATAATAATTATAGGGGTAATTTTGAAAAAGTATATCAAATTTTCACATTTTCAATGTCACTAACAAATTTATCCACTCTTCTTAATAGTAATTACAATCCCCAAAAAGATCTTATGAATAAGACCGGAGAGAGTAATTAATACACCATCAAATTTTTAAAGTATCTATAAATTAGAACGAAGGGAGTACTTATTAAAAAATCAAGACAAAATCTAACATCAGTGCTTACATTTAGAAATACTACTTAGTAGTTTATAGTTATCAAAATTTGAATTTAAGTGTTCACATTTTATGTCACGTATTTTTTTTTTTTTTTATGTCACGTAATTTTACCGACTGAGTTATTTACGGTGTTCTTGAGTAATTAAAACTTAAAAGCGAAAAGTCTCCATGCATGGTAAATTAATAAAGCTAGCTAGTGTATTTAAAATTGTTAGATTTTAGATTTCTAATACATCTATTCTTCGTCTTGATTCCTTTGATTAGTCTGAACCAAGTGAAAATTTATCAATAATTAAGATATCACTTCTTTTTGCTACTAATAACCTTTCTTATTCATTTTTTCTTAACCTAATGTGAAACATCCACTCACAATTAAATACAAACCATTGATTTCATTTTCAATTTCCACTTGAACTAACGGTGCATGTTATAACCAAAAATAAAATAAATTTGAACGGTGCATGTTTTCCTAGTTTGGTAGTAGTAGGCGGCCCCAGTCTTTGTCTGGAAGTGGATGTTCGTCTCTGCAATGCATGATGGGGCTCTTTTGCTTGTCCTTTCTATACCCATTTGATGAATGAAAATCATCAGAGGATGTATGTATAGACTATGGATCAATTATCAAGAGATCCTTGGTTCACACAATTCATCAAAATTCATCAGCCACTTGATAATATAATATAATTAAGAAAAATAGCTGCTTTACATTTCTTTTCAAAACCATTTTTAATATTAAAAAAAATTCATTGTGAGCTATTTACATGTGAACTTCATTTAATAAGAAAAAGAATAATAATATTTGAAAATGTTGAAAAAAATATACCAATATTAAAGTAATTTCAATTACAATTTTTAGTGTGCCTAATTTGATTTACAACTTGAGCTGATGTAACAGCAGCTGCTAATATCGGTACATTGAAAATCCTAGTGGGTCTGAGAGAGTGAGAGGTGTTTCATTTTGAAAGTCCCAGTTGGTATCTCCTCGTAATATAAGGCATGGTTTAAATACTTATTGTGCTACTCCTCTTATTGCCCAATAAAACCTTAACATGTATTAAAGTCAGAGCCGAAATTCTTTTCGGTTGTCATGATTTAAATACCTGTTGGGTTACTCATCTCATTGTCAATTGATTTTGAGATGGAACTATCTACTCCTGTCATTGTCAATTGATTTTGACATGGAACCTTAACAGTTCAATCAAGCAAGGTCTCATTCTAATACTCTCTCCTTATTTTGGAAGATTTTACGTCCATTAAAAAAATTTATTAATTTAGTTAATTGTATTGAAAATATGAATTTTTGATATGTATTACCTTTATTAATATCATTGGGAATTTAAAAAGAGTTAAATAAATAGGGGTGTTAGTGAAAATAATAATTAATGATCATTGAAAATTGGTATATAGTCTTATAAACAGAGGCAAAATAAAAGTATAAGAAAAATTTATATGGAAAATGCTAACAAGTGCACAAGTATCCTTACCCTAAGGACACTTGTTAAGAAGTCAAAGATAGTAAAAACACATAAAAAATTGTGATTTTTTCAATCCTCCAAACATAAAATGACATCCACTCATGATTGATTTTCCAATACTAAAAACCTTAACAAGTGCCGAACAACTGTCTTATATTTAGTAACAAACAGTAATAATTTAAAATTTCCACGTGAACATGATGTATTAGTTGTGCAAGATGAGAAAAGATCGTTTTCTAAATCCAAGTCATTTACTGACCTCAAAGTACAATAATTCATCATAGCATATTCACAAGATCCCACCACTGATATGGCCCACTGGCAGCAATCTTGAGGTGCCTATGCATAAAATGTCTCTATGATTGCCACGTGTCAAAATATTGTTGGCAGAGGAGAGAGGCTCTCAACTGCTACAAATGCATGCCACCACAAGATCTTTGTTAGTGGCAGGCACTACACTCACTACAAAGCTTGCCATTACATTTCTTCAACTTCCTTGTTCCTAGGATTGTTGCTAAGAATCTAAGATCACTCCCTCTTCCTCTCTTATTGGTAAATACAGTAACAGTTACATTCCCTTAAACTTAGCATAGCTTTGCTATTTATAGTATAATGTACTTTTATTTTGCATTGTTATATAGCAAAATTATATCAAAGTTTGTCAGAAATAGATGTATTTGACTTACTACTAATTACACTGTAATGTACACACTGATTTTGGTTTTTAATTGAATGAATTATTCAAAACCCACATCACAACCAGATCCTGATTTATAGGCCTTTCTCTTAACTATATAACATTTTAGACCAAACTCTAAAGTTCTTACTACTCATCACTAGTTTTCATTGCAATCTTTTCTCTCCATAGTTTACACAACTAATCAAGCTAAGGTATAGCTTTAATTTCTTTCCTTTAAAACATGCTTTTGTTTCCCTTTTATTTTATCTATCACTATGTACACATGACATTGTTAATTTCAGAAAAAGTGAAACTAGGAATATTATTAGCATGTAATCAATCATGATGAACAATTAGTCAATCAGTATCCATACACTGAATTAGTGGAAATTGTTTGGTGTTACATGCAGATTAAGTTATGGCAAGTGTGGCAGCCTCTTATGTGGCATCTAGAAGTGTGTGCCTTAACAAACATGGAACAATGAGGGCAGAGGCTAAACTGAGTTCAGCTCAGATAAGCCTCAACAACCAGTCATTGAGTTATGAAGGGTTAAGATCTTTGAACAAGTTGCCAATGAGAACTAGAACTACCCATGCAACCAAAACCTCTGGCACCAGTAGGACAAGTAATAGTGATAGGGTTTTGGGGAAAATTGTATGTGGTAAAGGAATGAACTTGGTTTTTGTGGGAGCTGAGGTTGGACCATGGAGCAAAACTGGTGGACTTGGTGATGTTCTTGGAGGACTTCCACCTGCTTTGGCTGTAAGTGGATTTCAATGTCTAGTTCATGACTCCAACACACATACACACACTTCTTAATTATTTTTATTCGTCTTAGACCGTTGGTACACGACAACCAATTTGGATTCTGAATAATCTGAGTCGAGCTGGGAATATCCGATTAACGGGACAAAGTTTTTCTAATGCCTAATTTTTTCATCACAAAAACTTGAATCTAAAATTTTGCTTAAAGAATAACTGAACTCCTTGCTACTCGGATTAACGGGCCTTGTTTCACACTTTTGTAATTTAGTCTACAGATTGTATGATAGGTCATAAATTGGGAGAACTTTCTTTAAAGATCTTGCTTAAGGGAAATCGAACTCTTTGTCACTCGGACTTGGTTCACATTTTTCGTAATTTGGTCATTATTATGTGATATCTTTATGCAAATTCATGTAGGGAAATGGGCACCGTGTTATGACAGTGTCGCCGCGTTATGATCAGTACAAGGATGCATGGGACACTGGTGTGGTGGTGGAGGTAACTGTATTTTGTTCTCTACAAATGTATAGAATTAACCATTATCTCTTTGTAATGATTTTTCATGTTTTTCCTCTTTTTTTGTTGGTAGATCAAAGTAGGAGATAGAATAGAGACTGTTCGTTTCTTTCACTGCTACAAGCGAGGAGTCGATCGTATTTTTGTGGATCACCCTATGTTCCTTGAGAAGGTTAAATGTCTTTTCTTGTCATCCTCCATTTCACATAATTAAATTTATTTATTTATAGGATTCAAGACAGGGTTACAAACTAACTAGCGTTTGGAATTTGAAAGGTGTGGGGCAAGACAGGGTCAAAACTCTATGGCCCCAAGGCTGGAGTGGATTATGAAGATAATCAGCTTAGATTCAGCTTGTTGTGCCAGGTAGATTATTGTCTTATAATTACTCCCTCCAAGTTAAATCTTTGTTGATGGTAAAGTGTATGGCCTAAAGCTCATAAAGTAATATTGGAATTCATCGTTCTCTTGTTAAGCCAATGACTGGATAATTTCACAAATTATTGTTGTTTGAATAACCTGTGCTCTCTGTGCTTCAGTAGATTTAATGTGTTAAACTTGCATAAACTTGGATTCTCATACACAAATGGCAGAGTCTATATTATTGTTGTTTGGTGAACATGTTAGAATGGGACGGAACATAACGTAAACATGAGTTCTACTATATATTTGATGCATTTTATAAATAGAACATAACATGATATGTAAATAAAAAATTGAACGTTTTAGTTCCATTACAAGGGGGCGGAAACATAGAGAACATATCAAAGCCACACTATTAAAGTTTTGTTCCTTTTTATTACTACATTCTATTCTGTTTTTGCCACATGTCAAACGCTACCTAAGACATGTATCTCAGGACTTTTTTTTAAGCCCTTCAACTATAAATTCGCAGTTTTGATCAGTGATTGCTGAGTACATTCATATAAAAGTTTAAACCGAAGAAAGAAAACAGTCCAAAAGTATTGAGTTTCATTCCATTTCACTACTGTTTCAGTCTAGTACTTGACAGCTGGGAATTGTATTTTTTTTTAATAACAAGCTGGGAATTGTATCTTCATGTTCGTTGTTAGCCCATCTATACATAGATACTTGATAGCTGAGAATTACAACTTCTTCATCATTAATATAGATATGACAATATCAATTTGTTTCACATCTTTCAGGCTGCACTCGAGGCACCAAGGGTTTTGAACTTAAACAACAGCAAATATTTCTCAGGACCATATGGTGTGACTCTATGGCTTATTCGGTTGAGAAAAAAATGAAAACTTTAAATTAAGCTTACAAGCTTTTTCTTTCTTCTGGCAGGCGAAGATGTTGTATTTGTTGCCAATGATTGGCACACTGCTGTTCTTCCATGCTACTTGAAATCTATGTACAAGTCCAGGGGGATTTACCAGAATGCAAAGGTGATAATTTATTTACTTTTTCTTGGTATATGAAATCAATTTTGCATATCATCATTCTATGGAAGCTGATTTGTTTTCCTCGGACGATCATGGCAGGTTGCGTTTTGTATTCATAACATAGCCTACCAGGGTAGACATGCCTTTTCAGATTTCTCCCTTCTCAACTTACCTAATGAATACAAGAGCTCTTTTGACTTCATTGACGGGTATGATACGATGCTGTTATGTTTTGAAAACACGAAATACAACATGGAACTTGTGTATATACACTTCAACTATTCTTTAACCATGTTTATATTTCTTTTGTTTCTTTTTTCAGACATGTTAAGCCTGTTAAGGGAAGGAAAATCAATTGGATGAAGGCTGGAATAGTAGAATCAGATAGGGTGTTAACTGTGAGTCCATATTATGCCCAAGAACTTATTTCTGGAGTGGAAAGAGGAGTTGAATTGGACAATATAATTCGTTCAACCGGCATCACTGGTATCGTTAATGGCATGGATAGTCGAGAGTGGAGTCCAATAACTGACAGATACATAGATGTTCATTATGATGCAACAGCTGTAAGTATTAGCTTCTCTGTTAAATTTGGGATTCCTCTTTGACACGGTTCACTGAAGTTAATGCTCGTCAAAATTGTCATTATTAGGTCACTGAAGCAAAATTTCTTCTGAAAGAATTCCTTCAAGCAGAGGTTGGCTTGCCTGTTGACAGGAATATCCCTGTGATAGGGTTCATTGGTAGGCTAGAAGAGCAGAAAGGTTCGGATATTCTCGTAGAAGCTATCCCAAAGTTCATTGACCAGAATGTTCAGATAATAGTTCTTGTAAGTGTCTTGATTCAATTGTTGTCATTTTTTTACTTAAAGTAGTACATATTACCGATACCGATACTTTAACAATGTCTCATGACACCTGATAGTTTTATGCACAAAGTATGCCTATTAGGTGTCGCAGAAGTTGTTCAATTCACATTTTTGTTGTGCTTATGATTCATAACCTTTTTTTCTTCAGGGAACTGGAAAGAAGAGCATGGAGAATCAAATTGAGCAACTAGAGGCATTGTATCCTGGCAAGGCTGTAGGGGTAGCAAAATTCAACGGTCCCTTGGCTCACAAGATTATTGCTGGAGCTGACTTTATAGTGATCCCAAGTAGATTTGAGCCATGCGGTCTAGTTCAGTTGCATGCTATGCCATACGGAACGGTAGAGTTTATATGCCTTTTTTCTCTTATTTCCTTCTCATCAACACCATAGTATTTCATGACAGCATTTTCTGACCTTTTACACATTAAATGGTGGTTAACCTTGCAACAGGTGCCTATAGTTTCCTCAACTGGTGGACTCGTTGACACCGTGAAAGAAGGTTTTACTGGATTCCACGCTGGAGCATTCAATGTAGAAGTAAGTAAAGAAATAGTTCCATCTTTATAGAGGACTGAAACTAAAAGATTATAACTGTGGTTTTTCTTTAGTGCGAGGCTGTTGATCCAGATGATGTTGATAAGTTAGCAACAGCTGTCAAGAGAGCCCTCCTAACTTATGGTACACCTGCTTTGAAAGAAATGATCCAGAATTGTATGGCCCAAGACTTTTCATGGAAGGTAAGCATGCAGCATGCTGCTGTGTGAAACATTTGTTCTGTTCATGACTAATAGTAAAAGATGTTTTAAATTAATGTTGTGGACGCGGTTACAGTTACGTTGTTTTTACCACAAAAATGTGTTGATGGCTAATGCAACTGCAGTTGCGGTTGCAAGACTATGAAAAGAACATTATTCTGGCCGCTGCAGTTGCTGGCCGCACTTTATAAACTAAAGGTATGAACCATAAAAGGGAAATGGTGTTCATCTAATCATTGAGCAATTTATGATGCAGGGGCCTGCCAAACAATGGGAAAAGGTGCTGTTGAGCCTAGGGGTCGCTGGCAGCGAACCTGGAATAGATGGCGATGAGATTGCTCCTCTTGCGAAAGAAAACATCGCCACTCCTTGAGCATCGGCATTGATATCCTGAATCCTAATATAATCATGGTCTAGAACTTTATCTTATACTTGCATTAGTCTACATGTAGATGTAGCCACCAGCTCAATAGCAGTCAAGGATTCGAAGTTCTAACAAAAGCGCCTGCTCGTTTCATAATGGAACTTGAGTGTAAAGGCCTTTTCCAAGCAATCTATAAAAGTTTAACTAACATAAGCTTTTCTTTTAAGCAAGCTAAGGTATGTAAGCAATGAGTGAAATGTGAAGTATAATTTTGTCAATGAGTGAAATGTGACAAGAAATCTATGTTACAAATCATGGTAAGGGGCATGGCATATTTTCTTATGTTATTGGCACTGGTCTTGGACTTGTACTCATGAAAAGGTTTGAGAGATATGTACACCAGTTCTAGGTCCAATCAAGACTTTATTATCAATTGATTTCTTTTAGGTAAAGATTTTGTTAAAATAAAAAAACAAGCGACCCAAGTTGTGTTGGCCCAGTAGTTAACTGGCTCGCCCCTAAGGGTAAGGGAGTTCGAGGTTTACGCGCCTGGAATCCCAATAGGGCAATAACTCTTGCTAAAGTCATGTGCCGTTGAGTTATACAGAAATTTTGATAATTTTTGAAAAAAATATTTCGTTTCCAAAATGACGAGACCTGGTTCAAACTCGCAACAATAATGTTAAAAGATAGAGTGACTTGCCACCGAGCTCTGCACTGTTATAAAATGCACTATATCTAGCTTGCAACTATGTTGCATAAATAGGGTTACGGTACCGGATACGGCTACAGTACCGGGTACGGGGTACGACGGGGTACGACATTTTTTAAAAACTAGGGTACGGGTACGACAATATAATTCTAATTTTATAAATAAATATATATAAGCAAGGTGAAAATAAACGATTTTGGTATTGAAATAACATATGGGTATCGTAAAATTATAGATTGATGCTCAAAATAAGTCAAGATATAAGTCCGAAAGATTGATTATAACATTAAAAAATATATTATAAGACAAAAATTACATTATTGGTAAGATTCACACCTAAAATATACCTTAACATATTAGTTACTTGATTACAAGTACCCAGGAGTATGGTACATGTACCGATACTCAAGATGTACCGGGTATGGGTACGTCAGCAGTTTAGAAGTACCCATACTTCAGTTGCCTTGCAATAACTTTATAACTTTGTACAAAGAGAGTCTTCATTACCAAGCAATTGGCATCTCCATTTAGCAAGAAGAAAAAGATTGAACCAATTAAGGTTCTTCACGCCCAAACCTCCATTTTTCTTATCCTTGCAAATCGATTCCTAACTCACCCAAGCAATTTTATATCTTTCTTCACAATCACCCCATGAAAAGTTCCTTTGAATAGTACTAAAAATTTTAAACATCTTATTAGGCAACCTTAAGAAGGATAAAAGGTAGATTGGAAAGCTAGCTAAAACAAAATTAATCAGAGTTATCCTATCTTCCAAAGACAAAGATTTTCCTTTCCATCTAACCACCCTTTCTAATTTCTTTCCCGATATAAGATCTTGTTGAGACTTTTATTTTATCCATATTTATAAGATCTTATACCAATTTTGAATGACAATTAATTACGTATTTCTTTTCATAAATATTTCTATTTACTTAACACTTTTTAGATTCTCAATACTATTTATAGGGATAGTTTTGAAAATATATATCAAATATTCACATTTCCAATTCAATTACTTAAATTTACCAACTTTTTTTAATAAATGTAAAATCTCCCGAGAGGATGTTATATAAAAAATAAGAACATAGAGTATATAATACTAAGTGTTGTTTTAGTTTTTCAATACAGGTTATTGTATATTCATTCCGACTTAAAATATAAGGAAAAAAAAATATTTCTTTTTGTTTAAAATATAAGCAAAACTAACTAGTTTTTTTAAATTTTATTTTATTTATCAATGTTACTTTCCTAAATCATCCCTAGAAAATTATTATTATCTTATTTAATTTTTGTTTTATTCTCAATGCAACTTTTCTAAAATACCTCTATTCTGAATTTTAAAAAATTAAATACAATCAACTAACCTCTTAATAATTGTAAAATTAGTTATTTTTTCTTATAAATCAAGTCGGGGATGTATACATGTACTCTATAGGTTAAAAAAGTCGATTTCTTTTAAAGAAACAATTGGAATTAGTTACATTGAGAAATGTCATAAGCAATTGGCAGTCTCACTTTAGCAGTTTTGTTTTTGTGACAGCCTCAAAAGATCTTCCTCAGATATTTTCAAAGAGTCAGTCCCTCTGATGCAGTTAGTTATTACTTATTATACGCAGGCAGAGGCAACTCCCTCACTCACACAAACTTGAGTACTTTGACTAACCCACGCTACCATCCCCATTTTCTCTTCCCTTTCTTCTTCTTTTACTGCTACTTTTCGGTTTCTAGTAATTTTTTTTAACAAAAATGATTTAGAGACCTACAAAAATGAGCGTACAAATCAACAATCACCATAAAAGAAATGTGTTACTTATCTATTATTGAATGATTAACAAGTGACACATGTCATAAATTTATTTGTAGGTTCATTTTGCAGTCTCTATATCATTACTTTTTTTTAATTAATTGAGAAAGAAAAAAAAAAAGTAGACGTTGGTCTATTTAGGAGCCTTCCTAGTTGCTCCATTCCGTTACATACAAAGCAGCATCTCATTCCTCGTGCTTCTAAAATCGTTAAATTTGTTGCACCCCACTCTTCTTTTCCCTTCTCTGCTTCTTTTTTAATCCTCCTCTCCTCTGTGACTCTATCGAATCTTTTCTTCTTTCTTTCTTTTTCAAATAAAAAAATAATTTTCCTCATTAAAAATTAAATATTCTTTCTTTCTACTACTCTCCCTATCATTTACTCAATCTCTGGTGTTGTTTTCTGAACATCATAGACAAACAAACAAACTAACTAAGGTGGCAGAAAGTTACACGCTTACTTCTCACTTCATTATTGTTATTGTTTTGCTGCATTCATTCACCACCGATCTGTTTCCATACATTCATTAGATACCACCAACACTAGACATACATATATTCATTTAGTGTAACAATTCCCATTCTTTCATATTTTTAATTTTCTTTCCAATTTAAAAACAAGTAAAACATAGATCTATGGATCTTTATGCATTCCGGTACGGCTGTTGTTGCTTCTTTCTCATTTTTATTTCCGGTAAGTAAACACTGACATTTTGTTCAAGTTCAAGTACAATTCCTTTTCTTTTTTATACGAGTTTGAATAAATGATGGTGTTTATTTACAGGACTTGTCTTTGGTTCGATGAATGCGGCTTCAATTGGTATTAACTACGGCCAAATAGCAAACAACTTACCAACACCAGACGACGTGGTGCCCTTGGTGAAATCAATTGGAGCTACTAAAGTGAAGCTCTACGACGCGGACCCGCGCGTGCTGAAAGCATTTGCTAATACAGGAGTGGAGATCATGGTTGGGCTTGGGAACGAGTACATGTCGAAGATGCAAGACCCGAAGCAAGCTCAGAATTGGATCAAGTCTAATTTACAACCTTACCTTCCTGCTACTAACATCACCTGCATCTTTGTTGGGAATGAAGTGCTTACTTTTAATGATTCGGACCTCACGTCCTCGCTACTTCCGGCGATGCAGAGCGTCCACTCCGCCCTCCAGTCTCTAGGCCTCGACAAACAGGTATGATCATGATTTGTCTATTAAATTGTAGTCGTGTCGTGTTAGCTTTGGAAGATAGAAAAAATGTGACCGCAATTACGACTGCGATGTGATTGCAGAGATTGCTAAAATTGCAATATTGCAGCTGCAATTATGGCTGCGGATCACAGTGTAGAACCACCTAAGTGACTAACAAAATCAGAAGCTCAATTGCTGCATTTTTTGTGTGGTTGCTGCAATTGAGCACGTGATCTGAGACATCAAAGTTGCAGCTGCAATTGATCCAAGAGAAAAATATGTTTTTCCTTTGGATTGATTGTTTCGCATCTCAATTCTGCAATTTGTTGTTCTGTTTCCAATTAGATCAAACTACATAAAAAACTGCTATTTAGATATTAAATTGCCGCCGTCGAACCTTGATTACACCTTGTGCCGCGAGTTTTTATTTTTGATTATGCTGCAAGTTTCTTTTGATCTTAAATTGTTTGTGTTTTATCATTTCTTATGTCATTTTTTTTTTCTGACAGGTAACTGTCACCACCACTCACTCTTTAGCTGTTCTCCAAACCTCATACCCACCTTCAGCCGGAGTGTTCCGTCCAGACCTTACTCCCTGCCTAACTCCGATCCTGTCCTTCCAAGCGAAAACTGGATCTCCATTTCTCATCAATGCATACCCTTACTTCGCCTACAAGGCTAATCCGAAGCAGGTCTCGCTAGACTACGTCCTCTTCCAATCGAACCAAGGGATAGTAGACCCTTCCACAAACCTCCACTACGATAACATGCTGTTCGCGCAGATTGACGCAGTTTATTCAGCTCTCAATTCAGTAGGCTATGGGAAGTTACCGGTTCACATTTCAGAAACCGGTTGGCCCTCGAAGGGGGACAATGACGAAGCTGGTGCAACGTGTGATAATGCGAGGAAGTACAATGGGAATTTGATGAAGCTTGTGGTACAAGGGAGTAAGAAAGGGACACCGATGAGGCCTAATTCGGATTTGAATATTTATTTGTTTGCTTTGTTTAATGAGAATATGAAGCCAGGGCCTACTTCAGAGAGGAATTATGGTCTGTTTAAGCCTGATGGGAGTCCTGCATATGCTCTTGGATTGCCGGCTTCTACGTCAAGTGGTGGCGTTAACAGTAGCAGTGGTGGAGGTGGTGCTACTACTGGCGGTGGCAGGACGCCATTGCCACCTAGTTCTTCCGACGATTATATGACCATCTCCTCTGCTACCTCACCGGTTAGTCACACACTCACACTAACACTGCTGTTTTTCATTTTAATTATTAATTAGTATTAAGTTCACTTGAGTTGAGGTTGAAAAAGAAGTAAATTATCATTTGAGTCCTTATAATTGTTATTATCATAAGGACTTGTTTGACCCTAAATCACAAAATTTAGGAAAATTTCCTTGTTAGACAATCACAATTGTACCTGTTTAGCAGTGTTCAGATAGTTACAATCACAATCAAATTTATAGCAGTGTTTAGATAGTTGCATTTTTAGATTAACTTCCTACTTTGCATGTGAACTTTTAAGTTAAGAAATTTGATTGATAAAGTTTTGTTTGATACAGAAGAGATGCTGTTTCCTTGGGCATGCTTTATCCTTTCTGGTGCCATTGCTGATGGAGTTGGTGATTTTGAAGTTTTGAAGATTCTTTTTTAGGTTAGAATCCAATGAAGACATGTCATGGCAATGGAGAGAAAAGAGTAAAGGCAGAATGAGAAAAGAGCAAAAGGTAAAAACCAGTATATAGAAAACAGAAGCTATGTTACGTTTACTTATTGTTCACTTTTCTTGTCCCTTACTATTGGAATTATCATAGTCCCTTGTCACAAAGAGCATATCAATCATCATCATCATCAGTGTCTCCCTTTCAAAACATTTGGATGGGTGCAAGCTGGAAATTTATAAAAATTTTCTTACTTCCTATGATGACCATGTGGTTGGCCAATTTGGTTCACCCTCTCAACACTTTCCTATAGGATGCCAACTGCCTACAATACTTTTTATACATAAATTTGTTTTTGCAAAAATAGTGTTTTTGTAATTATGAAAGTATATATTTGCTCTTATTAACAAATATCATATATAATTTCCATATTTAAAAAAAACGTATATTATTCAAAATTTTTTATTACATCTTTACAACTTTTTTATTCCATATCATCATTAAGATTACATAGCTAATAGGTGGTTGTGAAAAACTGATAAGCAAATAATGACACGAGTGAAAAAGATATTCGTTAGGAGAGAGACAGCATCAAACACCTTTTTCTTAAATGGCACTTGCTAGTTGGCAGCAAAAAGAAAGTTAACCCTTTTCCGTTTTCTTTTGCAGGTAGTACACATTGTCTTTATGCTTACCGGCTTAGGAAGGAAAGTTAGTTGTCGTGGACTTCGGGACCCCTGCCCCCTCCAGTTCTATGCATTACATTAGATTAGATATTGATTTTATTGCTATTCTTATGAGATAATGTACTCTATCATAATGCCACTAGCTCTCCATTTGTGTTATTCAATTCTCAAACGCAACCTATGAGGCTCATAAATTCCTATGCCAATTGCAAGTGACCACTTAACAACATTATCATTAACTAAGCGTTTAGTAGAAGCAAATTATCGTAAAAATAAAGCCCAACAAAATATATTACATTTAACTACATCACTTCCCAGGGAGAATTTGTTTTTCTAAACTGGTGTGATGTTCTTAGAAGCATAGGTTTGTAAATATTTTTGTATTTAATTCTTAAGGGTTTATCTTTGACACATATCCGTGCTTAGCAACTATATTCCCTTGGTAAAATCCTAAACAGTGGCGACCTTGTCCATATCGGGTAAATTCTTGTTGCCAACTGAGCCAAATGTAAACCGATAACTTAACGGAGGCTCAATGGACAAAAGGGTGACAAAGCACCTAGGACTCCGTTTGCAAACCTCAAACTTCAACGGATGAAGTGTTGAGAACAGAATTGAAAACGCTTTTGTTCAAGTGCCTAACAGATGAATGATGAACCAAGCAGATATGTTGTTTTGATTTTAAAAAATGGTGAGTTGGGTCGACTTCGGCAACCTAAACAAAATAGAGAAGTATTTCAAAAATACAGATGCAAGTAAGTCTCGCATGTTCAGACAGTTCAGTAATGCACAAGAGATGACGGAGATACAAAAGCAAGGAGAATAAGCCATTATTTTAAATCAAATATAATCAGCTGTTGTCTATCGTCCTCCCGCACATTTTATGTAATTTGTTGCATAATATTGGGTTCCAGAATCCCAACAACAAAATGGAAAATGAGTACAAATTCTTTCACAATCATTAGCAAAATATCGATACAAACTATCAGGGCAACGGCGATTAGTTCATGATCTGTTTTAACCTTCAACGAAAAGAAATAACAGAAATTTCTAAACAAGTCCATAGGCTGCAAAAATTTCTCGATCAAAAAATGGTACTGTATAGTTCATGCAATGATAACCAATACTCCCGATGAACATGTTTTCCAGAGTCTCGCCAAAACATTCACTTAATCACTGTTACGACATAGTAACATTTTGTCTTCATATTTTTGCTTGTTTTCCGCTGCAGGGTAATCTAAACTATCCAGGATCTAAGCTCCGCATTTTGCTTAGCATATAATCCATGCATATATAAATCAACAAAATGCCCTATCATTTTCCATGAGAACCTGTAGGAACCTGAGATTCTCCTTCCATCTGTGCTTTACTTCTTCTCTGATAAAATAACACATAAGCAGCTGAGGATTTAATTTCAGCTTCAGTAACAGGACTGACATGACTGTCATCGAAATGGTACCATTTATTGTCATCGATCAACTGCACAAAATTGGCACAAGGAAAGTACAAGGTATCAACATAAACATCTAAAACAGCAGACATAATTCAAATTTCACAATATTAAACCTAGAGAATAGATTGCAAGAATACCTTAGCATACGCAGTGTAATGCCCTCCACCTAGACCACCATAGTGGTTGCTGATTGCATAAAGGTCATACACGTAGGACTGTCCATCCTTGGTTTTCACATACTTGGTCAAATCAAGATTATGAATGGGAAAATTAACAAAAGTGTCAAGTTTGTTTTTCAGGTATCTGCTGTATGAGAATCGTTTTAAGTGAAAAACAAGAATCTCAGGCAATTTCCACAAATCTAGCTTCTTGGTGGCTTGCCTGTGTTCCTTGCATCTGGGGCAGTACCTGAATAATGTTTAAAAAACAAATTTAAGCACCGATATTTACCAAAGTGGGTAGATCATGGTGTGAAGTCCTTTTCAAGAACATCAAAGTAACATTACCACATGTCATCAGGTCCTAGAGGCTCTTCAGTCAAGAATGCCTCCAAGCATGAAAACAAAGAAATAGCTTCTTGCCGAGTTTTTTTAGCAGGGAATCCAGCCTTGTGCACTTCAGGGAGATCTCTCAGGAAGCTAGCATCATATAATTCATGTTCTTTGTCAGTCCAGTCAAGGAAGACTCTTATAAGTTGACTGGGTTTTATAAGAGAATCCTTCTCAATGGGTTCGTTGTTCAAACAGCTTTCATTAGTTAAAACAAGTTGGAAAGATGACTCTCCACCAGATGTCCCTTCTTGTTCGCTGCAGCTAGTTGTCAGATTACTTGATTCACATTCAGTACTGGAGATGCTCGATTGCTCATTACCGCCAGCTGACATGAAACCATCTTCCTTTCCATCATGAAACTTGGTTGAAGAATATGCTCTTCTTAAAGGTGACAACATTTTATGTACAGCTGCCTCGATGTTGGCTCCATATTGAGGGTCTTCTACCAAATATGTAACCAAGGGAGATCCAAAGAGCTTCTCTCCACTCTTCATTCTGTACATCAAACATCAAGGTAAGTAAGACATCAAACCGACCAGCAGAAAGAGAAATTGAAGCATTATCATGAAATCTCTATCTAAGTCAATGATTCGGTTAATTTTCCATTGTCGTGTGTTCTATACTTCTATCTAAGTCAATGCACCAAGAACAATTCATGAAATCTCTATAATCAGTTGTGGAATCATGCTAAGGCAAACTTCCCTATGCTAAGCCAATATACGATTACACTGTATCTCCCCTCCCTCTTTTTTTTTCCATTAAATTATTAAACTCCTTTCCTTTATATTCCTTTTCAGATCTCATATTCTCCCTCCTCCTCTCTCTCTCCTCTCTTTTCTTCTTCACCATTCCTCTCTTTCTTTCTCTCTCCCCTCTTCACTTTTTTCTTTCGTGGTGGTGGCGACGGTGTGACAAAAAAAAAAAAGCAGCAATGGTGGGTGAAAGCTGGTGCTGTGGTGGTGTCGTGATGCGCCATGGCATGATGATTGTGGGTCACGGTGGTTAAGGGAGGCAATTCTGTGGTGGTGATGATTGACTTGATCTGGTAGCATAAGTGATGATTGTTTGCGTTGGTGCCTTGGTGGTTGAGGTAAAGGTGGAAGATGATGGGTTGTGGGTCATGGTGGTTGAGTTGGGGTGGCGGTGGTTACTTTTTCTTTATTTCTCAGCAATAGAAGCTGGAGTGTCCCACAGCATGTATATTCCCCACAAACCTCAAATTATATGTCTCGCCCATGTGGGACACTCCACCTCCTCTTCTCCTACCTCTTCACAGTTCACTGATAAACCTCAGCAATAGATCTATCAGAAATTCAAAATTTATGTAACCAAGCGGAATGCTTTCAGTTAAAATGAAACTTAGGAAGAAATAAATCTGCCAATAATTTCATCTTAGACGCAGGAAACTATCATATGCAGGCACTATGACTCAAAAGAGCTTTGCGCCTTTCCCTATTAAGAATATAGCCTGAATGCAAAAACCAAAGAGGTAAACTTACTTGTCCCTATGCATAATTTCTAGTTTCGTTTTCCAGGCTCCTTTTTTGAGTCGATAGGCAACAATACGCTCATCATCCTTTATTGAAGCCAATTGTTCCAAGGGATTCTCTAAATATCGGAAAATCTTATGATCATAAACCTGAAAATTAGACATATACACATCAACCACTGAAGTAAAAATCAGGTAGAAAAACCATAAGGAAACCTAACTTTCTTCAGAAGCACTTACCTCTGCAAGCAAAAGCATTTCATCACTCTTCAAGCAGCATGCAGTGCCCAATGAGGTGCAGAGATCTCTGAAGCAACCTTGCTTCAGAACGTTCACAGTGAACGGCATGGGAAGACCACTCCCATCGCCATAAAAGACAGTCACTGTCATTGTCCTTGTGACAGTGGAAGGCAATGGAATTGATAAGTACATGAAGGGATCAAAAGTGATTGAAATTTTGCCACATACTGGACAAACCAGAGTTGACTTGTATTGACCCTGAGCATTTTATTGCAGAAAAATCAAATTGCGTCATACTTAGCAAAGTTAAGTAGATAACTAGTATGTACTTGAAATTGTCAAGCTTTTATAGAAAATCAAGTTCAACAATTGATAGAAATCACAGAAGGCTTGTTTCTGGGGGAAAAATTCAAGAAAGCATGCAAACAAATTATAAAACAGAAGTATGAGTAGGCAAAAACAAATATAGCAATTAATAATTACAGATTCTTTCCTTTTCTTTTTTTATTTTTTCGTCCCTAAGGGGAGAGGGAGAACAATGAGATAGGACAGAAATTCAGGCATTTAGCTATCCGGCTTACCAATGGCAGATTAAATGGAGTCCACGTAATATGGGACTATGAAATAACATTGACATATATAAATAAGTACTCACTTGGCAAACATCAACAATCAATGAATCATTCCGAGCCATATGATTTTTCCAACACTCAGATGCAACTTCCTCATCTGGCCTACCATCCGAGTCCTTCATTTCAATGTAAGGCTTTTGTTTCACCCGATTCAAATCTTCATGAAGCCCATCCAACAAAAAGGCAAGCAATTCCTAAGGAAATTTACCCATTACTCAAAGCACATACAACAATCATAACAAAGGCTTCTAAAATTGAGTGTAGAAGGTAAATTAAATTTTACAATAACCAGAAAGCTGTCAGAGAAAGAAATTCAAGCAACCATCTAATTTCCTCAAGTAAAATTTTAATTTAAAGCCAATTAGGCTCTCAAGGGTATGATTGTTGCATCTGCAAATGCAAGTTAAGAGCGAGCGAGGGCACACATATAATAAAATGTTAACATGATTAATTCACCCAACATTGCTGTAGCAATATCCCCTGAGGTATCCTTTAACTTAGGTTTGTAAACTGTAGCAACTCATTACCAAAAACTAAAAAAGTACACAACACTACAGCATCATATATCCATGACTAATAATTCCCAAATTAGCAAAGCAACTACTCCTTATATCATGCAAATGATCCACTCCTGCCTATGTTATACTCATGAGGAAAAGCAATTAGAACTGTAAATGCAAGGTGATGTGGATCAGATATTCACGCAACAATTTATTGCTATCTTTTACATTTTAATCCCTAGCAAAGATAGTAAAAGAAAAAAATAAATACCACAAAAGAATGCTCTACTTCTTCCTACTTATGTTTATAGAAAGATAAATATTATTAGAATAGAAGGGAGTATATACAAGAAGAGCATAAGAACTCCTCAGAAGAACAAAAGAAACAACTAAAAACTATGCAAATGGGTCATGTAACACCACCGGCCAATCTCTTTGCAAATCTACCATTCTGACATCACTAAAAAACCCATGAGATTTGCACCAAAGGGAAGCCAAAAAAGTAGCCATGTCCCAGACATAATATAGAGACGAAAAGGTGTCAATAAAAATTATATTGTTCGTTTCCAACCAAATACACCAAAGGATCGCAAAAACACAGCATTGCCAAAGAAATTTGCCCTCTTTCTACTTCTTCATACTACACATGCAGATATATAGAAACATTCATATCAAGGTTCAAAACTCATAAACACGGGCCATGCAGATATAACATTCAGGTAACGGGCACCTGATGACAAAAATTCATTAACCCAGAAATGTAATCACCTCCTAGTCTAAAACAAAAGGTGGGCGGATCATGGTTAAAGAAAATGTAAGCCTATGTTACCTTATGAAATATCTACAGTGTAATAGGAATATGATAGAATGAAGAGGGTACTGAAAATAAGGTTGGAATGAAGTTTGAATCCGAGAATTACATTATCTTTCATTTTGGTCCTTCAAAATGAGAAGAAATTGTCAAGGCGCTGACAGAAACTTCCGGCAGCTAATTTCCATCAACAGATTGTCAGTTACAAGCACCTTTAGGCCCACTGGAAAGTGAACTTTTTTCAAAAATCAAATTGGAAAAAAAAATATTGCGGGGACCCCAAATGAAATTTCATGTGATCCAAAGTGCTATTAACCTAAAAAAAATATCTTGTGTCATTGTTCCTTATTCATATGATTTCTTTTGGATGAAATTTCCTTATTCAGAAAATAGAAAATGCTAGCCAACTAGAGGCTGAAATCAGGGTCCAATGATGGTGTCTGGTATGATACTGAAACAATGGATAGTAAACAGAAGCATTGCCGGAAGAATAGCTATAGTTTTCCTAATGTTGCGTGAGGAAAGAAAGTTTTCATAACAAGTAATAACAGCACCCGAGAATATTTACTTGACAGCAATCCAAAAATAAAGAACTTTGAGAATTTGCAGAAACTAACTTGAGAATCATGCTGATTATAACCACTGAATTGCGGAGCAAATCGGGCCAGTTTTCCCTTGAATTGACGGGGTGGAATAGCAGTTCGCCCTGAGGACCACAGTTTCCTCAACAAGTCACCAAATGCAAGTGCTAACTCACCCTGAATCAGACACAAGACAGAACTTGGAATTTAATGTACATTGCATTCAACGAAAAACCATCGTAGTACACAATATCATACAAACTTATAAAACTGGAAAAAAATTTAAAAAAAAAAAGCCGGACGTAAATGAATTACATACACGCATTCCTAAAGGATTGTCCATGTTGATCTCCTCACTGTAATCTTGTAAGAAATATTCAACAAGAGGCGGAGTGTGGACTAAGCATTGAAGAGCACTATTCATGAAGCAGGTATTTCCCAAGTTCTGCAGTCCTGCCAAGCCACCCCTTTCCCCTCTACAGACATCACCATTTCTATTATCCATACTAATCAATGATGAACTTGCAGAACTTCCCTGAAACAAATTAAAACTAGACCCAGTTGAGTGACCATTTGACATGGAAGGCCCCCCTGCAATTGACACGGATGACCTTGGAGGCTCCAATGGTATCAAAGCTAATTCATTTCCCATTGAATCCATGCTAGAATGAGAAGAACGATCACTATCAACTGATACTTCAAGAAGAATCTGTGAGCAAGAGATGAACCAAGAACATCAAGCTTCTATACAAGAACAATTCCAACACCAAGCAAAAAGTTAGGATATCTTGGTATCTAAACATAAATTTAGAAGAACTCCATAGGAATATTCAGCTCAAGTCTCTACTTAAAGACATGGAAAGACCAAATACTGAACACAAACTTCCTTCCAATGGAAAACCACAATTTTAGTGCTTCATAATATCCATTTCCTAGGCCAAAAAGGTCCCATAAAGCGGTGTTCTTCTATTTCCAACTTGAAATCAATTATACTTCAAAAATCTGTATAACTCAAGGTTACTCACATCTTGGTCCATCATCAAGTTTGCATCCTCCAATGTCTGGTCTGAGCCACTCAGCAATGTATTTTTTTTCAAATTGAAGTAATCCCAGATATGCGCCTAACATAATTCATAAACAACAAAGAAGAAAAAGGACAGATGGGAACGCATAAGATTTTATAACAATTGAACTATAAAAAAAATGATAAGCCAAAGCAAAAATAGATAAGAACCTTTTTCTGCTCTACTCCTTTCATTTTGCACACTAGCTCATAAAGCTCACTTAAGGTAGCCTAAAATAAATACAGAAATAGAAAAATAAGAATCAGAATTATGGTTAGTACAAACAAGATTTCAACATGATGCTAATCAAGATTTCAAGATTAAAGAAGTAAATTCTATATTTATGATCTTTTGGGAAATTTCAATTTTCAACCAAAAGTAAATGGATTTTTAGCATAGGCTAATAGAAAGAATAGATCAAGACATATAATAGCAAATAATATTTGATGTAGGTAATAGGTAATCAAGAATTGATTATTTTTCGTTTCAATTAAGCTAATGTTCATGTTTTTCTCTTGCTTGTTATTTTTTTGGGAGGTTTGACTTATGAAATTGTGAACTCAAGAAAAGAGATACTAATGTGAGAATACAAGGGTTGTCATGTGAAGAAATGATTATATGTCATTTAAAGCTTCCTTATATGGGCATCAGTGTGAAACTTTATAAACTTACACCATCCAAAAGAATTCCTACAACTGGTTATCATATTAATCCTTTGTGAAAATCAATAACCAGTTAATCAAATAGTAATTTATTACGCTTGAAAAGTAAAACGCACAACATGAAGTAAATACAACCCACTGTAGCCTTAACATCAAACATATTTACCATGATTCACACAAAGGCAGTCTGAAATCCAACAATCATTTTGTAAGAAACTCTGAAAAAAAATTATTTAAAAAAAAAAAGGCAGCCCAGTGCACAAGGCTCCCACCCAGTGGGGTATGAGGAGAGTAGATGTACGCAGACTTACCCCCGCAAGCGGCGAGGCTGTTTCTAGGATTCGAACCCATGACCTCTTAGCCACCAAGCAACAACTTTACCGTTGCGCCAAGGCTCACACTCTAAACTCGGAAATATAACAACCAAAAAACAACTTTACTAAATGGTGAAGAAAATAATTTGTCTTGCAGCAAAGTCAATTGATTCTAACGGTCTAACCCAATATATTTATATGATATAATTTATAAATATAATATTACAAATTTCAACTCAACGTGTTTGGTGTGTCTAAGATATATAGTTGATCAAAAATGGTGAAACGGAGGAAAAAGTAGGGTGGTGATTCACTCTTATTCTCTCGTAATAGTAATACCATTTTTCTATAAATAAAAAGTAGGGCAATGATCATCTCAAGTAAGATTATTTTATTTATTTCAGTTATTTAATTACATTTACAACCTTGTCTATTTTATTTATTACTAAAAAACATGATAATATAATAAATGATTCTTTGGGATCTTCAAGATAAAAAAGTGCAAAATAAATTATATCCCAAAAGTTCTTGCGAGACTTTGACTCGTATTCTTTCTCTAAATAAAATAAGTTCATGTTTAGGAACGTGTTAGGATTTGCTAAACGCGCAATTGGAATGCAGAAGCAACTAGCAGATGCTTCAATCTCAAAGTGAAAAAAGGCCCAGCAAGATTTTAGAACTTAGAATCCAAACATGCTCTAAAATAAAAAATGTAGATTGACTAGCACCATAGCACGTAATGCTTCAAAAATAGGCATATATGTAAACAACTAAACATTATCATTTAATTGTACGTATTGTATTTCAGATTTTAAAATTATCTTTACAAAAAAATTCTAGGGCCATTCCCCAACTAAACGCAGAAACACGTTTTCCAAAACACCAATTGTCCGATTACAAGAAATAAAAACTGCTTCGTATGAAATAAAGTTTCGTGATATTAAAATTTATACAAATAATTTAAAAACAAGAAATAAAATGATAACCGAAGGCCAATTATATGGTACAAACAGACACACCAGTACCCTATTCAAAACATTGGCATTACTGTGAAGCTAACTAGAACAAAAGAGCCAAGAATGAAGTCAATTGGTACCTTTTTGCTTAACTTTACAATTGATTTACTGTTATCTCTGGCATCCGTCACATTCAGACTAAGTGGGTAAACCTCAACACTGTATTGCTTCTGTATAACACCCTGAGAAATCAACTTCCTTGGCAACGCAGGTCCACCTTTGTACCTAGACAATTGTGAGACACAAATCTGTTTAAACAAATACTCTACAAATCAAACGCTTAAAACAAACGAAAACATTGAATTAATGCCATGCATTTTTTTCACTGCCTTAATCCTAGGATGTTTAAGCGCATATGAAATCTTCAAATTATTAATACTAAGGTAGACAAGCAATAGGTTCAAGTACAACATCCATGCAAACTGTAACTTTTTCCACGACTTACAAAAGTATACTGCCTATAAAGTGTTGAGGACTCGAGAATTGACAAAATATATATCTTTTGAGCCCTTCTTTCATTATATTCCAAACCCAGTTCTGTAAATTGAAGGCAATATTGCCATTACGAAGTTGTTTCCTGAAACTTGTCATACTAAATCTGTGCCTACGAAACCATCCCACTGCATACTTTATTAAATGTATGGAAGCATGGTAATATCGCTCTTTCTTCAAAGAATAATTATAGGATCAAGATAATACATGTTTATCTAACTCTTCTTTTAAACAACAAAATATAAGATCATTAATCTCCGGAATAAAAAGAGACAATCATATTCATAATAATAAAATTACCATTCCAACAGTATCTCCCACACTTTTTGAGGAACTAAAACATAGTCTTTCCCCTCTTCCAACATTCGATAAATATCTAAACTATTGCCATCACAATTATTTTCATTTGAAATAATATCAGAGTTATCAATTGGCCCAGGTCGGGCTGCAATCTCCGAATGAACCCTGTCGGCATGCTGGCCGTTAGAAGATTGCTCGTCAGTTGAAAGCATGCCAACGCAAGGCCCAGCATACCTCTGCCAACTTGAAAACCACCTGCATAGATGGGAAAAATCTTGATTATAAACGGATACAAATGAAGGAAAGCCTTGGTACAAAAGTTAGGATTGTAGCCATGTGACCCAGATGTCACAATCTCAACGTTAACTAAACAATTGATATATAAATTACAAATAGGGAAAAACATTGTGAGCAACAACAACAATGCTTTACTTTGGCACCTTTTCTTTTTCCGAGCGTTACCGTTGACCAGAGTGAGTTGTCAAACATTTATTGTTCACAAACCATATTGAATATTTAATTAACTATCACTTTATGATAAAATCACCAACCAACAAATACTTGACAACTCACATGGAATGCGATACCCCGATAGCCATTTAGCATTAATACTTCAAAACAGTTCCCTAACCAGCATCTGACACGTATTGTATCGGATACTTCAAATACTTGTTAGATTATTTTCCTCTACGTATCATTCAATTATTTTACAACTTTTGCTCATATCAACATGTATCGCGTCATATTCATATCACATATCTAACATGCTATCGAAATATTATCCGATACGTCACACCAACCCTAAATCCGGTGCTTCAAAACAGTTGCCTTACCGGTATTTAAAGTGCATCGAATGTTAACGTTCACTACTTCAAAAATATTTTTCCGTCAACACATCGTTCAATTATTCATATCTCATATCCGAATCTGTATCCATGCTTCATAGCTCTATGGTCATAAGGGTACCATAGCAAAAAGGGATTAATTCAGTGCCCATACCCCTAGCCGAAACATTTGTAGCATGCAAACAGCAAAAGTGACACAACTTCAATATGCATATGTATATCTAGACTTAAACACAAGATCCATTTCTCTTCAACATATCAACATAATAATAATAATTTTACTGAGAAAACAAATAATTTAGCATCATATTAAAGCAAAGCATGGATTAATTCAAAATCGAGAGATTGACGAGACCTGTTAGAAACAACGAAGTATAAGTTGCCTTCTTTCAAATTAAGCTCCGATTCCTTAACCAACTCAGACACGATCCGATTCTCTTCCTCGGGTGGAATCGGAACGCAACTCGCGCCATTGTCCATAGGGAAATCTGAATCAGCCATCGTCATGGTAGCGGAGAATTCAATTCACCTGAATGAATGAATCAAAGAATGAAGATCTAGAATCCGAGTAAGTTAACGAATGAATGAATGATGCTGAAAATGAAAAGGAGCAAGTTGAAATAGAAAAGCAATTGCAACACGCAACAACAACAACAACAACAACGAATGACGTACCTTGATTGAAGAAGAGAAGAGAAGAGATCGAAGAAATCTAATAAGAAAGGGATATTCGAAGAACCCTAGATTGAAGGGAAGGGAAGTAAATGAGATGAGTGCGCAAATCTTTTACCTCGTCTTTTGGTTTCAACGGGTTCTTGCTTCGTTTCTTTGTAAAAGTGTTGTAAACTCTCTCTTATATTTTTCCCAACTTCGATTTTTTTTTTCTTCTTCTTCTCCAATGTAAGAATTTTTGTCAAGTAAGGTACTCACTCCGGTCTAGGATATAAGTGTCATTTGACAAATCAACTCCCTCTCAGAAAGTTAGTTAATATTATAAGTGGTATTGAAAATGTAAATATTAGGTATACCTTTTAAAAATACCTCTAAAATTATTATTGAAAATTTAAAAAGTGTTGAGTAAATAGGGGTGTTTGTGGAAAAGAAGTAATTAATGTTATTGGAAATGAGGCTTATATTAAAGACAAAAAAAAGTCTTCAAAAATGTTTATATATAAAATCGGTGGGAATATATTGTTTGAAAATAGTTTTACTAAAATACTATAATGGAAATCCATGAAAATTAAGAAAATTAGTTAATATTGTCAGTGATATCAAAATTTGTAATATTTACTATATTTTTCAAAAATTAATTTATATTTATTGGGATTCTTAAAAAAAATGTTAAATAGATTAAAGTATTTATAAAAAAAATAATTCATAATATTGAAAATTGAAAAAAGATTTATAAATTGAACTAAATCAAAATTCTTAAGAAATGATAATATTAAAAAACGGATGGAGTAGTTTTTTTTAAGGGAAAAACGGATGGAATAGTTAAAAATATCATTATTCATTGATTATTCATTTTTTTAAAATCAATTAATATTTGTCAAATCGAACAGGTGTAACAATAGTTGGGTTTCTTGTTAGAGTTTTATTCGTTTTCTTATGCAAGGCTTAATTATGGTTTTGGTCCTTATAAGCTGGTCTCGTTTTGAATTTAGTCCTTAAATCTTTTTTTGACTTTGAATGGTTCTTAAATCTTTTTAAATTTTGTTTTTAGTCCTTAAATCTTTTTTTGATATTGAATGATCCTTAAATCTTTTTAAATTTTGTTTTTAGTCCTTTTGTTTGTCTTCTTCTGTCATCTGCTGACATGACGTACCGTTTGAAAAAGATTTAAGGACCATTCAAGGTCAAAAAAAGATTTAAGGACTAAATTCAAAACGATATCAACTTATAAGGACCAAAACCATAAATAAGCCCTTATGCAATTACTCTTTCTCTCTTTTTGTTCCTTCTCTCATCTTTTTGTTCATATTTCATCCATCTTCATCATCGTAAATTCTTCTTCATTTCTCGTTCCATTCAAATGAAAAAGTGGTTAGCCTTTAATTAGCCTTAGATGCAAGAAATACGTACCATCAAATAACTTAAGCTTCACAGGATTAAAATCTATGTAATAGTTGAAAAATAAATTAATTGAACCATTTTAGTTTTCAGCCATGGTACAAGATATATTAAAAAAAAAGGAAAAAAATGAAAATTGAAGATCCATACATTAGCTGCTATAAACATAAAAAGGGTAACAACTAACAAAAGTTGCATGTGATGTGATATTTTAGGTTCTACGTGACACGGTCTCAATGTTTACGGTTATTCATTAATTTAAAGTGTTTTCCTTATCGGCTAGCTTATCATTTTTACTCATTGTCTTTTTGGCTAACTCATCACTTGCAAAGTTCGTGAAAGAAGCAATCCTAAAAAAACCTAGGTATCATCTCTGTTTTAAATAAGACAAAGAGTTTTTGGTAAAGAAAAAAATTTATGATAATGGAATAATAAAGATTGAGAAATGATGAATGCGAAAATGAAGATGTGAGTAGGAAATGAGAGAGAATCAATAGTTGCAAGAAAGAGAGAGTGAGATTCAAATGAGGAATATTTCGAAAAGGAATATTACGCAGTGTTATTAAAATCGAATCAGATTGATCAATTTAACAGAAAAATCGAACAAATGATTGATCCGGAAGATTGAATCAACAAAAATCGAGTTGAGTTGTTGCCATGTGAGTCATGATTGACCTTAAGCATGTGTTTACTATGCCATGCAATTAAAAAATATTATTTATAATTCGGCATAATTGATGGTGTTACTGTTCAAACTTAAGACTAGCATGAATCCAACCACATTTTACCATTGTGATAACACTAACTTGACGTTAATGTAGTTGAATTATTATATTTATGCATAAATGCGAAAGTGATCCGTGTAATTGTTGACATTAAAGAGGTCAACATTTATAAAGACCAATTTATTATTTAAATCTTATATTTATTATGTGCTCAATTAGTTTTTTAATATATATATACGCACACATACATACATAATTTGATTGGTTTGCGATTTAATTAGTAAACCACCAGTTAAATCAGTTAACCACTAAATCGGTACCCTTAGCGAGTTAATGACTGATCCAACTTTAATAACATTGATATTCAATGGTGTTTTGGCTTATTCCGATAACAAGTGACATTGTTATGTTGGAAAAGGTTAGATTTACAAAGATAAAAAAAAATACTGAATTGCCAAATTTTTTAAGGCAAATGCTTAAGAAGCTAAATATAGTGAAAATGCATAAAAAAATGTGAGGTTTTTTGTATTCCGAGACATAGAAGATTGCTCACTTATGATTTGTTTTTCAATACTAGTAACTTTAACAAGTGCATGACACTTGTTAACAATACCATTTTTTAATCAAAGAACCAAATTGAAATCTAAAATTAAGATTAAAGACCAAAAAATATTTTAACATGTATAACATGTAATAAAATTCAATCCACTATATAAAGAATTTAATGAAAAGGATGTAGTCTGTCTTGAGTGATGACAATATGCACCCAAATGCATTCATATGGTCATAGATAATGTAAATTATACTACATGCATCAACTGTCAGAAAAGATAAAAGTTATAAAATATACGATTGATTTTAATTAGATTCAACAAGCTTGGTTTATCCTAAATATTGGTTTAATAATGGTTATGTTACAAATTACATACTTACATATAAAAGGTTAACGTTAACGGATCGCATTAAGCCTTGTTCGAAGTCCACCAACCCCAAGAGAGAAAGGTTTCTTCATCAAGTACTTACTTCAAGAAGGTTAACGCTAACAGATTGCATCAGGATAATAAGAGTGACAAGAAAACATAGGCGGATGAAGTATTTTAACATATAAAGATTATATGCACGGTGAAAAATGATTACGGTCTTATGGCTTCCAAGACCAATGCAACGTTTCTTGTTGGCATGGCTACACAAGTGTTTCTACCAAGTACAGAGGTTATTTAGTTTGTTCAAAAATAGGCAAATGTTTGCTCAATCTTTGTATGTTCCCTCAAAACCCCTTGATCCTTAATCCTTTAACAACGTGGGACTGATACCAGCTCTCCGACAGAGTGGCAGATTAGTGTCCATTCAATGGATGTTCATAAGAGTGATGGAGGTTCCATTGGTCAAGTGGGTTGTGCCTAGACTTCTATTCATTGTTTTATAGTATTTATATGTGATGGGTCAATGTTGCAAGCTCCTAGCCTAACTGCTTGTAAAGGGGTTTTACGTGATAATCACAACCTCTTTATTTTTTTTTTGTTCTCGGCTAAGCTAGAATTTTGTTTCATAATGCATGTAAAACTTATTGTAGCCAACGGATACAAGGAGCTTGTTGTGGAGATGGATTCACAAGTGGCAGATTGCTTCCTTAAGGTGGGGTGGTCGATTCACCATTCCAGTGCTTCCATGATCTGAGAAATCAATAGCCTTTTGGTTGATGTATGTGGATGTGGTCTAGAGTCATACATTTAGATAAGTGAATCAAGTGCCCTTTTGAAACATGGTCATTCTTTTCACCATGATATGAAGATATTTAATATTGCTCATTTTTTTACTTATTTGAGTTTGTTTGTGGATGCCACAGAAGCTCTCTTTAAAGATGAGCTAGTGGTTATTCGTGCCATGCACAAGTTGTAAAGTAGCTAAAATTATATACTAAAATGCAACTTGTATTTTATAGGATGAAACAACTTTTGTTGTCTTAAAGATTATGAGACTATATTGCTGATTCAAAAGCATATAATCAACTATCAAATGTTTAACGGCACAAAAATAAAAACAATTTATTTATCTCATATCAAATAATGAGAATTTTGCGGAGACTATATTCTATTGGAAAATATATTTGATGAGTGAATACATTAATCATGTTTAATTTATAATATATATTTTTATTTGTAAAAATACATTTTTATCACTGCTCAATCCCCATTTTCACTCCACCTATCTCGTTGTGCAACCACCACATCTCCACACCCCACAACTTCTTTCCTTTGGTAATGGTATGAAGTGTAGGGTTGAGGTCGGGGGAAGGGTGTGATAACTAAATGCAGTGGCTTTTCGTTTTTTCCTTCCATTTTTTCATACGGGTCTAATATGTTTCATGTTAATATGTTTGTAGTGCTGTGTCGAATGCCAAAAGAATATAATACTCCCTCCTGTCCTATATATAGGTCACATTCTAGAAAGTTTTCTTGATCCTAATTATAAGTCACTTTATATTTTCTATGCATCATTTAATAATTTTTCTCTTTTTTGACCTTATTAAATGTTTTGATTATCTATGTGTTTTTTGTTGTTAATTAATGAGTGTGAATTTTCCAAGAAAAGTTAAGGGGGTAAAATTGTAATGTTACAATATATTCTCATAGAATTCATAAAATCAATCACTTTCCTTGGTATGTGTAATTCGGTTAAGTATATATGTCCTATAATAAGGACCGGAGGGAGTATGTGCTTCCATTTATTTTCCAAAACTTTTCTTCAAAACCTAAAAATTTGAGTGCGAACTGTGTGGGGGTGTTGATACCAAAAATGGTGATAGAAAAGAAGAAGGAGTATAGAGATGGAGAGAGTATTGAACTCGATAATGATGAGCTTGTTGTTCGAGTTGGGGTTGACAATGTAGGGTGAAGGTAGCGGTCGGTGCCTCGATGGTGGGGTGAAGCTGATGGCAGTGGAAAGGATGAAGGTGGTAAGAAAATGAGGAATTGCTAAATTGTCATTTTAATTAATCATCTTTTAATTTTTATCGTCCATTTAATTTCTTATTAAATCAATTTAAATCAATGATCTAAGTCGTTAAGGCTTCCATGCACCAGGAAGAGTTTCATGCATTGAAGAAGAGTGATGGTTTACAAACCCTCTTTATTGAACCCCATACCTCATTTTAATGTTAAAAATGAGTACAATATCTCCGGCCTATATTTCTTCTTCTAAACCTAAAACCTCAAAGTTTTTCACGTTCATCTTAAGAACTTTCAAAGTTCAAACCCCAAATTTCAAAATGTCCTTATACTTCCTCCAAATCCCAAAGAATCCTTATACTTTCTCCAAATCATAAAAAATAGATATTAATGGATCTTTCTTTTTTTTTGTCACCGTTAAACAACATAAAAAATTAACAACCTTCAGCCTCACTCTTAGAGCCTGTTTGTTTGGGCATTGAAGGAGGCAAACGTGAGTTTGCTAGAAAAGTGGGTTGAAATGTTTCCAAACGCAAATCCAAACACATGCTTAATATATTGTGCCATTGTACCAGTTCAACCTTGGTGGCTGCTGCATATCTAAAAGATTGGTCACGTGATATTCATATATTAATATTTAAATTTTTACCAAGCCTCTACATCTTTTCTTACAATCAAATTGAATATGAAAGATATAATTCTTAATTTTTTTTATAAATGATCTCACACCACTCACATTTTTTTTATTCTACTACATGTTAGTAGGGGTGTAATAGGTTGGATTGGATTTTGAGGAGGTTTAGCACTCAATCCATAGAAAATTCGGGTTGGGTTATGTAATTGGGTTTATGTCCTATTTTTCATAAAATAAAAAAATATAAAAAATCTGAATATAAAAAATTAAACTAGAAATAAAACAAATTACATAAATAACTAGTTAAATATTATTGAAATCAACCCAATTACATAATTTTTTTTAAGAAAAAATTCATTAAGAGCAGGAGCAAAAGAAAGACCAAGAGAAATAGACACTGATGAAGCAGACAAAAATTAGCAGCAGTAGGTATTGCGCAGCGGACTTGGGCACTTGGCCTTGTATCACATGAAGTATATGGAACTAATGGAAGGTTTAAACAAATTAAAAAAAAGCGTTACATAAACTAATAAACCCATGACTTGCATATATATATACTAGTATTTAGCCCGTGCAATGCACGGGTTATTTGAAGTTTTAATTTAATTTTTTTTAATGACCAGTATTCTTGTAACATTGTGATTTCTGAAATGGACCATGTTTATCAATCATTATATTAATGTAAAATGGAGTTGTTCAAGAAAATGAAATACATTAAATCTGGAATATCTCAAACATAAAAATGAAATCATAATAGTGAAGTTAGAATTTATTGCCAAAAAAAAAAGAACAAAAAACGGAAGCTTCACTCAGGTATCTTTTTCTTTCTTGACTCTCTTTATTGTCTTTGGGGTCTTGTCAGGTGAGGTGTGTACGTCATCGTTGATATCATGATATTGTTCTGCCTCCCTTTTTCCTGTTGTATTTTTCAATTTAGGAGTGGAATGTAATTCATCTTCACTTGTATTTGAATCAAAATCCTGAAAAAAAAAGTAAACATACTTTAAGTTTAATTTTCCTTAATTTTTACAACATTTAATTTTAAATAAATATAAAGGGATAGCATAATTTTAATTTTTAAAATTGTTACATCTTGTACATGTTCATGTTGCCTTGCGCTTGTCCCTTCGCCTCTAAATGCATCATGTTGCGTAGAATCCTGAAGTCAGAAGTTAAATATATGAGAAAATGTTTATATTCATTATTACGTAGTAATAATTAATTTAAAAAACGGAAATATATAGTGTTAAACCTGATGGATTTCTGATTCAGAGACAAATTTCTTTATTTCTTCCTCATTGTCATTGATTTTCAATGTCACAAAATTTTTCCATTTTGTATTTCCGCCTTCTGTCTTTAGTTTGAAGAGCAAAGTTCTTTTTAAGACAACATCCAACGCCGTTGGTAGTAATCCAGGCAAATCTTCAACCTTAAAAGGAAAATTAGGCCTATTCGTTAGTATATTTAGAATAAGGAAATTTTATATAATACACTTTTTCAGGTTATTTATCTGGAATGAAAGTAGATATATGTACTGAAAATTTAATAAAATTGTATAGTATCTTAAAATTTATATATTGTTAATCGTAATTGAAAAAGATTGTAAAAATAATATGAAAAATAATATCATAAAAATTTTGTTGTTAATTAATGTAGCATGCATTATATAAAATTTTAAAAATAAAATTATGCGTTTTATGAAAAAGATATTAATTTTTTTTTATAATTTTATTTTTCCCAAAGATTTAGTCTTTTACAATTTTTTTATATTTCACTCACTCACTACTCTCCCTTCTCAACTTTACCTTCTCCTCCTTTCTGGAAGCTTCATCTTCATCTCTCTCTCTATGCTCATCTCACTCTCTCTCTATGCTCCATGCCCATCCGTCCCCGCCCTCTATCCCCAAGCCACATGCAATGAAGAAGACTTTTTGATGCCACATGAATTAATAAATCAAATAAGGTGGCCTCTACTTCGATGCCCCCTTCCATTATCAGCATCACATGTAGTGGTGAGAACGGTGGTGCCCTTCCCTTGGATCTGAGTTTTAATTTTTTTTTTTAAATTTGATTTGGGATTTTTAGTTGTTGTTGATTTGGGGTTTTTTTTATTGATTTGATTTGTTTTTCGTTGTTGATTTTTGTTAATTTGATTTGGGATTTTTGATGTAATTGGTTCTTTTCTATTGTCTACATTGTCTCCCTTAATCTCACTTTCTGCATTTCTCAGTTGGCTGTCATGTTCACGTTTGATGTGTATGACCCCCGCTCACCGCGTTCAATCCTTGTTCACCGAATCCCATATTCGATCTATGAACCCAATTACTCAAATCGGTTGCATGGATTACAAATTGAAGACAAATCGTTGATCAAGGTACAAAGGGTTATGGATTTCCCTTTTTTTTGTTAAATTTTTTAATTTTTTTTAATCATGAGAAGTGTGTTGTTTTCGTATTTTTTTCAGGATTTGTTTTTAATTTTTTAAAAATGTTGATTATTGGAGATGGAAAAGAGAATTAGTAGAAGAATGATTTCTATTTACGTAAACGAAAGCAAAAGGAATTAGCTGAAGAATCGGATATTAAAAAGTTTACCAAGACTCTATTAAGTTCAATCAATGAAGAGGTAATATTTAGTCTTTTGGATTCAACTATCAAGTTGAGTACTTTAATTTCTGTTGCTATTTTTCTTTGGTCGACCTATTTCTCTTGTATGAACCTATAAAGTAATTTCACACATTTGTGTCAATTTTTATTTTATATTTTTCCTCTAACTGTTACTACTAGCCTAATAGACCCGTGCCGCGCACGGGAATGTTATAATTTTTGTTTGAACACAAAATGATAAATAAAAACGAATGTTTGAATTAGTTTTGATTTTTAAACAGATTAGTTTTTTAAATAATAAGTTGTATCAACATATAATGAAAAAACCAAAAAACAAAAATAAACTGCTTTAATTTCATGCATCAAAGGTATTCTGCAAATTGATACCCAAAAACAAAAATTAATTTACCTTAAACCATAATAATAACACATAGTTACTGTAAATTGAAACACAAAATTAAAAAAAGGAAGTTACACATAGTAAATTGGACAACAAAATGGTACACATACTTAAAGAAGATAGTAGGTACTTGTTCCCATGACATTAAAAATATAAAATTTGAAGAGATAGATAAATAAATTACGCAAACTATTTTTAGCAGTCTAAATATGACACTCGTGGTTACTTCGATAAGATAAAAGACCAAATCTGTGGTGCAACATAGCCAAGCAATTTTAGCAAAAAAAATTTATTAATTAATTGTTAGTTCAACAAATGAAGACATATCTGATAAATTTAAATTGCAATAATTTAAAATATACTTGTCCCAATAATATATTACATGAGAGTAGGAGTGTTGATTTCCTCAATGTAAATGGTGTAGTTACTGCATGCCTGATGTTTAATGCAGAGCAAATATATTTTACCAAATGTTAACATTTATTAGATTGAAAATCTGCTAATTATATTTAGCTGATACATTTAATATAAGTAAAATTTAAGAGTGACTTAGAAAGTGACTAAATAAATTACGAATATAGTAAATTTTTTCAGGTTCTGAAAGTTTGACACCAAGCTTGAAGTGCTCTCCACCAGATAAATTTTGAGCCATGCAAAATTGACGTCATCCATCAGAAAGATATCCTTCATTTTGGCATCTTTCTGCCTTCAAGAACTTGCATCGATAGGCTTCTCCATTTTCATCTATTACATCATAATATTTCCTATTTCTTGCAAATGCTTCAGCTACAAATTGATATGGTAAGGCCTACAAATTTCGGTGAAAAATCATATCAAGTGTATATATAGAATATGTATTTGACAGAAACTTTAGTTATAGTAAATAGTAAATATATATACCAAAATTCCCTTTTGGCATTGATAAGGGGTCAAAGTCTTTTCTACCTCAAAATCAAAAGTTGGACTGTCGGCTAAAAGAGGAAATAAAAGTTGGAGAGCATGTTTAACTTGAGGAAAGAACATAAAATAGTATCTCGTTACTATTAAGAAAGTGTACAATACCTTGTCACCAAAAAATTACTTAACAAATTACAAATTAATCATTACTATTAGATATTGCTAAATAATAAATAATAATATCAAAGATTATTTATATTTATATAATATTTTCACAGACATAGTGATTGATAAACGTGATTTGATGAGCTTAACGATGATGAATTTATTCATTTAAACATTAAATTACTTTAGTATTTTTTTTTATAAATCTACTTTAGTATTTCTTTCCAATATGTTTCAAGGATTTGATAATTATTATACTTTTATAATAATTAAAAGTATTGAAAATATTTGATAAAAAGTTTAATTCAATAAATGTTATGATATTGGAATGTAAATATTCAATTTTTTTTTAAACTACCCATATTTATAGTATTGAGAATTTTAAAAAAATTGTTAAATAATTAGAGTTGTTTATAAAAAAATTAATTATTATTAAAAATTGACATAAAATCTTATAAATAAGAATAAAATAATAATATCAAAATAGTCAAATATAAAAGGATTGAGAGAGTAAAATATAAGACAACATGTTTAAATCATCTTGAAAAGGATTGGATTATTGCACTATAATGTTCCAATTATGTTCACATCTACTTGTCATGTTCAGCTTGTTAAGTAAGAAAATAAATTGACTATAATAATCATGACAAATGCACTCAATATGTGTTAGAGTATTCACACCCATAAACACATATGTTGTTTCTAAATGAGGTAGATTTCATCCATTATTTTATTTTTTTTACAATTTTTTAATATTTTAAGGATAAATTTTATAATTTTTCTCTAATCATAAATTCATTTTTGTCATTAAAATTGGGTTTCACACATTATCTCACACCCTTAATATTTTTACAATAAATAAAAATAACCAACAACATCTTATATTTTTCCCAAAAAAAAATTATAAACCATAATTTAAAATATTCTATATTCTGTAACAACTACTTTTTCAAAAAATATTTTTTTTAATTTTCGTCTTAAATAAATAACATAATAAATTGAAATACAATAAAAATAAATTCAAAATACATTAAAATAAAAAAAATTAGCATTACGAATTCCATAAAATAAAAGAAAAAAAATACATAGTAGCTTCCTCCCTTCTAGTCCCTTCCAAAGTCACTGTTCTGAAGGGTTGAAAAAGTAGCTTACTCCCAAACCGATCAGATCCACTTCTTCTTGGAGTTGCTACTTGGAGTTCACTTTTTCGATCTCATTCGTTCGTTCGATCTCTTCCCTCTCATTCCCTTTATCCGATCTCTAAATTTTGTTAATTTTTTATTTGTAATTTTTTTGCAGATCTGTTTAATTTTTTTGGTAATTTGTTTTTGTAAGAACCGCATCTTATCATCTTTATCCCTTGACATCAGCTATATAATTATTGTAAAACCTATATCTTTCTCTAAACCTCTTTCCTTTTCGTGTTCTTTCTGTGTTTTTTTCGTTGGTGGCTAGGGTTTTTTGAGCTTCTTGTTCGGTTCTCACTCAATGTTTTTTATATTCTTGTTGCATGCATGTGGATCATTGATTATCCCCCCGTTAATGATTTATCCGTGATTATTGTTGGATCACGCCCTTTGGTTCTCACCCCCATCTTGAGGTAATGCTTCCGGATCCTCACTCAAAAGTGAAAACCTTCGTTTTCGTTTTTATTTAATTTTCTGGATATTGTTGTTGTGATAATCCATTTTTATTGTTTAATTAATAATCCGGAGGAATAAATGGCAATTCATCCCTCTGGGTTTTCTATTCTTGAGGCGGAAACAGAGTTAGGGTATACGTTTTCTCTCCTTGAAGGCAGGGGTTTGATTTTGTTTGTAGGTACTGCTATTATAATTTACTTAGCATATGAGGTTACCCAAGTTTGGGTGGGGACTTATTTGGTTTCAACGGGTGTTTTGTTTAGGGTTCTCCTGCCATAGAGCCTCTTATACCATGTCAATGACCAACTCTCCTAAAAGCTTAAGCTGTTAGGTGAAGGTCTATGACTGGTTTTATATCTCTAAGCACCCCTTGATAATGTAATTGTGAACTTGATTTTTAACTCGGACCTCTTATGCCTATAGTACTACCTTTATTGATTATGTATCATTTTCCATTTTTTGTTGATTCCAAACTATAGCAGGTTCCTTTATCTTTTCCATATTTTGCCTGAGAGTCCATCAGTGTAATGGTGGAGGAAAATGGTGTTTCTGCCTCTCTATCTTTGCAGGAAATAGTTGTCGATATAGTTTGTGATCTTTACATGAAATCTAAAACAGGCACTTGATGATCAAGTAAAATACGTCAGTTAATGAAAAGCTCAAATTTACAATTGGGGAGTGATAATATGCAAGTTTAACACCTGTAAATATGTTAACTGTAGTCTGTAACAGAAAAAGCTGAAGTCGGAAACCTATTATTCTATCATACAATTTACTAATGAACATGAGATAAGGTAAGTCTCCAACAAAAATATCATAGAACTCCAAAATAATTTGTAGGTGGGCATATCAAAAAGTAAACTATTATAATTGGTACCTGCTGTTCTTTGTAATAAATGTTTAACTTCTTTTTATTCAAGCTGATAGCTTGATATAGTTATAGTTTGTGTTAATCATGCTTATGGTTGAACCTGCTTTGCAACAGAGCAAAGGTTGTCTGGGATGCTTCACAAAACCTCGTGCAATGGATGAGGCATCTAAGGGACTTAGAACTGAAAGCCATGAAGTAAAGAAAGACAACAGATCGGAAGATTACTGGTTCAGCAGTACTTCTGAAATTGGCCGTTATGATCCAGCTGAGTCTCATCAATTGGCATATCAAGCCATCCTTCTGATCCTCAAAGTAGTGCTGGCATTCAGATTGATCCTCCTGAATTTGTCAATCATGGTAAGTTTGCAGTTTGTTGTTATAATCAGTTTATAATTTTATCTCTTGGTTCATACTTAATGACAGGGTGCTTCAAATCTTGCATCTTCTTGGTAATCATGCTGGACATATATCTGCTTTGCTAAGTGTCAAGTATCTTGATATTATCATGAAATTTTCAAGTTTAACCCCTTGACCATGAAGGAACAGTTATAATTCAACTGCCTCAAAAAAGCTTGAGTACCATCTTTTAAGTACCGGTTTGTCATGCAGCTAGCCAGAAACCACTATATATTTGTTAGAAGATATAAGGTTGTTTGTCTTAGTGTTAGTGGGTGTAGGCTTGTACACTTTTTTATATAAGATTTCTGGGTTATAGAGTTGTATCACATCTTCAACCTATCAATATTTTCAGTGCCATTATTTTAGCCATCTTTTTCTTTTTTGCTTTCTCTAACCCTAAATTTCTAATTCTTCAACAGTACCTTTGTTTTCCCTAATATTCTCATTGACAAAAAAAAAGGAATAAAAACGCCACTCTCCCTTGGGCAAAATGGTTATGCAACCACGGCATGTCTTATTATCTTGTTATATTACTCATTTCTGGCCATAAAACAAAACCTTATATCTTCTAAAAGCTAGCATGTCTAGAAACAAATACCATGTCAATGACCAACTCTCCTAAAAGCTTTAGCTATTAGGTGAAGTCTATGACTGGTTTTATATATCAACATTATTTAACTTTCAAACTGATATTAACTTCTTTGTTTTGGTTACCCTCCTGTCATGCATAAGACTTGGTGACAATCAATTCTCTAGAGCAATCCCGAATTTTATACAGAGCTGGAGAAATCTCGAGATACTGTATGATTCTTTTCTTCTTTTTTTCGCGAACTCAAGTTGTTTAGTTTTGCATAATATTGTTGTCATACAGAAGCCCTCAAGTGCAAATCTTATAATCCATACCTCACAAATAGTCAAAACTCTAGTGCAAAGTTTATAATAATAATAATAATAACCTAGACCACTACCTATTGAGACTGCAAATTTTATGGACTTGTATTTGTTTGCATTTACCTTCAATGATGTGTATGGGGGATTTTGTTGCAGCTTTTATAGATTTACCTTCAAGTATTGTTTTACATTGTTTGATTCAAGTAATATTTAATTTTCTTGCAGCTTATAAAATGATGATATTGAATCATCCAAATATGTTGTTATATGTTAAAATAAAAATCATGTACCTCAAAGTTCTAGTGCAACTTTCAGTCTTCAATTATTTTCACATTGGTGCACTTTATATGCATTTTAATATGTTATGTTATCATGGAAGAATCTTATGTGAAAACCATCGTATAAAATTGCAGCATATAAAAATATTAGAGTAAAGTTAGGTAGAAAAATATCATTGTTGCATCTTTAAAGTTATTAAAATACATTATAAGTGTCCTAACTCCTCCTTTCCTTGACATCTTTTGTCATTAATTTTGCAATCTCTGCCTATTTTTTATTTACTGTTGTTTATCATTTGAAATTAACAGTTAATGCATTGAACATTTAGTTTCTGGATTTTATTTAAGTCTATAGATTAGTTTGGTAGTGATTCTCAAAGACACTTTTCTACAGTTTGCAATGAGGTTAAACATGCTTGCAAAAAAACTGTTGTGTTCACAACTGTTAAGACTTATCAAGTGCAAATCTTATAATCCATACCTCACAATTAGTCAACACTCTAGTGCAAATCTTCATATACCTCTTCACATTTATTTTTTAGTCTTCCTGTTCTGTTCCTTACTGTTCTTATATATTTTCTTATGTTTCATAATTCACAATATAATATTGGCTTAAAATTTGCTGGTTTTGTACAGGATATGAGAAGCTAGGTATTGGATAATGGAGTTTAAGTAAAAATTGGTGAGCACACCCTTTTTCTTTATTGCCTAATAACACCCTTTAGCATTAACAATTGATCATTCTTGTCATGGTTTCCTTTTGAAAGCAATCATTATTTATGCATAACATTACTTACATGATTTCTTTTCATGAAAGCAAATTATTTTCATGTAACAAACAGTAATACTTTTTCTTCCCATAAACATTATATCTTTAGCAAATTGATATAGTCAACTATTTGAGGACTGACTAATACTTTTCCTTTTTAAGTTTTGGCAGACTGTATTATATTTTACAAAATTTCACATATAAACAGTAGAGACTATTAGAAGTAGAGACTATTAGATGTTCTATGTATCACTTATCCAACAGACAATAAAGGTGTAAAGGAAAGAACAAACCCTTGAAAACAGAATCATGTATGATGTAAGAAATAACAGAAGCCAAATTGCCACACACAATACTACCTCTGTTTGATTATATCGAATTCTAGCTGCATCTGATCCCCAACAAAATTTCCTGCTCAAATAAAAAATGTGTTTGTTAGTATAAATAGTAATGAATAGCATATAAATGGTCATTTTTGAATAGGAATGGCACCAAGATTTAGTATCAGATTTGAAAATGAGAAACAATTGAAGTTATTGTTGTAGTTGACAAAAAAATAAAAAGAATAGAATAATAAGAGATAACTTCCTGCTTTTTACCCATTTATTTGAGGATTCTTCCTGCACAGTACCTAAATTTTTATAAAATGATAAAAAAAATCAGGCAAGTTAGTAACCTTTAAAGTATGTTTTTTTAAAAAATAATTATAAACACTATTTTAAAGATTGCACACTGTTACCATTTACAACTTATTGAGCTCTCACATAGTAATCTTCTTACTGCATTGTTGAGATTCGTACTACTTAATTTAGTCTGAATGTAGCAATAAGGAACATATGTATTTCATGCTGTAACCGTTGCCAAATTGAAGACAAAAATAGTATTAAAGTTTTATCCTACCATTTAAATCATTGCCTCATACATACTCCTATTCACAGATAAAAAAAGAAAATGGGGCAAAATTTTATCACTCATAGAATAGACGGGAAGAGAAGAAGAAGAACAATTGACTCTAAGATTACTGTTGAGGCTTGAGAAGAAGATACCATCTGGGAAGAGGAAGACAAATTCAGAGAAAAAAAGATGCAAAACACATCAAGGGGAGCCTGATATTTCAATGGGCTTCTGTTTGAAGCTTGAGAGAAGAGAGAGATAGAGGTGTAGTTAAAGGAAAGAAGATTTCAAGGCTTGGGCGGGCTGTTTGAATTTCAAGGGTTTTTTCAAAAAAAAAATTGCATTTTCATTTATTGTTGGTGTCAGCACACATAGCAAGCTTCTATGAGAAGCTTGGGTATAGACTCAATTCTTCAGTTGCCACATGCCTTGACTCAGCTACTGTTCATAACCACTGTTCATTTAAACAGTAACCAAAGCTACTGTTCATAGTAAAAATGAACTTCGAGAATAGGACAACATAAATATACACACAAAAGTAATTGCACTGTAGAAAACTACAGTGCCAGCAGAGGACACTGTTCCTAAGAGCTACGTGGAACAGTGAATGAACCGAATAAGACAAATGACTTTAAGACTCATTTCACTGTTCCTTTCTACAGTGTTTTTTAAAGTTGAGTTTCATCTTGCCTTTTAATAATCTAAAGATTATTTTTGAATTTTGAATTTGTTTGGCTTTGATTGCTATATGTACATAGCTATAAATGTATTATACTGTATGAGCGAATATGTGTATATGCATATATGTGTAAACAGTAATTGTTAACTCCTGTGAGAAAGCAAGTATTACTTATTATTTACCTCATCTGCCTCTTTCTTAATATCTGCAGCTGTTCTTTTCAACAATTTTGAAGCTTCTTCGTCCCAAACAACAATATCGGCCGTGTCTGTGCTGTCTTTTATCTCTAGGCTTAGTCTATACCTGTGAGACATCCAGTGTTGATGAGTAGTTAGATTGATAGAAAATTTCATTTATAAATAATAAGAAGACATTTAGTATTCAATTATAAGCGACCTTGGAACAACAGTAATTGGTGTTGTTGTGCTTGTTTTCTTTTGATTGCAAGGTCCACACTTAGGAATATCATTTTCAAATTCCACCTTTTTCCCGCATGCTGAGCATCCATCATAGTACCATGCATAATTTGACAATATTTTCTCGATTGTTCCTAGAACAATCCAATCACCTTTCTAGAATAAAGAAAAATTATGTTACATTAGTCAATTATCTAATAAAAATGTAAATTATGTTTATGAAAAAGATTTTCATGATCTGTTTTGCTTTTGTACTTAATACCTGTCCTGATTTCTTCATTTCTTTTAAAGTTTTCCTTTTCTCTGCATTGAACCAATCATCTTCCATCTTCTTTGGGGTACATTGTAAAGTTATATTTTCTTCTTCTTCCGAAGATGACCTAGCACAAAATGAAATTAATTTTTTAAATGTTATGGAATGTTTGTTTTAATTTAATAATAAATATAAAACATTTTGCTAATCTCATTGATTTTAAATTATTTGCTTCCGGCCAATCTGGATTGATGAATAGTTTTGTCCCATACAACGTGTTTGATAATTCAAGATTTGCTGTAGGTGTTTGGGTTATATATGGGCATGAAAGATTTAATGAAGTTTACAATTCAGGGAAAAAGAAATATATAATTTGATATAAATAATCACCTTTTTCATCCTTTATTAATGTTTGGTGCATTGCTATTACTAAGCATTTGACGTCTTCATTTGCAAGATGACCATGTATCTCCTCAACATATTTTCCCCACAAAGCACATATAATTCTTGTGTTGCTGCATTTAATATATGTTAATTTTTTTACATTACTTTATTTGATTATATATTAAAGTTAAGTTTTATGATAAAATTTGGTACCTGGTGTCTTCCAACTCAAGTTCTATTTTTCTTGTTTTTGGGTTATCTAATGGGAGACAAACATTTTGTATGATTTTTACCACTCTGGCAACGATATCTATGATCAATCAATAAATAAAAGAATTAGAAGTTATCAGAGGTTGCTATTTGTATATTAATTAGTAACGTGTAATTGGTTCTAAATATGGAATTTAATCAAGTAAAAATATAGGGATTACCTATCAAGTATTGCCTGTCAATTGGCTGACTGAGAATATCATTCAGTGGTACAAAGTCGAACTTGTATTCAGGAATTGAGGTGCAATTTATTTCCTTGATTGTTGTATTTTTGTGAAAGTATAACCTGCATTTGTGGCTTGTACTCCTGTATTTAGCAACATTGTCTTGAATGCTGAAATTTCCTAGCAGATAACATTTTCCCTCAGATATTTGGCCTCTAATAGTTTTTAATACTTCTTCTGATGCTGAGGCTTGAATTTTTCCTTTCTGGTTAATACGAATATAATGGTTAGTATCTCTGTATTGATATATACATATATATAATGCAAAATACTGAGATTTATAAAAACTAATATTTAAACCTTTTCGTCGAGTAAGATCATCTCGAGAGATTGATCTTCCTCTGGCTGATGGTACTTTTTCACAACCCACATAGTCATGACACGAGCTTGAATCTTCAGGATGGAGATATCTTTTGTTATCTCATTAATCCATGTTGATTGTCGTTTGATGGCTATTTGTTCTGCCATTTTGCTGAAGTTTTGGTGAAATTTTTCTTTGAATATAATTGTCAATTGTGGAACGTTACCATCAGTAATGCTTAAATTTATAATGAGATGGATTTTTTTTGTGATACTTATCCTATTTTTTTGTATTGATATAACTAAATATTGATATTTATGATTGATACTAATCCAATTGGGTTTTGTAACTGAATTTTAAATTTTTTTGAACTTACCTTTTTATGTTTATCCTTCAAGGTCAGATCCTAAATTTGTTTGTCAATAAATTCGTTTTTTTTTTTGGATTTTTGTGTAGATAATGTCAAATTATTTATTGAAGAATATTTTTAGCCTTAGTCATCCAAAAGAAATAATAATAAAATAAATCTGGTTATGTTTTTTTGAAGGGATAAATCTGGTTATGTTAGTTTCTTGTATTTGTTGTTTTGTTTGAGATCTTGAGCAAATTTTCTTTATCTGGTTGTTTGGGCTCCGAAGAATAATTATACAGGATATTTGGGGGATAATTTTTGAGTTATGTTGCAGCATAAAATCCTAGTTCTTGCAGCAACAACAATTATTATAAATAAAATAAAAAAACAACTAAAAAAAATACAACAACAGCCATTATTATTATTATTATTTATAAGAACATAATGAAATTTTATCTCAACATGACAAAGTTATTATTGAATAAAAATATCCAACAAACTTAAAATGTTAAACTTATTAAACAATAGTTGTTACAAATTAAATACCAATAGTTTATAAACAAACTAATATACAGGTCACATAGCCAAAATAATAATACAATTAAATGAAGTAAATGTAAATAATAGTAGTCACTGAAAGTTCTGGTGTACGTTATGGAAAATTTCTTGCCAAACTACATTGGTGGTCATATTAGTTGCATTCTCTTGCTTGTCATGGATTAGAATTTTTAATTCATTTCTATGCTTAACTCGTGAGATAGCAACATACAATTGACCATGAGTGAAAACTGGATTTGGTAGATATAGTCCAACATTGGTCAAGGATTGTCCTTGGCTCTTGTTAATAGTCATTGCATAACAAACGTAATTGGAAATTGCCTTCTTTGTAACTTGAATGGTCGTTTACTTTGTGATGGGACCATGACCATTCGAGGAATGAAGACTTTTTCGCCAGAGTTTGTCCCTGTAATTATCTCTGCTTCAATGACATGATTGTTCAATTTACTCACTATTAATCTAGTCCCGTTACACAATCCTTGTGATTGGTCAATATTTCTTAGCAACATAATAGGTACCCCAACTTTCAGTTTTAACTCATGATCGGGTAATCCTGAACTTGTCAAGCTATTCAGAAATTCCGATTGATTCAAATGTTGCATTCCTTGCTGTTGTCGTTGAGTTGGACAAATAGTATTTGAACTATAATAAATCTTTTCTTCACCAGGGATCTTGGTCATCATATGATCATTAATCTTCTTTACGATACGCAATGTTGGAAAAAAGTATGGCTCTTTCTTGTAAGTAATATTTGTCCTTGTAATTGTCATTGAGTGCAGGATATGTTGAATCAACTATTGATGATATAGGATCGTCCAATTGCTTGATAAGAAATTCTTGTGGGATTTCTATATCTGCCTCACCATCATTAGTACCTCCAGCAGTACCATTGCCAACATCCAGTATCCAATTGGCAAATTCTTCCATCTTTTGAATGTCCTGGTTAAAATTATCTGATTGTAGACGCATATTTTTCGTTAAAGATAATATCTGAAAGCACTATTTAAAATTAATAAATAAAAATCAAAATTAAATTTAACAATTTACGAATAAACACATGACGACATACCTCACATTGATCCCAAATGTAGGAGGAATTGATTGCTGAAAATATAATTTCTGATCGCCCTCCTCCAGGAATCACAGGAAGGATCTGCCCGAAAACAATTGTTTTTCCTCCAAATATCAAATTTTCATTCTCAGCATTAGTTGTTCTCATAATATCTTTTAGAGATCTATCTAGCGCTTCAAAACACTGCTTCCTTGTCATAGGTGCTTCATCCCAAATTATCAACTTACTCATTAATAATAATTCTGATAAATCTGATCCTTGTTTGATCCTGCATGTAGAGTGTTGATCAACATCAATAGGAATAACAAACCTGGAATGTGCAGTTTTGCCACCTGGTAGTAAGATTTCAGCAATACCGCTAGAAGCCACATTAAGTACAATTTCACCTCTAGACCGAATGACAGTAGATAGTGTTTTCCACACAAATGTCTTGCCAGTCCCTCCGTATCCATTAAGGAAAAAACACCACCTTTATTTTGATCAACAACTGTCATGATTTTTGTAAAAGCATAATTTTGCTCGTCTGTGAGTTTTGAAATTAAAACCTGTAAATCATCTCGGAGTTGTTCCCGATTATAATTCATTTCATTAAGTATGAGACTATTGTCTGAGTAGCGGATATCTGTGTCAGATGGAAATGGCATTCCTTGAAAATCCTTCAAACTTCGACCATTAATCTTCAATATTCTTTCTATTTCTAGCAATGTTTTCTCCTTCAACTGGTGGTTCCTGAATCGTACATCTAATGGAATAATAATATATAAAATTATTATATATATTTAATGCATCATAATTATTGATCAGGAGTTCATATAGTCATTGCATGGAAATGAATGGAAAATAGAAAGTAATAAAATTATTCTTTACCTACCTTGAACATGACTTGGAATGTTTTGCTTTATAAGAATGTCTTCTGATAAGTATCTCCATGTTTTGTTCCATACACGGACCAACATTGCCATACTATTTGACATAAGTATATCTGCAAATAACAATCTTAATTGTTGTCCTGTCAAGGATAATGCAGCTTCCTTGATAGCCTCAACATATTCTTGGTCATCCTGAAGCAACCCGAGCTTGAAGCATGCATCTCTGTATGTGTCATAAATAATGTTGTCCACTGTCCTAATGTCTTCAAAACTTTCTGGGCCTTTTACTATTGATAGCATGATCCTGAGATAAAAGAGCTCTCCACATGTGGGCTTTACATTATGTAGCCTACCTATGGATCTTCCTGATTTCCTTGGAAGCCACTCATTTTCTTTGCATTTATACACAAATCTACTTGGAAAATCGGAGTACAACAAATTTTTGGCTTCAGGATACCTTTTATTTGTTTCCATCCATGCTAAAAACATACTCCGCTTTCTTTCTGCTCTATCTCTAACATCGTTGAGTGGTTCTTCATCTTCGCATATAATGTTCTGTTCATCTGGAAGGTGAAATTTTAATCTTTCAACAGCTGGTTCCCTGTGTTGGATCTCAAAACCATAAATCCTCCAAGTAGATTCACACGCGGATAAATACCGACAATCGTAATACATCTGGATCTCATTGTTTCTTTTCTCTTTGTCATATAATCCAGCGGTAATCCTATCACTTCCCTTGTTTATATATTTGAAAAGATATTTTATGGATCATGACTGGTTACACCACTCGATGTTTATGTGTGCATCATATTTTAGTAACAGAGTAGGATTATATGGTACGACAAAGCGATTGTCCAGCTCAACTTGTCCCTTTAAAACACTTCTACCATTGTTGCGTCTCTTGTACATTGGATATCCATCTTCGTCAATTGTTGTTCTTTCAACATAAGGTTTGGGAAAGAACTTAGAACATCTACCATTTCTCATGCATGGAGATTTCTTATTTGCTAAGCCACATGGGTCGTGGATCATGAAAGACTTAACTCTCTCATAAAGTATTGGCTCCTGATCTTTGTCTGGTATTTCAGCACTGATTATTGTGTCAATTTTACTACAATCTGGGTACTTGTCTTCGGGTCTTAAGAACAACAAAATATGGGCATGCGGAAGGCCCCTTTTTTGGAACTCAATAGTGTGAACAACTGTCATGATAGATTTAAAAGTTAGAAAATATAATTAATAAATAAATAAAGTTTTAATTATATACAAAAGAAATATGGTGTAAAAAACCATAATAGTTATGGAACTTACTTGCAACGACATTTCCAAACAACTCCCCACTTTTTAAGTCTTCAATAAGCAGCTGAAGTTTTATTCTAAAAACTCTTGACAGTATGTCTGGCCGATCTTCAGGCTTTAGTCCTTTTGCTGACAGGAACCGCGTGATTTCTGGCCAGTTCTTGTTGCAAGTGAAAGTTATAAATATATCAGGATATCCAATTTTATGACATATTGTCATTGCATCATAGTAATGTTCATCCATATATCGCCTACCCCTACAAATGAAGACGGTAGGAAGATGCGGGTTCTTGATGAAGATGAATCTCTTACCCTCATGATCAATTGCGTCATGAATTTCCTTAAAAGTTATTGATCTTAGTTTTTTTTGCTTACTTTTAATGAAGGACAACCTTTCTGATTCAACCATAGTATATCCATCAACCACAAATTGCTGGAATAATTTTCCAGCATGCAAAATGCAAAATTGTTTTCGCCTCATTCTTCCTAGTCTGTAATCTATAAGCAAAGAACTCCCTCATAGTAACATTCTTATATGCCATTTTGGAAAAGTCAGTATGATATCTGTGAGCAATTCCATTTCTATAACCATCTTCACCGTAAAGAAAGAGCAAAGGATACTGCAACGAGAGATAAGCTGGATGCAATTCATGTACATGTTGCATCCTACCGTCTTTCTTTTGCACAATTATATCTCTTGGTTGTGGTGCTGAACCAAAATCTCCAACAATTAGTGCCGCCACTTCAGGGACAGTGGGTATGTTATACGTCCTTCCATTTGTTTTTCTGTCATATATCAATCTTAATCCAAAGTTCAAGTTCTCATCTTCTTCAAAGATATCTCTTGCCATACGAAAAGTCTTGGCCCATACATTAATATCATCAAGCATTTCTTTCAGTCGTCGCATTATCTCTTCATGCAAAATATCATTTGACCTGCATTTATTTAAATAGTATACACATAAGGGCCAGTTTAAATGATAGGGAAACTATTAGTATTTAATCTTTTATAATATATAAAGTAAAATAAAAAAATAAGATACAACTTTTAAGCACCTGAATATTGACATCCTATTCTCCGCTTCATTGGCTATATCATATATATACAGTTGAGCAAATTTTGGTGTATTGCCATGAGAAGGAATATGATCACCAATATTATGGTAATTCTGCCCTGATATTCTGAATATGCTAGGCCCACTACCAATATTAACACTTTTGTCTACTTTAGCAGCCATTGATGTGAAATCAAAAGCTGCATTGTAAACTCTTATGTTTTCCCTAAAATGTTTGCTCATCTGTGTATCTTTGTTAAAAAGAAGTTCCTTCATTAGTGGAGGAGGGTCTTGCAATAGGGGTAACTGAACTTTGCCACCCTTACAGCAAATGCTAAACTTGGGGATTGCTGGTCTCTTTGATTTTGTATTCCGTTCATCATACCACATTAATGCCCCACAGTGAACACATGGCCAAGTTGGATCACCAATGTCTACATAAGCAACTGTATTCGTATACGGGTGAAAATTGGTTAAAAAGCAACATTGGTATATTTCCATTTGAAAAAATTTCTTATATAAAATAAATTACCATCATGAGATTGACTATTCTGTCTATTGCGTAGTATTCTTGCCCTACATTGCCTAGATTGTTGTTGTTGCTGTTGTCTAGTTTGATAAATGTTTAAAGTTGTATCTGCATTAGAAAAAAACTTGTGAGGAAATATTCACATAATGTATTTATGAATTCATAACAACATACAAACCTGACTGTTGTTGATGATCCATGGGTTGACCATGCGAATCGGCATTTCCTGTTTAAGAAGTAGTGGAACTTGTCATGATAACTGTGCCTAGAATTTATATTTTTGTCATAAGAATAATGAATTTTTACATACCTTGACTTGCTTGTCGTTTTCTTCTTTTTTCTATTATAATTTCCTTTCTCCTAAGCCTTGCATCCCTTTGAGCCCGTTTACAGTTGAGCAAATTTTGGTGTATTGCCATGAGAAGGAATAAGATCACCAATATTATGGTAATTCTGCCCTGATATTCTGAAAATGCTAGGCCCACTACCAATATTAACACTTTTGTCTACTTTAGCAGCCATTGATGTGAAATTAAAAGCTGCATTGTAAACTCTTATGTTTTCCCTAAAATGTTTGCTCATCTGTGTATCTTTGTTAAAAAGAAGTTCCTTCATGCATTAGTGGAGGAGGGTCTTGCAATAGGGGTAACTGAACTTTGCCAACCCTTACAGCAAATGCTAAACTTGGGGATTGCTGGTCTCTTTGATTTTGTATTCCGTTCATCATACCACATTAATGCCCCACAGTGAACACATGGCCAAGTTGGATCACCAATGTCTACATAAGCAACTGTATTCGTATACGGGTGAAAATTGGTTAAAAATCAACATTGGTATATTTCCATTTGAAAAAATTTCTTATATAAAATAAATTGAGATTGACTATTCTGTCTATTGCGTAGTATTATTGCCCTACATTGCCTAGATTGTTGTTGTTGCTGTTGTCTAGTTTGATAAATGTTTAAAGTTGAATCTGCATTAGAAAAAAAACCTGTGAGGAAATATTCACATAATGTATTTATGAATTCATAACAACATACAAACCTGACTGTTGTTGATGATCCATGGGTTGATCATGCGAATCAGCATTTCCTGTTTAAGAAGTAGTGGAACTTGTCTTGATAACTGTGCCTAGAATTTATATTTTTGTCATAAGAAGAATGAATTTTTACATACCTTGACTTGCTTGTCGTTTTCTTCTTTTTTCTATTATAATTTCCTTTCTCCTAAGCCTTGCATCCCTTTGAGCCTGTTTCAAATCTTTATCATAATGGTTGCAATTTTGTATATCATGACCGGTTTGATAACTTCTCTTCTTATCGAGTGTTAACTTCCTGAATATCCTTGCTTTTTTTTTGTGACTGAAATTTGTCCTCCTTGGATAACTGGTGAGTTTGTGAGTATATATTTAACACATCGTTGTCACATACGCCTTCGGGTGTGTCTTTGTTTCCTTCTTTGGTTATTTGATTTCCCATTTTTTGTACCAAGTATATAATTTCAATTAATGAAATGGAATTGTTTTAACAGGAATTTTAGGTTTGAAATTGACAAAAAGAAGAAAACGAAGAGCTGGAACCCATGATATTATAATTTCTTAGTTCCTATTACTTGCCGTTGGACAAAAGAAAATATGAAAAAGAGGAAGACGAAGGGCTGTAAACCATGAAATTAGTGGTATACCTTTGTTGTGCAAGATGAAATTGAAGATAAAATTTCCTGATTTCATTGAATATTGGTGAACTTTCAAACATATGTGTGATTGTATTGTAGTGGTGCAACTTTGTGAGCTTTCGAACAGAAGTGTGTTTGTATTGTAGTGGGATTTCTTGGTTTCAATGAATATTGCTCAAATCTCAAACAGTGGACTAATTGTATTGTATGATGTCCTGTTCTTTTGGTCTTGTTTCAAATAACAGAGTTGCACTTGTCAAAAGTTTAGTTTTGTTACTTCAAATAACAGGTGCGCCTGTCATATGTCTGAAAAGGTGCATTCTAACTGCACAGGTACATATGCATTGGTTCATAATATTTTTCTTCCCATCTGTATAGGTGCAATCCCGAACAGAGGCAAGGGTTCACATTTTTTTTTTGTTTCAATTTTAAACTAAAAAACACTTGGGACACGTGGCATATCCCATTGCATTTTACTTGTCCAACTTTTAATATGAGAGCTCCATTTTGTGAGGAGCTCTCTCAGCCAAGGAAGTGGATCCGTGAATATATAATAGGTTTAGATATATATATATATATATATATATATATATATAAAATATATAAATAAATAAAATATATTTGAATCTACGGGTTGGATCGGGTTGATCAGTTTTTAAAATCATAAACCCGTGACCCAACCTGTACTTAATTGGTTGACTTAAAATAAAACCAACCCAACCCATTAAACCGACCCAACCCACCAAATAGGGGTTAGGTTGGTCGGGTTTGCGGGTCAATTCTGACCCGCTTACACCCCTACATGTTAGGCTCTCTTGCAGTATTTTAATTGGATTGTTATCATATGGTGGCATTGCAAAAAAAAAAAGTGTTATTTGCAATTTCTCAAATCCATACTCCGAGAATGAAACGATTTTAATATCCACTTGTTTTTTAGTAGATCGTTCCACTTGTTTCTTGACCTGTCATAGACACTAACATTAGGGTGCAACCGCAAATAGTACAAGTCTACTTTAAAGAAGTTAAATGCAAAAAAAAAAAACTCAAATAATAATATACTAATTGGATTCGAGCAGTTAAAATAAATGAATTAGGGAATTGCTTTTTAGCCCCCGTGACTGACTTTTTGGCTCCCATTTCAAATTTTCATGGACCAAAATATCCTTAAGCATGTTAACATTTTCGGTTCTATGAAACCGGAGAAGTGTTTCCGGTTTTACTGAACCGGAAGCAATTTTAGCCCCCTTTCCGGTTTTGTCTGAAACAATTGCAACACAAAGAAATTTCGGAAGTCTTCCGGCTGTGTAAAACCAGAAAACATTCGGTTATGTAAACCCGAAATAGCCGAAAAACTTTTAAAAAAAATCACTAACCATGATTGCTAGTATAACAACAAAGACACTATAGTAGGATGAGAGACAATGAGTGCTGGCATATTGGAATTCTTCTTCTTTTTCAGCCTCCATACGGAAAATTCTTCTACCAGTTGGTATGTTACTTTTGTTACATGAAGTGGTACTGTAACACCCCTAATTTTGTCCCTTGGATATTTACATTTATATAATAAAAGTTTATTTTCCAAATTACAAAGTTTTCTTTTAAATTGATTAATTATATAAATAATGTGCATTTAATTAGTAAATATTTTAAACGAGTAAATTATGTGAAAATATAATTTTCATAGCTTGATCCTTAAATTAGGACCTAATAATAATATTAGAAAGGTTTTTGGAGGGAAAGGAATTAAAAACTGATTTTTTGAAATTTCTCAGCATCTAACCGGTTAGATGTGCCCTGTAACCGGTTAGACGATGAACCCAGAAAATTGAGTTAGTGCGTTTTGATGAGTAATCACTTGATTAATCCGTTAATCGCCACGAAATCAACCATAAACGCAGTGGGAAATACGTGTCGACCTGCATGACAATGGAATTGTTCTATAAATAGCCCCAATTGATCAAGGTTTTGGTTTATTTTGCTGATTTGAAGGTGTTGAAGCTCTGTTAGGGTTCCTGAATTCGTTTTTCCAATTCTTCTTGTTCTCAGAGAGTTTGAGTGTGAGTGATACACCTTTACAAAGCTTAAATCAAGGACTTTGTATAGATATAAAATTCGTGAGTTGAGAGTTCCTGAGGTAGGAGAAACTGAAGCACGAAGTTGAAGCTTTCAAGCTGTCAACACTGGTTTTGAGTTCGTGGAGCTGTCTTTGAGCTTCGATTTTGGTAAGCTCAAGTATTCTTTGGACCTCAAATCTGTCCAGTTCTGTAGTGCATGTTACATAGAACACAATCTAACCACTTTCCCCAATTTTTTTCTCTTTTTCATGTGTCCAAATCTCTGATCTTTGAACCCTGCCAAAACTGTTTTGCATGAGAACAGAATCTGTGATTTTGGAGTGTCTCTGTGTCAACATTGTTGTGGCTGTGTTGTTCCTCATCAAGCACAACTCTAAGGTAAGGGAGAAGCTAATTAATCACTAGAATAAGAATAATGAATAGGAATTTAGGTATGAGTCACCATGAGACTCATAAAGGGCATAGACTTTAATGGTCAAAGGCTTGGAGGCCAATTTCACTTGTTCCAGGACTTAGAGCAAGTTTTAATAAGTGCATGTAAGTTGATTATATGACTAATTGGTGTTATATTTCAATATATGTGAATTTGGTATACTAAGTTGTTATCCATACCTTTTTCATGCAATTTGATATGTATATTTGAAATGCACGTGTGTTGGATGAAAGCAAATGTTGGAACATGTTTATTTCCTGGAATTGAAGCTATGTTTATGGTTAAATTTGATTGGAAATGAGTGGACTGGGAAATGGCATGAAAAATCCCAAAACACAGTGTTTTGTACTGCATGTTTTAACCTGTTAGGTTATCGTGTAACCGTTTAGAACTGACAGACATGGAAAAATGAAGTCCAAAAATTTAATCACTGATTTTTACAATATTTTCAATGGACTTTTCCAATCAAACTTAGCTGTAAATTATCTATTATGACTGAGAATGTTGATGGACTTAAGGTTTTATAATTGAGTTCCATATTGTAATGGAAGTGATGTAATTGATTTGGTTTTGAAAAATAAGTCCAATTGAAATTGAGTTCTATGAGACTCTCAATATAAAAACAAGATCAATTTGAGGCATATGAATTATTCCCAACCTGTTTTGAAATTGGGATTGGATTGGGAATTAAAATGGCATTAAACACTGAAGAAATTCTGGTTGGGCTGCAGGTTCTAACCGGTTAGAATATGTTGTAACCGGTTAGAGACTGACAGCAGTGAAAAATCAATTGGATTATAACTTAACCTTTCTTGTGCCATTTTAATTAACCTTTTTCAATTTAATAACAATTTAATTACCTCAAATACAAGAGTGTGATTCGTGGGATAATTCATAAAACCTCAAGTTAAGCTAATTTACTAAGAAAGTATGGAATTCTTAGTAATGTTATAAGCTTTATATATTGAGAATGGAAATTGAGAAATCAATTAATGGCCAACCAAACAGAGAAAAACATTATATGCATTTATGCATGGTGAAAGGTGATGAAATAGGTTGGCAAGGAACGTTTGTCATGTTCTGGGAACATGAGGAGGGTACTCTAGGAGTACCAAATTGGTGCAACCTACTTGATGACACATTCTGGGAATGTGGCCAGTGTCTGGGACATGGTTTTTATGCGTTTTGGGAACGTAATGCACACTCTGGGAGTGGTGCTTATTTTCCAAGTATGGTTTGCCATACGTTCTGGGAACGTATGTTAGTGTTCTGGGAATACATTGGTGTATTGGATGGACGTCCGAGGTTGATTAGTATTGGAGGCCTCAGGATTGTGAGATAGAAAGCATGCATCATGCCATTAATATAAAAGAATAAATAATTATTAAACCGAGTGTGCTCATATGTAATTTCATACTTACTTGTGTTTGAATATTTGTGAATGTTAGAATTATTCTTGTTTGATTATGTGATCATATTATGCTTACTCCCGTGCCCTGTGTAGGTGATGGCACACTATTACCTAGCTTGCATCGAGATCGTCCTATCCCTAACGGGATATGGACGTATGAGGATCGCCGGGCTACTTTTGAGGGAGAGGTAGAGGTTACACTTTACCAATCCAACCCCTTGGTCCGAGTGCAACCTCGACGATTTCGGATTCCCATTATTTATACTATGCACGTACCCCCTTTTTATACTTACCATGGACCACCCCTGCTCGACCTGTTCGTCGTTATCATACCTTTCGTTTTCGTCCCTATACTCATTCTCACCCAGTTGCTGCTAGGGTTGTTCCTACTTTGACTTCTTCACCTGATTCTTCGGATCCTGAGAGGACTGCACTGGTTGTAGATCCTGTACCCAGTGGTAGGGTACCTACTTCGGTGGATGAGGCAGAGGAGGACCCAGAGGAGGGTGAGAGTGACGAGGAGCCAGTCGAGCAGGAGGACATCACTGATAGGATGGATGGCCCTTAGGTATGGGCATGAGTAGTGTGGGTCTGAATCGTAGTAGCAGCTGTAGCATATCATGGTGATGGTGGAGCGTTCTTGGAGGACTTGATGACCAGCTCTGGAGTGTCTATATTTTGTTATGTTTATATTGTATATATATCTTTTATATCTTTTGAGAGACTTCAGGGTTTGGTCTTTATTTTCAGTTTATGTTTTGGAACTTATCTCTCTGGACCTTGGTATCAGTTGTTGTATTTCAGACATGATGGATGTATGGTGGTACTCATGACATCGTTTTATATATAAATGTATGTTTTATGTCCAGTGATGATCTTATTTTCCGAAACTATACTTTTTCCGCGTACTCTGATAGATAATAAACGAGTTCGGTAACAACAAGTGTTTTACAAAGATTTGATAATAATTTCAATACCGAATTCAAAGTATTTTTGAAAGATATGGTTAGTTTGAGAATAAACATAAAGGAAAATTTTTATACCCTATTTTTCCTATAATATCAAGTCCATATTATATATGTTCAACTATATTTTCTTATAAGGTATCTTAATCCAAGAGCGTCACAGGTACAACTAAATAATCTTTCAAACATGTATTTGTACTTGGTACTCGTTGGTGAACTTTCAGAAGAGACTTCTTCTATGTCTTCTGCCATATTTGCCTCCTTGCCTGTTGCTGCTGCTGTTTGCTAATGCTGTGAGCTTATGAAGCAACACATGAAAGAGAGGTTGTGGTATACCTGAAGTATTCCGGTTTAATTATATCGGAAGTCTTCCGGTTCAGGAAAATCGGGATTTCTTTTTCGGTTCAGCAAAACCGAAAATACTTTTTCGGTTTCATAGAACCGGAAGTATTAACACGCTTAAGGGTATTTTGGACCATGAAAATTTGAAATGAGGGCCAAAAAGTCAGTCATGGAGGCCAAAAAGCAATTCCCAATGAATTATGCTAAGGGGTGTTTGTGGTGTAGACAACAAATTGTGCTGGTTTCCACTTTGTTGATGCTGCTGCTTTACCGCACCACCACAAATACGGTGTTGTACACATATTGCAAGGCGGTGCACGGGGAGCTTGAGGTGACGATTGTGGAGTTGTTTGCTATAGAGTATGTTAGCTTGCCCTTTGACGATTGGAATGACCTTTATCTTGTTTTCAGTTGTTCGTATGTAATTAAGGATATAAATAAGATGAAAGAACGACTAAGTTAGTAGTTGTTTTCAGATTTGTTGTCTTGTTGAATCATTGTGCTATTAACAAGTTGTATATATTAACTTAATAGACCGTCACTTTCATAATCAATAACTCATAAAAAAATATATCGCCTAATTATCATTATCCTCAAAGTGAACCTCACTCGTTGGTGGTTTTTGGCGTTGTTAACATGAAGACAATAAGAAAGGAAAGAGAAAAATAAGATGGGTTGAAGAAAAACGAAGGACAAAAATGGGTAAGAGAATTTTTTTTATGCCAAATTTTTTTTTGAGTTATCGTAATTTTATTGGTGGGGTATAAATTGCTACACTGTTTTGTAATAACAAATTTGGTTCTCTTTCGTAACCGGCTTATAACTTTATCGGTCATCTGTGGCCACCATTGATCTTTTTAACAAGTTAATCAACCTTTCAAAAAAACAAGTGAACATGTTCACTGAAAAAAAGCAAGTGGACATTAAAACTAAAACTGAGAATGAGTATCTAATTTGAGATCCTCTCTTTTCTTATAAGGAGCTTGAAGCAACAACCAAAAATTTTGACTATTCAAGAGAAGTTGGAGATAAAGGCTTTGGGATTGTCTCGTAAGTGTCACATGCACTTCAACCTATGTATTTTTAAAGAAATAAAAAGGGTAATTTTGGAATTTAATAAAAAATGGGGTTTGAGGTCCAATAAAATTTAATTTATAAAACAATACTTATTTGAGAATTCATCTTTTTAAAGAGACTTTTAGGTTGCACTACGTTCGTTTCTATTTACCTGTCATATTACAAACAAAACATATTTTTAAAGAAATATAATTATTGTTTATATTTTCAATATATAATTATGTTTTGAGATTAATGGGATTGCACTGAAGGTGTAAAGTTTTTTACATCATGAGTCTCACTATTCGTTTGTATTACTATAATCTAAAAGTCAACGACCATAAACGAATGAATGGTAAATGATGCACTAATGGTGTAAAAAACCTTTACACTATCGGTGCATTCTTCATTTTCTCTTATGTTTTTTCTTACTATACATTTTCTCTTTTTATAATTATTATTCATTACCTTCCATAAGTTATGTTGTTTTAAAAATTGTACATCGATTAAGAAATGAGTAAAAATGATGCAAGAGTTTAGTACTATATTTTGACTAAATTACCCCATTTAATAATAAGAGATGATAATAATAAATATACGAATATTATATTGAGGAGAGATTAAAATGAATAGTGAAAAAGAGAATGCAATTAATAAGAATATGTTTGAAAAAAGAAATATATATGAATACCGGTTTCCAAGTGTACATAATTTATGAGACAAAGGGAGTAATTTTTATCCATTAATTATATAAATCAAAATATATTGAATATGTGTAAAGATGAAAAATAACATTTATTATATTCATAAAATTTTCAAAAAAAAAAATAAAAATTTTAATAAAAAGACAGGTAATAAAATAAAGAGGGAGGATTGTCTTTTGGGCTTTGCGGTTTTGCCCCTTCCCGTAATAAAAAAAACCGATAAAATAGAAAAAAAAAATCGAAATTTAAGTAATAATAAATAATAAACAATAAATAAAGAAATAAAAGAAAAGAGCAAAGGAGTGAAATATCTTGTTCCAGTTCACAATTCTGAATCTCTACTCAAAAATGGTGAAACCAAATCCCCAACCCTAGAAAAACCAAATCCCTTCCCTTTTCCACCTTCACCATCTTCGATCGTATCAGACTTCAATTCCAACCCCCAATTCTCAATTCACCTACTCTCCCATCTCCCCAATTCAATTCACCGTTCGATTCCAATCATGAAAGGGCGATCGCACCGCCCTCACAACACGGACCCACCCGAAGACTGGGGCGACGGTTCTTGGACCGTCGACTGCATCTGCGGCGTCACCTTCGACGACGGCGAGGAGATGGTCAAGTGCGACGAGTGCGGCGTCTGGGTCCACACCCGCTGCTCTCGCTACGTCAAAGGCGACGACACCTTCGCCTGCGACAAATGCAAGCGCACCGCCGCTGCCGCCACCGCGGCCATCGCCGCCACTCACAACACCGAGGAGACCGAGGTCGCTCAGTTGCTGGTCGAGCTTCCCACCAAAACAATCTCGATGGAGAATCAGAACAGGCACAACAAATTCAGCAATCAAATCGCCGCGGCGGCTGCGGCGAAGGTCGATTCGGCTTCGCGCTCGCAGCCTCCGTTGAAGCTTTGGACTGAGAAACCTATCGAGGATAGGGTTCATGTTCAGGGGATACCCGGTGGGGACCCTGCGCTGTTCGCTGCCGCCGCGGCAGCGTCAGGGAAGGGTTCGATTTTCGGTCCTCAGTTGTGGAAATGCACCGGTTACGTTCCGAAGAAGTTTAATTTTCAGTATAGGGAGTTTCCGTGTTGGAATAGTGATAGTGATAATGATAACGGGGCTGGGGTTTTGTTCTCTTTTTCGAAAGATAATGGTACTGTTTTGGCAGCAGCAGCATCACCAGTTGCGGCTTTGGTTGATTTGAGATCTGATGAGAACGCGATGGTGGTGCCGAAGCCTTTGAAAGAGGCGAATAATAAGGTTGGGAGCGAAGATGCGCAGAATGGCGTCAGGAAGGAGAGGACTTTTTTAAGGCCTTTCGTTGTTCATAGTAGTAAGAAAAGGAAAGAAGATTCGGGGACTTCTAATTCGAAAGATCGGAGTGGGAAGAAGCAGCGCGTGAAGATTTCCGAGAAAGATGTGGATCCGAAGAGGAGCAGTTCGCATTCTTCCAAAACAGGTGACTTTATTTGTTTTTTACATGCCCTTTTTCCGCCATACCCTAATAGCTTTTGTTAATTTGGAGAATTGAATGAAAATCTTGGCCAAGATATGGACACTATCTCTTTAGTTTCCACTCCCTTTAGTAGAACCAGAGTGATATATTTTATAATCTCGTGGCAAGTTGGGTTCATAAAATACACCAAAAGTAAAATAGAACAGTTATGTTACATTCCGTTCTGGCACGATTTTTAGAAGTGGTTGCTTGCACGATTTTTAGAAGTGGTTGCTTAAGTCAGATGTGGATAATAGGCATAACTATCTTTCTTTTAGCGATTGATTTTTCCACTGGAGTCCATATCTTAATCGAGATCTCTATTTTAGAGATATTCCCTTGTGTTATTAGTTGCTAAGGGAAAAGTTATCTGTAATTGTATCCACTGTGCCCATGCATGAACCTCATCAACTATGGCAGTACGTCACATCTTGCCATACTTGACATGCGCTTGTTGACTCGATCTCTTTTTTCTTTTTCTTTCTCATTTTGATTACTAGCGTTTCCGCCTGCCAGTGATGCAAAACAATTGGAATCTTATGAAGAAAGAAGCCTGAAGATTTCCAAAGCTGACACGCGTAGTATAAAGAATAAAAACGTAAAGGACACAGTGGTTCAGGAACGTATTTCTAATGATCATTTTGCCGTGGATACCATTGTGGAGGAGCCAAATAACAACCTAACAACTACTGAGGGCTCTTCAGATGCATTACACCCCGAGACGGCAAGACATAGTTTTTCTGTTGCAGACGAATTAGGAGACGAGAAGATTGGCAACAAAGCTTCTAGTTTGGTTGATATGTCTTCCAAGACTGATGTTGCTGTTACATCAGTTTTAAAGCATGATAACATTGGAAATGCGTCAATTAAAGAAAAGGTATGTTTTACCCACATCTATATAAGCAAATGTAATCCTATATTTTGTGATTATTGTACATGTGATTTAGTCATGCCCAGTCTATGAACATTATGTATTTAATACGGTAGCATCTATACTGCTATACTGTCGTGTAGCTTCTTACATTATCGCAACTGTCTGACTACATGTTCTTCTTGTAATGTCTATGTTGTGTCCTGTAATTTTTTATTATGTTGTATTACTATTGTCATGTTTGTGTTGTGTCTTATCTGTGTCTCATGGTTGTGTTATGTCCATGCTTACTAGATGGAAACAAATTGTGCTCCTTATATCCAGATTAAGAATTTAGATCTAAGAACTTCTTGACTTCTTGACTTCTTCAAATCTTCAAAATATAATAATACATTAGCTTTCTTGTGTGTTTGGGACTAAAATTGTGAAAAAGTATACCCCAAAAAGCTCAGTAGATGAATTTGCTTAATTTTTATATCCCCCTAATACTAACCTAAAATGGCAAGCCATTATTTTCTCCGCTGCTCCCCTCCCCTCTGGTAGAGCATAAAAAGCATATGCCGAGCTGGGCTACCTTTTTCGTTAAAGACCGAACTCTTAAAAAAGGGTTCTCCATCAATGCATCCATTTTGACTCTCAGGTTTTAATCTTGCCCAAATAAGTGATACTTCAAATCTCGGGAGCCTTCTGGTTATTCACTAACATCTGGTTGTTTCTGGCGTTTCAAAATATTTCAGTTGGTTTGTTGTGGATAGCGTTGTGGATGTTTTGTCGTCTTGTATGCCTTAAGACTTGATCTAACTTTGCATTGTAATAATATGTTTTGCTTCTACAAACAAGGATGGAGATTGCTTGGCAGTTGATCATGCAGACAATACTTTAGTAGTAAGAAGCTCTGTGAGTCCTCACATGGATGATCTTTGTGGTTCTGCACCTGAACTTAAGGATAACCAAGTTTCTCAAGATCTTGACTGTAACCTGCATTCCAGTTCTGCAAAATGCAAAGTCAAGTTGAGGAGAGAAGTAGATGATGATAACTGTAGAAAGCTTTCAAATTTTCATTCTTCTCTAATTAATGATCTTAAAAATAATGAAAAACCATCTGATCACATATCTGATATTGGTAAAGCAAATGATGCTGTGGTTACCAGTTTATCATCATGTGAAAATAAGGTAGGAGATTTTCAAGGATTATCAGAGGCAGTCGCCGATGACCATTCCAATAAACTCAATGCATTATCTGGTGATGCTTGTCATGGGAAACAAGAACTGGAGGGGTTTGAAGGTTCTGTTGAAGCACAAAAGGGTTTTTTAGAAACAAAAGATGGCTCAGATTCTGCTAAGGATCCATCAAAATCTGAAACACTTGAACGTCCTCATAAAATGTTAGCATCTCCTGGAAAATCATCTCCAAGTTCATCAAAGAATTCTGAAGATATTGAAATCCCTAGTTCTGCTACAAAACACGGAGTGATGGCTGATTCTAACATTCACTCAAAGAATGAAAGCTGTCCTAGTTATGCTGCAAGGGATGAAATTTCAAGGAGGTCAGTAAAAGAGCGTCCAAAATCCTCTTTTAATTCTAATTTTAAAGGACCGCATACAAGCAGGAGTACACAAAATTCAGTATCAAAGCAAGTAAATTCTGATGCGAGAGATGCTGTTCATTGTTCATCTTCTAAAGCATCTTTGGTACATCAAGGTGCAAGTATTTTAGGCCCAAGTGAAACTAATGCATCATCGCACCATCAAAAAGCTTTACAAGCGCAGAATAAGATTTCCTCTTCAGTCCCGCAGAGAGTTGAAAAACCAAACCAAACAAACATCCATCCTTCCTCTAAGCCGAACCAGAATCATGTGCCATCAGTGAATCCTCCTCCCATATCAAATTCTTCGATGCTGAGTGATGAAGAGGTATGAGCCGGACTCCTACTTTTTTTAAGTTTTAATGAAGTTTCTCTAACAGAATAACCTTGGCTTTGGTTGTTTCTTTTCCTTTTAATTCATCTTTTTGTGTTTTATTTGTTGGCAGCTTGCTTTGCTATTGCATCAAGAATTGAATAGCTCGCCCCGTGTACCTCGAGTACCCCGAGCACGCCATGCTGGTAACTTGCCCCAATTGACTTCTACTAGTGCTACAAGCATTCTAATGAAGAGAACATCATCAGCCGGAGGAAAGGATCATTGCTTGGTAGGATTTCCAATTAAAATTGATAAATATGGTTTCAAACACCTATTTAGTTTCTTGAATTTTGCAAAGTTTCACAACAAAGTTGGTAATTTTGCTTAATGTTGGTGACTAATTCTATTATAAATTGTGTAGGTACCTAGACGAAAATACAAGGATGCATCTTGCGGTTCTCGCGAACTTGAAGATGAAGGTAAAAGGATAGAGAAGGAGAAGGTTCCATCCTCCTCTGATCAGAGGAAAAAAGACCTGTCATTTGTGGAAGACAGTTCTATAAAGGAAGAAGGTCTTGCATCTACGACAGCCATAAACTCTACAAACAATAGTGCACCCTCCCCTCCCGAGGAGCAGAATTTGTCATCTATACGTAACTCGCCCAGGAGTTTATCTGATGACGATACAACAGCTGCTAGAAGGCCAGTTCATCGCACCTTACCTGGTAGCTCCCTGTCAGGGAAATAATGACTGTTCTTTTTTGTGTTTGATTTACTTTAATATCTTGCCACCTTCCTCTATTACTGTTATCTAGATCTTGGATCAATCACTGCTGGGTAATAAAATAGCGATTTCGGAAATTTTAATCACCAGGCTTTTAAAAGACATGCAATTATCTCTAGGTTCTGGTTTGCATGTTAAGCATATTGTCAAATACAATTTAGAATTTATAGTAAAAAAATTTACGTATATATTGTCAGTAGGTTGTGCCATAAGTGCATGTAGTTCTGGCATCATCAGCTTTGTAATTTGTTGGCAAACACTGAATCTGAGTTTGATTTTTATTTTTTTTGCTAAAAATGTTAATGATAAAAAAACAGCTGGTGTTTCTAGTCGTAGTTTGTTGATCGTTTCTTATTATGAACTTCTACATTTATCCAAATGCAGGCTTAATCCATGATATTATGAGCAAAGGCAGACGTATGACATATGAAGAACTCTGTAATGCTGTACTACCGGTATGGTTCTCTATCAGTGTTGTTTTTGTGACTTCTAGTTTTGTTTTTTTTTTTTTTTTTTAAATCGCAGTTAGTTGAAATAATTTGAACATTGACATGTTTGTTTGTTTGTTTTAATGTTGTCACAGCACTGGCATAACTTGAGGAAGCATAATGGAGAGCGTTATGCCTACTCAAGTCACTCTCAGGCTGTTCTTGATTGTTTGCGGAACCGGCATGAATGGGCAAGGTTGGTCGATCGGGGTCCAAAGGTACGTGGATATAATTGTCATAACCATTCTTCAGTTATATATATAATCCATTGCTGATTGAAACATGATGAAGATTCTGTTTCAAATACTTACCTAGTCAAGGAGGCTTAATTTCTTTCTTACCAAGTACCAAATTATTTTAACAAATTTGCTATAGAAATCTGTGTTACATCATTTTGTGAATGGTACCTTGGTTGCACTTGTTTTTATTATTGCCGCATGCCCGCATAAAGCATTTGGTGGCTTTAGCCATGAGTTGCTATGTTGGTCATATTTGTTCATTCTCGGGTGGCCTTAATGAAATTGCTCTCCAGTTCCTTTCTACCTGTGTCCCATTTATTGTTTATCATGGGATGATTATGAATTTTTATTAAAGGAAATGGCCCTAGGGGACTATTGGAATACAGCCTTAAATTACATGTCTGTCTAGAAAACTTTGAATCTAAATGTGAATTGATGTTTCAGACAAATACATTTTTTTTCCAGACAAATACTAATAGGAAAAGGCGTAGTAAGCATGATGCTGAAGAATCCGATGACGACGGGTGCGGAAAGGGACGAACTGCAAAAGAGGTAGAAGGGATGAACTTTGAGTTGCAAAAAGAAGAGTTCCCAAAAGGCAAGCGTAAAGCTCGAAAACGCAGGCGCCTAGCTCTTCAGGGAAGAGCAGTAAAGGATGTCAGGAGGAGGCAAAAAGCGGACTTGCTGACTGACGAGGATGTTGGTCCATTCTCCAATTCTAGCGAAGAGGAGAGCATATTTAGTGAGGATGAAATTCAGACAGGCAGAATAGGTCCATCTGGAAGTACTTCAGACGAGGCAGGCAGCGACTAATGTTCTTGTGCTTGGTGTGGTTTCATGTTGTATCAAAAAGTGTAAATAAATTTCCTCTAGTATGCACGAGGCAGAAACTGAGTAGGTTATGTAGAATAATTGTAAGTGCCTATGGATTCAGTTTAGGAAGCAAGAATGTACAATTGGATTTCATTAGGAAATAGACTAATTTAGAGGCTACCCTTAGCCCTGGAAGTGTACTAGGACTGGTATTTTTACTTTTACGCAGCTGTAGTGGCTTTGAGAAGGAGTATGATTAGGATAATTAATGATGCGCAGGTGTTATTGATTGATGATTATAATGGTTCTAATTATTATGTACGGCATTTAAGTGTTGCTTGTCATTTGTCAACTTTTCTGATTTCCGAAATGTAGGCATTAAAAATGCAATCCGTGCTTAGCGTCCAGCGAAAATTGATTACTTGCCATTCACGAAAATTGATGAGTATTACTTTTTGAACCCCGCTGTTTACTCACCGGTCCCCATTTTTTCCGCCTTATATAAGGCGATAGTGCGTTTTTCCGCCTTATAAAAGGCGGTAATGTAAAATTACCATATTTTTTTCCGCCTTATACAAGGCGGATGTGCAAAATTACCATTTTTCCGCCTAAAAGGAGGCGGAAAAAATAGATAATTTACACTTCCGCCTTGTATAAGGCGGAAAAAATGGGGCCCGGTGAGTAAACAGCGGGGTTCAAAAAATAATACTCAAATTGATTACTTGCCATTTCAAGCGTGCCAGGAAGCTAGTGGTACCAAAACCTACTTCACTAGTACTTGGCTACTTTCTGGTTTTGGGATGTGGAGTTCTCTTTGTTACACATTACTATGAGAAGTAAACGAAAGCTAGTGGTAAGCGGCTCCGTCTCGCTTAAGCAAGGTCTCGAGTTCGAGTCCTTGTGAATGCAGAAAATTCATGTTGGGAGACTTACCTGCCATAGCCAGGTACGCGACCCGGGTCGGATCCGGATGTACCTAGATAGTACTTAGGGAACCGGGTGGGCAACAAAAAAAAAATGATGGGCCAGCTAAACATGGATTTGAAAACATAGCAGAGAGATTTTTTTTTTTAAAGAACTCGAGGACTTCAATATACTCCCTCCGGTCCTATTTATAAGATCATTTTGAGGTTTTTATTTTAGTCCTATTTATTAGATTCTTTTTCAATTTTCAATAACATTTAATTACTTATTTCCACAAACACCCCTATTAACTCAATACTTTTTAGAGTTCCAATAATAATTATAGGGGTAGTTTTGAAAAAGTATATCAAATTTTCATATTTCCAAAGTCACTAACAAATTTATCCACTTTCCTTGGTGGAAGTGAAAAAATCCAAAAGGGTCTTGTAATTAGGATAGCAGGGAGTATATTTTAGGAAAAATTCTAGAAATATTTTTTATTTTTTTTTGTTAGGATTTCCCCTCCCCTCCTCGTTCCTCTACTCGTGCTTGCTTTCATCTACTGGTTCTCGGTAGGGGGAGGGAGATCTGTCTCTCTCATTCCTTTGGAAAAGTGTGTGGGTTTGTTTCTCCCAGTTTATCTAGGTTTTGTCCTGCCTTTGTGCAAGTTGTTTTGTTTTGTGTGTTTTTAGTTGATGGATGTCTCTGGATAGTTTTTACTTTCCAGATTTGATGATCATCCTCTTTGCTCCAATAATTGGAAGACTACTTGTCGAGACAGATCATCCTTTGCCGACTGTTGATTTGGCTACCGTCCAACGACTCTCTCATTTTAGATCTGAGATTCCTTGTCGCTGAACTGAACTTAGTTGTTATCTTGGAATTAAAGGCTATTGAATCTCCTGTTAGAGTCCGGTTTTGACAATTGTTGATGGTCCATGTCCACATAGAAGAATATATTGTTGCAGTGCATTTTGCTTTCCCTTTAACTATTATTAGTGTGAAATGTACTTGTAATTGTCATTACTTGTACGTTTATTGATCTATGAATAAGATACACATTTCTCTTAAAAAAAATAGAAATAGAAAAAACATTACAAATCTTAATCTCTTTTCTTTCGGGAAAAATTAAAAAAATTACATTTTTCAATAATTTTTTACTTCATTTAGTTTCTTAACAAATACTATAATTCTTAGCATTCTCTTTCAAGAAATAATGTTCATTAAATTAAAAAACTGGTTTTCGGAGTTAAGGTCAAGATTTACTGTGTAATTAATAAGTAAATATTACCAAAAACAAGTATTTAAAAAAAAAAGATTGTTAGTTGATTTAATTTAATATCTTTTAATATTGAATTGTCTTTATGCTTTGAGACCCTTGATAGCTACACGTTACATTGGACCCGATCAATGCAAGCAAAGTCGGAAAGGTTCATGGTAAAACTTTAAGGCTTAATTATGTCAAAGTTTTTGAAGTTTATGGTACTTTTGTCAGATACTCTTATATATATTTTTTTAAAATGTTTGATTCCTCGAAGTTATTTCTGAATTTGTCATATACCCCTACTACCAATTATGACAAATTTTGATTACATGTAACATCATAATCCTAATTAAACGCAGGAGGTTGGTTGGTTATGTGATATAGTGTGATGTTACACTGGCGAAGACGACCTCTCTCTTCAATTTTTTTTTTAACTAAAAATATAAAAATATTAAGTTTTTTTGTTTTTTAAAGTTTTTGAAAAAAAGGATCTTCGGTTCTTCGCCCACGGGGCACCAGGTGCTTAACCTCTTGTGTCTGATCAGGATTTCGATGTTACATGTTAGCAAAATTGATCAAAATTGGTAGTAGGGTATATGACAAACCCAAAAGTAACTTCGGGGAGTCAGACATTGAGAAAAAAAAAAGAATAAAGATATCTGGCAAAAGCACCTCAAACTTCAGGAACATGTGACTTAATTAAATAGAGAAACTTGTACAAGGACATGCTACAGCAGACACAACCATATAGGATTATCTTGATATTGTTATTGATTGTACTTAGAGTTTACATTTTTCAAAATCCTATGCAAGTTTTACTTGAATACGAGACCTTATTTTGGGAAATCATGTTAATTGCCACTTGCCACTTGAACTGCCAAGTGCTAGCAGTAAAATTGAGTTATTTGAAGAGTACGTTATAATATTTGATTAGCATGTTTTTTAATCCAAAGGTCGTAGTCAATGTTAATTAGAGGGACCAAACCAAGTTAAATTTGATATATTATCCATCATTAGAGATGGGGCCGATGTCATTTTATCCAAGAATCTAAGCTCGTTGTCATGAATAACATGTTATTGATCAGTAGCCTCTCTTTGCACGACGAAAATACTGCTAGTTCAACTTCCATTGCCGATCGTTTGTACATAAATATAAATTATTTGAATATATACTTTGATGATTGAAAATGGTACTCTATTTTATTTTTTTGAAGGACCAATATTTAGTTCATGCGATATGTAACTTATGAGAAAGAAAAGATACAATACTCGAGTTTACAAAAGAAAAAAAAAAAAAAGAAGAAAGAAAATCTCTGAACACAAAATATAAGCAAGTACTGCTAGACGTAATTTTGCACGACTCGCAGCTTAATTTTTTTTTTCTAGTTGTTTGTTTAGCTCCAAATCTCCTCCAAATCTCTAGCAAAAGATTTCTGTCTTCCAACAACAATGGTAATATGATCTTTCTTGTCAATAACTCTAACATTGGCACGTGGGATTCTTCTTTGTACCTCATAGCTACACTCGATTGGAATAACCTCATCATTTTTGCCATGAAATATGGTAACTTTAATATTGGTGTTATCTTTTATGGCATCCAAGTATGTTCCAATTTTACCCGCAGTGCCACAAATAATATTGTGTAGTGTATGCCAGGCTGCGTTGTGGGTGTGACAAAAGAATCCTTCAAGCAAGAACGTCCTGACCCTGTAAAAGGAAGGGTTTTATTACGTTAGAGGAATGCATTAATATCAAAGATCATGTTAGATAAAAAGTAGTTGTCACCAATGCACTTGAAATGAATATTCATTCATGGCCAGCAAACACTAACACAGGATGCTCTAATTAATGCTACCAACCATAACCATCTCAATCTGACCCCATCTACTACGCCTCTGGCTCAGACACATATTTGACTTTGTGCTCCCCCATACAGAGAATCTAAAACTTGCTCGGTGCTAGGTGCTGTGCAGTACCCTAGTTAAAATGACTTATCAAACAAAGCATATGAAAAAAGAGAAAGCGCCATTTGCATGTTTAATGTCTCATATCTTTATCAACTAATTTAATTCTCAGAGACATTTGATACTTCTTTTGTATTTCTTAACAAATGTTTTATAAATATTCACTTATTAGAGGCAAAAACAAATCCCAATCGAAGAAACACTTAAATTGAGATTTGAATTCAAATCATGCCCATATATAAAAAAGGGAGAAAAAAAAAAAAAAACAATACAAGAGCAAGAGAAAAGAGTACAATCCTATTAAAGGAACTTGTTTTTCGTTAATTGTTCATATCTACAAATTAAAACTTCATTTTTGAATTGGCTGATCATAAAATGGGATGCAAACATGTGCCATCTAATCGGTCAACTTTAGATATGATATTGAACAAAAAGAATACATGATGATAGATTATGACACATTTGGTGAGAAAACAAATATTGTTCCCTAAATTTTGATTAGATTATTAGAATGAAAAAGAAAATCTATTTAAAGCGAAATGAAGTGACGCTGTGAGCAAGTAAAAATAAATACTAGTATACCATTAATTGATTACCTAAAGGTGAATCAACAGTTTAATCAATTTTAACTCATTAAATTCAAATACACATTTATATGCTCATTTTATATACTCAACGCCACTGTAAAGAGGCTTTTATCAGTTTAGAACATTATACTATAGAGTAACATGAACTTTTACTTGAATAGTAAATATATGTACTGATATATTTAAAGATCAAGAGCATTCTGAATTCAGTGAATTGCACAACTTTAGAGTTTAGATATATTACCATTTAAACAAAAAGACTTTAGATATATTATTTGATTTTATTTTTTTTGGTTTTGATTTATTGATTTTAATGCTTATACCACGTATTCGAATATTCATAAGCTGCTATTGATGGAGTAGAAGGACCAGCGTCCCTACTCTCTAAGTTCGGCTAATGGCCTGTTTGTAACAGCGTTCCGCTACTGCAAACGCGCGTTTGTGAAAGCAGTTCCAATGGAGCTTTTGGTCAAACGCGATTTCTACCGCAAATACAAACACACATTAAAGCAATACAAAACGTATAAAGTTTAATCAAACTTTCGGATTATCCATCTCTTTTGGACAATATTTATTTATTTAATTATATATATATATATATATATATATATTTATAAAATTAGTTCTCTTATTTTAGTAAACGAATTAATAAACGAATGAACCACTTTTAATGAAATCAATGGTTTTCAACAACTATAAGAGGTGCGATTTAAAGAATTGAAAAGGACACGAGACATACTATATAAGGTTATGTGTATGGTTACGATCATAAAGATAAATATATAATACAGCATTTCCTCCCCAAAAAAAATTAACTTCACGCTCATTAAAAAAATTAATTGAATACATTTAATTTTTTTTAATTAATAAAAAATAGAGTTATTTTATAAAAATTATAATGAATTAAATAAAAATTAAGTGAAACAACCATTTTATAAAAATATTTTAAGAATAATTATATGAAAAAAGTTAATTAATTTTTTTATATTAAAGATCAAGATAAATATATTTTTATTTATATTAGAAACCGAGGAAGTGCTAATAATAAGAGTTACTATAAGATATTACTATGCGCAAGTGCCACGTGACATTAGCTAAAATTATAGTAGGACCAATGTGTAATATAATAATTTTCCAGAAAGTGGATAAAAAATGTATAAGTTTGTTGAAGTATCGTTATATATTCATTAAAGAAACAACTGAACGGAAAAAACACGAAAATAAATATCTGTACGAATACTTTTTTTCCTATGAAAACTCTTCCTATTTTTATTGCCAATAGAAATACATTTTAAAAAGCATAAGAAGAAAGAAAAGGGTAAAAATCAATTATATAGAAAAATACTAAGAAAAAGAAACAGAACCCGAAAGTCAAATAATGGGCCAACTAAATAAACATGGATGAAACTTGGAAGACTTGAAGACCAAAAGTGATGAAAATAGTTAGTAGTTGCATGGTTGATTAGTGACCAAGGACTTGATGAAAAGGTAAAAAAATATATTCAGTAGTACTTGAGATTTTTTTTTCCATTAATTTATATTACTAGACTTATATTGGTATTCTTTTTATTATCAAAATCAAAATAAATATCAAAACATCAAAATTTCACCTATTAGTATAAATCTTTTTGATGAGAGTACAAAAATACTGATAGAAAGAAGAATCCTACCAAGAGAGATTAAACAGATAATCCTACAAATATGATCTATAATGGTAGTTTGTCATTAAGTCTTCATGTGATAAGTGAGATGGAAGGAAATGATTGTATTGTGGTAGAGAAGATGTGTAACAAACGTTACACGGTGGCTGATGGTGGGAGGATGGTGGTTGGTGCCTGGTGGTGAGGATCCATGGTGGGAGTTTGGTAAGAGAATGAAAGCACCATTTGATAGAGTGAAAAACTCTAACCAAAAGAGATTAAGCAGATAAGAAGGAAAATAACAAATAAAAACTAAAAGACTCGATTCATTTTTTCATTGATTGAGCATAAAAGGAATACAATTCTTATATAGCAATATTACAACCCTAAAACTAATAATACCCATACACTTGGCATAATCCTAAACATTAAGAACCTTCTAGAATAAAATCATAAAATATTATCTAATAGTCTAATTTATTTAATTACTATCCTATTCCCTTCTTCCAAATAGGTACAATAATTATTTTATTCTTTGTTAGACCCAACCTTCTATCAAATACATAATAATTTTATATAAAAAATGTATACACACTTTGATAATTAATTATTATCACAAGTATAGGTAGTGCAAGAGGTTGTCCAAACAAATTTTAATAGTATTAAATTAGACTAAGAATAAAGAAAGGAAGAAGAGAAGTGTGGTCACCTGTTTCTAGTGAGGAGTTTGGTTAGAAATTCCCACAAGCGGTGGTTCTTACAAATGAGAAAGCAAACCATCCGAGTGATGTGCTCATACCAGCACACTAACGACGCGCCTAGCGATATCAGTGGCCACACGCGCCTTGGAGCAATCTTCCTCATCACATACTGTGTCGCTTGTGCTTCACCCTTTGGAACCGGGTAAAATGGCTGTTCATGTCATGTGAGTCACAACATAAATTCATTAGTAATCATTTAGCATTCGAGTGATACCAAAATAATAAAACAATAATAATGCGGATAAAAATGTTAATTTACAAATATAGACAAATAATTATTTATGATAAAAACACAATAATAAAAAGCGGATTGAACCAACGTGTGGTTAGTTAAGTGATAGTTCACTTGATCTCTTAACCAACTGGTTTCGAGTTCGAACCTTGGGTATGGAGCAACCCCGCTGGGAGACCCCTACCGTTTAGTGCGAGTTCAGTTGGGTCGGACCAGATAAGTCGGATTCTGGATAAACCAGATTCAAGTACTGGTTGGTGTATAAAAAAATGCGATTTATAGTGCCCGATGACACGTTAATCATAATAATAATAATAATGCACTTTTTGTCTAATGACTTTCATTTAGTTTTAGACGATTTTTATGCTTAAACTTCTTTGATTATTGCAAGATAGTCTTACATATCATGTTTTTATCCAAAATTAATGTGATTTTGTAAGAGAAACTTGTTAAAAAAAACCCCTTTTGCATAATAATGAAAAAGTTTTCTTGATCGAGGATAAGTATTTTGAAAAAAGTATATTTGAAAGAAAAAAAAAGTATTTAACTTTTCAACAATTTATATCCTTTTTTTATTTCTTATCTTATTTTTTTAATCAAAAAGTTAGAGAAAAAAAATAAACATTGCATAATCGAAAAAGTTTAGAATCCAAAAAAAAATTGATATATATATAAACTTTGCACATCTGGCAAAAAAAAGTTAAAGGACAAAAAATGCATTTAAGTATGATTAATGAAGGAAAATTACTGGGGCAAGGAAGGTTAAGGACTTGACAGAATGAGGGTGTTTGACAGCAAGGGCAAGAGCTAAGATGCAACCCAAAGAGTGCGCCACAATATGGAAAGATTGCACACTGTGGGCCTCCAACACAGACTTCTCTATCATCTCTAAATGCTCACTTAATGTGTACAGTGAGTCAGTGGGCTTTGGACTTCTCCCAAATCCTAGCAGATCAACCGCTAATAACCTGTAACTTGACATTGCTGTACTTGAGAAGTTTGGGAACAATGTCTCTGTCCAAAATGATGATGATGATATGAATCCATGTATGAATACCACATCCTCTTTTGCTTTACCTGATTCATAGTGCATACATAGTAGTACAACATTACACAACACTCATTAGCAACATTCACCATTGTGATCATGTCATGCCGCATAACATTTTCTTTTGGCTTAATTATATCACAAGTCTCTGAAGTTTGGGATACTTTTGTCAGATACTCTTATTCTATTTTTTTCAATGTCTAACTCTCTGAACTTACTTCTGGGTCTACTACCAATTCTAACTAATTTTGTTAACATATAACATCATAATCCTATAATCAGATGCAAATGCATGAGGTTGGTAATGTGGTGTTACGTGATGTCACACGGGCAAAGATGATCTCTCTTTTCAACCCTTTTTTTTTTCTTTTTTTATTTAACTAAAAATATAAAAAAATTTAGTTTTTTAGCTTTTTAATTTTAAAAAAAAAATGAGATTTTCCTTTAGGGGACACCACGGGTCTAGTAGGGATATATGCCAAACCCAAAAGTAACTTCGGGGAGTCAGACATTGAAAAAAGAATAAGGGTATCTAGCAAAAGTACCCCAAACTTCAAGTGACATAATTAAGCCTTTTCTTTTTTACTTATTGGTTCACAAGGTGTATAAATTGAGAATAAAACTTAAGTGTTATATATTCTTTACATACTTATGGTGCTGTTTTCCAAACATGTGTAATAACAACTGGTATGTTATATTTTCATTTTATAAATTGTTACCTATTAGAAAATAGCACTACAAATATGCAGAGAATAACACTATTTTAATTGAATTTAGTAATATATAAATAAACATACAACATAGTTATACGTATATTCAGGAACGACATTTTTGCAACACATTTTTTTAAGGTTGTAGCAGTTATGTATTATAAATCTAAAAGTGTTGGAAAAGTGTTACCGGCTAATATATGCAAAAAAAAAATCGATAAATTAACATATTACTAATTGAAATTACCTATTTTTGGGCCTTGAGCTTTAACAAAAAGAGAGTGCTTAGTTGAGAGGGATGAAGAAGATGACATCCAACTTGTGCAAAAATTGCAATCACAATCAGACCATCTTGGAATAGGATGCTTTTCTGGCTTTCCAATTTTGCCCTGAAGCATTTCCACTATAGTGGTGTTCACAGTGAATGAAGAACCAGAACACCTTGATGATGAGGTTCCTCTCTTTGTTGTTGTTTGTTGCTGCAAAACCGGGTCCTCCAACTTGAACTTCTTAAGCTCATTGAGGGTGAAACTTGAGACCTCAGACACCAAAGAAGGACGAGAATAAAGGGTGTCAGATATATCCTCCAACACCAACTTCGTTGAGCTAAGAGAAACAATCTTAGTTGATTCACCACCTTGCTCTGAGACCAAGATCTTGCCACTGCTTGTGATGGCTTCTTTTGCTGAAGAGGAACAGTAACATGGCTTCCATTCAGCTTCAATCAACATGTCCATGGCTTTGAAGAAGAAGCATAGCACATAATCAACGAGGTCCAAGGCACAAAACACAATGAAGCTCACTGCCTCATTCAAAGCCCTTCCACTTAGTGTTAAAACCGATGTAGCTCTTTTCATTACATTCATTTGCATGCAAATCACACAAAGGAAGAAAAATAGAAAAGAAATGTTGCTAATGTTGTGTGACACAAAACTTGAGGCTAGTGATGAATAAGAAGTTAATGATGTGAATGTGACCATGGCCATGTATGTATGCAATAGAAAAGCTCCTTAGACCTTTTAACTTAATTAATAGAGTTGAGATTAGTGTGGCATTAGGAAGAATATTAAAAATTAAACCAAAGGGAAGGGCCAAATAAAATGTTGAAGAAATATGATTATTACTATGTGCTAAAAGAATAATAGGGTGGTGGCATATTTGGCAAAATAACAAGACTAAGGTATGGGGAAGTGGACACAACCACCCTTTTTAAGAGAAAGCCCTTTCTTCTCTTCTTTGTGTGTTGATGAAAGCGTGTAGGATTGCCTATCTTAAATTAAAACTTCAACACAAAACCAGGGAGGCAAAGGAAGAAAGAGAGATATGATGAGGAATTGATTGTTTCATTAACAGCATTTGTTGGCCAAGAAAAATTAAAAAGTAGTTGGTTGTTGAACCTCCCTAGTGAAGGAAACTATTTCCCTTTCTACTCAAATATGCGTTATTTTCTGATTTAGATATGGCATAAACAATTCATGTTTATATAGAGGGGAGAATAAGTGACACTTTGCCTAATTTATGATATGGTCACTTTCTTGCCCATACGAAATTATCGGACACTATTTTCCTACACTGGTCATCTGCTAGGTGTACAACTCGATCACCCGGTGTTACAAAGAAAAGCCAACCTCATTATTGTCCACAATTTCAAATAAGAAAAGAAAAAGAAAAAAAAAAAGTTTACTTGTATATCAAAATCTTGTGACATTGTATTCCACATCATACATATTTATTTTTATCAATCACCTACTTTCTATACATGTCTTTTTTTATATATATTACAAAACATTAACCACAATATATTTTTGAATTTGGAGTTTTTAATCTAATTTATGTGTAATTCTCTTTAATTCAGTTTTTTGGATTATTGGCTTACTTCAAAACTTTTAAATGTAAATCAATAATAAAAGTATCCAATTGAGTTCACCAAAAAAAAAGTATCGAGTTGAAATTATGAGTTACATAAATGTTAAGTTAGAAGTTCAAATATTGAAAACTTTATTTTCTATGTTTTGGTGTTTATAAAACATTTTTTTTAAAAATACTTTAATTTTTTTTATGTACTTTTTGGTTAGTACCATAAGCGTCTCCAAGAGCACTCTTAATACTATGGAACCCTTGAGACTAATTCTGCACGAGGTCGCAAAATTGAAGGAGGAGAGAATTGATCCCCTAACCTCATACTTTGAACATGCTTTTGTAATACTCTTGATATTATTGAAAAAATTTCTATAATACCCATTAAATCACATGGGCCTAATTATTATTGGGTTTTCTTTCCTTTAATTTTTTTTAAGTGGAGGATAACAAACTCACAATACATCAACTCCAAAAAAAAAAAATAATAATAATAACTGAAATCAATTTTTTTTAATAACTCAAATCAATTTTGGTTGTTATTAAAAGATTCCAAACATATTTCATTAAAAATCAAATCTATTTTTGATAGATGGTAAGCTTAGTTCAATTAACACCAATTTACTAATGGACTAATCAAATATTTGCAGGATAGAACTTTTAAGCAAATGAAGCTCTTAAATTAAAAGTTGGTAAAATAAGATTCAACCAGATATATCACATATCACATGGCGCATCAGTTTTTATTAATTTAAAAAAAAAATTGCTACTCTTTTTACTAAAAAAAAATAATTTTTGTTGTTATTAAAAGGTTACAAATAGATTCTAGTAAAAATGAAATCTCTATTTAGTGCTCCCTCCATTCCATTTTTTTAAGGCTTTTTTTTTCTTATTCTATAATTTTGTTTTTTTTTCCAATTTTAACCGTTCACTCAATCATTATTTATCTTACTTTTCGTTGATTCTGCTTTTATTTCCCCTCTCATCCCTAAACCACTATACATCAATTAATAGACACACTTCCTAATAAAAATTAATACTATTACAATTTTCAATAGAGATTAAATATGAACATTTTAAGAAAAACACACATAAAACTTACAATAATCAACATTTTCTTAATATGTTTGTCCAAACTTAGAAGGCCAAAAGATATGAAATGGAGAGAGTAGGTGATAAGCTTAATTCAATTTTACAAGCAAGGTCTAGCAGTGGATAAAAGACTGATTTTCTTAAGCATGATGTAAAAGGTTCTATCTATGTCCTATATATGAAAAAAGCTTTGTTGATAGAAACAAAATCAACTGCGATGATTTTTACATCTTGGATAAGATTAATCTTCAGCTACTAGCTAGCCACAAGATACAGTTGGTGCATAAAAAACAAGCTTAATTCAATTTTCCTCTTTTTAAGTTTATTCCAACTATATATAATATCAAATCAAACATTTAAATTGATTATGTGACTCGGTTAACTTTAGTATTCCTTGCAAAAATTCTGACTGTGTCATTGAGAATCAATGATGATGTGAAAATAACCAAAAACTCCAGACCTAATCTATTAGTTGAACAGATTAGCTAATTTAATTTCCTTCGTTTTTACATAATTTTTTTTTTCCGAATTAGTGATCAGTAAATATACCTCATACAATCAATGTGTGCTTTCAGGATTTATGCGTAATTATCTTATACAGAAGATGCAACGGAAATATATAGACAATAAAGTATAGACATTTGCGCATTTTTTTAAATATTATTTACATCATTGCATTATAAATGCAAATTATAGGTATTCTGCAAGTAAGTAAATATATGTGTGTGTGCATGCATAAATTGACTTACAAAATAATTGTATTTTAGAATTTTATTATAATTACAAGAAAAACTAAATACAATTAAAATTTAGTTTTTCATTTTTTGTTATAATAATAGAAAATGGTTTTGTTTTATTGAAAAACTAAATTTTAAATATTTAAATGATGATAAATTTATATTTCTAAGACTTTGTTATCATTTTTAAATCTCTTATCCTCAGTCTTAAGAACTAAGGTTAATTTGGATCGGTTAAAATTTAATATGGCAAGACTGGGGACTAATAAATAATTTTTTTTTAAAAAAAAAAAAAATTATTCATAATACCTGTGCAATGCACAGGCTAAAAACGAGTGACAAATACGTTAAAGAAAAAGAAAATGTATAAAATATGAATGTGAATTACTGGCATTACTCATGAGCAATTCGAACCCAACCTCTTGCATTTAATGCAATTTGTAGCTGCCACATGAGCCCCATGCCTTTAGCCTTTAGGTGCTGGTAATTTACCACCGTTCTCAAACAATTGTCAATGTTTTTCTCAAGACCCTGTCAAACTTAGTTGCATGCCTTTAATATGATAGAATAATTATGTCCCACATGAATTAGTACTATTTTTGCCGTCAAAATGTTTTGCTAATTACCGTAGGACATTTGTTAAGATTTATAGATATGAAAAAAAAAATTCAAAACTTTTTAGTATTATTTTATTTTTTGAAGATATAAAAAACGATATTTTTCAATAATTTCTTATCTCATTTAGCTTATTAACAAATATTCTTAAAAGACACTTATTAGTATTAATATTGAATATTGAAAACCTCTAGATTTAATGTTCACTAAACATTAACGAATACCAATGAGCTGTTGGTGCTAGGGGCTGCACTTGGTAGGACAAACCATGGTTCGATCTCCGCAACAACGTTGGAGAGAAATAAAACCTTAACACCAGAATCACCCTCGAACTGGATTAGTCGGCCCAGTGGGCTGTATACCAGGGTGTAAACAAAAAATGTTCACTAACATTAGACCAGCAGACCTAAAGTTGCCTCTGCTGAATTACTGGCTTTTCAAGTTTTTTGTATAAACTTGAGTTTGATTATGAAATTTATATTGTTAGGTACGTAATCTTTAATGCTAGTTAAAATCATAATAAACAACAGTGGTTTATTCTAACATTAAATTTTCATATTTTCCAAGAGCACTAGACATTATACAGTTAAGTTCACTCTAACTAAATAGTACTAATACTCACTCCTATCTTTGTCTTTATTATAAAAAAAAAAAAACCAACTTCATACTTATTAAATAAGTTAATTGAATGTATTTAATTTTCTTAAATTCATAAAAATTATACTAGTTACTTTAGAAAAATTGTAGGCAATAAAACAAAAATTAAATAAGACAACCACTTTATAAAAATATTTTAGAAATAATTATATTAAGAATAAAAAGTTAATTAATTTTTTTATAAGGTCAAATACCAAATTGCCCTGTAAATATTGTCATCTTTGAAATTTGCGCAAATCTATACTGAGTATAAAATAAAATTCATAACTAACAAAAAAAAATTCCTTACGAGTACCGTGAACACAAGCATGCATAACCGAAAACTGCTTTAAGCTGATTGGAGCGTGTATCCAGACCAGTCTCCCAGCAATGGGCAGGCAATAGGAGCGATTGTCATGTACCCATGATTTTTAGGAGTTCATAAAAAAATTTAATTTAGCTTTAATATATATATAACAAAAAAGTTTTATAAAATTAATTCAATATTTTCTCTATCATAAGTGGTCGTTGCTTTTCATTGAATCTAATCGTCATTAAGCTAAGAACCAGGTTTGATTATAACAATATTTGCTTCTCCCCACCATGATTGATTTTCAATTTTGAATAATATTACTATGGTATATATTTTCTCAAATGTCTTCATCTCTGCTCGTGAATCTGGCATTTTTTTTTATATTATTATTGGTTTTATTGTTGTTAATTTCATAAATTTCAGATCCTCAAGTTTTTTTTTTTTTGTTTTCCAGATCTATAAAATTTCAGAATTGGACTTGCACATATCAATGTCTTTGATAATTCTTATTACAATTTTGTATATTTAATATTAGACCTTTAGTCCAAGTCCTTTGTTAATTGGGGAGTATGAATTAAATTAATTAATCTTGTTTTTATTAACAAGGTTAATTGAAAAACAATATAAATGATTTGATATCATGTCTTAACCTAAAATCTTAAGGCATTAGATTCATGGATCTTTTAACTTACCATATTTTAATCAACGTGAGACTATTTTATATCTCTCAGCAATTCTCGAATTGGTGCGCAGACCTATTGTTTTATCTTAGAGTGATAGTCATGTAATTCGTTCTTATTTAATTTTCGTTTGTATATATATGGGTTTGTACGCCCCTTGTGTTCTATCAGTTTAATACCATTTTTTTATTAGAAAAAAAAATCGGAATCTAAAAAAACTTGGTAATGTTTTGCATGCATGAGATTTTTTTTATGTTTTTTTTTTAAAGATTTTTTTTATGTTGTGCTAGAATGAAGAACACCCCGGCGGCTAAGAAAGAGTGACTAACACATTATTAAGTTTTGAATTCAATGATGGATGATGATGATGATGGCTGGTCAATCATTTTTTGAATTCAAGGTCTCCCCAAGCATTTAATCGATCGAAGAAGACATATAAACAAGTACTTAACGAGGAAATGATAAAAAATTATATATATAATTTACAAGTTTGAACATCTAAATTTTATATCGTTATCGATCAATTAAAAAACAACTACTTGGTAGCATCTAATATATTTAGTGAAAATTCGGAAAATGGAAAACATAAATCAGCTTTCAAAGAGTAATTAATCATGTATAATATTAATGGAAGAAAAATGCTAAAGAGTGTCTTTAGGGCACTTGTTAAGAGATGAAAAATGATTAAAAGTTATGAAAAAGTACACTTTTTTTGTTCTAGATAAAATAAATAACTTGGACTTATGAATTTTTTCTAGTTTTGAAATCCTTAACTAAGGACACTTGTTAGCAAGACCCTTACTTGAATGAAATGATTCCATCAATTAGTTGCACTTTAATTTACATTATTGATGAGAAAATTATTAATGGCACATGTAACATTTATGTGTTGTTATGAGAAATTTTAAGAGAAAATAGATGGTGCACCGGCAGTATAAAAGTTTTTTATCAGTGCATCATCCATCATTTATGGGTGTATGGTTGTTGACTTTCAAATAAAAGTAATACAAATGAATGGTGAATGATAGACTGATAGTGTAAAAAATACTACACTGTCAGTGCACACTCATTAATCTCAAATTTTAAACTGATTTGTTACTACTATATTTCATTTCTCTACTAAGTATTATTTAATAATTTACTCGATTATGGTTATCTCTCTCTTTTTTTTTTACACCGTTAAATGTAGCTATTGACATTGTAAATATTTTTTTATACTCTCTAAAAAAAAAGTTTTATTTATTTTTGTGGTTTTCTGGTGACCTAATAAGACAATATTAATGTTATGTGTTAATTTTGATACCACTCAACTAAGCACAAATACAAATTGCAAATTTTTCAAATTAGTCCCTCAATCATTTATATGAAAATAATATTTTTATTCCCTCAGCTCATGTTTTTCTTTATAAGCAAAGGTTGAATAAATATAAGAGTACAAGAGGTACTCAACTCATATACATTGTATGAATGGACTAAGTGAGGTGGTGCTGAGGTATTAGAGATCACACTGATAATACAAGTAATTGGGTTAGTGCACCATTTACTAAGCAGAAAATTAAACCTTCTCCACGACTTAACCTAAGTCAAATCCATAACATGGATATAATCACATTTAGCACCTAAAAAAATTATCTCATTATGACATAACCAAAAAGATCACATCACGTCACACCAATAATCCTCCACAACTTAGTGCATTTCTGGTTTAACCAAGAAGAAGAAAAGTGTTGCTTAAAGTGTTCAAGGATTTTTATTCGACTAGACTATCACTTTAGTCTCTCACTTTGTAAGGAGCTTTCATTTTGGTCCCTGATTTTTCAATAATTTCTCTTTAGTTCCTCACTTTGAAAAAAGCTACTCACATTAGTCCTTGATAACCTTGTCCGTTCATAGATGTTAACGTCTTACATACGTAGCCGTTAAATAACCTATACGACGTTTGGTTGTTATGTTGCTGCTACAAATTCAACTACTGTATTTTCTGCGGATGTTAGAGCTTTAGCAGCTGCTGTCTTATATGCAGTTGTCTTAGCTTCTGTAACTGTTTTAGCTGTCTTTTTAGCGGTCTTAGCCCTCTTTTTCTTCCAATTTATGTGTTTTTGAATTCAGCATATCATGTGTAAGTAGGGATGGGCAAAATACCCATGCCCGCGGGTACCCGCGACGGGTACCCGCGACGGGTACCCGCACTATTCCCTTGCGGGTGGGTACGGGTATTGTGATACCCGCCCCGCGGGTATCCGCATATATAAAATAATATTTTATTAATAAATATTATATATATTAATATTTTTTATTACTTTGAGAATATATAAATTTTATTTTATTTATATTTCATATTGAATTTTAATGATAAACATTTATCGTATGTATGTAATTATTTATCTTATAATTATTTTTATGTATAATAATTAATACAAAATATATAATTATATAATAAAAGTTTAAAATCCGTGGGTACCCGCGAGTACCCGTTACCCGCACTAATACCCGTGAATACCTGCGGGTAGGGGCATGGGTACGCACTACCCGCGCCCGTGGGTACCCATGCTCATCCCTATGTGTAAGATCTTAACGACCACATGTGTATAAGTTATTTAACGGTCACGTGTGTAAAACGTTAACATTTATGAACGGAGAAAGTTGTCAGGGATTAATGTGAGTAGCTTTTTTCAAAGTAAGGGACTAAAGAGAAATTATTGAAAAGTCAGGAACTAAAGTGAAAACTCCTTACGAAGTGAACGACATGACAGTTTAATCATTTTTATTCCCTCATGTGATTTATCCTCAATATCCTCGTTCATTTCATTTCTCCTTCTCGCCCTAGACACTTCTCTTCCATGCTTTTTCTTCCTTCACTCTTCTTCATTCACCGTAATCAAGGCCACTTGAAATATATATATAAAGCAAAAATTAATTTTTTTTAAAAGGAAATTAAAAGATATGCATGACAGACACATAATCGAAAAATACAACTATGAAAATCCATGAATCCAGAACCACTGAATTGAATCGACTTATGACAAATTCTGCTCAATGGATCTTTAACAAATTAAAATTGGAAAAGAAGAAAAGGGCGTAATATTCATTGTAAAGCAACTTTAGGCAAAATTTGCAGACCCGAAACTTACTTGTCGATAATATACAACGCTAAATAAACATAAATGTGAAACATCTCACACCTCACAAGTTGAAATAGCAAAAAGGATTTGAATGAATTGAGATTTGGGAAGAGTTATGGTTGCTCAGTAGCAAATAGTGACTGCTCTTGATTATGATAATGAGAGATGAAGAAATGAAATAAATGGGGTATTGAGGTAAATTATATGAGGAGATAAAAATACTATTTTTATATAAATAATTTAATTAATAACTTAATTGCAAATTTTTTTATTTATATTTGTGATTAGCTGAGATGATATTAAAATACAAGTGGCATTTTTTTATTGAACACAAAGTTAAGCAACCCCAAATATTTAACCCTATTTCAATAATCGTAGTTTACAATTAACAAAATTGTGGACCGGGTCCTGCGAGTAAAGTAATGCTCCAAGATTTTGGTACTTGCCTTCGCATGCTAATAAGTGCTCAAAGCATAGCCGATAGTAACATTTTTTGTTTAGAAAGCGTCAGAGCAACTGTGCCTTTTTATTTGTGAAAACAAGGATTAGTGTGTGTTTGGAAAACTGTTTAGAGGATTTCAAAAACTCAGTTTAGACTTTCGAGTTTTTTTTTTTTTTTTTTAAAAAAAAAAAATTATGTTCGACAATTCGTTTCATAAGTTAGTTGTAATTATAGGTTGGAAATCAACGTATTTTGAGTAATGAAAAAAATTCACTCAAAATAATAAACACCCACACCCAAGATTGCGTATTTAACTACTATTCCAAATTTACAATCTTGAGGATAAAAACATAAAAGAGGATATCAAATTATCAATTATTGAAAAACTAAACACATAAATATTTTATTTATTCTTTCAAAGCATCATTTAATTTTCCAATAAAAGTTATTTTATTATAGGTTATTGGGTCTGTTCCGCAAAACTAGTTTGTAGCTGTTAAGCTAGCTAGGAGCTGTGAGCTTGTAGCTTGCAGTTTATAGTTGTTTAGCTGACTATTTGAAATAGTGTTATTCGGCAAAAACAAGTTTTTGAAGTAGCTAAAAGTTATTAAATGACAAAAAAGACATGCAACATTTTATTATTTTAAATTTTTCAAATTTTTTTCTTTATTTATTAAATAGATAGTTAATTAATTAATTAAATATAAAAACTATTAAATTATAATTAATTAAATTCCTTTTTTATCAATTTATTAATTATGTAGTTAATTAATTATAACAAAATTATTAAATTATAAATAATAATTAATAAAAGGGTAGCAAAATAATTTTAAATTTTGTTTGAGGCTATAATTGGTATATGAATTATTGAAATCTAGTTTAGTTTTTTGAAAGCTACTTGAAGTAGTTTTCTAAAAACTAGCTTTCAAAAGCTACAAGCTCCTTTTTTAAAAGATATAAGCTCATTCTAATTTGTGTTCACCGAACGGGGCTAGTAGCTTATTGACTGAATCTAAAAGCTCCTAACTAACTTAAAAGTTCCTAACTACCCTTGCCGAACAGAGCCATTATCCTCAACCCTAAAAACTGAGGCTAAGAAAGAAAAAATATGTGGTGCATTGACAATGTAAAATAATTTTTTACTCTGTCATTGCATTATCCACCATTATTCAAGTATTCATGATTATTGACTTTTAGATAGAAGTAATACAAATAAATTATGAATTATTATGACTAACACCCATTAAACTTGGTTAAAAGTACCCCTATAGTATTTATGGTAATACTCACTAATAACAATAATAAGTCATGTGACACAATTATTACTTTTGTTATATTTTTATTGGTACTATTAAAAAAGTGTGGGGATCGGCTATATTTTGGGGGAAATTTTAACATCGATTTTTTGGTTCTCTTAGCCTCCATCCTAAAGAATAAATATATATATAAAAATAGTCATTTTTTTTGAAAAACTAAAGATATAATACTTTTAAACTTTTTAAGTTATCATTTCCATTAAATATATTCATTTTGGGATGCATGTTAAGAAATTTCAAAATAAAAAAGGAGGTACTAAAATTAAAATTCTCAACATTTTCAAAGACTACAAACATAAGGCTAAAGTTAAGAAATTTCAAAATAAAAAAGGAGGTACTAAACTTAAAATTCGCAACATTTCCAAAGACTACAAACATATTTTATTACTATTATATTATTATTATATGTAAATTTCCTGCTACTACTAAAGCCAAAGGAGATCCCTAAATAAGAATGGTAGTTAGTGATAATAATCACTTCAACCCGAAGCAATCGAGAAGAACTCACTGTGTGGTTCCTTGTTTGTTTAATACTTCACCACACTTATTCAATTTTCACTAACCACCATTCATCTAATTTCAGTCAATAATAAAATCTGCACCTACGTGAATATCTTCGGGAGTACACCTTAAATTCTACATGTAATAAATTTTCCGCATTATTCCAAACTACTAGTACTATAATATTCGTTCCATTATATTGTTAAATATCTTAAGAATTTAGTTTTAATTTTAAAATAAAATAAAGTCTCCCTTGACCACTTTAATTATGATACGTCAACTGGTCAAAGTCTCTCTGACTTGATCTCCAAACTCCGGTCACTGACCTTGGCTGCGGCAGCCACCAGCAATGCACGCAGACGGGAGTGTCCACCTTTGAAAAGTGAGAAGCCGTCTTCTAACGGTGCTGACTGTCATATCTGAAACTATGCAAAGCCAGGTAGTCTTTGCAGTTTGCACTGAACTGATGAATCTAGATTTGTATTGCTGTATGTTTTTTTTTTTTTTTTTTCATGATCGAAGTGTTCACTGTCGATAACATTGACTAATCTCTTCGTTGACATGTAGGTATCTTAATGGGTGGGACAGCCGGTCCCGAGATTTAACGCTGCTGCATGCACAATGCAAGATTCAAAAAACACCTGACCTTGCTTAAGTGTAGATCAATCCCTACCATTGAAGCAAACGCTCAAGATTTAATGTTGTATGTTCTTTGTTACATTGAAGGCTGTACATAAGAAACAAATAAACGAATGAAGCCTATTGATAGAAATCATAGAATAGAACCAAACCAATTAAAAATTATTACGGGCAAATCGGTTCAAAACAAGAATCATTTTAAATAGTTAGGCTCAAAACCAGTTTTAATTTTGGTTAAGGTTCAAAACCGATTTTCAATCGGTTCAATTTTAGAACCGGTTTTTAAATCAGCTTTAATTTAATCTAAAATTAATTTTTTAAAACCGATTCAAATTAAAAACCGGTTGAAAATCAAATTAAACCGGTTTGAATGTTAATAGGTTCTAAAATTAGTTGTAAACTTGAACTGGGATTAATTTGGTTTTTTAAACCATTTTGAACCATTTTAAATGGTTTCGTTCAAAAAAACCAAATCATATTACATACATAATTCTATTTAGTTTGATTCAGTTTTTCCTTAGAACCAAACCATGAACGGTCTTACTACGAATTGGAGTGGTGTTTTTATATGTATATCTAGAATTTTTGTATTTATAGGCAAAGTGTGATTTTTTTATTTTTTTTTATGATAGGATAAGGGAAGAAGATTTAACTCCACCAAATGGTAGCGCTCAATAGAGGTGTAAGTGATCCGATTTTAGACAGCAAGACCGCTTAGATCGAACCAGACTGGACCAAAAAATATTGTCCGCTCTGGTTTCATGATTAGGTCCGGTCTCAAAATTTTAGACCATTGCTTTATGGTCCGGTTCACGGTCTTATTATTTTTAGACCATTAAGACCGGACTGGAACAGTTACTTAATTTATTTTTTTTAAAAAAACTTTGTGTACGTTGATTCCAGGGCCGGCCTATAGGGGGCAAGTGGGGCCTAGGCCCAGGCCCAGAGAATTAAGGGCCCCAAAATTTTTTTTAATACGTATACATATATATATATAAAATAGAAATATTTTTAAATTAGAAATTAGCATAAATTAATTTTTCATTTTTAGTATTGTATCTTAAATAATTTATTTTTTTGTTGTGATTGTGCGGTTGTTTATCTCCTTTGTTTGCTTTTGACAGGTTCCTTTTACTTTATATTATGCCATTTGTAATTGATGCTCAAATATTTGGTGTTATTGATCACTTTCTAGTTTTATTGTTCTGTTTTCTAAGATAGTGTCTAAAAAATATTTGTCTGGATGTGAAAGAAGGAAAAAAGAAAACTAGCACACAAACTTGTAAAATCACATTAAGGTCGCTCACTATATTGTAACTAACGTCTTTTCTTATTTATTTCAGCATTACGATTTGGGTAAATCATAAAGGATAGTCTACTTCTAGATACCCATTTTGTTGTTTTGTTTATTATTGTTTATTTTTTTTTTACAATATCATGCTATTAAGGTATTATATTTGTAACCTACGTAATCTTGTTAATTGCATTTAATGACATAGACTTGTGAATATCGATAATATCAAAACAACCATCATGCGAACCTTCCACATTCCAAAATTGATGTGCCCATCAAACTGCTGAATATCGAATTTTGTAGTCGTCATTTTTTTTTATACACAGATTCCCAGAACGCTCTAAGCGCTCTGGTACCAGTTTGTTATAAAATAAGCGGAAATAAATTGGAATATTGAATAAATGTGGTTCAGCTTAAAGCTTACTCCACATGCAAAAATGACTAGATACAAAATAATGATATTTGACAACAACAACCCAAACCCCAAAGATACACCCTAAATACCACACGGTATTTTCACACCGGTGTATATACTAAACTCCCTATACAATCCTAAGAGAATACAAAAAGAGAGTTATTCTAGTTGTAGTTGTTGCTATTGATGTTGTTATGTTATGCTGTTGTTGTTATTCCAAATGAAAATGCCTCGTATTTATAAGGCAAGGAATGGAAGAAAAATAGAAAACAATAGAATGAGAGAATGAGAGGATTTCTCTCTGCACCAATGAGAACAAAAGGAAAAACAGAAAAGTAGGGACATTGAAACACGTTAAGCCACTAACAAATCTCCACCTTGGCTTAAAATGTTTTCATTCCAATACCAACCAAATCCGAGCAATGTTTGAACTTAGATAGTGTTACTGGTTTAGTCATCATGTCAGCTGGATTATCATTAGTACCAATCTTATTGACTTGAATGGTACCTTGAGAAATGATTTCCCGTATGAAATGATATCTGACATCGATGTGTTTGGTTCTCTCGTGATACATTTGATTTTTGGTCAAATGTATGGCACTTTGGCTATCACAGTAGACCACTGTGATATCTTGTTGCAAACCCAAACTGCCCACCAAACCTCTAAGCCAAATTGCTTCTTTCACGACTTCTGCTGCAGCCATATATTCGGCTTCTGTAGTAGACAGTGCAATAGTGGATTGCAAAGTTGCTTTCCAACTAATTGCACTCCCCGAAAGCGAAAAGACATATCTGTTGGAAACCAACAAGCGGGCTAAGCAAATACTAGAGGGGGGGTGAATAGTATTTTGAAGCACTAATACCAAATATTTCGATTGATAATTGAAGAATGGAGCTAAGACTGAATTTTCTGGAATCAGACACAAAAGACTCGAGTCTTTTGTGAAATACTCGAGTTTTTCAGTGATGAACAACTCGAGTCTTTTCTGAAATACTCGAGTTTTTCCTATCAGATAGCAGAAAAACCAGAAACGAAAATTCAGCAATTTAACTCAAATCAATTCAATAATAAACAGGAACTTATCCAACAGAATAGCAAGCAATCTAAATAACTTTTAAACACAAAGATTCCTTGAACTTGCTACCTAATTGTATAAATCCTAATTGATTGAAATGACTTAAGTCTATTGAGCTAGAAAGTAGATTAAAAGCAATAAACCAACACTCAAGCAATTTTATCCTGGTTCACTCCAACAATGAGCTACATCCAGTCCTCCTAATCACTTGGGAGTTTCTACTAATAATCAAATTGTTAGAAATTACAAAGGATTGCTTGAGAATGGCCTCACTCAACCTAACCCTTTCAAGAGTGTACCAAACTCTTGATTTCTACCCCAATTTGATTCCGGTGATTGAAGAACTCTTCACAAAGCTTCCTTGAACTCCCTTCAAGAAACTCCACCGGGCTAGGAACCTCCTAGTCTTGTGCTTGAGAACCTCTCAAGACTTCCAACACCCTAAGCCACTTAGGGTTTGCTTGGGAACAATCCAAGACTTTGAATAATCAAGCTTTTTGTATGTGTATTACTAATCTCACAATGGATTAGCACAAATAAGCACAGCTCAATGTAAGAATTGAGGCCTAAAACTCAACTTGGAATAAAATGACAATATGAGTGAGAAGTTGAGCTTTTTGGGAATTAACACTTGAGAAGAGGAAATTATGAAAGCTTGTAATCAATGATGTGTTGTTGTCTTGTTTGTTCTTGCACAAATTCAAAGAGAAATTTTACAATAAGGTTCTGAATTCTCTCTTGGGGTTGGATGAGACTCAAATGCCCTCAATTGAGTTTTTGAGTCTCTCCAACGTTCATTTTTGCTGACTGGACAAAAATACTCGAGTCTTTTGGTAAATACTCGAGTCTTTTTGGTCGGTCACGAGTGAATTGGTGCACGAACAAGACTAACGGTCATAATTGCTGACCTGGCACAAATACTCGAGTTTTTCTATAAATACTCGAGTATATACTCGAGTCTTTATCAAAATACTCGAGTATTTTGATCAGATATGGGAAAAATTATTTTTCAATTTTATTTTTCCTCTCAAGTATTAATTTTTGGTCAATCTCAACTTAATAAACATATAAAAATTTATTCCTAGAAGAGACTAACTATTTCTACCCACTCTCAACCACTCTCAACATAAATTAGAAATTTACAATTAATATTTGATTGAGAATGATTGGGCACTTGTCTTCTTTTCTTGACTTCTTGTTGATGTTGATGTTGCAATATCTTCAAGGCATGATTTGTTAATTATTTTGTCATCATCAAAACATAATCCACATAATTAGGAGCATTGAATTCACAATATCCTGTGAGAGATCTCCTTTTGTCTATATCTCCAGCATAATCAGAGTCAACGTAACCAATAATACTGGTGCTAGTATTATGACTCTTACCATAAATTAAGCCAATATCTGCAGTACCTCGGAGATATCTGAGTATCCATTTCACAGCTTCCCAGTGCTTCTTCCCAGGGTTTCCCATGTACCTGCTAACGACACTAACAACATGTGATATATCTGGACGGGTGCAAACCATAGCATACATGATACTACCGACTGCACTAGCATACGGAACAAGTGACATTTGTTCCTCCTCCTCAACGGATTGTGGTGACATTGCAGCTGAGAGTTTGAAATGGGCTGCCAATGGAGTGCTAACTAGCTTAGCATTCTCCATTCCAAAACGCTCCAAAACTTTCTCGATATATTTCTTTTGAGACAAGTATAATTTACCTGCACGTCTATCTCTGGAGATTTCCATGCTCAAAATCTTCTTAGCAGGGCCCAAATCTTTCATTTCAAATTCACCACTAAGTTGAGCTTTCAACTTCTTGATCTCTGACATGTTCTTAGCAACGATGAGCATGTCATCAACATATAGCAATAAATAAATAAACGAATCATCGTGGAGCTTTCTATGGTATACACAACTATCATAGTCACTTCTGGAATAACCATGACTCAACATAAAAGTATCAAACCTTTTGTACCACTGGCGCGAAGATTGCTTTAAGCCATATAATGACCTTTTCAAGAGACAAACATGATCTTCCTTACCTTCAACGACGAAACCTTGTGGTTGCTGCATGTAAATTTATTCCTCTAACTCGCCATGGAGAAAAGCCGTTTTTACATCAAGTTGCTCAAGCTCCAAATCAAATAGAGCAACCATGGCTAGTAACGCCCGGATAGAACTATGTTTCACCACAGGGGAGAAAATTTCATTGTAGTTGATTCCTTCCCTTTGGCTGAAACCTTTTGCAACTAAACGAGCCTTGTATCTAGCTGCTTCTACTCCAGGTGATCCTTCCTTTTTCTTGAATACCCATTTGCAACCAACGATCTTTTGTCCTTTTGGCGGTTTCACTAGCTCCCAAGTTTGATTCTTGTGGAGAGACTCCATTTCCTCACCCATAGCAGCAATCCACTCTGCAGACTCATTACTGGAGATAGCCTAGTTGTATGTTACGGGTTCTCGAGCCTCAATGTCCTCTGCCACCGATAGCGCAAATGAGACTATGTCAGCATGACCATATCTCTTAGGTGGTTTTATCGGCCTCCTTTCTCGGTCTCTTGCAAGATTATAATTCTGCAGTAGAGTCTCCTCTTGCTCTTCGACAACTTCGGGATCTTCTTCTTGAATAGGTGGATCAGAAGCACCACCTTGAACCTCCATTGGTTGTTCAATATTAAGCTCTACCTGCTTGCTAACACAATCTTCTTTATCTGCATTGCCAACCTCCTTCGTCGGATGAAGCATGAACGATTCATTAAATTTAACGTCTCTGCTGATTATGAATTTTGGTGGTTTAGTTTCAGTGCACCATAATCTGAAACCTTTAACTCCGGATGCATATCCAAGAAATATGCATTTTTGTGCCCTTCGCTCAAGCTTCCCATCACTAATATGAGCATACGCAGGACACCCAAAAATCCTTAGATCAGAATAATCAGCTGGAGTACCAGACCACACTTCTATAGGAGTCTTTAATTCAATTGCAGTAGACGGAGATCGGTTCACCAAATAGCAAGCCATGTTAACAGCTTCAGCCCAGAATTCTTTTCCCAGGCCCGCATTAGAGAGCATGCATCGAGCTCTATTTAAAATAGTTCTATTCATGTGTTCTGCTACTCCATTCTGCTGTGGAGTCTTCCACACAGTGCGATGTCTCACTATGCCCGCATTCTCACAGAACTCATTAAAATCACCTCCACAAAACTCCAAACCATTATCGGTTTGAAGACGTTTGATTTTCTTACCTGTCTGATTCTCAATCAACACTTTCCATTTTTTGAAAGTTGAGAAAACGTCACTTTTGTTTTTGAGAAAATAAACCCAAACTTTCCTTGAAAAATAATCAATGAAAGTTAATAGGTATCTGGCACCACCTTTTGACGGAACAGGCGCAGGGCCCCACAAATCAGAGTGAATATAATCCACTGTACCCTTAGTCCTGTGAACGGCAGTGTTGAACTTGACTCTGGTCTGCTTCCCGTAAACACAGTGTTCACAAAAGTCAAGCTTTCCAATCTTGTTATCACCTAGCAAACCTCGTTTGCTTAAAATCGACATTCCAACTTCACTCATATGCCCTAGACGCATATGCCACAATCGAGTAGTATCGGAATCTGAATCAAGGGAAGACGATACAGATGCAACTCCACCGACTGTACTTCCTTGGAGTATATAGAGACCATTGACCAATTTTCCTTTGATCACAACAAGAGCGCCTCTAAAGACTCGTAGAACTCCACCTTGAGCAGAATACTTATACCCTTGAGAATCAAAAGTACCCAAAGAAATGAGATTTTTCTTCAAGTCTGGTATGTGTCGAACATCTGTTAAGGTTCTTACGACACCATCATGCATCTTGATTCGGACTGTTCCAATGCCAACGACCTTACATGACATATGATTTCCCATAAGAACAACACCACCATCAATCGACTGATAAGTTGTGAACCAGTCTCGATTTGGACACATGTGGTAAGAACAACTAGAATCCAAGATCCAAGCATCACCAAATGAACTAGTTGATACTGACAGAACACTATCAGTATTTTCACCCACACTAGCTGAGTGACTTGAACCAGCCTCATTCTTTTCCTTGAGCTTCGGACATTCTGCTTTCCAATGCCCTTCTTTCTTGCAATATCTGCATCTCCCCTTCCGTTGTCTAGATTTAGATCTAGACTTGCCTCTAATAAAACTACTCGAGCCAGCATCCCTAGACCTCCCTCTAGCGAATAAGCCTGTTGCAGGATCATCACGTCCACCACTATCGTGCTCCATCTTCTCACGACTCAAAAGTGATGATTTCACCTCATCAATATTAAGGATTTCACGCCCATATATGAGGGTTTCTCAAAAATGCTTGTATGAGGGAGGTAAGGAGCAAAGCAATAGCATTACTTGTTGCTCACTTGAGAACGACTCATCTATATTTTTTAATTCCATAGTCAAAGAAGTGAACTCTGAAATGTGTGCTCTAACGGATGTCCCTTCATCCATGCGAAGTGTGTACAAACGTTGCAACACGCTGAGACGATTTGCCACCGTCTTTTTCATGTATAGGGACTCCAACTTGGTCCACAAAGCCTCTGCTGTCTTCTCCGATAAGACCTCCTGCAAAACATCGTCTGTGATGGATAGGTGAATAGTTGACATAGCTTTTGCATCTATGTCATCCCACTCAGAATCCTTCATTGTGTCTGGCTTCTTTTCTTTCCCAGAAAGTGCTACCTTTAAATTTTGCTGGGTCAAAACAGCCATCATGCGAACCTTCCACATTCCAAAATTGATGTGCCCATCAAACTGCTGAATATCGAATTTTGTAGTCGTCATTTTTTTTATACACAGATTCCCAGAACGCTCTAAGCGCTCTGATACCAGTTTGTTATAAAATAAGCGGAAATTAATTGGAATATTGAATAAATGTGGTTCAGCTTAATGCTTACTCCACATGCAAAAATGACTAGATACAAAATAATGATATTTGACAACAACAACCCAAACCCCAAAGATACACCCTAAATACCACACGGTATTTTCACACCGGTGTATATACTAAACTCCCTATACAATCCTAAGAGAATACAAAAAGAGAGTTATTCTAGTTGTAGTTGTTGCTATTGATGTTGTTATGTTATGCTGTTGTTGTTATTCCAAATGAAAATGCCTCGTATTTATAAGGCAAGGAATGGAAGAAAAATAGAAAACAATAGAATGAGAGAATGAGAGGATTTCTCTCTGCACCAATGAGAACAAAAGGAAAAACAGAAAAGTAGGGACATTGAAACACGTTAAGCCACTAACACTAAAACTACTTATATCTCTTTCTACTGTGTTTGTAGTATTTCACTATTTCTTATACTCAGCTTTTTAAAAAAAATTTATCATAAAAAATCTATCATTATTTAATTTATGTGTTAAATAGACCGGATTGATCAGATCAGACCATTTATGTACAGTACGGTTCGGTCCGATTTTTGTACATAAAAATATGTAGACCGAACTAGACCGAACCATGTTAATTTAATTGGTAACATGGTCCAGTCACTAATATCCATTAAAGATTAGACTTGATTGGACCATTACACCCCTAGTGCTCATGATCGAATTCGAGATTTCCAACTTTCAAGCCTTAAGACTTGCTATATGACCATGTGGGCTAAACCCACTTGTCATATGTACAACTAGAATTAACATTTGAATGTACATTTGTTTATCTTACATGCAGAAACAATTTATTTCCACTTTTTGCATATAAAACAAGTAGATATACATCTAGATATCAGTTATGAATAGTATATAAATAACTTTATTGCTTCCGAGTTTGGAGTTGCCAATTCCACACAAAACTTACACCAATTGTCACCTAAACTATGTGCAAAATACATTTCTAGAGGATCATTAGAACATCTACTCGCTAATTTTATTTATTTTTTTATATATATACGCAAAAGACAATGTAAGCAACAATTAATTATTATATAATATTGAGGAAAATGCTAACTAATGCTTTTAAAATATTGTTTAAAAGGTTAAAAAGTGTTATTTCGCATCGAAAAATTATGAAATCAACACTTTGAGAACTCTAACTTAATTTTTCAATTTTCAATAGCTACTCATTATTTTGTATCTTTTCTTTTAGGCACTCATTAACAAAATTCTAATATTATTTGAATTTATTAATTCATTTTTTTTACACACTCTTGATCTGGATTTGATATTTGGGTTTGTCAGGTAAAACTAAAGTATAGCTGTCAAGCTCGGTCCAAGGATCATTGCTTAGGACCCATGATAAAAAGAAATCTCAAAAATTTAAAAAATATTACCTATTTTTTTAATTTATTTTTTTAATAGAAATCAATAATTGAAATATATATATATATATATATATATATATATATATATATTTTAGGACCTCCCAATTTGTACAAGCTCTTATATTTTTACAAATTTTGTTGTAAAAGTTTCACATCATTATATTTTTATTTAAAGATTCTCATTTTTATTATTTTGCTCCCACAATTTTCATGGGCCTTGTCATTTTTAATCAAATTTCGATGTTAAAATTTCACATACTAAATTTTTTACAAATTAGGGTCATTTTTTTTCACCCAGGATCCATGAAATGTTAGGACAACCGACCTTAATAGTTGTGAGTGTGTACCTGTTAATTGCGAACTTGCCACTTATATTAATGAAAATAACTGAAAGGTTATAGCAACTATATATTAAGGTAGCTTAGCTTCTTGAATCAAAGTTGTTTGACAAATTTAGATGTTGAACTAGTTAAAATTTGTAAAATAATTTAAAGGGAAATATAATATTCACTTTTTTTGTTTTTATTTAATTTAATTTGATTAAAAAAATGAATGGAAAAAATATCACATGATTTATTGAATTTATTGGCAAAACTAGCATGTAGTTGAGTTTGTAATTGATAGCTACTGTATTATGAACTTAACTTGTAGCCGGTAGTTATGAAATTGGCTAAAAGTTTTCGGATCATAGCCAAAAATTTATATTTGTCACAGTAACTAGAAGTGGAGCTATTTTAAATTTATTAAACGAAAAAAGATATTTAATATTATATATTAACGCAATATTGAGATTAAATTTCACTCATTATTTTTATTATATTTATTTATAACTAATTAATTAAATAATTAGATAGTTAGATAGTTTTTTTTGGTGCTAGATAGTTAGATAGTTTGATAATCAACCAGGAGGGATGAATTTCACATGTGAGAAAATATTAAGGGAAAACCATAACTAAGATAGAGAAGTTATGTGCTTGTATTTAAAAAAATATATATATATCGAAAAAATATGAGCATGAATTTTGTTGACTGTTGGCAAACTTCGAGATTGGGTCAATTGATGTGATTTATCAATAAAAATTAAAGTACAGAGATACAATTTATTGAAATTTTTTAGAGATTAATGGGTATGGACTGACGATGTAAAATTTTTTATATCATCAGTTTATCATCCACCATTCATTTGTATTACTTTAATCTAAGTCAATCACCATAAACGGATGAATGGTGGATGATGCACTGATTGTGTAAAAAACTTTACACTATCGATGTATTACCCATTTTCTCATTTTTTAATATTTTTAAAAAATTTACTTGAAGTAATTTCCTTAAATATAGCTTTTAAAAGCATTTTCTATAATAGATACAAAAGATTTTTTTTTTTTATCAAACAACTCTATTACTTTATTACGGGGAATTTCTAAATGCACTCATGTAACATCCATTAATTTATGATTTTTGTTATGAACTTTTTAAAATATTTTTTTTCACACACTCAACTTTTACCTTTTTTTTTTTTTTTTCTCTTCTCACTTTGACGTGACACAGCCAAAATATATGCCGCCCCCTCCACCCCACCACTGCTCCAGTGCTCCTACGACCCCTTGCCCCTATATCTACGTGTCTTAGGGCTATATGGAACATTTATTTCAAGGAATTACTTTCATCAAACCTAATTTTAGTTTGTTGTTATGCAATTTTATATTGTATTAGTGATATTTTGTCACCTAACATATCATTGTTAAGTCATTATTTGAAAAATCAAAATTACATGTTAAGTGACAAAGTATTATTAGTTCAATATAAAATTACATAGCAACAATCCAAAATTAGGTTTCATACTAAAAATATTCTTATTTTAATACTCGTGATTGATTATATATACAAACAAATTTTTTTTTATCCGTATTCCTTGCGGAATTACCGGTATCCCCAAGAGCACCCTTAATACCAGGGAGTCATTGAAATTAATCCGGAGCGAGCTGCGTGGCTAGCTCTCCCAGCGAAATGTTTTTAGTGAGAATCGAATACGAGATTACTAGCACTCGTGTCCCATTTCCCAAGATGTCAGTTGGGGTCTTACAGAACCAAACCCCGTTGGTTATCCAAACAAAGTTCTATGCTACGTACATTTTGAATTCTAATTAAAATCGTCATTAGATTTTAATCCTACAACTAACAGTTCATCGTCAAGGTTTGAAAATTTCTTTGGACAATGCAAACTAATAAAGAGTTACGTAGAAAATAAATAAAAGGCGCCGCGCAACCTCAACCACAACCTCAAATACAAGTTAAGGAAAGTGACAGAATATTAGTAGTCCCCCGTCTCTAATTATAAGTCCCTCTTAACATTTTTATTTTGTTCTTATTTATAAGGTCCTTTACCAACTTTCAACGAGCATTAATTATTTTTTTTCACAAACATTCTTGTTTATTTAACACTTTTTAGATTCCCAATAATATTAATAGGGGTAATTTTGAAAATATATATGAAAAGTTCACATTTTCAATACAATTAACTAAATTATTACACTTTTTTAATGGACGTGAAATCTCCCAAAAGGATTTTTTTAATGGACGGAGGTAATATTACTACTATTACTCCACATAGGAGGAGCTGAGGGAGTGGCTATGGAGTTTGTAACAGTAGATATCGAATTTCATGAGAGCATTAATTGTGAGGTGAATACGGTTTTATTATAAATAAAGGACCTAAGGTCAACTAGCTAGAACTAACATGCCAGCAGCATCAGCAACTGTCTCTGATGCACTTCTTTAATTTTTTAACAGAGTGATGAAAAAGTCAAACCACACCCACACCCACATGACACCCACATGAATAATGTAATGCCCCACGCGGAAATCTGCCAAAATAGAAGAAAACATGAACAATGGGATACAGTGATAGCATAGGCTAAATACTCTTGTTAATAATGTATAAGCATGCAGGATATAATATATGGTCCTGAATTGATTTAAAGTTCAACAGATGCACCACCACCCTGTTGACCAGTGATGACACTCTTTATATGATTTGGCAGCTAGATTGATAAATTCTTGGATATATAGCAGGACAGGCATTAACTTCTACTTAAAATTTAAGAATAAAAAATAGAAAAAAAAAAAGAGGATTTTGTGTTACCTATAGGGTGAGGAATTGAGGATAAACAATTACTAAAAGAAGTTAAATATTTTTTTTATTGCAAAGCATAATATTTAAAAAGGAAATCGTTAACTAGTTATTTAAATTCAATTATAACTAAGAATTCAAAATAAAAAATGTGTATTAAGAAAAATAAGAATTTAAATTGCTATTTACTGTACATTTTATTTTGATGTATGATTTTTTTTATTTTGTTTTTAGGACATTTGTTAATAGAATTCTATTAATCGTATTCAGATTTGGACAATATGAAATGTGATTCAAAGAGAAAATTTAACTGTGAGGGACGGTACTTTGATAGGCATAGAAATCACTTTTATGAGGATTGGCAGCAAAAATTCAAACAAGGCAGAAATGATACTCATTCAATTCTTCATTTCCTTAAATTCTTCATTGTCTTTCTAATTCCCTCCAAGTAAAGTAATGCTAGGTTTCAAGCTTTCATCGGTGACTTCGTCAAAGAGAGTGGTGCCTTCAACCCATGAATGGGGCGAACGTTGACTTTAATTCATTAGTACTAGTACTAGTAGGAATATTTTTTTTTTTTTTGGTGAAACTAGTAGGAATATTATTACATTAAACTAACTTGCGAATTACGATGCATTGCATGGCTCTCTCGCGGGCTAAAAACCTCGAACATTAAACAAGCGATGAAGATATACTCCTATATAGTACTCGATCTCTCCTGTCTAGAATATTTGAAAAGAAAAAAAAAATCACCTTTATTAGAGAAAAAGAAAATGGATAATGCACCGACATTGTATACGTCTTTTACACAATTAATGTAGCATATATCATTCATTCGTTTACGGTTGTTGACTGTTAAATTAAAGTAATACAAATGAATGATGGATGATGAACTGATGATGTAAAAAACTTTACACTGTCAGTGCATACCCGGCCCATTAATCTCTTAAAGAAATTAGTTAGTTGTATTTAATTTTCTCAAATTTATTAATGGGTATGCATTGGCAGTGTAAGGTTTTTTATACCATCGGTCCATCATCCACCATTTATTTGCTGTAAAAAAACCTTTACACTGCCGGTGGCTCGGTGCATTCTCTCTTTTTTTTAATATATATATATATATAATAAGTAAAGAGAAATGAAACCTTAAAAAATTTATAAGTATTAAATATTCACTATATATATCAAGAAAACACATCTATTTTTATATATTTATCCAAGGATACAGTAAAAAAGTTATTAAAAAAATAATTTTTTAAGGAGAAAATAATATATACACTGACAGTGTAAAGTTTTTTACACTTTCAACATATTATCCATCGTTGATTATATTGGTTAATTTTGGTTGACTTATAAGTAAAAATAATGTATATTGATAACGGATGATGCATCGACAATTTGTCAGTGTACAAATATTAAACTCTTTTTTAAATTTCGAGACCTGAATATATACACACACGATTGATTTCCTAAATCTAAAATTTGTAAAAAATGACTTATATATACTCCTTTTGTCTTATAATATTTTAAAAAATTGTAATATTTATGTTCCAAATCAAAGTTATTATAATAAATAAAAATTGCATATTATGCATTGTGGTTGATTAATTAGGACAAGATGCATTAAATTACAAGTTTAATAATTGCTTGATGTAATAGATAAAATATATATTAAAAGTATGAGTCTTGCTAACAAGTGTCTTTAGGATACTAAGGACATTTGTTAAGTTTACTACAATAAGAAAAACAATCATAAGTGCACATCATTTCATTTCTCGAAAATCCAAAAGAATGTATGTTTCAATGAATTTTACTATATTTAGCTTATTAACGAGGGCACTTGTTAGCATTTGACTAAAAGTATATCCCCCTTAATTATTTGTTTATTTTTTTAAAGATTTATTATCTTAATAGAAATATATTTATAGCGATCCTTTTGAATATTAAACGCATTTGTCTTTTTGCGTGTCACGTTTGGGTTAAATAAGGGGAACGATCTTAATTTTTATCCATAATTCTGATGTAGGGTTAGGTAACATATAGGTACGAATTCAAGGGACAATGAAATATATAATGCATAATTTAATCGGATTCTTCACCTGATCTTCTTTTTTTAAAAAAATGAAAAAAAATCAATAATCAATACTAAATTACTAATTAACAATAAGAAGAAAAAAGTACAACGAATACTTCTAGTTGAAAAAAAAAAAATACAAAATTCAAGTCTAACACATAAAATAACAGAGCTTCATTTCCCCAAAAAAAGAAAACATAGCTTTCCTACGTGAGCAAGACTAAGGAATAACTTCAGCCAAATTCGATCCCGGGAACAGATAAAACAGAGGATTAAATATAGAGTGGTATTATATATATATATATATATATTTAGAACTGACATGTGTATGTACATCCGATATTAATTCTGGATGTACATATAACATTGGTATCAAATTTAACGAAAGTATGATAGTAGACTGTGATGAGATTATTAGTAATCCACTCGAACAAAGACATACATGCCTTATTCGAGCATAACCCTAGCTTTAATTATTTTTTAATTTCGTCGTGGCCTAGAAACAACAAGAAGAATTAATCACTAAAAGGTTATAATCTATTAAAAAAAAGTAATTTATTTTATATTTCAACTTCTTTATTTTATAGTCGCTTCTCAGATTCCTAAAAACTTGAGGTGTCAGGTCAAAGGTCTCAAACTGAATTTCTAGGGAGACACATCTAACGATCTGGTTGATAGCTAGGATTAGTTTTTCACCTAGTGGGTGAGAGAATACCATGGTAAAACAAAAAAAAAGTATTAATGTATGTAGTTGTGTTATTTCTGGCTGAGGCTGTTTACATGCACCGGTGCATGCCTTTATTTCTGGGTTATTTATTTATTTTTTTAAAATTTAATCAATTAAAAAATATTCTATGTGTTTTCTTTTTTACGGATATGAAGTGATTTTTATAATTTAGATTTTTTTTTACTCTGTGTTCTTAAAAAACTGTATTGAGTAAAACTGTATTTAAAATTTACAGATTCTAATAAATCTATATACAAACTTGTGTTAAAAAATATTCTGAATAAATCTGTATTAAAAAAATTTGAAAAACAAAAAAAAATTAAATCATGCACCGATGCATGGTTTATTTCTCTATAGATGAGCATCGATACAATGCTTAGTGTCAGATACGATATGTATCCGACATGGGATACATCAATTTTGAAGAATATATAATATGATATGTTTATGATAAGTATCAAAAATATGTACAAGAAGTTTTATAAAATATACTAAACATGTCACTATTGTTCTAAAGTTTCCAAATTAAGAACATACTTATTAGATATTACTCGCTCCGGTCCTATATATAGGACATACTTAACCATATTCATCGGACCAAGAAAAGTAGTTACTTTTATGAATTCTATGAAAACATATTGTAACATTACAATTTTACCCTCTCAACTTTTCTTGAAAAATTCACTCTCATTAATGAACAACAAAAAACACATATATTTAATAAGGGCAAAAAAGAGAAAAAACAATAAATGATGCATAGAAAATACAAAATGTCTTATATATAGGACCAAAGATTGCTTCTAGAATATGTCCTATATATAAGACCGGAGCGAGTACTAAGTACAAAACGAAAAATTATATTTTGATAAGAATCCATTGACTATTGCATGCAAATCTCGTTATTTCCTTTACCATTATTAGGATTGCTTTTATAAATTAGAATAAACCTTCTTGACTAATGGAAGAAAGAAATAGAGGATTTTTTATACATATGCATTTCTTATTTTCTCTTTTATATATATTCAGTACACAAGATACTCAAATGTATCGAAATATATTTTAAAAGTATTAAAAAATATCCAGAAAATATCATATTTATAAATTATTTATTTTTAAAAATATTCATTTCTATAATTCATGGATATGTATATTTGAAATATCATATAATATCAATATTAGATATGTTTTAAATACGAATAGTAGAGGAAAATTGAAACCAACAAAGCCCAACACAGTTGATAGATAGCTGGGTTCCTTAAGCATGATGTTAGGGGTTCGATCTCTACCGTGGGTATGGAAAAGACTTTGTTGGTAGTGACAAAACTCACTTCGTTGATCTCTATACCTCGGAGGGGATTAGTCTTCGACTGTCAAGATACCCTTGGTGTATTTAAAAAAAAAGAAGAAGTAGAGGATATTAAAATTGAAGTATAAGGGCTTCATGATGAAAAAACTTATCAACTTATGCAATATTTTCTTGTCCAATTTTTAAATAGGATATTTTTCTATTATGTGTCACATGTTCAAAATATTTAAGAAAGTGAGTTCTTAAAACAAAAATAAAAATTTCCAGTCCTAAAATATAAAACAAACCACTTTCATGCAGTTGGTTTCTTAAATATTTTTAATACTTATGTATGATTGACAAGCTGATGATCAACTTTTATAATTATGTATGTCGTCACTCAAATTGTTAGGTTTGCACATTGGTCATCCCATTACCAATAGCATGGTGTTTTGAATTTTCCATCAAGAATTATAATAGAAGCATCATGAATTATAATGGAAGCAACGTATCTCATATGTCCTTAAGTAATCACTGAATCTTTTAGTTTTTTCGGTAAACAAAATATCACTGAATCTAGTATTAAAATTCTTTTTGACAATAGCATCCAAAATAGAATGATAAGTGGGACATAGGCATCTCAAGGGTGAAGTCTTATTAAAGGACTAACGATAGCCCACAATCTATCTATTATCTATATACATACACTTCAAAATACTAGAAGGTCCTCTCGATATCTTTAGTTTCCTTTAAAAAAATTATATATTCTCCTTTTATATTTTTTCTGTGCGCATAATATAGAAAAAAATTTCATCTTCTCTAGGAGAAATTATTACTTGTCCTGAACCGCCACCTCATCTATGGTCCAGGCCAATAGTAATTTGCCACAAAGGAATATAATTTTTTTTTTAAAAAAAAAAAGACTTGGTAGTTATTCTTAATAGTTACTATTATTATTTTTAAAATTTAAGCCCTGCGTCCAAGCCTTGGCGTAGGGCCCAATTTTTTTTTTAAAGAAAAAACCCTACGCCCCTGTCGAGGTGTATGGACATGTTTCGTACGTTTCGATATAGGTGTAAGAACTCGAAACGGCATTGGAAAGCTCTACATCATATCACAAGGTGTAATTAGCCAGGAGGTTGAAACTTGCAATCTAAAATAAATGCAGAAGTAAATACTACATCTTCACAAAACATGCCGCGATTAAACAAAAAGGGTCTTGCTAACAAGTGTCCTAGGCACTTGTTAAGGTTATTAGGAATGGTAAATCAATCATAAATTAGCATTAATCACTTTCTCAAAAATCCAAAAAATCACATCTTTCTATAACAATAAACCACTTTTAGTATCTTATTAACAAGAACCCTAGGGCACTTGTTAGCATTTTCCTATGTTAAAAAATAGACACTAACCATCCTATGTTTAGGGATGGGCACGGGTGCGGGCGGGCACGGGTAGTGCATACCCACTACCCTATCCGCGGGTATTTGCGGGTATTTATACGGGTAACGGGTATTTACGGGTACCCACGGGTTTTGAACTTTTATTATTTTTTCCTTTAATTTAATGATCCAAATAATGATAAAAAAGCTCACGGAATCTTCAATTATACTACACGTCAGACATACATGAACTTCCACATAATAATAGGAGAAAGGTGGCTTCAAGTATCATAGTGCATCTCTGTAGCAAATAAATGTTTGAGATGATTGCCTAGAGTCATGGTCTTATGATAATTAATTAACTCCCCACTTCCCATGATATATATATATATATAGCCGAACACTATGAAGATTTTAATCAGTATATAAATCAATAGATGTACGTCCAATTTTAATCACTACTAATAAAATATTATTTATACTAATATATATAATATTTAATAAAATATTTTTTTATTTATACGGTTACCCGCGCATAATACTCATCCCCACCCATAAGGGAATAATGCGGGTACCCGTCACGGGTATTTATGCGGGTACCCGCGAGCATAGGTATTTTGCCCATCCCTACCTATGTTCCTCGTTAGTCGTTAGACTTTCTCTTGCACATTCCCATTGTGTACTAGAAATGTCTTTCATAAAAGGAAATGTTTCGTCTTCATCATGTCAACTGATATTCATGCCTATTCATTGAAAAAATCAAGCTCTTAGTTCACACAAATAATCATACCATCATCTATAAGAAAACTAGGACTTCTGAAATTTGATGAATCAAGGAAACTGTTGGAACTGTCAATGCTAGAATACTTCTTAGTATCTTTAACATAAGGTTTTCAAATTTTACACGTAAGCCGACCCCAACATACATGTAATTTACACTATGCTAGGGTCAGCGTACACAGGTAAAAAAAAAAGGTACATTCACACATGAGCATACTGAGCAATCTGTTTCGAGATAGAAATATGGTGAACTCATAATTTTATAACAATTCTTTAAGAAATATGGTGGAGACCATCTATTTAAGAGAAAATTATATGAAAAATGTGATATTTAAATATAAATAAAGTAATTGAATAATACAAGACAGATATTATCTAATCGAATTAAAAGAGATTCTCCAGCGCCAAATAAAATCGTCTTAATCGAAAGGGATTTGAGTCCTGTAACCATGAAATCCCAAGTTTGATCCCTATATGATACATTATTTTCAGGTGTTGATCGTCTCATGGGGATCGATTTCTTTAAAAAATGAAAAGGAAAATCTACTTTCAAGAATATCAAAATTTATATATTTTATTTTATTAAATTTTTGTTTTTGATTTTAAAAATAAAGTAAAATTGGAACAAAATTCGCGCACAAATTTTTTTTATTGCTTAATCGCCTAAAAAAGAGTTTTTGGTAGAGTTCAAGAATACAAACCCCATAAATTACCCTCAAACCCCACTTTTATACAAAATTACCCATATCTATTTTTCTTCTTTTTCTTTCTTTCCCAAATTCTTTCACGCCCTATTCCACCTACCACCACCACCATCTCCGCCACCAAGCCTCACGCCATTGCTGTTGTCCCGAAATCTCCTCTCTCACGGGGCTTAGTTCTTCTCTCTTCAAGATTTAAAGGAACCCTACCCAGTTTGCAGCCTCATTCCCACTCTTCTCTCTCACATAAACCCTACCTAGTTCTCACTCGATTCTGATTTCGATTCTGAACCCTAACTCTACAACAAATAAAGACCTCTCTCTTTCTCTTTCTCTCTCTCTCAAACCCCCTACCCCCGTCCTCACCTCTACGAATCGAACCACCCCTTATCACTTCCTTCTAACCACGAATCATTGCCATGCTGCAAATTCCAATATGGATCTAAGTTCGTGATTGTTAGCTTGCGGCTAACTTATTCAAACCTTTGCCACCTTCGTGACGCCATAGCTACTACCAGAAACCGCAATTGATTCAATCCATGACCACCCACGTCGCTTCAAACCTAAGTTCATGATTAACAGGCACTGTTTCGGTTGCAGCTACCACGGACACACCGATTACATTATAGATCATTTCTAGTGGGATCTGAAAAAGGAAAATGGAGAATAGTAATTTTGGGATAATTTAAAATTTTTGATAAAAAATAGGCTTTGAGGATAAATTACGGGGTTTATAATCCTAAACTCCACCCTAATTTGAGTTGTAAGTTTGGGCCAGAAAAAGATGGAAAAAAGCCTTGAACTGTGGGAGGGTGCCTAGGTAGGCTTGCAAAAGTAACAGGCTGAAAGAGGCTACCATTTTGTCCGCTAAACTAAGTTTTTGGGGAGACGATTTTGATGAATAGTTTGCTCTTAGCCATTACCTGGTGCCAATTATGCTCGGATTTAATCCCTATTGTTATCATAATGGAGTAATACGGTTTTATAATTTCTGCAACTATATCACAATCATCCGCAATTATGATAGTAATAGACTGATTACAACCATAATTTAAAATCATAAGTTCATAATAACTAATATAAAAGCAAAGAGGTCGAAGCTAGCGCTGTCTAATGGCTTCAATTATGGAGACATAGAAGCCACCTCAACAAACTGACAAGACACTCATAGATAAACATTATTTCTACATACATGCATGAACACAAGTATAACAACAAGCCCGGACTACTAATTTTAAAAAAAAAAAAAAAGTGACTCAATTCTTGCCGGGGAACCCATGTTCCTGAAGTTTAGTGAGTGCCTTCTCCAGCTGACTCCACTTCTGCTCCAATGTCCCAATATACCCAATCGACATCCTCACTAGGCCTGGTGAGATTCCAGCTAGTGCCATTTCCTCAGGCTTCAACTCACTACTAGTGCTACTTCCAGAGCAAGACATAAGGGTCTCATAATAGCCCAAGCTAACAGCCATGAAACCAAATTGCCCATAGTTTTGCAAGTGGTTCATCAACCAATTAGCCCTCTCCTCAGTCTCCATGTCAATGCAGAGAAGCCCACCAAACCCATAATCCTTGTTGATCATGGACTTCAACAACTCATGCTGTGGATGGTCTTCAAGGCCCGGGTAGATAACCTTGAAGCCCAAGGCTTTGAGCCTTGTTGCAAAGGTCAATGCACGGTGGCAATGTTCCTTCATTCTTATGGCCAAGTGGGGGATTCTCTCAGAGAGTTCAAATGCTACCTTGGCATTCATTGTTGGGCCTAACAGCATTAAGGCCCCTTGATGAAGGTCCATCATTGAATTCACTAGGCTTGCAGGCCCGCACACAGCACCTGAAAATTCAATTATTATATTATAGGGTTATGAAGTTCCTTAACCGGTCCCACACAAAAGGCTGATAAGAAAGTAACACGAACACGTGGAGCATGTGAGGGAACCAAAAGACAAATGACTATTCACGTGATAATACTAATTGGGAAATTTCGCGAGCACATGTGAGTAGTACTAGTAATAGCGTCGTGTTGTGTGACTAGTCCTTGTAATATCATTGTTCAGTGAAGGAAATTGATCCTGACACACGGAATTTTATATTTATATGATAATATTATATAGTAGTAATTATTTATGTTTAATATAATTTTAATCTACTATACTTATATAAAAACATCCATTTTCGAGGCACCACGTTTGTCGGAGAAATTTTCGAGGCACCAGATTTGTTCGCTTAAGGAATGTTCACACTAGAGCATTTGTAGGTAGATAACATCGTCTTTGATGAAAATTTTAATTTAAAATTAAATAAATTATCTGTCCAAAATTAATATTTAAAATTGAATAAATTATCTATATGTGGAATATGTGGAATCATTATCCTCATTTTGTTAAAAAAAAATCATTATCTGATAAACTCAAAGAGATGATGTTTGAGTTCATGATAAACCCAAATATCTTCTTAGTATATATCTACTATACTTATATAAAAAGATCCCTCTTCGAGACATCATGTTTGTCCGCTTAAGGAATACTCGCACTAGAGCGTTTGTAGGTAAATAACATTATCTCTAATCAAAATTATAGTTTGAAATTAAATAAATTATCTATATGTGAAATCATTATTCTTACTTATCAAAAATTAAATAAATAATTCAAATTTTAATTCAAATTTATTTAATCTTATCTGTGAAATCATTGTTATCCTTAATTTTAAAATTTATTTAATCTTATATGTGAAATCATTATCCTTAATTTCTTTTCCAAATCATTATATATAGTATGTAATATGCATTGGATGACTCCTCAACAATATTTTAGCATTTATGTGAATTGGCTTACAAACTTATAGATATTCAGGTAAACAGCAATCTCACAATTATATTCGTATTCAATTTTGTTTTTTATTTTTTCGTCATTAAATTTTTATAATTCTAATATTTCTCGCTCATTTTAATGTATATTATTTGATTATTCTTAAGTTTCTCTCTAATTACTTACTTTAATTCAGCAATTTGTGTGTAGCATTGATCAAAATGTGGTTTGTTCAAAATTTTGATCTAGGTGTAACCAATTGTGTTGTAAGGGAGTGGAGAAAAACGAGTGGAGGAGTCCATCCCGACAAAGTAAATAATTTGTTTTCTTAGTGATTGATTCTTCAATTGCGGGTGATGAGTGCATCAAAATCTAATGTTGCATTGTTTCGGGGTGTCTACCATAAACTACTAAGAAAGATGATAGCGTGTGACAGTGGCCGATATACCCAATCCTACCGTTTCATCTTCTTGAGAGATTCAAGCTTTAATGTAAGAAGACTTTATTTATGACCATTGTGGCACTATAATAATATTTTATTTTTCTTCTATAATATATTTTGTCTATTGTAATAGATAAAAATCATTCTATATAAAAATATGATTTGATTTTATGCTTGATGTACATATATTTTTGTTTTTTATTGCGACAAGAGAATTAAAACTATTAATAACAAGCCAAATGTAATCATCCTATATGATAATAGGATTTGATTTTCCTTCTATAATATATTTTGTCTATTGTAATAGATAAAAATCATCCTATATAAAAATAGGATTTGATTTTATGCTTGATGTAAATATTTTTTGTTTTTTATTGTGACAAGAAAATTAAAACTATTAATAACAAACCAAATGTTTTTAAAAATATTATCTTTCTATTTTTTTCTCATATGATATGAACCATTAGTATGAGATCAATTAATAATTTTAAATATTAGTTGCGAAAAAAACTAAAAATTACGTTGATAAACTAAATTTATGTTTAGTCACTCACACCACTATTAAGATTTATATTATTAATTCTTTTCTATATTCTGTTGTTGATTTTTATATTAATTTTTGTTTATATTGTTGAGTTCCATAAAAAAAGTTTTTCTCATATGCATAATCTTTTATTCCTAAGCTCCAATGACAAGTACCTAATTGCTCACTAATAGATGACATCATCTTTGCAGAAAAATTTAAATCAAAATTATTAGAACGATAATAATAAATTTTTTTAGGATTCTATCTTATTATTAACTTGAGATAAGATAATCAATGAAAAATATAAAAATATTTAATTATGATTAATAAGAATAAATATGATAATCATATTTAAAAAGAAAACTGCTCTATCCATCACATAAATATAAGATTTATCTCATAATATCATCAAACAAAAAAGATCATAATGTTTAATTCTGATTTAATTTTGATTTATCATAATAAAGTCGATAATCGTATATAAAAATGTCAATTTATCCATAAAATAAATAAGGAATGTGTGAGATAAAAAGTGTTACATTTTTATTTATATGAGGAAGTACAAAATTTATCAACAACATCATCTAGATTAATTTTTAATTTTTTTTAAATGAAGGGTTTGGTTTGAACGTCTACCTTTTTATATAATTATTTTTGGTTGTTGTTTAATAACAATCTTTACTTTATAATACAAATAATAATAATGATCTTTGATTTAAAATATTTAATATAAAAAATTAAAATATCAACAACCCGTGCATTGCACGGGATAAGAGCTAGTTTTAAATATATTTGCCGAAAATGAGATATTAAATAATTTTAAAGGTCATTTAGGTGAAGGGCATTCTTTAACAAAATGCCGTAATAAAAAGGGAACACCCCCTCTACAATTTTACTCAACTTTTTTTAAAAAATAAATATAAACAGTAATAAATATTAGTAATAATAAGCAAATGCTAGCAAATAAGATACAGATTAATAAGTTAAATAAAAATTAAAAGCTGTTAAAAACGCATGTTTTTATATTCTCAAGATACAAAATAATAGAATACATACTAGCAAGTATTCTTCGAAAATTTAATATTTATTATAAAGGTATATAATAATTTTATAAAAAGGAGTGCGGACGTATCAACTGGGGATTGCTCATGTTAAATTTCTTTGGGATTATTCAATTAAAATAAGAACACATCTCAATTAAACGTGGGCATGCATGCACCTAAACCCAATCCAATTGATCCAAACGCATAAAGTCTCGAATCATTGTCCCTATTATTAATAATAATAATAATAATTAATTGGGTTACTATATCATATTTATAAATCATATTTAACTAAAATTCATGATCAAAATGAGAACAAAATTTTTGTTTTAAAAAAATCTATTAATTTTATATTTTTTTGGCTTTTTACTTGTATTACTTTTTTTTTAGGAATTACTAATAACAAATTTAGTTAATTACTAGAATACTTATTTGAAAATATCAGTTTAGGAAAAAAAATCACTTAAAAATATATAAAATAACTAATATATAAGCAAGAAACAGTTGTTTTAACTTTTACTCCCTCCGCTCCTTTTTATCTGTCATATTTCAAAAAAAAAAAACACGCCCCTTAAGAAAATTAATCATTACTTAGATTTTCAATACATTAATTATGTTTTTTCCCACTATACCCTTTCTCTTTCTATAATCATTAATTTTTCTCCACTACTTACGTAAACCAAGACTTATTAAATAGGGGCAAACATGGAAAATAGCATTTATTACACTCTTGAATTTCTCAATATGACAGATAAAAAGAAACAAAATAACTCTCAAAAAACGACATTTAAAAAGGAACGGAGGGAGTAACATATGACTTAGGTACACAAAGGAAGGGAGTAATATTTTTGACATTTTTGCACATTTAAAGTTGACGAATGTTTAATGGATTGAGAATTATTTAGTATTTAAAAATATAATATATATTTTTTTAAGGGAATAATATATAATATATATTTAATAAATTAAAAATTAAAAAACCATAATTTCGAATACAAATTTTAATTTTAGTATCATGAAATAGCCGTTCGTTTAGGTTAATCAAAATAATGATACTAAATTTTTAGTTGTACACTAAGATCTACCGTGAAATTCTCTGTTCATCCATATATTTTTAATCATTTTACTTTATGTCATATATTATGTATTTTTATTATTCTAATATTTATTTATATTTCTTCTTTTAAGTATTTGTCTAATATATTATGTATTTTTAAGTATGTTCTCTTTTTCACTATTTATATAATCTTCATTACTTATTCTCTCTAATATTTAAAAAAAGTAGTATAATTAAAATATATTCGCTCCGGTCCTTAATATAAGAACCCTTATAATAAGGTCAGGAGGGAGCATCAAATTCTTACATCATTTTTTTCTTTTTTTAATTTATGTGCAATAGCTAAAAAATTATTCCCTCCGCTCAACGAAAATTAAAAAAGACATACATATTCCCTCCATTTTTTACGTCATCTTTGTAAAATGGAGGAAGCATAACTCATGTGAATGACGGAGTATTAATAGTCTCTTCCATCTCTAATATAAGATAAACAAGACATACTTGAAAAAATTAATCAACTTTTTATTCATTCTCAATATAATTATTCTTACAATATTCATGAAAAATAATGATTTCGTTTAATTTTTGTTTCATCCTTAAAATAACTATATTTTTTAATGAATTTGATAAAATTATATACAGTCAACTATTTTTTTTTATATATTTTGACTGTTATGTACTAGTATTTAGTATGATTTCTTAAAATATAAAATAGTAGTACTTTATATATACTACAACGATATTCCTTTTTTGGTTTAAATTACAAAAATATTCTATTCTAATTTTTAAAGGAATTTTTTCTTAAAGGAAGAAAGTAAATAAAATATAATAATAATAATAAAAAACACGAGAAAACAAACCTGCAATAATGTCTGCTCCACCGCTGATGAACTTGGTGATACTATGAACCACCACATCAGCACCAAGCCTCGCCGGAGAAATAATCATCGGAGCAAAAGTATTATCCACCACCACCGTCACCCCTTTCTTATGCGCCACCCTGCACAGCTCCGGTATATTCGCCACCGCCAACGTCGGGTTCGCAATAGACTCAAAGTACAACACCTTCGTCTTCCCTTCCACCAAAGCCTCTTCCACCATCTCCAGATCCATCACATCAACAAACGTCGTCGTTATGTTACACGCCCTAGGCAGAAAGTGACTCAGCAGCGCGTGTGTCCCACCGTACACCCTTCTAGAAGCCACCACGTGTCCCCCGCTGCTGACAAGCTGCAGCATCACGGCCGAGATGGCGGACATTCCGGAGGCGGTGCAGTACGCCGCCTCCGTCCCCTCCATCGCTGCCATGAGCCTGCTCAGGTTCAGCACCGTCGGATTGAAGTGGCGGCTGTAGATAAAGAAATCACGGTCGGGACCTAACTCACCGGTGAACATCCGCCGCATGGTTTCCGGCTCCATCACCGTGAAAGTTGCCGATGCCTCGATCGACATGTTGACTCCTCCGTGCTCACCGAACTCGTGCCGCGCGCTCGCTAATGCCGCGGCGGGGTCGCTATGGAGGATTGGATTGGATAGCATGGTTTTCTTAGCGTCGCCGTTGCCGTTGTCCATATCATCGGAATGGCTACGCTTCTTGCCGGAGAAAGCAACGATATCAGCCATGTTGCGATGAAGAGAGGAGTGAAGAGAACGGAGAAGGTTTAGCTACTTCTCTCGTAACCGTTCTTGAAATATGTATTTTTTTTTTTTTTTCTTTTTGTTGCAGTGAGTTTTGATTAGTATGATATGATTGAAGAAACGAAATTGAAATGGTGTATTTATAGTAGTGCGAGGAGGGATGGGTTTAGTTTAGGTTGAGGCTTAATCTTCAGCCTTCCTTCCTAATCTCTTGGCTTTATCGAACACATCATCATTACATACGTTATCTAAAGTTTCCGTTTCTCTTTGTTTCTTTTTTTCTTGGCCGGATCGGCACGTGTCAAATCATGGCAGATGAGTTTTTTAATATAAATTTTTTGCATTCACAAGAAATCGAATTAAATATCTTTTTAAGGAAGATCTAGTCACTTACAGCTCGTCCCAACACATGTTCGTCACTTTGTTTCTTTTTATTTTCTTATTTCTCGGTCCTTAATATAAGTCTTTATAGTCGAATTGTACACGAATTAATCAAATTAGTTAATATTATTAATTTTTATGGTATTTAATATATTTTTTATAATTAATTTGTATTAGTATGTTTTAATTCTAATTATAAAAAACATAGAATAAATAAGAGCATTTTTGATATTTTAATTCTAATTCTAAAACATATTAGAAAAATAAAAGTAATTAAATATTATTAAAAATTGAATAAAAATTTATAAAAAAAAAGACCAAAATATTTTTATTATCTAATTTTTATATTCAGTAACTAGGGAGTGAGATGGAATGGAGTAATACACAGAGACCAATACATATGAAGCTGATTGAGTGATTGTTATAGTTGCGATTAAAGAGCAAATCTAGACAAACCAAAAAAAAAAAAAAAAAAGGAGCAAATCTAGATAAGATCAGTTGGAGTGATAAGATAAAATATCCACTCACACTCACTTAACGTGTTTTAACTTTTTAAATCTTCAAGTTTTTTTTTTTTTTAAAGAGTGATATAATTTTATTTTATTTTATTGTTAAAGTAAATTTTTTTGCCAACAAAGCAAACATATATGAGGGGTTCAATCCTTGCTGTGAGGTTCAATCCTTGCTGTGGGCTGTGGTCATGAAAAATGCTTTGTTAATAGAGACATGAAAAGACTTTGTTAATAGAGGCAAATTATACTTCGCTATTATATTCTCTACATCTTAGAGAAGATTAATCTTCGGCTCTTTTTTTTTTTTTGCCAAATCTTCATCTTAAATGTATGGCTTATCAAAAATTCTACATATAGAAAGTACATTAAACCCATTTATTTATCTATGAAAAGAAACCCATGTAATCCATTTCATCTTTATTATTATAAGAAAAATAATCAAAATGATATTTATTAAATAAATTAGTTAAATATATTTAATCTTTTCAAATTTATAAAATACATAGCTACTTCATAAAAGTTGTATTTAGGATGAAACAAAGATTAAATGAACTCACCATTTTATATAAATATTTTTGAAATAATTGTATTTAAACAAAAAAAATATATAACTTTTTTTTATATTTCAAACCAAGACAAGTATATCTTATTTTTCTTCTTAGAAAGAAAATCCCCATACATTGCAGTAATAATGTTTGTCATTCCATCTCAATTTTTTTTTTTAAAAAAAAATGAGTGATCTAGTCGTAGTTAAATTTTTTTATACCGTTAAAGTAGATTTTATTTAACTAAATCATTGCCATCACGATAGCCAATTATGTCTAAATAATAAATATACTTCCATAATGTAATAATTTATTTAGAAAAATGATAACTCCTTCTATACGAAGTTAGATTACAAATCCTTCTTTCATAATGCAATTTTGCTTATCAATAATTGATTTATAAGTGATAAATTTAACTTTTTATATCAGTGTTATCATTTGTATATTGATTTAGATGAAAATCATTACTCATCTATAATGTTTTTTAGTTGCATAAGAAAAAAAATAAGGGAGAGAAAAGTATGAGAGAAAGAAAAAGAAAAAAAATAGTAGGTTTTGTCGTTTGGTTTGAGAGGAAAAAAAGATAGAAAATGATAAAGTAGAAAAGTTGAGTATTTTTATTCTTTGTTTGGTTAAATACAAAACTGAGAAAAGAGTAATTAATAAAGTTATCCAAAAACAACTATATCCTGGTATATAATAAAAAAAACTGAAATTTTATATTATTTAACTGTTAGATTCAGTGAGAATATTTTGATAATGACAAAGGTTTTGAATAAGCTACAAATGTTTTGATCAAGCTCAAGGCATGAAGAAGTTCGACAAACAAACAACAATCAACAATGATGAAGAGAGAGCAAGCTCATGAAGATTCATTTGTGTATTTTATTGTAATATTCTTAGTCTGAGTCTTTTAGTTTGATGAATTTGGGTAGAGTCATTAGAGGGTAGTGAATCTCTATCAAGTGCATGATTAATTATATTATAATTTGAGTATTCACTCAACCTAAAATCAATAGGTGGCTTAAAGGTTTGAAAGAAAATATTTAGTTTTGAGAAAACAAGTTTTTAGAAGTGTTTTACAGTGGCTAATCGATTAATGGGTTGAGCTAATCGATTAACACACATGTTACAATGGTTAATCGATTAAGGCAATGAGTTAATCGATTAACACATGTAGAACTGGTTTTTAAAATACGTTTTTCACTTCTCAAAATTAGTTTTTAAGGTTCCTAACTTTTGGGTATTCTATATAAACCTTTTCCTAATCATTGTGATTATTGAACATCATTTTCATATCAATTTTACAAAGATCAAAGCCACACTATTCTCTCTCACTTTCTAAAAGATCAAAACTTTCATTTTCATATTCTTTGATCAAGAATCTTTGAATCTCACATGTTGATATTTTCATAGTTCTTGAAAGAGATTCATAGGATTGTTACTGTTTTCAATTTGGTTGTAATCATTACAAAGAAGACAAGCTATCTACAACAAAGGAAGACTTGGTGGTTGTTCATCAAGCAAAATCGTCTTGGAAGTCTTGTTGTGTTAACAAGCAATTGGACGTCTTGTTGTGAGGAATCGACAAGCAAATTGGAAGACTTGTTGTGGGGTTATCAACAAGCAAGGGAAGGTTAGATTAGATTTCAATAGGGTTGCAAGACAAGAGTGTGGTATCTCTTGGAGGCTATCAAGAAGGGAGTCTTGAGAGGCATTTGCTTGTAATTTGAGAAACTCTAATTCCTTTAGTGAAGAATCTCTCTTGATTGAAGAGGGAACTGGATGTAGCTCACAGTGGTTATGAGTGAACCTGGATAAATCACTGTGCAGTATCTCTATTCCCTTATCTCTTACATTCTTGTAATTTCATATTGTTCTTGGTTGAAAACCTAGAAAAGATTGATTTTCATAATTGAATGAATTAAACTTTTAATTGTGCAAATTGATTTTGGGAAAATCATTTTCATAACCTAGGTAATCAATAAGAATATTGGTGTTAATCAATTCTCCTTTATCTCTGATCTTATGTGTTAATTGATTGATTTTTCGTATTTGATTGAAAAGTGATTTTTCAGTTTTAACAGTGATTAATCGATTAACTGAAGCATTAATCGATTAACCAAAAGCAAGCTTTCAGGCACTACTCGATTAACTGATCTGATTAATCGATTAACTCAAAGTTTTACAAAAGATTAATCGATTAATTGAAAGCTTAATCGATTAAGAGCTGAAACATTTTGTAAAAATCATTTTTTTTAATTGTTTTGATTTGTTTCTTTCGAAAATCTTTCAAGGTTTCTCTAACACCCATTCAACCCCCCTTCTAGGTGTTCTCCTACGGTTCCTTAGTTATTTCACCCACCGATTGTAGTTTTTACATTAACATGTTAAATTTATAAATTTTTTAACCAATAAGACGTATCTTGGAATATGATCAAATTAATATTTTTGTTTCGTATAAATTTTTTATATAACATTTTTTAAAAGGCAATATATGCTATAAGAATATATAATACTTCTTTTTTACTAATTAGAATGTTAACTAACAACTTATAGTAAAGATTAATAAATAAAACAAATAATACTAAAAATGTTACGTTAGGATAAATAGTTAATGAATATGAATGAAAAAATGCATAACAAAAATGATGGGAGACAAATAAAAGAAAGACATTTTTGTCAATAACATAAAAGTTATTCTTTTATCTCCATTCATTTTCCACTTTTGAAGATAAAACTTTTTTGGGTTCCACATTTATTTTTCTCTTCTATCTATTTTCTCTCTTGAACCAAATAAAAGAAAATCTCTAAAATCTCTTCTTTCATTCTATTTTCACCAATTTTTCACTCAACCAAACAATGCAATAATCAGTGTATATTGTGCAAAATTTATCATTACCAATGTATAAATGGTAGGTTGAAATATTTAATTTTAAAGTCTAATTTAGGATATAAATTGTTATTACATTGGCTCATGACTCATCTCAACCATTTAAAACTTATTTTTTTAATTAAAAAATATATAAAATGAATAATGATGAATTATGGTAATGTAATCAATTTTACAAGTCTATTTAAAGGCATTTAATTTCATTGAAAACTAAAAAAAAGAGTAATCGGCCAAATTTAGTGACTCATAACAAATATAAAATTCTCATATTTTATTATTAGTAAAGATCAATGGTACGTACCAATGTGGGGTTGGTCAAGTGGTAGTTCACTTGGTCCCTTAACCAATTGGTCACGAGTTCGAGCCTTGGGTATAGAGCAACCCTCGTTGGGAGACCCCTAACGCTTAGTGCGAGCTCAGTTGGGTCGAACCGGATGAGTCGGATTCTGGATAAATCAGATCCGGGTATCGGTTGGTGTACACCAAAAAAATCAATGGTACGTAATGGGACATATGAGACATTAATATCGGATATTCACAAGGACATAAAAAAAATGCATGATATTATTCTGGCAAACTCGCTACCTCCAAGGCTCCAATAGTTTCATCAAGTAAATATGTCAATAAATTAAATTTTCTTAGTAGAACATATTATACCAATATGCTTCTCAGACTTTCCTAAAATAGCACTCAAAGCAGAGATTTTTTTTTATGTGCTAATAGAATTCTCAACAAATATAAGTACTATTTGACCACAAATGATTATTATCATCAAATATTTCACAATAAGCCATTTATATATATAGACACGCATATGCTCTTAAAATTAAACATACAACGCAATAATTCTAATCGCAAAATAATTTATCTTTCATATGAAACTAAAATAACAGCTCTAGTATTATTGTTAATAAATTAATCATATCCCTTTTCTTAGTCTGTTACCAACCTTTGCACATGCCATTGTTGATTTGACTGTAGCCATAGATTCCTGGTAATAAACAAACATTAACGTGAATTAGCGAACATGCATTATAACATATGTGATATATATAAGTCAAATACGAACGACGAAGGAAATTTTAGTTGTAGAGACGACACATACATAAATATTTAATATTAAAAATATTATATATTTTTCTAAAAAAAATATTCATAGTATAAGTAAAAATACACTTAATTAACTCTTGACCTTATTTCAAAATTATATGATAATAACATTGTCACATATTCACATAATAATTTTTTTTCTAAATTAATACATATTTTTATCATTCTTATCTTTAAGTTGGCATTCTTCATTAGTAATTTATTTATATACTAGAATAATTTTATATAATAATTTAAAAATAAAATTTAGGAGCCAAAACTTGAGGCAAAATATATAATGAATATTTTTTAGGCTCAAGATTAAATATGGCTACCAGCTTAATTTGTGGTAGATACAATAATTAGATCCCAATGTCTCACGTGTTTAAATTTTTTATTTAAAATTTTTAAAAATTAGACACAAAAAATTGGACAACTTGGAGTTAAACTAATGCTACCATGCACAACAAGAGTAATGCCTAACCACCAAGCTATAAAGCTTTTCATAATGGTTTTTGCCTCGTGTAGTATATAAGATAAGTATATATTAAAAAAATAAAAAACTCGTGGCGGCTATAACCACCATTAACACCTACGTGGCTACGTGAGTGGAAAGCCAATAAACATAAATTTGGTTGCATGAAGAAAATAAAATGAGATTAATAGGTATATATTAACGGTGTAGAGTTTTTTACATCATCAGTCTATTATTCATCATTCAGTTGTATTACTTTAATTTAAAAGTTAATGACCATAAATGAATGAATGGTAGATAATACAATGATGGTGTAAAAAACATTTACGCTGTCAGTGCATTTTCCATTTTCTCAATAAAATACGTGTTTATATGGTGCAAACATTTCACATTTCTACCAGCACTTTAATACTCTTTTCATCTTATAAATTATGTTATTTTATGTATTGTATATGGATTAAGAAATAAATAAATAATATAAGAATTTAATATATTTTAACTAAATTATTCTCATTTAATAATATTTCATCCGTCTCTTATTATAAGTCACTTTTACATACTTTACATTGATTAAGAAAAATAATTAAAAGTAACTAATACTCTCAATTAATATATATATATATATATATATATATACACACACACTTACTTTCCAAATTTGCTTCTATTTAAACTTTGTTCATTCATATTTCCTACTTTAATTCTACCACCTAATTTAGTCAATCAAATTTAATTAGGAAATTGAAAAGTTTCTTTTATTACACAAAGACAAACTCATTAGAATATAGAATAATATAAAGTGAAATTATAAGATGCATATTTGAAATAAATTTTTAATGCTACCTACATATTTTAAAACAACTTATAAAAAGAGACAAAAATTATCAAAATGATGTCTTATAATAAGTGAAAGAGAGAATAGGACAGAGAGTAATGGTAAAGGTATAAAGATTTTATTGAAGAGATGAAAAAATGGGCGGTGGAAAAAAATGTTGTAATAAACAAAAGTATGATTGAAAAAAATATAAATAAATATTGGATTTCTAAAACTACATTACTTATAAAACAAAGTAAAATGGATAAATAAAAACTACCTCTGTCTCTGTATATAAGACCTATATGGAATATTTCACGTCCATTAATAAAATTGATTAACTTAGCTAATGACATTAAAAATGTTAATATTTGATATGTATTTTCAAAATTACCCCTATTAATATTATTGGAAATCTAAAAAGCGTTAAATAATTTGTGGACACAAAAGTACATTGCAATGAGACCTACGTAAGCAGGGACAGCTAATTCCACTGCACCACAAAGGAGTTTTAACAACACATAATTTACAGCACTTATGTGAAAAATGCTGTAAATAAATCGTTAGTGCATAGGTTATGAATAAGGATTGTATTTTCAACAGCATTTGTTCAAGTGAATGTTGTATAATGCCTTTGAAAAAATTGTATCACTTAGTTAACAACATTTCTTTAGACAAGTGTTGTTGAATGAATGGTGCAAAATTGGCCACCCGCGGGCAAATAAGCTTTCACGCTGTTTTTTTTTGTGTTTTTAATTTTTTTTAATATTATATTATTTTTTAATAAAAAAAACCCTTAAGTCCTTTGGTTTCCCTTCCCTTCACAAAGAAGCTTCCCTTCTCTTCTCTTACGGTGACCACCACACTCACACTCCGTCATCAGCTACGCACGGTCCACCGTCATCAGCCATGCCCCACACATCGTCAACCACCTTCCTCAACCACGCACGATCACACGCTCAACCACACTTCTCTTCTTTCTCGCATATAAGCGCTGTAAACTGTGCATATCAGCTTAGCGAACACGAGCTTTCTACAGCATTTGTGAAGCGTCGTTGTTTCTGGTACCACTTTCTACTGCACTGGATTCAACCGCACTTCACAAATGCTGTTACTTGTTGTTTTCAAACGTTGTTGTTTCACTTTTCTATTGTAGTGTTCGTTCGAAGAGATGCAATACATGGGAAACGAGTTCTTATCCGGTTAATTGCACGGGTGGTTAATATTTTGAATTTTTTATATTAAATACTTTAAAATAAATATTATTATTTTTATTTTTTATCATAAAGTAAAGATTATTATTAAACAATAGCCAAAAATGATTATACAAAAAGAAATGGATTCAAATTGAACCCTACGTACTTAAATAAAAATTAATCTAAATGATCTTGTTAATAAATTTTTGTACTTTCTCGTATGAATAAAAAATAACACTTTTTATCTGAAATATTTCTTTTTTTTTTTGTGTGTGTGTGAACCAATGATATCCCCGGAATATAGTCAGAGACTAATCTCTTTCGAGACAGAGAGAGATCACCAAAGTGAGTACAACCTCTCCAAACAAAGTATTTTCCATACCTATGACAGTAGTCAAACATCTGACATCATGCTTAAGAAACTCAACTATCTACCAACTATGTAGGGCTTTGTTGGTGAGTTATTCCTTCTTTATTTATAGATAAATTAACATTTTTATATGATAACGCAATCAAAAAAGGATTTTAGATTTTGGGAAGGAAATTGAAATTTCTATTACAGTAAAAAAATTAAAATTATAATATCTTGATTGAGGATAATGATTTGGAAACTTTGAATAATATTGCAAGAAAAATTTCCAAGGATTATTTTATGACTAATAATGAATGATGTTTTAGGAAAGTTAATATTTAATAGTGTAAAATAATTAGCTTTTCCTTATATTCTAGTGTAATATATATGACTTTTTGTGCGAACATGCATGTCTTATTACAATCATGAGAAAATTTATATTGATCGACAAACGTGAGTTTTTTTTTTAATTATCACATACTATTGTTTTTTATTCTAATGATTTTTATGGGTAAATGAATTCGAATTGTTTAAATTTTTTAAGAATAAAGATAAAAATTTAGAATCATTGATTCATCTATTCATTTATTATGATGATAATAATAATAATAATAATTTATAATTATAACGGTATAATATAATAATTATAATATAAATTTTGGAATAATAAAAAAGTATAAATAATAATTGATTAGATTAATTTTTCTTTTTAATTGATTAAATCATATAAAAACTTATATAAACTCTAATCAATACTTTTAATAAAATAACTAAACACAATATGTGAGTTCTTATGAATTTATATCTAGAAACATAAAATAAATGATTTTTTCTTTAATTTGTGCAATATTCATATATGGGGGCAATCAGAGCATCTACTAGTCAACCCGCATTATCTACTCGCTAGTATAGGATGCATTGAAAATCGAAAAAGATAATTATAGTATTCGTATATCATCCTATATAATTTTTGTATAATTGTTTTATTATGAAGGACACATGTGGTTCATGGAATGTAATTTATAAAAGTTTTCACCGTGCGAGATATTTTAGCTAAAATGTTAACAATTTTCTTTTCATCCTTTAACATAAGGCAATAAACAAATTAAAAGAAGAAAAATTATAGTAATGAGCATAAGACACTTTCTTTTTTATTGCTGCTCAGATATCGATTGAAGTAATAAATTAAAAAATGTTACTATATATATGAGAAACTCCTCGCTCGCTATTCTCAATAGATATTAGAATTCTATCACCACTAATACTCCGAAAAGCCATAGAAGAGAACACATTCCCTTTAGCAGAACTGGGAACCAAGGAAGCATTCGGCAATGCCTTAGCATGAGCAAGTCATTATCCTTCATGGAGGAAGACAATTTTGGCCATTTAATCTCCCTTATCACCACACTCTGAATGATAGCAGGTGGAAAAAAAAAACACTCACATCTATATATAATAATTTGAAAAACTATGATATCAAATTTTAATATATTTGTTGGGGATAATAATTATTTACATGCAATCGCTCTCGTGGCTTAAAAACTTCAACAACAAACACGATGACTCGAGAAGACGCTCTTTATATAAAGATAGTAGATTATTAGTTGATCTCGGACCAATGGTTTAGGATGTAGAATCAAGTCTCCAATGAGGTGGATTTATTTTGATGATGACAATATAATTAGATCATGAATTTAAAGGAAGAATTCAAGCTCACCAAGTCAAGAAGATCAAGTACATCAAATTAGCTAGTCACTCTCTCTTTTAATTTTTAATTGTAATTTTATTTCTTTAATTGAGAGTGGGTAGCTTAGGAAGTAATCTCATCCTAGGATAAATAATTTTAATGCATGAAAAAGGTTGGGATCACATAAAATTATTCCTTGAGAAGAGAATTGAAATTAATCGTTGAAAAACTTAATTTTTATCATCTCTGGGCAAAAGACTCGAGTAGTCTGAAAATTACTCGAGTAACAAAACACTCGAGTAATCTGAAAATCACTCGAGTATCAAAAGACTCGAGTAGTTTCTAAAAGACTCGAGTATTTTAGCCTCAAATCAGAGATTTGACCGTTAGTTCAGTACATGGGCATTTTTATTGAAAGATGGGCAAAAGACTCGAGTAGTGTCAAAAATACTCGAGTATTTTGGTTCTGACAGCAAATTTTTAACCGTTGGAAGAGGGCAAAAATGGGAAAAAAAATTTGTCTCACTCTCTCATTCCCTCTTCCATATATCAGAATTGAATGCCTTTGAACTAACTAACAAGAACATAAAAGAATATTGAGCTAAAAATTCTCTTTGCTTATTCTCTCTCTCAAGTGATAAATTCTCTAACTCAATCTATTCATTCATCATTATTATTTTGTCCAAAGAGTTAGAGATTGTGCTTTATTGTTGTGGAAATCATTTGTTGGATTTCTCCACATACACATACACTTCTTGTTCCAAAAATCTTGGTGAGGTATCCAAGTACTTAGTGAGGTATCCAAGTTCTCAAGTCTTGAGAGGTTCTCAAGCAAAGTCTAAGAGGTTCTTAGCTTGGTGGAGCTCTTGAAGGTTTCAAGGAGCTTGAAGAAGAAGGAGTCTTCATCACCAAACTTCAAATTGGGGTAGAAATTCAAGAGTTTGGTACACTCTTGGAAGGGTTAGGTTGAGTGAGGAATCTCAATACCCTTTGTAATATTTCTAACAATTTGATTTTAGTAGACACTCCTAAGGTTCTTAGGGGGACTGGACTAGCTCTCTAAATAGAGAGTGAACCAGTATAAAATTGGTGGTGTTTGTTCTTTTTATAGTTTTCCTTGCTTTCAAGTAAAAACCAAACCTAAGTTTCTCTAAAGGGGCTTTTTAATTAGAGTAGTAATTCCGCTGCAATTAGGTTGTTTTCAAGTTGTTATAGCTTTATTTAATTGCTTTCTACTCTTCTATTAATCTGCCCTGGACTGGTTTAATTCGTATTGATTAAAGTGCAAATTATTCAGAAACTGTTTTCTGCTATCTGCACGATTTACTCGAGTATTCTTCAGAAGACTCGAGTGTTCTTGTGATTTTACTCGAGTAGTCTGAAAAAGACTCGAGTGTTCTTGCTCTGTTTCAGAAAAATTTGCACGTGATCAATTATACTTAATTGCATTCGAAAAATTAGTCACTGTTGCATTCAGATTACTATTCACCCCTCCTCTAGTAATTGCTAAGCCCGCTTGTTGGTTTCCAATAAGTGGTATCAGAGCTCGGTCGAAAGATCGAGCGTAAAAGCTTTTTCGAAAAAGATCCTTTTGGAAACAATGGGCTCTAGCAATCAACAAGAAGGGTCTATGTCTCTTAACCGACCTCCATTCTTCAATGGTAAAGATTATACTTATTGGAAGGTTAGGATGAGAGTCTTTGTAGAAGCAATAGACACCGATATTTGGGATGCAATTGAAAAAGGTCCTTATATTCCTAGAAGAGTGGTTAATGGTGAAGCCATTGTTATTCCTAGGACAAGTTGGAATGAAGATGATAAAAAGAAAGTTTCATATGATTTAAAAGCTAAAAATATCATCTTCTCCGCCTTGTCCAAAAATGAATTTCATAGGATATCACAATGCCAATCGGCTAAAGAAATGTGGGATACCTTGCAAATTACTCATGAGGGAACTAGTGAAGTTAGAGACTCAAGATTAAATGCTTTAACTCATGAATATGAGCTCTTTCATATGTTCCCTAATGAGTCTATCAATGATATGCAAACAAGGTTCACACATATCGTTAACCAATTGATTGGCCTAGGAAAAGAATTTAGAAATGGTGAAACTACTAACAAAGTCTTGAGATGTCTTGATAGGAGATGGCAACCAAAAGTGACCGCCATCAAGGAAGCTAAGGATATAAAATCTATGGACTTGACCACCTTGTTTGGGAAGCTCCAAGAACATGAGATAGAACTATCAAGACTTCACCTAAATGAAGATTCGGACAAGAAAAAGAAGAGCATCTCTCTAAAAGCCTCAACCAAAATGTCAAAAGAGGATGAAGATGAATCTTCAAGTGAAAGCTCCAATCATGCTCTAAATGAGGAAGAGATTGGTTTATTTGCCAAGAGGTTCAACAAATTCCTCAAAGGCAAAAAGGGTAGTTCATCATTCTCTAAGGACAAGAGACCTCAAGACAAAATATCCAAGGATAACAAGCAAAGAAACAAGAGCTCAAGTGAGAGTGTGAAATGTCATGAGTGTGGTGGGATACGACACATAAAAATGGGATATCCCACCCACTTGAGAAAGAATGAGAAGAAGACCCACGATGGCAAGGGGAAGAGAGCTTACATTGTTTGGGATGAACCGGAAAAGGATTCCAAGTCAACCTCAAGTAGTTCGGATGATGAGGAAGCCAAGCTATGTCTCATGGCCAAGAATGACAATGAAGCCTCCTCAAGTAGTGAAAGAAATGACAATGAGAGTGAGGATGAGGTATCATCTAATTATTCTTACACCTCTTCTCATACTATTTCTTATGATGATTTGCTAAATGAGTATAATGAAATGTTAACTCAATTTGAAAGACTTGCTAAAGTTAACAAAGAAAAAGGAAAGAAGCTTTTGGAGTATCAAAAGGAAATCAATGAATTAGAAAGATCTATTAATGATTTGAAACTCCAAAATGCATCCTTGGAACTTGCTAACTCTAGTCATGTTTGTGAGAATGCAAATCAATCATATACCATCACTCATTGTGAAAAGTGTTGTGTGCTTGAAAAGGAAGTTAATGATTTGAAAATCAAACTCAACACTTTTAACAAAAGTGATAGAAACCTAGATCGGTTAATTGGTTCTCTTAGACACAATTCAAACAAAACCGGTCTAGGATATGTCCACAAGAAAAAGAAAAATAAAGAGGTTGGTTCATTCTCAAAAATTGATTTTACAAAGAAACCAACTTGCTTTTATTGTGGAAAATTTGGACATACAAACAATAAGTGCCATATCAAAACTTTTGGAATTCAAAACGGTACTTATGTTTGGATTAAGAAGGGAGAATCATCCATGACTAACAAAAAGGGACCCAACATAATTTGGGTACCCAAAATGAGCAAGTGATTGTGTTTTGTAGGTGTGCCTAAGAACCGGAAAGCAACATTGGATACTTGATAGTGGTTGTTCTAGGCACATGACGAGAGATAAGCGACACTTCATTGAGCTTACTCCTAAAGAAAAAGGATATGTCACATATGGAGACAACAACAAAGGCAAAATACTTGGTATAGGTAAAATTGTTAATTCTTCCAACTTGGTTATGGATAATGTACTTTATGTTCAAGGATTAGAACATAATCTTTTGAGCATTAGTCAATTATGTGATATTGGTAACCATGTATTATTTACCTCTACTCATTGTCTTATAAAAAGTGACAAAGATGAATCTATCAAATTTGTTGGAAAAAGGTCTAATAACACTTACATGGTTGAATTGAATAATATCACTTCTTTAGTTTCAAAATGTTTAATTAGCAAAGAAAGTGATACTTGGTTATGGCATCGTAGGACCGCTCACATTAATGTAAATCAACTTAAGAAACTTCAATCCAAAGACTTAGTAGTTGGTTTACCAAAGCTCAATTTTCAAATTAAAGGTGATTGCACTCCTTGCAAGAAGTGCAAACAAACTAAAAGTCATTTTGGTTCCAAAAATGATGTGTCCACAACAAGACCATTGGAAATGCTTCATATGGACTTGTTTGGACCTTCTCAAGTAAAAAGCTTTGGTGGCAACTACTATGCCTTGGTGATTGTTGATGATTTTTCAAGATTTACATGGACATTATTTTTAAGTGCTAAGAGTGAGGCCTACAAGTCTTTTAAACGCCATATTAAGCTTGCACAAAACCAAGTAAACCAAAAAGTGATTATAATTCGAACCGACCATGGAGGTGAATTTGAAAACTATAAATTTGATAGATTTTGTGATAAGCATGGAATTGAGCACCAATATTCGGCACCTAGAACTCCGGAACAAAATGGAGTTGTTGAGAGGAAAAATAGGGTGCTAGAGGAACTTGCTAGAACCATGTTAAATGATTCTCAAGTACCTCAATATTTTTGGGCCGATGCCGTTAATACGGCCTGTTATGTAATGAATAGAATTTTAATTAGGCCTATGATAAAGGAAACCCCCTATGAGCTTTACAAAGGTAGAAAACCCAATATATCCCATTTCCATGTTTTTGGATGCAAAGTCTACATTTTAAACAATGGAAAAGATCAACTTGGAAAATTTGATTCTAAATCGGATGAGGGAATATTATTGGGTTACTCTTCTCATAGTAAAGCTTTTAGAGTTTATAATAAACGAACTATGACTATTGAAGAATCTATACATGTTGTTTTTAATGAGTCTTCGAAAGAAGATAGTGTTTTATGTGATGGTAGTGATGATGGACTTGAGATTTCAAATGTTGACAAAGAGATGGAAAAATCACAGGATGAAGGAGAAGTCAAAGATGAACTTGATCCGGCTTGGAAAACGGTGAAAGCTCACCCTATTGACAATGTCATAGGAGACCTTTCAAAGGGAGTATTAACTCGTAGGTCAATTCAAAATATTTGTCATTTTGTTTCCTTTGTTTCTCAAATCGAACCAAATTCAATTAAGGAAGCAATTATGGATGAACATTGGGTTATGGCCATGCAAGAAGAACTAAATCAATTTATTAGAAATGATGTTTGGGAATTAGTGCCTATGCCCGATGATCATACCATAATTGGTTTAAAATGGATTTATAGAAATAAACTTGATGAATCCGGTTTGATTATAAGAAACAAAGCGAGACTTGTTGCCCAAGGGTACAACCAAGAGGAAGGTGTTGATTATGATGAGACCTTTGCTCCGGTTGCACGCCTTGAGACAATCCGAATCTTGCTTGCCTTTGCATCAATTATGAATTTTACTCTTTATCAAATGGATGTCAAGAGTGCTTTCTTGAATGGTTTCATAAATGAAGAAGTGTATGTTAAGCAACCACCCGGTTTTGAAAGTCATGAGTTTCCAAACCATGTTTACAAATTGAAAAAGGCACTTTATGGATTAAAACAAGCTCCTAGAGCTTGGTATGATCGATTAAGTACCTTCTTATTAGAAAATGGCTTTCAAAGGGGAATGGTTGATAATACCCTATTCATCTATAAAACCAAAGAGGACATTTTGTTAGTGCAAATATATGTAGATGATATTATCTTTGGTGCCACTAACGTGTCCTTGTGTAGAAAGTTCTCTAATTTGATGAAAAAGGAATTTGAAATGTCCATGATGGGGGAGCTCAAGTTCTTCCTAGGACTTCAAATCAAGCAAGTCAAGGAGGGGATTTTTGTGCATCAAGGAAAATATTGCAAGGAGCTCCTTGGAAAATTCGGAATGGACAAATGCAAAGAAGCATACACTCCCATGAGCACATCATTCTACCTAGATAAGGATGACAAAGGTAAACCGGTTGATGTTAGTAAATATAGGGGCATGATAGGTAGTCTTCTATATCTTACCGCATCTAGACCGGATATTATGTTTAGTGTATGCATGTGTGCCCGTTTTCAAGCTAATCCTAAAGAATCACACCTATCCGCAGTTAAACATATTTTTAAATATCTTAAAGGAACAATTAACACCGGATTATGGTATCCTAGTGATGTTAGTCTTAGTTTAGTTGGTTATTCGGATTCCGACTTTGCGGGATGCAAGCTTGATCGCAAAAGCACTAGTGATACTTGCCATTTATTGGGAAGCTCATTAGTGTCATGGTTTTCTAAAAAGCAAGCTTGTGTTGCTCTTTCCACCGCCGAAGCGGAATACATCGCCGCCGGTAGTTGTTGTGCTCAACTCTTGTGGATGAAACAACAATTATCGGATTTTGGTTTAAAATTAGAAAGTGTTCCAATAAAATGCGATAACACGAGTGCTATCAATCTAACTAAGAATCCGGTGTATCATTCAAGGACTAAACACATTGAAATTAGACATCATTTTCTTAGAGATCATGTGCAAAAAGGTGATTGTACCATAGAATTTGTTAGCACATCAAATCAATTAGCGGACAATTTTACAAAACCATTGCCAAGAGATACCTTCTATCATATAAGAAGGGAACTTGGAATTTTAGATGAGTCAAGCATTAGCTAATTGATTTGTGCTTTTATTAAGAAATCACCAAATATGTCTAATTAAATGTGCATTGATGCTTGATGAATAATTGGACCTTGAGATATTGTGAAAAATATGATTTTGATTGTGAGTGATTTTGATTCCAAGTTTGTGTTGATGTTCAATGTGTTAGATTTGTGAAAATGTGTTAAAAATGCATTTAGAACTGTCTGTTTGATAAAAACACTCGAGTATTTTTCATGTTACTCGAGTATTTTAATTCCAAATTAAATCGTTTTAAAATAGAAAAAGTTTTTTGGGCATGTCTGATGGTTTCACTCGAGTAATTTCAATTTCACTCGAGTAAATTTCATTTTACTCGAGTCTTTTAAACTACACTCGAGTGATTCAGATTTCTCAAAATTGATGGTTTCAGATGCCCCAAAAACACTCGAGTAAAATTCAGTATACTCGAGTGAATCTCAGACCTGAGACTTTGATCTTTCAGGCTAGGCGTATTACTCGAGTACTCTCACCAAGACTCGAGTCTTAAGCCTTAGAACACTCGAGTGTTTTCAAAAACACTCGAGTAATGCGATCAGTTTTTAAGAATCAGCAGCGTTTCTGAACTTCATTTTTCACGAACCTTTCTCTCTCTCTTACTCGAGTTCTCTCAACTCCTTTCATCAAAAATTCGATTTCAACTCAAATCTTTCACTCATTTCAACTCCAAATCATCTTTTCATCATCTTTCATCACTTATTTCACTTCAAATCTTCATTTTTCACCTTCAATTTCAAAAATCCCTTTCAAAACCCTAACTCCCAATTCTCCAAATTCTTCGTTTTTTTCTTCCAAATTGTTGCAATATGTCTACTTCTCGCGGTCCCAAGCGTCCAAGGAAGCAAAGGAGGGAGCCCACTCCTTCACCTTCATCATCTTCAGAGGAGGAAGAGGATTTCTTCTCTGCTGCTGAATGTGCAAGGAGGGAGGCCCTGTTTGTGACTCATGCATATGGTGTACAAAGCTGGACAACTGAGGAATTTCTTTAGGGTAATGGTTTTTCTTTTGTTCAAAAGCTTAGAGACCAACATCTTATGCAGTTTATATCTTTTCATGGTCCCATCTATCTTAGGCTAGTGCGCCAGTTTTATGCCAATATTAAGGAGATAGATAGGACTAGGTATGAAACTAGTGTAGAGGGCACCCATTTTCAGATTCACCCTAGGGATTTAGAGACCGTTTTCGGTATAACACGAACGGGGATGAACAATTACAAGGCTAATACTGATGATATTTTTAGAGACTTGCTTCGCCCCGATCGTGTATATAACGGAAACGAAAAGAAAGCTGTGCACATGACCGCCTCAAACCGACTCCTCCATCATATAGTATCTCACCAACTTGTGCCCCAAACCTCTCCCAATTACTCAAAACCCACCCAATTAGAGCTTCGAATTATGGATGCTATTCTTAATGACAATCTGCTGAATTGGTCTGCTATTATTCTTTCTCGGATGTTGAAGGCAGGGAGCTCCAAAGCCTCCCAAAATTTGCCTTACCCGATGCATGTTTGTAAACTCCTCCAGCACTTCAATGTGCCTATTCCTGATGATGAGGAGTCATTTACTCCTTCGGAGGAGTTACATGCGATTCATGATGGGCTACTCCGCCAGATGAAGATGAGGTTACGTGGTGGGAGATATTATTGGCAGGATGAGGTGGCAGCCATGGAGGCTCAGGAGGCCGCTGAGCGTGCTGCAGCTCAACAAGGTATGGATGCTGAGCAGTTGGCTCAGGAGCAGGCTGTGTTTGACCAAGCTGCCGGTGGTGGTGCAGATGAGGATGACCCTGCTGATCATATCGATTTTAGCAGTCCTGCATTCCAGGGTTATATGACTCATTTTGATGCTCAATTGGATGGTTTTGAGCATCGACTGGCTGAGCAGCAGGACAGTATTAGCAGACTTGAGTCACAGATGAGTGTTCAGTCAGCCATGATCTACTCTAGGTTGGACCAACATTCAGCTCAGATGAATGCTCGGTTTGATGATATGATGACTGTGTTTGGCCGATTCTTTCCTCCGCATGACCCTCCTGCGTCGGACATGTTTTGAGCTTGTGGACATTGCACTCTCGATTTTCTGATCTTTCATGTTTTTATGTTATGTCGTTTATGGATTTTCAGTTTTTCATTCTATCTTGGGAGTTAGTTTGCTTTCTGGAACCCCTGCGTGGGTATTTCTCAGCTTTTATGATGTTGACCTTTTCATTGAAAACTTGGATTTAGTCTTTATGATGTTTTATGCTATGATGACTTTTTATTTATTTTATGCTCTGATTTTCATTGGTTTTCACATGTTTTATGTTCTCCGATAGTCATGATTATGTATATTGCTTATATTTAGGGGGAGTTTTCGTTATTGGTATCCTTCTTATCTCCTTCGTTTCCAAATGATATCTTTTTTATTATGACAAAAATGGGGAGAAAAGAGGCATGAGAAAGCAAGCACAATATTTTTTTACTCTGATATTATATATGCTCTCGCTCTGATACCAAGTATATAGTGTGCACTTGACTATGATTATTATGATATTATGTTGTGCTTGGAATTCTCTGGATTGACAGGTTTCATAGGTTCCTACATTGAGGGGGAACTCTCAAAAGTGATGGAACGGTTTAATTATTTTGTCATCATCAAAAAGGGGGAGATTGTAGAATCAAGTCTCCAATGAGGTGGATTTATTTTGATGATGACAATATAATTAGATCATGAATTTAAAGGAAGAATTCAAGCTCACCAAGTCAAGAAGATCAAGTGCATCAAATTAGCTAGTCATTCTCTCTTTTAATTTTTAATTGTAATTTTATTTCTTTAATTGAGAGTGGGTACCTTAGGAAGTAATCTCATCCTAGGATAAATAATTTTAATGCATGAAAAAGGTTGGGATCACATAAAATTATTCCTTGAGAAGAGAATTGAAATTAATCGTTGAAAAACTTAATTTTTATCATCTCTGGGCAAAAGACTCGAGTAGTCTGAAAATTACTCGAGTAACAAAACACTCGAGTAATCTGAAAATCACTCGAGTATCAAAAGACTCGAGTAGTTTCTAAAAGACTCGAGTATTTTAGCCTCAAATCATAGATTTGACCGTTAGTTCAGTACATGGGCATTTCTATTGAAAGATGGGCAAAAGACTCGAGTAGTGTCAAAAATACTCGAGTATTTTGGTTCTGACAGCAAATTTTTAACCGTTGGAAGAGGGCAAAAATGGGAAAAAAAATTTGTCTCACTCTCTCATTCCCTCTTCCATATATCAGAATTGAATCCCTTTGAACTAACTAACAAGAACATAAAAGAATATTGTGCTAAACATTCTCTTTGCTTATTCTCTCTCTCAAGTGATAAATTCTCTAACTCAATCTATTCATTCATCATTATTATTTTGTCCAAAGAGTTAGAGATTGTGCTTTATTGTTGTGGAAATCATTTGTTGGATTTCTCCACATACACATACACTTCTTGTTCCAAAAATCTTGGTGAGGTATCCAAGTTCTCAAGTCTTGAGAGGTTCTCAAGCAAAGTCTAAGAGGTTCTTAGCTTGGTGGAGCTCTTGAAGGTTTCAAGGAGCTTGAAGAAGAAGGAGTCTTCATCACCAAACTTCAAATTGGGGTAGAAATTCAAGAGTTTGGTACACTCTTGGAAGGGTTAGGTTGAGTGAGGAATCTCAATACCCTTTGTAATATTTCTAACAATTTGATTTTAGTAGACACTCCTAAGGTTCTTAGGGGGACTGGACTAGCTCTCTAAATAGAGAGTGAACCAGTATAAAATTGGTGGTGTTTGTTCTTTTTATAGTTTTCCTTGCTTTCAAGTAAAAACCAAACCTAAGTTTCTCTAAAGGGGCTTTTTAATTAGAGTAGTAATTCCGCTGCAATTAGGTTGTTTTCAAGTTATTATAGCTTTATTTAATTGCTTTCTACTCTTCTATTAATTTGCCCTGGACTGGTTTAATTCGTATTGATTAAAGTGCAAATTATTCAGAAACTGTTTTCTGCTATCTGCACGATTTACTCGAGTATTCTTCAGAAGACTCGAGTGTTCTTGTGATTTTACTCGAGTAGTCTGAAAAAGACTCGAGTGTTCTTGCTCTGTTTCAGAAAAATTTGCACGTGATCAATTATACTTAATTGCATTCGAAAAATTAGTCACTGTTGCATTCAGATTACTATTCACCCCCCTCTAGTAATTGCTAATAAGCCCGCTTGTTGGTTTCCAACATAGGATCCATCTTAACCGATGAAGCTCAGATACTCCAAAAATGGAAAGGTATCCGTGTCGTACCCTGGTCTGATACCGATACGCGTACGATACTTCTTGATACGTGTCTCAAAAGTATCCAATAATTTTTTATTTAATTTTAATCATTTTAATTTTTTATTTAATTTTAATTATTTTTTTAAAAAAATAATGTTAGGATACTTCTCAGATACTTCCCGATACTCTCTGATACTTCTTCATACTTCCCAGATACTTGTTTGACTTTATTTTGAATTTTTTAATAATGAACTTTTTAAAGTAACCTTTTAATTAGTATTTTTAATAAAAATAAATAACCATTTTTTTATGTCCTCTGAATTATGGAGATTAATCGGTGTACATTGATGATGTAAAGTTTTTTTTTACATCATTGGTCCATCGTCCACCATTAATGTATTTATGATTATTGACTTTTAGATAAAAGTAAGACCAATGAATGATGGATATATCATGAATTGATGGTGTAAAAAACTTTATACCGTCGATGCACCATCTATTTTCTCTAAATTGTGATCATTTTAGTTATGTACTAATGTCATTTTAATTTCAACTAATGACAATATGAATGAAAATTATCAATGTAAAATCTCTCATTTAAATTTTTATTATGTGTATATATATATATATATATATATATATATTTGTGTTCACATATTCTATGTCGTATCGTATCTTGAATTTTCAAAAAATTTCGTATCTCCGTATCTGTGTCGTATTAAGTATCGGGGCTTCAAAGATCTTCACCATTTATAGTTTAATTTTTTTGTTAAAAAAATACATAATATAAATAATAAATAATAATGATTTATATAAGACCATTGATCCCGAACACCCAATAATTACTCCACAACACAAACACAAGTGGAAGAGAAGCATTGCATAAATTTCTGAAAAAATAATTTTATCTACAGTGGTCAATGGAAAAATAGATGGTGCGTAATATAATAACTAATAAGTGTAGTATATGAGAATACACATCGCATAAATTTGGATATCATCTTAATTATTTTTTAATATTATCATTTAAAAAAAAAAGTAGTATTTGAATAAAAGGGGTGTAAGTGAGCATAATATAAAAAGTGTAGTATATGAGAATACACATCGGATAAATTTGGATATCATCTTTATTATTTCTTGATATTATCATTTTTTTTAAATGTAATATTTGTATAAAAGGGGTGTAAGTGAGAAATAATATATTCGTATATCTTGTGTAAAAAAATTGTAAAAAGGGAATTATAATTATAGTGAATATAATAAAATATTTTTCGAAGTTTTTTTAGAATTTCTCCTCAACAACGGAGGATTTTCCATATTATAATTTGGTATCAAATTTTTTTTTGGTTTTGCATACATTTATTTTTGCTGCAAAGCATTACATTCGTAAATTTGGTTCTATGGAATTTACTTTGGTACCCAATTCTACATCACAACATAATTTATTATTGAGAAAATAGTTTATACACCGACGACATTGTAAAGGTTTTTTACACTGTCATCAGCACATCATTCACCATTCAAGAGTTTATGGTTATTGGCTTCTAAATAAAAGTAATGCAAATGAATAGTAGATTATTTAGGCTCGTGTTTTTAGAAACTTGCAAGTTATGAATTTCCCTATTTGGACTATATGAAGAGAAACAAGGTTATTTTTTTTTCCTTATTTGAGTTTTTATTCCTTGAATTTATGTGCTTTTTTGAAATTGGTCTTTGAATTTTTTTTTTAATGTTTTAGATCTTTGAATTTTGCTCAATTTTTTGTAAATAGGTCTTTCGTAACTTAAGTGTTGATTTGGCCTACGACATGTCACGTCACTTTCGCAATATCGACAAGTGAAGTGTCATGTGGCACCACATAATTTTTTTTTATTAAAATATCAATTCTTTTAAAGATTATTAAAAAGTTTGGTTTTCTTAAATAAAATACTGCTCCCTCCGTCCCTAAATATAAAACTCTCTTGACACTTTTATTTTGTCCCTATTTATAAAGCCCTATACCAATTTTCAATGATCATTAATTACTTTTTTTTTCCACAAACACCCTTATTTATTTAACATTTTTTATATTCCCAATAATATTAATAGGGGTAATTTGAAATTACATATTAAAAGTTCACATTTCCAATACAATTAACTAAATTATTCCACTTTCTTAATGGACGTGAAATCCCGTAAGGAGACTTTATATTTAGGGACGGATGAAGTATTTTTAATTATTTTTAATAAATTTGATTTTTTTAAATTTAAAAAATACATGTAGCATCACGTGATATGTTATTGTCCTGGTGGTGAAGGTGACTTTACATGTTGTTGGTCATGTTATTACCAACGTGACAAAAGGACCATTATCAAAATTTGATAAATAAAGTTCATGAACCCAAAGTATAAAAAAAAAGTTTCAACGACCAATTTTGAAAAAACATTCAAGTTCAGGAACTAAAAACTTAAATAAGTCATTTTTTTAAATGAAAAAAAAAGACTTTAGATTTAAATTTGAATTTATAAATAATATTTTATATATACTTTGTTTGATTCTTATAATAGGTTATATTTAATTATATTAAAAATACCAAGGATTGCAATTATATTTCTTTTTTTTAACGTGGCAGTTATATTTCTTGAAATTTTAATAAAATATTTTTTTATCAAATTAATTTGCATTGAAAATTTAACAAATATATTATTTCATATTAATAAACAAAGAGCAAATAAGAAAAATAAGTAATAAATATTCCTTTAAAAAACTTAAAATAACTTACAAAGGAAGGTCTTGCTAATTAAACTTCCTAAAAGTAAAGAAAAACATCGAAAGTCCCAATTTTTTTTCTATTGATAACTTAAAAAAATTACATTTTTCAATACATTTAAACCTACTTTGTTTCTTCAAAAGTGTCCTTTAATATTTTTTTCTATAAATAAAACTGAAAATTTATTTAATAAAATTGGATGGAGTATTTTAATATTTGTGTGGATTTGATGAAATGGTTCCGAAAACGTTTGGTTCGACGTTTTGGACCACCAAACATACATTTGGTGAGAAATGGCTCCTCTGCAGCTTCCGCGTTTGCGGTTGATGGCCGCAGAACTAAACGCTCACATCACTAGCCCGAAGCCCCGACGTCAAGACTAGTTACAACCATAAGTCACCGACATACTTGAGGCAGCAGCAGCTGCTGTATATTGACTACTTCACTAATGAAGAAAGTTGTTATTATTATTTTACCGAAAAAAGTTGTTATTATTAGCTTATTACTTATTAGGAATGAAATCAATGAATTAAGGAAACGTGTTCTTGTCTTTTGCTTACCTTTCTTGCAAATCCAACCTATCATTATTTTGAGCAGTGACACTCTCGTTTATAAACTATGATTTAGAGAGGTATCGAGTGTGACTTATATTGATTTTACAAATAAAGTTTATAACTATGAATAAAGTTTTGTCGTTTATATTGATTTTACAAAAATATCTTATAAGGTTTAAATATCAATTAAGCTGGTTCTTGTAAATATTAATTTCTTTGAAATTATTTTTTACATTTTTTTAATGTTTTCTTGTTTCATTTTGGTTTTAGTCTCCATCATCAACTTTGCATAAAAACTGTTGAAGTGACTTAAAAAAATAGTGACAAAAACCAAAATGAAACGGAAAAATGGGAACAAAAATAGGGTCATTATACGGTAATCATTCTTGTGGATGAGTATAGATACTCATTGCCTAAATCTAAGGCCAATGTTCATTTAAGTCATTGGACGATTGAGATTGATGGATGGGAGCATGGTGTATGTATACACCAGGTTAAATTGAGTGCACCATAGAGAATGATCATCTGTACGTTTTTTTTGGTAAACTGTTTTTTTTAACGATAAATTCTCCAAAAATAATGACCTTAAAAAGTACATTAATCACAATTTTTTGAATACTTTTTTGAATACTTCTTTTGTCCTTAATATAAATCTCATTTCTAATTTTCAATGCAAAATTCTGAGTCCCTGTAGATTTTTTTTATATTTTTTTAATTTTTTTAAATATCCTATGTATTTTCCTTTTCACAAATATATATTTTTTTTATTCAGATTTTTTTTTTGCTATGTACTCCCTGACAGAGGTTAAAATTTTTTCCTTGCTGTCAAATTTAGTCATTTCAAAAACATTCTATGTTTATTCTTCTTTGTTGATATGCACTCATTTTTATGATTTGGATTAAATTTTTTTTTACTCTCTATTCTGAAAAAACTTTATTGAGTAAAAACTGTATTTAAAATTGACATATTCTAATAAATCTGTATACGAATATGTGTAAAAAATATTCTGAGTAAATTTTGTGTTAATTTTTTTTTAAAAAAAAGGTCATTATTTTTAGGAGAATTTATCATTTCTTAAAAAAAAAGTTAAAAAAAAAGCTACAGATGACTAGGGATGGCAATGGGTCCGGGTAGTGGGGTACCCGCTGAACAACGGGTAGACGGCTCCGCGGGTACCCGCATGGATTTCACGGGTACCTGCTATCTTTAAATAAAAAACTAATTTTTTACAAAAATTTTCTAAGGTTTTTGTCAAAAAAAAAAATACATCTTGAAATTTTATAACATGAAAAGAAACAAACTAACTTCATCAAGTGAAACAAACTAAAGTCGCATGTTTACAACATCAATAACATCAAATGAATTACCAACAAATTCACAACATCAATAACATCAAATATTCAAATGAAACAAACTAAAGTTTTTAAAGCAATAACAAGCACAAAATATTCTTCTAGAAACCCCTTCATTAAGCACGCATTCACTACTCATCATCCTCCTTAATGCACATTAAGCATCCCTTCATTAACATCAATCGGGTCTCGTGCTTCCTGAAAAGCAAATATACAAGTTAAATATCAAACAATCAATAACATCATTGCCTTCAAAAATTAGAAATTTAATAAATTTACTAACATCATCATCGTCGTCGTCGTCTAGTATTGTGGTAAAATTGATGTCTATTTGTGACTTGGAAGACCCTGCATGAAAAAGAGTATAAGTTTTCTAAAATAGGAATCATTATAATAAAATGATACGTGTATAATTAAATTTAATAAATTGAATTACCTTTGACATCATTTCGTAACCAATCTTGAAGACACATCAATGCCTCCAATGTAGACGGATGCAATCTACTACGATGTGGAGTAAGAAATCGACCACTTGTACTAAATGCTGACTCTGAAGCAACAGTGGAGATAGGAATTGCTAGCAAATCCTTAGCAATCATTTGTAAAATAGGATATTTTGCCCCATTTGTCTTCCACCAATTTAAGATATCAAACTCAGTTTCTGTTCTAGGCAAAATTGACTCATCCAAGTAGCGATCTAACTCAGACTTGCAATTGGTTGAATTGTAATTTTCAACAACAAATTGGTCAAAATGCGCATCATCCCAATCAAAAATTCTACCATTCAAGTTTGTTGTTGAAGATGAGGAATTAACCTCATTACCCTCAAGATTTTTACTATACTCCACAATCAAGTCTTGGCAAATAGATTTTATCTTTTCCACTTCAAAATATGAGTCTTCTCCATAAAACTTAGGAAAGTAATAAGTCAACAAAGCCAACTTATACTTAGGATCCAAAATAGTACCTATAGCCATCACACTGTTGATAACACCCCAATACCTATCAAACTTCTCCATCATGGGTACAGCCATTTGCATAATAGTGGCATTTGAACATCTAGACCATTCCATCAATGCCAATTTAATTTTACATATCTTTGGAAAATAAAGATTTAGAGTCGGATATTGGGTGCCAAAAAACAACTCAGTTACCTTATAAAACAACTCCAATCTTTTACAAATCTCACTTGCCATCTCTCAATCACTTTCACTTGGCTCATCATTGTAGTCATCCACAAATTGTGCTAAGCAATGGAAAACATTTTTATATTTTAAGGCAACACTCAACATTAAAAAAGTTGAATTCCATCTAGTCTTGCAATCAAGTTGAAGCTCTTTGTCATATTCCAAGTTAACATCAAGACATACATCTTGAAATTTTTCTACTCTTTTAGGTGTGATTGTCCAATATTCAATGCTACTTCTAACTTTTTCAATAGCACTAGAGATAATGGACAAGCCATCTTTAACAACCAGGTTCAGAATATGCGCAGAACGTTGCATGTGAAACAATTTACCACCTTAAATGAATGACTTATGGCTAATCTTTCCTAGAATGAACCTTATCACGACATCGTTTGTTGTGCAATTATCAACAGTCAAGGTGGATAACTTTTTTTCCAAATTCCAAGTCATCAAGCATTTATGCAAAACTTCACCAATAACTTTGGCAGTATGAGGAGCAGGCACATAAATAAACCTAACATTAAAATGAAAGTAAACCTAACATTAAAATGAAAGTTTCTATGATCAAGACATGTAACATTTATTAAAATGAGCAAAAATAATTCAACATAATTAAGCATTATTACCTCAATATTCGACTTTGTATGATCCACGAATCATCAACATAATGAGCCGTGACAGCCATGTAACCTTTATTCAGGTGGTTAGCAGTCCAAATGTCAGTCGTAATGGCAATCCGACTTGAATTCTTTGTCAACACCTTCTTTGTATTGTCTTTCTCAATCTCATAAAGCTTCATGATATCACTCTTTATGGTGTTACGAGAAATCCCCTTATACAAAGGTTGCAAAGCCGCACAAAATTCTTCAAAACCATGATGATCAACCATGGAAAGTGGATACTCATGGAGAATGATTATCTTAGCAAGCTTCATCCTTGCAACATCTTGATTGAATGACTTGTAACGAAGCGCGACTGTATCTTTTCCTTGTTTTTCGGTTTGAAGAATTGCTTGTCGTATATCTTGAGACCTTTTTCTTGGACAAGCTTCATAGTGTTTGCGCAAGTGAGATGTTCCTCGATTTGAATCACCCAAGAGTTTTGCTTTACAATAGTTGCACTCGGCCTTCTCCTCATCATTTACCTCAACAATTGTAAAGTGCTGCCAAATAACCCACTGGTTGGGCCTAAGGCCCATTAACTCACTCAGCCACCCACAGGGAAAGACGTGGCAGTTATTGGAGTTACTTTTTCAAAATTCGAAATTTGAAAATTATTTGGCACAACTTCCCAAGGCACGTGTCGTACCTAAGGAACCCAAAACGTCACCTCGAACAGGCTACATGGTTAAGGCGGGAAACAGTTGTCACACACTTCTGAACCAAGACATGCTAAGGTCAACCCTAGCCACTTGTTACCTCGTCACAGGCTTTCCAAGTCTTACGAGCTGGGGGGCTTGTAGGGTCTGCCGACCATATACGAACCCGAGTCTCACCAAAGGGATCTTCTAAGGGCATTTTACTCGGTTTACTTGTCATGAAAGTCCTTCGCTCGGACTCGTGGGCTCCGAGCAGACGAGAGGGCCAGGCTCGGACTTGATGGAACCGAGCCTTATGATCAGTCCCCAATCCATCAGGCTAGGGACTCTAGGACCGAGATAAACCGTCGGCTCGTGGATAAGCTTAGGCTCGCCGAGGCTTCTTATCCCTTCCGCAAATCTCTCCTAGATTCTCACAACAGCCTAGACATGAGATCTTCAGCTGATCCTATCCAGATTCTAGAAGCATAACTATCCGATATTATCTCACAGAATCCTGGTTCAGCACGACTCTGATACAGGGCCCAAAGGGCCCATATCAGACTCCTCCGAACCCTATAAATAGCTCATCATAGCTAGGGTTTCAGGTAAGTACTCTCATCCATGAGTTGACACTCTACACACACACGTTGACTAGGGAGATCCTGCTTTTCCCAACCGGAACTGCAGAAATACCATAAGTCATCACTACAGCATTTTTCACCTTTGGCCACGCTCAAAAACCGTGGTATAATCCCAAAAAACCGTGGCCTAAAGTTTAAACAACGGTTTTTTGTGCGTAGTTCTTGCGGCCGTGGTCTATTCAAATAAACCACGGTTTTTTAACCTTAGGCCACTATTATACAAAACCGTGGCCTAAAATAGTGGAATAGACCACAGTTATCATGTAAGTTTTATGCCACGGTTTTCAGCATATCTTTTTGCCCACGGTTTTATAAGTGTTGTTATGGGTTAAAACCACAGTTTTTGATGCCTCTTTTAGACCACGGTTATAGAACATATTTTATGCCACGCTTTAGCAACTGTGGTCATTAGTTTATACCACGGTTTTGTTTGCCTTTTTCAGTCCACAATTTTCATTACTAATTTTAGACCACATTTTTTTGTGTTGCTATTAATTCAGATCACGGTTTTGAAATTAACTTTTAATATACGATTTGGAATATCAATTTTAGACCACGGTTTTAGAACCATTTTCAAGCCACGATTTTCATATTCAATTCTTTTTATAGAAAAAAAAATTAATTCCAAAAGAAGCTAACAAGTAGAAGTGATACGTCTTGCAAAGTAGAATTACAAAAGCAATGAAAAAAACTATAGCAAATTTCAAACATCTTTATCCACCCCAGATTGAAATAAATTCCAATGAGTTCAAGCTAAGCTAAGAATAAAAACATGCCCAGAAAATATTATATGATCAAATGAATAATTACTCAGAAACCCCTATTATATCCAAAAGCTTTACATGCTTCCATAAACTTTGATGTGAACATCATTATATTCTTCAATATCTTGAGCATGACCTTCCCCTACTCCAGAGCCCACCATATGGATCAAGAGAGATGATATAATATGCTCAACAGTCAACACAAAGAATAAACCACCTGAAAGAGCAGATTGAAACTGAAAATAAAGATAGAGAAAAAATTGGCTTCTGATATAACAAAGGGTAAAATAGAATTCTAGGAAACCATTAACACTTATGATAACATGTGACTTGAATCCAAAATGAAGAGTGAACTCTTAGTATGAAAAACATATCTACAGACATAGGTAAGATTAAAAATTCAACCTGCAAACTTTTCACTAAGTTTTGATCTATTCTTAGATGTCTTGTCACAAACACCAAATGCTCCCAGATCATCAAGATAGATGGCAGTGCATGAAAGATAGAGAAGGAATACAGTGAGCCTAAAATTCAAAATTTAATTGAGGTATAAGTCAATATGTACAGCATGATTATAAATCATAATGTAGGATATATGGAACCAAGAGCAAGTCAGCACAAGCCAAAGGCATTAGAAAGTAACAAAGTTGCACATGTTAGTTATCCCAAAAAATACAGCCTTAACATATTGCTTCTGTCCCCCGTAATCAAAAGCAAATGGAAGCATTTCATTAAGGGTCAGAAAAGCCATAACTCCACCAACTGTAACTATCATATAACAAATATAAGTAATTTCTAATTGTAATCTCCTGTAAGATGGCTAATGTTGGCATTTTGAATCCAAGCTATAATGAATACGTGCAAAATCAGCAGCTAACAAAGTTTTTTTTCCCTAAAATGGAGCTAACAAGGTTGGTTTTCATGAAATTTGAAAGGAAAACATAAGGGATACATGACAAAACCAAGTTAGTTATTAGCTTTAATATTACCAGTTTCAAAGAAGCAAGGGCACTTCACATAACCAAATCCACATTCATTATTTACCTGCTCAAGATACCAACATTTCAATATTACTTTTAACAGAAATTGGAGACAAAACAAGTAGTCCTAAACTTGACGAATCAAGAGACCATAATAAAGGACATAACCTGAATTCATATCCCAACCCAAATTATGCAGAAAAATAATTGTAGTGACAAATTTGAGAGGCTACAAAGAGAAAGGAACATGTACATAATTTAAGGCCATAAGTAAACAAACATACAATTTTCCCAAATTGTTTTTCTCTAGTTTCCTGCCAACATCATCTTCTGAATCTCTTCACTTAATTATTTTTGGAGGGACAACAATAGAAATACAATAGGCATTCACTTAGAGAAAATGTCATGAACATGAAACATATAACAAGCATAGCAATTAACAAATACCAACAAGTTCTATGTGCATAAAAAATAATGGGTTTCAAATTAATTTCAAATCTTTACCCTAAAAAAGATTGAATAAGAATGAACTTAAAAAAAAAAGAGGAGATAATACCTTGCCGGATCGCTTGAGGTGAGAAGAGTAAGCATTGATGAACTCCTGAGGGGAAATGCCTTTCACTGTTCTTGCGGTAGCCATGGCTGATAATGCTAAAACTTGGTGATTTTGATGTTGCCACAACGAACTCACTATTTCTCTTCTCTCTCTCTCGTTCACTCTCCAACTAAGGAAGCTTAAAGCATATCCCCTTTTTGAAAACATAATAAGTATTGCAATAACAGAAATTTCAAAGACACATCAAGAAAATAATAAACCTTCAAATACACATGACACGGACATTTTATCAAATAGCTTATATGCATGACATAGCACATTGAACCATATGATGAAAAAACACATAACAACTACTACATCTATTATTATCAGATGAATGCACATTGTTATTATAATTAAGTGTCAAAATGTCAAAGAAAATCAGTAATAAACATAGGCAACACATTCCCAACACAACGTCAGCCCAAATTAAAAAGAAATGACTCAAGAGTTCAACATACTAAATTGAGATACATAATTTACCTTCACAACAAATTTCCAGCAGGTTCGAGAGGGTTTTGGTTGGTCACGAACTTGAGTAGAACATAAAAGTATGGTATAACGGAGAAGATCAACACCAGTTTGGCAACAAGATGGGTGTGGCAACAGATTTGATTACAATGTTGTTGTAGAGCGACGACTTCGTAAGAAGAGGGGATTGAGGGTCGATTATGTAGTGATGGTTAGGGTTTTATGGTTAGAAGTGGATTGGTGAGGTGAAGGGCGAATAAAGGTGGAGAGTCGAGAGTGAAGTTTGCGGGAGATCGGTGTGGAAAGGTCGAAGGTGAGGAGGGAGATGATGGTTTTGCGGTGGGAGTGGGACGAAGGTGAGAGAGAACGACCATGGAGGGCGAGAAAGGCGATCCTTTCTTTCCCCTTCTATTCTCTTTTGTGTCATCCTTTCTTTATCTTTTCTCCTTCAGTGGCAAGTGGCAACAGTTTAACCTTAAATCAAATAAGCCACGGTTTCATGTTAATTTTATTAACCACACCTTACTAAATGTAGTCTAATATATGTTGTGAATAAGCCGTGGTTTATTTTAGACCTTTGGCAACGGTTTTAATATTAATATTTATATGCCACAACTAAATAAGTGTGGTTTAATATATATTGTTAAAAACAGTGGTTTAAAAGTATCCCACGGTTTGAAAACTGTAGCTTAATAAGAATAGGCCACGGTTTATCTGCTAGTGAGTTTGAATAATGAAAAATATAATATTTTTATCCACATGTGTAAAACCGTGGTTTATTATGCGTTCTCACAATCTCACCACGGTTTTTTAACAGTAAAAAAAATAGTGTGGTCTAAAGTCAAAAATGTTGTAGTGCATATATCAATACTCAATCCTCTCTTGGGCTCCTGGTTGTCATAATCTTGAGCACTTAGAGGGTTAAGAACATATAGTGATTAAGACACTACAAAGTGACATTGCTTATTAGAAAAATCCTACATAATATGTAACGCCCCAAAAATATTAAAGGTAAATAAAAATGCGAATTAATAAAAAGAGTGTGAAAACTAAAAGCATTACTTATTAATATCATATTATATTACAAAACAGTCTGAGTGTAAATATAAGAATATAAAATTCTCAAAAATCCCTCTTTACACCCAGAGCATGGTCTTCACAACTCTATCCTTCAATAAGAGGATTCGGACAACAAGATGTCATCCAGGCTGTCTCTGCTAACGCTCCTTTAACTCTATCAGGAGAGACCTTTGACCTGTCATTCAAAAGAACCTACCACCACCAATGTGGTAGTATGGGAGTAAGTCACTTGTCATATCGCGTAAGAAGATTATATGATTGTTCAAACACAAGCATCACATCACAGATATCATTTTAATGCAATGAATGCATGCTCAAGTGTCTTAACAAACAATAAATAATATTATTAATCTTTCATGCAATGCATGTACGTCTCTCAAAACATTCTTTTCATCACTTCCATAAAACAACACTCTGGGATAGGCAATCGTGCGCTCGATGTTTCCGCAACCTGTATAGCGGTCACACCGTTCTATACTGGAACCCCATCTACCACGATCCCAAAATGAACAAGGGGATGATCCCTGAACCATTGTGCACCAATAGTTCTAGGTCCTTGTCATTTCAACGTTGGCGGCCACACCGTTCCAACCGTCTCATATAGCGGCCACACCGTACTATATGGTTTCCCAATCCCGCATGCACCTTACTCATTTTACGATTCTTGTAACATCATGCATGAGATGCATATTCCATTAATTATCAGCATTTCCATTATCAAGAGTAATCATCATCATTATACACATGACGACCACACCGTTCCATGTCTTCATATAGCGGCCACACCGTACTATATGGAATCACACACATATGGCGGCCACACCGTTCGACATGTCTTCGTATAGCGACCACACCGTACTATACGGAATCACACACATATGGCGGCCACACCGTTCCACATGTCTTTGTATAGCGGCCACACCGTACTATACGGAATCATCTAAGCTCAGGGTCTCATACCAGAGCTATTCATTCAGGCTCACGACCTCATATCAAAGCTAATACAAACTTCACGTATCCAAATTAGAGCAACACGCATCAACGCATTTGGATCGAAGCTAATAATCATCATGCATTATCATGCTCATATAATCATCATTGTTCTTTTATAAATAACATTCATCTCAAGTCAATTCATATTCTAATGAATCATCATGAATTCCATTATATTTTACTCCATAATCAACTCATGTAACACCTATGCAAAGCCTCAAGGGATTATTGTGATTGACTTATTTAATTATTCATTTCTCTCAGGCACTAACCGGTTACAAGATCCACTAACCAATTAGTGACAGCAAAACATATTGACTTTAAGTCCAAAACCTTCCAATCTTGAAACTAATTCCTTCCTACTCCGTATTGACCTTTTAAGACATAGTTCTAAGCATATTGCAGGTCTCCTAACTACCAAAAACATATTTTAAATTCCTATGCCCCTTAATGCCATATTCGGGAAAGTTTCATTGTTAAACCTTAATAATTACTATGGTTAATTAGCTTACTTATTTCAAATTATGGTTCCCATATCATACCTATATTCTAAGATTACCATACTAAACTTAATTAACTTCACATTTCTTTTTATACTTATGCAATGTCAACCATGACTCTATGGTTATTACCAACTTTAGCCATATTACAAACTAATGTGTAAATTCTAAATCTGTCATTACAACATTGCACAAGTCTTATTATTATGTCATAACAATTACCATTATTCACTAACTTACTTACTCTAAATTATCAGTTATAGCAATTTGGACATGACTTTAAGGTAATAGTAAGACTTAAGCATATCAAATTACATTCCATTAGTTCTAAGTCCATCAATCTAATTTCCAATTAAAACTTTTATCAAACCATAACAAATTTCATCTCTCCCTAGCTTATTTACTCCCAATGATTTGTTCAATTGTTAGTCCAAGTCTAAGTAATAACTATTCTCAATGATTGCTATACCAACATAAGCAACTGATGCATTCTGTCAGTCACTAACCGGTTAGAGAGCCCACTAACCGGTTAGTTTATGCAGTCTGACAGCATACTGCACTTCTTTCTTGCTCAATTCCTTTCATAGTCCAATTATTACTTCTTGACATCATTGGACAACCAACATATGGTATCTAGTTACTACTTTACAGCAAGTAATTCAACCAAATCAAAGCATCAAATCATCAAACCAATGCATCAAATCATTCAATTTATCAAGTTCATATTCATTGATTCATAATCAATTGATCATGACCCTAATACTTTCTCAATTTCAGCAATCATCACAAGAATCATAACAGAATTATGGCAGCATGCTTCTCATTAATTTCATTCTTGTTTAGGTCCTTAATTCAGTTACATAACATAGGGAGCCAAGGATTGTATTGGCCTCCAAGCCAACCAATTCTTGTCTTGGTTCCAATATCCATAATTCACACAAACCATCAACCATAAATCCTAGCGATATGAATGAGGTCTCCCATACCTTAGACAATTTAGACAGCCCTTAAGCAAGCTCTAAGACTCCAAGAACAACAACCACAAGGGTAGCAGCAACAACACAACAACAATAGCCACACCAGAAACAGGGCAAGAGCAGCACAAACCCCTTGATTTACAAGCTCTCACACTCACTAATCACAAGCTAAAGGTGCAGCAACCAAGGGCTAGTTACTTGCACGAATTTGAGGAGGAATTTGAGCAGAGTTTCAGTAAGGAATTCGTGAGAAACATGCCCCAACAGCAACAACCAAAACAGGGTATTTATAGAGAGGGAAAAGAGAGGAAAAGGAGGCAAAGAGTGGAGCAAAACGTGCCACCCAGCTCTTCCTCACGCCACACACTTGCTTTGAGGTGCTGAGGAGTGCTATGTGGCTTAAAGGGAGTGAAACCACGTTTTTAGCTCGAGATTTCGAGCTAAACCGACTTAAAATTATGCAGATACAGATGTACTAAATGGTTATTGGTTTCACTAACCGGTTAGCCACTGCTAAAAATTCAGAAATTCAAATATAAGACACCGCTTTGCTCAAAAATTAATTTAAAAATATTTACTTCTTAAAATTAAATTTCCACCGTTGGATGTCAATATAAAATCATTAGAAACCTTGTCTAAAAATTTGAGCAAGATCCAACGGTTAACTAAGGAGACCTTGCCCGATCTTTGCATGATATTTTACCAAAATATCACTTTTTACATATTTCATTTAAATCTTTCTTTGCCAAAGCTATTTTATTTCCAAAATATATTTCCTTATGCTTATTTTTCCAAAATACTTTTCTCAAAAATATTTTTCAATAATAAAATAATTCTTTATCCTTTTTATAAAAATGAGGGATGTTACACTCTCCCCCACTAAATTGAATTTCGTCCTCGAAATTCGTTTTTCCAAAATCTTTCATCTTCCAAAATATTGCTATAAAATAAAATTTTCACCTTACCTTCCTCAAAATGTTTTGGGGAATTCTCCACCACGAAAAGAATTTAGTTACATTTTTCCCAAAATTTTCAGTTTCAAAAATATTTATAGAGAATATTTCAAACAAATGTTTTCGAATAAATGAAATATTTCGAATAAAATTCTCCAAATCAAACTTTTTGGATAAAACTTTAAAAAAATTCGCTTTCTGTCGCGCACTCTGATTATTCCGGCACGAGCAACGAAGTAATTATATGACTTTATTCATTAACGATTACAAATATTAGGGTGATCAGTCCTAATATTTAAACCATCAATAATAAAATCATTCCTTTCAGATACAATCTTTCACAAGAAAGATCGTAGGATGTATCTTTAAGTTAGATGAACTTAAAGATAAGGGTCATTCTTGTCACTATCAGATTTAGTTAGATAGTCAAGTTCTAGAGACATTTCCGTTGGGGAGACAAATACTTGTCATATCCCGGTGGTTTTCAATCTCTCTAGTCTTAACTGATCTTTCTATTTCTGTAGTGTTCACAGATATTTATCACATCCAACTATGATAAAGGTTTCGATCACAAGAATTTGGGTCAGGGTTCCAGCAAGATGCTCAGATTATCAAACGATTCAATTAACACAATCGTAGAATAAAGGACCATGTTAATTCAGAATAGGAGAACAAACACTTCATGATTTACCTTAATTAGGATAAGACTCGTATCCTCGTATAGTAAAAAACTTCCCTTACTTGATCCATTTGGCATTCATCACTTCCTTGCCTTTTTTCTTTGGACAATCCGGCGAATAATGCCCCGACTTCTTGCAGTTAAAGCAAACTACTCCTTTGGGTACACCACAATCTGATCCAAAATGATGTGTCCCACACTTTCCACACTGAGGTGGATGAGTGATTCCCTTTATGTTTCTTCGTTTGTTATTCTCCTTTGTTTGGGTTTTCCTTAATTGTGGCTCATCAAGCTCCGTTACCTCTGATTGTTCTTCCTCCATTGTTGATTCCCTTAAATGCCTTTCTTCGATCTTCCTTTTCTTTTGAATTCGAGCATTCTTTTCATAAACCTTCTCAGCCTTCTTATCGTCCTCGTAGATTCTACATTTGTTCACCAACATTGGGAAACTCCGTATTCCATGATAACTAATTCCTGTTTTCAGATTTGGGCGCAATCCGTTCTCAAACTTCACACACTTAGACCTCTCATCTGGATGATTTTGGAAGTAAGGAGAATACTTCATTAATTCCTCGAACTTCGCAGCGTATTCTCCAACGTTCATTTCACCTTGTTCCAATTTCAGGAATTCAACTTCTTTCTTTCTCCTCACATCCTCCAGGAAATATTTTTCCAAAAACTTTTCCTTAAATACTTCCCAGGTGATATTCTGATTTTCAGCCTCCAGTAATTGTCTTATGTGATCCCACCAAGTCTCTGCTTCACCTTTCAACATATAAGTTCCATACACCACCTTTTGTTCATTTGTGCATCCCATAGTCTGAAAGATTTTCTGAATTTCTTGTAACCACCTTTGAGCTTCCTCTGGTTTATATCCTCCTTCGAATTTCGGTGGATCACTCTTTCTGAATTCCGACAATCCGTAGAATTCAGCAGGACCTCGGCGATTGGGTCGAGCGTTATTCTCTAAAATAGTAGTAATCTTTTCCAGAAGTTGGTTCGTCACTCTGTTGGCCATCGGGTATCTGCACTTATAGAGACTTAGATTAGAGTCGCACAACCTATTGAGTATGGAAAGGACCACACTCCACAGCCGAGAGTTGGAACCATTGCTCTGATACCATAAAGTGTAACGCCCCCAAAATATTAAAGGTAAATAAAAATGCGAATTAATAAAAACCTTTTTCCAAAAGAGTGTGAAAACTAAAAGCATTGCTTATTAATATCATATTATATTACAAAACAGTTTGAGTGTAAATATAAGAATATAAAATTCTCAAAAATCCCTCTTTACACCCAGAGCATGGTCTTCACAACTCTATCCTTCAATAAGAGGATTCGGACAACAAGATGTCATCCAGGCTGTCTCTGCTAACGCTCCTTTAACTCTATCAGGAGAGACCTTTGACCTGTCATTCAAAAGAACCTACCACCACCAATGTGGTAGTATGGGAGTAAGTCACTTGTCATATCGCGTAAGAAGATTATATGATTGTTCAAACACAAGCATCACAGATATCATTTTAATGCAATGAATGCATGCTCAAGTGTCTTAACAAACAATAAATAATATTATTAATCTTTCATGCAATGCATGTACGTCTCTCAAAACATTCTTTTCATCACTTCCATAAAACAACACTCTGGGATAGGCAATCGTGCGCTCGATGTTTCCGCAACCTGTATAGCGGCCACACCGTTCTATACTGGAACCCCATCTACCACGATCCCAAAATGAACAAGGGGATGATCCCTGAACCATTGTGCACCAATAGTTCTAGGTCCTTGTCATTTCAACGTTGGCGGCCACACCGTTCCAACCGTCTCATATAGCGGCCACACCATACTATATGGTTTCCCAATCCCGCATGCACCTTACTCATTTTACGATTCTTGTAACATCATGCATGAGATGCATATTCCATTAATTATCAGCATTTCCATTATCAAGAGTAATCATCATCATTATACACATGGCGGCCACACCGTTCCACATGTCTTCGTATAGCGGCCACACCGTACTATACAGAATCATACACATATGGTGGCCACACCAGTCCACATGTCTTCGTATAGCGGCCACACCGTACTATACAGAATCACACACATATGGCGGCCACACCGGTCCACATGTCTTCGTATAGCGGCCACACCGTACTATACGGAATCACACACATATGGCGGCCACACCGTTCCACATGTCTTCGTATAGCGGCCACACCGTACTATACGGAATCATCTAAGCTCAGGGTCTCATACCAGAGCTATTCATTCAGGCTCACGACCTCATATCAAAGCTAATACAAGCTTCACGTATCCAAATTAGAGCAACACACATCAACGCATTTGGATCGAAGCTAATAATCATCATGCATTATCATGCTCATATAATCATCATTGTTCTTTTATAAATAACATTCATCTCAAGTCAATTCATATTCTAATGAATCATCATGAATTCCATTATATTTTACTCCATAATCAACTCATGTAACACCTATGCAAAGCCTCAAGGGATTATCGTGATTGACTTATTTAATTATTCATTTCTCTCAGGCACTAACCGGTTACAAGATCCACTAACCGGTTAGTGACAGCAAAACATATTGACTTTAAGTCCAAAACCTTCCAATCTTGAAACTAATTCCTTCCTACTCCGTATTGACCTTTTAAGACATAGTTCTAAGCATATTGCAGGTCTCCTAACTACCAAAAACATATTTTAAATTCCTATGCCCCTTAATGCCATATTCGGGAAAGTTTCATTGTTAAACCTTAATAATTACTATGGTTAATTAGCTTACTTATTTCAAATTATGGTTCCCATATCATACCTATATTCTAAGATTATCATACTAAACTTAATTAACTTCACATTTCTTTTTATACTTATGCAATGTCAACCATGACTCTATGGTTATTACCAACTTTAGCCATATTACAAACTAATGTGTAAATTCCAAATTTGTCATTACAACATTGCACAAGTCTTATTATTATGTCATAAAAATTACCATTATTTACTAACTTACTTACTCTAAATTATCGGTTATAGCAATTTGGACATGACTTTAAGGTAATAGTAAGACTTAAGCATATCAAATTACATTCCATTAGTTCTAAGTCCATCAATCTAATTTCCAATTAAAACTTTTATCAAACCATAACAAATTCCATCTCTCCCTAGCTTATTTACTCCCAATGATTTGTTCAATTGTTAGTCCAAGTCTAAGTAATAACTATTCTCAATGATTGCTATACCAACATAAGCAACTGATGCATTCTGTCAGTCACTAACCGGTTAGAGAGCCCACTAATCGGTTAGTTTTTGAAGTCTGACAACATACTACACTTCTTTCTTGCTCAATTCCTTTCATAGTCCAATTATTACTTCTTGACATCATTGGACAACCAACATATGGTATCTAGTTACTACTTTACAGCAAGTAATTCAACCAAATCAAAGCATCAAATCATCAAACCAATGCATCAAATCATTCAATTTATCAAGTTCATATTCATTGATTCATAATCAATTGATCATGACCCTAATACTTTCTCAATTTCAGCAATCATCACAAGAATCATAACAGAATTATGGCAGCATGCTTCTCATTAATTTCATTCTTGTTTAGGTCCTTAATTCAGTTACATAACATAGGGATCCAAGGATTGTATTGGCCTCCAAGCCAACCAATTCTTGTCTTGGTTTCAATATCCATAATTCACACAAACCATCAACCATAAATCCTAGCAATATGAATGAGGTCTCCCATACCTTAGACAATTTAGACAGCCCTTAAGCAAGCTCTAAGACTCCAAGAACAACAACCACAAGGGTAGCAGCAACAACACAACAACAATAGCCACACCAGAAACAGGGCAAGAGCAGCACAAACCCCTTGATTTACAAGCTCTCACACGCACTAATCACAAGCTAAAGGTGCAGCAACCAAGGGCTAGTTACTTGCACGAATTTGAGGAGGAATTTGGGCAGAGTTTCAATAAGGAATTCGTGAGAAACATGCCCCAACAGCAGCAACCAAAACATGGTATTTATAGAGAGGGAAAAGAGAGGAAAAGGAGGCAAAGAGTGGAGCAAAACGTGCCACCCAGCTCTTCCTCGCGCCACACACTTGCTTTGAGGTGCTGAGGGGTGCTATGTGGCTTAAAGGGAGTGAAACCACGTTTTTAGCTCGAGATTTCGAGCTAAATCGACTTAAAATTATGCAGATACAGATGTACTAAACGGTTACTGGTTTCACTAACCGGTTAGCCACTGCTAAAAATTCAGAAATTCAAATATAAGACACCGCTTTGCTCAAAAATTAATTTAAAAATATTTACTTCTTAAAATTAAATTTCCACCGTTGGATGTCAAGATAAAATCATTAGAAACCTTGTCTAAAAATTTGAGCAAGATCCAACGGTTAACTAAGGAGATCTTGCCCGATCTTTGCATGATATTTTACCAAAATATCACTTTTTACATATTTCATTTAAATCTTTCTTTGCCAAAGCTATTTTATTTCCAAAATATATTTCCTTATGCTTATTTTTCCAAAATATTTTTCAATAATAAAATAATTCTTTATCCTTTTTATAAAAATGAGAGATGTTACATAATATATGTATTTTGTTATTCATTGCCTTAAATACAATATTTAAGTAATTAAAAGGGTTATATCTACTTAGAAAATAATGCGTTTAATAGATTAAAAATTAACTTTTTAGTTTTTTAATATTAACTTTATATTTTTAGGTTCCTTGTCCATTACCCTTATATATATAATATATACTTTATCTGATCTCTAATATGAGAAAAAAATAACTATCTTGATTTCAAATATAAGAAAAAGTTAACTAACTTTTCTTTTTCAGTATACTTATTCTTAAAATTATTTTTATGAATTAATTATCTCATTTAATTTTTGTTTTATTTATAATGTAATTAATCAAAAATAACTATTTTTTTTATGAATTTGAAAAAATTAAATATAATTAACTAAGGTCCCGTTTGTGGTGGTTGTCAGTTTCTGGTTTTTTGTTAGTGTATTTTCAAAACAAAACCTGTTCGGCAAAATTTGAGCCTGAAATGGTTTTTTACTCTTTTTCAAAACAATTTTACCTCTATTTTCAAAACAACAAATAATGGTTTCATAATTTCAATTTTGAATTACAAACTTATATAACCTCATCATCTTTTGTATCATTCAACCACCACCACCACCGCCGTCATCACTCCTCCCACTACCATAACCATTGTGGTCACCGCTACCACCTTGACTGTCACCCAACTAACACCATTGTAACTGTCTAAACCCCAACCACCACCGTGACCGTCGCAACCACCCTAACCACTACAGTTTTTTTACAATAACCACCACCTTATTGTCACTCAAACCATAACTACATTATGTTATTACCATTGCCCCTCCTTGTACCACCATCATCACTACTCGGACAACCACCACCCAATCACCATCATCACCACTAGACCACCACCATAATGACCACCCTAGTCACTATTGCCCTCGCATGACCACCACCACTATCACAACATCACTACCACCTCAATCACCACCATCCCTCAATGTCACCACCACCACCACAACTTCATGTCCACCCCAACTATCACCTTTCAACACCATCACCATCACCACATCCTCACCTCCCTTCTTCTCCCCCACCGTCTCTCCTTCAACCAACACCACAAAAATTACTACTCTAAATTGCAACCACTATAACAACAACCATCACCTTCAACTAATAATAACAACAACCACTTGAAAATTGTTATTAAATAATGATGGTAGTATACAAGATGATGGTGCATAACATTGTAGAAGCGCTATAAAAATTATAAGTTTGAAAATAATTTTAAAAACTGAAAACCAAAAAAATTTGAAACCGACATTATAAAACTAGAAACTAGTTTTAATTTTTTAAAATTTTAAAACTCAAAACTAAAAGCCACCCCGAACGGGACCTAAATTTTTTTATAATAAACATACGAATGAGTATTTAATAAAACAAAAATGTTATTAGTGTCCAGATGCGGTGTACCTGGCTAGGTTGTAAATTGAGCATGCATATAAACTTATCTCCAATAGATTCACTATTGACTATTATTGTCCGCTTGATAGGAGATAAGATAACATCAACTGACTAACATGGGTTGAGACAAGTAATAAATGGTTTGGTCTCGCTTAAGCAAGATTTCGGGTTCAATTTTTGTGGATATAAAAAATTCATGTTGGGAAACTTACCTGCCATAGTCAGACACGCGACCCGGGTCGAATTTGGATGTACCAAAGTAATTCTTGAAAAACCGGATGGACAACCTAAAAAAAAGAAATAACATCAACTGTATTGACCATATTGCAAAGCTGATCTTATCCGTCGTCCAAACGCGGTACTAAAGTGATGAGTGATTACAGCGTAGAGGTAGAAAAAAATATCGGTCAACATACTACAAGATGATGTTTTTGATTAGCTATGAAATTATTAGTAGCAAATATTGGCTCCGGAGCATTTTATAGACAGCACGAATTTACTTCCACACACATGCATACATATATACACACACATATATGTATATATGAAAACTAAATTTATCTGCAAATTAAGTCAGATCAGTTATGGAATTCTCCGTAGCTAATTTAACAAATTTATTTATTTTTTAAAATTTCAGATATGTTTAATTAAGGTTATGAAATCATCAAATTAGTTTAAAAGTTAATAATCCTTTGGATCGTATAAAACAACGTAATTTTAGCTGCTACTGTGTGAAAGACTTGCATATATACTTGTATTTGGTTTGGGAGTACTTCTTATACTTCTTTTTTTTAATAATAGTTAGTCGTTTTGCTGACAAAAAAAGTCTGATCTAACAATTAATTAATTCAATCTGATGCTTTTCTTTTATTACGTTGTTTTTTTCTTCTTATTATTACGTTGTTAATTAATACTCCAGTTCATGTTTGAGCTTGCATTGTTTTCATTAAATGAAAGAGGTTTTGCGAGTTAGTTCTAATTTTGCTGTAACTCTTGGAAATCCTTAAAAGCATAATCACGCATCTATCACAGTTCAGAAATTTTTAGAAATGCATAGATAGATGGATATATAGTCCTCACAAGTCATAAGAAAAGTAGAGAAGAAATATATATCAAATGCATACAATTCAGCATATTCGCATGCTTACAAAGGCAAAGTCCATTTTGGATTCAGCCTTTTTCCATGCATATTCCTGTTGATAAGTTGATGTGTGTGTTGGTGTATACACGTGGCCTATGGATATTCATGCATATTTCTATTCTCACTTTTGTGCTTTTAAAAAAAAATATAAAATAAAATGAATAATGATAGATATAAAGATGAAATGGACGGAGGCTCCGTGCATGTTAATAGATAACATGCATCAGTGTATGTCTTTTTTTTTTGGTTTTTTATTTATTTTTTTAAAATTTAATCAATTAAAAAGTATTCTATGCGTTTTTTTTTTTTGGTTCCCTAAGTACTACCTACCGATATGAAGTGATTTTTATAATTTGGATTTATTTTTTTCTTTACTCTGTGTTCTTAAAAAACTGTACTGAGTAAAACTGTATTCAAAATTTACATATTCTGATAAATCTGTATACGAACTTGTGTTAAAAAATATTCTGAATAAATCTATATTAAAAAAATTTAAAAAACAAAAATAAAATTTTCACATGCACCGATGCATGTTTGATGTTTCCATGCATTTGAGTCATTCCGGATGAAATGTATCATAAAATAAGTCAAGGAAATTATCAAGCCAATTCCGGACTAAAAAAAATTGAACGGTACATGGAGCATACATGTGAGCAATTTTGTCGCCTGTCCTTCTAACATATATTGGAAAATAGGCAAGAAACAAGAGGACACATCATACTAATAGTGGTATACCTAAAAATTCCAAAATTTAGAAAAATACAAGTCCTATTATCAAGGTCACAAATCAATAAGACTTTGAGAGCCAATATTTTTTCTTTCATCAATTCTTTTATTCAAATATCTGTATTTGTACAGGACACTTGTCTTTTTAGGTAAAAATTGGTGGGTCCTGCAATTCTCTTTCTTACATTATCCATCAGTTTTTACCTAAAAAGGTAGATGTCAACTCAGATGTTAAAAACGGATGTTAGATAAACATTATTTTTTTTTTTATAGTAATAGTATATGTCTTTGATGCCTCTATTGTAATTTGCAAGATGTTTTTCTCATCAGTAAGGTCGCCAGCCACCTCTACGGATTCCACACCCAATAAAGATTACAAAAAAACAAACTCATACATGCCCTTCAACTTGTCCATGAACACTAGGCACGCATGGAAGCAACTGCAATTATATTAGGAAGAAAATATAACCAAATAAATTACTATCAAACCTGGATCTAGCTGGAAAGAAGAACTCTCACACCGTCCAACCGAAATACCTAGAGAAAAGGAAATGACAACACACACAAATTCCTCCCGCCTTTCTCTTACACACACAAAGTAGAGAGGAGAAGGGAGAGAATAGGAGAAGAGAGATTAGAGTGTATAAAGAAGTTGCTCTCTCCCTCTAATAATTTGCTTTCAGTTTAAGCATCTTTAATTTTTGTTTCTCCTTGCACTTTTTTCATCTTCTTAATTGCAGTTAATTAGCTTTAGGACTAATTTTGGTTTTTGCCAATAAAAGGGTTGGTTTAGTATTAGGCAAAACTAACAAGAGTATATCATACAAAAACAAAAATGAAAACTTCGAGTCAACATAATCATACTTATTAAAATCCCGAGCGTGTGGTTCGGTGGTAGGGATTGATCCACGCTTAAGCAAGGTCAGGTGTTCGAATCCTGCCTTGTGCATGCAGCAGCGTTAAATCTCGGGACCAGTTGTCCCACCCATTAGAGGTGCCTACAAGCCAGCGAGGAGATTAGTCACTGCGGTCGACGTTGGACACTCCAGTCATGGACAAAAAAAAAATCATACTTATTAAAAATGACAAACATCATACCATAAAACTAAGAAAATTAATTTCTTGCTCATAGAATGAATAATACTCACAACATCCTAAAAAACTAATTGATATCTTTAAGTTGATTAATTGTTCACCATCGTGGGGTTGATCAAGTGGTAGTTCAATTGATCCCTTAACCAATTGGTCTCAAGTTCGAACCTTGGGTATGGAGCAACCCCATTGGGAGACCCCTACCACTTAGTGCGAGCTGAGTTGGGTTGGACCGGATGAATCGGATTCTAAGTAAACTAGATCCGGGTACCGATTGGTGTACACAAAAAAAGAGTTGATTAATTGTTCGTCATATTTATATAAAAATTAATATATTAATTGTCATAATAATGTTTTTTTTTATTTTAACGGTTTAACCTAAATAATTACAATCACATAATTTATATTTAAATTGATAATTTTTTTATTTAAATATATTTTTTGTCTTTTATCTTATTAAAAATATACCGTACATATTAGTCATTAATCTTTTTTTATATTTATTTTGATCATTTATTTTTATTTTCAAAAAATTTCAATTTACTCATTCTATCATAACAATGTTATTTTTCGCTAATACATTTTGAAAACTTCTCGCTCAATGAAAACAAGGTTTTATTATCGAAAAGACTCCGTTCTCTCTCTCACTTTCCCTCCCTCTCGAGTAATTATTAGGTGGTCTGAGATCACATAATCAAGGAGAATCACCACCATTTATTATTTAATTTTTAAATTTTTTTATTTAAAAAAATTATCAACGGTTGAGATGTGTCTGAACCACATGATCCAGGATTAACTAATAATTTTCCCTCCCTCTCGCTCTCTTGGCGTGATCCCTCCTCTTCGTTCCCTTGCTTTCTGCACTCGCATCTCTTTACATTTGCATTTTCTCCATCATCCCCTGGCATTTTTTATTGGTTTTTCTAAGTGTGTCATGCATAAAATATATATTAAGAAACTCATATAAGATAAGTTTACATCGGCAATTCATATAATTAATTAATTAATTATATAAATCTTCAATATAGATTTACCTTATATGAATTTCTTAACATATGTACGTCATATAGCACACATTATTAAAAAAAATCTATTCTTTTTTTTAATATTATTTCTGTCACCTAATTAAATAACATTACCACCAAACGCGTAGATTAATTAAAAATTGTTTTAGTTTAATAAGAGATCTCAGGTACGAATCCTGGAAACACAGTTGCGAAAAACTTGGTAAAAATATTTTTATTGACCATTATGATTTTACTTGACTAAAACAAAACTATATCCGATAAATAGAAGATACTTGTAATTTACACCAAAAAGCTAGTTAAATAAACATCCTGCACTTGCAGGACCTTACTCAATAACGGGATGTTGGGAATTTTTCTCTATACTATAATGCAGCTCCTATTTTTTCTTTCGTAATATTTTGCAGCAAACGAATATGGTTTGTGGTGAATTATCACTTATTATGGAGTTTTCCGACCTAGAAATCTAGTTTCCGATAAGAGAGGGATTTGCAATGAGGGAAAAAGAATATTCTTTTTTTTTTGTTACAAGGAAAAAGAATATTCTAAACTAACGCATTTATGATAAGAGGATTAAATTGAATTTTTGAAAAAAAAATAAAAATTAAAAAAAACCAAAATTCATTTTTTAAGCTAAAGAATAAGAATGTATTTAAGTCTATTTTTTTCCGTTATTATTTTTTTTTTAAAAAAATCGATAGCATTTATTTACTTATATATTATGACATCCGTGTTTTATATGTGTCTAAATATCCGTGTGCCCACCGACGTGAGGTTGGTCAAGTGGTAGCTCACTTGATCCTTTAACCAATCGATCTCGAGTTCGAGCCTTAGATATGGAGCAACCCCTGCTGGGAGACCTCTACCGCTTAGTGCGAGTTTAGTTGAGTCGGATCAGATGAGTTGATTTCTGGGTAAACCAGATCCGAGTATCGGTTGGTGTAAAAAAAATATCCGTGTGCCCTGTCATATGGTTGGCGACCATGACAACTACAACTTTTGTAAAGTTAGATAGTTTGTAAAATAAGTAAATAATGATCTATTTTCTTCGTAAGTTAAAATAATGATATCAACAAAATCCAGTATAATGTAAATAATTAGGTTTCATTATGTATAATTTTAGAAGTTGGATTTTTAGTCGTGCGTATAAAAAAAAATTATTGATAAAATTAAAATTGTTATTGGTTAAAGAATGAAAAAAAAAAAAGCTAAGATCATGCATGATACTCCCTTTGGTCCTATACATAAGGTACATTCTAGAAGAAATTTTTGGTCTTATATAGGGCACTTTATATTTCTTATCCATCATTAATTGTTTTTTCTCTTTCTTTGCCCTTATTAAATGTTTTGACTAACTATGTTTTTTTGTTATTCATTAATGTATGTGAACTTTCCAAGTAAAGTGGAATGAGTAAAATTGTAATGTTACAATGTATTCTCATCAAATTCACAAAACTAAACAATTTCCTTGATCCGAGGAATATGGTTAAGTATGTCATATATATATATATATATATATATATATAGGACCAGAGGGAGTACACTATTAGCATGTTTGGTTTGAAGTAAAAAAATCAATTATGACCCCAAAATCACGTTGGAGCAGAAACAACTGTTAGTAGCGCTAGCGTTGACATTCCATAATTGATTCTGTGCTAACTCACCGCAGAACCAAACATACACTATATACGTTAAACAATAAGTGAATATATCTTACTTTATCACTTTATAAACAATTTTTTGTGACCAAAAGTATCAGAGATGGGACAAAAGTAACATAATTGTAAGGCATTGATCATACTTTTCCAACAAATAATGTTGATGTAGAAAAGGAAGTGGGTAGCCGCACACCCTTTGAGCTTATCTTCATTAGCAAAATAATTCACTATTTTAAGCACATGACAAAGAATGACAGACATTATTCCACACTCCTGCTGAAGCGTTTGTAGCTCGTGCCACATGGAGTGGATGTATTTTCATAATCTAACTCAGTTTTTGTCTGATTTTTTTAATTCAGTTTTGTTTAGTTATTGAAATATTATATGTCTCTCTCTCTCTATCTATCTATCTATCTCTCTCTCTATATATATATATATATATTTGAACCATTAAAAATATTTTTATTCCCTAACTTAATTTTTGTGTGATTTTTTTATTCAATATCTTTTTATGTGTACACCAAGGGACAAAGCACCATGCACTAGAATCCATGCACCGAGGATCACACACCAGGGATCCCGAATCCTCCAGCCGAAGATTAATCCCTCCGAGGCGCAGAGATTACCGAAGTGAGTTTTGACTCTACCAACAAAGCATTTTTCATACCCACGGCATGGATCGAACCCTGACATCATGCTTTAGGAACCAACTATTTACCAACTGTGTTGAGCTTTGTTGGTTATTCAATACTTTTAGTGACCGAATTATTTCATATTTCTTTAAATGTGAACCATTAATAATATTTAACGATTAAAATTTATAAATTAAAAAAAAAAACTAGATTAGATAAATTAGAGGATATAAATCCTAGAATGATCATGACGTCCAAAACAATAGGAAGTCGATGAAATACTATAATTGATATAGACTGATTATGTAAGTGGACGACTTAGGTGTGACCAAAAGCAATAGGTTGGCTGTCTTTTTTTAAGAGGATATACATATCAATCCCGAGCGTGTGGTTCAGTGGTAGAGATTGATTCACGCTTAAGCAAGGTCAGGTGTTCGAATCCTGCTTTGTGCATGCAGCAGCGTTAAATCTCGGGGCCAGCTGTCCCACCCATTAGAGGTGCCTACAAGTCAGCGAGGAGATTAGTCATTGCGATCGGCGGTGACACTCCGGTCATAGACCCAAAAAAAAAAAAAGAAAGAGAGAGGATATACATGTCTTTTAATTCTATAATGTAATAATTCTGTCTTCAACATTTTCTTTTATGATATAGATAGATCGATGTATTATTGTCAAAAATAATTTTAAATATCCGAGTGGGACTTCTTGTTCTAATAATACATGCCAAGTAGCTAAAATAACGTTACATGCAAACAATGATGTGTGTCTCTATATTATATATATAATGTTAGTTAGTAAAGTATTTTTTCGGTTGCTACACTTTAACATAGCGTATCATATTCGTTATAATAATAGTTAAATGATGAACATTAAAAATAATAATAATAAGTCTGGGTAAGACAACCCAGTTGGTGGTTGCAGGGACACTTAGGATTTCCCCCTCCCCCAGGTCACGGGTTCTAGTCGCAGACCTCCCATGTAAACCAAAAAAAAAATAATGATAATAAAGTCAAATTAATATATTTGGCTAAAATCATGATTTAATTCTTAAGTTTTTAGATATATATTTTTAAAATTTTAAGTTTATTATTTTATATATTATTTGAATTATAATGTACTTTATATATGTGACTTTTGTTTAATACAATAAATTGAAAGGTAATTTAAAAAATAAATGGATGGATTACCCGCAGGTTTCCTCGAACCCGACGAGGATGAGTTTGGGTTTCACTTTTTTATACTCGTTCTCCTTAAACCCATGCCCAAATTTGTCTTGATCTTAGCTAGTGGGTGCGGTGTTGTATTGGTGAAACCTGTCCCAAACTCGACCTATTGTCATCTCTACTTAGAATGTCGTTAGGGTTTTAATTGTCGATACCTTGCAACATTCACCTTGAGTTTGTGAACCTCGATCCATATCTGATTAAGCTCATTTTCCAATAGCACAACATCCATGACATTACAAAAACTTTCAAACTCAAACTATATCATCCGCTCGAAGTCCTCTTTGATGCAATCAAGATCTTCACAGCCTCGCTCCATTGTTTGAAAAAAAAAACGAAAGAATAAAGGATTCGTCTATTCAATCAAGGAAATTTGTAAAAAAGAAACGTTATTTTCCTAAATTTCCTCTTTTTCGTCCTCCCCTAACTATCCTTCACTCGTTTCCTACCTTGGTTTCCTACCTTAACAACCTCTTTACAATCACAACTCTCTTGTGTTTTGCTCACATCAATCTCTCTAACTTTATCTCTCATCATTCTTTAGTAATATTGACATAAGTGAATATAGATCAATAGGTACTATACTACCATTTTTTTTTTCAAAATGTTGCACGAGAAGAAACATACTAACACCAAGCAACCTCATGTAGAAGGTCCCTCGCACTAGCAATCCTGATGCATCACAATCATAATCGATGATATTACATTATTTGACCAAGCTACCATTTTCGATATTGACTTTATATAAGTCATTAATTTCATCTACGACATTATAAAATTCACTCATCTTCCACGTAAACGAGTCTCATCACCTTTGTCTATGATTTACATTGTTGATTCGCACAATTCACATTCCATATATGCCACAATCATCCTTGGGTTTTTGAATTTATTAGTTATTATTAGTATATAAAATTCCTATGCATTGTTTTTACTGCTAATCAATTATTTATTCATTTATAAAACAAACCTAGTACTTATAATAAACCATTGAGGGTGAGTAAAAAGGTCATACTTTAGTCTTGCAATGAGATCACGTGTATTAAGAATGTGTAATAAGAGAATCATGCATCCTTATTAGCAATCCTCTTTAGATTATTTTACTAAGTAAAGATTCAACGTGGGGTATAAATTGCAACATTATGGATTTGGTGTAATGTTCAACGATCTCAAATTTCAAAATTTAGCCCCTATTGATGTATTTTGTCAAAAATTAGCAACTCGATCAATTGGTGAATTTGTCTACATAATCGATAATCTTTATTTCATAAAACAATGACAAACACAATTTTTTTTGGTAAACAAGAAAATAAACAAACCAAAGACAAACTAACTGTAATATCCTGAATTTAAATTCAAGTTTAAATATAATAATCCTAAGTGAAACTAGTAGAAATCATCAGAATGGGTTGGGGTGATAATTGATTTCTATCATTCTGTGAAGTATTTAAGCCGTAGCAAAGAATAAGAGGGTTTAAGTGTAAGGTCCGACCAAATTCCATGTTAGACGACCAAAAATCGATGTTCTGGGTTATAAGCCGACCTCATTCCGCCTCACACCCCTCGTCAGTAACCAGTCTTCTCGAATTTAAACGGACTCTGGACTCATCAATAGCACCGAGCTCATCCATCTCACCGAGCTCATTTATCTCACCGAGCTCAACAGTAGCACCGAGCTCATCAGTAACACTGAGTTCATCTATCTCACCAAGTTCATCAGTAGCACTGAGCTCATGGGAATCGACCTCGTTTCGTTTGACAACCCTTGGTATTGAGCAGTCGACCATATCGAGATGATTCACGTCGAACGATCATACGCACATACCTCAACAGTATCCCGTAGGCCACAACAAGTCACCTTGTGTAAATCAAGTACAAGTTCGGCCTCTTATCGGCCACCGAGAGACTACACCGGCTGACCATCGAGAAGCTAAACCAATCTCGCACCGATGCTAAGGTATCTCGTCCTACACTCGTTGAGCATTTCGTCTTATTGTCTCATTCCGAAAAGGTGCTTCCAGGGACCCGAGCACCGAGGTCTCAACACAGTCCCCATGACTCCAGTCCGATCTATTCGATCGTACACCGACTAGTTAGCACTCAGTTACGAGCATCGACCACAATCTGGTCGGATTCATAACACACCGAGCTAGGGCCGAGCACCAGAGCCAAGACAGATGGCTCTCACAGCATTTTCCGCGCCCAGGCGCACCATTCTCCTCGCCTAGGCGCGCGCGTCAAACCTTGATCCCTCTCAACCACTCATTCACAAAGCTTCTCAAGGAAGCTTTCATTCTCCACCACATGTTACAAAGCTTCTGGGAGAAGCCTCTTTTGTGGACCACTCATTCCCAATTAAGTCGAAATAAAACTAATACAACAAAGAACTCATTCATTCATCTCCTACATTCATTCTTCTCCTCCTTCATGAGTTCTTCTTCTCTTCGCAAGCCCTAAGAAACCAAGAGTGAACCGCCATCATCACCAACTCTGTTCATCATCATCTCACGTCTCTCCCTCTCGGTTCCACTCTCCCTCTCTCTCTCGCCCTCCATAGCAACACCGCTTCCATCCCTCCCCGAGAACCAGCTGCCACGCAACCCCCACCCCTTGTGTTCCTCCTCCATTCGGTGCCCTTGTTCTCTCTCTCCCTTGACTGCTGACGCCACCTTTGAAGTTGGGAGAGACTCACGAACCGCAAACCTAGTCCACTCATATTCCACTGTGCCGTCATCGTCACCATACCGTAGCCAGCCCCCTCGGTTGTGCGTTGGACCGAAGGATGGTGAAGTCTTAGTTCAAATCGGTTTGACCGTGAGTCGGGCCTGATTGTTGAAGTTGGCAAGTTACTAGTATCGAGTTAAGCCGGAACGTCGTGAGCCGAAGTAGGATTTCCTCGCCGAGCCTTGAACCAGGTTCTGATATAACCCTAAGGTAAGAGGATTGTGTTACTTTTATTTAGGACATGATTTTTAGGTTGTTTATAGTGATGGCTAGGAATAGAAAAGAATAGTTAAGATGATAATTAATAGGGTAGTTGATATTGTAAATAGGTTAAGAATGAAAATAAAGAAGATAAAATCAATTAGGGTAATGTGAATATATGTGTTGTATGATGATGTTTGTAATGTGTGGGAATATGCTAGAAATGTTAACAATAGGTTAAGTAAGAAAATGAGGAATATGAGACCATTTGTATGTTTGAGTGATGATATGTTTGAAGTGTATGTGGGGATTGGGCTTTGAAACAAACTTAGGATTTAGTAAATTAATAAGTAGCACCTCATCTTGGGATGAAAAGGGTATGTTTGTGTATGTGATGAGTGTATGGATAAATGACAATGAAAATATCACCAAAGGATTTAGAACGATAATAGGAGAGGTAGTAAGAATAAATTATATTAAGCAAAGAATAAGGGGTAATGCTTGTAAGTGTGTTTATTGTGAATGTTTGAATTGTTGTTAACTCTGGGCGATAATATGAAAATGTTAATTAGTTACTGATGAAAGGAAAAAGAGAAGATAATAAGTAATAGAAACCTAAGAAAAGAAAAGATAAATATTTAAGAAAGAAATAAAGAGAACCCAGAAACTCAAAGTGAGAAAAAGTAATAATATCGGCAGACGACCCATGTGCTATGTCGAAGCGCAACCCGGACAGCCCATGTGCTCTGGGGATTACTAGCGCAACTCGAACGACCCACGTGCTCCGAGGATAAATTAAAAGGAACATCGGCGGACGACCCATGTGCTCTGTCGAAGCGCAACCCGGACGACCCATGTGCTATGGAGATTACTAGAGCAACTTGGACGACCCATGTGCTCCGAGAATAATAAAACACAACTTGTACGGCCCATGTTATCCAGGGATAAGAAAGGAAAGAAAGAAAAGAAATGAAAGACTAAAGGAAAGAGAAAACACTACCTCGACGGCCCATGTGCTCCAGGGATAAGAAAGCAAGCATAGGAATGAGGTAAAATGAAAAGAGAACTAGGAATGAAAAGAGGTGTGAGAATAAGAGAAAGATTAAAGAGAAATAGAAGCGGAATCTTAGTAAAAAAGTTAAATGTAAGAAAAGGAAAAGTAAAAGAAGCTACAAGAAAACAAATGTAAGTGAATGCATGAAAATGGTATGTTTGTTGTGTGTTGATAACAACGTAGGCTTAGCTATTTTACTATGTCTTCTTAGAAGTTATTTCCTAAGTTCTGTGTAATGCTACCATTCTTGCTATTTTTATTACAGGTACATAAGGAGCTTACGCGAGTCATGGTCGAGCAGGAGTGTAACTAGACAAGAGAGATTATAATTATATTCGCGTAATTAATATAGTCTAGCTTTTGAAGCCCATAACTTATATTATTGTTGTATTTAGGCACTTAGATATTCGGGTTGTATTTAATACTTAAGTCTAAATTTAATTTACTCTGATCTGACAGGTTTATAAAGTGTAATTTTTGGGAAAGTCTGATAAACAGAGGAAACTCTATCAGATTTTCTTAAAAATTTTCAAGTTCTAATTAACCTCAAACTAAATATAAGTAATTAAGCTATATAATTGTGAGGGTGTTACACCAACTCCTAGGAAAGGCACCACCCAATCTATATGCTAAACAAATAGCAGACAATGCTGCAGGAGGTGAATGCCATAGCTTGAATCTCTCCAAATTCGTCGCCCCTTGCTTTGCTAACCAGTCCGCACATTGGTTACCTTCGCGCAAAGTATGAACAAGGCTCATAGTCCAGTCACCATTCATCAAATCAACAATCTCCTACAAAAGGCAAGCATAGTGATGATACTTAAACTCCCTTTGTTGCACTAATCGAATAGCCTCCATAGAATCAAATTGGCAAACCAAGAACCGAATATTCAAGCTTTTTGCCAACCGAAGTCCCTGCAGGATCGCCACAACCTCCATGTGCAAGTTGTCCGTGAATCCAATATGCCTTGAAAATCCACACAACCAGTCCCCATCCTCTGATCGAATGACGCCACCAAAGCCAGCTTCCCCTGGATTACCCATTGATCATCCATCAACATTTAAAGCAAAGTAATTTGGTGGTGATTTTTTCCAAAGCACCATACGAGTTAGAGTTTGCGGTTGCACAGCTCCTCGCAAATATCCCAAGGATAACTCCTGTTGCATACAAAAAATCAGCCTAGCCATTTCTACATCAGTCCATATGCCACCCTCGAAGACAACATGATTCATATGACACCAAATACACCAAATAGCAGCAAAAAAAATAGTAGAATGAGCATTAGCCGCATGCTCTCTAAACCAGTCTCGCCAAGCAGAATTGGAAACGCTAGCATGAGAAAGCAAGCCCAAACAATTCCAAACTCTGCGAGCAAAAACACACTCTCGCAAGCAGTGAACAATATCCTCAAAAGGGTGATCACAGAGTCTACACACTGGATTAGTAGTGAGATGTCGCTGCAATCTAAAGGCATTTTTTGGGATAGCATTGTGCCAACAAAGCAAAACAAAAACTGCAATTTCGCATGGCACTTCAACCGCCAAATCCGATTCTAGTTCTCCATTGTCACTGGTTCTATGGCATTAACAGTAAGCCATATGTAAGCTGCAGAAGCAGTCGTATAGCAACGATCCATCGCTGGAGACCAAATAATCTCATCCATCACACTACCATCTTTAAAAACATGTGTCATTTTAATTTTATCAACACAAGGGATGGGATGGACAAACACAATTTAAGAAATATATTTGATAATGTTACTATTTTAAGACAAAAAGATTGCAAAAGTGAATTTTGTCTCCACCAATAAAATATTTCTTATACACACATTTGAAGTCATACACTGACATATATTTTTAGTTTTGCCCCTCTTGAATTGAATTTGTGTTTCCATCCTTGATTCCATTTGTTGACTCTTAAGAAATATCAAATGTTTTTTTGACATAGCTGCATATACTACAATGAAAAGGGTTCCAACAACCCTAGCTCTCTTCCATTATTTGTGTTGTGACAAGCATGTTTATAAAGTAACCTTTATTGTAATGGTTATATACTCAATTGTGTTGGCCTTCTTTTGAAAAAATGCATTAATCTCATATATTATTTAATACGTTTCTTATATAAATCTACTATGGATACACTTTGCTTTTCCATTTATAGTTTGGATTTGATATTGGTAATGAATACACTACCTTACATATTATTTAAAATTTATTTTAAATAAGAAAATACTACTTTCTTACAAGTATATATAATATGCGATATGAAAGGGCCGATCCCCCTAAAAAAAATCAACTCCTATATTATATTTTAGAGTCTATATCCTGCAATTAGAAAGCTCCTCAGGAAATGGAACTCTCACAATCAAAGTTGAGAGAATGAAGGATAAGTAAATATGCCACATGTCCTTATTTATTTACAATTTACAATTAAAATTTAAATAAAAATTAATTTTGAAAAGATGCACCTGCTGAATTCAAATCAAAAGTTACACTTGTTGAATACAAATCAAAGGGACACATATTTTTGGAACAAAAAAATGCACCTGTTAAATGCATATGTTAAAATAGAATCAAAGGGGACACATGATTTTGGTATGTATATTTGAATTCAAATCAAAAGATGCATTGCTGAATGCATCATCAGACTTAATCATGTATGCATCATAAAACTTGCAAGTTACATTACTACTCTGTGCATCATCAAACTTAATATACGACCCGTATGTATCATAAGACTTGCAATTTTCATTACTTCATTGTGCATCATCAGACTTAATATACAACACGTATGCATCATAACACTTGCAAGTTTCATTACTTCTCTCTCTCTTTCTCACACTTGCAACTTCCATTACTTCTTGGTCTCTTTTTCATTTTTAAACTTCAAAGTCCTATTAACAAAATCAAACTCTATTATATATTTTAGAATCAAAACCTTGAAACCAGAGAGCTTATCACGAAATAAAACTCTCAGAATAAAAGTTGAGAGAATGGAGAGCAATGAAATATGCCACGTATCCCGAGTAATTTAAAATTAATATTTTTAAAATTAAAAAAATTTATCACAAGTGATATGTTGTTTCAACAATGAAGTGATATGTTGTTTCAACATTGAAGTGATACGTCGTTTCAATAGTAAAGTGATATGTCGTTTAAACAGTGAAGTGATACGTCGTTTCAACATCGAAGTGTGAGGTGGTATGTCATTTCAACAGTGAAGTGATACACTGTACTAACTTGATACCTTTTGAAATAGAGATGACATGTTGTTTCGGCAGTGAAATGGTACATCAATAATTTAGTACCTTTTAAAATGTACATATATATATATATATATATATATATATATATAAAAGTATAAGTACAATATTAGATTAAGATAATAATAATAATAATATAACATCATGTAATGGTGTAATTTTTCGGTACATTTTGCACTTTTTCAACAAGAGAAATATATAACGAAAAGGTATCAGTTATTCTATAATTCAGAAAAAAATGATATCACAAAGAGATATATTGTTTCAAATTAAATATCACCAAAAGATATATTGTTTCAAACTAATGCATGATTGAGTGCAATAATTCGATACAATAAAGTTGTGCAATATTTCAAACTGATCATGAGAAAAACAAACTATCAACTAATACACCTTATTAATACACATGTATATATAAACTAATGCAACTATTCTACTGCACTAATTTATTGTAGGAGAAAAAATTCTATTTCATGCACACATGTACTTTCTTTATAAAAAAAAAAAAGCTAAATTCAAAAACAATCCTTGCATTTCTAAATTTTTCTATTTCTTTATCAATTTTAAACAATAATCCTAACTCATATAATTTTAAAAATATTTCTGACATTTAAAATGTTTAAACTTTAATTATTGGTAAATAAAAAACTTATAACCCGTGTATTGCATGGGATAAATACTAGTTGCTTATTAATGTCAAAGTACAAAATAGGCAAGCTTCTTTGACAAAGTTAGTCTACTCAGTGGTGCAAAAAATACCTGGGGATAATTTTGAAAAAAAAAAAAAAGTTGGGTGCATAATGCTGAAAATGGGGTGTGAAAATACCCTCTCAAATTATATATATAAACCCATTAATTCCTACATGGGCCAGTCACATATGGCCCCACTGGGCCTGTTTGGATTTTTGTTACCTCTGAACCCGATCCATTTGAGGGTTTGGGCAGAAAAATCAATTTATTGTCATTGGCCCAAGAATTATTTTATTTTATTTTATTTTACGAAAACCAAAAACACCTTCTTCTTCCCTTAAAATTAAAAAAATTAAAAAGAAAACTTCCTTCTTCCCCACTAGCACCTTTCTCTTGTATAGACTCTGTTTCGTTTCATCCCTTCCTAAACCCTTAACACCCTCCAAAATGCCCGAACCCGAATCCAATTCCAACCCTGAAACCGTTCCTATTCCCAACGCTGAACCCGAATCAGAACCAATTCCGAAGCCAGAAACAGAAACAGAATCAGATTCAAATCCGAAGCTGCAACCGGAACCTGCGCAACCGGAACAATCGCAACCGTCACTGGAATCGGGATCAGATGTTAACGGTTCAGATCTCACTGTAACCGAAACCGAAACCGAAACCCGATCCAATGACACAGGCACCAATCCTTCGCCTCATCCTCAGCTCAAAAAAGACGAAGGAAGCAGAACTTTCACCATGCGAGAATTGCTTCACGGATTGAAGAATGATTCCGAACCTGATAAAGAAGATGCCGAATCTCCCTTCAGGTTTGCTCTCTCTCTCTTTTATTATTATTACTATAATCAAAACGACATTGCGTTTGATTCCATAATCGTTGCAATTGTAATAAAGATCTTTAGGTTCGGTCATGATTTGAATCCATTCTTTGTATAGACTCTAACTCTATATTCGTGGATCGGAATTAGCATGCAGAATATTTGGCTTAGAAATGATTTAATTTAAATGATTTCTGATTTCATTTCTTGAAGAATCTTAGGCCATGTTTGGATATGTAATGATGAATGGAGCGGAATGGAACAGAGTTGAGTGGAATGGTGAGGAGTGGAATGGAATGAGATAAAACTACCATTCCATTGTTTGGATAATTTATAATTTAGGATGGAATGTAACGGAACAAAATATTGGTTCCATCTTCCTCCCAATTTGGGAGGAAAGAAAAATTGAAGTTTTAGATGGAATTGAGTGGAACCTATTCCATCGCCTTCCATTCCACTTCATTGTCAGAATTGCAATCCAAACAAAATGGAACATAATAAAATATCATTCCACTCCACTCCATTCCATCACATTCCCTCAATTCAAACATAGCCTTAGTGCCTACTTTAATGAAATGGAGCTTTATTACTATGTTATTTGAAAAATTTTCAGCGAGGAAGCTCATCAGCAATTGCAGATAGAGCAGAACAATGCTGCAATGGATTTGATAAACAGTGTTGTTGGTGTTGATGAGGAAGGCCGGTCGCGACAACGCATTCTTACATTTGCTGCCAGGAGGTACCATGATCACTGCTTTTATCTACAATCAGGGTTATATAGCACGGTAGCAAAAAAAATAAAAGCAACTTTATTCAATGGTATTTATTTGTTCCTTGGATTTTGTAGGTATGCTACTGCGATTGAGAGGAATCCGGATGATTATGATGCACTGTACAATTGGGCATTGGTGCTTCAGGTATGAGCAGCTTATCTAGTTTTGTTCTTCTAATATTCTAGTCAGCTGGGTTTTCATTTCTTTTTTAAGTTTTATTTGTTTTGTAACTTGATTTTTATCTCTTTCATTTTTTTTTAGTAGAATACTTGGTTTGAATGTTAGCGACCTACAAAAGCAACTTCTGCTTGGTTACTCTTTTTTTTCGTCAGTAAAAGTTATGCTGGCATGATGTGCACAAGCACAAGTACATATCATAGAATTTGTTGGCTAATTATGTTGTGCATTTTGCATTAATTTGTTTGAATATGTATTTTGCATTTTCCCATGAACTGAATTGCAACTTCATTTTATAACACATACTAAGATTCGTTTGGTATCCACTATAATCTTGCAAAAATCCTTAGTTTTTTATTATAGTACCTGGCATGAATGTTATCAACTATTATTCAGTGAAATTGATTCTAGTATGATATTTTATTAGCATGCACTTGTGAACATCTTAGAGTTTTGTAGGCTATTTATATTTGGCATTAATCTGACAATTTGCATTTTGCATTTTCTCATCAAATGGGATTGTAATTCATTGTTCTTTACATTCTAAAAATCCTTGGATATTCATAACAATCTTAGAACATGCTAGTGAATTGGATTATTTTCAACTATGCTGTACATTGTCCAAAGTTAAGTGTATATACTGCCCTCTCAATCTTTGTTGGCCTGCAGGAAAGTGCAGATAATGTCAGTCCAGATTCTACTTCACCTTCCAAAGATGCTTTGCTTGAGGAAGCTTGTAAAAAATATGATGAGGCCACTCGCCTTTGTCCCTCACTACATGATGTAAGTAAAGAGTATCATTCTCTGTGAATTCCTGTTAATTTTTGAAATCTAATGTCAATGTGAAGACAGGCTCAATCCCCTATGAACTTCCATGCTAAAGAATGAAACATAATTTAGTTCCTGTTTATTGGTTGAAGTTTAGGATGAATTTGTATTTTAATGTCTATATTTGTTTAGGATGAATTTGAATGTCTTTTAATATCTGTATTATCAAAGTTAGTAGTCTGTTTTTATATGTTGCTAGTAATGAGCTGAGCTGTAAAATTCTCAATCTCATCTCTTTTATTCAACGAGCTTCAGTCCCTTTGGTTAATTTATTATGTGAACCGAGCTGAGCCAGCCCATATAAGCCACCCTTCGATTTGTGTTAACTGTCACCCATTGAGTTTGACTTGACTGCACCTGTAGATTTGTGTTTATATTCACCCTTTGAGCCCCTTGTTAAAAGAAAAAGAATCCAAAAAAATTGGCCTGTTCATGCATTACCATTTTTATTTTTCATCTCCTTCCTTGGAATTTCCTTGGCCTGCCAAGGCTGCCATTTTATTAACAGGCATGCTTTACCAAATATCAGTATCCATACTTTTGGGGTGGTAGCCAACTCTGCTACCTTGAAGATTGGTAGTAAATATATTAGCAGGATCGAAACCTTCGTTTTTTGATAGTGCGTGAATAGTCACAAAGTTGTTAGATGATCTTAAGGTAAGATCTTGGCATTGGATTATTATTATATCGGGTAGGAGTGTTCTGTTCTCTAACTGGTTTATGAGTTCTATATCTTGTATTTCTTGACTTTTAAGCTCAGTTTCTTGAGCTCGGGTACTGCTTGTACTCAATAATATTCAGTTGGCTTATCGAAAAAAATATATGATAGGAAAGCCCAAAATTGTTCCCATTGCAATTAAATTATTTTTGTATTTCTATGTACAAATTAAATGTATGCATTTTTCATTTTCCCCCTCCATTTGATTTTATCCAGGCTTTCTACAATTGGGCTATAGCAATCTCTGATCGGGCAAAAATGCGTGGCCGCACAAAGGAAGCTGAAGAGCTATGGAAACAGGTCAGCAACAATAAATGGTGCCTTTTATTAGTGGTTGCATGTATATTTAGGCTTTGGAGAAATTGATATGGTTTTAAACTTTTAGGCAGCTTCTGCTCGTGTGAAAAAAAATTAAAATTCCTTGGAGGGATATTAGGTGATGCCAATAAATTCATGCTGAACATGAATAAAAGAACTTTTCACTTTTTTAGTTTATAGTTGTTTTTTAAGTGCTGGTTCATAGAGATTAGAAAAAGGCTTGTCATCTGATAACGGCAATCTAATTTTTGTTAAATTTAACCTTTTCTTTTCCAGGCAACAAAGAATTATGAAAAAGCAGTCCAACTCAACTGGAACAGTCCTCAGGTTCATCGCAATTAAATGTTATAAGTGTTGTGACTTCTCCTGGAGTCAGAACATGACTTTTGAAACAGCTTTTTCTTGTTTCCTTGTATAAATATTTGGTTTATCCTGTATTCATTCTGATCCTATCACTTTTAATTTCTTCACATGCTTGCTTATTTGAATATTGTGCCCTTGTTACTGACTCATGGAATCTATTTCAGGCACTTAACAACTGGGGACTTGCCCTTCAGGTATATTTAATACACTAGATTGTTTTATTGTAGAAGCATTTCACAACTTCATACAAACTGCTATAACAAAACTCCAATGCTTCTAACATTGACCACGTTATTCTTTAAGTTTGACCTATAACAGCCATCAGATTTTCTATCCTAGAAAGAAAAACGCATTGGATTTCTTGCTATAACTTTCTCTTTGGACCATATTTGAAATCTTGAAGTGCCCAATTCTTTAGCCTTTTCACCAACTTGCTTGGATTTCGTAAAGTTCCATAAAGCTAATGCTCCTAATCATGATGTCAACTACTTCTGATGATTTACCTGTTTATGTTCCAACACTTTTACTGGCAAAACAAGTTCTATTCGAAAATGTGAGAACACTTCCTTTCACATTATGTTTGGACGCTGATGTTGCTTTTCTAGGCTCGAGCTCAGTTAACACTATATTCAAGCCATATAGAGCATTTACTTAAGTAGCAATCTAGCATTAGCATGAATGTACAATGGTATTGATGATCCATGTTAGAAAAGATATAACAAAGTTTTACCGTTGGTTGTCAATTGCATGACATAGGCAGATTTATCTTGAAACTTCAGCTAGAAAATTGTGGAATGAACCAGAGTAAAGTTTAAAACCTTAAAATGCTATTGGGATACTGCCACAATTATTTTAGCTTTAAAACCCTATTCCATGGTTATTCTGCTGATCACACCTGACTCTAGTGTTTCCTTCAGAATATGTTCCCCTACACCTTGAGAGTTCTTTCTAAACATTGTACTTAATAGCATTATATAGTTTTCTTTTAATCTTTGTTGGAAATTCACAATTAATTAATTTCTTTGTATGTATCTTAAATTGGTTTCCAATTTAGGAACTCAGTGCCATTGTTCCCGCTCGCGAAAAGCACAAGATTGTGAGAACTGCTATCAGCAAGGTACAAAACTTTTAGAGTGGGAACAGATGGAAGTGACAAGCTAATTTTTTGCATCAGCTATGTCCTTTGAATATAACTTATTCTCTCTTCCACCTTTTGACTTTTCTATATTCTTCCATGCAGTTCCGTTCTGCCATTCAGTTGCAATTTGATTTTCATCGGGCAGTTTATAATCTTGGAACTGTTCTGGTAATACTTCTTCATTTTACATCAGAATGCTTTGTTGCCTTAGATTGTCGTTAATGCAACAGTATTGAAAGTGTAGAATTCACTCACCTTGTTTGCCTCTGCAGTACGGATTAGCGGAGGACACTTTAAGAACTGGGGGGTCCCAAGACGTTTCACCGAATGAACTGTATAGCCAATCTGCGATCTATATTGCAGCTGCTCATGCATTGAAGCCAAACTATTCAGTAAGAAGCCATTGTCTGTGTCTTTCTTAGTAAATTCTTTTTCGCTAGATAAATTTCTTCTTTTAAGCTTAGTGTTAAATTTATTTTATTGCACATACTCATTTTTTCCCTCTGGTTGAGTCATGCTATCAGTCCATTATTTTTTACTTCTGGTATGTGACAGGTTTATAGCAGTGCCTTGCGGTTGGTGCGTTCTGTGGTGAGTACATTTCATCCTAAATTATGTTTGTTTAGTAGCTTACTCAACTTATCATTTTAAATGATTTAAAAAGTTTATCTTTCAAGCTCTCTGAATTTTGTTTTCATGTTAAGCAACTATAGTGTTGTATGGGACCTCATCCCCTTCAGTAGTACTTAAAAATGAGTCAACCTTTCTTCTTTCTAGTAGAAGTTGACTGATCTTCTACCTGAATTAATAATATACACTGTCTATTATAGCTGTTTTATCTCAGGCCCAGTCCTGACATTTTATAGGCTTGGGGATAAAAAAAATTGAGGGCCCCCTAATCTATCAACAACTTGTAACTACATGAAACTTTAACAACAAAGTTTGGATAGCATTTCTCTCTTAAGTAAGAAAGGGACTTTCCAAAATACTATTATTGTCTATAATTTCACAACAATACAATCAACTATCAAAAAGCCTCATATGGGCCTACAATAGTTATGCGAGCAAGAAGTTTGAGGATAAAGAAGATTTTGGGGCTACAATCAGTGACGGAGCTTGAATAAAAAGCTCCGGGAGCCGAACGTATTATACGATAGTATAATTATGCTATTACTTAATGTTTGAAGTCCGGTTTATGTTAGATATATTTGTTTGAGCATTAGACAGTAGTAGCATTAGTGGTTCAGTGGTTTATTGCTCCATAACGTATCTTCAGACTATAAGTTCTAACTTAGGCTTCTTCGTTTTCTAAAAAATGTATGTGTGGACTCAAAATTCAAAATTAATACAGCAAAAGTGGAGAATCGATACTCGGTTCGAGTGATTAGTTTGAGAAGCATCGTCCAGCTGAGCTAGAAGAGACACTGGTTGAAATTTATCAAACTTCCACACACACGCACACACACACATATATATATAGCGACTGCTTTATCTTTTTCATGGGCCCCTAAAAATCTTGGGCCCTGGGCGATTACCCTTATTGTCCACCCTGTTTTATCTATGCAACTAATCGATGGAATCATTCATTTAGACACTAACTTGGACGGAATTAATTTTTCTCAGCTACCATTACCACACCTTAAAGTTGGATATTTAACTGCACCTCCTGCGGGGAAAGCAATTGCACCTCATAATGACTGGAAACGATCAGAATTCTTTTTGGATCATGAAAGGCTTCAACAGGTAAGACATCTGAGCAGCATATTGAAATCTTTTAAAAGGCAACTAAAAAATAGTTTTAAAATCATTAGAAAGCCAGTAGGCTCCACAAAAATACTTTGCCTATCAAAAAAAAAAAAAAAAAAAAGAAAGAAAGAAAGAAAGAAAGCCAGTAGGCTCTAGTATCATAAATGTAATTTTTAACTAAACAAGTTACATTTATGCCTTCATTCAGATACCCAGGGATGAACAGAGACAAGCACCTCAAATTCACTCAGGCAGATCAATAGATTCAGTGAATGGAGATAAGAAGACCATCAAAGTAGACATAGCAGATATTATTTCTGTATCAGCATGTGCCGATCTGACTTTACCACCTGGTGCCGGCCTCTCCATAGATACAGTGCACGGATCAGTTTTCTTGGTGAGCAACATTTCATTGACCTGAGTTTATTCGCATTGCATAGATTTGATGCTTCCTTCCTCTTCACTTGTGAAAGGTTCTTTAATCAAGGGCACAAAGTGAATTTTTATTGAAGATAACATAGGGCTATTTGGAAAGCTATATCGTTTTTCACAATGAAATAAGCTAAACTTGTGTACATTTAATAATGAAATTACTTCTGCGCCCTTGATTGTCCCAACTCCTTATTCGACAGTGAAATGCGCTAGACTTGAGTTCTATTTCTTAGTCAACCCTGTTGATTTCTTTCAAAAACTGGAGTTTCTGGTGATGGCTTGTTCTGTTTTGATAACTAGCTCATAGAGGGCCAACATCCGCCATGCTTTCAGTACTTCTCATTGTGCATTTGTCGAATGGAAGTCTATGTCAATTCATGTACTTCCTGAGTTACTACCCCTCCCCTATCCCCTTCATTGCATCTTTATATTTGTTTTGCAAAATCCAACTTTTTATTAATCTCTTAAGGGTTGATGAAATCTTTCAAATGTGTCATTTCAAGCCAGAAGCACAGAAGTCTCTGGCTTTTGAAAATGCAGTTCTAACTTTCATTTTTATTTTTTTTGGATTATCAAGGTTGTTGACTCATGGGAATCGTTAGACGGATGGTTGGATGCAATCCGTCTAGTTTATACAATTTATGTGCGAGGCAAAAGTGATGTACTGGCGGGTATCATTACAGGATGAATATATCAATTTGTTAAAGTGTATTTCAAATTCGATGTGTCAAATTGAGTAAAGAACTCATGAGCCCTGTTTTTGCAATCCTCGGCAAACATGTGTATAATCTTGTATGAAGTAATTTAATACAATTGAAATTTCTGAGTGTATTCTTTAACCCGCTTGAGGATGAAGCTTGGCGCAACGGTAAGGTCGTTGCTTAGTGGCCAACAGGTCACGAGTTCGAATCCTAGAAATAGCTTCTTCGCTTGCAGAGGTAAGGTTGCGTACATCTACCTTCTCCAAACCCCACTAGGTGGGGGACTCATGCACTGGGTTGCCCTATTCTTTAACCAGCTCGTTGTTGAATATTCTAGTTTTTTACAACACAAATGTATTCTACAAGAAGTGGAGAATTTTTTATCTACTGAAATCTAAACAAGACTTAAATCAAAGGGGGTGCCTGTCCCTGTCCACACCTGCATTTGTATGTTATTATTCTTGTGGCTTGGAGCCTGATTGAATGGTCGATCCACTGTTTAAATAATACAATTCTTCTTCGTTTATACATTCTTACCGGATTTTCAGGAAAGGTTGCAAAAATTACCGATCATTCAATAGAAAAGGTTTTTATTTTTTTATTATTTTATTTCTGTTGCTGTTGGGGGGTTTACCTGCAAGAACTGGTTTCCGAAAAACTGCCTTATTTTTTGTCAGAGAATTGTATATGTTTTAACACTCTTTCAGTGTCTGCTGTATATGGTGATACTTGCAAGATGTGTTGCATTTAGATGTTGTTTGATGTGTACAGGGTGGACTAGCTAAATTCTATAGCATCAAACAGCTTAAGGCATTCATTGCTTTATGTGGTCGGTTAAGTTCTAGGAGGCAAGTATTAAAAATAAAACAAAAATTGATTTAGGAAGGAACAAATTTCATGCAGATAGGAGGATGAATTTTTGCAAGAGCAAGAATTGCAGCCGGAAGAGTCCATAGTCCTTCCCCACATATCAGTCCAGAGGCAGCTGCTGGAACCATGTGCTCTGCGTTCTTGCTAAGCTTGTGCCACACGAACACAATCAAACTTCCTACACACATATCAATTGCGAAGTATCCCCCAACCAGAAATGGCACAGCCATGACCATTGGTAATGGCATAAATTTCCCAATCTTTTGTGGTGAAAGATCTCTCACCATGTTTGCTCCTATTGCAAAAGCAAAGAACCCATAGCAAAGCTGCAAGCAGTGGTCGGGTAATGCTGAGAAACCTTCAACGCCTATAACTCCCATGTTTCTGTAAATTAGTGCATAAGGAGCTTTGAATTCACCGTGTGGGTTTCCCACATCGAACGCCTTGTAGTATAGGAAGAAGCTCAAGGGAGCTGCTACACAACCCATGGCAGTTCCGATTACCTGGCACGTGAACATTGCTCTGGGAGAGGTGCAAGTGTAATGAGCAGTTTTAAAATCCTGCATCAGAATGCAAGAGACTGAAACAACGGATTTAACGAGACCGCAACCCACAAGACCGGCCACTAAACCATTCTCTTTTCCATTGACAGCTGCCAGCACAAAGAGTGCAACTTTCCCATAGTTATATGCCATGTTCATATCAGTAAGACCTGCCCCGAAAGCATTGCAGAATGCCAGAGATGGTGCAAAAATGTAAGCTACCACCACATAGTACCATTTCAGCTGAGGGAACATGAGTGGGATTACAATAATGGAAATGATGGTGAAAACAAGGTATCCGGTTATTCCAACCCACATGGGAATGTTCTCCTTGAGGAATATTTCAGTCTGTTTAAGATCTCCAGTGTGATTTCCATTCTGATCAGCAGCTACTGCTGCAGTAAGAAAATGACCTCAACATAAGATATCATATCTTTATCTTGCTATATTAAAAAGAGGAAAAGTAATGGCAAGTCCATGACTGCTCTTACCATGTCTATGGTTCTTGCTCTTAGAGCTCTTCATTCTTTCAACCACACTGGCAACTGTGGCCCCCAGAATCTTGATGAAATTGTATATGCCATCACCAAGGATTAGAGCAATTGATAGGAAAACCTTATAACCATATAAGCCCTTCATATTACTTTCTTCTAAGTTGTCTGGGAACCAATGTCCTTTAAACCGATCAACAAGTGGAAACATGACTCCATAAGAGAGCACAGCTCCAAGGAGCAAAGACAAATTCACAAGGTGGGAGCAAATCATTCCTGCTCCCACAAAAGTCATGCTAAAATCAAAATAGAATCTGCAAATTCAAAGTATAAAAAGATTAGTAACAGTTGAAATGGATGCTTAATTCTAAAGCATGTGAGTGTGTTTCAAAATCATACGTTTGCTTCCAAGCTTGCAAACCAAAGGTAGGGAACTGTTCAAATCCACAGTCTTCTATCCCTGAGAAGAACCACTTGAAAAATCCCCATAAGAAACTAATAGAAAAATACTTCATGAATCCACGCACTTGCTTCCTGCAATATTATTACAAGTTATCAATCAAGTTTGGGAAGATATATGCATATTAAAGAAACAACTTTTCCAACAACTTTATTTTTTATAACAGCAAATTACAATACTTTTACATTATAAAAATCAAAGTAGTCGTAAGTGGCTAAGAATAAAATATACATGAAACATTTTTTGTTATTAATCAGTACCTTAAATTTGGTTCACAATTGACTACTTTATTACTGTATGTATAATCTATATATGTGTGTGTGTGATTATTTTGCTTATTGCAACTAATGAATGCTGATGACTAAAAGGGATATGAATGGCACTTACTTTGCCATTTTGTCACCCTGAGTATGGAAACCATTGATGAGGACCGCTGTTGCCATGCCACTGGGATAAGTCAATTTGAGGTCAACTATCATGATCTGTAGTAGAAGAAAGTTGAGTGAGTCACAGATATAATTCAAACTACACTTCAATACTCTCAAGTCATAATAACCAGCTATGCATATCTCAAACGCATAGGAAAGTTTAAAAAACTAAAAATCAAGGTCCCAATTAATTGATTAGTGATTATGACAAAGTACAATGTTTCCAATGTTAATTTAACTTCTAAAGTCCTGAAGCAATCACCTCCTAAAGGCTATGTAATAACTGAAATGTTGAAGGCCTAAAATATATATTATATTATAATATTATATATCATACAACTCATACATGGTATACTTGATAATAATAGTTACCTTCCTGAGTGGAATCAGGACAAAGAGACCAACAAAGCAAACCACAAAAAGGAAGCCAGTCATCCAACCAAATGCAGGCTCTTTAATAGCAGTTGGGCTGTTACCCTCAGTGCCAACTCCAGACAACTCATAAGTCTTTCTGTTCAATCCCAACAGATAAGAAGCAAATCCTCCTGCAAAAGCATACACACAATCACACATATAATATATTTTTAGGAAAATCATTTTGTCGTATTGCTTCTGGAGCGTAAAGGTTTCTTATACCGACAGTGCATCGATTACCATTCATATATCAAAGATCATTGAATTTTAATTAAAAAAGTCATACACATGAATATGAGGATATGATATAAATGTTATCAAAATGATTAAGATTTAAGAAAATCCTCATACCTCCAACAGCAATGCTATAGCATGCAACAGCACAAGTTTGTATGATAGTGTTTTCCTGGCGGGTAAAAGGCTTGGTTACAAAGCCAGCTTTTTGGAGCACTTTGGTCCAGCTTCTCATAAACACAAAAGCAAGAAGGGCAGCAGAGACATTCAAGTTAGGAACCATTCCTGTTGTGAGGTTTAGCTTCATGGCTATGATGCTATACATGATCCCAATCATCATGCTCACAAACAACCCTCTCACTGTTATCTCATCCCTCCATTTGTGACCTTTGAATTCACCACCTTCTTCTGCTACCACCTGATCTTCCAAGTCCCTGACATCTCTCTCAATTTTCTCTTGTTCCATGTTAAGTGCACTTCTTGATGGTGTAGTACTCATCATCATCATCTCTCTAACTGCCATAGATAGATAAGAGTAATGAAAAACCAAATAGAATAGTAATATATACTATGTCCCCTTAATCACTTTGTTCTTTCTCTTTCACTTTCAGCCTGCCTGTTTGGATGGAGACTGTAAAATAATTTTACAAGATATGCTTTATGTAAGCACCACTACTTGTATAGATTGATGTGGCTCTAAATATATAGAGCTGTCTAAACTCAAGCATAGTGTGGTACGCTTATAGCTTATAGTATGAGTTTGTAGGTTATACATGTGAACCTATTGCTGTATAGTTAACCGTTTGAAATAGTGTTGTTCGGCTAAATTAGCTTTTGAAGTAGCTGAAAGTTATTAAATGACCGAAAAGTAGATGCAACGTTATATTATTTATATTTTATTATTTTAATTTATTCTTTATTTATCTAATAAATAGCTAATTAATTAATTAATAAAGTATTAAAATTATTAAATTATAATGAATTAAATTCATTTTTTATTTATTAATTATGTAGTTAATGAATTAATTATAATTAATAATTAATTAAATAAACAATTAATTAAAAATTAAATTGTCACCATGATATGTAAATAATTTTGAAATTTTTTTTAGAGTATGATTGGTATAAGAATTATTGAAAGGTAGTTTAGTTTCTTGAAAGCTACTAAAAACTTGCTTATTTAAAAGTTGTAAGTCTTTTCTAATTTTTGTTCGCCGAACGGGTCTTTAGCTTTTGACTGAACCTAAAAACTCCTAACTAGCTAAAAAACTCATAAGCATGTTTAACAGAGCCTATATTTTTAATGTAATGTACTCCATCCGGCCTCTATTATAAGAAAAAGTAGCAAAAATGATACTTTTTAAGAAAGTTAGTTGAATATATTTAATTTTCTGAAATTCATAAAAAAAATATAACTACTTTAGAAAAGTTACATTAGGAATAAAATAAAAATTAAATGAAATTACTCTTTTCTAGGAATATTTTAAGAATAATGAATGTTCTTCAACAGTGAAACTTAGTATTGGCAATTAGGGCCAATGGGCGGGCCATTGCGGGCTTTGCATTTTTGCGGGCGAGCATGGGCGACCCTAATTGAGTTTAAGGCGAAAAATCCAGGCCCTGCCCACCCATATTTTTTGCGGGAGGACATGCGGGCCGCCCAATTTTTTTTTCCTTGTTTTTAAAAAAAAAAAACGCTGCAGAAAGATTGGCTGAGAAATGTGGAGTCGAGGACGGTACCTTTAAGAAAATTTTGTACTTCAGATCCAGCATTAACATCACTAGTTAGTTACTTAATTCATGATTCTTCTGAATATGTGTCTAGCAACAATTTTATGGTTGATTCTGGTACTACCTTACCTGGAGTGACTATTTATTCCTCTCTCTGAGTATAATATTGTATACATTGTGGACTGACCATAATTAAGATTGTAATAATGATTTTGGCCAAGGGAATGTATTTTTAGTTTGGAGGGAATGTATTTTTGGTTTGGAAGGAATGTATATTTGGTTTTTGGGCCACTTGGTCCAATTTCCTTTTTTTTTTATATATATAACAATGTCCGTGGGCGGCCCTAAAATGCCCGCAAATTTTGCGGGCGGCCCTGCCCAGCCCTAAAAATTTTATGGGCGAAAAAATCAAGCCCTGCCCGCAAATTTTGCGGGCGTGCTGGGCGGGCCCGTGGGCGGCGGCCCTAATTGCCAATACTAGTGAAACTGATCTCTACTAGATTGTGTATATTTCAAAAGGGTTAACTTAATATTAGAAGTGTCAAAACGAGCTACTTGGTCGGGTTCGGGCCGATCCATTTCAGGTTTTAGCCAAATCGGACTAGGGTCAAAAAGTCTAGCTACAAAAATTGAGTATCCTATATGAAACTCAAATCCGCCCTAAGCGGGCTGCAGGCCTTGTGCGGGCTAGTCCACATTTTTTTAAAAAAAAGTTCTATGGTTCATCCACTCCACATGTATAGTTTAACAAACTGAAAATTTCTACGATTCCTATTAATTATTTTTTTTTAAATTTCTACAATCCAAAATTTTTTCTTTCTTTTTTTTTAATAAATTTATAAAGTTCCTATTTATTTTTTTAACATAATTGATAGTTTAATCAGCACATGAGTACAAAGAAAATTGGATTCCCTCGTTCAACCATATTTAGACCACATGTTTCGGTTCAAATTTTATTTTTTCTTTGGAAGCTGATTGATTCATTTTTAATAGAAAATAATCAATACTTATTCGTAATATGATCCATCCATATCTTTTATACACTCAATATTTGCAAGTTGTATATATAAAAAAATAATATTGCAAGTGGTACATTATTTATTAGTTACTGTATATTTTTTTCCATTCCGCACTATATAAATATACTCCTAGGGACTGAAATTCTAGGACTGATGTCGCTATCAATTTATATATTTTTTTAAAACAAAGTTAATGAATAAACTTCCTTTATTTTTACACATTTTTTTAACCAATATTAAGTTTGTTTTCCTTTTATATTAAACACCTGCACATGTAAAGCTAAGAAAGTGTGAATTTTTTCTTTTTTAGGGCCTACAGGCCAGCCCTAACCCAGTCAGGTTTACCCGATCCGAACCTGAACCCGGTCGGTCTAGGCTAAAAAGTCCGGATTAGATAAATATGTCATATTACGAAGCCAAGACCGTTCAATTTTTTGAATTTTTTCAAGCCAGCCCGATCCCATTTTGACAGCTCTATTTAATACTCCTTTTGTCCGCATATATAAGACATTTTTGGCAGGTTTCACGTCCATTAAGAAAGTTGGTTAATTTACTTAATGATATTGGAAATGTGAATATTTGATATGTATTTTGAAAACTACCTCTACTAATAGTATTGAAAATCTAAAAAGTATTAAATAAATAGGGGTATGCATAGAAAGAAGTAATTAATTTTCATTAAAAATTGGTATAAAGTCTTATAAATGGGAACAAGATAAAAATGTCAAAAGATCTTATATTTAGATACAGGATAGTAATATTTTCTCGTATAAGATATTACAATACTTTTTTGGAAAAAAGTATAAACACCTCATAAATTATTTGTTTTTTAAAAATAGTCATCACAAATTATTTTTCCTACACAATTATTCCTTAAATTTCAACATTTGGTAAAATTAATACTTTCATTAACTCAATGTTAAAATTTCACGATAAAAACATCTCCTTGTTCAATTTGCTATAATCTCAACCATCAAATCTTTATAATTTACTAGAGAACACACCCCGTGCGGTGCACGGATATAAATGGTAGTAGAGACAGTTTTTTTTTTCTCTGCAGTGAAGCTTTCCATTGTGTTAAAAATCTGTTTCAAATCTAATTAGAAATAGGATGGCAGTTTTTTTTTTTTTTGTTGCCCACCCGGTTTCCTAAGTACTACCTAGGTACATCCGAATCCGACCCGGGTCGCGTGCCTGGCTATGGCAGTTTTTTTCAATGAATGAATAGTGGGCAGTTTTTTTCAATGAATGAATAGTGGACAGTTTTTTTAAGGAAGTAACAGTTATTGTTGGGAGTTTCATATCTTTGTCATTTTTGTAAATTAGTATTATGATAAGGGCATTTTGGGCATAACAAAATTACGTACAAACCTAAAACAGTGTTTGCTTTATATAATAGTATAGAAGATTTCATAAATTAGTATTATGATAAGGGCATTTTGGGCATAACAAAATTACGTACAAACCTAAAACAGTGTTTGTTTTATATAATAGTATAGATTTTTTAATTTTAAATAGTTTAGGGGATGTTTGTATCTTTTCCCTGTTTTTATAAATACTTTTCATCTTTTACCAAAAAGTTTCCCGTATCTACTTTCTTTGGTATGGTGACTTGCTGTAGTACAATATGGCAATGCCGATTCTTTTTAAAATCAAGGTATATATGTGTTAATAATGTGCTTAATTTTATGGATGTTTGAACAAGTTGTGGTGAAATTGGGATAGTTCATCGTTGGCAAAAGGTTGGCTTCTAAATCAAACTTCAATCGAATAATTGAATCTAATAATTAACCAGACAACACCATATATAAATTCTAAACTTTTTAACTTCTTTTGCCTTATTGACGTAAGATAGAGCCAGCGGATAGCATATTGAAAAGTCAGAAGATTCATTGTGACCGAGTGAATCCCTTCCCAAACAAAAGTAACGTACAAATTTAGAATTAGAATATCTATGATAATTAAGCTGCAGAGAACATGGCACTAACATATTTTTTAGCGGTGTTAATTACATAAAGGCTTATTTATGGTTTTGATCCTTAAAAGTTTAGCCACACCAATAGCTACGTGGTGTGAGATACTCCCTCCGATCCTTATTATAAGTCACATTCTAGAAGGTTTTCTTGGTCCTAATTATAAGTCACTTTATATTTCCAATGTATCATTTATTGTTTTTTTTTTCTCTTTTTTGCCCTTATTAAATGCTTTGACTATCTACGTGTTTTTGTTGTTCATTAATGAGTATGAATTTTCCAAGAAAAGTTTAGAGCTTAAAATTGTAATGATACAATATATTCTCATAAAATTTATAAAACTAACTACTTTCCTTGGTATGTGTAATTCGGTTAAGCATGCCCTATAATAAGGACCGGAGGGAGTAGCGCCAAATAAGTATTGTGACATGAATGATTCACGTCCATAAACGAAAAATTCTGCGTATGAGACTATTTTGCATATGGAACCATTTTGTGTCCGTGGATCTGTATCATCCACGTCATATCTCTTATTTGACGTCATCTCACACTACTTGATTGTTGATATGGTGTTCCACTAGTCAAATAAGCAAAAAAACAGTTTTTGAGTGGATCAAAACCAAAATGTTTGAAAAATTAAAGATCACTCCCGATCAAAATAACTTATAGACTAAAAACAAAATACGTTGAACTTTTAGGGACAAAAACATAAATAAATAAACCTATTACACAAACTACTACCTTCATAAAAACAATGCAAATCAGGATCAACATCAAGAAAGTGTCACTACTTTATGTCTAGTTAAGTGATAAAAAACATCATATGATATCTTCTCTCTATTATTATTTATTAAATATTTAAATAAATGGACCAATCACATACCATTATTCTTGTTAGAAGGACTAATTACATCTTTTATATATATATATATATATATATATATATATTAAAAAGCGTAGCATGACCAACTGCAATTCTCAACTTAAAATAAAGGATATGGGATCTGCTTTTTTTGTTTTTCACTTAGGCAAACTTTTCCATCTATTTTATTGCACGATATGACCATATTTTTAAATGTGCGAGCACTTAATTTTACCGATTGATTGTGTCATACATAGTACTTATGGCACCAAAGAGTTGTTTGTGTGTGTGTCTCTATATATATATATATATATATATATATATATATATATCACGAACATCTAATGAATATGATGCACTTACAATAATGGATTTAGAATAAAAAAAGTGGTTGCAAAAATCTTCACTTTTCATTTCCGTTGATTGGTTTGACTAGTTTACGTTCCAATTTACTTACCTTTTCTCCAGTTTTGCCTAGCTATAAGGTTCCGATAACATTTCTAGTGGCAAAGATTCTCTTCACATAATGGGACTAAGATCAACCATTCAAAAATTCTATGTATGATTGCAACTATGTGGGTAATGGGTATGTCTATCCGCAATCAGCATCGAGTTTGAAAATGATGGATAGATATAAACTTGGATCTATGCTTTTTTTCTTCTTTGTGTAATTGATTTCAACATTGACAAATTTATCTCTCTTTATGTTTTTGTAATTTAGCATAGAATAAGAAGAAATACTCCAAAAAGATAACTTTCAAATAGTCTAGTCATGTTACAATGTACTACTACATTGAGAGGTTGATTTTCCTACATCTATCCTCTCTAAATCAAAGTGTTATAAATCGGCCACTTATCTACTGATCTATTATTCTACTAATCAACTAATAATTTTGTTTAACCAATCAAGTTTACCACAGTGGATAGATTACTATTTTTTTGTCAAGTATAGTGGTAGAATTAGGCTCTTTTTTTTTTTTTTTGTGTGTGTGTAATCAATGAATATAATAATCGTTGGATTGATCTGCAATCATTGGATTATCTTCATTTGAAGTCCATAACTTTTAAGTTTATGGTAATTTTCTACCTAGAATTTGGAGATCAATAATAATGAGTGTGATGATTTTATCACTAGGACCACTAAATATGGGGCACTATCAAGTTAGGTTTGAAAGTTAGCACATAACATCACATCATGCACAAATTCGGTGTTTCTAATAAATTCGGGTGAATAAAGGAAGGGAGCTTAGTAGGAACAAACTCTACACAGATTTCTTTCTCTTTATTTCTTGGCATCAATGGATATTATTATTATTTGTGGCTAGCTGAAGAATGAGCATCTCTTGTATGTTTTAAAGGTATGGCGAATGTTTCATTTGTGATGGCCACTACACAATGCAAGGTCCGTAGTTGATATGCAACAACTAGTAGTGGTTATTACTATCATCAAAGGCCACACGACATTGACACGTAACACAGTCCTAATTCCTTTCATAATGGGGCGTGTGGACGACATGTGCTGTACTATGGACTTTTGCCAAGGGTTGATTTTGACATTGATTTAATATGTCCTTTTAGTATCCAACAAAAGTGCCGTTTCTTTAAAGAGTGATTAGAAAATAATAAATAAGGTTTCTCCATACCTTAGCTTGTTTTGGAAGAGTAACTATAAGTATAAAACATACCTTAACTGATAGATCCAATTAACTAATATCATAACAATTGGAAGAGTTTTAGATTCTCAAATCAGCGTAGATTAACCAAAATGCAGAGTAACTCCGATATATTTTTTGTTAGGAAGGCCAAATAGAAGAAAGAAATTTGAGAGAAAAGTGAAAATCTGGTCATGAATGAATATAGAAGATTAACCAAAATGTATAGTAATTTCGAGACTCATGTGAATGGAAAATGCTTTATTAGGAGTATCACTCTGGATTAGGACCCAATTAATGTGTGAATATATTAGCCATATAAGAGTGTATTTTATTCATAGATCAGAAATCGTACAAGTAATTACAAATATGACAATTACAAGTACAAAATATTTCACACTAATAATAGTTAAAGGAAAAACAAAATACACTGCAACAACAGACTCATCCATGTGGACATGGATCATCAACAACTGCCAAAACCGGACTGTAATAGGAGATTCAATAGTTTTTAATTCCAAGATAACAATCTCATTGATGTTGGAACTAAACTCAGTTCGACGACAAGGAATCTCATATCTAAAACGAGAGAGCCGTTGGACGATAGCCAAATCAACAATCGGCAAAGAGAGATCTGTCTCGACGAGTAGCCTTCCAATTATTGGAGCAAAGAGGATGACCATCAAATCTGGAAAGTAGAAAGTATCCGGAGGCATCCCTCCACATACACAAAACAAAACAACTTGCATAAAGACAAGACAAAACCCAGATAAACTGGGGGAAACAATCTCACACACTTTCCCAAAGGAAGAGGAGGGATAGATCTCCCTCCCCTACCGTGAAACAGCAGATGAAAACAAGTAAGAGCAGATAACTAACTTCCTTAATAAGTATAAAATTATTAATTTTTTTTATATTTGATAAAAAAAATATAATAATTATAATAAGGTGATATAAATTTTTTTTTTTTTCAAATTTATGAGGTGGAGTAGAGGTGGCGAAAAATAAAATTATCATCAGCTTTACTATTTTTTTTTAATATGATTTAGTAAGTTTGTGTACAAATTTTGATTTTAATTCTTTTATTGTTTTTATTAAAGTATTCGCTTAGTCTTTAAATACTAGCAGTAGATAGTGAATTTTCTTTGTCTCTAAATATAAGTATCTATCTGTTCGCGTAAGATAGCTCAGTTGGTGGCTGCAGGGACACTTAGGATTTCCCCCTCCCCAGGTCATGGATTCTAGTCTCAGACCTCCCATGTAAAAAGAAAAATAAATATAAGTATTTATCTCAATTTCCAATTATATCAATTACTAGTACTATTTTTTAGAAACACTCTTATTTAGTCAATACTTTTTAAACTCTCAATAATAATTACAAAGATAAATTTAAAAAGTATACCAAATATTACTATTTTCAATACTACTAGTAATATTAACAAACTTTCTTAATCCACGTATAAATTTACTTTAAATGTTTATATTTAAAATCGGATGAAGTATCTCTTTAAATATAAAAAAATTTAATTTTGATCTTTCTCGTTAAACTTCTTCTACTAACTTTAACTATTGACATGATAAAGAGAAACTAAGAAAGTCATCACATCAAGCTTAACACACGTATAAATAAGGTTTAATTATGGTTTTGGCCCCTATAAGTTGACTTCGTTTTGAATTTAGTCCTTAAATCTTTTTTTACCTTGAACGGTCCTTAAATCTTTTTAGATTTTGTTTTTAGTCCTTAAATCTTTTTTTGACCTTGAATGGTCCTTAAATCTTTTTAAATTTTGTTTTTAGTCCTTCTGTTTGTCTTCTTCCGTCGTCTGCTGACATGGCAAACGGTGTGCCATGTCAGCCCTTACATTGACTGCCAACGATGCATATGATGTGGACCTCCTACTCATGTGAGCAGGAACCGAGCAGGAACCAAGCATTAACCGATCATGAACCGAGCATGACTTGCCAAACCGAGGGGAGATACCGACCGAGCACGAACCGAGCACGATGAACTGAGCACGAACCAAGCTATGTCGTTACCAATTGCATCGTATTCGGTCGATATCTCATGCACGGTTAATGCTCGGCTCATGCTCGGTTCCTGCTCACATGAGTGCGAGGTCCACATCAGATGCATCGTTGGCAGTCAATATAAGGGCTGGCATGGCACACCGTTTGCTATGTCAGCAGATGACGGAAGAAGACAAACAGAAAGACTAAAAACAAAATTTAAAAAGATTTAAGGACCATTCAAGGTCAAAAAAAGATTTAAGGACTAAAAACAAAATTTATAAAGATTTAAGGACCATTCAAGGTCAAAAAAAGATTTAAGGACTAAATTCAAAACGAGGTCAACTTATAGGGACTAAAACCATAAATAAGCCTATAAATAATTTTAAAGTAATATTGTGAAACACAAACTCATCACCTTACCAGCCCGCATGCTCAAACTTGCTAAAAAAATATTATATATATATATATGGGAATTGCTAACTTATGTAAAATGAGTTTTCGGTTGGTACATTTTATTAGCATAATGTACCAATTTTTAGTATACAAAAAATCCTCACATTTTAAAAATATGTAGTTTTAAAATACAATGGTATTTTAATAATTTTTCATTTTTAAATCTAAAAAAAAAAAAAACCAGATTTTTGATTTCGTCAGAGATCGGGTCTAGAAGAAGCTCAAGGGTTGGAAGGAAAAATTCCTTTCAAAAGCAGGCAAAGAGGTGTTAATTAAAGTTGTTGTTCAGGCAATTCCATCATATATTATGAGCTGTTTTGCCCTTCCCAGGTCTTTATGCAACAAAATTGAGCAGATGGCAGCGAGGTTTTTTTGGGGTGGAGATGATTCAATTAGAAAGCTTCACTGGCTGAGCTGGGATAAGATGGCAAGGTCAAAAAGAGAGGGTGGTAGAGGCTTCAGAGATTTCCACAGTTTTAATACAGCCCTTCTAGCAAAGCAATGGTGGAGGTTGTGTACCAAAGGAACATCTCTTCTGTACAGGGTTCTAAAATCCAGATATTTTCCCAGAGGGGACTTAAAGAAGGCGCGGAAAGGCTCATATCCCAGTTTCACTTGGACTAGTATTCATGCAGCAAGATGGGTCATTGATAAAGGGGCTTTATGGAAAGTGGGAGATGGCACTTGTATTCACATATGGGAGGATAGATGGTGTCTTGCTACTTATGATGGGAAGATTCATTCTGGACAAGACAGTGGTGCACCTATTCAATGGGTGAGTGATCTAATTGATGAGGACACTAAAAGATGGAACAGGGCAGTGATTGAGTCCATCTTCTCAGGTACAGAAGCAACTCATATTACAAAAATTCCTCTCAGGAACATTATGCAGCATGATTCTCTTTTCTGGCCCTATTCAAAAGATGGCACATACACTGTAAAGACAGGCTATAATTTCATATTGAAGCCTCATGGTTCGGCTCCCTCTACATCTACAGGCCAGCAAACTACCTTTAATTGGAAAAAGCTCTGGTCTATCCAAGCTATTCCAAGAGTTAAGGACATGGTGTGGAGAGCAGTGAAGAACATCCTACCTACGAACAAAAGGCTGGCTGAAAAGGGACTCGATGTTGACCTAATTTGCCCTCAATGTGGGTTGGAGGAGGAATCAGTAACTCATGCTATTCTACAATGTGAAGAGGCAAAGAGAGTTTGGTTTGCATCACCTGTCACGGTTCACATACCTGACAGTGTTGATTTGGATTTTGCAGACTGGATCTCAAATGTGTTGACCAGAGGGGAGAATGATGGAATTGCTAATGTCTTTAACCTTATGTTTGCTCTCTGGAGAAGGAGGAATGTTTGGGCTTTCCAACAGAGCAAAATGCCAATTGAAGAGACTCTTGGACTTGCAGCTTCTTGGTATGCTATTAAATCACCCACTACTTCAGTGCAAGATCTGGTTCAGAGCCAAAACAATGATAGCCAAAACGTCATTGTTCATTTTGATGCCTCTCTTAAATCAGGTGTTGGAACTGGATTTGGTTGTATTGTGACAGATCGACAGGGACATTTTTTAGGGGCAGCGACAAGCATAGACTCTGAGCTTTTGGACTCCAAAATTGCTGAAGCTTCAGCGTTCAGGTGGTGCCTTGGTGTTCTTGAAGCAATAGGAATCACTCATGTTGATATTGTTTCTGACTGCCTTGAGTTGGTACAGGCGTGGAAGAGGGGTGGCATTTATAATACTTATTTTCATGCCTTAGTTAAAGATTGTATAGGCTTGTACAGTAGCTTTATTAGTTTTAATTTCAAGCACAAATCTAGAGAAAATAATGCTGCTGCAAACATGCTAGCCAATGTGGCTTTTGATGTTGGTGAACAATTGTGGCTTGATGAGCTGCCACAGTTTCTTGTAAATTTGGTTAGCCCACCTGCTGATTTAGCAGATGTGGTTGATTTTTCTTAATAAAAGCTTAACCTTCAAAAAAAAAAAAAACACTCCACCCCCAAACCCTTACACACCTCTCTCTCATCCCTCATTTCTCTAATCTTCTTCTCTCCCATCTCTCTCACTCTATGTTTCTTCTCCCTTCTCTTCTCAAACCTCGGGTGATGGGATTCGGTAAACTCGGGTTCATTTGCAATGTTCAGTAAAATTCTTAGTTTATTCAAGTCTAAAATAGACCATTTTTCTTGCAAGTGGGTAGAATCATTGTGAATACGTACTTCAGTCTTTGATGAGTAGATTAGTTAAGGTGTGTGTAAAATGACACGAGTGCCACTTGACCATGAATGAAAATTACATGGCAAACTGTCAATAACACCAGGGCTAGGAAATGCTCAAGGTGAACGAAATGGAAAAGTTGACATGATCTAGATTATGCGCTTCCTTTGGTTGAAGACATAGAAGTCTAGAACTCATCAACATCCCTTCCTCAAAGACAAATGAACAGTTACAAAAATAAAGTAAGGTGTGCATCAAAATTACAAGATCTGAAGTAATGCACTATCATTATAACACCAGATCTGAGGAGCTGATGGTTTGAGAAGAGAAGGGAGAAGAAGCATAGAGTGAGAGAGATGAGAGAGAAGGAGATTAGATAAATGATGAATGAGAGAGAGGGGAGCAAGGATTTGGGGGTGGAGTGTTTTTTTTTTAAATTTTAAAAATGAAAAATTATTAAAATATCCTTGTGTTTTAAAACTATGTCTTTTTAAAATATGAGAATTTTTTTGTCTACTAAAAACTGTTACACTATGCTAAAATGTACCAACTAAAAACTCACTTTACATAAGTCAGCAATTCATATATATATATATATATAAAGCTTTTATTTTTATCATTGTATGATACATGACCTACAAGTGCATCGAAATCTCTTGGTTGCTCCTATATATATATAAGAACAAGAACCACAGCCAATTAGCCATGGCACTCATCATTTGCATCAAACATACATGAGTATCTCTGAAGATCATCATCTTGTGGTAGCTAATAATTTATTGCACCGTGTTTAGGACAGAAATAATTATTGTGGATCATGATCCACTAAGAAAAATAAATAAAAGATTAATAGGAGGCCCAATAAAGTGCAGACCCAAAGTTTAGAATGAAATCTTTTCACATGATCAGATTAGGAGTAGAAAGGCTCCTTCCCGCCAGAGCGTCCTCTCAGCAACAACAAGCAACCGTGGCATTATTAAGGAAGAGTCTTCTTCAACAAGCTTCCCAGTCTCGAGCTCAACGCCCATTATCAATGTCATTCAGTTACCACTTATGAAGATTGTGCTATTCCAATCAATACCAAAAATGATATTACTTGGGCTCTACTCTCTATCATACTGATAAAGAAGGGACATTCATCAGATAAAGGGAAAAGGCTTACTGACCAGTGGACAAGGAGAAGAAGCATCAGTACAGTAACCACCAGACAAAGGAAAATGAACGCGAAGCCCAAGTTGCTAGCCAACTATAAAAGGAGAGCATGGTACAAGGCAAAGGCAATTCAAGAGAAGCCAATCCACCCTGACCCAGGCCAATAGAAGCTAGCCTAGAACAAGCAGAGTGAACCAAAGAAAAGAAAAACACTGTAACGCAGTCTTGAGGAAGACAAGAGAAAAACTTCCTATCAAGAGTTATCCTTTCTTGTCTAAGTCTACCACAAAAGCAAACACAAACTAGTAGAATCACATAACAATAAACACTGAAACTCCAACAACAACGACACAAAGATACACAACGACCCAGAAGAGAGAAAATAACATAGAGAGTTTGAGGGAGACAATCAAAGGGTGCCTTGTATAATTTCTCATGAATTACTGTTTATTGCCCCTTTGTAGCAAATATCTCTCTATCATGTATTCCTCTCCAGTATTCAATAATATGAAGTCATTGATTTCACAAAGTTTATGAATCCACTCTATTTTATCTTTATTCTTCATAGAATATAGATTTTGGTATGTGAATATAGATTATGGTAGAAACATACCGTCATTAAGTTAGTGTAGAATTCTCTACAATTACAGCATAATTTGATGAATCACTGTGCACCACTTGTGATTTGTGAAGAAGTTTTTTCAAGTTACAGCTTGGTTTCTTATTCTACATCGCATATATTTACATAACTAAAAGCAACTATATAGTACTATAGTAGTTAAGTTATAAATAGTATATGTAGATTAAAACCAAACTTATGTACTCCCTCCGGTCCATATTATAAACACCATTTCTCTCTCACAAAAAGGGTGCTTATAATATAGACCGGAAGAAGTAATTTATATTATTATTATTATTTTGGGGGGGTGGTTATGCATTGAGACTAAAATGAAAGGATGCAAAATCATGCCGTAGCCATGATGACGAATTGACTATATGAGCTTCAATAATTAGACGTTTAAAAGGATTAGGTTAGACTCTAGGTGTGCTAGTGGTGACCAAAATCACCATACTAATAGTCAAGATGATAAGTCAAGCAAGAAACTTCAGTGTATGCTGGCACTTCACGTTGGACATTTCTTTTTTGGCTTATTAAAGTCAATTTGAATTTGTATTGTAGTGGTGAAGCAATAATATATAATTGGTTAACGAACTTTTTTTGAATTCTCAACCCCATTTTGTATTTAGGAGTATCGGAAAAAATTTCAGAAAAAAAAAAAAGTATTTTTGATATCAATCTCATGTATTTCTTCTACTAAACTTCATCAGTAAAATTGATTTTTTTAAAAAAATATTTTCTGACCTGAAAATGCATTTTTCAAATGAGTTCAGTCGAAAAAATTTGTAATAAATTTCAATTGGAAAAATTTATTAATGTGAAATGCCAATTTTTCCGACTTAGGAATATCAAAAAATTTCGTAGTAAAAAAAAAAAAAAGAAAAAACAGGGTTAGTAAACCTACACTTTGATATTTTTGCCTTTGAAATATATTTGTGGGCTTACCCCAGATTCTAAAGCCCACCAAATCTTCATCTCAGCTTTGTTACGTTCCTGATGCCGAAAACAAACCACGCAAGTTGATACGAGTTGCGAATTACTTTCTCCAAATATTGCTAAGTACGCAGTGACTTACAATGTGACGTGTCTTTTTCTTTTTTCATGAAAAAAATTAGGTAAGTTGAGTTTTCCAAGCTTATGAAGATCAGAGTCGGTCTCATAATTATAATATGAGCGTTTATAAATATGGGTTTTCTATCCTATGCACCTCATGCATATGATAAGAGAACATTAATGATAAAATTGTATTGAAAAACTAAATAACTATTTTTTAATTAATTTAAATGCATCAATTTTCAAGAAATACTTTCTTTTTAAGGTTTTATTAATCTATGCATAGGATAAAAAGACCCTTATAAATATACTTGTAAATTATTTATCAATGAAATTTTTACATTAACGATAATTTTATGAGCATTTAATGAGGTATTTTCGGATTATCCTTTTTTTATGAATCAGGGTATTCACCCGCGCAACTGGGTGACTAATCCATCGCACCATGGTCGGGCCCTTTCAGGGGCGATGCTCTCAGTAAGACTTGCTTCATTCACATGTGCCTCAAGAACGACTCTAACCCGCGACCACATGCTTAAGGGACACAAGCCCCTTCCACTTATGTCAGCCCCCACTGGTAATTATCCTTTAATAAAGAGCTCTCATTTACAATGAAATTCAAACTTACGATCCTATTAACTATAAATCGATTCCTTACAACTGTATCAAGCTTGGATGGTAATATGTGACATGTCTTGTCAATTTAATTTTAAATTTTGAGGTTTAGTTTTTTTTATCTTCCCTTGTAAAATAATTAATGTATCACAACAGAGGAGGTGTTCTCCTTTTGTGTAGCTTAGCTTGATTGAACATTGAAATCAATGATTATTATACGATTTGTCTAATATGTGTTATTGGCCATATATTAAGATATTTAATAAGTTTATAAAAAAAATTAAAAATATTACATGTCAATGTATTAAAAATATTATTCTGTCATGTAAGTTTATCTCATCTTTCCTCTATTTTTTAACTGGGAAATATGTAATTCATTTAAGAAAAAAAATAGCACAATCAAAACCAGCAATATCAAAACAAAATACATAAATTTCACACAAGCATCATTAAGAAAAGAAAAATAGTATGCACCAGTTTTCCTTATAAGGATATGTGTTATCAACCTTTTCCTAAAGCGGTCTCGAACAAGAGATTCAACAGCCTTAATTTTCAAGACAACAATCTCATCAATACTGGAAGTAAGCACTTTTCGACAACCAAAAAATCTCAAATATTGAAGAGAGATCCGCTACGCAGAAGCCGAGTCAAAAGTCTGCAAGGAAAAAACTGTCACGAACAATCTGTTTCTAGTTATTTTAAAAGAGAAGGGAGCAATTATTTTAAAAAGAGAAGGGAGCCATCAGATCTGAAAACTACAACAACACACAGGCCTTCCTGAACAAAAACACCCAAACAACTTAAAATTGACATTTATTTACAACACAAACTTGCACAAAGACAAGAGAGAGACTGAGATAAACTGAAAAAAAAACAAGACAAAACTCTCACACCGAATTAGAGAACTCCCTCCCCTTCTCCCTCACTCAATAACTAGAGAACCAGAAGAACAATAAAAGAGGAGAAGGGAGTACTTAATATGTGCTCTAGTGACTAAAAAAAATATAAATCTTCAATTTTTGAGTATATAAAACTTTTTAGTTTGAATAATCAACTCTAATAAAACCAAATCGTACTAAAAAAATTAGTTACTGTGTAAAGGTTGATGGATATATGAAAAACTGATACAGACAGGCCCATTAGGAACATTAAAAAGCCTTTTTGGTTAAAGGGGTTCGTTTAATTTTGTACCTTAGGCCTGTTATTTGTTGAGAGTTCTAGAATTATCCTTATGAGGAGATTGTGACACTTGGAAGGTCAGGATTAGTTTATGCTTTTGTAGCCCTTGCTGTAGTTTTTAACCAGGTCTGGATGTTCATCGTGGTTTTTTATGAGAAGAATTGAGAAGAATTTATTTTTTGGACTAGTGTTAGATGCAATTTTGATCTCTTTTACCATTTCCTGAATTTACTTGCTAACATTTTGGTGCTTTCATTCCTACTCCTCATGCCTCCCTCTTCTACTACTGATGAAGAAGCTCTTGTTCAGCTTTTCTATGATAAATTGAAGCATCAGCAAGAGCAGCAAGATGAACGCCATGAAGCCATCGCGGTGGCGCTCCGCTCCATTACTGATCGCCTTGCTTGTTTGCCTACCGTTCCCCCACAGCCACCAGATCCAGGTACTAAATTTCCATCTACTTCTTCTACGCCAAACCCTAGACCACCCACTATTCCCCAACCACAATTTTCTTCTGGACCGTCACCCCATTCACCGCCCTTCTACCCTACAGGTGCGGCTTTTTATACCCCTACACCCTACCCCCCATTTTCCCCTCCCATCCCTCTCATAACCGTCCATTTGTTCTTCAACCCTCCCCACCACCTCAACCCAGACCCCCTAAACTGCAATTAAATCAATTTGATGGTTCTGAACCATTAGATTGGCTTTTTCAAGCCGAGCAATTTTTCCAACTGTACATGGTACCCCCTGATGATAGGCTGCATATTGTTTCTTTTTATATGAAAGGTGAAGCTCTCTCTTGGTTCAAATGGCTGGTTCATAACTCACACCTCACAACTTGGGAGAATTTTACTAAACAATTGGAGGTTCGCTTTGGGCCCTCAAGTTATGAAAACCATCAGGCTGCTTTATTTAAACTCCGTCAAAAAGGTTCAGTTGCTGAATTCCAGCAGGAGTTTGAAAAATTAAGTAACCGTGTTTTGGGACTTAGCCAAGAGGTTCTTCTAAATTGTTTTGTATCTGGATTACTTCCAAAAATTCAGCGCGAACTAGCTATTTTACGGCCCAAAGATGTCTCGGAGGCCTTGGGATTGGCTAAATTAGTGGAGGCTAAACTAAAAGACTCTAAACCTGCTTACCAACGCCCATTCCATTACCAAAAACCCCAAGCCAGGCCCATTCCCATCACCACAACCAAACCAGCAACTATTTCTAACCCGCCCCCCACTACCCTACCGGTTAAAAGGGTTACCTCCACTCAAATGCAGGAACGTAGAGCATTGGGCCTTTGCTATAATTGTGATGAGAAGTATGTGGCCGGCCATCGCTGCCAACCCAAGCAATTTTTACTATTGCTTACTGATGACCCTCCCACAAATGACCAAGATATGTTCATTTCCCTAGAAACAACCCACCAACCAGACCTAACAACACCCCTTGACATTGCTGAAAACCATACTGATGTTATTCACTTCCAACTTTCTAAGCAGGCCCTTGAAGGTAATCCTTCCCCACGTACACTACGATTTCGGGCCTCTATTTTTGGCCACCCCGTGACTGTTTTAGTCGATACTGGCAGCTCTCATAATGTGATCCAACCTCGTCTTGCCCAATTTTTACACCTTCCAATCACCCCAACCCCTCAATTTCCCGTCATGGTGGGCAACGGGGCATATATTTACTGCAGTGGACTTTGTTCTAATACTCTCATTTCCCCACAGAATCATACATTTCACATTCCCTTCTATCTATTACCTATCAAAGGTGCTGATGTTGTACTTGGCATCGAATGGCTTCGCACTCTTGGCCCAATAATCTCTGACTTTGCCATTCCCTCCATGTCTTTCACATGGGAGAAAGACACCATCACCCTTAAAGGTGATTCTTCAATGACACTTCAACCCACTACTTTCCACCAATTAGCTCGCCTAATTCATATTGAAGGCGTCGCCTCCCTACATACTATCACCATTCTACCTCCCGAAACACACCCTACCCCAACTACCCCTTCTTCCACAATTACCCACCCAAAAATACAAATTTTACTTGACAAATTTGAGTCTGTTTTCAAAGAACCCCATGGCCTACCCCCAAATCGAACCCATGATCACCGCATCCCTCTTATACCCAACACCCCTCCAGTCAATGTTAAACCGTACCGATACCCCCATTCTCAAAAGGACCTTATGGAAAGTATGTTACAGGATATGATAAAAGAGGGCATTGTTGTTCCTAGTACTAGTCCATTTTCTTCTCCAGTTTTACTTGTAAAAAAAAAGATGGTTCTTGGCGATTTTGTGTTGATTACCGTGCACTTAACTCTATCACAATTAAAGATCGCTTTCCTATCCCTACTATTGATGAATTATTAGATGAATTAGGAAAAGCTACCATTTTTTCAAAAATAGATTTACGTGCAGGTTATCATCAGATTCGTGTTAATAGCGCGGACACTCACAAGACAGCTTTTCGCACTTTTGATGGCCACTATGAATTTCTGGTTATGCCATTTGGGCTCTCCAATGCCCCTTCTACCTTTCAGGCAGCCATGAATGACATGCTTCGGCCATATTTACGTCGGTTTGTTCTAGTTTTTTTCGATGATATACTTGTTTATAGGACTTGCTTAGAGGATCATGTTTTACACCTAGATACAGTTTTATCCCTATTGGTTACTAATCATTATTTTGCCAAGTTGTCTAAGTGTTCTTTTGGGGTGCATTCTGTCAACTATCTCGGGCATATTATTTCTGCAGCAGGTGTGCAACCCGATCCTGATAAGATTGAGGCGATTTTGGCATGGCCGCCGCCACGGTCTTTCACGGCCCTTCGTGGGTTTTTGGGCCTGACCGGGTGTTATCGCAAGTTTGTTCGAGGTTATGCGTCGCTGGTCTCTCCCCTCACCGACCTACTTAAGCTACAGAAATTTACATGGCATGATAAGGCTCAGGAGGCCTTTACACTTTTACAACAAACAATGATAAAAACCCCTGTTCTCCAGCTCCCTGATTTCAGCCAATCCTTTGATGTGGAGACCGATGCCTCTGCGGTTGCCATAGGGGCTGTGCTTTCGCAGAATAATCACCCTGTGGCTTTCTTCAGCAAAAAAATGTCCACAAGAATGCAAAACTCATCAGCTTATGTCCGTGAGATGTTCGCTGTCACTGAAGCAGTAAAAAAGTGGCGTCAATATCTCATTGGCAGACAGTTTCGCATTATTACAGATCAGCAAAGTCTTAAACATTTAATGACACAAGGCCTACACACCCCAGAACAACAGAAATGGGCAACAAAGTTGATTGGTTTTCACTTTGAAATCAAATATAGACCAGGTACCTCAAATAGAGTGGCTGACGCTCTTTCCCGGTGTTACTCAGATGATACTCTTGTGTGCACAGCCTTGACAGCTCCTGTTCCTTCACTTATTGATCTCCTCCGTGAATTTTACCTCACACCAGAAGGCCATCAATTAGTAAAAAAAAGTGAAGAGGAGGACAACATGAAGCACAATTTTCATATTTCACAGGGTGTTTTGTATTTCAAGGGGAGACTCTTCATACCTGACTACAAAGGCCTGCGACAGACTTTGCTTCATGAACACCACTGCACACCATTGGCTGGACATTCTGGTTTGAAACCAACGGTGGCTCGTTTGGCTGCCTCTTTTTATTGGCCTGGTCTCTATAAGGATACAAAGAATTTTTTGCGCCATTGTGTTACTTGTCAATATAATAAGTACCTTCCAACAAAACAACCAGGGTTACTACAGCCATTAAAAATTCCGGACAGGGTTTGGGAAGACATATCTATGGACTTTATTACAGGCTTACCTCTATCTTTTGGTCATACCACCATCTGGGTTATGGTGGACCGCTTGTCCAAATACGCTCATTTTATATCTCTCCCAACCAAGTTCACTGCGGAGTCCCTGGCATCTCGCTTTCTCACAGAAGTGATCAAGTTAGATGGGGTCCCAAAAACTATTGTTTCAGATAGAGATAAAATATTTGTCAGTAAGTTTTGGAAGGAGCTCTTTCACTTACTTGGTACTCAACTCTGCTTCAGCAGTGCTTACCACCCCCAGTCCGATGGCCAAACGGAGGTTGTCAACAGATGCCTTCAACAATATCTCCGATGCTTCACCAGTGACCATCCTCGCAAATGGTTCAAACACATCTCATTGGCTGAGTATTGGTACAATACGTGCCACCATTCTGCCACCGGGATCTCCCCTTTTGAAGCCTTGTATGGGCGCCCTCCACCGTCACTGAAACATTATTTTCCAGGATCGTCTTCCATTCCCACCGTGGAACACTCCTTGCAAACAAGGACAACACTAATCACTCAACTGAAAGAGAATCTTAAAAGGGCACAGCAAAGAATGAAATCACAAGTTGATTCAGGGAGAGGGGATATTACCTTTGAGGAAGGAGATTGGGTTCTTCTTCGTCTTCAACCATACCGGCAGCGCACGATCTCACCACGTTCCTCCATGAAGCTGTCTCGTCGGTTTTACGGCCCGTATCGCGTCCTCCGCCGCATCGGTGTCGTGGCCTATGAACTCCAACTTCCCGCCGGCAGCTGTGTTCATCCCACCTTTCATGTGTCCTTGCTCAAACATTTTGTGGGAGACCCACTCGCATCCTTCAAGCCATTACCCGAACCGGTATTCACCGATGAAGGTGAAAGCTCCGACCTTTCTCTTTCTCCCCATGGCTCGCGGTTTCAAGGAGGTCAAGAGGAGAAGGGTGTTACCCCGAACACAGTGAAGAAGGTTCGAATAGAGGAGAAGACACTCATTGATCCAGAGCATAGCTTGACTCATAACACCTCTGTCAATGGTTTTCGGTGTAATGAGTGTGTTATGGGGGAGGGAGAAAATTTGGGAACCAGAGAAGTCTTTGGAGAAGAGATAGAGTCTAAGTGGGATTCCAACCAAAGTGATGTTGATAAGCCTCTTCTGTCGTCCCAGTCAGACAAAACACTTTCCCATGCCTCTTCCCAACCGTTAGATCAAACCCTTTGATCACAACCCTTGATACCAGTTGTCACCCACTAAAACAAAGGACCGTTTCCTTCCCATCCACCTGGTCAGCAGACAGATATTAGCCTTTTTCCAAACCCCCAAACCGTGGCTTCACCTACACCGCATGTTCAAAAAGATTCCCACACAAATTTCCCTCCACTTGCACCAAACCCTAATTTTCCTAACCCTCCAGACCTAACCCGAAGGCCCACAACCAACCTTGAGGACAAGGTTATTCTCTTAGAGGCAGGCATAGATACAGACAGGCCCATTAGGAACATTAAAAAGCCTTTTTGGTTAAAGGGGTTCGTTTAATTTTGTACCTTAGGCCTGTTATTTGTTGAGAGTTCTAGAATTATCCTTATGAGGAGATTGTGACACTTGGAAGGTCAGGATTAGTTTATGCTTTTGTAGCCCTTGCTGTAGTTTTTAACCAGGTCTGGATGTTCATCGTGGTTTTTTATGAGAAGAATTTATTTTTTGGACTAGTGTTAGATGCAATTTTGATCTCTTTTACCATTTCCTGAATTTACTTGCTAACAAAAACCAATAAAACTCTTCTTTAAAACAAGCAAATAAATAAATATATAAATTATAGGAGTAAAATACTACTCCTATTTCCTTTGAACCCGCACCTATCACAAGTTTCAACAAAGGCTACACAGCCAACTTGGACTTTTCGGCATAAATAAGAGGAATCAATTATGGCTCACAAGTTTCGTCCTTTTGCATTTCTTTAGAAAATCTTGTTCACACCCCTAAAAAAAATAAAATTTTGTTCACAACTTGTTTCATATAATCATGTTATAATAATTTATACTAATAGAGTACTCTCTCCGATCCTATTTATAAGACCCTTTTGAGATTATTCACTCCCACCAAGGAGAATAATTAAATTTGTTAGTGGCATTGGAAATGTGAAAATTTGATATATCTTTTCAAAACTATCCCTATAATTAGTATTGAAACTCTAAAAAGTGTTGACTTTATAAGGGTGTTTGTGGATGGAAAGAAGTAATTAAATGCTATTAAAAATTGAAACAAGATCTTATAAATAGAAACAAAATAAAAACTCCAAAAGAGTCTTATAACACCACAAGAAAACTGATGATTTATGGCGGAATATTTGCAGCGGTTAATAGAACCGTCGCCGGCACTGTGTTTAAAATTTGAATTTGTGTCGGTTTGTATAACTGCCGCAACTTGCGACTCTTACACGTATGGCTCGCACGTACGCCATTCGTTCCCTTCAATTGCGGTGACTCCCTTGTGTTCTCTCCTTTCTCTCCCTTCTCTCTCTTTGAGTTCAGCCACCGTGCAATAGCATTATGGCTACCACAGATAGCCACCGTGCACCCGTCGTTTCACTCTAACCCTTCCCTCATCTTCTCACCCTCGAGGCCTCGAACTTTCTATGCTCTCACTCTCGCTCGATGGTTCTCTGCTCACACTCTCTCGTTTTCTCGCACTTCTCTCATTCTCTGAAGCCTTCCCACATTTCTCTTCTCTGCCACCTTTCCGCAACAACGCAGCCTCCGCCACCGCCACCGCTGTCTATCACACCTTCGCATTTCACCTCCATACCAAAGTGAACAACCATTGTCTTCTCTATTAAACGGTATGTCTTCTCTCTCTCATTTTGTGATTTGAATTTTAGGGATTAGGGTTCTGAATTTGTATTGAAACTGTATTTTAGAGATTAGGTTCTGAAATTGTGATTTGTTTTGTGATTGTGATTAATCAAACTCTTTATTAATTATATAGGTTTCGGATCTGAGCAAGTTTCAGTGTTGATTTTGGATCTTGGATTCTTTTGCTAGTTGGATCTATTAGCTATTATTTAGAATAAAAAGATAACTAATTTGATGTGTTGTTCATAAATCTGATCAATTATATCATTGATGAACTTGTTAACATTGTTATTATTTGTTTGATTTTGTTTCAGATTTGTAAACTTTGTTGTTTTATATGCTTAGTAGTAGTAATACTGTTTGTTTATTTGATTTTCTTGGAGATTTGTAAGTATGTATTTCATGTGTTTAATGATAATTTGTTGTAATTTGTTTTGTGATTGTGATGTACATTTCATCATAAAAGAATTAAGCTATTTGAGGACTTGAGGTTACACATTAAAGCAAAAGAACTAAGTAAATTTACCTTCTTGCTCTTGTTGAAAAATTCTTACGTGCTGTAATGTGCTCAGATGTTGCTGGTAATTTCTCCTACTTAGTTTATGAGATACATAATTCAAATGCTTCCTATGGACTCAAAATACATTGTTTAGTTTACAGAATATACTCTAACACTCATCTTTGATTTGTAATTTATGCAACCTGTTCACAGATATTGGAACTGTAGCTTCAATCATCATGTATTCCTTCTACCTAAATGTAACTTTAAAAGGTGAATTCTGCACAGTACCAATCATCAATAGTAGCCGAGCAAACCTAGGCTATTACCCATGTTGAACTCAAGTGGTTGCTTGATTCATGTCAAATCGATCAGTCATCCTTAATTTTTGTAGATGAGGTTAATTAGCTTATGGTGCGATTTAAGACCAGACACTTTTGTTTTGATTAACATGCTGTAGTCTACATCCAAATGTGCCCGCTAGCTAATTAATTTCTTGAAGCCTTTTCATCTTAGTTTCTTGATGTGTACAGAATTTGATGCAGAAAATATTAAATGAAAGAGTAATAAATTGATGTGGTTGTGGTAGAATATTCTAAATAATTTATTTTACAGAAGTAGTACTAATTGAAAAATCAGAACAGGTTGCTGCACAATATTCACACTGTATTGTATTTTTTTTCCAAACAGATTGATCTGTCATATTATGATATATTTGGTAGTCTTAAGATAGTACTGTTGAAGAGCAGCAGAATTGCCGATAAGCAAGAGGTAACTAACAAACCATGCATCGACACACATCTCTCCTTTCGTTAAAATTTTTTAAAAATGAATATTGATGCATTATTTTTTTTCTGACAACAGAAATTAAAGCCTGTGGTTGAAATTTTTCACTGCAAGAAGGTGAATTTACTATGATTTGTTTGGTTCCATTACACACATGTCCTTTTATTCTAAGCATTTGAGAATTAATACATGCCATCCATATCATTAATCTCTTCTTGTATGTTCAGGGTGAGACAACATATCCACGGGTTAAAACTGTCACAACAGGAGAGGTATGATCTTGATTTTCAGTGTCAAATTTTTGATGTTGAAATAAAAAACCAAGGACTATGGCCTGACTATTCATTTCTTTAGTGAATAAATTAGTTGAACTTCAAATAGAAGATGATGTTTGGGGTTTGGTAAGAATTTATTTAAGAATAATCCGTTAAGTTCATGATAAGATCATATCATCTCAAACTGTCATTATACCATGCCTCAGGTCTACATTTTCTTAAATATAATTGCTACTATTTTAGATATTAATATTATAACAAAGAATGCTCAATTGGTAAACAGAGAATTAATATAATTCTGTACTTCAAGAATTTATGCAGAATTATATGAATCTTACAAGTACATGCATGTTGCTACCGAAAACCATGTAATTTCATGCATGTCTAATTTATTAGCGAAGAAGTAGGTACTTTTCTGAACATGTGGCAGCAAAAGAATTTTATTGCTCATATGAACTGATTTTATTGTTATATCGTTATAAGGAGTCAGAGTCGCAGTTCATGTCTTGACAGCTTAACCATTGCTGCAGGGAAGTTCTTGCTGCAGTTAGCTGGTATCCTTTTGGATACTGCGAATCTAAAGGACCCATATTGTACTTCTAAAGATAAGTACATGGTTTCATATTTTAAAGATATCCTTTTGGATATCTTGCGAAAGGATTTTAAGAAGTGGACTGGACAAGGTATTTTGACCCTTATTGATCTTTATATATATGATGTAAGGATGATACAACAAGCTGATATCGGTGTGCAAATTCTAAAAAAAGCAGATGCATAGAATTTTATTATTCTACAAGCAGATGCATAGATTTTAGTGGACACTTTAATGCTGAACAAGGGAGGAAGAAACTTAATCCAAATAGGCTATATTCTCCACAAAACCTTGTCTGAACTGAAGTGCAAATTCTATTGGTAGCAAAGTGTTATTCTGCATGCAAAATTTGATCACCAAAAATTGGCCTATCACCAAAATTGTACCCATTTAGGTCTATCGACCTTTCTTGCTATACTTGTGCTTTGAGTGTATGTGGGTACAAGGCTGAAAGGAAGAGAGCAAGAAAGGAACTTATAGTAACTGCAGATTTTATTTCTATTCTTGTTGATTGATTAATTAAGGACATGGACCTCCACAATGATGATTTTTTTGTTTGTTTGGATAACTTATTTAAGGAGGGAAATATAATTTTATAAGGTATATGAAATACTTTGCTATAACATATGGTTCAAAGTTCAAACTTTTGTTAATTGTTATAATGTGCTATAGGTTGAAGCAGGTTAGGGGTGGAAGGATGTTTCCCAGCATTTTGTTTTAAAAATTTCATGTGAAGCTTTAGTGGCGGTTGTAACCTTGGATGACCTAAATTGTAGTCTGAAAACTGAAAAGAGAATCAGATTTTCCTTGGCATGCTTCTACTATCATGTGGTATGATCATTATTGCATCTTTCCACGTAAGTTAGTATGCAGCTCTTACGACATATTGCTTTGCAGAGGTCGGTGATGGAGGTAGTGACTACTGCACTTAGAGGTGGATTGAGTGTTGTTGTGTGATTCTCCAGGGAAAGAAGGTTAGAGATTTGATTCAATTTAATTTAAAATACAACTTTCTGTAATTTGATTCAATTTGAAAAAAGTTTGGCAGATTCCAAAGCACTAGCAGTTACTATCTTATTCTATAATTATCTTGTAACAGTTGAAGTATAGGTTCCAAATTCAAGTACCTGGTTACTAATAGTATCTGTAAAGTTCCATATCTTGTCTTGTTATTCATATGCTTTAGCTGTCTAATATACATGATACTAGATTACTAGTATATGTTTTCCTCTTGTGGAAGCGAAGGTACCATTCTTTAATAATGATAATGCAGGGCATATTAGTTCACATAGCATTATTTATGCATGACTTGTTTACCTTATTCATAATGTCTTATGTATGCAGTGCAATATTACTCATCATACTTAGCATGTATAGACTAATACTGTAAATCTTAAAATTTGCAACCTATTTGTAAAAATAAAAACATTATTCTAGTCCATTTTTTTGTTGACTCAAATCTCCTTTAATTTATGGTTTTACTGTCGCAAATGTATATATACTTGCGGCGGTTAAGAACAGTCGCAATTGCTTTTATAAAATAGAAATAAGCATTTTGCTGCGGTTAAAACTGTCGCAATTTTTTTCATAATATAAACGGGCATCTTGCGGCGGTTATAAACTGTCGCAATTGTTTTATAAAAAATATAAGGCATCTTGCGACGGTTATAACTGTCGCAATTGTTTTTAATGGAATTTCATATTTGCAATTTGCGGGGGTTTTGAACCGCCGCAAATTTTGCGTCAAAACTCTACAGCCGTTGTCATAACCGCTGCAAAATATGATTCCCGATGGTCAGCTCTGCGTGAGTTAGAGAACAGTCGCAAATGCAATTTGCCCTTTTTTGTGGTGTAAATAGGACAGGATGAAATACTTCACATTATTTCAGTCTCAATTATAATTAAAAATGATTTTGTTAACCTCCCTATCAAGATAAGAATTAGCATCACAAAGTGAATAAGTTTAATAAATAAAGGTGCACTTAATAAAAAAAAACCTTATACTTTTGTTTTTTCAAGAAAACAAGATCAAGAAAACATTAAAGAAAACTAAATTAAAAAATTTTAGTTAAACATATTTAATTTTCTCAAATTAATAAAAAAAATAAAGATACTTTATAATTGTAACATTGGAAATGAAACAAAAATTAAATGAGTCAATTATTTCATATGTAAATTTAGAAAAATGACATTGAGAATAAAACAAAAATTAAAAAAACTAGTTAACTTTTTTCTTAATTTTTTTTTTGAAACTAACTTTTTTCTTAAATTTAAAAGCACAAATGAAAATATATTTTTTTCTTCTTATAATTGACATAGGAGAGATTATATATTAGCAAATTTAAGCAGTAATAAAGATGAGGAACATCCCAACACAGGATCATTATTAACTAGAAAAAAAAAAGTTAATAAATGTTTTAGAATACTTATTAAGCATCCAAATATAATTAAATATTGTTTTTAAAAAAATGATTTTTGAATTTCTCAAGAAATAAAATTTGATAAATTCATAATTAAATTTCTTTTATAATAATATTAACAAATGCTTAAAAAAACTTGTGAATACTGACATGGCATGCTAATCAATACCCACAGTCCCCACAAGAAGAAGTTCAGTGGCTTGTAGTGTGATAGTGCCACAGATCCAGAATTTCGACTAAAACGGGCAGTCCATCTGGGCTACGCTATGGGCTGAAGCCCACCACCAAAAATTTACTTTGGGAACTAAGTTTATAAACCCTCCTTTCTAGTTTTGGAAAATAGCTTAGAAACCCTAAAATTCTCTTTTTCATCGGCTAAAAATGTTCATAAGTTAACCAATAACTTATATGGTTGGTGAGTTTGGGTGTTGAAATACATGTTTTAATTGTTGTAGTTACTCCAATGGCTAAAATATTGATGAGGTGCCCCATGGTTGGTGAGTTTGGGTGGTATAAGTATATGTTTTGATTGTTGTACGCTATGAAATTTTAAGATGTAATCTCAGCTTCCAAACTCACTTACCATTTTTATTGTTTCTCGCTTGTAGTTAAGCCATCACCTTTTTTTTTTTTTTTTTTTTTTTTTGGTTTTTAAAGATTTTTGTGTTAAAGAATAGATTAAAACTAATGAAATGAGGATAAAAGTAATGGAGGCGATTCTGCGTGTGTGTTTGTGTGGGGTGAGCTTGAAGGTTAGCTCATTATGCTATTAGCCAAAAATGTTTGTGAGCTGACTTTCTAACTTACTTGTGAGTTGGTGGGGGGTCACGTATTTTATTAATCGGATGAGGAGGGAATTTGAGACAGTAAGAAGTTAGCTAAGGAATTAGGAGTGTTTTGAGGATTTTTTTTTTAAAAAAAAATAAAAATAAAAAATAAAAGAGAGGTCCAATACTAAAAAGCAAGGTTCATAAACTAGTTCCATTTATTATTTTATAATCATTATGACTTCATCGTATACTTGGCTTAAAGAAAGGATATATAGGAGTAGCAGCAGAGTGAAAATTTTGAATTGGAAATGTAAATTCATGAGTTTTCGATGTCATAAATTTATTATTTTAAGAAAAACTATTTTGTTTACATTCTTAACAAATATTCTAAATACACTTTTTAATTAGCATTTAAAAAAATTATACTAAGAAAAATAATATATCCAAAATCACTTACAAATCGGTTTATATTATAAGATAAGAAAAGTAGTATGTACTATAAAATAGTACTTTATTTATCAATAATTAATCAACAAATGACACATATTATTTTTTTTATGATGTTTTTTGTGTATAAGTTAATTTTGTAATTTGATAGTATATGATTATTTCTTTTGCTAATTATTATGCATAACAGCCAATGACCCGTGATTTTCGAATTGTGCATTCGTTTTTGTTTTTTTTGGGTTGTGCATAAAACTTTATTGTCACAACACTATCTCCCGAAAAGATCTTAAAACTAAAATATTGAAGATAGCTCTTTCAGCCCTAGCAAAAAGGACTTTTTTTTTTGTGTACACCAAGGGTATCCCCTAGCCGATAGTCGAAGACTAATCCTCTCCGAGGCGTAGAGATCATCGAAGTGAGTTTTGCCTCTACCAACAAAGTCTTTTCCATGCCCACGGCAGGGATCGAACCCCTAACATTATGCTTAAGGAACTCAGCTATCTACCAACTATACTGGGCTTTGTTGGTAAATGACTCGTTTTTTCATCTTCTTAACATTTTCCCTTTGCTGCAATGGAATTATTATTATTTTGCCAAGCTCATAAATTGAATATTACTTAGAGTAAAGTGAAGATCATTTCCATTTTTTAAGAAAATGGATAAAATTTTAATCGTTGAATAATTTATCAATAATTTAAAATATTAAATTAAATATAGTTAAAAACATACTAATAATAATTAGATATGAAAAATAGACAAAAAAAATTAAGAAAAACTCAATTCCCTTGAATGTGATTACTGATTAGTCGTTGATAGGAGTTTTATTCAGCTTAATCACAAAATCAAATCTTATACATACAAATACAATAAATAATTTCGAAAACTTTTTTTAACAATTTTATCCAATTCAAATATGATTAAATTTCACAAAACATGTCTGTCGATATTTTAAAAAAAAAGGGTATTGCTAGTTTAATTTCTTTAATAGGAAAAACAATCATAAGTTAGTATTTATTCTTTCTTTTTTCGAAAATTTCAAAAAATATATTTTTCAATATTTTTAATCTCTTTTTAATTATTTATCAAGTGCCCTAAAAGTACTTTCTAGTATTTGCCTCCAAAAAAAACCTATAAATTGGTAAAACAAAACATAGACAAATTTTTAGGCCCGTGGCCGGTATAGCGCATGAACAATGACAACTATACTATGAAAACAATATATGTGTATATATCGAAAGTTAAAAGAGTAACGTGAAGCTACAGGTTCGTTTTTATTCGTTTTTTTTAATTATTATTTAACCAACTTGAATTAGAGGAGACAAAAACACTCACTTATCATCGACTGGGAAATTTATAGATACAAATTGCATTGTATATTGTTTTAAAGACTGGTTAACTGGAAAACAAATCGATTTCAGTTTTTCTTAATATCAATCACCATTCATTATTTTTTGCAGTAAAATTATTTACTGGATTTTAGGATCAAACAAGCATACCGAAAACAATTGAACTCATGAGCATGAATAAAAAAGGGTTGTATACTATACTAATTGAAAACGAATGAGTTTACTAACAAGGCGAAACACAATTGATGGATAGCTGATTCTTTAACCATGATGTCAGGGGTTCGATCCCTGTCGTGGGTGTGAAAAATGTTTTATTGACAGAGACAAAACCCATTTCGGTGATATGATTTCTAAGTCTAAGAAGGGATTAGTCTTCGGCTATCGGCGGAAGGATACCCTTAGTGAAAAAAAAAATAATGAGTTTACATATTCATTATTGCTTAATCAATGGTTAGTGAATTTTGTAGTTAATGGATGGATAGGATTTATGACTTGCTGTTAAGGTGAACTATGTGTTCCAATGCAATAGAAGCACCATTAAAAAAATATTTTTTGGATCATTGTAACTTTTTTTTTTCAAGAAAAGGGGGAGGGGGGGCCAGTTTTTTTCTTGAATCATTTATTGAACTGATCCGTTTTTTTTATTCAAAAATCTGGTTTGATTTTTTTTAATATAAAAAACTTAATGATTTAAAATCATAATTATATTATTAATATATAAGTATAGTTAATTAGTCATGGATTAAAAATATATTTATTGTAATTGAATAGTAATTAAATATGTAGTATTAATATATTAGACATAACTAAATGCTCATCCGTAAAAATTTACCCATCGTTTAACATTTTTAAGTTATTCTTAATTATTTGTCTCTTTACGAATTTGATAATCCATTAATTAATTTTTTTAATTTCAACGTTGTTTTTAAATATTTTGAAATATTAAAATGTGTGATAATTAATATATAGTGCAAAGATAATGTGGTATAGTTGTCTTATATTTCTCTTGAAATTTGAAATATTAAATAATTATCTTAATCCTTGTGAAACCCCTAAAACAACATACCCCCTCTATCCCATAAGTGAAGTCTTTTTGGTTTTTTATTTTGTCTCATAAATTATGTTGTTTTAGAAACTCAATACTCATTTATACTTCTTTTTTTCAAGCATACTCCTTTTTATTATATCATCTTTTCTCAACTCATCTCTTCACCTCTCTTCAATATAATTTTCATACATTTATTATTACTCTCTCCTATTATTAAATTGGGATTTTTAGTCTAAACATATCAAATTCTTACATCATTTACTTATTTCTTAATCTACGTAAAATCTCTAAAAAAAACTTAACTTATGGGACAGATGGAGTATAAGTTTGAAAGGAGAGAGTAATAATTAAATAAATTTCTTAACTTCAATCCTTAAGGCTGAGGATAAAAACCCCAAAATAAATAAGTTTCTTTGAAAAATTAAAACTTTAAAATTTTAATTTCTTCAATGTATCAACTTCCAAAAAAAAATCATCCATTTTTGGATACTTATCCTCAATCCTTGGGACAGAGATTAAGAGAACCCATAATTAAATATGTAGCACTATTTTACTTTACAAAGTTATATATTATTCCATTGGTTTTTCTAATGTGTAGCTATGACATGTTGTATTAAGAATGTCAAGGAAGTAATTTCTTTAATGAGAAAACTAGCTAAAATTATCGCATGTCAATATAGAACAACTTATTTTTTAATATAAGTTTATTTTTTAAAATATTTTTAACATTTGTCGTATTTCACACATTAAGAAAAAACCATTTACCAACATGGGTTGGGACGAGTGGTAAGCGGCTCGGTCTCGCTTAAGCAAGGTCTCGAGTTCGAGTCCTTGTGAATGCAGAAAATTCATGTTGGGAGACTCACCTGCCATAGCCAGGCACGCGACCCGGGTCGGATCCGGATGTACCTAGGTAGTACTTAGGGAACCGGGTGGGCAACCAAAAAAAAAAAAAAACCATTTATAGTATGGCAATTAACTTTTTTTTAACACAAATGAAAAATTATTTTAACTAAAAAAAAGGATTAATTCTGCACAAATAAAAAATATAAGGCTAAACTACTCATTTGGCCTTTTACCTTATTTTTTAATTTCAAATTGGTCTCTTACTTTTTTTGGTTTCATATTGGTTTCTAATGTTTTTTTTTTTTGCTGTCAAATTGGTCCCAAATCACTATTATCCTACGTGTCAATATCATTTTGTTCCATGTATACATTGTTACGTGTCCATATCATATTGGTCCACATAAGATGAACAATGATTCAAGGACAAATTTGATAATGAAATGAAATGTGAAAAACTAATATGAAACCAAAAAACCTAAGAGACCAAAGTTGAAAAATAAGATAAAAAATTAAACGAGTAATTTAGCCTAAATTTAACTACTTAGTATGTATTTGGAAATGCGGTAGAAATCCGTGTTGAAACAAAAACCTCTCATACTAAGTTTCTTCAAACTCGCGTTTGAGGATCGAACACCGTTCCAAACAAATCCTTAAATGACCAAAAGTCCACTTTTACCAAAAATTTATTTAAACAAAAAAGGTAAGGAAGTGAGGGTCCGTGGTCCCACAGGGAGTCCGAGGAAGGGGAGACTATGAGGAAGGAAAGATTGATAGACGAACAAGGAGCATCAGACACGTCAGCGGTTGCAGTTGAGTACTTTACCTGTACTACCATTAGCACGAGAGAAGAGTTCTGCTGTCTAAAAGATACCAACTACCCTTAAAATAGGCTTATGTATGCTTTTTTTTTTTTTTCGTAAAAGTTCGGCGTGTTTTGATTTTAGTCTTTATAAGTTATTTTAATCCGCAATTGGTTCTTAATTTTTCAAATATTTTAGTTTTGATTCATTCTATTATGAAAAAACTGTTATTTGCTAACGTAGCTAGAGGAACACCATATCAGCGTAGTGTGAGAAAATGTCAAATAAGTGATATGAAATGGATGATACAGATCCATGGACATAAAATAATGGTCCCATACGCAAAATGATCTCATACGCAGAATTTTGCATTAATGGACCTGAATCATCCATTTCACAATTATCTCACACTATGTAGCTGTTGGTGTGAGTTTCCGTTAACCACGTCAACAAATAATTGATTTTTTCTAACAGATTGGACTAAAATCAAAATGTTTGGAAATTAAGCACCGGTCACGGTCAAAATAACTCTTAGAAACTAAAACCAAAACACGTTGAACTTTTAGGGATCAAAACCATAAATAAGCTCTTAAAATTATAGTACTCTTTTTTTTCTTAAAAAATTATTAAATTTTTTAAAATTCAATAAAAATAACAAATATACTTATAATATATTATTTTATTAAATATTTAATTATTAAAGCAAATATTAATGAATATATGTTTGTTTCTTTTATTAATCAATTATAAAATATATAATACAATTTTAATTTATTTTATTTATTAATTTGACTTTAATTTATGACAAAATATTTTATATTTTTTTTACTAAATTTATATGATGAAAGGAGTATTTGGTAATGTAAAAAAAAGTTAATTTGAATACGATAAAATTAAGTATGACGTTGCGAGAATTTTTGAAGTTTTTTTAGTATTACTTAAAAAAAAATAAACAAGTATTTTAAAAATATTTATTAACAAAATTCGTGGTTTAAATAACGAGAATTGCAAAAATATATTAATTGATCATATAAGACCACCTAATTATATATCCTTGATCAATAAAACTTGATACATAACAAAAATATTAAGCCATTTGTTTTATCTCCCTTGCTTTTCAATTTTGCTCTATTACGTACCAAGTTATTATTTAATGAAATTATAAATAACTTGATAATTTAGGATCATTTATAATTTTTTTTAGACATGAAATGTTTTTTTTTAGACATGTAATGTTCAACCTTGAAAGCATATCGATTTCGCTTTCTTAAATCAAATTTTCCATACGCAACACTCCAACTTGTTTGAACAGATTGAGCAAACTTATATCCTCTGGTTTCTAGTATAAGCACCATTTGATCAATTTCACTCTCTTTAAGAAAATTAGTTTGAAAATGTATATATTTGAAACTCCCTCTGGTCCTATTTATAGGGCATACTTGACCATATCACATGGACCAAGGAAGGTAGTTAGGTTTCTTGAAACTTTAAAAAAATACTTCAACATTACAATCTTACTCTCTTAACTTACATTGACAATTTCACATTGTATTACTTCACATTAATGAATAAAGGACAAATAAGAGAAAATAACAATAAATGCATCATAGAAAATACAAAGTGACTTATAAATAGGACCAAAGAATCCTTCTAGAATGTGACTTATAAATAGGACCGGAAGGAGTATACTTTTTCAAAAGTACCATATAATTATTATTGGAAATCTAAAAAGTGTTGAGTAAATAAAAGTGTTTGTGGAAAATAAGTAATTAATGCTATTGAAAATTGAAAATGAAGCTTATATTAAAGACAAAAAGAATCTTCAAAAGAGACTTATATATAGGACCGGGGAGAATATTATCTGAACCAATCATTATTATTAATAGCTCAAAATCAGATAGTAGAGGAGTTGCGAAATGTGAAACGTTGGAACCATGATTTGAATCTTGGTAAAAACATATTTTCCTATTAAAAAAATTGCTATGCCCATATAGGTTGGGATGAGTGGTAAGCGGCTCGGTCTTGCTTAAGCAAGGTCTAGAGTTCAATTCCTCGTTGATATAGAAAATTCATGTTGGGAGACTCACCTGTCATAGCAAAGTACGCGACCCAGGTCGGATCCGTATGTACTTAAATAATACTTAGGGAACCGGGTGGACAACCAAAAAATAAAAAAAAAATGTTTTTAATAATACTCTATCCGTTTCATTTTGTTTGGCTTTTAAAGTCAGGACACATAGATTAAAAAATTTTGATTATTGTAAGTTTTATGTGTATTTTGTCTAAAATGTCCTTATTTAATCCTTATTGAAAATCGTAGTAGTCTTTAATTTTTATAAGTAAGTGTGTCAATTAATTAATGTATAATGATTTAGAGATGATAAAAGTAGAATTAATGAGAAGTAAGAGAAATGATTGAATGAAAAGTTAAAGTTGAAAAAAAATATTTTATACATTAGAATTGTAAAAAGACAAAAGATATGAAACAAATAAAAAAAAGCCTAGAAGGCCAAAGAGAATGAAACGGAGGAGGGAGTATATTAGTATAACATTTTTATATTAGTATAACATTTTTCTCCTTGTTATTACTATATATTCCCTCCGGTCCTATTTATAAGATAACTAGCTCTTATCCCGTGCAATGCACGGGTTATTGATATTTTAATTTTTATATTAAATATTTAAATGAAATATTATAATTATTTTAATATAAAGTAAAGATTATTATTAAAAAAACAACAAAAAATAATTATATAAAAAGGTAGGAGTTCAAACCAAACCCTATACTTAAAAAAATTAATCTAAATGATCTTGTTGATAAATTTTGTACTTCCTCGTATGAATAAAAAATAATGTAACACTTTTTATATGATATATTCCTTATTTATTTTAGGGATAAATTGACATTTTTATATATGGTTATCAAATTTATTATGATAACTAAATATTAAATCATAATTGAACATGATCTTTTTTATATTTATGTGATTGATGAAATAGTTTTTTTTTGCACAATTAGTATTTTTTTTATATATATGATTATCACATTTGTTGTTATTAATCGTAATTAAATATTTTTATCTTTTTAATCAATTATTTTATCTCAAGTTTTATCTTATCTCAAGCTAAATATTTTTATTGTTTTTTATGATTATATTTATCTTATTGGATCTTAATCTTTATTTTATTTTTTTTTCTTTTCTTTTTTTTAACACTTCCCATATCTTAATACCATGGATTACGTGGAATTTTCTATATTAGACATGCAAATTTTTTTTCTTATATGTTTTATAAGTATTGAATCTATCTCGTATATGTAATTTGTGGTAGCATCAAAAATTTTTATTCTCGAATATCCTAACCAAATAATCCCTAATTTTTTTTTATAGATTAATCCCTCCTTTTAAATTTTTTATATTAATTATTATTTTTTCATAATACATTCAGATAAAGTGGTTACAGAAAAAGTAGGAAGAGATTTAGATTAAATTAGCTGTTTTTATCTTTGAATATGTAGTTTGTATCCTGTTTTTTTTTTTAATGTTGTTGTTATCTTTTAATATATTATGAGACTTATTTATAGGATTTTAATTTTAATTTATTTACTAAATATAATTAATGATGATATTTTAATGTTGTTGGAATAATGATTTGGAAAATTTGAATAATCTATTTAACTTAATTTTTACCCTGAATTTCTAACAATGAGAGGCATTTGCTTATTTATATCTATCAGCATATTAATAATAGTACATGCTCTGGTTTTTTGCATTGTAACTCAGTTAGATACCAGATTTTGAATAGAGTGGATATTACTATTAAAGCACGTATCGTAGAACTTTGTAATTTTGCAGTCATCATTTAAGATTTTATGAAAATTTAATTACACAGTATTGTGTTGACGGCAGTGAACAGTGATATACCGAGATGACGCGACCTTTAAAAATAATGAATTATGAGATGACCTTAAAAATAATGAATTATGTTTGGAGGACGATAATATTTAACAATGTAATAATACTTACGTTTTTCTTATATATTCATTGCTATAGATGAAGCTTCTGTCAATGCAAAATTGCAATGGTGATGATGGATGGAAAAAGCGATGGTTCATGAACAATAAAAAAGAGAGGAGAATGATGAAGAAGATGGTTTTCATGACTTGAGAAATCATCATATTTATAGTTTGAAATATGTGATAACTAAAAAGATATTTGGGTTTATCATGAACTCAAGCATCATCTTTTTGAGGATAATGATTCCACATATTCCACATACAGATAATTTATTTAATTTTAAATATTAATTTTGGACAGATAATTTATTTAATTTTATTTTAAATTATAATTTTGATTAAAGACGACGTTATCTACCTACAAATGCTCTGGTGCGAGTATTCCTTAAGCGAATAAACGTGATACCTCGAAAATTTCTCCGACAAACGTGTAGCCTCGAAAAGGCATCCTTTTTATATATAGATAGTAGATTTTTCATTTTTCAATAGCATTTGATTACTTCTTTCCACAAACATCCCTATAAAATTAACACTTTTAGAGTTTCAATAATAATTATAGGAGTAATTTTGAAAAAGTATATCAAATTTTAAATTTTTACATTTCCAATGCTACTAACAAATTTATCCACTTTTCTCGATGAAAATGAAAAATTTCAAAAGGATCGTGTAAATATGAACGGACGGATTACATGATGCGAAGAGAAATTGAAAATGAAAACATAATCTAACTTTACGAAACAGGGGGAAGGAAGGAAATCAAAGCAGAAAGTGCTTTTGTTGTTACTACCACTCCTACAACTACAACTTGTTTACTCCAAAATCCAAATCCATTCTTTCTTTTCTCTATCTCACTGTGATTGCGATGGCGGTCAACTCTGCTCAACGCACACTCTCACTCCCACCCTCAAAAACAATAACATAACCCGCACACATTCAAAACCGATACCAAAACTCTCTCTCTCTCTCTCTCACTCTCACTCTCACTGATGGCTTCATCATCTTCTTCCAGAACCTTCTCCGCCAATCCAAGCGACTACAGGCTTCTAGAGGAAGTCGGTTACGGCTCCAGCGCCACCGTGCACCGCGCAATCCACCTCCCGTCGAACCGCCACGTAGCAATCAAGTGCCTGGATCTAGATCGCTGCAACAGCAATCTCGACGACATAAGGCGCGAGGCTCAAACCATGAGCTTAATCGATCACCCTAACGTCGTTCGCGCCTTCTGCTCCTTCGTCGTCGACCGTTACCTGTGGGTGGTTATGCCGTTCATGGCTCAGGGCTCTTGCCTTCATCTCATGAAGTCCGCGTACGCCGAAGGCTTCGAGGAGGAAGCCATCGCGAGCATACTGAAGGAGACGCTGAAAGCGCTCGGGTATCTTCATCGGCAGGGGCATATTCACAGAGATGTTAAAGCTGGCAACATTTTGGTGGATGATGATGGAGGCGTTAAGGTGGCGGATTTCGGTGTCTCGGCATGCATGTTTGATAACGGTGATAGGCAGCGCTCGAGAAACACTTTTGTTGGGACTCCTTGCTGGTACGCACGCACGCTACGCTTTTCTCCTGCTGCTGAAGCTGTTGTTTGTTATCGATTGAGAATAATGGAGTTGTTTTTCGGTTCGGAATAATCTGACCGGAAATTTGAAAATTCGGATAATAAGCATAATTGATAATTCTACCGCTGAAGTTGTTTCGGCGAAAATTAATTCGTAATCCTAACACTGTTTTTGGTGAAATTTGGGCAAAATATGGTAATTGAGATTATGAAGGCGAATACAATAATGTTAATGTCACTGTTGATGAACTAACATATGAGCATACCTGATTTTTGAATTGTGGTTGTGAAACCGCGGTTTTTAAGGTTAATAAGTGTGCCTGATTTTTGAATTGTGATTGTGAAACCGCGTTTTTGAGGTTAATAAGTGTACCTGATTTTTGAATTGTGATTGTGAAACCGTGTTTTTTTGAGGTTAATAAATGTACCTGATTTTTGAATTGTGGTTGTGCAACCGCGGTTTTTCGAGGTTGATGTTAACTGCAATTGCTGCCACGTGGGCCTTGTTTTTTTCCTCAATTTCCATGATTGCGATTTAGAATCATATTTAATGATGTATTAAAGTTGATAGATTCGCGAGGAATATCGTACCGTGTATCGTACCGTGTACCGGAATTGCCGGTGACATGTACTGGTTTTGTTTTAAAGAAAGTCTTGTACGTAATAATAGTGTAAAGACCGATACCTTAAAGAAAATCTTGTGATAATAATGTAAAAAGTGATGAAACTCGTAACAGTACCACATTGCTAGTAATTGTTCTTTGTATCGTATAAAGTGAAGTGTCGGATAGCTATTGATAGATTCTTTTTGTTTTGCAGGATGGCACCAGAGGTATTGCAACCTGGAACTGGTTATAATTCCAAGTGAGTATTAGTTAGTTATACAGGAATGGATCTTCCCATGCACTGTTTCTTGTAATGTAGTTACGTAGAGGAAAGAAATCGATACAAAAGGTTATAAAAGAAATTTCAGAAATCTTGACCCGGCCCACCTATGAAATATATGTTATGTCGGAAGAGCATTTGGCACGTGGACGAAACAAAAATAAATTGTCCTCTTTGGTTCCACCCGTTTAGTACAACAACTACAGTTAAAGTGTCCCACTTTTTAACCCTCTTGTCTTGTTTTATTCTACTTAATACTTATAAAATATGTCACACACCGAACAAAATTAATATAATTTTGTATCATCCCGTTCCATCCTAGTAAGTTTACCAAACACACTGCCTAAATTTATCTTTCGTTTGCGTGACCACATAACAAGCAAAAGCAAATTGGACGATCCATTTCCCTGTTATACACCCTTTTTTTTGGTATGCTTGGTGCCAAACCTATGATTCAAAGTCCAATTGTAATACAATTCTAGTCGCATAAATGTTTTACAGGGCTGATATTTGGTCTTTTGGGATCACAGCACTGGAGTTGGCTCATGGGCATGCCCCTTTTTCAAAATATCCCCCTATGAAGGTTGGGTGTTTCAACAAACATGTCTAGACTAATTCAAGTTCTTGCGCTATTGCTATATAATTCTTTCACAACATATGACAATGGCTTACCGTTTGCTTTTGTAAATAGGTTCTTCTAATGACCATACAGAATGCCCCTCCAGGACTTGATTATGATCGTGATAGAAAGTTCTCCAAGGTAAAGGCGTTCTTTCTGCCAAGATTTTATTACACAAAATGCATCATTATTATATTTATGGTTTTATTTGGTTCACCGATCATGGCTTGTAAGAGTGACTACAGATCGGATATTATCGCTGATTGTAATGTGTTTCTTATAGTGCTGGTTGTACTACCTGATTAAAGTATTTCTAGTTGTTATCAGTCTTTTAAGGAAGTGGTTGCTATGTGCCTGGTAAAAGATCAAACCAAAAGGCCTTCAGTGGACAAGTTACTGAAGCACTCCTTCTTCAAAAATGCTAAGCCTCCTGAGCTGTCAGTAAAGAAGTTATTTGTCGATTTACCACCTCTTTGGAATCGTGTAAAATCCCTCCAGGTTTGATTTCAGACCTGCTCTGGCATGTCTTCTATAATTTCTCTCGGCCTCTTACTTTTGCTTGACTTGATAAAATCTTGCAACAGATTAAAGATGCTGCTCAACTTGCGCTAAAGAAAATGCCTTCTGCAGAACAGGAAGCATTATCTCAGGTAAAGCTGATGCTGTAATTATATTTGTTACACTATGTGCTGTGAATCAACTTTGCCAATTTTTTTCTTTTCTTTCTCTTGAATGCTGGTTTCCTGCTATACATGATACCTTGGTTCAGAGCTTTTTCAAGTGTGTTTGATAAATCCAGTGCGTTATGTACTTAAGGCAGTGGAAATATGGTTGATCTTAACTCAATTGATTGTCAATTTGATCTAAAAGGAATAGGCTGGTGATTTCTATACTTGTCTATAGTAATAGCCAAGATTTCATGACCACCATTTGTCCTTTCTGTGAAATTTTTCTTTTTTGAGAATCGCTTTCTTGAAAAAAAAAAATCTAAAAAAAAGTTCTATTACAAAGAAACGATTCTGGGAAAAAAATTAATTTTTTCCCTGCTTCTGCTTTGTTTCTTTGGTTGGAGAAGCACCAGTTTCGGGTATCTCTTTAACAGAAGATTTTCTGCTTCTGTTCTCATTTAACAGCTCAATAAATAAATATAAATTTATTAATTAAAATGCAGCTTTTGTTGATTTCACAGCACAGTCAATTAGTGTCTAAAAATGGGAGGGTTTTTATTCTATGGGCCCTATCCTGTAAAAAGTCAAATGAGATAGAGAGAAAACCTTTTCTTTTGGAAGCATGACATTTAAGCTTCAGTTAACATATCTAGTGAAGTGTATATGTTTCTTGTAGGAAACAGAAACATCATCACTTATATAACCATTGCTATCTAATCCACTTATATATTTTTCTTTCTAGAGTGAATATCACCGAGGAGTTAGTGCGTGGAACTTTGATATTGATGATTTGAAAGCTCAAGCTTCATTGGTATGGATTTTTGTGTTTTCTGAATTCATTTACTTCACTATCTTTTCTTTTTGTTTGATCGCGAATAATGTCTTCCAATTTTGCCAGCTGAGGGATGATGATGATGATATTTCAGAGATAAGGGAAGAAGATGAAAACAAAGTCTTCACCAGTTACAAGGTTTGTCCCTTTAAAAAAAAAAAATCTTCCCAAAAAAATAAACTATTAAAATCTATTTTGTTTGTCATGACAGGATACAACCGGTTCCCAGTTTAGCATGGGCAAAAAGAATTCTGGTAACTTGCAACAAGAGGAGTTCATGTTACAAGTAGGTGGTAATGACATACCACAGAGTGAGAAGAGAAATGAATCGATTGTTGAAGCAACACCATCTGCCTTAGAGAAGGATATGGGAACAAGCAAGATTAAAACTCAACTACCGAAAATTCGTAAAACTCTTAGTGGGCCGCTGATGCCAGGCATGGTGTTTAGTAATTCTTTACCGGAGAAAGGGCGTGCAATTGAAAGGTAGATTGTATGTTCATGTTATATCTTCGTTTCTGTTCATATATACTAGCCTATACATATCATGGGATAGAAAGGAAAAGGAGGGGGTAAAATGGGAAGCGGAGAAAGGGCAAGGTAAAGAGTTACTAGTATGAGTGTGAAATTTCAATATTTCCCTTTAAAATTTTATGAATAACGATGGTGATTATTTCTGTTACTTTAAAAATATATTTAGTGAGCTTTAGCCAATGCAATTTATTATGTTTTTTTTTTTTAATCTTTTTATATTGGGTTCAAGCAAGTTTAAAGTCTATTTTTTCCCTTTCCTTTTATCTTTCTGAAGTTCTCTATATATATACAATCTAACTAGTATGATGCGAAGTTTACATTAGTGAATCCAATGTTGTGTGTGCTTCTTTTCATTTTCTTACTGTATGCTTGGTGATTGTGGTTTTCTTGTTATCACTGGCATGACTGGTTATATGTGACACTTTATTACTTTTAGGATTGAGAATGAAAATCAGTCATTAGGTGAGAAACGTAATCGTGAAGTACGCCAAGTTCCGAACCTTAGTGGTCCCTTGTTGCTTCCAAACCGAGCTTCGGCAAATAGTTTATCAGCTCCAATAAAATCTTCTGCAGGTATTTAAATTATCATGAGCGCCGTAAGGCTTTGTGTGCAAGATCTAGTATTTTCTGAACTCAGCCATCTTAAACATTTGGTTTGATTTTGTTCTCCCCACTCTTGTTAGGGTTCAGAGATTCCTTAGAAGATAGGTCTAAGGCTAATCTAGTGCAAATTAAAGGACGATTCTCAGTGACATCAGAAAATTTAGATCTGGGGAAGGTGTGTTTTTTTCTTCTTATAATCAACATGTCCCTATCTACAACTTTAACTGACTTCATATTGTTGCATAGGATGTTCCTGTAAGTTCATTTTCACGCCGATCTTCACAGGTTGGTTGATGATCTAATTGATTATGACTGATATGTTCTTCATTATCCCTTGTTTGATATTCTATTCAAATTACTCTATAAGCAGGGATCACCACTAAGGAAATCTGCGAGTGTTGGTGATTGGATGGATCCTAAGCAAATGGTTTGTGCATTTTTAATTTGCTCTAAACCTAGCTGTCTTGTTTATCATCATTTTTTGAATATTTGGCTCCTCTATCCGGTTGAAGAGTGTCTAGGATGTTTCATTTGCTATTGTATTTGGTATATAATATATAATGCCTGTCTGTCTTTTGTTGTATGTATTTCTCTTCAGCCAACTGGTCAGTCCTCCAAAGATTCTGCCAATATCAATATTACTGCACCTCTTCTTGTACCTCACCTTCAGAATCTTTTCCAGCAGACCTCTATTCAACAGGTGAGAGAAAGCGAAGTTTGAAAAATGGCTTGTAATTTGCTTGTATTCGATTGTTGACGACTGATAATCTTAAATGTATCTTTTCCAAAGTATAATCTTATTGGAGAGTTCTGATTCTTTCCAGGACCTTATAATGAATTTGATGAATAGCTTGCAACATGCTGAGGCAACTGATGGTGAGTGAAGGATTTACCATTGACTACGTTTCAGCATATTCTTTTCTATTTATGGTATCAAATGACATAATGAGTACAATCAATTTTTTCAGTTCCACAGAATGGAAAGTTGCCACCTTTACCTCGCAGTCCAGAGAACAATGGAAATGTGAGTAAATTTTTTATTCGATATATACCCTTCACTCATGCTCAATTATTATTAACTATTGCATTTGTCAACTTTCTGCTATGAACTAGCCATTTATTGTTCCAGTGACAAAGTTGAAGTAGAATGCATAATGATTTTTCATGAGTTTGATGTTTGCTTCTGACACTTGAGTTGTATACAGGTTGACGCAGCAGCTTCAGAGAGGGAACAACTTCTGTTGGTCAAAGTTGCTGAACTTCAGGCTCGGTTAGTTATATCAGTTTGTAATATATCTTATGAAGCAAAATCTCTTTGAATTCGATAAGCTTATCTAACTCCCTCTCCTTCCTTTTTCTTTTTCCCTGTGTTTTGGGTTAACAGGATGATAAGTTTGACCGATGAACTTAATTCTGAGAAGTTAAGGTACATACAGGTAAGTTTTAGTAGAAGCTTTTATATCTTGTCATCCTTGCTTGCGCTTGCGCTACATATCCATATAAGCTTTAGAGGTTCCACTAAAAAAGTAATGGACTATGTTGTTTATTTCTTTGAACAGTTGCAACAGCAGCTAATTGCTGCCCATAGCAAGGAACAGAATGGGGAAAAAGAGGAAGGTCCATGAAAGCTATTAAGTAATGATATATTCTTTAGTGAAGTACATGTACATCCCAGCTAGTGATAAAACCATACATGGAAATTCTGATCCATTGTTCCATGTAGCCCCCAGCAAGTGCACATAAGCTAAATAGCTGTCAAGTTTTACCTCATTGTTGATACCATTCAGAACTTGGTTGTAGAGTTTTACTGCATCCTGCGGCAGTTGAGGATTAAATGCTAGTGGTCATCATAAATAATAAGGTTATGGGGACACAAACCCCTGGGGAATAATAATATCCCTACATATTTTGAGCTGCTATTTAACTTATTTTTATTACCATATATACATAGCATATGCAGTTGAACTTGTACAGTTATTGTATTTATATGGGAATAATATGTTGTATACAATGAGTCAACTTGGTCAAATATTCCTGCTATTCAATTTAGCTAGTTTATGGCATCGGATTCAACATATTAACGATGTTATCTCTTTCAGGTACCATAAGTCGAGGTAAGAGTAATTTCTGCGGGATCTGCATGGATGCAGTTCCATTATTGGATAATTAGTTGCAGCTGTTATGATACGTTGTTCATTGATGTTTTTAGGCTAGAGAATGACAATGTCTGAAATGCTCCTCATTCATCATGCACGGATGCACCTCCTTGCTGTGAGGTCTTTCTATGGTTTAATTTCTTGTACGTTGGTCCCTCTTTTCACCCTTCTTGGCAACAGGCTAAGGAAGCATCGATACTTCATATTTGTCTCCGTATCGTGTCCGATACGTGTCGTGTCTCGTGTCTGGCACGTATCCATTTTAGACACTTTTAACCATTTACTTTAACATTTTATATTTTTTTGTCGTATCGCGGTGTCCCGTATCGTGTCGTATCCGTATCCCATGTCATGTCGGTGCTTCCTTGGGCCAACAGCTACCCACCATCACTGCCATCAATCCCTGCACTCCCCACCAACGTCCATTCCTAGCCTTCAAGCCACCCATCGCAGATCCCATAGCTTCATTCCTAAAGTCACTAACACTAATTGAGTTCATGCTCCTCATTCATCATGCACCTCTTTGCTATGAACTGTTCTGTTCAAATCGAGTTCATTCTTGACATAGACCAGCTTCGCCCTAGTCTAGCCTAAACAATCTTAAATCAAAATCGTCCCCCTCGTTGTTCCAATCTATGTCCTTGCCACCCAGCTTTCATAGTTGCAATAGCCGAACTGAATCGGTCTTGAACACTAGTGTTTGTTTTTCGATCTCTCCATCCTCGATTCGGATTTCATATCCTCATAATGAATGAAGGTCTGCCTCTCTCATGTTATTGCAACGAACTTACCATAGTTTGCTAAAGATTTAAAAAAAAAAAAAAGCTATCAAATAGAAGGCCTCGCACCATGACAATTCACATGCACCATATTCTCTCAAAGTTCTAACCATATTAAGAAGCCTAAAACACAATCGCATGTTGGTCTGTTTATATATTCATGTTGGATATTGTTCTTAGGCTTTCACCAAGTCTACGTAGTTAGCTACATTGAAAGTCATTCGGGGATTAAAAAATTACGATTAACCCTTCCGTAGTCAATAGTAACAGGTACAGTCCTCAGAGGTAGAGGCAGAGGCATAACCTTCCTTCCATAGTCCATACAATTACTTTTATTAATAGATCAATACATTGTACGTGGGATTTCGTTTTTTAGTTAACTTTCTATAATTTGTTTATATGATTATTGATAATAATTTGAAAATAATTTTGCTAAACCATGTGATGTGCCCGGAGCAACTTTGCTGTGCTTCATGTCTGCTGCACATGATAATGTGATACACAATATCACACACACACACAAGAAATTTTTGTAAACAAATACAGCTGGATGGCCCATGTGCACATTATTAGCCGATACAATAGCTGTCTATTTTGTGTTTCCCTGTCTTAACCCTCTAAACTCGGCAGCATAATAAGTTCTTTGCTATTCTTCCAGCAGAATCTTACTTTCACCATGTCCTGTAATCATCATTTGACAGTTTAATGACAACTCAGATTCAATAAAAAGAAAAAGAATGTGAATGTAACAAAACTAATAGGAGGGCTGACTTTGTCGGATTTAGGGAATGCGAATCAGAACTCTCAACAGCTTAAAAAAAAATCAGTTACCCGTTACTCAATGAACCGCATAGCAAATTAATTTTTCCACATATCATATGCCAAGTTCATAATTAAAAAAAATCTAGTAACTATAATGAACCGCAAACCACATAGGTGCATACCAGGTAACTACGAAAAATATAATTCCACTCAGCTAAAATTTAATGGTGAGCAAAAACATAGTATTTATTTTTTAAAATGTAATTCAAGACCACACATATGAAATTTATAATGAATTCAATTCTATACTCAAACATAACTCTTAAGTCGTAATAAACATAAACATACTAGTACAAAAAAAATTCCAATTTTGACATTATATGAGGGCATTAAGGTAAATTGACTTTAATGTGGCCCCTTTCTTTATTATACATTATTATGAATCCTCCAATTGAGACATTAAGAAGTGCTCCTCACGCGGTCCTAGGCTCCTCCCTCCCAAATCTAAGAAAAGAATCAAGGTGAGGGTGATTGTTAGAGAAAGGCACTGAGTAGAACCAAGATCATGGCCAATCTTCTAAGTCATTATTACTGCTTCTTGTTCTTATTGGTGTCTCTTTTGCTTATGTTGTTCCAATTCCAAACCAAGGTGCAGTGCTACCAGTACAAAGTTGGAGATCTAGATGCTTGGGGAATACCCACCTCATCAAATCCACAAGTTTATGCCAAATGGTCCAAATATCACAATCTCACTATTGGAGACTCTCTTTGTAAGTTTAACTCTTACTCCACTAATGTTCTTTTTATTAGAGTTCCATTATTTAAGCATCAAAATTTTGACACCAAATCTTTTAGTTATACTAGTGCATCATATATACATACTCGTATCTTTATGTCACATTTTTTCTAATAGAAAAACATTGGTGTATAACAAATTTAAAGGCTTAATTTCTAAGCTCATTTTAATGAACCATTATATATGCAGTGTTTCTATACCCACCAAGTCAAGATTCAGTGATTCAAGTCACAAAGGAATCATACAAGAGCTGCAACCTTAAAAACCCTATACTTTACATGAACAATGGCAACTCTTTGTTCAACATTACATCAGAAGGACTCTATTATTTCACTAGTGGAGAACCTGGTCATTGCCAAAAGAATCAGAAACTTGTTATAAATGTAGGGAATGTGACTGCAAATTTTGATGATGCTGAATCACCTGGTCCAAGTTCATCATCATATCCCACTGTCTTTGGAAACATTCCAGTAGCTCCTTCTGCTTCATTACCCTCAACTTCAGCCTCAACTCACATAGCTTCTTCATCTTTTCAAATAGTAATCATTGGATTCCTCTTGTGTGGGTTGTTCTCTGCCTTAAATGTAAAGTAAGAAATGTCCATTGGTCATGATGTTTTTTCTACTCTCCATTTCTTACCCCTGCATTATTTTCTCATTCCTCTTGATCTTTTTATTGTGTTGATTTAATTCTTTTTTATTTGATTTATTTAGCCTTTCCATGATTTTGGAACACGGTTTTATCTGTGCCTATAGAGTAATTCTTTCGGCGATGTAATTTTGTAATGTAATACTTGTGAATGGAGACTTCCATTATAAATTTATAATACATACATCTACTTCATCTATTATGGGGAATTCGGGACAAATTTGGAGCAACAATCTTGGTATATTTGATTTAGAATTTTAATTAATATTAATTGTGCTTTTTAAACCAGCGAGGTAACAATTTCTGGGATCCATGCTGTTGAGTCAAAAACTCGCACAATTCCTGGATCTGGATCTCAGGGACTAAATTGCTATTTTGATAAAATCAGGGACTAACTTGACCGATGCTTACAAAGTCAGGGACTAATCTGACATATTACTCAAAGTTAGACTCATGGTTAAAAATGGATTTAAATATTTTTTATGGCCTTATAAAAAGATGTATTTTAATTTTAGTCCCTAAAAATAATAAAAAAAGAATTTTTAATTCTTGCAACTGATGAGTTTTTATTTATTTGCTAATTTGGTCTTTTGTTTTATTTATTTGTTTTAAAATAGTCCATAATTTTTTTTGAGCTCATTTTGGTCCCTTAATTAATTATTAGCATATTCTTTTAGAATATTTTGTTAAAAAATTAAAAAAAATATTTTTTTAACAAAATATTCCATGTTTTAAACACTTTAACAAAATATACTCAGTTATTCACACATTATACCAATGGAGTTTGTTCAGTTGAGAATACCATGGGCTTCCAAAAAGCATAAACCTAAAAAAAGAAACTACGCTGGGACAAATAATCAAATTTAAAATCAAAAGAAAATAATGTACCAAAAAAATCAAAAGAAAAGATGAAAGATCATTTTGAAATAAATAAATAAAATAAGAGATCAAGTGTCTAGTTTTTATTATTTTTTTCTCTAACGATAACTAAAAATAATTTTATGGCTTAGTTCGGTATGCTTAGCAGCTAGGAGATTTTTAGTTAGTTAGGAGCTTTTAGATTCAGTCAATAAGTTACTAGTTCCGTTCGAAGAACACAAATTAGAAAAACTTATAGCTTTTAAAAGGAGATTGTAGCTTTTGAAAGATAGTTTTTAGAAAGTTACTTGAAATAGCTTTCAAGAAACTAAACTAACTTTCAATAATTTATGTATCAATTATATCCTCAAAAAATTTTCACATTAGGAATTTTGTGATGTATAAATTTTTTCTGTTTCTGTTTTTTTAAAAGCATATATTATTTTTTTATTTTAATGTTTTTTGATATATTATTATTATTATTATTTGATATATTATTATTGTACAGGATTTTTTTATGTATAGCTTATACCATGATAGAATAATATGATTCCATATTTTTATTAGGTTTATTTAAGTTTTTAGTCCCCGAACTTATGTGCTCTTTTGGAATTGGTCCTTGATCTTTTTTTTCGTTGTTTTGGGCCCCTAAACTTTTTCAATTTTTGGAAAAGGACCCTGTTGTTGCTTAAGTGATGATATGACCAATGAAATGTCACGTCACTTGTCCGACATCGAAGAATGAAGTGCTATGTAGCGTTTTGTAACACCACATGATTTTTTTTTATTAATTTTTTTTTTCAAAATTATTAAAGGATTTTATTTTCTTTTTTTTAAAAAAATACAAATTTTAATTATTTTTAATAAATTTGAATTTTTTTTAATCTTTAAAATTCATGTGGCATCATCTAATATGTTATCTATCGATATTGCGAAGGTTATGTAGCATTTCATCGGTCATATCATCACTTAAGCAACAACAAGGTCATTTTCCAAAAATTGAAAAAGTTTAGGGACCCAAAGCAACAAAAAAAAAAAGATCAAGGACTAATTTCAAAAGAGCACCTAAGTTCAGGGACTAAAAACTTAAATAAGCCTTTTTATTATTTGGAGTTTTGTGAGCAAATTAAAATATATTGATGACAATTTAAATTTTAATTAATTGTGTATTTAATTAATTATTAATTTAATAATTTGGTTATAATTAATTAATTAATTAAATACATAATTAAAAAATAAATAAAAAAAGGTGAATTTAATTAATTATAATTTAATAATTTTTATACTTAATTAATTAATTAATTAATTAATTATTTAATTAATAAAGAAAGAAAGAATGAAAAAATTAAAATAATATAATATAAATAATTATAATGTTACATGTCCTTTTCGGTCATTTAATAACTTTCAGGTACTTCAAAAACTAGTTTTGCCGAACAACTCTATTTTAAACTGTCAGCTAAACAACTGTAAGCTCGCAGCTCTTAATTAGCTTCACAGCTACAAGTTACAAGTTCACAATTATAAGCTAGTTTTTCCGGACATATCTTATATATCTGACTTTTTTTAATCTGCAAACACTTTTTTTAAAAACTTTTTTATGGTGAGGGAGAAATATAATTCCAGGTTTGAACCCAAGCAAGCTGATTCTTTATGTTATGTACCTCATAGCTCTATCATGTTCTAGCTTTTGAGGACATATCTTTAACTAAATAGGAAAGAAAACAAAATGTGGCTATAAAAAGAAGAGAAGTAATCTAAAATATTTTAATAAAAAAAGGAAAGGATAAAGATTCTTAGGAGGTGTAGTACACTGCATGGATACAAAATATAGTGTTATTTGTTAAAGTTTATTAATTCGATGAGTAAAAAAGTAAAAGAAATTACATATTTTAAGAAACTAATTTATGCGACTTCCCTTTTCTTTTTCCTTTCTTTCTTCTGAGTTCTGATCTTTCTATTGTATATATCTAGTAAGGGTATTGTGGATGAATTCGGCTTAAAAATTTGCATGCTCGTATCATATGTTCAACAGACACACACTAACATCAATAATTAGATTTTATTCAAGTAATTTTAAAAAGAATTTCATTACCTTTTTAACTACTAATTTTAAGAAATCTAACGAGTGATTTTGTTTGTGTCTAATGGACAAATGTTCATGCAATTTTTTCTTTAAGTAGGGTTAGGCACTTAGCCCAAAGCAAATCCAACATTGTCACATTATTATATAATTTGTAGCTCAAAATCCATTTTCTGATGGTATAGTTTCATAAAATTAATTGATTTTTAGATTTTTACATCTTGAAGGACACCAAAATTTTGACTTTTGGTTTAAAATTGATTGAGTTATGAAAAAAAAAAAAACCTATTGGTAGGACCAAAATAAAATAGAAAAATTGCACGAGCAAATCGAAAATAGAAAATAACTTGAGAAGATTAATCTAATAGTTTTACCTAAAAAAAAATTATTTTCAAAAAAGAATCAAAGTCACTAAAATTACTTAAATGCAAAGTTAGAGAATCAAAATCCGCTTCTTAGAAGGGAATTGGATTCTCTAACTTTGTATTTGATCAATACTTTTGGATGAAAATTGAATGACTTAAATTTCAATTTATGCTTTGTTTCATTTTCTGATATCAAAATATGATATGAGCCATTCGATTTTCAATCAACTGCGGATCAACCACACTCCTGTGACTTCCCGCCTCAAATTGAATCCATGTGTTTATTGTATGTGTAATCAACCAAGCAGCAACGTCGAATCTTGTGTTTGATTCAACAAGTATGGATTTCAGGGTAGAAATGGAGAGCTTTTCTGTTCTGCCATGCAACGAACATTTAACGTAGGGCCAAAAGAAGACAGGCAACTCATGACTGGTCTCCAACAGTTGCTGATGTTTACTGTTCTGACTGCCACCAAGTGCTTGGTTGAAACTTTGAAGTATGATAGAGCCTATGAGCTTTAAGACTATGAGCAAACACACAAAGTACAAGAAAGGCAATTATATACTTAAGAAGTCTAAGATAGACGGGGGAAACTACTTGTGAATAGAGTATTAACAGCTTTCACCAAAAAAAAAAAAAAAAAAGAGTAATAACTAATAACAACAGCCACAACCAGATTGTGTTTTTATTTGCTGAGCATTCTCGGTATCAATTTGAAAGCCTTTTTTGTGCATTCCAACTTGGAGCGGGTTGGGGAACCTTGCTGATTCTAGTACTACGTAACCAAAGATTGAGGCAGAGATTATAAAAACTTAATCAAAATGGATCAAAACTAGATCTGAGAAACAAATCTCCTTATGAGCGAAACTTTCATACCCCATATGATAAAAATATATATTTCACAGGCAAAGTATATAATAAAGTAGATTTCATAGGCAAGTTCATCAAATAAATTGATGTGATATCGGTGTAGTTGGTTATTGAGTAACTCCACACACATAACAATTAGATTTTAGCCGGTTTGATCAACAATTCAAGCATCATGATTTTGGCTGTAGGTCCATCAGCCAAGTCTAAAATGAGAATGCGGGACAAGTAATGTAACATGACGGTACCGAGCCATGCAAGAGCAAGCGTCGCTGTGAATACCGTTGCGTAACCAATGTTAATGGCTGATTCCTCTTAGTCAGAGGCCAGTCAACACTGGCATAAGCTTCAGAATGAGCCCTTGATGCTTAGCTTAGATATTCCTGGTCAAGTATAATGCACACAAACAACTAACCTTTCTTGCCAATAAAATTTCGATTACCCTCTGCAAGGAGAATGAGATAGATAAGCATTATAGTCAACATCCACACAACAGCCCCCACTTCCACAGTAAAAGGATTGGAATGGGATTAAGTGTGATATGGTTGATTGGTGGTGATAGACAAGGTCATATCTGACACTGCATCTTTCAACAACACCTAAGGTAGATATCTTCCTCAATAACCAAAATTATATCTTAAACTCTGGAGCACTTGGATTGTTTGAAAACAAAATATACACATATATAACACTTCTCAGATTGCCATAAGTCCAAATATATATCATTATTCTAAGTCATCTCCATGTAAAGCTATTTGCTTGATTCAAAGAAAAATAACAGAAACCAAAAACTACAGTCTACAGAGTACAGATTATCACGACAACCTATATTATATCTAAAGTTATAATTGTTAATAAAGTCAAATTTATGAAACATAAAAGTGAAACACAGCAGAATTCCCCTATTTGTAGGTCCCGACTTTAAGTATTCACCAGATTATTCAGCATGTTTTATTCTCATGAATTGAGCTCCACAAAGAGGCTGGCCTGAGGATGCAATCCTGCTTCCTTCAATGACAAGGTGAGCTTTTCTTGTCCATAAACAACACGGGGGAAATTGGAGACCAGGTTGTAACTGTCGGTTTCTAAACAACCCAGTGAGTCAACATAGTCATATAGAGACTGAATTGTGGCTGTGCTGTCGAACCTCCTTCCCTTGCGTTCACCATTTGGAAACCGTACCAAGACCTAATAATTTTGATTGGAAAGGGAAAAAAATGAAAACAGATTTCAAACTAATTATAACTTAATCAAACAACGACTGAACTTTTTTTTTTAACAGAAACAACGACTGAACTGAGGGGAAAAAAAAAGAGGAACAAGAATGGGATTTTAAAGCAATTTAAAAACAAACATTTAAGAATGATTGAAGTTAAGATCTGACAATACAAACCATGTATGAATTAAAGTTGAGATCTGACATAAAAGTGAAACTATATAAGCTGTAAGCAAATCTCAGAATTAATGAAACATGCCATGAACATGGTAAAGGCAAAAAAGGAGAAATAAAAATCTCAGCTAAATCTTCAGATACTTTACCTGTGTAACATTTGGTCCCTTTTCAGGTTCTTCACCAAGAGACTTGGCTTTCTCTTCACGTAGTTTAGCTAATGCAGCTTGTTTCTCTGCAGCTTCTCTTGCTGCTCTTTCACGAGCTTCCTCTTCCTCCTTGCGCTTCCTCTCAGCTTCAGCAGCTTCCCTTGCAAGACGTTCTTCCTCTTCTCTCCTCTGCCTTTCCCTAGCCTGAACATACATACAACATTAATCCACTGCAAGAGAAATGGAGAACAGATAAAAAAAAAAAAACAGACAAGCCACAGACTAGAGAGCACACAAAATGACAATTAACAAAAGATCCATCTCCGCAAAAATCATACTTGATCAGCTTCAAGTGCAGCCCTGTATGCAGCATCTTGCTCCTCCCTTAAGCGCATATTGTTTCGTCTTTCTTCTGCTTCAAGCCTTGCAGCAACAAGAACTGGGGAACTTTCTTCAAGCACTCTCTGCAGTATCACAAGCATCTCCTCAGGGGTTATTGGACCTTCAACCTGAAATACATAAAATTAATTGACCAAAAAGCATTGTCATAAGAATGATTTACTAACTACAATGCTTCCTACACCATTTTAGTAAGACAATATAGAATAGGAATCAAAATCTTTATAATGGATAAAATGGAATTTATGCAGATCATTCTATTCAGCTTTTCTACAACCATAACTAGAAAGCAATGCTACGGCCTATGGATATCGTACCAGCTACAACATAGACAATTGGTTATCCCAAAAAAGGATTCCGCAAAGGTCATTTCTTTCGCTGACTATGTCATTCTTTGCGTTTAATATTGTGAGTGGCAGGAGGACCATGGTAGTTGAATCGAGATTCGCATCGCGTATCGGAAGATCGATTTTCCGAACCGTGAATCGAATCGAATCGGGAATCGTAAGATACAGAACTAATAATAAAAGATAGCATAAAATATAATTTATATAAATATATAAAATATATAAGCATCTTTTAGTCCAAAAATTCATTGAAAACTAAATATAAACCTCCAAATTCAAGTCAAAAACTCAAAATAAATCCAAATTTCATAAAGAAAACACCAAAAGAAACAAGACTAAATAAGTTTTATATTTCTAATAGCCATTATTAATGAAGTCTGTGAAGGGAAGGGGAAAAAAAACGAATTCAGGCAGAAAAAGAAAAAGAAGAACGTGGCTGGCAGAGAAGGAGAAGAAGAAGTCAACGTAGAAATATATAATGTAAAGAAAAGAAACTGATGGAGAGAGGAGAAGAATCGTGGGATTGGGTGAGAGAGAGAGGTAAAAAGCACGTTTTTTTTTTTTCCACTGTGGGGGTCTGGGCGGGTAAAATTAGGGTAAAAGTATAGAGAAAAAAAAACGGGGGGTTAAAAACTTAAAATTAGGGTTGGGCCGAACTGGGTCAAGAAACCGGGTCAAAAACCCGGAAAGATCTTCTTCTTCCTCCAGCCGTCCAGCGCGAGATCTTCTTCTTCCTCCAGCGCAAAAACGCGCTGCGCTCCCACGTTTCCAGCGACGAACCAGAATCTCCCGATACGGCGGCGACTCGCGATTCAGGGGCGATTCCACGATTCGTAACCGATTCGCCTCCGATTCAGTTCAAATCGCGATCCAAACTGCGATCCGCATCGCTGGCTCCTGTTCTTGAATCGAATCGCGATACGAATCGTACGATTCGTGCGATTCCGACTACACTGGGCAGGACTATTTGAACTTTCTTCAACAAGAAAGACATTGAAGCAACATCAAAATTGATATTCTGACATTTGATATTTACTCTGTCACGGTGTTGTCGAAATCGTATGATTCACGATTCGTATTGTACGACATGGCGAAGACGGTACGCATTGCTGCCCAGAATCGGGAGTGGCCAAGAATCGTAAACTGACTCGTATAAATCGTACCATTCCAGTATGAATCACGAATCACTATCTCAAAACAATTCAGAAAGGCGGGTTTCAAAATGGGTTCCACTTGCTAAGGGGTCTCGACTGACCTGAGTCCCTGACCTGTGTGGAACCTAGCACATAACCTCCCTTTGACACATGAATCCCTTAGTTTGGCACATGTTGCTGTTTCTGTGCTTTCTTTTCTCAAAAATCATAGAGAAGAATAGCGGATGTAGAGAAGAGACAAGAGACATATCAGGCATGAAGTTGAATTCATAGCCATGATTTTCTACTAAAGTTGTCCAAACGAATAAAGCAGAAAGACTTTGGCTCAATTTTTTGGGTGAAATATGTAAAATTGTTTTATGCAATATGTAACATAAAGTGTATATACATATATAATAATATGCCTAAAACTGATAACTAATAAGAGATATCATCATGATGTTAGCTTCATTACCACAAAAAGCATAGGTATCTTACTATTACCAAACTGATGTTAAAAAAACACAGCCTTGATTGAACGTCAACTTACTAAAGCCTTGAGAGAGTAAATAATCACTATTAAACCGGCAAAGTAAATACAGGACAAGGCACACAGAGGAAACTGAAAGTTACCAAAATATTAATCATAGCATTAAATTTGAATATTATCATATACACTACTTGTTAAAACAAATCCACAGTCTTAACTATCTCTACAAGTATTTATCAGTTTGCTCGGTCCACTGCAATTTGCCAAAGCAAGAAATTTAATAAGAATTAAAGCGATTAACATCATCAGACTCGTTTCTTTTATATTATACACAGGTGTAGATATAATAATGCAAAAGGGATCACTACTTAAAACTTGGCATATTTTTTATATTTAGGTTTAGAAATACTATCACACCTTGCCCCTCTTCTCTTCTCAAGTACAAGGGCCGCATCCACAAACAGACTCTACATGGCCAAAAAATGAATATTGGGGGAGGGGGTTTTCGCCCCCTTTTCTTTTTCCGATAATCTCTCTCACTCCCGTTCTTATAGTCACAACAATGCTTCACACCTAAGGGTGTTCAAAGATTCAAACAAAATCAAATGAGCTATTTAAATCAAACTAAACGACAACTTTGTCCTGTTTTACAAATCCGGTTTGGTTCAAGATTTCCTGACGAAACTGAATGAAACCGAAATGTAGTATGGTTTCTTCACAGTAACGGATACCTGTAAAATACGCATATTCAGCCAATTGATGGACACCACACCAATAGCCGCGGTACAATCTAAATTTCAAAACATAGCACAGCATCCCCATAAAAATAAACCATTTCCATCCAATTTCACAAATCAAAAACCATTCAAACATAATCGAACTTAAAATTAATCGAAACCAACCAACCAAACAAACAAACCTGTTGAAGCAGCGCGATCCTCTGGTTCGTGGCGGCCATAACAACAGCGCAGAACGGGAATCTCGAAGCCTTCAAGCTATTACTCATCTTAAACCCTTCGCTAGCCCGAATGCTCCCACCCCACGCCACGAAATTCTCGTTCACGAACGCGGCAACGGTCTCAGAGCACAGGGTCCTCTCGCAGAACAGCGGCGTATCAGGATGATCGGGCGAATGCAGGTAAACGAACAGAAGCCGGAACGAATTCCTCGACCTCTGCAGCGCGTCCATGAAACCCTCGCCCACGAAATTCGGCATCGCGCCGGAAGCTCCGTAATCCCTCTCGAATTCCGCCACGAAATGCAGCGCCTCGGACGCCGCCGCGGAGACCGAAACAAGCGGCGCGGAAGAGGAGGAGGAGGCGGCGGAGGAGGAGGATGAGCCGAGGCCGATCATGCCGAGGGAATAGGAGAGAACGCCGCCGGCGGCCCAGAGGCCGAGGCCGATAGCGCCGGAGACCAACCCTAGGCTTCCGGAGATGACGGAAACGGGTAATTTGATCAATTTCCATGCAAGGCCGGGAGGCGGAGGAGGAGGAGGGGGTGGAGGGTGTGAATCCGAGGTTTGAGGAAAATGGAGAGTGTCGGTGGAAGGAGCGTCGTCGGAGGAGGAGGTGAAGGAGGAGATGGCGAGTTCGAGGTCCCAGTTATGAGCTTGGAGGATTTCGGTGCAAAGGTCTGGATCTTGAAGACCGGTTATGGCTTGGAAGTATGCGAGTTTATCTGATACATCTGACATTCTTGTTATTTTTCTTCTTGGATTGATTCCTTTGAATCGAAGAAGAAGAAGGTTTGTACTTTGTAGTGTAGTACTATCTAACGCTTTCTATGTTAATTGTGATGAATGATGATTAGCAGCAACAGCAATTGATTTTGGAAGAGGTTTTTCTTCGTTTTTTCTCTTCTTCGTTCTTCGTTCTTCGGTTCACGATCACAGGATTTATTTAGTTACCACTTTACTTTATCGTATGTTGTTTGTTGGCTTATACTTATAGGGCTTGCTTGGTTGCGGTTTGTTGGGCCTTTCTCACATCATGGCCCAATTTCGGTAATTATTTTGCCACCCCAAGGTCTATTATTGCCACCCAAATTATTTAAATTATATCTATTATGCCCTTTAAAAATAATAGGATTTTACACGGGTCGTAAGGGGTACTTACGACCTTCAGGTCGTCGCACCCCTTTACGACCCGTACAAAAACAAAGGTTTTTGAACGGGTCGTAAAAGGGTGTCACGACTCGCAGGTCGTAGCACACCCTTACGACCCGACAAAAAAATTTTGTTCGGGTCGTAACATGGGGTTACGACTTTTTTTTTCTTCGTGTTGGGATCAAATTTTGGAGCTTCCAAATTGTTGCAAGCAAATTTTGAGTTAGCAGAACTGCAAAAGAACCAAGGTCAGTAAGGACAAAGGACAACACAATATTATACTCAACCCCGATTGTGAGTTCTCGAAAAGCTTGAGAACTTCTTATGACATCAACCATTCTAGAAGGATCAAAAGTCTTATATAGCAATGGACTAATTTAGTTAACTAAATGTAATTATGATAAGAGTATAATGTTGAAGATAACAACAAATATAAAATAGAAAAATGTTAATTGCTTCAAAACTTCATTTCATGAAAATGGTACGAAAAATCAAAGACCTTAAGTCTCAAGCTTTTTTGAGAAAGAAACACCAAGTATTGCTACATACCTGTCTACACCAAATGATATTCTTTAATATTTTTTAATTGTTATTTACTAATTTTTTCTTTCATCTGATATGCCACCGCTTCTACATTTTTATCACATATGCGTCACCATTAGTGTTACTATGGTTCTGGATGCACCAATTCACCGTCAACCAAAACATGAAGTTCAATGTTTGATATCCCAACACGAAAAAAAAAAGTCGTAACCCCATGTTACGACCCGAAGAAATTTTTTTGACGGGCCGTAAGGGTGTGCTACGACCTGCGGGTCGTGACATCCTTTTACGACCTGTTCAAAAACTTTGTTTTTAAAAGGGTCGTAAAGGGGTGCTACGATGACCCGTGCAAAATCCTATTTTTTTGAAGGACATAATAGGTATAATTTAAACAAGGTTTATTTAAGTTTTTGGTCCCTGAACTTAGGGGGTGTTTTGGAATTAGTCTCTATCCTTTTTTCTTGTTGGATTTGATCCTTGAACTTTAACACCGTTTGGATCAGGTCCTTCCGTCCAACACCGTCAGTTAGTCGCTGACGTGGCACAGACAGGGTTGCCAGCACAGCAGAGACTACCACTCCTTGGTTGCCACGTGGCTCCACCTGAAATTATTATTATTTTTTAAATTAAAAAAAAAAGAAATCAGAAAATAAAAACAAAAGGAGAACAAAACCAAGAAGAGTAAGACACTCTGAACTCTTGGTTGGTTCACCCCTTTTCTTCTTTCCTTCATTGTTCACTAAACAGAAGGATACAACAACACCAAGAAGAAGAACAAAAAAAAAGGGGCTTTGTGTTGTTTGATCATAATCAATAGGGGTGTAAGTGATCCAGTCCGAGATCGCGAGACCGCTTGGACCGAACTGGACCGGACCGAAAAATGTAGTCTGGTCCGGTCCGGTCCCAAAAAGTTCAGACCATACTTGAACGGTCCGGTCCACGGTCCCAGATATTCTTAGACCGCTGGGACCGAACCGGACCGATAGAGTTAATAATTAAAAAAAAAAAAAACCTAAGCTACAAACACAACATATAAAGTTGCATGGGTACTGGGTCGAATGAATAGTTTGTTGAAGTTGTTGATTGCAGGACTCGTGTCATGAGTTATGATTAAAGTACTAGTACTAGCTGGAAGTACATTGATATGAGTTTATTTTTTTTGATATAGCTATATTGATATGAGTTTAGGCCGCCTTACAAATATGAAATATCAGACGGACAAAAAATGTGGGTTATGAAGGATAGAGGACGTTGACAGTAAACTAAGAGACACAATACAAACTTCAGATTAAATTTAATTATTATGATTATCATATTTTTGCTTGATTTTAAAGGAAAAAAAAGCAAAATAGACCGAATCGGACCGGACCGGACCGGACGTCTTTGAGGATAAATAATGTTGGGACCGGACCAGACCGGACCATACTAAATTGAGCGGTCCGGTCCGTAATATGGGTCACAGACCGACCGGATCGGACCGTTACACCCCTAATAATCAAATTTAGCGATGAGCACACAAGAAGGCCAACCACAACCACAACCACCACAAGGCCAACAACAACGGATTGATGAAGCAGTGCTGGACGACATAATCCGGCGACTCATGGAGGTCCTATTGGCCCGACCCGGAAAGCAGGTTCAGCTCTCTGAATCTGAGATCAATCAGCTTTGCCTCGCTTCTAGAGATATCTTCCTTCAACAACCCAATTTGCTCGAACTCGAAGCCCCCCCCCCCCCCCCACCCATCAAGATTTGCGGTATACCCTTTTCCTATTTTTTTTTATTTTTTTGCTTCTTATTTATTTTTAGGGTTTTAAGATTCTATTTTTATTTTAATGATTATGCTTCATTTGGTGAAAGTTTTATCCTTTATTAGTTGATAGGTTTTTGGGATGAAGAAACAATGAGGGAGGGAGGAAGAAAAAATGATTCGGTGTCTCTTTTTTTGAGGTGAGAAAGGATGAAGGAATAATGGAGGAAAAAGAAGGAGTGGAAGAAGAAAGGAGAAGAATGACAGAAGAATGAAACACATAAAACTAGGTTTTTTTTGTTTTTATTTTCGGATTTCCTTTTTTTTATTTAAAAATAATAATTTCAGGTGGAGCCACGTGGCAACCAAGGAGTGGTAGTCTCTGCTTTGCTGGCAACCCTGTTTGTGCCATGTCAGCGACTAACTGACGGTTTTGGACGGAAGGACCTGATCCAAACGGTGTTAAAGTTCAGGGATCAAATCCAACAAGAAAAAAGGATAGGGACTAGTTCCAAAACACCCTTTAAGTTCAAGGACCAAAAACTTAAATAAACCTTTAAACAATTGGGATGACAATAATAGACCTTGGGGTGGCAAAATAATTACTCTCATGCCACGTGTAAGTTGTAACATTATGTCTTTCAAAAAAAAAAAGAAAAAGTTGGAACATCATGAGTTTTGGATTCTAAGCACTGTGTGATTATTTCCGAACCCCATTTTTAATGGGAAATTTCAAAAATATCCTTCCAATTATTATAATTTTTTTTCATACTTTAATCAAATTTAAATATGTTTTTATCCTTAAAAGTTAATCAAATTCTGATTTTAGATCATATAATTCTTTTTATTTTGGTCCTTACATATTTCAAAAATTTGATTTTAGTCGTTAATAATGACGCTATTAGCATCTTCATACAACAAGTTATTCTAATTGATGACAAATAAATTATGATATTAACGCAACATTAACATGGAATAAAATCAAAACATCAACTAAAATAAGAAGTAAGACTTTGTTTGGTTACACGGGAGAAAATGGGAAGAGAGAAAAAGGGAAAAGTGATTATGGTGAAAAAATGGGTAGATTTTGTAGTTGTTTGGTATGAGAGAAAATGTGAAGAAATGCAGAAGAGAGAAAAGAGGAAGAGGAAAGAAAGAAAACAATAAATTTATCAAAAGACAACTAAACCCTTATGTTACTAAATAGAAATAAATATTTTTTTTCTTTTTTACATGTATGTATATTTAACATAGTCAAAAAATTTTTTTTACTTCAATTTTTTCTTATATGATAAAATTTCTGAGTCCAAAATATAAAAAAAACAATTTTTTGTCTAAAAAAAAGCTTTATTTTAAAAAAAATCAAATAAAGTGTAAGAAAAAAAATCAAACATAACTAAAATTTATAACTTAACATTGTGCAAAGCGTAGCAAATCAATAATTGAATTATATTAACTTTACATTGTGTAGTGTGTAGCAACCAAATAGCAGTGTCCCAGCCATTTTCTTCCCAAAATCTCGCCTGGGAGGAGAAGAAAATTTTTTGTGGTGGGTCCCACCAATTTTTTTCTCTCCTCCTGCTTTTCCCTTCCAACCAAACAGAGGACTTCTTGTTTTCCTCTCCCCCAAAATCTCTAAAACCAAACACAGTGTAAAAGTTAAGAAAATAAATTTGAGAGATTAAAATTAAAATTATCTATATTAACGAGTACTAAAAACATATTTAACCCTCAATAATTACTCTATCCCTTACATGACCATTCTTCTAACTTCTTAAAAACTTGTTTGACAAGAGGAGTTCTATGCTTAAAATTTGTAGATAAATGGTACCTTTTTCATATTTCAAGCTTAAAATCGTGATTTTTTTCCTAAGCTTAAATCTATTTAATAATATACTATGAGATATGAAACATTGAAACCTGAAAAAAGTATTAAATACTTGTATATAAAAGATTAATCAATTACGAGACTAATTTAAATAATTAATCCGTGTTGTATTGAATTAAATCGTAGAAGAGACCAACGAGCTGTTGGTGTAGTGGTATAAGGGGCTGGAATTGGTAGGGTGAACCACGGTTCGACCCTCGCAACAACGTTGAAAGAGGGATAAAACCTTAATCCCGGGACTCCCGTCAAACTAGATTAGTCGGCCCAATGGACCGGATACCAGGGTGCAAACCAAAAACCGTAGAAGAGAAATATTCTTAGATTTATTCAAGAGAACTTTCAGTGATTGAAAGTATGCGAAAATCTTTTAATTTTAACATATTCAATGCTTTGTCCGCGTAAGACAGCCCAGTTGGTGGTTGCAGGGACATTTAGGATTTCTCCATCCCTTAGGTCATGGGTTCTAGTCCAAGATTTCTCATATAAACCAAAAAAAAAAAAACATATTCAATGCTTTATTCGAAAATTTTGTTGTGTCAAATAAGCTATTTAAGAGTTGCAAGCAATAATTCTCGGATTTGGATCTTCTAACATAATGTTAGAGGAACATTTGTGCAAAAATCACTAAAATTCAAAATAAACCCAATTTTTTTTTTTTTTTTGAATTTTAGTAGTTTTGTACCTATGTTCCTCTATCGTTATGTTAGAGAATCTATTTCCATAATTCTCGGATGTAAATAGAATTTATCAATATCATACACTACACTGTAATAATACCGTTGGACAACAAGCTAGTTGGAGATGAAACATATATATTGTGTTTTTTTCAAAACTACATTTGTTTTATTTAAGCTTAATTATGTGACAGGTACTTGAAGTTTATGTTACTTTTGTTTAATACCCTTATACTTTTTTCTTCAATGTTTGACTCATCGAAGTTACTTCTGAGTTTGTCATATACCCCTATTACCAATTGTGACCAATTTTGATGACATGTAATATTAAAATTTTAGTCAGAGACGCAGAAGGTTGGTCATGTAGTGCCGTGTGATGTCCCAGGCGAAGACGACCTCTTTCTTCACTTCTTTTTTATCTTTTTTTATTTAACTAAAAATATAAAAATATTAACGTTTTTTAGTTTTTTAAATTTAAAAAAAAAAAAAATCTTCGCCCACGAGACACTAAATGCTTAACCTCCTGCGTCTGATCAGATTCTGATGTTACAAGTCAGCAAAATGGGCCAAAATTGGTAGTAAGGGTATATGACAAACCCAGAAGTAACTTCGGGGAGTCAGACCTTGGAAAAAAAAAGAAAAAGAGTATATGACAAAAGTACCCAAAATTTCAGGGACTTGTGACATAATTAAGCCTTTTATTTATTTTTAAAGGAGAGGAGGAGTATTTTATGTTTGGTGCATTTTATAAAAAGTGAGACTTTAGATTTGGCTTAAATATGAAAATGGTCCCTATAAATATTGACTTTTTTGAAATTAGTCCCTGTAAAATTTTTCTTTTGGTTTTGGTCCCTATATTTATAAATTTTTTTGGTTTTGGTCCCTCCTTTTATATGTGGATGGAAAATGCCGAAAATGTAATATATTATATTCTATGACCAATTAAGGGTGGTATTTTTTATTAATTCTCAAGGATAAACAAACAACTTACATTATATAAGAAAACCGGTTCAAAACCATGACACCAGAGGGACCAAAACTTATCAAATCTAAATAATAGAGGGACCAAAACAAATTACCAACATAATTATGGGACCAAAATTTAACATGAAGGACCAAAATCAAAACGTTTTGTAAGTACAGAGACCAAAACCAAAAAATTTTTTATAAAGACTAATTTCAAATAAGTCAATATTTAGAGAGACCATTTTCATATTCAAGTCGTTTAGATTTTAATGAAAAAAACATGGAATCAAAGACAACGGAACAAAATCAATGTCACATTCTTTTATATTTCATTCGCTATCATTCTATTATGTCCGTCTAGCGAACGCTACCCTTATCATTATATTCATCAATCAAATTTTCAGACTATTTGGAGTTTGTTGATGGCTCCCTCATCTTTCTCTTCTTCCGGAGAGATCTTGTTGTCCATCGTATGTTGTTTAGATTTGACACATGTTGCTGGTTGGAATTTAGCTAAATCTGATAGTTCTTCAACACCTTTCACAATGCATTTCACACGTGCTACAATTTCAATAAGCAAAGAAGCTATGGTCACCACTTGAATAATTTCCATGAGTGGGATTTCCATATTTGCTACCACCTCTGTTTGTGTCTCTTGTGCATTATGTGATGATGATGATGGGTTAATCAAGTTTGGATAAGATTTTAATAAATCACGAAGCTCTTGTGCATCATTATTCATCTCTGTAACCAAAATATCAATTTTGGATGATTTTGTCATGTTCCTCATTGTAATTGCTAGCTCTCTTATTACATTTGCACATTGAGCACCCACTTTCAATGATATGCTGCTCATATTCTTCTTGATGTGTTCAGGTGCCTGCTCAAATCAAATTATTTGGTTGTAGCTCAAGTTAGCGTCTAATTATTTATCATGAAAATATTAGGCAAAAATATTAGTTAATGTATGTATTTATTTGATCAAGAGCTTAGACATTAATTACCTTGTTTTCTGTATTTATACATCCAATTAGAGCATCTATGCATGAAGCACAAGTGCGCATCGATGCAGCGATTTTAAGATATTGCTTCCATGGGTGACGAAAATTGAAGCGGCCATGAGCAGGCTCCCATCTAGCTAAATTAGCCTACATTAACAATATTATTAGTCACACTATGCAAATATTATACTAAAAAGGTAATTAAAAGTTTCTAAATCTTTATGAACACTGTCTTATACATGATATTATGATAAATTGATCTACATATTTTTCTTAAGTAAGAGTCATGGTAACCAGAATCTATAGGTTGGTAAGTAGGTACCATAACATCTTCTGTTGCTTTGGAACTTTGCACACACTTGTAGCCTAACAACAACTTCTTAGATTCCTCATCACTTGTGGCTTCACTATGACTAAAGTACTGACCCACACAACCTGAAATAGATACATAGACATATATACAATTATGTATAGTACTTGCCTTGCATGGTACTGTGGATTTAGAATTTGGTCAACAATTTCTTAATCAAATCAAAATTGAAGACATATATACCTTGTAAGGAGTTGGCCAATTTGTCAAGGTTCCGAGTGACTAAAACATGGAGCTCTTGACCAGCCCAGATGGGGCAAATGGTCAAGCTCACAATTATGCACAAGCAAGTGCCAATTAAAATAGTGACAATCCTTTGTTGTGCCATACACATCAATTCATCTATGCGATAACCGGATATCGAAATCAAGCTGAAAGTGAGGATGAATACCATAGCGCCATAATCAAAACGAGCCTTTATGATAGGGATGAATCTAGAGAATGTTGCTGCAGAAGCTGAAGAAATATCAATTTAACTAATTAGTGATGAGTATCCATATTATATATAACCATAATGTGAACATAACACATAAAAAATCACTCAAGTATGTTGTATATGTACAAAAAATATTATTTTGTTTATATATATACCTAAGAGAAATAGTGAGACACCAACAATTACAGGTTCCAATTGTTCTCCTGCTCTACTAGCTACCCAATGTACACCAAAGGCTAAAAAACCAGCAAGGGTAGTTCCACATATTCTGTTTATAGTTTTGGATATGGTAGCACCTGCAGTGACATATATCATAATTTTGTTAGGATGTTTCAATTGTTCATGTATATACAAGTGAATGATATAATTATAATTCCATGATTTAACTTGATACACTCTGAATGAAAATATCTTTTACATTATCAACCGATTATATATTATCACATCATTAACTATAATTCTTGAAATAACTACTTAAAAAATCACACTATAAAAATATATGATCGATTTATAGGGTAATTTTTTTTTTTTTTTTTTGAATACTAACAGTGGATCAAAATTAAACTCTAATTTTAATGTTATTGTTATTTTTACTACCTACCAGCTGTGTTCTCAAATACCACAACCACTGTCATGACAGCCCACATAGCATTTCCTCCAACTCCATCATACAAAGGCTTCATGTAGTAGAAGACTGAAACCATTGAAAGTGCTATCCCTACTTTCAAGCAATGGATGAATTTTCTAGGGTCATTCACCCCTACCTCCCATGCTTTCTTCACAAACATATACACCTTCATTGCCAGCCTTGTTGTCACTGCCCCAATGCAGCCTTGCCCTGCTCTCTCTGATGACCCATCTCCTACATTGATTCTCCATTCTACTCCTTTTACTACTTCCTTGTTATGGGCCATCTCCTTAATTGACTAATAAATCTTAGTGTGTTGAATATATATATGTGTGAACATGAAATTAGCAAGCTGTAGTGGAAAATATTGTGTTAGGACAAGATTAGTGGCAAGGAACTCTTTTGGTGAATTAGTGGAATATGCTTGTATTTATATATAGATCAGAGGCAAAGTGTCACATATCACAACATAAAGATTAAATATAGGCTTAATTATGTCACAGGTCCCTGAAGTTTGGGGTACTTTCGTCAAATACCCTTATTCTTTTTTTTTTCAATGTCTGACTCTCCGAAGTTACTTCTGAGTTTGTCATATACCCCTACTATCAATTCTGGCCAATTTTGCTGACATGTAACATCGGAATCCCCATCAGACATTGAAAAAAAAAGAATAAGGGTATCTGGCAAAAGTACCCCAAACTTCAGGGACTTGTGACATAATTAAGCCTTAAATATATATAATCAGGACACAACTTTATATTTTAAATTCCAAATTACGAGGGATTCTATAGTGCAAACTTTTGCAATAATGTTTTTTTCTACCACTGCATTAGACACACGGTAGAACGTTAATTATGCACTGTACTTGGATGTGAGTGGAGTGTCCCACCAAGTGTAAAATCTAGTGATTAAAACTCCAACTTTTATAGGTCGTTTCTGTTTTCAGGGATTGCTGATATAAGATCACACCACACCACTCAGATTTGTGCTATATATCTTTTTGAGTAGGTAAAGGTAAGCAATTCAGGTTGTTGCACATAGACGCCTATAATAATAAGGATATGAGCACGCAGTTCATTTGGATTCTAGACAAACGATTTTATTATTTTTTATCGCTTTATTTAACATTTTAGCCCTAAACTTAGGTGCTCTTTTGGAATTAGTCCTTAAACTTTTTTCGATGCTTTATGTCCCTAAACTTTATTTAATTTTTGGAAATGGTCCTTTCGTCACTTAAGTGATGATATAGTCGATGATATGTCACGTGAGAGTTACAGTATCGACGAATCGACGAGTGATATGTTGTTATGTAGAGCGACAGGACACTCCATGATTTTTTTTTATTAAAAAAATAATTTCTTTTAAAATTTATCAAAAGATTCGATTTTCTTTAAAAAAAATATACAATTTTTAATTATGTTTAATAAATTTGATTTTTTTTAATTTAAAAAATTCGCGTGACATCATTTAGAACGTTACTTATCGATTTGGCGAAGGTGGCACAACATATCCTCAGTCATATCACTATTAAGTGATGAAAGGACCATTTCCAAAATTTGAGTAAAGTTTTTGGGGACTCAAAGCATGAAAAAAGTTTAAGGACCAATTCCAAAAAAGAACCTAAGTTCAGGGACTAAAAACTTAAATAAGCCTTTTTTATATTATTATTAGACTTATTTATATTTTTAATCCCTAAAAGTTTGGGATGTTTTGATTTTGATTCCTAGATGTTTTTTTTACCTTGACTTATTCTTAATTGTTTTGAAAATTAAGTTTTAGTCCATATCGTTAACCAAACTAGCATTGACCCTTTTGACCCTTTTGCTCCTGTGAGTTAGAATCATCCATGTCATTCTATCGCCGGCATGCAATACTTGCATATATGTATGCTGATGTGGAGTTTCTTTAACCAAACTAGCATTTAACAAATTTTTCCTAACGACATGGACTAAAACTTAATTTTCAAAACAATTAAGGTTGAGTCAAGGTAAAAAAAATTTATAGGGACCAAAACCAAAACACTCCCAACTTTCAGGGACTAAAAACATAAATAAGCCTTATTATTATTATTATTATTATTATTATTATTATTATTATTACAAAATTATTTGTAAGCTAAACTTTTTTTGGCTACATGTAAGCTAACCAAAGAATTATGAGGTATGAATGTCTTTATTTATTATTATAAGGGTTTGTCTTATTTATGCATTCATGTATAGGACAAACAACCATAAAAGATAAACTTATTTTGAAAAACTAAAATATCATTTTTGAATATATTAAAGGCTTATGTCAGGGGTTCTTGTACTTTAATCCTATTTTGTCATATACCCCTAATCTTTTTTTTATATGAAAATACCCCTGTACTTTTCTCCTGTGAGTAATTTGTCCCTCCTCCCGATTCCGGCAAGTCGGTGCTGAGGTGGGCCGCCGAAGTCCTTGTCAGGGTCCCTGTACTTTCACCCTATTTTGTCATATACCCCTAATCTTTTTTTTATATGAAAATACCCCTGTACTTTTCTCCGGTGAGTAATTTGCCCCTCCTCCCGATTCCGGCAAGTCGGTGCTGAGGTGGACCGCCGGAGTCCTTGTCAGCTCCTTCCACCTCAGCCACGTGGTATAAAACCGGAGGTCCACGTGTCAGCTCCCTTAAATTATTATTTTTTTAATATTTTTTAAATTAAAAAAAAAACACCCACAACCCTAGACCCCTAACATTAAAAAAAACATCTTCATTTAAAAATCACAGAGCTCCCTGCCTCACACATCTCCACTGCCTGACCAGTAGGAGTCTCTTCCTCAGCGCCTGGGACAGAAATTCTCAACTCTTTAAGCTCCAACATAATTAACCTTCTAATAGCAGGTTCATCCCCTCCTACACTTAGAACCCTCAACTCCTTCCCCATCTTCCACAAGTCTTTCGCATCCTCAACTGGATCGCCCTTCACCTATGCAATTTCAAGTTGTCGATTGGAACCACCCAACAAAACTGGACAAGCATCACTTACCCGTAAGCCATTGTTATCGTTATGTATACTCCTCTGCTTGGGCCTTTTTCTTTTATAAATTTTTGGAAGCAAGCTTTTCTTCTTCTTTTTCTTCTGGCCATGATTCACTTTCACCACTGGACCACACACACCTCAAATGGTGAGGTGAAAGAAGATCTCGATCTGGAGCTACATGACTTCATGGTGCAAGGGTGAGGAGAAGAAGAGAAAAATGAACAACAAAATAGAGAAGAAGAAAGATGAGAGTTCGAGGGAAGGAAGGAGAAAGAACCAGAGAAATAATGGGAGAAATGAATGAGAGAGGAAGAAGAGAGGAGAAATATCGAGGGAAGGAAGGGAGAGAAATGAAGATGGCGGCTGGGGAGGGAAACAAATAGGGTTGTGGGTGTTTTTCTTTTTTTTTTTAATTTAAAAAAATAATTTAAGGGAGCTGACACGTAGACCTCCGGTTTTATACCACGTGGCTGAAGTGGAAGGAGCTGACAAGGACTCCGGCGGTCCACCTCAGCACCGACTTGCCGGAATCGGGAGGAGGGGCAAATTGCTCACCGGAGAAAAGTACAGGGGTATTTTCATGTAAAAAAAAGATTAGGGGTATATGACAAAATAGGGTGAAAGTACAGGGACCCCTGACAAGGACTCCGACGGTCCACCTCAGCACCGACTTGCCGGAATCGGGAGGAGGGGCAAATTACTCACCGGAGAAAAGTACAGGAGTATTTTCATATATAAAAAAAAAATTAGGGGTATATGACAAAATAGGGTGAAAGTACAAGGACTCCTGACATAAATAAGCCTATATTAAATACATCATTTCTTCATAAAAATTTATTTTTTAAATTTATTAACCTATGCATGTAATACATGGATAGAAAATCCAATATTATAAATATGGACGTACAAGCACGCTCTGAGAAGCAGAGGAACACACATATACTAGTGTATCGTCATCATGCAAACAAAAGTAGCACACATACATAATATATTGACACGACCAGAAACATATTTAGGTCTCATCCTTCTTTGTAATTTTTTTCCCATGTTATTTCAATATAAAATTACAAAGATACACAAATCTTGAGATGACTAAATCTATTCTTGTCTTATGACTGGTCACATATATATTTGGTACCCTTATAATTAACTTTAATGGCATGCATTGCTTTGTAGCTGGATGAGTTGAAAATTGTCAAATTGTGGAGGCATTCTTATATTATATATTCACGAGAAATGTGCTAGTCATGATCATGCACTTGCATATTTTATGTGCTACTTTATTACCTGTTCATTGACCTAAAACCAAAATTTGTGTTGGTGATAAAAATGATCAAATTCCCAACCTTACTCTGGAATACGTGCCTTCATAAGAATTTAACATATAACCTTAGCTTTGACATCATGTATTTATCACTAGATTAAAAAAATTATAGCTACTTACAGTAAAACTTAGGTCCATAGGCAAGCTTCATAGTTGGGGGCTTCATTCAAGCATTGCTTAAGTGGTGTACCGCACATAGCCTTCACCTGATTCTTAGTGGCTAAATCCTCACTTTGGATAAGAAAATTAGGAACTAGGAAAGAGAAATCACATAAATTTAACCGAATGAATTAGGTCATGACTAGGACCTTTTATTTAAAAAAGCTTTTAAAGTTTGAACACTTTGAGCACAAATGAGAGATTTGGAATATTTTAAAAAGGAGGGATTCCATGCTGTTGGTATCTTGCAATGTGGAATACTGGAATGTCATATTGTAGAGCACTTATCTAGCTCCTTCTCCACTCTTATTGAAAAGTCAATCCAACTATCAAAAGTTACTTTATAAGAACTTAGTTTACTTTGGCCTTAATCAAGGTTTAGTATTGTGGTTGCAGCTACATTAGTATGCTCCATGTTTTAGTTTAGTACAATATTCGTACAAAGCATGCTGTTGGGTTTGTGTTGATGAAATCATCTCATCTTGTCATGTATAGTTTATTGTCTTTGATAAGAAGATTGGAATTAAAGAGCACTGCAGTAAGGGCCATAACTTCAATTAATATTATGAGTTTGGTTTTTTTATTTTTTAATCAACTTGGATTGTATACCTACCTAAGAATTACTACTATAACAGGAAATCATTTTGGATGGGAAAATATTTGGTATACATCATCAAGGGTGACATCTCTATACATTTGTGCAGAAATTGAAAGCAATAAAGACATGAAGTAATAATATGATAAATTATGTGCTGAGTTATGCATATGTTTTACATCCACTTTATAATTATTGATCACTAGGACTCATTGTTGTGACTTGTTACCAAAGCAAAAATCTTCGATCAATGATTATAAATTATGTGCAAGAAGGAGAGTGGGAGAAAATTATGAGATGATCATTTTCCTTGGGAATGCTCATTATGTGGCACTTAGAAACAAAAGTTGACAGGTTACACCTTGAAAATTCACTAGTTAACAGAAGTGAAGAAGCTGCCACTGGGTCAGAGTCAACAAGTAACAAGGAACTTGTTATGTATGAAATTTCAATTTCAACTAGAGACAAAGAAAATCTTCTATTCTTCTCAATTAGTATTATTATATCTATAAAATGAAACTACATGAACACAGAAGGGTCCTATTTAATTAATGGAATTATCTGGTTCATTCCATTAACATGTATTGCAAGCAGTTCCCCTGTGAAGAATACAAACTTTTGCACCATCTCTTGGACCTATCAAGTGTTCACTAACCATAAAACTAAATAATTTTATATCATACATGATTTTTGCACCTCAGATTTCATGGCTTGCATAGCCTCTTGGTCAGGAACTAACATAGGCACAAAAATCACCTACTCGTTTTTCTTTTTGCCAAGTGTATCCTAATCTATTATCATCTATCTATGTACACGTGGATTCTGTTTTCTAGGACTATATATTAATCACTGCAGTCACAAATTGGCCATGACTAGTGGCTTTGCTGTTTTCTGGTGATTGCCTAAGCCAAGAACCAATAGGATCAATAACAGCTGTAATGTTATTAGCTGAATCCATTTCAGAGGTTCGTGTTTGCTGTAGATGTTTGCTAAGGAAATTAAGTACTTCTGTCCTTGTCAAATGTTGTCGGTTTTTCTGTTTCTGCACAATGGGAATCAGTAGTTTTGACAAAATTCAAATAAAAATAAAATGTGTGTGACAGAGAAAATTACAACAACAGATGCCACCATTTAAGTACTGCACTCGCGTATTTGATTTACCTCAACAAAAAAAAGTGCCCAGGCCTTCGCGCCGATGATATCCATCTTTCCTTTGATGATATTCAGCCCGAGTGTTTCACATGGCTCAGTTAATAAGTCAAGGTCGAAACCCCGGTCCTCACAAAGAATCTGCAACAACAGAACAATGCCAATGAGTTAACCTTATTGGCATAGGTAATCAAAAGGATTGTATTTGAGACTTTATGAAATCCTATTTTAAAGAAAATGTTGCAAAAAATCCTTCAACATTGTTAGATATTTTTGAAAAATAGGGCCCTCAGTTTTTATTTCGCCTAGGGCCCCGACAATGTCAGGACCGGCCCTGATATTATGTATGCATACATTCTCATTTATGATTATAACCTTACCTCTATACGCATGTGGTGAGGTTTCTTCATGTCGTCCACTATAATTTGAAATTCCATTGTTTGATTTCCCAAACCAAATTCCGGTGTAACACCTTGGATTTTGTAATCTCCATCATTACTGTCAACTAGAACCACTTCATTTTCCGGCTTAATAAGCTATACATCCAAACAAGTCCAATCATTTCTGATACGGATCCATGAAGACTAAGAATATTTTTACTTCTATTTTTTCAATAAAAAAATTGTAGGGAAATGTTTTGACTAATTACCTTCGGCGCGTCAGGTTCTCTTAGTATGTCAGCATACTCGTTTGCTATTTGCAAGTATTTCATGTAATCGATGCAATATCCCAACAATGAAACAATGCTATACTGTTGCATCAGGAGAAGATAAGTGAACATAACAAAGCAGTCTGAATCAAAAGAATTTGTTTTGATAATGAATAGAAAGTGTATGTCAGAAAATTTTATGAAATTGGAAATTTGGCGTCTTATAGAGGAAATATTAGGTTGTTCTGATAATGATCCTCTCCTTCCGAGAAAAGAATATATTACCTTTTCACCATTGGGGATTTTCCCTCTCAACTTTTTGATACAGTCTTGGATCAGCTGTCGATCTTTTGGTCGTGGCCGTGTACTCTCCTTTTGCCTAGCCCTTTTCTTGGTGGGATTTGTTGTACCCTCCTCTGGCTCTTTAGTCTGAGAGTGTGCAGGAGCAGCCCTTCCGATATTAATGCTATGGACATCATCAATCCATCTTGGTTCCTGCAATTGTTTTCTTACAAGATTGTTTGTCTTCTCCGAGTTGGAAATGGGCTGCATCAAGTTTGCTCTAGCCTCAGCAGGCCTAGCAAAGTTTCCAAACTGTATTGCATTTACATTTATGTTCATAGGCGAAAATTCTGCCTCTTGATTTTCATTGGAAGGTAAGTTATACTCGAAAACAGAACTATTCAAAGGATTGTAGCTTGCTTCACCACTCGAAGGCTCTAAGAATAATAATCCGTTTGGCATGCCAGTCAGTGTACTAGTGTTTAACTCTGATACACATTCAGAAAAGATAGCAGGACTCAATGCTGGTGTTGGCATATTCTCCCACCATTCATTTGCCTGATCACAGTTGAAATCCAAGAAACTATTTTCAGGACTATGCACAACTGCAGATGTTTCTATGGAATTATTACTTAAGGAGCTAGTTCCGACCGGACCAAAAGAAGTAGGATTTAACTCAATTGATTCAGAAGGGGTGTTATTATCCAATGCAGTTATTGTTCTAATGTTATTATCATCTGGAGAAGGCAGAAACCACTGGCAAAGATCATCCAAGGAGCTAAACTTCAAAAATTCTTCTGACATATCAACTGCTTCTATGTTCTTAGAGGGTCCATGCAGTGTGTTCGAACTTGGCGGGAAATCAACAGTAACGAATCGAGAAGATTGTTGGTTATCCAGTAAGTTTTGTAATTTGTCTTGACATGCCCCTATGTTCATACTGTACAATGTGGACAACGCTGAATCCTGAACTGTGAGTTCGCTAAAAGAAAATGCATTTTCATTAGCAGATACCAATTGTTGCCCGAACGAATCAAAACAAGAAACTTCACCATCCCATGCACCAAAGTCGGTGTCGTTGACAATTAGGCTGTTCATCGAAGAGTTAGGCGTCAAAAGCACATCAGTAATATCCCTATCAGATAATGCAACTTGACCTTCTTTGGTAGCATTCAATTGGTCAGTAACACAGGAATCTCCATGGAATGAAGTCATCCCTTCTTGGTAAATATCAAATAGGGAAACGAAGGGATTGTTGACACTTTCAGAAGAATGAACCTTTCTCAGTAGGTCCTCAGTGTTTTCATCATGAGCATGAATGAGATTCGAGTCATGTGAATTTTCCACGGAAAAGGAAGCCAACAAGCCATTTAAATCATAATCTTCACAATCCAGCGGTGAAACTGCATTTCCTGACATGTCAACCATATCCACATTATCTATCTCCATAAGGAATTGTTGTGTTTGCTCCAAAAATTCCACTCTTTCCAAAATCTGCAACAACAAAACTATTATAGTCAATTATCTTTGAGAAACAAAATTTGAGCTAGTAAAAATCGAGAAGGCGCATTATGATACATATAAGTTCTTAACTAATCAAATAGCTAGAGTGAAGTGTGAATGTCAAATAGCATCCTAACTTGAGAAAGAAATAGCTAATGTCATGAGTGTTTCAAACTGGAAGCTCTTGTAAATTTATGGAAATGATATTCCACTAGAATATGTCTGCATTTAAAGCATGATGCATATAATGAATTGAACAAAAGCATTGCACAGGAGTGACAGATTATCATAACAAAATGAAGTAAGTGAATAAAAAAACAATATGGGAATGCTACTTTTGAAATTTTATGGTCCTGACTTTCTATATTATACTGCAGTACTCCTTTAGATGAGACATGAGTATAAACTTCTACTTTTCAGTCTTTCAGATGAACTAAGTTTACAAAAGGTTTCAGCCTTAATTTCAGAGTCAGGTGAAGCATCAACATTGAGAAATGCTGTAATTTAATTAGGATTAAATAGTTGTATGACTCACAAGGTTCAAAAAGTTAAACCTGAATAAATTGTTGGATTATACTTAAAGGTTAATAGAACTAAATCATTACCCTATATTTTTCAACTTCTGCAAACAGACAGAATACCATAATTTCAAGACAAGGAAGCAAAACTTAGAAGATGAAATTTTTAAAATTGGTCCAAGTTATTTGTAGTAGCAATAAACCTGTTTATAGTTAATCCTTCTCTAACAATTCAAAGTGAGTACACATGGGACATGGCTGCCATGTCATTAATTTATTATGATAAAACTTGTAAACAAACCAAGATGCCATGTTCATGTGCTTCCATGATACTAACCTTCTTTTTGGACCCAAATTGTACCACTCCGCATGCTTTGACAGGTATAGCCACAATTGTCTACAAAATACAAACCAAGGAACCGTTCATCAGTATACATAGCTCACGGCACACAGAGAACCGTTCGTTCCTTGAACAAAAATAATGAGTCCTAATTCGGTCCTTAAAAGTGTCGAATATCGGTCAATTGGGGACCCATTTGGAGTTTTATTCTAAAAAAAACATATATCATATGGTATGGGCTATGGGAACACATTACAAGTGATCGTGATAAAAATTCAACCAAAAAATTATATTTGAGCAATGGAAGAAATATGAAGATTGAAACTTCCAATTATCAAATTACATTTTCCTTCTCTGTATAATACCTTTATCCCATATGAGAATTGTTGATGCAATCCAGGATCCTCCTAAAGAAAAGGAAAAGTGGAGAAAAAGCAATAACAGATTGAGGAGAAGTTGAAACTTGAAATAACACCAACTCAACAGGGGAAAACAATACCTCAAAAACATTCTGCCAAGACAAATTCCATTCCTGGTTCTGACCATCTGAGTGCACCCATATGTGCTTGCCTGTTAGAGCAGCTTCACCAACAATTCTAGACAGTACATGTAGAAAATGTATCAGCCCCTTGTCTTTCGCTGCTAATAATTATGCATTTAAGTTTTTCCTTTATCTTACTCAAAATGTATCTCTAAGGTGAAGATGCATGCATTTAGGAAAATTTAGAAAAAATTAGCACTGGTTTAGTGAAAACTAATGAGGTTTTTAGAAACATGAAACTACAATTATACTAATAATTGAGGTTACCCTTTGCCTTGCATGTAAGCCTGTGGAAACATGTTGGCAATCTCTTGTCCCAATTGAGCTTCATAGTATGCATCTTCCACAGTCAACAACCTACAAGAATTTCAAACATTCAAATCACTGTGAAATTTGTAACCAGACATTGTTGATGAACCATATTAGGCAATAGGCATTATAAAAAAAATTAAAAAAAAATCCAAATTTGATGCACATATACATTTTTTGTTAAGAAGGGACAAAGACACTTACAAGGGATTCTGTGGATGATAGCACCACATAATTGCATAAGACCAACCATCCTCACCATAAGTACAAAGAGCCTTGAGCTTATTCCTTAGAGTAAGAGGCTCAGCCATTGCCATTTGCCACTTACTATATGTGAAAGTGATGTTGTATCAAAACAATGCAGAGCACTTTAACAAAAACAGATTCTAATTAAAAAAGAAAGGGAAAAAATCTAAACAGAAATGTTTAATTTGCCAGGTTTGGTTCCCATGCTTTACATTCTCAATCAAATCTTAGTACATAGTAGTATAGATATATTTATTTAAATTGAAATGTTTGTCCTTCTCTTGGGACAAAAACACATTACCCGTACTTTTTCCTCTTCCCCTAGCTAGCTTCCAATTTCAGACACACCTTACAAGTTACAACCTTATTCACTCACTCACCGCCTACAACTACAAATATTATGTCATATGGTTATAATTGCTCATAATTTCAAAATATTCACATTCATTATCTAAAAGATATAGATTTACTATTTATTTCCTTCCTTATACGTATCAATATAGGAAATAATTAGATTAAAATGTTCATATCCATAACTTTTTTATAAGATATTTTCTAATTGTGTACACGTATAAATACTCGTATGATACAATTTTTTTGACATAAAAATATATACTTTTTTTATATGATAAATATATATAATACTATTAAGTAATAACAGGGAAATAAAAGTCTGAAATGGAGAAAAGTTGATACCATTATTGTATTTTTATCAAGGCATGTAACATGGAATTAAAGTTTAGATATGAAAATATTGTTGACATTTATGTTCATGATTATTTCATAATTATTCCATAAAAAATATATTGGAGGGCAATAATCAAAACTTAAGAGCATTGCATTTAGCATCTTGTTATCTTATCAAAACATGAAGAAAAAAAATTGTTGTCACACTTTGTACGTACTCATATGCCACTTTTTTTATTGGCTAAAAAATAATGATTTTTTAATTAAATTATCACTTTTGTATATGGATCAACCAATAAAAAAGAGTGGTAGATAGTTGTCACACACAATTAGACTGATGCTGTCCCCCTTCAGCTCTGCATCCTACACATCTGCTGGATGATCAACCCTTCTCAGTCCTCATAACTGTATATATCAAGGGTAATTGGAAGTTTATAAATTTTCATGAACTAGCATTTCTTATGTTACAACAAATGGAAGTAAAATTTTGATAAAAGAGTCTTGGTTATTAATCAGAATGTTTCGGTAGGTAGATAGGTACCAATCAATTACCAAAGAGTCTTCTGTAGCTTCAGAACATAGCACACACCTGAAGCCTCTCTTAGACTCCTCATTATTTACTACTGCTGAGGCTTCAATGTGACTAAATTACCTAGCCAAGCAACCTGAAATAAACATACATACGCAAATATATATATATATATATATATATATATATATATATATATAGAGAGAGAGAGAGAGAGAGAGAGAGAGAGAGAGATATTTCTACATGCCATGAATAATCTCTTGTAAAATAATAACATTATCCCTGGTACCATAATATGGAAGGAAGCTACTTTGTAACGAACCAATTATTTTAGCAAGAAGTGGGTAAAGTCTATTAACCAAAACCTTCATAATAAGCTTATATAGAATTTTATAAAATTATCGGGCAATTTGTTGAAAATATAGAAGACGTTGATAAATGATTTAGTTGCACCCTGGTATGTAGTTCATTGCCTTGAAAACGATTTTTAACAGACATCTGATACAATCTAATTTCGTGTCACTCCCCAAGATTAACACAACTTACTCTTGGACTTGTGCACTCAGAGCACGAGCATGAAACGTACACAATTCAATTGCCCAAAAATGAAAAAACCAAAATCTTATCTTTTGATTCAACATGGTATATTTGTGTGCTTATTCACACTGCCCTCACACAAGTGGGTAGGTATCTTATATAGGAATATGATCCTCACATAGGATCCAATAATTTTTCCAACATTCCAAAACTACCAAATTATTGGTATTTAACACTATTTAGCAACCAGTAAAAATAGAGACATCGGATTGTTTTGAGGCCATTAAACTAATCAATAGCCAAACATTGCCATTATAACTTTATTGCTGCCATTGCACCAACACCCTTTGGAATAAGAGAGATAAGAGTTTCAGTAATTTGAGAGTCAAATGTACCATGAATGAAAGCATCCCTAACAATTTTCCACACATCGTGCAAATATTGCTTGAAGAAAATGACCTAAAAACCATCGAGACCTGAAGCTTTATAAGGACTCAGAGAATTGAGAGTCATTGTTACTTCACCTTTGGTCACTGGCATGAGGGAAAAAAAAAGAACATAATTATCCACCACCTTCGACATGTTAGGAGTATTAAAAATTTACAAAAGGCTTTTCAAAATAAAAGTTAAGGCTTCATCCTTTAAGATATCACTATCTGAGCAATGAATACCATTTGGCCAAGTGAGGCTATAAAATTTATTTCTCCTCCTGATGATATCCTGAGGGTGAAATTTTTGTGTGTTTTTGTTGCCCAACTTCATCCACTTCTTGCTAGATTTTTGATACCAATGAATTTCTTCTCGGATAAGAAGCTGATCATACTCTCATTGAAGTTGGCTTTGGAGATTGATTAGAGAAGAGTCACCCTGACCAAGAAATCTTTAAATGCCCTTCAGTCTAGCTTCAGTATTTTTCTTCCCTCCTGAAAATGTAACCAACAACCTGCTTGCTAAAATCAATGGATTTTGAGAGCTCTAGGAACCGTAAACTTACATTTTGATAGTCCTTGCTTCAAAAGGGAAAGGTCTCACTCCACTAGTGTTTTTAAGGCCACCACAGTGAAGAAGAATGGGATTGTGATTATACTGTAATCTGAAAGTAATTTCCATAATCACTTCCGTAAAATATTCTATTGACACACATGTTCTTTCTACCATTCCTGTGCACATATACTTATCACCAATAACATGAAGGTCAACAAGTCCACAAGAACTAATCATAGCGGCAAACTCGTCAGCGCGAGATTAAGTGAAAGAGCCACCATTTTGATCAGAGGGCAAGAAGAGAATATCATTGAAATAACCAATTAACATCCAAGGTTAAGTGATTGGAAGCGGAGATTGCACATATAGTCCTAGAAAGCCCTCTGTATGGAATGAGTTGGACTAGCATGCACACCTGTACAAATCCAAGAGCTACCTCCCAAGCTAATATTTACAAAAATAGAATGATGACAGTAATCAACAATGCAAAACCCCAAATTACTATTTCCCTCATTCAAAGCCCATAGACCTCCAGAATGACCTTGAGCCTCCACAATGTGAACAGGCTCATAGCCAACAAAATTTTGAAAGTGCCTTGTCCTATCAAAAGCAATATGGGTCTCCAAAATAAACAATAAGGAAGGATGATATCTATTGATGGATGAGAGATCCTTCATGTGTCTCTTAGCTTTTTTATTACCAGCTCCCTTGGCAACTCAATACTTTGGAGTTTTACATCTCCCTATGGTTTGAGGCTGGATAAAAAGAAATAAGAATTGGAGTGCCTTGCTGTCACATGAATCATGTATTTAGTTTTTTTTGTTTAATGTTAAACTGCAGGCCACCAGCAACCTACCCTAGTATGCCCACAAAATCTGGGTAAACCAGATTCGAGTTTCGGTTGGTGTACACAAAAAAAAAAAAAAAAGCAAACTTAATTTGAGAGTTGGGAATGAAATCCATGCCCTACCCTCAAAAAATTGCATGCAAACACAAACCCACAAACCCCACAAGTCAAAGCAAAATTGCAGATACTAGTTACAGGTTGAAAAGGATTCGGAATAGCCTTTGTCACTCATTCAAAAAGTGACACATACTCAAAATGCAAGCATTTAAATGCTGGCAACTCAAAATACTTTGGATGTTTTACATCCCCTGTAGTGTGAAGCTGGATGGAAGTCATGGAACTATGATATGTCTTGATAGAAAGATAAAGGTAATAAGGTATGTCAGAGACTTGCATTAAAATCTGGATGGGGGCGACTCATAACCATGTTGTAGAAGACCAAATATTTGAACATAAATGGTCAATTGTTGAACATTATGTGACTCACAATAGCTCACAACCAAATTTATAAGTGTGGAACTAATGCACTCGTGAAAATAAACATTATGCAGAAGAATGGAGACATAATGACAAGACAAAATCCATAACACAACTTCATTGAAAATAACAAGCTCTCTAAAGCTTGGGGTCCATATAATGCAACTTAAGGTTAGTTAGATGTTTACAAAAGTCCTTCTATCTTTTAGTCAAGATGCAAGTTTGAGCACCATGTCTTATGTGCATCAATTCCATCATATGCAACAAAAGCCTGTCCATGTCATACTCTTTTCTATCTTTAACACTTTTCTTCCGTCTGTTCATTTTCAATAATTCCTCTTTGATTCCTTTTCTTCAACAACACCTGACCAACATAGCAAATTTATACAAATACTTATTAATTTTACTGCTTAAAGATACAGATAAAGTGGCTGCAATAGCATATATTGGAGCATTTTGGAAGTCATAATCAAAATCAGACTTTTATATCCCATTTCAGGGTACAACAAATGGTGCGTCATTGATGAAAGCATTGTTAAAAAAAGTTATGCCATGGTACAAATGAAATACCTTATGGTTGGGACAGAAAACAATTAGCCAACATTCCATCATTGTTTCAAATACAGTATACAACATGGGGTTTGAATTTGAGCCCCCAAATGGTGGTAGTGAGAGTGAAAATCTAGAGATCCTTAACAGAGCAACAAAAGTGATTCATGTAGAGTTACCTTGAAGCAGGACGAGAACCCTTTTGTGGCATCATAACAATGTAATGTCTCAAACTCTGAGGAACAGTGACTCCAATTAGGGGATTAAAAAAACGCATAGGTCAAACTAAAAATTCAGTAAACAATATAAGCTTTACAAGAACTATCCAAACCAAGACGCAGATCATCGACACACAAGCCACCCAAGTTGTTACTGCTCGGCTCAATTGAAAATGCACATCAAATATGATTCTTGTGACTAATTTCATTTGGTCCCTCATAGGCTCATAGGAAAATAGAAAAGACTGTTGCTCCCATATTTCAGTTCTTTGTCCATATATACATTATAAAAAATTTAGAAGTAGAAGAGTGACAGAGTCCTTCAAACCAAAGGCATGGATAAAGTAACTAAGTTAGACAGAATCTCCATAATAGGTAGAACCCGTGTGACATGTCATAAAACTCAAATGCTTCCTAATTCACATAATGTAAGCATAACGATCATAGCCATACAATCTAAGCATAAACAAATCATGTAATGAGCATGGAGATAATGGCAACACGTATATTAATGGTAAGTTGGTAACAAAGCCTAAGTCAGACTACAATGTTCATCGACACTCCCAACCACTGCTTCCACAGACCAGCACATAATCATTTATTATCTTGCCTGAAACAACCAAGTGGAAATTATGGAAACCAGGAAAATTGAAGACAGGGTCCAAATAAATTTATGAATAGAAAGGCAAATAAAAGAGTATAAAAATCTAGGTTTAGGTATAACCAAATTAAGCGTCGGACATGATAATATGAGGGACATTACGTGAAATAATTAGGAGACGCTAAATGGAATAAAGAACAGCTTCACACACTTCAATTCATAGACTTCACGATCAAAGCCAAAAAATTTGCAAAACAACTCATCGAAGAAATTAGATCAGTATATATTCCTGAGCAACTAGCCACTCCAATCCTCCACAAAACTTTGAGCGACATTGCTTAAGATCCCATCTTCCAAAGTCACTTCTAAATGCTACAAAAACATATAGACCAAAGTTGCAGCAAAACACCAAAATCTTCGGGATCAAGTGAAAAACAAAATTGGAAAAAAATTTAATGGAGAAAGAAGAGTCAGAGGAATATCAATTTCTTGATATCATCATTTCAGCGAAAACCATGTCAATCAGCAAAACATCCAGATCAACCAGCAATTTCAAGCAGCCATATAAATCGCCAAAGCCAGACCCTAGACAACTGGATTATGGTGGAATTGAGCATTACTGCACAAGAGAAACTTCACAACTCAAATCCTTAACTTAAATTCAAAGCTAGAAAACAAAAATAAAATAAATCATAACTTATCAACAAATTAATCAACTCCTGAACTTAGCACCACTATAATTTCCGATACTCCTTGGAGCAGCAGCCTCAGTAAGCACATGAAAAGTCCTTTTGAAGTATATCAAAAATATAAAAGTTACTAGTAAATAGGGTACAAAAGAACAATCTCATTCCAAGAAAATCCGTCCAACAATAGATCACACTAGCTCCTTTTCCCATGGAAGGTGGTCAACTGGTCATGTACTCATGTGCAACATGAAGAAAAACTACTCAACTGGGTAGAACATATTACTCAATTAGGGGAGGAAAAACATATAGATCATATAAAAATCTCAACAAAAAAATAGAAGAACTCTCCAAAGCAAGAGCGGATTATCAAAACAAAGATACAAGAAACCAACCTAGATACAATTCCTCCGTACATATGGCAAAATAAACCATATATGAATTGATGTGTCCCTCGATTCTTAATAAAAACAGAAACAAAACTAAAAACCCAGCACTCTGTCCAAATAGCCAAAATTCAGAATCAATAGGTAAAAACATGCAAAGCAAGAAATAAAATGTAATACCGAACATAAATACTCCTAATCACACTACCATAGCCAAGTCATTGTCATTATTCTGCAGTCTGCATCACCCAAGCAGTAACCGAGTTAACTGAGAAAGAAATTAGACATAGGCGAGTTTAAGAATATTTTGGATCCAGATTGGGTCATCAAATTGTGCAAGATGCAGAATGCTACACAAAACAATAGGAACTTGATGCAGAAAACTCATCTTAGAATTATAAAGTTCTGCAAACAAAAATATCTACATCATTAATAAATTCCAGAACATTCTTTAAGGACTTGGTCTTCATTGGTTATGACTAAAACTAGAAACTTACTTCCAAAATGACTAAGTAAGTTCAACACCTACAAAATTATGGCATCCTTATACACAAACACAGAGGGCCATAACAGTGAACTCATGGCCAAATCCAAAATAAGCATTTCACAAAGAAACTGACGTATACGGTATATCTAATTTTACGATAACCGAACCAAAGTTAGAACAGACTGTCCAACAATAACCCCACCGATGCTCAAGCACACAGTCAATGAGGAACTGACATGGCCAGCTTACTGTACACCATCTAGATAGCCAAATTTACTTAAAATTTAGGTTCAAAAAGATTAAACTTTCATGAATGATCAAGAATAAGATAATAACTTGTAGCCCAAACAATGAGCTCAATTACAACAATATCAGCATACAGAGAACATACAAGTGTTATGGAATAGAACTTCCAACAAAATCAAATAACTTTAGAGGAAATCCCATTACTAGCACAAACCAAGAATTTGTCTAAAAAAAGGGTGTTAGGACAGAATGTGTTATCTTTTCGAAGACACCACTATAAAAGAGAGATGTGCCAATGATAAAGGGTCAGAAAGGGCACCAAAAAATATAAAATTCTCTCTCTTTATTCCACATTTGTACGACTTGTGTTTCATTTAATCCATTGCAAAAATCAACAGAAGAAACAATGGCAATTGGCAACAAAATAACAAATAACTCAGAGTTTTAAAGTTTATAAAAAGGGATAGATGTGGCAGTGGTAAAGGATCGGTCACACCAGCAATTTTTTTTTAAAAAAAAAAAAATCAAACTTACTGCTTTCATGGAAAAGGTCAGATTTTCACAATCAGCCAAACCTCCAAGTTTTGTATAGCCACTTAAATATCACTCATCAAGATTGAACATTTGTGAAGAGATCATAACGTGTATCCCAAACAATATAATGAATATAGAAATTTTAACTAAAAGGCCACCAAAAGCTCAAGTATATGAAATGGATCCAGGCTGGATCCGAGCAAAGAATTCATATTTCAATATTGTTTAACCCTCATCAACCAAATAGGGTCTCATCCGATCCGTAATCCAGATTAAATAGGCAACAAGGGTCAAGCATACCATCCAATCTCAATTTTCACCGTCCAAAAACAACCTCTAGGTATATCCACTAAGATTTCATTGACCTTTCTTAAAATGATTATCAAGAATGAGATCATATAACATGCAACCCTCACGATGAACCCGATAACATCAATATCAGTATCCAGAGCATACTAGTTTGATGAAATAGAACTTTCCAACAACATCAAATAACTTTGGTGAAAATCTCATTGTTGTCCCAAGCCAATAAATTGCCACATATATGTATTTTTTATACGGTTTTGTAGGGGACAGAATGTGTTATCTCATTCCAAAGAAGCCACTTTTCTCAAATAAATGATGACAAAGAAATTCCAAGTTTGGAAAGAGATATGTGTCATTGACAAAGGATCGGAAAGGGCACCAATATATATATATATATATATATATATATATATATATATATATATATAAAATCTTATCTTATCTTATCATCCCACATCCATTGCAAAGATCAACAGAACCAACACAGTCAACAAAACCCAAAAAAAAAAATCTCAATATTGAAATTCCACCTATCTCTCTCTGTTTCTCTTACGTGTTTCGTTAAGAATATAAGCAAACATCAAATAAGTTTAAGGGAAAAAAAACCTTCACTGTAACAAATCAAGAAAATTGGCTCAAGTAGATTTTTAGGGTTTCGACAGAGGAATGAAAACCCATGGAAAAAAAGATTGATAAAAGATCGGAAATGGCATGATAAGAATCAAAATCTTTATCTCTTTCTCTGTTCCACTATTGACATAGAAACGCAACACCGTTAACATCGAGTAAGTCAAAGAAAAAACGAACTACTATCACGAAGAATTGCCTCAAAAAGATTTTTAGGGTTTTCGGTGAAGAGCATTGAAAATTGAAAATTGAGAGAAAAAGAGAGACGTGCCATTGATGAAAAAGGATATCACACGCTAAGAAACATTAACCCTATCACGCTCGCGACGCTAGCTGCTATTTATAAACCTAAAGGTTTGGCGTAAAGGACAAGCGAAAGCGAATGTAAAATTAACGCGAAATCAGACGTAAGAGTGGCGCAAACAAATTGCACTCAGCACTGGACACGGGCCCAGGCTCATATATTAACTAGCTCTTATCTCGTAAAGTGTCGTTCATATTTTAATTTTTTTTATATTAAATATTTTAAATTAAAAATATTATTATTTTTATTATAAAGTAAAAATTATAAGTTTGTGAGCCAATCAATTCCAATTCGCAGAAATGCTAAAATATTGTTGAGGAGCCATCCAATGTATATTGTGTACTATATATAATGATTTGGAAAACTTGTAAAATTAAGGATAATGATTTTACATGCAAATAAGATTAAATAAATTTGAATTATTTATTTAATTTTCGACAATTAAAGATAATTATTTCACATATAAGATTAAATAAATTTGAATTATTTATTTAATTATTGACAACTAACGATAATTAGGTTTATCATGGACTCTTTGCTACGACCATAAAAGTCTCATCTCTTTGAATTTATCTTTTTGAAGATAATAATTATTTTTTTTAACTAACTGAGGATAATGATTTCACATATAGATAATTTATTTAATTTCAAATTATAATTTTGATTAGAGATAATGTTATTTACCTACAAACGCTCTTGTGCGAGTATTCCTTAAGCAGACAAACGTGGTGCCTCGAAAAGGGATCTTTTTATATAAGTATAGTAGATAGTAGATTTGGGAATTAGTTTTTTACCCCTCTTGATTTGTTGATTTTTTTAAAACGCTAATAACCTTACTAAAATAAAATTATTTTTTATATTTCAAACCAAATGGAGCATTGCTCTACCTTATCCAGGAAAGTCACTTGAATTATGCAGATACTTAATTTTAGTTAATGTTTTTTGATTTTTGTATTGAAGATAAAGATACTTTGTACATTGATGCCTTGTTATGAGTGGGACTTTTGCCAACTCATTTGGGACTAGAGACATCCTATCTATTGTTTTAGTCTAATTTAAATTTTTTACATGTGTCGTCGTAAGGTATACCTCATACCGTAAAAAATTTTGTTTCGTGAAATATACCTCACTACCAAAACAATATAGAGTTATACCTCACAAAAAAGTACCAACACAAATAAATAGGATAATAAAGTGATTGAAGACCTCATCCTCTATCCTTTATTTTGAACACTTCGATGTGTAGCTTTACATCGGCTTCTATTCATAAACCATTTGCTTCCTACTCACCAGAATACCGGTGAATACCATTTGCAGTATATGGAAAATCAATTGATACGAAGGATCTTTCTAATAAGTGTCCTCGAGGGCACTTGTTAATGCTAAAATGTAACAAAATGTATTTTCCCATAACGTTTGACCACGTTTAATATATTAACAAGTAATCTAAAGGCGTTCTTTAGACACATATTTATTACTGATATTTATTACTGTTGCAACCAATGTGTTTTTTTACACCGAACACGTTGGAATGTTTAAGAGAACGGAATAAGTGAAATAGCCATGTGCCTTCTAATTTGTTTTGAACTTCTATTCAAAATAAGATTACTCCTTTTACGCTTTTGCTAAAGTACTTATATTTTTTGCTAAAGTACTTATATACATGTTAACAAAATAATTTAAAAACGAATGGTGGAAACCACTATTTGAAGGCGAACAAATTTTTTATGTTAAAACTGCATGTATCTCTCTGATAATCAGAAGCAGAATATATAACATGGACTTTGAAAACGTAACCGATTAAGAAAATCTTGCCACGACCAACAAATTGAAAGTTCAGACGTTTCCTTTACAAAAAGAATTTTAAGTAAAACCAAATTTTCCATAAAAGGATTTAAAGGGTGGAGGCCCGGCCCAACCATGTGCTCTTTTGAACACAAACAGAAGAAGAACTTGTTATAATTCTTAAACTCATGAAAACTTTGTTTTTCTTAAATTCATGAAAACTTTGTTTTTCTAAGCAATGTGGAAAGTGTTTAAAAATGTCTACCTACCATATAATCATATTTCCAACAATACCGAAACTTTTTTTTTCCAGTAATGAGGTATACGTCACGTCCCGAAATTTTATTTTTGGATAATAAAGTATACCTCACGACCACGACGTTATGTAAAAAAATAAAAAAGATTAAAATTGAAAATAAAAAAAATAAGTTGGGTGTCCCTAGTTTGATGGCAAAAGCCGCACTCACTTGTGATGTGTGAATATCTATGGTTGTGATATGTGACCCAGATCGGTTATTTGGACCCGAGACCCATACCAACATCTTTGCTCCATTTTTTTTCTCCAGACCAAATTCTAACTCAATATCAAATTAGATGATTAGCTCGGAGTAAATTGGACCCACAACTTAGATGAGCAATTGTTAATATCCAAAATAAAATTGTCGAAGAATTGGATCAGTTTGTTTAGAAAGAAGCATGAATAGAAAAAGATTACTTAAAAAGTTATAAAGTATTGTGTATATATATTTTTTTGAAGGTTATAAAGTATTGTATATAAGCATGTCACATGCAATGAATTTTTCTCTTCGACTATATGGTTGTGTATGAAAATACGACGGTTCACGAACAAAAATTCTTATCTACTTACAACAACGACTATTCCTTAGCAGTAAAATGTAATTATTAAATTTGATTTTTAAAAAAATAAATTAATTGAAAAAAATATCTCTAAAGCCAATTATGGTTAAGTATAAAAAATAAATTAATATTAAGCAAAAGGAATTTATTAAATTTGTAAAAAAAAATGAGAAAAAAAAAACCTTTAGCAAAATTGTGTAATTTTTGGCAGATAAACATTGATAAAAAGCCGGGTGCTATTTGTCCCTGTTAAAACTTCAAACATTTTAACTCCATTAAAAACATTGTTTAATTATCATTAATATATATATATATATATATATATATATATATATATATGATTTAATATGCAACATATGAATATTACATACGATTAAAAAATTTCATTTTTCCAAATTGGACCACAATGATATATCGGTGATAGGATGTTGACCAAGATATGAAAAATTGAAAAAGTCTTCCGATTCTATGATGACTCCTAATTGCCGACACGGTAATGTAAGGAGCAGAAAGAAAAGAAGAAATATGGTAATATTATAATTTTTTTTTTGTCCTTATTCCTTGTGGAACCATCGGTATCCCCAAGAGCACCCTTAATATCAGGGAGCCCTTGAGACTAATCCGGAGCGAGCTGCGTGGCTGGCTCTCTCAGCGAGATGTTTTTAGTGCGAATCGAACTCAGGGCTACTGACACTCGTGTTCCATTCCCAAGATTTCAGTTCGGGTAGTATTATAATTGTTACAATTTAAAACATTAATAATTAATCAATTATATATATATATATATATTAAAAAAAAAGGAAACGTGAAAAAAATATAATTAATATAAAACCTCTTCATCAAGAATGACTATGTCCAGGATAGATTGTTGACCACCATTCCTGTCGAAGGTTTTGCCGTGTCAATATATTTGATCATATGTTGATCTGCCATTTTTTGAATTTTTTTTTATTTGAATTTTCGTTTTTGTTTTTTTTTTAAATATACAAAATAATATACTTAACTTGAAAGCCAGAATTTGTTGGTTTTTTTAATTCAAAATATATTGCTGCTGTTGTTTATACGAATGTTTTTTGTTTTAAAAAAAAATCTCAATATAGTCAAAGTGATGAGATGGAATTAGTGTCCTATTATCCATTAGTTATAGAAAACACTCTTTTTAAAATTCAAAATATCATGTCATTGTTGTTTATGCGAATGTTTTTTGTTTTTTTTTTTTTTTAAAAAAAATCTCAATAGAGTTAAACTGATGAGATAGAATCAGCATCCTATTATTTCAAGTTATATGAAACACAAAATTTGCCTCAGATTTGAATTTTTGATTTTTAAACAAACAAATATTTGGAAAATTATGTGGTGAATTTTTATTTTTTTTTTAAATGAAAAATTGGGAAATTATGTGAAAGCGCCACTTCAACAATTATTGTCTTGAAGGTTTCCTCTTTTTATAATATAAACTACTTTAGATTACGCGTGCATCAAGAAATATATTACACCACATCCCATCATATATGTCTTGTTCTAGATCAGGTCGTTCACTAAGGTCACAGAGAGAGACCTAATGAGGTGGTTTGACCTAGAGTTGATGTATGATTCTCTGAGTTTCACAGGTATCAGTAGGATAACCTGGGATGCCCTAATCACTGTGTGTGCAGTGTGAACTTAGGGTTTAGAAAGCGTACCCGAGCCCCATGTAGCATTGTACTACTTATAGGGGTGGCTGGATGACCTAATGGACCAGCTGTGGTACGGCCCAGACAATCCAGCCCGTTATGAGCCGTGAGAGGATGTGGCCGAGTAGGCTTGTCGGTAGTTATACTGTCCTTGTCGGCTTTAGTCGTGTGAAGGCCGAGTTGGGGAGCAAGCTCAACCCGCTCAGGATATGCCTATCGCATGTAGGATGCCGATCTCGGCCTATCTGTATAAGTGGGCGAGTAAAGTGATCTTGGGTAGATAGGGCTCGATACCCTGTGATCTCGGCTAGGGGTTTAGTCCACCACAATATATAATAAATATTTCAAACAAAAAAATTCGATAGACAATTTTAACTAAATTTTTGCATAATTTTATTGATATGATAATTGTTAATAATTAAATTGAATGAATTAGATTTACATTTGCAACAAATTTCTCGATAAACTATATTGATAGTGCAGTCCTCTGCGATTTCTTCTTGATTTGCTAAGAGTATTCTCAATCATACTTTACTCTATACCCTTGATAATGACACATACAAATTACAATTGTCCGTGAGTGAAAACTGACCTTGATTGATATAAACTAACCGTAGACATGTAGATAACTCCTGACCCTTAATATACATTAGTGTTACTCTTAGGGCCGGGTTGTACTTTCTTGCACAAAATTTTAAAAACAAAAAAATATGCTCATGTGTAGAATCAAAAAGGTTTTGATGAAGACAAATAAATCAACAAGTTGTTCTTGATGAAGACAAAGCAACAACAACCATTTAGAAGTTTTCCATTTCCCGCTCCCTTGTAATATTTTTTATTTATGTTGAGTGTGGGTGGTAGACTTAGGTTGATTACTCAAGTGATTATGAGTTAGTTGGCATGAATACTAGTTGAGCTAAAATAGTGAAAAAGCTTAGAAATGGACTAGGTGCTTTGGAAAATCATTTCTGGTCTTTAATTTTTATAAAAGTAGCAGTAACTACTCGAGTAGTTGGTGCACTACTCGAGTAGTCTGCATTGATGAAAATTAGTCTACTTACTGTCTCCTCAACTACTCGAGTAGTCTGTTGACTACTCAACTAATCGATTAGTTACTTCACTAATCGAGTAGTTTGAGAAACAGTAAGTCCACAAATTTTCTCACTACTCGAGTAGTGCTTCAACTACTCGAGTAGTACGTATCAGATCTGTCAGTATTTTAATTCTAATATGGCTGTTGAAGAGGCAATCAAGGGAGAATCTTTCCTAATTAGTTTTCTAAGGCTCCTCCCTGATTCTGGCGATTTGAAAACTCAATATAATGATTACCTCTTCAACAAGAGCGAGACGGATCTTGAGCAAAAACATTTTCAAACCTTGCACCCAAAAAGAACCTTTGATCCAATCCCTTTCTAAGAATCAATCTCATTCTAGTATTCTAGCTTTCTTACTCATTGTCAATTAAGATTGTTTGGAGCCGCTTCGCTGTGATCTGATTACTCCATTGAAGAAAGGAAGGAGCACTTGAAGGTTTCAAGAGGCTCGATTGCTAAAGGGAGAAGGTGTTCTTGAAGGTTTCAAGAAGCTCTCTTTGTGGAAGGTTGAAGAGGTTCTTCAACAGAGAATCAATTGAAATTGGGGTAAAGTTCAAGAGTTTGGTACACTCTTGAAGGCTTAGGATTAGATTGAGTGAGGTTCACTAATTAATCTTGTTTGTATCCAATTTAATTGATTATTAGTAGACACTCCCTAAGGTTTAGGGGGGACTGGACGTAGCTCTCAAGTGGGTAGAGAGTGAACCAGTATAATAATTCCATGTGTCGATCTTTTCATGCTTTCGTTTATTTCTGTTATTTAATCTTTCTTCAGAACCTTAAGATAGCAAATCATCCGCTTCTGTTCGTGGCTTTGTGTTAGCAAAACCCAGCTTTTGAAAACTATGTTATCTGTCTGAATTGACACGCACTACTCGAGTAGTCCATCAACTAATCGAGTAGTTCATTCATTTTTGAACAGAAAATTATTTTTGCTTTAAAACAGTAAGCGCGTAATTTGTTATTATCAATTACATTCGAAAAATTTAGTATCTTTACTTCAATTTACTATTCACCCCCACCTCCTCTACTAAATTGTTAGGCCGCTTGTTGGTTTCCAACAAGTGGTATCAGAGCTCGGTCGAAAGATCGAGTGTAAAAACTTTTTCGAAAAGATCCTTAAGGAAACCATGGGCTCTAACAATCCTTTTGGAGGGGAAGGCTCTTCAATAAACCGTCCTCCACTATTTAATGGTGAAGGATATGCTTATTGGAAAGCCAGGATGAAAATATTTATTGAAGCGATTGATATTGATGTTTGGAATGCAATTGAAAATGGTCCATATATACCTAAAAGAAAAATAAATGATGAAGTTGTAGAAATTCCTAGGGCAAGTTGGAATGATGATGACAAAAAGAAAGTTTCCTATGATTTGAAAGCTAAAAACATCATCACGTCCGCCTTGTCTTATGATGAGTTCTTCAGAGTTTCACATTGTAAAAATGCGAAACAAATGTGGGACGTTCTACAACTTACTCATGAAGGGACAAGCGAGGTTAGAAGGGCTAGATTAAATACATTAATGCATGAATATGAGTTATTTCGCATGCTCCCTAATGAGTCAGTTAATGACATGCAAAAGCGATTTACTCATATCATAAATCATCTCATAGCTCTTGGTAAAACAATCTGAAGTTATTAACAAAGTATTGAGATGTTTAAGCAGGGAATGGCAACCCAAGGTCACAGCTATCATGGAGTCAAAGGATTTAGACACCTTGGATCTTGCAACCCTCTTTGGAAAGCTTCAAGAGCATGAGATGGAGCTAGGACGTCTAACTTTGCATGAGGAGTTGGATAAGAAAAAGAAGGGAATCGCCCTAAAGACCACCACAAAATCAACTAAGGTATGTGATGATTCCTCTAGCTCTAGTAATGAATCCGAATCTAGTTTAGATGATGAAAGTTTTCAAAAACCAGCAAAGAGGTTCCGTAAATGTTTTAAAAATAAAAATGATTTAAAAAGAATAAAGGAACCTAAGGACTCCTACCATAGAAATTGTTCTTCAAAAAATAAAATTAAATGTCATGAATGTGGTAAGAGAGGTCACATAAGACCTCATTGTCCTGAGTATCTTAAGAGACACAAAGATGAAAAGAAAAAGGGCAAAAGAGCCTACATAGTGTGGGATGCACCGGATGAAAACAAAGAGACAAGCTCAAGCACATCAAGTGATGAGGAAGAAGCCAATCTTTGCTTGGTGAGTAGATTTGATGAAGGCGCATCATCAAGTTTCACTTCAAGTAAGCAAGGAACCGAGGTAAATTCCGATTCCGAATCTGGGTCTCATGATTATGAAGAATTATATAATGCTTATGTTGAAATGCATAAAGAATTCAAGAAACTTGCTAAATCAAATGACAAAGGAAAAAGAGCTATTTTGAAATATAAAGAGCAAGTCTTGAATTTAGAAAAATGCATTGATAAGCTAAATAGTAAAAATGAAGCACTTCAACAAAGTATTGATTCTTTGAAAATTCAAGAAATCCCTCCTTGTGAAAGTTGCAAAAGTCATGAACATGAAGTTACAAATTTGAAAAACACTATTGCAACTTTATCAAGAAGTGATCAAAGATTAAATCAACTTCTTGAAAATCAAAGGAACAATACAAATAAAACCGGCTTAGGATACATGAATGCCAATAAAAAGACTTTTAGAAAAGTTGGTTCTTTTTCAAATGTTAATTATTCTAAAAAGCCAACTTGCTTTTATTGTGGCATTCATGGACACGCCTCAAATATTTGTAGAATTAAATCTCATGGTGTGCCTAACGATTATTATGTTTGGATTATGAAAGATGAAAATCCCGATAAGCCCAAAACAATTTGGGTACCCTCAAGCAAAACTTAAATTTTTTTTTCAAGTACTTTTGAAGGGCTATGTGCTTAAATGTTTTTTTTTAAATTGTCTCTTCATAAGTATATTTGTTTTAGGGGGAGAAAAGTTTTCTTTTCGGGCTATAAATCAACAAGTGTTATCATTGCTCATAATCCAACAAAGTGTTATTATGTTCTTCCTTTGGCATATTCCTCTTAATTTAGGCTCCTTTTTGATAATGCCAAAAGGGGGAGAAATGGTGTTGTTGTTTATGTTGTGCAGGTTTCTGCTGTTGCATAAAGTCAGGGGGAGTTTATGTCAAAACAACAAGGTTGATATTATCAAGGATTTGTCATCATCAAAAAGGGGGAGATTGTAGAATCAAAAAGGTTTTGATGAAGACAAATAAATCAACAAGTTGTCCTTGATGAAGACAAAGCAACAACAACCATTTAGAAGTTTTCCATTTCCCGCTCCCTTGTAATATTTTTTATTTATGTTGAGTGTGGGTGGTAGACTTAGGTTGATTACTCAAGTGATTATGAGTTAGTTGGCATGAATACTAGTTGAGCTAAAATAGTGAAAAAGCTTAGAAATGGACTAGGTGCTTTGGAAAATCATTTCTGGTCTTTAATTTTTATAAAAGTAGCAGTAACTACTCGAGTAGTTGGTGCACTACTCGAGTAGTCTGCATTGATGAAAATTAGTCTACTTACTGTCTCCTCAACTACTCGAGTAGTCTGTTGACTACTCAACTAATCGATTAGTTACTTCACTAATCGAGTAGTTTGAGAAACAGTAAGTCCACAAATTTTCTCATTACTCGAGTAGTGCTTCAACTACTCGAGTAGTACGTATCAGATCTGTCAGTATTTTAATTCTAATATGGCTGTTGAAGAGGCAATCAAGGGAGAATCTTTCCTAATTAGTTTTCTAAGGCTCCTCCCTGATTCTGGCGATTTGAAAACTCAATATAATGATTACCTCTTCAACAAGAGCGAGACGGATCTTGAGCAAAAACATTTTCAAACCTTGCACCCAAAAAGAACCTTTGATCCAATCCCTTTCTAAGAATCAATCTCATTCTAGTATTCTAGCTTTCTTACTCATTGTCAATTAAGATTGTTTGGAGCCGCTTCGCTGTGATCTGATTACTCCATTGAAGAAAGGAAGGAGCACTTGAAGGTTTCAAGAGGCTCGATTGCTAAAGGGAGAAGGTGTTCTTGAAGGTTTCAAGAAGCTCTCTTTGTGGAAGGTTGAAGAGGTTCTTCAACAGAGAATCAATTGAAATTGAGGTAAAGTTCAAGAGTTTGGTACACTCTTGAAGGCTTAGGATTAGATTGAGTGAGGTTCACTAATTAATCATGTTTGTATCCAATTTAATTGATTATTAGTAGACACTCCCTAAGGTTTAGGGGGGACTGGACGTAGCTCTCAAGTGGGTAGAGAGTGAACCAGTATAATAATTCCCTGTGTCGATCTTTTCATGCTTTCGTTTATTTCTGTTATTTAATCTTTCTTCAGAACCTTAAGATAGCAAATCATCCGCTTCTGTTCATGGCTTTGTGTTAGCAAAACCCAGCTTTTGAAAACTCTGTTATCTGTCTGAATTGACACGCACTACTCGAGTAGTTCATTTATTTTTGAACAGAAAATTATTTTTGTTTTAAAACAGTAAGCGCGTAATTTGTTATTATCAATTACATTCGAAAAATTTAGTATCGTTACTTCAATTTACTATTCAACCCCCCTCTACTAAATTGTTAGGCCGCTTGTTGGTTTCCAACATCATGTACCTAGGAATAAAGGATATTGGGTAATTCTCACATTTCTTACCTAAAAAGCTTGTTGCTTGCTCAACCAAACTTGTCTAACATTTTTTCAACCTTTATACTAACAACTAATAGGGTATTGGATGTCTATTATAGTTTCATTGGTGACAAGCACCTTATCCTAAAAAAATAAAATAAAGTAGTTTAATGGCTTTGGCATTTTTTTTAAACTTTAGACAATTTTGAATTCATAAATTAAAATTAAATAAAGTAATACCTCAATAGAGTCCTTTATATCACCTATCGTAAACAAAATAGAACGTACCAACTAAATGTACTTGTTTGATAGAAATGAATATTTGTTTAAAGGAATGCGTGAATCTTCCACCGATCGTTTGATAGAATTGAAGATTTGTTTAAAGGAATGCGTGAATCTTCCATTAGAGTAACAATCGTGTATTTTGTGAAGTACAATTTGCATTCATTCCTTGTGGGCTTGAACGAAGCTCCATTTTTCACTACACCCAAATTTTGCAATTAATAAAATTTCCCTTCCTCTGATCGATGCTCAAGATTTGAAAGATCTTCAGATGATTTATGATGATTCTTAATTTCGACATTGTAATGTAAAGAACAATAAGAAAAATATGGCAGTACTATCCATTATTACAATAGAAGCATTAATAATAATAATAATATTATTATTATTATTATTATTATTATTATTATTAGATCACCTATGATTTCAAATCAGCTAAACTTATCTCCATTAATATCATTTTTCAAAAACGGTTGTGTCTAACAGCTTTTTTTTAAACAAAATTTTGAGAAATTATGTGTTGGATTTTAATTTATTTTCAAAACAAAAAATTGAGAAATTTTGTGAAGCGCCATGCCTGCATATTTTGAATTGTATATATACTCTTATTATAATATTTTTTGGAGAGGTTTTTTTACCATTCCCCAAATAGTTTTCGGAGAGATTTTCTTCATCATCCTCATTCCTATCTTCAAGGGAAAAAATTCCCTCTCACGGGATCTTAAATGGGCAGTCCTCGTGAGGTTCTCAATCATGAGTGCAAACTATCATCTCAACTTCTAATAGAGTAAGTGCTTCTTTCCTAACTCAAATATATATATATATATATATATATATATATATATATATATATATATTTGTGTGTGTGTTGGATATGTGTTTTTTAATTATATTTGTTTATTTATTTAAGGTTTTTTAAAATTATTTTACATTTTTTTATTTAACGTGCCACGTAAGCACTATTAAATAGCTATGTAATAGAGCAACACGAAGAAACTAACTTGATATCACAATTGATTTTTGAGAGACTACATTGGTGACAAATATCTTTGAAAGACTTAATTAACGATACAATTAATTTTGAAAGATTATATTGGTGATAAATATGTTTGAAGGATAAATTAGTGGGAATATATTTGGAGGAACAAATTAATTATTTACTCTATTATTTATTAATTTAATAAAAATATAACGCCTAATATTTATTAGGGAAATTTTAGTGTATTCCCTCATGCGTTTTTTTTTAAATGTCAATAAAAACAAGTTGAAGCATAAAATTAAGGATGACTCATTTTAGAATAATAAATAAATAAATAAATGAGTTTAATTTGTATGTATCAGCAATATAAAGTATTTTACATTGTCCATATATCATTCATCGTTTATTTGCATTAATTTTATTTATAAATGAATGATCATAAATCCAAAAATAATAAACAATGTATTGATAATATAAAAAGCAATTACACTCTCATATCTCATTACATAACCTATTAATGTAAATGTATCACATTACCACCTTATTTACTTTTATTATTTTCTCTTCATTAAAATGTCTTACTCACGTTAGAAAATCTTTATTTATAATAATAAATACTATTAGATTAAAAATGATATATTTTTTTCTTAGACATATTTATATTTATAAATTTAAACAAAGGGTATGAAATGAATTTCTGGTCCGCGTAAGATAGCACAGTTGGTGGCTGCAGGGACACTTAGGATTTCCCCCTCCCTCAGGTCATGGGTTCTAGTCCCAGACCTCCCATGTAACAAAAAAAAAAAATGAATTTCTGATGGAAAGATTAATCTCCAACTTATCTATTAAGAGGATAACTTAGATAAATAAAAGATAAACAAATAAACATCTACTATCTATATATAAAAGGATTCCTTTTCGAGACACCACATTTGCCATTTCGAGGCTCCACGTTTGTCCCGTGAAACTTTCCTCGCACCAGATAATTTGTAGGTAGATAATCATTATCTCTAATCAAAATTACAATTTAAAATTAAATAAATTATTTAAATTTATTTAATCATTATATGTTTGTAGGTAAATAACATTATCTCTAAACCAAAATTACAATTTGAAATTAAATTAATTATTTAAATTTATATAATCATTAGCTGTATGTGAAATCATTATCCTCAATTTGTTGAACAAATCATTATCCTCAACAAAAATATTTAAAAAATATTAAAAAAATCACTATATATATATATAATAGGCTCTCCCATTCAATTTTTAAAATTCTATCTAATTCTAAGAATTCTCTTCTCCAAATTCTTTCTTTTATTTTTATTTTTTCCCTCATTCCTCTACTTAAAGCTCTTAATTTTAATTTTGAGTGTTTGATGAATTACTTATTAGATGATGCATATTTTGTTATACTTATAATTGGCTTTTGCTTATTCCTCTAATTAGAACTTTTAATTTTGATTTTTGAGTGTTTCATGAATTACTTATTAGATTAGGCATATTTTGTTATACTTTTAATTGACTTTTGCTTAATGCTAATTTCAGGAAGAATGACATCAATGAGTTACTTCAAACAAGAGCATGATCTTGGCAAGTTTTTTTTTTTTTTTTGAAATTTTGGTAAGTTGTTACACATACTTACTTTGATTATTCTTTGTTGAAAGAATATGCAAATAATTGATTCTTTTCTCTATTCAAGAAGAGAAGGGCTAAGACTTCTAGGATTAAGAAGAAATACCATGATCATATTCCGGTGAGAAATAATTTTGGTGAGTCTTTTGCCTATTTGAAGAAACAATGTTTTTCGATTTATTTATGATTTTTTTTTCCGTTTTTGTCATGAGATAAGATAAACGATGAAAAAGATCAAAATAATTAAATATGATTAATAATAATAATAATAAATGTGATAATTATATTAAAAAAATAATAATGGTAAAAAAAATATTAATTTATCCATCAAATAAATATAAAAAATATCTTATAATACTATCCAATAAAAAAAATCAGAATGTATAATTTTGGTTTAATCTACTATCTACTATACTTATATAAAAACATCTCTTTTCGAGGCACCACGTTTGTCGGAGAAATTTTCGAGGCACCATGTTTGTTCGCTTAAGGAATACTAGCACTAGAGCATTTGTAGCTAGATAACATCGTCTTTAATCAAAATTATAATTTAAAATTAACTAAATTATCTGTCCAAAATTAATATTTAAAATTAAATTAATTATCTATATGTGGAATATGTTGAATCATTATCCTCATTTTGTTAAAAAAATCATTATCCTCAAAAAGATCGATAAACTATAAGAGATGATGCTTGAGTTCATGGTAAACCCAAATATCTTTTTAGTTATCACATATTTCAAACTATAAATATGATGATTTCTCAAGTCATGAAAGTCACCTTCTTCATCATTCTCCTCTTTTTTTTATTGTTCATGAACCATGGCCTCTTCCAATGTGTCACCATATAATTTGCAATCCCACTATACGCATTCATCATCATTGTCATTTTGCATTGGCAGAAGTTTCATCTATAGCAATGAATATATAAGAAAAAGGTAAGTATTATTACATTGTTCAATATTATCGTCCTTAAAAAATAATTCATTATTTTTAAAAGTCATATCAGTATATCATTGTTTACTACCGTCAACACAATACTGTCTAATTAAATTTTATGATGACGACATAATTACAAAGTTCTACGATACTTCCTTTAATAGTAAGGACACTTGGATAAACATGACATGGGCTTCGTCTAATATAGAAATTAATAAATCTGCATATGAAGCCTGGATCAATATAGTAGTACTATTTAAAATAAGGGTTATGTTAAAGTGTTAAATAAACTTAGGTACAGTACCAAACCACATCTCAGTTAACGAAACTTCAATGTTAAAATTAGAACAATTGACCATAAAAAATAAAATAAAAAATAAAAATTGAACTATTGGAAAATAAGAATCTTGAACTACCAAATGATGTGTACCCAAACTGTTTCGGTACAAATTACGTGCTATCCTCCCATCTCATAAACTTCATCTCAAAAATTCTAGGATGGAAGTGATAAATTTACCATCAATATTCTAAGTCATGGTTACATGGAAAATTTCCAAAAATAATATACTCTTTTCGTCCCTTTATGTAAAATTCTCTCACTGATAACTGATTTACATTGCAAAAATAACCAAAGCATGTACTATTATTAATGTGCTGATGGATACAAATAAGCAAATGCCTATCATTGTTGAAAATTCGGGAAAAAAATTAAGTTAAATAGATTATTCAAATTTTTCAAATCATTATTCCAACAACATTAAAATCTCATCATTAATTATATTTAATAAATAAATTAAAATTAAAATCCTATAAATAAGTCCCATAATATATTAAAAGATAACAACAACATTAAAAAAAACTACAGATCCAAAGATAAAGATAGCTAAATTCAATCTAAATCTCTTCCTGCTTTTTTTGTAACCAATTTATCTGAATGTATTATCGAGATAAATTTATTTTTTTTATCACAATAATTATGAAAAAATAATAATTAATATAAAAAGTTTTATATTAAAAACAGAGGGATTAATCTATAAAAAAATTATGGATTATTTAGTTAGGATATTCTTTAATAAACGATGAAAAATATAAAAATATTTAAATATGAATAATAATAATGAATGTGATAATCATATTAAAAAGATGATAATTTATATTAAAAAAATAATAAATTATCATGTCCAATGAAATAGGAGATATTTTGATTTAGCCTTAAATATACTCATAATACAACATCAAACAAAAAAATATAAAAAAAATTTAATTTTGATTCCACTCCAATTAATCATAATATCATAATAAACGTAATAATGGTATATAAAAACGTGTTACTTCATCGATCAACTAAATAATCAATACATTAATTTAATACTCATCTATACATAAACATATATAATATTAAAAAGATAAAAAAAAAAGTCGTTATATTCCTTATAAAATGCAATGTGTTAATCAAGACAGTCAAGAATAACAAGTTCAATGTCGTCTTCATGTCCTCTGAAATACTGAATATTCTACTTTATCCTTAAATTTACTAATAATACCACCAAACAAAAAAGATGAAAATATTTAAATTTGATTTACTTTTGATTCTTCAAAATAAAGTTCATAATCATATGAAAATGTTAATTTATTGATACAAGAAAAATCTTTACTTTAAAATATTTAATATAAAAAATTAAAATATCAATAATCCGTGCATTGCACGGGGTGAGAGCTAGTACTTATATAAAAAGATCCCTTTTCGAGGCACCACGTTTGTCCGCTTAAAGAATACTCGCGACAGAGCTTTTGTAGGTAAATAACACTATCTCTAATCAAAATTATAATTTGAAATTAAATAAATTATCTATATGTGAAATTATTATCCTCACTGAAATCATTATCCTCAGTTTGTTAAAAAAAATCATTATCCTCAAAAATATAAACCCAAAGAGATAAGACTTTTATTCGAATTTATTTAATCTTATCTACATGTGAAATCATTAACCTTAATTTTTTTACAGTTTTCCAAATCATTATATATATATATATAGTACGCAATATGTAACACTCTCACTTTTATAAGTTTTATTGAAAAGTGGACTTGAAAATTTCGACGAAAATCCGGCAGAGTTTCCTCTGTTTTTCGGACTTTCCCAAAATTTCTTCTTAAAACCTGTCAGTCCAGAATTGTTTAAAAACATAAACAACAACAGTTATTAGTTATAACAGATCCTAATGCCCAAATAATACAAGTTGTGGGGCAAGCTACTAATTCATATTATAAATTACATTAAATAGTTATCCACTCATAATATCTAATAAACATTCCACGTAATGGAATGAAAATCCTGCTCGGCCAGCACTGGTGTATGCTCCACTTGTGTACCTGAAAAATATTAACCACACAGGGGAAGCATCACACAGAACTTAAAAGAGAGATTTCTAAGCAGATATATACGACACACCAAGACCATTCAAGCCTATGCTATACTACTTAACTCATGCTCTTATTTTCCTTTTTACTTCCTAGCTGTTTCCTAATTCTTTTTCTCTTTAGTTGTTTCCTTTTAAATAATCCCTAACCTCTAATTATTCTTGTTCCTCATTACTTTCGCTCTATCCTTTTTACTCATTTTTCCTAATCACCCTAGTTTCTCTATTCACTCTCTTTCCAGCTAACCTATTACTTTTTCTTCCTTTCCCATCCTCTTATTTTCATCCTTTATCCGTTTTCCATTATTCGTTTATGTCTAGCATTTCCATAATTATTCTCCTTATTTATTTCCTCTAATTCCTATATCAATTCCATTGTTTACCTTCTTATTTCATTTCTCAATGTCCACTCTATTATCCATTTTTCCTTTTCATTACCATTTTCCATTTCCTTTTCCATTTTTCCTTTTTAATTATTTTCCCCGTTTCCAAATGAATCTCGTTATATCCCCTTACCTTTTTCCTTATTCTTTTCCCTTTTATTTATGGTGTATGTATGTCTCCACCAAATCGAAGGCCTACATACATACACCAATCACGATGTATGTCTCCACCAAATCGAAGGCCTACATACATCGCTTTTCCTTTACCATTTACCTTATTTTTTCCATTACCCTTTCCCTTTTTCCTTTTTATTTAGGGTGTATGTATGTCTCCACCAAATCGAAGGCCTACATACATACACCAATCACGATGTATGTCTCCACCAAATCGAAGGCCTACATACATCGCTTTTCCATTACCGTTTTACCTCTTTATTATTTGGCCACAGGGTCAATACAACCACCTGCGCCGTGCCACAGGGTCAATACAACCACCTGTGACATGTACCATTTTATTTAGGCCACAGGGTCAATACAACCACCTGCGCCGCGCCACAGGGTCAATACAACCACCTGTGACATTTACCATTTATCAGGCCACGGGGTCAATACAACCACCTGCGCCGTGCCACAGGGTCAATACAACCACCTGTGACATTTACCATTTTTATTTCCTTTTCCTTTTTATTTACGGTGTATGTATGTCTCCACCAAATCGAAGGCCTACATACATACACCATCGATGATGTATGTCTCCACCAAATCGAAGGCCTACATACATCGCCCCAGTTTCGTTGTATTGTCTCCCCCGAATCGAAGGCCTACAATACAACCCCAATTTTACGATGTATCGTCTCCCCCAAATCGAAGGCCTACGATACATCACCATATTTATCCAATATTAATTGTCCATATTATTTGTCATTATTTTGTCTACCAATTCCGTTTAACTTTTACCTGATTTTACCACATACAATTATACTTTAATTCTCTTTACTTTCATTTGTTCATTTCTAATTTATTTTCCTATTCACCATTTCTATTCTTTTGCCACACCCTACCAATCTAATTAATTAGTTATTCTGTTACTTACCTTTTTATTCATCACCATTTGTTTCCCCTATTTACTCCATCTATCTTTCTTCATTATTAGCAGGTTACCCTAAGGTTCATTAGAAATCAACATTTCCCCCGGTCCTAGCGATAGATATAACTACCCAGAAATACACCCCTTAAGGACTGGTAATGAAACCCCTTACCTCAATCGGTGACAGTGAGGGGTAACCTTAAGCTGGCGCTTTACTCCCCGACTCACGCTTTAGCTCGGCTCCAACTGGATCCTAAGCTTCCCCAATCCTTGATTCCAAGCACGGTGGGGACAATCGATCTCGATCACGGTGACGGTGTTGCTCTTCGACACCGGGAGGAGAGAGAGAGAGAAAGCTCGTGGGAGAGAGAGAGAGAGGGGTCTTGATGGTGGTGGTGGGGGATAGTGATGGTGGCTCGTGGTGGAGTGGCGGTGGCGGCCGGAGATGGCGGCGGCCGGTTGGTGGAGGGTGAGAGGGGAGGAGAGAGAGCCAAGTGAGAGAAAGAGAGAGATCTATGGAGTGGAGGAGAGGGAAAGAGAGAGGAAGAGAAGGCTATGGTGGTGGTGGTGGCTCTGGGCGGCGGTGATGGTGGCCGTCGGAGTCGGAGGAGGGAGGGAGGTCGAGTGGAGAGAGAAAGTGGAGTTGGAATGGGGGTTTCAACCCCCAAAACCCGACTTTATTGTTTCAGGTCGAGGGCATTTCGCTTAAGCGAAATCAGTTCGCTTAAGCGAACTCGAATCGTGCTGCCACTGAAGCTGTTTCGCTTAAGCGAAATATTTTCGCTTAAGCGAAATGAGCGGCTACTGCTGTTTCATTTTTCTATTTTCCTTTCATTTTCTTCCGAACTTCAAACCTCCATAACTTCTTCGTTCACCGTCGGATCTTGCTCAAATTTGACGAGTAACTTCCTAAAAATCATACCTTCATATCCAACGGTGGAAATTTTGTTTTGAGTCCTAAATTTTTTATTTTGATTTTCTAACCTACGTTATGTTTTAACACCGAATTATTTATTTTTCTGGCCTGTTCCTAATTCCAATTTGATGCTCCTTTCTTTTCTAAATCATTATTATTATTATTAATCTTTTCTAATGCTTGTGCACTTATTTTAATACCTATTTATGGCTTTATTTATATTATCCCAGATTATTATTAATTCATTTGTATCTGAGTTTAAAATTTGGGATGTTACACAATATGCATTGGATGACTCCTCAATAATATTTTAGCATTTAAGCAAATTGGAATTGGCTCACAAACACAATTATATTTGCCTTCAATTTTTGTAATTTTTGGTCGTTAAGTTTTTTTAATTCTAATAATTCACTCTCATTTTAATTTATATTATTTGATTCGTAAGTTTCTCTCTAAATACTTACTTTAATTCAAGAATTTGTGTGTGATCAAAATGTAGTTTGTTCAAAATTTTGATTTGGGTGTAACCAATTGTGCGCTTACCCGGCAAAGTAAATAATGTTCAACCAGTTTTTCAGTGATTGATTCTTCAATTGCGGGTGACAATATAATGCATCAAAATCTAATATTGCATTAATTGTTTCAGGGTGACTATAATAAACTACGAAGGAAGTTGATTTTTTATTGTTATCTGCAGCAATGGTTTCTTTAATCACGCAGATAGTGGAAGATGATGTGTGACGGTGACCAATATACCCAATCCTACCATTTCATTTTCTTGATAGATTTAAGTTTAATTTAAGAAGACTTCATTTATAATAATAGGATTTGATTTATTATATTGACTAAATTTTTTCTATAATATATTTTGTCTATTGTAATAGATAAAAATCACCCTATATAAAAATAGGATTTGATTTTATGTTTGATGTAAATATTTTTTTTTTGGTTTTTTATTGTGACAAGAGAATTAAAATTATCAATAACAAACCAAATGTAATCATCCTATATAATAATAGGATTTTAATTTTTCTTCTACAATATATTTTGTCAATTGTAATAGATAAAAATCATCCTAGATAAAAATAGGATTGGATTTTATGCTTGATGTAAATATTTTTTTTGTTTTTTTATTGTAACAAGAAAATTAAAACTATTAATAAAAAACCAAATTTTTTAACAATATTATCTTTCTATTTTTTCCTCATATGATATGAAACATTAGTCTGACATCAATTAATAATTTTAAAAATAAATTGTAAAAAAAACTAAAAATTATGTTGATAAACTAAATTTAAGTTCAGTCACTCACACCGCTACTGAGATTTATATTCTCCATATTTATAAAGGTAAGATAGGTATTACTACTTATTATGTAGAAATGTGAGTATATATATAAATTCCAATAAAACTTTATTTTTCTACCATATTCTTATGTTATCCCACTATTGTTTAGGTATATAGAGATTAGGCTTATTTTAAAAAATAAACTAAGGGCTCATCTTTGTTGTTGACATATGTCTTCATTTTTTTAATATTAAGATATGATGAGAAGTGTAAAAAAAAAGAAAATAAAAAATAAAGATTAAGATCCAATAAGATAAAGATAATCATAAAAAATAATAAAAATATTTAGCTTGAGAAAAGATAAAGATTTTTTGGATTCAATCTTATTATTAACTTGATATAAGAGAATTGATTAAAAAGATGAAAATATTTAATTATCATTAATAACAACAAATGTGATAATCATATTTTAAAAAAATACTAATTGTACAAAAAAGAAACTACTCCATCCATCACATAAATATAAAAAAGATCATGTTTAATTCTGATTTAATATTTATTTATCATAATAAATTTAATAATCATATATAAAAATGTCAATTTATCCATAGAATTAATAAGGAATATCTCATATAAAAAGTAAGTACAAAATTTATCAGCTAGATAATTTAGATTAATTTTTAAAAGTATAGGGTTTGGTTTGAACTACTACATTTCTGTATAATTATTTTTTGTTATTGTTTAATAATAATCTTTACTTTATAATAAAAATAATAATAAAATTTAATTTAAAATATTTAATATAAAAAAATTAAAATATCATTAACCCATGCATTGCACGGGGGAAGAGCTAGTATTATTGTATTAGTATAAAACTTATTTAAACAAAAACATTATATATTTTTCCGTGCTTGGAAATTACACCAGCCAAGAAAAAGGATAATGTATTATTAACAAGTGCTTTTGATAAACTTTCTAGAAAGATAAAAAATATCTTAAATTTTTACTCCCTCCGGTTTTATTTATAAGATCCTTTTAGGGTTTTTATTTTGGTCCTATTTATAAGACCCCTTTTCAATTTTCAATAGCATTTAATTACTTTTTTCCACTAACATCCCTATATAGTTAACACTTTTTAGAGTTCCAATAATAATTATAGGGTAGTTTTGAAAAAGTATATCAAATTTTCACATTTCCAATATCACTAACAAATTTATCCAATCTCCTTGGTGGGGTGAAAAACCCCAAAAAATCTTATAAATAGAATCGGATGGAGTAATTTTTCTTAGAATATCAAAAAATGCTTTTGATAAATTTTCTAGAAATAAAAAAAATATTAAATCTCTAATTTTTTTCTGAAATATTAAAATTAGTATAATTTTTCAATACTTTTTAACTACATAACTCATTATAACACATGTTAATATTTGAAAAAAAAAATTATATACAAATACAAATAATAGGTTAATATCTGGTAGCAAAAAAGATATATAGGGTTAATAATGTTGTGTGGGGCGCGTGCGTCTATATAAGAATTGGGGAAATACCGAAATATCCTTTCATCATTTGTCACCAGATTCCCCCCCCCCCTCTCTCTCTGAGTTTTGTGATGTCCTAGACGGTGAGGTCCTCCAAAGGTATAGGGGAAGACCTTCAAAGGAGCCTCTGTCTAGGGTTTATGGGTGATGTTTGGTGGGAGTCCTCTGGTGGCTAAGGGGAGAGCCAAGAAGCAACCCTAATCACTGGTGTGTGAGGGTGAAAATTAGGGTTAGAGGACGTACCTGAGCCTCATGTAGTACGAAGCTACTTATAGGGGGGGAGCTGGTTGCCCTAATGGGCTTGCTTTAGGCCCAAGTAGGGCCAGCCTGTACTGAGCTATGAGTGGATGAGTTGTCCTTGCGGATAAGGTGATGAGTTGTCCTTGTGGATGAGAAGGGAAGACGTCATCATGTCCTTGGTGTCGGACTTGGGAAGGTGTTGGACCCTGGGAGGTGTCGGACAGGGAAGTCGGTCCTGGGTAGGAGCATGAGGTCGGCCCGTATCCGGTATCTGTTCGGCCGTTGAGCCTTGAGCTCGGCCCAGCACTCAGAGGGCTTCTTATAGGGCCACGAGGCCATAGGCAAGGAGTCTAAGGACCTCGGCTAGGCCGAGTCCACCACATAAGCCCCCCAGCTCGGTCAAGGCTATCTGAGCCTTGTTCTGAGGTCCTGGTTTAGGTCCTTTTCCCAAATCCACCACATAAGGGTCGAGTTCACCACATAAGCCCCCCAGCTCGGTCAAGGCTATCTGAGCCTTGTTCCGAGATTCTAGGGAGTTCGAACGATAAGTCTTCCAAGAGCTGGATCCAGCTGTCTCTGACGTCTTTTCATTATGGCGGAGCCGGTTTGACAGCTGTCTACTCACCAGTACCGAAGTGACGTTTGCTTTTACCGGATCTGACACGTGTCAGGAATCGCGATTTACGAAGCGTCACCATCATTGTGACGTTGCTCGAGGTCCATTATTTCAGCTACTGTGCGCCACGTGTCCTAACGTGCGGGGTTGCGCGTTGGGCTGGGCCGTCTAGGCCAGGCCCATAATTCAAAATAGGAGGGAAAACGGTTCTTCTCCTACTTTGACTAAACAAACTATTCCTTTTTCTCATTCTCTACCAAACATTCCCTTTTTTGAAAACGCTTCTTCCTGTCTCCCACGAAACCCTGCATCCCCCCAAGCCTTTTCTTCTTCGAAAACGCTTTTCATTTTCTCACGGTTTCAGTGCTTTCGATTTTCTTCGCTCTCTCTTTCAGCCAGAGATCTCTTGCCATCGCCAATCCTTCTCAGATTCATATTCATCAGGTATTGCTTCTTTTTCTGCCTCTCTTCTCATTTTCTTTTCCTTCGTTCTTGCGGTTTTGCAGTTCATGTGGTAAGGGTTTAGTGCTTCTTCATTTCTGTTTTTTATATTCGCGGAATGGGGGGTTTTTTGTAGAGTTTTGATTTTTGGGGGAGTGGTATTAGGATTTCTGGTCTTCTTTGGGTTGGGCGTGTTTTGGAATTTTTGGAGAGTTTTTGATTCATGTTTTTTTTTTTGTTTATTTTTCAGAAAACCAAAGGAGTAGATTGAGTTCAGTATGAGTAGGGAATGGTTTAGGAAATGGGCTGGGGTAGTCTCCCTGTCATCTAGCAGTAGTGAGGAGGAGGACGGCTCTTCCTCCTCGTCCTGTTCCTCTTCGGAGGTAGACGAGGCGCTCCGTCGCCAAAGGGAGTATAGGCAGAAATACGAGAGGCGGGTTCTGGAGGTTGATCCCGTTGAGGTAATCTATCCTCGGGATTGGGAGGAGAAGAGGGAGTGGATACGACAGTACGCCTGGGCCGAGTTTGTTGACGGTAGGGAGCGTGCCGACTTCGAGAGGATGAAGAAGGAGGGGATGTACGAACGGGGGGTACCTGTGGTAGAGGGGAGATGCTCGCCCCTTGGAACAACTTCGAGGGGGTTCTCTGGGGGGTTATTTTTTGTAACCCGTAAGACTAATACCGAGCTCCCCTGTTCTTCCACAGGTACCATGCCACCCAGGAAGTGCGTCAGTCGACCTGAACTTTACCCTGCGCCCTTCGATGCCGATCAATACGAATGGGTTGACGTGGAGCCCAAAGGAGTCCAGTCCAGCCTTTGTTCCGAGGACAAGCTTGCCGAGGTAAGGAGGGTCGTGCTGCCTTGCCCAGGGGACGCCACCGGGACCTCTTACGAAGTACTCCCCTGTTCGGAAAATGACAGGATATGCAGCCGGACTGACAATAATTCCTTCTTCTTTTATGTCGACCTGATTCATAATCTCGGCGTGACCCTCCCGTTCACCGACCTGGAAATGAGGGTCTTAAACGAGCTCGGACTAGCTCCTTCCCAACTTCACCCCAATACTTGGTCGTTTCTCCGAGCATTCCAAAAGTACTGCGGAGCCAGGAATTTGGTATGCACTGTTCGGCTATTTTTGTGGATGTATAACCCGTTCGTCAGCAATAAGGACGGGGTCACTGGTCGTCTTTGGGTGTCGGCTAAGGCCCGAGCTCACTGTGGGCTGTTCGGGATGTTCTCCGAATCTTGGAAACATTTTAAACCAAGATTTTTTAAATACAAGTACGTTGGAACGAGGCTACCTTGGTTTCGGTCCGAGACGGGACCGAAGTTCCCTTTGGAGTGGACCCCCGATTTCTTTAATCGCCATACCAGCACGCCGCAAAGGTGGTCGGGTGTAACCTTGGATGCCGACGAGTCCGCAACGGCCCACCATTTTCAGACCGAATATCATGCTCGGAAATTCCAACTTTATATTGGTGTTTTCATGCAGTGTCCTGACAACGAAGTCTTAACGAAAATTGGTAGTTACTTTAGCTCTTATACTTGTACATTTTCTTTCAATTCTCTTACTAATTTTTCTTTGTTTTTTTTTTTGCAGAAGAACATTGGTCAGAGATGTCCTCCAAAGCGCTGAAAGCTGCTTTAGAAGCTCGGAGGAGGAAGAAGTCCGAGGCTCCTTCTGCTGATGCCGTGTCGTCCGAGGTTTCCACTGATACGCTCTCGACCGACTCTGGTCCACTCCATCCTACCCCACCTGCCGTTATCATTGCCCCACCTCCTCTTGCATCGCCTAGTCCAAGTGCCGAGGTAGCCATTGTTGCGGATACACCGCCTTCAGGCACTGGAACTCAACCGAGGCTGCCGACTACCCTTGCCAAACCCTCATTGAAAGATACTCTTGTCAAGATGTCGGGTGCTGAGTGGAAGAAAAAAGCTGAAGAGATGGCTTGCCAATTGAAAAGGGCCACAACCATGTTTAACGTGCTGGCCGAAGTGGCTGATGATGTGGCGGATGGTGTTTCGCCTGCTAAGAAAAAGGCTCGGTCGGCTTGGCGGCCGAGGTGGAGGAACTGAAGAGTGGCAAAAGATCAGCCGAACAAAAGTTATCCGAGGCTGAGGAGGAGCACCGCCGACAAATGGAGGAGCTTCAAAAAAGACATGAAGAAGTTTTGGCCCAAGCCAAAGCAGATGCTAAGGAGGCTGGTCGGCAGGAGGGCCTTGCCGAGGTGGAAAAAGTTAGGACTTTGCTGAAGAAGAGGGCTGCTCAAGCTCTTAAGCATAAGGTGGCAGCATCCGAGTCGGACTTTGACCTTGAAAGGGTGGCAAGCAAGGTTTTCACCAGTGCGGTTGAGCAGATTCTTCATATTAACCAAGGGCTCCGAATTCGGTATGTCGGCGCATCTGCCGGGTTCGGAGTGGAAGATGGAAAGATGGTTGATTATGACAGGGGAGGGGCCGGGGTTGATCTAGACCAGCCTGAGGAGAATCTGCCCAACCCTTTGGTTGAGAAAATGGATGAGGAGTTCGACCCGAGCTCGGTTGTCCTTTCTGATGTCGAGGATGAAGCAGCGTAAGTCCCTTATGCTGGGCAGCTTGTGATTTGTCAATGTTTTTTGTAACATGTTTAACAATGTGGGATTGTATTTTGCTTTGCTTATTGTGTACAACATTTCATTTCAATGCAAGTTTATTTCAATTTTAACTTGTTGCATGTTGTCATTTTTATGAAAGTCTTGTACTTATACTTGTTGCATACGTATAGAGTCCGAGGTCGGTTTTATGCAAGTTTTCCCTCTAACTTGTTGCACGAATGCAAGTTTATTTAACTCGTCGCACGTTTATTCTTTGGACCTCAGATCCGGACTCGTCTTCAGGAATGCAAGTTGTCCTCTGTTTAACTTGTTGCATACTCATGGTGTCTGAGGTCACCTTTGTGCAAGTTCTTTCTCTAACTCGTTGCACGAATGCGAGTTTTACTTAATAAAACTCGTTGCATGTTTGCGAAGGATACCTCGAATCTGAGCTGAACTCGATGTCAGATTGTTAAGTGCATTTACGCTATGAAAAACGTAAGTCTTTGAGACTTGTTGCGTTTTGTTTAAATAACCAAGTAAAAATGTTTTTGAGAATGCAAGTCCTTTTTGACTTGTTGTATTCGGATTTGATCGGATTTAAAACTTGATAATGTTAAGCTCGGATGACTCAGTAAGTGCAGTAATTTTATAAGTTTTCCTCTGAATAAAGGTACTGTATATAAGTGCATACGGTAGGGAACTCGGATCTACCCGCCTTAGCCGAGGGGGGTGTCCTCGTCCCCGATGTAAAAGAGAGTGCTGAGTGAAGCTATGTGGAAACATTTCACAGCAGTCTGTTCTTTATCGGGTGTCCCTTGTACACTGTGCATATGAGCCGATCTTATCTAGAAGACGTTGGCTGTGCATAGCGCCATGCAACATTTAGGTGGCTAGTGCTAAATGAGAAGCTAGTACGTACGTATATAAAACTGTGGCACTTGAGTATGAGCAAGTTTGTACTTTTCATTAATTGTAGTCATGAGTACATTGCTTTTTTGGAAAGGTGAATATCTCACAATGGGAATGTAAAAACATGAACAAGATTTAAAGGAAGCAAAATTTAAAATGAGCTTGAATTTGAATTTTTCATATGAGGATGCTGATGACCGCCGATGATATCTGAGGTAAACCTATTTGAAACAGGTTCTCAGTGTTGTAAAGTCTTGGGAATCCTTGAGCTCGATTCTTTCGGAAATTTCCTAGAGTATGTTTCCAGAACGCCTCTGTTGGGACTTCCCGATTTCGGGCTCATTTCCCGCTTTTCCGGTAGTTAAAACCGATGTCTGCTCCTCGGGGCGCGAGGTGATCAGACTCGGACAACGGGTTGCGCTGTTTTCTTGTCTTGGTCGGCTGGCTCTCCCATTGCTAACTTCCTCTGACCAGGAGCAGCTTCTCGGATTTCTTCTGCTTTGTGATGGTCACCCGAGGTGAACTGATAGGAGAGGCTGTCGAGATTGTTGGTAACGTTGCAAAGTGGGAGCTTTTTCATCTTGCCGGGAATTTGAAAAGCTCGGCTTAAGAAATAGGCAAGAAGTTTACTTCGGCCTTCAATTCGGAGCTGTACCGAACGGAGGGCAGGGTTATTAACAGTTAGAGAAATGAGAAAATTCTTCCCGTGTGGGGGGTTGGAGAGGATTGGAAAAGAAAGGAGATTCCCTTTAAATGCATCTTGGATTTTTTGGGGAAGGTTGGCATTCATGATAACATCTTTGCTTGGGGCAGAGGTGAAGGGGGGATCACCACCCATTCTTCATGAGGAAAGGACCTAAGGATATCTCGTTCGAACTGAACCTCGGCCAATAAGACTCTTCCCTTGGATAATGTCGGATCAGTGAACTCTTTTTGCTTCTTTTTTACCTCTCGTAGGCTCGCATTGTAGCAGAGCCGGGCTTTCACCTGGTCAGCTTTGACCGTAACAACCTTGTCGTCTGATCCGACGAATTTCATTGCCAAGTGTACTGTCGAAACCACTGCCCCAAAAGCTTGTAGGCAGGTTCGTCCCAGTATTACATTATACGGGGAGTCAGAGTCAACCACTAAAAATTTGATGATCTCCGTTCAGGCCGAAGGCTGGTTGCCTAGGGTCACCAGGATATGAATGGCTCCCAGGGGGCGGATTGCCTCACCTGTGAAGCTGATGAGATTACCTTCGAATCCTACGAGGTCGGCAGACCTCAGCTTCAATGCTTGGAAAGTATGAAAAAAGAGAATGTCGGCCGAGCTTCCTTGGTCAACGAAGACTCGGGCGACCTCAAAATTGCCAATTAACGCCGTTATCACCATAGGATCGTTGTGATCTGGGATGAAGTCTTCCATGTCTTGGTCAGAAAAAATGATAGGGATGTTCCTAGATGGTTTTTTGCCAACGGGCTTGTGATGGACAGCGAGAACTTGGTTGACGTACCTTTTCCTCTCTGCCCTCCTTTCTCCGCCACCGGCGAAACCTCCCGAGATAGTTTCAACTCGGAATTTTTCCGGTGACTTGTCTAGATCTTGTACCACAACCATGTTTACTCGTTGTGGTTCTTCTTCCTTCTTCTCAGGGGACGGGTCGGCTTTGGCTTTTCCCTTATCGTTGTCTGGGCTGCGAGACCTTCTTCGGCCCCGTCTTTCCACCGCTTCGCGCACATACTGCTGCAGTTTTCCCCTTCTCACCATATCCTCAATGACATCCCGCAACCAAGTGCATTGATCGGTATGGTGGTCGTACCCGTCATGGAAGTTGCAATATTTGGATTTGTCCCTGACATAGTTTTGATTTATGAGAAAAGGGGGCCGAGGTACACTCCTGAGTTCGGTCTGCATGGTCTCTCTCCAGACTTGAGACCTCGGGACCGTCAGGGGGGTGTAAGAATCATACTTAGTGATGTACGGACGTCGGCGGTCCTCTTGTTGGCCGACGTGAGAGCGACCTCGGTCTCCCTGATATGCCCTTCCTCCTTTTTCATCCCTGTTGCCGCGAGGTCGACCTCGGGGCAAGGCATTCTGCGAGGCGGCTTGAGCGTTTTCCATCCTACTTGACTGTCCTTTGTTGAATTCTTCAAGATTGATGTATTTGTTTGATCTCTGTCTCAGCTCGGCCATGTCCCTTGGTGGCTTTCCAATAAGTGAATCTTTGAACCCTCCTTCGGCCAATCCTTGGGTCAAAAGGAGGACCGCCACCTCGGGAGATAGATTGGGGACTGAGCTGGATTCGCTGTGAAACCTGTGCAAGTATGCACGTAAGGATTCTTCTGGTTTCTGCGTCACTGTCTCTAGCGTGTGGTCCGACCTGGGTTGTATACAGCTAGCAGTGTATCTGTTAAGGAAGACCCGCTTCATTTTTGCCCAGTTGTTGACAGAATTCTTGGGAAGTGTTGAGTACCATCGGAGGATTGGGGCCTGGAGGGTCATAGAGAAAGCTCGGCACTTGAGCCGATCTCCTCCACCATGAAAGTTCACAGCTCCCTCATAAGAAAGGACATGCTCCTAAGGGTCTGTGAGGCCATTGTATCTGAGAATATTGCTGGGCCCGAGGTACCCAGGTGGTGGTTCATAAGCCATGACGGCTGGTGTAAAAGGATGCCCAGGGTGGGAATCATCCAAATCAGGCTGTTGCTGGTCAGGGGGTGGTGTAAGTTGTGTGACGGTTGTGTGTGGTGTTGCAAAGGTTTGTGGAGTTAACGGAGGTTGTGGTGGAAGAGGTGGTGGAGGGGGTGGTGGGGGGAACTCATTTGGGGCCGGAGCTTGAACAACAGCTCGTTCAGCCAAACGTTGCATAGCAACTTGTTGGAGATCTGCAATAGTTTTACCTTGCTGTTCTACAATTCTCATCTGCTGTCTCATCAAGGATAAGAGTTCAGCATCTCGAGAGAGCGTAGACTGTCGAGAGTGGGAACAGTGTGTTGTGCTGACAGAGTGGGCACGTTCGCCGCGGTGGCAGTGCTGTTCAGTGTTGGTTTCTCCGAGCTCAGAGCGTAACTGTACGCGCCGACCTCCGCCATGAAGTTGTGTTGGATTTGTAGTGTCTCTAGTGTGGATGGTGTAAGGTCCACTGTGGGTATGAGTGTATTCTGGTGGTGGAGGTGGCAGTGGAGGAGGTGGAGGTGGTGGTGGTGAGAACCTCGCTGCCCTATTGGCTTCGATATGCAGGCGCAGGTCCTCAGTTGACGGCACCCTCCTTGGATGCCCTCTCCTTCTCCTCTGGACTGGTTGTTCCTCAGACATGGTAGAATTTCTGGGAATGAAGTTTATCTTCCCCACAGACGGCGCCAATGTGATGTCCTAGACGGTGAGGTCCTCCTAAGGTATAGGAGAAGACCTTCAAAGGAGCCTCTGTCTAGGGTTTATGGGTGATGTTTGGTGGGAGTCCTCTGGTGGCTAAGGGGAGAGCCAAGAAGCAACCCTAATCACTGGTGTGTGAGGGTGAAAATTAGGGTTAGAGGACGTACCTGAGCCTCATGTAGTACGGAGCTACTTATAGGGGGAGCTGGTTGCCCTAATGGGCTTGCTTTAGGCCCAAGTAGGGCCAGCCTGTACTGAGCTATGAGTGGATGAGTTGTCCTTGCAGATAAGGTGATGAGCTGTCCTTGTGGATGAGAAGGGAAGACGTCATCATGTCCTTGGTGTCGGACTTGGGAAGGTGTCGGACCCTGGGAGGTGTCGGACAGGGAAGTCGGTCTTGGGTAGGAGCATGAGGTCAGCCCGTATCCGGTATCTGTTCGGCCGTTGAGCCTTGAGCTCGGCCCAGCACTCAGAGGGCTTCTTATAGGGCCACGAGGCTATAGGCAAGGAGTCTAAGGACCTTGGCTAGGCCGAGTCCACCACAAGTTTGTTTTGTGATCGGAAGGAAAGAAGAAGAAGATGTCTGACGAAGAACATCACTTCGAGGCGAAGGGAGATGCCGGCGCATCCAAAACCTTCCCTCAGCAAGCTGGAACCATCCGTAAGAACGGTTACATTGTCATCAAAAACCGTCCCTGCAAGGTTCCTTCTAATCTTCCCGATCTGCTAAACCTATCGTCGTTTTCATAATTATTCCCGTTAATCGCTCATTTATTTTATCATTAATTACTATTTAATCATATACTCTAATCATTTTTGTTTGTTGATTCGGTGCGCTTGTTGTTGTTTGTTCGTTGCCGTTGATAACCGATTCAATTTTTATGTGTAATATTTTCAATTTTTTTAATATCTGATATGTAGCTTTTTCTTTTTCTTTTCTTTTTCAATTTTTTAATCTCTGCTCGGTAAATCAAGTCATGATTCGTGTGTGCCGGTTAGGTTATTCTGTGTGCTTTGTTTTTTAAATTTTTTTTTATGATGATGATGCATGTGTGATATGTTCTAGTTGAGCAAATAATACTTTTTTGATTTATTGGAAAATAATTAATAGCCGGAAAATAATTAATTTTTGTTGGAATGATTTGACCTTGTTTTTAACCCTAGAGATTTTATTATTAGGTTAAGGTAGTGTTTGGTGCATGGTCACAACATGATGGGATAAGATCTTTGGTTCCGTCTTTTGGTGGAACCAAAATATTCTATCCTGTCATGACACGTCTACCAAATGCTACCTGAGGTGCGTAAAATTACACAAAAGAACCATAACCGTGTTTTACTAACTTACTTTATGAAATTAAACACGTTTAAGTTTTGAATATGAATGTGAATTTCGTGTTAAATATTGGTCCTTCTTGGTGCTTGTCCTATTTTTTGGGATGATGGCGTGGTTGTTTTTGCGTTCGATGCAATTCTTTTTTTATTTTGAGTGAAGGACCAAATTGGTCCCTGACAAATTTCGACAAGACCAATTTGGTCCCTGACATTTCAAAAACCCAATTTGGTCCCTAACAATTTTAAAAAAGGAACAAAATAGTCCCTCCGTTACATCCGTCTCCCCACGTTTCCGTTAAGACTAACGGAGGTTCCACGTGGCAATTTTAAAGAACCAATTAAGTCCCTAACAAAATGAAAAAAGAACCAATTTGGTCCTTATGCAAAAAATTTCACCAGCAACAAAGGCAATCTCCTTATTTACAGTAGCTTCTTTGATAATGGTACCTGCAATCCCCATGCGCCATAATTGATGTATGAAATTGGGTAACGCCAGAAGACTTTGGGAAGATCATGGATCTGACGGAAATAGCCAGCAGTCATCATCATTACACCCAGCATAAATATTTTAATCAGCAACAATAATTAATGGCCTTAAAATGTAGAACAGGTTTCATAGTTACACTTACAATATATCCTGCTCCAATTATCAATCCCAGGAGGAAGTTGGGAACTAGAGAAGCTATAATCATCATGAAGCTCTCCACAATGGCAATGCAGCCCATAAGATCAAGACAGATATAAAGAAGATGAGAAAACTCAGGACGATTGTGCCAACTTCAAAAAAGATTGTGCCAACACACAAAGATAAGGCAATAGATTGATAGCCTTATCCAGTAGTACCCCACGTCTCTCGACATGTTCACAAAAGATCTGAGTCAACGTTGATAATTGCTTCAACCATTTGGCTTGGCTCTTGCTCTTACTTTCAGCATCATGTCCTTCCTGTTACATGGTTCCTTGGCCTTCATATTTTGATATAAAAGTTGTGAAACATAATCACTTTTACTTCTCGGTATTTATTCATGTCAAAAGTTGCAAATTCTACTTATGTGATAACCTGAGAAATAACTAAGTTCTTGAACACGGTACTTACAATATTTGAGATTTCATTGATTCTAGCTCTTGCGCCAGTTGCATATTCTGACCATCGAGATTGCCTTTGTTGCTGGTGAAATTTTTTGCATAAGGACCAAATTGGTTCTTTTTTCATTTTGTTAGGGACTTAGTTGGTTCTTTAAAATTGTCATGTGGAACCTCCGTTAGTCTTAACGGAAACGTGAGAGAGGAAGTAACGGAGGGACTATTTTGTTCCTTTTTTAAAATTGTTAGGGACCAAATTGGGTTTTTGAAATGTCAGGGACCAAATTGGTCTTGTCGAAATTTGTCCGGGACCAATTTGGTCCTTCACTCTTTTATTTTTAATGACAGGTTGTGGAGGTTTCAACTTCCAAGACTGGCAAGCATGGACACGCTAAGTGTCACTTTGTTGGCATTGACATCTTCACCGGCAAAAAGCTCGAAGATATTGTCCCTTCCTCCCATAACTGTGATGTAAGAGAGTAAGAGACCATCACCATCACCATGACTGCCTTTTGGATTTTACTTTATTAAGGACATCTTTGTTTTTGTGTTTAGGATTATTGTTATCTAAAATTTATGCTTGTTGTGTTGTCACAGGTCCCTCATGTCAATCGTACTGACTACCAGCTTATTGATATCTCAGAGGATGGATTTGTAATGCTTCCCTCACTCATTTCCTTATGTTTCGCATTACAAACACTGTTTTATTATTACCCAATTGTTGAACTGAGCTTTACTCAACTCTACCTGTTTATGTATCCTTAACCACTCAACTGCTAACTCATTAACCATTTACAGAAAATCATGCAATTAACAGTTTATCTTACTAAAGTAATCATATTTTATGTTTTATTACTGGTGGTTGCGGTAACCCCTTATGATTGGTTAATCCCCTTTCTTTATTTTGTTCAAATTCAGCTAAGGATATTTTTTCTTGAACCTATTCATAGGTGAGTCTGCTGACTGACAGTGGTGGTACGAAGGATGACCTTAAGCTTCCAACCGATGAAAATCTGCTTACACAGGTTAGTTTGTTTGATTCTAATAAAATCTGATGTTTATGCAGAACAGTAATAAGTGTTTACGTAGATTTGAAAAAGGTGCTTGACAAACTCAGATTTTTTGCTTATCAGCAAGACATCAATAGCTTATTTCTAAACTGAAAGCATAAAGTAGAAGTAGTTCCAATGTCCAAATACTATTGAGTCCTTGTGCACGTTATCAAGACACGGGAGTGCCTTGTTTCTTTATAATGTAAATTTTCAATGCAAGCTAGGAAAATTTTGAGTTGAAAGTAATAGACAAAACACTTATTACTTTTACAATGTAGACATCAATTCCAAGCTAGGATATGAATTTATTTTTGCAAATTTTATCTTACTTGCATTATTAATTCTTTAGTTTTTGCTCATATCAAAACTACGATAGGAAAGCTAGCTTATTAATAGTAGATATTAAAAAGGTGCTTGACAAACTCAGATTTTTTGACAATATTAGGGTATCTCATAAATTTACTTGATCATAAAAAAAGAAATGAAAAGTATTAGAGCATCCACACCCATGAACAAGAAATTTGTTTCTAAATGGACCCCACACATTATTTTATTATTTTTCACACTTTCCTATACTTTTAGGAACAAACACATTTTTTCTCCACACCCATAAACTCACTTTTGTCCTTAAAATTGGGACCCACATACTACCACACACTCTTAATATTTTACAATAAATAAAAACCATCATCAACTAACTATATTTTTTCCACCAAAACTATAACTAGTATAATTTAAAATATTCTATATTACATTTTGTAAAAATATTTTTTTTTATATATTACCATAAATTTTTGTTATCACTCTTTTAGTTTTTTTTTAAATACTTGCAACGGTTAAAATGCTGATTGTTACTTTTTCTACACACACTCTTTCTCTCTATATCCTTCTCAAAGGATCTGAAGCTTCTCAAGATACACTCAACACACACTGTTTCACATACTCCCCCCACGGTGCCCCTGCTCTCTCTCCTTCTCTCAAGCTCTCCCTTCACTTTCTCTCTCTCCCTTCTGTTTTATTCTGACTTCTCCTGCTCCACCTTCACTTTTTCTTTGTTCCAAATTAGTGACAATCTCTAATTAGAGACAACAAGCCTTCTCTCCACACCAGGGAAAATAAGTAGAAACAGTCCCTAAAATTTTAGGAACAAAAGAAAAGGTACCGGTGTGGATGCTCTTAGTGTACTATAAATATCACACACGTAGGCGTAGGGAAATCGAAATAAGATGCTAGTAGTTGCTAGGTCGAGTCACATGCATGTACTATAAAAATGAATTAAACAGAAAACATTTACATAATCAAAACTGAATAAATATTCAAAACTAAAAAATAAATCAATCCTATTGGTGCCTTGCACGACGTGCCTGCCCTCCCCTCTGGCTTGACTCCACACCATCATGAGTAGATCGTCCACCTCTACGTCCTCTCCTAGCTACCCTTAAACCCCGAATCTCACGCATGACAGGGGTGATAATATATAATCTGATGTCATGTGTAACATCAGGATTGTATACCTGCTTCCGATCTGCTACATCAACAAGTCGAAGAATACTACACATTCTTGACATCAATTCGATCTGCACATGAAAGTAATTACAAATTATTACCAAAAAATAAATTGAAATTATTAAAAATATACATTGAAATAATTAAAAAACTTACATTAGCAACTTGGGGATCATAATCCACCCTAGTCGATGTAGGTAAAAGATAAGGGTGAGAGTAAGTGTGAACCCAATCTATATAATCCACCACGCACTCCTCGACATATGTAGAAGGAATGTCATCGACTACATGAACACCTCACCGAGCCCATCGCTCCTCAATCCCAGAATACAAAGGAAGCGGGTGTGGTGGAGGCGGAATATACTGAATATAACCAAATTGCCGAAGCATTCGCTCCGGAAGGTACGGTCGCCTAATCTTACCACATCGAATGTACCCGGAGTAGAGAGCAATCTCGGCAAATGACCTGACTTCCCGGTTGAGAAATGATTGCCATATAATATGATCAGCCCTAATGGTCTCCAGGTGCTGTCTGAATGTAACTTCTGCAGCATTAGGGCTTTGAGGGGACAACCACTTGAATATTCTTGGATGAGCCATATTATAATCATCCTTAGGAGTGTCAAATCCAAGTCCTGGAAAATATTCCAAGATCCATGCCTGCGAAAGAGTTGAGATATCTTATCAATAAGATAAATAGAATATAATACTTGAAAAATTTATAAATAAAATAAGTTAAATATAACACATGTTACCTGCATAAGTGATGTGAAATCGGCACACTGCGATTTCCCTTCCTTCGCGGCGTCTGCCAACCGATCGTACAAATATGCCAACGTGCACGCACCCCACGCATAATCTCCTACAGCATGCAGATCCTCCAATGCATGCGGTCACTGAACTCTGGTGCTATTGATAGTCTTGTCAATAAACAGAGTCAATGCATGCAGATCCTTGCAGCGTGCTCGTACCATCCTTGATGGATGAACTCCTCCAGCCACCTATCCAATGTCGTGAAGGCAACCGCACCACCTTTTGTGCGATTGACCTCTTGAGTGACCTCTGCTGCAGACACTCCCAGAACTTCTTGTAACAGAATCACAACCTCAGGCTTCGACGGTTTATCAGGCTTCGACAGTTTATCCCACTGGATGAGCAGGTCCGTCCCAAGAATATGTGGCAGGGATGAAACGTCCGCCAAGGTCACCGTAATCTCCCGACACGACAAAGGAAGGTGTATGTATCCTCGTAAAATCGCTCCACAAATGAGCTGAGTAGGCGCCTATCCGTCATGTGAAATGACGAATCGATCAGAGGAGTCTAGAACCCTGAACAAGTGTACGAACTTGTTCCGGTAACTCAAACAAGGGCCTCAGCCCAAATATCCGGTTAAGAAACCGGTTCAAAGGACCATGATCCTGCAAGTAGGAGATAATAATTAGTTATGCAATTTAATTAAAAAAATTACAAAGACTATGACATTTAAATTAAATATTACTTACATTGCCTTTCCATATCTGCTTGGCCCTGTGGCCGCTGTAAGTAGTCAATAAGGTTTCATTTTGAGGGTTGTCGACGTCGTCGTCTGGTTCCACTACATTAACCTCTGATTCGTTGTCCTCGATGTTCAAATATCCTACTGCTGCCTCTGCTTGTGCTGCAGCACGTCTATCATTAAGACGCTTACGATGTGATGTACTAGGGCGTTGTCTCGGATGAGGAGGAACGTCATCGTGGGATGCCATCTGAAAAGAAATAACAAAGCAACATTAATATTAATTATTATTAAAAGAACAAAACATTTATTTTTATTAAAGGAATTTAAAAAAAAAATGCGTAAACACTACCTAAAGAGTAATATATGTTAAATAAAAAAAATTAAAAGTAATTAAAAATTGTTGGGAGACATAAAATGTTAATACCTAAGTTGATAAAAAAAACTATATTTAATTATTAATGGGATTGATACTTTTTCTATAGCCAATTAACTAAAATGCCTAAGACATGAAATATTTAAATATTTATCCTAAACCTCCTCCCTTTTTTAACACCATGAACAAAAATGAAACATAAAAAAATTTGTTAAAAAAAAATTCAATTAAATTGGAAAAAAAATTATTATTATTAAATTGGAAAAAAAATAAAAAAAAGGCTGGTCGTGAGCCTGGGCTACGACCTGCATATTTTCAGAAAATAATAACAGCAACACAACACAACAACACGAAACGGAAAAAAAAAACAATAGATGAAAAAAATGAAAAATAAAAAAAAATTATTTTATCTTAATAGAAGAAATGAATTTTTTATTATTAAAGTAAAAACCAATTTAATTATTATTAAATTAGAAAAAAAAATCAAAAAAAGGCAGGTCGTAAGCCTAGGCTACAACCTACATATTTTCACAAAATAAATAACAGCAACACAAAAAATAAAAAAAATAAAGATATATTATGACATATATAACTAACAATAATATACTATTATTAATGTACAAACATGCATAAATTTACAAAAAAAACAAAAAAGGGAAAAACCTAGGGTTCGGATTTCATATAAATAATGCAAATTTAAACTTAATAATGTGAATAGAGAATAAAAACGTACCTTAAACAGTAAATTTGAGAAGAATAGTTGAATATTAAAAGTGAATGTGAGAGGAAATTTTGAGAGGCATTGAAGAAGAGTGTGAGAATGTGAGGAGAAAGGAGAAACCCGAGAGTTATAGTTTTATCGAGTCGTAGGGTGTGCTCACGACCTGCAGGTCGTACTACCCCCTTACGTTCCGTGTGAAAACTTGTTTTTTTTTAAAAGGGCATAATGGGTATAATTTATACAATTGGGGTGACATCCATAGACCTTGGAGTGACAAAATAAAAACCCAAAAAATATGAAAGAATGAACTATTGAGTTTTCTCTCGTTTTATTTGGTTTTGATAGAATATTGAAAATAGAAAAAACAACAATTTTGTTAAAGATAAATATATCCTTGTTAATATATTTTATCTTATCTTATCTATAGGTCATACTTAACTCTATCTATCAAAAGGGACGTATAAAGTTGAGAGTGAGGTGTTAAAATCCCCACCAGTAGAATATCAGAATAAGAGATAGAATATCAGAAAGGGAATTAGTCCCCAAACACCAAAATTATCCCCCAAACCCCATTTTTTTAAAATATACCTAAAATACCCTTCCCATATACTCCCTCCTAATTTCCCCAAACCCCACACACGTTAAACTCCACTCCTTCCACTTCCTCCTTCAACTTCCCAGTTCCTTCAACTTCCCAGTTCCTCCGTTCATCATTCCTCCTCCTTCACCGGTCTTCAACCTTGCTGCCGCTGCCGTTCATCATCGTTCATCATCCCGCCGCCGTTCGAAGGTACTGTGTCATCATCGTTCTTCATCTTCTTCTCTGTTTCATTTAGGTTTTCTTTTTCTCAAACGTGTTTCTGGTTGGACAGATTGTATGCCTTGTGTTGTGATTTAGGTTTTTTTAAGGTTTGTTTAGATTTCATGGGTTTTAGGGTTTTGTTCGTTTTTGTTTATTTTCCTTACTTTACGCCATTAACGTACTTGAAGATCGTGTTTTTCTTGCAATTTTCCGACACGGGTATGTCGGAAAATAGTAAAATTCCGAAAGTAGTTTATTAGAAATATAACATGGGTTGTTTTAGAAATTGTTTGTTATTTTTTGGTGTTTTAGAAATTGTTTGTTATCTTTATGTTTAAGAGATATAACATGTGTTGTTTTAGAAATTGTTGTTTTAGAAAGTAGTCTATTAATGATTGAATATAGCTTTTATTTATAACTTACACCTTTGTTAATTTTGATGAAATTTCAGATATGGCTAGAACGAAACGTACAGCTGAAACCGTGCGTGCAGAACAAGAAGAACAACAACGTAGAGCAGCAGCAGCAGCAGTAGAAGAACAATCTAACGAATCAGGGGAACAATTGCGGCATGGGAGACGACCACCGACTGCATCGTACAGGAGGGAAAAGAATGCCGAATCAGGATAGATTGGTGCGATATCAGGATAGATTGGTGCGAATTGGGGAATTGATCCAACCACATAGGTCGTCATTACCGGATAATGTGTACGAGGAGGTCATTGCATTATGCAGCAGATCGATTAATGAAGATGTTCCTCGTATGCAATCCAGAAGAAGACAAGTGAGGCGTGTTCGTGGAAGAAGAAATTAAGAAGAAATTTGGATTTGTAATAGCATTTGTAGTAGGTTCTGAACTTATTAGTATAGGATCAATGTTGATTGCTTTTTGAACTTCTTAGTATATGGCTTAGATGTAGCTATTAATGAATTCTGTGATGTTTTGAACTTCTTGTTTGGATTTTGTGTAGCTATTAATGAATTAAGTTTTCAATCTTGTATAGCTATTAATTATTAACTTTGTTGCAATTAAATTAAAGTCAACTTCTCAACAAATACTGCAAAAGTATTATGGGAAAAAAAACTACTGATATGCCCAGTAATTAAGAATTATATGTCAGATTTAAATGCTTTTCCGAGATATATAATTCAGAATCCAAGTAAATTCCGAAAAATGTATATCGGGAAACGCTTTAATAAGCGAGTTAAGATAAATTCCGAAATACATGTTTCAGAATTCAAAAGTTTTCTGAACATGTATATCGGAATTTAATTAAATTCTGAATTTAGTGTTTCGGAAAAGTCACACAGAGAGATACGTTTTCATATGGATTTTTCAAATAATCTAAGTAAAAATTCCGAAAGACGTGTATCAGAATTCAAAATTTTTCTGAAAGATGTATATCCGAATTAAATTATATTCTGAATTTAGTGTTTCAGAAAAGTCACACAGAGAGATACGTTTTCATATGGATTTTTCAAATAATCTAAGTATCAATTTCGATATACCCGTGTCGGAATAAAATTCCGACACTGGTTTTTCGGAATTCGAACAGTAACGTAAAAAAAAATAAAACAGTAGGAGAGAGGATTTTACTTTCAACAACACGAATAGATAACCCACTGAAGCTTCCTTTACGAACAGAGAACCAAATGAAGTGGTTTGTAGGTAGAGTGAGGTAGGTTTTTGAAAAGGAAGAGATAAAGGTTAGAAGAAGAGAGAATGGGGTTTGGGAAATTATGGGATATGGAGGGGTTTGCATGGGGTATGGGGTTTGGGGTTTGGGGTTTATTTCTTCTTTTTTTTTAATGAAGAAGGGTGTAATGGACATTTCACAATTAAAATGGGATTTGGAAGATAATTTTGGTGTTTGGGGACTAATTCCCTATCAGAAAATCCGCACTGATAGAGGCCCAACCCCCCGGCCCAATATTTAGCACCATCATGGTTTTGCTCCTGCTTCTCCCCCCACTCATTCATTCCCCATAGCAGCTTCTTCCACTCTCCCTCGGTGTCCTATCCTTCTCTCTCCGTTCTCCTCCGCCGAGTGAGTGAGTTTCTCCATTTTCTCTCTCCGTACACGCCCATACCATACCCAACACACGCAACAAACTTAATCGGTATCCTTTTTTCCAATTAAATTAAATGGAGACCAAACCAGCCACAAACTTAGTAGACCAATTAGTGGTGAGTGGCTATTCCTCTTATTATATACTCTATCTATTCTATTCTATTCTATTCTTATATGTCAGTGGATACATACTATTCAATTCAATTCTGTGAGTTTGTTATATTCAAATTGATGTGAATGGTTGTTTGTTTGTTTTAGTGTCCTGGAGATGTGGTTCTTGACCTTTCCACCATGACCAATCAGACTATTAAGCTCGGCGGCGGTCTCCGCCAGGTCAATTTTACTACATTACTCTACTCTCTGTAATATATATGGATTGAGATTGCATTGCTATGTATATGTATATGTATATGTATGCGTTTCTGGATGATTCTTAATTTGTATGTATATCTCCCACCATGAACCATAACTCTGCTCATTAAATTAGCTTGGTTTATTAGCTGTTGCAGAAGTGTAATTAAGATCAATGTAATTACTGACTTCTGCCTAGTGATAGTTACAATAATGTGCCATGTTGTATAGTTAGTTAGTTAGCATTGGGAAGTTATGTGCACGTGAATCGATATTCTTTTCACATGCATGTAAGCTCACGAAGAAAGGTCCAGAATCATAAGAGTGCGGAAGTTCTGCACCGATGAGACAGTAAAGCACTTTGTAATCTCATTCTTCATTTCAAACACATTTTTATAGGAATTTTATGGAATGACTGAGAATATATAGGAGAAAGAATTCTCCTCCTTGGGCTTCCCTGTTCTTACAAATTCTAATTCTCTGAATGTCTCCTTTGCTACCCTTATTCCCCTTATTTGTTTATCTATGTGATCACTTCTATTAATCATCAAATCCCATTTGTGCCAATTTTCCAGGACTGTGATGCGATTTCTGTAACAAAGGCTGGCAGGCTAAGGTTTTCAAAGCCTAATAAATACTGGGTCGAGAGTTCTCAAAAAAGGGTTAGTGTGATATTGCAGCCAGGATATATGTATCCATGTGTAAACTCTAAAGCCATTTCTGATATCTGACAATGCTGATTTTTCAATGTTATTGGTTCAATTCCTTTCTGGCTTTGTACTATGTTTCCTTTTAGCGTTATATTTTTCTTTGAATTTTCTGTCAAATAGATTTCAATATATGCCATAAAATCACGCATTTATTTTATTTACATGGATTTCTGAAACATTTTTAGTAGAATAGGGCTTATGTATGTATCAATATTTTTTCTGTATTCTGATTACGTTGTTTTCTGCAGTATGTGCCCCATGTAGAGGATTCTGTTCTTGGAATTGTAGTAGATTCTAGATCAGATGTAAGGAAATCTTCTGCTTTTTGTCTTTCAGTTCTTTTTAGGTTTAGTACTGCTTTATGTTCTTGTTGACTGCACGTTTTATGTAGGCTCTGTTAAGTGCTTATTAACTCTCATACATCTAGGTCTAGCAAGGGCTAAGGAAAGAGATTGTGACCATGACATGCTGTTATAATCCTTCCTTAAAACTTTTTTTTTTTTTATATTTTTTTTTATATATAATTTTTTAGCTACACAGGGAGCAAAGACATCATGGTTATTGAGGTTGGTCGCTTATCAACCTATAACATGTTAAGTGTTAAAAGTTCCACAACTGTTGCCTGTTGGATGAGTAAAGAACCATTTTTAATGACTTGGGTAACCCTCCGCTTATGAGCAAGCTTTTGTGGTGGAATTAAGGCTCAGTTATTTTAATTCATATAATTGCATGTTATATGTTATATATATATATATATATATATATATATATATATATATATATATATATATATATAAGGAATTTATAGCAGAAGCACAAAATGTATAATAGTATGTTTGCTTACCCGTTACTAAATCAATTATGACTCCAAAATCACGTTGAAGCAGAAGCAACTGTTAGTAGCGTTGGCATTCCATAATTGATTCTGGGCTAACTCACCGCAGAACCAACATGCACTAAATTGCTTGGTTCTGGGTCAACTCATGTTTTTTTTTATTCATCTAAAACTTGAAAACTATTAAAATTTGTTTCTTACTTAGATTTGAGTCTCTTTCTATGATTCTATTGAAAATTTCAATTCATTATTTTACAGAACTTTCATGTGGATATTAAAGGACCAGCTTTAGCATTTTTGCCGGTGCTTGCTTTTGAAGGAGGAACTAGAAGAAATATACCTAAGTTTGAGGTGTGCATATTTTATAATAATTGCAAAAATAACTTCTTTCATGACTCATAGCTCTATGCAATACTTTGTGGCTTTGTGCTTAGTTTAGGTAAATTTGCACTTAGAGAACCTCTCATTTTTTTTGTTCCTTTTAATATTTCTTTTTCAATTTATAATTTTGAAAGTTGTCCTGTTTATTCAGTGTGTGTAAAGGGTAAAAAGATAATACTTCTTTCTTTTTGTGGTAGCTTTCTCCTCCTTAAGTCATAGTGTCTATTATAGTTGCTTAGATTATTGGCATTTGCAATTGTTATGGCTGTTGAGGCATTTAGGAAAGAGTTAAGGAATTAGGAGTTCATTATAGTCCTTGACCATCAATATAAATAAATAGATATAGCCTATAGGTGAAAGGATCAGTATTATGCAATGTACCGAGGACAAAAACATTGAGGTCAGTCAACCATTGAAAGCTCTAGTAAGTTTCACTGGTTTAGTAGTTATTGCTCCCCAAAAAAACTGTTGAAACTAGTTACATGCCATGATCTTGTTTACTGCTCTTCAAGGCACTTAACTAGTCTCCTTGAAAAGTCTTGCTTCATGTCCAGTCTTGAGATATGATCTGGAACAATAATATCTTGGGCAGCAAAGCTGCATTCTATAATTTTTTTTCATTGTTGTTCATGTATTTTGCTTTTTGGGCTATGGCAAAAATCTTCTTCATTCTATGACTGCACTTTTCTCTCCTTTTTATCTAATAGAATTTCATTTTCTGTATAAAAAGTTATTGGATCCATTTTCTATTCTCATCAATGCTTCCAGTGTCAATTTGTCACAAGTGCGATTGTTAATAGCTACAAGGCTTGAATGGACTTTTATCCTTTTTCAGCCTCAGTATCCTTGTTTGAAAAGGAAAAATTAAGGCTAACATATAGCTGAGAACATTTACTATTGTCTTCTCCGCATATGGTTCGTTACAGCCCAAGTAGGTTTTTGGAACTACTTTTTCCCATTTGTCTGCATCTGTCTGCCTTTACAAGTTAAAATTATTTTGGTTCTAATTTTTTTGAACTAAGATTGTTACCCTTGTAAATAAGAACACAAGATTGATTGAGACAATGTTTTATCAATCAATGGAAGAACAAAATGAAAGAGAGGGGACTCCACTTGCTAGACAAGATTGTGATTTCACAAAAATGTCCTCTGACTGTTACTAGTGGCCAATGTAGAGTAGGTATCCGTGTTTATTATGCGTCTCTCTAAGAACACTTGTTGCTGCACCTGTACGCTCCCTACAAATATAGAATAAGAACTCAACATAGCATATTTGCATGTTTGGGCTATTATCTTTGGATTTTGTTGCTGCCCACACAGATCAGCGAAGCTGCATTTGTCTATTGATAACCAAAATCACCCAATTAAGACTTCTAATAATGCATTCTTTATTCATTCTTGCAAGAGATAAAATGTATAAATATAAATCATTCATGTTTACCTTTTTAGCCATATTAGATCTGGCTGGCAAAGTAGCACTTGACTTGGCTTTTCCCTCTTGGTGATAATTGATGTGTTTTGTCTGGTTAGTCTATCATATTTCTGTAGGTTTTTTTCTTTTGCCTAACACTTTGTCTTGCAGGCCGGTACTTTGATTTACGCGAGGGTTGTAAAAGCAAACCCGGGAATGAATCCTGAGCTGTCGTGCACTGATGGTAGGGGTCCTATTCTGCTAATTCATCTTTATTCTTTATGTTCTTATTTGATGGTGCCTCTTAATTATGGCTTTGTTCTTTATGTAGACACTGGGAAAGCAGCAGAATTCGGTGCCCTGAAAGATGGCTATATGTTTGAATGTTCAACTGGTCTCTCAAGGATGTATGAATTTTATAATTATTTTCAATTTTTATTTTTTTGGGGCTGTCCATGCGTATTGCATAATGTTAACAGCTCTTGACATGAGAGATTGTGTATATTTGTAGGCTTCTCAGCTCACCTACATGTCCAGTACTCGAAACTTTAGGGAAGAAACTGTCCTTCGAGATAGCAGTTGGCTTAAATGGACGAGTTTGGGTATATGCTGACATCTTCTTTTTCCAGTCTGCCAAATTTTATTCTTTTTTCTTTTTGCTGCTAGTCTCATTTGAAGCCCCTATGTGCTTTACCATCATTGGAGTTGGAAGACTAGGGGAATTTACATTCTACTAATTTCAGCTTTCTTTTCCAAATTATTGTTTCATGTAGGTTAATTCATCATCTCCGTCCACTACTATCATAGTTGCTAATGCAATTATGAACTCGGAATCATTGAGTGGGGTTCAGCAGAAAATAATGGTTGAAAAGCTGCTGCAGAGAATCTAGTGACCAAGCTATACATGTATGAAATGAACTAGTTGTCTAATTAGAAAAGGATTTTCTAGCCTGCATTTATGAACTAATCGATAGATTCAGGATATTTAGAGTGATTAAGAGTTGACATGATCTTATATGTTTGGCTGCAAGCAAATTTGATCCATGTGATGTTTCTGTTCTGTATAATTAAATTATGAATTTCAGCCATAAGTAAATTATTATTCAACATTAGTCATTTGCTAAAGTTTACGCACGTATTATCACTAAATGGAGACATGAGTTTTTATTTTTATTTGCTAGTGAATTAATGAATTTCATTCCAAAAAAACTTGTATGTGGAAGGGTGGGAGTCTCGCCGCGTTATCAGATTTGATACGAGTATACGACATACTAGTATCTATGCCTGTGCGATCGCACGGGCTGGTAACCTTTGGTTTTTGTTGATTGAAAGGTGAAAAAAAAAATCAAATTCAAATTCATGCAGAACAGTTATTTTGTTTTTTTATTTTTTCAACTGCTTTTGGTAATTTTATGATCATGCAGAACAGTTAAGGGTATTTTGGGAATGACAAAATTACTTACATATTAACTGTTTTTTAGTTGATTTAGTTAAAAATTTTGATTATTGGCTAGCCTGCTGTGGTAACTTATGATTTATGAATGAAAATAAAATAATGTACCTTAATAATCTGAGTTTATGTAGAATTATAAATGTTAACAAATCAACTAAATAATAGAAAAACTAAATTGAGGATTAGAATAGTTAAAAATAGTATTGGATAGATAACTAAATGGTAAAATTGTGTTTTATGATAATCCTTTAGTTGAATACTATCTATAAAGAAAACAGTGTTTATTAACTGTTTTACCTAAAATAACTAAAAAAGTGTACATAAATTGGTTGTTCCAATTTTATCCTTAACTATTAGCTAAATTTACAAAAAGGACAAGGCAAGAAACTCCCACCAATAACTACTCCTTTACTCTGGAAAAATAACCACCCAAACTCCTGTTTTCTTCTCTGCTTATATTATGCTTACAAACTGTTGTGGCTGTTTCTAAAAAAATTAGAAACAAAACTCAAAACTGCTTCAACCAATTTAATTGAAACAACACTACCATATAGTAGAAAGAAATGGATTCAACCATTTTCTTTCTTACTCAGCAAATTGTATCAGTAGTAATAATATGCCATCAAAAACTCAAAGTGAAGATCAAGTTACTCAAAGTGAAGATCAAGTTAAAAAACTGCTGACAAGTTAAGTATTTTATCTTCATGTAGAAGATCATTTTGTTATGTTCAATCGCGAAGTTATTTCTTACATTTTTGTGTTTCCTACTCACAGGAACATGTTCTTTCTGGTGGTCATGAACTAACAATGCAACGATATGATTATGTTATAAATGCTCTTGCAAAAAATATTGATATACTTTTGAATCACAGGTATGATGCCTACAAATATAATTAATGGAGAAAGAGTTTTCTTGCCATTTAATTCATGAAACAATAAATTAATTAGGAGACGTCATGCGCCCCACACCATTGCTAATATGGGGCCATTTAAATTATAGTGAGTAAACTTACCGTTTTCTTCATATCCTTAACTATTTTGCCAATCCTTACTGCTTTACTCTTTCTTCAATATAATCCTTAAATGTCACCCCTCAATGTTAAAACCTCACTAATTTTAAAAATTTTGAGTTTTTCAGGCATGGTAGAGCATTATATCATTACATTATTATTTTCACTCTTTATAACTTATTTTGCAGAAATTTCGAGTAACTGTGTATGCCTCAAACCAGTCATAGTATGATCCATAACATTTGCTCATATATGAACATGTTTTAGAATTAAACTATGAATTTTCTTGCCTGTAAAGTACAATCCAGCAGTAAAGTACACTCCATTAAAATAAGAATGTTCCGATATACATAGTGCTAATTTCTTTTTTTAATAGCATTAACTAGATGCTTAGATTAGACTGATCAATATTGGTTTGAAGCAGCAACTTGCTTTTAAGCATTAATATTGTTTTAGGCGTCATTTCTTCTGTTTCGTGCCATTTATGTTTCAGATATATGCACCTAGGTGGATTTTAATTGTCTGAATATCAAACTTTAAATGACTTTCCTAAGTCTCTCCAGAAAACCCCTTCATAACATTTTTGTATCTTTTCTATGTATAGGTGTTAGGGAATTGTGTCCTTTTCAGATTATAATGAGGTTTCTTAGGAGGGTGTAAAGGAAGATCATGATTAGGCTACTCAGGCACATCCAAACTTAAATTCTTCTTGGGCTTCTATTATGAAAAGGTAGATTTCTTTCCTACTTTGATATTATCAACTAAACTAACATACCCTAATTAGACATTAGCATTCCATTAATTCCTAGAAGGCTACATGAGTGAAACAAAATAGCTTTTGAAATTTGTAAATTTTTCAAATTGCCCCTTTTTCCTTTCTCATGCATGCAATCATCTTCCTCCTCCTCTTCTTCTCTCCTTCCTATCCAGTAGTATCACCAGCTCCACCTTCCTCCTCCACTCTTCATCAACCAGCCAACCTTCGTCCTCCACTTCATCAACCCAAACCAACTTTCCTCCGTTCTTCATCAACCAAAGTTCTTCTTCTTCGTGAAAGTCTTCATCAACAAGCAAGCGGGAAGTTCATCTTCTTCTACAAGAACAGGTGCAACTCACCATAAACATGATTTTGTAGGTTAATATTTGAAGCATTAGAGATTGAAAGTGGTGAATGTTTAAGTTAGAACGTGTCTGTCATCATTCTTCTATTTTCTTAGTCGCAGGGTCGCTCGCTTGAGGGTAAGTGTGCCATCCAAAAATGACAAGCACGCTTACCTCACACGCGTGCTTACAAAAATTTTATATTTTTGCAAGCACCCCTCAGCATGTGTTATAAAACATAACACACACAGTTGAGTTAGCGTGTTTGCAAAAATATAAAAAAATTATATTTCATAACACATGTTGATCGGTCAGCGTGCTTACAAAATTTTATATTTTTGTAAGCATGCTGACACACCTTAGCGTGTCCTATGAAATCCAAAATTTTTTAAATTTTATAACATACGCTGACGGGTATGTATGTGTGTTAAAATTCTATATTTTAACATGCACGCTGAACCCTAAGCGTGTGTTATGAAATTTTAATTTTATAACACGTTTAGAGGTCAGCGTGCATGCAAAAATTTAAAAAATTTTGGATTTCATAACTAACGCAAATGGGTCAGTGTGCTTGCAAAAATATAAAAATTTTGTAAGCACGCTGAGGGTGTGTGTTATAATTCTATATTTTGACAGGGTCAGTGTACGTGCAAAAATTTTATATTTTAATACACACGCTGATCCACCTTATGAAAATTCATATTTTATAATACACGCTGTGGGGTCAGCGTGTGTATTTAAATTCTATATTTTAAAATACACGTTGTCGCCTCAGCATGGGTTAATTAAATTTTAATTTCATAATATACGTTGAGGGATCAGCGTGTGTTGTTTATTTACTTTGAAAAGTGAGTGGAGAAGAATGGGAGGGATAAGGAAGGAATATGAGAGGGGTATTTAAAGATTACACTATTTTAGAAAGGTTATTATGAGGTTTTCACATAAAAAAGGGGTCAACAAATTAAGATAGGGGTTAACAAACTAACACCATATTTAAAGGAATACTCGCACCAGAGCGATTATAGGAAGATAATCATTATCTATTTGTGAAATAATTATCCTTAGTTGTCGAAAATTAAATAAATAATTCAAATTTATTTAATCTTATCTGTGAAATCATTATCCTTAGTTTCAAAATTTATTTAATCTTATATGTTAAATCATTATCCTTATATTTAAAATTTATTTAATCTTGTATGTTAAATCATTATCCTATCCTTAGTTTGACAAGTTTTTCAAATCATTATATATAGTACGCAATATGCATTTGATGGCTCATCAATATTATTTTAGCATTTATGTGAATTGACTTACAAACTTATGGATATTCAGGGAAACAACAATCTCACAATTATATTACCCTTCAATTTTTTTATTTATTTTTCGTAATTAAATTTTTCTAATTCTAATAATTCTTACTCATTTTAATTTATATTATTTGATTCTTAAGTTTCTTTCTAATTACTTACTTACTTTAATTAAGCAATTTGTGCAATTTATGTGTATCATTGATCAAAATGTGGTTTGTTCAAAATTTTGATTTTGGTGTAGCTAATTGTGTTGTTAGGGAGTAGAGAAAGACAAGTGGAGGAGTCCATCCCAGCAAAGTAAATAATGTAGATAAAATAAATATGGAATATCCTAGATAAAGAGTGTTACATTTTTAATTATGTTGAGGAAGTACGAAATTTATCAACAAGATCATTTAGATTATTTTTTTAAATGTAGGGTTTGATTTGAACTCCTACCTTTTTATATAATATTTTTATTTTTTTAATAATAATCTTTACTTGATAATAAAAATAAAATAATCTTTAATTTAAAATATCTACTATCTATATATATAAAAGAATTAAAATATTAACAATTCGTGCATTGCACGGGATAAGAGCTAGTAAGCATATATGTTTAGGTAAGAACAAAACTTATCCCTTTTAGCATTTTTAGCATATAAAATAAATACTAGAATTGAAATGTTGAGTTAACTAAAAGAGTATACTAAAGAATTATTTAAAAAAAAAAAGAGTTTTAACCATGTATGATATATGCTTGGATCAAATATATTCTTATAAACCCCAAAGTTTAGTCATGGACTTCTCTTGCTTCTCAGATACCAGTAATCATTGTTCAATCTGTTTTGTACTCCCTTCGGTTTAGAATATAAGAAAAAAAAAATTAAAATTATGCTTATCAAGGAAGTTAGTTTATTGTATTTAATCTTCTCAAATTTATCAAAAATAGAAGTATTTTAGGAAAATAGTATTGGGAATGAAACACAAATTAAATGAAATAACAATTTTCTAATTATTTTTTGGGAAAGTAGCATTGAGAATGAAACAAAATTAAAAAAAATTAGTTATTTTTACTTATAATTTAAATTAAAAAAGTATTTTTTTCTTATATTTCAAACCTGAAGAAGTACGATAGTTTGAAGTCTCCGCGCTATTGTAATTGGGATTCAATATATTTCCGCACATTGATTGTGTGTCGCCGAAACTTTCGCGTGTTTTGTTCCTTCAATAACCATGCTTGATGATAACAACACTCTCTCTTCTTCTTCTCTCTCAAAAGATTTTGTTTTGATGTAGAGTTTGAACAAGTGATTTTGTAGCATGATTGACGGCATTTTGAGTTTTTTATATTTTCAATGAGATTCAAAACTAATTTTACAAGGTTCAAAATCCAAAACTCTTCAAATTTTAGATAATTGTATTGGTTTAAGAACCCCAAGCCCCACCTTTTTCATTAATCTGATTTAAGGATGTCGGAAAAAAAATTTCAACTGAATTCTGAAGTGACCCAAAAAATATATTTTCAACAAAGATTCGATGGAAATTTTTTTATTAGGTTTAATAAAAAAAATTAAGTTGGAAATGAAATTAAAAAAAAAGAATGTGTAACTGACATATTTGACAGAAAGGGTATATTTTTTTGTTTTCGACAAACTTGAGATGAAAAAGTCTTTAAACACTCTGAAGATAGAAAGAATTAAAAGATTGAGTTCCTCTTGATCATTGAAAATATAAAATGGGAATAAAAAATTTGAACATGGTGCCAAAAAACAAAACTCAACTTGTTTGGGTTGGCCCAAAATAAACTCAAAGCCCAAGCTGGTTGTCTTGGTTCGGCTGGGTAGCCCATTTTACTATCTTTAATTTTGAAACACATGTGTTATGTTTAATTTAGCTATTATTTCGGTCTCTATTATAAAAGAAAATTAATTTGTAATTGAATTTAATTATCTTAAATTCAATAAAAAAAGTTAATTTTAAGTTTTTTATTAGAATTGAAACAAAAATTAAATCATATAATTATTTATTAAGAATACTTTATAATTAATTATATTGAAAATAAAAAATTATAACTTTTTGTTACATTTGAAATCAAGAATTTTTTTTCCCTATATATCGGGAGGAGTACTTTTTAGCGTGGAATTGGTGTCAAAACGACACAAATAGAGCAGCAGATATGAAAAACTCCGGTGTGACAGATGTTAGACAATGTCAGAATATGACATGCGTTCCACGTCTATCATACCCACAATATACTGCATACATAAAGTCTAAGAAAAGCACAAAGCTGAAGTAAAAATAAAGAAACTTATAATCAAGCTAGTAGTGGAGATAAAACTGATGAGTGTTAACGGAGTCATGTGGTGTGGTACTGAAAGCACAACAATTATTTGTGTTACTTTAAAATTCATTCATCTTACACAGCCATTGGCATTGGATTAATAGTGATAGGTGGTTATGTGGTCTCAAACTTCATTTTCGCTCTTATATAGAATTCTTTTTAATATTAAAAAAAAAAAATTAGACCACTTCCATCCTAAAAAGTTAATGAAAATTGTAAAATTATTGTCTCAAATTAAAGTTAAAATAGTGAATAAAAAAATTATATTTTTTAATCCATAATTGATTAATCAATTAAAAATGTAGTATTAAATAGTTGATTTTGCAATTGATTAATTTAAAAGACAAAAAATTAAATATTTGTCCCCTTAGTTTTGCATACTTTTCAAAATTTTAACAACTCTTTTAATCTCAACTTTTATGAATAAAGGTAAAAGCTAAAAGAAGAATAAGTTTTAAAGAAAATTATATATTTTAAAAACTAAACTTTTATATTATATTCTACACGATCTTATATGTAAAATTATTTTGGCAAAAATTACGTCCATCAAAAGAGTGTGGATTAAGATTATCAATGATATCGAAAAGGTAAACATTTATTCCCTTCGTTCCAATATATATGTTGTTTCGGGGGTTTCACACGGATTAATTAAGAACATCATTCAGTGCTTCAAATTTTAAGAGAAGTACAATGCGACTTTACTATATTATCTTCATACTCCATTAATTATCACACATATCACATATTTCAAAATGTTTAAAAACAAATTTAAAGTTGAAAAAATTAATTAATATATCATCAAATTTCTAAAACAACAAATAATTTGAAATATATTGAAAATGCTAAAACGACACATAAATTGAAATGGAGTGAATAATATACTTTTTCAAAACCACTCTTATAATTATTATTAAAATTTTAGAAAGTTTTAGTTAATATGAATGCTTTTGAAAAGAAATTATTAAATATTATCAAAAATTGGAATATAATTTTACAAATAGCATTATTTCTTTTCCTCTTAAGGAAAACATGTATTTAATCAAACTCTTTATTGAATAGATACTCAAAGTCCTATGAGCAAAGCTGCAAAGCTTACGAGTTCATTGCAAAAAGTCGTCTGAGTAATTTTCTCATTACAAAAAGTGGTTTACATACAGCGCAGAATTAGAAGAAAAAAGAAACTTATAAGTTATACTCCCTCCTTCCCTGCGTATAAAGCTTTTTTGGGGAATTTCACGTCCATTAAGAAATTAAAGTGGAATAATTTAGTTAATTGTATTGGAAATGTGAACTTTTGATATGTAATTTCAAAATTACTCCTATTAATGTTATTGGAAATCTAAAAAGTATTAAATAAATAGGGGTATTTGTGAAAAAAAGTAATTAATGATTATTGAAAATTGGTTTAAACCTTATAAATAAGGACAAAATAAAAATATCAAGAATGTTTTATATTTAGGGAGGAAGGTAGTAACTTATAAGTGAAGGGAAAGGGTTTGGAATGTAGATGCGTGAATGAAGGTAGTGGGACTGAGTGTATTATTATTCCTATTTAGCACACATGACGAGGGGAATGTTTATGGGTCCCCAACGAGCAAAGAAAAAAAAAGTAGGGTAAGATCCTTGTCACACTCCCTTTTCTTGCATAATCATCTTTGCCTTTTTCTAATATGTATCCTGTGTTAAGAAATTAATTTTTATAGAAAATTTTAAAATATCATATTTTAAGATACAGTATTAGATAAAATATTTAGTTTTGTTAAGGATATTTAATATTTGCCCAAAAGCACATATTAAAAAATTTAACATATTTATAGGACATATATTATCGATCTTTACATAAGATAAATTTTCATTTAAAAAAGCAAGAAGTACTTTTTCTTTTTTAGATGTATTGTTGTTTAAGATTAATGTATAAAGATTGAAAAATTATTAATTGAAGTAAAATTTTATTGTCTTGTGATTAAAATATACCGTCATTCACGATGATGTGATACTTAAGATAGAAAAGCAAAAGTAAAATTAATAAATGAGGATTTAATTAAAAAATATTTTGAAACAAAATAAAAGATTAAACAATAATACATATAAAACAAGGAAGGTGTAGGATATACTTCAAGCCAAAAAAATGCAAAAAAAGTATCGATACAAAGCAAAGCACCAAATATTATCTATTTAACTTTAACATTATTGTCTCACTTTAGTTATGCATAAAACATACTCTCTTCGTCTCCGAATATAAAATTCTTTCAAGACTTTTATTTTGTCTCTTTATATGATAAAATCATAAAAATCTATACCAATTTTTAATGATAATTAATTATATATTTTTACAAACATCTTTATTTACTTAACACATTTTAGATTTCTAATCATATTTATATGGGTAATTTTGAAAAAAACATATCCAAAGTTCACATTTTCAATACTACTATCAACTAAATTAAATTAACTAACTTTTTTAATGAACGTAAAATCTACCAAAATAGTCTTGTATTCAAGAACAAAGGAATTAATTTTTTTTATATATATTTAGAAGTAATTTCTTTTTTGAACAATGAAGTTTGACAAAGGAAGAAAATGTGGCACATAACGTAGGCCCTATCCAGACAATGGACATAGTTTAGGCCTTAAGGGCAAAAATAAATAACTGAAGTACTAATTTAGTTCCCGATGTTTTTTCATTGTACCAATTTAGTCCCTAAAAAACATATTTAGTCCCTCAAAATTTTTCAAACGTACCAATTTGGTCCTTCAAAGTTTCGGATGTACCCAACTACCCATTTGGTCACTCAAGATTTCAGATATACCAATTTGGTCCTTAAAATATGAGGGACCAAGTTGGTATAGAAGAAAATCTTAATGGATTAAGCTGGTATGGAAAAAATATTGAGCGACAAAATTGGTACATTTGAAAATTATGAGGGACTAAATGTGTAATTATTATAAATTTTCAATGACTAAATTGGTACAGTGAAAAAACATCATAGATTAAGTTAATACTCACTCAAAATAAATTTTCAGAGCATTTAATTAATAAAAAATAAATCAATAAAAATGCATAGTGTGTTTATATCTAATCTCAAAAATAGCAATGACCACGATAATATAATCAATAATAAAATTAATTATGAAACAAAATAAACATAATAAAATGTTATTAAGTATAGGTAGTAAAAAAATTAGGACCTTTTCATGTCAAATAAATAAAGAAAAATTAGTTAGTTTATCTAGTTATAGATTAATTGGGCAAATAAAAAAGACAAATTAAAATATTATGGTGAGATCCAACAAGTGTCAAGAGGCAAAATACAACTATACAATTATTTTTTTCCCTTAAAAAGTAAGGATATTATTAATGAGATTAATGACTGTGCATTGACGGTGTAATTTTTTTTACACTGTCAGTTTATCATCCACCATTAATTTATATTATTTTTATTTTTGAAAATCAACAATCATAAACACATAAACGGTAGATGATGCACTTATGACGTAAAAATTATTTACACTGTTGGTACAACATCTATTTTCTCATTTAAAAATAGAGTTTAATACAATGCTGGTGCATCATCCGTCATCAATATGCATTACTTTTACTTATAAGTCAATCATAACTAATCAATCAACTATGAATAATATGTTAACAGATATCAATACATACATACGTTATTTTCTCTTAAAAATAAAACTATGAACCCCTAAATTTTTTTTGGAGGGACCACTACTCTCGGCGCCGGGCGATAGATGTTATTGAATGATCCTTTTTCTTGTATAATCATATTGGTTAGCGTTAATGGTGGGCTGGTGGCAATGTTTGAGAGAGTGGTAATGACTCCATCCTCACTCTATCTCAATTTAAACACTTTGAGATAATTAGTTTTTTTACCTCAGATAATTAGTTAATCCTTTTTTTTAAAGACCCCATTGACCTTACTAAAAACCAAATTACCTAAAATACTCCTCTTTCTTCATGCATGCAGCCTTTTATTTTCTTCTTCTTTCTTTTCTTCTTCATGTTCCTCCTCCACTCTTCATCAACACAAATCCACCTTTCTCTTCCACTTCATCAACCCAAAGCAACCTTTATCCACTCTTCTTCAACAAAGGTTCGTCTTCTCATGCAAGTCTTCATCAGCAAGCAAATGCAAAAAATATATAAAATTAGTAGTATATATATAATGCAAATAAAAAACCAAATTTAACACACTCGCTGCACCCAAAGTGAGAGTACAAAAATTTAATTTTTGTACCCTCGCTGAGGAGCGAGGGTATTAAATATCCCTCCCCTTTTGTCATTGTTGAGGGTTAGCACGCTTGGGGTTCAACGAGGATGTTAAATTTCTGGAATTTTAACACCCTCGTCGATGGTGCAGCGAGAATACAAAAGTTAAATTTTTGTACTCTCGCTGCACCCTAAGCGAGGATGCTAAATTTCTGGAATTTTAACACCCTCTGCAGCGAGGGTACGACAATTAAATTTTTCTACTCTCGCTATATACCCTCAGCGAGGATGATAAATTTCTGGAATTTTAACACATTCGCTGAGTCCTAAGCGTGCTAACCCTCAACAATGACAAAAGGGGAGGAATACGGTTGGAATAAGAGGGGGGCGTTTTAAGATTATAGAAAGTTAATAAGGTTATTATATGATTTTTCACATGAATAAGGGGTAAAAAACGTAACACCGAAAAACTTTTACCCATTACCTCACGAGTTCGATGCTACAGGAGTTAGAGAAAAGTTTTTATTAGGAGAAGATCGTTGATCTTCACATTAGAAATGAAATTACACTCTAATTATTGGTACGACGCATTCGAGATATACATAGAAAGCTCCACGACACAGTTTGATAAAATATTCTATAAAAAACAACTTTTAATTATAAAAGTGATCTTTATTATCTTTGATAGATGATATATTGATTTTCCATAATAATAACTTTTTAATTCTAAATTTTTTCTGTTGTCCATCCGATTATCTAAGTATTACCTAGGTACATCCGGATTCAACCCGGGTTGCGTGCCTGATTATGGCATGTGAGTTTTTCAACATGAATTTTCTGCATCCACAAGAAATTGAACCTAAAATCTTGCTTAAGCGAAACCGAGTCGCTTACCACTCATCTCAAATCTATGTTGGTTAATTCTAAACTAATTAATGTCAATGAATACATAAGTGAAAGAGAAACCATTTTATAAAATGTCGAATTGAAATATCAGAAATATCTCCATCATCATACACCTTAGGGCACCCTAGGGGGGACACCCCTACTTCTTATATCTCATGATGATATGAATGTGGTGGATAAAAAAAATATTATTTAATGTACTAAAAATATAAAATATGGTTTAAGCGTTAATTTTTTTTATAAGGATATTTTTTATTGACAATTATAAAAATTATCCATGTAAATTTTATCTTTATAAAAAAATTCTATATAGAATCAAATACATGATATTATTTTATAAAAATATATTTATTTAACAATTATCCTAGAACTTATAGATTAGTTTATTTAGGTGTTGAATTTTAAGAGTACATAATAGCATGAAATATTCAAAAATCATTTCCGTAAACTATGCTACTTATTATGGAAGCCAGTAGGTGAGCTTTTTTGGTTGATGCAGCTTTACAATTATAATAATGGCTATATATAAAATTAATGAACAATATTTATCTTCTAGACTTTTTAATGCAATGTCACGTGAAGAGATCAGAAGTCTCACCTGGCTTTTATTCTCTTCTACCTTCATGGTGACCTGCTTTTAATGAACAATATATGAATCTTGCTGCTACTGACACCCCAAAACCTGAATGTGTTTAAACAGCACAGCAATGCACGGAAAGATAGAAAAAGATTTGCTTCCGTGCTTAAATTATAAGCAACAAAAAAACATATTTCTCTTGATTTAAAATATAACCAAAATTAGCTAACTTTATTAAATTTTATTTCATTCCCAATATCATTTTTCTAAGATATTTCTAGAAAATTGTTATATTATTTAATTTTTGTTTCATTCCCAATACTACTTTCTTAAAATACCTAGAATCATCAATGCACATTACTTTGTGTCTTGATAATCTAAAAAAAAAACATTTTTCAATGGTTATTTATTACATTTAGTTTCTTAACAAGTGCACCAAGAGTACTTGTTAGCATTTGCCTTTTTATAAATTTGAGAAAATTAAATACATTGAACTAACATTCTTAATAAGCGTAAAAGTAATTAAATTTGCTTATAATTCGAGCAGCGGAGAGAGTACAAGCAAGGACCATAAAACAAGGAAAAGCATCACATAGATATTCACAGCCAAAGATTTTAAATCTATTGCAATCATAACATTGTACCAACTTATATATATATAAATATAAAAATAATAATATATATTCCTGTTCTTGTACATTATACATTTTTCAAATTGGGTGACGACAAGACAATCATCAAATATATAGTTGTTGGTTGCCCTGCTTTCTCCAAAGAAGAAATTTCATGAAATTAAATATAAAAAAGAGGGCAATATACTTAATCTACACCAACACCTTTCTAGACTACAATTGTTAACCCAAAAAAATTGGGGCTAAATAATTTTGAACTCTTCTATCCTTAAACATAATAAAATATAATGTAGCCCTTTGTTTTCTGAGTACTTGAAGCCTGCTTAAATAAGCCTCATATCAAGATCCCATGCACCTTGGTCATGAAGAGAAGAGGAGCTACATACATCATACATAAGAAAGATCCCCATGTGTTGATGGATCCTATCCATTGTTAGCTAATTATGAAGAAATCCAAAGGAACTCATTACAACCCAAATCAAAGTTGAAAAGAAAAGTAATAAAAATATTTTATGACATACTTTAATTAATTACCATCATTGTTTTAAATAAAGATCTGCAACCACGAATTGCTATTGCATAATTGCACTTGCCGTCACTATTTTTCACAATTGTGATTCAAATAAACATAATCACGATTGCGGCCGCAATTTAAAACACTAATCACCATGATCCTCCCTCTCCTAACATTCCGGTCCAATACCCACCATTTGAATCACCATGTTGTTGCTCCTCATTATTATTATTTTTGTGATCCATGTTGGTGCTAGCAACCTGTTTCAAATCCTCAAATGGGAACAAAAGCCTACCACTATTCTCTTGAAGACTACTACTACTACCATGAAGCAGGTTTCCTCCAATCATCCCATCCAAAGAGAAACTCAAAGTTGGCTTAATAAAATCTTGAAAAGGATACCCACAAGTAGTGTAAACTGAATTTGGATCTCCACCAGCAGCAACTGGAACATGCACAGGCATGAAAGAACTCATCAAACCCCTTGAACCTGAAGTAGTAGTGATTCCAGTAAGAAGCTCCAATGCTGAAAGGTGATGAGAAGTGGAAGCTGCAGTAGTATTAGTAGCACTAGTAGTAGTAATAGTAGAGGAAATTGAAGGAGATAAGGTACTCTTGTTATTTTGTTGAACCAATAATTCAGGCATAATGTTTCTATCAAAAGTCAAGTTTAGATCCCTGGCATCATGAACCTTAGGGTTTTGTATTGAGACCAGATCTGGAACCTTCTTATTGGGGGGAGGTAGTGGTGGTGGAGAGGAACAAGAAGTAGTAGAAGAATTATTATTAGAATTAGAAGAAGATCTCTTATTGCTCTTCCTTGATCCACCACCTACAGGGATGTTTCTGAGGGTCCCACCTTCAGTCCAGTACCTTCTACAAGTCTTGCAGAAGTACCTTGGTTGTGTGAGGCTGTAGTTGTTGTAGTAACAAAATTTGGTGTTTGTTGAATGACACCTTGGACAGTTTAGGGCTTGTTCTTTTTGTGGCCTTGGCTTCCTCTCAAGTGTTGTTGCTGCTGCAGGCTGCTTTGTCACCACTATGTCTTCTATTGGCTTCAGCACCATCTCCTAATTATCAATAATAATTCAAATAAAAAATTGTGAATAAATTGAATATCATGTCATGCATAATTATTAAGGGAATTATCAAAACAAAGCACCCCATATATATATATGGTCCTTCAATACAATTTTGTTTACCCAAAAGAAATTAGTTAAACCCCTTATATTCCTAAATAAAAAAAAAAGTAATTTTTTTTTTGTATGTTCATAATCAAAACAAATGTTAACTCCAAAAGAAACAATACACATAGCAATCAGGTTAATTACTACTTTACACTTTTCAAGAGAAAGAGGAGGGTGTGAATCATGTAGTAGTATATATAATAATTATGGGTTTTTTTTTTGGAAAAACAAAAAAATACAAAAAGAGATGCTGAGTATAAAGCAAAGGAGTAGCTAAGCCTGTTGAATTTCTTCATGGCAAAAGCAAATGAAAGAGTCATCAGAAAGTTAAAATAAAGTAACATATGTTAAAAGAAATTAAAATTGATATGTGAATAATCCAATTGATAAAGAGGTGCTTAGTTTTTAACTTGCACCACCTAACTTGAATTTTAACTTTTCTAAAAGAAAAAGGAAGAAAAAGAAAGAATCAAAAGGAAGCAAATTAAAGTAAGATGTGGTTATGAAATCAAATAAAGAAGCTAAGTATATATAGCTAGCATGGATTTTTTTTTTTTTTTTTAATTACCTGAGGCCACTGAGCTGTATCCATGGAGGAGGGATGAAGATGATGAAGAAGATTAAAGGATGGATGAAGTTGAAGAAGGAAAAGCACGATGTAGCTGTAGCTGAAGTTGAAAGAGAGAGTGAAAGAGAGAGAGAAATACTATGATGTTAGTTAGTAGCTTTTGTTCTTTTTGGTTCCTTGAAACCCGTCCCGTTGCAGGAGTTGGAAAAGGAATGTTTTTGAGATGCTTTTGTGAGTGTGGGACGGTGCTATTATTATGAATGGAGGGATCAACTTTACCAACTTTATCATTTTAATAGATGCAGAGAGAAGAGGAGAGAATAGAAGAGATGATGGGCGATCGAGTTAATTAATTAATCACTTTTATGTTTCATCATAATTATTATTATTTTTTTAATTAAGTATCAAGGGTATTTTTTTTACTATCTCAAATTTTACTATATAAATACTATATATATATATTTTAAGATTATCGAAATAAATTTTAAATTTATCAATAATTTTTTCATATACGTGATCCTTCCATTTTGCGATATTTGTTTTATAAAGTTGTAACACATAGATTAAGAATTGTAATTAATATATATGTCAATATTAAATATTTTGTATTTTTTCTTGTGTTTTGTTATTTACTATTTTTTTATAATTAATTCTCCACTTATCATTTCACTATAATAATTATGGATGAAACTATAAAAATCATAATTAATGTTATATTTAGGTTTAATTACGTTTCAATTCCTTGAATTTTATTTGTCATAGGTCCTTATTTTCTTTTTTTTCAATGTCTGACTTCCTAAAGCTATTTTTGGGTTTGCCATATATCCCTACCATAATTTCTAGCCATATTTTGCTAACATATCATATTGGAATTTTAATCAAACACAAGATATTAGCTATATGGTGCCATATGGGCGAAGATTTAAAAAATAAATAAAAAAACTAAAAAAAAATCATATTTTTATATTTTTAGTTTAAAAAAAAGGATTGAAGTTAGAAGTCGTCTTCGCCCACGTGACACTTCGTGACTAACCTCTTGCGTCTAACTCGGATTTCAGTGAGACACATCAGCAAAATTTGGCTGAAATCGAAAGTAAGGACGATATATGACAAACCATAGGTAATTTTAGGGAACCATACATGGAAAAAAAAAAGAACGAGGGCATGTGATAAAATGATCCCAAAATTCAAAAACTCGAGACATATTTAAGCCTTATAATTATTCTATAAAAAAAATTACATTGTGAAAGAGAAACTTTTTTATCCAAAAACTAATTTTGTGAAATGGAAGGAGTACAAAATAGAAATCAAACACATAAATCGTTAAAAAAAAAAATAGTAATCAGCCAATTCTATTAGATTTTGTTATTATAGTGTAAAATATATTAGTATTATACTAGTGGCATATGTACGGTAAGAATATTTTATTCCGAGAAGCGATCGATCAGTGGCTACGGGAATATATGTCTACGGTCTACAAATTTATATCAAACCAATTTGCTACCGACAAGGCTTCTCAGTTGTGATGTATGTTTTAATAAATAAATAAACAACTAAAATATTTAGAGACAACATCTGTTTATTTCACATTTTGTATTTTTTTTTCATATATCAAGTGTGCAAACTGAAATGTGATTCTGAAAAATAAATGTTATCTGAAAAATAAATGTGCAAACTTCAAAAAGGTGCTTATATATAGTACCGAATCGGAGGAAGTATCTGTAACCAATTTTTATGTTTTAACCCAAGAAATAACACAAAAATGTAAAATACAAAGACAAAATACATTCTGGCTAAAACAAATCATTTTGATATGACCACAACTCGGCAGAATATTGCTCCATCCTCCTCGTATCTTCTTTTTCTTTCTTTTTGTCCAATTTCGACTTCGCTTAAGACGCCACCAAATTAGGCTAATAACATTCAATTTTGACTTTTAGTAAGCTTTCATTTATTCATTAGTTATAAAGTGTTATAAAGTGTTAACTGTGACTTGTGAGAAATATTTGGTTCAAATTGTAATGAGTGTGTTTTTCCCCATCTTTTGAAAAAGAAAAGAAAAAAATGTTTATAGAAAAAAATCAGTTTCTCATTATTTAGTTAAAAAAAATAAATTAAAGGAGTTAAGCAAAATACGTAAAGTGATACCCCATTTATTTTATTATCTTGGTAAAAATTTAAATAGTAAAAAAAAAAAGAATAAATGTCGAGCATTAATAATTTCAAATATATACTATATATATTGATATTATTGTTTTCTTTTACCAATGGATCAAATATTTACTTTCTAGTAATTGAGTTTCTGGAAACATAAAAGTAATTGAGTTTGTTTTTATCCTTAACTACTCAATAATCATAAATATATATTATATTTTTTTACTTATTATTATTTCTACTTTAATTTAAAACAAAGATTTTGAAGCGACATGAGTTGGGTGGTAAGCGGCTCGGTCTCGATTAAGCAAAGTCTCGAGTTCGATTCCTTGTGAATGCAAAAAATTTATGTTGTGAGACTCACCTGCCATGGCTGTAACACCCCAAAAATTTATCCCCGATTATAAAAAATAATTATATGTAATTACGTTAATTATTATAAAAATTATAATGTGATTATAATATAATTATGATGCTTAGTATATAATTATGTTTTAAAAATAAATTAAGAAAATTATTTTATTAAGGTAAATATTTATTTTTGTGGAAATAAAAGAAGTATTTAATAAGTATTTGATAAGAGAAAAGAAAATAGAATAAAATATAATATTTTAAGATTTTTGTGTCTCACTAACCGGTTAGTGACACGAGTAACTGGTTAGTGCTCTCAGACACCCAGAACTGAGATTGTTCTGGACACGAATTGGAAAGGGAAACACGTTTTTGGCTTAAAGATCAGCCACCTTAGCCTGAAAACACGTCTTGTCTCTGCCAGGAACGAGTGGTGGTGGGTGTTGGTGACTTAACCCATTCTAAAGCCACACAAATCATTCCTAACATCTCATAAAACAAGTTCAGACTTCATTGTTATGGTGTGGTTGTGTTTGAGTTCGTTTTCTTCCTCTGAAGCACCAACACACATAAACTCTATATCAAAACAAAGCTCTCTGAACCTTCTTGAATTAGAAACAAACCCCACTTGATTTGATAAACCGTAGAGAAAGTTATAAGCTCTGCAATTTGACTCTGTTGATGCTGGAAAACAGAGCATAAATCAGTCTCTGGAGCTCTCTTTGTTGAATTCGTGTGGTAAGCTCAAGCTCTCTTTGGAACCCAAACTTGTTTCAATCTTGAGTTAGTATATCCTAGTTTTGATTCTAATCCTTTCTCACACGTTTATTTCACTTATTCTTGTTGAAAATCTCTGATCTATACCCCCTGTTAAAACTGAAAACAGAGTTGCAGCTGAGGTGGGTTTTGCCTCAAAAATCGTGTTGAACCTTTTCCTTTGCTTTCCAATCAGTCTCAAAAGCTTCAATAGGTAAGGGAGAAGATATTCATTTGCTAGAATGATTATTAAATGGCTTGGAATGTAAAAGAGCTTTACAAGCTCTAGGGCAATAGGTTTTGAATTGGGACTTTGGCTTGGAGGCCAAAATAGGACATAAAACTCATTCAAGCATATCATATTAACTGAACATGAGCTAAAGGAACGATAAATTTGACTTGAGAAGCTCTGAAATTGATTTTGACATGTTAAGTGCTAAATATGTGATTTTATGCATACTTGAAAAGTTATATATGAATCTCATGAAATTGATGTGTATAATTGATTTGAACATGTTTAAATATGTCCATATAAGTTCTGTGAATGATTGATAAGGATTGAAAATGAAAGGTTTTTGAGTTTGTGTTAAAAAGTTACATTTCTGGACTGATGCTGCAGTGACTAACCGGTTACTACAACTACTAACCGGTTAGTTACTGTAAAATTGGAAAAGAGGGAAATTTGAATATGACTAACTGGTTACATGACTTTCTAACCGGTTAAACACTGTACAGTGTAACACCTACAATTAATTACCCTTAGTAAAATATCGAGTTTAAAATTTTTTTTTTAACTTATAAAAATCTTCCGTCAAACGGACGGAGTTTCGTTTATTTTTCTGACTTTCCCAAAATTCTGGTTTTTCCTGTAACCTGATAAACATCAACATATTCAAATTCATCAGAGGCCGGCAGGGCCCAAAATATTGTTTAGTCCACTTATTACATTATTTCCATGAACATACAAACATTTTCTCAAACTCTTAGTTTCTCAAAATACAAAGTAAATGAAATACAATAAAACTTCCCAAAATAACCCATGACCAATAGGTGGTCGCTAAATACTATACACACTCCACGTGGTGGAATGTAGTCCTGCTCGGCGAGACACGTGTATGCTTCTTCGGTACCTGTAAAAATATAGCAAGAAGGGTAGCATTACACAGTACTAAGGAAAATAGCTTCTAAGAAGCATAGCTGACAAACTAGGCCCTATTACAATAGAAATTATCTGATTAACCTAATATTCCTTTTCAGGTAATTACGCACAAGCTCATTTTCGATAAAATAAGTCCTATGTCCATACTACCTTCCTAGTATTTCTACTTTCAACCTTAAATTACTTTTCAATTCCGGTTACATTAACATTTCCATATTCAAAATTCCAAACTCATAAAATGACCAACTCACATACATATATCATTATTTTCATAAACCTTTTTATTCTCTTCTCTTTCATTCTCGGGTATAATTCATATTGCGCCCGAGTATAATTCATATTCATTCTCCCCTGGTCACGACCTACTGCGTCCGCACTAATATGCTGGTCACGACTTACTGCGTCCGAGTATATTTCATTTCATTCTGTCCCTGGTCACGACCTACTGCGTCTGCACTCCTGTGCACTCACGTCTGCCTACTGCGTCTGCACCACTGTGCACTCACGTCTTACTGCGCCCGGGTATATTTCATTTCATTCTGCCCCTGGTCACGGCCTACTGCGTCTGCACCCCTGTGCACTCACGTCTTACTGCGCCCGGGTATATTTCATTTCATTCTGTCCCTGGTCGCGGCCTACTGCGTCTGCACCCCTGTGCACTCACGTCTTACTGCGCCCGGGTATATTTCATTTCATTCTGTCCCTGGTCGCGGCCTACTGCATCTGCACCCCTGTGCACTCACGTCTTACTGCACCCGGGTATATTTCATATTCATTCTGTCCCTGGTCACGACCTACTGCGTCCGCACTCGCGTGACGTCTTACTGCGTCCGGGTATGTTACTTTTTCATGGTTTTAACATCATCACCTCTCATGAATATTCGAGCACAACATCATTTCAATATCACATATTATCATACAACTGTTATTTTCACATTTACACTTAACTAATTAAATCAATCACAACATTCATCAAGTTCCTAGTCACTCAATCACCATTCTCTAACTTATGATTCATTTAATAATAAACATCACTTTCCTTTTATCAAGCCACTTGTCCTTAATTCATTCATTAATTACTTGTTCGTAATTTTCCATCCTTCCCACCTTACTTAGCCCTTTCTATAAGACTTGTCTACGTTAACACTTAGTCCCCTATTTGCTTCACGAGTCACGAAACCAAACACGACATGAACATCCATCAATAACAAGTAACAATCAACGGATAATAAACCAAACAGTCGACATACTCAGGTATGTCTCAGAGCATTATAAATTAAGTCAACTCCCTAGGGTTCTTCACTTCCTACTTTAAATTAATAAAAGAGAACTTAACATAAAACATTTAATTAATATGAAATTAACCATTAACATACTAATTACCCCTAAGGTTCATTTCATGCACTTTAATTATCCTATGGTTTATTCTCTTAATCAATTATCTACCCCTAGTCGTCATTACAACAACCTAGAATCTATAACCTTAGGAAAGGTAACACAAACCCCTCTTACCTCAACCGACGAATCCAAAGAGAAAACCTTGACCCGTGGCTCCACACTTCGCACCGATTAATGCCGAAGTTTGCCGACGAGGCGGGGCGGTGATCCTAGAAGCATTTTTAGTGACCGAGAGCAAGACCGAGTCGATTTCGGTCGGTGCCGGTGAATGTCGGTATATCGGTGGCCCGTGGCGGTTAATTTCCTTCCACCCCAGTGATGCCGAAGCCGCCGAGAGGAGAGAGGGAGGAGGGCTCGATGAGGCTCCTTGCTTGCTTAAACTCCATGGAATCAAGAAGGGGAAAGGATTGAAGCTTGATGCTTCCATGGAGAGGGAGATGCATCGATGGTGGAAGAAGGAGGGAAAGGAGGTCACGGCATTTTCATGCCTTGGAGCTATGGCTATGGAGTTTCCTTCATGAATTAGGGAAGAGGAAATGGTGATGGTTGGTCCAAAAGTGAGAGAAAGAGACGTGGTTGGAGATGGTTGAGGGAGACACGGGTGGAGTTGGGGAAGAAAGGAAGTTGGTGCTTGGTGCCCACACAATCAACCAAGATAGGAAGGAAAAGTGGTGTTGGATAAAGGGGTTGGCTTCATGAACTAAGGGAGAAGGAGAAGTGATGATGGTTCTTGGTCCATGGGTGAGGGAGGGAGACACGGTGGGAATTGAGAAGAGAAGGAGGATGTGTGTTTTGGTGCCATAAGGAAGAATAAAACATGAAAGAATTGAATGGGTGTTGGCTTCCCAACCAAGCCACGGTTTTTGTGGCTCACATGGTGCCACGCACCAGTTTTTCCGCATCAGATGCAGCCCCGCGCGCCTGGGCGCGGGTCATGGCGCGCCTGGGCGCGTTTCTACCTGTCCTGCGCACCAACTGATGCCCCGATGCGCCTGGGCGTGCACTGGGGGATCCTGACTTCAAATCGTCATAACTTCTTCATTAACCGTTGGATCTTGCTCAAATTTTGAGGCAAGCTTCCTAAAATCCTAAACTTCACATCCAACGGTGGGAATTGGGTCTAGAGCTATGTATATTTTATTCCTAATTTTCTCTTTTCGGTTGATTTCTAACATCTAAAACGCCGATTTAACCCCCGATTTCGCTTAGATAATTTTGCCCGTTGCTACAAATGCCTCCTATACAACCCCTAGAACTTATAATTACTAGTCACCTTGCACCCAAAATTCTTTAAGTAATTAATCTACCCATTCCCATCACTTAAAACCTATTAATTCATTAATTAGGCTTGGAATTAATTTAGGGATGTTACAATTCTCCCCCACTTATTAGAATTTCGTCCCCGAAATTCCGTTCAATTCCTTCAAATGGAGAACCATCCCAACAAAGGGTTTTCTAAACTATGATGCACACTGCATTAGATTCTACTCCACCACTTTGAATCGGCATACTACCTTGCTTAAGTACGCCACCGGACTTATGCATCCAATGAGGAATACAAATCGTGGTTTAGTTTGGTTCGACTAGAAGCAAAATGCTCTAAGGTTTTTGAGGTTTACTCCGATGTCGGTCAAACATTGCAAAAGTTCTAATAAAAAGACTTTTAATAAACCACAGGTTTCTAGAATCAAGAGCAACTTCTCCAATAGATTGGAGATAGCTTCTAAGGTCAACTGGGTTTTTCCCAGACACTTTACTTTAAACGTCTGGGAAGGGTGCTAATCAAATTGGTTCTTACATTCTAGGCTTGGTTGGTCTTGTGCCATTTATAGTCCTCAGATGACATCAATAATTAATAAACATAAGATTAGGGGTATCAGTCTAATCTCATATCCATCAACGATAGGGTCATTATCAGATTTACAAATAGCACTATCACTCAATAACTGCCGCATTCAAATAAACCCGAAACTATTTCTATACTCGATCTAAACGGCAGCATTAATAGAGATCTAATCACAATCTACCTAGTGATCTACGACTTAGGCGCTATTCTTAAGTCCTAAGCAATCACACTCATTGACAAATAAGCAATTAGCACATACATAACAATCAAAATTCAAATATGCACACCAACATTTCATATCAGCGTGTAATTGCAAACACTAACTTGGCAACCTCTACTTGATTCTAATCTAATCCTGATCTACCTGAATCAGCCCTAGAACTCAGGTCTAAATCTTATGAACACATCTTAGGTAAGCTACACACATTTCAAATGCAATCCAAGAAGAGTTTGAAAATTTGCATGGTTTCCCATGATTTGTTCACACATTCAAGTTATGCATGCCAAGATAAAACTTCGATAAAATCAATCACTTTGTATGGTTCCAAAATTCAATAAATAAAATCCCATACATCCAAAATATGTGTATCTTTATGTAAATCAGAATAGCGTTCGGGAAATTCGTTTGTGCATTTATGCATTAATAAAAATCAAAAGGATATGCCGTAAAGCATGTATGCGTTCACCGATGTTTAGAAATTTTTCTTGTCATATAAGGAATGAATTTATATATGCATAAGTCAAGGTAGCACATCAACAATTATTGATGTGATGGTGTGTCGATGGAGTCGTTATTTTTGAAAATCGAATTCCTTCCTTGATGGAAAATATATTGATTTGTTTTACGTAAAATTCTTAGGAAAAGATTAAATCAGGAAAAATTTATTTCACACTTTAAAACTTTGATATGTTCATGCCAATTAACTCTGATGAAGTTTCCAAAAAAAAAATTTTATAAAGCAAAGCATATCTTTTGTAAATGATTTTCTCCATCTAATTTCGGGAGATTTAGGTGAAGGATTATAACCTTTCTCAAGATTAGAAAACTCAATGAGAATGGGAGTATGTGGTTTACTAGAAAATTTATTTCAATGCATTCTCAAACAATCAAAATAGTCACATTCCCTTCGACTTTGAGTTTGACAACTAAGCTCCATTCCGAATTGAGTAAAGTCACATAGAAGGGTTCCTATTTAATCAGCAGGGGGAATCGATTAAAAGAATAAATTAGTTCACCGCTTGATTACTTAGGAATCCTTAGTTTATTAATCAACTTTTCAAAATTTCGTGATACGACTTAGCACTCAATTTAGAATGATTTTCGATCTTGTTAAAACGGTGATATTCATTTTTGAATTCAGTTCCAAAACATGAAAGTTCATTGGGGTTACTATCACACTTGAAAATCGAACGGTTCCGGGTTTTGAAATGATTATGCTTGGGAACCAAGCGATTTGTTGATAGCAACACCATTCCATGAAGAAGTTTGCGAAAGGTTTTATGCCCAAAACAGTTTTCATCATGCACATGTTCAGACAATAACAATTATCATTAAAATGCACCATTCATCATGTAGACAAACACAAGACAATACATAGCATCACATTCATTCATTTCCAAACACATAATCTAGCTCTATTCAATCACTTTGGATTTTAAGCACCTAATGCCTAAACATAGGGCTATTACTATGTACTATCTTAGGGTTTCTTATATTCAATTCTAGATGTATAAATACTAGCAATCTATCATAGCTAACTAGGATTCTTAACTAGCTACTTCTCTTATCTTAAGACAAGACAATACTTCCTACACTTCCGTTGCGCAATCTCTGATTCAAAAATATTTACGCATACGGAAACCTATGACAAGACCTCTAATCCTCCTAAATTTGGAATCTCACTAAATTCCCAAATTACTCGCCGAAACTTAAGGACAGGATGATGATATCTCCCAATAGATGTACACTTGAGGTGATCAGGCTCAAATACACATCGTATCAGCGATAAGACAATTCTCATCTTACTTAAGTTTGAAACACATAGCCTATTAGTTTTAAAACTTTGAAATCTTGCTTTGTGTGTCACATTTAGAGTTGGTTTACTTGGCGCGAAACTAAAGATCACTTCCTCCCGGTGGGGTAGCAACCTTGTGCTCTTGCCCGTTGGGGTATTGCTTTCCTTAGCCTCGTCATTCATCCACTTCTAAATATGATTTTTCGTTCTCACAAGATTTCAAGTTTAGCATGGTAAACTGAACATGATTTGAGTGGACTTAGAAAAGATTTTCCAATGCTTACCATGCTTTTCGAACAAAATCGTCAGATGCTAATCGCGCTCCTCAAATCACTCAACAAACTTAAAAGAATCTAGAGTACTCACTACGCTAGACTCCGCAACTATGCCTATTATCATGCTACAATAACACCTGACTAGACCACAAAGCACTTTAACATCTATCTACAAGTTACTCGCTTGATGAGTAACTTTAGGAGTAGTAAGTTACTCCAATGGGCCGAGGAAAAACTGCTCTAATACCATAAATGTAACACCTACAATTAATTACCCTTAAATACCCTTAGTAAAATATCGAGTTTAAAATTTTCTTTTTAACTTATAAAAATCTTCCGTCAAACGGGCGGAGTTTCGTTTATTTTTCTGACTTTCCCAAAATTCTGGTTTTTCCTGTAACCTGATAAACATCAACATATTCAAATTCATCAGAGGCCGGCAGGGCCCAAAATATTGTTTAGTCCACTTATTACATTATTTCCATGAACATACAAACATTTTCTCAAACTCTTAGTTTCTCAAAATACAAAGTAAATGAAATACAATAAAACTTCCCAAAATAACCCATGACCAATAGGTGGTCGCTAAATACTATACACACTCCACGTGGTGGAATGTAGTCCTGCTCGGCGAGACACGTGTATGCTCCTTCGGTACCTATAAAAATATAGCAAGAAGGGTAGCATTACACAGTACTAAGGAAAATAGCTTCTAAGAAGCATAGCTGACAAACTAGGCCCTATTACAATAGAAATTATCTGATTAACCTAATATTCCTTTTCAGGTAATTAGGCACAAGCTCATTTTCGATAAAATAAGTCCTATGTCCATACTACCTTCCTAGCAATTCTACTTTCAACCTTAAATTACTTTTCAATTCCGGTTACATTAACATTACCATATTCCAAATTCCAAACTCATAAAATGACCAACTCACATACATATATCATTATTTTCATAAACCTTTTTATTCTCTTCTCTTTCATTCAATTCACAATTCTCAATCATTCTGTCCCTGGTCACGACTTACTGCGTCTGCACTCCTGTGCACTCACGTCTTACTGCGCCCGGGTATAATTCATATTCATTCTCCCCTGGTCACGACCTACTGCGTCCGCACTAATGTGCTGGTCACGACTTACTGCGTCCGGGTATGTTTCATTTCATTCTGTCCCTGGTCACGACCTACTGCGTCTGCACTCCTGTGCACTCACGTCTTACTGCGCCCGGGTATTATTTCATTTCATTCTGTCCCTGGTCGCGGCCTACTGCGTCTGCACCCATGTGCACTCACGTCTTACTGTGCCCGGGTATATTTCATTTCATTCTGTCCCTGGTCGCGGCCTACTGCGTCTGCACCCCTGTACACTCACGTCTTACTGCGCCCGGGTATATTTCATTTCATTCTGTCCCTGGTCGCGGCCTACTGCGGCTGCACCCCTGTGCACTCACGTCTTACTGCGTCCGGGTATATTTCATTTCATTCTGTCCCTGGTCGCGGCCTACTGCGTCTGCACCCCTGTGCACTCACGTCTTACTGCGCCCGGGTATATTTCATATTCATTCTGTCCCTGGTCACGATCTACTGCGTCCGCACTAGCGTGACGTCTTACTGCGTCCGGGTATGTTACTTTTTCATGGTTTTAACATCATCACCTCTCATGAATATTCGAGCACAACATCATTTCAATATCACATATTATCATACAACTGTTATTATCACATTTACACTTAACTAATTAAATCAATCACAACATCCATCAAGTTCCTAGTCACTCAATCACCATTCTCTAACTTATGATTCATTTAATAATAAACATCACTTTCTTTTTATCAAGCCACTTGTCCTTAATTCATTCATTAATTACTTGTTCGTAATTTTCCATCCTTCCCACCTTACTTAGCCCTTTCTATAAGACTTGTCTACGTTAACACTTAGTCCCCTATTTGCTTCACGAGTCACGAAACCAAACACGACATGAACATCCATCAATAACAAGTAACAATCAACGGATAATAAACCAAACAGTCGACATACTCAGGTATGTCTCAGAGCATTATAAATTAAGTCAACTCCCTAGGGTTCTTCACTTCCTACTTTAAATTAATAAAAGAGAACTTAACATAAAACATTTAATTAATATGAAATTAACCATTAACATACTAATTACCCCTAAGGTTCATTTCATTCACTTTAATTATCCTATGGTTTATTCTCTTAATCAATTATCTACCCCTAGTCGTCATTACAACAACCTAGAATCTATAACCTTAGGAAAGGTAACACAAACCCCTCTTACCTCAACCGATGAATCCAAAGAGAAAACCTTGACCCGTGGCTCCACACTTCGCACCGATTAATGCCGAAGTTTGCCGACGAGGCGGGGCGGTGATCCTAGAAGCATTTTTAGTGACCGAGAGCAAGACCGAGTCGATTTCGGTCGGTGCCGGTGAATGTCGGTATATCGGTGGCCCGTGGCGGTTAATTTCCTTCCACCCCGGTGATGCCGAAGCCGCCGAGAGGAGAGAGGGAGGAGGGCTCAATGAGGCTCCTTGCTTGCTTAAACTCCATGGAATCAAGAAGGGGAAAGGATTGAAGCTTGATGCTTCCATGGAGAGGGAGATGCATCGATGGTGGAAGAAGGAGGGAAAGGAGGTCACACCATTTTCATGCCTTGGAGCTATGGCTATGGAGTTTCCTTCATGAATTAGGGAAGAGGAAATGGTGATGGTTGGTCCAAAAGTGAGAGAAAGAGACGTGGTTAGAGATGGTTGAGGGAGACACGGGTGGAGTTGGGGAAGAAAGGAAGTTGGTGCTTGGTGCCCACACAATCAACCAAGATAGGAAGGAAAGGTGGTGTTGGATAAAGGGGTTGGCTTCATGAACTAAGGGAGAAGGAGAAGTGATGATGGTTCTTGGTCCATGGGTGAGGGAGGGAGACACGGTGGGAATTGAGAAGAGAAGGAGGATGTGTGTTTTGGTGCCATAAGGAAGAATAAAACATGAAAGAATTGAATGGGTGTTGGCTTCCCAACCAAGCCACGGTTTTTGTGGCTCACATGGTGCCACGCACCAGTTTTTCCGCATCAGATGCAGCCCCGCGCGCCTGGGCGCGTTTCTACCTGTCTTGCGCACCAACTGATGCCCCGGTGCGCCTGGGGGATCCTGACTTCAAATCGTCATAACTTCTTCATTAACCGTTGGAGCTTGCTCAAATTTTGAGGCAAGCTTCCTAAAATCCTAAACTTCACATCCAACGGTGAGAATTGGGTCTAGAGCTATGGATATTTTATTCCTAATTTTCTCTTTTCGGTTGATTTCTAACATCTAAAACGCCGATTTAACCCCCGATTTCGCTTAGATAATTTTGCCCGTTGCTACGAATGCCTCCTATACAACCCCTAGAACTTATAATTACTAGTCACCTTGCACCCAAAATTCTTTAAGTAATTAATCTACCCATTCCCATCACTAAAAACCTATTAATTCATTAATTAGGCTTGGAATTAATTTAGGGATGTTACATACAGAACCTGAAAAATATATTTTTCTTTAATCCAACATTTTATTAATATTTGTAATTAATTCTTTTAAAATAAAAACTTTAATTTTTACTATTAAAAATAATATTTTGGTGTCACTTTCTTTTAACATCAATTCAATGCCAATTAAATAATTTGAATTCAATCCTAATAACTTGGTTGTGATTGAAATCATGCATGGTGTTAAGGAGTTAAGATAAGATAATAGGAAAAGACACATTCGATTTGATTAAATCGGTATGAGAATATGCGGAGATTAGGTTTATGACGGTGATACGTCAAATAACCGTGGGAATTAATTATAGGTAAAATAGTCCTATGATGAGTGGGTTCTGCAGACTCGACTCGGGATAATTTTACAATGACTATAATTTTATTCTATCGATCTCTCGGAGTATTTCGTGATTGCGGAGGACGGTCTTTAGTATAATTTACACATGGGTTGTAATTGTATACTTGGTGGAAAGACGTTTACTCCCAATTGCTTTTCCTATTTAGTATGATCATTGGTACGTTGTCGTCAAACGTACGTGGAGCGTTTGAGCGTTTTCGTTAAAACGTAAAATTTAATCGTTTGAACGTTTTCGATAAAACGTAAATTTAATTGTTGAGGACGTTATCGATAAACGTGAAATTGCCAAGTGCATAATATTTGAAAAATATCACAGAGGAGATTGCATCAAGTAATTGCATCGCATTGCATTGCACATGCATTAGAAACATACATTATTGCTTGATAATTATTATTTAGTAATTATTAATTGATTATTTGAGATTGCTTAATTGCCTATGTGATTTTAATTGCTACTTAACTAATTGTGTTTGTTTATTCCTAGTTCATTTAATTATTCATTTGTACGTGAATGACACTGTCTTACTCCCTTTGCCCTATTTGTTTATTAGGTGATGTCTCGATTTCTGGCGTGCCTGGAGATGCGTCCCGTGAGAGGGACATGAGAGTATGAGGAGCGTAGGGCCACGTTCGAGGGGGAGGTGGAACTGATCTTCCGCCACCCGAACCCCTTGGCGTATATGCGTCCTCGTCGGTTCTGCATACCTATGATATATGCCCAGCATATACCTCCTGCTTTTACTTATAGACATGGTACTCCACCGCCCCAGCCTGCACGTCGTCGTTCTCACTTCCGTTTTCGACCAGCTGCTCCCGCTCGCACTCCTCCTGAGAGAGCTGCACCGGAAGATCCTTCCAGTCTGGGTCCATCTCGAACTGTGAGATTTGCACCATCACCAGAACGTGTGCCTCCGGTGGTTCAGGTGGACTCTGAGGAGGAGGATCCCGAGGAGGGCGAGAGTGAGGCAGTTGGGGGCGACGCTGTACAGACTGGAGGGGAGAGTGACCAGGTCGTTCCATCGACTGGGAGCCAGTGGATGGTGGATGAGATGTGAGGTGATATGCTAGGTATATATCATTAGTATGTAGACTGACTGTTAGTATCTTTTGAGTTTAGTGGACTGCTCTGGGTTACACCTTATTGTAGAATCAAAGAGCTTTTGATGATGTCAAATAAATAAGCTCGACTCTTGATTACGGCCGAGCTTCATCCAAGTTTGCATTATCAGCTCCACTTCAAGACAGTAAGCTTGGAAGTTGTTTGACTCGTCACACGCTCGGAATGTTTAAAGAAGCCACAACATCAGAAAGATCAAATAAGCTCGGATTGTGCACGCGCCTTGTGCTAAGGCCAAAGCTTGGATCTGCTCTTCAAGTTCAAGTCTGATTGCCAAGCTCGAACAAAGCTCAGGCTCGGCAACACCAATCCAAGACCAAGCTCGAACAAAGCGCAAGCTCGGCAATCTCTGTTCACTCTTCAACAACACATCATCTTCAACCTTCAGACTCTGCTCAACTGTTCCGTACTTTTTATTACCGTTAAGTCTGGGTAGAAGGTCTAGGATTTTAACTCCAGCGCAGTAACAAGTTTGAAATTCAAATTGAGTTAAACTCAAAGGTTGTGAAAGGGTCACCATCATTGCTCTGCTGTCAAAATGTTTCCGTTGGAAACCCCATGCTTTTTCCGTACAGCTCTCTCTCTCTTTCTGGAGAACAGAGGAGATTATAAAAGGGGTGTTTTCAATGGTAACAAGATAGAGATTTTCTTGAACAATTTTCTTTGAACCTCTACTTTCATTCTCTTTCAAAACAGAGTAGAATCAACACCTCACAGAGAAGAAGAAGATCACTGAAATCTTTACAAGAACTTAGAGAGTTAAACTTTAAAATCCTTACTCTAAGTTCAACTCATTTCTTCTCTGTGATACCCCTTCACAAAATCGACTCACTCTTGAACTTCAATCTTTCAAAACTCATTCGAAGAGTGTTTCAATTTGGAGCCATCCTCTTTCATCATCTTCATTGTATTTGCTATTGTACGGAGCTGGTCTCTGATCGAGAAAGCTTCTTTGTTGAAAAGGTTCCAAAGAGGTTCTTTGGTCATCGATTTGTTGTGGGTAGTGTGTCACGAGTTTGGTACACTCGTTTGACTGGATAGGTTTAGAGGGGTAATCTCTTGTAAATCCTTTTGTAACCCAGAAAATCGATTTTTAGTAAAAGCTCTCTAAAAGGTTTTTAGAGAGGACTGGACTAGCTCTCAGGGTGAGAGTGAACCAGAATAAATATCTGGTGTTCATTTTTATTTTTTTACCGCTTATCCTTTGTTGTTCTTGGTTAAGTGTTTATCCGCTGATTTTCGAGCATCCACGCTTTTAATAGTCTTTCTCAAAGCTCGGATTTGAGTGTTGTTCTCAGAGCTCGGCTTTGTAGCAGCTCGGTTAACCGATTAACCATTCTGTTTATCTATTTGGTTAATCGATTAACCCTGTCTGCTCGGATATCGCTCGGCCTTTTTTTTAAAGACCGTGAACAACATTCAATCAAGTTTCAATAAATCGAAAAATTGTCATATTAGCTTCAATATCCTATTCACCCCCCCCCCCTCTCTACTCGATTGTTAGGCCTCTTGTTGGTTTCCAACAAGTGGTATCAGAGCTCGGTCGAAAGATCGAGTGTAAAAACTTTTTCGAAAAGATCCTTGAGGAAACCGAATGGCTACTAATAATCCCTTCGGAGGTGAAGGCTCTTCCATAAACAGACCACCACTATTCAATGGTGAGGGTTATGCATATTGGAAAGCTCGAATGAAAATTTTCATTGAAGCCATAGATATGGAAATTTGGAAATCTATTGAAAACGGACCATTTGTTCCTAAAAGAAAAATTAATGAAGAAGTTGTAGAAATCCCATGGGAAAGCTGGGATGATGATGATAAAAGGAAAGTATCTTTCGATTTGAAAGCCAAAAATATAATCACCTCAGCTTTGTCCTATGATGAATTTTTTAGAGTGTCAAGTTTCAAATCTAAAAAAGAAATGTGGGACATTCTTCAACTTACTCATGAAGGAACAAGTGAGGTCAGACGAGCAAGACTCAATACTCTGATGCATTAATATGAGTTATTCCGAATGCTGCCAAATGAAAATATAAAGGATTTGCAGAAGCGGTTTACTCATATTATAAACCATCTTAATGCTCTCGGCAAAACATTTCAGAATGCCAGGATAATTAACAAAGTGCTTAGATGTCTTAGCAGAGAATGGCAGCCAAAGGTCACTGCCATCATGGAAGCTAAGGACTTGGACACAATGAGCATAGCCACTTTGTTCGGCAAGCTGCAAGAGCATGAGATGGAGCTCGGCAGACTGACCATGCACGAAGAGTCTGATAAGAAGAAGAAAGGAATTTCCCTCAAAGCTGCTATAAAGGCAACCAAAGAATCCTCTGAGGATGAGTCCAGCTCGGACATGGACGAGGAAGACTTTGGTCTCATGGTCAGGAATTTCAGCAAATTTTTCAAAGGCAAAAAGAATTTCATAAACCAAGCAAGAGATACCAAAAACTCTCACCACAAAGGCTCAAGTTCAAAAGACCGAGTTAGATGCCATGAATGTGGTGAAGCGGGTCACATCAAAACATACTGTCCAAGATTGCAAAAGCAAGGTGGTGAAGAAATGAAGAAGAACAAGGACCACAAGAAGAAGAGAGCTTACATTGTATGGGATGCACCTAACAACGATGACAGCTCAAGCTCCAATTCAGCCGATGAAGAAGAGAAAGCAATTCTGTGCTTGATGGGAAGGGAAACTGTGTTCAGAAGCCCGAGCCAAACTAGTTCCGAGCAAGAATTGTGCTCGAACTGTGAAAAGGAAGTATCGAGCTCAGCACTCAAAATTGCTGAACAAGACCTTCCTGTATATGACTCCTGCTCGGAGTGTGAAGATGAGGAACCATGTTCAGTACTCAGATTTGCCGATCAAGGAGACTCATCGAGCTCGGCACTTGACTCAACAAAGCAAAGATCAAGTATCAAATGTTTAATGGGCAAACACAGCGAGGAAACCTCAGCTAGCCGAACAGTGTCCGAACATAAATACACTGAGGTAACCTCTACTTTTGTTTCTGACTCTGAATCTGAATTTAATGACACTAATGAATTGTATTCTGCTTATCTTGAAATGCAAACCGAATTCAAGAAGCTTGCTAAAAATTTTATTAAGATGAAACAAAATCTCTCAAACTATAAATAGGAAGTTCTTGAATTGGAAAAATCAATTGAAACATTGAAAAGCAGAAACAAGTCACTGGAAATCACTATCACTCAATTGAAAAATGAAAATCTTGACTGCTGCACTAAATATGAAAAAGAAATTTCTGAACTAAAACTTAAAAGTGCAACTGTCAACAAGAGTGATGGTTTGCTTGATAGGCTTTTAGCCGAACAAAGAAACTATTCGAATAAAACTGGGCTTGGCTACACTAAGACCAAGAAGAAAACAGTAAGGAAACTCGGCTATGCCTCAAATTTTAATAACTCGAAAAAGCCGAGTTGCTCCTACTGTGGTCTTCATGGTCATACACCAAATGAATGCAAAATCCGACATCATGGTGTAGCCAAGGGCCATTTTGTGTGGGTAGTTAAAAAGAGAGAACCAACTGCTAACCCCCAGGGACCCAAAACATTTTGGGTACCCGAATCAAAGAAGTAATATTTTTGTGATGCAGGTGTGCTTCCGAGCAAAGGAGAGCAGATGGTACCTTGATAGTGGCTGCTCGAAGCACATGACGGGGAACAAAAATTTATTCATTGAACTTTCACATTCAGATAAGGGCTACGTCACTTATGGGGATAACAACCGAGGTAAAATTTTGGGTGAAGGTAAAGTCAGTAATTCTGCCAACTTGGTTATCAATAATGTTTTACTTGTAAAAGGGCTAGAACACAATATTTTAAGCATTAGCCAACTTTGTGATATTGGTAACCATGTTGTTTTCACCTCTGCCCATTGCATTATTAAGAGTGACGAGGACAACTCTGTCAAATTTGTTGGAAAAAGGTATAACAATACTTATCTGGTTGATTTGAATGAAATCACCTCTTTGGTAACCACTTGCATGGTTAGCAAAGAAAGTGACTCATGGTTATGGCATAGAAGGACAGCTCATATAAATGTAAATCAGTTAAAGAAACTACAATCAAGAGACTTAGTGATTGGTTTACCAAAGCTAAATTTTAATATTGAGGGGGTTTGCTCTTCATGCAAGAAGTGCAAACCAACTAAAAAGAAAAATGATTTTTCATCTAAGTTGATGGTCTCAACAACTCGACCCTTGGAAATGTTACACATGGATTTGTTTGGACCATCACAAGTCAAAAGCTTTGGTGGCAATCTCTATGACTTAGTAATTGTAGATGACTTTTCCAGATTTACATGGACTTTATTTTTAAAATCAAAAAGTGACACTTTTGAAAATTTTAAAGAGCTTGTCAAGCAACTCCAAAACCGAACAAACTAAAAAGTAGTTGTAATCCGAAAAGACCATGGTGGTGAGTTCGAGAACTACAAATTTGACAAGTTTTGTTCTAAGTTCGGAATAGAACATCAGTTTTCTGCTCCTCGGACTCCCGAACAAAACGGAGTTGTGGAACGGAAAAACCGAGTTCTTGAAGAGCTAGCCCGAACCATGCTTAATGAATATAATTTGCCACGTTATTTCTGGGCCGATGCGGTAAACACAGCATGCTATGTAATGAATCGCATCCTCATCAGACCAATTTTAAAGAAAACTCCATATGAAATTTACAAGGGTAGAAAACCAAAAATTTCTCATTTCCATGAATTTGGTTGCAAAGTTTTCATTTTAAATAATGGAAGAGAGCATCTCGGCAAATTTGATTCTAAAGCTGATGAAGGAATATTTTTGGGTTATTCTACTCATAGTAAAGCATTTAGAGTCTTTAACAAAAGGACCTCCACTGTGGAAGAGTCCGTACATGTGGTATTTGATGAGTCTCCTCGGAGAGACAATGTTAGTTGTGCAGATAGAGAGGATCAGCCTATAGCTGAAACCGATCCGAGCACAATAACTGAAAGAGCTCAAAAGGATGAAGCTGCTGAAGGAGATCAGAGGGACGAGCTTGTTCCGAGCAGAACAAACAAGGAACAAACTGAACTCAGTCCGAGCCAACCTCACAATGATCAGTCCAAACTCATTTCGAGCCGAGCGGAGCATTTTGAGCTCAGTCCAGCCTGGAAAAGAGTCGAAGACCATCCAATAGAAAATGTGCTCGGTGACATGTCTAAGGGAGTTTTAACTCGTCGTTCTATTCAGAATTTTTGCAATTTCGCTTCCTTTGTTTCTCAAATTGAACCTAATTCGGTTGATCAAGCCATTAAAGATGAACATTGGGCAATTTCCATGCAAGAGGAACTGAATCAATTCATCAGAAATGATGTCTGGGAATTGGTTCCTCGGTCCAATGATCATACGATAATTGGCTTGAAATGGATTTTCATAAATAAAACAGATGAATTAGGCTTAATTATAAGAAACAAAGCGAGACTTGTTGCTCAAGGCTACAATCAAGAGGAAGGTATCGATTATGATTAAACCTTTGCTCCAATTGCTAGACTTGAAGCAATCCGAATTTTGCTTGCTTTTGCATCTATTATGAATTTCACCCTTTACCAAATGGATGTAAAGAGTGCATTTTTAAATGGTTTTATAAATGAAGAAGTTTATGTAAAACAACCTCCTGGTCTTGAAAATTTTAAATATCCAAACCATGTGTATAAACTGAAAAAGGCTCTTTACGGTTTGAAACAAGCTCCAAGAGCTTGGTATGATCGTTTGAGCTCATTTCTACTTGAACAAGGGTTTGAAAGAGGGAAGGTTGATACAACTCTATTCATTTATAAATCCAAAAAGGACATATTGTTAGTACAAGTTTATGTTGTTGATATAATTTTCGGTGCTACTAACATGTCTCTTTGCAAGAAGTTCTCTGAATTAATGCAAGGTGAATTCGAGATGTCAATGATGGGAGAACTCACATTCTTCCTTGGGCAGCTAGTAAAGCAAGTTAAGGGAGGAACCTTTGTGCATCAAGGAAAATATTGCAAGGAACTCCTCAAGAAACTTGGCTTAGAAAATTGCAAAGAAGCTGCCACTCCCATGAGCACTTCCAGCTATCTTGGCAAGGATGAGTCAGGTAAAGCTGTGGATGTAAGCAAATATAGAGGCATGATAGGAAGCCTTTTATATCTGACTGCATCTCGGCCTGATATTATGTTCAGTGTTTGTTTATGTGCTCGTTTTCAAGCTAATCCCAAAGAATCTCATCTCTCGACGGTTAAAAGAATTTTTAAATATTTAAAAGGAACTGTGAACACTGGTCTGTGGTATCCGAGGGATGCCAATCTTAGTTTGATTGGGTATTCGGATTCAGATTTTTCTGGGTGCAAGCTTGACCGAAAAAGCACAAGTGGAACATGTCACTTGCTCGACAGTGCCCTTGTGTCATGGTTTTCTAAAAAGCAAGCTTGTGTTGCCCTGTCAACAGCTGAAGCCGAATACATTGCTGCTGGTAATTGTTGTCCTCAAATTCTTTGGATGAAACAACAACTATCAGATTTTGGCTTAATTATATATCACATTCCTATCAAATGTGACTACACAAGTGCAATCAATCTAACTAAGAATCCAGTGTATCACTCTCGAACAAAACACATTGAAATTAGGCATCATTTTCTTCGATATCATGTTCAAAAAGGTGACTGTGTCATTGAATTTGTTAGCACTGAAAATCAATTAGCCGATGTGTTTACAAAACCATTGTCGAGGGAAACTTTTTATAAAATTCGGCGTGAGCTCGGGATTCTGGATGAATCCAGTGTGTGCTCAGCGTAAGCTCGGCATCATGGATGCATTCAACATGTACTTGGCATGAGCTCGGTTTTTAGTATATCATAAAATTGATCACCTTCATAATCTCGATTTTTACGTTCAATTGTGTATTTGTTTAAATTCCTGAAATTTCACATCCTCCAACTCTTCTTCCTCTCCTTTCAATTAACTTCTGTTTATGAGAAGCATACTTTCACTGTTAAAGGGGGAGAAAGATAATGTTCAGATCATGAAAAAATTTTCTTCCTCGATTATCCATTTAAAATTATTCAAGGGGAGAAAAGTTTCTATAGTTTCAAGCTATGTTACCATCAAGTGATATCATTTCTTTTTCTTTTTCAACAAGTGGGACAGAAAAGTTTTTAACTGTTTCATATTTCTATTTTACATAGTTTTAACTCTCTTTTGGCAAATGTGCTTAATCTTTGGCTCCTTTTTGATCATGCCAAAAGGGGGAGAGAGGTGTTTGTTGTTGTGTATGTTGCTGTTGCAGATGTTGAGATGTTCAGTTTTTGCGAGCATAAACTCAGGGGGAGTGTTTAACGAGCAGCTCCACAAAACTTTCAAGCTTTTCTTCAACAAATGGTTTCAATAAGTGGTAGCTTTATTGAGCATTTTCATAGCAACATGTGGTATATTTTCGAGCAAATTCCGATCAGTGCTAAGTCCAATCAGTTTTCAAGCATACAGTCGAGGGAAGAGCACAAAAAGCAACAAACTTTCAAAGAATATTTGTCATCATCAAAAAGGGGGAGATTGTAGAATCAAAGAGCTTTTGATGATGTCAAATAAATAAGCTCGGCTCTTGATCACGACCGAGGTTCATCCAAGTTTGCAGAATCAGCTCCACTTCAAGACAATAAGCTCGGAAGTTGTTTGACTCGGCACACGCTCGAAATGTTGAAAGAAGCCACAACATCAAAAAAATCAAATAAGCTCGGATTGTGCACGCGCCTTGAGCTAAGGCCAAATCTTGGATCTGCTCTTCAAGTTCAAGTCTGATTGCCAAGCTCGAACAAAGCTCAGGCTCAGCAACACCAATCCAAGACCAAGCTCGAACAAAGCGCAAGCTCGGCAATCTCTGTTCACTCTTCAACAACACATCATCTTCAACCTTCAGACTTTGCTCAGTTGTTCCGTACTTTTTATTACCGTTAAGTCTGGGTAGAAGGTCTAGGATTTTAACTCCAGCGCAGTAACAAGTTTGAAATTCAAATTGAGTTAAACTCAAAGGTTGTGAAAGGGTCACCATCACTACTCTGCTGTCAAAATGTTTCCGTTGGAAACCCCATGCTTTTCCGTACAACTCTCTCTCTCTTTCTGGAGAACAGAGGAGATTATAAAAGGGGTGTTTTCAATGGTAACAAGATAGAGATTTTCTTGAACAATTTTCTTTGAACCTCTACTTTCATTCTCTTTCAAAACAGATCAGAATCAACACCTCACAGAGAAGAAGAAGATCACTGAAATCTTTACAAGAACTTAGAGAGTTAAACTTTAAAATCCATACTCTAAGTTCAACTCATTTCTTCTCTGTGATACCCCTTCACAAAATCGACTCACTCTTGAACTTCAATCTTTCAAAACTCATTCGAAGAGTGTTTCAATTTGGAGCCATCCTCTTTCATCATCTTCATTGTATTTGCTATTGTACGGAGCTGGTCTCTGATCGAGAAAGCTTCTTTGTTGAAAAGGTTCCAAAGAGGTTCTTTGGTCATCGATTTGTTGTGGGTAGTTTGTCACGAGTTTGGTATACTCGTTTGACTGGATAGGTTTAGAGGGGTAGTATCTTGTAAATCCTTTTGTAACCCAGAAAATCGATTTTTAGTAAAAGCTCTCTAAAAGGTTTTTAGAGAGGACTGGACTTGCTCTCAGGGTGAGAGTGAACCGGGATAAATATCTGGTGTTCATTTTTATTTCTTTACCGCTTATCCTTTGCTGTTCCTGGTTAAGTGTTTATCCGCTGATTTTCGAGCATCCACGCTTTTAATAGTCTTTCTCAAAGCTCAGATTTGAGTGTTGTTCTCAGATCTCGGCTTTGTAGCAGCTCGGTTAACCGATTAACCATTCTGTTTATCTATTTGGTTAATCGATTAACCCTGTCTGCTCGGATATCGCTCGGCCTTTTTTTCTAAGACCGTGAACAACATTCAATCAAGTTTCAATAAATCAAAAAATTGTCATATTAGCTTCAATCTCCTATTCACCCCCTCTATTCGATTGTTAGGACTCTTGTTGGTTTCCAACACTTATTATATATATATATATATATATATATATATGTATATGTGCACTGATTGAGTTTAGTAACTCAGAGATATGATACAGTACCTTTTGACTGAAACAATGTGAAATGATGTAAATTTAAATCAAACTTTTATGTGGAATATAATGACGCAATTATATGGAGGTTTTCGGTTTAAATTATTTCCCATTTTTACTTACCATCATAAAAACATAATATCATTTCCTTAAAATACATTAATAATATGCATTTATCCTAACATAATTAACGTGACGACTTAGGTCGTTACACTTATGGTATCAGAGCAATGGTCCCGACTCTTGGCTTTGGAGTATGGCCTTACATACTAACCACTAGAGTATGTTAGTATTAGAGTGTGTATTTAGTCTTAAGATCGATTATTGATTCAGTTCATAGTGCAGGTTACTATGGCTGCTAGAAACAATAATCAACTTGCTGAAGCATTAGATCGAATCTCGAGAGTATTCGAGAATATGCAACAACACCCTGCAGGACAACAACCACCTAGGAACCCGGTTCCAGCTGAATTTCAAGGCATCTCGTAATTTCGTCAATGTGATCCGCCCAAGTTTGGAGGAGGACATCACCCAGATGAGGCTCAAAAGTGGATTCGTGATTTGGAAAAGATTTTCCGAACCATGAATTGCACTGATAATCAGAGGGTGACTTTTGCAACCTATATACTGACAAATGAAGCTGAGGATTGGTGGAATCATACTGCTCAACTTTTAGCTGTTGAAGGTAGAGCTGTGACTTGGAATACTTTCGTAGAGAAATTCTTCGAAAGGTATTTCCCTGAGGATGTAAGAAGGAAGAAGGAAATCGAATTCCTTAGGATGACTCAAGGGGACATGACAGTGGGAGAGTATGCTGCGAAGTTTGAGGAACTGAGCAAGTATTCTCCATACTACCATCATAACCCTGATGAGCGTTCGAAGTGCATCAAGTTTGAAGATGGACTGCGACCGGATTTGAAGTCTACTTTCGGATATCAGAATATTCAGAGTTTTCCAGCCTTGGTGAATCAATGCAGAATATATGAAGAAGACAAGAAAGTCGAAGAAGAGTTTATGCGAGCTAAAAGGAATCAGCAAGGATATGGATCGCAGCGCCATAAGGGTAGGAATCAGCATGGTAAAGGTGGACCTTACCATTAGAAGAATAAGGATAAAGCTGATTCAGGAGTCAAGAACCCAACTCCTCTGTGTGACAAGTGCAAGAGGCACCATTTTGGAACAACTTGCTGGACTCCTACTTGCTTCAATTGTGGAAAGCCTGGCCATATTTCTCGTTACTGCAAGGAACCAAGGAAGGTGGAATCTGGAAATGCTGATAGGAAACCAACCACTTTTGGGAGAGTCTTTACTCTCAGTGGTGTTGAAGCTAGTCAATCTGAAAACCTTGTCCAAGGTAACTTTCTTCTAAATGGCCAACCTTGTAACTTTTTGTTTGATTCTGGAGCCACACATTCATTTGTTGCATATGATTGTGCTAATCGCTTAAACTTAACCATAATCAATACACCTTATAAGCTTGAAGTGTCTACCCCTACCAATCCGGTAGTTGTTACCTCTAAAGCCTGTTTGGGTTGTACCGTTCAGGTGTTAGACCGGATAACCCAAGTAGATCTTATTTGTTTGCCTCTGTCACAATTAGATGTTATCTTGGGAATGGATTGGATGTCCAAGAACCAAGTGCTCATTGGCTGTGATAGAAAAACCATTACCTATCGTGATGTGATAACCAAGGAAAGCATCCAATTAGCCTGTGCAAAGGTAGAGAAGGAAGTGAAAATTGAAGATGTCCCTGTGATAAAGGATTTTCCAGAAATCTTTCCAGAAGAAGTCCCTGGACTACCGCCTAAGCGTGAAATTGAGTTTAGCATCGAGTTAATTCATGGAACTGGTCCTATCTCAATTGCACCTTATCGAATGGCGCCACCGGAGATGGCTGAGCTAAAGAAGCAAATCGAAGAGTTGTTGCAGAAGCAATTTATCAGACCGAGTGTTTCCCCTTGGGGTGCACCGGTATTGTTTGTTAAGAAGAAAGATGGAAGCATGAGAATGTGTGTGGATTATCGGCAATTAAATAAAGTCACAGTTAAGAATAAGTATCCATTGCCGAGAATCGACGATTTAATGGATCAAGTTCAAGGAGCTGCAATCTTCTCTAAAATCGATCTGAGGTCGGGGTACCATCAGATTTGAGTCCGAGAAGAGGATATTCCAAAGACAGCATTCCGATCTCGATATGGTCATTACGAGTATGTAGTGATGCCGTTTGGATTAACCAATGCCCCTGCAGTATTTATGGATTATATGAATAGAGTCTTCCGACCTTATCTTGATTCTTTTGTAGTGGTATTCATTGATGATATACTAATCTACTCGAAGAATCCGGAAGAGCATGCACTTCACCTTCAATTGGTGTTAGAAGTATTGAAGGAAAAGCAGTTATATGCCAAATTCTCGAAGTGTGAATTTTGGTTGGAGAAGATTAATTTCTTAGGGCATGTGATTTCGAAAGACGGAATAGCAGTGGATCCAGCGAAAGTTGATGCTGTGTTGAAATGGGAAAGACCCCAGTCAGTTACAGAAGTGCGTAGTTTCTTGGGGTTAGCTGGATACTATAGAAGATTCATTGAAGGATTTTCAAAAATTGCTCTTCCTATGACGCGTCTAACTCGTAAAGTGAAACCTTTCGTCTGGGACGAGAAGTGTGAGGATAGTTTCCAGACTTTGAAGGAAAGGTTAACATCATCTCCTGTATTAATATTACCTGATCCACACAAAAGTTTTGAGGTATTTTGCGATGCGTCAAAACAGGGATTAGGATGTGTATTGATGCAGGAAGGTAAAGTTGTTGCTTACGCGTCAAGACAGTTGAAGACCCATGAAGAAAATTATCCTACTCATGACTTGGAATTGGTAGCAATAGTGTTTGCATTGAAGATTTGGAGACACTATCTTTATGGAACCACATTCCAAGTGTTTAGTGATCACAAGAGTTTGAAATATCTCTTTGATCAGAAGGAGCTTAACATGAGGCAACGTCGTTGGATGGAATTTTTAAAAGATTATGATTTTGAGCTTCATTACCATCCCGGAAAAGCCAATGTAGTAGCGGATGCGTTAAGCCGAAAAACCTTTCATTTGAGTGCTATGATGATTAAGGAGTTAGAACTAATCGAAGAATTCAGAGATCTGAGTTTAGTAATGCAACTAGAAGAAAGCAGCATTAAGTTGGGAATGTTGCAGATTACTAATGAGTTTTTAACTCAAATTAGTGAAATGCAACAAAGAGATGTAGATCTCCAAGAGAAGAAGAAGTTATCAGCCGAAGGAAAAGAACCCGACTTTCAAGTTGGATTAGACGGAATCCTTCGATTCAAAGGACGAATTTGCATTCCAAATGACTATCAGCTGAGGAGAATGATCGTGGAGGAGGCACATAAAAGCAAGATGAGTATCCATCCAGGATCAACCAAGATGTATCAAGATTTGAAGAAGATATTCTTGTGGTCAGGATTAAAGAAAGATGTAGCTTCTTATGTCACATCTTGTCTGATTTGTCAAAAGGCAAAGATCGAGCATAAGAAACCCGGTGGAGAACTAAAACCTTTGGAGATTCCCCTATGGAAATGGGATATCATCTCTATGGATTTTGTATCTGGATTGCCTAGAACTTCGTTGGGTCATGAGGCTATTTGGGTAGTCGTAGATAGATTATCCAAATCGGCTCATTTTATACCAATGAACATGCATTATTCCTTAGAGAAGTTAACCCAACTCTACATAAAGGAGATTGTTCGTTTGCATGGTATACCTTCCAACATTGTCTCTGATCGAGACCCAAGGTTTACCTCAAGGTTCTGGCAAAGTTTGCATCAGGCTTTGGGAACGAAGCTGAGTATGAGTTCTGCATACCATCCGCAAACAGATGGGCAGACAGAAAGAACTATTCAAACTTTAGAAGATATCCTAAGAGCTTGTATTCTGGAATATCAAGAAAATTGGGAACAGTTGTTGCCATTAGTGGAATTCGCTTACAACAACAGCTATCATGCAAGCATCGGAATGGCACCATTTGAAGTGTTATATGGTAGAAAATGTCAAACCCCACTATGCTGATTCCAAGTGGGGGAGAACTCAATTATTGGTCCCGATATTGTGCTAGAGACCACAGAGAAGATCAAGATGATTCAGGATAAAATGAAGACAGCTCAGAGTCGTCAAAAAAGCTATGCTGATAGGAGAAAAAATTCTTTGGAATTTAACGAAGGTGATCATGTATTTATGAGAGTAGTACCAACAAAAGGAATTGTTCGTGCCCTTAAGCCGAAGAAGCTATCGCCAAAATTTGTTGGGCCATATCAAATCCTGAAGAGAGTAGGTCTAGTCGCCTACCAGATTGCCTTACCCCCTTCTCTTGCAAACCTCCATGATGTTTTTCATGTCTCGCAACTTCGGAAGTATGTGCATGATCCTGAAGCTGTAATTCAGATTCAATCGGACATATTGCAGATCAAGGAGAATCTCACGCTCGAAGCTGGTCCAGTGCGAATCGAAGATCGAAGAATGAAGCAGCTTAGAGGGAAAGAGATTCCATTAGTTAGAGTTTTGTGGAATCGAGGCGATGTGTTTGAATCAACCTGGGAATTAGAAGAGCGTATGCGTAGGGAGTATCCTGAGTTATTTCATTAAGTTGAATTTCGGGGACGAAATTCCTTTAAGTGGGGGAGAAGTGTAACACCCCAAAAATTTATCCCCGATTATAAAATATAATTATATGTAATTACGTTAATTATTATAAAAATTATAATGTGATTATAATATAATTATGATGCTTAGTATATAATTATGTTTTAAAAATAAATTAAGAAATAATTAAAGAAAATTATTTTATTAAGGTAAATATTTCTTTTTGTGGAAATAAAAGAAGTATTTAATAAGTATTTGATAAGAGAAAAGAAAATAGAATAAAATATAATATTTTAAGATTTTTGTGTCTCACTAACCGGTTAGTAACACGAGTAACCTGTTAGTGCTCTCAGACACCCAGAACTGAGATTGTTTTGGACACGAATTGGAAAGGGAAACACGTTTTTGGCTTAAAGATCAGCCACCTTAGCCTGAAAACACGTCTTGTCTCTGCCAGGAACGAGTGGTGGTGGGTTTTGGTGACTTAACCCATTCTAAAGCCACACAAATCATTCCTAACATCTCATAAAACAAGTTCAGACTTCATTGTTATGGTGTGGCTGTGTTTGAGTTCGTTTTCTTCCTCTGAAGTACCAACACACATAAACTCTATATCAAAACAAAGCTCACTGAACCTTCTTGAATTAGAAACAAACCCCACTTGATTTGATAAACCGTAGAGAAAGTTATAAGCTCTGCAATTTGACTCTGTTGATGCTGGAAAACAGAGCATAAATCAGTCTTTGGAGCTCTCTTTGTTGAATTCGTGTGGTAAGCTCAAGCTCTCTTTGGAACCCAAACTTGTTTCAATCTTGAGTTAGTATATCCTAGTTTTGATTCTAATCCTTTCTCACACGTTTATTTCACTTATTCTTGTTGAAAATCTCTGATCAATACCCCTTGTTAAAACTGAAAACAGAGTTGCAGCTGAGGTGGGTTTTGCCTCAAAAATCGTGTTGAACCTTTTCCTTTGCTTTCCAATCAGTCTCAAAAGCTTCAATAGGTAAGGGAGAAGATATTCATTTGCTAGAATGATTATTAAATGGCTTGGAATGTAAAAGAGCTTTACAAGCTCAAGGGCAATAGGTTTTGAATTGGGACTTTGGCTTGGAGGCCAAAATAGGACATAAAACTCATTCAAGCATGTCATATTAACTGAACATGAGCTAAAGGAACGATAAATTTGACTTGAGAAGCTCTGAAATTGATTTTGAAATGTTAAGTGCTAAATATGTGATTTTATGCATACTTGAAAAGTTATATATGAATCTCATGAAATTGATGTGTATAATTGATTTGAACCTGTTAAAATATGTCCATATATGTTCTGTGAATGATTGATAAGGATTGAAAATGAAAGATTTTTGAGTTGGTGTTAAAAAGTGACATTTCTGGACTGATGCTGCAGTGACTAACCGGTTACTGCAACAACTAACCGGTTAGTTACTGTAAAATTGGAAAAGAGGGAAATTTGAATATGACTAACCGGTTACACGACTTTCTAATCGGTTAAACACTGTACAACAACAACAACAACAACTAAGCCTTTGTCCCACTAGGTGGGGTCGGCTACATGGATCAAACGACGCCATAAAGGCCTATCATAAATCATGTCTTTTGATAAGGCATTGATTGCCATATCCTTCTCAATTGTTTCGCCTATAGTTTTTCTAGGTCTTCCTCTTCCTCTAGCCCTTGTAGTACCCTCCATTTGGTCTACCCTCTTAACCGGGGCTTCCACCGGTCTCCTCCACACATGCCCAAACCACCTAAGACGAGATTCAACCATTTTTTCAACAATAGGAGCAACCCCAACTTTTTCTCGAATATACTCATTTCTAATCCGATCTTGTCTGGTATGCCCACTCATCCACCGCAACATCCTCATCTCTGCAACATGAAGTTTATTCTCTTGTGTGCCCTTTGCTGCCCAACACTCTGTCCCATATAACCCTGCTCTGATACCAATTGTGAAAACCTACAATCGGTGGTTGAAACAAATAGGAACACTAGGAGAACACCTAGAAGGGGGGGTTGAATAGGTGTTATAGAAACTTTGAAAGATTTTCGCAAGAAACAAATCTAAACGATTAAAACCAATGAAAATCAATCAATTAAAAAATATTATATCAGAGATTAAGCGGAAACAATCAACACCAATATTCTTATTGATTCACCTAGGTTATGAAAATGATTTTCCCTTTATCAATTTTGCACAATAAAGATTCAATTCAATCAAATATAGAAAAATCACTTTTTCTAGGTTTTCAATCAAGAACACAATTAAAGACTTGAATTGTAAAGAGTAAGAGTTTAGAGATACGACACAGTGATTTATCCTGGTTCACTTTCATCCACTTGAAAGCTACATCCAGTCCCCTCTTCAACCAAGAGAGATTCTTCACTATGAGGAATTAGAGTTTCTCAAATTACAAGTAAATGCCTCACAAGACTCCTTCTTGCTAGCCTACAAGAGATACCACACCCTTGCCTTGTAATCCTATTGATATCTAATCTAACCTCTTCTCTTGCTTGCCGATACCCCACAACAAGACTTCCAATGCTTGCTTCACTACAAGACTTCCAATTGCTTGTTAACAAAACAAGGCTTCCAAGTGCTTGATGAAATGCCACACCAAGGCTTCCAATATAACTTTGCTTGATTCACAAAATCAAGGCTTCCAATGTTGTAGAATGTTTGCCTCTTGCAATGTTTACAACTCAAATGAAAACAAAATAACAATCCTATGAATCTCTTTCAAAAGTTATGAAAAGATCAACATGAGAGATTCAAGGTTCTTGATCAAAGAATATGAAAATGAGAGCTTTGATCTTGAGAGAGTGAGAGAGAATAGTGTGACTTTGATTCTTTGTAAAATTGTGTATCAAAATGATTCTAGTTGATAGAAATGATTAGGAAAAGGTTTATATAGAATATCCAAAAGTTGGAGCAACTTAGAATAGCTTTTGAGAAGTGAAAAACGTATTTAAAACAGTTACAGACCCTGTTTACTCAAGTAAAATAAGTGTTAATCGAGTAATACGAAAGCAAGATAATTTTCACTCGAGTGAGACCAAAAATACTCGAGTAAAGGTGCAGATAATCGATTATCAAAAGTTTGTTAATCGATTATCAGTTCAAAATACACTGTTAAGCAATTATCAAAATCTGTTAATCGATTATTAACATTAAAAATCACTTAAAACTTGTTTTCTCAAAAACTAAACCTTTTCCTTCAAACCTTTAAGCCACCTATTGATTTTAGGCAAAGTGAATACTCAAAATATGATATAATCATGCATTCAAAAGAGATTCACTACCCTCTAATGACTCTACCGACTCTACCCAAACTCATAAACTAAAAGACTTGTGAGGCGAAAGATAAAACAATAAAACACAAACTACCAAACTAAGTCTTCGGCTCTCTCTTCTTCACTTGATGTTTGTTGTTGCTTGTTGAGCTTGAACTTGATCAACACACTTGAAGCTTGTTCAAAACCTTTTGGCATTTATCAAAACATTCTTCGTGGATCTTACAGTGCTAAGACATGCTCTCCAACCTTCACCTCCCGAGTAAGGCCCACGTGCCTCTTGCTAAAATTACACTCCATATACTCTGTCTTGCTTTGACTTATCCGGAATCCAGACCCTTCTAAAGCTTGTCTCCACATTTCAATCTTCCCATTTAATTCCTCTCTAGTATCCCCAATAAGCACAATATCATCCGCAAAGAGAATGCATTTGGGCACTGGTTCTTGGACATGTTCCGTAAGCACATCCAAGACCAATGTAAAGAGGTAGGGGCTCAAACTTGACCCTTGGTGTAGACCTATCGAGATGGGAAAATCCTCTGAAATCCCACTTTACAGAACCTGAAAAATATATTTTTCTTTAATCCAACATTTTATTAATATTTGTAATTAATTCTTTTCAAATAAAAACTTTAATTTTTACTATTAAAAATAATATTTTGGTGTCACTTTCTTTTAACATCAATTCAATGCCAATTAAATAATTTGAATTCAATCCTGATAACTTGGTTGTGATTGAAATCATGCATGGTGTTAAGGAGTTAAGATAAGATAATAGGAAAAGACACATTCGATTTGATTAAATCGGTATGAGAATACGCGGAGATTAGGTTTATGACGGTGATACGTCAAATAACCGTGGGAATTAATTATAGGTAAAATAGTCCTATGATGAGTGGGTTCTGCAGACTCGACTCGGGATAATTTTACAATGACTATAATTTTATTCTATCGATCTCTCGGAGTATTTCGTGATTGCGGAGGACGGTCTTTAGTATAATTTACACATGGGTTGTAATTGTATACTTGGTGGAAAGACGTTTACTCCCAATTGCTTTTCCTATTTAGTATGATCGTTGGTACGTTATGGTCAAACGTACGTGGAGCGTTTGAGCGTTTTCGTTAAAACGTAAAATTTAATCGTTTGAACGTTTTCGATAAAACGTAAATTTAATCGTTGAGGACGTTATCGATAAACGTGAAATTGCCAAGTGCATAATATTTGAAAAATATCACAGAGGTGATTGCATCAAGTAATTGCATCGCATTGCATTGCACATGCATTAGAAACATACATTATTGCTTGATAATTATTATTTAGTAATTATTAATTGATTATTTGAGATTGCTTAATTGCCTATGTGATTTTAACTGCTACTTGACTAATTGTGTTTGTTTATTCCTAGTTCATTTAATTATTCATTTGTACGTGAATGACACTGTCTTACTCCCTTTGCCCTATTTGTTTATTAGGTGATGTCTCGATTTCTGGCGTGCTTGGAGATGCGTCCCGTGAGAGGGACATGGGAGTATGAGGAGCATAGGGCCACGTTCGAGAGGGAGGTGGAGCTGATCTTCCGTCACCCGAACCCCTTGGCGTATATGCGTCCTCGTCGGTTCCGCATACCTATGATATATGCCCAGCATATACCTCCTGCTTTTACTTATAGACATGGTACTCCACCGCCCCGGCCTGCACGTCGTCGTTCTCACTTTCGTTTTCGACCAGCTGCTCCTGCTCGCACTCCTCCTGAGAGAGCTGCACCGGAAGATCCTTCCCGTCCGGGTCCATCTCGAACTGTGAGATTTGCACCATCACCAGAACGTGTGCCTCCGGTGGTTCAGGTGGACTCTGAGGAGGAGGATCCCGAGGAGGGCGAGAGTGAGCCAGCTGGGGGCGACGCTGTACAGACTGGAGGGGAGAGTGACCAGGTTGTTTCATCGACTGGGAGCCAGTAGATGGTGGATGAGATGTGAGGTGATATGCTAGGTATATATCATTAGTGTGTAGACTGACTGTTAGTATCTTTTGAGTTTAGTGGACTGCTCTGGGTTACACCTTATTATATATATATATATATATATATATATATATATATATATATATATATATGTATATGTGCACTGACTGAGTTTAGTAACTCAGAGATATGATACAGTACCTTTTGACTGAAACAATGTGAAATGATGTAAATTTAAATCAAACTTTTATGTGGAATATAATGACGCAGTTATATGGAGGTTTTCGGTTTAAATTATTTCCCATTTTACTTACCATCATAAAAACATAATATCATTTCCTTAAAATACATTAATAATATGCATTTATCCTAACATAATTAACGTGACGACTTAGGTCGTTACACTGGCCAGGGTAGTACCAAGAAACTGAGTGGGCAACCAAAAAAAACAAATATTTTGATGTTTTTTTTAAATAAATCATAAATATATTATATTTTATTTACTTATTATTATTTTTACTTTAATTTAAAAAAAAGATTTTGATTTTTTTTTTAAAAAATAAATAGTTTTTTTTTATAGTAGGACTGATAGAGTATTTGAATTAAAAGATTATTTTACATAAAATGTTACACTTTCCAATCTCAATTATAAATAAAAAAAATCTACTAAAGCAGAGCTGTGGGTTTTATCATAGGGCCTGAGGATGGTTAAGGATCTAAATATTACGGTTTTGGAGGTGGAAATGGACTCTAGAGTGACTATCTTGTTTGTCACCAATCATTGTGATACCTCTCATCATTGTTTTCCCCTAGTTCGGAAAATTCAGAACCTCATACGGCTGGATTGACATATTTCCATCAGTCACATTTATCGAGAAACTAATCGATATGCAGATTTTCTTGTGCATTGTGGTCATGGTAGTGATTATAGTTGTACTTTTTAGATTGTTGTCCCCCTAATTTGTTTCACCTAGAGTGTGAGGATGCCTATGGGGTTGTTTTTCCTAGCTAGGCTAGTTTTTCCTAGGCCAGTGTAGTTTGTTTGGGTTGTGTTCGGGCTTTTAGCCCGTTGATTATTAAAAAAAAATCCTTGTCACTGATCTAAATTAAAAATTTAACTAAATTTCCATTATTAAATACAATTATTCCTAAAATATTTTTATAAATTATTATTTTATTTACTTTTTGTTTTATATATTTTCAATGTTATTATATTTTTCTAAAATACATCAATTTTTTTTATTTTAAAAAAATAAAAATACTCAATTAATGTCCTTAATAAATGTCTCTTCTAATTATAATTGAGACAAGGAGAGAGTATATGGTTAAAATGAATATGAACTATAACATGAACGAAAGACAATTGTAACAATGCAACTCTCTTGTAGTTTAGAGATATATTCTCACCGATTAGTGAAATAATAATGGTTTTCCACAAAAAATATGCATATTCAAAGATACCTTTTCAATTTTGGTGATGTATTTTTTTTAGTAGAGTTTAATATATTAGTATGGATGGTGTAAAGTTTTTTATATTGTTGGTGTATCATTTATCACTTACAAGTTAATTAATTATTATTGCTAATCCATAAATGATAGATGATGTGTAAAAGTATATAAAAAAAACAAAAAAAACTATGCATTGTCAATGTACATACTATTTTCTCTTTTTTATATGTTGTGTGTTTTGTTCAAATAAGAGAGAGGTCCCTGTGAAGGACAAGAGTCCTTGTTAAAAGAATTTAGTCTAACAAGAATGTGCTCTTGATCATATGTACCTTTCGAGCGCTAAATAGGGATCAAGACTACGTAATTTTATTAGAGCATTGAAATAGTGCATCAATAGATAACAAGATTAATTCTAACTATCACTAAGAGTAGTTAACAATATGAACCCTACTCTTTGGGAGGTCGTTTATGCTGTAAGATCTTCTCTATGAATAGAGTGGCACATCGCTTTGGATCATGAGATTAAAACTCACAGTATTGTTGGGCGATGAGCATCAAGTGATTGTTGAACCTTCGTGGTGGGGTTGTATTCAACTGCCACCATGTTGGACAGTAAGAATTTGACTCTCTCGTTGCTGAATCTCTTTTTGGGAAGTGTTGATGATGCTCACAGGAAATACGAATTTCGTGTATACCGATGGTGGAAAGAGTTGTTGTCCCTTATGTGTAATTGGATGGCTCTAGATAATTGGAAGTACGCGTATATAAATTGGATAAGTTGGCTACTACATGCCTTCAAAAAGAGAAAAATATGGATGATGATGATGATTATTTGGGTTGTTTATGCTGCAGTAGCTTATAATGTGTGGATAAAGAGGAACTGGATAAAATTTCAGAATGCTTTCCTTTAATTAATCAACCAACAACAATCTACCAGAAACTTAAAAAGGATTTGACAACAAGATTTCTATACAACTTTCCTAGATTAGACAAATGACATAATAGTTTTTTGTAATGAGAGTTAGAGCAGAGCTTAATTTGGATGACTGGTTAATTTGAATCCTTCCGATAAGGTGGCAAGCTAGTTAGTTGGTCCTTTTGGTTATTTGGGCATTTTTGACGGACAACCATCTTTAAAAGAGGATAGCATCAGTATGTCGAGTAAGTGACAGCAATAGTAATGGCGGTAGAATGGTGAAGACATTGATATTGAGGAAACATAATAAGAGAAAAAAATATGAAGGGAAGCAACGGGGATGATGGTGGTGGTGGGGATGTTTGGCAGTAGTGCTCTGATGGGGAGGCATAATGAGAATAACACTATTGAAGAAGTGATGTACGTGCATCACAATTAAAACTCAAATTGTTGTATTGAAGAGATTACCTTGTAACATATCCTCTGCACTAAAAATCATTGTAATCAAGCATATTTTAGCCACCATCTCAAGCCTAACAATAATAAGAAGCATGTACACATGGTGGTCGTAGCATTCATCATAATAGACTACGTGCATGTTTGGTTCTGCAGTGAGTTAGCTCAGAATCAATTTTCGAATGCCAACACTAATAATAGTTGCTTCTGTTTCAACGTGATTTTAGGGTCAAAATTGATTTCTGGATTGAAAACCAAACATGCCTATATACATCACACAATCACTACTACAAAAAAACCTTTTGAGGGCAATTATTTTAACTAAAAGAGGGTCGTTCCGAACCCCCCTTAAATCTAGTGCCCTTGTAAGTGGCACAGTTATGAGGGTGGTTTCGAACCACCGTCTATACTTTTTTAGAGGGCGGTTCCGCACAAAATTATGAGGGGGTTCGGAACCGCCCTCTTTAAAAGTATAGAGGGCAATTCCGAACCACCCTCATAACTGTGCCACTTACAAGGGCACTAGATTTAAGGGAGGTTCGGAACAACCCTCTTCTAACTTAAATAACCGCCTTCATTTATTCTAATTTTTTATTTTTTTTATATTTTCTGAACCGTCCTGTTTTGCATTATCATGACACACGCAACATCGTACACAATTCTAATTCTATGGAATATAATATATATATATATATATATAATACAAGATATATTACTTATTTAATTCGACAAAATGACTTCCTTGTATCATTAAAGAGCTACATATAAGACTGATATCATTAGATACACATATGATGATGGTAGCTAGTGTTAACATCAAAAACCCAAAATCAAAAATCCAGCAACCCATCACAAGATCCCAGCATCACAAATCCAACAACATATCACAAAATCCCAAAATCATAAATCCAACAAACCAAAAACTAGTACAGTAAATCACAAGTCCAGCAAAAACCATTATAGTACTAACGTCTCTTGTGAAAAAACCTTGTAGTGCTTGGCATATATGCTGCCTACAATTCCTCTAGCAAATGAGAAGTCAATTCTTCTCTTCATGAAGCATTTCGCGACTATAATCCTTATAATCGCAATCTGAGAAGTACTGAAAAATGAAATAAACAGTTAAATTAATAAACAATTTATACTTTATGGACAAAACCATAAACAAGAAATCAATAAATTCAACACAATAAAATGCTACAGCCACCACTCATGTTTAAAAACATACTTTTTGTAATTGAATAGTGAAAATAATCTTCCTACTCATCTACAACTATCCACTTGGTTTCAAGCCCAAAATTAAAGCAAACATTACAAGCATATGCTGCAATGGTGAAACCAAGACTGAAGAAAAACTAAATACCTTAACCTCCAAGTAGTGAACAAAAACTATGTGCATCATATCTCTGCAGTAAAACAAAAAACACAAGAAGAAGTTTAAAATTTTTTTAAAAAATTCAGTATATGATGTACATCGATAACTTAATCATTTTCTACGAATAAGCCAAATAGAGAAAAACATCAATAGCATTATATACATCTATAAGTCTTCCAGTAGAGAAAGAAATCTTAATAAGGAATTCAAAATCCCAACAACAAATTATTAAAGGGTATAAAGACTTGTTTTCCAATTAGAAAAGACTAGTGGAACAAAATTACGCTAAGTGTCAAAAGCATGGTGTTAACCATAATATTTCATAAGTATGAATTGACATCCTTATTGAATACCTTTCTTTCTTTCTTTTTTGTGAATGTACATGTTTAAATATCATATGACTATGCAAATTGCAGACTTAAACAGCCAAAATAAAAATGATTAGAACACCAGAATGGAAAAAACTATGCCAATGACAATCATACTGTTGGAAGGCGACTGCCCACGTTGCTGAGCTTTGAATTGATCCCACTAAAAGTTGAACGCTGGAGGACTAATGCACCGAGTGTTGCTTGTGCTTGTGAAATAACAGTGTCCATCTGCAACACAAGAATAATCTCACTAGGTTAAAAGATGAATCAAAGACATTTTGGAAAAGCAGTTTTTTATGCTTGACATGTGCCTGGGAGTGTGGAAAGTCATATAGATAATGAAGAGTTAAAAACCTATGACAGCGTACGAATTAGAAACATTATGAATAAAGCGAACATAATAATCAGGTATTTGTATCAAATTTCAAGCGATTACAAATAGATTATGTAAGTAATGAATCATATATAATAATTAAGCCAAAGTAATTGTTTCATCTTGTCACTAACCTGTCCTGTACTTCGGCTAATAGATGCATGCTCTTTTAGTAGGGTTTGCTGTTCGGAACCTCCACCTTCTTCCAAGTCTAATCTTGTTCGATCAAAATCTTTAAAATAATCAACCAGTGAAGCATGCTCTTGCTTAGCTTTAAGACTAGATCGGAGACGATAAAACTCCTGCACTTTAGTTACAATTACCAAAAGGTTGGTATCTGACAAGTCTAATCTTAGCCTAAAATTTGAAAATCTTAAAGAAAATAAGATAATGGATCACAATAAATACAAGGAGAGCATTAAAAAACAAAGTAAGAAGTAGGCCTAAGAGGAAGATATAAAAGTATAATACAAATAAAAATTATAAACGTATCAACTAGCCTACTATAATACCATATACAATAACATGCCAAAAAAAAAAGACATCGAGATTCAAACTAAGAGGCAAAAATCATAGCACCGACACTGAGGACCAGTCCAGTGATATAAAATTGAAAATATACAAAAAGAGATATAACTATATCGCAAGTTTGAGCTTCATACACGAAGCAATACTGACTAAATATATCAATCAAACATTTGACATATCTTTTGGGTTTCAGTTGTGAAAAAGAGGACCGTTTTGAAATACAAAATCACATATAGATTTATTAGGCAAAACTTCTAATCATATTTACTGCCTAGTTACAGAAATGATGAAGTTTTAAATCTTTCTCATTCAGAATAAATTGTCCACTCTCGGCTGCACAAAATATATATTCCTTGTTCGCATACAGGCATCGCTGAAGCAATGCAATAAAACTAAAACTCTATTAAAAGAATACGGATCACGCGAAACAATAGGGCGTAACTAAAGTTCATGCTATAGAATACCTGTGTGAGATCTTGAAGGATTTCTTGGTGTCTAGTCAGAGTATGAGAAACCATTTCTGAGCCACCAGATGACACCCAAGCTTCCATCTGTTTGTTCACTTGTTGGAGTTGTTTCAGTAATTGCTCGATCCACGACTCCACATCACTCTTTGAAGCATCACCATTTGTAGAAACTTTTTATGTAACCAATTTACGATAATAACTCATCACTGAGCTTCGAGCTGTCTTGCCTGCAAAAGATTAAAAAGAGCAAAACAAAAAGTTATCAATAATTTGCTGAGAAAACAAATATATGTACAAAATAGAAAACTAAAGGAAGACAAGGATAACATGAATGCATGAACCCTTCAATAGAATTAAAAATAATAATATTGTTGTTATTACTCCTATGATTAATAATTACTATAATTAACACACAAAAAAACTAAGCTGAATAGGTTTTATTCAACAAAAAGTAATTGAATGCATGTTTGAAGATTGTAATGTTCAAACTGAACAACTCAACACAAAGAATTCAATAAACTTCATTCCTGCTTTTCATCTAAATTGTAACAAAGTAATATTTGGGGCAATCTATGCTACTACAGTTTGGTACCTTATACTCATTTGACGAGCTGCCAAAAAAGGCAAACACCTTCTATCATATCACCTTTCCTACAGAGCCTTATTATGATACAAATTGCAATACCTTCAAGGCAATTTAGGTAAGAAGAAAAAACACATATTTGTACAACACATGGGGTGTTGTATCATAGATATTAACCAAGAAAGAGTACCAAATCTCTAACAAGAATTCAAATGCTACAACAATTTAGGCTAAAATGTTACATTTTTTAAAGAGCCAAGCATACTCAGATCCACTTTTTCACGATTCATGCCAAACTCTTCAGTGATAATCTAAAATGAAAGAGAAAATGCATCATTCACAGGTTTGACAGACTTAATTCCATATAGAAGTTTTGTATACCAATGATCTAGCTGGAGCTCGAATAGAATGCAAAAAAGATGAAAGCAAATTTCAAACTTAGAAGCATTTCCTCAAATAGGTTGTGCGCAAAATCTAATACATTATAATGAATGGAAAAATCTAATACTTCTCACTCCTTATTGTTGCTTCAAAATGTACGGAGATTGAGGATTAGAGATTATAGATTATGGAAAAATCTATTAGCCGAAGAAGCTACACTTATCCTAACCATTAAAAAAAGCAACTACATAACCCAAAATCTGCATCAAATGCAATAATGAAAATCGCAAATGAAACAAAGGAATATGGGAGAGAGAGAAAGATACCGAATAAGAACAGATCCAGACTTCAGAAAACTGGAGAGTGAGATTGGAGCCTTCAACAAGATCTCAAAAATCGCAACCCAGAAGAATGAGAAGAAGCCTTCGAGTGATAGATTACCTTCGAGATTGAAGCAGACCGCAACCACTACCATCGTCGCACCCGCCAACGGAGGATGAAGAGGAGTGGCGGCAGCGAACGGGGAAGAGGAGGACGAAGAGGAGTGGCTGACGCCAACGGTGGAAGAGCACGGCCACAGCAATGGAGAAGAAGACAAAGAGAGGAGAACACACGACGGCGATGGAGAGAGGAGAACACACGACGACGATGGAAGGAGGGGAACACGCATGGCGACGGATGGAGGACTAAGAAAGCTAAGGGTTCTCGAGCAATGGAGAACGAAGGAAGTGAAAGAAGGGAGTATATGTTAAAGATTTAGGGCAACCCATTCTGCATCAATTTTTATTTTTTTTAATTTAAGGTTTAAGTAGGCGGTTCAACAATGGAACCCTCTTCTATAGTCCTCTAAATTTTATTTGATTTTAATATTTTTTAAATAGACTAAATGAAGGTGATTCCGGTAAGCAACGGCCCCTAAAAATAAGATTTTTAAGGCTGGTTAAAGGAAAAAACCTTTCTCTTAAATCAATTTAAACAAAAGAGGGCAGTTCCGTTAAACAACCGCCCCTAAAAATAAGATTTTTAAGGCTGGTTAAAGAAAATAATCTTTCTCTTAAATCAATTTAAACAAAAGAGGGCAGTTCCGTTAAGGAACCGCCCTTAAAATATTGCCTTTAATTATCAATTTTGTAGTAGTGAATTGTATAAATAGACTTACAAACATTAAGCTATACACACACACACTACATTCAACCTTATTCAATAAAGCAAAATGTGCCATTTAGTTAAAAGCAACCCGAAAGAAAACTATATACTCCCTCCGTTTCACAATGTTTGGCCTTTTAACCTTTTTTTCTTGTTTCACAATATTTTGCCTTTTATATTTTCAATACACAAATATATTTTTTTTCCAATATTAACCTTTCATTCAATCATTTCTCTTACTCCTCATTAATTCTACTTTCATCATCTCTCATCTCTAAACCACTATACATTAATTAATGGGCACACTTACTAATAAAAATTAAATACTATTACAATTTTCAATAAGGATTAAATAGGGGCATTTTAGACAAACTATACATAATACTTACAATAATTAACACTTTCTTAATCTGTGTGCCTAGACCTAAAAGGCCAAACATTGTGAAACGGATGGAGTAACAAATAAAGACTTACTCCCTACGACTCGAAATATAAGCAACAAAAAACATACCTTTTTTTGGTTTAAAATATAAGCAAAACTAACCAACTTTCTTAAATTTTATTTCATTCCCAATATCACTTTCCTAAAACATCCCTAAAAAATTGTTATCTTATTTAATTTTTGTTTCATTCTCAATGCAAATTTCCTAAAATACCTCTATTCTTTTATAAATTTTAAGAAAATTAAATACAATCAACTAACCTCCTTAATAAACGTAAAATTAGTTGATTTTGCTTATACTAATTCGAGCCCAGGAAATATTAGTCTAAATGATCAATTCAGTTTAGGATAAATCTGTGAATTTTAAGTCGAAAGAATTAGCCAAGGGGAGATAGAAATGAAAGATCAGAAGAATTTAAGCCGGTAGGTCTTATAGCTAGATAGTATTAGGGATGATCATGTTAATTGACTTTAGGGCTATTCAAGGGGGAGCGTCTTTACCACACTCATGCGGGCCGCAAGATCTTAACGTCAATTTTATTTTTTTTAATTATTCAAAGTATTTCCTTATTCAACATATGTAATTATCTATACTTAGATCTGACCAATGTGGATTCATCAGTCAATTTGGAAATCTAGTAAAATCATGCGCGAGATTGATAATTATATTGCCCTCTAAATGCACGAATAATAAGCTTGGACTTTCAACTATATGGTCCTCGAGTCACTGTTATGGAATTTGGTATAATGTATACCATGTTTGGTTATGAGTAAGAAAATTAATTATAGTCCCAAAATCACATTAAAGTAGAAGCAACTGTTAAATGTTAATAAATAGTAATAACGTTAGCATCTTAGAATTGATCTTGAGTTAATTCATCACATAACCAAACATGCACTTATCAATCAATACTACAATAGATTCTATTTGTCACCCAACCATAAGTTGCGCGCGTTACATATGAATGGCAGAAAATGTTCATTTTCTATTTTTAAAAATAATACTCTCTCCGTTTCACAATGTTTTGGCCTTTTAGGTCTGGGCACACAGATTAAGAAAGTGTTAATTATTGTAAGTATTATGTATAGTTTGTCTAAAATGTCCCTATTTAATCCTTATTGAAAATTGTAATAGTATTTAATTTTTATTAGTAAGTGTGTCCATTAATTAATGTATAGTGGTTTAGAGATGAGAGAGATGATAAAAGTAGAATTAATGAGGAGTAAGAGAAATGATTGAATGAAAGGTTAATATTGGAAAAAAAAATATGTTTGTGTATTGAAAATGTAAAAGGCCAAACATTGTGAAACAAGGAAAAAAGTCTAAAAGGCCAAACATTGTGAAACGGAGGAAGTACTGTTTGGTAAGCAAAAGTTTTTTTTTTCCTTTTAACGAAAAGGGGAGAAAGTGGTAAACAGTAACAAGGTTTAAATCCAAATGCTCAAACTTAAGTATCTTACTGATTAATCAATTGAATTGACTTTTGGAAACGGCCGTCATTGTACTATTATCGGAGCTTGTAGTAATTTTTTTCTTAAATAACAAAGTTTTATCCTTGTAAACACGGGTGTAAGTAATCTGGTCCGGGATCGCCAGACCGCTCAGATAAGACCGGATCGGACCGAAAAATGCAGTCTGATCCGGTCTCACGGTCCGGTCCAGTCTCAAAAAGTTGAGACCATACTTGAATGGTCCGGTCCATGGTCCCACGTGTTGCTAGACCGCTGAGATCGGACCGGACCGAACCGATAAGATTAATAATTAAAAAAAAACTACAAATAGTATACCACTGAATAGTTAATAACGTACATACATCAACCAACAAAGACTAATTTTTTAATATGACCCATAACAAATGATTAGTATTCTGGTAATACTATACCCTAATATTAAGTCACTACCCCTCTCACCCCTAACCTTCAGCCGTCGCCTCTATCCTCTGTTCCTCTCCCTCTTCTAACAAAAAAAAGTTCCATATACAATCATTCATGAGCATTATTCATACAGAAGCAAAGAAAAAGAGAAGGGGAGAGAGGAGAAAAAACAGTGGCGCCTATCCACCACCGGCACCTGCCACCGCGGCATCGCCATCGCAGTCGTTTCAGATCTCGATCCCGCGTCGTGCGCTGCCCAGATCTTCCCTTTCTCTTCTCTCTCTCTTCTTCGACTTCTTCTTCCCACTCTCTTTCTCTCTCTCTCTCTTTTTCTTCATCTCTGTGGCAGTGCTCTCTCTCTCATCTTTCTCCTTCGTTGCTTCTTCTTCTCTTCATGTCGCTCTTCTTGCTCCTAAGTCTCTTCAAGTTTCTTTTTCGCCGTCGTTTGCCGTCGCCGTTGTAGTCTCCTTCGCCGCCGCTCGCCGTCGCCGTTGTAGTCTCCTTCGCCGCCGCTCGCCGTCACCGTTGTAGGAACTGATGTAAGGGGGGTCGATTTTCTTTTCTAGTTTTGTAGATCTGTTTCTACGAATTCTTGTTTGGGAGTGCCTCTTTTTTGATTTTGTAGATTTGTTTCTTTTCTACGAATTACTGTGCCTCTTGTTTGCTGTACAGGGTTTGTATACCTTTAGTTTTATTAATTTTTTATTATTATGGTCTAAATAGATCGAATCGGGCCGGACCAAAGCGATCTGGACCATTTTGGTCTGGTCTGGTCTTTGCATGTGAAAAACTTTCGGACCGGACCGGACAGGACCACAATAATTTAAACGGTCTGGTCCCAAAAGTCCACTAAAGACCGGATCAGACCGTTACACCCCTACTTGTAAATAGGATTAATTTTGTGATTAGTCCTTGACAAAAAAATTCAACCTATTTTAATTATCGAAAAGTTATAGAGTACTCCCTCCGGTCCTTGTAATAAGGACCGGAGGGAGTACTATTCTTTCCGCTTTTATTTATAAGACCATTTTGGGGTTTTTTACTCCCACCAAGGAAAGTGGTTAAATTTGTTAGTGACATTAGAAATGTAAAAATTTAATATATTTTTCAAAATTACCCATATAATTATTATTAGAAGTCTAAAAAGTGTTGAATTAATAAAGGTGTTTGTGTAAAGAAGTAATTAAATGTTACTCCCTCCGTCCCTAAATATAGGACCCCTTTGGAAGATTTCACGTCCATTAAGAAAGTGAAATAATTTAGTTAATTGTATTGGAAATGTGAACTTTTGATATGTATTTTCAAAATTATCCCTATTAATATTATAGGGAATATAAAAAATGGTAAATAAATAGGGGTGTTTGTGGAAAAAAGTAATTAATGATCATTGAAAATTGGTAAAGGGTCTTATAAATAGGGACAAAATAAAAATGTCAAAAGGGTCTTATATTTAGGGACGAAGGGAGTATTGAAAGTTGAAATGAGGTCTTATAAATAAGATTAAAATAAAAACATGAAAGAGTCTTATATAAATAAGGCAAAACTACTAGATTGGTCCTGTAAGTTATTTTTTGGTTGCGATTTCGTCCCTTAACTTTTTTTCGTTTCAAATAAATCCGAAAGTTTGTAACTTGCTTCAAATAAATCCTTCCGTTCAATTCTGTCTTAACGCTGTTAATTGGAGCCTCCTACGTGGAAACTAATGGTCTTACAAGGCTAAAACTCAACGTTACACCCCAAAACAATGTCGTATAAGGCTAAAATAGAAGCTCATTGGGCTATCCCTAACTGTTTTGATTTTATCTTTTGGCCTCATACGATATCATTTTGGGGGTGTAATGTTGAGTTTTAGCCACATAAGATCAATGGTTACCACATAGGAGGCTCTCATTAACGGTGTTAAGACAAAATTTGTTGGAAGGATTTATTTGAAACAAGTTACAAACTTTCGGATTTATTTGAAACGAAAAAAAGTTAAGGGACGAAATCGCAACAAAAAAATAACTTACAGGACCAATCTAATAGTTTTGCCTATAAATAAAACCGGAGGAAATTGATAATGTGATTGAGGGTAGTTCACATGAGTGTCACCTTTATCCTTGTCACATGTTACCAAACAAGTATCAACCATGTGAATAATTATTGTTTTATTGATTTTTTGTATTTTTTAAGTATTGAATTAATCAAGTAAAAGGACGTGGTTTTCTCTGAGACCGGAACCAGCACGATGGGGCCGTCAAAGCCACCTGACCCTGGCCTAGGTACCATGGAAGTGCCAAAAGTATCGTTCAGAAACAAGTTAATGGAAGGGCAAGAGGCTATCCCAGTTAGGGAAGAAGTCAACCTACTTGAGAGGAATTTGGGAAGGATAGAGTTGGAGGGAGGTAACCGTTTGCTGCCGAAGATCTTAATTGATGATAGTGTTTTCCATGAGTTGTGTCACCCTTGGAAGGATGCGTTGGTTGTGAAGTTGCTGGGAAAGTCATTAGGATACTTTACCATGAGGGAACGCCTGAGAGTGGCATGGAAACTAGCAGGAGGCTTTGATCTCGTTGACGTTGACAATGGGTTTTACACTGTTAAGTTTGAGCAGGCAGCAGATAGAGCAAAGGTTTTGGAAGGGGGGCCTTGGATGATTTTTGATCACTGCCTTGCGGTGAGTGCATGGTCACCGGAGTTTACTTCACCTTCTGCTCAAGTGACAAGGACGACGGTGTGGATTCGCTTTCCGGGTTTAAATTTGATGTATTACGATGTCAGTGTCCTTAAACTTATGGCCTCTGCTGTGGGGAGACCGATACGGGTGGATACCAATACCATTAATGCTGAAAGAGGACGCTTCGCTAGAGTCTGTGTCGAAATTGATCTAACTAAGGCTGTGGTCGGAAAGTTTTGGTTTCGAGGTCATTGGTATAAAGTTCAGTGTGAGGGCTTGCATCTTATTTGTGCTACGTGTGGATGTTATGGACATCTCACCCGTGACTGCAAGGTAGCCCAAACAAGTGCAACTACTCAGCTCAACGAGAGCACCCGAAACCTTACGGACGGGGTCAAGCAAGCTCCGGAGAATGGACCCGTGGTGACGGAGCAGGTTAGCACCGAGGGAAACGAGAATGGAAACCCAAGTGTCAAGGAGGTGGGGGAAACAAATCCAGAAAATCTCGGGGGGCTAGCAAATTTTGAGGCGGAAATTGGGGAACCAACACATGGTGATTGGTTAGTTGTGACTCGTAGAAAGAGAAGCAAACCGAAAAACCCGCGTGCTTTTAAGTCCAATGATATGGACAAAATTCAAACTAATAATACTCAATCCCATGCACGTGTGCTTGAGGCACGTGTGGTGACGGGTTCAGTTAATGAGAAAATAACAAAGCAGGCTGATGTTGTTGTTAAACGTGGCCCTGGGAAAAGAAGTAGAATGGAAGGGAAGCATGCTACTCCTACTCACATTCTCTTGCGTAATGCTGGTGTCAAGGGTTTGGAGAATGGTATCTCCCCTAAGCCAACGCAGAAGTCTTTCTCGTTTCAGGCTGGAAATTTTGGGGCTACGTCCCCCAGACTTTTCAAAGATACTCAGGTGCAGGCGAGTATGTTGGAGGAGGATGGTTTGGAGAGACGTGATGTGGATGTGGTTCCGGAAACCCAATTAGTTTTTGATCCGGGACAAAGTAAGTTCAATCCTAGAGCCTTCTTCACTTGATAGGCTCGTTACCTTCTCTGCTTCGTTTGCAATGTCTATGGATTGTATGATGAAGGAGTATTCTGGTTTTACGGTGATGACGTGGAACATTAGAGGCGCAAGTAACAAGAAGACTAAGAGGTATCTCAAGGAGTTGGTGCGAAGGTATCATCCCTCTATTCTTTTTATTGTTGAAACTCATGTCCCTTTTGCTAGAATGAGGGTGTTCTGGAGTAAAGTGGGTTATGTCCCGGTGGCTGTCGAAGAAGCTCATGGGCATTCGGGTGGTATTTGGGCCCTTACTGAAGTTGGTAATAATGTCCAGGTGTGTCTTGTGGACTCTTATTATCAAGGAATAACTCTTAAAATAGGTGTCGGGGATAAGGCATGGCTCTGCTCCGGTATCTATGCAAGTCCCGCTTATACTAGTAGATTGTGTCTTTGGAGTTACTTGGCTCAGTTAAGATTGACTCATAGTGGCCCTTGGGCCTTGCTTGGGGACTTCAATGAGATCCTTTTGCCTAGTGAGCAGCGTGGTGGCACTTTTTCACATCAAAGGGCTGGTAGTTTCGCACGGTTTATGGTTGAGTGTGAGCTTGTGGACCTAGGGTGCTATGGTAATCAGTTTACTTGGCACAGGAATCGTAGGGGTCTGATTCCCTTATCGAAGAGGTTGGATAGGGGCTTGGCAGATCATGCTTGGAGACTTTACTTTCCTGAAGGGATTGTTGAAACTCTATGTCGTCTTCAGTCAGATCATAACCCGATACTTCTTCGTTGTGGGGGTTTGCCTTTGCACAATGGTAATAGACCTTTCAGGTTCGAAGCTGCTTGGCTGGACCATCCTGATTACTTTGATGTGGTTCGTCAGGCTTAGGAAAAAGATGCAACGTTCTGTGAAGCTTTGAAAGAAGTCCAGCTCGATTCAATGAAATTCAATGTTGAGTTTTTTGGTAATATTTTTAGAAGAAAGCGTCAACTTGAAGCTAGACTTAAGGGAATTCAACGTTCTTTGCAAACTGTTGACTCTCTTCGCCTTCTTACTCTCCAATCTCAGCTTCAAAGGGACTATGATAGGGTCTTGTTCCAATAGGAGGTTCTTTGGTACCAGAAATCCAGGGAAAAATGGATTAAATTTGGAGACCATAACACAGCCTTTTTCCATACCCAAACTGTGATCAGGAGAAAGAAAAATAGAATACATGGTTTGACTCTGCCGAATGGCTTTTGGTGTGATGAAGATTCGGTTCTTAAAGATGAGGTGCAGGCTTTCTTTAAGCAACTTTTCTGTTCTAGGGAGAATATTAATCTTAATGCTCTTTCGTCCCTCCCAATGCCTCAGCTTAGCCAGGATGGGATTGCTACCTTGACAGCGGATGTTACAAGAGAGGAAGTTTACCAGGCTGTTCATGGGATGGGTTCCTTCAAAGCCCCTGGGCCGGATGGATTCCAAGTGGTTTTCTTTAAAGCTCATTGGGACATAATTGGAGAGGATCTTTGGCGGTTGGTTAGGGATGCTTTTGTGTATGGTACTTTTGATGATAGGCTATCTGAGACTCTTATTTCCTTAATCCCGAAGATTGATAATCCTGCAACTTTCAAGGATTTTCGCCCTATAAGCCTTTGTAATGTTACGTATAAGATAATCACCAAGGTCCTGGTTAATAGATTGAGACCGTTTCTTTCGGATTTGGTTAGTCCTCTTCAGAGCAGTTTTATTCAAGGTAGGGGCACGACGGATAATGCAATAATTTTACAGGAGATTATTTATAATATGCAGAAGTCCAAGCGGAAGTGTGGTGATGTTGGTTTTAAGCTGGATTTGGAAAAAGCCTATGATAGAGTTGATTGGCGTTTTCTTCACAGAGTTCTCTATGATTTTGGCTTCCCGGAGTGTACTGTGAGGCTCATCATGCATTGTGTCCAGTCCTCTTCCATGACTATTCTTTGGAATGGCGGTCGGTTAGCTCCCTTCAAACCAAAACGTGGGTTGAGGCAAGGTGACCCCCTTTCACCTTACCTTTTTGTGCTTTGTATGGAGAAGCTTGGGATGGCCATCAGTGATGAGGTTGCTTGTAATAATTGGAAGCCGATTATGTTAGCCAAAGAGGGGCCAAAGCTCTCCCATCTTTTCTTCGCGGACGATGCCTTGTTTTTCACTAAGGCAAAGTGCTCTCAGGTTCGCCTTCTTCGTAAGGTGATGGAGGACTTCTGTTCAGCCTCTGGTCTCAAGGTTAATATTAGCAAATCTAAGATCTTTGGTTCTAAAACCATCCCCAATCCTAAACGGAGAAAGTTGAGTGATTTGGCAGGCATTGCTTTTACAGAGGATATAGGGCGGTATTTGGGGTTTCCCATGTTCTACGGAAGACCAAGAAAAGAGCAGTTTGACTACATTTTTGAGCGTGTATCCTCTAAACTAGCCTCTTGGAAAGGAAAGCTTCTTAATAGGGCTGCCAGGACTACTTTAGTAACCTCAGTTCTCAATGCAATCCCCACTTATAGCATGCTGAATTGTTGGTTCCCTGAGAGTGTTTGTCTCAAGATAGAAAAGGTGGCAAGAGATTTTATTTGGTCTAATAATGATGAACCGGGTCTGCATCTTGTTAATTGGCAGACATGTACTAAACCAAAGCGGTTGGGTGGTCTTGGTGTTCGGGTTGCCAGATTTCAGAATGTGTCCCTGCTAGGAAAGTTGGTTTGGAGTCTTATGCATAACACTGATAAGCTTTGGGTTCAAGTTTTGATTTCGAAGTATGCGCCCCAAGGTTTCAATTTATTCAATTGCAAGTCTGATGGGTCGCCAACTTGGAGGGCTATTAACAAAGCCAAGCAAATGCTTCTTAGCGGGTTTCGTTTGAGAGTGGGAGCTGGTGATGTTTCTTTTTTCTTTGATAATTGGCTCAGGGATGAACCTCTGTCCAGAACTGTCCCTTGGGTGGCTACTCAGGACACTGCTTTGAAGGTTAAAGATGTTTGGCATCATGGTTCGTGGCATCTGGAATCGCTCTACACTATCCTTCCGTTCGAAGTGAAGCAAGAGATTATCAACAGTGGAGTTATGGTTAACGCTGAGGTTTCAGATTGCATCACGTGGATAGGTGATCTTAGCGGGGTGTATACGGCTCGTTCTGGTTATGTTTGGTTGATGAATGACAGTCTGGGAGATTTGAACTCAATGTCTTGGAGTTGGATTTGGAAACTTAAGGTGCCTCAGAAGTTAAGCTTTTTCTTATGGCTAGTTTGTCATGATTCCATACCAACAAATGTCCTCCGGGTCAGGAGGCATTGCCTTGATACTGACACTTGTAACAGATGTGGGTCTGGAACTGAAACAACGCTGCATTGCCTGCGGGACTGCATCAAAGCAAGGCCACTTTGGCTAAAACTTGATCTTGAAGGTAAAGGGTGGTTTTGGGATGAGAATAATGTGGTTGTTTGGATTCGACATGGGGTTAGAGCTTTGGATTCTTTGTTCGTTTCCATGGTGTGGTGGATCTGGAGAGCACGCTGTTCGGAGTGTATTGCTAATCAAGCCTTTACTATCTCTGAAGTTAGTCATTTGGCCCTGTCTATGCATGAAGATATTAATCGTTGCTTTGGAGAGGCTTCTGCGAGTTCAAGTCAGCTTCGATGGGTCACTTGGAACCCCTCCTGCATGCTTGGTGTGGTTCTCAATGTGGATGGGAGTGTCATGGGAAATCCAGGTGCAGCGGGTTTTGGAGGCTTAGTTCGCACCAACGAAGGGAAATGGCTGTGCGGTTTTGCAGGTCATTTTGGCACTTCTAATAATATTCACATGGAGCTATTAGCAATATACCAGGGGCTTGTTATAGCATGGAATCGTGGTTATAGACAAGTGGAGTGTCGTTCTGATTGTATGGAAGCTGTTGCTTTGGTGTGTGGTTCCATAAACCAGTTTCATGTTTATGCTTCTCTGATTATGAGTATCCAGAACTTAATCAAGAGGGATTGGTTGGTGAAGATTGAGCACACCTTGAGAGAGGGGAACCAATGCGCTGACTTTCTGGCAAAGAAGGGAGCTCATTTGGATGTTACTCTTCAGATTTTTGAGGATCCTCCGCAGGGTCTTACCCATTATATTCTAGCTGATGCCATGAGGGTCCCTTTCCCTCGTTTCTAGCCTTTTCTGTTTCTTTCCTTTTGTACCAAAAAAAAATCAAGTAAAAGAATAAAATAAAAACCTAATTATACTCGAGGTTGACACATGACAAAAATAGATGTAAAGTGGAGAAGCTGACATGGAGTGCAGTCAACCACATCATTGCAAAATGGTTAAAATTAACGAAGGGGGTAAATTTCAAAATTGTGTAACTTATAATGACTACAATAGTCTGAAATTTTTTGCACAAACTAATCACAAAATCAACCTTATTTACAAATTACAATAACAAAAGCTCATTTAAGTTTTTTTTTTCTCCAGAGTGTCACCGTCCACCCATTTGAAGGTGAAAAACTAATTTTCCAGCTTGATCGCTTAACTTATAGGACCTCCACAAACCTATGATTAATGTTAGGAATTAAGCCGGATATCATACCATTCTTTGGCACCTTGATACTTAGGATCTAAAAAGCAACCACCAAGCCAACTTGGTTGGGTGTAATATATTAGTATGCAATAAATATGGTAATTTTCCAGCATTTTTCTTGAGTATTTTGATTTGTGTAATTAGTAGCATGAATAATTAGTTGTATGCATCTATAAGAATAGCGACCAATTTTATTTGAGTTCTCTTTGATCATACAAAAATAATTTGAGAAAAAGAAAATACTCTAAAGCCTCAATTATTTGAAAGGCTTCCTTTGCACAACCTCATTCGTTTTCACAACTGAAGCTATTAAACCTTTATTCTATATATGCATCATTTTCATTTGGATTTTTTTTAACCTTAGGGTAAAACTTAAAATTTAAAATTTTTTATTAAAAATAAATACAAAATATTTTGCTACGGTCCTCAAACATCTTATTATTAAAATTAGAATGAGTAACTGGGACTTGAGAAAGTAGGCTCTACTAGAATGATGTGAATGCCGAAAAGCTCGTCTTGTGAAAATTCTAATTTTTATAGTAAGACTGGATTGAGGCTCCCGACCCCGCAATGGTATCAGAGCCAAACTGGTACTAATTTTTATTATTTCCATATCCTTTAGTAGAAGAGTGTATTATATTGATGGTCAAGAGGAAGTAAGGAAGACACCTCAATACCATGGAAAACCCAGGTCCTCTAGCTTTAACCTCCAAACTCTCCATACCCGACTCTTGTAAAAGAACCCTCTCATCCAAAATAGAAAACCTTGTAGAATACACCTTCGTACCTGAAGATGCAAAAATAGAAAGTACCCTTCCTCCCCTTCTAAGTCCATACAATGTATTTAGAAGGCATAAATCTAGCTTTACCTGGTCAGTTAAAAAACTAATATCCACCCCAAGGCCTGAAGTAAAAGAGTACATCCAGACCACTAAACTTGATCAATGTCCAATAAAAGCTACATCTGCAGAACAATATGTGGATTTAGAAATAAATCCAACACTGATAAAAATGTGGAGGAGAGAAGGCTATGTAGCTCTCCATTTTGGAGCAGTTAGATTAGTCTTAACCCTTCATGGAAGAAAAGGACTCCCAGTTACAGCCAGAGTCTCACTCATAGATTCTACTTTCCACACTTATGAGCATGCTGTCATAGGAACTGTCCTGACAACATTAAATGCTGGAAGTGTAGTCTTAACTATGTTTCCAAATTTTAATGTTCAATTATCAGATCCAACTCTTTCCAAAAGATTCAAAATTCAAGTCCAACTTGTTGGAGCCCCACAAGACCCAACAGCCTTAGCTGCTACTCTCAATCATCAACTCATCTATAGGCTCCAAGATCATTTCTTTGATCTCCCTACAGACTCACAAATAACAGAAAATGCTCTGATGGTCATAGCAAACTCTGATGAGCAGGTCCCCTCAATCATTCAAGTCCCAAGACAAATTCCTCGGTCTGAACTTCATAAGCTGATCCCCCTAGAATGGGTCAGTAATTATGAAAAATTTAAAACCAATCAGCAACCAGTGGTGGCTACTGAGTCCATTTTCAGAAGACTTCCAGACGGCTCCGTAAAAACAATTTTCAAGAAGAAAGAAGAAACCTCTTCATCCTCATCTCCTGACAAGCCGGTCTTCTCAACAATGATGATTACCCTTGGTGAAGCAGAGACAAATATTCCAGTTTACTCCTTCAGGAGTGATGGAACTTCTATCTATTCAGATAAGATCAACGGTCATTTCTTATGGGACATAGATCCAAACATGTGTGATCCAGACTGTGACTGTCGATTTGATTCTGACGATGATAGTGACTGCCAATTTGACTCTGATGATGACAGTGATGATGACTACTCTAGAAGGAAGAAAAACAAAAACAAAACTCCTTGTAAGCCTCCTCATTTCCCAAAGAAAAATATTAAAAAACCAAAAACTCCTCTGCCCATATATAAAGATGCCTTGAAAATTCTCAGAAAAGAAGGCTACCCACCTGTTCCTACACCCTTCCCATCTAAACCATGTAAACCATCTATTCCCTACAGTCCACACAGATATTATCCACAAACACAACCATGCATGATGTTCTCTGCCTCCGCATCCTCTTATGAAAGAGAATTTCCTTCTCTAGACAGAAAAGTCGACCAAACCAAAAAGTTACAAACCAAACCTTTCATTCACAATAATGAAGTCCAACCTGATGGTACCCTCAAATCAGTTACACAAGCTGAAGAAGTACTAAACTGGCAAACTGAAAATTCTCTGGCTCAAAACAGTCTTCTCCAGAAAATTGATGAAAAGGTAGAAACTCTTTCTAACTCATTAGAAAGAGGATTAAAAACAATGTCCACAAAGCTTCAGAGCTACTACCAAGAAATCAAACAAAAGATGGAAAGCCTTGAAAGGGATGTTCAGGAAATGAAGGATGCTAGAACTTTCAATCCCAGATTTTTAGACAAAGACAGAGAACTCAGAAAGGTGAAAGCAGAAATGGAAGAACTCATTGCACATGTTGAGAAAAATCAAGCTCCACCCGTATCACCCCTAGCCTTAGCCGAAGTTGACCCATATTTTGTCTTACCTACAAAAGGTTTTCTCCCAGTCAAGCCACAAAATGCTATCCAAAAAACCCCAATATTTCCTCCTTCTATCCAGAAAAAATATGATAACCTTAACCATGACAAAAGAAGAAAAGATAAGGCAGCTCTGTCCCCAGAAAGAGCACCTTCTCCTGAACCAAAAAAGACTCAAACCATCCCTTCTGAAAACTCACCTCATGCCACCTTTCAGATCTATACAACAATGACAAGAGCAGACAGTCAGGAATCATCTGATGGCTCTACAGTATCAGAAAATTCCTATCTTGAAGACTCCTCAGAAAAGGCTTCAGAAGATGAATATGCAGACTTGACAAAAATATGCATGGCAACAGATTCATTCGAGGATACTGAAGGCACACAATATCTAAACCCCAGAGAAATAAACACTCCACCACCAACTTCTTCCCCTCTGTTTTCAATTGACAACATCCCACCATCACAATGGAGAAAGAAGTTTTTAGATTTCAAAGCATGGATGGATGCAAAGATGATTCAACCCGGAGCTGACAGTTACAAAGTAATAGAAGAATTCTCTGCTCACACAACAGGGATACTAAAAGAATGGTACCAAAGTCTTGGTGCTGTACAACAAGACAGTTTGCATAAATGTACCATTGATGAAGTCATCCAAGCATTACAATTCCATTTCCTCGGAGATCAAACTCTTCTGGACAAAGAAGCAAGGAGAGAATATTTTGAAATGAAGTGTTGTTCATTAAAAAGGCCAGACCTTGAACGCCATTATCAGCGCATGTCCCAAAGATTCTATCAACTCAATGGCTTCAATGATCCAAGCCTTAAAAATACATATGTTAGTTCTCTTCCTGATGATCTTCAAGAAGAAATGTGGAGAATCCTGAATGCAATGAACAAGGAAGTTACAAACATGACCATGGGAGAAATTTACCAAACTAGTCTCACAGCTCTTGAAAAAATATGCAGCCAACAACAACTTCTGCAAAAAATGTTCAAAGAAGACAAAAAGTATAAAAGTGTTTGCAAGAAGAAGTATTTGAAGATCAACTGTGATGAAAAATACTGCAGCTGCAAGAAGAGCTTCCCAAAGAAAAGCGGAAAGAAATTTCATAAATTCAAAAAAGGGAAGAGGAAAAGATTCAGATTCTTTAAAAAGAAACCTTTCCGGGGAAAAGGCGGCAACAAAAAATGTTTCATATGCGGAAAGAAGGGACACTTCGCAAAAGCATGTCCAGAAAAAAGGGCTAAAGCAGCAAAACTAATCCAAGCCCTCATGTTAAATGAAGATGATGATGTTGAGTCACTTTATGAAGAGCAGGAAATCTCAGACAAGTTCACTGTCTTTGGGCTCGAAGAATCAGAATCAGAAGCAGAAAGCACTGAAGATACTGATGAATCTGATCAAGAACATTTTCCTATATTAGAGATACAAAATGTCTCTATATCTGAGGAAAATGCATTGTGCCCAGAAAATCCTCCTTTGCCAAATGTAGAAGTCTACCTCCTACAGTCTAAGTATCATGTTCCAATCAAGGCCATTGCTTTTCTTGATACAGGAGCACAACGTACAATCATGAATCCTGCCATTCTTCCTTCAGAGGCATGGGAGACTCAAATCACAAAGTTCAGAGCTGCAAATGGAGAATCTTTCTCTACCGATCTTATCACAAAAAATAAGATTGGAATCAAATTCTTCCATAATTGCACAATATGGATGAAAGTTATTGGCAGTGAACTCCCAGGAAAAGATATACTCATTGGAAGAGACCTTCTAATAAAAAATGAAAAACTTCAGATACTAGCACATGGACTCAAATACAAGAGGGATTTCAGGCCATTCAGTTGCATTCCCAGGCTTTTCTCACTAGCAGATGCACCACCATCCTATGAAGCAGTCAGGGATAAGCTCTTAAAATTATGTGCTGATAGTCATGATTTGTTTTCTCATTCTGCTCCACTGTGGAAAAATCCAGATTTTTATGTTCAACTTCCTTTCAAGCTAAATGAAGATGCTAATCCTACAAAAGCAAGCCATCCAGGAATGACTCCTTCAGAACTCAAAAATGCTCAAGAAGAATGTCAACTTCTACTGAAGCAAGGATTAATTGAGCCAACAAAGTCAGAATGGGCATGCACTGCATTTTATGTGAACAAAAGATCAGAGCAAATCAGACAAAAGAAAAGACTTGTTGTTGATTACAAACCCCTTAACAATTTTCTCAAAGATGATAAGTTTCCTCTTCCAAAAATATATTCACTCCCCACCTACATAAAAGATGCCAATATTTTCTCAAAGTTTGACCTCAAATCAGGTTTCTGGCAATTAGGATTAGATCCAAAAGACAGACCCAAAACTGCCTTTTGCATTCCTAATGCCCATTACCAATGGACTGTCCTTCCCTTTGGCCTCAAAGTTGCACCCTCATTATTCCAAAAAGTCATGACCAGAATTTTTGAACCTATTCTGCCTAGTGCCCTAGTGTACATTGATGATATACTACTGTTCTCACCCGATGAAGACAGCCACCATCAACTACTAGAACAGTTCTATGCAATCTGCAACAGTTATGGAGTTATGTTATCGTCAAGGAAGTCACAAGTTGGTACAACTGAAATTGATTTTCTGGGATTGCATTTTGCAAATGGTCATTATGTCCCTCAACCACATTTGGTAGAAAATCTTCCCAACTTTCCAGATGAAAACATGACTACAAAACAGGTTCAACAATTTCTTGGAATTTTAAATTATGTTAGGGATTTTATCCCCAGCATAGCAAAGTACACATCAAAGTGTCTGTCATGCTGAAAAAGAAACCACCAAGATGGGGCAAAGAACAAACTGAAGCAGTGAAGTCCTTGAAAAAGATTGCTCAAAATCCCCCTCCATTAAAAATTCCAGGAAAAGGAAGAAGGATACTTCAGACTGATGCAAGTGACTATTATTGAGGAGCAGTTCTCATTGAAGAAATAGAAGGACAAAAATTTTATTGTGGTCATGCCAGTGGAAAATTCAAAGACTCTGAACTCCATTATCATACCATCTTCAAAGAAACTCTGGCTGTCAAATATGGTATTCAGAAATTTGATTTTCATCTAAGAAGCCACCAATTTGAAGTCCAACTTGATAATTCGTCATTTCCAAAGTTACTTGAATTTAAATCCAAGGTACCTCCAAACCCACAAATTCTCAGATTGAAAGAATGGTTTTCTAGATATGATTTTACTGTAAAACATATTAAAGGAAACCAAAACCTCATACCAGACTACCTTTCCAGACCAGGAAAAGCCATCCAAATTATTTCATCCATAAACACATATCCTATCATTATGATAAATATTGACCCATCATCATCCTCTTCATCCACTAAATCCATGATCAAAAAATACTTCCCTCCAGAAATCAATTCACAATCTCCGATGGACCCAACCTACCTCAAAAGCTTTGCAAAAAACCACATGTATCACTACTTAAACCTTTCACTCCAAAAACACAATCTCCATCCAGTCCGTTCATGGTTTAATCCTGAATCTCAATTTCTCAATGTGTTTCCAATTTTAATGGGGACTACCTTTCTTGAAGAAGATCTATGGTACTTATGGTGTGTTACTATGCTACATAGTTACCCCATTATAGTGCCCACAAATTACCTGTTACTTTTTCTCAAAAATCATACTAATAAAGATTCATTAATTTGGACTTTATTAGAATGGTATCAGCCTTTAAACAAATGGAAAAAAGACCTTCAGATGGAAATTGAAAGAATGAAGATCCAGCAAATTAATCAAGACAGTTTTGAAGCTCACAAGCTTGTATCAGTCTTTATTATTCACAGACCTTATTTTCAACATCCTGTTACAAAGCTACTATGGACTCAAAACCAATGCAGATGCTGGACCACATATTTTTCCATGCAGGAATTTCTGAGAAGAGATCATTTTCCTTATCATCAAGATGAACTGGTGCATCACCTCCATGAGATAAATTGCTTCGTACCAAATCCCAGATTAAACTCTACCTGTGCAAGCCTGAAGCCTCTGGATATTATCTGTCCACCTTTCAGAGGAGATTACTGGGATGACTCATTCTACAGTAACAATGAAATAACACCTGTCATAACAATGCAAGATTCTCAAGACCCTTATGAAAATATGAATGAAGACCTGGACAGATTGGAGAGAAATCTGATGCTAATAGACTCAGACCCAGAAGATCCAAATTTATCACCAAGTCATGAACCGATCATCAAATAAAAAATATGGACATAAGATTGAAAAAACCATATATATATATATATATATACACACACACACAAAAACATGCATGTATGAGATACCAATCAACGCGGAGTTGGTCAAGTGGTAATTCACTTGGCCCCTTAACCAACTAGTCTCGAGTTCGAGCTTTGGGTATGGAGCGACCCTCGCTGGGAGACCCCTACCGCTTAGTGCGAACTTAGTTGGATCGGATCGAATGAGTCAGATTCGGGTACCGGTTGTTGTACACCAAAAAAAAACATGTATGAGATTAAGCCAAATTTTGATTACATGGAATAATTAACTTCCATCTCGGAGAAAAGTAAGGAAAATGTGATATTTTTTTAAGAGTTAATAGTCACATATATCCTGAAAGATACTTGTGAAATCAGTTAGGTCCCTGAAAGATTTGTGGAATCTCTTAAACCCCCAAAGATCATTTTGGAATCAATTAAAGGTTCCTGAAAGATTTGTGGAATCTCTTAAACCCCTCAAAGATCAATTTGGCATCACGTTAGTCCCCCCTGAGGAGCTAACAGAATCTTTACGTTGCACGTTAAATGCTTTGTTGGGCCAAACATGACATCTTCTTAGCATTCCAACATGGCATTGGGGCCAACAAAGTATTTAACGTGCCACGTAGGATTCCCGTTAGGTCCTTCATAACGAAATTGGATGGGGGACTAACGTGATGTCAAATTAATCTTTGGGGAGTTTAAGAGATTCCACGAATCTTTCAAGAACCTAACTGGTTTCACAAGTATCTTTCGGAAATTTCAACTGACCCAATAACTTTTTTTTTTAACACCAAGGGTTCTTCCAATGACCAGTTGAAGACTATTTTTTTTTTCAGTGATAGAAATTTTCAAAGTAAATTTTGTCTTTATTAATAAAAATTTTCTCATGCACATCCCATTTATCAAACACTTGTGATATTAATTATTGGATCTTGCTAAGGTTTCTAAATCTTGAAAAAATATCATAAGTCAACATTTTTTTAAGAAGATAAAAAATCACATTTTTCAATATTTTCATATTACATATTTTCATTAATTATTAATTATTGACTTATTTACATTTTAATCCCTGAACTTAGGTGCTCTATTGAAATTGATCCTTAAACTTTTTTTTAAGCAATGGGTTCCTGAACTTTGTTTAATTTTTGGAAATGGTCCTTTCGTCATTTAAGTGATCATATAACCGACGACATGTCACGTCACTTTCACAATATCGACGAGTGATGTGTTATGTAGTGCCACGGGACACTAATGATTATTTTATTAAAAAAATATATAGTTTCTTTTAAAATTTATTAAAAGATTCGATAATCTTAAAAAAAAAACAATTTTTAATTATTTTTTAATAAATTTTAAATTTTTTAATTTAAAAAATTCACATGGCATCATCTGGCATGTTACCTATTAGTGAAGGTGATGTGGTATATCATCGGTCATATCACCACTTAAGTGATGAAAGAACCATTTCCAAAATTTGAGCAAAGTTTAAGGACTCAAAGCATCGAAAAAAGTTTAAGGACCAATTTCAAAAAAACACTTAAATTCAAAGACTAAAAACTTAAATAAGCCTTAATTATTTATATATACACAGAGAGGGAGGATCATAAGCACATGTTCACGATTTAATTATTTTTAATTAAAAAAAAAAGACAAGTTTTACCTCACTCCCATTTCAAGATTTTATGAATTCCAATGTGCTTAGCACACAATATAAAACCCATGCAAGAATTATGAATTATTCCTCGATCGATGAGGTAATTAAGTACTTCCTCCGGTCTCATTCGTAAGAAAAAAACATTTCATTAATGGTCTTACATAGGGATGGTAATGGGAGACTGCAGATGGGGATCTCTGCGGAGAACGCCCCATTTGGGGATCCGAGTTTGGGGATTTTTCCCCAGCGGGGGCGGGGAATGGGATTGGTTCCCCCGTCCCCGACAATTTTAGTTATATGTCCTTAAATATTTAGGCTTTATATAGTTAAAAATAGGTTTTTTAGTAACTTCACATATATTATTATAATTATAATTATAATTATTATTAGAGTGAAGGGACACTTTAGTCCCTCATGAAATTTAATTCATTTTTAGTCCTCCTGTTTTCCAAAAGTACCAATTTAGTCCCTCATGTTTTCCAAAAATACCAATTTAGTCCCTCAACGAAGTGGCTAGCAGAAATAGGACAGGGACTAAATTGGTACTTTTGGAAAACTTTGGGGACTAAAAATGAATTAAATTTCTTGAGGGATTAAAGTGTCCCTATCGAAAAACTTGAGGAACCAAAGTGTCCCTTCACTCTTATTATTATTAACATTTATTTTAACGATTTTTTAAATTGAATCTCTTGAATTTTAACGATTATTTTTCTGTAGTGTACAAGTTTAAAAATGTTATTTGACGTTATGAATTTTATAACAGGTCAAGTTGAAGTTAGGTTCCCTGTGGGGACCCGTGGGGTGATGGGGAATGGGGATGATGATTAATCAACCCCCGACATGGGGAATGGGGATGGGGATGGGGGGCAAATGAGACCCGAGGATGGGGAATGGGAAAGGTCTCCCCGAGCGTTCCCCGCCCCGTTGCCATCCCTAGTCTTACATATAAGAAAAATTAACTAAATTTATATTCTCAATATAATTATTTCTAAAATATCATCATAATGTAGTTGAACCATTTAATTTTTGTTTCATTCTCAATGTAAATATACTAAAATAATCTATTTTTTTATGAATTTGAGAAAATTAAATACACTCAACTAATTTCCTTAATAGATATGAAGTTAGTTATTTTTGCTTAAAAATGAGACCGGAGGGAATACTATTCTCTCCGTGTTTCGGATTTTTTATTTTGTCCTTATTTATAAAGTTTTATATAAATTTTTAATGACAAATTATTATTTTTTTCCACAAAACATCTGTATTTTTTTATGTGTACCAATGGTGTTCTCTGGTGGACACTTACTAGAGACTAATTTCTTTCAAGGCGAAAAGATTACCGAAGTGAGTACAATAGCCTCTCCTAACAAAGTCTTTTTCATACTCACGGTGGGAGTCGAACCCCTGACATCACGCTTAAGGAATCCAGCTATCAAAATACACATATCAAATGTTCACATGTCCAATATCATTAACTAATTTAATCAACTTTTTTAATGCACGTAAAATTTATCAAAATGATTTTATATATAGGGATGAGAAAAGTAATAATTATGAGAATGTTCCAGTTTTTTTAAAAAAATAAAAAATAAAAAACTAAGAATGTTAATCTTCATTAATTGTATATTCCCTCCGGCTTGAAATATAAGCAACAAAAAACATACCTCTTTTGGTTTAAAATATAAGCAAAATTAACCAACTTTCTTAAATTTTATTTTATTTCCAATGCCACTTTCCAAAAACATCCTGGAAAATTGTTATCTTATTTAATTTTTGTTTCATTCCCAATGCAACTTTCCTAAACTACCTCTATTCTTTTATAAATTTAATAAAATTAAATACAATCAACTAACCTCCTTAATAAGCGTAAAAAATTAGTTGGTTTTACTTATAATTCGATCCGAATGAAGCATATTAAATTAAAGCATCATACATAACTGAATGATTTTTTGGTTGGAAGAGTGGCAGTTACTATATGCGGTTTCAGTGAGTGATGTGTAAGGAAAGAAATCTTTGTAAATTATTTGAGCCTTGGATTGCTAGATCAGCTACAGTATAAAATAAAATTAATGATGAATTTTGTAGTGACATTGGTTGTCATGAATGAAACTGACAATGAATTGGAATGGTTCTTTGGAATTTGTTGTTTTCCCAACCTAGGTATAGTAGTAGTAGTGGTTAGTGAATGTTCTCCTATATCATATATGGGCCAAAATCTACAAGGGATAATGGAAGTTGGGGTACAAGTGTACAACCCCACAAGCATTCACATGGGTAGCAGTAGTTACTGAGTCACGAATCACATGGTGCAGGTATATATATATATATGAGTCTATGCCCACCGCCCAGGGTGTCACGATTTCATGATGCTAGGTTTTGTCTAACCAATACTGCCATGCGGGCATGCACCTATGGGTGTCTAACATGTAAATTTTAAAGTAAATTGTCATTTAGATCCCTAAATTTATATCAACATAGTTTTTAAAATTACAAAAATTGTTTTTAACTTCTTGAATTTGCAACATGTTATATGCTCATCAATCCCTAATAGTTAAAGTCTTTAAGCAAGGGATATTGACGACACAGATACATACATTAAAAACACAACTCATGTTTACTCGCTCAATGTCGAATCTAATTGCAAAAAATATCATTGTCTTATTATATCAAGAAGAAGAAAAAAAACAACAAAAGCAAATGATGAAGATGATGATGATAATATACATACATACATACATATATATATATATATATATATATATTTATAGAGAGAGAGAGAGTTGTTGGTAATTTGAATGAGGAAGGACCATTAGCAAGTGAAGCACAAAGAGATGGACAACAACTCTTAAAACCATCACATCTCTCTAAAAGAAATCAAAGACTCATATTTAAATTAGTTACTAATGAGTGTAATGTCATACTCTTGGTTAATATCAAAGAGTCTCAAATTTTCCTTTATATCTCATGTCAGAAAGGGAGGAGTGTCTTGCCAATGCCATGGTTGCCTCAAAGAAACACCTAATTGCCAAGAAAAAAAGGCTCTTTTATACGCTCAATGCAACAAATTAAAAACTAACCAAAGTATTTTTCCACTAGGTAAGACAGTTGTGACTGTTGTATTGTCTGATTTAAAGACCTATCTCAAAACATCATCATTATTGCCTCTTTATATCAATATTTAACAATCAATAACAATAACAATGGTAAAATAATCAAAACTCATGCAATGCAATATTCAAAAGATACCTAAAATAATCAAACATCAAATTGAGGTGACATGTAAATGAAACCCAACAACTATCAAATAGCTTCTGCCTAAGCATTCGCATTTCACATGCCGCCCTACCAAATTATCTCTCACACTCTACAATTCGGATTGGACACTACACTTCTCTCGGAGCTGCTCTGTTTGATTTTGCTTGGTTAAATAACCCTAGCTAATTGCATTCCCAGGAAGGCAATTTTAAATCAAATCCTTTTCTTTAAATAAACGACGACGTTTTTAACCTTTCATATCATGTATTTCTTTCGTTAACGGCTTTGAAAGTTAGGAACAAACGTGCATAGTATTTTGCAAATCCATAAATTTAAAATCTATTTTCGTAATTTTAGAACTAAAGTGAATGTTAAGTAATGTAACTCAATATTGTACTTTGTAAATACTTCTTCAATTCGACATCACACAAAAAAAAATTTAAATTACTAATTGCAATATTTCATTATATGTTTTTTTTATGGTCACTATTTTTTTTACTATTTATGTAAATCAAGTCAGTATTGAACAAAAATAATAGATATGAAAAATAATAATTATTGAATCTTAAACTTCCAACCAGAACAAATAAATAAAACATAAATGAGTAAGTAATCTTCAAATGAAATTAAACAAATAAATAGGAACATAGATATTAGTAAGGCTGAAAATAAGTTAAGCAATTCAAAGTTCGTTCTGAGACTCGGCTTATTAATTACTTCCTCCGTTTCATATTATCTGTCACTTTAGCATTTTTAACTTGTTCCAAATTATTTGTCACTTTAGGAATTCGAGGATGTATTAATTGATTTTTTTCCACCTTTAACCTTGCATTTAATGTGTTGAAATATGTGAAATGGGTGATAATTAATGTACTTTGAGGGTATTATAGTAAAGTTATTTAATAATTCTCTTGAAAATTGAAATATTAAATGATTTTCTTAATATGTGTGAAATTGCTAAAGTGACAGTTAAATTGGAACGGAGGAAGTAGTTCAATAAATTTGGTCATGGATCAAATAAGCTGAAAATTAAGATTGATTAACGAACGAGATGAACTCGAGCTAAGTGTATTTCGACTTGTTATATTCATAAACTGATTCGATTATATAAATATAAAAATGTAAAATATCCTTTTATCTTTATTATATGTAAGGATTATTATTCGAGCTAATGTGTAGTGTATATTTGAGTTTGTTAACATGCTAAAAAATTAACAAATTTTAATTAAATTAAGTTTGAGCTAAAAATATAATTCAAATTAAAACTCGACTCGAACTTTTTTTTAATAATTCAAGTCAAACTATTTGACTCAACTCGACTGTTCCCAATCCAGAAATATTTTATTAAAAGATTAGTGGGCCAATTTCCCAGATCTATGTAATCATGCCGTTGGTTGATGAAGTGGACCCCCTTCCTATCCAACTCCAATACAATTATACATAGGCCCCACGTAGGCATCTTTATTTCCATAAATCTGCACAAACTGCTCTCTCCATTCTTCTATATACCTCACTTTTTTTGCATTATTATAATTACCCACTTCATGATCTTATTACAGAAATTTAAATACAGTAGCAATCACCTTTGATGATTACTTATTCAAATTAAATTCTCGTTGGTGTCCACCAAGCCAAAGAAGTCAAGATTCTCGGTTACAAAGATCCAATAATCAAGTTAACATTTCAACCGTATATTATGGTTATGGTTAACAATCCAATCAAATTGACAATTCAACTATATATCATAGGTTAAGGAGTGATATAAAGACAAACTTATCCTCTCACTTTAATTTAAATGATCGTTAACACGTTAATACACCTAAGTACATAGAGCTAACCAATTAGGTGGTTTCACTTTATTAAATTTCATGAAGATGTAAGAATTTGAATTTTATTATCGATATATGTATGAAAAATTTGTGTTAACGAATATTTGTAAATATTTATAGAATCATAAGATCTGCATTAGGTAGTGAATTCTGAATATCAAATTCATCTAAATTTTTGTTTGTGTAAAAAAAATTGTGGTCTCGAATATAGGATGATTCAAGGCTACCAAAGGGGAAAAAGTTGCAATGTGGACTCTAATGCGATTGCAAATCCAAATTCAAATAGGAGCTTTTCAAGTACACTTTGTAGTTTATTTAAGTTATATTCCCTCCGGTCCTATTTATTATAAGATCTTTTTGGAGTTTTTCACTTCTACCAAGAAGAGTGATTAAATTTGTTAGTGACATTGGAAATGTGAAAATTTGATATACTTTTTCAAAACTACCCCTATAATTAGTATTGAAACTCTAAAAAATGTTGACTTTATAGGGGTGTTTGTGGAAAGAAGTAATTAAATGCTACTCCCTCTGGTCCTATTTATAGGGCATATTTAACCATATCACACAGATCAAGGAGGGTAGTTAAGTTTCTTGAAACTTTAAAAAAATATTTCAGCATTACAATCTTACCATCTTAACTTGCATTGGGAATTTCACAATGTGTTAATTCACATTAATGGTCAAAGGGCAAATAAGAGAAAATAACAATAAATGTCTCCTAGAAAATACAAAGTGACTTATAAATAGGACCAAAGAATCCTTCTAGAATGTGACCTATAAATAGGACCGGAGGGAGTATTAAAAATTGAAATAGGGCCTTATAAATAGGACCAAAATAAAAACTCCAAAAAGGTCTTATAAATAGGAGTGGAGGGAATATATAGTTAAAGAACCCTAACAAGTGGGCAATGGATAGCTCTTGCCAACTCTTGATTATGTCCGTTAGGGGCTTAGCTTAGATAGTGGAAACTATCGAATGTGCAAGTTACAAGTGACAGCAAGCTAGCAACCCCTGTTTTCTTTTATTTATTGGTTTTAGGGCCATCTAGCCTCATGGCACCACCTATATATTGGTCCATGCTTCTCCTCACTTTGATGCCATATGATGTAAACCGTGTCTTTCACTGATTTAGTTGCAATTTTCCATTCTTACTAAAGGTTGGTAATGAAAGCCTAAATGGCAAACTGAGTGCATTCTTCGATTTTAATAGATGTTTCATATTAAGATTTTTTTATAGACAAACATTTTTTCTTCTATTTTTTATGGGAAGGATGAAAATATCGTTATGAGGGTTTGAACCCAAGTTATAGTATTTTATATCTTGCAACTTTACGAAATAATCAAGGATTTGAACCAGTTTGCATGAACCAATTCACGGTTCTTTTCCATATTGGTATCAAGTGAAACCCGACTTAGATAGCTAAATCTAGCGAATTCATCATTAAAAGAGAACGACAGTACAATAGAATGGAGGAAGGAGAAAACAAGAATAAAATGAGAGGAATGTTGCATGACAATGAAGGCGAGATGCTCAGCATGTTGGAAGTCTCACATCGCCTGCCTCATAATATATGACATGGTTTAAATACATGTTGGGCTACTCCTCTCATTAACATGGTATCAGAGTCAGAGCCCAACTTCTTTCCGGTTATTATGGGCCAAAAGTTGTCCTTTGTTATGGGTCAATAGATACCTTTTGCCTGATCCGGCAGACTTCGTTGGAGGGGGCGTGTTGGAAGTCCCACATCGCCGGCGCCAACATTGAAGAAGAAACCCTATACTTTGTTCTCTAGGCATAACCTTGGGCTTGGTCATACAATAAATAATATGAAGAGTCTTGGGTTGATAATGTCTTTCATTACTAAATTTAGGAAAATGTGATTTTTAAGATTTTCGAGAAGGTAATTAATGCTCATATATGATTGTTTTACTACTCCAAGCAACCTTAACAAGTGCTCTTAACAAGACCTATTTAGGTTCTTTTCATAAATAATAATCACATAAGTACAAAGATAGCACGCCAAAAAAAAAAAAAGATAGCACGCCAAACGTATTGACTCTGAATATATCCCTACATATCGAATACTTCACATAGTAATGTATTGTGTATCGAATACCTATACCCATATCAAAGAGTATTGCGTATTAGGTATTAACTCTAACCAATATGGTATTAGAGCTTTATCATTGAGCTTTGGTTCCACCCTTATTTTCTCTCTCTCCGAACTTTGTCTCATCACTTTCTCTGGAAAATCATTTCTTGTTTTCCTTTCTCTTCTTTTATTGGGAAAATTGTTTCCTCCCTTTTCTTCTCATTTCCTTGCGAAAATCTTTTTTTCTTGCTACTTTCTCCTGAAAATTGGGAAAAAATTTGCTTCTCTTCGCTCATCTTTTTAATTCTCCCAAACCTTGGTAAACGAGAGCTAAACAAATTATAACACTAATCCTTCAAACCTTTACTTTCTTCATCGATAAAAATCTAGCCCTCATACTAGTTTATTCTCTTCTAAATGGTAAGAACTACTTATGCTCACATGAGTAATAGTATTGGCAATTAGGACGTATGCCTATGGACCTGTCCGCCCGCCCGCAATTTTTTACGACATGACATTAATTTTAGGATCATTTTTCAAATATTGCCCTCCCGTTTCGCCCATTTTTTTCAGGCATTATTGGGCTGGCGGTGGGACCACTCATAATATATTAAAAAAATAAAAAATTCTAAAATATAAAATTAGTTTCAAAAAATAAAAAATAAAACGTCACAGTCTCACGTACTAATGCAATTGTGTAGTCAATGCAATTTTCAAACAGTGAATGGTCAATGAGCAATGACTTTCCAATGGACAGGAAATTTACAAACAGTATAATAGGGAGATGCGATTTTTTTTAAAAAAAAAAAATATTTGGGGAGGACAAATAGTGAAAAGGCAATTTTTTAAATTTTTTAATTAAATGTAGGCCGCCTGCGAACCCGCCCTAGGCATAAATTCGTAGTCCTAAATATTTTAATGGGTGGGCAAAATACGGGCATGGGTCAAGTCTCACCGCCCTAATTATCAATACTAGGCATGAACAATGAACTTTACACTGAAATCAAAGAATAAATTCAAATTCATTGATGGAACTCGATCTTCCTCAACTTTCAACTAATGATACTTTTATGGTGCTGGGAAATGTGCAACACTACTATGGTAGTACCTTTATTATCTTGGATGTAACAATCTGTTGATGAATCCATAGTCAACTCCATCCTTTGGATTGATTTATAAGGATTGATTTATGGCACGTTTGGTTTAGAGTTACAAAATCAATTTTGACCATAAAATCACCGCAGAAAAATTTAGGCACTTTTTTCCTCCGACTCAAATTATAAACAATTTTAATCACTTTTACGCTTATTAAGGAGGTTAGTTGATTGTATTTAATTTTTTCAAATTTATAAAAGATAGAGGTATTTTCGGAAAGCAGTATTGGGAATGAAACAAAAATTAATTAAGATTACAATTTTCTAGAGATGTTTTAGGAAAGTGGCATTGGAAATGAAACAAAATTTAATAAAGTTAGTTAGTTTTGCTTATATTTTAAACCAAGAGTAATAAGTTTTTTGTTGATTATAATTCGAGTCGGAGGGAGTAACTCGGAAAAATTTTCAAGATAGTTTCTTTTGAGGTGATATTATATTTTGAATTGCAAAATTATGGTTGCCCATGTCCTGAATCAAGGCAAAGTTTTCTCATTATCTTCCGCATTATTTACTCTATAGATTTGTAGAACAATGTTAGGTGTTATTTTATAATAATGATTTGTTAAATATATTGATCATCATTTTGTGAAATGGCACTTTTTTCAATCAGTAATGCTAATTGCTACACATACACCTAGTTTTTTCTATACCAAAAAAAAATGCTGGAATTCGTTAAAATTCAATGATGGTACTTGGATCAAGGTAACAGATTACAGAGAACACAGTGATTACTAATCCAGTAATCCGTCTAAGAGTCAAATTTCAATAGAAATTTATTCGTTCAGAAAAATCCTAAAAAATACTTCCAGCTAATATTTTCCTTTACGGAAAATGGGCCTGGGAATGTATGTGTTGGTCTACTGGGCTGGACCCTTAAAAGGCCACAGGTTGTCGTACCATCTTGCCCCGAAAGGAACCAGATACTAGATTCACTTCACCCACTTATGCTTATTCAGTTGTGCCACCCTATTCCCATTAAAGTTTTATTCAAGTCACCATTAATGCAACCAAATTAATGCAAAAGCTATCCCTTTCTATTGTGGAATGTACTTTTAAAATGTGGGAATGCATAAAATATGAAACATTTCGATATAATAAAAGAATGCTTATTTATGGTTTTAGTTCATGAAAGTTGAAAGTATTTTGATTTTGGTCCCTGAAAGTTTTTTTGACCTCGACCCATTCTTAATAGTTTTGAAAATTTGGTTTTGGTCCGCATTAGGAAAAATTCGTTAATTGCTTATGAGGTTACGGAACACCACATCAGCATACACGTGTACAAATGTTGCATGTCCCGTTAGAATGACGTGGATGATCCGGATCCGCAGGAGGAAAACGGCTAAGGGTCAACCAAAATGTGTTTGTGGATTGGACTTTGGCCTATTTGCTCATGTGGATCCGGATCATCCACGTTATCCTACCGATGACATTCCTTACTTAACATGTGTATGTTGAATGTTGATAATGTTGATGTGACGTTCCGTTAGTCACGTAAGTAGTTAACGGATTTTTCTTAACAACAAGGACTAAAACCAAATTTTCAAAACAATTAAAGATGAGTCCAAGTCAAAAAAACTTTCAGATCAAAATCAACCATAAATAAGCTATAAAAGGGAAAAAAAAAAACATTAACAAGTGCTCTTAAATAACTTGTTGAAGAGATATATATAGTTGATCTAGCATCTTACGAGTGTGAAACTCAGACTCATATTGCAATGACATAGGTCTGATGGTCTATTATCATATTCCCTCTACCCCAAACTTCTTATATGATCTTATACTATTATCATTCGACCACGACGCCTCCTGGTGGAACATCACTATGAAGGTTGAACAACTAACATGAACTTTCTAATCTTGGATTATTTCATTATTTCAACGATGCTTCGTTCTACCCTTCTACCGTGGTGCAATTTGGAGCGTTTCTCTTGCAAATTGCAATTACTTCACAGGCAATATTCATACCTCTCGAATTTGTCATACTAGGTACCTACCGAGGTGGTAGACCGTGCTCAATCACAACTGTCCCTTTCAACTTCGTCAGATTTATTTGATAAATGCATCTATAATTTTTAAAAGTAATAAGAATTTTGTTTTTCTTAAATGTACTTTTGATCCTCCAAATTACTAAACAATTTGCTGAATTTAGTTCTTAAGTTTTTATTGGGCAATTTTAATATCTAAGTTTTTCCATTTTGAAATTTTAATCCCTTCCTCTAAAAAATAACTAAGGACCCTTACGCGACAAAAATTAGGACACATGTCACACATTTAAAAATATACGTGGATTTTTTTTTTCAAAAAATAAAAATAAGTTTTAGAAATAGGATTTTCTTAACTTCTAGACATGTTTTCTTGAAAAAATAAAAATATAAAATTTACTCTTAAATACATCATTTTCTATCAAACTTAACTTTTTTGGATTCTTATTCTCACTAAATACCTAAGTGCTGAGGTTAAGTAAACCCGTAAAAATATTTAACAATAAAAATAACTACCGTTTAGAATACATGTTGTAAAAATTAAATGTTATATTTTTATTGTTAATATATTTTTTTAGTTTTTTCATTTTTGAAAATAAAAATTTAATGTATACTTTTTTTTTGTATGCACCAAGGGTATCCTCTAACCGATAATCGAAGACTAATACCTTCGAGGCATAGAGATTAACTAAGTGGACTTTGCCTCTACCATCCAAGCCTATATATATTTTTAGGTTTTCTTAAAAAATTTCAAAACTAAAAACTAAATACCATCCCAAATGGGACGACCTATATATATTTTTAGGTTTTCTTTAAAAAAACAAAACAAAACAAAACAAAAACGCATCCGTTTTAAATTTTTTATCATCAACTTTATAAATTGAAGTTAAAAAATTCCTAAATTTTATCCGAATATAATGTTGTTTTAACTTCCTATATAGCTACTTTCAAAAAAAAAAATAAAAATAAAAAACTTCCTATATAGCTAGTCCACCGATAGATCCCATTAATCATACCTATTCACATTAAATGGCACCAACGGCTCTTGAACCGTGAATACATTATACATGTACTCCCTCTTGTTCGAACTATGCATAAAAACATATTTCTTTTGGTTTAAAATATAAGCAAAATTAATTAATTTTATTAAATTTTATTTCATTTTCAACATCACTTACCTAAAACATCTCTTGAAAATTATGATCTTATTTAATTTTTGTTTTATTCTCAATACTACTTTCCTAAAATATCTCTACTTATTATAAATTTGATCAAATTAAATATAATCAATTAACCTCCTTTTTTTTTAGGAAATTAACCTCCTTAATAAATGTAAAAATAGTTAAATTTACTTATAATTCGAGCCAAATGAAGTAGCAACTTGCTCAACCGAACTATACACAATGAAGATCTTTCATTATTATCTTTTCTTCGTCACCAAAATACAACGAGTTTATAGATACTCCCTCCGGTTTCATTTTTTTTTTCTAAATAACTAACTTTACACGTATTAAGAAAAATTAGTTGAATACATTTAATTTTATTAAATTCATAAAAAAAAATTATTTTAGTAAACTTACATTGGGAATGAAACAAAAGGGTCTTATAAATAGGACCGGAGCGAGTAGTGTGTTTTAAAATTATGCACGAGTTTTAAGAAATTGTTAAATGATGTAAGGATTTGTTGTATTTTAACTATAATGCCCCTATATAATCATTGTTGAAGAGAAAGAAAGATATTAGAAACAAAAAAAAATAGTGTAATAAATAGGGGTGTGTTTGAAAAAATAACATTAATTATGTATTGGGTTTATAAAACAAACCATTGTACTTGCCATACATTCGTGATCATAAATAAAAACCTTTACTTAAATTCTGTTGTCTATGTATTAGTCTTCCTTACGTTTGGCTAGCCACCGAACCTAACGGAAGAAATTTATAGTCAATGCTCTAATGTCGCTTACGAGCTTATAACATTACTAAGTGCAAAAGATACCCGAATGCTACACCGATCAATACCCACGATTGGAGCGGCCTACTCGCGGTCTGAGAAACCAACCATGGCTAACGGTCTGAGTTTCGAGTTCTAAGCAACAAAAATTTAAATAGTAAAGAAATAAACACAATGAAATCAAAAATGTTTCATTTCATTGATTTAGGTGGGCCACAAATGGCCTACAAAACGACCCATAAACGGGCCTCAAAACAAACAAGAAAAAAGAAAAAATAAAGAATAAAAAATTCAAACTCCGAGCTCGTCCTCTGAATCGGAAAGAACCCTACAAGCCCCCAATGGAGGCCTCCGAAAACTTGCTAGTATCCTTAACCAGCTGACGAGGATCGGGAAGATCGGGTGAGCTCAAGTCAACTGGCCCTCCCTGAGAAACAAGTGATTTGGGTCTAATATATGATGTTTTTGGGTTTAATTTGACTCCTTTTTGATTTGATTTTGGCTTCTTTCTTAGGAATTTTAGATAGATTTAATTTAGTTTTTAATTAGTTTAGGAATTATTATCCCTTGAACGTTTTGATTCGTTTTGGGTATGTTTCAGATACTTTTGGAGCTTAATTGATGAAAATAAATATGAAATTGGCAAGAGGACGAATGGACCTTGAAAACAGCGCAAGAACGAGGCGAAACGGAATCGGAGCAGGGTGCACACGCCCAGGCGCGCGCACTGCCGGTACAGGCCCATTTGAGCCTGTTTTGCTTATTTCTAATGGGATTTTCTTAGTTTTTAGGTTTTTCTATTTGGATTTTCTTAACCTCAGCCCTTAGGGCTGAGGATAAGAAGTTATAAAAAGTATCTTTGCATTGAAAAAATAAATGTTTAAGATTTTAAAAGTTAGTGGGTTAGCTTTCCAAGACATTTTTTCTACTTTTTCACCTCTTATCCTCAGCCCTAAGGGCTGAGGTTAAGCAATCCCTTTCTATTTTATATAGGTTTAGATTTAGAATTTTAGGCAGTAGTGTGTTTCATTCCCAATGTAAGTTTATTAAAATATGATCGAAGAGAGTAGTGTGTTTTAAGATTATGCACGAGTTTTAAGAAATTGTTAAATGATGTAAGAATTTGTTGTATTTTGATTATAATGCCCCTATATAATTATTGTTGAAAAGAAAGAAAGATATTAGAAACGAAAAAAGGAGTGTAATAAATAAGAGTGTGTTTGGAAAAATAACATTAATTATATATTGGATTTATAAAACAACAAATCTTATAAAACATAGTACAAATGCTAAAACAAGAGTCAAGACAGGACCAAACAACAAGGAGTAGGTCTCACAAATGATTTGCTATGCGTGTAACACCTATCCACCATTCAACACTGCCATCCCAATTTCTCGACCCACGACTGTTGTTCCATCACGTGTCGCCTAAATAACGATCCCCCAACTTTTCTGAAAATGGGAAGATCACGTGCTGTCTCCATCATTTTCCTTCTTCGCAAATTCAAACATTGTATTTATGCTTCTCTCTTTTCTCGTTGAGCAATGTGTTATGTTCTACGTGCGTGCCTACACCATCTTAATAAATTGGTTTAACTACGCTTTAGGTTTTCTTGTATTTTTTGTCATATAGTCCTATTTTTTTTTGGGTTTGTATACAATACTCATTGTTTGTGGATGAGTATGTATATTCATTGCTTCATCAATGGTTGAGATTGTGTCATAAGGTGGACGGTTGGGATTGATGGATGGAAGCATGATGTATTGATTGCACCATAGAAAATGATCATCGGTGGTTTTTTTTAATTTTTTTTAAGAAATGATAAATTCTCCTAAAAATAGTGACTTATTTTATAATTTTTTTAATATAGATTTACTCAAAATATTTTTTTACACAGATTCGTATACATATTTATTAGAATATGTCAATTCTGAATAGAGTTTTTACTCAATATAGTTTTTTCGGAGCAGAGAGTAAAAAAACAAATTTAATCCAAATCATAAAAACGAGTGCATATTACCGAAGAAGAATACACATAGAATATTTTTGAAATGACTAAATTTGAAAATAAGGAAAAAAATTTAACCTCTGTCAAGGAGTACATAATAAAAATAAAAAAAAATCTGACTAACAAAAAATAAATTTGTGAAAATGAAAATACATAGGATATTTAAAAAAATTTAAAAAAAAAATCTAGGTAGCTGAGAATTTTGCATTGAAAATTAGAAATGAGATCTATATTAAGAACAAAAAAAGTATCAAAAATATTAAAAAATTGTGATTAGTGTATTTTTTTTAAAGTCATTATTTTTAGGAAAATTTATCATTTAAAAAAAAACCTACACATGACCATTTTCTATGGTGCATTCAACTTAACCGGTTATATACATACACCATGCTTCCATCCATCAATCTCAGCCGTCCAATGTCTTAAAAACACATTGGCCATAGATTCAGCCAATGAATTTCTATACTCATCCACAAATGATGAGTACACTATAACAATCCTTTCTTTTTTCATGTTTATGTTTTTTTTTCTAAGCTAAAGAGGGTGCCAATTTTGACACCCCATGGAGTAATTTACACACCCCACTAATATTCAAAAATCCCAAAATACCCTTTGAAAAAATTTCCCATCAAAAATACTTATCTTTCACCACACTATTTCACACCACATACCACACCCCACACTCCACAATACATCTCATTCCATTTCTCCACACAAACCCCTTTTCATTTCATTCCCATTAATCCCATGAACATTATCACTATTGAGGACATTAAGGCAAATCATAAAATCAAGTCGTGAATAACGTATAGAAGAAGGTAAGTTGCAGACACTATTTCGAACCCTTTTTTTTTTCTTGATCACTGATCGGTCGTGAGGGATCCTCACGACCAAAAAAACCTTGGGTCCTGAGGAGGTTCACGACCTCGGCTTTTTTTTTCAGAAGAAATAACTTTGAAGGAAATAACCTCATAAATCCTTTATTCCATTTAAATGTCGCTTTTTGGATGCATGGTAGCTGTCTTATGTGAAGAAAATATGAAAATATGGAGCTCATCATCGTGTCGGGACATAGCTCACGACCTGGTAAAAGCTTGGGTCGTGAGGTACCTCACGACTCTGACGATTTTTTTTTTAATTTCGACCTCGGGTCGTGAGGCCCCTCACTACCAGGGTCGTGAGGAGCCTCACTACCCACCCCATTATATAGGTAGCCTCACAACTGGGATCGTGGGGCGCCTCACGATCCACCTCATCGTATAGGTCGTGTCACAACCCCGGTAGTGAGACTCCTCACGACCCCGGTAGTGAGGCTCCTCACGACCTCGGTTGTGAGGGGCCTCACGACCCGAGGTCGAAATTTAAAAAAAAAACAGAGAAAAGAGGAAGAAGAAGGAAGGGAAGGGAAAGAATGTGGTGGGGTGTGGGTGGTGCGTCGGTGGGGGACTGTTGATGGTGTTGGACACCGTTGAAGCGAGTGTCTTCCTCCCTCGCTGTGACTGTGTGGGTTGGGCGTGAAGTGGCGGCAGCGAGCATGGCGGTGGACGGAGCAACGACAACAAGATGAGTGGCGGTGGACCATGATGGAAGAGGAAAGAGTGGGTATGAGAGGGTATGTATGGAGGAAGGAGAAATGGGGTGTGAAGAGTGGAAGAGAAGTGGGGTGTGAAGGGTGTAACAGTAAGGGACAAAGGTGACAGTGGGGTGGGGTACTAAGGCTATTTTTGTATTTTCACCAAAAAATGGGGTGCATAAATTTGTCTATGGGGTAGCTAAATTTTTTTTCAGCTAAAGAATGATATATAAAAAGCAGAAGGGGTGCTTTAACCCATATACTGTACACAAATGGACTAGAACCAACAACCTATCCTCTCAAAACAGATGTTATACAAGCCCAAGATTCAATGCACCACTATCCTCTTAAAATTATGTTTCGTTTATATATGGTACACCTTTCTTTAATTTCGTTTGTGTTAAGCAGAAGTACACGTCAGCTGCTTCACACGGTGTTTTTTTTGGGTTAACACATTTTTTAAAATTTTTTTTATTTAATTATGGCAATGATATATGACAAAATGATCCCAAAATAGGTATATATATAATAAAATGACCTAAATTACAAGGATATAAAATGTTATTAAGTCCTTCTGAGCTAGTACATGTGCATTTCAAAGGATAAAACAACCCAAAGTCATTAACCACACCCCTTAATAAGAAAAAACCCTTCATTGTTGAATCTAGTCCTGACAGTATCGAAGGTTACTCCCTCGGGTCCTATTTATAAATCACATTTTAGAAGGATTTATTGGTCCTATTTATAAGTCACTTTGTATTTTCTAGGAGACATTTATTGCTATTTTCTCTTATTTGTCATTTGCCCATTAATGTGAAGTAATACATTGTGAAATTCCCAATGCAAGTTAAAAGGTACTCCCTCCGGCTCGAATTATAAACAACAAAAAACATACTTCTTTTGGTTTAAAATATAAGCAAAATTAACTAGCTTTATTAAATTTTGTTTCATTCCCAATGCCACTTTCCTAAAACATCTCTAGAAAATTGTAATCTTAATTAATTTTTGTTTCATTCCCAATACTACTTTCCTAAAATACCTCTATTTTTTTTTTTATAAATTTGAGAAAATTAAATACAATCAACTAACCTCCTTAATAAGCGTAAAAGTGGTTGGATTTGCTTATAATTCGAGCCGGATGGAGTAAGATTGTAATGTTGAAGTATTTTTTTAAAGTTTCAAGAAACCTAACTACCCTCCTTGGTCTGTGTGATATGGTTAAGTATGCCCTATAAATAAGACCAGAAGGAGTATCTTTCTATATCTTGATTAATCATTTGAGCCCATGTTCCATGAATTGCATAATCCTATTTAGTACCATCATGAAAGGCATGTATTACATAGATAGGAGTATTAGATACATTAATTAAGTCATGCAATCGTTTAGTAAATCACAAGGGGGGAGTTGAATATTACTGATTTTGGTGTTAGTGTTATGGTGGCAAGCTTAGTGAACCTAAGAGATAAAGTCTTTGTGACATACAACTACATGTCTGTATGTAACATTTTTTTCTAGTTCAAATTTTGTATAAACACGTCACTATATTGCAGCTTCATTCCAAATTATGGCCCTCATTCCCATCATAAGAACAACCATACACACACGATATGATGATAGTTAATGCATTGATTTCTTTGCTTTTCAGTACTAGATTCAACAACCATGATTTTCTTTTTCATGTCAATTGGGGTGGTTGATAGTTATGAATTGTTTTGTATTTCGAAATACACAGTAGGATCAGAAGAGTTTAATTATGTTTTTCATCATTAGAATTTGGGATCATTTCATCATATACCTCTGACTTGATTAAATAATTAAAAAAAATTATTTTTTTTAAAAAATTGTGTTGGGCCACATGGTATCATATGTAGTGGTAAAAAAAATGGATAAAATAGGATGAAGTGGCACCATTCTAATGGAACATAATTTCAAGGTTGTAAACAATGGCAAAAATAACAAGGATGTGTATCTGAGCTTTTTTTTTTTTACTAATCGATACCCGGATCTGGTTTACTGTGTATACTAAGTACTAACCGATACCCGGATCTGATTTACCAAGAATCCGACTCATCTAGTCGACCCAACTGAGCTCGCACTAAGTGGTAGGGGTTGCTCCATACCCAAGGTTCGAACTTGAGACCAGTTAGTTAAGGGATCAAGTGAGCTACATACCACTTGACCAACCCCACGTTAAATACGTGTATATGAGATATTTCGACCGTATTACACATATGTAAAAAAAAGTTATTTATAATGTCCATATGATGGTGTTTATTGCTGTAAACAAACGATGTGTATAAAGCTGCCACCTTTTATTATTCATGTTTTTAAGATTTTGTTATGTTTTGTCAATGTAGTTCTGACAGCGAGACTTAGATAAGAATTGATTGAGTTAACAAGATCTGGAGTAATAGCATTCACATTGGTAACTTTTCTTTTGTCTTTAAAAATTTAGAAATTGTTTCTGTTTATTTTTATCGGTGTGAAGAGAAGGCTCATTGTCTTTAATTTGGTATTGTCTCTAATTCAGGACAATGTAGGTGTCAAAATGATGGGGCCAAGGAGAGAGAAAGAACAAACATCAGCAACAAAAAAACGAGGGAGAAGTGAGAAACGATTAACAAAAATGAAACGAAAATGAAGATATCAACAGCCAAAGCAACCCAGCCAGATTCAACAAAAATGAAACGAAAAGAAAAAGAAATACAACAACAACAGAGGAAAATAAAAAAAATAAAGAGATTTTACCTTCTTCTACAACAAAGCAGATTACATTATTTAAAAAAATTAAAAAAATTACAGCAACTGCATAAAAAAATAAAGAAATTTTACGAAAAAAATCAAAAAAGAGAGAGAACCCATTTGAAGTAGAGATTTGTTCCTTGATCAACGAAGAGAGAGAACCCACCTACATGCAACCGGATCGAAGGTGATGAAGGCGGGGAAGAACAGAAGATAGAAGGAGGGAGGTGGGTGGGGGCTAGATCGAAGGCGATGCGGGATCAACATCGGAGGGAGATCAACAGTGGATGGATGGATGTGGAGGGAGAGGGAGGGAGGGAGGGAGGAGGGAGAGGGAGAGAGAGAGAGAGAGAGAGTTATGTAGTGTGTGTTGTGTTTACTACTAGTGTATGTAGTGTGTGTTGCACAAAAATTATTACCGTAGTGTGCGGTGTGTGTTGTGTTTACTTCTAGTGTGTAGAGTATGTGTTGTGTTTACTACTAGTGTGTGTAGTGTGTGTTGCACAAAAATTATTATCGTTAATAAGAAACTATCCGTTGGAATTTTTTGTTATATATAAGTATAACTCACAAATGTAAATCACACAATAATTTTACTTCAATAGGTTATTATTTCTCTTTCTTCTCAATTCACTCTATAATTCATTTTTTTCTTGTTTCATTGAGTTCTTTTATTTCTTAAAATATTTTTACAAAAAGTAGCTGTTATAGAATAATAGAATAATATAGAACATTTTAAATTATAGTTATGATTTTGGTGGGAAAAATCTAGTTAGTTGATGGTGGTTTTAATTTATTGTAAAATATTAAGAGTGTGGGGGTAGTGTGTGGGTCCCAAATTTAAGGACAAAAGTGACTTCATGGGTGTGGAGAAAAAATGTGTTTGTCCCCAAAAACGTAGGAAAGTGTGAAGAATAATAAAATATTGTGTGGGGTTCGTTTAAGGACAAAATTTTGGTTCATGAACGTGGATGCACTAAGTGGAACAAGAGTAGAATAGTTCTTGAAAAGAGGAAAAGATCATAGGTGAAAATGAGTTGATGGTAAATAATAATATAATTAAAAAAAAGTAGTTAATTGTAAAACAGCAACATATGTAAAAGGTTTATTTATGTTTTTAGTCTTAAATTTAGAAGTTTTTTTTGTAATCAGTCGTTAAACATTTTTTTATGATATTCTAGGCCCTAAATTTTGCTCAATTATTTTTAAATGATCATTTATTCAGTTAAGTGGTGATGACATAGTCGACCGTATGTCAAGTTATATTCGGCACATTGATAAGTAACGTGCCACGTGAATCAACACATAATTTATTGAAAATAATTAAAATCACATTTTTTAAGCAAATCAAATTTTTTAATTATTTGTTTAAAAAAAGTAATTTATTTAATAAAAAACTATCTTGCACCACATGAAGCCATATAGTACGACACTTGTTCATGTGACAAAAGTGACGTGACTTGTCATCTATCGCATCATTGCTCAAGTAACGAAAGGATTATTCCCAAATAGTTAAGCAAAGCTCAAGGACCTAAAATATATAAAAAAAAAGTTTAAAAACTAATTTAAAAAAGAATCAGGAAATAAAACTTGAATAAGCAAAGCTTTTAAACCACCTTGGTTTAAAAAAAAAAATCACATGTTAAGAAACTAAATATAGTAAATTGTTTTAAAAATATGTGTTTTTTGAGGTTTTCAAAAAACTGATTAATATTGACTTATAATTACTTTACTACGTCTAGTAATAACATTAAAAGCACTTATTACATACCAAAAAATTGAAGTAAAATGTTACTACCTTTGTTTATTATTAGTATGATGTAAATCTTTTTTTGGTTTGAACCCTGGTATCCGGCCCACTGGGCGACTAATCCAGTTCGAGGGGGGTCCCGGGGTTAAGGTTTTATTCCTCTCCCAACGTTGTTGCGGGGGATCGAATATGATGTAAATCTTTTAATATTGTGATATACAGTTTAAACTAAAAAAATTTTAATGTATTTCTTTGCGTTAAATTTGAGCTTTTTTTTTTCTGTAATTACCATTTCTATGTAATTGATTCCCATACTTATTATTATAGTATATAATAACTATGAGTGAAATTATTAAAAATATAATTAATATTGTATTTTTTAAGAAAAATTTGTATTATAATTTTTTTTTTAAAAAAAATTCCGGAAAGTATATATTGGAAAATATAGTAGCTAATAAATTAATAAATGTAACATTTATGTTCTAATAAAATTTTACAGTATTTTATCAACTTTAGTTGCAACAAGTGATAAACGGTTCGGTCTTACTTAAATAATGTTTTAAATGTAATATTTTGTTATTAATGTAATAAATTAGCCAAGTATATGATTTGGATTGGATCGAAAAATTTAGTACTCTTTCCGGCTCGTATTATAAGCAAAACTAACTAATTTTACACTTTTTTTTTTGAAAGGAAAATATGTAATTCATTCCATAACAGAAAATAGTACAAGTAGATCCAACATGACAATAACAAAGCACATATTTTCCATACAATAAAGATTGCTAAAAAAGACTAGATACTCAGCCATAAATGCAAACTCCATGTGGATCAGGATCATCATCAACATCCAGCTTCGAACTCTAACAAGAGATTCAACAGCCTTTGTTTCCAAGATAACTATCTCATCAATGCCGGAAGTAAGCACAGTTCGGCGATAAAGAATCTCAGATCCGAGGAGGTAGAGCCACTGGACAGAGGAGAAGACAGAGATCTGGAAGGGAAAAGTTGTCCCGAATATCAGTCGTCTAGTTATTGGAAAAGATAGGAAGGTCATCGGATCTGGACAAACAAAAAGCCTTCCCACACTCAAACACACGAAAACAAAACTCAGATGAAACTGAGACAAGAAAATCCACACCACTTGCACAAAGGCAAGATTTATTTATTTAACCCAGATATAACTGGGAGAGAAAAAACTCACACACCAACCAAAGGAAGGGGAGGGAGAGATTCCCTCCCCCCTACCGCTATCACAGAAGAGAGGAAAACGGAGAAGAGAAGAGAAGAGAAGAAGACTCAAAAACACCCCTATTTATTTAACACTTTTTAGATTCTCAATAATATTAATAGGGGTAAGTTTGAAATTACATATCAAAAATTCACATTTTCAATACAATTAACTAAATTATTCCACTTTCTTAATGGACGTGAAATCCTCCAAAGAGACTTTATATTTAGGGACGGAGGGAGTACTTGTTTTATTATTTTTTTTCATTTATCATTTTATAAGAATTGATCATTTTTCTCCTTTTATTATCTTTTTTATTAAGTAGACGAGGATGAAGTTGTAAAAATAAAACTTCATTCAGTCCTATAAACAAGAACTTTTTGAGGTTTTATTTTGGTCCTATTTATAACATATCATTTCAATTTCTAATATTATTTAATTACTTCTCTTCACAAACATTCATATTAACTCAATACTTTTTAGAGATCCAATAATAATTATAAAAGTAGTTTTGAAAAAATATATCAAATTTTCACATGTTACGAACAAATTTAACTTTAAAAAAAATTAAAAAACTGCAAAAAATTTTACAGTACATGTAAAACTCGAGAAAGTTATTAATATTATATTAATTTTTTTAAAATAACAATTATTTAAAATAAATTCATTTTGCTAATAATTAGTACTGCTCCGAAGAAGACAATTTTAAGTTTAGTAACAGTACAAATGATTTTTGAAAGAATCTGAGAGGATTTAGATTTATTCTTACTATATATGTGGTGGTGGTTACAGCCCTGGATTGTTTCAACTTTCAACCGCTGAGTCTTACTTACATCATCAACAGCTCACCTGATGTCACCTGCGAACGCACGTGGAAGACATAGCAGCCTTGGGCGGTGAAACTCTATGATTGGTCGGTGGCCAAACAGCAACACTACAACAGTCTTATATCGTGCATATTGTTGCCAAACTCTATAGTATAAAATACCCTTTCTATGAAAATATCAACCTTCGTCTTTCTTGACACTTCAAATGAAAACAATATAGATAATTAAAGACATCAAATCAGTTATGTTTCAAAAGCAAATATTTGGCAGGTAATCTATGGATTATTCCATCCTACATCATGATCCCAAGAGACTTTGTGTCTCGAGATCGAATAAAATCAAGAATTGGCTCAACGAGAAATTCAAAAAATAAATGACATAAAAATGTTAACTAATATATTAAAACATTATTTATTGGCCGTGTTTCATTTCATAAGCTCTAATTTTAAGTCGTATTATTAATAATTAGAATATAAGATAAGACATGTTACTCTATTAAAATAAAAATGTATATTAAGATTTGAAAAATGACCTACAAAATCAACCTACATTACATAAAAAGTGACACGTGTCACTTGTTTCCTATTAATTGGTTACCAAGTGACATATGTCACTTTCTTGTAATGTAGGTTGTTTTGTAAGTTGATTTTATAGGTTGATTTATCATTGCTCTTAAAATTTAGAGTTGATGATATGTTTGGTTAAACTTTTATCTCATACATGGTGACGTGCTATGTGGCTAAAACACAGAGATATTACCACATTGTGAAGGTAAATATGATGAGTATAAAATGACATTACCATTTAATACAAGGAATGTGATATATGATATGTCATCAGTTATATTGTCACCAAAATTATAAAAGGACCATTTTGAAATATTGAGTAAAGTTCAAAGATACAAAATATTAAAAAAAGTTCAAAAACCAATTTAAAAAAGTACATAAGTTCATAAACTACAGATTTAAAAAAGCCTTCAATTTATTTAAATTAATTAACAATTATTCGTTTTATTAGGTTAAAGTAAATAAAATATTACCAGTGTTTACGAATGCAATACTCAAATGAGAAGAAAAAAAAATAAAAAGTTAATGTAAACCAAAACTTAAAAGAATGGAAATTACAAACTTTGAAACTAAAATTTATTTAAACCTAACACCAGTTGAAATTAACTTTGAAACTGGAACCGGATGTTATGTTTATATAGCTTCTTCACTTAAAGTGTTACATATTCCATGCATACAATATAATGTGATATACGCAGAAATTCTTTATTTAACATAATACAAAATGATCAAATCACGTTTATGATTCAATTCGTAAACTCATGGAGAATCAAACATACACTGTGTCAAATATCTTATTCTCCTTATAAAGCAACACCAAAGGTGCCTATACTACAACACTTAAGTTTTATCTCTTTTTTTCCTTCTTTTCTGACTTTAATTTGTGTTTAAAGTAAAGATATTTTTATACTTTCTTCGTCTAAAAAAAAGGTAAAAAATATTTTTAGAAAATGTCTCAAAATGAAGTTTCACTAATATATGAAAATACTTGAAAATTATATACTGTGATATGTGATTGGGTAATTAATAAATAATATGTTAAATTATTGAATTGATGATTTGTTGGTTTGTTAAACAAATCATTAAAATCATGTTTCTTTATTTTTTTATTTTTTTTCAAAATGTTACTATTTTTTTTTAAAAAAAAAAACTTTATTCTTCCATTATTTTATTTTATACTTTATTTTTGTTATCTCTCTCTTCCTTTATCATGTCATTATGTCGTCACTTCATGTCTTCTTTATCTCTTCTTGTCATCGCTTATATTTAAAGAAGTGTTGCAGAAAATTCATTTTTCTTCGAGAGAAAGGAGATGTTAGATATTTACTAATATATTTATTTAAGTTTTTAGTTTTACACTTAGCTGCACTTTTGAAATTGATTACTTCGTTAATAAAGTGATATATGATATGATTGATGATGTGTCATGTCACATTTGTTACGTTAATATGTAACGTGGTATGAAGTACAACATGATTTTTTTTTAAAATTAAAAAAATTTAAACTTATTAAAAGTCAAATTAAATAAAAAAACAAACTTTTTAATTATTTTTAAAAGAATTGATATTACTTTTTAAATGAAAATCATGTGGCGTCACATGACGCCACATTGATGATGGCGAAAGTGATGTAACATATCGTCGATCACATTATCACTTGAGTGATGATGAGAGAGTGATTTTCAAAAGTTAGTTTAAGCAAAATTCAAAGACCTAAAACAAAACAAAAAAGTTAAAGCAAGAATCAATCTCAGAAAAGCACATAAATTCAGGGACTAAAAACTTAAATAAAATACCAGAATTGCAATAAACAGTATAATAAAACTTTATATAAGATATACTGAATGAGTATAGAGTTTGATTTGCATTGTTTTTATAATTAATTAAAGAGATTCCTGAAATGATATATCTTTATTTGTCAAAGTAAGAACATATATATATGCTGAAATAGATCTATAAATCCATTATAAAATTTATTAATGATAAATTTAACGTTGTAGTTCTATTGAATTTTTTTAAAGGCTTTAAATACAGGTTTAGTAAAAAAAAAATCTAATTAATTAAATTAAAAGAAGCCTATATATACAATGTCAAGGGAAAAATTAAGATAGATTAAGAATTACATTGACACAGCATCAAGGTGATCTCTAAAGATACATGAAAAAGATGTGTGAAAATGAAATGATCTTATATTGTCATTTTATCAAAATGCATATGTTTTCGGGTACATTGATTTTTACTTAACTTGGCCACGTTACGTATGGAGCAGGTTTCCCGATGGCATATAGGACACAACCATGAAGCATTTGCTTCCAGCAAGAGTACGCATCATGCATGCACTTTCAAATGCCAACGACGGATAAGATATATCATACACAAGATTATCTCAAATATGCCCAGTAGGTTGATATATATAGCATGTGTTTCTTCTTTCAATTCATATCATTTTCATTACACATATGACGTTACTTTTATGTTTGTCTCAATCACACTAAAAGTTTACGTTAACTCTTTTTTTTTTTCCCATCTTAAATATGATTTTAGCTCTCCTATGTATGTGTCGTTTTGAAATCAATAATCCCTGTTTTTTATTTTTTTTTTGAAGTGTTTAGCACAAAAAAATTTATGTTATTTTGTCTTCGGTGACTAATTTTTTATGTCGTTTTCTTTTCAATAATAATGTCACATGTACATTCAGAATAGACATATGAATGTACATCTGCATGTCTTTATTTTTGTGTGTATATATATATATATATATAAGACAACAGTGACGGACCTAAGCTATCATTGCTCTCACTAAGTTTTTACCTTTTTTTAATATACATATATATATAAATATTATTATCTCCATCCCTAAATATATAAGATCCTTTTGACACTTTTAGTTTGTTCCTATATATAAGACCATATTTCAATTTTCAGTGATCATTAACTACTTCTTTTCACAAACACCCTTATTTATTTAACACCTTTTCGATTCCCAATAATATTAATAGAGGTAATTTTGAAAATACATATCAAATATTCACATTTTCAATACCATTAACTAAATTAATCATCTTTCGTAATGAACTTGAAATCTCCCAATGAAGTCTTATATATAGGGACGAAGGGAGTACATTTTTTGTCTTAAATGTAATTTTATTTTGACTAAAAACATGTCTTTTAAGAATATTAGTTAGTATATTAATGATGTTTGAAATGTTAATATTTGATATACTTTTTCAAAATTATCTTTATAATTATTATTAGGAATCTAAAAAGTGTTTATGCCATTGAAAATCGAAAAAGAACTTACATTAACGACAAAAAAAAAGGTTTGAAGGAAATTTACATTTAAGACAGGAGGGGCGGGGTGTATATATTTCCAGATTTGAAATAAAAGTTTAATGGAATTTGAGTTTTTAATTTCTTAAAGTCCAAACCTTGAAGTTCATAAATTGGTGACTGATGACTGTGAAGAATTGCCTCGTAAAATTGTAGGTTAATGTTGAGAAAAGTTCAAGATGAAAAAATAAAGGCTTAATTATGGTTTTGGTCCCTATAAGTTGAGGTCGTTTTGAAAATAGCCCTTAAATCTTTTTTTGACCTTGATTGGTCCTTAAAAGTTTCATAAATTTGGTTTTGGTCCTTCTGTTAGTCTTCCTCTGTTAGATGCTGACGTGGCAAACGGCAGGGTCACGTCAGCCCACACCTAGCTTCCAACGCAGCACCTTAATTACGGTTTTGGTCCCTATAAGTTGAGGTCGTTTTGAAAATAGTCCTTAAATCTTTTTTTGACCTTGATTATTGGTCCTTAAAAGTTTCATAAATTTGGTTTTGGTCCTTCTGTTAGTCTTCCTCTGTTAGATGCTGACGTGGAAAACGGCAGGGCCACGTCAGCCCACACCTGGCTTCCAACGCATCACCTGATGTGGCTGCTCCCCATGTGCCTCCCACGTGGCCTCCTTTATATGTAGGGTTGAGCACACCCATCTTCTTCTATCCTAGATCGCCGCCAAGTGAGTGAGTGGAAGGAATAGAAAGCTTGCTGCAACAATGGCGTCGAAACCAAGCACCACGAAGGGAGGTAAGTCTGATAGCGTGAGAAGCTGCAAGTCTCGTGCATCCGGATCCGTGACAACATCGAGGAAGACAACATGTGGCTGTGGTGCAATGGCTATTTTGATGACCTCTCATAGCTCTCAGAATCCAGATAGGAAGTTATGGAGATGCCCAAATTGGATTCTGAGAGCTATGAGAGGTCATCAAAATAGCCATTGCACCACAGCCACACGCTGTCTTCCTCGATGTTGTCACGGATCCGGATGCACGAGACTTGCAGCTTCTCACGCTATCAGACTTACCTCCCTTTGTGGTGCTTGGTTTCGACGCCATTGTTGCAGCAAGCTTTCTATTCCTTCCACTCACTCACTCGGCAGCGATCTAGGGTAGAAGAAGATGGGTGTGCTCAACCCTACATATAAAGGAGGTCACGTGGGAGACACATGGGGAGCAGCCACATCAGGTGCTGCGTTGGAAGCCAGGTGTGGGCTGACGTGGTCCTGCCGTTTGCCACGTCAACATCTAACAGAAGAAGACTAACAGAAGGACCAAAACCAAATTTATGAAACTTTTAAGGACCAATCAAGGTCAAAAAAAGATGGCTTAATTGCATAATTAGTCCTTTATCTTATTTATTAGATTCACTTTGGTCCTTTATCTTTTTTTTTGCAATTTACTGGTCCTTTATTTTTTTTTAAAGATTCAGTTTGGTCCTTCCGTTAAAATAAAGTTAAATGAGAAGGAATATTCCAAGAATATTCCCTCTTCTAGGCTTAATTGCATAATTGGTCCTTTATCTTATTTATTAGATTCATTTTGGTCCTTTATCTTAATATTCCAAGAATATTCCCTCTTCTTCTTATTCTTCCTCTTCCTCTGCTCTCTCCTTACAGCGGCGGCAGCCACCATGGGCGTTGTCGCCACCGCCCATGCCACTGTCGCCGCTATTTTTAGAAATTAATCGGAGTTGTTGAAGCGTTTTGCACGTGTTTTCACACGTTTTCCAGCAGGTTCAGAGGAAGAGACCATTGTTGATAACCAAGGTTTTAGAAAAGGGACCCTAGAATTCGGATTTTAAGGAAAAAAGAACGAAAAACACGAATTTGTTTGAGGAATAATGAAAATAAAGCTTAAAACCGTGAAAAATTGAAGAATGTTGAAGAAATTTGAAGAAATATGATGATTTTCGAGGGAAGAGGGTGTGAGCACATGGTGGCTGTCGCCGCTGTAAGAAGAGAGCAGAGGAAGAGGAAGAAGAAGACGGAATATTCTTGGAATATTAAGATAAAGGACCAAAGTGAATCTAATAAATAAGATAAAGGACCAATTATGCATTTAAGTCTAGAAGGGGGAATATTCTTGGAATATTCCTTCTCATTTAACTTTATTTTAACAGAAGGACCAAACTGAATCTTTTAAAAAAAATAAAGGACCAGTAAATTGCAAAAAAAAGATAAAGGACCAAAGTGAATCTAATAAATAAGATAAAGGACCAATTATGTAATTAAGCCAAAAAAGATTCAAGGACTATTTTCAAAACGACCTCAACTTATAGGGACCAAAACCATAATTAAGGTGCTGCGTTGGAAGCCAGGTGTGGGCTGACGTGGCCCTGCCGTTTGCCACGTCAGCATCTAACAGAGGAAGACTAACAGAAGGACCAAAACCAAATTTATGAAACTTTTAAGGACCAATCAAGGTCAAAAAAAGATTTAAGGACTATTTTCAAAACGACCTCAACTTATAGGGACCAAAACCATAATTAAGCCAAAAATAAATAAATAATTTCAGTGTAAAAGAAAACGTTGTAGTATCTTGTAAAGAATAAACAATATCGTAAACAACAATTACAAAAATTTGTATGCATGTTACCTTATTTTGAAATTTCAGTATTTCAATACAAGTTTAACATAAAATTTCAATAATTCCTTTATATTTGTCGCCCTCACATTCAAAAATTTCTGGGTCCGTCCCTGTAAGACAAACAGATGTCAATTCTGGATGTACATATAACACTACTCTTTCTTTTCTTTTAGTCTTCAACATAAATGAAGGCTTAATTATCTTTTAAGTCCCTGAACAACTGAACTTTGGGATCATTTTGACACATATCATTTTTTTTTTTAAATTTCTAAGTTCCCAAAGTTTCCTTTTGAAGGGAGCTAGAGCATCACCTTGTTTAAAAAGATATTGATGTATTTAAACGAAGGCTTAATTATCTTTCAAGTTCTTGAACTTTAGGATCATTTGACACAATTTCCTTATTCTTTGGGATCACTTTGAAGGGAGGTAGAGCATCACCTAGTTTAAAATCCTTTTGAATATCAAATCTCCTCACTTGGGCAATCATAAACTGGATTCTCGAAAGATAAAAGAAATTTCACAACTCAATGCCTTAATGATTTGCCTATTAATAGTAATCTGGAAATTCCACAACTGAATGGATAAAAGAAATTGTTATATAATTTATTTTTCATCTTTTCTCTATTTTTTATATAAAAAAATGTTTATATGAGGCTCCATATTAATTCTTGGAATTTTTGTTTTACCACAAATAAAATTTGGATTCTTAGACTAACCTAAGAGTTTATTTTCAGTTCAGTTATTTTAGAAATTATGTGTTTGATATCTAGATATTATAAATAAAGTGATTATTTTAAGTTATTTTCAGTTAAGTTTTTTTTTATATAAATAAATAAACTGGTTTTCGAATATTTTAGGAATTAATCCATTGATACAATTAGATAAGATATCATAATCAAATCAAGATAATACATGCACGTAAAAAATAATTTTTTTAATAAAAAAACAATAATGTTATTTTGACATCTACTTCTAACATTTATGTTTAACACCTACTATTTCAAGTAAAGATGTAAAAAGTAATAACAAATATAAATTGAAGATCCACCATTCTTTACATAAAATAATAGATGTTAAACTTGCATATTAAATATATATGTTCAAATAACGTTATTGTAAAAAAAAAAAAAAAAAACAACAACAAATGCATATTGCTTAGGCTAAAACGAGTTGTTATGCATAGTGCATATTTGATTCTATAGTGAGATAACTCATAATCAATTCTGAAATGTCAACGCTACTAATAATTGTTTTTGCTCCAACGTAAACATGCTAATAATCAACGTTGTCATTCAAAGCTATTGCACCATGTCTAATATTTCTATTTGCTAAAAATATAATGCTGATTAAGCTCAGAGATTAGAGGGCCGAGGACCAATTTTAATCGTGTTGCAAGGGGTTTTGATATTATTTTGAATAGGTAAGCAAACAGAGAAATAGGTCGGGCTAATGTCACTTGATTTCCGTGGATTTTTTATCTTTGTAAACAAAGTCACAAGAAATAAGAATTGAACCCATGTAGTAATTTTCCTTGAACAAAGAACTCTTCAACCATTTCTTAATGTCAATGCAAGTTATATACGTATGTTATTCTTATTTAATCGGGATGAATATTTTTTTTAACGGTTATGCTAATTGGTATCTAGAATATTAAAAAATATTTTTTTATTAGAAAACAAATTCAAATGTTTTTCAATTTAATAAACACAGTAGTTTTCAATCTTACTAAATAAAGTACATTATAAATTGTTTAACCAATGTCCCAATACCATTTTCCTTTTTTAATTCAAATGAAAATGAACTGGGATTTAATTATCGTTTCCCTTAGTACTAAAACTTTGTGAAGTGACAACTAACAAGTGACAACCATCTTGAAAAGGCATTGACGAATTCTGAAGAAAAAATCGAAAAAGAAAGAGGTAAGCAGCACTAGGCTGGACATATACGACACTTGTAAATGCACCGACTTGAGTCATGTGACTTCAACTTTGTTTCATGCATATTATTACCCGCTCGCAGGGACATCTTAGACTCTTAGTGACATTGCTACTCAGAACATACATGTTGAACTTGCACCAAAGTTCAAGATTCTTGTTTATGAGATAATTAGTAAGATTTTATATTAATTTTTAATGATAATTAATATTTTTTTACAAATATTCTTATTTATTTAATTTTTTTTAGATTTCCGATAATATTAATAGGGTATTAAGGACTCAAATTCGAGATATATATATATATATATATATATATATATATATTACTTTTGCACCACCTCTTTGGGAAAAAACCGTCCAGAGAATTCAAGGTTTTCTCCCTTCCCATCGCCTTTTATTTTTGCAGATCTGACAGGGATATTTGATTGTTTACTAGTGACAATCGATTGTCTTGGATTTTTATTACCAAATACAAATTTTACCGTTGAATATGAAGATAAGAGTATCACGAAACTCGTCTCCAAATTTGAGTAAGATCCAACGTTTAAAGATTGAGAAATAGAACAATCTTCCGATTATGCTTTTACCAACAATCACTTTTTTATTACTTATACTTACTTTGATAATTATTGATTTAGACTTATGCATTCACAGAAAATTAAACACACCTATAAATATAAATATTTATATTTCATATTTATAATTTAATTCTTTTTCTTATTACTTAAGTAATTAATGTATTTTGTGTTTTTATTCGTTAACTCTTATGAAACTAACGTAATAATACGCCAACAATAAAATTTACTTATTATTTATTTTACAAAAAATTACATTGTTAAAGTGTATATTGGTGTCGATATTTCCAAAGACTAATAAGTTCCATTTTGTAGTGTCCCGATATTGATGGAACACCACGATGTGTTTGATGGGTTGTTGTAGCTGGCGAGGGTGACCCCGGTCCTACTTATCCCCAGTGAAAAGGGAATCAAGCCACACGTAGTTCTTGAGAGTAGGGATGAGAGAACATACCTGAAACTCTAGCTGTGATGAGCTATTTATAGGGTTTGGAGGAGGTTGATAAGGGCTGTTTGGGCCCTGTATCAGTGTTGTGCTGAACCAGGATTCTGTGAGATAATATCGGATAATTATGCTTCTAGAATCTGGATAGGATCAGCTGAAGATCTCATGTCTAGGCTGTTGCGAGAATCTAGGAGAGATTTGCGGAAGGGATAATAAGCCTCGGCGAGCCTGAGTTTATCCACGAGCCGACAGTATGTCTCAGTCCTAGAGTCCCGAGCCTGATGGATTGGGGACCGATTGTAAGGCTCGGTTCCATCAAGTCCGAGCCTGGCCCTCTCGTATGCTCGGATCCCACGAGTCTGAGCGAAGAACTTTCATGACAGGTAAACCGAGCAAAGTGCCCATAGGGGAACCCTTTGGTGAGACTCGGGTCCGTATATGGTCGGTAGACCCTACAAGCCCCCCAGCTCGTAAGACTTGTAAAGTCTGTGGCGAGGTAATAAGTGGATAGGGTTAACCTTTAGCATGTCTTGGTTCAGAAGTGTGACAACTGTTTTCAGCCTTAACCATATAGCTTGTTCGAGGTGACGTTTTAGGTTCTTTAGGTACGATACGTGCCCTGAGAAGTTGTGCCAAATCATTTCAAATTTCGAACTTTGAAAAAGTAACTCCAATAACTGCCACGTCTTTCCCTGTGGGTGGCTGAGCGGGTTAATGGGCCTTTGGCCCAACCGGTGCATCGTGGAAGGAGGGAAGTTGAGGGGTTTTGAAGGAGGCCGAAGAGGATGCCACAGCTCTGCGGGAGACTACAGAGAAGGCTCGGAAAGCCGAGGAGGATGCTGCAGTGGCTCGAGAGCAACTCGAGGATGCCAAAGATGAGGCCGTCGGACTCCGAGCATCTCTAGACAAAATAAGAGCGAAAGATCTTAAGCACAAAAGGGCAGCCAAAGAGAATTTTTATATGCAGTTGAAGACTCTTTCCTCAATACCGTCGAGTAGCTTCGCATCCTGAATCCTGGCGGAGATCTCAGAATGAGTTCGGTGTACGGTCGGTTAAGATGGGGGTAGGTCAGACCGAAGTCCGGTCCACGACATAAGCCCCCCAGCTCAGGAAAAGTCATAGAGACTCTGTGCCGAGTTTAGAGCCCTTTTGGGTCGATCAGACGTTCTTTTCTGAGGCTTGATGGTGACGTAAAAGAATGTTCGCAGCCGAGGTCTTTTACTCGGAAGAGTATCGCGATTCAGAGATTCATACACCTCTCTCATCAGGGTGTGTTTAAAAATAATATCATGAATTGGATTGTAACGTCCACGGGAGATGTTGTTGGAATGACTGCCTTGGCCGAGGTGCATTCCTCAATCCTGCGACGTATTTGGCCGATGGCCAAGTTATCGAGGTAGCAATCCTCGTTTTCACTTGTAGCCACGCCGATCTGGTCGGCCAACCGAGATCATAGGCAAGTGCGTCGGGACGTGATCCGAAATGAGTGAATATTTATAATATCCGTTATGATTTTGTGCTTCTCATATTGTTCTTTTAGTTATGAATTCAAGTGTTAAGACCTCGGAACTCCAACGCTTTAGCCAAGGTGGGTTCCTCTATCCGCGATGTAAAATGATTTTAAAATAATCATGTTTGAATCGGGAATCTTTTAAAGTACTTGACGAGTTATAAGCTCTTGTTCAAGCTGTTTATAATCGTTCGCGTCATAAACGGTGGCTAATCGGTTATGAGGAAAAGTACGTAAATACAATGAATTCAGAAACATAACTTTTATTTAATTGAAGCAGTAAATACAATGAGCTTGTGGATTTAGACCTGTGGTCGGCTTGTGCATGTTTTCGGATGATAGGAATCCTGACTTGGGTTATGCGTGAAACACTTGAACCATTTTTGGCCATCGTGCTCGGGCTATCGCGCCCGGTAGTTCTAACCATCAAATTTGTACCTTTACATGATGTATAAAAACAACTATTAGAATATCAAGTAGTAAATGATATGTACCGACATTAATAGCGAAGTATGAGTTGTTTCACTGTTAATTATGAGTATTATCTAAGATAATATAGTGTTGTGCAGCAAGTGATTCAATAACAATGAATGTGAAGCTTAAACCATGCAATGTAAATGACGTAAATGAGATAACGAGAAAGATCTTTCCCTGTTTGTCTTTACGGGACTAAGTTTGACTCGCTAGATACGTTCGGCATCCTTTTTGGCATGAACGTTGATATGCTCGACGTTATTTTGGCATAGAGACCTTTCTTTTTCTATTGCTAGAACGTGTGCTCGTTTGGTATTCTTCATCTTCCTACCAAACACCCTGTATGCCGTTATGGGCGAACCATTGTATAGCGCCCTTGTGAGCAATTCTGGGATCTCGAGAAGAGATGTTGACGGGGATCGTCTTTTGGCTTTTAGTGACCATGAGAGGCAAGGGTGTCGTGGTAGAGGGGACCGATTGATTCGAGCTCCGAACACTCAGAAAAGTTGTTTGCCCATTGATGAAGCTACTTGAAATAGACTGTTTACCCATATTTGTACCTCGTATATGTATACAAAATTAATAATTAGTAATCGTCATTTGAACTGACAATGTACCATAATTAAATTGCAATAATGAGAATTATTAACAAGTTTATAAAATATTGGTATGTAAATAGTACGATTCTAAAAAATCACATGTAATAATAATAATAAACTATACGTATATCAAAAATATGTCGGAGCAATTAGAGGTATTAAACCAAATAATGTTAATAAGTTTAATAATTGCAATGGTGTACATAATCAGTACCATTGAAATGACTTAAGTAAAAGGAATTAACTTCCCTGGATTGGTCGTGGTAATGCCCTTAATTGACCGTAACTTGTGGCTTCGCATGTTGTTGTTTTGTTGATCGCAAGTTCATTTGGACGGAGGCCTCGATAGCATGACTCTTAACAGTTTGACCGTCGTGGGTGTGTAGTGCCCGTTCTAGGCTAGCCTCGTGACGAGTTGTTACAGGAGCACATGTTTGTGTGGGCCATGGCCATAAAGCCTTTGTAATTATCTCGGAGTGACGATGACAGTAATCCATGCCACGACATGTTTTTATGATAACCGTTTTGACTTTTGGACTGTTCTCTATCATGGGGTCGTGCTGGTCCCGTCAACTCTAGAGAGAATCCTAGCTGCCCAGCCTTCCTTTTTAATAGGTCCGACCATCCTTTCTTGAACCTTTCATTACATGTTTAAGAACAATAATCAGTGATCGTCGTTAATTTAACAATATATGGTAATTGAATAGCAACAATGAAAATTATTGACGAGCGAATATAAAGTATCAGAACAAAAGCGGCATGATTCTAAAAAGATCACATGTAACAAATATAGTAATGACAATAATTAAATATTGTGCAACCAGACAAGATTGCCCATGAAAAGATGCATGATTTCAGGTATATCACGCGCAATAATTGATAACATACGCAATCATGTCAGAGCATTTAATGACAACAAATCAAATGATGAAAGCGTCAAATCATGGAAAACGACAATGTACGATTGCTGGAAACTGCCTTATGTCATTCGAAAGATAATGTATATCAAATATTATTATCCTATCACGACGGGGAAGATAGACATTTAAAAACATTCAGCAGCAAAGAAACTTGGCTAACAATATGCCACGCCACGTATCAGCATGTATACAAAAAATCATAATTAAGGAATATCAAATAATTAGTGACATCTAATGAAATTATAAGGAGTAAGCATTAAAAGCACATGTCAAAAGTACTGCATCAGGTAAATTAATATCAGCATGTGTGTAAAGTAATCACGTAAAATGCCAAGTAAATAGGAAAATCATATAGGAACGAGAATTCCTTCCCTGATTCAGTGTGGTGAGAAATGCCAGATTGAGGAATGTCAGATTAAAGAATGTTGGATTGAAGTCTTCTGTCACTCCTTTCCAAATGGACTTTGTTGAGCATTGAGGGTTGACCTCTGTTTTCCTTAAATATGATTTTCTTTATGCTCGGAACACGAGATTCAAGAGGGGAACTCGGCACGGGGGTCCTTGCTCTTCGCTCGGAGCACAAGCTTCAAGAGGAGAACTCGGAGCGGAGGTCCTTGCTCTTCGCTCGGAGCACAAGCTTCAAGAGGAGAACTCGGCGCGGGGGTTCTCGCGATCACCACTAGATTCCACTAGATTCGAAAATTTATTTGTCCACTAAGAGGGAAACTCGGCACGGGGGTCCTCGCCAATGTCAATAGGTTCCGAATAGAGTAACATGTTATTGTGTTCGCTATGCTCGGAAAACAATTTGCCGATTGATAAGAATCTCGAAGTGGGTTATTCAGCAGCTCGGGCCATGTACCTCGCATATGTGCATAGAAAATAATTTAGCGGTTGTCGTTCAAGTTTATAACAACAATAATAGATAACAATAGACATGTAATGACTTTAATTAGCAAAAAGTGTAATATTTTTGCTGTTAACTAATAGTCATGTGAGTCAATAAAATATTTGTGCAATTATTAAAAATTAGAAGAATTATCAGCCGATGATAATATAAGATATAATTAAATAAAAATAAAAACGTTGGTATGCATAAGAATTAGATTTTAAATGAAATAGCTTCTTGATGTAGGAGAAGCTTGTTGCTGTTGGGCCCGTAAAGTTGTTGAGGCCCGTTCTTCTTTTTGGTGCAGTTTGGGCCAATAGCCCATTAGGGCTGAAACCTTATGCAGCCCCTTTGCTGCTGCGCGTTGATGCTGCAGGCAAGGACGGGTGCCGCTGTTACGGCGGCAACGGCAAACACTGGCCAGAAGGGAGAGCACCGGAGGAGAAAGCGGCGATGGGTTGCGGGCTGGAAGATGGCGTCAAGAGGCGAGTGTCGCCGTTTGCAGCGGTAGCAAGCACGGAGGAGCGAGGCGGCGCGAGAAAACCGCGACGTGAGGGACGTTTCCACCACCATCCGGATCGCGATTCGATATGGGTCCTATTTCTGGGTTCTGGCTTGCGGTGGCGGTGTCACGAGCGCGCCTTCACTGCGCCGTCGAGAGTTCGTTCCCTTCTCGATAGCGGTCCCCTTCTATCAACTCGGTTGCCATGGCTGGTTTTGTGACCACCGAGGAAGATGAGAACAGCTACAACAGCGGCGGCTCCTCTGGTCGCGCAACAGCAACCATGAACAGTACTGAACAGCGCTGGCAGTAACTGTGAGCAGCACCGATGGCCACCATGGTGGATCGCCCTCAGCGGCAACACTTCATTGCTTCTTCTTCTTCACCGGCAACGGTCCAGAACCGTATCCCGACAGCGGCAAGGGCTTTCACGATGAGGCTGCCTCCCTTCATCATGATAGAAAACACTTTTATTTTTTATTTTATTTTATTTTATTTATTTTTTGAATTGTGGATGGGGATCGAAGTTTATCGTCCCCACAGACGGCGCCAATGTAGTGTCCCGGTATTGATGGAACACCACGATGTGTTTGATGGGTTGTTGTAGCTGGCGAGGGTGACCCCGGTCCTACGTATCCCCAGTGAAAAGGGAATCAAGCCACACGTAGTTCTTGAGAGTAGGGTTGAGAGAACATACCTGAAACCCTAGCTGTGATGAGCTATTTATAGGGTTTGGAGGAGGTTGATATGGGCCGTTTGGGCCCTGTATCAGTGTTGTGCTGAACCAGGATTCTGTGAGATAATATCGGATAATTATGCTTCTAGAATATGGATAGGATCAGCTGAAGATCTCATGTCTAGGCTATTGGGAGAATCTAGGAGAGATTTGCGGAAAGGATAATAAGCCTCGGCGAGCCTGAGTTTATCCACGAGCCGACGGTATGTCTCGGTCCTAGAGTCCCGAGCCTGATGGATTGGGGAGCAATTGTAAGGCTCGGTTTCATCAAGTCCGAGCCTGGCCCTCTCATATGCTCGGATCCCACGAGTCCGAGCGAAGGACTTTCATGACAGGTAAACCGAGCAAAGTGCTCATAGGGGAACCCTTTGGTGAGACTCGGGTCCGTATATGGTCGGTAGACCCTACACATTTCTTCAACTCTTTCTTTAAATATTTTAGCTTTTCCTTTAGGCAAAACACCTTCAGGCTAGACAACAAGGAAGACTTCCAACATGATTATTCCACCAACGGTTTCAAGCTAGCATGAGATAACCAGCAATTATTAAACTTGAATAGCTTATAGGACCCCATTTTTTATCACCATCATATTTCAAAATTACAAGACAATGATCGGACACATCCCGAATTAAGGTCCATTGGGAACCACTCCCCCACAGGGATATCCAATCAAGTGAGACCAAAGCCACTGCCCCGAAGGGCGTGGTAATTCTGCAAAACCAACTGGGAATAGAATACAGTGAAGCGTTTAGGGAGACGAGCAACACTCGTACTGGTGCGGTGAAGTTCGTCACGCTGAAGGCATGGTATAAGCGATTTGTGGACAGTGGCCACTATGATTTGACTGTCAAGTGTTACCTTTTATACCTGGTAGCCACCACGATGTTCACTGATAAGAGCAACAATTCTGCAGCTGTCCACTACCTACTTGCGTTTGAAGATTTGATTAATGTGGACCAGTATGCCTGGGGTGCTAGTGCCTTGGCATATTTGTATGACCAACTCTCCTTCACCAGCAAGGCGAACAAGCTATCATTGGCTGATTATACATCCCTTCTGCAGGTAATTACGTTATTCATTGCAATTTAATTTTTCAAATTTTTATTTGTAATATTTTTATGTTATGCATTGTAATTTGACGTTCCTAATTGGTACCGCTTGTAGGCCTGAATATTCGAGCACTTTCCGCTAATAGGCTCATGTGTTGTGGTGAGAGAGCACTATGACGAGAGTATGTCTAGACTTTTCCGGTGGGAACCAGCCCAGTCCAGTTCGAGGTCAGAGACACACTTCAGCATTTACCTTGAGAAGATCACACCCGATCAATGTGTCTGGCAGCCGTGTGACTCGCACCACCGTCCGCATCATGCTTTTGATGAAATTTCCTTGTACTCAGGGCATTTGAGATGTGGTACTGTCAGGGTGCACTATCTCCCGGAGAGAGTGGTGAGACAATTTGGCAATATTCAGGACATTCGACGGAATCCACCCTCTGTTCTACCCTTCTCAGATGTGATAAATGAGAACTTCGTGGAGTGACACTTACATGTTCTCGACGATGAAGCTAGAGGCCACTCATGTACTTATCCTGGGGAGTGTGCACTGAGATATCTAGACTGGCTGCACATGGTTTCTCACCCGTTTCTCTATCCTTCCTTAATTCGGAATCCAAGTTAACTTTTTCAACCTCTCCATCATAAGCTGTCTCATGTGGTGGAAGTAGGTCTATGAATGACTAGATCCGGTCTAATAAGATAGTGCCCCATTCTACTACACCATCCTAAAAATGCCACTTCCACTGAGGATAGATGGGAGGTAGGGGCGATCCTTCTTTCAAGATAACGTGAATCCAATGTTCTTCTTTTTCAAGAAGTCCAATCACCCATAATTTGGGGAGGGTGGGGGTGATTTTGTGTAAGGTAACAACGTGTAACATCCTCTAAGGTGAGAAAACAATGACGTAAGTGCCACGTTATACCTGTTGGCTATAACATTACCAAGATCCAGAGTAGACATCCATTTCTCTTCAGGAACACAACCCACAACAGGACCAACATAGAGTGACTTGAGACGCCTATTATAACGATCATTACCCATTATGTCAATATACAGATCCTTATTATCTTTCATTTCTTGTATAAGGTCTATTCTCACGAGCATGTGCGAATCTTCACTGCCACAGCGATACAAACTGATAGCACAGTACCCACAATGACTGTTTCCCCTGACATTGACTAATGAATCAATGTGATTATGTAGTTCAATGGGAAATTGATCCATGAATCGATTGGATGTCTTCCTTTGAGAAGGCTTATCTTGTGATGCATTCCCTTGAGATGCCTTTGTTGGAAAACAAGCGGGTAGTAATATTCCCTATAAAGGAGGTGAATAGGCGAAGAGTACGAATCTTCACCAATTAAAAATTTATCGCTTACTAAGGCCTTTAAAATAATCAGAGTAAAAACATATAAAACGCATATACTTAAATATATGAAAATTAAGCACGCGGAATTGTAAAGAGATAATGAAAGAGAAGCGAACACAAGGATTTTATCTTGGTTCACATTAGTGTGTTAACGAACACTAATGCTAATCCAGTCCTCCCTCTCTGAGATGGGAGATTTGCTTCACTATGAACAAGAATTGTAAGTACAAGTAGTGTAAGAGAAAACCTTTCCCTTAGACTAGTCCCTTCAAAGAACCTCTTTGGAACTTGTGTCTTCTCAAACAATTCCTCGAACCACAGCGAACCTTGTGCTTGAAGAAACCTTCTTCAATTCCACTTGAAACCTTCAAGTATACTTGATGAAAACCTTTCACCAATTTGCGTTTGTCAATGTCTTGTTGTTGGCACTTTACACCTCGTTGTGTGGATGAACAACTCCAATGAAGATCAATGGTACTTGCACCTTTCTTGTGTGGATTAGCAACTTACTTAAGAACACTTTTAGTATTGAATCAAAATCTAGATCAATGAGAATGAATGCAAGTGTATATCAAAGTGGGTATTTGTGAAACTTCAATGCAACACTTGAATGTTCTTCTTAATCATATGTGAAAATGTTGTTTAATCATGAAGAACACTCAATGATTCTGGAAAATATGTTTTTCAGAAAGTTCAGAGCAGATAGAGAAGTGTTGGAATGTTGTCTTGTGTTTTGAAATCGTTTGGAACATATATATATCAGTTAGGACAGCAAACGGCTATGTTTATGACAGTTTTAACTGTTTGTATCCGGATACTTTTGAAAGTATTCGGATACATCGTGTTTGATTTCAAAAATTTAACTGTTGTTTTAAAGAAGTATCCGGATACTTTTGGATGTATCCGGATACATTTGATCAGATACACTTTTTCAATTTTTTTTTTAACTTTGAAAATACTTTCTTGACTTCAAAAACATTTTTTAAAAAAATATTTTCTTAATAATAATTTTTTTTTTGAAAATCACCCACTTTTGATTCAACTTAGCATGCATACTATTTTTCTTTAAATTATGATTTTGCTTCATTCTAACTTAGACTTAACCATTAAGCACCTAAGGAACTCTAAGAAAAGTAAATTTAACATTACAAGTGTATAAGAATCCCTTTTTGACTAACTTGAGTCTAAGCTTCAATGTTGTGGACTTTTGCCTTGACTTGCACTTTGTAATCATCAAAACTACCCATGCTTAGGCATTTTCTCAACAGTCTCCCCCTTTTTGATGATGACAAACTTTGTTGATTTGTGCTCCCCCTTAGTATGTGCATTAGAAAATTGGATAATAATAAGAAGCTTCAATCAACCTGCAAAAGTCAACAACATACCTTCTCCCCCTTTTGGCATAATCAAAAAGAGAGTTATATAAATAGGCAAGAAAATTATAAACCTTCTCCCCCTTAACATTTGATCTCACTCCCCCTTAATGTTAAGCCAAAAATACCTTGTATGTTTTAGGTAACTTGGTTACCTAATTGATTAGCATTAGGATCAAACCCTTTCTTAATCCATACAAATGAACCATTTGGAATACCTTTAAGTTTAATATTACAAGTATTTGAAGTATGCCCAAAAGTTCCACAATAATGGCAAGTTGGTGTTTTAGAGTAATTGACATTTGAAAATGATACCAACTTGTTGTAATTGCAGTTTTTAGATTTTCGATATCCCAAACCAGTTTTATTTGTATTTCCTCTTTGATTGGCAATTAAATTGTTTAAGTGCATATCACCTTTAGTGAAGCTTGCAAGCTTAGTTTTCAAATTGTGTACTTCCTTTTCAAAATGCTTGCAATTTTCATATTCGGCAATAGGATTAGTTTTTAGTTCACAATCACAAGAAGCATTTGAATAAATGAGATCAAGAGTTTCATTTTGGAGTTGAAGTTCATCGATAAATTTTTGCATTTCTAAAATTTTAGTCTCATACTCCAAGATAATCCTCTTGCTTTCAATGTTAATTTTAGCTAGCTTCCTTAATTCCTTATACATTTCTACATAAGATTCATATAGTTCATTATAAGTTGAATTTTCAGAATCATAGTCGGAGTCAGAATATGTTACCCGTTTGGAGTTCATTGGCTCAGATGATTCTATGCTTGATGAAGTTTCTTCATCAAACTTTCCCATTAAGCACAAGTGATTAACCAATTCCTCCTCATCTGAACTGCTAGCATCTTGCTTCTCTGAATTTTCCGGCAAATTCCATACAATATAAGCCTTCTTGGATTTGAATCCTTTGCTTTCCTTTTTGTCATTCTCTTTTCTCTTGAGATATGCAGCACATTCAATTTTCACATGACCTATATTACCACATTCGTGACATTGAATTTTGTCTTTTGGAGACTTTCTTCTTGAAGTTCCTTCATTTTGACTTCTTTGTTGTCTATTCTTAAGGAACTTGCTGAATTTACTAACTAAAAGCTCCATGGTCTCATCGTCGATATCGGAATCTGAATTTTCATCATTGGATAATTCTTCAAGAGTCTGCAGCATCTTGAATGAAACCTTATCCTTTTTGCACATGTCCGAATCTTCATGCATTTTTAGCCTTACCAATTCCATTTCGTGCTCTTGCAGTTTTCCGAACAAAGTGGCTAGGTCCATATCACTTAGATCTTTTGACTCCATTATTGCTATAACCTTTGGTTGCCACTGTCTGTCTAAACATCTCAAAACTTTGTTAATAATTTCACCATCATTAAAAGTTTTGCCAAGAGCAAGTAAATGATTTATAATATGTGTAAACCGTTTTTGCATATTTGAAATTGGTTCATTGGGAAACATTCTAAACAGTTCATATTCATGCATGAGGGCATTTAATCTAGCCCTTTTGACTTCACTAGTACCTTCATGAGTCACTTGTAAAGTGTCCCACATCTCTTTCGCACTAGTACACTGAGAGACCCTAAAAAATTCATCATACGAGAGAGCGGATGTAATGATATTTTTCCTTTCAAATCATAACTTACTTTTTTCTTATCATCATCATTCCAACTCCCCTTGGGCTTATTAAGGACAGAGTCATTAACCTTATGTTGTGGTACAAAAGGGCCATTTTCTATAGCATTCCAAATTTCTACATCTATTGCTTCAATGAAGATTTTCATCCTAACCTTCCAATAGGTGTAACCTTCGCCCGAAAACATAGGGGGGCGATTAATGGAAGAACCTTCACCACAAAAGGGATTACTAGAACCCATTGTTTACCAAACTAAGGATCGTACGGAAAAGCAGTTATGCTCGATCGTTTCCGACCGAGCTTTGATACCACTTGTTGGAAAACAAGCGGGTAGTAATATTCCCTATAAAGGAGGTGAATAGGCGAAGAGTACGAATCTTCACCAATTAAAAATTTATCGCTTACTAAGGCCTTTAAAATAATCAGAGTAAAAACATATAAAACGCATATACTTAAATATATGAAAATTAAGCACGCGGAATTGTAAAGAGATAATGAAAGAGAAGCGAACACAAGGATTTTATCCTGGTTCACATTAGTGTGTTAACGAACACTAATGCTAATCCAGTCCTCCCTCTCTGAGATGGGAGATTTGCTTCACTATGAACAAGAATTGTAAGTACAAGTAGTGTAAGAGAAAACCTTTCCCTTAGACTAGTCCCTCCAAAGAACCTCTTTGGAACTTGTGTCTTCGCAAACAATTCCTCGAACCACAGCGAACCTTGTGCTTGAAGAAACCTTCTTCAATTCCACTTGAAACCTTCAAGTATACTTGATGAAAACCTTTCACCAATTTGCGTTTGTCAATGTCTTGTTGTTGGCACTTTACACCTCGTTGTGTGGATGAACAACTCCAATGAAGATCAATGGTACTTGCACCTTTCTTGTGTGGATTAGCAACTTACTTAAGAACACTTTTAGTACTGAATCAAAATCTAGATCAATGAGAATGAATGCAAGTGTATATCAAAGTGGGTATTTGTGAAAGTTCAATGCAACACTTGAATGTTCTTCTTAATCATATGTGAAAATGTTGTTTAATCCTGAAGAACACTCAATGATTCTGGAAAATATGTTTTTCAGAAAGTTCAGAGCAGATAGAGAAGTGTTGGAATGTTGTCTTGTGTTTTGAAATCGTTTGGAACATATATATATATCAGTTAGGACAGCAAACGACTATGTTTATGACAGTTTTAACTGTTTGTATCCGGATACTTTTGAAAGTATTCGGATACATCGTGTTTGATTTCAAAAATTTAACTGTTGTTTTAAAGAAGTATCCGGATACTTTTGGATGTATCCGGATACATTTGATCAGATACACTTTTTCAATTTTTATTTTTTTTTTAACTTTGAAAATACTTTCTTGACTTCAAAAACATTTTTAAAAAAAATATTTTCTTAATAATAATTTTTTTTTTTTGAAAATCACCCACTTTTGATTCAACTTAGAATGCATACTATTTTTCTTTAGATTATGATTTAGCTTCATTCTAACTTAGACTTAACCATTAAGCACCTAAGGAACTCTAAGAAAAGTAAATTTAACATTACAAGTGTATAAGAATCCCTTTTTGACTAACTTGAGTCTAAGCTTCAATGTTGTGGACTTTTGCCTTGACTTGCACTTTGTAATCATCAAAACTACCCATGCTTAGGCATTTTCTCAACAGCCTTTTTCTATGATGCTTTCCCTTGAGATGCTTTTTTTTTTGTGATGTCTTCTCTTGAGATGCCTTTTTCTGTAATGTCTTCTCTTGAGATGCTCTTTTCTGGGACTCCTTCTCAGCATACTTCCAAGCAGAGAAGTCTCGTTTTGTCGATCTATCATGATATGAAGGTCGCCCTTTTGTCTTGGTCTTCTTGTTAGGTGATCGGAGGGATGTAGTTTCCGGTTCTACGTCTTCAAGGAGCTTGTCCATAAGAATTAATCTTATTCCCATGCAAGTCATTGGTCTCAAAAAGACGCCACCACTTTTTCCATAACGGCTTCAGGTCAAGATCCGTTTCTACCTCTTGTTTGATATTTTTTTCATTCAACGATAGAATCTTCCAGTGACTGTTGACTGCTGACAAAGGGATAACAACACCTTTACGCCTATATGCATCAAGATCACAACCACAAGGTAGACCGTGAGTGATTTTTTTTTTTTTGCAATCACAAACATAGTCATCACCTTTCTTCTTGTCAAACTCACCCAACTCATTGTACATGATGGTCAACGCTTCCTTTGACACATAATAGCACAAATTGTTGAAGAACGGGGTGTTCAATCGATGATCCAATCTTGTTAAACTTATCTCAATTGATTCAACGATTGAACTATGCTGGCATGTCAACATTTTCTTCATACCTTCCAGAGCAGTACACAAATCACCATTACTGTTATCTAGCATCCTCTTGAATGAAGTGTGAGAACCTTCAACACTACAAATAATAACGCAATTAACAAATTTAATATAAACCAATCTTACATTAAGATTCTTAAATTAAATATAATGAAAAAATGACACATGCATTACCGATTAGAAGTTGTGTTGCTAAGGTGCATACAATTATGGACCCATGCATCAACAAATTTCTCCTTAAGGTCTTTCAAGTACACCTGATTCACATACTCAAAATGACCCAAACAATCTTTGCATATTACTTCTAATTCAGTAGCCGATGCATCATACTCCTCTTCATTCTTAGAGTGGACGACCTTGCTCCATGCATCCTCAATTTTTGGTTCGTCATCGGGGTTACGCACATAATCCTTGAAGTGCCTTTTCACATTCTTTTTTATGTGAAACTGACACATCAAATGTGTGGTAGTCGGAAAAACCTTGATAACCGCGTTTACCAATGCACCTTCAAAATTAGTAAAAATCACCTTGGGCATGTCATTAGGATCTCTTATCAAAGCCTTCAAGTGTTGCAGTGCCCACATGAAGTTTGCATGTTGCTCAGCTTCCATATAGGAGAATGCAACAGAAAATGTTCTCTCGGTTGAAGTCTATCCAACAACCTCAAGCAATGGCCATTTATATCTATTAGTCTTATAAGTATTCTCTATAATAAGCACAACACTAAAGGAATTCAAAAGCTTTATAGACGTAGGATGTGCCCAAAATATCTGCTTTACCACTTCTGACGTATCACCCTTTCTATACTAGGTATCAAAACCATCATCCCTGAGACACAAGCAAATGTTGCATTTGTGTTCTCGGGTCCCGCACACTCTTCGTCCATCTCCTACGTATGTTGTATATTTGAGTCAATGTGGTACAATTATTTTGGTTATCTTCCCTCAGTTGAACCAAAATAAGTCTTGGCTTCACTCCCGCTTTCGTCAAACTTATTATTTTCTCCAATTCTTCGGGTGTGGGCTTTCTGGCCAATGCATGCCCGATAAATGATTCATAGTACTTATGATTGTGCAAACCACAAGACACCTTCAAAATCCAACCTCAATGAATCAAAGATCGCCTCCCGTTCAATTTGAAAGGGCAATTGCACTTTTTGCTTCCAATTATATACTTTGGCTTCTTATTCGGACGATCATACACCCCATATCTTTCACAACAAAAAATAACCTTTTCCTTCTTATGAAGATCACCACCACTATCGGACCGTAGAATTCTTATAAGAAATCCTTGGGCTAATGCAACATCACGAACCCACCCTACCAGTGCTTCACGTGAAGGAAATATGGTATCACACATGAATCCATGTGAATCATCGACCAAAACTTCAACCTCTTCCTCTTTAACATTTTGTGAAGGATCCACATGTAAATCATCCATAATATATACCATGCACATAAAGAATAAAATTAATATAAAGGCAAAAAAAAGACCAAAATTAAAGCACGCTTAAGCATTGACGTATGTTGTTCAATTAATTACTACGTCGTTGTTGTGACGTACAACCATTTTTAACTAAAATTAATTTTTTACGTCACTACTATGGCGTGTGAACAAAATTTTTATCTTACGTCATTGACAAGACGTACGTATATTATTTAAATAAATTTACCTCTTTACGTCCCGACTGTGACGTACAGTCAATTTTTTTTCTTCGTACGTCACATTTGAGGCGTATGGTTCATAACCTACGCCACTGTGTAGGCGTACGACAATACGTAAAAAAAAGATATTTAGTACCTTTGCACCCAGGTAACCTTGTACACTCTATTGAAGACGTAAGGAGCACAAATAACTTGAATGATCAAATATTAGTATATGAGTGAGAGTGAATAAGAGAGGGTATTAGTGAGTTAATGAAGGAAGAAGGTGGTGAAGAAAAATAAAGGTTTACAGTGTTAGGAAGAAGGAAAAATGCTGCCGAAGAACAAAAAAAGAATAGTGATGAATGAGAAGAAAATATAAGAATGATGGAAAAAAAAAAAGATGAACAATGATATTGATTGAAGGAGAAACTTATGAAAGAAGCAAAGAGTGAAGGTGAAAAGCTTATGGAAGGAATACATACTTGGGTTTATACTGTTTTGTTTGGTTTTTTTTTTAACGGGGATAATTTTGGAAGAATTTTATTGGGGGGGCCAAAAATCCAACTAGGATGATTAGAAAATCAAGTCCCAAAGTTTATAGATATGTGCAACTATTGGGAAACCCAATAGATCAACTCATGGTTTTATGACCTCACATATATATGCAGCTGATTTCTTCAGCCCATCTCTTCACCCACTTGCAAGTTATGATACTCCCTCCGGTGTTGTGTATAAATTTAAAAAAAAAATAAAAAATTAAAGGAAAGTGCTAACTATTAATATTTTCAAGACATTTTTTAAGTAATTAAAAGTAATTATTTTGTATTAGAAATGAAAAGTTTAGGATTTCAAAAACTGTTAAATTTAGTTTTAAACACTTATTTACTCATTTTGTATTTCTTAACAAAGACCCTTAGCAGTTAGCACACTTGTTAGCAACCTCCTTTTTATAATTCTTAATATATACTAATAAGTATTATTTTTAATTATGAATGATATTAATTATTTTTTCCCAAATATTGTCATTCACTTAACACGTATTAGACTCACAATAATAATTATAAGGATAATTTTGAAAAAAATACAAAATATTTATATTTTCAACGTAACTAATCATATTAACCAATTTTCTTAATATATGTGTATTTTAATCAAAGAAACTTATATATAGAACTGGTGCTTTTCTATATTTATTGATTTATGAATATAAAGATATTTGTTAAGGTTATTAAAGATGAAAAAATAATTATAAGTTTACATTAACTCTTTTTTTCAAAAATTTCGAAAGACATTATTTTCAATAAATTTATATTTTATTTAATTTCTTAAAAAAAACACTTATTAGCAATTGCTTTAATTTATAATTATATAAAGAAAAATAAAATAAATCTGAGACGGCAAGTAACCTCATTTTGGCTGCTGTGTAAACTTGTAGCAATGGGTAATGTGGTCACTTGGCAATCAAGGACATCACAAGTCACAACAACACAACTACTATTTGCGCCTTTGCCGTAAGGATAATAATCATAAATCATAAAGATACCTATTAATTTTTGAGAAAATGGTTGGTGTATCAATATTGTAAAGTTTTCTTACATTATCAGTGTATCATTCATCATTTTACATATTTTATGATTGTTAATTTTTAGTTAAAAGTAATACAAATAAATGGTGAAAGATGAACTAATAGTGTAAAATAAATTTTTCCTTTGATTCAAAAAGTTTTGATCATATAATAATTATTTTATGCTTTGATTATTTACAAACACAATATATAAATATCATTTTTTAACTATATTCTTATTCATAAACATTTATTTTTTACCTCCAATCTTTTTCTTTCTCCTCAATAATCAATTACAATATCATTAAAAAAAATCAATTACAACATTATAAAAAGTATTCTAATTAAGAGTGAAGTACCATTTTGATCCCTCATGATTTTTGGATGAAACACTTTAGTCTCTCAAAATATGGAAATTCACTTTTAGTCCCTGAATTTTTTTTAGGAGACACTTAAGTCCTCAAGATATTTTTATGGGACACTTAAATCCGCAATTGATGTCTTTGTTGGAGTGGATAGGGGGACTTAAGTGTCCCATAAGAAAATCTTCGGGGACAAAAAGTAAATTTCCATATTTTGAGGGACTAAAACGTCCTTTCTAAAAAACATGAGGGACCAATATGGTACTTCACTCTTTAATTAAATTAGTTAAAATTCTTACATTATTTAATCATTTATTAAAATTATTCGTGTATTTTCCAAGTAGTCAAGACTTTTAAATTGGAAGGAGTAGTAAACACTTTCGAGTCATGCGAGAGCTCATATATAATAAGCTAATAACCAATAAGGCCCAACACAGTTGGTAGATGACTGAATTCTTTAAGCATAATGTCGGAAGTTTGATCTCTGCAATGAGTATGGGGAAGGCTTTGTTGGTAAAAGCAATACCCACTCCGATGATCTCTAAGTCTCGAAGGAGATTAGTCTTTGGTTGAAAAATACCCTTAATGCAAAAAATAAATAAATAATAATAATAATAAGTTAATAGGTTCTGACTAAAAATAATTTGTAAATCAGTTGACTAAATCAGAACTGTTTGATAAAATTAGTTAATAAAGTATAATTGATGAGACCTAAGGGTATTATATAACATAGGGTCTTGTTAAGAGCATTGGTTAAAAAATACATTAAAAAAAAGTCTGCATTGAAAATCTAAGTTCATTAGTTTTCGATATTATAAATTCAATATTTTCTAAGATAAAATTACTTCTTTTATAATCTTAAATAGTGTCTTAAGAGTAGTTTTTAGCATTTTTCTATCAAATACAAACTCTTATTAATAGGGCTATTTTTAAGTGCCTTCTCTAATAAATTCATTTGGCAAACACACTAAATGATTAGTTTTTGTCAAAAACATTAAGTTAATTCAGTAACTAGGTTTTGGCTAAAAAAATCGAATATGTTTGATGTTTGAGTATATCATGTGTTGAATAAACAATATTGTATATTTGTAACCTGTTGCATAAGTAACGCGCGTGTGTATATATATATGTGTGTGTTTAATTAATAAACTTTCAAATATGTACCTCAATAATGAATTTATTTTTAATTTCCACTTAAAGATTTTTTATTAGTAATAAATAAATAACTATATTATTCATGAATTTATGATCATTAATTTTTAAGTATAAGTAATATAAATAAATGATAAGTAAATAATATAATGATAATGTAAAAAATCACACCAATTAAACTATTTTTATTTTATTAATATTCCAATAATATGCTAATTGCCTTTTATAAATTACTCCATCTGATCCTTCTAAAAAAAGCAATAAACACTTCCTAAAAAATATTTTTTAAAAAATACAAAGTGACTTATAAATATAATGACCAAATGATTCTTCTAGAATGTGACGTATAAATAAGTAGGAGGGAGTAATATAATTTAATCTTCTTTATTTTTATTGAAAATTTCACAAACGATTATTTCATATTAATGATCACATGACAAATAAAAAAGAAAGCAATAAATGTTTTCTAAAAAATGGTACAAAGTAACTTATAAATATGACCAATAAATTTTTGGGTATTGCTAACAAGTGTCCTTAAGGTTACTTTAAGAGAAAAGACAATCCTAAGTTAACATTTATTTTTCTCTCGAGAATCTCAAAAAATTCCTTTTTTCAATACTTCTTATCTATTTTAAGTCGCTCTTGTTAGCATTTTCCTAATTTTTTCTACAAAATGATGACTTATAAAAAAGACCAAAAAGAATATAAGTTTTTTTTTAAAACTTTATTGTCTTATTTATAAGTTATTATTTTAAATTTCAATAATATTAATTATTTATTTTTCATAAACATATTTATTTACTAAACTTTTTCATTTTCTCAATGATAACAATAAATGCAATTTTTTTTTAAAAAAATACAGCTAGTATTGTAATTCTAATATCATTAATGATATTAATTAGCTTTTTTAATTGTTAGGCTCTTTCAGGGATAATCTCTCAGCAAGATCTCTTACATTTCAAAAATTAGGAAACGATATTTTAATCACTCACTTAAATAACACAGATCTCTTACCACATGTGTTAATCTCAATTGATACGAGGCTACTATGGTTGTTGGCAAATGGCAAAACAAAACTAGCTAATACTCCATTTGTAGCAGTAGCTGTATCTGCGTTACAACGAGTGATATATAAATAGTAGATAAATGGAACACGCCAATATATTAATGTTCCATAATCATTAAAATATTAGTATTACCAGTGCCATTTTTTTGTTCTCTCTCCCTCTCTCTGAAACAAGACCTCTTTGTCTCTCTCCCTCTCTGTCTCTCAAAGGAATCACATTAAATTTCAATTGCAACTTCTGCTTCTTTGATCTTCACCTTGCTTCTTGCCACCCTTCAAAATTTCTGCCTTTTCAATTTTTTTAGGGTTCCTTTTATTCTGGAATTGGGTTACTGTTCAATTCACTGACTTTAAGACCTTTGCTCAATTGCTGTCACTTTATTTGTTCATGGTAAGACTCATTACCATGTTTTCTTGATTTAATTGAATTTCATGGTGGATAATAAATTCAATTATATATATACATGGATTGTTCTTCTTCTTCAAAAAAAAAAAAAAATTCTCTTCTGGGTTTGGATTTTACCATGTTTGAAAATCAGCTTAAAACCAGTTCACCTCATGAATTCGAATGAATTCTTCAAAGGGTCTTTTTTTTTTATTCTTTTTATTTATTTTTATTAATCCCAGTTCTGAAATTAAAGGTTCTATCACTTCTATGTGATTTTTCATTGATCCAATGGAGCAATTTTCTGATTACAATAAAAAAGTTTTGAACTTCAAACTTGAGTTATACATTTTCTGTAACATTTTTTTTTTTTTTGGTTTTATGGACATTACTTTTTTTCCTGATTTTAAGGTGGCTTTTAGTTTGGAGTGTTTTGAAGCTGTCAAAAAAGACACGTTTTTTTTTTTCATCAATTAGTTCAAGAAAGAGATAAAACAATGCAATTGCTGTTACTTTCCTTTCCTGCAATTGTTGCTTGTTTTGGTTCCCTTGGAGACCCTTTACTCTCAATTCTCCTTCTTCAAATTTGCAATCAAAAACCCTTTTGCTTGAAGATACTTTATCCCATTCTGGTTGAGTGTGAATTGTTGACTTGTGTTGGGTTTGTAACGGGTTACACGAGGGAATGCAACCTTTTAGTCCTATCACCATGCATGTTTGGTTCAATCTTTTGAAACCCTTTTTTTTTAATATTCATCTTTGTTATTACAATGAAACACTCACATGGACCACACTTGTCATATCTCATGCCTTTCTTGTGATTGAGTTGCTTTTTTTTTTTTTTTTTTTTTTTTTTTTTTAGTTATTGAGTTTCTATTCTCAACCTCAAGTTTGTTCATGTTTATTTTTTTTTGCTCAGAGAGTACAAGGAGTTTTGACCTGACCATTGAACTTGCCAGGGCAAAGGACAAGGTTAGTTAGATAAATCTTTGGTCCTTATTTTTTAATTATGAAGCTCTTTAGTTTATATGGAAGAAAAATAAAGGGGATAGATTATTAATAATGATGCATGATGCTGAGAGGGCCCAAAAAATTTAATGGAAAATGAATGTCCATTTTATAATAATATGTAAAGTTCTAGAGTAAGTTAAATGTATGTACTGGCAGTACTGCTGCTCGTGAGTAACCTACTACCACTTCTTTGTTGGTTGACATTTAATTAGTCATGTTGATGGCTTTTTTACTGTTAATTTCCCTGCTTCCTTGAAAATGTTCTCTCAACTCTTTGAACTTTAATTGTTGTCACTGGGAATATGCTTGTGGGATTGTTATCCCCATCACTTTGTTCTTAATTTTATCAAGCTTGATGTCAGAGAAAATAAAACTTGATCTTGGAGGTGATTTCACTTTATCTTATTCGTATCAGCAGGTATAGTACTCAGGACATGGGGTGCTTCGTGTCCACTCCAAAGGATTCTGGTGGAAATAGGAGGAGACCTGGAAGTATTGGAGATGTTTCTGTCTATGTTCCCGGTTTGAGAATTCCCAAACCTGTTGATTTTGCACAGTCACTTGGCGATTACTTGTCCAAGAGTATAATCGAACGCCTATCAGCTCTACGAACTCGTATAGTTGTAATGGCTGCTCAGGAAGGTCCTACAATTACAAGAACTAAAAGAAAAAGCGCTACCCAACATGGTTAGTTTTAGCGAGGGTGAATTATTTAGTAATTAATAAGTTGCTCAAATTTACCAATGCATCAAATGATTTCATCTGCAGGAGGTTCAACATTGGCTGATCTCCAGCAAGCTCTTGAAGACTACTTGCCAGTACTTTTGGGATTGGTCAAAGATGGTATAGTATATCTTAGTCCATTTGCACTTGATATGCCTGTTCTCTCTACATGTCCTGCTTAATTGCTTATTTTTATTGTTTAGGAAGCCATTTACAATACAAAGTACAATTTGTTTGGGTTAATCAGGAGGATGATGCAGAGGTAACTCCCTACTTGTTTTTGTATGCATAGTTGCATGTGTGTTTTCACATTGATTTGAATATTATTTTCTATAGCCAAGAATGATGACCATATTTTCCCTCTCTCCTCTTTTTTTTTTTTTTTTTTTTTTTTTTTGGGGTGTGATTGCAGGAAACAGCGATGTCTAATGCTTGGTATGAGGTGTTGTCAGTTTTGCACTTGATGGCAATGCTATCCCTATCACAGGCTAATTTATTACTTCTTCCAAGAACATCCACTGACGGTTATCAGCCAAAAGTATCAGAAGGTGAGTAATACTGAATTATTTTGAGGTACATGTCAACATTTACCTTGTTATCTGCCCCTAATCTGATTGCTTATTAATCCAAACAACCAAAATGCATTTCGATCAGATTAGTTAAGGCCTCCAATTGGAAACACCTGTGCCCCCAATTCATTGCTGTTTTGGACAGTAACTAATGACACAAGTGAAGTTTTCTGGAGCTTTTCACTTCATCTTGTTTTTATGTGTGTGTGGTTTTGGGGACCTTTTACTTGATATTTATAATTTAGGTTATCTTCAAATTTGATTAATGGACCAAAAGTATGGCCAAAAAATGGTATTTTAATTACTTGTAATAACTGATTTGTCGCACTTCTTCTAGAAGTTGGAAGAAAGATCATATTCTTTCTGTCTCTTGTCATGGTTGGTGGATTCATCATGTAACTAGGACCTTATACACATTTATTGCACATGCATTAAAGAGTTCAATGCTGCTCTCCGTGTGTTCATGTCAAGTTATCTATAAATTGGAATGGAAATTTTATTGTTATTGACAGAATAACACAGTTAGCTTTAATTTTATTTTTTTACTTAGTGGCTGCATATCGCAACAGCTAATTAAGTGGAAAACATATATTGTCTTATACTTTGATTCATTGACTACCTGATATACATTGTGCCCACGGTGAAGTTTGAACTTTTGGTTACTAATTACTTGCAGAAAGCAGACGAGCTTCAGTTGATATCTTCTTAAAGGCTGCTGGGTATCTGGATTGTGCTGTCAGGCATGTTCTTCCGCAGTTGCCTGCTGAACTCAGGTTTGTACATATGTAATGCAAGGAATTTTCTTTCATACTGTTTTGTGTAATATAATCAACCGTCTTCTTTCCTTTGATCTTCATTAATTATTATTCTTCTCACTATTGGTTTTGATTTTAGGAGAAATTTACCAGTAGACCTTGCTGAAGGAGTTCTTCGAGCGCTATGCCTACAAGCATTGGGACAGGTATTAATGTTTTCTTTTGCATGCACCTACCGCATGAGTTGTCACGCATCTTGTATTTTATTGTGCTTGCTCAAATTGGAAAATATCTAGCAAATAATTAATAACTGAAACGCCGTTAAATTTGATGGCTAAAACCGATGTATTCGAATTTTAAGTCTCTTACTGCTTGATATCTTTGGCTTAATTAATAAATGAATGAATTGATAGGGTGGAAAGGAAGGGGTAAAATTCCAAGTCAAACTCTTAGTTCCATTGGTATATAAAATGTTAATTCTATGAACTGAGGGGGAAAATTAAAGCTATGAAGGGATTGGGAAAGGGACGGATATTGTCTGATGCTTGCAATCTTTTTGGTTTAATTCATTTTGTGTAAATTCCTATGTATTTTTTTCTTAGTCAACGTGATAGCCATGGCCCATGGTGTGTTTTGTCTAATGGCATGCTGTTCCCATTTAAGCATTTATTTGATTCTTAACTACCAAATTTGTGTGTTACTCTCCATCTCAGGTTGGGGAAAATATTATAAAATGATTCTTCAAATATTGAATGGAGGATTGTAGATTCCATCTCTCTCTCTCTCTCTCTCTCTCTCTCTCTCTCTCTCTCACATATCTATTTTGGGTATACTTGTTTATTTCTTTAATTTTTTTAATAGGGTGTAGATATCCAACTTGGAATGGCAATTGATAGTACCAAAGCAACTCTTGCAGTGAAGCGTAGACTTGCATGTGAGATGGTGAAATATTGGCAACAGGTACAATTGGAAAATTTTCATTGTTATAGAGCCTTTACAATATGATTATATTATCATTGGAGCCTTTCTTGATCAGTTTGCTTTGACATTGTATAGATTGTCAATTTTTTAAAATAACATAGGTTTTCTATTTTCCAATCTGATAGGCATATCTGATGGAACTATAGGAGCTGTCACTTTACTGCCAGTTCATTCTTATGTTTGCTTTGTGTACCATGTTCACTGCTAAATTGATTTTTTTTGTATAAATTTTTAATTTGTTATCTGAAGAAAAGAGAAGTTTGTTTATGTACCAAAAAATAAAAAGAGAAGTTTGTTTATATAAACTATTAATCATTTCATAAGTAGTGGTCATCATTGTGTGATGTGGATCAATTTTTCCTTGGTTTGCATTGCATAAAGGTTATTTAGCATGATTTCTTTTCCATTGGTGTATTTGTTGGTTTCCGTTTACAAAGATTTCCAAACTGAGTAACTAACTAGTCTCATTTATTTGTTAATTGATCCTTGTTTTTTGTATGTTATATCCCAAAATTTCTGATGGGTTCTGTAGCTTTTTTCTCTTGGCTTTGAATTTATGGCTTCTTTGACTGAAGAGAAAACTTCATTTTAATTCTATATACTCGGTGTGTATGCACTTGTGTCTTCATTGGTATACTAACATTGGTCCATTAATTCAGCATAGATCGCTTTGTTTACATGGTTTATTTTGCAGGCTCAAGATAACATTATGAACCTTCCATTAGCGAATGGATGGGGTGAAAAGCATCTTCTTTATGTGAAATGGAAGTATGTTGAAGCCAAGGTTTGTACTCCACTCCCCTTCCGTTACTTGCATTTGCATCTTGCTATTTAATTATGTCTTGTATGTGGTAATATGGAGTAGGGTGGAGTTTTCTGGTTTACTGATTGCATGCCCATAAGTGCAGACAGATGAAAGTAAAAATTGATTCAAGTAATGGATTCTCTGAAAAATATTTAATTGATGTCAGAACTTAGAGAAGTTGAGGGATTAAATTTATAAGTTTCTTAGGAGACCAAGTTTAGTTGGAAGTGGCTATTGGGATATTTGGTTAGTTGCCATTTGTTAATGGCACTCCTTATTTGGCATAATCAGTGAATGTTGGGTGTGTTGTAGGGCATTGGACCAAAATTTGATGGTTAGTTATCATGATTTTGGTGTAAGCAAAGAGGGTAAGTTTTTTTGGTGATGTGTAATCTATGTGTTCAATATGGTGTATTTGGTGAAATACTAAGCTTGGAACTTTTATTTTTTTTGGAGCTTTCTTCCACACATCATTTATTTATGAAAAGATTAGGCAACTGGCATCTATTTGGTGCCAAGCTCGAGGCCTTATTCTCAGGATATCTAACAAGTAACAAATATGTTGAGGGATTGTGATGCTTTGTTGCATTTAGTTTCTCTTTTTTCATGTTTTGGTTATGTTTTGTTCAATAGAGTTCCTTATCCTATTGACTCTTTGTAATTCTTCATCTTGTTGACAATAACATTTTCTTTTTTAATGAAAAAGAAAAAAAATGCTTCTATTGAAGAGCAAATGGGGATGATCTGGCAGAAAAAATTCCATTGACTTGGTTCTTCTTGGCAAATGAAATGTTAATTGTTTCTGTTTCTAAATGATGTCAATATTATGTTGTGTTTCTTAATTGCGTTCTCTTTACTAATGATGTAAAAGTATGACAAGGACCCGAGACAAATTATCCAGAGTGACTCTGGTGTAACTGTAAATGCTGAAGTAATTTGATTTAGTATTACTCTTTATGCCCTTAATCTTACTCAATGAGGCATATAGATGACCATTGCTACTTGTCTATATATTTTCCTCTACTTTTAGCATATTCATGTACAATTCAGGAATGATTATAGAATATGCATTCAGCACAAGCAAGTGATGTTAAGTTCTTGATGTGTTAGTTGAAATGATTTACCAGGCTGCAGCATATTATTATCATGGTATGATTCTTGATGAGGGAAATACAGAGAAGTCTCATGGGATGGCTGTAGCTGCTTTGCAAGCAGCAGATGAGTATTTCAAAGAAAGTAAGAAGCTGTGTGAGGCATTCAATGCAGCAACTCCATTGTCAAGGTTATCCATTATATTCCCATTAAACACTGATATGTTATGCTGTTATGTTATCTGTTCTCAGAAAAGAGGTTTTCACTTCTAGTTTTTCTTAAGCACCTTGAGCCAACAGTCATTACTTGAAGCATATATTATCTATATAATCATGTGATAGCATCCTTAGTAACATTTACCCTGTGTATGAAACTGGTGATGAGTACTTGATGCGATTGTGCCAATTTCCAATAACCATGTTATCTTTTCTGCTTATCGAATAAATTTCCATGGTATAGACATGGGTGTAAAGATATTAAAAGAAATGCTTAGAATAAATGGAATGCACATAATGCCTTTGTGAATGTGGATGGGCCAATGAACTTAGTCTTATCCCTCCTTTTTTTGGAGAGAATAGCAAGTGTTTCTTGTGACACACTGACATGCCAAGTTCTTATGCCTTTAGGAAATGAAATGTGTCATACTTTAACTGTTTTGTGGTGATACATGTGTGAACTTTGAGCACCTTACTGATTAGTACTAAGCTCAGGTCATTTATGAGGTTTGGTTTGTAACAGTTGTTTGTGTGCATATCTGAACTGTAGTCATATATTTGCTTCCACTTTAGGTATGTTTTGACTCTCAGTTGTCCATGCGTTTGTTTAATTGCTATCTATTTGGTAAGCAGGTGACATGGAATTATTATTTATTATTCTAGTTAGTAATCTAGTATTCCTTTTTTTATTTTTATTTTTTGCTTGTTTCCAAGGACAATAAACTATGACCAATGACAGTTTCTGTGCCCTTGATTTGATTGAAATTGTGAAACACATTGAATTTGGCATCCTTGCAATTCTTGAGTTTCTTCGATTATCTTATGGTCTTTGTTTCATGTCTGAAAGTAAAATGATTTTTCCCTCGTTGAGTATTTCTGAAATTGATAGTGAAGAATAAAGTTTGGTAACTACAGTCCATTCTCTTGTTGCCTGTTAAGGATCACAGTGACGCTACCAGTATATACCTGCAACACTAGCAATACTTTGTCCAAGGACAGGATTACTACTTACTACTAGGCTGAAGGCCTGATGACCTCATAAGAGGCCATTTTATGTGCTTAAATTCGACCCTTCGCTTGTACTTCCTTTAGCGCTTTAATAAGAGCATTTTTCAGGCACCATTGTTGTTGCCCAATTTATGATCTTTGCCCTTGGATGACCCATGGTTTTGATTTATTTATCATCTTTTTAGTTCTCTTCTATTAAATTAGTACTTGTTTTTCTAGTAATAATATATATTTTTTTGCTGCGCGTGTAATTGTCGGTCATTGTGCAGGAATCCACCACTTTGGGGGACCATGAAATATCTCTCTGAGAAAATCCCTAAGGATACTTCAAGCAAGGTGCGAATAAACCGTGATCTGTACACTTATGAGAGGTAAACTCCAGTGTCTGTGAATAAATTGTTACCTGACTGAAGTTACATAATTATATTTGCTGAATGAAAAAGAGTATATGTTCTTATTTTTTCTTGTTAATTTTCATTACAGAATAATGGAGACAGCACCTACATTGCCTGATTTTGCCTTGGCCTTGAAACCAGATGAATATCAACTTCCTCAGCTGGATCCCTCTTGGAGGTCAGAAAACGTCAACGGGGTACAAAGTGGCCCTAACCATCTCAAAGGGTGACAGATGATATATCCTCATGAATTTGCAGGCTTGAGAGAAATGTCAGCTTATCTGAAAGAAGGATGTCCTTCAATTTCAAGCTCAACAAGCTTTACCAATGTGAGAGGAAAAAAAAAATTTAACTATTTCCGACTTTTTCTCAACCTTTGCCATTTTTCTTCATATATTAATTTCCTTTCTTCCTCTACAATATTTGAAAAAATGGTTGCAACTGGAAATAGAGCTTCAAGTTGTGTTCAAAGTAAAATGTCTTCTGGGGAAAAGTAAGGGTTTCCATGCCAATATCCAAAGTAATAAGATTCTTATTTTGCTTCAAAGTAAAGCCTGCCAAATCCTCCATTTGTTAAATCAAGTTGTACAAGTGATACAATGTGTAATTGTGCATTGCAGAGAAAGAATGATTTCCTTTATGTTGTGTTAAGATTCAAAGGAATTTGAAATGCGAGGGAATTATTTGTCATACTTAAACAAGGTGAACCTGACATATTAAGAGTGTCTATGATATGATTGTTACTTTCATGTTTGAATGAATACCTTGTTCCTCCCTTTTTTTTTTTGTTGTTGGATGAATATGTTTTCTATCTTCATTGAGTTAGAAGCAACAACTATATTCCATATATTTATGATTGTCTGAGGATTAGTTTTACGGTTGTGTCTGATGAGATATGGGATGGACCATCTTTCAGCAGGCTACAGAACTCTGGCTTTCAGTAGAATGCAAAGCATTATGACAAAATAAGGTAGAATTTTATTAATACAAAACACAACTATGGTTACTAAACATCACTAATACATTACACTAAATCACTTCTAGTAGTAGCGTGACATAAGATTTCAGTTTTTGTATAGCACGATAGTGACACTGGTACAATATCCCACGCAGTGACGCAACTCATTGAAATGAGCAACTCATGGAAGATTAATTTCGATTAAAAACAATTTGATTGACATCTCATTTTAAGATGAAAAGAAGGAATCTACTTTAAACAGGAATGACAACTGGCTGGGGGTGGTGACATAATGATAGAAACACATGTAATTTTACAATTTCCAAGAGATTAATCTTTGACACTGATAATAGGGTGGCAGGATACCTGGTAAAAAAACACCAAAGACAACTAATATTTGGTAAAAGAATAAGAGAACTTGTAAATAAAAAAAAAAAAAGATTAAGAGAACTCAATTAGAGAATTTAGGATTAATACGTTTGGTCATACAAGACTCACGCTCCTCAACTTCCAAATCCCCAGAATTCTCTTGGGGGTTGCTGGGTAGGTAGTGTAATACATGTTTGTTTCTGCGGTGAGTTAGCCCAAAATCAATTCTTGAAGGCTATTAACAGTTGCTTCTGCTCCAACGTGATTTTGGGACCAGAATTGATTCCATAACCAGAAACCAAACATGCTAGTAATAATGTTGCTCTAAATATCATTTATGATTTATCCCATTCCCAATTAGCTTTCAGCATTCATTTGTTAGTGTATATTACCATTATGGCAAGGAAAAAAAATACCTGTGTACATAAGAAATTCTGACAAGATATTTCACCTCTAAAAATAGATCTAATACACTACGGCTCGATAAATGAAAAGGAAGTGATACTATAATCATGATACACCGCAAAAGTCGCAAAGATTCATGTATTAGAATCCAGTTTTGTATACTGCAAGCAGTTCAAATGGGTTACAGAATTCCAACAGTCTACACATTGCTTCTACATCTTTTAACTGCTGCAACAAATCGTAATCTAATCTTCTGCTGTGACAGTGGTTTCCTCTCCTTCAGCCAACAGCTTTTGCTTCTCTTGTTCCACTGCATCAAAACAAATACATTGTTATGGCTCCACATTCGCATAGGTCCACGAGTACTTCAAATGAATGTGTAGTATTTACAAAATGTCAAAATCAAACTGCTAACGAGTAACATACAGACAGCAAACAATTACAAAGAGCAGTTCACTTGTCCAACTAACTAGAATTTACAGATACTCTGCACGGTCATGGAAAACTGCAACAGAATGTGAGATTTAAAATTGCTATTATTAGTCATGTATCTTTATTTTATAAGAGATTTAGATAGCGCCGAATTGGCAATAAAGTAAAATTTTTAACACATTTTTGTTTTGTGTGTGTGTGTGTCATGTTCACAGTCATTTGTTTTATAGTTTTGGCATGTATAAGCCCACCAATTTGTCAAGAAAGTTAGAAGGTGAATTGACTGGGATATAATGACTTGAGGCAAAATTACATTTTCGATCTTTTAAGTTAGTCTCAACTCTCAAAATTTGATTTCCATCCCTAATTTTATATTTGCTTCAGAGAAGCCCTATATCTAACAAAAATCTTACCTATTTTGTCCCAAACACTAACTTCATTGCATGGACCACTTATATGACACCCGAATGACATAGCAGTGGTAAGAACTTGACAGGTGAACATCTCAGTCATAATGTTTGGCAAATCTATGTTATTTTTCATCCAATTTTCCAGCACTCTAGCTAGTTTTGGACACCAAGATAGTCTCTAACCCATCTTAGAACACCCACTGATCCTCAACTTTGCTAAATATCCCAACCAATCAAGGTCAAATCAATAATAGGAAGACATAGCTGGTACAGCAAAATGAAATATCAGAATATATTATAACTTAACTACTATCTCCATAGAGAAAGACATCAACCTTAGCAGTGAGCATAAAAGATTTCTTAAATCAAGGCCAACCATGTGAGGAAGACAATGATGATTAACATAACTAGGAGACCTACAGATACAACAACATAGCATTTTCCCACTAGGTGAGATCTGCTACATGGAACAACAACAGTATTATGCCCTATCAAAAATCAAGCTCATCGGCGAAGTATTTAAAGCTAAATCCTTCTTAATGGTTTGTCACCTATAGCCTTTTGTCTCCCCCTACCTCTAACTATTGGGTTATCCTCCATATACTCTACTCCCCTTAATTTGGGCTTCTACAAGTCTTTACATACTCGGTCCCATGCCCGAAAGAGGGTTGCTTTAGGCAATCGACAACAAACATAAAACTTTGCCAAATCTCAATGACATAGACCTGGCACATACAAGAGACGCAACAAAAAAATCTAATAAGAACTTATGTGTTGAAAAAGTGGCAAGTGAGATTCGAATCCTATAGCATCATAAGATCTAATCAAATGAACAATTAATTGAGCAATAAGGAGACTCCACTCCACAAAAATAAAAAGCATCAACAGAACATCACAACCAACTGAAAAATGGAAAATAGATGCCACTTACCCACAAGTTGATAAAGAGCCTTCTGGGTTCGCCTCTCAAGCTTATCAAGTTTCTTCTGCACATCTCTCCTCAGATCCCAGTTTGGTTTCTTGGGTGCAATATTCAGAAACGGATCCTAAAAGTTTAACATAAATAAGAACAAATCAAAACAGTAATTGATATAGCACATAGGACTATAGGAGTGTTCAAGACCTGAATCATTCTACATTTCTACTAACCCATTCCAACTCAACGCTAATTACAACGGTATCAAATTCTAGAAATTAGACATGAAGTGTTTTGGGTCATCCCAACTCAGCCTATTGTCACAAATTCTTTTAAGGCACTTATACTTTTCATTAATATGAGTTCTTGACTTAAACCAATAACTTTTTTTTTTTTTTTAATATTTTCGCATAACACGATAACAAACTTATATTGATATTATCCATTTTGAAAAAACATAATGCAAAATATAACTTAATTTTAGTTAATTCTATAATTTTGATACGTATACCGTTTCAATTTATATACATATCATACACTAACATATATCAGGTCGGCTCGATTCTAATTTCTAACCAACGGAGGGACAGCTAAACCCGTTCTGACCTGTCCCGTCCCATGAACACTCCAAACAATAACACATAATAATAAGTAAATGAAAAGTAAAGTGCCTCCTTTGCAGCAGACTCGGGCGTGGGTGCAGCAGCAGCAGCAGGGTCTTCAAACTTTGGGAGCACAGCAGGTGCAAGCTTTCCTTCTTGAAGGTGCTTGTCATGCGGAACATAGTTCCGGAATTTCATACTCAAATTCCTGCAACCAAAAAAATATTAATTTATAATAAAACCACATAACAATAAAATTAGAGTATAATTAAAATTAAAAAAAAAAAGAGAGATACTGTTGTTGTTGTTCTTCAGCGGAAGGCTTATGAACTCGATCATCATCATCATCATTATTTTTGTTATCGTTAGAGGGATTATCTGGGTCGGGTTGAGAGTGAGGAGGAGCGGTGGATAGTTGTTGGGCGGCTCTGAGAGCACGGAGTCTTTCGCGACGAGAGGCAACGGCTTCTTCAATTGAATCCTCTTCGTTACCCATCTCTTTCTTTCGGTAATCCAGATACAGTTTTATGATTCTTTCTCCTTCGATCGCTTTCGGTTACTTCACTAATCGCGAAACCCTAACAACGACCTATATGTTCCCGCTATGCCTTGTGAGTTGTGAGAGTTGTTTGATTTTAGAAAAAAAATAAAAATAAAAATAAAAATAAAATTAAGACTTATTTATGGTTTTTGTCCCTGAAAGTTTAGAGTATTTTGGTTTTAGTCCCTAGTAGTTATTTTGACCAGGATTAGTCCTTAAATTTTCAAAAATTTTGGTTTTAGTCCCTTTCATTAGTAAAAATCTGTTATTTGCTGACATGGTTAATGAAAATCCACACCAATAGCCACGTGGTGTGAGGTAGCGCCAAATAGGTGATGTGACATAGATGATTCAAAGCCATGAACTCAAAATTTTGCGTATCTGACCATTTTGCGTCCGTGAATTTGTATCATCCTCGTCATATCACTTATTTGGTATCATCCCAGATCACATGGACTGCTGATGTGATGTTCCGCTAACCACACAAACAAATAACGAATTTTTACTAATGGAAGGGACCAAAACCAAAATGTTTGAAAATTTAAGGACTAGTCCCGGTCAAAATAACTTATAAGGACTAATCTATTCTTCCCTAAATATATGACATTTTTTTTAACTTATTTGTTTGGGAAATTTTAATTGCACTCGAGACAATTACGAACTTTGGTACGAACTTATGAAAATACCCTTAATTACATACTCCCAATCGATTTTTACCATACACACACCCATTTAATTTTTACTTGCACACATCTTCTTATTTGGTATCCACACCTATTTAATTTATACTTACACACACTCATTCATCCTTTTCCTTTCTCACTCACACTCATTCATCTTTTTTGCCTCCTCCTTCTTCACTCCTCCACCATCTACCACAGTCACACTTTTTTAGATAATACCTTCCAAAATAAAGAAGAAGTATCATTGGAGGTTTTTCTTATTTGATTTTTGCGATTGTTTTTTTTATGCATTCACCTTTCGATGTTTACGTTTATGCAAGAAAAAAAGAATTCAAAGTGCTATTCTTTATTTTGAAAGGTCCTTCCAAAAATAGTGTGATGGTAATGGATGGTGAAGGAATGAAGAAGAATGGAATGAAGAAGGGGTAAAGGAGATAAATGGATGTGAGTTGTGAGTGAGAAAGGAAGAGGGTGAATGCATTTATGTGTGTAAATAAAAATTAAATGAGTGCGGATAATAAACATGAGATGAGGTGTGTAAAGTAAAAATGGATTGAGTGTATGTAACCAATGGTATTTTCGGTAATTTATGCCAAAGTTCTTATTAATTGATTCGGGTGCGAATAGCACTTTCTAGGGTGTAACTAGAACTTCCTGAAATCTACTTGTTTTGATCTTTTATTTTTTTTTGGGAATTCTTCCATGGTGAATTTTTCCTGGAGACCATTCAATGGTCTCTTTGACCTCTTTGATCTTTTTGCAAATTTCCAAATTTGCCCTAATCTTAATTTAAAATTTCATTTTTGTCCTCACCATCAATATCCCTCAACCCCCACAACTCCCTTCTTCCCCACGCCTCTGTCATTAAATCGCAGCAACAATGACCATCGAATCGTGACGCGACATGTTTAAGGTGGTGGAAGAGAATATAACGATATCGCAACAACAATAACATATTTGCAAACGCGACGGCCATGGCGGTGGCAAAAAATGGGTGGTAGTGGAAGATAAACTAGATTTATAGCGATTTGCATATGTGTTGGCTGAGGCTCCAAGACGTCGAAAGAGAATGAGTTTGAACCATAATGTTTCGTGATCAAGAAGAGAGAGAGAGCGCGTGACAGTGATGACTCCAAGGCACCACCACGATTCACAAAGTCCCCTTCTCTTCTTTTTCAAATCTGGCTTCACGAAGTCTTCTTCGTGGTTGATGATGGAGGGAGTCACCATTGAGTGGGATGGCTGTTGGCTGGCGGTGGTGTTGGTGGAGGTGAAGGGCGACAATGAATATGGTGATAGGGGAGCTCGTGGGAGGCAGCGCCGGCAAGGAGGGTGGCTAACCGACGGTGGCGTGACAATGGTTGAAAGTGAAGGGTGATGAGGGGATGTTAAGATAAGGGTAAAATAGTCAAAGAACAATTTTTTGGGTATAAATCTCAATCGTTGATATATTTTATTATTAAATCAATGGTTCAAAGAAAAAGTGATCCCCTTTTAATCAAAGAACCGTTATGGTCTTTGGGGAAATTACCCCATGAAATAATCCACCTATTTTTTTTCAAAAAAATTCAAGTAGTCCTTGCGTCTCAGGAGTGTTAATTTTATCTAAATATACATACTCATTACCAAAAACTAGAAAGTGTTGACAAAATCTAGAAAAACTCCAATCCACCACTCAACAAAGGTTAGGAACAATGGTGTTGCTTCGCCAATAATGAAGTAAGTTGGCTCACGATGATGGTTGACTAATGTGGACAACAATGACAATATGATATGGATATAAACAGAGATGACAATCAGAACTCTATTGATAGAATAATAATCGATGAAAATATTTCGGATAAAACTAACAATTTTTATGATGAAAGGATCAAATTGAATTTTTTTTTTTTTAAAAAAAAGGACGAAAATAAATTTAAAAAAAAAATAAAGACTCAAGTGAATCTTAAAAATAAAATTAAAAACAAAAATGTATTTCAGCCTAATTTTTAAACCGATACACCAACGTGAGGGTTAATCAAGTGGTAACTCACTTGGTCCCTTAAACAACTGGTCTCGAGTTCGAGCCTTGGGTATGGAGCAATCCCGCTGGGAGACCCCTACCGCTTAGTGCGAGCTCAGTTGGGTCGGACCGAATGAGTCGGATTCTGGGTAAACCAAATCCGGGTACCGGTTGGTGTAAAAAAAAAAAAACCGATACATTACTTTCACCCTTTTTCTTGGACAGAATACTTCTACCATCGTAATGCCCTGCGATTAATAGTAGCATAATTGCTCTATCTGATCACGGGCAATACGTCTTACATAATTGTTTTGGACCAATAATGATTTAAAAGAAGATAAAGAACATTGCCACGACCTGCTACCATAGCAGTTCATTATTCATAAAACAATACGTCTATCTCACAATCCAAAAAAAAAAAAAAAAAATTAAGAATCAATCAATATAAATAACATGATCTAAATGCAAACACTCCCCGATATTATAAAAAAATCAAAGTTTCAGTCTGAATTTGCAGTTGCTAGCCTTGATACTTATCAAATTATTAGATGATAAACTATCCACCACCAACTGGCATTCACCCAACACCTTCACTTTCCTAAGCTTCAACCTCCCAAGTTTAATAGCAACCGGTGCGTGAACTTTTAAATCCAAAGGAACACGTCCTGTCTGCTGTTGTTGCTGCAGTGCAGCCATTAAGGTTGTTCCAGATTGCACTTGTCCATTCAAGGACACATTGAGCACTGTTTTGTTCTGATGACCTTGGTAGAATTTAGGTAATGACCCTTCACAAAGCCTTGTGTTTGTGAACCACACACTTAACTTCCCACCCTTTTCATAGTAAATACCAATCTTCTTGTTCGGGTTTGTTGCTGTGATCTTCACATCAAACTTTGCATAGAGGCTCATGTCAAAGTTAAGCCTTAAGTCACTTATTCTTAGGGTGTCAACTGAGTAGTTTGGAAGTTTTGGTTTGAAGATAAGGTAAAGGATTCCAACACTTGCTGCCAAAATGATTATTATAAGGACAAGCAAGGTTATTGTCCAACATATGCACTTGCAAAAGCAGCTTCTTTTTTTTGGTGCAGGGAATATTGGTGGTGGCATAGCATGAAGTAATGTTGAAGGGTGGTGCTGTGCTTGCATAGGGGTACCCTTTTCTGATCTTGAGAAACCTGGAGGAGCCAATGGAGTGGTTTGGGGTGGTGGTGCTTCTAATTCCACTGGGTGGATCTTCTGTCTTTGATGATCTGCCATGAATTATATGAGTGATTAATTTGTTGAGTGCTTTGTTCTGTCTCGGATTTTGTGGTGGTAACACCCTTTTATTTGGTTCGAACTGCTTATGTTGCTGGCATGTAGAGAGTTTCCTTGTTTGACTTTTAATTGTTAAAATACCAGTGGAAGGTGGGTTGATTGGTCAGTTTCACAAAAAGGTACTGTGGTGTAAGGTGTGGTTACCTTCCTCACCTATACAAATAGCATATTAAATTATTTAAGTACCGAAATAGATAGTGGTGGTTCATCTAAATTTTGTTATTATGTTGAATTATATCAGAGTCAAGACTTGCTTTTCACAGTTTCTTTTGTTGAGGTTCTTACTCTTACTCCAACGTATTCAAGTATAAGTGTCTCAATCCTTTAAATAGAAGAAGCATATGCCTTCTTACCTAGTTCACAATAGTTTTGATATAAGTAATAGATACGTGCTACATGCAGTATTCATGTCACTTTATTAAGAGATCTATTATTGTGACATTCAAAGTTGACCTCAATTCCTGTACCGTATATGAAAAAGTCATTTCTCCACTTGATCAGAAGTGTCGAGGAGTGAGAATTACTCATCTTTTTCAGGCTTAAATGCATTTTTATTCCGTAAATGATATAATTGGGTGATATTAGTCTCTCTGCTGATTTCCTTTGTTTTACTCTGAAGTCTTACTTCTCAAATTAGAGCCCTAGTTTTGGGTTAATGAGCAGAATGTATGAATTCATACCATCTAAGAATGTATGAATACAATGAAAATGATTCAACAATTGTTGAATCTGTGACGAAGAGAAAGAAGAACTAAGTTTCTTCTAGAGAAAGTAAGAAGAATCTAGACGGAATTATAATAGAAAGAGAGAAATGTAAAACTGAATTTTCTGTATTATTATTGCTCAACTGAAACTAACTATTACATTTGGTATTTATAGAAAGTTAGTTCTACTATCAACCAACTAACAAACTATAGTTAAAACTAATCTATTCTAACTAACTATGATCAGAAATCAGTTACAATTAGTTAGTTAAATAACAGCTGGACCAACTAATCTCCAGCTAAGTAATTCGATGAGTGATCCAACTCTTCACAGTCTTCATAGTGCTGCTGCTGTTGCTGTTGAAGCTTGTATGCCTTAGCTTCACAGTGCTGCTGTTGAAGCTTGTTTAATACCCACAACACACACAAGTGTTTAAATTTGATATCTATCATGTGATATGAAATCAAGTTATTTGAACATCAAAATTTGAACATTTGATATCGTATACTTGTATTTCTCCTTTATTTTTAATTTTTTAAATTTTTTTTTTATATACATGCATTTTAAGAATTCATTACAAAAGAGACTGTCAACCGTTGTCCACAAAACAATTTTGATTGAGCAAAAGCTATTAAGCATAAAAGGAAATGCAACATCAGCAGCTTCTAAAGAGCAGGAGCAGCATACACACATACAAGCTAAATCAGGAAGCAAAGGAGTTACTTAAAGGCTGCAGCTGTTGTATGATTGTTTGTTAAGTTAATTGCTTAGCTTAGATAGTTAATTAGGTAGGTTAGTTAGCTTATAACAGAATTAGTTAGGCTAGCTAGTATTGGCGCCAAAATCAGTTGGCATAGCTGGTAGTTCCAGCTTGTATAAATACCTTTCATTTTGCCAAGTGGCTAATAAGATAACTAGAAATTTCTTTTAACAAATCTCTCAAGTTTCTCAGATTCTCTCTTTTCTCTCTTTCTCTCTTCTTCTTTCGAGTTCCAGAATCTTCTTTCAAGTTCTAGATTCAACAGATTGTTGAATCAAGTATCATTCTACTCAAATTCTGTTAAAAGCCATGAGGCTAACAGACTTTATCTCAAACTAAATGATGTGAGTTGTTAGAACCAGCAATGTGTTGTTCTTTTTTTTTTTTTTTTTTTTGGTTAACAGCAATGTGTTGTTCTTAAGTGGAACAGATTGTTGAATCAAGTATCATTCTACTCAAATTCTGTTAAAAGCCATGAGGCTAACAGACTTTATCTCAAACTAAATGATGTGAGTTGTTAGAACCAGCAATGTGTTGTTCTTAAGTGGAAAAGAAAAGGACAAAACTTATGCGTGGTTCTTTAAGAGTGTATGATGCTGTTCTCTTTTCGAGATCTATAACATGTGTAACAATTTATTAATGAAAATCAAAGATTTATAACTGTTACACATGTTAGTAATGTTACGTAAACATCCAAATTTGACATCTTGATCTAACATTTGACTTGTTCTAGATATCAAATACTCAAATCTAGATGATCACATAACATTACTCTATACTTCTATCAAAGCACAGCACCACAGATACATAAAAAACTTGAGTTTTGTTCAAAAGAGAAAAGACTAGAGCTGTTCTCTAAGCCACATACACAATATGAGTAAATTATATAATTTATAGCCTATAGAACCAATTTTTATTGCACTGTCTGTCTGCATGCTGATCCTAAGCATGTTTCTTAATGATTGAATACAAAAGAAACATAAGCAAATATTATTCAATTTGAATCTCTTGTGGAGCAGCCTCAGTTGTTGTTGATCCTTCTGCATCAATTTCTTCTTTACCAATACCGGCAGCTTCTGCAGTCCTTGTAATCCATTCCTTGAGGGGTTCCTCATTTAAATCAAGCCTTAAGATGCCTGCAAACACCCCACCCAAGAATGCCACAGGTTCCTGCAGATATAGCAACAAAAAAGTTTGGGACAAAACAACATAATGAACCAAGATTGTTTCGCATGGAACCAACATAATGAAGCCCCATAGAACCAAGATTGTTTCGCATGTTCGCTGGACGGCCCCGCCTAGAGGATGGGTGTGCTTAAATACGGATGGAGCAAGCTCATCAGGGGATAGTAATGCGGGGTGTGCTGGGCTTATTCGGGATGAGGAAGGAAGGTGGCTTTCAGGCTTCACAAAGAATCTAGGCAAAGCTTCTGCTTCTGTGGCTGAATTCTGGGGTTGCTGGGAAGGATTGAAGCTGGCTTGGAGCATGGGGTTTAGGAAAGTGATTTTCCAGACTGATTCCATGAAAGTAGTTAAAGCTATTCAGAGCATGTAAGATAGTCCTTATATGGCTCAAAATATTGTAGTTCGAATAACTAGACTCTTAAGTAAGGAGTGGGATGTTCAAGTAAACCATGTTTTTAGAGAGGCAAACAATAGTGCTGATTATCTTGCCTCTATTAGTTTGCACTCTGATAGGAAGACTGTGATTCATAAGACAACATTGATTAGTTTGTAATCTCTTGGGCCTCTGGCCCCGACAATTACCAAAAAAAAAAAAAACAACATAATGAACATTCTTGTAACTTGTAAGCAAAATTTTTTTCAGCTTATAGCATTGACACAAAATCCGATTTAGCAATACTGCAGGAGTCAGGAGGTATTAATTAACATCAATTAGAGACTACTTGGGAACCATACAACAAATTAAAAAGGCTTTGAGTTGGCAATGCAAGTGCAAAATGTTATGCAACCCATGAACAAAGCAGTAGCTCTTTAGTTTCTCAATAAATTGTGTTTCAGGCTATACTGAAGCCCAGGAACCTAAATCATCATTTATCTGCTAAGGTGATTATAAGCGGAATGTGACAAGTGAACAACAACAACAACCAAGACCTCTGAACACGCCATATTGGACCAAACAGGCAAACACGCCATATTGATCTATCATAAATCATGTTCATTGATAAGGCGTTAATCTCTATATCCTTCTTAATTGTTTTAATTATTATGGTTTTTGTTGGCCTTCCTCTACCTCTAGCAATTGGAATAGCCTCCATTTGATCTATTTTCCTTGCCCAAACTTTCAATCTAATGCACTCATTCCCAATCATATCTTGTCTAGTGCATCCACTCATCCACGCACATATTGCTATATTGCAAATAGATAACATAATAGCTAGTTCAGAGGTCAGTAATTATTAAAAGGAAAAGTAAAAGCATTTCATTCAGCACCTCAAAGTCTAGCATTGAAAAGCCTTTGCCCTCTACTTGCGGACATACAGGACAGAAAAGTACATTTAAAGAAGATATGCACTGAAAAAAGATAAAGAATTAAGAGAAGTAACAGAAAAAACTAGCGTTTTCACTGATGAACAAGTTTCGCAAATAAATAAATCCTTCTAAAAGAAGTTGTGGATCTTTATGTTCTTGTGTCTATGATAAGACTGCAGTTTATCTACAGCAGTATGTTTGTGTATGCTTGACATGTGGCTCAGTATCAAGTAAGCTCATGATTAAATTAGCAATCTGGATTTCCATTATGCACTCAAAACCAAAAAATTAAAAGGGTTTTTGCACCACATTGTGTACATGAAAAATAAAACCAGAAAATGAGATAATCATAAGATACCGTAAGATGGATAATCCGCAGTTAAGAACTTCATCCTATGCTATTATAATAAAATTTTACCATCAAACGTAGCAGCGCTACCGATAAGTTCATTTAACCGATAGCTCAAAATCGGGTTTCTATTAGATTGGTCAAAGCCTGTTATATACATTCCCTACAATATATCTTCCACCAGCAGTTTTATCATTTGATAACTCAATTGTTTAAGAATGTGTGGTAAAAGTGTTATGAATATATGCACAATAGTTAAACTTCGCTATATCTTAAAGTTGGCGACTAGGGTTTTCATGACACAAAATTCAGGAGTAGCTACCTCAGTATTTTTATGTATTCAGCATAGTCTCACCATTCAACCTCAAACATTCAGAAATAGTATCAAAGAATTAATATGTAATGTATTTGTGCAAGAATGCAAAATTTTAAATGAAACAATTTTTGATTTGAGCTCTCATTTATGAAAACAAGGCAACAACATAATTGCAAAAACTAAAAACTATATCCCCCTCTAGTCCCTAGCCCAAAACAAAAGTCTGAGACAAGTCACATTAGATTCAAAGCAGGACACATACAATTGAGAATCATCAGCCAAATTCATGGTGGCAGGATGAAAGTGACTTAACTTTGCTACATAATCAATGTCCCTTAAAATTTTAAAAATCATGAGAGCATTTCGTCTCACTGCCATAATAAACATATATTAGCTTGTATCTTGTTATTCAAGATAACAAATAGAAAAGAGTAATATGTCAGATTGGTCATTGACTTCGTGAGTACCGATCAAAATAGTTCTCGTGATTATTGAAAATCCAAATTAGTTCACGAAATAGCAAAATGTGAGTCATATTAGTCACTCTTGTCAGTGGTTCACAAATTTAGGGACTAATATGACTCATACTCACAATCTACTAATTTGACCAATAGTCAACGGCCTTTATTAATTTGTTTTTAGCCAAAATGACTAGTTTAATATCGATTTAGCCATTCCGTTAATGCATGTTAAGGATCATTGATGGTCATTAACGTCTGAGAAAAGGTTGGAAAATTATGGAAAAAAAAAAGGTCCTTATTAAAAAAATATTGAATAAGTGATAGTGATTGTCCGGGTTGGAAAATAAGAGTGTTGGTGAATTATAGAAAGGGTTGATACTTGATAGAGATATACTACCTCCGTCCCTAATTATAGTAAGAAAGTGAAATAATTTAGTTAATTGTATTGGAAATGTGAACTTTTATATGTATTTTTAAAATTATCCCTACTAATATTATTGGGAACCTAAAAAGTGTTAAATAAATAAGGGTGTTGGTGGAAAAAAATAATTAATGCTCGTTGAAAATTGATAAAAGGCCTTGTAATCAGGGACGGAGTATTTACCTTGAGAGCTTCTTTGAGAACAGGGTCTTGAGCTGGATTATAGAAAAACGCTTTCACCCCATTCCCACGTGAATTATTATCATTAAAATTAAAACCCATGCTTCTTTTTCTTATGCTCAATCTTCCAATCCCTGATGATGAAGATAACAATCTCACTTGCTGCTTCAATTTCCCCTGTCACAAACAGATATAAGAAAACATATATATAAGCTGAGTTAATGAGATGGAAAATGAAGAACTGAAAAGAGTGTAGAGTCACTAGAGAGGATTAAGGAATGAGGAACCGTGGTGTATGGAAGAGGAGAAGTAAGAAGAAGAGACATAGCCGAGCTAGCCTTGCTGGAACAGCAGCAACCCCCAGAGAGAGAGAGAGAGAGAGAGAGAAAGAACAACACAAGACGACACAAGTCACAAAAACTCAATGTGTTACTAGTTACTACTAGTTGAGTACTTGTACAGTTGTACTTGTCAACTGTTTAGAATATCAAGAAACATCAGGTGGGCTTTAGAAGGACAAAGTTGGACTAGGCCTTTCTATTATTTTTGGGCTAGGGTTCCATTAGCATTGGGTAACAGCCCAATAAACAATGATCTTCATTCACGCCAATAATTTGCAGGGCAGGCTATGATTTTGAAAAAACATATATATATATATATATATATATATATATATATAATAGGGGTGTTCGTGATCCGGTTCGGTTCGATTTTGAAAAAAAAATCATCCGATTCAATCATAATATATATATATATATGGTTTGGTTCAATTACATCATCAAATCCAAACCAAACTACATGTATATTTTATGATTGGATCGGATCCAATTATTTTTCATATACTACTATTACAATTCCTGCACATTATTATTCTTCATATATTTTTTTTATTTCCAATTTATAACATATTATTCGAATTTTCAATAATAATATTCAAATACTCATTTCACCATCACTCTTTATTTAATCAATATTTGTTAAAATTTTAATAATCGTTGTAAGAATAATTTTGAAAAAATATATCATATTTCTATATTTGCATTGTCATTAATAAAATTAAGGGTGTTACTACTATGCAATCAAAAATTGAATGGTTGCTATGCAACCCATTGTTAAACCAATAAAACATTGTCACCTAAGACATGTATGCCACATCATTACTTAAATTAGTCAAAATTAAGTTTTGCAATTTAGTTCAACATAAAAACTAGATTATTGTAATTTAGTCCTTTTGTACGTTTAGAAAAATTATAAATTTTAATTTTTTTTATATAAAAAAAATTCTTAAACCCAGAACTCATCTTCACTTCTCAAAACCCACCGCCACCACCAAGCACCGAATTCTGGTAGCTAGTCCTCACTCTCTGCACATCCGTTCTGTTGATTGAGAAGTGAAGATGAGTTTTGGGTTTAAGAAAATTATTTTAATATAAAAAAAAATTAAAATTTATAATTTGTCTAAAAGTACAAAAGGAATAAATTACAATAATCTAGTTTTTACGTTGGACTAAATTGCAAAACTTAATTTTGACTAATTTAAGTAATGATATATGTGTCATACATGTCTTAGGTGGCAAGGTTTTATTGGTTTAAGAATGGATTGCATAGTAACCATTCAATTTTTGATTGCATTTTAGAAATTTCCTAAAATTAATTTTTTTAAAATATATTATATTAAAAACAAGAAGAGTATTAAGATAAGATAGCTTCAACAAGAAAGCCGCAACGGCAAACGGATAAGTTGAGCAACCGCACAGGCAATAGTTCGGGTTTTGTCCTGGATGGGTAAAAGGATCAACATAAACACTTCAACAACAACCTGATATATAATTTTAAGAAAATGAATCTAAAATCTTTGTAATCATACGCATAAATGATATGTGCAGTGTTAAGATAGTAATATATATTTAGGCTTAATTATGGTTTTGGTCCTTATAAGTTGATCTCGTTTTGAATTTAGTCCTTAAATCTTTTTTTGAGCTTGAACGGTCCTTAAATCTTTTTAAATTTTGTTTTTAGTCCTTAAATCTTTTTTTGACCTTGAATGGTCCTTAAATCTTTTTAAATTTTGTTTTTAGTCCTTCTGTTTGTCTTCTTCCGTCATCTGTTGACTTGGCAAACGGTGTGCCATGTCAGCCCTTACATTAACTGCCAACGATGCATCTGATGTGGACCTCCTACTCATGTAAGCAGGAACCAAGCATTAACCGATCATGAACCGAGCATGACTTGCCAAACCGAAAGTAGATATCGACCGAGCACGAACCGAACACGATGAACTGAGCACGAACCAAGCTATGCCGTTACCAATTGCATCGTACTCGGTCGATATCTTATGCACGGTTAATGTTCGGCTCATGCTCGGTTCATGCTTGGTTCCTGCTCACATGAGCGGGAGATCCACATCAGATGCATCGTTGGCAATCAATATAAGGGTTGACATGGCACACCGTTTGTCATGTCAGCAGATGACGGAAGAAGACAAATAGAAGGACTGAAAACAAAATTTAAAAAGATTTAAGGATCATTCAAGGTCAAAAAAAGATTTAAGGACTAAAAACAAAATTTAAAAAGATTTAAGGACCATTCAAGGTAAAAAAAAGATTTAAGGACTAAATTCAAAACAAGGTCAACTTACAGGGACCAAAACCATAAATAAGCCTATATATTTATTTCATCAATATTTGTTACATATATTATTATGAAAATGCTAAAAAATACTTTAAAACACTTGTTAAGTGATTAAATATGATTAAAAATTATGAAAAAAATACATCTTTAAATTCTCAAAAGAGCAAATATCTTGAACTTATGAATTTTTTCTAGTTTTAGTATTCTCTAACAAGTCCGCAAGACCGATGTTATTATGTGATTAGAAGATACTAATTTTATTCCAATTTTATTAAAAGGAGACATCAACAAAGCATTGGTGCTGTGATGATATAGATGCATGAGTATATAGGAAACAGAGAAAAACTTGTAGTGAGAGTGCAACACATATGACCACGTGCCCTTCTTACAGTACTTCACAAACCCAGGTGTCCTACATAGACTAATCCCTATCTGCATGTTATAAGCAATGACACTCCACTTTTCATCCATGCAATTGACCTTTTTGTACCTACCACCTCTCTCTCAGCTTATTAGAAAAATTCTCAGCTTTCAAATTTATTATTCCATTTTCAGCAGCTTGCTTTTCTAGGAGTGAAAAAGAATCTGCTGAATTGCGTAAGATCTTTCAACTGGATCCGGAAAACCCAAAAAGTAGTAGTCCATCCAGCAGCAGGGAAAGTTGAAAAGAAATTTGAATTAATTAATATAGTAATTAGTTGGGGGATGGCAACAAGAAGATATGCTTTTGGAAGAGTGGATGAGGTGACTCACCCAGACTCAGTGAGAGCCACAGTTTCTGAATTCATCTCCACTTTCATCTTTGTCTTCGCCGGAGAAGGCTCTATCCTTGCTCTAGGTCCCTACCTTTATACACTACATATACTCTAAATTTTTCTACACACTAATATCTACATCACTCTAATTTAGTTTATATATATATATATATATATATATATATATATATATATATATATATATCTTAATAATTCTTACTCTCGCATATTAATTACACTTGAAGTCTTTTAAAATTAATTGTAATAAGTAATATTACTAATAATTTGTCCAATAAATTTTTTTTTAATTAGATGAATTGAAGCCTTTTTTTTGTCTAATGATAATAAGATGATGAGGTCTTAGACATAGACACATAGTTATTGAATACATTAGGGTACATACTCGGGTGTAGGGAATATGAATTCGGCAAAGAAGCATCATCAATATTTTATATTTGTCGTTGTATTGGATATGGATATTCCATGATAGAAATGTATTCATTTTACACACTCTTCAACCAATCACCTCTCATTATTAAAAATAACTTTTCAACTGTTTTCTAATATTTAATAGAATGTAATTGGCTGAGAATAAGATTGGGGACATATGGTTTGGGACAGAGGATCCCGGTAGTTGTTTACCTTGTTCTTGTGTCATGGACCAGGATCTTCTGTCCCAAACTGTGTCCCCAACCCTGTCCCCAACCAATCACATTATATTAAATATTACGAAAATATCATAACAGTTGGGAAGTTATTTTTTATAATAAAATGTGATTGGTTGGAGAGGGTTGGAGACATGGTTTGGGACTGAATATTTGCTTCCCTTGTGTCACGGGTGGTTCTTGTATGACATTGTCCCAAGTCATGCTGTGTTCATGCGGTCTTTTAATTCAGTTACTCGTTACTATGAGCTTAAAGAATGTCACGGGTGGTTCTTGTTACAAGACATAATTAATCGAATCACATGTATTAATAAAAGTAGTTGGTTTTTTTAATTCCTTAAAAAAATATTACTCCTATATTATAGCATTACAAAATTTTATTCTTTTACTCCTATCTTTTTATATTCATTAATAAAAAAATCATAAAAACATTTAATAAGAAAAATAAATAAACAGTTAGGAATGCCTTTCAAAAAATAAAAAATAAACAGTTAGGAATGTAAAGTGACTTGTAATTATAACTAATATTTTTTTTTCTAGAATATGATTTATACTTCCTTCGTCCCATAAAGTTATTAAAAAACTTAGAAAATTTTTATTCCAAATTAAACTTAAAATTAAAGTTAAAATAGTAAATAAAAAAATTGAAATTGCATTGTATATTCTATGATTGGTTAATCAAGGAAACATGCATTAAATATTTGTTTTGGTAATTGATTGATTTGAGAAATAAGACATTAAAAGAGTGTTTTCTTATTTTTGTTGAATTTTCAAAAATTTATTATTCCTTCCCCATTATCTTGGTAAAAGTCAAACAAGTCAATGAAAATAAGAGAGTATCTCTTTAATATAATGCATGATTCATTTATTAATTATAAATTGATATTACACAAATTTTTGTATCGTTGCAATTAATACATATTGCAATATTGTCAAAAAAAATTTAAATGTGTTTTCCTTATTTTATTTTAATATGTGATAAATTTTTTTGCATTTTTTTATCTTGATAATGGGATGGAGGGAGTAACTTTATGGGATGAGGGAGTAATAAAGATTGGCAAACAAGAGTTTTGCAATCTACATGCATGCAATAAATTGGAAGTTGTAATTTTTGTTGGTGCTTGATGAGATGGTGACTAGCGTGCTTTCCCTCTTTTGCAGACAAAATTTACAAGGTTCCAGGTGCATCAGCGGGTGAGCTAGTGGTAATAGCAGTGGCACATGCGTTTGCTCTATTTGCCGCTGTTTCGGCAAGCATGCATGTATCCGGTGGCCATGTCAACCCTGCGGTGACCTTCGGAGCTCTTCTTGGTGGCAGAATCTCCGTCGTCAGAGCTGTGTACTACTGGATTGCTCAACTTCTGGGTTCTATACTGGCTGCCCTCTTATTGAGGCTTTGTACTAACAACATGGTACACTAATAAATCCTCCCTTATCTTTCCTTCATTGCTAATTTTGATTGATACAATCATTTAATTAACTAAACTTACTATGAATTATATTGTCGAAGTGTTTTTCTGATGTGATGTGAGCCTTGGAATAGATGGTAAGAAATTCATATTCAGTATATTTATATCGAAAATTAAAACATTTATAAAATTCATACAACATCAATTACACAAGAACCTTATTCTTAAAAAGCATGAACTTTGACCTAATATTTAGGATAATAATAACACTGACTAAGTTAGCAGGGTAGTTAAATTTTTTTAAAGGGCTACTTGGTTTTGTTGAGTGTATGAAAAATACTTGGGATATAGGCAAAACTTCATTAGTCAACGAGAAATATTAATTGATCTTGAATCATCATGTCATTCGTGTTTTTAGACTAATAATTTGACGCGTAGTATAAATAACTACTCATGAATTTTATTTTTTTATTTTTACGAGTATTTGACAAATTATCATTGGTTTGAGCCATGAATGATAAGTTGATTCAGGATGAATTAATGATTGCTTATTAGATTACGGTTGAGGGAAACTTGGTGGAAAAGAAAAAATACATAACATTGCACGAAAGACCGAATTAAAATGTACTTTTACTATCCATTTTAAGATTTGAAAGTATAACTTGTAATTCTTGTTTAGGAGATATCTTTTTGTTTAGGAGATATCTTTTCGTAAAATGATCTTTAGTTTGATTGGCTTCTTTAGTTTGATTGGCTTACTTGAAACAGCTTCTGATTTTTGCTTAAGAGATATCTTATATTTTCTCGGGTTTATAATAAGGACGGGAAGGAGTATAAAATTTCTATATTAATTTTTTTTTTATAATCAAAATTGTGGAGGGAAACTTCATAGTCCCGGCACCTGGAGCAACATGAGTGAGGTGCCTCCCCAAGGGATGTTCTCCACAAGGATTCGAGTCTCTGACCTTATGGTCTTATGAGACCTTAATATTCTTATGATCCAAGCATGCTTTCACTAAGCCAAACTTATTTGGGTCTATATTAATTTATATTAATTTTTTTTAAAGTAGACTATGTTTTTTTCTTCACATTTGCAACTAGGAGTATAATATATCCTCAACTTACGAATGAGGAGTTATTGTAGCTATTAATGGAGTTATCGTGAATATTAATAGCATTGTGATTGCTTATTGTAGAGACCAGAGGCGTTCCATGTGTCAGTGGGTGTTGGTGCGATGCACGGGCTTGTGCTTGAGATTGCCATGACATTTGGTCTAATGTACATTGTGTATGCAACTGCCATTGATCCCAAGAGGGGCAGCATTGGCACACTTGCACCTTTAGCAATTGGACTCCTTGTTGGGGCAAACATCCTACTTGGTGGGCCATTTGATGGAGGATGCATGAACCCTGCTCGGGCTTTTGGGCCTGCTTTGGTGGGCTGGAGATGGCAATACCACTGGGTCTTCTGGGTGGGCCCATTGATTGGAGCTGCCCTGGCTGCACTCATATATGAATATGTTGTGATCCCAACTGAGTCTCCTCATACTCACCAACCTTTGGCTCCTGAAGATTACTAGTTATTTATTACCTTGTGTATTATGTATAATGTAAGAGTATGCATTCTGTTTTGTTCTTTAATTTTCGCCTTAGCTTCCTGTGTTGTCTATGAGATTATGAGTCTGTGCATGCTTTTTTATTTTAATTTGTCTTTGGGTTGGGAGTACCGACACAAAACTTTGATCAACGAGTGTGTAGATGTATGTTGTCTTATGTATATTGAATAAAGTGTGAACCCTGTCACTTCTATGTGAACATTGCTGGAGGCTTGTAAAAAAAAATAAAATGTTGGAGGATATTCCTGACCTAATATGGGGCAATATTCAATCTAGCTACCCAATTTTTTTGTGTGCAATTTTTTCAAAGGATAGTCTTTTTAAATTTTTAATAGGCAGGTGTTTTTAGAATTTCTCTAAAATTTTCAAGTAGTTTAAAAAGAAAAATTCTTGAATATTTCAAGAAAATTTCGTATGCAATGCAGTTTAATATAGAAATTTAATTAAAATCCAAGAAGTAAAATTAATTTCTATATTGAAAGGGAATAAATGGTGTTGTTTACCTAACCCATTACAAAAAATAAGAGTAATTGATGAGTGAGGTTTTTATTGTTATAAAACTTAACTCAATATTATATATCTAGAAAGAATAAAGATTGAGAGAGTAAGAGGAAGCAAGAGAAAATTGTATATATTCTTTCCATCTAAATACAAAGAGTGATAAAGAGTGATAGCCTATTTATAGGCATCACAATATAACACATGCTAATTACAATGTAACTTATATTAGTGAATGATGATGATGAATGCAAATAAGTACAAATGAATTTGTAACATACTAGCTAGGAAATCGTAGGAGGAAAGGAAGCTATAGAATCTTAGGAAGAAAAAGGAGAAGATGGGTATCCACAAATTTATATTCATAGTCTATGCTTTGGAAAATGTGCCTCGTTAAAACCTTACAAGTCAAAACCCAATAGGAAAAAAACTTGTGAAGGAAAAAGAGTACACTATTTTATATCTTATATGCTTTGAAAAATCTGTCTCATTAAAAACCTTGTCAGAAAAAACTCAAAAGGGATAAAAACCGTGGCGAAGGGAAAAAGAGTGTTGTGTGTATTAATTTCTCCCCCTCATGTAGACAAATATCTAAGTCGACGAAGTCCAATCTTGTGCACCAGCTGCTCAAAAGTTTTAGTTGGTAATGATTTTGTGAAAAGATCTGCTAGATTTTCACTTGAACGAATCTGATGGACATTTATATCACAATTCTTCTGAAGTTCATGTGTGGAAAAAAAACTTTGGAGATATGTGCTTAGTTTTATCTCCTTTAATGTAACCTTCCTTTATTTGAGCAATACACGCAGTATTATCTTCATATATGACTGTTGGACTCCTTTTGATCGTCTCGAGACCGTTTGATTGTTGAACGTGTTGAATCATCGATTTTAGCCATACACATTCTCTGCTCGCCTCGTAAAGTGCTATGATTTCAGTATGATTTGATGATGTTTCTACTAAGTTTTGTTTCATTGAGCGCCAAGAAATAGCAGTTCCACCATATGTAAACAAATACCCTGTTTGTGACCTTGCTTTGTGTGGGTCTGACAAATATCCAGCATCTGAGTATCCAATTAATTTGGACATTGGGTTTTTCACATATAATAATCCCATGTCAATTGTTCCTCGGAGATAACGAATGATATGTTTAATACCATTCCAATGCCTTCTTGTTGGTGCAGAACTATTTCTTGCTAGCAAATTTACAGAAAATGCTATATCATGTCGTGTATTATTTGCTAGATACATTAACGCACCAACCGCACTTAAATATGGTGTTTCTGGACCAAGAATTTCTTCATTATTTTCTTTAGGACGAAAACAGTCCCTCTTTATGTCAAGAGATCGAACTACCATTGGTGAGCTCAATGGATGAGCTTTGTCCATATAAAATCTTTTCAAAACCTTTTCTATATAATTGGATTGATGAATAAAAATCCCATTTTTTTTAAATGCTCAATTTGCAGGCCGAGGCAAAATTTGGTTTTTCCAAGATCTTTCATTTCAAATTCCTTTTTTAAATATGTTGTTGTACTATCAAGTTCTTGAGCAGTGCCAATGATATTCATATCATCCACATAAACAGCAACTATAGCAAACCCAGTTTTAGATATCTTGATGAATACACATGGACTAATGGGATCATTTTTATATCCTTCTTTTAGAAGATATTCATTCAAACGATTATACCACATTCTGCCAGATAGCTTTAGGCCATATAAGGACCTTTTCAATTTTAAGGAGTACATTCCCCTTTGCTTCATGGTACATGCTTCATGTATTTTTAGTCCTTCAGGGACTTTCATATATACATCACTATCAAGTGACCCATACAAGTAAGCTGTTACAACGTCCATAAGACGCATTTGGAGTCCTTCAAGGACTGCCAAACTAAGTAAAAATCTGAAAGTAATTGCATCCACTACAGGAGAATAAGTCTCATCAAAATCAACTCCTGATTTTTGTGTAAAACCTTGTGCTACAAGTCTAGCTTTATATCTCAAAACTTCATTTTTCTCATTACGTTTTCTCACAAAAACCCACTTGTAGCCTACTAGTTGTATGCCTGAAGGCGTTTGGACTACAGGTCCAAACACTTGACGTTTCTCGAGAGAATTTAATTCTTCTTGAATTGCTTCTCTCCATTTTGGTCAATTATCTCTTTGTTGACATTGTTCAATATATTTTGGTTCTTGATCCTCTTCTTCATTTATAATATCAATTGCAATTGCATAAGCAAAATATTCATCAATAATAATTTCACTTCGGTTCCACCTTTTTTCAGTAGAGACATAATTTATAGAGATCTCATCATTTTTAACATTTTCAGGTACCTGAACCACTTCTGTGGTAGTTTGCTTATTTATGTTCTCTACTTGGTCATCTTCCATTTTCTCATTTGGGGAATTGAAAACATTATTCATGCCAACTTTCTTATTAAGCTCCCTTTTCTTCCTTGGATTTTTATCTTTGCAACCGAGTGGTCGACCACGCTTTAGAGGTAAATTAGAATTTGATTCTTCCAAGGGAATTTCAATTCTAGCAGGAGCATTTGCTGCTGGAATATAAGATTTTGTAACCTTCTTTGCATCTACAAATGCATCAGGTAATTGATTTGCAATTTGTTGCAAATGGATAATTTTCTGAACTTCAAATTCACATTGTCGTGTACGAGGATCAAAATGGGACATGGATGGTGTAACCCATGTTATATATTGATTTTCCAGTTTTTGTTTTTCTTCCCCTAATGTTGGGAACATAGTCTCATCAAATTGGCAGTCAACAAATCTTGTTGTGAATAAATCTCCTGTTAATGGTTCAAGATATTTAATAATTGATGAAGACTCAAAACCAACATAAATTCCCAACCTCCTTTGGGGACCCATCTTTGTGTGTTTTGGTGGAGCTATTGGGACATATACCCCACAACCAAAAATTCTTAGATGAGTTATATATGGTTGTTGACCAGTCACAATTTGTGATGGGGAGTATTTATTATAAGCAGTTAGCCTTAATCGAATAAGTGCTGCATCATGCAATATTGCATGGCCCCAAGCGGAAGATGATAATTTGGATTTCATAAGTAAGGGCCTTGCAATTAATTGTAATCGCTTAATAAGAGATTCAGCTAGATCATTTTGTGTATGAACATGGGCTATTAGATGTTCAACTTTTATCCCAATTGACATGCAATAATCATTAAATGTCTGGGATGTAAATTCTTCGGCATTGTCGAGGCGAGTTGTCTTAATCATATGATCTGGAAATTGTGTTCGTAGTCAAATTATTTGAGCAAGCAGTCTCGCAAATGCCATATTTCGAGAGGATAATAAGCATACATGGGACCATCTAATAGATGCATCTATTAATACCATAAAATATCTAAATGGTCCACATGTAGGAGTAATCGGCCCACATATATCTCCTTGAATACGTTCAAGAAAATAAGGAGATTCATTCTCAACTTTTGTTGGTGATGGTCTAATGATTAACTTTCCTTTAGAGCATGCAGCACATGAGAACTCATTAGGTTGAAGAATCTTTTGATTCTTCAAATTATGACCATTTGAGTTTTGTATAATTCTTCTCATCATTATTGACCCGGGATGACCTAACCTGTCATGCCAAATTATAAAGTTTCTCTTTTGATTAGTGAGCTTCTGGTTTATTATAGCATATGCTTCAATTGTACTAATACGTGTATAGTACAAACCAGAAGACAAAGAAGGCAATTTTTCTAATATATTTTTTTCGCCGGAGACAATTAATGTGTTATAAAGATATTCATTATTGTCTTTATTCATTGTCTCAATATGAAATCCATTGTGACGTATATCTTTAAAACTTAACAGATTCCTTTTTGATTTAGTAGACAACAAAGCATTATCTATTATAAACTTCGTTCCTTCATGCAATAATAGTGGTTCTTCCAAAGCATTCAATCATATTTGCAGTGCTTGATATTGTATGAACATTTGCCTTCATTCTAATCAAATTAGTAAAATACTTTTCATTTTTAAGTATAGTATGAGTTGTTGCACTGTCCACTAAGCAGATGTCTCCATTATTGATGGTGGCGCCAACCAAGAAATTACTCATTCTTCATTACAAAAATAACAAATATTTAGATAGTTAATACGGGAAATGTTATTATGAAAGAAAAAAAATTGAATTGTAACAATATATCCCAAAATATTTTTATTTTATTAGAAACAGAAAATTGACAATAACACTATTAATTAAAAGGAAAAACACTCAATATAAAAGCTTTATTTACATGAGGAAAAAAAAACACTCCAAATATAAAATTCAACGACATAAAAAAAAACACCATTACATAAAAGTTCATCACTATAAGCTTATATTTGGACATTTCCATCACCAACCAGGTGATCAATTTTTCCATCAGGGTCAGCAAAGAAATCCGCAACATCAAGATGAGTTACATCCATTTGGCCATAATCAGGCTCACCATCTTCTCAAAAATTGGTTTCTATTTTTTTCCTTTATTTTTAAGTGATTCTTGGTAAAGATCTGCAAGATGCTTTGGTGTACGACAGAGACGATGCCAATGACATTTGCTACCACAACGATAGCATATTTCATCATTTTTGTTACTTTGCCCAACTTTGCCTTTTTCAATCTTTTCATTATTTTTCCACTTCAAGTGAGGAGAAGTGTGCTTTGAATTACAACTACCATGTGGTGTGATCTTTGAATTACCACCATGACCATGTCTATTATATTCATGTCCACGTCCATAATTACGGCCACAACCACGACCACGACCACGAGTGTGGTAACCGTGTCTAGCCACATTCACTTCATGGAATGGGACACTGCCAGTGGTGTGAGTCTCATTATTTAGTTCAGCTACCAGGAGACAAGAAATTAATTCGGAGTATTTCTTGAAACCTTTTCCACGGTATTGTTGCGGCAAGACCATATTATTTGCATGGAAAGTGGAGTGAGTTTTTTCTAACATATCAAAATCAGTGACTTTTTCTCCACACAGTTTCAATTGGGATGTAATTCTAAACATTGCAGAGTTATAATCACTACTCACAGTTTTAAAATCTTGCAAACGCAAGTGCATCCAATCATAACGAGCCTTTGGAAGAATAACAGTTTTCTGATGATCATACCTTTCTTTTAAATTGTTCCAAAGAATAAGTGAGTCCTTGACCATATAGTACTCAGATTTTAACCCCTCATGGAGGTGATGACGAAGAAATATCATGGCCTTGGTCTTATCTTGGTTAGATGTTTTGTTCTCTTCTTTGATAGTGTCTCCAAGGCCATTAGCATCTAAATGAATTTCAACATCCAACACCCAAATTCCCAGTAATGTCAAATGCTACAAACTCAAGTTTCGCAAGATTTGACATGATTAATACTATCATGAAAAATAGAACAAGTTAAGACATAAATTTAGAATAAAAATAATGATAATAAAAATATTTAATGTTACGGCATTCAAAATATATTCAAGGAAATAATATGTAGTGTAAATATAAACATAAATAAATCACTATAATGTTTATTCTTAAAAAAGATGATTTGTTACATTTCATTAGTTTATGGCAAGAACATCATGTAACCTTCATCCCGAAGGGGAAAAAATGCTAAGGAAATGGTTTGATTTTAGCAGATATATTGTATTAACATAGGACAATAAACGATAAATGATGAAAATAGTAATAATCAAGAAGTATAGAAATTGCTAAAAAAAAAACTTGTGCTACATCGCTTAATTCAAATATGAATAAGATTCTAGAATTATACCTTCTTCCCGAAAACTTGGATGATAACAATTGTAGGTGCTTTCTCAATTGTTTAGAGCCTCGTGTTGATAACGTGTTATAAAACTTAACTCAATAATATATATCTAGAAAGAATAAAGATTGAGAGAGTAAGAGGAAGCAAGAGAAAATTGTATATATTCCTTCCACCTAAATACAAAGAGTGATAGCCTATTTATAGGCATCACAATATAACACATATAAGTTGTAGTTTTAATTTATTCGTTACAACTACAACAATAGGGATTTTGAAATTACATGACTTTCACACATTATAGAGAGAGAAGGAATACGATTACTGAGCTTTATCCATTGCTAGAGTTGTTAGAGTTAGAAGGAAGAATTTCTCCAAATGTCCTTTGACCAAAAGCCACGAAACCCGGTTTCTATTCCTTTGCCTCCTCTACTATTATTTTCTATGCTATTTGTTTTGTATAGCCGTTCTGTGATGGGGAGAGAAAAGAATACTTTCTGGCCAGGAACAGGACCTGTTTCCTATAAATAGGTAAAAACCCTAACTATTATCCATTGGCTTCCATCAAGCTAACGGGCCTTCAGAAACAATCTCCTTCTTATCTAAATATGATTTAGCCCATTAATATTTAATCATTTATTTACTAAACACACATCAGTACATGTCACATGCACATCACATGAGACATACTAAGATATTAAAATCTTACATTCTCCCACTTGGCTCATGTGACACAATTCAACATTATGGTCTAATAAACAAAATAATTAAATAAACAATTAATGCGCATTTACATTGCTAAATCATTTTATACTTAGATGCTCTATTAATCATGATTAAAGATAAGAACTAATTCGGGTCATGGCGGTTGTACATCATTTGTTCGACATAATTCCTTCCATGTACCACAAAATAGTCTTTTCCTTAACACGATCTATAATTGGGAAATACATAATTGGTCCATAATGTCTTTATTCAAGACAATACCTGTTTACATTACTCTAATACAATAATGCATGCCGTTCTAGAGAACAGGTAATCAGAAACATATCAAACATATCATAAATGAGCTCAGCGTGTCAATTACATCATACATAAGGATGTCAACATCAAATTCAATTTTACTTAACAACAGTAATGCCTATACTTTCAACATGTTCAATAAATGTTTAGGCAATAACCCTTCTTTCAAGGGATTAACAATCATAAGATTTGTGCTAATATGCTTTATTGACAATCTTTGTTTCTGATCTCATTCTTTAGAGACAAAGTACTTCATTCACATATTTTTAGCACCTTTATAGTACTTGTCATTGCTGCAAAAAACCACAATACGTTTTCAGCGGCTAAGCAATATTGTCGACAGTTCTAAGCCCTGAAATAAAATTTTGCAGTCAATTAGTTTGAATTGTAACCTCAAAACTTGTTACAAATTCAACATTCTGATCACCTCAATGTGATCATTCATTACAGAAGTAAGCATGTATTTATTCGTTCCATGCTAATACCTCAAGACTTTATGAGTATAGTTAATACTTCCTTAACGTAAATTTTATTCATTCTAAATCATTCTAGTACTTTAATGATATATGCTTTATGAGATAAGCCTAACAATTCATGTGACATATTCTAGAATATTCATTTTCTAATCACATGGCTCGACTCACCTATATCTTTCATTCAAAGTTACTAGAAAAAACTTTTTAGTCTAGTGTAAAAGACCAAGATAATAAGTTGCAAGCAAGATATAATAACATACAGAATCAACATAATAAACTCACTCCCACTGACCTTCAGATACTTACACAAGTTAATTGTGTTTCCTTAAATCTAAAAAGAACAATAGTATCATTGACTATCTTTCAGATACTATTGGTGAGATATTTGTTTAAATTTGTATGTTAATTTCCTCAAATTTGCACATTATGTGTTCATTCTTTTCAATTGAGAACCACATTAGTGGGTCATCCATATAAACATCCTCCTCTAAAATTCATAAAGGTTGTTTTCACATTCTTCTACTGGAGTTCCAAATCATTACGGACTACATATGTCATGATAATAATATTGAATAAATTCTTTCAGGTAATTGATCAAAATACCTTATTAATGGTCAATGCCAACTTTGCGAGGGAAATCATTGATAACAAATTTGGCCTTGTAACGTTCAAGGTTGTCACGAGAGTTATATTTGGTCCAAAAGACTCACTTACCCCTCAACTCTCGTGTAACCTTTAGGCAATTCTACAAGGTCTCACATATAAAAATATTTATCAATATTATCACAACTTACGGCTTGTAAAACAACACATCGTTATCATTAATGACTAAGTCAAATTCATATTCTTGTAGATAAACCACTTAAAACATTCGAAATAGCAATTTCTTTTTTTTTTTAATATTATTTCTCGTGATTCTTCTAAAGTAGAATCGTTGTGAATAGTGGATTCATTTCATGCATACTTTATTGTTATACAATTCAACAATAAAAGAAACTATTGTTGAGGTAGAAGAACAAATTACAAATTACAGGAACTTGCACCCTAACTCCGTTAATTTCCACATTATGAGGAACTATACTCCCACTAATTTCACAATTCTCAGTAAACCTGTCATTCACAATTTCAATGGTTCTTATACTATGGTTAGAACAATAAGGTCTATACCATTTGATTTATATGGATAATCAGTGAAATACTCACTGATGTTTTATATCCATTTTCTTTTCTGGCGGATTGCAATCCTTGTTTCTGCCGACAACCTTAAACATACAGGTGCCTTAAATTGGGTATCCTATAAACACAGTTCAAAATTGTCTTTGGCACTGTCTTACTAGGAACCCTGCTCGATAGACAAATGGCAGTTTCAAGACATACATTCACAAATGCGGGTAAAGACTAAATATCATACTCCTAACCATATTCATTACTGTTATCTTATGCCTTATATACACCATTTCGCTGCAGTGTAACTGACATACACACAAATTACTCAATTCTTGAGGAGTTTAACGAACAGTCACAGATGTTGCCCATTTTAATTAATTATTTCATGTTAGTCATCATCTCTATCGTAATTGATAACATTCATCTATATGTACTTAACTTTCTACTTTATTCAAGTAAATTTTCAAGACATAACTATAACATAAATGGTTATCAATAAAGATGATCACATACATTTTCCTTTCTGAAAAGAAAGTTAACATCAGAGGTCCACAAGTTTTTGAAGAACACATTTTCAAGAAGCTGGATCCTTCTTGTGGCTCCTTTCTTTGTGTCTTTGATTTTTCTTTCCTTTAATACAATCTGCACAAATAATTAGGCTAATAAAATCCAAATCTGGAAAGATTTTAATTTGTTCCTTATAAAGCTTTCCATTCTTTCCTTGGATTTATGACCCAAACACTTATGCCACAAATTAGCAAAAATCATTTAAAATTCAATTTATATAACTATCACTATTATACAAATACTGATGTGATAATTATACTTAAATAAATTGAAACATCCATAACCAAACATAAAAGAGTATCTAGTAACATTAATCCTAGATAATAAACCAAACTCCTAGAAAAACTAGGTACCTAAAAGGTTTCCAATGAGTCTAGGTGATGCCCAATATCAAGGATTAAACATTAAATCCTGACAAGTTCTACTAGAACCTTCACTTTATTCCCACAAACACATACTTTACATGTGGGTTTATGGTATGGATTAAACAAAATTCATTATGCTAGAAACATGTTCCGATTTATCCAGGATCAATCCACCAAATTTATGTGGATTTTTGATTAAGTTTGACTCAAACATACATAAGCTTTAAACTTATCTTTCATAGAATCAAGATTTTCATTTTATGCACTTCTTCCGAATTCAACATTTTTGCACAAAATGACATTTATGATAATGAGGTTCTTTCATATGAGTTTTCACATATGCCTCATTAATTCTAAGTGATCCTTTGCCCTTATCATGTTCCTTCACACATTTATTTCCAACTCCTTAATGTCCTTAAAAGTTGGATAAAGAGATTTCTTATATTCTTAAGTATTGTTTCCTCTTAAACTAAGATATTGTGCAATTTACTGCACAACCCATTATCTTTCATGGCGTTATAGCTCATTCAAAAACAAGTAATACTCAATCGGTAATGAGCAAGCATAAACTATACTAAGAAGTTCTCATCCACAACTATTTCTAAGGACTTAAACTTAAATCTTGCTGCAATAGTTTTCCTTCAATTATACATTCATAAATAGTACACAAATCACCAAGCTTTATGGGTTTAGGGTACTCATTAATGTCCCAGAAAAAGACTCGCAATAATATTGGGTACTCTCACAAAATTCACTTAATTTTTTTTTAAATTACTTTCAATTTTGGAGAAAATGATCTTAATGTTATCTTCAATATTTATCCTCAAGAACACAACATAAGTGTTTGTCAAATCTTTCTCAAAAATTACTCAAATTTTATAATAAACTTTATCTTTATTGTTGCTAACACCATTAATAGCAATAAACTTTTCTTTAACTGAGACTTGCAAACTCTAGTCAGAAAGTTGAACAAATAACACTGACACATACAAGTCATGAGAATGCAGAAAATCAAGAACATGTACTACATAAATGTTTTGAGACATAAGGTACATATTATTTAAACAATTAATGTGCACTAACGCTCTCCTTTGGGTTGCACATTAGCGCACGACATTCAAACATAATGATGCTAATAAAATTAATAATCAATAATTGGCAATGATATATGTACCAATTAGTATTATTTATTGCCTTTAAACCAATAGCACAAACATATTGTCCACAGTCATGTCCATTAATTATAAGAACAACTAATCAAACCTTTGGGCGATCCATAAATGCCTTATAACAATGAACTACAATATACCCATAGAACATCAAACTATTATGTCATTCATATAGCATCAAATCTATGAGTAATTGAAAAATCATCATATGATTTGAAATTAATTTACTTACTGATTGGACCACTTTGGTGATTAACAAAATCAACATACAATTAACTTCAAATCAAATTCATTATTATAATAAAAATTATACAATCGGAATTAATATCTTTATGATTTGATAACTTTAATGATGATCAAATCATCATACATCAATATCAAATCAATCTGTAATATAATTTAATAATAAACTATTAAATTATCAATACATAATATCCAAAAAATATAAACTATTATATATATTGCGTTAGTATAGCTGTGACCCATGACAATTGACCAGTAAGTATCATTGCCTTATATATATAACAAATCTGGAACAGTGAGGCGTTAGTACTTTGAGGCATCATCAAAGTAAGGCGTGAAACCACGCTAGTATTTCTACAGTAATTGAAATCACGCTATTATTGTTTTCCAATTGAAATCAGAGAAATAAAATTTAACAGGTATGAAATTAAACTTTCGCGGAAACCATAATATCCCTAAATATAATAATTAGGGTTCATACTAAATTAAATCCCTAAATACAATAATTAGGGTTCATACCACATCACAAAATTTTAATTGGAAAATCATGAATTTTTCAACCTATTGCTCTGATACCACATATAAGTTGTAGTTTTAATTTATTCGTTACAACTACAACAATAGGGATTTTGAGATTACATGACTTTCACACGTTATAGATAGAGAAGGAATACGATTACTGACCTCTATCCATTGCTAGAGTTGTTAGAGTTAGAAGGAAGAAAGTTCTCCAAATGTCCTTTGACCAAAAGCCACGAAACCCGGTTTCTATTCCTTTGCCTCATCTACTATTCTTTTCTATGCTATTTGTTTTGTATAGCCGTTCTGTGATGGGGAGAGAAAAGAATACTTTCTGGCCAGGAACAGGACCTGTTTCCTATAAATAGGTAAACACCCTAACTATTATCCATTGGCTTCCATCAAGCTAACGGGCCTTCAGAAACAATCCCCTTCTTATCTAAATATGATTTAGCCCATTAATATTTAATCATTTATTTACTAAACACACATCAATACATGTCACATGCACATCACATGAGACATACTAAGATATTAAAATCTTACAACACATGCTAATTACAATGTAACTATATTAGTGAATGATGATGATGAATGCAAATAAGTACAAATGAATTTGTAACATACTAGCTAGAGAATCCTAGGAGGAAAGGAAGCTAGAGAATCTTAGGAAGAAAAAGGAGAAGATGAGCATCCACAAATTTATATTCATAACATTTATCATTCTATTTATGGTTAGTTATATGTCACTTGTTTTCTTAATTTCAATTTTATTTTTTTAAAAAAATTGGATGATGTATACATCACAATTAACAAATTAAAAATACGGGTTATGATGTATAAGTCACGATTATGTATGTAAAACTGAGTTGTAAGGTATATTTTACGACTTAAATAAAAAAGATTAAAAAAAATGATTGGATCTTGAAGTACCGATTACCAATTCAAGTTCAATACAAGTACTTTTGCATCATATGTCATTTTTCTAAACTGTCTATTACCAATTCTAAAACAACCAGGCTTTCTTTTATTGCCACTAGCCTCTTGGTCCAAAAACTTTCTACTTTATTTGAACCTTCTATTTGCAGACTTTATAGCAATGAACCATCTAAATGCAGCAGGAGCTATAGTACCAATTCTTACTGCATGCAGTAACATGTGAACTCGCTATGGGAAATGGGAATTAAGATGGTTGTCCATTTGTAGTCACAATTGGCATGCAGCACAAATTTAAAGGACAGTCACTACTTAGAAAAGTCTGATTTAGAGACGGAAAATATCCGTCGCTATTAGAGATGGAATTAGCGACCAAAAATTAGCATTAGAGACGGAATTTCCACAAAATTTTTAATTACCCAAATAAAATATTTGGACGGAAAATTTCAGCATTAGAGACGGAATATTCCATCTCTGAAAATTTCCGTCTCTGACATCGTGTCTAAAACGGTCTCTAATCATCTTATTAAATGGGATAATCAGAGATAAAGACGGAAATTTCCGTCTCTAATGAATTATTTGTTAGAGACGGAAATATTTCGTCTCAAACATAAAAATATAAATTATAAAAATACAAATTTTTGTCAGAGACGAAAAATTTCCATCTCCGACCTTAAAAATATAAATTGTGAAACTACATTTTTGTCTGAGACGGAAATGTGAGACGGAAATGTTTCCGTCTCTAAACTTAAAAAAAAAAAGCCAAACAATGTCATTTGTTGGGTCCAAGTTTTTAGCCTCACTCTTTCCCGTTGCCTTGAAAAAAAGGCTCCAAGTTTTCTGCCTCTTCCCCTTTTACTCGAAGACCATAGTCTCACACTCTCTATCTCTCTCATACTCCCTCCGGGTCAAATTATAAGCAACTTTAACTAATTTTTGTTGGAAGCTAAACTTAGCTTCTCTTAACAAATCATGTTTCAAACAAAAATTAAATAAAGAAAAACATGAGAATAAGAAGCTGTTGCGTCAAAATGTGTTCCTATGTTTAGTAACAACAACATAGGAAGCCCCTAGTTTTCAGAACTTGTAACAACATTTTCGTCTAGTATAAATAGGAGGCTTTTGTGTAAAACATTTGTAATTCAGAGAGAAAAAAACTCATAACAATAGCATTCAGAGAAAGAAATTAATAAAATAGGGAAAACTCCAATGAGTCTCTAAAGTTTGTGTTGTGTGTGTTTTTTATTTATTTTACATAGGCAATTTAATTTTATATTGTCAACATCTGGTATCAAGAGCCAGTTAATTTAAAATGGCAACAAGTTCAAGTACAGGTGCACAACAACAGGTGTCATCCTCAATTTTCAAGTTTGATGGAAAATCAAATTTTTCCATGCGGAAGAGACTAATGGAGCTATGTCTAAAGACTAGCGGATACGGAGAAATTATTCAGAAAGGTTTCGTTGAAACCACAACAACAGACAAAGAAGAATAAGAACAAATAGAAAAAGATCGTGTACAAAACGAAAGAGCATTATTTTTAATTTACCAATCAGTGGAGCTGCATGTTTTAGAGAAAATTTTCTATGCAAAAACAGCAAAAGAAGCATGGGAAATTTTAACTAAAACCTATGAAGGTGGTGATCCAATTAAACGAACGAGGTTGCAAGGCCTAAAAAGACAATTTGAGATGATGGAGCAAGGTAAGAGTGAAACTTTTCGTGACTATTTCTCACGAGTAGATAAGCTGGTGAATGAGATGAAAAATAATGGCGATAATATAGCAGAAAAGAAATTGTGGAGAAAATCATGCGTACACTCACAAGTCGATTCGATTTTGTGGTAGCTGCGATAGAAGAATCAAGAGACCTTAGCACAATATCCTTAAACGATTTGCAAGCGTCTCTAGAATCACGTGAGATGCGAATGAATGAAAAATCAAGTGGCACAATGGAGCAAGCATTGAAAGCTCAATCAAATGTTAGAAATGATCGAGTTTTTCCAAGGAAGGTGGAGTACAATCAAAGAGGCCATAATCTCAGAGGAAGAGGAAGAGGAATGTACTCTATGTCTCAAGCTACTAGAGGTAATGAAGGTTTTCAAAATAAATTCTCTATTCAATGTCATAAATGCAACAAGTATGGACACTTTCAATATGAATGCAAATCTCATATTCAGTGCCATAATTGTAATAAATATGGGCACTATAGTCAAGAGTGTTGTACTAAAACATTGAATAATATAGATAGACATGCTCACATCGCTGAAAATGAAGATACAATGAAAGCAGTATTATTAACTAGCCACATAGGAGTTGATAAAAATGACCACCAATGGTTATTAGATACAGGGTGTAGCAATCATCTAAGCGGAAATAAAGAAATATTTTCCTCCTTAGATGAAAGCTTCCGCAGTGCTGTCAAGCTTGGTGATAATTCAAAGTTTGATGTCTTGGGGAAAGGAAAGATAGCTATTCGACTTAATGATGGATCCTTAAATTACATTTTTGATGTATTCTATGCACCTGGAATATGTCAAAATCTTCTAAGTGTTGGCCAACTAGCAGAGAAAGGCTACGATTTGAAATTCAACAAAGAAGGTTGCACAATAAATGATGCTGAGATGGGTCTGATAGCAAAGACGAACATGTCCCGAAATCGTCTATTTCCGATGAACATCAGGTATGATGCTAATTCGTGTTATAAAGCAGTAAAGGTCGATGATAATTGGCTTTGGCACATGGGGTTAGGGCATTTCAACTTTGAAAGCATCAAATTTCTTGCCAATAAAAAATGGGTTACTGGTTTGCCTGTTATCCAAGCTCCTGATCAGCTATGTGAAGCGTGTGTAGCAGGCAAGAAGCATCGAGACCCTTTTCCTAAAGGACGTGCATGGAGAGCCACAAAACCACTCGAGCTAATGCACTCTGATTTATGCTATTTGGAGGTTCAATCCAATGGAGGTAATAAATATTTTATCACTTTCATTGATGACTTTAGTAGGAAGACATGAGTGTATTTTCTAAAAAATAAGTCTGATGCTTGTGATACGCTCAAAAGTTTTATGGCGTATGTTGAGAGACGGAGTGACCACACTCTAAAAACCCTAAGAACCGATAGAGGAACTAAATATATTGTTTGTGATGATTTTTTGAGAAAACATGGTGTTAAACATCAAATGACTGTCAGATATACTCCTCAACAAAAAGGAGTGGCAGAACGAAAGAATAGAACTATCATGAATATGGTAAGAAGCATGCTACATTGCAAGAAATTACCCAAAAATTTCTGGGAAGAAGCTGTAGCTTGTGCAGTCTATATCCTGAATAGGTGTCCTATTAAAAGTGTTCGAGATCAAACACCACAAGAAGCCTGGAGTGGGTCGAAGCCGGATCTTAGTCACATGAAGGTCTTTGGTTGCATCGCTTATGCACATGTTCCCGATCAAATGAGGAAGAAGTTAGATAATAGGGCAGAAAAATGCATCTTTGTAGGGTATAGTGAAGATACAAAAGCCTACAAGTTGTATAATCCAGAAACACAAAAAATAATTATCAGTCGAGATGTTATTTTCGATGAATATGGAGCATGGGACTGGACAGAGAAAGAAAAGGAGACACTACTGCTTGTTCCGATTATAATAAATGAAGAGATTGAACATGATGACAATGAAGATGAACATCTAGGAGATATCATAGGAGTAGACGAAGCATCATTTGAAGCACCGCCTCCGAGGTATCCACAAAGGGCACGACGCCCAAATTCTAACTTGCAGGATTTTATAATTGGCAGAGACGATGACCCAGAAGACAGGGAGGACGAGGTAAACTACTATGCCTTATTTGCAGATTGTGATCCAGTGGCATACGAAGAAGCAGCCAATGATAAACGTTGGATTAAATCAATGAACGAGGAGATTCAAGCGATCGAGAAAAATGACACATGGGAGTTAACAAAGCTTCCAGAAGGAAAGAAGCCGATTGGAGTCAAGTGGGTGTATAAGACAAAATACAATCCAAATGGTGAGGTGGATCGATATAAAGCAAGATTGGTGGAGAAAGGATACAAGCAGAAACCTGGCATTGATTATTTTGAAGTGTTCGCCCCAGTTGCCAGATTGGATACGGTACGTATGATTATCTCTCTTGCCGCACAAAATAAATGGAAAATATTCCAAATGGACGTGAAATCAGCTTTCTTAAATGGTGTACTCGAAGAAGAAGTTTATATTTAGCAGCCGCCAGGTTATCAAAAACAAGGAAACGAAGACAAGGTATATCGATTAAAGAAAGCATTATATGGATTAAAGCAAGCTCCTCGAGCATGGTACACACGTATTGACACATATTTTATTAATAATGGATTTCACAGAAGTCCATATGAACATGCTTTATATGTTAAAACAAATAAAGCTGGAGATTTTATTATTGTGTGTTTGTATGTCAATGACCTGATATTCACTGGCACTAATTCAAAATTGCTAGCTGAATTCAAGGAAAGCATGTCAACTCAATTTGACATGACAAATATGGGCCTAATGTCTTATTTTCTAGGCATTGAGGTGAAACAAACGAATGAAGGGATTTTTATATCTCAAAATAAATATGCAAAAGATGTTTTAAAGAAATTCAAGATGGAGGCTTCTAAGCCGATGCTCACACCAGTTGAGGAGAGATTGAAGCTAACAAAAGAAAGCGGTGGAGATCTCGTCAACTCAACTCATTTCAGAATGTTAGTCAGAAGTCTCAGGTATTTGACTGCCACAATACCTGATATAGTTTATGGAGTCGGACTCATTAGCAGATTCATGGAATCACCGAGACAATCTCATTGGCAAGCTGCAAAGAGAATCCTGAGATATATCAAAGGCATAATCGACGAAGGTATTTTTTATTCAAGTTCAAATAAACCTGAGTTAATTGGATACACAGACAGTGATTTGGCAGGTGAAACTGAAACTCGAAAAAGCACATCGAGTTACGCCTTTTACCTTGGCTCAGGTGTATTTTCTTGGTCCTCCAAGAAACAACAAGTTGTTGCACTTTCGACAGCAGAGGCAGAGTACATTGCCGCAACTAACCGTGCTACTCAAGCAGCTTGGTTGAGAAAAATATTGGGTGAACTGCAACATCAACAAGGTGGTCCGACACAGATATTTTGTGATAATAAATCGATTATTGCTTTATCAAAGAATCCAGTGCTTCATGGACGTAGTAAGCACATTGACATCAAACATCATTTCATTTGAGACTTGATTCGAGACAAAGAAATCGTGGTGGAGTATTGTTCTTCTGAAAATCAAGTAGCAGATATTTTCACGAAGCCACTCAAACCTAATTTGTTCTTGAAATTGAAAAATATGCTCAGAATGATGAAGCCAAGTTTAAGGGAGGATGTTGGAAGCTAAACTTAGCTTCTCTTGACAAATCATGTTTCAAACAAAAATTAAATAAAGAAAAACAGAAGAATAAGAAGTTGTTGTGTCAAAATGTGTTCCTATGTTTAGTAACAACAACATAGGAAGCCCCTAGTTTTCAGAACTTGTAACAGCATTTCCGTCTAGTATAAATAGGAGGCTTTTGTTTAAAACATGTGTAATTCAGAGAAGAAAAAAAAACTTGTAACAATAGCATTCAGATAAAGAAATTAATAAAATAGGGAAAACTCCAACGAGTCCCTAAAGTTTGTGTTGTGTGTTTTTTATTTATTTTACATAGGCAATTTAATTTTATATTGCCAACAATTTTACGTTTATTAAAGAGATTGGTTAATTGTATTTAATTTTTTAAAATTTATAAAAGAATAGAGATATTTTAGAAAAGTTGCATTGAGAATGAAACAAAAATTAAATAAGATAATAATTTTTTAGGAATTTTTAGGAAAGTTGCATTGGGAATGAAATAAAATTTAAAAAAATTGTTTAGTTTTGCTTATATTTTAAAGTAAAAAAATATATATTTTTATCTTATATTTCAAGTGTTTGGGAATAAATTGAAATACATTTTAAGATCTTCATTTACTGTCGTACGCGTGTTCCGTCCAAACCTTCAACAAAATTTAGAACTCCAACATTATTCAAATCTATATCAAAAGTTTGCTAGGGCAATGCAGCAACCATGACGTCTTAGCGCTTTGCAAACAGATTTATTTCAAACATGGTTTCTTTTAAGTTGCCAATTGCCAGCTGGCAGAGTGAATGAGCTCATTGAAACCGAATGAGTAACATAAAATCATTAACGATTAGCAACATTGAATATATACTCCCTGGGGCAAGATAAACAAATTTAACTATTTTTACGTTTATTAAGGAGTTAGTTGATTGTATTTAATTTTTTCAAACTTATAAAAAATAGAGGTATTTTAGGAAATTAGTATTGGAAATAACACAAAAATTAAATAAGATAACAACTTTCTATAGATGTTTTAGGAAAGTGGCATTGAGAATAATAAAAATGTTAATTAATTTTTTTATATTTTAAGCCAAGAGATGTACTCCCTTCGGTTTCAATTATAAGCCAAAAAAACTAATTTCACACTTATTAAGAAAGTTATCTGACTGTATTTAATTTTCTTAAAATAATAAAAAAATAGACTACTTTAGGAAACGAACGAAACAAAAATTAAAGGATACAACCACTTAAGAATGATTGTATTAAAAATAGAAAAGCTAGTTAAATTTTGCTTATATTTGAGATCCATAATGAAATGTTTTTAGTTGCTTATAATTTGAGTCTCATATTTGAGATATGTAATGAAATGTTTTAGTTGCTTATAATTTGTGTAAGAAGGAGTATATTTTTTGATACTTGTAATTTGAGCAAGAGAAAATATGTATTCTTATCAAAAAGAAAACATCGGATATGCCTACATATGCTGCTTCCACATGTCATAGCAAAGCGGCAAGTGGCAACCAACTCCCGTTTGCGAATGCATTCAACCTCAAATGAGGAAACTGAATCGTAATGAGATTGATACTTCCTTCTCTCTTTATTACTCCTCCGGTCTTTATTACAGGACATACTTAACCGAATTACACATATCAAGGAAAGTAGTTGGTTTTATGAATTCTATGAGAATATATTGTAACTGTTCTGTTGTAGAACGTCTGGTACTTGAACTAAGCGGTCAAGTGTGCCAGTATTCTACTGTTGCTTTCAGACTGCAGATAGGCACCCTGATTTCCAGGATACCAGCTCTATTGTCGTTCTTAGTTTGGGGGGTGGTGTGTGTGTTTGTGTGAGATTGAAGGATGCATACCTGGTTATCCTCTGTTTGTTTATATAAGCAGATTTCCTCACCGTTGGGTTTCCTTCCTCATCAATGGGGCGGCCGAATTACTGCTAACGGTAAGTGATAATGGTCATTATTGGAGAGTTGATGCTCATCATGATATTGGAATCCAAAGTATTCAGGCTTAATGGCTTTGTCCTCTGAATAACCGCTATACCGGTTTTGCGAGGTAAGGAATCCTATGTCAGTCAACGAGAAGTCTTCTTCAGACTTCACCTATTTGGAGGAATAGAGGATTTGGGCCATTAATGGGCCTCTTACACCGGTAATCTGGTTTCAAGGGTTACTGGGCTACTAAAGAGCCTCTTAGGTTGAGAAACTGATTTTAATAGGAACATGGGCCCTTATAAGACTTCCAAATCCGGTTAACCGGTTATAGAGCGTCCAAATCCCTTAAAGAGCCTTTTTAGCTGATAAACCGGTTTAATGAAGTATTTTCCTAAATCCGGTCCATAACAGTTGCCCCCCAGACCATGGTTTATAATTATGAACCTTGGTTTTGTTATTTTCATGAGAAGTAGCTCAATTAGAAGCTTAACCGGTTTTGTGAAGCGATCGAGCCTCATATCATCACACCGGTAATTCCTCCAAATATTCCTCCTTGCCGGTTTAAGTCCATCAAAAAAGGCTGGGTCCTGATGGACCTCTTCTCTTTTCGCATTACTGAAGGATTTAAGACAGATGCTTTGATACTCCAGTTAACCGGTTAACCGGTTTAACGCGGTATCTTTATGCCCTTTTGATTTTTTGATAATCTGATTTTCTATCGTTTTTGGAGGATCTCAATATCTGATACCGATTTAATTGGCCTCAAATAGGGCTTTGCAATACTAGTGCATTAAAGGGACAAACCAGTAAACCGGTTTGCCGAATAACTGGTTAGCGTTCCTAACCGGTTTACCTCACAACCGATTAGCTTACAAATCTTGGGACCAACTCCTCACTGACAAAGATCAGCCTTCAAGAAGTTAACCTTTACCTTCCCCAGGCTTCATAATGTCAGAAACACGTCCTCCAAGAAATCACATTTTCAAACCTCATCTTGATATTTGCAGGGGAATCTCTTCCTTTGTTATCCGTGTCAATGCTCATTCCCAAGAAACAATTCAAATTTTAAATTTTAAACACATGTTTTAGCTCCAAAATTTGGTAGCTTTTGATCAGCTATTTCGGGCTCTCCTCCTATTCAACCGAATCACCGGTTTAGATGGGGATCTATTAATTCTTCCTTTTTTGTAATCTTCATACCGATGACCATCATTCCCTTTAGATGGACCGTTTTACTGGTTTAAAAGTGTCCTGTATATCTACTGCATGAATTCGGTTTTTCGTCTTTTCCCAGAGGAATCTTTTCCTAGACTGCCACACCAATGCCTGTTCCCAAGGTGATATTTTCGAATTTTGAATTTTCCAATGTGCATATGGCTCCAAAAATTTCGTGACACTTGGCTAGGTTGCTTTAGTGATAAACCGGTAAACCGGTTTCAATAGCACTACAGGATGGAGAATTGTCCTTTAACCGGTTCCTCAGAAACACGGTTTCTCGGATACCAGATGCATTTTTCCTGGTTTCGGTGCTTCATTCCTTGTGCACAGTCTTCGAGAATTCAATTCAGCACTTCCCAAGAGCATCCCTTTTTAGTCTGTCGTTCCATCTGCTGTTCCCTAGGTAAGATTTTGAAATTCAAATACTCCTTGGTTGAAGTGCCTTCCAAGTATTTCAATCAGCGAGTTGTCACCCATAGTCCGAATTACCACTCGAAAATTGGGGGTAATTTTAAGACTTCTGTTCACTCTCCATAACTGACATAAAGCTCTTCATGCTATTGCTGTCATAAAGTCTATCTTGTCATTAATGACAAGCCTTACTACTGAAACAGCTTTTATCAAGGCATCTGAAAAGGTTCTTCTGATGAATTTTACCTTGACTAAACCCTCCAAGTACTCCATTAAATGTTTCTAATTAATGCCTGAAGTCCTTTCATTGGCCATTCCAGAAACCGAATTTACCTATAAATAAGAGGGTTTGTTTCACTTCAAAATCACTTCTTCTTCACTTGAGAACTTAGAAATCAAAGAGCAGCAACAGAATTCGTTCAGCTCCTCTTATCCTCTGAAAAACGTGTTTTACTTTTCTTCTCCTGGGAAATTCGTGTGACTTCTTTCCTCTACTAATCTCTTTAGTTCCAGCTTCTCCTACACCTTCAGGTAATTTCTTGCTCTTCTTCAATGGATAATCTTCCACTTTCTGTCATTTATCCCACTGAGAGCTCTTCTTCTTCTTAATCTTCTTCTTCTTCTTCAAACAATTTAACAACTGATAGCATACCCCCCATTAAACCTTCCTTTTCACACCTAGGAAGTACTTCTATTAATTCTTTTGATAAAATCATGCTGGACGAACTTGCTAGACAATTTGTAATAAAAAATTATTTTGTTGAAGTCGTTAGCAAACCAACTCCTCCTCCTAATGTTTCCTATCTTTCTCAGGAATCACAGATGGGAAACAAGAGATCAGAAACTAATCCGGATGAATTCGTCATGCCGGACGATATTTCTGGTTACGAGAGGGTAGATTTAGATGCTTTAGGTAGACCTTCCAAACTGGTAGATTTGGCCAAAATTCGTTCTTACCATCTCCATGCCAATTTAGTGAGGTATGGTATTACTCCAAACTTCTACGCTGTGGAAGCTCCTAGTGACCAAGACCGAATATGTACAGTGGGGGATACTGATGAAAACTTTTTCTTTATGTACTGTGTTTTGTTTGACGTATGTGGCGTGAGGATCCCTTTCACCGATTTTGAGAACCAAGTTCTTACTCATTTAGAGATTGCACCTTCTCAACTTCACCAGAACGGTTGGTGCTATCTTAGAGCCTTTCAGCTTTTCTGCAACCGTTTTAACCTTCAATGCACAATTCCTGTCTTCTTTTACATTTTTGGCCCCTTCCAATCCAGCAAAGTGAAGGGAAAGTGGGCTTGGGTCACACTCAAATCCCGTAGTGGAAGAAGAGTGTTTGAATCTTATTCCGAGACGTGGAAGGATTTCAAAGACACGTATTTTAAAATAACCGAAGCACAGGATGTTTGGCCCTTCATGTTTGATCACGGGGGAAATCCTTATTTCCCTCTCTTCTGGTCACCTCGTAATTCTCTTATTGCAGCTAAGCTATTTGCAACTCCAGAAAACAGCTTAACCGATTTAGAGAGGTCCATTGTTTCTTTCCTTATTTCCTTCTGTGATCGCTTTGGGCGCATAAGCACAAAGTCTATTGTGGACTCTTCTCTTGACAGTTTACAAACAACTTTTGGTAGGAATTTTTGCTTTATTAATTTGAAATATTTTGTACTGCATTTTTTCCTCTCTTCCTATTTCTGACACGATTTTTATGCAGCTGAAATGACCTCTCCTTCCGATTTGGCAGCGCTTGCGGCGGCTCTTGGAAATGCTCCTCGCAATCTGCGTCCCCAAGTCAGCAAATCTACTGTTCCACGACCTCCTTCTTCATCAGCAGCTGTGGAGGTTATGGGCACTGATCCTGCTGGTACTCCTAAACGAAGGAGAAACGACAGTCCTTCTCATCCGGAAGCCGGTAGTTCGGCTAATCCACAGGCTGGAGGCTCTTCTCTTTGGCCTGATGACTTATCCGAGAGCTTCGATCGGATGCTTCTCACTGATTCCACCTCCCAACAACTAGGCAATATGAGCAGGAGGGAATTTGTTGCTCTGCTGAAATCCCACCTCCCACTGTGGTCGCCAATGTTGTGGGGTGTTATCCCACATGTACCGGCAAGCCGGTTTGTTGATATACGACGATGATAACAGGTTCTCGGTTAAAGAACACCGTCACCGAGTCGGGATATTTTGGGGGTGGTGTGTGTGCCGTGTGTAAACAACGGGAGATCAGTTCGGTCATACCTTGACTACTACCTGTATTTATAGGGTGGTCGGAAGGAGACACTGTCATAATGGGCATTAAGGCCGAAGAGTAACGGCTCCATGAATGTCATCATTAGCAGCATAATGACGAACCGTTATGTCGGTTACGTATTGATTGACTGTTGATGCCGAATTGCCGGTATGCCGAATTGATGCTTGTTGGTCCGTGATACCAGTTATTATTTGTCCGTAATACCGGTCCAGAACAGTAGCCCCCCAGCTCGGTGCTGTGACGTAAGGATGAGCGTCAATGTATGAATAGGAAAGACCGGTATAAGCGTTGAATTTTTTTGTGACTATGAAACGGATCCTTATCTCCTAATAAATTCTTCAAATCTTTCAATTGATTTCAAAGGAGGGAAAACAATACAATATTCTTAATGTCCAAAACCAGAGTTTGAAGGGGGAAACTCGGTGCAAGGTTTCTCGAGTCGTCTAGTGAGTTTGAAGGAAGAAATCTAGCATGAAGATTCCTTACTTGCCGGATACAAGACCTAAGGGGGAAACCAAATTGAGGGTTCCTCACTCTTGGCAAGAGTCCGGGAAGGGGAATTTAACATGAAGTTCTTCTCATTCTGACCCCTAAAGCGAATAGGGAAACTCGACACAAGGTTCTTCACCGTCAACAAATGAGTCCGGATAAGGGAATATAGCAACGTGTTCCTCATCTTTGGAAGCATATTGAATATTGAAGAAAATATAAGAGGAAGGAAACCTCATGGGCTAGAATAATTGTGATGGGGAATATTTTTTATTCTCCTCTTGAAAAGTTTATTGTCCATTGACGAGAATCCCGGAGTCCTTTTTGGACTAGTCCTGAGAAAATTGAGGCATCATGTTTGTACCTTTCAATATGTTTAAAAAAAACACTCATTAATGTCATTAAATTAGCAATTGAAAATAATTATAATAATGATAAATATTGTCAATTGCATAAGTATATAATACCGGTATAAAATATACCATGCGTATAAAAGTAATAATGACAATTTAATTGTCATAAATAGTATTTGATGTCATTTAAATGATAACATGTGAAAAAAAAATTTAATGTATTAAGAACGTATAGCAATAGAAATCAATTTCATAGGATGCTAATTGATACTGCCACATATATGCTCCCATGTTCTTGACCATTGCAGCGAGAATAATTTATGATTTAAATATAGTAATTAAATAATCAAATTCATTCAATCATGTAATAAAAGATTTCCTTTCCTGATTTATGATTTGCAACGGCCAACGGATGCTATCAGTTGTTTTGTTGTTTGCTCATGCCATGCGTTTTCCACTTTCCCTATTTCTTTCTTTTTCTTCTTCTATTGTTTTTTTTTCTTGGTTTGCAGTTTGGGCCTCTCCAATATCGGGCCCGTATAATTTTTTTATTGGGCCGTTGGCCCGTTTTCTTTCACAGGGTTTGGAAACCCTATTGCAGCAGTATGGTGCAGCAGTTCCACTCCAGTTTGCACTCTCAATTGCGGCTGCTTCACCGAGAAGTTGAGGCCATCGATCTGCTTGGAAGTTGCTCGCTTCTTGGTTTTCTTCTCCGTCCTTTCGATTGCTTTCATGGAGGAAGATCGCAGAGACCGTAGTTCTGCAAGGTGGCGGTTCTTGTCGGCGGCGACGGCCATGCTCGGTCATGGTCCTCTGCTGTTCGAGGTCTCTTACTACCAACTGGTTTTCGAATTAAAACGAGTCTGGGTCGTCGTGATGCCCGCAAATCAGAGTGGACCCTCGCTGAGTATGCTTGATCGTGGTCTTCTGGAGGCACCGTAACGACGCCAAACAAGATCTGCAACAAGATCGACATCGTCGTACTCCATCGCTGGTTTCGGTTCGTTCTCCTTCGGTTGCAGCGTTCTCTTCTGGTTGTAGCGGCATCAAGACGATGAATCCGGTTTGATGAACATGAGCACCAATCTGGGTTTGTATCTTGTCTATTTGCTTTGCTACGTTGACCGAATTGTCTAAGGAGGTTCATTGTCGAATCTCTCTTGGATTGCCAAGTCCGGTTGTAATGTTGTTGATGCCTTCTGTACTCTTGTTCAGTTTCATATCTATTGTTGCCATCGTTGTGTATGCGGCTAATGCATTGTTGACTTTGCTGGATAGTATAAGTGTATAATTGTACATCTTTTCATGAATTTTTTAAACTGGATTTGTTATGGTCGCTTTCTTGTGCTTGAACACCGTAAAATTTGTAGGTAAAAAGGTGGGGGAATTAGTTTGCCGCTCCCACTGTGGTCGCCAATGTTCTGTTGTAGAACGTATGGTACTTTCAGACTGCAGATAGACACCCTGATTTCCAGGATATCCGCTCTATTGTCGTTCTTAGTTTGGGGGTGGTGTGTGTGTTTGTGTGAAATTGAAGGATGCATACCTGGTTATCCTCTGTTTGTTTATATAAGCAGATTTCCTCACCGTTGGGTTTCCTTCCTCATCAATGGGGCGGCCGAATTACTGCTAACGGTAAGTGATAATGGTCATTATTGGAGAGTTGATGCTCATCATGATATTGGAATCCAAAGTATTCAGGCTTAATGGCTTTGTCCTCTGAATAACCGCTATACCGGTTTTGCGAGGTAAGGAATCCTATGTCAGTCAACGAGAAGTCTTCTTCAGACTTCACCTATTTGGAGGAATAGAGGATTTGGGCCATTAATGGGCCTCTTACTCCGGTAATCTGGTTTCAAGGGTTACTGGGCTACTAAAGAGCCTCTTAGGTTGAGAAACTGATTTTAATAGGAACATGGGCCCTTATAAGACCTCCAAATCCGGTTAACCGGTTATACAACGTCCAAATCCCTTAAAGAGCCTTTTTAGCCAATAAACCGGTTTAATGAAGTATTTTCCTAAATCCGGTCCATAACAGTAACATTACAATTTTACCCCCTTAACTTTTCTTGGAAAATTCACACTAATTAATGAACAACAAAAAACACATAGATAGTCAAATCATTTAATAAGGGCAAAAAAGAGAAAAATCAATAAATGATGCATAGAAAATATAAAGTGACTTATAATTAGGACCAAGAAAACTTTCTACAATGTGCCCTATATATAGGACCGGAGGGAGTATAAGTTATTATAGGTTACATTTTAGAAAGTTTTCTTGATTTTAATTATAAATTACTTTATATTTTTTATGCATAATTTATTATTTTATTTCCCTTATTAAATATTTTGATTATCTATATGTTTTTTGTTATTAATTAATGAACGTGAATTTTCCAAAAAAGTTGAGAAATTAAAATTATAATATTACAATATATACTCATATAATTTATAAAACCAACCACTTTTCTTGATATATATCATTCATTTAAGCATGACCGGAGGGAGTAATATATTTATTGTAATACCAAAAGGGAATTGCTTTTCGGCCCCATGACTGATTTTTTGGTCCTCATTTCAAATTTATGGATCAAAATGCCCTTAAACGTGTTAACATTTCCGGTTCTATGAAACCGAAAAGTGTTTCCAGTTTTACTGAACTGAAATCAATTTAAGCATTATTCCGGTTTTGCTGACCGAAAATTGGATTCCGATTACAACTCCGATTATGTGAAACCGAAAAAGAAATTTGGATTGTACTGAACCGGAATACTTCCGGTAGTATTGATCCGGATTCATGTTAAGCACAACTGATGAAGTGCTGCAGAAGTATTATTTCTATTTTCTTCGCTCTCCTCTTCCCCACCGCTCGCTTCTTTCTTGACCGATTCCTTTTCGAGCTACCTTTCTTCCTTCCTTTTACTTTGACTTTATATTCCTAACTCCAATTATTTAATGCCTCAATTTTATTTTATTTTTTACTGACTTCCAAGTTAAAAATGTTCTGCCTATGAGCAGGTTTTTTATCAGAGGAAAACAAAAAAAATAATGCTTTTATAAAGCGGTTGCACAACTACCAGAGGAAGTAATGCTTTTGCACAACAAAAAATAATGCTTTTGTATAATTGTATCAGAGATAGTATTCCAGGTCAATACTACCAGAAGTATTCCGATTCAGTACAATCGGAATTTCTTTTCTTCACATAATCGGAGGTGCAACCAAAATCCAATTTTTGGTTCAGCAAAATGGGAATAATGTTTAAATTGATTCCGATTTAGTACAACCGAAAACATTTTTCCGATTTCATAGAACCGGAAATATTAACACGCTTAAGGGTATTTTGGTTCATGAAAATTTGAAATGAGGGCCAAAAAGTCAGTCATGGGGCCGAAAAGCAATTTCCATACCAAAAAGGGAGTTGGAATTAATCCTCAAACCCCGTTTTTAGTCCCCAAACCCCATTTTTTTCGATGGGGTTCTGTCAGAATATTTTTTGATACCCCGAGTCAGAAAAATGCAATTTTTCGGTTATTCTCTTATTAAAGTTGAGATAGTATCATAGTAATTCACTAATAAATATTTTTATCATGCAATCAAAGTTGAGATAGTATCATAGTAATTCACTAATAAAACATGGTATAATAAAGTTGAGATTATAGAATATTCAGGTTTGAGTGAGAAGTTATTCAATTTTGACTACGAGATGATGACAAGTATTTCATCCGTCCTATTATTTTGGTAAAAGTCAAACAAGTCAATGAAAATAAAAGAATATCAGTTTAATATAATACATGATTCACTCATTAATTACAAATTGATATTATACAAATTTTCATATCATTACAATTAATATATATTGCAATATTGCCTAAAAAAAATTTAAAATATGTTTTCCTTACTTACTTATCAATCATCGATACAATATACAATATACAATTTTAAAGATTTTTCATTTATTTTTTTTACTTTAATATGAGACAAATTCTTTTGCATTTTTTATCAAGATAATGAGATAGAGAGAGTATGTCTCATTAAATGACTTGTCACCCGACCGTTTGTTTATTACTTATTAGTAGATTGTTGTATGCGCTTTATCACAAATTTGATTGCATAAAAGTAGTGCCCAAGATTATATGTGTATTTTCATATTCATTATCCTTAAATATTTTGATAAAATTTTTCATTTAATAATTATTTTATAAGACTATTGAGTAAAGAAAAAGTTAAAGTACAGTATTATATTAATTAAATATTTGTTAATTACAAATATTGCATTAATGCTATAAATAAAAGAGATTAATGAATAAACACTGACAGTGTAAAGTTTTTTAACCATCAGTCCATCATCCACCATTCATTTGTATTATTTTGATTTAAAAGTCAACAACCATAAATTGATGAATGATGGGTGTAAAAAACTTTACATTGTCGATGCATTACCCATTTTCTCTAAATAAAATGTATAAAATACTTACAAATATTGCATTAAATCTTTGATTTTATATTTAAATTTAAATATTTTTTATAAGGTATTTCGCTAACGACTGTGGTAAGGTATCATTTTAAGAATCACTAAAAATTAAATTTTTATCGGAATCAACACATAATTCCTAATACTCCGTACAATATTTCAATAAAAACTATTTCCTCCGATCCAAAATATAAGCACCTTTTGACCAAAAGCTTTCCCTTTAAGAAAAGTAGGTTAAGTTAGTTATTTGTATTGGAATTGTAAATTTTAAGGGTATATTTACCAATCTATCCTTTTGATTTTTAAATTTTTAATCCAAAATTATTTCACACCCATTTTTAAATGACACTTTTTCCCACAAACATAGTTAATGGAGTATTAAATAGGGTTAGTTTAGTAAAATTTTAGAAAAGGTGCTTATATTTTTTGGTCAAAATAAAGGTGATTATATTTTGGACCAGAATTAACATTAAGTTGTTTTGATTTCTTAAAAGACTCTCGTGGGTATATTATCTTTTTTTTTTTTTGGTGTACACCAAGGGTATTCCCAGCCGACAGCCGAAGACTAATCCCCTCCGAGGCATAGAGATCACCGAAGTGGGTTTTGCCTCTACCAACAAAGCCTTTTCCATGCCCACGGCAGGGATCGAACCCCTGACATCATGCTTAAAGAACCCAGCTATCTACCAACTGTGCTAGACTTTGTTGGTTCGTGGGTATATTATCTCTTCTATATAAATGAAAATTTTGGATATCGATGGAGGTAATTCGAATAGTGCATGCATTAGGTATTAATAACTTCCACTATTTCAGCTGATTTAAATAAAAAAAAAAAAAAAAAAACCTTCCAGTATTTCTACTCACAAAATGAATGGAACTATTTCGTTCTCTAACTTCTTCGCCGATATCCTTGAATTTCAGTTAGGGTTATCCTTTAGATATGGCACATACACTTTGAATCTCGATCGGACTTCTTTTTTAAGTATTTCATTCGGCTTGAATTATAAGCAATTCCAATCACTTTTTCTCTTATTAAGGATGTTAGTTGATTGTATTTAATTTTCTTAAATTTATAAAAAAAAAATAGAGGTATTTTAGGAGAGTAGTATTGGGAATGAAACAAAAATTAATTAAGATTACAATTTTTAGAGATGTTTTAGAAAAGTGACATTGAGAATGAAACAAAATTTAATAAAGTTAGATAATTTTGCTTATATTTTAAACTCAAAGAAATTTGTTTTTTTGTTACTTATAATTCATGTCGGAGGAGTTCACGATATATTTCATTCTGATCCAAAATGACAATTTGCCCAACTCCAGTTGCTTTCCTGTCCATATTATTTGTTGCCATCAAGATCGCTGCGCCACATAACATAAATCACAACAAACCTCCACACAAAAGTTCAACGTCATCTTATTTATGTGAGTCTTTATTTCCAATATATTTTTATTTTTGTCCATTAGAAAAAAAACTTCATCTTATTTCTTTTAAGAAATGTATATGGAAAATATGTTTTTTTTTAATGAAAGGATATATGGAAAATATGTTAAAAATTAGTAATACATCATAAAAAATATATTTTATCTAGCATCCATTTTGGGAACGAAGAGCGCACATTATGGCGCCAAGTTATATTGTCAATTAATTTGTTAATAAAATATGATTTTGATTACTACCTTCATCCTTATATATAAAACCTTTTGATAGATTTCAGTTGGTTTAATTTAGTTAAGTTAATGGTATTAGAAATGTGAATGTTTGTTATGTATTTTCAAAATTATCCTTATTATATTAATATTATTGAAAATTTAAAAAGTGTAAGTGTTAAATAAATAGGTGTGTTTGTGGGAAGAAGTAATGATGATTAAATGTAATTGAAAATTGGTATAAGGTCTTATAATTAGAGACAAAATAAAAATATCAAAAGAGTATTGAATATAAGGACAAAATGAGTAACAAAGTTTAACTCAATAGTTAAATAACTAGGTTCTTGTCGTGTGTACAAAAAATATTTTGTTGATACTTGATAATACAAAACTTACTTCCATAATCTATAGTTTTTGGAAGAGATTAGTCTCTAAATATAGGCTAGAAAAATACTCCATCCGTTTCAGAATGTTTGGCCTTTTAGGCCTGGGCACACAGATTAAGAAAGCGTTGATTATTGTAAGTATTATGTATGATTTGTCCAAAATGTCCCTATTTAATCCTTATTGAAAATTGTAATGGTATTTAATTTTTATTAGTAAGTGTATCCATTAATTAATGTATAGTGGTTTAGAGATGAGAGAGATGATAAAAGTAGAATTAATGAGGAGTAAGAGAAATTATTGAATGAAAGGTTAATATTGGAAAAAAAAATATGTTTGTGTATTGAAAATGTAAAAGGTCAAACATTGTGAAACAAGAAAAAAAGGCTAAAAGGCAAAACATTGTGAAACAAAGGGAGCACTTGGTGTACAAAGAAAACAAATATAATTGAGTATTAATTAGTGTGGTTTATAATTAGCTAAATAATATTCTAGTATATAAACACACTTTAAAAAGCATTTATACATCAACAAAGTCCAACACAGTTGGCAGAGAGCCGAGTTCCCTGATGTCAGGGGTTCGATCCTTTGGACATTGCATGCTAAAGGCTTTCTTAGTAGAGACAAAGCCTACTTAGGTGTCTCAGAGGGGATTAGTCTTCGACTATGATTAAAGGATACCTTAGTGTAAAAAAAAAAGCATTTATAGACGACAAATTTAATATCAAAAATCTATTATGGGTTAAATCTAAATAATATTCCTTGTACTCGTTATCAATACACTTCTGTTTTGCTTTAAAAAAAAAGGTTAGAATAATTTGTTATTTGTCCGCGTAAGACAGCCCAGTTGGTGGCTGCAGGGACACTTAGGATTAGAAAAAAAAATGCTTTAGAAAAAAGAATAATATGTTATCACTTAGCATTAGAAAAAAGTTTTGAAGAAGCCAATGTAATAGCTTACATATAGGTTCTCATAAATGTTTGAATTCAGTTTGTTTAATATAAGGATTTTTATATCCTTAATTCTTATTCCCTCATGCTCGAATTATAAGCAACAAAAAAACATTTTAAAATATAAGCAAAATTAACTAACTTTATTAAATTTTGTTTAATTCCCAATGATACTTTCCTAAAACATCTCTAGAAAATTGTTATCTTATTTAATTTTTGTTTCATTCCAAATGTTACTTTCCTAAAATACCTTTACTTCTTTATAATTTGAGAATTAAATACAATCAACTAACCTCCTTAATAAACATAAAAGTAGTTAAATTGTTTATAATTCGAACCGAAGGGAGTATGAACAAAGATAAATGGCTAATAAAAGATAAATTTTTTTTATTGAAAACTCCATCGGTCTCATAAAAGATTAGTTTTTTGAAAAGTTAAAAAAAAAATACCTGCTTTGAATTCATTGTTTATTAAATCAATCAATTTTCAAAACAATAATTTAATGCATGTTTTTTAATTAATCAATTATAGAATATAACATGCCATTTTAATATTTTTATTCACCATATATACCATTACTTTAGACAAAAAGATTTATGTTTATTATTTATCAAAAAAAAAAGATTTATGTTTATTTATTAACTTTATAAGAGGAATGAAGTAGAAGATAGTGAACATATTATTTCTAAGCTTTTTTTTTAAAATATTTTTTAACTTCTTATTTTCAATAATTGTGGCTAAGCAAACCCTTAATTTAAATTATTGTATTAAAATAAGATTTTTTTTTTAACTTCAACATATAAGAACAGAATAGTAGACAACTTTCATTGAAAAAATAAATTCAAAATCATTTATTTTTGGTCTCCCAAGTTATATCCACATATATTAGATCCAGTAGAATGACTAACCATTTAATTTTTAGTATTGATTGACCTTTTGGGACAATCCTCTCAACAATTCAACGTAACTAATAATCCTTTCGAAAGAGTAATGAATCGAACCCTTGATAAATTGCTACTTAATAAGTAACGACAATCCCAATTACCAACTATGTTAATCTTTACTGATAATTCAAAGTTCTTTTATTCTTTTAATACAACACTTTGCTTCTATATAAAAATTATTTTCATAATTCAAAGTTCTTTGGATTCTTTTAATACAACACTTCTATATAAAAATTATTTTCTTTTAAGTTCATAAATAGTCTTTACACTGTAGAATAAGGTAAAGCTTGTACAACATCTAGAAAGCAGAAAAACCTAATTCAACAGCAACCTGATTTGATGAGTATATCTGAATTCTCAAATATCGGCAGGAAGTTGTTTTATGATTCCATCCGTTTTGTCTTCATGTATAAAAATAGAGTGATATAAACCGTTTGCATAAGTGAATTTTATTATTACAAGGGGAAAGTTATCCATTCTAAAATATTTTATGATTTAAAATGTCACCATGTGCTAGATAGTAATACAGAGTTAGAAGCAAATACCAGTTGAATAACATTAACGAGAGATTCTTTGATCGTATTTGATCATTATGGTTTGTTAGAATGTATTAAGGTTGGATCATAAACTTCGCTAAATGTCATTGGCCAAAAGATGTATACGATATCTTTTTTAATGTTCTTTAGGTTTTTTGTCATCTTTCAATCCTTAATTAGAACATTAAAATATTCATAAATCAATTGACGTAAATGGGTTTGAGCACCCTATCTATATGTGTCATATAATATACAGTTTTGCTTATACTGTAAAACAAACTATACTCATTATATTCCAAATAAAGTTAAGAATATTTATTATTTACTCATTTTAGAGAAACATTTTAAAAGAACTCTTTAAAAAAAGTTGATTATTATTTACTAAAAAGGGGTGATATATTTCTTCTTGGCTGATGCTTGGGTGGTTTATCACTTCCTTATCTTTTCCCTTTGGTAATCTTGTGGGTTTTTGTTTTAGTTTGGGTGGTTACTTCGCCAATTGAGAGTGTTTGATAACTTATCAATATAATAATATTGTTTATTATATCTTATAAAAATAATTTAATTATCAGAAAGGATATTTTCCTACGTTGCTATGCAATAATGTACGCCAATTTTCAACAACAAATTCTTTTAATAATACATTGCACTAGGTATTGAACAAATCCTAATTTTTTCTTCCCTCCTCCTTCCTCTCTTCCTCTTGTTTTCATTTGCTATTTCTCGGTAGGGGGAGGGGATCTACCCCTCCCCTTCATTTGGAAAAGGGTGTGGGTTTATTTTCCCCCAGTTTTTCTGGGTTTTGTCTTGCCTTTGTGCAAATTGTTTTTGTTTTGTGTGTTTCAAGTGGAGGGATACCTCTGGATAGTTTCTACTTTCTAGATCTGATGGTTATCCTCTTTGCTCCAATAATTGGAAGGCTACTCGTCGAGACAAATCTCTCTTTGCTGACTGTTGATTTGGCTACCGTCCAACGACTCTCTCGTTTTAGATATGAGATTCCTTGCCGCCGAACTGAGCTTAGTCCCAGCATCAATGAGATTGTTATCTTGGTATTAAAGGCTATTAAATCTCCTGTTAGAATCGGATTATGGCAGTTGCTGATGATCCATCACATGGAAGAGTATGTTGTTGCAGTGTACCTTTGATTATTATCAGTGTGAAATTTCTTGTATTGTTTTTGATCTATGAATAAAATACACCTTTTCCCTTAAAAAAATAATACATTGCACTAGTTTTAGAGAGTCCATTCATACGTATCATGTGTATCCATTTAAAATTCTTTTGTTAAAAAAAAAACTAAAAAGTGAAAGAAAAAGATAGACACTATCATGTGTATCCATTCGACAAGAGCTTAGCTTGTCCATTGGGACAAAACCAAATCTCCCACTTCCACTTCCTCTATAAATTGCCAACATGCACTCTTCTTTTCTTCATATTGCTTCAACAACATAGAAGCTCTTAACTCATAGCTTCCATATTCACTAATAGACATTCATTTGTTTATTTGAATTACTATATGGCTATTCAATATTCATGCAGGTTAGCCATGGAAATAGTGCTTGCGTTGTGCATCCTTGTTCTCTTGAATTCAAGTGCTTCATCTGCAGCTCGATTATTGGTGAATAAAGAGCAGGTTAGGAGAAGACACCTTGTTGAAAATGGGCTAGGGGAAACACCTCCCATGGGGTAATAAGCCTAATTATTTTCCCTCATCTTAGATATCAAGTTTTCTATTTTATACATATATGTTATACATCTTTAATTTCTTTCTTTATGCATTTAATACATAATTTTCTTAACATCATCCCTAATATTTGAGGAATCATCCAATGAATTTCATAGGAAATAATGTATTGAAAAAATCGAAAAGACGTAAATATTGTTAAATAAGTTTTCAATTTTTTTGTTGATAAGAGAAATATTACCTTCAATACAAATACTATTAAATTTATTTATACATATATCATATGTAAATAAGATAACTTTTTCTCTCATTTAAAAAAAAAAAAACTTTTTCTATACCATGCTTGAGCAATTATTAATTAGGTGGTCCGGGACCACATGGTTCAGTATAATCACCATTATCCATTATTTACTTTTTGAATTTTTTTAACTAAAAAATAAGCTAATAATGATTGAGATGTGCTTGGACCACATGTAATTCTCTGATCACAAAGCTGTGAAATTTTTATTTTTATTTTAATTGGAAACGAAAATATACTACGAGCAGGGAAACCAGCGGTACATCCTAAAACATGAATATAAGCACCACACAATAACACATAACCAACAAGCAAAAACTAATCTAAAAAAACAAGCAAAAGCTACAAAACTACAAAAGCTATGCAAAGCGGTTGAAAAAAAACTCTCCTAAATAATTAATATTTTAATATTGAATTTGTTGATTATTCACAACTTCTAGTCACTATAACTTCATGTGACTCATAGTGACCAGAAGTGTGTAACTAAAAGATTAGAGCAAGAGGAGGACCTACTTTGCAGCTACAAATCTATAATTCTTTTTAAGGTAATAGTCAAAACCAAATACTTAAAATTCTTTTGCCATGTTGGTTTTTTAGGTGGTAGGTTGTTTGTAGTTTTGGTTGCTTCACTTTCTCGTGAAGTAAATTGTATCGTTCTTTGTCGATTTTGGTTTTTATTGAGCACATGATTGAATATCTTGTTCAAACCCTTCATAGAAGACGAGGTTCAAGTGTACAATGATACTTATTTTGACCCCGATTTTGGTGCTAATAAAATTCTTTGTTTATAAAAAGATACTTAAAATTCATTGATAAGAGTCGCTGGGGCACAAAAATTATCCAGAAGGTGCTTACATTAAAATTTCGAGGATCCCCGTCTTTTGTGGTTGGGTTCGGATACTTAGCTTCTTGTAGTCATTAATTTTATTCAGTTCGTTTATAAAAAAGAAAATATCGCTAGCTAGGATTTCATAAGGCTTTGAAATAATGGCACGTTCTCCCACTGAGTCCAATATTCATGAGTCAATATATATATATATATATATATATATATATATATATATTTGTCAAGTGATATGTATTTGTCTTAACTCTTAAGCAAGTGCTCTATGCATACATTTATAGCATAAGTATGTGGAGGTATCTGGAAATTTCAAATTATGGTTGTGGTCTTTATCCAAAAATAAAAAAATATACGGTTGTGGACTTATCTGCTTTAGGTATAAAGTGATACATAGCCATAATAATGGTTTGACGTGGTTACATGCTTGCAGCAGCAGCAGCTGCTCTTATAGAAATTAATGTCACATTGGCGTCAAGTGATATGTTCTACAATTTAAAATAATATTAAAACCTGTGTTAAAGTCTGTATCTAATAAATTTTCTTCTTCTTTACGATTCATCATGAAAGTATATTAATATTTTTCAAAACTTGCTGAACAGATGGAGCAGCTGGAATCACTTTGGTTGTGATGTAAACGAAAGCTTAGTTCGAGAAACGGGTAACTTCATATTAGAATTTACCATAGCTATTAGTAGTTATCAATTACACCTGATATTTCAGACATAGTTTAGTTATTCTGGATTATTTATGTTTTTTTTTTTTTAAATTAACTCTGGATTTATATGTGAGTATACTCCTATATTTTGCAGCTGATGCAATGGTGTCAACAGGTCTTGCAGCTTTGGGGTACCAATATATTAATCTAGGTCGAAAACCACAACTACAACTATTCCTGCTACTTTTAACTTCAAAAACCTTAAGTCAAAAGTGTTGATAAAATGCTGGGAAACCTTCCAAATTTTCTGATAACACAGAAGAATATTGTTATATACTTATATTGCAAGTTTTTTAAACAAAAAATATCTCAACAGTCAATTACATTTAATATACACTACTTTATTCATAAGGAAACAACTTTATTAAAGTATATTCTTTTTCTTTTGTATGATTTTTAGATGATTGTTGGGCAGAACTTAATCGAGACTCTGAGGTAATTACCATTATCTGTCATATATATATTGTTTCCATATATTTAATATATATCTTTCTTTACTTGTCTAAAATTTATAAGTAAGCTGAACTTGTAGATTTTGATATCCTTTTTTTTATAGCTCTAACAAATTTAAAATGATATTAGGGAAATATGGTTCCCAAGGCTTCAACATTTCCTTCAGGAATTAAAGCTCTAGCTGATTATGTTCACAACAAAGGTTTAAAGCTTGGGATCTATTCAGATGCAGGGTATCAACACAAAACCTTACACATTTTGATCTTGAGCATGTCCATCATTAAATTATATTAAATCATTTATGATAATTTACAAATTTTTATGCAGAAATCAAACATGCAGTAAACGTATGCCTGGATCACTAGGGCGTGAAGAACAAGATGCAAAAACATTTGCATCCTGGGTATGCTGGAATTAGGATACATAGATTTGAATATCATTTTACATCTTGTACTGTAGTTATACAATACTTTAATTAACATTTGGTTTTAATGTTACTACTATAGGGAATTGATTATTTGAAATATGATAATTGTGAGAATCTTGGTATAAGCGTCAAACAAAGGTATTTATGGCCATCAACTACAATTAAATATGTAAATGTTTACTTTATAAAAACAAGGAAGTCATACATTTATAAAATAGGTACCCACCAATGAGTGAAGCTTTGTCAAAAACTGGAAGGCCAATCTTCTTGTCAATGTGTGTATGGTAAGTGGTATTAAAGATGATGTTTGTCAAAAATCAGTGTTTTATTTACTTTAGGAAAATTCTGCAATACTCCTTAATGATATTTAATATCATGTGATATATGCTACAGTATATGGTTAATCAGTTACATAATTGTTGCTACACTATTGTAACTAAGTTAATCATATCTTTTAGTATCACATTAATTCAAGGTAGGTTTGACCCTTTTTACTATGCCATTAAGTTGCAGAAACTGAAATGTTTCATGATTGTTTTTCTCAAACACATTCACAGGGGATGGGAAGACCCAGCAATTTGGGGCAAAACTGTGGGAAATAGTTGGAGAACAACAAGAGATATTGTGGATAACTGGAATAGGTATTTGAAAATAATATCTCAAACTCATACTTTATTGAACACTTGACAAAGATAATTTTGTTCAAGATAAGTGGCTTATTTTGGATACTTCCTCCACAGTATGACTTCCATAGCAGATTCAAATGATCGGTGGGCGTCTTATGCTGGACCTGGAGGATGGAATGGTAATTATAACCTCATCGATCAGTAGTTACATAGTTGATTGTTATGCAAACTATAATTACAGCCATGTTACTAGATCATCATGTATCTCATTACTTTTTGGTATATTAGATCCTGACATGCTTGAAGTTGGAAATGGAGGCATGAGCACAGAAGAATATCGTTCCCATTTCAGCATTTGGGCATTAGCTAAGGTGACATGAAATAAAGTTTATAGTTACTTAATTTGTTGTTGTTGTTGAGACATTGTTACATTTAAGGAAAATGTAGCATGATGTTTAATTACTTTCTTTTTGTATATACAAAATAGGCTCCTTTATTGGTTGGTTGTGATATTCGAGCAATGGACGACACCACACATGAATTGATAAGCAACGCGGAAGTTATTGCAGTAAACCAAGGCATGAACATAAATAAACATTCCTTACTTTCTTGAATGACAAGAAAATCCTTTTTCTTCATTAGGTGAATGCTATAAAACTTATTATCTTCTTATATATATATTGCAGACAAACTAGGAATTCAAGGAAAAAAGGTGAAAAGTAATAATGATTTGGAGGTAATTTTCTTCTTTTCCCATTTTTTCTATGCTTGTATGTGCTTATATTATGTGTATTTTACCTAGTAAATTAAAATTTTTCCCACCATGTTCTCTTGTAATGCTATTTTAAGCTTTCATATTTCGGTATAAAACTGTAAATGAAACAAATATTAACAAAATAATGTACCCCTGAATTCAAAATATAGTGCACACGAAAGTGAAGTTTCTTAAGCACAGCTTCTTGATTCAAAGGTAATGTTGCAGGTTTGGGCAGGTCCTCTAAGTGGTAACAAGATAGCAGTGGTCTTATGGAATAGAAGTTCATCAAATGCAACCGTGACCGCATCTTGGTCTGACCTAGGCCTAGAACCAGGAACTACAGTTGATGCAAGAGATTTATGGGAGGTAATTAAGATATACATTATTTTGTTTTTCCTAATGCAGATCATTTAAGATGCCTATGGTTTTTGATTATGTGTAATGTTTTGTGCAGCACTCAACACAATCATCCGTTTCGGGAGAAATTTCTGCTAATTTAGATTCACACGCTTGCAAGATGTATGTCCTGACTCCCAACAACTCTTAATTTACATTGGCAGAGAATGAGAGAAATAAGAGAAGCCAGGATTCAACAACTTATGAATACTGTATGTATTGTAACCATTTTCATGTTTCTGAAAGATAACAATGGACCGATGAGAAACCAATTTTTAATTAAACATATAAGAATAAATGTGTAAGTTGGATAACCATTGAACTTCTATTTGTATTTGCAATTAATGAGTTATATTATTTGTAACTTTTTTGAATATCAATAATAATTTATTGCACTTTAGTAGTCATATTTATATCTTTCTCGCATTCATCACATCACATCACAAGGCTTTGATTAATCAGAACTATTCTGAACATGTTGAATCATCAGAATCATTATGGTGAAAAGCTTCTTGGCCTTTGATTCCTCAATTTTTGAGAAAGCATCGAGATATGGTCTTTGGCCTTTATACATTCTTGTGAATTCTGATCACATTGAAGTCTTCAGGATGAGCTAATTGTTACAGAAAAAGTGATTTTTGCTTGCTCTCTCTGCATGACATTCTTCTTCTTTTTTTGTTTTGATAAACGACGGAGGCTCCGGTGCATGGAAATATCAAACATGCACCGCACCGGTGCATGCCTTCTTTTTTGGTTTTTTTATTTATTTTTTTAAAATTTAATCAATTAAAAAATATTCTATGCTTTTTTTTTTATCGATATGAAGTGATTTTTATAATTTGGATTTATTTTTTTCTTTACTCTGTGTTCTTAAAAAACTGTACTGAGTACAACTGTATTCAAAATTTACATATTCTGATAAATCTTTATACGAACTTGTGTTAAAAAATATTCTGAATAAATCTATATTAAAAAACTTTAAAAAGCAAAAATAAAATTTTCACATGCACCGATGCATGTTTGATATTTCCATGCATTTGAGTCATTCCCTTGATAAACAAAGAAATTTAATTATTAAAGGAGTACAAAAAAGTACCCTAATCCACAAAAGGGAATATATTACATTACTTGAGAATTTAAGATGCAAAAAATGGGACTCACACACCAACTAACAAAATAATAATGTTCCTACCTGATAAAGTAAAAAGTTGAAGTCAATGCAAGATTCTTCCTTTACATCATCTAAAATCTTCACCAAGTAATAAGAATTTGATGTAAAAATAAAAGCATTCGTAGCTAGCCACAAAGTGCAGCAAATAGTTAACCGAATCCCTATGCCATAATGCTTTTTCTTGTGTGTTTCGAATAAATCTGTGAAGGCTATAAAATGACCCTTCACCAGCGTTGACTTCCAACCAATCAAAAATGTGAAGCCAAGTCTGAATGGCAAGGGAGACGTGAATGAAAAGATAGTTGGCGATTTCCTAGCAAGTTGAACAAATTTGACACAGATCATAAAATTGTAAACCTCTTTTTATTAAATTGTGAAATTGTCCACTGTCGAAAGTCTGCTTAGCAGAAGTTGCCAATTGTTTATGCCAAAATCTAAATTCCTATGGAGAATAAAGATAAATAGTGAGTTTGTAAACTTAATGAAATCAATAACTTCTTTTTATTATACTGGAAGAGATAGTACAAGAGAGGGGGGTGTTTATTACAAGGGAAGTACAATGGGCTAAAACAATGAGAATTTATAGGACGCATTTGTATTTATCACCCTCAAGCTCTCCATACTATTTTCTCTCTGTTGTGTCGTTGTGTTTCTGGTCGTTGTTGTATCAGTGATTGTGATTGTGTTAAGTAGTTTTGGGTCTGTCTTTGTAGTGGGTTTAGACAAGAAAGGATGACTCTTGATAGGAAGCCATTCTCTCATCTTCCTCAAGACTGCGCTACAGTGTTTGCACTATCAATGCTTTTCTCTACTTGTTCTAGATTGGCTTGTATTGGCCTGAGTTAGGGTGGATTGGCTTAGATCAGCCTGCCTCAGTCTTGCAGTATGCTTCTCCTCTTATAGTTGGCCAACAACTTGGTCTCCACGTTTTTCCTTCTTTTCATCTGGTGGTCCTTGCACTGTTGCTTTCTTTAACTACTGGGCAACATCATAGGGAGCTCTGAGCAGCCTTCCTTATTTGTGTTGGAGTGGAGCAGTGGAATTGCCATTGATGGTACTAATAGGATCGGGCATTGGGCCGAAGACAGGAGGCTTGCTGGAGAAGGATGCATTTTGGTACTTTGTTGTTCTGCATAGGCACCTTTTGGAAGGAAGAATATTGCTAGGAGGAGGACGCCCTTTCCTGCCCTGGTCACTGTCACGTGGAGCAGATGCATTCATACAACTTGGCCTTCACTTTTATTTTCCTTTGGTCACTGTGTTGCTTCTTCTCCTTGTCCACTGGTCAGTAAGTCTTTTCCTGATGGATGTTCCTTCTTTATCAGTATGGCAGAGAGTAGAGCCCAAGTAATACCATTTTTGGTATTGATTGGAATAGCACAATCTTCATAAGTGGTAATCTGAATGACATTGATGATGGCCGTTGAGCTCGAGACTGGGAAGCTTGTTGAAGGAGACTCTTCCTTAATGATGCCACGGTTCCTTGTTGTTGCTGGGAGGACACTCTGGCGGGAGAGACGTCTTTCTCATCCTGATCTGGTCATGTGGAAGGGCTTCCTTCTAGACTTTGGACCTGCACTTTCTTGGACCTTTTCTTAATTTTGTTTATTCTCTCTTTAATGGACTGAAGCCCAAAAATAATTATTCTATCTGAAACACCAACCAAAAGGCAAAAGCTTTAAATTTAGTTGGCACCTTTACAATCCATAAAGTCTTGAAGGTAGTACTAGTGGCTAGCACAACAGGATCTTGCAATGAGTCCAATCACTTGTAAGTAGGTTTTTCATGAGAAGGAGTATGTCATCCCCAAGATTCAACGCCGTTCATTTCCAAGCCCTGGATTATGATTTTTAGACACATAAGGTTTGAGTTTCATCATTGTCACTGCCACTCCCAACTATTTTGTTGGAATAAATTTTTCCAACACCATGTCTTTACTGGACTCATAACACTGATGTATTCATGCTTAATCTTTGAAGCATGGGAATTCCTATATGACTATTGTCGTACGCGTACTCTGGGTATGTACCCAACAAAAATAAATAATTTTTTTTTGGGTATTTGAATGGGTATGGCCAGGCACTTGAATTGGCACGTACTTACCATGTGGGTATAGCTGAACATAAATTTTTTCCGCAAACCATGTGTTCAAAAGATGAGGGAAAACCATTTTTTTCAATTATCTTCTCATCCTTTCTCATTCTAACCCTAGGAAACACTCTTAAGTATCAAATCTCCTTCTCCTTTCACTGACTTGACCCCTTCCATCTCTCCTTACTGTGCTTGACCCGTCCGCCATTCGCAATGCCTCTTGTTGTGCTTCCCCTACTTCATCAGTTCGGTGTTTCTCTCTAAACTGCATCTCATCTCTCTGTTTTGTTCTCTCACTAACTCTTACTTCTATTTTCATGTTATATCAAAAGTTCTCTATTTTCTTTTTCTTGATTTAGAACAATGAAAGTTGTTTGATGGTCATATTTAGTTTTGATTTTTTTTTCACACGGAGTGTTCGATGAAATGCCTAAACTAGTTTGGGAATTTAACCTTTTTTTTCCCTTGGACATTTTTAATTTGTTATTGGCTGTTACAAAGTGCAAACATTACATGTTACATGTTGTGTGATCACTATTGTAGGAAATTATTAATTCCTATGAATTTTAACTTGTTGATTTTTTTTTTGTAATTTTCTATTTTTTAAATTTATATATAATTATATTAATAAAATAAATATATATATGTACATGTATCCTAATTTGTTAGAAAATGTCGTAGCACGTATCCGTACTCATGCAACACAGTGCTTAACTAATCCATTTAGTTAGCATATAAGTTAGTTAGAGAATACTGTTAGTTATAGGAAGTTGGTTATTAATCAGTTAGTTGCTTGCAAGTCAAGTTGTTGTATAAATACTCTTTTCTTATTCATTGTTCAATGAGAAATTCATTTTTCGTAATCCACACATTTTATTATATGGTATCAGAGCTTTTTTTCTCTGTGTTTCTTTCTGATTTCTTTCAACTTTTCCTACATTTTCTCACATTTATCGCTACTTCTCTCTCACATTTTCTCTAAAATTGCGATCGCGAACAACATCATCATCTTCTTCATTAACATGCCTAAATTCCACTACTGATTCAGCATCAAACATGGATGAGAATAATACTACTCCAATCGATCAATCACATAATCCTTCAAGTCCCTTCTACTTGCATCCTCGAGAAAATTCAGGTCCCATTCTTGTTTGGCAACCTTTGAATGTTGCGAATTATCACACTTGGAGCAGAGCTATTAAACGTGTATTACTTTCAAAGAACAAATTTAAGTTTGTTAATGGATCAATCACTACTGCATTACTTTCTTTTTCTGATCTTTCTAATAAGTTTCTTTCACTCAAATTTAGTTCTAGCTTTGATCATTTTGAGTTTTGACCTTTCTAAGTCGTTTTTGAAATTTCTAAATCATTCTGAGATTACAAGCTGATTGGGACCTATTTTATTTTTAAATATGGTTTGGGCCAAGAAATGAGTAAGGATTTAATTAGGCCTTCAAGCCCAAATGAAAGACTCAAGCAGAAGGAAGAAATGAGAAGAGAAGGGAAAGCGTAGCAAGGAAGGATGGCATTTTCGGGGTTCCACCCACGAAGCTGGTCATCAGGGATGATATGGTCAGTTGGGTAAAGACCCCTGGGAGCACTGGGCGGATTGTGGATTGGCAAGCTCTGAGCGAGCTCCGCCTAAGAGAGACAGAATAGTCTCAAAGAGGACTTGCATAGTGGTTGGAGAGCGAGCCTTAGACAAGAAAGAAAAGGAGGGGCAGCAGGAGTAGAGTGGGCCATGGTTCAGAAATCATGGAAAATGAGTCTTTTGTCCCTGATCCAAAGAAGTGAGACCAGGAAGAGTTAGCTAAAAATGGTGTGTGCTTGGGGAGGGGGAAAAACAACTTAACGACTAAGAAAATGAGAGTTATGTAAGACCCCGGGCTGACGAGGGCGGGGAGTGATCGCCGGTGCAAGAGGCACGGACAAGGAGCGGCTCCTGGCAGGCTTCTAAGGGAGGAGTACATGGATGAACCGACACACCGGAATGAGAGGGTGATCCTGAGACTGTGTAGGTATGAGACTACATAGTACAGGAAGGCTTAAATGAATTGATTGGAACTACCCATATTAACAAGATGCATCTTCTTTTCGGTAGCCCATCACATAAGAACTCCATGGTTAAGCGTGCTTAACGTGGGGTAATTCTGGGATGGGTGACCTCCTGGGAAGTTTTCCCGGGAAGTGTGCGAGTGAGGACAAAGCACGCTGAAAAGACTCGTGTTGGTATGTGGGGATAGTCGCAATCCATTTGTCTGCCAGGGATGTTACAAATGGTATCAGAGGGGCTCCTCTCCCAGTACGGTGTGGTTCGGGAACGAACCAGGCGGAAGCTGGTGGGCATGTAAGACCCCGGGCTGACGAGGGCGGGGAGTGATCGCCGGTGCAAGAGGCACGGACAAGGAGCGGCTCCTGGCAGGCTTCTAAGGGAGGGGTACATGGATGAACCGACACACCAGAATGAGAGGGTGATCCTGAGACTGTGTAGGTATGGGACTACATAGTACAAGAAGGCTTAAATGAATTGATTGGAACTACCCATATTAACAAGATGCATCTTCTTTTCGGTAGCCCATCACATAAGGACTCCATGGTTAAGCGTGCTTAACGTGGGGTAATTCTGGGATGGGTGACCTCCTGGGAAGTTTTTCCGGGAAGTGTGCGAGTGAGGACAAAGCACGCTGAAAAGACCCGTGTTGGTATGTGGGGATAGTCGCAATCCATTTGCCTGCCAGGGATGTTACAAGTTACGAGGGAGATGTTGACGGGAGAGAGGATCATAAAGCTTAAGAAGAGGGAAGGAACAACGAAAAACAGGAAGGAAAAGGTAGAGAAACATATATATATATATATATATATATATAGAGAGAGAGAGAGAGAGTAAGAAAAATACAATGAGAGAGAGAGGGGGAAGAAGAGAGCTTTGGTTGTCTTCGGAGGCTTATTATCCTTCCCACTAAGTACCACTGTGCAAGACTTGCTCATTCCCGCCACCATTAGACCTCCAGAGTTCCCATTATTGTATCATTGCTGCTTAATCTCTCAAGTTTACGAATCCATTATCTCTAATCTTATTCCCACCTAATTTTGGTCCTAAACACAAGCTGATTAGAATCATTCTGAGTTGTCGATCCTTGATCAAATTAGGAAATAATGAAGAAGTCATTTATTGAATCACATTGGTCATTTTTCTGAGTTCATATTTTAGTATACATTATAGTAGATCCTCATAAGTTTATTTTTGTAGTTGAAATTTTGACCAACTAACTTGTTGCCCTGACTTTTTTAGTTTAATTTACAAGTTATTCTGAGTTGTTGAACATTTTTTTGCCTACATTGAATTGATTCTTGGGGCAACTTGGACTTCTTACCATATTATATTTTGGACAAGTTGACTTTTACATTATAGTAATACAAACGAATGATGAATGATGAACTGATATGTAAAAAACTTTACACAATCAATGCATATCCGTTAATCTAAAAAAAAATAAAATATATACATTCACATTGTAATGGATAATCGATATTTGCAACCAACTAATCTAATACTCCCTTAAGTTTTTATTATAAGACATTTTCGACCAAAGTAAGCAGATCAAGGGGAAATTAAATATGCATGAGCCATTTTGTATTAAAAATCAAGATTCTCATAAAAATTCAATGTTCTTATTTGAAAAGGTGGAAATGTTTGAAAAAGGTTTTCTTAACTTTAACCTCAATCATTAGGATCAAATATAAAAGGCTAAAAAGAATCAATAAATTTATTTCATAACAAAAATAAGCAAGATAGTTCTACTAAAGTTCACCTGCATTAACTTGTCCAAAATATAATATAGTAAGAAGTCCAAGTTGCCCCAAGAATCAATTCAATGTAGGCAAAAAAAATGTTCAACAACTCAGAATAACTTGTAAATTAAACTAAAAAAGTCAGGGCAACAAGTTAGTTGGTCAAAATTTCAACTACAAAAATAAACTTATGAGGATCTACTATAATGTATACTAAAATATGAACTCAGAAAAATGACCAATGTGATTCAATAAATGACTTCTTGATTATTTCCTAATTTGATCAAGGATCGACAACTCAGAATGATTCTAATCAGCTTGTGTTTAGGACCAAAATTAGGTGGGAATAAGATTAGAGATAATGGATTCGTAAACTTGAGAGATTAAGCAGCAATGATACAATAATGGGAACTCTGGAGGTCTAATGGTGGCGGGAATGAGCAAGTTTTGCACAGTGGTACTTAGTGGGAAGGATAATAAGCCTCCGAAGACAACCAAAGCTCTCTTCTTCCCCCTCTCTCTCTCATTGTATTTTTCTTACTCTCACAACCAAAGCTCTCTTCTTCCTCCTCTCTCTCTCATTGTATTTTTCTTACTCTCTCTCTCTCTATATATATATATATATAACTTGCTCATTCCCGCCACCATTAGACCTCCAAAGTTCCCATTATTGTATCATTGCTGCTTAATCTCTCAAGTTTACGAATCCATTATCTCTAATCTTATTCCCACCTAATTTTGGTCCTAAACACAAGCTGATTAGAATCATTCTGAGTTGTCGATCCTTGATCAAATTAGGAAATAATCAAGAAGTCATTTATTGAATCACATTGGTCATTTTTCTGAGTTCATATTTTAGTATACATTATAGTAGATCCTCATAAGTTTATTTTTGTAGTTGAAATTTTGACCAACTGACTTGTTGCCCTGACTTTTTTAGTTTAATTTACAAGTTATTCTGAGTTGTTGAACATTTTTTTGCCTACATTGAATTGATTCTTGGGGCAACTTGGACTTCTTACTATATTATATTTTGGACAAGTTAATGCAGGTGAACTTTAGTAGAACTATCTTGCTTATTTTTGTTATGAAATAAATTTATTGATTCTTTTTAGCCTTTTATATTTGATCCTAATGATTGAGGTTAAAGTTAAGAAAACCTTTTTCAAACATTTCCACCTTTTCAGATAAGAACATTGAATTTTTATGAGAATCTTGATTTTTAATACAAAATGGCTCATGCATATTTAATTTCCCCCACATTATCTTTTTGATATAAATGTTGCATTCTCTTATTTTATTTAGTTAAAATAATGGTTTATTTATGGTTTTGGTCCCCTAAAAGTTCAACGTCTTTTAGTTTTAGTCCCTAGAAGTTATTTTGAGCGGGACTAGTCCTTAATTTTTCAAACATTTTGGTTTTGGTCCCTTTCGTTACAAAAAAATAAGTTATTTGCTGACATGGTTAACGAAAATCCACACCAGCTGCCACAGGGTGTGATGTGGAGCCAAATAGGTGATGTGACATGAATGATTTAGGCTTATGAACTCAAAATTTTGTGTACGGGACCATTTCGCAACCATTTTGCGTCCATGGATTTGTATCATCCACATTATATCACCTATTTGGTTTCACTTCATATCATATGGATTGCTGATGTGATGTTTCGCTAGTTACACAAACAAATAACAAATTTTTACAAACGGAGGGGACCAAAACCAAAATGTTTAAAAATTTAAGGACAAATCCAGGTCAAAATAACTTATAGGGACTAAAACCAAAACATGCTGAACTTTCAGGGATCGCATTTTAGACAATGTGCTAAAAAACATTTCTTCTACCAAACACTGCCTTGCATAAATTAATTCTATAATAGAATAATTCAACATATTATATATTTTCTTATATTATTTAAAGAGTTTAATGAATATACAGCAATAGTATAAAATTTTAACATTATCCACACAATATACATCATTCATATATATAACTTTTTTAAAAAAAAATCCATAACAAACACATGAGTGGTTGATTCAAATGTATTTTCTCTTATTTAGAATATAAATTTAATGCATCAACTCATACTATTAAATTGTATTTTAAATTTAAAAATAAATAATAAAAATAAAATAAAACATGCCAAATTAAATCGCAATCACAAAATAAATTTTGGATTGGATTGATCCAATTGAACAAAAAAATCACATGTAGTAATTTTTAGGCTAAACTGCTTATTTGGTCAATTTATCTTATTTTTTATTATCAAATTAGTCCTCATTTTTTTTAGTTTCACATTGGTACCTCACGTTTATTTTTGTTTGCACCATTAGTCCCAGAATGTTCATCTTACGTGGACTAGTATGATACACACACATATATCATTTCTCTCTCCAATATGACATGCATACGTGTGTCATTTTTCTCTCAAATGTGGATCAATATGATAGGTCCACATATGATAAACAATGACTATAGGATGAATGGTGTAAACGGAAATAAATGTGAGAGACCAATATGATACAAAAAAAATGAGGGACCAATTTAATAGAAAAAAAATAAGATAAGAGACCAAATGAATAATTAAACCTTATTTTTATGCTTAGATGATTTTTTTTTAGGAAGGACATATCTTCATATATAAAATTTGAAGGCATATTTGTGAAAACTTTTGCTAAGTGGGAGCTACTAATCATCTCTACTATAATTTGAATTTTTTTGAAAATTTTCTTTAATTAGTAATTATGTGCTTGAGTCTTTATTTTCAAGTTTCAATGCAAATTATAAATAGTTGTTTGTGTCTCTATATATGCATGTATTGGCAATACTTAAAAGTTGCTCGATATTTTTCAAAGCTTATGGTTTATTTTTTTTTATCTTCCGAGTAAAAATTTCTTTGGGAACACTTCAATTGGTTCAATTTCTACATATTCCTCTAATCTAAGTAGATTTTGTTAAAATTTAAAATAAAATCAATTTATTTTTAAATTTTTTTTACTCGACTTAATTTTTAAATTAAATATATTAATATTATACCTACCGATATAAATATTTTAGACCATATTCATTTTATGATATTACAATGAAGTAATAAATTGGAAGAAGGACGAAGAGGGACACATGGAGTACTAATTATGCATTGATAAATTAAGAAATTGTAAAAAAAATGCATATAAAATAATAAATTATTTTAATAATATGGTAGTGTTTAATCATATTAAAATTTAAATTTAAAATTAATAATAATGTGAAGGTAAAGGGTTGAGAAATTAAAGAGCATCCCCCAAACTACATACAATACAAACAAAAATAGATGGAGTTAAATTGAATTAAATTTATTCTTTTTGATTTTTTTTTTTTACTTCATGCAGTTGCCATTGGGTTTGGTAGGGTGGTGGCTGTTTGTTGGGGCTAGTTTTTTTTGGCCTCTATTTGTATGATTGTGAATTCTTTTTTCTTTCCCGGAAGTATACCTTATACTTCTTGTGATTAATAATTTTTTTGACTTATCAAAATATACATATATATATATATATATATATAAAGTTTTGGCTATTTTTATTATAAGAAACTTTATATTTTTATGCAATATTTATTAATTTATTTCTTTTTTTCCTTATAGTTAATGGTTTGCCTTTCTTTGTTTTTTTATTATTCATTTATTGTGTGCGAATTTAAAAAAATAAAATAAAATTAAGAGGTTAAAAAGTCGAGAAAATTATTTTTTTTTAAAAAGCAAAAAAACTATTTATCCCCTTGATCTGCTTACTTTGGTCGAAAATGTCTTATAATAAAAACTTAAGGGAGTATTAGATTAGTTGGTTGCAAATATCGATTATCCATTACAATGTGAATGTATATATATATTTTTTTTTGAGATTAATGGATATGCATTGATTGTGTAAAGTTTTTTACATATCAGTTCATCATTCACCATTCGTTTGTATTACTATAATGTAAAAGTCAACGATCATAAACGAATGAATAGTGGATGATGCACTGATGGTGTAAAAAACCTTTACACTGTCGGTGCATTCTCCATTTTCTCTTTTTTTCTAAAAAAAAATGAATATTAAATTTTTAAAAAGGATAGTCGTCTTCATGATGATAAGAATAGCCATAAATAAAAGTAGACATTTCTTTACATGATGCTAAGTTAAAATTTTCTTAGGATAGTTATGTCATTCATAATAGTACGTTCAGTTCAAATAGGATTGTTTTGATAATTGAGATTAGTTTTCTACAAGATTTAATTTTGTCTGCATAAATATTTGAGATGCAGTCATTCACATTGTTGGAATATTTTTTAAATATAATTTTGGTCATTGTATGAATTTGTTTAGATGATAAGTGTAGGTTGATTTTTCCGGAAAGTTGATGCCATGCTTGGTTTTAAATATTTTGGTGCCATAAATTACATAATTTTCATTATTTTTTAAATTTGTAATCGGTGATTGTTTAAAATATAGGTTTTTTATGGAAGATTTTTTTTTTTGAAACTTTTTTATGGAAGATTTTGATTCTATAAATGTTGCATTATATTAATTTATTCATGAGATTGAAGTTTTTAGAAAAATAATTTTCCATAATTATGATTTTCTATAAAACTAACATCTGATCTCCGTTACCTAAAAAAAATAATGATTTTCTTTTCTTATAGTGAAATTATAAAGTAAATATTTATGTTTTGATTAAAATTTGGAAAAAAAAAATATGTGAAGTGTGAACCATATCATATAACAGTTGTCCATCGGACAATTCCACACAGTACATCTATCGCACGGATATAGATATTAATACACTTGCAAATTAACTTATAAATAATTTTATATCATAAAAAAATGAAATATATCACTTACTCCTCTTGTTCCACAAGAATGGTAAAAAATAACTAAATTTTTTTCCAAACTATAGTTAAAATAATTAATGAAAAATTTAGAAATTGTAAATTTTGAATTGTGATTAGTTAATTTATGCAAAATGCATTAGATTGGTTGATATGTTAGACAAATCATTAATTACATGTCTTCTTAATTTTTTGATTTTTGAATTTTTTTTAACTATTCTTGTGAAAAGGGAGTATTAATCAATTAATAATATACAAAATAATATTTTATATCATCTCACTTTCAATAGTAAACAAAAGAATATCAATCAACTGCAAAACCAAGTCATTTCGAATGTCCACTTGCAAGTTGCAGCAACCCAATCCGCGAAATTATTCATCCAATGTCAGTATGCAAACATCTAACATAGACGCACATATTACGATCATAGCATTGTTGCCGAAATTTCTGTTACACAGCAGCCCAATGGCTCAATTTAAAATTCTTTTTGTCTACCAACGACGGTTGGTCAAGTAGACTATTTGGTCCCTTAATTAATTGTTTTCGAGTTCAAGCTTTGGATATGGAGAAACTCTCGCTGAAAGATTCCTACCGCTTAGTACGAGCTCAGTTGGATCAAACTGGATGAAATTCTTTTTGTCTAGGAAAAAAATAAGGATCTTGATAAGGTACTTGTTAAGAATTCTAATATTAGAAAAACAATTATAATAGCATATTTTTCCATGTTTTGGGAATAAAAAAATCACATTTTTTTTTATAAATTTTTATTATGGCTTTGTTCGGCATGCCTAGTTAAGAGCTTTTTAGCTAGTTAGGAACTTTTAGACTCAATTAATAAGCTATTAGTCCTGTTCGATGAACACAAATTAAATGATGAGCTTGTTACTTTTAAAAAATAAGCTTGTAGCTTTTGAAAACTAATTTTTAAAAAGCTACTTGAATCAAAAAACTAAACTAGTTAACAATAATTCATATATCAATTATATGCTAAAAAAAATTTCAAAATTATTTACCAACCATGGTGACAATTTATTTTTTTAATTAATTGTTGATTTAATAATTATTAATTATAATTTATTATTTTTGTTATAATTAATTAATTAACTCCATAATTAACAAATAAAAAACGAATTTAATTAATTACAATTTAATAATTTTTAATGAATTAATTAATTAACTATTTAATTAATAAATTAAAATAAATTTAAAAAAATAAGATATGAATAATATAATGTTGCATTTTCTTCTCGATCATTTAATAACTTTTAGATACTTCAAAATTTAGTTTTATCGAACAATACTATTTCAAACAGTCAGTTAAACAACTATAAACTCGCAGCTACAAACTCACATCCATCAACTAACTTTGCTACAAGTTACAAGTTCACATTTATAAGTTAATTTTGTCAAACAAACACCTTATATTTAACTTCTTAACAAATGTACTTGTTAGCATTTGAAATAAATAAAATGAAATTAAAAGCTATTAGTAACAGAATGACAAATGAGGTGTTGGGAAAACATTATTATGTGTGCCTCTAGTGGACAAGCTGGCCCATTTGGGACAAACCAAAACTCTATAAATTGCTTACACAGTCTCTTCCTTTCTTCACAATTCACATATATGCTTTTTTCTTTATACTAGTACATATTTTCAATAGCATTAGGCCATCGCCACCCAAGCTTTAATTTCTTTTATTTTCTTTTCTACCGTGATAACTTATATTTGAGCTGTAGGTAGGGGCGTTGGCTTAAATAAATATACATTTACATTTATAATAATAATATCAATATGCCAATGAAATATTCATTCTCAATGGCTATTGTTCTTGCCTTGTGCATCCTTGTGGTCTTGAATGCAAATTTTTCATCTGCTGCTCGAAAGGTGAAGAGAACTGCACCTGTATCCATGCCCAAAGATCATGTTAGAACATACTTTGTCAGAAATGGACTTGGCAGGACACCTCCCATGGGGTAAGATCTTTGCTTTTTAATATATTAATTTTTTTTTTCCCTTCATTTAGATCAACATCTTTATTTTCTCTCTTCTTGATGCATATACATCTTTGTTTAAGCATTTGAGGTAATACAATTTTTAGCGTAAACTCGTTAAATTCTTATATATAAATAGTGTTTTCACCTTCAATTATTATCGATTCTTGATACACCGAATTTTTTTAAGTATTTTGTATTCTTGAAGATAAATGTTTTTTTCTTTGTTCGTTTCATTCAAAATGCTATATTTTATGCTGGCTATGATTTATTTAAATAGGTTTAAAATTTCAATAATATGATATTTGCCACCCGTAGTATCACTCAACTTATGATAATATTACTAAATAAACAAGTTTGACATGGTGAATTCATACAATTCATATAAACATCTATTACCGATAAATGTACTTAATTTTTTTTTTTTATTATTATTATTATTATTATTATTATTATTATTATTATTATCATTATTGATTTATTTTTTATTATATGAATAGTGATTAATATAAAGAAAATTTACCAACAAGGTTCAACAAATTTGTAATATGTAGTTAATTAATTAATTAATGAAGTATAAAAAAATTATTAAATTATAATTAATAATTAATTAAATACACATTTAATTGGGTTCGAGTCATTCATGTAATTTTAAAAAAAAATATTAGATGATATGACTGGTAAATGAATTATTGAAAACTTGTTTAGTTTCTTGAAAGCTACTTCAAGTAGCTAGCTTTATAAAAATTAGTTTTCAAAAGTTACAAATTCCTTTTTTAAAAGCCACAAAACAACTCTTTTTAATTTATATTCATTGAACGGAACTAATAAGTTATTGATTGAATCTAAAAGCTCCTAACTAACTAAAAAACTTATAAGGCTTTGTCATTCTTCGGCATGCCTAACTAGGAACTTTTTAGTTAACTAGGAGCTTTTAGATTCAGTCAATAAGTTATTAATTCGTTTGGCGAGTACAAATTAAAAAGAGCTTATAACTTTTAAAATAGAAGTTTGTAGTTTTTGAAAACTAGTTTTTAGAAAGTTACTTCAAGTGACTTTAATTTCAAAAAAGTTATGATTAATTAAATTATTTTGCTTTATTTATTAAATATGTAGTTAAATAATTAATTAGTGGAGTATAAAAATTATTAAATTATAATTAATAAATAGTTAAATACGCATTTAATAGGGTTAGGGTAACTAGGGTAATTTAAAAAAAATATAAGAGGATATGATTGGTAAATGAATTATTGAAAACTTGTGTTTAGTTTCTTGAAAGCTACTTCAAGTAGCCTTATAAAAATTAGCTTTCAAAATCTACAAATTCCTTTTTTAAAAGCCACAAATCAACTCTTTTTAATTTATACTCACTGAACGGAATTAGTAAGTTATTGATTGAATCTAAAATAAAGCTCCTAACTAACAAAAAAAACCTGGGTTGCATGAGTACGGGTACGGTACCGGTACCCGGTACGGGTACGGGTACGGGGTACGGTAATTTCTAAAAAACTAGGGTACGGGTACGTTTATATATATATATAATAATTTATTTTATTAATATAATTATATTTAAATTTTAAAAAAATTGAAAAAATAAAATCAATAAGGTAAAAATTAAGTTAAAATTAATAATAAACACTTAAAGATTTTCCAAATAGAGTTAGCTTACAAGTTACTAACAACATTACCATATTTAAAGAACAAGCTTACTCAATCAATCAAATAAAGATGTAGCAAATCAGTATTATATTATGAAAAAATAAACTGAAAAAATAATTATATGATACTATGAAAAAAAGAACAAGCTTACGAAATCAGTATGATACTATGAAAAAAAACTGAAAAATTACAAGATGCAGCAAATGAAATCCTAATTTTTCAAGATGCAGCAAATCTCATTAGAAAAATAAGTAACAGAGTAGAAGTATTTTATATTTGTACCATGAGTATGACGGGTTCGAGGAGCACAGCAACGACAACGAGCGAGCAACACGGCGAGCGAACGACAGCTGACAGTAGAGATAGAGAGAGAAGGCAGAGAGAGTTTGCTTCAAAACTCAAACCTAGGATAAGATTAAGATGTCTAAGGCTGGGAATAAAAAAAAATAAAAAAATAAAATTTTTCAATTTTAGTGGTGTTGTGCCGTACCCAATTGGTGGGTACCGTACCCACCGCGTACCCCGGCGTACCCAAATATGTACCCAAGTTTTTTTTAAATTTTTTTGTTCCGGTACGTACCCAGGCGTACCCAAGGCGTACCCGTACCCAAAAAGTACCCGGTATGTGTACGGCTCCTAAAATGGTGTACCCATGCTTCACAGAAAAAAGCTTATAAGGCTTTGTCGTTCTTTGGCATGCCTAACTAGCTAGGAACATTTTAGTTAACTAGAAGCTTTTAAATTCAGTCAATAAGTTATTAATTTGTTCGGTGAGTACAAATTAAAAAGAGCTTATAGCTTTTAAAAAGAAGTTTGTAGTTTTTGAAAACTAGTTTTTAGAAAGTTACTTCAAGTAGCTTTCAAGAAAATTATGATTAATTAAATTATTTTTCTTTATTTATTAAATATGTAGTTAATTAATTAATTAATGTAGTATAAAAAATTATTAAATTATAATTAATAATTAGTTAAATACACATTTAATTGGGTTAGGGTAACTAGTGTAATTTTAAAAAAATATATATATAAGAGGATATGATTGGTAAATGAATTATTGAAAACTTGTGTTTAGTTTCTTGAAAGCTACTTCAACTAGCTTTATAAAAATTAGTTTTCAAAAGCTACAAATTCCTTTTTTAAAAGCCACAAACCAACCCTTTTTAATTTATATTGATTGAACGAAACTAATAAGTTATTGATTGAATCTAAAAGCTTCTAACTAACTAAAAAATTCTAAGGCAGTCTTTTTTTGGCATGCCTAACTAGGAATTTTATAGTTAATTAGAAGTTTTTAGATTCAGTCAATAAATTATTAATCCGTTCGGTGAGTACAAATTATAAAGAGCTTATAGTTTTTTAAAAAAAAGTTTGTAGTTTTTGAAAATTAGTTTTTAAAAAGTTACTTCAAGTAGCTTTTAAGAAAATTATGATTAATTAAATTATTTTTCTATATTTATTATACATGTAGTTAATTAATTAATTAATGCGGTATAGAAAATTATTAAATTATAATTAATAATTAGTTAAATACACATTTAATTGGGTTAGGGTAACTAGTGTAATTTTTTTAAAAAATATAAGAGGATACGATTGGTAAATGAATTATTGAAAACTTGTGTTTAGTTTCTTGAAAGCTACTTTAAGTAGCTTTATAAAAATTAGCTTTAAAAAGTTACAAATTTCTTTTTTAAAAGCTACAAACCAACTTTTTTTCACTTGTATTTATCGAACGGAACTAATAGCTTATTAATTGAATTTAAAAACTCGTAACTAACTAAAATGCTTCAAAGGCTATGTTCTTCGACATGCCTAACTAGGAACTTTTTAGTTAATAAGGAGCTTTTAGATTCAGTCAACAAGCTATTAATCCGTTCATTGAACAAAAATTAAAAAGAGCTTATAGCTTTTAAAAAAGAAGTTTGTAATTTTTGAAAACTAGTTTTTAGAAAGATACTTCAAGTAGCTTTCAAGAAAATTATTATTAGTTAAATTATTTTTCTTTATTTATGAAATATATAGTTAATTAATTAATTAATGGGGTATAAAAAAATTATTAAATTATAATGAATAATTAGTTAAATACACATTAATTGGGTTAGAGTAATTAATGTAATTTAAAAAAAAATTAGAGGATATGATTGGTAAATAAATTATTGAAAACCTGTTTAATTTCTTGAAATATACTCTCAAAATTATCTAAAATGCTTCTAAGGCTTTACCGTTCTTCGGCATACCTAACTATATATGAACTTTTTAGTTAACTGGGAGCTTTTATATTCAGTCAATAAGCTATTAATTCGTTCGGTGAATACAAATTAAAAGAGCCCATAGCTTTTAAGAAAGAAGTTTGTAATTTTATAAAACTAGTTTTTAGAAAGTTACTTCAAGTAACTTTCAAGAAAATTAAGATTAATTAAATTATTTTTTATTTATTAAATATGTAGTTAATTAATTAATTAACGAAGTATAAAAAATTATTAAATTATAATTAATAACTAGTTAAATCAACAATTAATTGGGTTAGGGTAATTAATGTAATTTTTTAAAAAATATAAGAGTATATGATTGGTAAATGAATTATTGAAAGCTTGTGCTTAGTTTCTTGAAAGTTGCTTCAAGTAGTTTTATAAAAATTAGCTTTCAAAAGCTACAAATTCCTTTTTAAAAGCTACAAATCAACTCTTTTTAATTTGTATTCATCGAACGGAATTAATAAGTTATTGATTGAATCTAAAAGCTCATAATTAACTAAAATGATTCTAAGCTTTGTCATTCTTCACCATGCCTAACTAGGAACTTTTTAATTAACTAGGAGTTTTTAGATTCAGTCAATAAGCTATTAATCTGTTCGGTGAACACAAATTAAAAAGAGCTATAGCTTTTAAAAAAGAAGTTTGTAGTTTTTGAAAATTAGTTTTTAAAAAGTTACCTCAAGTAGCTTTCAAGAAAATTATGATTAATTAAATTATTTTCATTTATTTACTAAATATTTAGTTAATGAATTAATTAATGCGGGACAAAAAATTATTAAATTATAATTAATAATTAGTTAAATACAAATTTAATTGGGTTAGGGTAAATTAATCTAATTTAAAAATATATATAAGAGAATATAATTGGTAAATGAATTATTCAAAACTTGTTTAGTTTCTTGAAAATTGCTTCAAGTATCTTTATAAAAATTAGCTTTCAAAAGCTACGAATTCCTTTTTTAAAAGCTACAAACCAACTCTTTTTAATTTGTTTTCACAGAATGAAACTAATAATTTATTGATTGAATCTAAAAGTTCCTAACTAACTAAAAAGCTTCCAAGGCTTTGTTCTTCGGCATGCCTAATTAGGAACTTTTTAGTTAACTAGGAACTTTTAGATTTAATCAATAAGTTATTAATCCGTTCGGTGAACACAAATTATAATGAGCTAATAGCTTTTAAAAAAAAAGTTTGTAGTTTTTGAAAACTAATTTTTAGAAAGTTACTGCATGTAGTTTTTAAGAAAATTATGATTAATTAAATTATTTTTCTTTATTTATTAAATATGTAGTTAATTAATTAATGCGGTATAAAAAATTAGTAAATTATAATTAATAATTAGTTAAATACACATTTAATTGGGTTAGGGTATTTAATGTAATTTTAAAAAATATAAGAGGATATAATTGGTAAATGATTTATTGAAAACTTGTTTAGTTTCTTGAAAGCTACTTCAAGTATCTTTATAAAAATTAAATTTCAAAAGCTACAAATTCTTTTTTTTAAAAGCTACAAACCAACTCTTTTTAATTTGTATTCATCGAACGAAACTAATAACTTACTGATTGAATTTAAAAGCTCCTAACTAACTAAAAAGCTTCTAATGCTTTGTTCGGCATGCCTGACTATCTAGGAACTTTTTAGCTAAGTAGAAGCTTTTAGATTCAGTCAATAAGTTATTAATCCGTTCGGTGAACACAAATTAAAAATAGCTTATAGCTTTTAAAAAGGGTGTTTGTAGCTTTTGAATGTAGCTTTTAGAAATCTATTTAAAGTAGCTTTCAAGGAACTAAACTAGTTTTCAATAATTCATATACCTATTATACCCTTAAAAAATTTTAAAATTATTTACTTACCTTAATATATATATATATATATATAAATAATTGTTCAAACTCTCTCTACTCATACTATTTCACTTTAATGTATAATTAATTATAATTTAATAATTTTTATACTTTATGAATGAATGAATTAACTATTTATTTATTAAATAAATAAAAAATAAATAAAATATAAATAATATAATGTTGCATGCCTTTTTTAGCCATTTAATAATTTTCAGATAGTTGAAAAGCTCTTAACTAACTTCATAACTACAAACTATAGGCCAATTTTACCAAATAATGGACCTTAATTAAATACGTCAAACAAAGCCTTCAAAATCAGTTAGCCTAGCCATAAGTTGAAAGACACTCTTGATTATACCAAAAATAATATTTTTTTCGTTTAATAAGTTATGTTCTTTTAGGGTCTTGCACATATATTAAGAAATGAGTAAATGATGTAAGAATTTGGTATATTTTGGCTAAATTACCCTCAATTAATAATAAAAGAGAGAGTAATAATAAATCTATGAAAATTATATTGAAGAGAGATGAAGAAATAAAGTGGTGAAAAAGAGAATTCAATGAATAAGAATATACTTGAATAAAAATATATATAAGTGAATTTTTTAAAAAAAAAAACATAACTTATGGAATAAAATAAAATATTTAAATAAACATAACTTATGAAATGAAAGGAGTATAAAAAAAAATTAAATGTTTAAATAAAGCGACTACACTCAATATCCGTGAGACAGTGAACTTCTAAAAATATAAAACCACAAATTGGTTGTCAAATTTTTTTAATATTAATCAAAATATTTCCTGAAATGTATTAAAATATCAACTATTGGATCCCGCAACAATGTTGGAATAGAAATAAAACTCAAAATTTTTTTTTAATAATAAACATAACTAATTCGATCATCATTTTTTTTTCGTAGTTATTTTTAATTAAGTAGCGAAAATATCTCCCATTGAGGTTAGATTTCAAGGATTAATTTGGGTATTATATATATATATATATATATATATATATATATATATATATATATATATATATATATATATATATATGAATCAACAAGGTAGCCAATTAAGTCCTACGGTTGAATCTAGCTATTATGGTTTGCCTTGGCCCTTAAGTGATTGGTCTCATGACTGGTCCACGGTTGGCCTTTGTCTAGTAAAGTGCTTTTTTTTTTTTTTTTTTTTTGCTTTTTACATTTGTCTTGTAATTTAAGCAAAAATGATGCATGCCTTTTTGTTTTGTCGTTGGTATTACATGGCTACTCGGGGGGTCGTCCCTTCACCCACTCCTTGGCCGAATAATGAAAAAAATAGTTGTATACTTTATTACAGCATTAAAAGAAATTGGATGCAAGCTACGTACGATATATTTTATAGCAGTATTGTAGTATTACCTAAGCCACATATAGGAAGTAAATAACCCTCTGATTGTTTCCTCATTCCATTGTTATTTATTAATCGTGTTCACTTTCCGGACTATGTAATTTTGCTTTAAATAAGTATTACGTTCCTGTAAATATATATGAATTTTGATTTTAGTCTTTTAATTTTATTTTTTTATGTTTAATCTCCATTTTAGTTATTTATTTTGATTTTTTTTAATAATGTGTCAATATCACAATTGATCATATGATTAATTAATATTATATATATGTGTTGCATATGAGTGCTAATCACAACATTGGTACAAATAAAAACCAAAATATATAGGACTAAGAATTTAAAAAAAAAAATAAATTGGGAAACTAAAACCAGAATCACTTATATTTGCAGGACTAGAATATATTTAAACCTGTAATCTTTTATGCAAAGGGTTGTTTCTCAGTGGTTGAATATGAAAGAGCCCTGACGCATGAACCTTAGATATATATTATTCATCAAGTGATAATATCAAATTAGAATCACCAATTCTGTACTGCCTATGTACCTATTACAATTTTGTATATTTAGTATTAGGCCTTTTAATCCAAATCCTTTGTTAATTGGGGAGTATGAATTAAATTTATTAATCTAGTTTTTTTTTTTTTATTGATGAGGTTAATTGAACAATAATATAAATGATTTGACACTATGTCTTAACCTAAAATCTTAAGGCATTAGGTTCATGGGTCTTTCTACTTATATATTGTTCAACTTACCATATTTTAGTCGATGTGAGACTTGTTTGGTGTATATATCTCAACAATACCTATCTATTTAAGTATCACTGGTACTTCCTTAATAAAACTTCCTCTACCTTTCAAAAAAAAAAAAAAAAAAAGTGAGGATATCAAATGAATATATAGTTTCCACTTTGTTAGTTGAAATTCATGAAAGTGAGGACATGCAATAACCAATATATTAATGATCATCAGATGGAATAGTTGGAATCACTTTGGCTGCGACCTTAATGAAAGACTAATTCGAGAAACAGGTAAGTTTCTTTAATTAAGGAGTGCTTTAAGCACAAAATCTTTTTTTGTTTTTTTTACACCAACCGGTACTTGGATCTGGTTTACCCAGAATTCGACTCATTCGATCCGACCCAATTGAGCTTGCACTAAGCAGTAGGGGTCTTCCAGCGGGGTTGCTCCATACCAAGGCTCGAACTCGAGACCAGTTGATTAAGGGACCAAATGAGCTACCACTTGACCAACCCCACGTTGGTAGCACAAAATCCAATTTATAATTTAAGAATTAATTAATCTGAATTTGTTAATTAATTCTTTAATTTTTCAGCTGATGCAATGGTTTCAACCGGCCTTGCTGCTTTGGGGTATAAATATATTAATTTAGGTAAGAAATGCTGAATGTATCCTCACCAAAAAAAAAAAAAAAAAAAAAGTAAAAATCCGAGTGAACTTTCATAATGTGAGTTGACAAGAAAACAATTCTAATTATTTTGCATTGTTTTTAGATGACTGTTGGGCTGAATTGAATCGAGACTCTAAGGTAAATAATTTTCAATATCAATGAATACTATCTCTAAGTTAATTTGCATATGCTTTTTTTTCTCCAATAATCTTATTTTCACTGACTTAAGTAGTTATGTTCTTTCTCCATTTGTATATTTGTTTCTTTGTTTGCTAAAAAATCTAAGTCCAAGTTACTAAAAAAATATCCAAGTCCAACTTAATTTGAGTTTTAAACACTACTATAATATGCATTTTCACTATTCTAACAAATATTAATATGGTGTCAGGGAAATATGGTTCCCAAGGCTTCAACATTTCCTTCAGGAATTAAGGCTCTAGCTCATTATGTTCACAAGAGAGGTTTAAAGTTGGGGATCTATTCAGATGCAGGGTATATCAAAATATTAAAATTACCCTTTGAACTTTGATATTGCATTCTTGCTAATATATGCACATCATTATTATAGAGCATTTTTGATCATGTACAATTTCTCTGCAGAAATCAAACATGCAGTAAACGTATGCCTGGATCACTTGGACATGAAGATCAAGATGCAAAAACTTTTGCTTCCTGGGTATATAGGATGCATGCATTTGAATATGATTGTATAGTTCAATTTACATCCTACTGTATGTTACTCTAACTAACATTTGGTTTGAACGTTACTTTAGGGAGTTGACTATTTGAAGTATGATAATTGTGAGAATCTTGGCATTAGCGTCAAACAAAGGTGCTTATGCATGGCTATATCAGTTGCAATTGAATATCCAACTGTTTATAAAAATCATTCATGAACTCATACATTTATAATTAAAACAGGTACCCACCAATGAGTGAAGCTTTATTGAAAAGTGGAAGGCCAATCTTGTTCTCAATGTGTGAATGGTGAGTGGTATTAGAAATGATGTTTATCATAAAGGAAATAAAAGTTAAATTAGTACTATATACCATTTGTTTTAGGAAAATTCTTCAATATCAATTACTGATATGCCGCAAAGTATGTTTAAGTCTGCAATATTCTACTTTACCCCTTATTTGGATCCCATTATTAAGTCGTGTTAAATTGTTTTGTTCATTTTTAATATTCTTAAACACAGGGGATGGGAAGATCCAGCAACTTGGGGCCCAATAGTGGGAAATAGTTGGAGAACAACAGGAGATATTGTTGATAACTGGGATAGGTAAGTCATTACTGAGTCATGAATGATAATATCTCATATTCTTACTTTAGTGGAACACTAAGATAATTATTCAAGACTAGCTTAATTTTTATAAACATTATAAATAAATAATGAATGAGTTTTCATGAGTACACTTTCATGTATTTTAAATTTAGTTTATTTGCTTGATTTTTCTTATGAAGAACTAATTTTGTACACTACTACTTCTACAGCATGACTTCTATAGCAGATGCAAATGACAAATGGGCTTCTTATGCTGGACCTGGAGGTTGGAATGGTAATTAACCTCACTACTAGCTACATAGCTTATAGTTAATTAGTTATGTAATATGTTATTGAGCTGAAGATTGCAGCAAAATTGGATAATTGATCCTAATGTATGTTATTCTGTTTTGGCATATTAGATCCTGACATGCTTGAAGTTGGAAATGGAGGCACGACGACGGAAGAATATCGTGCTCATTTTAGCATTTGGGCATTAGCTAAGGTGAGTAAGATACTTCATTGCTGTTGAGACATTGCCATATCCATAAAAATTTAGCTTGGTGTTTAACTATTTTCTTTTGTATATATGAATAGGCTCCTTTATTGGTCGGTTGCGACATTCGAGCAATGGATAAAACCACACATGAACTGATAAGCAATCCCGAAGTCATAGCAGTTAACCAAGGCATGAACATAAACATTCCTTGCTTTCTTGAAACACAAAAGCAATGTTTTCTGCACATGATGAACCCATAAACTTGTGTTATTGCAGACAAACTTGGAGTTCAAGGAAAAAAAGTGAAAAATGATACCAATTTAGAGGTAGTTTTCTTGTCCCTTCTTTTTTGTGTGTGTCTATCTATGCTTTTCATTTTTTCACAATATTTTATAAATTATAATGCTACTCTATGCTTACATATTCATAATTAACATGCACATATGCATGATGCATATGAGAGATGTTTTCTTAAATACAACCTCCTAATAGAAAGGCTATGTGACAGGTGTGGGCAGGTCCTTTGAGTGGCAACAAGACAGCAGTGATTTTATGGAATAGAAGTTGCTCAAAAGCAACAGTCACTGCATCTTGGTCTGACTTAGGCCTAGAATCAAGAACTATAGTTGATGCAAGAGATTTGTGGGCAGTAAGATACATAGTTCTTGGCCTATTTTTTTTTCTTTCTTAGTGCAAATAATTTTAGATTCTTACTTTGTGTAATGTATTGTGCAGCATTCAACAACATCATCTATTTCGGGACATATCTCTGCTGAATTAGATTCACATGCTTGTAAGATGTATGTCCTAACTCCACATATCAGTTAACTTCAAGTGATAGGGAAGAAGATAAATAAGTGAAGCCAGAGTTCAACTTATGAAAACAGAGTATTTGCAGCCATTCAATGCTCTTACTAGGGAACCATAAATAAGCACCAAATTATTTTCAAAGAAAAAGTAGAACACATTTATAATTTAAATTGTCATGGAGATTTCATTTGTACTGTACTTTGGGTGCTCACAGGCCCATATTTCTTTTCAATAATTTAAACATTTCTTATCTTTATTGCTTCTTAATCACTTAGCAAGAATGCATTTCATAGAATGCTGAATGTTTACTCGCACTAATTACAATCTTTTGTATATAATTGTTCGAATGAGGGTTAAGGGAACTCTATTTATTCAGGGGCCGCCCAACACATTTTGTGGCCTAAAGCATTTTAGGAAAAAGTAAATAAATAAATTTTGGGGTCAAGAAATTAGACTCCTTTAAAAATGATATATTTTTAGAGAAATTTTTGTCATCTCATTATGAACTTTTGCCACCTCCCTCAAGGGTCGTGAACTTACTCATGATCAATTTTTTACACTCATGAATATGATCACGATCATGCAATTTTTTTTTTAAAGGTCAGGACTTACTCACGACTCCAGGAGATTGTGAATAGGAGTGATCAAAATTTGATGAATTTTGATCATAATTTCCTATGAGTTTTGTTTAAAAAACAATTTCTAATGTGTTAGAATCAAAAGTCCCAATTTTTATCAATTGATTTATGCGAATTTTGTGCTAAAGAATCGTGATTCAATTAACCCTAATTTTTCATATTTCAAAATCAAAATTCTCCTTCAACACGTAACGGAACGAAACGATTTAGGTGTCAAAATGCTCGTGTGGTCATACTCTATAATAGAGCCATGGTTTCATGATCCAATTTTTTCAAAAATAATTTGATTCGAAAATCATAGGAGTATATGTTAAACCGAGAATATAAACGAAAATTGGTTTAAAAATTCCCAAAATAAATTTTGATACATAATTCTCAAGTATTAAATCATATAATCATGACTCTTATACCAATTATAGGAACTTTATTAAATAAAATATTAATATATGCGATTATATGAAATTAAAAATTGAGTTTAGGTTTACTTATTGAAGACATAATATAACAACACTTCTTCAGACCGGAAAGAGTAATACTATTTATCACGAAAGGATTTTCATGAAACACACACACGAAGAAACAAACAGAAAGAAGTTACTTGCATTTAATCCATCTTTATTTTCTCCCTTCTACTAAGGGCACACGGTGATTGGCCGTAAAGGAATTCGGGACACACGAATTCGTGATAGATAGCATTACTGGACCTGAAAAGGAATGACAAAGTCTTCCTATATCTAATCACTAGTCAATTTATAATTTATTAACCTTAGTCTTCATCAATTATGGATCAGAAATGGTTAATATAACATCCTACTTTTTAATTCTTTTATTAAATATTAAACAATAAAAATTTTAGGAAAATTTTGACGGGATTTACTTTAAAATATGGACTTTCCCTTTAAAAAATTTTACCTGTCAGATCCGGAATAAAAGAAAATCCACATTTATCTTACAATTATTGTAAACAAATTATACATTATATTTCAACTTAGTAAAAAAAATATCAAAAGCTATTGGTTGCAATTTCTATGAATTGTATCATAGAATAGAGTTATTCCTCATTAACAAGGAATTACTCGTCCTCAGTAGTTGAAGGATCCCAATCTTCTCCGAACGTGTACCTAAAATGTCAACTTAAGAGGTGAGTTGTTTTATCATAAATTAGGAAAAACACTTAACAATAATAATATAACATATATATACCTATGCAATTAAATAATTCTTTCACTTTGTTCTCATTCACATTTATACTTTATTTTCTTCCATACTTAAGTACTCATATGATTTTAAACATAATTAGCAACTATTGTTGATAATACATGACATAGATAATGCAATGCATCTTCTCCATACATTTACTTTCTTTTTCCTTTTCATAACTTCGTAGTCATTGCTATGCTTCTTTTCTTTTACTTTTACTTCGTAGATATTGCTACGCTTTCTTTTGCTTACACTGTACTTCCCGAGTACGTCCATCATACAGTGTTAGGAACTATATTTCCTTTACTTTTCATTTTCCTCACATCGCCCTCCACATTTTAGGAAAGACCAATTAGGAGTAAATGTTCCTCTATCATCGCATACATCGTATTTCACGAGAATGTCCATCATACAGTGTAGGAACTCTTTGTACTTCACGAAAACGTCCATCGTATACAGGGTAGGAACCATCCTCCGTAGTCACGAAGTACGTAAGTGACCGATAGAATTATTATAGTGTGCACAGGACCAATCACCAATTCAACCAGTACTTCACGATACGTCCATCATACTGGTCTTTGCTGGGGTAGATCAAAGTCCCCTATAATAGTTCCCGTGATTGTTTCATAAGCACAATCAAATCATTATAATACTCTCGTCCATTAGTTCCATGAATCTTTACGATAACGTCCATCAATTCATAGAACCTGACCATCACGTCATCTTTCCGAATCCTTAACGTCCACCTTACTCCTTAAATGCACGTGTTTCTAGTTTATTTTAGGGTGTTCTTGATATTCAAACTTTTTTTTTATGCTTATACCAATTTGGAGGGGTTCTCTAACTTAAGGCCTTTACACATAAGCATAGGTAATTAATATGCAAACATAAATGTCATCAATAATAATGATAATAACATTCATTCATTCAATTAATAAACATTCACTCTTAAAATTTACATTCAAACATCATCATCATCACTAATTAGTATGAACCTAGGTTCAAGAATAACATAATTCATTTAATCAATATATAAATCAAACATACACATCAAACATTCACATAGATATATTTATATCATTATTATTATCATTAAATCCTATTCCTAATTTATAGAAAACAACTCCCTCTTACCTTGGAAATTATAGTCATGGTGACAGGGCCACTTTTATAACCGCGACTTACTCCAGGATCAGGGTCCACAATAACGTGTTGGATCTAAATAGGGACATATGTTAAAACTAATTATAACATTAATATATATATATATATATATATATCAACTAAATTCATTTTTGTTAAAATAATAAATATATATCATTATACAATAAAGATATATCATTTTTCCCCAAAACATCTCTTTATTTGAAAATATAGGATAATAAAAATATTGATGGATTGTAAAATAAATTACATAGATAACTAAAGGAAGTTGAGGATATTATATATCTAAGAAGGATTTGAAATTGGATGATTAAATCTTGAATATTGATGCTCTCTGGGTCGCCCTTCTCATTCTTTCAGTTTCCTTTCTTTCTTTATGTTGCTTCTTTAATTTTTTTTCTTTTCTTTTTTTTTTTTAATACGTGGGTGGCCTACCACCACTCCTTTCTATTTATTTATTTATTTTTTCGGGTGGGTACTGGGCTAACATGGGTGAATTTTAGGAAATAAATTTATATTTTATGTTTTGTTCTTATTTGTGGATCAATGTGTATAAGTATTTTGGATTATAACCAAAAGTTGGATGATACTAATAATAAAATGCATTTAAGTAAAACAATATTGTACTTTTAATTACTCAAACTGATTGAAAAATAATAAAGTTATAGGTCCTTATAGATAGTTATTGCGTAAGAAAAGTATAAAAGTTCAATTGTAAATACATTTTCTCAATTTTGATGTAAAACTTGATAAAATGTAATATTCAGAATCTTGAAATAATAAGTCATTAAATATAACTTATACCGATAATATATTAAATCAGTCCGGGAGTTCAAAATAAAACAGCCTCGGAATTTTTTGAAAATTTACGGGAAGGTTTCAAATATTAAATTGAACGTATGTTTCTAAAGATACAATTTATAAAAATGCCTCTAAGACTTGTCAGTTGAGCTTCCCGTCAAAATATTAATTAACTAAATAAAAGTATTCTTTTAATTTTGTAAAACTTATGATAACAAATTTATACTTATTTCGATTAGAAAACATATTTTAAATATAATGATGAAATCAAAATTTTGTTACAACATTCCAATCCTAAAAACATCATATTAAATCATTTAATTATTTTACTAAAAGTATTAAAATAATTGGATGTTACAGTTAAGGCCCACACTGTATTTCCCATATTGATCAAGATTTCAGACATCCAACCCCATAATAAATCACCAAATAAGTGGGTACAAATATTTCTCCAAATAAATCATATTATTAACTCATTTTAATAAAAATTAATATTACAATTAATTGCAGCTAACTGAAATTATTAAAATAATTCAAATAGGATATCTATACATGAATGAGTGAAATTATAAGACACAACAACGCCCACATGGGAAGAAAACCACCACACATGTCACATGGTATGGGCCGGAGTTGAATTAGCTGAAAAGGAAACTTAAGTCATACGGTGTAGCACCTGACTATATTTAGTAGTAAAAGATCTGAACCTTTAAATTTTAGTTAAATGAATGGATGAGATGAAGAGTAAGTTATACCAATTGCAAATTTTGAATTTTTTTTTTTTTTAAATATCATAGAGTTGTATGTCAAATGAAAATTGCCAAAAACAAGGAAGCAATTCATATGTCATTATCTGGTTTTTTGAGATCACAGAGGAGGTTTATGATGCAAAATTTTGTAGTAGTAAAAAATTACTCCCTCCGTTTTTTAGTATTTGTTTTTTTTAAGAGATTTTTTGTTTCTTTTTATGTGTTGTATTAAGGATTTCAAGAGTGTAATAAATGCTATTTTTCACCTTTGCCCCTTTTTAATATGTCTTGGTTTTTGTAAGTAGTGGAGAAAAATTAATGATTATAAAGAGAGAAAGGGTATAGTGGGAAAAACATAATTAATGTATTGAAAATCTGAGTGATGATTAGATTTCTTAAAGGGTATATTTTGTTTGAAATATGATAGATAAATAGAAACAGAAGGAATACCATCATAGAAGCGTTGATCAATTTCCACGATACTCTCTCCGTTTCATATGTAATGTTGTTTTAGCATTTGTACCATGTTTCATTAGTCTTGTTCTTTTATAAACCCAATACATAATTAATGTTATTTTTCCAAACATATCATTATTTATTACACTCTCTTTTTCACTTTCAATACATTTCTCTCTTTTCAATAATGATTGTATAGGGGCATTATAGTCAAAATAAAACAAATCCTTACATCATTTATTAAAACTCGTACATAATTTTAAAACATACTACTACTACATATGAAACGGATGGAGTAATTAATAAGCTTTACGGTACTTTTGGTGCTCTTCTTTTATGAAAATGATATATAATTTACATATATTTTTTTATGGCTTATTTATGCTTTTGGTCCTTAAAAGTTCAGCGTGTTTTGGTTTTAGTTCCTATAAGTTATTTTGACCGGGACTGGTCCTTAATTTTTCAAATATTTTGGTTTTGATCCACTTCATTATGAAAAAACTGTTATTTGCTGACGTGGTTAGCGGAACACCATATCAGCAGTCACGTAATGTGAGAAGACGCCGAATAAGTGATATGACATGGATGATACAGATCCATGGACACAAAATGGTCTCATACGCAAAATGGTCTCATACGCAGAATTTTGCGTTTATGGACCTGAATCATTCATTTCACAATACTTATTTGGCTCTATCTCACACCACATAGTTGTTGGTGTGAGTTTCCGTTAACCATGTCAACAAATAATTAATTTTTTCTAACAGATGGGACCAAAACCAAAATGTTTGAAAAATTAAGGACCAGTCACGGTCAAAATAACTTTTAGGGACTAAAACCAAAACAAGCTGAACTTTTAGAGACCAAAATCATAAATAAGCTTTTTTTATTGGAAAAATTTTATTTGCATATAAGTGATTGGTTAATAAAAAATGACACGTCTTGCTTGCTTGTAATGTAGGCTGAATGATAAGTTTTTTTTCTTATTTATATTTGATCTTTCAGTATAATTTAGTTTTAGTTTTTAAAAGTTATTATTTTGATCGAGACTATTGGTTTTTAAATTTTCAAATATTTTGGTTTTGATCCCTGCAGTTAAAAAAAAAAATTGTTATCCGCTGATGTGTTAGATAGCAGAACACCACATCAACAACCGCGTAGTGTAAGATGGTGTCAAATAGATGATATGATTTGGGTGATTGAGGCCCATGAACGCAAAATAGTCCCATGGCCATCCGCAAAATTTTGCATTCATGGATCTGAAACATCCATGTCACACTACCTACTTATCGCCATCCCATATCACATGATTGCTGATGTAATGTTTTGTTAACCACATTAGCAAATAACATATCCTTTCTAACGGAAGAAATCAAAACAAAAATATTTGAAAAATTAAGGATTAGTCACGGTTCAAATAACTTTTAGGGACTAAAACCAAAACACCTTAAACTTTTAGGGATCAGAATCAAATCCGAGACTTACAACTCCAAAATCTTAATAGTTGATAAGTTGATTCCTAAGATCATATATCATTGCTGTTGTGCAATAATATTATTCCCTCCATTTTACATTTTTGTGTTATTACCTTTTTCTATATTAAATTTTTTTAATGCTAATTTAATTACTTTCAAGAGTAAGAAAATAAATTGTCCTATTTATATATAGTTATCGAATGATTTGCAAGTAGCAGCAACCCACCCTTGAATTTCTTCTTCATAAAGTATGTAATAGACATAGGAAGATTACGATCATACGTAGTAGCCGAAATTTCTGTTGATAGCATCAAAGTTGACTCAATTTAAAATTCTTTTTGTTTAAAAAAAAACAAAACGAAAGGAAAAGTTAGCAACAGAATGACGAATGAGGAGTTGGATAAACATTATTATGTGTGCCTCTAGCTAGTGGACAATGCAAGCTGGTCCATTTGGGACAAACCAAAACTCACTTCCACTTTCTCTATAAATTGCTCACACACTCTCTTCCTTTCTTCACAATTCACATATCTGCTTCTTTCTTTTATACTTACTATTTTCAATAATAGTAAGCCATCGCCACCCAAGCTTTTTTTTTTATTTCTTCTACTATTATTATTACTTATATTTAAGCTTGGGGCGTTGGCTTTCATATATATTCATTTATATTTTTTTTATAATATCATCATTATGGCAATGCAACATTCATTCTCATTGGCTATGGGTCTTGCCTTATGCATTCTTATACTCTTGAATGCAAATGCTTCATCAGCTGCTCGATTGGGGAAGAGAAACAAATCTGTGCCCATGCCCAAAGAGAATAATGTTACAACATACTTTGTTAAAAATGGACTTGGCAGGACACCTCCTATGGGGTAAGCCTATCTATTTTTCTTTTATTTTCTCTCTTCTCTTTCACTTTCTTATTAATGATCAACTTTTCTGTTTGATCTTTTCTTTGATAAACATATACCTACTTGTTAGGCTTTTGACATGAGAAAATTTGGTCTAATAATTAAGGAACTAATTTATATAAGTGGTTATGAATTGTTTTCACAACCATGTTGTAATGATTAACCACATCGTTATGTTTTAATAAATACGTACCATTTCACCTTCAATTATTATTGATTCTTACCATTATTATCATACATATCCATACCAAACCTTTTTTAATATGTAGCCTATATATATCTACATAAACCTTTCAAGAAAAATATATCTACATAAAGTTATTACAATCGGTTTATTTATTTTTATATTAATATCAAGAAAATTAAATATATAAATGAAGTGATGACACTGTTTATTGTATTGGAATTTTACATGGGACACTTATTTATTTTTTTTTAGATCTAGAGTATTTTTCAGTGGACAGCTGAAAACTACACTTTTGATTGCTATAAAATTTGAACTAAAGTATCCTTAAAACTTGTAATAAAAATAATTAATTTAACCATCATTTGAAATTTTTTAAGGCCAAATTGTTTTTCCTTTCCAGTTACAATGCAAAAGTATTTCCGTGTAAGATTTTAAAGATTAATTTTTTTTTTCCTTTTATTATTATTATTCGTTGAGATGGTTCTAGCTAATAATTTAGTCCTCCCTTAGAATATAGTATGATGTGCCTTGGCCCTTAAGTGAGTGGTCTCATGGTCCATGTTAGGCATTAATTTGTCTTGGAAATGTTTAATTTTTTTTTCATGTGTCTTGTAATTTAAGCTACAATGATGTATATTATTCATCACTACTTGGGGGTCATTTCTTGGCCGAATGATGAAAAAGATAGTTCTACACTTTGTTATAACATTCAAAAAAATTACTCCATTCGTCCCTAAATATAAAGTCTCTTTCGAAATTTCATGTCCATTAAGAAAGTGAAATAATTTAGTTAATTGTATTGGAAATGTGAACTTTTGATATGTAATTTCAAAATTACCCCTATTAATATTATTGGAAATCTAAAAAGTGTTAAATAAATAGGGGTGTTTGTGGAAAAAAAAGTAATTAATGATCATTGAAAATTGGTATAGGGCTTTATAAATATGGACAAAATAAAAGTGTTAAGAGATCTTTATATTTAGGGACAAAGGGAGTAGCCGCAAGCAAGGAGTGCTAGATATTATTTTATGGAAAATGTTAAAGAGTGCTCTTATGACACTTGTTAAGAGATTAAATGTGGTTAAAAGCTATGGGAAAATTCACTTTTTTGGATTCTCGAGAGAGTAAATACCTTGGACTTATGAATTTTTTCCACTTTTAGTATCAGGGCACTTGTTAAGCAAGACCCATTTTATAGTAGTTTGGTGATGGTAGTAAGTAGCTAGCATTGTTTAACCTAAGTCACGTGCAGGAAATAAATAACCCTTGATTATTATTTCCTCATTCCATTACTATTTATTTATGGTGTTAGTTCACCTTCCATATAATATGTAAACACGTAAACATAATCTTATATGCAAAGGGTTCGTTGTTGCATGCTCGGCAGTTGAATATGAGAGAACACATAAGCATGAGCCACAGAGACATTATTGTTCATCAAGTAACAATATCAATTGTTTAATTTAAACTTTGTTAGCTGAAATGCATGAAATTAAGTGTATATACAGTAACCAATTTATTAATGATGATCAGATGGAATAGCTGGAATCACTTTGGTTGTGATTTGAATGAAACTATAATCCAAGAAACAGGTCAGTTTTCTTAAAAAGTGTCTAAAAGACACTCATATCTTTAACAAGACCCTATTTATAATTTCATAATTAGTAAATCCAGATTAATTGTATCTTTTTTTTTCCAGCTGATGCAATGGTGTCAACGGGACTTGCTGCTTTGGGGTACAAATATATTAATTTAGGTAAAAAATATTGTATCTTCTCAAATTAACAAATATGTAGTGAACATTCACAAATCATAATGTGTATTTACAAGAAGACAATTCTAACAATATAATTTTGCATGATTTTTAGATGACTGTTGGGCTGAACTGAATAGAGATTCTAAGGTAACTGATATTCTTTGTAATAAAATTTTCTTTCCATTAGTTTGTATGTTATTTTTCTATAATAATCTTTAACTTCTTTCTCCGGTTGCTTGTTTTAGAATCTATAGATTATAATTATAATATCCATTTTCATTGTTCTTTCCAATATAAACTATGATGTCAGGGAAATATGGTTCCCAAGGCTTCAACATTTCCTTCAGGAATTAAGGCTCTAGCTCATTATGTTCACAAGAGAGGTTTAAAGTTGGGGATCTATTCAGATGCAGGGTATATCAAAACATCAAACTAATTACCCTTTGAATTTTTATTTTGCTTATTCAATCATATCTGACCACTTACAATTTCTCTACATACGTAGAAATCAAACATGCAGTAAACGTATGCCTGGGTCCCTTGGACATGAAGAACAAGATGCAAAAACTTTTGCTTCCTGGGTATATAGGATGCATGCATTTGAATATGATTTTATATTTCTATTTCTATGGTACTCTAACTAACATTTGGTTTGAATGTTATTTTAGGGAGTTGACTATTTGAAGTATGATAACTGTGAGAATCTTGGTATAAGTGTCAAACAAAGGTGCTTATATGGCTATCAGTTGCAACTGAATATCTAAATGTTTATAAAAAAAAAAAAAAACATTCATGAACTCATTCATTTGTAATTAAAACAGGTACCCACCAATGAGTGAAGCTTTATTGAAAAGTGGAAGGGCAATTTTGTTCTCAATGTGTGAATGGTGAGTGGTATTAGAAATTAGTAAAGGAAATAAAAGTAAAATTAGTCTTTCTTTTGTTTAAGGAAAATTCACAATACTAGTCAATGATATGTAACAAAGTATGTTTAACTCTGCAACATTATTCTAATTTATCCCTTATTTCCATTATTAAGTCGTGTGAAACTATATTATTGTTCATTATTAATATTCTCAAAATCAGGGGATGGGAAGATCCAGCAACTTGGGGCCCAACTGTGGGAAATAGTTGGAGAACAACAGGAGATATTGTTGATAACTGGGATAGGTGAGCATTAACTAAGACAATTGTTCAAGAGTAGTATCTTATTTTTTACAAACGTGATAAATAAATAATGAATAAACTTTCATGAGTATGCTTCATGTATTTAAATTTAGTTTATTTGCTTGATTTTTCTTATGAAGAACTGATTTTGTACACTACTACTTCTACAGCATGACTTCTATAGCAGATGAAAATGACAAATGGGCTTCTTATGCTGGACCTGGAGGGTGGAATGGTAATTAACCTCACTACTAGTTACATTGCTTAGAGTTAATTAGTTATGCAATGTGTTAATGAGCTTAAGATTGCAGTAAAGTTGGATGTTTGATCCTAATATATGTTATTCATTTTTGGCATATTAGATCCTGACATGCTTGAAGTTGGAAATGGAGGCATGACGATGGAAGAATATCGTGCTCATTTCAGCATTTGGGCATTAGCTAAGGTGATTTAGATACTTCATTGTAGTTGAGACATTGCCAAATCCAAGAAAATGTAGCTTGATGTTTGACTATTTTCTTTTTTATGTATGAATAGGCTCCTTTATTGGTTGGTTGCGACATTCGAGCAATGGATAACACCACATATGAACTGATAAGCAATCGTGAAGTTATAGCAGTAAACCAAGGCATGAACATAAATAAACATTCCTTGATTTCTTGAAAGACAAGAAATGGTTTCTTCATTAGAGAATGCTTTAAAACTTATAATCTTTTGTTATCTTATTGTAGACAAACTAGGAGTTCAAGGAAAGAAGGTGAAAAATGATACAGGATTGGAGGTAATTTTTTTTCCCCATCTTTTGTGTTTGACTGTGTTCTTCGTTTTCAAACCATCTGCATCTTTTATAAAGTTACTTCATGCTTTCCTAATTCACTAAAAAACTGTGATACTAATACTTAACTATTTTTGAGAACATTTTATCTTTCATCTAATCACATGCAACTTAAGCTAATACAAACAAATGTACCTCAGCTCTATGGTATTTAAAAAAACAATAATGTACCCCTGAAGTCAAAAATTATAAGTGAATGTTTATATCTATATATTATATACCTTCACAAATACATTTGCAAGATGTCCTTGATATTTCTCAAACATAGCTGCCTTATACAAAGATAATGCTGCAGGTGTGGGCAGGTCCTCTTAGTGGTAACAGGACAGCAGTGATTCTATGGAATAGAAGTTCATCAAATGCAACAGTCACTGCATCCTGGTCTGATATAGGCCTGGAACCAGGAACTAAAGTTGATGCAAGAGATTTATGGGAGGTAAGATATATACATTGTTACACTTGTTTTGTTCTTTGTAATGCATATAATTTTAGATGTCTATGATTTTTACTTTGGGCAATGTATTGTGCAGCACTCAACACAATCATCGATTTCTGGAGAGATCTCTGCGAAATTAGATTCACATGCTTGTAAGATGTTTGTCCTGACTCCACAAAGCAGTTGAAGTCCAGTGATATAGAAGAAGTGAAATAAGAGAAGCCACATAGCAACTATTTAATGTTCCTAATATGGAACCATAAATAAGCACCAAAATATTAAGTAGAAGAATAAATGTATAATTACAATTGTCATTGAACATTGATTTGTATTTGCAGTTTGGTTACACTTGGGCCCACTATTTCAATACAATAAGCATTTCAAAAAATATGTATTGCTTCTCAATCACTTAACAAAGCAAAGACTCTTAGTCTTTAAATAAAGGGGTGCAATCAATCAACAGAGAAAAGTACTTGCTTAATTCTTGATGCGACTTACGTAATACACTAAAATAAAGAGTAAGCCATAGGAGCTCGTAACTGCACATATAAGTAGGGGTTCGAATCTGTCTTAGGCCTTGGTTGTTTTATTTTACTTACAAAAATGATGATTAATTTAGTAAATTATAGTCTCAACTCTCAGGTAGATTTGGACCTTTGACTAGATTAATATTAATGTATAACTCAAGCCATTTAAGCAAATCATCTTTTCTGTAATTATAGGAAAATTTTAAGTCATAAATACTCAAAATTAAACTCCCCACAATTTTTGTTTCCTTGGGACGCCATTCGCTGCTGCACCCCCTATACTTAAGCCTTACTTGCTTCAATGTCTTTGTTTTCTTGGACTCATAAGCCGTAGGAGAAAGTACGAGTATTCACATACCTATTTCATATATAAAATTGACAAAATTATTTTTCATCTCCATTTTAATGAGAAATATTTTTGCCACCCCACGATTGTAACCCTGTTCACAATCTTTTGGTCGTAAGTTGGGTCACAGCCTTTTAAAAAAAAAAATATTTTGCACAGTCATGACCGTATTCACAACCATACAAAAATTGGTTGAGTATGATCACGACCCGTTGATAGGGTGACAAAAATATTCCTCATTTTAATTTAATAGGTATATTATCCGATCCAATTCTATTTTTTACACGAAATTTCACACTACTTTATTCCTCAAATACAAGACTCGGCCCAATCTGCTTGATAGTTCAAATTCGACGCAGTTGGTCAATTAACACAGGCCTTGATAAAAACTGAAGTATAGAAAATAATTAAAATGAAATATTGGCCTAATATGAAACTTGAAAAAATGCAACCAAAAAAAAAAAAAAACTTGAAAATGATCATGGTCTATATAGAACTCAACATGAGTTTTCTGTTGTACCCTGTGGCCGTGGCAAATTTACAACAGAATTACATGAACCTATTCTTTAACTCCTGGCATGCATTGACAATCTTTTCTGTGCCAGGATCGTTAATGTATATATAAGTTCAACTAGGTCTTCTAAGCAGCTACAAAATGTACACCTCACAAATGAAACAATATCTGATACAACAAATCATTCTGTTGTATGGAAAGTAGTTGTCTCTCACATGACCAACAGATCATGAACATGAAAAACATATTACAATATGTATTCTACCAATTACTTGGAGTATATTTTCTCATGGTCCTCTCATCTTCTCAACAATGTGCCGGCTCTTTTCTTCAATGTGACGCCTTTTCTCTTCCAATTTCTCACCCACCTTCTTCCGCAAATCAAGCATCCTTTCCCTTCTCCCCATTTTCTTTTGGGTTCCTCCCTCTTCCTGTTCACTAGAACGATTTTGTTTCTGGAACTCTGAATTATCCTCCATCTTATTCAGTTCACTAGTTTCGTGTCCTTTGTCATTCTGTAATGAAGGGATCCTACATTCTATCAAATCTCTAGTTTCTTCCTGTCTATTGTTGTCTAACAAAGGCATTGCCAGTTCTTCCAAACTACTGCTGCTCTCTAGAGTTTGTGAACCAGAGGAACTGGATGATTTTCTAGCCGGTTCTTGACTAGACTCGGCACTCTTTGGTTTTTGCTTTTCAGGCTTAGGACCATTGCTTGAAGAGCTTGCACTAGCTTCCACTTGATTACTAGTATTAATTGAAGTGGAAGTCTCATTCCTAGATTCTTGGTTAGTCCATATGAATGGAGCAACATTCCAAGGAACCCAATCATCCTTTTCTGCCAACATCCATGGGAGACAAATGCTTTCACAATTTGGGAGAACTAAAGTCTCCCGAATTGCTGCCTACAGAAGCAGGTAAAAGCTGGTGTTATCCTTTCTGAAGAGATATAGCTTTAAACACAATTTTTCAGCTTATTATAAGGGAACAAAAGACTGAGGATTTCGACAATTTAAAAGTATATGAAATTCTGAATCTGATGTGGGTAACGATCCTCTCCATTTCCTTATGAATTAGACATCTCCATTTCAATAATTAAGGTACAGCGTTGGTAAGAGTTTTACTTGATTGGTAAACAGTAAACAGAACATACCAACTCCTAAATGTTAAATATCGAAATTGAAATGTATATTTCCTTAAGGAAATGAAGAGGATCTAATCCATTTGGTGACTGGTGTATGCAACACACACATTTAAACAAATAAAATCTCGACTTAAATGGCCTTTATAAAATTTGGTTTTTGATAGCACACAATGGCATTATTTAGTACCTGTACCAAACATCATGTAGTGTGTAAAGGCTTTTGTTTTGGTTGGATGTATGAATGTATGATGGCATACCATCTTCGACCTTAAATAGAAATAAATGGGATAGTTTATGTCTGGAAAGAGAGCTATCATACCTTTAGCCTATTGACCAGTAATATAGCAAAGTGCCCACTACTTATTTTATGTTCTCCAATAGATGACTCCAAGTTGAAATCTATGTCTGGCATTGATGTGAAACCATACCACAATTGATCAGAGGGAGGTGGTTTAATATGCAAACGCAGTGTCCCTCTGAGGGAGGCCACTCTTATTGCCAAAGAGAGAGGAACCTTTTGATAAGAAATAATCAGTTAGTCAGGGAATAACACAGCTTTCATAGTCTATAAACTGATGACTAGATAGAGTAAGAAAACTTCTGCACATTCTCAAATATTTTAATGTGCCTCTGTGCATCAACAAAAAATGAAATTGTGGAAGGACAATATTTGAAATGTTCTGCACCTTTTTAATGGCTTTGTATTATTATCAAAAATCCAGAACGAGGTTATGTATGTACAGACTACAGACAAGAATAGAAATCAAAATAACATACAGAATCAGGGTCAAAACATTAATCAGTGCACATTAATTAACTTATGCATCAAGAAAATCAGAGGGAGATATGCACCAAAACTTATTAAAAGCAGGAGCCGCATATTACTCAACAAACCAAACTCCTTCGACAAACTGTTTGCTCTCAGCATGAAGATGCCAGTTTGATTCCCTGAATCATAAGAATACTGTATCGGTTTCCTTGTTTGAGGACTGAGGTTTTGGTAGAACGGACTAGGATAAGTTAAGTAGAAAACTAGAAATGTGCAATGGTTTCAGTTCTAAGTTCTAACAAAGCCTTTGAAATTCCAGAACCCTCAAGAGCCGTTATTTAATCACATGCTTACTTTAGGACATAAATGTTCATTAATACATCAGCTTCTCATTGCTTATGTTCATGTCTATGCATTTCAAACACAGAAAAAACCCTACCATAAGAATAGATTTGATCAGAAATTCCTTTCAGTAAAAAATTCCAGCAGTATGTTATTGTGAACAAACCATTTCAAAATATGAGTAGCTTAAACCGGTTTCATTGAAGGTGTACAATACCTCGCAAACACCCCCTGTAGTATCATACCACATTATACAAGACTGCCCTTGAAGTTGGTTTTTTAGGGAATATATGTGTATGAAAAAAATTGCAGGGGTACAAGTCTGGGAAATATTTCCAACGAGGAAGTATATGTTCAATAAAAAAGTTTCAATAGGCAAAAGTCAGTATAATTTCTAACGCGTGAAGGGTCTCTACAAAGGATTGGCAAACCTCAAGGGGAGGTTAGTGTAATTTACTGAGACCAGAAGTTATAGCCACAGGATAGATTAAAACCATTTAACAAGATTTTCCACCAAGATGAGCCAAAAACCAGAATTCGGATCAGTAATTTTTAACTGATGTGTGCAAGTCATATGTGGTACTATTTAACCTTGTAGAGACTAGAGAGGCAAAAATGAAGAGAGAGATAGAGAGAACTAATAAAACCACGCAAAACATTACTAATAGTAATCTGCAAAAATCTAATACTGAAAAATGAGCTATAAAAGTGTAGTGGGAAGAAGCAACCAATGGAACACAGGTGGGAGAATAATAAAGAGCGGATACCTGTGAAACCTGTTTGGCAACAGAATTGAATATAGATTTCAATCTTGATCCAGGAGTTGAGGAAGACATACTGCTCTTAGACACATCTGCTTAGGGCAAAAAACACATTGATATTATCGATCTAAATACTTCATACAACATTCCAATTATGAAAACTATTTACACTCCCTCTTTCAAGTTTTGGAAATTTACTATTCATGGAGAAAACAGAACTAAAAACAGCATAAGATATCCCCTAGGAAAACAAGGGGAAATACAGCTACAATGAAATCAGCAAACCACACGATTTCCTTGTCACTGTTAAAATTTGAAAACCCTACAAAATCATATGAAAGCACCAGTTGTGGATAATCTTATTGGATTTGGAAGACCCTGCCCCATCTTCTCCAACTACCTGTAAACTTGGTTTATAAATTGTGGAAATTACAGCAAGACTTGGATGTGCTGACAATCTTAGAAAGTGGTGTTAGCCTGTTAGGAGGCAAACACATTAGATATCCCTGAGGCAGCCAAGTTCAAGTGAATTTTCAGGACACGCGAAAGGGCACAAATAATTGGGTATTGTAGGACTTGGAGAAAATTCTTAAATAATTGGATTTGACAGCACTCAGAGAGAAAGTAAATAAATAATTGGATTTGATAGGACACATTACTGACCAGTGTTCCGATCATCATCTTCTTTTTGCTCTTGAAAATCATTTGTTCTTTCTGCGGGATTCAATTGCTTTCCAAAATATTCAAAACCTTCAAGAAGTTCCGATGGGACAGATCCAATATTGCTTGGCTCTGGATTTGAGTCTTCTGTCCCTCTAAGGAGCTCCAATTCACGAACTTCAAGTCTTGTTTCAATCTCTAATACTACACCTCCAGAATATTCAATGTCAACTTCCAATGCCCATACCTCACTCATTTCCATAGGAAGAACCCTCATTCCAGCGATACAAGGAGGAACATTCCCAGTATTGAGGTCAGTACAGATGACTTCACCAATATAACTGGGAGTCCTCATATTGGACAATGTTCTCTGTAAAAGAAATAGATTCCCCATCATTATCTCATAGAAATCATATCGAAATGAAGTTTGTTTTGAGGAGTTCTCAGTAAACAAACAGCAGAGATCAATATTTATATCATAACAACCATAATGGAATGAAGTCTTCTGCACAAAAAAGGGTACGGGAAAATAAAATGCATAATTTACTATATAAAATAATCTACCCTCTAACATTTGCTGAAATCAAGTAGTTCTTACCTCCATTCGCCAAATTGAAAGAAAAAAAAAAACCCTCTGAATATGGCATAGCCCTTTTGATAAGGTATATATGGTGAGATATTAAATATGCCATATTAGTTAAAGTAGCAAAATTCCTCTATGGAGACATTTAGAAAAGGAGTTCATCTTGTACCTATAAAATTTATTCTTTTCTTGAAACAACTAGCAACAGAAATGGTTACTAAAAATATTTAATATCTCGCTTCATGTTTCCGGTATTAATAACAAATATTATCAATATATACAACTACTATATATAAATTGCTATAAACTGATACCGAAGCAAAATAATATCCATCATCACAAAATAAACATAATTAAACAGACTGACACTCATACATATAAACATCAAATTGGAAAAACTTAAACCTGAATCCTTGCTAGTATGGATTTCTTCAACTGCTCATTGCCTTTGGCATCAAAAAAGAGTCTGGAAATCAACAAATTCCAACATAATGCTCCCTCATCAATACCGAACTTCTCGTCAGCATCAGCACCAGAGATGGTAGAATGATGACTCTGGCTTCCTGAATGAGATGACTTTGAAGATAATGACGGAGCATCCTCTACTAAGGAACTCTTAGGCTGCTTTGCTGTTGAAGCATTTTTCAAGTAGCCAGTGGCCAAAACTGCATCTTTGCAAGCACGAAGTTTCTCTGTGTTCTTTTTTTCTTCATTGCCTGACAATGAGGACCAAGTTGATATATTTTCCAAACCGACACGAGAAGTTCTTTTTGCAAACTTTTTCAAAAATTGACGAACCTTTGAGGAAGTACCATCAGGCTTACTAGTTCTTTCTGTTGCCTCAAAACTTGATCCTATTCCAACTGATGGTTTTATAATAGAATGATATACAGAATTTAAGGATGTCAGGTAACTTTGAAACTCTTCATGCAACTCAGTGAACCATTTGATTTTTTCCGGTTGATCACACGAAGCCAGATGCAGGGCCTTACACCATGCTTCTTTCTCCCATGAAGTTTCAAGATATATGTAAAGAGTTGTGCTTCCTTTGTATATTTTAGAGGTCTTACTTTCTACTTTGACGGGGAACTTTTTTGCCCTGTATGAATATGATTTATCATCAATCAAGTAAGAATTTGAAGCACCTAATATCCTCAATAAACGACTGGTAGTTAAAATAAAAGCCAATCTATACCCACAGGCCAAAACCCAAGCTTTAAGAAGTATGCAAGGCACAAAGAAAAAGATATTTTCATGTGTTAAATTAAGTATCAGGAAAATTTTCAAAATGAGAAACCCATTGTCCAAGCTGTGAATCAATTGTTGAACCAAAATAATATGCACTACAACGTGTTTCCCTTTGAAATGAACAAAATTTAAAATTTATATAAGAGGAACTATGACTAGCATAATCAATTTAGGATAAGGTTTTCTGCAAATTGTAATACTGGTCAAGGATGAAATCAGCGATTCCACATGCATTGTACCTTGGTATTCAAAGACATCATAATAAGCTAGACATGAGATGTAATTAAGAATAAGATATTCACTACGGTAGTTTCTTCCAACCTGTTAGAGAACCATCACTTATGCATTGCATTCATACAATAAACTGCCATTTGTATTTGCCTGTGCAGTTAAGAGAAAAAGCGGTGGAGATAGGAGTGCAAAGCGAAAAAGGACGTGGCTAGAGAAAAGTAAGGGTAAACGTAAAATCGGATGCTCTCTGCCTATTTATTGAGAACTTGTGAATCCTTGATAGCTAATAAGCATTAAAACTTACAAGTCAAATGATATAAAAGTGATTTCCAGATCACATTACCATTTTCTTGAAGAAAGACTTGATGCTGACACAGCTTGAGCTGTGCAGCCCTTGAGCTCAATAGTTACATGCGAACCATCAGGTTCTCTCAGAATAAGTGATTGACCCTTGATTTGTCCATACATTTTAACAGGGGAAACCTCCAAGAGCGCCTTCTTTCTTGTTTGCTCTCTCGATGGTTTGTCCAGCAAGAATTTTGAAACTTTCTCTGATTCTAGAACCCAGACCACACCCTGAAAGTCATAGCTAACAAGAGTAAAAAAAAATAACTCAGAACTAATCAAATAGGTAATTGTTTCGTGGAACCAATCCCTAGTAACCCCTCTCCAGCCCAAGTTCAGCTTTCAAATCTGCAACTTCAAGAAAATTAAAACCTAACAAAAGAACCACACCAATTACCTTTGTTCTTCCTACACTACATAAGGAATTTCTTTTCTAAAGTTTTCAACTAATTTTTTACCAGCAAAATCATCGTAATTAACGGTGTAATAACCGGTAAAAGAGGCATTAAATTCACACAAACACAAATTGCTCAGTAGTCACTAGTAAGTAAGATAGTAGAGAAACACAAACATATCCCTAGTTTTTTTTTGGGTGAACCCATGGTATCCACCCGCATAACTGGGTGACTAATCCGTTCGCACATCGGTTAGGCCCCCTTTCAGGAGTGGCGCTTCCAGCAAGAAACTCTCCATTTGCATGAACCATGATTGAGCTTAAATAACACAGACCCCGTTCAACTGCCCCAACCTCCACTGGTAAACATATCCCTAGTTAGCTCCATTCTTCTTCACTTACAATGCATTTCGATTTCCCCAAGATCCTAAAACCATTAACACAAGGAACTAAGACCATGTTTGGAAGCACGTTGGAAGCTGTCCAACGTGAGCTTGGAACAGTGCCCAACGTGATTCTTCTAACGCAGGTAAGAGTAGCTTCTGCATTGAAAAATCAATTCTGATCTAAATTGAATTTGTTCCAAACATGCTCTAAAAAGCATTCTACTTAATTGAACTCGAATTTGAATTTGGTCAAATTCGAAGATATCTTCGAATTTTTTCGGCCGCGTTTCAATTCGTCAAACGCGGCCCAATGCACGAGACTCCCACACACAATAGCGTGATAAAGAAAGCAAAAAAAAATTTAATATATATATATATATATGAAGTAAAGTAAAGTGAGAAAGAAAGACCTGCTTCTTGAAAGCAAAGTTGAGGGATTGATTTGGATCAAGCTCAGCTGTTGCAGCACTTAGCTGCGATATTTTGGAATGGTCGAGATTGACCTTGCGACGTAACCGCTTTAGAATCCATAACACTCCGGCTGCTTGAGCAGCAACAACTGCAACAACACCCAGACCGAACCCAAGTAAGAGCAAACTAATAACACCTAACGCCATTTCAATTTTCAAACACACCAGTTCTCTCTCTACTCGGATGAAAGGGAGAAAAAAGAGTGATACTGTGCGAAGAAGCAATCAGTTAGTTTCGTCCATTCTAATCTTAATTTGAAAGAAAAGAGATAGAAAAAGAGAGAGCAGAGAGGAAGTAAGCGCGTTTGATGTGAATGTGAATGTGAATGTGAATGGAGGATTATTATTTATTTATTTATTTTTATTTTTATTTTTATATATATGAAATAAAATAAATTAAAATGAATAACGGTTGGAGAATGGAATCAAGCAATATTCATTTGTTAGTATTATTCTAATCAACTTCTTAATTGACCCATACTAGTACTTCACTAGACTAGATCGTAAAACTACTTATCTATGTCCTCGTGTTTTAATTACAAAATTATCTATGATAGAGTAATTGTTAAGAGAACACATGAAAATAAAAAAGAAAATTATTAAACAATTAAGGCTTAAAATCGATAGGAGTAATTTTTCATGAAAAAGAAAGAAAGATCATTAAAAGAAAATCGATTAAAGTAAAAAAAAATAAATCAAGATCTATTAAAAAATAATTTAAGACTAAAACTGAATTTTGAGTCAAGTAATAAAGCAAACTTACATATTGTTATTTCTGATTTTTAATAATACATTTTTTAAAAAATATTCATATAATTATTATTAAAACGATAAAAAATATTAAATAAATAAGAGTATTTGTAAAAAAAAATTATTTAAAATTAAAATAACATCTTATAAATTAAAATATATATTGTTTCGAGGGATGGAGGGAGTATTTAAGTTTGATGGTGTGGACATTGTTCTCCCGTTGCAAAGCTTATGAACGTGTTAAATAATGAATGGGTCACCTACCCAATGTCCACTCAATCAACCAATACAACAACTGAACAAAGTTTTGTACTCTAAGACCATGTTTGTTTGCTAGCTCATTTTTGCTTTGAAAGGTAACTTTGAGACAACTTCACCAGTAGAATATTAAGTGAAGCCGGAACCTTTCAGTCCATGAAAGAGTAAAAAAAGTATATGTAACAGAGACCATGAAAGACAAGTATATGTAACAGAGATTTAAAAAAAGTTAAATTATGGAATCTTGATTCTCTATAGATCATTAGAAAAATGAGTAATAGTCCCCAAACCCCTCATTTTACTCCCAAATCCCGTTTTAATCGCGAAAAGTCAAAAATGTCCTTCCCTCATCTTCCACCTTTACACTTCAAACCCCAAACCCCATTGAACTCCAACAGCAGCCACCTCCTCCTTGAAAACAACAACAGCCACCTTACTACAACAGCAGCGGCGCCCCACCATGCTACCCACCAGTCGTCGATGTGTCTCGATTTCGTCTTATCCACTGTTCTCTTCTATGGGTCGTGGCGCTGCTGCTATTGACGAAGAATAAAAATGCATGTGTTTTCCGACCCTATGATGTCAGAATTTTTCTTCTCAAATATAATATGGATAATCTTCAATTCCGAGAATCCCGTGTCGGAATTTGTTCAAAATTCCGACACTGGTTCGTCGGAATTTATCAGCAACCAGAAAAAAAAAACACCGTCTCACCATGAAGAAGGGCCTACTGTGTAAAACCCAAATGCATCACTTTTGGTTGGCGCTGATCTTCGCCGTGACCGAACGTTGCTGCGATTCAAGAGAAGGCAGATCTGAGTTCGAATCAGTCCTTCCATGTGGGTGGCTTGGTCCAAAATAAGCAGTGTTGCTGTTGGAATCGTGGCGGGGAGAGAAACTGAAAGGGACGAAAACGCTCTGGATCGACGAACTGAAGAAGAGAAGAAGACGGATGGGGCAGCGGTTGGGGGTTGGGAGGGAGAATAGCTAGGGTTTGTGAAAGAGAAAGGGTATGTTTGGGATTAACAAAAAATTGGGGGTTGGGGACTAAAGCATAGGGTTTGAGAACTAAAACTCTTGAAAAATTACAATGTAATTTCTTGGTTTTGCTACCTCTAATGGTCCTTTCAGGCTAGCCCAAAGTAGTGCAGTGCAATAAGGGTAATCGTTTTGGACCCAAAATTATTGGGGTCCAAACTTTTTTTGGTGCACAATTTTTAGGAAAAAAAAAAAAGAACTAATAACACTTTTTGGGTATTGTTATATACTCCCTCTTGCTTGAAATATAAGCAAAAAAAAAACACATTTCATTTTATTTAAAATATAAGCAAAAGTAACTAATATTTTCTTAAAATATACCTAAAAAATTGTTATCTCATTTAATTTTTGTTTCATTCTTAATACTACTTTCTTAAAATAACTCTATTTTTTATAAATTTGAGAAAATTAAATACAATCAACTAACATTCTTAATAAGCGTAAAAGTAGTTAAATTTGTTTATATTGTAAATTGGAGGGTGTACTAATTAGTAAAAATAAAATGGAATAGTGAACAATATGGTTTAGCTTAATGCAACCATAGCAGCAGAATTTTGAGATAGTCTGGTGGAAAGTCTTAACATCATATATTTTTACTAGACTCTCTCAAGACTATGTTATTCTTCGAAATTTGGTGGAGAATCTTAAAATGAGTTTGTAAAATAAGATATTTAACTTAAGATTTTGTGGGACTCTATTTTTTTTGTTCTTCTTTTTTTTTTTTACACCAACCGGTACCCGGATCTGGTTTTCTCAAAATCCGACTCATCCGGTCTGACCCAACTGAGCTCGCACTAATAAGCGATAGGGGTCTCCCAGCGGGGGTTGCTCCATACCCAAGGCTCGAACTCGAGACCAGTTGGTTAAGGGACCAAGTGAGCTACCACTTGACCAACCCCACGTTGGTGCATTTTACTTTACATCATCTTAATAATAAATAAATATTAATATTTTTTAAATAGTAAATAATAATATTCTTAAATATATATTTTTTCGCATTTTATTCTCAAATATATTGTGTTATTACGAAAAAAATAAATAGATATGAGCATATGCAAGAGTGTCAGACCATATTTCAATAGGAGTCTTTAATTCAATTACAATAGAGAAACACGAGTTCACCAAATAACAAGTCATATTAACAGTTTCAGCCCAAAATTTCTTTCCCAAGCCGACATCAGAAAGCATGCATTGAGCTCTATTTAAAATAGTTATGTTCATATGTTCTGCAACTTCATTTTGTTGTAGAGTCTTCCGCACAGTGTGATGTCTTACTATGTCTACGTTCTCACAAAACTCATCGAGCTCTCCTTCACAAAACTCCAAATTGTTGTTAGTTTTAAAATGTTTGATTTTCTAACCCGTGTCATTCTCATTCAACACTTTCCTTGAAAAATCATCGATGAAAGTTAATGGGTATCTAGTACCACCATTTGATAAGATAGAGGCAAGACCCCACAAATCAGAGTTAATATAATCAACTGTGTGCCCTTATTCCTATGAATGACAGTGTTGAACTTGACTTTGGTCTGCTTCCAGTAGACACAATGTTCACAAAAGTCAAGCTTCCCAATCTTAAAATTACCTAGCAAACCCTGTTTGCTTGAAGTAGACATTCCGGCTTCATTCGCATGCCCTAGACGCATATGCCATAACTGAGTAGTATCATAATCTAAATCAATAGAAAATGATACAATCGCAACTCCAACCATCATATTTTCATGCATATGTATAAACCATTGACCAATTTTCCTTTAATCATTATAAGAACAACTCTAGAAACTCATAAAACACCACCTTCAGCAAAATAATTATACCTTTGAGAATTAAGAGCACCCAAATAAATGAGATTTTTCTTCAAGTTTGGTATGTGTCGAACATTTGTCAAAGTTTTCACTATATACCATTTGCATCTTGATCCGAACTGTTCCAATTCTAACGACCTTGCAAGACATATTATTTTGGCTAAAATGCACTTTTGGTCCCTTAAGTTTTTCGTTTGTGCAAAAATTAGTCCCTTCTTTTTTTTGAGCTAAAATAATTCCTTATGTTTTTTTTTTTTTGTAGATTTAGTCTCTCCCTCATCTTTTGATTAATAAAAAAACTAGCAGCGTTAACCCATGTGGTAACATCCACCAACCATGCATGTACTGACATGTGACATTGTAATTATCTAATTATTAATTAAATATTAAATTAATCAAAATTAAATAAAAGTTAGGAAAAATAAATAATTTAAAAATTCAAAATACCAAAATTAAAATTCGAATATTAAATTAATAAAATTAAATTAAAATTACATAAAAAATAAATTAGCAAATAATAAATAAAAAAATCTGGAAACAAAAATATATTAACTAAAAATAAATAAAATTTAAAAAATTGAAATTAAAATTCTAAAAAATATCGAAATATGCTTCGTCGACCTTACAAAAACTGTGTCACCAAAATTTTTTATTTATTATTAGTTAATTTATTTTTTTCAGGAATTTTAATTTTATTTTTATTAATTTAGCATTTTGAATTTTTTAATGTATTTATTTTCAGAGTTTTTATTTAATTTTGATTAATTCAATATTTAATTAACAATTAAGTAATTAAAATGCCACGTGTCAACACATGGTTGGTGAATGCTATCACATAGGATAACGCCATTAGTTTTTTAATGGAAAGATGAGGGAGGGACTAAATTTGCACAACAAAATAACATAAGGGACTATTTTAGCTCAAAAAAAAAGTAAAGGAACTAATTTTGCACAAACAAAAAACTCAAGGGATCAAAAGTACATATTAGCCTATTATTTTCAATAAGAACAATATCATCATCAACTAACTAGTAAGTTGTAAACCAATCCTGATTTGGACTCGTAAATATTTTAAGGCTTTCACGGTCATATATGAGTGTTTCTCAAAAAAAGTTTGTATAAGGGAGGTAAGGAACAAAGCAACAACATTGGTTGTTGTTCACTTGAAAATGGCTCATCCATATTTTTCAACAACATAGCTAATGAAGTTAACATAGAAATGTGTGATATAATGATTGTACCTTCATCTATTCGAAGTGTCTACAAACGTTGCAACACACCAAAAAGTTTAGCCACTGTCTTCTTCATATATAAAAACTCCAACTTGGTCTACAAAGCCTATGTTGTTTCTCCGATGAAACTTCCTCCAAAACATCATGTGTAATGGATAATTGAATAGTAGACTTCACTAATATTTTATTGTGTTAGGCTTCTTTCCTTTCCCAAAAAATGCTACCTTTAAATATTGTTGGGTCAAAACAATTATCAAACTGTTGGCAAAATTCTATTTGATAGGTAACATTAGTATTATTTTGGCAAAATTTTATTGAAATTTGAAATATATAAATTGATAATTTTTTGTTTAAAATTTTGCCTTAAAGATTTATATTGTTTTTGGGCCCATTTTTTTCTCTAGGACCTAAAAATGTCTAGCCCGATATACTTATTGGTATTGAAACTAGTTTGATATAGTCAACCAATATATAGCTAAATTTATTACTTTTGATGTCAAGGGTTCGACTCTTGTCGTGTATATGAAAAAGTTTTGGTTGAGAAAGATTATACATACTTCGGTGATCTCTTTTCCTCGAAAGAGATTAGACTCTTTGGTCGGAGACAATCTTGTTTTTTTTTTTTTTTTAATACAGAAGTAACTTTAAACCAAAAAAATAGTCTATAAAAAAAAAAGATGAATTGACTAGTTTCATAGGACTAAAGAGTTGATTTGGAAGAACTCAACCAAGTGACAATAACTTCATGGATGCATGGCATGTTCTTCGCCTTAGTACTATACATAGATCATAGATGGCTTCTTTTCATGATTTGATAGAAATTTTCTCATTGAGCCGAGCAAAGTTCAACTAAGGTTGGTACTATTCTATCCGCTCTTCTTATTAATATGCAGGTAACGGGTAACCTACATTGCATGGATTCATGTGTGAAATCGGTATTTGATAAGGGAACCACATATGATATTTTTTCAAGGATTTAAAGTACTAATATGTAGAAGAGAGGTATAGACCATAGAGGATTATCAACCAGAGTTGGCTCACAATTCACAAAGAACAACTTAGATCTTAGGAATGAGATTCAGGTGTAAGTAAGCCTGGGTTTGATTTCTAAAAAAAACAAACCGGCTGAAAAAGTCATCCTCACAACATTAAAGCTGATTAGTTCCAGGGACCCAATTAATAATGATGGACTCAATATCATAAACTTGCAAAAAGCATAGATATAAAAAGCCAACTATTGAGGGTTAGTGTCAACAACGGCAAAGGAAAGGACAGGTGTTTAGTGCTAGAGGTTGAGACCCAAAATCAAATGTGATTTAAGATTTGGACACTGACTCAGTTGATTTAATATCATGGTGTGGTTAGGGAAAAAATGGAAAACCTCAAGTTTTGAACAATGCGAAATTTGTGGGTAAATGATAACCATCTAAATATGCTATTATGCTTGATAATTGATATGGGTAAGTCACCATTTTGTTGAAGTACACTCGCATCAGTATGGGTATATCGCAGGCCAATCTGTAATGATTACCCGTAAGTAGTTAACCAAGGCCCCTGTAGCTAGCTCCTTTTCACTCTACCGGCTTCCAATTGTTGTGATAAGCTTCTAAGTTGGCTGAGTAACTTAACTTAAGGTCTCCTACGCCAAGGGTAATGATTTGAAAAGCTTAAGACACTCCTTTTCCTTTTCACTAACTAATGTGATAATGTAAAGACTTTTTTTTTTAACTCCATCCTTTACTCATTGGCCCCCGACGCCTGAAACAAATCGGATAAACTACTGATTTGCATAAGGCGGAAGATTATCGACTACTTAATCAAGCATAAGATAACAACTCTAAGAGATAATAGGTTAGGTTATAAAACTCTGATGACTAGTCACATTTTGTAGGTGACATCGGAATTTGCTGATATTATGATTAAGGAAATAGACTAGAATCTCGAAACCAAGCTCAAGTCGGCATGTTCGGGTATTGCCAAAATCTTTGGCAGAAGGAGAAGTGGATTCCCTTCCTTAGAACCTTAAGGTTTCTCCAATGACTTGAAGAATGCTCTACATGGTGTGAGGTATAAATATGAGGGAAAGAAGTATGTCAAAGAAGCAATGGGACAAAGGGTTGATAGAATGCTTAAGGTCTCATTCTAGTCATTCTAGACAAGACATTCGATGATCTCTTAACTATCAAGGCACACAAACGCCCCGTCGTGTACCTAATACATTCTCCAAATCGAAAGAGGAACCGTGAGAGGGGATTTCAACTCTAAAAAGTGCTTATAAGGTTATACATAACCTATTTTCATTAGACGCTCTCATGAACCCAAATAAACTATCTACAATCTACAACCAAGGAAAAAGACATCAAATTTGCTTGCTTCATAGCAAACACGGTACAGAAAATACAAACAAAACAAAATACTACACATTCATCTCTAAAGAAGTCAGAACATTCGGGTAATACTCTACTTCTCAGGCCTTTGCTCTCAGCAACAAAAGCCAGGAAGAAAATAAAAAGCTACACATGAAACAGTTGTAAGTTTGGTTACCTCATCAAGCTGCTACCCTCTTTCTAGGAAATCACCATAACCGAGAAAGTTCAAAGAAAAAAAACTTGCTTCACAAGACCCCCCATAAAAATTTAAAAAAAAAAAAAACAAACAAACTTCAAGTTGCATAGGATATACACCCCTTTGGCATATAACCCCTCAGTTTCTGAATGTTTTCAGAATTGTAGGTAGGGGAACTTCTGATGCAAGATATATTAGGCTACCATACATACCAATAAAAGGAGAGTCGGTTAATGGCAGACAGAAACCAATTTACAAGGTAGAGTTATTTGACATCTCTGAAAAACTTGAAGTCATGGTGCTCAGCGTCGATCTGCTTCAACCATGAGTCTGCAGCACCAAACAGATCAGATAGCTTTCCATTGTCATCATCATCGCTATCATCATTATCATTGGAGAGGTTAATCCAAACATCTCCCTGAAATCTGTAAGTAGCTAGCCCAAATGGAGATAGAGAAATGCAGGCACTTTTCTTTCTCTCAAGTTTCTCCCCAACAATGCTCCCCCACCCAGTTGGACAAAATATATCTTTCCTCAGGTCAACTTCAAAATATTTGTTAGCACAATCTGCAGAAACAATGAAGAAATGAAGTTATAAAGTAGAAATTACGGACCTGATACAACAAAAAAAAAACGGCGGAACTAGATTAGGACAAGCTTCTCAAAACACAGAATCAAAATGTTCTCTGAGAAATGTGTAAATTGTACTTTTCACAACAACAAAAGATTGTACTTTCTCTAATCATGACTCTTATTATACATTTGAAAAAATATATACATATCATGGAATAGAAATGTGTAAATTGCACAGGAAAAAAAATACAGCAAGATATTATAGGGAGTAGAACCTTCATGCAGGAAAAGTAACAATACTCGAGGCTTGGAAAACATGAGTTTATGAATAAACCAATCAAACCTAATCATAGTTATGTATTTCTTATCTATGCAAACTATTGAAGGAGGAAAATCTGAGCAACACATCCTAAACATTGCTCAAAGATTAATATCAACAATAATTCATACAATAGTTTGGATTAATGTATTGAATGTCCAGCATATAACACTCCAATCAATTATTCAAAATGAGACTGTAGTTCCTTCATAAGCACAAAGAACACATGATATTTAACACAATAAACAGGGGTGTGAGATATGCCTATGCACATTTTGACTAGTGAAAAACACTAACAAGCCTCAAATAGATGTAACACAATTGTGCACGCAGAAAGAACCCATGCACATTGTATTTATCATGAAAAACAAGATGGAAAGAAAGCAGGAAAACAAAGCAAAATCAATTCAGTACACATGAATACCACAGTACATTCTACCATTTCCTCAAAAAGAAATAGCATGAACTACAGATGATTTGATAAAAATAACTACATCCGATTACCTTCGTATGAAGATGACAATGAATGGTAAGTGAGGAAGCATGTGTCATTGGGATAACTTGGTATGGCATAAATCGGGTACCTATTCAATGATGACAAGTCAGTATAAGATCTTTGAATCATGAAAACTGTTAGATATAAAACTATTCATAAGACTCCGCTAAATAAATCTAAAAATGGTTTAAGCCTGAAGAGCTATGGCGTGAAACGGTGAAGGATTATAAACTTTACATGATAGAGAAACAGATTATAAACTTTAAAAGTATTCTTGTATAAGTATCACAGAACCACAAGTATCCCTCTGCCAACTTCAATTCTGTATGGTTAAGAAACATTGTTATAGATTTCACCAAGTCTAAGAAATCACAATCAGAGAATGGTTCTTTCAAAGCTAATTGAAAATGTTAAGATTTCCTTCAGAGCTTTATCCATGAATTACAGGTTAATACATAGCCAATTTAACACGACGCGCACTCGCTCCAAGTTGTTTAATTCCAAGAAAAAGATATATATATATATATATATATATATATATATATATATATATATATATCAAGAATAACTAATTCCGCTCACCAGGCGACAGCCATCCAACTTGCCGGAGAAAGATTGACACTCTTCAATGTCATCAATGCAGGATGGATTTTAGCTAACTCAGCTATCTGAAACAAGGAAACAATCAGCAGACACTTATTCGTCAGCGACACAAATAGATAAGATCATTTTTTGCATTAAAACAGAAAAGAATTTGAGTTGAATACTGTACTTAGCAGTTTAATTAAAGAGTACCTTTTCAGATAATGGAACCCTCAAGTGAGGTGGAGCTGTCTCAGTGTACTGAAAGTTAAGGTAGCCAAGTTTTTCTCCATTTGCCAATAAACCAACCTGGTCAGAGATTGAACCAAAAGAAGATGCATCCCATGCTTTGTTAGAACTGCCACTTGAAGATCTAGATAGACGACTTTTACCATCATGAGTTTCATCGCTCGAGGAATCAGAATCAAATTCAGCTCCATTGTTTCGCTCACTCCGATTCCTAGAATAGAAGGAAATTAGTTACATTACACTGTTAGATCCGTCTATGAAAGTATCGTACGCATATCAATATCATATACGCGTACGATACCGATACTTTTCCTTCTTTGAAGTATCTGAGCTTCATAATATATAAGCATGCAGTTGTTTTCGGCATCATACCTAGGGCTAGGAGCTCCAACAGGCTTGTAGCTGTAGATTTGGATGGCAGATAGAAATGGTATATAGAACTGATTCACAGTATCGCCATTTTCCAACACTACTGGTGTACCAGCACCAAAGATACTCCATTCATCATAGCATCCCCAAAGATCTTTCAGAGTGAAGCATTCAAATTTGTCCTCATCCTTACTAAGAGGTAGCCATTGCCTATTCACATCATTCAAGCAACTCTGCACAACACATGATAAATCACAAGAGGAACTAAAATTAAGGAAAATTACTTCAACCTTTTACTAGTATGGAAAGTTATTTTTGGCAAAATAGTTATTCATATGACCTCCAACAACATCATCATAGTCACATCCTAATATTAAAAGCATGGACCAGTCTGAATTGAGCTATAGTGTATATATATATATATATATATATATATATATATATATATATTATATATATATATCAAACTACATTAAGCTTTCATAAAATTTCAAAAAAGCTCTTTACATCTTTGATTTAACTCTATAGTAGCAAAAGATATTGTCTAAGCAAAGAGATTTACCAAAAATATGATAATTTTATATATTACCCACTATAAACAATATCAGGCAAAGGGTACTAGCTTGCCTTGAAAATGCAATAGGACCCTGTATTTTCTTGATCTTTGTTTTTGTCTTTAATTACCTCCTTTTTTTTTATCATTTTAATTTACCTGTTTTTGTCCCATTCTCTAAGTTGAACAAAGGTAGCCAAAAAGAAGAGAGTTATTTTTCAGCCCCCACCCATTTCTCTTGAACCTTATTTTCTTCCGCCTCTTGAGAGACGGAAGTGTAATTTTTTTTGTTTCCCGCCTCATGGAAGGCGGAAAAGCCATTAATTTTACACGGAAGAAAATGAGATTCAAGAGAAATGGGTGGGGCTGAAAAGTAACTCTCAAAAAAGAATATTAGAAGCTGCATAATCAATTAATCATGTAGCATTTGAATCTTGGAATAAGCAAAGGAAAATTCTTGGTGGACCACCTCTTCTCAGAAATAATAAATGGTTGAAAAAGAAATGCATGATACCAATTATAGTAATGAATAAATCTTTTAGTATTGCTTCTATACTAATACATAATGGACCTCATCCACAGTTATTCTAATATAAGACACAGCAACTCAAACAAGGATAAGACACTAAAATAATAATTTTTTTTAATGAAAAAAAAAACGTTGTAGTACAGAAAATGAAAAAAAAAACCGATATTGTGACGATAAAAGATAAAATAAAACTAAGAAATAGTATAAATAGAAATTCATTCACTTTCAAAATCTTAAATTTCTTGATGACATCATTTATTAAAGACAAAATAATTGAAACCAATGAAGCCCGGATACTTAGTATGACACATATAGGAGATACAGGAATTTTTGAAAATTTAAGATACGACACAGCATATGATACGTGAACACAAATTTATATATATACTAAAAATTTAAAAGAGAGATTGTATATTGGTAATTTTCATTCATATTGTCATAAATTCAAAATGACATTACTACATAACTATAATAATCACAATTTAGAGAAAATAGATAGTGCATCACGAGTAAAGTTTTTTTACACCATTAATTCATCATCTATTGTACATTTGTATTACTTTTATCTAAAAATCAACGATCATAAAAACATAAATAGTAGATGATGGACTAATGATGTAAAATCCATTAGTGCAGACCCATTAATCTCCACAATTTAAAGGACATAAAAAAAAGTTATTGAATTTTATTAAAAATACTAATTAAAAAGTTACTTTTAAAAAAATAATTATTAAAAAAATCAAAATAAAGTCAAACAAGTATTGGAGAAGTATTGAAAAAGTATCGAGGAGTATCGGGAAGTATCTGAGAAGTATCCTAAAAGTATTTTTCTAAACAAATAATTAAAATTAAATAAAAAATAATTGGATATTTTTGGGACACGTATCGGAAAGTATCGTACGCGTATTGGTATCGGACACGGATACAACACAGATACTTTTCCATATTTGGAGTATCTGGGCTTCATAGATTAAAACTAGTTTTACATTTGTATTAACTAATTTTAAATTTGTCAAAAAATTAGTTGAGTGTATTTAATTTTTTCAAATTCAAATAAAAATTGACTATTTTAAAAAATTTGCATTAAAAATAAAACAAAAATTAAATTTTATATGAATATTTTTAAAAATATCATATTAAAAATACAAAATTAATTTATTTTTTTATTATATACGAGATCACTAATAAAATATTTTTTTTTTCTTACTCATGATACCAGAGAAAGTAACCATTTGCGGTCACCATCACAAATGGGGTAAGTATATGGCGTGAAGCCATGAGAATCACGTGGCACTCTGCTTCTTTGATGCTTATCTACACTCTTTGATGCTTAAAATACAACACTCTGCTTCTTAAAGTGTAACTTTTGAGGTATCTAAAGTTAGAAAGTGGTAGTACACCAAAAAAAAAAAAAAAACAAAACAAAAAGTAGACAGCGGTCCTAAACTCAAGGCCCAATGGAAGAAAAATTGGTAAATTAAATGCTGTCTCTCTTTACTACTTACTCTGCTCCTTATTATAGGGCATACTTAATCAAATTACACATATCAAGGAAAATAGTTAGTTGTATAAATTTTACGAGAATATATTGTAACATTACAATTTTACCCTCTAAACTTTTCTTGGAAAATTCACACTCATTAATGAACAACAAAAACACATAGATAGTCAAAACATTTAATAAGGGCAAAAAAGAGAAAAAGCAATAAATGATACATTGAAAATATAAAGTGACTTATAATTAGGACCAAAAAAATCTTCTAGAATGTGACCTATAATAAGGATCGGAGGGAGTAATTAAATTATCATCACAAACATCCACAGAATCAATTTTGACCAACTAAAACTGTTTATTCCTTAATGAATTCATAAATGGTAGGAGTATACAGTAAAAACATGTGTATTAGAGTAAGTACTATTCTGATGAGTACGACATAAATGTAGAAAGTTTAGAGTTTAGTCTTTTCTTTTTTAAAAAAAAAAACTTGATTTTAGTCACTGTTAATAACGTCTCAATATTATGATAAGTCACGTCAATAATTTATTAATACAACATACACATGTTACATTCCATATTAGCACATTATCATAAAGACTAAAAAACCAAAATTTTAGAAAATAGAAGAACCAAAACTATATATATATATATATATATATATATATACTAAAAATAAAACTCATGACATTTTCAAATATCAAAATATATTTAAACCAAAAATACTTCTATATACCGAAAGTGAGAAATTAAACACTTTATTCCTCAAAAGCCACGTGACTATACTAAAAAAGTCATTGCTATAAATTATTATCTAATTATCAAAAATTATGAAAATAAAAATTGACAGTTTTGGAAGAAAATTAAAAGACTAGCATATATGGATAAGATCATAATATCACGTTTTGTTTAAGGAAATGGAAAGGATTCCTAATGGTAGAAAATATTGCCTCAGTCCTCGTATATAATTTTTTTTGGAACATTTCATGTTATTTATAAAATTGGTTAATTTAGTTAACTGTATGTTTGGTTCTATAGTGATTTAATTTAGAATCAATTCTGAAATGCATCTTCCTTTACCATCATGCATATCGGTCGAATCTTCATTTATTATTTGTGTTTAAAAAAATCGAAATCCATTAGGATTATTAATTTATTATGTTCATTAATATAAAGCAAAATCCATCAGGAGTAAAAACAATTTAATTAATAATTTTTCAAAGAAAAATATCTTTAGATTCTCTCCCTCAAATTATCCACAGGATAATGAAATGCAAAATTCATAAACGTATAAAGATCTCAATGTGCAGAGAACTAATGTCCAGAGAATTTTTAGGAAACAGAGAAAAAATAGTAATCCAAAAGTTAATTACACATAATTTTTATAAAAAAAAAAAAAAACAAATCCCTGAATGTACACTAGTACTATTGTTTAGGATTAAAAGTTAAAATAAAAAATTATTTAATAGTAAAAAACTCTTTTTGATAATTTTGGTAAGGATTAAAACGTTTTTAAGAAAAGTTAAAACTAGTGACTTTAGCAAAAAAAATTTATTTCCAGGTGAAAAGAAGAGAGTCGTAAAAAAATTACTTTTATAAAAATAAAAAATAAAAGAAATATACGAAGGAAAAAGAAACGAATCCAACATCTCAAATCAAAGATATATGTAAAGGAGAAATTATTAGTTGATTTTCGAAGTAAAGAGGAAAAAAAAAAAGCAAACTGCATCTCATGATGCCATTTACCCTCTTTCCCCCAAAGGAGAAGGAAAACAGAGTTCCTTTCACTGCACCCGTACGCTGATGCAGTTAATTGAGCTGATAGAGATTAAATAAAACATCTGAGAATAAAAAAACAAAAAATAGAAATAGAAACGAACGAAAAAATAAAATAAAATAAAAGATTAAATAAAACATCTGAGAATAAAAAACAAAAATAAAAATAGAAACGAACGAAAAAAATAAAATAAAATAAAAAATAAATACCTTAGGTATAATCTTCGAAGGAACATCAGGTGTTAAACATTGAAGAAGACGTTCCAAATTTGTGATAGAGAACGAAGACATGATTATTCTCTCTCTCTCTCTAGTTGTTGTTGTAGACTTGTAATAGAAGAGATCATGTAACATATAAGTATATAACAGCCTTTAGCTTCTTATTATCACCTCTGGATTCATAAAGAAAAACAAAGCAAAACAAAAGCAAAAGAATACATGAATCGTCGTCATATGTGTAATAACTTTAGCTATTTTTGTTATAGTAAAAATCAAAACAGATAAAAACAAAAAAGAAGGAGGAGGATTTGCATTGTTACAACCATGAAACTAACCTCAGAGGATGAGAAGAAGAAGAAGAGGGTGAGAGAGTAAAGTGTGACGAAACTCATGAGCATTAGGAATAAGAACAGAGAGAGAGAGATGAGAAGAGACAAAATGCACTAACTCACTAATTTATTAAAATAAAGATAGTAAAAATAAATGCATTTTGTTTGATGACCCAGAAAATAATGAAGGTGATAAAAAAAAAATCAATGAAGGAAGAGAAGAAAAAGAAGGAACAGGGAGAGAGTGAACGTTGTATAACGCTATGACTTTTGAGGTGAGTTCTATCATTTCTTTTATTTTAATTGGAAAAAACAAAACCACTTTTGAGTTTGAGAAAAAAGAAATAAATTAAAGAAAGAAAAGGGGATTTTTTTTCTTAAATATTTTAAGAGTCAACGAGGTTTCAAAGAGAAGAAGTGATCGAAGAAGAGAAGTGAAGTGAGAGGATTTGAGTGTGCTGTTCGCAGCATGTGACACAGAGGCACTGAAAGAGGGCAGGTTGTGTTCGTGGTTGTGTTTGTGAAGCCATGAGAATCACGTTGCACTCTGCTTCTTAAAGTAAATTTTGAGGTTTATCTAAAGTTAGACAGTGGTAGTACAAAAAAAAGAAAAGAAAAAAAAGTAGACAGCGGTCCTAAACTCAAGGCCCAATGGAAGAAAAATTGGTAAATTAAATGCTGTCTCTCTTTACTAATTAAATTATCATCACAAACATCCACAGAATCAATTTTGACCAACTAAAACTGTTTATTGCTTAATGAATTCATAAATGGTAGGAGTATACACTAAAAACATGTGTATTAGAGTAAGTACTATTCTGATGAGTACGACATAAATGTAGAAAGTTTAGAGTTTAGTCTTTTTTTTTTAAAAAAAAAAAAAAAACTTGATTTTAGTCTCCGTTAATAACGTCTCAATATTATAATTAGTCACGTCAATAATTTATTAATACAACACATGTTACATTCCATATTAGCACATTATCATAAAGACTATAAAACCAAAATTTTAGAAAATAGAAGAACCAAAACTAAAAATAAAACTCATGACATTTTCAAATATCAAAATATATTTAAACCAAAAATACTTCTATATACCGAAAGTGAGAAATTAAACACTTTATTCCTCAAAAGCCACGTGACTATACTAAAAAAGTCATTGCTATAAATTATTATCTAATTATCAAAAATTATGAAAATAAAAATTGACAGTTTTGGAAGAAAATTAAAAGACTAGCATATATGGATAAGATCATAATATCACGTTTTGTTTAAGGAAATGGAAAGGATTCCTAATCGTAGAAAATATTGCCTCAGTCCTCGTATATAATTCTTTTTTGGAACATTTCATGTAATTTATAAAATTTGTTAATTTAGATAACGGTATGTTTAGTTTTGCGGTGAGTTAATCCAGAATCAATTCTGAAATGTATCTTCCTTTACCATCATGCATATCGGTCGAATCTTCACTTATTATTTGTGTCAAAAAAATCCAAATCCATCAGGATTATTAATTTATTATGTTCATTAATATAAAGCAAAATCTATCAGGAGTAAAAACAATTTAATTAATAATTTTTCAAAGAAAAATATCTTTAGATTCTCTCCCTCAAATTATCCACAGGATAATGAAATGCAAAATTCATGAACGTATAAAGATCTCAATGTGCAGAGAACTGATGTCCAGAGAATTTTTAGGAAACAGAGAAAAAATAGTAATCCAAAAGTTAATTACACATAATTTTCATAAAAAAAAAACAAATCCCAGAATGTACACTAGTACTATTGTTTAGGATTAAAAGTTAAAATAAAAAATTATTTAATAGTAAAAAACTCTTTTTGATAATTTTGGTAAGGATTTAAAACGTTTTTAAGAAAAGTTAAAACTTTTGACTTTAGCAAAAAAAAATTATTTCTAGGTGAAAAGAAGAGAGTCGTAAAAAAATCACTTTTATAAAAATAAAAAATAAAAGAAATATACGAAGGAAAAAGAAACGAATCCAACATCTCAAATCAAAGATATATGTAAAGGAGAAATTATTAGTTTTCTCGAAGGAAAGAGGTAAAAAATAAAAAAAAATAAAAAAAAAAGAAAAAGCAAATTGCATCTCATGATGTCATTTACCCTCTTTCCCCCAAAGGAGAAGGAAAACAAGAGTTCCTTTCACTCTACCCTGTAACGCTGACACAATTAATTGGGTTGATAGAGATTAAATAAAACATCTGAGAATTAAAAAAAATAGAAATGAACGAAAAAAATAAAACAAAATAAAAAATAAATACCTTAGGTATGATCCTCGAAGGAACATCAGGTGTTAAACATTGAAGAAGGCGTTCCAGATTTGTGATAGAGAACGAATACATGATTTTTCTCTCTCTCTAGTTGTTGTTGTAGACTTGTAGTAGAAGAGATCATGTAACATATAAGTATATAACAACCTTTAGCTTCTTATTATCACCTCTGGATTCATAAAGAAAAAAACAAAACAAAAGCAAAAGAATAAATGAATCATCGTCATATATATATATATATATATATATATATATATATAATAACTTTAGCTATTTTTGTTATAGTAAAAATCAAAACAGATAAAAACAAAAAAGAAGGAGGAGGATTTGCATTGTTACAGCTTTGAAACTAACCTCAGAGGGTGATAAGAAGAAGAAGAAGAAGAGGGTGAGAGAGTGAAGTGTGACGAAAACTCATCAGCATTGGGAATAAGAACAGAGAGGGAGATGAGAAGAGACAAAATGCACTAACTCGCTAATTTATTAAAATAAAGATAGTAAAAATAAATGCATTTTGTTTGATGACCCAGAAAATAATGAAGGTGATGAAAAATAAAATCAATGAAGGAAGAGAAGAAGAAGAAGGAATAGGGAGAGAGTGAACATTGTATAACGCTATGACTTTTGAGGTGAGTTCTATCAGTTCTTTTATTTAATTGGAAACATAAAAAGGAAAAAAAAAACCGCTTTTGACTTTGAGAGAAAAGAAATAAATTAAAGAAAGAAAAGGGGGTTTTCTTTTTCTTAAATATTTTTAGAGTCAACGAGGTTTCAAAGAGAAGATGAAGAAGTGAAAAAGTGATCGAAGAAGAGAAGCGAAGTGAGAGGATTTGAGTGTTCTGTTCGCCGCATGTGACACGGAGGCACTGAAAGAGGTTGTGTTTGTGTCAGTGTGTTGTGTGTTGGGTTTTTTTGGTTGATATGATTTTAGCCTCTCGTTCCGTTTGTTATTTCTTTCTCTAGGTTTTTATATTTCTTTTAATTTTTTTTCATGAGTTTTATTGGCTTCATATATCACAGTTTCTTAATTAAAAAATAGCAAGTCTCTTCTAATCACATGCTTGATTTAGTTACATCAATTTGTGTATAAAATATGAATAATTGAATAAATATATATCATAATGATTAAAAAAATAGATAGACATAAATTACTTTGACTAAAAGTTTAAAAAAAATACATATATCAATTTTTATATATATATATATGATATATTGGATAAAAAAATTTGTTTTGAAAGAGAAGAAATTAAATAAATAAAAAAGTGTTGAATAAAAGATAAATATAAAGAGCTTGAGAGTAACATTAGTGAGAGATTCATAGAGAATAAATAAATGATTACTTGATGAGCAAAATAAAAGATGTTAAATAATAGTTAGTTATAATAGTCAATCGAATAACTAACATTTGTCGTCATTCGCTTAACCTGAAAGTGTGTAATGTAATACATAAATTAAGATAACGAGAAGGAGAGAGAGAAAAGATTGAAAGAATTCCGACAGAATAAATGAGCGATAACTTGATGATGAGCTAAATACAAGAACTTGTATAACAGTTATGATAGTTGTTCAAAACTTTGATGCGCCATTCGTTTAGGTTAACAGTGTCGGGTGCGAATTAGAGAATAATGTGTTGAACAATAGATAAAGATAGCGAGAATGAGAGACAAATAGAATAAATTAAATCATTGTTTTCTTTATGAGCTAAGTACAAGGACTTTCATAACTATTATAACAAACAATCGAACAACTAGTGCCATATGACATCATTAGCTAAAGTGAAAGATGGATTGGAAAACGTGTGAAGGGATTCAAAGAGAATAAACAATTGTTTGTTCGATGTGCAAAAGACACGAACTAATATAACTGCTATAATAGGTAACTGAATAACTAATAATATGTGTCGTCATTTGCTTACGTGAAAGATATCAAATGTGAATAAGAAAACGTGACGAATGAGACATAAAGATAAAGGATGGGGAGAGAATCAATGGTGAGTAAATTTCCGAGAGAATAAATGAATGATTACTTGACGAGCTAAATAAAACAAGGTACTTAGCAGTTAAAGCAAAGCCGTTGGTCGATTAACAAACATTGGTCGTCATTCGCGTAATCAAATGGTGTGTTGAACGAGTGAAATTAATATTACAAGTGGGAGAAAAAAAAAGTGTGAGAGAAATCCGACATAATAACATAGTGATAACTTGATGAACTAAATACAAGAACTTGTATAACAGTTATAAGATTTGTTCAAAACATTAATGCATGATTCTTTTAGGTCAAAGGTATCGGGTGTGAATCATAGAACATATTGAACAATAAATAAATATTGCGAGAATGAGAGACAAAAAGAAATGAGAGACAAAAAGAACAAATCATTGATTTCTTAATGAGCTAAGTATAAGGATTTTCATAACTGTTATAATAACTAATCGAACAACTAGTACCATATGACGTCATTAGCTAAAGTGAAAGATGGATTGGAAAACGTGTGAGGGGATTCAAAAAGAATAAACAATTGTTTGTTCGATGTGCAAAAGACATGAACTAACATAACTGCTATAATAGGTAACCGAATAACTAATAGTACGTGTCATCATTCGCTTACGTGAAAGATATCAAATGTGAATAAGAAAACGTGATGAATGAGACATAAAGATAAATGGTGGATAGAGAATAAATGAATTATTACTTGATGAGCTAAATAAAATAAGGTACGTAGTAGTGAAAGTAGTTGGTCGAATAACTAAAATTTGTCGTCATTCACGTAATCCAAAAGTCTGTTGAACGATTGAAACTAAGATAACGAGAGGGAGAAAGAAACAAGTGTGAGAGAATTCCGACATAATAACATAGTGATAAGTGATAACTTGATGAACTAAATACAAGAACTTGTATAACGGTTATAAGAGTTGTTCAAAACATTAATGCATGATTTGTTCAGGTCAAAGGTATTGGGTGTGAATTAGAGAACTTGTTGAACAATAAATAAAGATAACGAGAATGAAAGACAAATAGAACAAATGATTGGTTTCTTAATTAGCTAAGTACTAGGACTTTCATAACTGTTATAATAGCTAATTGAAATACTAGTAACATGCGACGTCATTAGCTAAAGCTAAAGTTAAAGATGGATTGAAAAACGTGGGAGGGGATTTGTAACATCCCTGGAATGCAAGTGGATTGCGATTGTCCCTACATACCAACACAAGTCTTTTCAGCGGGCTTTGTCCTCATTCGCAGGCTTCCCGGAAAAACTTCCCAGGAGTTCTTAAGTGATGGGCTACCGAAAAGATGATGCATCTTGTTGATATGGGTAGTACCAATCAATTCATTTAAGCATTCATGTACTATGTAGTCTCATTCCTACACAGTCTCAGGATCACCCTCTCATTCTGATGTGTCGGTTCATTCCTGTACCCCTCACTTAGAAGCCTGCCAGGAGTCGCTCCTTATCTGTGCCTCTTGCATCGGCGATCACTCCATGCCCTCGTTAGCCCGGGTCTTATAGGCCCACCAGCTTCCACCTAATTTTGTCCCTAAACCACACCGTACTGGGAGAGAAGTCGCTCAACGGGCTTTGTCCTCACTTGCACGCTTCCCAAGAAAACAACCTAGGAGGTCACTCATTCCAGAATTACTCCAAGTCAAGCATGCTTAACTATGAAGTTCTTAAGTGATGGGCTACTGAAAGTAAGATGCATCTTGTTGATATGGGTAGTACCAATCAATTCATTTAAGCCTTCTTGTACTATGTAGTCTCATTCCTACACTGTCTCGGGATCACCCTCTCATTTCGATGTGTCAGTTCATTCATGTACCCCTCGCTTAGAAGTTTGCCAAGAGTCACTCCTTGTTCGTGCCTCTTGCACTAGCGATCCCTCCCCGCCCTCATCAGCCCGGGTCTTACAGGATTCAAAGAGAATAAACTGTTGTTTACCCGATGTGAAAAAGACACAAATTGATATAACTACTATAATAGGTAATTGAATAACTAATAATATATGGCGTCATTCGCTTACATGAAAGATATCAACCGTGAATAAGAAAACGTGGTGAATGAGACATAAAGATAAATGGTGGAGAGAGAATCAATAATGAGAAAATTTTAAAGGGAATAAATGAATGATTACATGACGAGCTAAATAAAATAAGGTACGTAGTAGTGATAACAGTTGGTCGAATCACTAACATTTGTCATCATTCGCGAAACCAGAAAATGTGTTGAATAAGGAAAATTAAGATAATGAGAGGGAGAGAGAAACAAGAGTGAGATAATTATGACATACTACCTTCGTCCCTAATTATAAGGCCCTCTTGGGAGATTTCACGTCCATTAAGAAAGTGGAATAATTTAGTTAATTGTATTAGAAATGTGAACTTTTGATATGTATTTTCAAAATTACCCCTATTAATATTATTGGGAATCTAAAAAGTGTTAAATAAATAGGGGTGTTTGTGAAAAAAAAATAATTAATGCTCATTGAAAATTGGTAAAGGGCCTTATAAATAAGGACAAAATAAAAGTGTTAAGAGGGCCTTATAATTAGGGACGGAGGGAGTAATAACTAAGTGATAACTTGATATGATAAATATAAGAACTTGTACAATGTAACATCCCACTTTTTAATTCCTTTATTTAATTGAAAATCATGAAAATTTTTAAAAAAAAATTTGACGGAGTTTGCTTTAAAATATGAACTTTCCATTATTTAAAAATTTGGTACTTGTCAGATTCAGAATAGAGTACTATAAATTATATTCAAAGATTATGACTTCCTTTACGATTTACAAAGTGAAAGTAGAATCATTATGCAAAATAACAAATATGAAACTTGTGTGTAGTCAAAGGAGGATATTTGAATATCCATCATAAATCATTACTGAATTATTATTTATGATTACAGAACTAAAGATGGCTGCATAAATATGACTCTCAAGTCATATTCGTGAATTACACTCCATCATTTGGAGTATAATCCTTCTCGGTCGACGGAACCTTAATTTCATGTCCTAAAGGAGTACCTAAAATGACAATACAGAGGGTGAGATATTTAATCATAAATTAAAGAAAACACATAATAACAATAATAAGATATAAGAATATACACATTACCCTATTACGTAATCCTGTATATATGTATATATATATAGATATATTTCTAACTATACTTTTTGAAAATTATCAATAATACATAAAAATAAACAACGCAATGCGAAGTCTAAATATACCATTTTCTTTTCAATGCATATATTAATGCATTCCATTTGTTTCCATTTTAATGCAGCTATTACTGCATTCCATTTTCCTTTCAAAGTAGATATTACTACTTACCATTTTCCTTTTCCTCACATCACCCTCCACTCTTGGAAAAGACCAACTAGGAGTAAGTGTCCCTCAATCAGTGGTTGCACAGCACTTCACGAATCGTCCTTCGTACAATTTGGGCCGTTTTACCCAAATTAGCTATATTAGGGACCACCCTCAACTAGTCAAGATGTGTTTAAGTGACCGATAAAAACTATTATAGTGTGCACAGGAGCAATCACTGACTTATCCAGTACTTCATCCATATGAGAATACCTCATACTGCATTAGGTCCTCTAGTGAATCAAAGTCCTCTATAATAGTTTCTCACGATTGTTTCAATAACACAATCTAGTCACTACGACACTCTCGTCCGTCAATTCTATGAACCTTCACGAAACGTCCTTCAGTCCATAGAATCTTCACGACATCTTTTCCAATTCCTACCGTCCTTCCTCACTTCATAATTATCGTGTTTCTAGTTCATTTTAATTAGTTATTAATAGTCAAGGCTTTTTAATAATTACATTAGTTTAGATAATTTCTCCAACTTAAGTTGATTATACATAATAATAAATTAATTCATCATTCAATTATATTTACAACAATAATACCAATAATAAGAATAAGTATCCAGTTTATGAAATCAATTGTAATACAAGGCTCCTTAGCCACTAGATTTTCGTTCTCTACCTCATTCTAGGCTTCCTTTCTTGATTTTATGGTACTATGAACTTGATTGGGAATGTTAGGGTTTATGTGTGTTCTTGGGTGTGAGAGGAGAGGGATTGATCTTGGGTTTGTAGAGAGGGAAAGTGTTGGATTTGAAGTGGGAAGTGGATTTTGAGTGATGATTTGTGATGATTTTGGGTGGATTTATGAGATTGAAGACTTAGGGTTTGAGAAAGGGAAATTCGGTTCTAGAGAGAGAAAGAGAAGGAGAATGGTGTGTTTTGTGCAATTTGGTCGTTTTTCACCTATTTATTTTGCAGAACTGGGCGATGTATCCGGATATCCACCCTGATATCCGGATACCGTGTGCTTGGCTGGTGGACTGGTGCGCCTGGTGCATGTTTCCTGCGCATCGGTGCAGGTTTTTGGCTAGCCGGTGCGTACGCGGTGCGTGACTGATGCTATTTTTTTTAAACACAATTTAACCTATTTCAAAACCTCTCAAAATAAAATACATACAAAAACATTAAAATTTCATTTTCTTATAATTATCTTACTTAAAACTTCTAATTGTTGAATCAAGGATTTTGATGCTGTCAAATGAACAAACTCAGTGTGAAGTATCTCTGATCTCGGCCACCGACGGAAACAATTGAATCCGACCAGAATATCGAAGGAGTCAAAATTCCAAAGACGCGCTCGGTGCTCTCGACATTTAGCTCGGAAGGATTAGTGGATCGGACCGTTGTGAATGAAGTCGGAGTTAATAATCTTAAGCTCAGACGTACTCGGTAGTGATCAATCCGAGCCATCGCTCATAGTCTATCAGTCGGCCCGAGGGATCAGCTCAGCAAGGGAAAAATCGATTTTACCTCTCAAAGTTCCCATGCTCGAAAAGTTGTCAAACTAAAACAAGATGCCAAGCTCGAACTGTCGTCAGGCTCGACAACACTGTTCATCATCTTCAACCTTCAGCAAGTACATCGCCGCATGCACCTCATTAATTATGTACCAGTACAGTACTGTGCGTGGCTAACGGTTTTTGTCCTCATCTCAACAGCGCCCAACTGTCATCAAGGTTCAAATTTCAAAATTGGAAAATGACAGATTTGGACTGGTCTGAAAAAGCAAAGATAAACCAGAACATGCAGAAAAATGGCAGAAAATGTTCAGGCATATCCGTTGGAGCATCAAGGCATATTCCAAAATCATCTTACCTCTCTTTCCTACCTTGTGTGGCTGCATCACTATAAATAGAGAGCCTCAGTCTCTCCAAAACATACGAGATACAGAAAAAGAAAAGAAGAACAGAGAACAAAAGCTATAATTTTCATATTCATTCTCTGATATACCAGTGCTCAAACCGCAGAAAAGAGAACCAGTTTAAACACTGTTACATTCAAGAGTCCAAGCTTAAAATCGTTCTCTACATACTCAACCCTTTCTCAAACACTTAACCGAAAACTCATTTGTTCATTAAACCTTCAACATCATACACACTTGAGTTTCGAGTTGGAGCCTTCATCATCTTCATTCAACCATTTCTTCAAGTCTTGGGTTGTTCTCAAGCACGGTGAAAATCTTGGAAGGTTTCCAAGTTCGTCCAAGAGGTTCTTGGCGGTTGAAGTCTTAGGAGGTTCCTGAGCAAAAATCCAAGGAGGTTCTTTGGTGAAAATCCTTGAAGGTTTCATGGTGTCTTGAAGGTTTCAAGACTGTGAAAGTTCGACGTGTGCTCGGCATTTTGTATCAGTAGGTAGAAGCCAAGAGTTTGGTACTCTCTTGGTGGGTTTAATTGATCTCGTGTAATCTCTATATATTTGATTTTATTAAAAGCTCCTTAAAGGTTTTAAGGGGGACTGGATGTAGCTCACTGTGTTGGTGAGTGAACTAGGATAAAGCTCGGTGCCTCATTTACTTTACTGCTTTCATTTATATTATGAGCATTTGACTGACCTGATTTAACTTTAACTTAAATGCTCGGATAGTGCTAGAAAATTTCCGCTGCAAACCTGATCCTTTGAGTGTGCAGCACGGATAATCAGTGCTCGGTCTAGAAACTGATTATCAAACTCTGCTCGGCTTAAAGTCTGCATTTTTACTCTTAACAACTAGCTTTATTCGACCATTTTCAATACATCACGAAAAATTGGTATTATTGCTTCCAACTACTATTCACCCCCCTCTAGTAGATTGTTAAGCTGTTTTCATGGTTTCCAACGCAAACACTTTATTTCCAACACTAATCACTTAAATCAAATTGAACCATTTACACTAGCTTTAACTTTATCTATGATTGAATTATAACTAACTAACACATAACTATCTAATAAATTTGGGGATGTTACATACAACGATTATAACAGTTATTCAAAAAATTAATGCAAGATTCCTTTAGGTTAAATGTATCGGGTGTGAATCAGAGAATGTGTTGAACAATAAATAAAGATAACAAGAATGAGAGACAAATAGAACAAATGATTGATTTCGTGATGAGCTAAGTACAAGGACTTGCATAACCGTTATAACAAGTAATCAAATAACTAGTGATATATGACATCATTCTCTAAAGTGAAAGATGAATCAAAAAAAGTGTGAGGGGACTTGAAAAGAATGAACGATTGATTGCTGAATCGATATAACATACAACTATAATAGGTAACTGAATAACTAGTAATGAATGACATCATTCGCTTAGGTGAAAAATATCAAATGTGGATAAAAAAATGTGATGAACAAGACATAAAGATAGATAGGGGAGAGAGAATCAATAATGAGAAAAATTTAAGGAGAATAAATGATTAGGTATATGATGAGCTAAATGAAAGAAGAGATATAATTGTTATAACAATTGGTCGAATAACTAATGAGTAGTATGTCAGATTGGTCGCATACTCTGTTAGCATCTCGATCAACTCAGTACCTGAGATTTTCGAAATTTCAAATTGGTCATTTAGATAGGAAAACGTGAGTCACATTAGTCCCTTATTATAATGACCGTTAGTGATTCTTAAAGTGGACTGACAGAATGGTCAAAACTATATTGTTTTGGCCAAGAAAATAAACAAAGACAGGACGTTTGCACCTACTGGGACCTTTGTCACCTAACTGGACGTTTGCACCTAATGGGGTGTGTCACCCAACCGGATCATTATTTAGCGCTATAATGTATTGGGCCCTCATGGCCCTACTCTCTTCATTTTCTCACCATTTGTTTCTCTCCATTACTTCTTTTCATTTATAGCTTATTATTGTGTTCTTGTTATCATTCTAAGGTTAACAAACAAACAAGCATCCACAACAATTATACATGCACAATCATCTCCATATTATAGTTCCTCAATTCCCTTACACATTCCTATTTATAGTTTGGAACCCAGTTCATACTTAGTCTCTTTTTACTAACTTCTATCAATCTTAACTCCACCAATCCTATCTTAGTTAGTTCATTTGTGCCTAAGACCTTTCAACTAATCCTCACTTGATTTCCCCTTTATTAACTTCCCTTAGACTTAATTTCCTAGTTCTAACTTCACTTAATCCTTCCATTGCCCTATTCACTTCATAAAATTAACTAAACTTAGCACTATGTCATATTCATCTCCAAACCCTAAGTTATAACTTATATCACCATCACAACATCCATCAACTAAAATTTCCATAAAAATTACACACATCACAAACATCATCATAACACACTTATATTCATAAACATATTAAAATGGGTTTTCCTCTTTTATTGAAAATACTCTATTTTTATCAACAATGTCTACCCTAAGGTTCCTTAATATATATACATATGCTCTTCTAATCTTAGCTACCACTATAAGCATCTTAGAAATCATGCCCTAAATCAAGGTAATACCACCTTCTTACCTTGATGAGAGAGAGAGGCAGAACCTAAAATCTCAAGCTTACTCCTTAGCTCTTGTGGCTCCTTAAAAGCTTGAACCTCCTAATCCTAGATTTTCCTCGTTAGTTGTTGGAACCCTAGAACTTGAACCTTCTAGCCTTAGCTTGTCACTTCAAATTAGTTACCATCAAGTGAGAGCTTGATTGAGGGATGGAGTTCCTCTTCACTTGCTCTTGAGAGGAAGGCATGAGAGAGAAGAAAAACACATCTTCATGAAGCTTAGAGAGAGAAAGCTCCAAGGTATGTGATGATGGTGATGAAGTCGTGGGGTGATAGGTGGGTGATGGTGGTGTTCTTGCTTGAGTTTGGTGTTTGGTGATGGAGATGGGTGGCCCTTGGTGGTGAGGGTGGGGCGTGTGGTGGTGTAGGTGATGGGATGATGTTCTTAAGCTCTTAACTTGGTTAGGGTTTGAGAGATGATGATGGAGCTCTTGGCTCTTGATGAGGATGAGTGTTGAGTGTTGGTGCTCTTAGAGTTCTTAGAGCTTGAGAGATAAGAGGGAGTTGAAGAAGAAGAAGAAATGAATGACTGAGTGTTATGTTTCTCTTTTATGAAGAGAAGGGTTTTGCCTTGGAATGGAATGAATGGTTGTGATGGAATGGCTTCCCAAGGAAGCTTGGAATGGGTGGTTATAATCCATTGGCTTCTTGGAGAAGCCTTACATGAGTGGCCTCCAAGTCACTTTTTTCTTTCTAAGTTTTACGACTGGTAATCGATTACCTCAGGCAATAATTGATTATCACCCTAATTCTTCAACTAATTGCTTTCTCACAGAAGCCTGATAATCGATTACCTTCAGCAAGGTAATCGATTACTTTCCTTAAATAAAATTTAGGGCTTCTCACAGAATGATTGTAATCGATTACCACCCCAAAGTAATCGATTACATCACCAAATTTTCATGTTTTGTTGGTTTCTAACTCTAGAGCACTACTCTTAACTCCTATACATGATTTACTACTGATTCTTTCATTAGTCCTAACTTAGGCTTATTCTGATTAAGCTAGGAATCAGAAATCGGGATGTTACAATAGCAACTAATCGAATAACAAGTGAGATATGACGTCATTCACTAAAAGGAAAGATAAATCGGAAAATGTGAGATAATTCAAAGAGAATAAATGATTAGTTAATTTATGTGCATAATACACGAACTAATCTAACTACTCTATCAGGTAGTTGAATTACTTGTAAAATATGGTGCCATTTGCTTCAGTGAAAGATATCAAATGTTAATAAGAAAAAGTGATGAACAAGAACTAAATATAGATGGGGAGTGAGAATCAATAGTGAATTTTTTTTGGGAGTATAAATGATTATGCCATGAAGAGCTAAACAAAAGAAGTTATATAACAACTTATGGATAAATAACTAATATATTGAATCGTTCTCTTCTCTTAATCATAAAATGTATCGAACTAGAGAAATAAAGATAACGAGAATGAGAGAGAAACAAGATTGAGATGATTTCAATAAAATAAATGAAAGGTTACATGTTGAGCTAAATACAAGAACTTATATAACGATTATAATAGTTGCTTTAAAAAATAATACCCAATGTCATTCGCTTATGTGTAAGGTACCATATGTGAATAAGAGAATGCGTTGAATAAGATATAAACATAACAAGAAGGAGAAAGAAATGATTGTGAGAGAATTCAAAAAGAATTAATGATTGATTATTTGATGAGCTAAATGTGAGAACTTATATAACATGAATTGATTATTTGATGTGATAAATACACGAATCGACATATCGATAATAACAACTAACCGAATAACTAGTAATATATTGAGTGATCCATTTTACTGGAAAATATATGTTGCGAGTTAATACACGTGATGAACATGTAATAAAGATAGATATGGAATAGAGAAATAATAATGAGAGAATTTCAAGGAGAATAAATGATTCATTACTCGACATTAAGTGAGAAGGGATCGTCACAACAGATATTGAACTATGCATTTGTGTGTTGGATGGGAAGCAAACATGTAACTTGAATTACTCGAGAGGAAGTTTCTCTTGTTTTTTTTAGTTGTTAATTTTTTTGCTAGGATTTTGTTGTATCACAATTATGCACAAGTTTTTAGGCAAAATCCCTCCTTGATCCCTTAAATTAATTGTTTGTCTCAAAATAGTTCTATAACTTTTTTTCCTCAAATAAATCCTTCAAAATCATTTCCATTTGTGCCGTTAATCCTAACGTCCCATTAATATTGTTACATATCATGTCAAGTCATATTAAAATAATATTTTTTTCATTGTTCTCTGGTCTCATCTTCTTCGCTGAGAGTTTTTTTTTCCAACAGCATTCCCTAGCTCTACATGGTTCGTGGCAATTTTTTATCAAATTTGAATTTTTTATTTGATGATAATCTTCTAGTATCCAATTCAATAAGTTAGACAATGTGAGATTTCTTATTAACAAATTTTGAGCACATAGTATTTTACATAGTAGTATTACATGAATATTTAGATTTGACATCTAGATTTAATATCTGATTTATTTTATATGAAATTTTATTACTCCTAAGGGAAGTATTACATAGGAGTATTGTTTTTGCATATAAGATAAATCAAATATTAGATCTGGATGTATAAGTATAACATTAATGACACTTTACTCACAAAAATTGGAGCTGATTTATTTAGTGTCTATTTGATTTATTTACTCGAACGTAACATTCATTTGCTTTTAAAGGTCAGAACTTCTGAATTCGTTGATCCCTTAGGATAGTGTTGCTTCCAACTTCCTTCCTTCTATACTCTCCTTTATTATTACTAGTAAGTAGACCCGTCCTAAGGACGGGTTGTAATGAATGGTTTTTTGAAATTAAATTTAAGCAACAAAAATTCAATAGTTAAATTGATTCAAGATATAAGTGATTCAATATAGCTACTCAGAAATCCTGTTTAAAAAAATTTGGATGTTAGTGAAACCAAATATTTTGAAACATTGATTCAAGATATTAGTAATAGCAATGAAATTCGTTTAAAGTTAAAGCAATATAATATATATAAAGCTGGAGCAATTGGTGAAGCTGGAGTGATTTAAAAATGGAGCTTTCGAATGTCTGAAATAGTTAACCACCATTGCAAATATAGATATTCATACATGTAATTGCCTATTACTAAGGAATTTGGCTAAGAAACCTGAAAAGTTCGGTTTCAATATTAGAAAACAAAACACAACATTCAGTTAGATGAGTGCACCTAGATCCATATTTATGGATCACAATTTAGATAGATTTAAGTCCTTACAAAAGATTGCATCATATGGATTTCATGATATCAAACACTTTCTCAAAAAATAGATATATACATTATAAACAGCCAAAATAAACTACTGAAAGATTGTTTGATCAGATGGAGTCCTTCATATGATGCCTTGCCAACCTGTATATATTAGTAAATTGTAATTAGAAGCTATGTATAAAATTCAGAAAAAAAATGTTAAGAAATAGAATAAGTCAGAAGTGAATACTTGTGAGGTACTTCAATTGGGTTTTTCAATTTTAATCCTTGAGATTGTCTTAGTTGTGGAGAATTGTGGAGTCTCAAATTGAGATAAACCTTTAATTTATTCTTCTTCATCTTGAAACACCTTTTGTTTTTTGGACTTTGGTGTGGGAGTTGAGAAGCCATCAACTTTCTGTCCATCCAAAGGAGAATTCTGATCCTGTAACATGGGAAAGTATAAGTAAATATATTATTTCTTAAATAACCAGTTTAAAGGAATAGACCACAAAGATATTATGCTTTAGGCCTAAATTATAGATATTGTTATTAAATACCTTCAAAGACAACAATAATTGAGTGTCTGATAGATTATCATATGAGTGATAGGTTGTGTCCTGCGTGGCTGATGGACCTGCATTTCTAGACGAAGAGTGTATTGCAGCATCAGTCTTTTGAGGGACACCTTCAATGCAAGGAATGACACTATGAGAACGTCGCTGAAAAGGAAAAATATACATGAGTAAGCGAAATTCATGTTAAATATGTATATAGCAATTGCAAATTTATTAACATTGTAGAAGTTAAACCTCCAACATATGCATTTTAAACTCTTGCACCATTTTCTGATCATTGCTAATGGAAAATATTCCATAATTGTTTCTCTGTTTTTCTATGTTGAATTGTTGATGCACATTGACCACAAAAAGAAATTCCTCATCTATCAAAGCATACAATAGATCAGGGAAACCAAAATTGTCATCTTCTCCACCAGCCTGAAAAGAAATGTGAATACATTATTGAATATATACATTGTAGCAGTTTGAATGAGAAGAGTAATTTACGATAATAATTTAGGATAGTAAAAGGAAAAAATGGTAACAATGAATTAAAAATTAATGTCATACCATTGCCATTTCTTTTCTTAGTTCTGCACAAGTTTTTTGAAATAGTTTAAATGCCTGAGCATTGAAAAGTACAAAAATTGCCTCACCAGTGTCATCATTTACATTCAGTTCTATTTTGTACCTGCATACAGGATGGTCAGTAAAGAAATTTATCAAAAAATCTAAATGTCTGATTTGAGCATTTATTACATACTTTGGGATTACACATTTAGGTTCGGCCTTGCAGCCTTTGCAATATAACTGATCAAAAAATCTAAATGTCTTTTTGCATTGAGTGCAGCCACGATACCACGCCAATTATTGTCCTCAATTATGTCAGTAACAGTTGCAACAGTGCGATAATTTCCAGCCTAATATATTATGATATAATTAGTTGCATCACAACATGAGTAATGTGATTTCGTTAAAAAACTATTCTAATCAATAAATTACTTGAACTTAATTTCTAATTTGGATGTTCAGATACCTGTTTCTCCTCTCGAATTTCTTGAACAGTTTTGCAATAAAGAGGGTTGGATAGAGCAAGTTGAATGTCAGCAGAGGTTTCAGACTGTGCTTGAGAAGGAGCTTGTGTGAGCATTGGAAGTTGTTCATCTCTATAAGAAATGGATTTGATATGTTTTGGTTGGAAATATTACTATTCAGAAATGTAAAGGCTGTAATTTAGGAAAATGAGGAATGAGTTCAATTTTTCTTACGCCTCAATAAGCTGACGAGCTTGAGGGATTTGAGGATTTAGCATCACTTTGGTCGTATCCCAAGATGGAACCAATGATCTTACCCCTGAATTTGCAAAATATGTGTGAAAGAATTGGAATTACCAAAAAGGGAAATATTTATGTGAAAGGTTGTTTTAATAAATTCATGCTTAATATAGTGATTGCATATAATTAAAGCGATTGTGAGTGTGATTCTAAACATATATAAAATGTAAATTCTAAACATATATACCATCATAAATTTGGATTCTTGCAAGGTGTAGCGCAACAATCTTAACTTCATCTCCTTGGCTAAGAAAGTTATACATCTCAATTGCTTTCTCTTGAAATAAGCTAACCTTTATGGACTGATTGCTGTTCATAATCAAAACCATGTTTAAATTACATGTAAAAAGTGAAGAAATTAAAGGCTTTTGTTATAAAAGAACATTGAAAACGAAATTTCACCTTAAGTCAGTGATTTTGAACATCAGCCTTTTATGTGATTCACCTTGATTTTGGTATTCAGTAAGCGACCCATACTCAGATACTACTCCAATTGCATCTGCATAGATATCAGGTAATACAAAAAAATGTGTTGATCACCAGGTGCCATTTTATGAAGGAAAAAATTAATTTTAAGTAAAGTATCATTGTGTTAAGAAGTGCAATATCTATTAAGTATTCAGTATAGCTACTTAGAGTCAGCAACTTATTAATTGGAATGAAATCAAAGGCATGAAAAGGAATGTCAGCTTCACACATTTCTATTATGGTTGCAAAGTTAATAGTGATTTTGAAAGAGTGTTTTGAAGTCTTGTATTCTTTGTTATTATCATCCACAACAAATTTTGAGAACTCATAGCACATTCCTTTACTGAGTATCTTCTGATGCTTATGTATAATCATTTCTTGAAAAATACTTGCTTGAATCTTCTCTGACTATAGACAGTAAAAATAAGAAAATAGTCATACATTAACCACCAAACTTATCAACATAATGAACAAACCAAACAAAGTAAGTAATATTGGTCTACATACATTTTCATCAATGAGAAGCATATGGAAAGAGGATACAGTTCCATTCTCTCTTTTCCTGAACCAAATCCTAGAAACTCTAGCCTTGAGTACCTTACTCTCTCTTCCTTTTTTCAATTCCTTCAGTGACACTATTCCCAATCTGACAATATGTGGTAAAAAAAGTTAATGCATGCAACTTCCTGGTGCCTTTTTTTTCAAGGCTTAATGATTTCAAAAAGTAACTTTCAAAGGCCGTATAGTAGCCATACCTGTTATTATGAAATAGTAAGCAATACTCTTCAATAAGAAATTGGACTTAGCAAAACTTTCTTTGAGTTTAACTCTTGAATGTTGGATGGAAGAGGAGTCGATTATTTTTTTCATATAAATCAACATAAAATTCTAAAAGTAAAGGTTAAAATTTGGCAGAGTTCAAGAGATAACAATCTTCATCAAATTTCTAATCAAGGATTCAAGTTAATATATTTATATAATGAGGTATGAACATGTGAGAGACTGTTTTGCATGACAATATTAAGTTTCAGTAACCTGCGTAAATAATTATCAGTATTCATAACTCAAGAGTCAACACTAAAAGCAACACAACAAAAAAAAAACAGAGATAATCCAAAATTCCTTAGCTGCAAAATGTCAACATCCAAAACTTTAAAGTAGATCAACATTATTGTGGGAATTTTATTACCTTTGTACTTGTCGGTGAGATGCCCTTTTACTCCTTCCAAGTTCAAGATACATTGTCGGAAATGTCCAAGTGTGATGAAGGCAAGAAAATGCGTAAACAGGTAAAGCAAAGAGAGTAATTGTTGGTCCAGAGAGCCGTAGCTTTCATGCATATTACACAAAAGCTCCACTTTTAAGCTTTTGGCTGTGTTTTGAAGAGAGACAGCATAAATGTAGTACTTCTAACTTTTGGCTCCAAGAACTAAATAAAATATTGTTTCTAGTAGGTTTAGCTGTCAGAGATATTTTCACCTTTTGAGCGATGATAGTGAAACGTGTGGTGGAACCCATAGGATAGTGAGAGAGAGTGAAATATAAGCTACTAAATTAAATGAGTGGTCAACAAAATTTACAAAGCAAAAAAAAAGTTTGTGGTTCAAAAAATTAAAAAAAATATTAGAAAATAATGACAAAATTATTTTAATCAATTGTTCTTCCTCTATCCCTAAATATAAAGCACTCTATACACTTTTATTATGTCCCTATTTATTTAGCCTCATACCAATTGCAAAAATCATTAATTACTTTTTCCACAAAAAGACCTACTTTATAAAATTTATTGAGATTTTCAAAAATCTTAATATTATTATTAACAAAGGTAATACCCCTACTAATATTAATCATTTCTTAGTCTCAACAGTTAGATTTTATAATGAAGAGGTTTAAAGGTGGTAACATGGTCCTGAAAATATAAATTAATCATCATTTAAACATTATAATTAATCTTATACACAACCATACATGTATAAGCAAAAAGGCCTTGCCATGAGTTTGCTGCTCATTGGAAATTCAAGATGGGGATGGTTCACAAAGAGGTCGTGAGTTTGCTGCTCATTTTTGCTCGATACTAAGAGAATGTCATTGCATATAGTCAGTGCTATAACACTTACATGAGAAAGATCATCTTCCAATATTTGACTAAAATTTAGAGACCCAAAAACAAAAAAAAAATAGTAACATAACTGAACAACACATTTATAAATTGTTTAATCTTACATCATAATTCCATAATTAGATATATAGTAGCAGAAGAACACAAAATACAAAAGCCAAATTAATAATTGCCAGGTTACAACAACCACACATATTTAAATATTATAAAATAGGAAACCCACAAGACCCAACATATTATTTCACATGTGTCCATTACTTAGTAAAGTTCAGGCCTCCTGCTTTTGCTTTAAAGATTGTTTTGAATGTATTCAAACCTTGAATTCCCCATATAGTTGAGGTGAACTTCAGCCCTGTCTTGAATACCTTCAGCATGCCTGAATTGTTGCCATCCATCATTGATCCTCCCTATGGGCAGCACCATCACTTGAAAATAATAGAGGACATATCTTGTTCCATGTCTATTATAAACATTCCAATGGACTCCTAACTCATTGTCATACAGAACTATGAAGTCCTCCTCCACATCATCATATGGCTGAATAAAAATGCAAACGAAAATGGTTATCTATAAATAAATATCAAAACAAAAGGATAAACTTGATTATCACATACATTTTCAGCCTTGTTCAGCAGCACAAGTTCATAGAGCACTTTCTTGTCTTCTGGTCCATCAGAGTGGGTTGATGTTGCCATGGTGAAAGAAACTGATGCTGCAAAGAAGAAAAAAAATGCACCAAGAAGAAACAGAGCCTTTTTCAGAGAAGATAATTGTTGTAACAACGATAATAGAAACAGAAGAGAAAGAGATAGAAAGAACACACAAAATTGGTCACGCAGTTCGGCCAATGATGCCTACGTCTGCGACTATAGAGCAGCTATAGTTCCGTATTATTTCTTGTGCTAATTAGGGTTATAGAGTACACGCATATATAGTAGAAAATAGATTACATTAAGGCCCAAAACCCTTTGCCCTTTTGCAGCACCTATGAGCCATACTTAACAATCTCCACCTTGGCGAATATCAAACCCCTGTGAAGATCCTCTGTGCAAAGTCTTTCCTGACAATTAGGGTGTGTGGTTTCTTATTAATGCTGAGAGATATGTAACAAGTCCAAACAATGTGTGAATCTTCTGAAGGAATATCTGTTTGGATGCCAACATATCAGCTGCATTTTCTGAGGTGTGAATCTTCTGAAGGAATATCTGTTTGGATGCCAACAACTCCCTGATCTTGTGGTACCTCACATCAATATGCTTGGTTCTAGCATGATACACCTGGTTGTTTGCCAAATAGATAGCACCCTGACTATCACAATGCAACTGAACTCCACCTTGATCAACACCCAACTCTTTCACTAACCCAGTAAGTCACAATGTTTCCTTGGCAGCTTCAGCTACTGCCATGTATTCTGCCTCAGTTGTAGACATAGCTACTACATCTTGGATTGCTGACTTCCAACATATAGGTCCACCTGCAAGAGTAAAGACATATCCTGGTGTAGACCTCCTATCATCAAGGTCACCAACATAGTCAGAATCCACATATCCTATAACTGAGAGAACACTCTGCTCCTTGCTGAACATGATACTGAGATCTGGTGTACCCTTTAAGTACCTTAGGATCCACTTGACTGCTTCCCAATGTTGCTTGCCTGGCTTGGACATGAACTTGCACACTTGACTGACTGCTTGTGCCAAATCCGGTCTAGTGCAAACTATAGCATACATCAAACAACCAACTGCATTGGCATAAGGAATCTCAGACATAGCTACAACCTCTGAATCTGTCTTCGGAAGGTAGAGGGGTCTCCTGAGCTGGTAAGAAGAGCATACGCAGCTAACTCTTCAAACCCATATCTCACTGGAGGTACACTGCGACGAGGCTCCCTATCACGCACAAGGGAATAGTCATATATACCATCTGAATCTGAATTTGATTCCTGTTGTTGTGGAGCTACAATTTGCCTAGGACTCTCTGGTGTCTTCTCAATGTCCACCTGAATCTTGTCCTGACTGGAATTTTCAAACTCAGTATCTGGCACAACAATCACCTCTGACTGTTTCAACATGGTCTGCTCATCAAAAACAACATCTCTGCTAATAACCACCTTCTTCTGAACCGGATCCCACAACTTGTACCCCTTTACACCTTTATTGTAACCAATAAAGATGCATTGTTTTGACTTGGCATCAAGTTTAGACCGATCCTCAATGGAAATGTGCACATATGCAGAACACCCAAAAATCCTCAAATTACTCAGATCAATGGGGTTACCTGTCCATACCTCCTTTGCGACTTTTCCATCCAAAGAAGCTCGTGGTGATCTGTTGACCAGATAATATGCCATACTGATTGCTGCTGTCCGGAATCCTTTTGAAAGACCAGCATTCAACCGAAGACACCTTGCCTTCTCTGTTAGAGACATGTTCGTCCTCTCTGCAACTCCATTCTGCTGTGGAGTCTTCCTCACAGAAAAGTGTCTCTGTATCCCATTCTCCTCACAGAAATACATGAATTTCTTGTCAGTGTATTCAGCTCCATTATCCGACCTGAGGTATTTCAATTTTCTCCCTGTCTGGTTCTCTACCTCTGTCTTCCACAGTTTAAACTTGGCAAAGACCTCAGATTTATGTTTCATAAAATAGACCCAGACATTGCGAGAAAAGTCATCAGTGAATGTCACAAAATACCTGAAACCTCCAAGGGAGGGCTCCTTTGTAGGCCCCCAGACATCAGAATGAACATAGTCTAAGATTCCATTGGTCTTGTGCTTCCCGGTCTTGAAACGAACTCTGCACTGTTTCCCAAGAACACAATACTTTCACAATCCAATTCTGCAACTGCGAACACCCTTCAGCAAATTCCGCTTATGTAGTTCTAGCATCCCACGTTCACTGAGATGACCCAAACGCATATGCCACAGTTTGGTTGCATCATCATCAGATTCAACAGATGCTGCATCATCCATAATTGTGCCTCCCAACAGCTTGTAGATGTTTCCAGTAGTTCTCCTTGCTCTCATCACTACCATTGCACCCTTGCTGACACTAATGATGTCTCTAGTTCCATCAGACTTGAATGAATTCTCCTGAAGAGTGCCCAGAGAAATCAAATTCTTCCTCAATTCTGGAACATACTGCACCTGACTCAACATGCGCACGCCACCATCATCTAAAGAAATTTTGATTTACCACATTCCCTTGATGCTACAGGTTTTATCATCGCCTAGATAGACAACACCAAAATCGCCTGATTTAAATGAGCTGAACCACTCCCGGTGCGGCGTCATATGATAGGAACAACCTGAGTCTAGAATCCATGCATCAGTGCACTTCGTAGATGAAACACAAAGCAGATCCTCCTCACTGCAAGAATCATCAGACTGTACTACGTTTGCTGAACTACTATCTTTGCCTTTTCTGTTTGGACAGTCCCTCTTCCAATGCCCAATCTGCTTGCAGCCAAAACATTCTGTTGTTTTTCTGTCTTTGGACTTGAATCTCTTCTTCTTCCCAGAACCCTCTGCTTTACCCTTGCCTCTTCCACGGTCTTGATCACCTTTCACAAACAGACGTTCACCTGGACTTCCTCCACCTTCTTCTACACTTAGGCGATGTTGTGCGTGTTGCAAAAGTGTAGAAAAAATACTGTCCAGCGTGACTGTGTCCTTCCCGTATGTGAGAGTGGTCACCAGGTGGTCATAAGAACTCGGTAAAGAGCACAACAAAATAATGGCTTTATCCTCATCGTCAACCTTCACACCAAGCCCTGTCAAATCAGCAAGGATGTTGTTGAAAGTATTGACATGAGACTGAAAATCGCCGCCATCCTGCATCTTCAGGCTGTAGAGACGCTGCTTCGCGAACAATTTGTTCATCAGCGACTTGGACATGTACAGACTCTCCAATTTAGCCCAGACATCCTTCGGAGTTGTAAGGTCTAGAATATGATTCATCACGTCATCCGAAACGCAAAGTCTTATCAAACCTGCGGCCTTCTCCTGCATCTCGCTCCAATCAGCGGTCGCGATGTCTGCTGGCTTCTCATCACGCAACGCCTTCTGTAAACTCTGTTGTGCCAACAAATCCTTAACTCTCCGCTGCCACAACCCGAAATTACTTGTTCCATCGAACCAGGTGACTTCGAATTTCGCACTAGGATTAAACGCCATCTGATACCAATTGTTGTAACTGCAATAATAGAAACAGAAGAGAAAGAGATAGAAAGAACGCACAGAATTGGTCACGCAGTTCGATCAATGATGCCTACGTCTGCGACTATAGAGCAGCTATAGTTCCGTATTATTTCTTGTGCTAATTAGGGTTACAGAGTACGCGCATATATAGTAGAAAATATATTACATTAAGGCCCATAACCCTTTGCCCTTTTGCAACACCTATGAGCCATACTCAACAATCTCCACCTTGGCGAATATCAGACCCCTATGAAGATCCGTTGTGCAAAGTCTTTCCTGACAATTAGGGTGTGTGGTTTCTACTTAATGCTGAGAGATATGTAACAAGTCCAAACAATATTTGAACTTGTCACCGGTGACTGGCTTGGTCAACATATCAGCTGCATTTTCTGAGGTGTGGATCTTCTGAAGGAATATCTGTTTGGATGCCAACAACTCCCTGATCTTGTGGTACCTCACATCAATATGCTTGGTTCTAGCATGATACACCTGGTTGTTTGTCTAATAGATAGCACTCTGACTATAACAATGCAACTGAACTCCATCTTGCTCAACACCCAACTCTTTCACTAACCCAGTTAGCCACAATGTTTCCTTGGCAGCTTCAGCTACTGCCATGTATTCTGCCTCAGTTGTAGACATAGCTACTACATCTTGGATTGCTGACTTCCAACATATAGGTCCATCTGCAAGAGTAAAGACATATCCTGTTGTAGACCTCCTATCATCAAGGTCACCAGCATAGTCAGAATCCACATATCCTACATCTGAGAGTGCCCCTATGAAAGAAAGCACCTATGAGCCATACTCAACAATAATAGTATGAAAGAAAGCAAGAAAAGATGAGGAAGTGTGTTCCTTAGCTGCCTATTTATAGCCAAAGAAAGGACCAATATGTGAAACATACACGAAATATGTTATGCTAGTATTAATATTTGTTGACTGTTTTGGTTGGTATTGTAATTAAAGAGAGCAGTTTTAAAGGCATTGGAACTCATGAAGGAAAAGAAAATTCAATGCATGCATTAAGTATGTCAGTGTGTGAGAAGGCATGCGTGAAAATGAGAGAGACGGATGCAACTTGGAGCTAAAGTCCAAAAACAGGAAATGCAGTCTTTGAATGCATCAACATAAAGTTGTTTATATCTTTATAAAAGGCATGTACTTCCTTTTTTTATTTATTCAGCTGAACAGCAACAGATTTATCATATAAAAAAATAATCAAACAGATGTAGTAAATGTCCGATGACAACGTGACACTTATGCCTAGTGGAATAAACAACAGTGCATTCAAGAACATGCAATAGATAGAAAAAAAGACAAAAATTAGGAAACAAATAATGACCATCACACGTTGTATTTTTGCTGAAAGATCCTGACGAAATGATAACCATCAAGTATTGGTTGCTACATTTATGAATCAGTTAAAAAAACACTTGCAAGTAGTCCACCATTCATGCATGTAGTGAAACTTTAATTTCTCATAAGGCTTAAAAGACATTGCATCAAAATCTTAGCTTATTGTATATGTAGGACCATAATACAGTAGACTTTGCTTTAAAGACTGAATTTCTAAATTTTTTTATAGCTTCTGCTTTTCCTTAAACTCCTAGCCATATTTTTTAAAATAAAAAAAATCCCCTTGCTTAATTAAAAAGAAAAATCTACTCAATTCCAAAATCAGTTTAGCACATTAAACAATATATAGAATATACACTTGTGATTAGACTATCGTCAATGTGATGAGACTTTCTCCATAACAGCTAAACAACACAGACAAAATCCTCATTGTTGTCTACTAATTTCAGCCAAGTGAAAAGAAAAAGGCATATAGATGGGAAAAAACACATAAGAACAAAGAAAAGTAAGGAATAGAAACATGATCATAGAACTAAGATGTGTGTGCAAAGGATAGAGGTAAAAAACTAATCTATTCAATCTAAAATTAGTATTCAGACCAACAACGACCTTCCCTTGAATTTGGTATCGAAATAGTTTGTCAAGTAAATATTCCAACACTACATTTGCAAGGACATGACAATTTTCAAAATTATTTGACCACTATCTCAGTACACTCACCCTTAGCATTTCCTTGAAGAGCAAAACCAATTGCTTCAAAAGCTTTAGTGAATGCTTTTGACTGTGTATAACTGGAAAAAATCTGCTCCTGAGACCTAAAACCAACAATAAAATGCATGTTAGGTTATTGGCTTTAACTAAAAAGAAAATGCATGTTCAGTTATTGGCTTTAACTAAAAAGAAAATACATGTTAACTATTAAGGAGTAAATAACTACTGAAAAAAGACTAAAAAGCATTTGCACCTCAATATTTTACCTCTGAACAAAGACCTTTCCCTAATTGGGTCTATGCATCTGAAGGCTATACTGATTTTGCTCGTTAAATCAGCTGAATTATAAACAGACACTCATTAACCTAAAGTATGTTATGCCATACTTTAGAGTTTCGAATACAGGATTCTCCAATCTACAAACTCCATAATTAACCTTAGTCTTTTCCAAGTAATTCGTACTTCTTTGTCCAATGTTGCCTGGAACAACAGACACCACCGTAGCAAAAGAAAAAATTATAAGAATAAAATATAGAGTAAACTTACAACCATCTATCATCATCATAGTTCCCCTAACTCAATTTTTAGTTTCCTCCATTCCTCTAGTATAATTTCCTATGCTTCCAATAAAACAACACTGTCTCAATGGGTTCAACACTGTCTTAAAAGATTTTGATTCAAAAATTTAGTTTAATGTAAATTTAGGAGCGTAAGACAATAGATACACAAACAAGATAGTATAAACATCTTGCATAACTAAACATGTGTGCAAATGTCAACTGAATCCCCAAAGTCATTCCAATATCAGACAGCACATGAACAGACAACTATTATTTAAAGACTGAATTTCTATATTTTTTTATAGCTTCTGTTGTTCCTTAAAATCCTAGACATGATTTTTTTAAAAGAAAATTCACTTCTCTTAATGCAAAAGAAAAATCTACTCAATTCCATAATCAGAATAGCACATAAACAATATAGAGTACACACTTGGGATGAGACTATCATCCATGTGATGAGACTTTCTCGATAACAACTATACAGCATAAACAAAATCCTCATTGTTGTCTACTAATTTCAGCAAAATGAAAAAAAAACATATAAATGAGGAAAAAAAAGCACACAGGAAAAAAGATAAGTAAGGAATAGAAACATGATCATAGAACTAAGATGTGTGTGCCAAAGATAGAAGTAGAACAACTAATATATTCAATCTTTAATTATTATTCAGACCAACAACAATATACTCACCCTTAGCATTTCCCTGAAGAGCAAAACCAATTGCTTTAAAAGCTTTAGTGAATACTTTTGACTGAGTAGAACTGAAATAAATCTACTCCTGAAATCTAAAATCAAAAATAAAATGCATCTTGGGTTATTGGCTTTAACTAAAAAGAAAATACATGTTAAGTTATTCGATTTAACAGGCTTAAAAAATGCATGTTAACTATTAAGGAGTAAGTAAGAACTGGAAAAAGACTAAAAAGAAATTGCAGTTCAATATTTTACCTGTGAACGACGAATTTTTCTCTAATTCCTGATGCATCTAAAGCCTATATTGAATTTGCTCAATACATGACCTGAAGTATAAATAGACACTCATCAACCTAAAGTGTCTTAATGCATACTTGACACCTCGAGAGTTAATAATTCTAAACATGGACCAACTAAAAAATTCAATAGATAACTTGACCTGCAAAAATCAAATTTGACCTGCAATTTGATCAAGATGTGGTTGTCCCAACAGATGCTCACAGTTCCAAAATCAACATCTTGATGTACAATTGATCCACAAAATATATATTTTGGTCCAAGATACATACTTAGGATATCTGCAAAGTCAATAAAATTTGAAGTGAGTATATATCCAACAAAGCTACATAATTTAATGGATACACCACTATCAAATAAAGACTTACCATGCATTGCTTCCCTTTTATTCCCTCTTCAAATGTACATTAAGTCCCAAAAAATAAGTCAGCCAATTGCCAACTTACAAAACATTGATAGTATTTTTACATGATATTTTGAAAAATCTCCTTGTATACCACATTTTGAGTGGTAGTACAAGGAGATTTTTCTTTATCCAAAATGACAAACTTCAAACCCTTCTTCGACTTCACCCTCGATACAACCACATACAATTGGCCATGACTAAACACAGGCCTGGGGAGATAGACAGTGACATTGGAGAGTGATTGACCTTGACTCTTATTTATGGTCATGCAAAACGACAGAGTTATTGGAAATTGTCTACGCTGAAGTCTAAATGGTAATCGGGATTCTGATGGACTCATATTCATTCGACTTAGCAAAACAGTATTGCCAACACTTCCCCCAGATATAACTTTTGCACCAATAACATGGTCGGCTAAGTGAGTTACAATCAGTCGGGTGCCATTACATAAACCAGCAGCTTGATCAATATTTCTAAGAAGCATGATTGGCGTCCCAACTTTTAAATTTAGTTCAAGATTTGGAAGGCCAGAAATTTTAATATCATTAAGCATTGTTGGAGTAATGCATTGAGCTGAAATATCAAAATGCTCACCACTAAATGCAGTTGAGTCAGAGCTTAGAAATGTCTTGTAATCTCCAGGAAGCTTGTCCATTATATAGCTATTAACCTCGTCCACAATGACAAGAGTTGGTGTTAAAATAGCTCTGTCCTTAAGATATTGAGGATCTGAACAATGCATCTGAAAATCTGGGTATGTTTGCTGGAAAATTGCCTCTGGCGGATGATCAAACTGAGTTATAATCAAATTAGGAGGGATATCTATTTCTGCCTCCCCATCATTGGCTTCTCCAACATTTCCATCACCAATATCGAGCATCCATTTTGAGAATTCCCTCAATTCAGCCACCTTTGCTTCATTTCCTACCATTTGCAATCTCATATTTCTACTCAAATTCAGAACCTCACAATGAAACCAAAGAGTTGATGAATTAATGCTATTGAAAACAATATCTGATCATTTGCCACCGGGAATAACGGGCAGAATTTGCCGAAAGTCACCTCCAAGCACAACAGTCTTGCCTCCAAAAGGAACAAACTCGGACTGCGATTTAGCTTCTGCCAATAGATCTCTCATTGTCCTATCCAATGCCTCAAAACAAAATTTTCTGACCATGGGAGCTTCATCCCATATTATGAGGGAAGATGCAATTATCAACTCAGCAACCAATGAACCCTTTTTAATATTACATGTGGAGTCTTCCGTTATGGCAATTGGAATGTGTGTAATACCCCGAATTTTTGTTTCCCAAATAAAGAAAAATAAATATTTAAATAAAACTAATTATATGGAATTAATTAGTTTTGTTTATTAAATTATGATTATATTAAAAGGATAATCAAGGGAAAAATATTTGAAAAATATTTTGGACCTTAAAAATAGTATTTTTGCAGTTTGGTACTTGGGAAGGACCTGGGAGTCAATATTAGAAAGATTATTGGAGGGAAAGTGAATAAAATATTAATTTTTGAAAAAATGGTCGCGTTAATCGATTTACCCGATCGTTAATCGATTAACGACTGAGCTGAAGCTAAAGATAGTGGAGTTTGATGACTCAATCATCTGGAAAATCCAATTTTTGACACCATGCAAGCCAGGACACGTCTTAGCTACGTGTTGGCATGCATGATAATTGGTTTTGGCTATAAATTAAGGGGCCATGGGTGAAGGAATTGAGGGAAGAAGGAGTTCTATACCAAAACTCTGCTGAAATTTCATCTCAAACACCCTCTGGTTTTCGATTTCGTTCTTCACCCCTACCCACACACGAACTGTGAGCTTCACATCATTTTGAAGCTTGCAGAGAGACCTTCAATTCAAGACAAGAATCGTGCAATTTGGTGGCTCGTATAAGAAGAACGAATCAGTTAAAGTTGGGTCCAAGAAACTGAAGTCTGTAGTTTCAGTTTTGAGGTGCCAAGTTCAAGTCTTCGATTTTGGTATGTAGAGGTCCTCAAATCGTGTCATTTCGATTTCTAATTAAAGTTTGCAATGTCTAGTTTCTATATTGACCAAGTTTATTCGTTTTCATGCACGATTGCTATGTCAAATCCTCTGCCAAACTTGCTCTCTTGAACTTGTGTTGGGACCGAAAACAGAGCAAGAGGTGGTTTTAGAATCTGAGGTTTTTCTTGCTAACTTTGCATCCAAAAATATCCATTGAGGTAAAGGAGAAGATTTACTAATGCTAGAATAGATTGTGGGATGGAATTGAATGTAGGATGAACCTCCATGTGGTTCAAAGGGCACTAGGTTGGTGGACAATGGCTTGGAGGCCAATCTGAAATGAAACATGAATTGGAACACGTTAGAGTGTAGTATTAGAAGCTAAATGAATCCTCAATTTGATCTGAAATGGTGTTAATCAGAATTTGACATGTTAAGTTGAGTTTTAGGTTAAATTTGGGGAAAACAACATGATTATGTGAAAGTGATGTTATTTGGTGCAATTATTGTTATGGACAAGTTTAACATGATGTATTTAAGTTGTACTTGAGGTTGGTTTTGGTCAAAATTGAGTTGGTATGAATTTGGTATTCAAAAACCAGTTTCAGCACTGTTTTACTGATATATTAATCAATTAACCCGACTGTTAATCGATTAACACGAGAAAATTCTAATCAGTTTGAAATGTTATAAATGAATAATCGATTATCAGGATGGATAATCGATTATCAATGCAATTTTGTAATAAAAAAATCATAATTTAACTCATTAACCGATTGACCAGGCATTTTAATCGATTAAAGGCTGAAGTTGGAACCTATTGACAAGGGTTTATGAAAATAGTAATTGGGAATACCAGATGTTCAAGTTGAATGACCTCAAGTAAACTTAAAATACACTTATGCTTGCGGAATCATGCATAGCATTTGCATTCCGAATTCCCACATTTGGTGGAGACACGTCCGTGAGGCGTGGGCATATCCCTTTTGGTTATTTTGGACTCGAGCGACACTTGTGAAAGTGTCTGCTCCAAAGGGTCATTGTGCGTTCGTAGGAACGTAAGGGAATGCCAGTGACCGGGGTTGCACCTTTTGTTCCGGAAATACACACGTGGGTGTGGGCATGTCTTCAAACGCCGGGCTCGAGAGACGTAGTCTTGCGGGATACGTCGGCGTCACTTCTAAGAGCTCTAGGAGTGTCGTTTAATGTTGGCCGAGTCCGAGAGGTACTCGTTGAGGGGTACCGGGCATGTTTTAAAGGTGCCACGGGAGCCTATTTGTTGTGTTGGCCAACGATCATGCATTGATATATGAGTTGCATTGTCAGTGCACATATTATTGATTGTTCATTATTATGTTGATGTTTATGATGTAATGAGAATAGATTCGTGTAGGTAATTATTAATGAATTCTAATTGATCATCAAAGGATTATAATTGATTATTAGCAAATGATAGTTGATTGGGAAGGAAATTAATGGTTAATGATAATTAAAGACTTGATTATTTTATTATTTGTTACCCTATCTATTCGGTTATGCGTTAGTATTTTCTAACTCCCTAGCCCTTGTAGGTGATGGCTCGTTTTCTGGCATTCATCGAGATTCGCCCGCTCCGTAGCGGCGTTTGGGATTACGAGGGACACCGGGCGATCTTCGAGGGTGATGTGGATATCATATTCCGTCATCCTAATCCTCTGGCCCGTGTGAGACCTCGTAGGCTGCGTCTCCCTATGATTTACATCCTGCACGTACCTCTAGTGTATACTTATCGTCACGGTACTCCACCATCATCACCACGCCCTGGTCGTTGTTTTTACTCATTTCAGGTTAGGCGTCCTGCTACTCGTTCTCGTCCCTCTACTAGTGATGTTGAGAATGCCACTCCTCGCCCTGGTCCGTCCACTAGGGTACGTTTTGTACCTTCACCTGAGGCAGTGCCTCGCACTGCTGCACCATCTATGCCGGACGAGGAGGAGGAGGAGGACCCGGTAGAGGATGAGGACGGGGGAGTTGCGGACCATTCTACCGGTAGCCAGTTGCATGATGATGACCCTTGAGTACGGACAGGATGAGACTCATAGTGTGACGTAGTTGTTGCTGCTTTTGGAGGACTCGGAGATCAGACATCAGTGTGGGTGGATCATGGCACAGCTCTCAGCATACTCCTTTATTTTTGGGTTGTGATATATTGTATATATTTGAGAGGAGTACGAGAGAGTTTTTATTTTATATTTTCTGGTCTGTATCTCTATACTTGTTATCTGGACTGTTGACTACTGTTTATGTTTTGGTTTATCTATATATATATATATATATATATATATATATATATAAGTATGGGCTCTGGTTGCCTGTATGATGTTGATATTTATTCGCACTTACTTGCAACCAAAATAATATTTTCAAATCGTTTCCGCTGAACTCAAACAAGTACACAATGATTTTATTAAACCCGAAAGTATTTTGAGATAGAAACTCATTTTTAAAAATGAAAAAGATTTTCATGAAATTTTCCAATAGTTTCTGAATAAACTATTTACATACTTTATTTTAATATAAATAAAGTCATATTTCGAGAGCGCCACAATGTGGAACAGAGAATATGCAGTTCTTGCAGCTGGTAGCAGAGTTGCAGCTATGTCACTCGATGCAATTGTGAGAACAATCTTTCCTTGAGATCTGAGTTTGGCACTCAATGCCCTCCACAAGTAAGTTTTTCCAGTCCCTCCATATCCATTGAGAAAGAAAAAACCACCTACAGAATTATCCATGCATCATATTGTTATTAAAATTGGAGTGGCACAATGTAGTAATAGATCCTCATTTTGGAAATTTAGAATGAATTATTCAAAGTAAGTGGAAATATAAATTAACTGCAGAAATGCTTTATACAACAAAGGTGAGTAGATTTATACATTCACCTGTGTCTTGCTCAACAGAATTCATGATTCTATTAAATGCTCTTTTTTGTTCTTCATTCATGTCTTTGAATAGCTCTACAAACTCGCTCTCCAATAGTGCCTTGTCAAAATTCATGTGCTCTACAATTAGTGAATTTCTATCCGACCTTACAGCATCATAATCAACTTGAGGCATGGATGGAAAATTTCTTAAAGACTTGTCATTTCTGATTAAACACTTTTCAATTTCCTCCAGGCCTAACGACTGAATTTGATCGTCGCTAAATTGAATGGCTGTTAAACAATGTATATATTACTTAATGTTAAACAATGATAGTCAATAATCAAATTCAAAATGATGTTAAACAATAATAATTAATAAATTGGTATTGAAAATTAATATTCACATACCATGTCCTGAAATTAACCTTCTATGAGAGCAAGTCAAATCCTCTGATATAAATCTCCAAGTGGCTTGCCAAACAACCTCCGGTTGAGCAACGCTACATGAAATCAAAATACTTACAAACAAACTCCTCAATTGATGCCTCGTTGCCCAGTCCTTGGCCTCTGTGATTGCATCAATAAATTCAACATCATCATCAAGCAATCCAAGTTTATAACATGCATCTCTAAAAGTATGATACTCAATACCATCAATAGTTCTTATTTCAGCATAGTTCTCAGGGCCCTTGACTCTATTAATTAAAAGACTTAGATAGTAGGGTTCACCAGCACTCGGAGGGACAAAAGTAAGGCGACCTATACACAAACCCTTTTTCCGCAATTGCCAACAATGGTCTTTTGGTTTATACACAAATTGTCTAGGAAATTCCAAGTAAGTCAAGCTTTTCGCCAATTCATACTGTTGATTTGCTTCCATCCACGTCATAAACATCGATTTATGATTAGCTGGATTTGCAACCACTTCCTCTAAATTATCATCATCCTTATACAATACACTTTGTTCACCTGGAAGATGAAATTTTAATCTTTCCACTGAAGGAAACCTATAGTTGATTTCAAATGAAAAAATTCTCCACATTGCCTCGCATGGAGAAATCTAGCGGCAGTCGTAATATCATTTTATTTCATCAATGACTGTTGATGGATCACCACTTGATTGGCTGTATAAGGCAATCGTGACTCTATCACTTCCCTTACTGATGTACTTGAATAAGTACTTGATACTACGACTTTGATTGCACCATTCAGTGTTGATATGGGACCGGAACTTGCGTAAAAGCTTTCGATTGTGTGCAACAACGTTTCGATTATCCAGCTGACACCCACCTTTCATGAATATTGTACCATCATCCCTTCTCATATAGATTGGATATCCATCTTCATTGATTCTTGTGACAGGCTCGAAGTCTTTTGGATAGTACTTTGAACATCGACCGTCAATCATGCATGGCGATTTCTTATTTGCAACTCCGCATGGTCTATGTACCATAAACTCTTTCACCAATTCATGCATTTCAAGATCATCCTTCTCATTTGGTATCTCAGCACTGATAATTTTGTCAATGTCGTCAGGATGTGGATGCTTGTATTGCGGAAGTAGGAATAAAAGGATGTGAGCATGTGGCAATCCCCTTTTCTGAAACTCGATTGTATAAACAGCTGCATAAGATAGCAAAGAGTAATATTCAAATCAGTCGCTAAAATAGAGAGTAACAACATGGACAAAATAATACTTCAAAACAACACTCATAACTGAAAAAAATAAATGACTTGCTTATCTGACAATAAAACCAGCTTGCCTGCTTTTAAACGTCCAAAAATGTGTCCTTTCTTGAGTTCTGTCATAAGTTGTTTGAGCTTCATTTTGAATATTCGAACAGCAATATCAGGCCTATCCTCAAGCTTTAACCCACGACTTGGTGTGTATCGAGTGTACTCAGGCCATTTGGGGTTGCACGTAAAAGTCAAGAATATATCAGGATACCCTGCCCATTTACAAATGGTCATTGCATCCTGATAGTTTTGCATTAGGTATCGTGCACCTCCCGTAAAGCTTGATGGTAGGACAATCCTTTTCCCAACTGCTGCTCCATATCTTTCTCCCTGGAACACAGCGTCACTCAAGCCTTTATATAAATCTTGTCGAAGTTTCGGCTGATGGTATCTAATAAAATTAAGTCTCCAAGCTTCCACCATACAATACGCATCAACTACAAACTGTAGTAGTAGCCTTCGAGCATATAATAACACACATACTCCTCATTCCTATCATGAAGCCTATATGCAAAATTTTCTCGCAAAGTCAACTTTCCATTCCTCCTAACATCAGGATCAAACATTTCGGTGTGTGGTGTGTCATCACAATATCCATCCTCCCCAAATATAAAACACAAAGGATACCCCATTGGAACATATAAAGGATGAAGCTCATTAATTCTTTGCAACAACCCACTTTGTGTTTCCACAATAATGTCCCGATCACCATTATCCACATCAACATCTCCCGGAACCAATGTAGCAATTTCATCACATGTAGGGAGGTTATAAAGCCTTGAATCTTTATTTCTCTTTCTTAACAACCGCAATTTCAGGTTTGGAACCTCTTGACCAGCAAGTCTATCTCTTGTCATTCTGAACACTTTTGCAATTGGATTGTACTGATCAATTAACTTTTGTAATTTCTCAACTATTTCAGGATCAAGAGTTGCGGAAGTTTCACACGTACGACATCTAGAATTTAAACAAAAGCAGTCTTTCCAAAATTATACAATCAAACGAACGATCAAGCAAATGCACGATAAGAGGTTTAGCAACTACCTCAAAGCATGTAAGCGGTTTTGGACCTCATTTTGAGTATCATGGATGTACAACTGAGCGAATCTTGGTGTTTGACCTTCAGGAGGTAGAAGACTACCAATCCTATGATGATTCTGCCCAGACAATCGATAGACATAGCGGCCATTACCATCATTTATACTTCTGTCAATCTTACCCCCCATCGATGTGAAAGAAAACATCATGTTATAGGCTCTAATATTTTGTTGAAAGTTCTTGGATTGAGGATCTTCTTTATCCATGAATAATTTTAACAACTCATCAGGCGGTTTTGTCATAAGTAGCAATTTGATTTTCCCTTTTGCACAGCATTTAGTATAGATTGAGCGATCATTCTTCCTTCCCCGATGTATTCTCTCCAATAGCCAAAACTTTGCTCCACAATGTTGGCAAGAATGAACAGGATCACCAACATCATCATACCCATCATTTATTGCACCTGAGTATGACATTCCAACCTCTTTAAACTCTTCTTCATCATCCTCACAATATTCAAGACCAACATCTATCAAAATGCATCATATGAAATTCATTGGTAAGTATTTCTTTTAAAAAGAAAAAGATTTTAAATATTGAAAGCATGATGAGAATTCCTACCTGACTCGGACTCTGCGTCATTATTTTGCAATTGCTCAGAGGAATTATGCCTTCCAAATACAGCCGACAAATCTCTCACACTTTTTGTTTGATCAACAAATTTAAATCTCTTTCCCCTAACAACACCCTTCGTAGGATTACTGCGAGAAGCCAATTCGAACACATTAGATTGAGGAGTGTAAGTTTGGGATGTTTCAATCTGATTATCCGTAGCACATAACTCTTTGGAAACATTAGTAACCCGAACTCCAGAATCAGCTGTACGCAACTGTGTCAATACCATATCATTAGAGGGAGGATTCATAAGCAAAGTAGTAATGTATGGATTCAGAGCTTTAGGATTTGAAAAAGTTGGGATTCCACCATGGTTTGGCATATTGGAACCAAGCAAACAATTACTAAGATGATGTTCAGCTTTCCCACAATATCGCAACACATTCCCAACCCCAATTTTGCGATAGTCTATACTGTAACAACCAGAACTTAAAAAACCAGAATCAGCTGAAATTGGAGCTTCACTTGATTTAGGTCTCTGCCACAAATTGATCACATGCACTCCAGGTCACAGAGATCTTGGATTGGAATTACATTTCCAAGACTCTGCATATTGGAAGGAAACATAAGTGCATGTGGTGATTTCAAGTGTGCATACTACATCCATCTCGCCATTGAAAATTGACTACACAGAATATACATTAAATGCAGTCAATTAAAGCCAATATCATACCAGACTTTCTTTTCCGGTTCTTTTGGGAAACACCCTTTTCAGGACTTTGTCCTCCTGACCCAAACACTGCAGCTCTGTACTTCTTGGCAGGATAATCCACAGATTGGTCGGGTAATCTAGGTGTCGGTGACAAATTTGTTATGTCAGACAAGTGCTTCCTTTTTCCCCTTTTCATGCTATCAAAGCTCTTCCCTGACACATGTTTCCTTCCTTGCATACTGGTATTTTCATGTCTATCCGCCTGCCACATACTCACTGCTTGACATCCTAGTTCAAGGAAAATATTTAAATGAAATAGTTTACCATTCATGTAACCCAACCGCTTGACAATACGACTATACAATCAACAAAAAGCAAAGCAAAATCAACATAACTATCTTACTTGGCTGGTTTTGGTCATCACTTATTGATAGACCCAGTCTTTGACGCTTTTGTGAGGAGCTATTGAAATCTCCATCTTTTGCCTCCATCACTTTAATATTTGGAGAAGGAAGCTGCTGAGTCTTGTCATCATGGGATCCTGAAGTAACTTTATATACGCATTCATTTTTAGATAAAAATAAACCAAAAACAAATCATTCTGACTTCAACTAAATAAATTGACGTTTCATATATTCCAAGCAGAGGACAATATGACCATAAATTCAAAAAAAAGGAAAACAAAATTAGCTGACTGTATTACTTGCTGAGTTTTCGTCACGACTTATTGCCAGGCTCACTCTTTGGCGCTTATGTGAGGAACGATTGCAATCTCCATTCCTTGCCTCCATCAGTTTCATATTTGGAATAGATTTTTCCTGAGTCTTGTCATCATAAGACCCTGAGGTAAATTTGTGTAGACACATTCATTTTAGATTAAAGATTAAACCAATCACATATGATCACCTTCTTGCAGTGTTCACTGCCTCATCACACTATGAAATTAACAAACAATCAATTAAATAAACTCATCTACATGAAAGACCAGCATGCAAATAACATATCCAAATATACAAATAACGTATTTAAATATGTTAGTAGTTATTACTCACTCCATTCAGGAACTCACTCCATTCAGGCTACATTACAATCCACAATTAAATTACTGGTTCACATAGCTATAAATTACAATCTTACTACTGTTACTGATTTTAATTATAGCACTCTATCAAACCACCTCAAACTGAAATAATTGATAAACAATATCAGTCACATAAACCAGCTAGCTAATCATGAGAAGGAGTCGTTCATCAATTTCTTGAGTAACCAAAACCAACATGCAAAGAAGTAGACTGATATTATCACAAAACAATGATAAAACATGACAATTGTCAAAATATTGAAAGAGTAAAGACTTACTACCAAAACCAGCTATGTGTTCGTTAAAATTTACCTACAGCCCTCATCCTTTTCAAGCAAGTTGGTTACTCCCCACTCCATTGCCGAATCCAAGTCCTTCCTCACTAACAGAAAATAAAATTTATGGTCATAATCTAACAATGAAAGTGAATTCCTCGTGGTCCACCATTCCTACTGCAATGGTTAGAAAACCCAAATCCCCAATTGATCAAGCAAAAGCAGGAAGTAACGAAAAAGAAATGCAAAGCAATATACCTAAAATTTGGGTCCTTCAAAACCATCGCATTATACTCATCATCCACAAACATCAACATGCAATGAGCTTTATGGAAATGAAAATAGAACAACATGGGTAGCTCACCTCAAAGAGCTGATCGAAAGAAAAAAAAAGCACCTCCAATAGCAATAGCTCCTGAAAATGAAGTGGATGATGACCTCACAAATAAGATATGTCACACGATGAGGATGTTAGCACCCAAAAAAATGGAACAGTGGGGGCAGAAAAATGAAAGTTGAAGAAAAGAGTAAGAGTGTAAGAAAGGAGGGAAAGAAAAAGGTGCCCAGCTTTCAGACAGGAATAGAAGCTTCTTCTGTAAGAATACGGAACGGGCCAAGCTTCTTATCTACGCCACTAATTTCATTGCCATTTAATAAATAAAGTATTCATTTCATTGCCAATTAAATAATCACATTTAATATGCTTTAGCTTGTTTACTTCCGAGCTGGGGGCCACATTCTCACTTCATTTGGGCGGGAGTTCACACAAATGTATCCAGCATTTATTAACAATGTAGATTAGCTTCACAACTTCCATTTGTAAAGCGGCTAGCACGAAAAAATGGTGCTAGGATGGAGCTCATCGAAGAGGGAAGATAAGATTGAGAAAAGGAAAAAAAAATATTACTGTAACTTTTGTTTTTTTAAAGAAAAACTAGTAAGCAAGCCCATGCACATGCACGGGGAAAACACGAAAAGGTTTGGTTAATTGATATAACCATTTTTATAAAAATTTTGCATATAAAATACTTAAAATAATTTGTTTGTTTATATATAAATTTATAATAAACATGAAAAAAAATATAATTGTTATTGAATTCAAAAAATTAATTAATTTAGAAAATCATTATATATTATCCATAAATCAATCCGCATTCCTCCAATTAATTCATTATTAATATGTTAATTATTAATTCATTCCTCCAATATAATACTCGAAATTGAAACTTTTTAATGGAATACAAATTTTCGTAACTTATGCATCATTGCGTAACAAAAACCATTAATTAATAATAACCAACTTGAAAATATTCCTTAAATGTTGTAAATATTTCTCATCTATTTGTCTTCTCAATGATCCCATTAATTTCGGTCTTCTCAATGCCATTAATTTCGGTTTTAAATATTGTAGATATTTCTCTCCTATTTGTCTTCTCAATAATCCCATTAATTTCGGTCTTAAATGTTGTAGATATTTCTCACCTATATGTCTTCTCAATAAACCCATTAATTTTGGTCTTCTCAATGATCTCATTGAGTTCTCTTCTATTAGTAAATTTCTCTTTTATTAGTAATAGATTTCTTTTTTTTTTTGTTTGAAAAATATTTGAATCAGATTTGGAATAAAATAACTACATTCAAAAGAATAATATAATACCTAAAATTGAAACTTTTTAATGGAATACAAATTTTCGTAACTTATGCATCAATGCATGACAAAAACCATTAATTAATAATAACCAACTTGAAAATATTCCTTAAATGTTGTAAATATTTCTCACCTATTTGTCTTCTCAATGATTCCATTAATTTCGGTCTTCTCAATGCCATTAATTTCGGTTTTAAATGTTGTAGATATTTCTCTCCTATTTGTCTTCTCAATAATCTCATTGATTTCGGTCTTAAATGTTGTAGATATTTCTCACCTATTTGTCTTCTCAATGATTTCATTAATTTCGGTCTTCTCAATGCCATTAAATTCGGTTTTAAATATTGTAGATATTTCTCTCCTATTTGTCTTCTCAATAATCTCATTGATTTCGGGCTTAAATGTTGTAGATATTTCTCTCCTATTTGTCTTCTCAATAATCCCATTAATTTTGGTCTTAAATGTTGTAGATATTTCTCACCTATTTGTCTTCTCAATGATCCCATTAATTTCGGTCTTCTCAATTCCATTAATTTTGGTTTTAAATATTGTAAATATTCCTCTCCTATTTGTCTTCTCAATAATCCCATTAATTTCGGTCTTAAATGTTGTAGATATTTCTCTCCTATTTGTCTTCTCAATAGACCCTTTAATTTCGGTCTTCTCAATAAACCATTAATTAATAATAACCAACTTGAAAATATCCCTTAAATGTTGTAAATATTTTTCACCTATTTATCTTCTCAATGATCCCATTAATTTCGATCTTCTCAATCTCATTAATTACACCCAAAAACACATCAAGAATTTCCCTCCTATACATCAGCTGCTGCCCGGCATATATAATATCACAACCTAAAAGGACCAAAAAAAAAATTTAACACCAATATTTAAGTACTGGTACACAAAACTGATAAAGCTTATTGCGCTGTCCCTTGAATTAAGAACACACACCACTTCCAGCTTTGATGCGCATCTCCATTTTGGACTTCCACAAAACATCCACAGCATTGCAAGAGCATGCTTGCATCAAAATTTAGAGCTCTTGTTGCATTTCTTCATTTTCATTTGGTTAGCAACAACACGAAAACATAAGGCATGGCAACTTGCACTTCTCTTCTACTGTTAAATGCACAACAAAGCAGAGTTTCTCCTACTATGATGATTTACTCGTACATAGAAGGCAAAAGTCTCAATGCATCTCAGATTGGGTTTTGTAAAATCATCACAACTAAATACATGCCACACTATACCAATAACTTCAAAACAATCAATAAGATGCCAACCAAAGGTGCATTTATATCCAGTAGTTATGATGCATATAACATATAGTTAAATGGGCTCATAAATATTCTTGCAGTAAAAAAACCATTTTGCAGCTCTTTTAGAATCACAAGGTGAGCCAATTAAAAAGAGAGTCAGATTGGTTAGAACCATATTAAAAAAATTATTGCTGCAACAAACAAATATATATTTCACCCCATTATTCCACATTTCCTTTAACACAAATATATGCGGAACGGGCCAAGCTGAAGGTGGAACAGGCCAAGCTTCTTATCTACGCCACTAATTTCATTGCCATTTAATAAATAAAGTATTCATTTCATTGCCAATTAAATAATCACATTTAATATGCTTTAACTTATTTACTTCCGAACTGGGGGCCACATTCTCACTTCATTTGGGCGGGAGTTCACACAAATGTATCCGACATTTATTAACAATGTAGATTAGCTTCACAACTTCCATTTGTAAAGCGGCTAGCACGAAAAAATGGTGCTAGGATGGAGCTCATCGAAGAGGGAAGATAAGATTGAGAAAAAGAAAAAAAAATTGTGTTACTGTAACTTTTGTTTTTTTAAAGAAAAATAAGCACGAAACATTTATCATTTCCCTTTATTAAATAGATAAAGGTGCTGAAAACATTTCTCTTGAGTAGGCCGGGAATATCGTCATCGAAAACTTGATAACCCAAAAAAAGGAAACCCCATCAACAAGGAACTGGGCCAACGAATCCACTAAAAAACCAAAAAAGCCAACAAGACCCAATCAATTAGTACCACATAGTGTTAATCTTGATAAAACTTGCAACTGGTGGATCCAAGATATAGACACCATAAATAGATACACCAACCGTTTCTAAATAAAAGCACTAAAAATAAAATTTTATGTGTATTATAACCAAAAATAAATAAATATGTGTATTACGAAAGTTAGTTAATACTAGTATTATTAGTGATATAGTAAATAACAACATTTGGTATATTTTCTTCAAAATTACCTTATAATTATTATCAAAACTCTGAAAAATGTTAACTAAATAGGGGTATTTATATAAAAGAAATGATTAATGTTGTTGAAAATTAAAATAAGGGCTTATATAATGCTTATATTTAAAAAGAGAAAGAGTACCAATTATTAACGAAATATGTAATGGTATTAAGGAAAAATTAACATCAAGATTAACAACGGAGCCAATTTTCACAGAAGAGAATTTCACATATCAATTTGAGGTTAAATGAGACAAATAAACTTAAATAGTCTAATTGAACAATTTTACCTGAGTTTTTAAACTAAGCAAAATATGATTCTATTTTTCATCAATACATGGTTCTCTTTTATCATATAAGGATATGGTTTTAAATAAAATAAAAAATTGTAGCCATTTTTTAAACACCTAAAATTAAATATTATAAATTTAATTCAAAATTCAAAAATCAAAATCAAATTATAAATATTTGTCTTTAAAAGGAAAAATGAAATTAAATAAATGAATGAAGGGGATAAATATAATATTTATTTGATAATATTGAGGAGGGATCATTTTACACAAGTTAAATTACGTCAACTTTTACACTAAGTTAAATTATACCAACTCTTACCACTTTTGTAAATTTTACACTAAAGAAAATTTAATCGAATCAAATGTTGGATTGAAAATTTTTAACTTGCCGATTGTCTATATCAAATTCCACAAAAATTCAAAACCATTAATGCTAGAAAAAATTATGTTGATGATAGATCTATCGTGGAATAACTACTGCCTTAAAAGCAAGCCTACTGGATAGCCGTGGTGGCGATAGTGCAACTATATCACCGGTTTTACTCCCAAGGTTAACACAACAGCTAACGAACTCGTGCACTCGGGAGCAAGAACTTGAAATCTCAAAAAAAAAAAAAAAAGTTGCTAAAAAAACAGAGAAAGAGAGGAGTTTGTTTTTCTATATGTCTTAGAAGGCAATACATGGACTCTGAGTATAGCCTAACACGAACAACTAAAAGACAAATGTTTTATGAGCCATAAAGGAAAAACGACTAATTCATTATGGCTGAATCATTATGGGTGAAACGACCAAATTTATATCTCATAAATTTACCACGAACATTTCCTATAAAATGTGAAAAAATAAAAAGAAGTTTGGTCCGCGATCTTCCAAAAAGGCCAGCGAGCACACATGGTGTTTGAGCTCATAAGTTAATGGTCACTTAATGTGTATGAATGGAGAACATTGCCACTTGTCAGGGACTAACGTGAGCAACATTTTTCAAAGTAAGGGACTAAAGAAAATGTATTGAAAAACCAGATATTAAAGTGAAAATTCCTTACAAAATGATAGACTAAAATAACATTTTATTCTAACATAAATACTACTCCCTCCTGTCCATATTATAAGCACTCTTTCTCTCTCAGAAAAAGGGTGCTTATAATATGGATCGGAGGGAGTAATAAATGAAGGGTTTAGTACTAGCAGCAGTTGGAATCAAATGATAGTGAGGAAGATTTCTCCAACCTGCATGTATTTAATTATGAATTTTATTTTTTGGCTTCCATACACGATTTTTTGGTCCCATTTTCAATTTTTATGGATTAAAATATCCTTTTATGTGTTATTATTTCCGACTTTCAAGAGTAAAAAATAAATTTGAATATTGAGAGTCGGAAAAATTAAACTACATACTATTTCCGACTCTCAAGAGTAAAAAAATTAACTCTTGAGAGTCGAAAAAATTAAACTACATATTATTTCCGACTCTCGGAAGTAAAAAATTGACTCTTGAAAGTCGGAAAAAAATTTAATTCAGGGATCTTTCCTCGAGCAATCTCAAAGGACCAATTCCTTCTAGGGTCACTGAGATGACCAACTTAAAAATACTGTATTTCTTCCAAGACTCTTTTTCAATTGCTTCTGCATTAATTTTTGGTGGGTAATCTGGGAATCAATTCTTTATGCATTTCTATAACTATTTATGTGCAGCCTGAGCCACAACAGCTTCGATGGTTTTATCCCCTCTTTTTCAGTGTCCTCCTTGCTGGTATCAATGTAATTATTCCTTATCAAGTGAATTAAATCTCCTCACCCTACCAATTTCATGTGCACCACTCACCAGACCAGAGAAACAATAAAAAACAAAACATACAACTCATGTAACTTTACATCCAAAATAAATAATTAAAATGAGTGGAAAATAAGGGAAAAAAGTAATTTGTTTTACATTTTTTTTTTTGTTTGTAACTAGCTAGAATAAAGATAATAGGAACAAGGTTGCATGAACATATTTGATCTGATGCCTGTTTCAAAAATTTGAGATATAGACATCAAGTTTTTTTCGACTTTCAAGAGTCAATTTTTTTTTTTGACTTTTGAGAGTCAGAAATAGTATGTAGTTTAATTTTTTCGACTCTCAAGAGTCAAAAAATTTTTTATTCTTGAAAATCGAAAATAGTATGTAATTTAATTTTTCCGATTCTCAAGAGTCAAAATTTTTTTTGACTCTTGAAAGTCGAAAATAATAACACATAAAAAAATCGTTTATGGGAAAAAGTAAAAGTCTTTAATTATTGGTCGAACACCTCACATGGTTACTTGGTTAGTTTAGCGTCTCATTATGGTCCCATGGCCGCTAGTTTTGCTAACCGGTCACCGATATGAAGAAAGGGTTAGCTTCTTTTCATAGGGCATGGCAAAGAAATACTCTCTTTGGTCTCATATATAGGACACATTCTAGATGAAATTTTTGGTCTTATATATAGGGCACTTTATATTTTCTGTGCATCATTAATTATTTTTTCTTTTTTTTTGCCCTTATTAAATGCTATGATTAACTATGTTTTTTTTTGTTATTCATTAATGAATGTGAACTTCCCATGTAAAGTGGAGGGGGTAAAATTGTAATGTTACAATATATTCTCATAAAATTCACAAAACTTACCACTTTCCTTGGTCCGGGGAATACGGTTAAGTATGTCCTATATATAGGACTGTAGGGAGTACTTTTTATACTACTTAGGTTCCTATATACTCCATTCAGTCCTATTTATAAGATCTTTTCGGGGTTTTCACACTCACCAAGGAGAGTGGATAAATTTGTTAATGACATTGAAAATGTGATATACTTTTTCAAAACTATCCCTATAATTATGATCGAAACTCTAAAAAGTGACTTTATAGGGGCGTTAGTAGAAACAAATAATTAAATGTTACTCCCTTCGGTCCTATATATAAGCCTCCTTTCAAGACTTTTTTTTGTCCTTAATATAAGCCTTATTTCCAATTTTCAATGGCATTAATTAAATTTTTTTCCACAAACACCCCTATTTACTTAACACATTTTACATTCCCATTAATAATTATAGGAGTACTTTTGAAAATAATACCAAATATTTACATTTTCAATGCCACTAACTAACTTTCTTAAAGGGTGTGAAATTGGTCAAAAGGTGCTTATATTAGGGATAGGAGGGAGTATTGAAAATCGGAAAGAGGTCATATAAACAGGACCAAAATAAAAACCTCAAAAGAGTCTTATAAATAGGACCGGAGGGAGTATAAAACCATTTGAAAACTTTTTATTTTCTTCATATTTATAATATCTATTCTCTCTGTTACACAAGGACGGTAAAAAATGACTAAATTTTTGGTCCCAAACTATAGTTAAAATAATTAATGAAAAGTTTAGAAATTATAAATTTTGAATTGTGATTGGTTGATCTATGCTAAATGCATTAAATTAGTTGTTTGATAATTGGTTGATATGTTAGACAAACAATTAAATGCATATCTCCTTAATTTTTTTACTTTTGAATATTTTAACCATCCTTGTGAGACTGACCGAGTATATTAATTTTCAATAGCAATTAATTAATCATTTTCTCAAACACCCTTATTTACGTATTTTTCTTTTTGTTCTTTTACAATTTCAACGTATAAACATACTCCTTCCGATTCTATTTATAAGACCCTTTTGGAGTTTTTATTTTGGTTCTATTTATAAGACTCATTTTCAATTTTCAATAGCATTTAATTACTACTTTCCACTAACACCCTATAAAGTCAACGCTTTTTAGAGTTCCAATAATAATTATAGGTGTAGTTTTGAAAAAGTATATCAAATTTTCATATTTCCAATGTCACTAACAAATTTATCCACTTTCCTTGGTAAGAGTGAAAAACCCCAAAAAGATTTTATAAATAGGACCGAAGGAAGTATTTTTCTTTCCAACTTTAACCATTCATTCAATAGTTTCTTTTACCCTTTATTAATTCTATTTTTATTCTATCTCATCTTTATACTACTATACATTAATTAATAAGCTCATTTCTTAATAAAAATTAAATGCTACTATAATTTTTAATAAGGATTAAATATGAACATTTTAGACAAAACATAAATAAAACTTACAATAATAAACATTTTTTTAATATGTGTGTCCAAACATAAAATACCAAAAAATTAAGAAATAGAGGGAATCACCATATTAGCCCTCTAAATGGATTTTTTTTAAAAAAAAAATTACCCAAGACTTGAACCATAGTTATTACTCCCTTCGATCCTATTTATAACATTTTTTTGAGGTTTTTATTTTGGTCTTATTTATACGATCCATTTTCAATTTTCAATAGCATTTAATTACATATTTTCACAAACATCCCTATTAAGTCAACACTTTTTAAAGTTCCAATAATAATTATAGGTGTAATTTTGAAAAAGTATATCAAGTTTTCACATTTTTCAATACTACTAACAAATTTAATCACTTTTCTTGATGAGTGTGAAAAACCTCAAAAGGGACTTATAAATAATACAGGAGAAAATATTATTTAGCGGGATAGGCGGAAAGCAAACAACATGTAACACCTACAACTGAGCCATTCTTAATGATACGCAATTACGCATCACATTTGTTGCCATTTTTTTAAGGGAAGATGAATTTTATTAATTTAAAAGGTCAGCATAAGCTGGGTGAATTATATGGTGAGGAGTATTCATACTCCAATGACCATTTGGGAAATCAAATAATGCACTTACAGCTTGTACATGAGCTGGTGAGAAGCATTCATACTCCAATGACCATTTGGGAAATCAACAGCACTTACAGCTTGTACATGAGTTGGATAGTTTAAGATTTGTTGCCATTCTTTGCTCTTTTGTTTAGTGAAAAAAAGGGTTGGATTTTGCTGAAACAATACAAACATCTAATTTTTCTTTTCTCGAAAATAACAAAAATTATATATTTTTTAAATATTTTTCAACTACTTATACTTTTTTAACAAGTGTTCTTATTTTTCGAAAAAAATTGAAAATTTAATACTATATATTTTTAAATTAATTTTTAAAACTTTAATCCTAACGAGGAGGATAAAATAAATATATATCTCATGCCAAAAAAGTAAATGCTAAATCTTTTAATTCTTCCGGGTTTAGATTCGATTTTTTTAGCTTTTTATATTCGATTTTTAGATTAGAAAAGCACTTTTGTTAATTTAATATTTTAAAGGATTTTCTTAACCTTAAGTTTTCAGAGTTGAGGATAAATATCTTAAAGTGATTAGTATTTTTTAAAAAAATAAAAACATAAATCTTTTGATTTATTAAATACATCGTTTTTCATAAATTCCAACCATTTTGAAGTATTTATCCACATTTAAGGACTGAGGTTGAAAAAACTTTATTAAAATAGAACTAGAAATAGAGATTAGAATTATACTCCCTACGGTCCTTATTACAAGTTTCATTTCTCTCTCACAAAAAGATGATTATAATAAGGACCGAAGAGAGTAACATATTGTATGTGTAGTCCGGCCTTAGTCATTACACAGCACAGCACATTTGAGTGTTCCAAAGAGGAGAGGCATAACGGCTGAGCATGGAGCAAGTGATAAAAAGATAAGGGGGGAGGCACAGTAGGCTTAATTGGGGTTGGATTTGGCTTTAAATGCATCTCTACCAACAACAAGCTAACACATAAATTAATTGGACAATAAAAGGGTTGAAAGTTCATCCTCTGAAGCTAGCCCATCTCGGAGTTTATCTATTTGTTTCGAGAAACGAGCTCCAATACAACGGCCAAGCATCATGTACACCCTCAGTTACCGAATACTATAAGCTCTTAAGAGCATTTTTTTTTTTTTGAAGGGTCTTAAGAGCAACTTTGAACTAACGAAGTTAATAAAAAAATTGGTAAAATAGGTAATATAATTAAATTTATTAATGTTCATATATATATATATATATTCTCATATTTGTTTTTAATTATTATAATACAAATTTTCATTTGATAATAATTTTATAAAGTTGTTGACCCAAAAAATGTTAAAACATTACATAAAATGTTTAATGACTAAAAACAATGTAGCAACCAGAGTACTTTCGAGAAAAAAAAAGTAATAACTGATGCTATAAGTAAAAACAATTTTAATGACTAAAAATTGTCCTTATTTAAAGACTGCCGATTTTAACTTGTGTGAACTAAAATAATGGAAAAAAAATGAGAAGAAGAAAGACAAGTACTCAACAGTAGTACTCATATATGATAACTTTTATTTATAGTAAAATATTAAGAACAGAAAAAGTTCTCCTTATATGAGAAGAAAAGTTATATTCTTAAGCCATTAAAATTTTGACACTGGGCAAAAAAAAATAAAAACCAAATCATTAAGATCACATATTAAAACACAAAATCACAAATTAAATAAAACAAAGAAATAAAAGAAAAAGAAGAATGAAGCTGTAGATCAGCAGCGGCGTGCATAAAGGAGGAAGGAAGGAAGGAGAGCAACACTCGTCGCCCACCGCACCACCGCTCATCACCCACCGCATCATCGCTCGCTGCCATATGCATATCCTGCTTTTGCTAAAACAAAGAAACACATTTTTCTGTTGTACTTTAAAGCCATGTGAGAATTTTTCTGGTGCCAACCTAATCGTACAATGAGGTCACCAAGATCTAGTTTATTTATATATGAAGTTTATTGACCGTAGAGTTTGATCAAACGCAGGGAATTATAGGTGGAGTTAATTTTATTCAATACGCCAAGCCATTTTGACAATTTAGTCACTGATACAGTTGTTAATTCTACTCCATGGATGCGTATCAATGTGTGGTTCCTGATTCAGATCTGGCTTTGGTTCAAGAAGAGCAAATATCATTATCATAGTTCTTCTAATGATTTATTATTGCAGTAATACCAAAGCTAAATACATGAACTCATGTGAGAGAAGTGCATATTTTTATTCAAGTGTGAAATTTCCCTCATGGGACACAGTGGGCGGTGGTGTGATGGGCGGTCGGCAGCGAGCGGTGGATGGCAAGAGGCTATGCTGATATATCCGTTGCTCTTCTTCCTTCCTCCTTTATGCACGCGACTGCTGATCTACTGCTTCATTCTCCTTTTTTTTATTTCTTTGTTTTATTTAATTTGGGATTTTGTGTTTTAATTTGTGATCTTAATGATTTGGTTTTTATTTTCTTTTGCCAAGTGTCAAAATTTTAATGGCTTAAGGATATAACTTTCTTCTCATATAAGGAGGAACCTTTTTCTGTATTAAGAATATAAAGTCTATTTAAAGATAAAAGTAATATTTACGAGTGAAGTACAAAAATGGTTGAGTTGTTTAACTCTAAAAAAGTATGAGAAATTATAAAATAATATGTGAGATCTATTTAAGGATAAAAGATATACGTATCCATTAACATGAATACTCTAAAGACTAAGATGTTTAAAAAAATAATGGTTTTTTTCTAATATTTGGTTTAGATCATATGCTAAATTTGTAATGGATAAGTTTGCATTGAGAATTGACACACATATAAAATTTATATATTAATTTAATTAATTTTCAATACAAACTTACGCAATATGAATTTTTAAACATATGCTTTAGGACATACTCCTTCCGGTCCTATATATAAGACATACTTAACCATATTCCTTGGATCAAGAAAAGTAGTCAATTTTATGAATTCTATGAGAATATATTGTAACATTACAATTTTACCCTCTCAACTTTTCTTGAAAAACTCACACTCATTAATGAACAACAAAAAACACATAAATAGTCAAAGCATTTAATAAGGCCAAAAAAGAGAAAAAGCAATAAATGATGCATAGAAAATACAAAATGTCTTATATATAAGACCAAAGATTGCTTCTAGAATATGTCTCGTATATAGGACAGGAGGGAGTACATTAAAAAAACAAAAAAAATCCAAAATTAATGCTTGGGAAGTACTCCCTCGGATTTACTATATTAAAAAAAACTAAAATTACAATTATTAAGAAATTTAATTGATTGTATTTAATTTTCTCAAATTTATAAAAAAAATAGAAATTTTTAAGAAAATAACTATTATAGACCACAATAATACATTTATTATGATCCGTCTACATATAAACGGTCACCGTGTACCGTGTAGACAACATCAGTAAACATAAAAAAACCGATCACTACAAATCGACCTTTACAAATCGAAATTTTAGTCCTAAATTTGACACGGGCATTGTACTAGACTATCAACGAACATCTCGGACCATGGAAATCACACATATTATGACATATAATGTTATTCGCACCATTATTTTCGGAGTTGTTACTCCGACATTAACAATGAATTGACCATAACAACCATAAACGACCCATCATGATTCCTCATTTCCATCACTCTATAAATATCGATCGGATAAAGGTCAAGGTACGATACTCTCCTAACTCACGCTTACACATGACACATGCAACATCTTAAATACCTTGACTCGTCATCTAAGAATATGTCATCATTGTCATACATCCTCCAATAGTAGTAATATCGAAAATAAAACAAAAATTAAATGAGACAATTACTTTATAACGATAATTTAAAAAATAAGATTGAAAATGTTTAAGAAAATGTAACGATGTTTAAGAAAAATACGATTGAAAATGTAACAATAATTTAAAAATTAGTTTTTTTTATATTTAATATATTTATAACGAGGGAGAGATCAGAATAACCGACTATGATTTAGGAGAATATAATCGCTCCAATCAGAGTTTCTCTCACGAGTCATGAGGAAACCAACCACTCCAACTCCTTCTATTCCAAGAGGCTCATTTTGCATGGAACATCTCTCTTCTTAGACCCTTCAATCCTCTTCAATTCCTTCAGTCAAAATCCTCACATACACTCTTTTCTGATCCCCATCATACATATCTCATTTCACCATCACACTTTTTATTTTCTCCTCTTAATTAATAAGGAGTATTCCTTTGGGACCACTTATACTATTTTCCCCACTCTAAATTCTATACATAAGTATAAGTACTAGCTAGTATATCTTCAATCACATCAGTCAGTACTTGGCATAATTAACCTTTTGCGTTTTAGAAGCTTGTTAGTACAAAACACTAACTAATATTCCAAAAAAAAAAAAAAACTCTTTAGGTAGGGAATATTATTGCATTAAACACAGGAGAAAAAGTTGAGAGAGGTTTGAGAAGTAGTTCTGAATGATGAGAAACTATGATGATGAGGCAAAGCATGTGGCAATGGAGATAGAGGCAAACAAGCCATCAGGGACAACAATATCCCTACCAGGTTTGAGTCCTTTAAGTGAGACCCTATGGAGGGAGAAGACAAACACAGAGCTCATTGGAGATGTGTCTGCAAGGCTGACATGGAAGGATCTGACTGTGATGGTAACACTCAGCAATGGAGAGACACAGCATGTTTTGGAGGGTCTAACAGGGTATGCTGAACCTGGAACCTTCACAGCTCTCATGGGTCCCTCTGGTTCTGGCAAATCCACCCTTCTTGATGCTCTCTCTAGTCGTCTTGTTGCAAATGCCTTCCTCTCTGGCACCATCCTTCTCAATGGTCGCAAAGCCAAACTCTCTTTTGGAACTGCTGTCAGTTTTCTTTCTCTTATTAGCTTTGATGTTTCTTTTCTTGCCTTCTATTAACAAAAATGTTATGCTCCTTCTCTCTTGTAAAAATTGCTTATTTATGTTTTTTTTTTTTCATAAAAGTTGAAGATATTTTGGTTTTAATCTCTAAAAATTATTTTAATCGGATGAGTAAATTTTCAAATATTTTGATTTTGATATTTGTCATCATTAAAGATAGCAGCCTCACAATATGTTGTATGACGTGGATGATATATGCCCACGAATGCAAATAATTTTATATGCAAAATTTATGGTTTCACGGGACTGCTGATATGGTTTCATTAGCTACATCGGCATATAACAGATCTTTACTAATGGAAAAAATCAAAACCAAAATATTTGAAAAATTAAGGATTAGTTCCGATTAAAATAATTTTTTAGAGGCCAAAGACATAAATAAGAAAAAAATATAACTAATTTCACATTGGTTAAAAAAGTTAGTTTAATGTATATGTTGTTCTCAAATTTAAAAACAAAAAATTAATAAGACAACCACCTTATAAAAATATTTTAGAAATAATTGTATTGAGAATATAACATTAGTTAACCTTATAAATTTGAGACCAAAATAAATTTTTTTTTCTTCTTATATATTAAAGACTAAACTGTCACTTTAGTCCCTCACTTTGTAAGGAGCTTTCATTTTAGTCCCTGACTTTTCAATAATTCCTTTTTAGTCCCTCACTTTGAAAAAAGTTACTCACGTTAGTCCCCGACAACGTTTTCCGTTTATGGACGTTAACGTCGCCGTTAATTTACAATATCGTATTTCATTTTAGTCCCTAACTTAAAATTTTTAATTCACTTTAGTCCCTCGTTATATCATGTTTCATTTTAGTCCCTAACTTAAAAATTTTAATTCACTTTAGTCCCTCACTACAATAACAATGATGTTTCTTTCGCTTTTCTCTTGTAATGTGACTACCATAAAAGTATTGACTGTATGTTCTTCTTGCTATTCTGTAAACTAACTTTATAGTTTATATAAGCATTGACTCCAAGCTTTGCATTTGAAGGTATCAATAGTTTTGATTCAAAAATATTCTATTGAGTTCTGTGTTTAAGAGTCATTACCAAAATGTTGTAAACTCCTCCAATTTGTTTAGTTTGATATTCAAACGTCATACCTCAAAAATTCCTCCACATGCTCAGGCAAAGGAACAACTCTTGATATCAAGATACGAACTCGTTCACCTAGAGCTTGTTTTGTCTATCAATACAAACAATGTTTTAGTTTTTTTTTTTTGTTACAACAATGATTTAGTTTTGAAATCAAACTATGTGCAAATTTCATAAGTGTAAAGTGAATATGGAATACATTGTTAAACACAAGCCTATCAAACAAAGGCGTTGCTCTGTATTATGGAAGACCCTTCATATATCTTAACTTGTTGTCCGTAGGATTCCGGTAGTTCACACATGGATAGATAACTAAAATACTAAAGAACTTATAAAAAAAACTAAAACATTAAAGAGTTTAGAGTAAAAACATACTAGTTATATAGATAATGAAATAATGTACTTTGAAATGTTCATCCGAAAGAAACTTTCCTATTCAGGTGCAAAGTTTGGAGTCAGTGCTTATATAAACTATAAAGTTAGTTTACAGAATAACAAGAAGAAGAGTCAATATTTTTAAGGTAGTCACACTACAAGAGAAAAGAGAAAGAAACATCATTGTTATTATAGTGAGGGACTAAAGTGAATTAAAATTTTTAAGTTAGAGACTAAAATGAAACATGATATAATGAGGGACTAAAGTGAATTAAAAATTTTAAGTTAGGGACTAAAATGAAATACGATATTGTAAGTTAACGGCGACGTTAACGTTCATAAACGGAAAACGTTGCCAGGGACTAACGTGAGTAACTTTTTTCAAAGTGAGGGACTAAAAAAGAATTATTGAAAAAAAAGACTAAAATGAAAGCTCCTTACAAAGTGAGAGACTAAAGTGACAGTTTACTCTATATTAAAGATTGGATAAAGTATGTAAATTCAAATCTAACATGCATATTGTTAAGGTTCCATCTCAAAACCAATTGGCAATGAGAGGAGTAGCCCAACAGATATCTATTGACCCATAACAAAGGACAACTTTTGACCCATAACAACCGGAAAGAAGTTGGGCTGTGGCTCTGATACCATGTTAAGGTTCCATCTCAAAACCAATTGGCAATGAGAGGAGTAGCCCAACAGGTATTTAAACCATACCATATATTATGAGGCAGGTGATGTGGGACTTCCAACACATATCCTACACATGCATCTTTTAGAAAATAAAAAAAATAATAATAAAGAGCATAAGAAATGGAGTGAGTACTCTCCTCTTTATTTTCTTAGGTGTTAAAGTTGGATTTGGATATGTTTATATATCATTATTGTTCTTTTGATACTATAGTGTTACGTTGTTTGTACATTAAAAAAATAATATTATTTATTAGTGAAGGCTAGCGTAGATAGTAAGGGATTTGTTGCTAATTAAGCAAGTGATTGAGGGTTTGATACCCGTCTCTTGCGAATGTAAGATGACTCATTGGGAGACTAGCCCCCGAAAGGATCAATAATGTCGAAAGGATTAGTCACCAGTTGCGCGAGTGGATACCTTGAGAAACCAAAAAAAATAATATTGTTTAAACACCAAATTTTGATATTAAGATGAGAGAACCCATTATTTAATTTAAAAAAAAAGTAAAAAGGAAATGACGAAATAGGACATTGCCAGCTTTTTTTCTTCTTAATTTTCTTTATGTAGCATGTGTCTCATGTCAATGAGAAAAGTTTGGTGATTAAATAGCATTGCTCCATTTTAAACTATGTATAGATCTCTTGTTAATGTTTTTTTTTTTTAAATAAAAAATTACTTTAATAATTCAAGAATGAGAGAGTACATCCATAAGAAAAGAAGGGGGTTATTAGCCAAATATTTATACACAAATATCTAAATGAGAAAATGGTGTAAAAAATAATTTGCGCGTACAAAAACTAATGACATATGTTCATTTGTGTCATTGTTTTGTCCCTTTTTCCTCTTTAGATCTGTTTAAGCTTTTTATAGTAGCTTTGGTTTTTTTGGTACATATAGTAGCTTTGGTTTGTTACATATATCTAATTAACAAGAGAATAAATAAACCAATGTGGTTGGTTAATTGATAGCTCATTTGGTCCCTTAACTAACTAGCTTTAATCAACTAGTCTCGAATTCGAGTCTTGGGTATGGAGCAACCCCGTTGGAAAACCCCTACCGCTTAGTACGAGCTCAGTTGGGTCGAACAGAATGAGTCGGGTTCTAGGTAAACTAGATCCGGGTACCGGTTGTTGTATAAAAAAAAAACAGGACAATAAATAAATTAGCACGCAGTCAAGTAGTTGAAACAACATGATCCTTCTCATAATAACGTTATGTTTTAAACATGTTTTTGTTATTGTATGTGGTAAAAGATTATCATAACTTGTTCCTAATAACCCTATATATGTGCTTCAAACTCAGGCTTATGTGACACAAGATGACAACTTAATTGGTACTTTAACAGTACGAGAAACAATATCATATTCCGCTCATGTACGCCTACCTGATAAGATGCCATGGTCAGATAAGAGAGCTCTAGTGGAGAGCACCATTATAGAGATGGGTCTTCAGGATTGTGCTGATACAGTGATTGGTAACTGGCATTTGCGTGGGATCAGTGGTGGAGAGAAAAGAAGGGTTAGCATTGCCATGGAAATCTTGACCAGGCCTAGATTACTATTCCTTGATGAACCAACTAGTGGACTAGACAGGTCAATTAATTTTTTTAAAAAAGTTGTGCAGGATATTACTATTTGTGCAGTTATATATTCACTAGTCCAATTGTTGGGTTTAGGACTATAGGCTAAGAAAATCATCCAATTATTCAATCTGTATCAGGACATAACATTGAATTTCACTATTACCTCACATCTTTTATATTTATATTGTATTTTTATTTTATCATATCTTGATTAATGAAATTATAAATTAAAAATGCAATGTAGACAAAGCGTGAAATTCAATCACCACTTCATGATTTTTAATTTATGCCTTTAACTTCTTAATTTTTTACATAGCCATAATCTTGGTGCATGTGCTGAAGGAGGCTAACAATAATATCTGCTATATGGCAGTGCTTCGGCTTTCTTTGTTACTCAAACACTACGAGCCTTAGCAAGGGATGGCCGAACTGTGATAGCTTCTATTCATCAGCCTAGCAGTGAAGTGTTTGAATTATTTGATCAACTATACTTGCTTTCTGGAGGCAAAACTGTTTATTTTGGCCAGGCTTCTGAAGCATATGAGGCAATAATTAACCTCATTATCCACTTTTAATTTTTATTCTAGTTTCCTTCATTATGTTGTGATTGTGAAGAAATACAGCATCTTTTGATGATTGCTAGTAATGTCTGCAGTTCTTTGCACAAGCTGGATTTCCATGCCCTGCTTTGAGAAACCCATCAGATCATTTCCTTAGGTGCATCAATTCTGATTTTGACAAAGTCAAGGCCACTCTTAAAGGGTCCATGAAACTGAGGGTATTAATTAGAACATTTTCTTCTTTCTGCCCCTTTCCATTTTGCTTTTCATTGTCCAGTACTACTACTATTTAGGCTCCGTTTGGTTCTGTGTTGGAGACTCTGCAAACGCGCGTTCATGCCAACGCCGCTGAGTTGAAGCTTCTGCGTTTGAGGGATCTAAACGCGGAAACAAACATACTGTTAGTCATCAATTACTATTTTTAATAGTAAATTACTAGCTACGTTTTTACCTTAACTGTAATTTTTTTTTTCTTGTAAAATTATAGATTTTTTTTTTTTTAAATTGACTTCTTTGAACATTCGAGTTCTATTGGAATGTGAAGCTTTGAGGGTCATTTTTGATATCATATATCTTGCACTTACTTTTTAACTTATTTGTATATACATTTTAAACATTCATTAAAAAAGGCAAAGGATAATTCAAATGATAAAGAGTCTCATTATTTGAATATCACATTTTGATGGTGATATAAATGTGTGTGTGTGTATATATATATATATATATCAGTATTTATTTTATGCTAATTAATTATATTGTGCCAAACATCGGTTTCATTTTTCTATTTTTAACCTTACTTTTTGGGTAAAGTTCTGTATTTTGCCTTTGCTAACATTTGATTTAAACCTTTTTTTCAGTTTGAGGGAAGTGATGATCCCTTGGACCAGATCACTACTGCTGAAGCAATCAAAACTCTTAATGACTATTACCGAACTTCTCAATATTCTTATGCTACAATACAAAAAGTGGAAGACATATCCAAAGTTGTAAGTTCTTTAATATGATAATTTTTCACCAAACTTTGCAATGGTGTCATTCATCATCTCTATTTTTGTGGTGTCAATTCTTTATAGTCTTGGACACTTTTACTCTAACAATTGGATATATTCTCACATGTTGCAGAAGGGAACCGTGCTTGATTCGGGAGGAAGTCAGGCTAGTTTCTTGATGCAGTCTTACACCTTAACCAAGCGCTCATTCATAAACATGTCAAGGGATTTTGGTTACTACTGGCTTAGGCTTGTAATTTATGTTGTAGTCACTATCTGCATTGGCACCATTTACTTGAACGTGGGCACCGGCTACAACTCAATTTTGGTACTGCCATTTGTTATTTGAGACTTGAGAGCTGCAACTCAATTTGCTTAGTAAAATCAATTTATATAACCGAATGAAAATGAGTTTGATCACTTAGGCATAAGCTTGAATTTGTATGTGTTTTGTTTCTTATTGTGGCATAGGCAAGGGGTTCATGTGCATCTTTTGTGTTTGGTTTTGTCACCTTCATGTCAATTGGTGGCTTCCCTTCATTTGTTGAAGACATGAAGGTAATTTTTTTTTGTCCTCTATGCAACTTTGGACTCATCATTGCTTTGCTTATATAATATGCCATACGGTGATGATCTTTGTAAATTGCAGGTTTTCCAAAGGGAGAGGCTTAATGGCCACTACGGTGCGGCTGCGTTTGTCATCAGCAACACATTATCTGCGATGCCTTTCCTGATATTGATCACTTTTCTCTCTGGCACTATTTGCTACTTCCTGGTTCGCTTGCATCCTGGGTTTTTGCACTATCTGTTCTTTGTTTTGTGCCTTTATGCCAGTGTTACAGTAGTTGAAAGCTTAATGATGGTCATTGCCAGTGTTGTCCCCAACTTCCTCATGGGTATCATAATAGGAGCAGGGATTCAGGTATGCACAATCATACACGTTAAATTACATCTGTCCAAACAAATGCTCGCTTTTAACTTAAAAACTTTATCGCGAATCAATTCTCTAACTTAGAGGTACGTTAATGGTTTTATATCTGACCCACCGCCTTACGCCAAAGTCCTTTGGGCTTGAAGTGCGGGCAATGCATAGGCCCACTGCCCACAATATCCTGTAATGAAATTCAATTTTTATTTAAAGTAATCATGACAGCAAAGTTCAAACTTCTAACTGCTTGGTCAACACTCCTAAAACAAATGAATGGTTGTGAAAGTTGTGAATCAACCTTCCTAAAACCTTGTTTTTTGGTAAACACATATGAATGGTTGTATAGCTTACAGATTCAACTATTTTTCTACATTTTTTTTGTTTATCTTAGTTTACTTTACAAAGAAGTAAGTGTAACAAATGACAGTAACAAGAGTTGGATATGCAGTCAGAAGACTAAGCTAGCAGATAGCAGCTCAATACTTTGCCATAGAGTCCATTATGGTTTACTAATGCCTTTACTTTTGCAACTTTTCAAACATATCAGGGCATATTCATGTTAGTCTCTGGATACTTTAGGCTCCCAAACGATATCCCAAAGCCGTTCTGGCGCTATCCGATGTCATATATCAGTTTCCACTTCTGGTCATTACAGGTACGGGCACCGGCACAAATCAATTTGTTGAAAATCATATCCTGCTAATGTATTTCAGTTTGATGATTTAAAAAAAAAAAAAAAACATTGAATTTGTTTCAGGGACAATACCAGAACGATTTGCTGGGCTTGCTATTCGACAACCAGACTCCGGACCTTCCCAAGATACCCGGTGAATACATCCTTGAGAATGTCTTTCAGATTGATGTGAACAGATCCAAGTGGATAAATTTAAGTGTGCTGTTAAGTATGATCATCATATACCGGATCATCTTCTTCATTATGATCAAAATCAACGAGGATGTGACACCATGGATTAGAGGTTATATTGCTAGGAGAAGAATGCAGCAGAAGAGCGGAACACATAATACAACTATTGCTCCTGTTGTTCTCACTCAGTCCCCATCCTTGAGAACCTATATTTCGAGTCAAACTAGTTTTACTCGCAAAAGGCAGGGTAGAGAAGATTGAACTTTTCCACGAACTAAAGAAAATGTTGTCCTCATAGGTTTGAAAGTATAATGAAACTTTCACCGCGAGATTGGATTAACTTTCATAAAGTTTTCATATGAGGTGTCTTTAACAGGGTTAGTTGAAATGCAATTCCACTGCTGATTTATTGTAAACTGATCAGAGGCTTTTGTTTGTATTTATTGTTATCCAAGCTCTAAGTAATCATATTATAAATACAATAATAAACCTATATTATTTAGACATCTACATCTAATATTTGAGTTCAATACTTAACATCTTAAGTAAAGATGTGAAGAGTAATAAAAAGATAAATGGAAGGTCACATCATTCTTTATTCAAAATAGTAAGTGTTAGAGTTAAATGTTCAAATAATATTTTTGTTATAAATGTTGGAAGTCTCACATCGTCTGCCTCATAATATATGACATGGTTTAAATACCTGTTGGGCTACTTCTCTCATTGCCAATTGGTTTTGAGATGGAACCTTAACATGGTATTAGAGCCAAAGCCAAACTTCTTTCCGGTTGTTATAGGCCAAAAGTTGCCCTTTGTTATGGGTCAATAGATACCCTTTGCCTGGTCCGGCAGGCTTCGTTGGAGGGGGCGTGTTGGAAGTCCCACATCGCCTGCCCCATAATATATGGCATGATGTTCAGTCATGCATACTTCACGCTCTAGATGTCCAGTCCTCAGATGGGAATATGGTCTGACCAATGCTTATAAAGGCTAAGGCATCCCTCACCCTATGAGCTAGCTTTTAGGGTTGAGTTAGGCCTAGCTTACACAATTCTAATAATAAAGACCTCTTTGATATTAAAAACTCCCCCTTTGGAGTTTAGAATTCAATGATTACCCAAATGAGAAAACATTCATTCAATGAAAATATTGCGATTCTCAATTTCAAAGATTGCTATAAACAATGTATTCAAAACCTTTGCGACTAGAATTTGAATGTACATGAAACTTGATTGGTGGAACATGAAAGGACTAGAATTTGAATGTACATAAACTTGATTGGTGGAACATGAAAGGAGGGTGGCGGCTCGGGGGTTCGACAGTTGTGAGTGAAGAAGCGAGGTTGTTGGCTCGGGATTTAGAGTGTGAGAGGGAGAGACGAGTGATGGAGAGGGTGTGCCCTTGACATGGTCGTTGGCCACCACGAGTTGTTCCCTCTTGAAGGGTGGCACATACGTTGTCACTACTGTCATAGGAAAAAAGAAAAGGGAAAAAGAAGAGAAGGTCATTAACGTTATTTTGCAATAAAAATGGTGTTTGGGATAAAAAGTGGGAAATTCTATTTACACTCAAATTTTGCTATTTGCACCTAATTATTTTACAAACTTTATATCAAACTTTCCAAATTACCCTTACATGCATCATCTTTAACCTTCATCACATCAAAAACCTAATTTCCCTTTTTTCCTTCCTTCCTCCCTCACCCAATCGGCCCTTATTCATCTTTGGCATCTGTCACATTCAGACTAAGTGGATAAACCTTAACACTGTATTGCTTCTGTATAACACCATGAGAAAGCAACTTTCTTGGCAAAGCAGGTCCCTAGACAATTGTGAAACACAAATTGGTTTAAACAAATACTCTACAAATCAAACACTTAAAACAAACGAAAACATTGAATAAATGCCATGCATTTTTTTCATTGCCTTAATCTGAGAAGTTAGGTTTTGGATGTGATGAAGGTTGAAGATGATGCATATAAGGGTAATCTGGGAAGTTTGTTACAAAATTTGCAAAATAATTGGGTGTGAATAACAAAGTCCGGGTGTAAATAGAATTTCCTTAAAAAGTAGGGTTTCTATTCCACATCTCTTTTACTTCACGGATGCCGAGGGAAATTTTATTTGCATTTTGGTTTTGCTAATCGCACTTGGGTTTTTAATTTTTTTCAAAAAAATGTTTGAAACCGACCTTACATCTACATTTTTTTTTATATTTGAAAAGACCTTCCGATCGACAAGCTTTTCCTATCGTATCGGAAGAGCTTTCTGAATGTACAGAAAACAGGTGTAGAAACGTGACAATATCGAAAAGTCTTTCCAAATCTTAAAAAAAAAGTATGAGGGTAATGCGACAATATAATCCGAAATAGATGATACATTAATCCGAAATAAATGATACATTTGGAAAGACCTTCAAATAAGAAAATCTCTTCGAATATACAGATTGGGCTACCAACTTGGGGTTGGTCAAGTGGTAGCTCACTTGGTCCCTTAACCAACTGGTCTCGAGTTCGAGCCTTGGGTATGGAGCAACCCCCGCTGAGAGATCTCTACCGCTTAGTGCGAGCTCAGTTGAGTCGGATCGGATGAGTCGGATTATGGGTAAATCATATCCGGGTACCGGTTGGTGTAAAAAAAAAAATATATATATACAGATTGGGCTCTCGGGAATTGTGGCCCAGCCCGGCCCAGCAAACTTCCCCGTTGTTCTCTCTCAACTCAGGAAAACATTCACATTCACTTAGTTGGCTTGATTCCAGGACAGTGGCACCACCGCATTTACGTAATCTCTCTCGAAACAAACCATTCACTTCAGTTCCCTCCCGGATCTTGATCTCATTTCCTATCTCTTCTCTGCTGCAGCAATGCTGCAATTCCAAGCTATTTAACTTCAATTCCGTTCAATTCAATTCACGCCCCAACCATTTCCATTTCCATTTCCATTTCCGTTTCCATTTTCGTTCTATTCTATCATCTCCAATTCTCATCCACTCTGTTGTTGTTGTTCAAGTAGCAGTTCAATGGCGAACAAGAATAACTCCAGTAACAGCAACACGGGGAGAATAATGGAAGTGCCGTTATCGCGCTTCGGCGTGCTGGTTGCTCAGCTCGAATCCATCGTCGCCTCCGCCGCTCGTCAACAATCTCCCGATCAACTCCTCTGCTTCGATCTCCTCTCCGATCTCATCTCCGCCATCGATCTCGACACCAAGGTCTCTCACTCTTTTTCATTCATTCATTCTCTTTGCTTCTTCCATTTCAACCAATTCACTCCTATTTCGTTTCATTTCAATTTCAATTTCTCTGATCAACGGATGTATGAATTATTGTTATTATTATTATTATTATTATTATTTCGTTGCTGCAGGAGTCGATTATGTTGTGGCAAAGAAGATGCGAGGATGCTTTATTCTCGCTGCTTGTTATGGGTGCGCGAAGGCCGGTGCGTCATTTGGCGTCGGTAGCGATGGCAAAAATCATATCGAAGGGAGACTCGATTTCGATTTACTCAAGAGCAAGCAGCCTTCAGGGATTTCTTTCCGATATCAAGAAGAGTGAACCTCATCGAGTTGCTGGTACTTATATAACATTTTTGAATTTAGATAAGTGATACTGAATACTTGTCAATGTTTGCGAATTGCGATTGTTTTTATGCATTACACTTTTGTGCTTCTCTGTTTCTTTCGTTGAGTGATTGCAAATGGCATTGTTATGGTGGTGATTGTACTATAAAGCTTGTGTGTTGTTACGTGGTTTATGTATGAGTAGGTGGAATAGTGTTGAGCTAGTTGGCTAAGGATTTCTGGCTTGTGCAGTTTGTGCGCTCATACTATGTAGGTGTGCGTGCGAGTTTGAGATTAAGATATAAAGCCATTCATGTGCTTTCACCTCACAATTTAAGATTTAATGGAGAGTTGGTTCATAACCTGGGAAGCATGGATGCAGCAGACATGAGATGCGGATATGACATGGTAGGATACGTTGATATGGAAAAAGTCATGAATAGATTGAAAGACATGATGAAAAGTGTCAAAGTATTTGATATTATACATATCAAATATCGTACTGAAAACCATTTTGAAGTATCGGTGCTTCATAATCATTACAGACTTGATTGCATGAGTTCAAGTTTTGTTAATTTTCGTGCCCTTGGGTTTAGCATCTTTTTAGCTTGTAAATGGATCCCATTTTTGTTTATTAGTACTATGCTTGGCAGCCACTCTCCTTTGTTGTAGATTGTTTGGAAGTTTTTGGTGATATTGGATGTGTTTATCCAGACCTCAAGAAGTTTTTTATTGATTAACTTGGAGTCTATGGTAGGAGTAAGGACGGATTTTTTTTTTTAATTTTTAATTTTTATAGGTATAATAAAGAAATATTATTAGAATAGAAGAGAAGGGAAGGGGAAGTACAAAGGAAAAGGATAAGACATCCTCACAAGCGAAAAAGAAAAAAAAAACCTATGCGATAAAGCCAAGCAACAAAGAATGTTAATCCCTCTTCATGTCTAACAAAGAAACGCCACTAAATTGCTCATGGATAGAGAGCATTAAAGGGCTGTTAAATGAGTAACCCTGTCCCAAATGATGCCTAGGGAAGAAAATGAGTCATTGAATATGCTACCATTCTTTTCAAGTAAATACACCCAAGAATAACAAATAAAGTACTGCCACATAATTTGTACTTCGTGAGAGCAAAACTTCTAAATTGGGTAAGTAGAAACTGATGCTAATTCATAGGACAGCTCCAAGACTCTCTGAAGGTTCCAAATAACATATTCCAAGTAGAGTTTGACGCCGAGCAATACAAAAGAAGGTGCAGTTTGAATTCCAATTTTGAGCCACAAATCATAAACATATTAGCAGAGAAATCAGTGAGACTGACAGGTTTGCACTTCTGGAACATGTCATTAGTGTTAATCTTATTAAGAACTGTTGAATACCGACGCATGACAGGTTATTTTGTAACTCACCGCTGTTTTCTATACATTGTAATTAGCTCTATCATAGGAACTTAGAGTCTTAAACTGTACGTGTGAGAATTGGGAATGAGAGAATTGAGAGAGAGAGAGAAGAGAGAGAATTGGAGGGAAACTGTTTCTGTTATCAACAGAAACTAAACTGTAATCTGAACTAACTAACTGATAATTACAAGGGAGTTGCTATTTATAGCAATACATAATAAGACAACAGCTGTCAGCCGTGCCTGACTTGCTAACTCTAAACTAACTAGCTAACTTTTTAATCTTATAAAGTTATCTACTTTAATATTCCCCCTGGAATCTCAGCTGGGAGAGCTAGCTAGAGTGTAGAAATCTGTCTAGTATTCTCCCTTGAATCTTGGCCAAGAGGACTGAAAGGAAGTAATATAGAGTATAGAGTTAGAGGTGTATGGTTAGGCTCACAGTTACTTCGGTTAACTGTGACTAACTTAGTTAGAAGGTGGTTAGGCTTGTCTAACCATACCTTGCTGTGACAGTCAGCTTATCACTGTCTGATGGCTATAAATAGAAGCCTCTTGTACACTAATCATTCAGGAAAGAGAAATATCTTTTTTGTTATTTTTCAGTTAGAGATCACTCTCTCCTCTCTCTGTTTCTGTTTCCTATAGGAAGTCTGTCCTTCTGAGAAGCTTGCTGATGAGTTACAGCATTGAGTTTATCTCTTAGAGTTAAGAATCTTGTGTTGGATAGGGCTTTAGTCAGAATATCTGCCACTTGATATTCATCTGGCACATGTTCTACGAAGAGTTTCTTCCCAATGACCTTCTCTCTAACCCAAAACAGATCTCGTTCAATATGTTTGGTGCGAGAATGAAGGACTGCATTCCTAGAGAGCATTACTGTGCTTAGGTTATCACTGTATATTACTGGAATTTTGGTGTTGAACGGTTGAACCCAAGTTCAGCAAGTAAACTCTAGATTCACATCACCTCCCCTGCAGTATTAGCTAGACTCCTATACTCCGTTTCTGCACTGGATCTAGCCACCCGCTCTTGCTTTTTAGACCACTAATGATACGCCCAGGAAATGAGACCATGAATTCAAATTCTTTTCTCCAAGGCAAGATCAAATGATCTTAGACTCAAACTCAAAAATGAATCACAAGTTGAGAAACTCTCTCAATCTCCCCAGGATGACCACGAATTGAACAACAAAACAAGACTCAAGAAAACTATACTCTTTTTGTGATTTTGTAAATTGAACACAAGTGTGTTCTTAGACTCAAAAACAACAAAGACAACAACACAAGAATAGGAAGATGGCGACCCTTCAAGGAAGAAGAAATCCATCTTGCTCCACAAAGCATCACACTTTGGAAGTCTTGATTTGATTCAATCACTGAATCACCAAGAGAATCACTCTCTTGAAGAGGATAGGCATCATGCCTAAGGCACAAAGGCAAAGCCTTCACACACGTTTGTTTTTTTTCACAAGAGCAAAGCTATCCTTCATTCATGAAAATCAAGTACATTATATAGGATTACAATGTAGTCATGGCTGCCTAGAAACCTATACACGTGAGACTATCATTAGATCAGCCATGATGAGCAATAAAACCTATCTAATGAGGAATTAAAAACAAAGCATAACCATTCGGCCAATTAGTGCTGCATTCATAGCAAGAATGTAACTCTGTCTTCTTGTATTAACCTTGGCCGCACATATTGATGACTTTGTCCAAACCTTGATGAGGCTTTATGGCCGTGGTTATGAATGCTGCATTCATAGCAAGAATGTAACTCCTCCTTGCAGTCATAGTGTGGCCGTCCATGCATTATTGCTCCACGAATTTGAATTCAATTCTTGTAACCTTCATCACTTTATGGCCATGAGCTTAATGGCATAATTCATAACCTTCTTGCTTTTCAATGCTTGGCCATGCCACAATGATTGCCTCATGAATTTTGGAATTCAATTTGAAACTCCTTTCTCTTGATCTTAATGTGTGGCCGCACCTCATAAATTACTCTATGGCCGTGAGGGATTGTTTGCTTGCAATTGATCATTGTAACCTTCATGACTTGAATGCTTCACGAATTGATAAGAATCTTCCTTTACTTAATTCTTCTTATTCTTGGACGAATATTGTATGATGATTGGCTTGAGAGAAGTGTTTTATCTTCATCATTGTAATCATGAATGACAATTAGGGTCATTAATGGTTGTGGTTACAATTCATTAATTAAGGGGTTACAAATCATTAATGTTGAGTTAAAAACTATTAATGGTTTTGTAATGTCCAATTAATTTCATTTGAATACCCATTATGTGCATTTATTACACTTCTCTCTTGCATCATAATCATCTCAAATTCGTGCACCCCAAGGTTGTTCCATGAATGACCTTTAATTCATGGAACAAATGTCTTTATTAAGGGCATGTGTCCTCCATAAGGGCACCTTTAAGGGCAGTCCCTTAAAATTCTCCAAGCTTGAGTTTAATTGTCTTATGATTGTATTTGAGTCACCATGGTCTCTCCTGAGGAGGATATCAACTAAGAGACTAGGTTGGGACCAATAAAAATGCAGGACCTTGAAGTTGACGTTCTGTCTTTAGGGTCTGAGGCCCAATCTGCATCACAGTATGCATACAAACTGAGAGGAGAATGAGAGGAAGTTGGTCTTAGAAGCAAACCAAGATCAGCTGTACCACTCAAATATTTGAGCACCCTTTTTATGACCTTCCAATGCTCCTCAAGAGGATGAGCTAGAAACCGGCAAAGTTTGCTTACACTGTAGGAAATCTCTGGCCTTGTAGTGGTGACATACTGAATAGCTCTCACTTATTAGCCATTTTAATTGCAATATGTATTTAATTTATTTAATACTTGTAGTATATAAATACAACTTGCTAAGTGTCAAATCACTCAAACAGTTCCATCCTATCTCTCTTTTTCTGTAAGAACAATACTCCTAACAAAAGCTTTGAGCTTTGGACTTCCAGATGGGTTTATCCAAAAGAAATCTATCTCTATTAGCAGAATAAGTGAAGAGCAAAAGTCAATTTACAATTGAACACTCTCGAGGGATCAAGAGTTCATGTTCTTGAGTCAGGAATAGATAAAAGATGAATAGAATCGATTAAAATCCAAAGATACACTAACTCAATAACATCTCTATCATGAAGTTTAGAAACAAATAAAGGTTCTAAGAGAAGTTATCCTGAGAATAAAATTGAAAATCGAAGCATGATGGAAGGAAGATAGGTGAAATAGTGCTGGAAAATTCTCAAAAAAGAGGAACATCAAAACCCAAATATCTTCCTAAAGTTTAATACGAGGGCCATTACCTATCTAGAAGGACAAGAGACATCTAAAAGAAGGTAAACCTGGAGAAATATATTTCCAAGGACTAGCATGAGTAAATCATAGGATTCAAGCAGGGTGGATGAAATGGAGGAGTGCCTCGGGCGTGTTATGTGATAAGAAGGTACCACTTAAACTTAAAGGAAGGTTTTACCGCACTGCTGTAAGACCGGCGATGTTATATGGGACAGAGTGTTGGGCGGCAAAGGGCACACAAGAGAATAAACTTCATGTTGCAGAGATGAGGATGTTGCGGTGGATGAGTGGGCATACCAGACAAGATCGGATTAGAAATGAGTATATTCGAGAAAAAGTTGGGGTTGCTCCTATTGTTGAAAAAATGGTTGAATCTCGTCTTAGGTGGTTTGGGCATGTGTGGAGGAGACCGGTGGAAGCCCCGGTTAGGAGGGTAGACCAAATGGAGGGTACTACAAGGGCTAGAGGAAGAGGAAGACCTAGAAAAACTATAGGCGAAACAATTGAGAAGGATATGGCAATCAATGCCTTATCAAAAGACATGATTTATGATAGGCCTTTATGGCGTCGTTTGATCCATGTAGCCGACCCCACCTAGTGGGACAAAGGCTTAGTTGTTGTTGTTGTTGTTGTAGCATGAGTGACTCTACTTGGGGAACTGGTGTCTCACTTGTTCAGATGCAAGATGCAAACCATACTTACTTTGAATGACACAATGCCATGAAGAAGGCTGTATAGGTTAACACCGAAAGCCACATAGTTGCCATGCCAATACCGTGTTATTGGACAACAAACTACCAAGGCCCAACTTCTTCCTTCTTTGGTTTGGTCTACAAGAAACCTCCTAACTAACAAGGTGGTCTCTCTACAATCTCCAGCCCTTGATAAAAGGAAATTCCACATAACTCCAAGGAAGCACCGATACTTCATATTTCTCGCCGTATCGTGTCCGATACGTGTTGTGTCCCGTGTCAGACACGTATCCATTTTAGATACTTTTAACCATTAACTTTAATATTTTATATTTTTTTGTCTTATCGCTGTGTCCCTTGTCGTATCCGTATCCCGTGTCGTGTCCGTGCTTCCCTGCATAACTCTCTATTTTCTTTACCGCAGTCGACAACCGCATGCATATGAAAAAGGAAGAGCAAGTATAATGGGATACTTGCCAAACAAGATTGGAAGAGTGATCTGATCACTCAAAGACTGGATGCTAACTCATTGATCTGTGGGACCGAATTTTTCTCTTCATGTTGCAGAGATGAGGATGCTGCGGTGGATGAGTGGGCATACCAGACAAGATCGGATTAGAAATGAGTATATTCGAGAAAAAGTCGGGGTTGCTCCTATTGTTGAAAAAATGGTTGAATCTCGTCTTAGGTGGTTTGGGCATGTGTGGAGGAGACCGGTGGAAGCCCCGGTTAGGAGGGTAGACCAAATGGAGGGTACTACAAGGGCTAGAGGAAGAGGAAGACCTAGAAAAACTATAGGCGAAACAATTGAGAAGGATATGGCAATCAATGCCTTATCAAAAGACATGATTTATGATAGGCCTTTATGGCGTCGTTTGATCCATGTAGCCGACCCCACCTAGTGGGACAAAGGCTATGTTGTTGTTGTTGATAAGAAAGAATTTCGATTTGTTTTTCCTGACCATTGGTTGATGGTTCTCTTATTAGATCGTGGGTTGTTGTTTCGGAAATTGCACATGATGAGTCAAATTACTACCACTAATAACATAACTAATTATAACTCTTATTTGCTGATGCTCTTTTGATTGTTATTTAAACTTTTATGTTGCATGCTTTTTATACAACATGCAGTTCTATTCTTATTGCTTGCATTCAATAATTTACACCCTTCACTTTTGTTGTCTTTTTATCTTCACAAAGTTTGTGAACATCATTTGTAGGTGCTGCGCAATGTTTGGGAGAACTGTACAAGCACTTTGGCAGAAGAATTACTTCAGGCTTACTTGAAACAACAACCATAGCAGCTAAACTTTTGAAATTTAATGGGGTATTTCTTTTAAGCTTGCATCTTTGTATATTAAATCGTAAAAGTAAGCCCTAAATAAATGAAAGGCAAAATGCAAAACATAGAGAAAAATGGCCCCTGTTTGATATTGGTGTTTGAACATACATGTCCCTCTGTCCCAAATGTACATAATACTATCTTTTCATTATATGTTTGAATATCTTTATCAATTCTCTGTTTAATTTCTATGGTTCATTCTCTTTGAATCTCACTCTTTTGGGTTTCTCTAGTAAAATTTAGTCTTCTAGAAAAAATAGTCCAACTAGAGGAGAATCATAGCCAGTTTGACAGGAATAGTTGTATCAGACAACCAGTGGAATTCTTGTTGCATTTTTCCCTCTCTCTGCTTTCTAAATTTGGGGTTGCTCAAGATTCCATTGTCTTGTTTTGGGACGATTTGTGAACCGTTTTGTACCTTTATCTATTGCCTTTCTTCATTAGCACTTTTCATTTCATATTATTGTCTGTATGTTTTGGACCATTTCTTGATTTTTGAGTGCCAGCATTTAGCTGGGGCCACGCAAATTTTCTACTTTTTGTTCCAATTTTATCAGATGTCCTCGAAGGGAAATATAGGGAGATGTAAGCCATAGGATTCAAGCTGGGTGTGTGAAATGGAGGAGTACTTTGAGTGTTATCTATGATAGAAAGGTATCACTCAAGCTTAAAAGAAAATTGAGAGTGAATGTTGGGAGGTAAAAAGCCAAGAGGATAAACTAGAATGTTGGGAGGTAAAAAGCCAAGAGGATAAACTAAATATATTAGAGATGAGTATGCTACGTTGGATGAGTGGACTCACTAGGCAAGATAGATTTAGGGATGTATGCATTTGAGAAAGTTGGGCTAGCACCCATTGAAGAATTAGATGGTAGAATCTCGCCCTCGGTGGTTTGGGCATTTGTGGATAAGAACTGTAAAATTCTGGCAAGGAGAGTTGACCTTTGGAGGGTGCCTAGTCGCTAGAGGCAGAGGTAGACCAAAAAAAGCTATACAAGAAACTATTCAGAAGGATTAGATTTCCATGTTTTGTCTATGGACATGATTTATGATTGAACATTATGACATCATTTGATCCATGTAGCTTACCCTACTTATCGGGAAAAGACTTCATTGTTGTTTTTATCCTTTGTATGTTTTGGAGGATTGATCTAATGCGTGTTGGGACACTCAAGGCTTCTGATTCCCTCACTCCTCATGCGCTCTGTGATGCTGATTTGGCATCTGATCTAGGTAAATGCAGGTTTACATCTGGGTCTTGTGTTTTCTTGGGCCCTAATTTAGTATATTGGCGGTAAAAAAAGCAATTCCTAGTTGCCTGGTTCAACACTTAAGCTGAATACCGCAGTATGGAAGCAACTGCATTGAACTGATTAAGATCCATTCATGGCTAATAAAACTCAGTTAAGTCCCTGTCCCTGTCATTCACTGAGTTAATCTAAGCATAAGCATTGCCCTTCTTTGTCACAGTCTAGTTCTACATTTCTGGACTAAACATATTGAGCTGGATATCTTTTTGTTCAGGAAAAGTCCTCTCCAAAAGCTTAGTTGTTTCTCATGTTCCCTTACAAGACCAGATTACAGAAGTTCTTGCTAAAGAGCTATCTATCCTTTGGTTTTGTACTTTGAGTAACAAACTTAGGGTGTTTGATCCATATGTTAGACTTTAGATATGTTATGCAAATATAATTTAGAAAGGAAAATTCCAAGTTTATAAAGTTAGAATATTCTATATATAGTTAGTTAGGAAGAATGTTCTAGACCCTAATTCTAGATACTCAGATCTGTAACAGATGTCTTTCTGTTTGCAAGTTTCCAGATTCTCCCTGTCTGTTTTCTATTTTCTACCAGATTCTCACATTTTCTCAAATCCTAGAATTCTGAAAGTGTTTCAATAAAACTTTGGAAATTGAGAAGGTGGTGACTTTTCATCATTCTAAAGTCTAAACTTCTATGCGAGTATTTAATGTTCATTGTTAAATTTAGATTTTTCTGCTTTGCAGGATATCTTATCCTACTATTGTACTTTCCCTCTTTACTATCTACTAATATAACTTAATTTTTCTATCACAAAACTTCTTTCCTCTGTATTGATCAGCGCACCTTTGGTTTATAGGCGATGTTTTATGTCCTGTGAGAAACAACAAAAACATTTTTCCATTAGGTGGTGTCGGAAACACAAATCAAATAAATAGGAAAAAAAGTAGCCTGGGCTTTATGCTGCTTTTTTTATATTGAACTATAAATAAAATCCAGAAGACTAAAATTCTAAAATTGGTCGTGTAAATTAGATTGCTGTTCAAATCATTGTTATACTCGATTTACTGATCCGCTAATGTAGACACCTATATCATTGTGGTTAGCTATGCTCCTCTTTAATAAACTTTGCCTCTCAATTATCAGGAGTTTGTAAGACACGAGGCTTTACATATGCTTCAGAATGCTTTGGAAGGATCTGGTGGTAGTGCAGCTTCAACAGCATATGCAGAGGCATTCCATCTCATCATGCGAGCTGCCACTGGGGATAAGTCATTTTCTGTGAGAATATCTGCTGCAAGATGTCTGAAGGCTTTGGCTAGTATTGGAGGTCCAGGCTTAGCGGTAGCAGAACTAGATAATTCTGCCTCTTATTGTGTAAAGGCAGGTGATTTTTGTCTTAATTTCACATGTTTCACTTATGATATGTCGATAGTTTGACTGCAAAGTCATGGTATTGTTTACAATTTTACATCTTTGTAACTGCTGCTTCTGATAGGCCCTTGAGGATCCTGTTTCATCTCTTCGGGATGCCTTTGCTGAAGCTTTGGGTTCCTTGCTTGCTCTTGGAATGAATCCTGAGGCACAGGTATCTATATATTAGTTTTCTGTAGTTTTACCATGACTTTTTTTATCCTTTATAATTGTGTCTAAATCTTACTAGGTTCAGCCAAGGGGAAAGGGTCCTTTACCTCAACCAAAGAAACTGGAAGGTGGATTGCAGAAACATTTAGTTTTCACCTTCAAAAAAGGTACAATGCTTTGTTTGGATTACTGAATTTTTGTTTGGCAAGATGGTGAGAATATACCATATTACTTTTTTACTCTTATTTTCATTTGTGGTAGCTATGAGTTCTTATTTTGCTTCCTTTGTCATTATACATAAAATAAATGCCATTTGAATGCTGGTGTTTCTACTAGATCTTTGGAGAATAAATGGCAGATTACAAGTTAGGATGAACAAACACTGACATGGGCACGCTACAGCCATTGACACTAAATTCTTAAAAGTATAAAACAGACTCAAGCCGTGGGTGTCATTTTTTTCCTTAAATTTGAAATGGCCGCGTCCTTGCTGTGTCAAGCTATGTTCCACCATGTGTAGCTTTGTCAAAGCTGATCAAATTATTGCAAAAAAGGGATTGCTCTCCACCAGTGTGGCCTTGCTGTTTCTGATAGTCATGTCATTACTCATAAGTTTTTGTATTCAAGGAACGTTTATCGTTGCACCAAGTTAAGTTTGGTGCACCAAACACTTAACTGCAAAAATGTCCCTGATCAGTTTATTACAATTTATAAGTGGCCAAGATTTGATTAAATTTTATTTTCACCCCTAACATCCACCCCTCCATCACCACTAATCCACTGCCGTCCTCCTCTGACCCCCATCCTCATCGCACCACCGACCTCTGTGATCAAATCTAGGTAACATAGATGAGCTACTCTTTGATACCCTCTTTCCATCATAAGATGCTCCTCCCAGGTCCAAAAAGAATCAGTTTTGATTCCACCCATCATCTCTCTGCTTCCTTCGTTTGGCTCTACTTGGTAGGAGGAGGGTTGCAGTCGTTGGCCGGAAAAATGGCAGAAGTGGACTAAGATGGTGAAGGGTGGGGCTGGAGTATTTTAGTTAAGGTTTCTGCCGGGTCATTTGTGCAAGTAGGTTTGTGGTGCACCATAGACACGCCCTGCAAGGGAAGGGATAAAAAGAACGTTGTTTTCTTGTTTACTTAATTATTTCCTTTTAATGTTTGTATCAGTAGAAATCAGTATCTGTTAGGATATTAGGATTAGTGCTGCTTGCATGAACTATATAAGACTATACGTTTTCATTGTACACACCTCTACTGAGTCAGCAGAGGTGGTTAGATCAGTTTAGTTACAGGTTTCAGCTGGTATAATTTCCAGCCTCCTATAGTAGCAGATCAGTTTTTCATGATATCAATACAATCATTTTCTCTCTGTTTCTGTTCTCTTCTCTCGTTTAGTTTTTGCAGGTATGTTTTGGATTATATTATTTTTTTTTTAAAGAAAAAATTGTATTTTTCAAAAGCTCTCTCAAGGAGCTTTTGATTATAGGCTGGAGACAATAAACTAATCCAAGTTATCTTTTCTAAGGGGGTAACAAAATATTGTACTTATTCTGCACTTCAGTTCAATATGCTTTTCTTCCAGTTTCCTGTTATCCGCTCTCTTTTTATCTCCAAGGGCAAAAATTTAGCCCATTTTCTTGTGAAATTCATTGCAAACTTACAGTGCTCTCATTTTCTTAAATCTTCTGACGGTCCTGTTCATTCATTGTGCTAAGTATTGACTTTGGTCACTTCCATTGCAGCAAGTGGAGTGCGGTCTAGGGATGTTCGTGTTGGCCTAACACTATCTTGGGTATTCTTTTTGCAGGTAAATCTTGACAGTTTGACTAGAGTTTCTCCTCTTGATTTCTCTCTGTTTTGTCTGTCTTAAACTCTTTATCAGTTGCAATTGAATGTTTGTTGTTCTCTGTATTATTTTTATAATAAAAGGATTCCTTGTTAGAGAGGAGAGAAGAGGGAATGAAGGATTAGTATAACGGGAACTGTTCATTGTAATATTTTGTATAGACATATAGTTTTTTTCTCCAACTATTTGATAACATAATTGCTTCAAGGAGTTTAAGCTAAATAACGTTTGGATTCGTGATTATTTATTTTCTGTCTTTAATTGTTGGTTTAAGAACAGAGTATTTCATTTCTGGGATATCTGTGAGTGTTAGTTGAATTGAGTCATTATCTCTAATAGTCAGAACTTCCCCTGCATATTAATTTTTGGATGAACAGTTATTTGGACTAATACTGCTATCAGCTTGAGAATATCAGGAGGAAATTTACAGAACTGGGAAAAAATAGTGTTTATAAATGGGGAAGACAGATGGTATTTAATAGGATGCGCTTTTGTTATATTTTTTATTGATAGTAACTGAAGCATTTCTGTGCACCAGATTTCCTTTTTTTCTTTATTATGGGATGATATTTTTTGTTTTACATGTTCTTGGTGTTCAGCTTGTATTTTATTTGGGAGCATTCTTATGTATGTTCAGAGATTGGATAGCATTGTTATGCTATTTCATTTGTAGTCTATTTGTTCTGTTTCTGTTTAGATGTTGATAAGTATAGGTTTACGGTTTACTATTAGCCTTGTGATTTATTTTGTTAGAGATACTTACTTAGTTTTGAACTTCTACCTTTTGTTTTATTAGCCTTGTGATTTTTTTTGTTAGTGATACTTACTTAGTTTTGAACTTCTACCTTTTATTTTCAATTTTTGGCTTGTTATTTTATTTTTGGACCGGACCCTGCCAGTCATCTTTTTGTATACTGTGAAGTCGGTTGTCTGTTATTCGTTTGTGATTTTCCCTATCTCTGATTAGCTGTGCATTTGTGATTGTAGTTATTTTTTAGGCTTAGTAGTTGGGAGGGATTTGGGTTATGAATCCTTATGGAAATTTTTTTCCACAACTGGGGTTTGGTGTGTATGGTTGGTGTTGAAATCTAGATTCTTTATCCATAAATTTTTATTTCCAGATTTGTTTATCCATTTTTTGGATGGGATTGGGTTCCGGCAGTGGATTTCTACTCACGATTCTCCATTAGTGGGACATGTAAGAGAGTAAAAACCGATAGAGTGAGAGAAGAGAGAGGAGAGAGAATCTGTAACTGAATTTGTAATACTATTATTAGTTTAGAGAATAAAATGTAAGCTAAAGCTATTACACGTGTGAGCACACTATTTATAGAAAGCAGGGCTATGAGACTTAATGACAGCTGTAAGCCACATGCAACCACATGCCAGCTGGCCTAGCTAATACAATATAATAACTAACAACTTAAGCTAAGCAAAATATGCTTCTCTAGCCTATACTCTAATACACCCCCCTTAAACGAAAGGGCCTAGCTTGGGTGAGTGCCTTGAACAACCGGAAGACGGGGCTGCAGCTCCCTGAACCGAACTTGAGAAAGAGGCTTCGTAAGAATGTCAGCAGTTTGCCATTTTGAGGGCACATGAGTGACAATAAGTGTGCGTTTCTGCACTTTCTCCCGAACAAAGAACAAATCAAGTTCAATGTGTTTTGTCTTGTGATGCAACACAGGAGGATTGTAAGCCATAGCTACTGTGCTAGCATTGTCACAATAAACTGTAGGAGTAGTGAATGGAAGTTGTAGTTCGGTGAGGAGAGACTCAACCCACATAAGTTCTTGTGAGACAAGTGCTAAGCTTCGATATTCAGCTTCAGTACTGGATCTTGAGAGTGTGTGTTGTTTCTTAGACCACCAAGTGATCAGATTAGAACCAAGAAACACACAAGCACCTGATGTTGATTTCCTATCATCTTGATCTCCTGCCCAGTCAGCATCACAAATCGCATGTAACTTTAAAGGAAAAGAGGTGTGGAGGTTGGCTTAAAAAGTAGACCATAAGTGACTGTCCCTTTTAGGTACCTTAGGATTCTTTTCACTGCAGTCCAGTGTTCTTCTAAAGGCTTTGACAGATACTGACAAACTTTATTGACACTGAATTTAATATCTGGCCTAGTAATGGTAGCATATTGAAGAGCCCTAACAATTGACCTATAGAAAGATGGGTCTGTAACATCTTGACCCCCATACTTAAAGAGCTTACAACTGCTCATCATGGGTGTAGAGATATCTTTGGCAGTAGACATGTTTGCCCTTTCAAGAAGATCCCTAATATACTTGGATTGGTTAAGTAGAATAGTACCATCAGAGAGATGTTTTACCTCTATGTCAAGAAAGTAATCTAATCGACCAAGTTGTTTTAGGGCATAAACAGTGCTGAGTTTATTAATAAGAGCTCTAATATGAGAAGAAGAGGACCCTGTGATTATTATATCATCCACATAAACTAGAACATACAGCACATAGGAGGAAGTTTTTAGCAAAAACAGAGAATTATCACATTTGCTGACACTAAACCCAAATTGATTTAAAGTGCCTTTTAAGCTTTCAAACCACTGCCTTGGTGCTTGCTTTAGACCATAGATGGCTTTGTTCAGCTTGCAAACCAAAGATTTATCTTTATGCTGAAAACCAGAAGGTTGTTGCATATAGACTGTAACGAGGCTAATCTTGAGAGATGATATGCAAATAGGAAGAAGGGTACTAATATTGCACTGATTGAAAAGAAGCAAGTATAATTACATGTAACTACTGAAATACAACTTAAATCTAGAATCAGGGTAAGGGAAGGGGTAGGGGAGATAGAAGTATGAGGGAGAAGAAGAGGAAACCAAGAGAGAGTAGAGAGTTCTTCCAAATCCTTCACACCCACTAAATTATGCAATTCTACTATATATACTACTTCCAATCCAAAGAAATCCTTTCAGCCTTGTATTGCTAGCCCTCACACGTTTGTTGCCTTTTTCCTTGAGGTCATGTGTGACTGCCACCTGTCCTTGAGCCATAACCGAATGCTCAATCCTCTTTTGCAGGGAATCTCTGCTGCTATTATGTCCATTTTGCCCTTCTCCACTGATTGTATATGTTACATAGACCTCTTCTTCTAATGAACCATTGAGAAAGGCATTATTGACATCTAACTGTTGAAGTTCCCATTTGTATGTCACAGCTAGGGTGAGAATGACACGGATGGTGATAGGTTTAACAACAGGAGAAAAGGTCTCATTGTAGTCTTGACCCTTCTTCTGATGAAACCCTTTAGCTACAACTCTGGCTTTGAATTTCAGAATAGAACCATCAGGATTCTCCTTTATCCTAAACACCCATTTACAACCTATAGCTTCTTTATCAGGTGGTAAAGGAACTGGAGTCCAGGTATTAAGTTTCAGCAAAGCATCAATCTCAGCCTGCATAGCCTCTTTCCACTTGGGATGAGCTAGAGCGGCCTTGACAGATGTAGGTTCTGTTTCAGAGTGAGCAAGAAAAACCCTAGGGGCAATAGTCTTAGAAATACAAGATTTGGACCTTGTCTGCATAGGATGAGTAGATAGTGATCTGGAGGAGACATCAGCAGCATGTGTTGTTGCTGGAACTGAGGTAGAAGGAAGAGGAACTAAAGAAGGAGAAGACTGTGATGAAGGAATTGATACTTCTGCAGTTGCAGTGGCAGAATCAGGAGTAACAGATGCAGTAGGCTGAATAGAAGGCTGAACAGAAACAGAAGCTGCAGGAGAAGTGTTGAGTGATGGTGAAGAGTAGGATGCTGGAAAGAAGGATGACCCTGGATTATCTGAAACAGCAGTAGCAGCAGCATCTGACTCAACTGAAGATGTAGGCTTGGAAAATGGAAAACTATACTCATTGAACACCACATCTTTTGAGATATAGATTTTGCCTTCAGCACTCAAACATTTATAGCCTTTGTGAGAGGGTGTTAGAATCTGATGAGAGAGAGAGAGAAGAGAGAGAGAGAGAGAAAAGAGAGAGAATAATCTGAAAACTGAATTGTATAGAAATGTAAAGTTAGTTACAATAATGTGACCAGCTTCTATTTATAGAAGCTGATGAGCTTAGTCTAGCTATGACAGCTGTCATTACAGCTGTCAACTAACAACTAACACTAAGACTTAAGTTACATAATATAAACTACTCTAATATTCCCCCTTCAATATCAGCCTCCTGTGAGCAGTATGGGAACATTTCTGTGAGCAGCTTGAAAGGCATCTGTGACATTGAGTTTTTCCCTTAGCAAAGTAAATCTGAGGCTAGACAAAGGTTTGGTGAGAACATCAGCCACTTGATGATATCCAGGAACATGTTCAACCACCAATTTATTGGCTATAACCTTTTCTCTAACCCAAAACAAATCTAGTTCAATGTGTTTGGTGCGAGAGTGTAGAACAGGATTCTTAGACAACATCACTGTACTAAGATTATCACAGTAGATAACAGGCTTAGTAGATCTGAAACCAAGTTCAGCAAGAAGACTTTGAATCCACAACATCTCCCCTGCCGTGTTAGCCAAACTTCGATATTCAGCCTCTGCACTCGAACGAGCTACCCACTCTTGCTTCTTTGACCACCAAGACACTAGATTAGGTCCAACATAGACACAAGAACCAGAAGTAGACTTCCTATCATCGGGGTCTGAAGCCCAATCAGCATCCCAATAAGCATAGAGTCCTAGAGGTCCAGCAGAGGGAGCAGGTTTGAGAAGAAGTCCATGGTCTACAGTACCCTTTAAGTACCTAAGCACTCTTTTTAAAGCTTTCCAATGTTCCTCCAGAGGTTGTGAAAGAAACTGACAAAGTTTACTCACACTATAGGAAATTTCTGGTCTTGTAGTTGTCACATACTGTAATGCACCAGCAAGAGACCTATACAATTTAGGATCCTTGACATAGTTGCTGCCCTGTTTGGTAAGTTTGAGACCAGAAACCATTGGAGTAGGTTGACCTTTAAGTTCATCCATATCAGCTCTACTAAGCAAATCCCTGATGTACTTGGATTGAGTCAACAAGAGAGAACCTGAGGGAAGATGTTTTATTTCAATGCCCAGAAAGTAGTCCAAATCACCCAAATCCTTCAAAGCAAATGCCAAATTCAACTTGGAAATGAGTTGTTGAACCATTTCAGAGGAGGAACCTGTGATGATTATATCATCAACATAGCATAGGACAAAGAGTTTGTAAGAAGTGGAAGAATGAATGAAGAGTGAATGATCACATCTACATTTTCTGAAACCAAGAGAAACTAGTGTAGAGGCAAGTTTTTCAAACCAGGCCCTAGGAGCCTGTTTCAGCCCATAAATTGCTTTGTTTAACTTGCAAACAATATTCTGATCACCTTGATGATAACCCTCTGGTTGTTTCATATACACCACTTCTTCTAGAACACCATTGAGAAACGCATTATTTACATCTATCTGTTGAATATGCCAAGAATGAGTGAGAGCTAAAGTCAGAACAACCCTTACAGATACTGGTTTGACAACAGGGCTGAAAGTCTCATTGTAGTCAAAACCCTTTTTGCTGACGATAACCTTTAGCTACAACCCTTGCCTTGTTCTTGTTAAGACTGCCATCTGGATTTTCCTTAACCCTGAAGATCCACCTATTATCAATGTCTTCTCTGTCAGGAGGCAAAGGAACAAGAGTCCATGTTTTATTCCTCATCAAAGCCTCATATTCAGCATCCATAGCTGCTTTCCAGCAAGGAATAGTCAGAGCAATCTTAGCAGATTTAGGTTCAGTGTTTGCTGCAATATGAACACTAGGAACAGGAGCATTAGTACCAGAATTATTCCTAATAGTGGACTTAGACCTTGTAATCATAGGATGTGTGTTTGAGGGTTGCTGAACTGAAGGAGAAGAAGAAGAAGAAGAAGGTGAAGCAGAAAGAGAAATAGTAGGAGAAGCAGTGGAAGGAAGAGAGGTAGAAATAGTTGTGTTTGTGTTAGAAATAGGAGAGGGAATTTGATCAGAAACTGGGGCAGAGTTTGAAACCCCTTGAGATGGTACAGATTGAAGAACAGTTAGAGATGTAGGAGTAGATAGAGGAGATGAGGAGGTAGAAGAGATATTAGATGTAGCATTCCCAAAAGGAAAGGAATGTTCATCAAAGATGACATCTCTAGAAACATAAATTCTACCTGTGGGAGACAAACATTTATAACCCTTATGACTTGGAGAATAGCCTAGAAAAGTACACTGAGTAGACCTAGGTTCAAGTTTGTTCTTAGTATATGGTCTAAGACAAGGATAGCAAGAACAACCAAAGACCTTAAGAAGATTATATTCAGGAACAGATTTGAACAACTCAGTATAGGGAATTTTACCATGAATAGAAGTGCTAGGAAGTCTATTTATAAGATAGACAACACTTATAAAGGCATGATCCCAATAACAAGTGGGAAGAGAAGCATGAGCTAACATAGTTAGACCCATCTCAACAATATGTCTGTGCTTACGCTCTATAACACCATTTTGATGATGAGTATGTGGGCATATAACTCTATGAGAAATGCCTAAAGTGGTGAGAAGGGTGGTGAAAGGTCTAAACTCACCTCCCCAGTCAGTTTGTACAGCCTTAATTGGAAGAGAAAACTGAGTATGAACATAGGAATGAAAATGTTTAAAAGTTTGAAGTGCATCAGATTTTTGTTTCAACAAAAATAACCAAGTAAATCTGGTGCAAGCATCCACTATAGACATGTAGTACCTGAATCCAGTGGATGTAAGTACTGGAGCAGGACCCCACAAGTCAATAAAAACCAGATCAAAAGGTTGAGCATACACAGTGAGTGAAGTAGTGCTAGGAAGTTTATGAGATTTGGCAGTAGCACAAGCATGACAAAAACTTGAATCATTTTTATTCATTTTGCAGTGAATATTACAAGAATTCAGAATTGCCTTTACAACCCCTTCATGAGGGTGACCCAATCTACTATGCCATAAAGTGTAAGGACTAGGTACGATTTTTACCAGACTTTCCTGATGCATTTTTACCCTTGTAACCACTAGACTTAGGCATAGAGGATGCCTCAGGTTCAGAATTATCACTATCTTCATTATCAGTGTCAAACGGATTCTTAGATTTTGGTTTGACTGCACCTTGAATAGGCACAGATGAGGGTTGAGTGTAACCAAAACCATTCAGTTGATGTGGATAATACAACTGAGGTTGTGAAGCTTGATGAACAGATTGAGAGAGAGAAGGTTGAGGCATAGGTTGAGAAAAATTCTGAATACCTTGAGATTGATGAGGTAGAGAGACATGAGCAACATTTACTTGAGGATCTGATTTCTGTGCTTGAGTCAAATTCACTGAGAATGCATCATTTGCTATAGGATGCATCTTTTCAAGATATGACTCATGCTGAACCAGAAACGCTTCAAGAGCACCAACACTCACTGGTTCATCTCTAAGTAGAATAGAGGTGACAAATGCCTCATATTCAGATGGTAAGCCATCTAGAATAAACCTAACTTGCTCTTTTTCAGTGACAACTTCACCAACAGCAGCTAGAGAGAAGGAAATTGCCTTGATTCTGGAAATAAATTCTGAAATAGTTTGACTTCCTTTCTTTGAAGATCTAAGTTCAGATTGAAGCATCTGACCTCTAGCCTTGATAAGAGTGTGAAAATAGGAGTTGAGTTCATCCCAAATCTGATAGGCATGAACACAACCAAGCACTCTGGACTGCACTTGCTCAGAGAGAGATTGCAATAACCATGAAGCTAGGTGTCGATCTTGTTCCTCCCAATTGAGATAGTGAGGATTAACTCTATCAAACTCACGATCTTCAACAGTTAAGTACTTTGAAGGAATTTTAGGATTGACTACAAATCGTTGAAGTCTATGAGATAATATCACTACTTCAACTTGTTGCTTCCATAAGAGGAAGTTCTTGTCAGTCAATTTAGTGGAAATAGAATGAGAAAAAAGTCACAGGAGTAAACACAGTAGTGACAGGAGAAACATGAATAGGAGAATTAGGTGGAGATTCATGAATTGAAGCCATGAGTGTAGCAAACGAAACAGAAATACGCAGCTATGTGAGAAGAGGAGAACGAAATCGCGAATTGTAGAAGAAGAAGCTAGTTTTGGCGCGCAAATGAAGCAAGCACAAAACACAAGAGAAAACTCACAATCGAAGTTCAGAACATCAACCAACCACAGCGAAGATCAAATCGAAGATGCTGAACTTGAGGAGAAATCGCGATTTCACAGATCTGAGAGAATCGCAAATTTGCAAATCGCACCTTGATGAATTGCTGAATCTGAATCGCACCTTGAGAATTGCGATTTCACTCGATCAGAGAAGAAGGTTGAGGCGGAAGCAGAGAATCAGAGATGGAGAGAAGAATCCAGAAGCATGTCGCATGAGAGAGAAGAAGAAGGATCGAAATTTGAGAGAGAGAATCTCTCTGATACCATGTTAGAATCTGATGAGAGAGAGAGAGAAGAGAGAGAGAGAGAGAAGAGAGAGAATAATCTGAAAACTGAATTGTCTAGAAATGTAAAGTTAGTTACAATAATGTGACCAGCTTCTATTTATAGAAGCTGATGAACTTAGTCTAGCTATGACAGTTGTCATTACAGCTGTCAACTAACAACTAACACTAAGACTTAAGTTACATAATATAAACTACTCTAATAGAGGGTGAGTAACCTAAAAATGTACATTCAGCTGAATGAAAATCTAGTTTGTGTTTATTATAAGGCCGTAACAATGGGTAGCAAGCACACCCAAACACTCTTAAAAGAGTATAATCTGGTGCAGTCTTAAACAAGACTGTGAAAGGAACTTGGCCATTGATTGATACACTAGGAAGTCTGTTGATCAAATAAGTAGCTGTCTGAAAAGCATGATCCCAGTAGGTTAAGGGTAAACTAGCATGAGCTAAGAGAGATAATCCTGTCTCAACTATGTGTCTGTGTTTCCTTTCAACTGTTCCATTTTGATGATGAGTATGAGGACATGTAAGTCTGTGAGAAATACCTAAGGATTACAAAGGGATTAGAAAGCTCTTCTATTTAATGTATCTTTCTTTTATGAGTTTATCTTTGATTATTCTGATATATATGACCCATTTACGTATATTAGTACTGTAAGGAGATTTCCCTTGGTGATTTTAAGCCAGTTATTGAGAACAAGAGAATTCAAATGCATGTGCTTCCTTTGGTTGTGATTTCCATTCTGAGTGAATTTCTCATTTGCAGGCCATTCGTATAAAGTATATGCATCCAGACAGCGAGCTTCAAAATTTTGCATTGCAAGTTATGGAAATGCTACCTGCTGATGCTACTGTTGATGCCCATGCATTGGTATTTTCTCCACATGCTTTACTTTGACTATTTGCTTTTAATTCTTTTTCAGATCTGAATTTATTTATAAATAATGGTGTAGATATGATGGGAGAAAGGAAATGAGACGGACAATCATTGTTTAATTCTATTGAATTTGTTAGTCAATTATAACCCTTTGTTTATAGCCTCTTTTTGTTTATTTTATACTGTATCTATTTATATCGCCTATTGGAAGATTTGGTTTTTGATAGAACACTTGTGTTTTTCTATCTGTGTAGCTGACCTCACCTATATATACATATGTGTGTGTAAATTAAATACATCTATTTTTTGAAACCACGCTCAGACTTATACTAATGCTATTCAGATTACTGATAATTTGGTCTTTCATTAGCGCTCCATGCATATTGAGGTGCATTGTCTTTCTATTCATTAAGCATTTGACAATTGTGTTATCTCGCTTCCACACATCACCTTGGATTTCTTTGTGGCTGATGTTTTTACCAAGGCCGTACCTCGACCTCGTCATCAGTTTTGTTAAAGTATCAATGTCCCACATCGGTTGAAAATATGAGCCAAGAGCCATTTATAATGACTACGGGAATCCTCCTGCTATGAGCTAGCTTTTGGGGTGGAGTTAGGCCCAATTGTTCTAACATGGTATATGAGCCAAGAGCCATCTATAATAACTTAGGCATTCCTCCCCCTATGAGTTAGTGTTTGCGGTGTTTTTAAGCCCATTACTCTATAAGATGGTATCAGAGTATATTCCAATGTTGGGCCACCCGCAGATGTTCATTCCTGCAAAATTCCCTGCTACAGACTCTGATTCATTCGTGGGTGATAATTGTGATGGTGTGTGTTAATGAATTGAAGTCTCACATCGATTGAGAATATGAGCTAAGAGTCACTGATAATTACTTGGACAATCCTCCCCCTATGAGCTAGCTTTTGGGGTGGAGTTGGGCCCAATTATTCTAGTGAGTTTCTCATAAGCAAATTGAAGCTTCTTGATCAGCCGCATCAATTTGATGGGGGACCGGGAATATTAGTTTGAAGTTCCAAGAAGTATTTCAACCTTAATATTCAAGGAAATGCCTTTCTTCTACTTATTTAGTCTTGTATATATCAGTGTGTCCTTAATTCTTTGATGTGAATAATTCCAAAGAGTGCTGATTGCTGAGTGCAATTCACTAAAGCAAATACACTTGGACTGAACTGATTTGTTAACTGTCCTTTTGGTACTCTTTTGTGATTGAGGTTTAAAGTTTTAAGATTTTTTGCATTTGTTAAGCTGTTGACCAGAGTTTCTCATTTCGTACTGCAGGCATGTGTTCTCTATATCCTCCGTGTTGGCATAACTGATCAAATGACTGAGCCAACTCAACGGAGTTTTCTAGTTTTTCTAGGAAAGCAGGTGCGAAGAAGTTACTTGAATTAAATAATCAGTGATAATATATGCTTGTGCACGCGCACGTGTGTGTGAGTATTTCAGCTATGAAATATCATCTTATATGTGTATGAAATTTCTTTCTTTATCTCATCCTGTTTTTGACATTTTGCAGCTTCAATCACCCGAAGTTGCTGCTTCCATTAAAGTGGCTGCATTACGTACGCTGTCATATACACTGAAAACATTGGGAGAGGTAAGACTTAACTGCTAAGGTTTCTATCAGAAAATGGAATATAGGTGGATGTTGCTATTAGCAGAGTAAAATATATGACTGGGATTTTTCTAGGTGTGCTTATTTTGACTTGCCAATTTGCAGGTTCCGCTTGAATTTAAAGAAGTTCTTGACACCACTGTAGTTGCTGCTGTGTCTCATTCTTCAAAGCTAGTGAGCTAACGATCTTTTTTGTTTATTAGTAGCTCATATGTTATCTATTCATTGTAATTTATTGTTTAGATACATTCTTGTTCATTTATGATTATATTCTTGTTTTGGTTTTTAATGGTCTTGGTTGTTCCTTGTGGGGTTAGAATGACAGGAAAGAAAGGTAAATGTTCTTGTAAGTAATTTCTTCATAATATCTTTGGATGGAAGGGTTTGGAGGGAATAGGAAGGGAGGGCTAATATTTAATTTTGAGTAAATATTATCTTTATTTATACCAACATTTTATAACTCTCATTTTAGAAATGGAAAAATTAACCATCCCTTCATTTTCCTTCAAAATTCCATCCAAACATATGGTAAAATTATGTTAGTGTGGCAGTTGTGGAAATGAAGAATGATGATGCCTATTTAATTTTGGGCCTACACATACGTACATGGAGGGCTTTGAAATTTAAGCTGATTTCTTATTGTTAGAAGAAGTAAAGAGAGAATCCTAGAAACTGTAAATTGAATCTGTCTATTTCAGGATTAATTAATTTTCAGATTTCAAAATGAAAGTTGAGTGATGTTATAACCAAGCGATATTTGTTAGAATCTTATGAGAGAGAGAGAAAAGAGAGAGAGAGAGAGAGAGAGAGAGAGAGAGAATCTGAAAACTAATTCTGTTATTATTAGAATCAGTCAACTACAAAAGAACTCAACACTTCTATTTATAGAAGTGTTAGTTGTAAGGGAAACAGCTAACTTAAGGTGCCAGCTGTCATTTAATCTGACAGCTGTACACAATACATTAAGTTACACTAAAGCTAAATAAGAATGCATAGGCTGAACAAAATTCTGATTCTGATGCTGATTGTTCTGAGACTTTTGACCTTTTTGACCATTAGAACCCTTAGAGTTTTCAGACTGCATAACAATATCAAGTTTGTTCCAGCACTTGAGAGCTTCATGTCCAGGTTTGTCACAGAGTTGACACCTGACATGATTTTTACCAAACCTTCCTTTTGCATTTTTGCCCTTGTAACCACCAGACTTAGGCTTAGAGGAAGCCTCAGGTTCAGAATTGTCACTGTCTTCATTATCAGTGTCAAAAGGATTTTTAGACTTTGGTTTTGCTGCACCTTGAATAGGTGCAGGTGAAGGCTGAGTGTAACCAAAACCAGTCATCTGATTGGGATAATACAGCAGAGGTTGTGAAGGTTGATTCACAGACTGAGAGAAAGATTGTGGCTGATTCTGTGACTGATGCAGATTCAGCTGAGGCATAGGTTGAGAAAAGTGTTGAATGCCTTGAGTGTGTTGAGGTAGAGAGACATGAGCAACATATGCTTGAGGATCTGGTTTCTGTGCTTGAGTCAGATTCACAGAAAATGCATCATTTGCTATTGGATGCATCTTTTCCAGATATGACTCTTGCTGAACCAGAAAGGCTTCAAGAGCACCTACACTCACTGGTTCATCACGAAGAAGAATAGAGGTAACAAAAGCCTCATATTCAGATGGTAATCCATCTAAGATAAACCTAACTTGTTCTTTCTCAGTTACAACTTCTCCAACAGCAGCTAAAGAGAATGAAATAGCCTTAACTCTGGAAACAAATTCTGAAATAGTTTGGTTCCCTTTCTTTGAAGATCTGAGTTCAGATTGAAGCATCTGACCTCTTGCCTTGATTAGAGTGTGGAAATAGGTGTGTAGTTCATCCCAAATCTGATAGGCATGAACACAACCTAGAACTCTGGACTGAACTGTTTCAGATAGGGATTGCAGCAACCACGAAGCTAGGTGCTGATCTTGTTCCTCCCAATTTAGATAATGAGGATTGACTCTATCAAACTCACGATCTTCAACAGTTGGATATTTTGCTGGAATTTGTGGATTAACCACAAACCTTTGAAGTCGATGTGATAATATCACTGCTTCAACTTGTTGCTTCCATAGAAGGAAGTTCTTATCAGTCAATTTTGTAGAAATTGAATGTGAAAAAGTCACAGGAGTAAAAACAGTAGTCACAAGTGTAACATGAATAGGAGAATGAGGAGGAGAGTCATGAATTGAAGTCATGATTGCAACAAATAACAGAAAAACTCAACTATGTGAGAAGATGAGATCGAAGATGCGAACTGAGAAGTGAATTCAGATTTGGCACGCAAATTGAAGAAAACACAAAGCGCAAGTGAGATCTCACAATCGCAGATCAGAACTTCAGCAAAGAACTCGAGATTCAGCAAACCACACAAACCGCAGCAGAGATCTGAACCGAAGATGCTGACAGAAGAGAATTCGCAATTTCACAGGTGAGAACAGAGAATCGCAAATCGCACCTTGTTGAGATTGCTGAACTGAACAAGCGATCAGAGAAAAGGAAGAAGAAAATTGATGCGGAAGCAGAGAATCAGAGTGTCAGAGAAGAATCCAGAAGCATTTCTCATGAGAGAGAAGAAGGTGGATCGAATTTAGAGAGAGAAGCTCTAGATACCATGTTAGAATCTTATGAGAGAGAGAGAAAAGAGAGAGAGAGAGAGAGAGAGAGAGAGAGAGAATCTGAAAACTAATTCTGTTATTATTAGAATCAGTCAACTACAAAAGAACTCAACACTTCTATTTATAGAAGTGTTAGTTGTAAGGGAAACAGCTAACTTAAGGTGCCAGCTGTCATTTAATCTGACAGCTGTACACAATACATTAAGTTACACTAAAGCTAACTAAGCTATATACACTAATAATATTGCATTCTCTTCTTCTCAATGAATCTCTCTCTGTCTGAAAAAGACAGAATGTAACACAGAATGGCTGCAAAAATTAAGAAAGTTGCTACTTGGGAGTAGATATAAGGGACATTTGGAACAACTGCCTGCGAATGTAGTGTTTTAGTTTGGTAAGTTGCTGGTGTTAGATATACAAATAAAACCACTAATGGGTCTAAACATGATGTCATAGCCTCTTTGACCTAGAGGTCAGGAGTTTGGTTCTTATTGCCTTCAAACTAAGGTGACCCAGTGTTGAAGACTCTGACCAGAATGAGTCTGCCGATTTGGGTAGGGTCTGTACGCAGAGAGGCTGTTTCTGCGACCTGAACCCATGGCCATTAAGTCAAGTCAGCAGACTTTCCATTATACTTGGGCCCATCCTCTTCATTGCCTCCATTCTCTTTATAAATAATCAAAATATAAGCACAAGGTAGTGGTGTGATTGTGTTTTTTTCTTCTTCAAGTGCAAATGGTTACAGCTGAGTAGGCACGTCTATTTTTCTTGTGAATGCTTGTTTAAATTACATGTCTTTATTATACTTGAGAATGTTTTCTTTCTAATTCATGCTTTCTGTGTACACTGTTCAATATTGCACGACAGTATAATTCCTGTATTCATGCTTTCTTTCTTGTCCATTTGTATTATCTGTTCATAAAATATATTGTTAGGTCCGGATAGAGGCTGCTTTGGCGTTACGTGCATTGGCTGAAGTTGACCCACCTTGTGTTGGTGGGTTAACTTCATACGGGGTGACAACTCTTGCTGCTTTAAGAGAGAGTATATCTTTTGAAAAGGTTAAATTTATTCAAATTTGATGATAACCTATATTATTTCCTAGTTATTTATTTATTTATTATTATTGCTGTTGTTAGATAAATGAAATTGTATTAGAAGTAAGAAAAATTAGATTGAATGAGGAGGATAAGAAGTGCTCAAAGGCATAAAGTAGAAAGATAGAAAAGTCAGACAAACTTATTAAATGATTAAAGTCTCCTCCAATCATGTTGCGTACCTATGATGGTCTTCGATGTAAATTCTATTTCTAATAACAAAAATATCTAGTTTCCTTGAGAAGCCGATACATTTATCATTTATTTGCTGTAGTCAAACTTGTAATGTACATCACAATTTTTTAAGTGAGTTGACCTTTTTGGGGAGATGAAATTAAACACAGATGCACTCAGCTTGTTACCCTTCTATAAGATTCCATTTTATGAATTACAATTGATACATTGTTTGCAGGGAAGCAGCTTACAGTTTGAGCTTGATTCTTTGCATGGCCAGGCTACTGTCTTGGCAGCTTTAGTTTCAATTTCACCAAAATTACCTCTTGGTTACCCGGCTAGGTAACTTGTCTTTCCATCCCTTCCCCTCCCTTCTTTTTTATGTTTTCAGTCCTGGATGAGATACAAAGCTTTTACTCCAAATTAAAATATTCTTTTCTCCCATGTATATTTTGAGCCATTAAATACATTGGATTTGGAAATGACCTGTCCATTTGTTCATATAATCATTTTATTAGATATAGCTATCATTATGTAATAGCGTAGCTTAGGGTAGTCTAACTTATAATCAGAACTTATCATATGGCTCCTTCTATAACTAGAAAAAAAGCCAAAAGCTGTAACCACCTTTCGTTTCACTGAATAACAGATTTTCAGTTTTCTGTTATCTCTCTCTCTCTCTCTCTCTCTCTCTCTCTCTCTCTCTCTCATCTTCTAACATTCTCATACATTTTTATCCAAAATTTGGGTTGTGAATGGATCAACAGCTGATTTAATTTAGATGACAAAGGTGCATAATGGTTTAAAGCTATTCTATCTAATTTTTACATTATATAAATAGTTGTCAGAGTTGATGCTGAGAGTCAGTACTTTGTTTATATATTTTTTACTATATGATACTGAATATAAATGTCAGTCAAAACTTCACTTCATGCTTTGCATCTTTATAGTTCTACCAACAATTTTGTTTCCCATTGAAAGCATCATGGGTGTTCTACTGCTGTCATGTGTTATGCTATTCGTAGTTACTTCTTGGACTGGGTTTTAGTTGGTGTTTGCCTTTTATTTTGGTGATATTCCAATGTACTCCCCCCACTCTCTAATATAAGAAAATTCAGACATACTTTTCTTGGTCTCTAATATAAGAAAAAGTTAACTAACTTTTTATTCCCAATACGATCATTCCTAAAATGTTTCTAGAAAATAGTGATCTCATTTAATTTTTGTTTCATTCCTAATGCAACTTTCCTAAAGTAGAAATATTTTTTTATGATTTTGAGAAAATTAAATACATTCAACTAACTTTCTTAATATGTGTGATTTCGGTTATTTTTTCTTATGATAGGGACCGGATGGAGTAGTGCATTATTAGTTATTTAGTTTGACTGTGACTGACCATCATTCTAGAGTCTAGATAACATCTGTACAATTGACCATTAGGAAGTATGGTGCTACTTGATTTTCTGTACTAACAAGCAATAATGTTCCACATGCAGGTTTCCAAGTTTAGTTCTTGGAGTTTCGAAGAAAATGCTGACAAAATATAGTCGTAATCCTGTTGCAGCCACCATTGAAAAAGAAGCAGGATGGTTCCTTTTATCTTCTTTATTGGCTTCTTTGCCGAAGGAGGTATATTGTTATTATTTATCTATTAGGATTAAGCTGTAATTTTGTTCTGGAACCAAAAATAAAATAAATGTGGCGGAAAGTGTGTTGGGGGAACTTCCAAGTCGTAGAACTTTCTTTTTTAGTAACAAAAGAAAAATATCAATGGGAAATCAAGAATGCATAACACGAAGGATGAGACTATGGAAAATAAAAGCCGTCAGAAAGTTGAGAGGCAATCTAAATGTAACAAGGACCTGTTTCCCTTGGGCATGTGTAATAAGGAAACATTTTGAAAAAACCTTACGAGCTAAGAGAAAACAAATAAACAATTTTCTATTGACTGCGCATCATACATTAAAACATTTATGAAGTCCTTTTTGAAGTTTTTCATGGATAGTGGATATCAGCTTCAATGTCAGTCTGGTTATCACACCATAATCGCACCTGTCTAGTCACTGACAAGTATTTGAATCCTATACGAAAATGATGTATCCACACGAGTTACACTGGTAGTCTGTGCCTTGGAACAATGCCCCAATTCAACACTTGATTGAGTAAATGCATTTATCTTCCCACACGTTCTGGAGAACCTGTTAGAGCATAGGAGAGTGTGTGCTTGTTAAGCTGCTCCTGCCTCTGCTGAGCTGACATAGGCAGTTAGGATTCGGTTATTAAGACAGCTAGCATGTATACAGGCTAGTCATTGTAATTCATCATTCATTCAATAGCACCCAACTCTCTCTCTCTCTCTCTCTCTCTCTCTCTCTCTCTCTCTCTCGTGTTTTCTTATAAAACCAAGTTGGCAACAATGAAAAAATATATTGAGTTGATGCCAGTTTATTGGATAACTATGCCAATCAGCATTCAAGAAACCTTCTACCCTCTTGGTGACGATGTCACTGTTATTCCTCTGCCATGAGCCCACTGTACTGTGTTTGACATCCCAATGGGTTGACATCCTGTATTGTGTTGTATTACAAGAGATGAATTGACCTACCACTTTGATAGAAAAGCCAGGGCAAGTGAGAGGAAACCGCTTTGATAGAAAAACTACTTAATTTTCCCAATTGCAGCCTGTTTCCTATCTTGCAGATACCCTTCTTGGCCCACTTTTCCTCAATACCCTAGAAATACTTCATCATCACTTTCAATAATGAAAATATTATTGAAATATACCTCCAGAATGATACAAGTAGTCAAGTACAACAACTTCTGGACTGTAAAAGACAGAATGATCAAATTACTTCTTTGTAGTTCAAATTGTAAAACAACTAGAAAGAATGGCCAAATCAGGCTCTACGGGGACTTCTTAAGACCATACAAAGTCTTCTTATGGCCAACACAGTACACACCTTGTCACTCTCCCTGTGAGCAACTAAGGCATGTGAAAAGAGGGAGGACTAGGGAGATTCGTGGCAATACTTTTAAAAAAATTAATTTTTATCTTTTCCTGTTTCTATTTCTTTGTTTTCTAGGTTATCATTTAGCAATTGGCACAAGTGTTCTGTGAAAAGACAATGACCTTTTTATCATACTTAACAGATTAAGCTCTGTGAAAAGATAATTACCTTCTTATAGGGTTTTTCCATGCCTGCAGGAGCTTGAAGAGGAGGTCTTTGATATTCTTTCCTTATGGGCTACTCTCTTTAGTGGGGATCCAGAAAATGAAGTTAAGAAAACTGAAGATTTAATGTCAAGAATACAGTAAGTTCATTTGAATGTTATTAATCTTTATAGGCTATACAGTACTGATTATTATCTGTTGAGTGAGGCATTGCCAATCTTCTATGTTACATTTCGTTCTGGGAACACCAATCACACCTGGTGAGTGAATTTGAGACATTCTATCTCCTTTTATATTTGATAAATATAGCCATTGAAATAGGATGCAACCAAGAAGATATAGTTCACCTAAATATTATTCAGAAGGTGAAATGTATACATGTTCTTGTTCCAATCACGACTTCAAAATTAATTGCCCACATCCCAAATCATAAAAACAGAAGAGAAAGAGAAACATTTAATGCTTATCTGACATACCACATACCAGCATACCTTTGTTTCTACTAATAATTTCTCCAAGCCAATAACTTTCAACCTAAAACTTTTGTTTCTTCCAACAATGTTTTGTCAAGATAGCTAACTCCAATCTCAGAGAACGTATTCCACATAGAAATGCGGAATATATGAAAATAGAATCTGCAACAAGTGCTTAATAATTTAACTGTTGGAAAGCGATCCCGGAAATATTATGAGAAATCACAGCATCTCATAATTTAGGGGCCAGTTATTCTATTTTATTACCATTAATTTTGGGGGATTCCTATTTAGTTATGGTACTTGCCTGTGCCCTGTTTCTTTTCCCTAACACTGTTTGTTTTGGGAGATTTAGGGGAGAAAACTAGAAAATCACCTTGTTTGGTTGGAGAGAAAATATTGGGGGAGAAGAAAACATGGGTGGGACCCACCACCAAATATTTTCTCTCCATTTTGGGAGAGAAAACAAGGGAAAGAAGGAGAGAAAACTAAATCTAGCATGTAAAATTACTCATCTGTCCTTCATTTATTCACTTTACTTGATCTTTTTTTTTTTTAAAAATTAATTGGAAAACAATAAAGCATTTTTTTTAATAAAAAACTTTTTTTTTTTAATATTTTGGACTCAGAATTTGTATCATGTAATAAAGAATTGAAGTAAAAAAATTTTTTGGTTATATTAAATATACATACATGTGAAAAAGAAAAAAATATATTTATTTTTATTTTGTAAAATAAGGGTATAGTTGTCTTTTGATAAATTTATTATTTTCTCTCTTCCCACTTTTCTCTTCAACCAAACAAAAGGAAAGAAAACTAAACTTTTCTCTCTTCCCAATTTCTTCACATTTTCTCTCATACCAAACAACCATAAAATCTACTCATTTTCTCCCCATAATCTCTCTTTTCTATTTCTCTCTTCCCTATTTCTCTCTTCCCATTTTCTTTCCTACAACCAAACAAAGCATAAATGTACTATTTGATCATATGAGCAAATCAAGAGATGGAATAATTTTGCCAAAGAATGGTCTTTTACCACAGTAAAAACAATTTATAAGCATTTTAGTTAAACTCTAAATGTGAATGTGCCATTATAAAATTAAAATTCAGAATACCATTTTCTTAAAGTGGCATAATCAAGTACAAGTCCAGATGATAGAACCATAGACTGTGACTCATTGACATAAGCGAACTAGGAATTGTTTGGACTTGTTTATCAGCGAGCAAATGCTGCACAAAGTGAAAACATCCTCATCTTCTTCATATACTGAAACATACTCAACTGTTGAGAGTTCTGTAGAATCAAACAATTGAGCATGTTTCCCTTTCTTTGTCTAAGATCAAGCTTCTGTAATTCACCATTGCTTTAGCTTTTTGAGTGAAAATATTTCATGAACTTGACATTGTAGGCCATAGAAGCCAACTTATCATCACATTTCCATATTGCAATAGCAACAAGAATTTAATTTTCAACCTTATCTAAGCTAGCAGCAAACACATCTCCTCTTCCCCCTTTCTCACATTGCTAGCGTGAGACTGATTGTCCTTTGTATTAGTTTTAGGCCCGTTTACTCATAGGCTCTCAAATGATTTCTTCGTCATTTAAATCTTCCAAACAAAAAAGAAAGAAGAAAACAAGAAAGTGTATAATATTATTATTGAATACCAAAACTAAAATTTCTTCTATCAATGAGGAATGTATGTATCTGAACAGAATTGAGATTTGGACGAAGGTATTCAGGATCCAATTCTTTTCTTGTCACTTTAGTTTCAGATAAAAGGAAAGTTCATTGGCAAACTTCATCTTTTTACATGCTATCTATAATAAACGAAGTGTTCTAGTTACTCATGAGTCATTCATTATCTTATTTCCTATTTTGTAGCGTTTGGTCTGCAGCAATTCATGCACTTACGGCATTCATAAGATGCTTTATATCTCCTGATCTTGTGAATGATGGCATTCTACTTCAACCAGTTCTTATGTATCTTAGTAGGTATGATTTGTCCAAGATCACGCTGCCTTGTTTCTGATGGATATCTATATTTGTTCCTGCTCTGTTTTGTTTATTGCTGAAACTTTGTTTGACATTTCAAAAGTTATTACCTATGTTCAAATCAGGGCATTATCATACATATCAGTATTCAGAACCAAGGAAATTTCATTTGTTAAGCCTGCAGTGGACATCTTCGTCATCAGAACTTTAATAGCTTACCAGTCCATTCCTGATCCATTATCATATAAAAATGATCATTGTCAGATCATTGAGCTATGCACATTTCCTTTCAGGTATTCTTCAGATTGTATCGGCATGCGATTCAATATTTTGACTTGTGTTTGAACATCCTCTGCTGATAGATTGAAATAAAAGGGTTTTTTTTTTTTTTTTTTTTAAAAAAAAAATGGGATGTAATGGTCCATTCATTTGTCATATGAGTGGTGTTTTGGTTTGATTAGTGAAAATATGAAAGGAATGCCATAATCTTAAAGGGTTCTTCTTCATCTATTGATAACATTTTGGATAGGGTTATTTGTTGGCTTGTTTGTGGTGTTCAGCCCAGGATTTCTTTAGAGGTGTTTCCTTTATAGATATGCAAAGAGATTGGTTTCCTTGTTACATGACACAATATCTTAGCTTCTAATGTTGCCTTTGGTTGCAGGAATATTTTTAGCCCATTCCTGGAAATGTGATACATGAAAAAGTTCCATTTCCATGTTTGGTTGATATAAAACATTCCAAGGAATATGATTGATTTTTCAAAAATATTTTTGATTGAATGATAAGATGTTAGAAGGAGGACTAACAAGTCATTTTACGCTGCAAATTTGACTTTCCCACCTCCTATATAGATTATTTGACTGGGTATCGTATTCAAATCTTCAACGAAACATCCAATCTCATATTCCCGGGAATGTTTACATTTCACAACCAAATGCCACCCAAGTGTTTCTTTTTGTTTTCTTTGGAGGTTAGGCATAGAGTTTGAGCTCCATTTTTTTTTTGTTTTTTGAGGACAATATCTTGTAATCCTATCTTGTAATCCTCTTCCTTCTTATTAAATTTCTTTTTCTACGAAAAACGGTATTCCTCAATTTCACTTTTAATTTTCTATATTTTGACGAAAGCAAATACTTTTAGACAATATTATTTTAGAAGGTTTGACGATAAAGGAACTTAATAACAAAGTAACTATTCTGCTGACCAGAGGGATCTTATTCATTTATTGTATTATTTGCTTCACTGAAAGGTGGTCTGTCAAATGCCAAAAATATTGTCACGTATGCATGTACTTCTTTTTTGTAACAATTTATTAACTCTTCGGTATTCATTCATGAATCTAAGTATTTGTTGTTGCATGTTAAAATAAGACATGCTTCAGGATGCGAGGAGAGCTCATGCTTGAGGTTGCTTCTAGACAAGCGAGATGCATGGTTGGGTCCATGGACTCCTGGAAGGTCTATATCTGGCTGATTTGTGATTTTACTTAGTATGTCTTTTTGTATATTTGAGTAAATTATGAGGACCCCTGAGATCTCTTGTTTGCAAAAATGAAAAAAAAAAAAATCATTGTTTAAAGTGAAAAAGCAGGACATTTTTAAATATCACCTTACGAGAACTACCCTCTTGGATTATTTTGAAGTTGCTTGTGCCACACTGACGTCTGTGGATTGTTTCTCCCTCTGTTAACTGATGTGTCCCGAAACGTTTTACACTGCCATCAACACCAAAAATTCTGATAGGTTAGCGTACTCAAAAGAGATTAAGTTTATGAAATCGCCCAATCTTTTACAACAGCCATCGATGCTCATATAAATAATTGAGGGGCATTATGGGTATAAAATGTGATATCACCAATTATATTAGTATTTGCTTTTCTATTTCAGAATGTTAAGGTTCTATCTCAAAACCAATTGGCAATGAGTGGAGTAGCCCAACATGTATTTAAACCATACCACATAGGATGAGATAGGGGATGTGGGACTTCCAACAGAATATTTTAATATAGGGGATATTTATATTATATGAAATGTAATATAGGTTTTGTTATTCTGAAAACAAGTGGAGAGATCTTTTTCATTCTACTCAACCTAAGAGGAGGCTCCTCTAATTTACTGTTGTTATTATCTTGCCGATGTTTTTGTATTTCGCAAGCCCCTGTCCTTTCCTTTCTTGATTTCTAACTTACTTGATTTTCATCTTAATTATGTGTGAAAAAGGGATTGGTTCGAAGATGAGCTTCGGGCATTTCAAGGCGGAAAAGATGGCCTGATGCCCTGTGTATGGGAGAATGAAATTTCTAGCTTTCCTCAGGTATTCTTCTTAGGAGAATGAATCATGATGTACCAGTATCACAACATACTCCATACCAGGGTTACAGATACCCATTATCTTGACACGCATTCTAAACATGTTGATGTCTGTCTTGTAGAATATATATTGCACATTGTTTTTGACATGTGAAAGCAATTAACGTGGCAGATCTGAATTAATTAGCTTTATGTAGTGTATGATTTGCTATTCTTAGGTCTATTTTAGTTTTTTAATTTTTTGTTTTAAAATTTGCTGTCTGAGGAAATATTTTTGCTAGGTCTTAAAAATCATGTTAAAAGTTTCTTTTTTATTTTTCACCACCAGTATATCTTAAAACCTATAGAAAACTTTGGTTTAGTACATCGCACTGTACCCGAAAAAATGTGTAAAATCTGTTTAGTATTGCAGGGTTCTGCCCAAATTGGCTAATTTAAGTGTTATTTTATATATATCTTTTTAAACAGTACACTAGCAAGCTAGAACTGTTTTTAGTTTTACAAGTAAACTTGGATATTTAGCTCTTTGAATGGGTTCTTGTACTTTTATACTCTTTGAATGGGTTTTTATTTCACTGACAATGTAATCTCACTCTTGAAGCCTGAGACAATAAGCAAGACACTGGTGAACCAGATGCTTCTTTCCTTTGGGACCATGTTTGCATCTCAGGTAGTCGGACACAGTAAAGGGCTATAAACTTCGCATATTATTGCAGAATGATGTGAGAGGTTGTTAACGATGTTGACAAAAGTTGGTAATTTATTTGTCAGGATAGTAGTGGTATGGTCTCCCTTCTTGGAGTTGTAGAACAGTGTCTGAAATCTGGGAAAAAGCAAAATTGGCGTGCTGGGAGTGTCACCAATATCTGTGTTGGCTTACTTGCGGGCTTTAAGGTCCTCCCCATCCTTCTGCTGGCATTATCTAAGAATCTTATCTGCATTTGACTTGATATATTGATTTTGTTTTTGTTTTCAGGCTTTGGTTTCTTTTCGACCACAAACATTAGGACAGGAGATCCTGGGTTCGGCACAATCTATTTTTCTGGTAACAATTATTTAATATGTTTTTGCCATTTCAATTCATTTGTATATTATCAACAATTGATTTTATTATCAATTGTTGCATTTTTTTTATGCTATCTCCTGATGCTTGTTGAATTCAAATGCAAGAGTATTTTGGCAGAGGGGGATATTTGTGCATCGCAGCGTAGAGCATCGTCAGAAGGTCTTGGATATTTAGCTCGAGTTGGAAATGATATCTTCACGGCAAGAATGGCAAGTTTTTCAGTCTGCTATTCAAGCTACATCATGTTCTTCACCAATATGTTGTAATTGGGATTTACTTTCTAGAAACCTCTTCCATTACATGGATGGAACTATATATGTTTAGTTTGTCACTGCTGCTAAAAGTTTTACTTGCAACACACTTTTCTGATTTCTAATTTCTAATACTCTCTTTTGCCATTATTGGTTACAAGCAGACTAGATCACTGCTTGGCGACCTAAATGGAGCAACTGATTTCAACTACGCGGGATCCATTGCTTTAGCACTTGGTTGCATTCACCGCAGGTTATTTATTGAGATTCCTGTTGATTGTTTGAATGTTTTTCATCTTCAAATGTATTTGCGAAGGTATCTAATAATTCCAAATTGCTGATACGTACAAGTATCATTTACAACATAACATAGAGGCTTTTGTTAACTTGTGTCAAGAGTGCAGAACAATATTGTAGAAAATCTTTTCAATGAAACAATTCACCTCAAAATCTATGATGGTTAATTAGAAATTGATAGGAGCTTCTTTTAGTGGTGATTGATTGATGATTATAGAATTTTATTGTCTTCCTCGGGTATAAATGTAGTTGTGTTCTAGAGGTAATAGTGCTTCACCCCCAACCTCCTTACATTGTTTCTCTTTCACTTGCTCTCTCTCTCTCTCTCTCTCTGTCTCTGACTATTCTAAACCCAGATTTTCTCTCTCAAATATGTTTTATAACCTTCGAAAAATTCTAAAAACCTGAAAAAAAGAGTGCACATAAGTCCTTTAAAAGTAAGAAATCTTCTTTTAATGGTTTTAAAACGAAAAACAATGAAGTTAAACCACAAAAACGAAGTTATTATATTTATATGTACTATATGAAGAACTTAAAAAACTGTCTTGCAACAATAGTCATTTCTTTTTAATTCATACATATATAGTTACACGGTTGAATAAATTACTCAAATAAGATTGCCATGACAATAGTTATGAATAAAAAAGAGTTCAATGAATTGGTAGCGTTAAGATAAATTGACAATTTTGACAAATAGAAGGCTAATGAAGTATTTCTTGAGAAAAATAACAGTGAAGTAATAATAATAGCGATTTCATATGACAGAGGATTGCATTGTGAAATAATGGATAAGATTCAAAATACTATGCAGTAAACTAAGCTAAACAGTATATTCCTATACTCTAACAAAAACAATTACCGAAGAGTATTATTAGACGTACATGATCAATATTGTTTTATCAAAAAAATTAAATTAAATAAAGTTTTTGTTCCCTATATTACATTTTCTCTATTTGTTTTCAATTTAGTTCTTCAGTTTTTTCCTCTTCAAATCAGTCCTCACCACTTACAAATGTTTTCAAAATAGTCTGTTGTCAATTTATGTTTTAATGCTGTTACTACACCATCGCTTGGCTAACAAAGTAAGCATTTCTTTGTCCAGTAAGTGTTTTTTTTCTTCCTTAAATTAATGTGTAGGTCTCTGTACTTTTCTGGGAAGATTCAGATAGGTCCTTGAACTGAAAAGTTTTGTAATCGGGTCGGTCATACACTTCTGTGTTAGTATTCCAAAAAGTATAGGGAATATATTTGAATTTTGGCTATATGTATAGGGCCTATTTGAAATTTTCCAAAAAGTTCAGGGACTGACTAATGACGAACAGATGGATGGATCGCTTAACAAAATCGTAACTGCAACTTAGCATAACCCCAGAAAAATGTGTCACGGACCCCATTACAAAGTTTCTATGCGTTCTAGGACTCATTACAAGTTTTTTTTAGTTTAGACACCTATTTGAATTTCCTCTATTAGTACAAGAACCCATGGAGTAACTAAACCTTTTTTTTTTTTATTTTTTTATTTTTTATAAAACCTTCATTCCGATAGGTGCTTCTATTCCAAATGTCTTACATGTATTAAATTGAATGTATCATCATTGAAATTGATGGTAGGGACTATTTTGAAAACATTTCCTAGTGTGACAAGAATTTTGAAAAGAAAAATCTATAGGGACTAAATTGAAATTTGATTTCAATGTCTAGGGAGTAGGGACTAGAATTTTAATTTTACTAATATAATTTCCTTTTTCCATTGTTGCATTTCTTTTTTCTTTTTTCCAATGGTTCAACTCGCAAAACAGAAGATCAGGGTTTCACTTTTCTTCTTATAAAGACAGGATTTATCCTGTGCTCACTGTGTGAGTTAACATGATTAGAATGGAGATTTAAAACAGTGAAAACTAGTGTTAATGTTGACAAAAATAGTGGAAACCAGCCAGTTTACCCTTTTAGAATGCTTTATTCATAAAACATGCCTCCAGATCATGAGAAGGAATTTAATACATTGGACTATTAGGGTACCAAAATCCACTTTAGTTCAAATTGATTGGCATGGAGATCTAAAAATGGAAAACAGATTTTGATGTAATCATGTAAACAAAAATAGCGAAAACTAGCAAGTTTACCCTTTTAAAATACTTTGTTCACAAAACATGATCTCAGGTTCATGAGAAGGGATTTAAAACATTGGGCTATCAATGTTAGTTCAAATTGATGGTGCAGATGCATTGTAATGTTCATATGTTGGAAAATCAACAATTGGTTACATAGGTTTGTTATATAACACAGGTTGATCCTTTTATAGGGCATATTTCATTTTCATGCATAATTTCCACTTAGATATCTGTATAACATTATGCTATCTATGCGACTGAGAAGCTTTATCATCTCTTGGGATTCATAACAGTTTTTATCTCATATATCTTGAATGCAGTGCAGGAGGGATTGCACTATCAACTCTAGTTCCTGCAACAGTGAGCTCTATCTCCACTCTGGCTAAAAGTTCAGTTGCTAATCTGCAAATGTGGTCTATGCATGGGCTTCTTTTGACCATTGAAGCTGCTGGTTTGTCCTTTGTTTCTCATGTCCAGGTATTTTGGTTTTAAATTCGAGCATTTTGAGATCAATATATTTCTTCTCATTTATTTCTCACAAATAGAACTTATTCTCTTTCTGATAGTGTAATTGCAGCATGAAAAACTGTTCCCTTGTTTTAATCTGATATACAGTCTTTTCTCATGTTTTCTAATTTAATTATTATTATGAATTTATGATTATCATTATTATTATTATTATTATTATTATTATTATTATTATTATTACTACAATAATCATATCTGTGGACAATAGAAATTTTTTACTTTTCTTATTGATGAATGGCCATGAACATTGCTGAGAACAAGGATGCTGAAAGGCCTTTCCAGTTATCATGTGTATCAGAGGGTTAGATATGCTTTGTGGTTCCAATCAATGGGAACTGATGCATACACGTTTTGTAGTTGAATTGTGTAATCTGAACATTTTAAGAGGGCGAGCCTTGGCATAAGGTTGAGGTTATTTTCTTCGTTTGAATGACTTACTAGATCACTTTCGATGTTTCAAAAAAACTCCATTCCATTGTTTTTGAAAAATCAACTTAATTAATTGATTCAAAACATCTTTTCCAGGATAGTATCTGTCTATACTTTTTAGTTATTTTATTTTAAATTGAAAAGTAAATCAAATAAAAGAAAGAATGAAGGGAATCACTTGGTTTACTTCTTCTGGGTGGTGCAATAGAATATAATGAATTCTATTGTAGTATATTGTAATAGATTCTTAATTATATTATATACTTTTTTTTTTTTTTTTTTTAGATCAAGTATCATGTGAACCAAACTTTTTCTATGTAAGCAGTTTTGTAACTTGAAGGTCACAGGTTCAATTCCTGGAAACACCTTCTCCGCTTGTGTGGGTAAGAGTGTGTATATTTAACCTCTCAAGACCCAACCACTAGGTGGTAGCCTCGTGCACTAGTGTCAGGCCCGGTCATGATGTATTTGGGGCCCTGGGGCGAAATTATTTTTTGGGCCCTAATAATTTATTAATAATTTTTTTTTTATAGAAAATAAATCAATAAAAACATGCAATGTATTTATACTTCCTTTTTCCTATAAAGATGGTAAAAAATAGTAAATTTTTTTTTTGTCTCAAACTAAAACTAAAGTAATTAATGTAAATGCTTAAAACTTGTAAACTTTGTATTGTGATTGGTTGATTAATGCAAAATGCATTAAATTAGTTGTTTTGATAATTGGTTGATATATTAGACAAACCATTAAATGTATGTCTCTTTAACATTTTGACTTTTACAAGTTTTCACAAGTATTTAACTTTCAAAATAGTAGCAATAACCAAAAAAAAAATCAATAATAGGCTATCTGTGAAAAGTACCGTTTTATTAATTGAGTTTTTTTCTCATTTTTTGTGCATAAGCTATTTATTCGGAACAAATGACAATTTATTCGGAACAATATTGAGAGAGGGCTTCCACACTAAGATTATGACTTCAAATAAGTATTAAAGGATGCTTCTCAGTTCTCACATCCGTGTATGTGAGTGGAACCAACAGAAGTTCAAAAGTCTAATAAAAATAGGCACAAATTGAAGTTGAAGGGCCCCTTTTTACTGCAAGTGTAGAACTGAATAAGCAGTCAAGAAGAGTAATAATTTTGTTTAAAATGAGAAAGTACTAAAAAAAAATGGGGCCCCTTAATTTCTTGGGCCCAGGGCGGGCGCCCCTATTGCCCCTGCCCTGGGCCGGGCCTGACTAGTCTGCTCTGTGTAATCTGAACATTTTATTTAAGATTCCATTTGCCTTAGCTTGTTTAATAGCAGTTTCCTTGTATGCCCTACATTCTTCACATATCAACATCTAAATCATTTCTCTTTTTGCGCCTAAAAACTATTGAGAAAAAAAGGAAAATTTAGGAAAACTGCATGCTGCTTGTTGGTTTTATTTGTTTTGAGGTGGACTGATTAGCTTATTTTATTAATATTCACTTCCTAAATGAAGATCTCCATTATTTCCTAATGTCCTTCACAGGCAACCCTAGGACTTGCTATGGACATTCTTTTATCAGATGACAATGGATTAGTGGACATTCAGCAAGGAGTTGGTCGCCTTATTAATGCCATAGTTACTGTTCTTGGTCCTGAGCTTTCCCCTGGGAGCATCTTTTTCTCTCGCTGCAAGGTGGATGTTTTTTAAAATTTTCCACATGCACCATTTTCTGAAGTCTTATATGCAGTATATTGTAACACAAATTGACTTAGTAATTTAGGCTTGTGAGTTTTTCAGCGATTTTGATTATTCTACTTGTACTTCATACCATTTTTTTTCTTTCCAGTCTGCGGTTGCTGAGATTAGCTGTTGGCAGGAAACTTCAACAATGCTTGAGTATGTTTTTGAATTCCATTTATAATTGGTTAATTATATTTTCTCATGACACATTTAGTTAGGTTCCAAACCTGTACACGGTTTCTTAAGAGAAAATAAAACTCGTTTGAGTGAGGTACTTGCTAATAGCATAATACTATGATAAGCCTGCATAAATTAGTTACGTTCCAGCAGGGAGTTGTCAACATGTATTTGTTATTGATTATCAGCATTTTTGCTTCTTCCATTACAGAAGTGCACGCTTTACGCAACAACTCGTTCTTTTTGCCCCACAAGCTGTTTCTGTGCACTCCCATGTGCAGACTCTTCTCTCAACATCGTCATCAAGACAGGTAATGTAGACTGAACCAGCAAGAACAGTAAACCTCGGGAATCAAACAAAATTAATTATTAATCTTTATTAGTCGGTTTTAAAAGCTCCATAGCATAGGATTCCTAACGGGGTATTTATAACCCTTAATTAATCAAATCCTAATAATACAACAACTCCTAGATTAAAATAAAATTATAATAAGATAAGAGGAACCCCGTAAATTATCATAGAGAAGATAAGCTCAATTATCCTAAATGAACATGTAATTTATTCTGCATCAATTATCGATATTTTTCATTATAATTTATGCATATTCACTTTTCTTCTCTAATTTTTACCCTTTTCTTGATGTAGCCTACTTTACGGCATCTCGCTATCTCTACTCTAAGGCATCTCATTGAGAAAGATCCGGTTGGTTCCTCATCAGTATTTTCAATTTGAAATATTAAAATACTGATTTTTTTGTGCCGAGAGCTGATATTTTTTTTTCTTCCAGGCTTCTGTCATTGTTGAGCAGATTGAAGACGATTTGTTCTTTATGCTGGATGAGGAAACTGATTCTGAGTATGTGAATAGGAAAAAAAAGTTTTTTGACCTTTCCTGCTGATGTGTTCACTTGAATAAAAAAGGCTGAATATTATTATTATGGCTGAATATTTAACACTACTGGGTTTTTATACATTATATACAGTATAGATCTACTAAGGAGAATAATTACTTGCCTGAAAAGGGCATGTAAAATATAATTTGTCCTAATAACAGTATAATCTCAAATAATCACAAAATGTTCTATTTAAAGTAAACCATTACAACACTCCCCCTCAATAGACTCCGAACATGGAGCATTTCTAGCTTTGGCTTAACTTTTCAAATGTGTGGACATATATTTACATGTCTAATTATTATTAACATTTTATATTTCATTGCAATGGTGAGTCATATAATATTATTGTCCTCCTTCAATGCTTTATTATTACACCTTCCATTTGTGCAGAATCGGTAACTTAGTACGAACCACAATTATGCGATTACTCTATGCATCATGCCCTTCCTCTCCTTCTCATTGGATATCAGTATTTCGTAAAGTGGTATGCTTTCTCTTTCATTATGTGGGATTGTTCTATACGTTGCACAATTTTTAGAAAATTTACTAAAAGAAAACATGAAACTTAACGTCTTTAATAGTAGTGAAAAATTTACATAAGAAAAAACATGAATATTTCTTTTTTTGCTTGAAATGGTTGGAAGAGTAGATCGGAATTAGAGAACATTTAGGCGCTACATAAGAACAAATCCCCTTCTTTTTCCACAACATACATGTTGACATAGACATCTAAGAATTTGTTTACTACATACGCACATGATAGGTGTTGGGAAATGGCTTGTAAAATAAGGAGAAAGAGAGGAATGATTGAGAGGGAGCCGTTCCTTTGAAAATGGTTAGTGGTGTGTTCCTTTACTTTTGTCTTGTTAGGGGACGTATATAGAATGTCGGGTATTGTTGCATGGTAGTACAAGTATGGCACAGCTATGTATAATCGATATGATAACTAAGGAGGTGTGTGATTTGATTTCGTTTTTATTTCAAATGATTTTCTTCACTAATAATTACAAAAATGCTACATTGTTATGTCCTTCTTCCTTGTTTTCAAACTCTTTTGAAGGAAATGTTTAAGACAAGAAAATGTATTTTTGCACTATTTCATTCAAAAGTGTTAAAAACAGGAAATAGAATGAACACAAGGCAGCATTTTTTGTAATTATTTGTGAAAACATATCAATTGAAAATGAAAACAAAAAACAAACCAAATGCCACTTGATGCTAACATGTATACTTTCCAACTCTCCTTTCAATAGAGAGCATATAAATCATATGGACCAAGCTTGATATAAATGTAGCTAATTTGGAACTGTACGAGACTTCATAATTATGTTTGCTAGTTGATCATTCAAGTTGGCAAAGCTGGTAGCAGTAAACCCTAACATGATATTTTCTTTGAGCATGAAGTGACAAATGATTTCTATTTGCTTAGCTACCAGAAGTAGTTTTGGTCAAGTACTAATGACAACATATATGCTTCGTTATGTTGTATGTTTGGTCCAGCGTGATTTCTCCTTCATTGGATCTTGTAGAAATGTGAAAGGCATTATTTTAGCCCTTACATTTAGTTTTCTTTTCAGTTCAGTGACTGAATCATTGGATATTTATACATTTTCTTGAGTGATTGTTTGTGGCTTGTGTTAAGCTGGGCTTTCAGTGAGATGCTTGTCCATTTTGCCCATTTGAATACAGCAATAGTGCTCCTATTAATTTATTATACTCCAATTTATTTTCCCTCTTGTGATTTTGCTTTTAGCCTTTAGTAAGAGAATTCCTTGCACTCTGCTACTTCTCTTCACTCTTTTATTACTTTCTAATAGAATCTTTACTTAACCTCTGCCTCTGAATAAGTGAAGAAAAACATTGGCTGAATTAATATCACCGATGTTATCTTATAAATGAAGTAACTTCTGAATAGTTTTGGGACTAGTGTCTGGTCATCATGATGTTTATGTGCAATGGGTTGGATGTTTTACCTTGTCATTATGGAAAATCATTAACTCCGTTGTTGAATAATTAAAATGTGAAGGAAATGTTTTGAAATGCAAAACTTAGAAAATAACTATTTCTTTTATTAATATCCGATATTTGCCTGATGGGAATTTCGCAGGTCCTTGCTACATCGACGAGGAGTATTGAAACTAATAATATTGCAGCAAATGATAACTCCGACGGTGATACAAGGTTGAACTTTGGGGATGAGGAAAATATGGTTTCTAGCTCCAACGGTGCCCAGGGCTACAAGTTTCAAGCTTCCATAGGTGCTGCTAATAGAGAGAAGTACCTCAGATATCGGACCAGACTTTTTGCTGCAGAGTATGTACTTTTTATTTGTTACTTTAAGTTTGGATATATACTATTAAATTACAAACACTTGTCACATATATTTAAAAGATAAAAGCTTCCCATATTTTAGGGTAAGCCTTGGCTTAACTTTAAGATTGCTACCTTGCAATGTGGAGGTTGTGGGTTCAAATCCTGAAAACTTCTTCTCCAGTTTCCACTTGCAAGGGTGAGGCTGTGTACATCTATTTTTACCAAACCCACTAGGTGGGAGCCTCATGCATCGGGTCTCCCTTTTATAAGCTTGCCCTACTTAGTTTTTTAGTATAACATTAGCCCCCTCTATTAAATTACTTCTGGAGATGTTAAACTTGCCATTTGATGTTACTTTATCTAATACCAAAAATATCCTATCATATAGTAAAGAAAGGGCATGCACGGTCTAGAGTTGCCGCTCGTTAGGCTCTGGATTTTATGTTTACGGAACATATGAATCTGTGTTTCAACTACACAGTGGAGGTGAGTATATACAGGGTTAATGTAATAAATACAAATAATTACAGAGGGTATCTTTCATAATTACAAGATGTGATTCTACTATTCAATGAATATTATGAGCTACATGGATTCCGTCATCTATTAAGCCCTAATTATATTGCAGGTGTTTGAGCCATCTCCCAGATGCTGTTGGAAAAAATCCTGCACATTTTGACCTCCTTTTGGCTAGGAAAGAACATGCAAATGGGCAGGCGTGGCTAGTTCTCCACTTACAAGAGTTAATATCACTAGCTTATCAGGTGCTGCTTATAAAGTTATTATAATTTTTTAAAGGGGTTTCTTAATATCGGCCTAATGGCCGAGGGTAAGGAACTATTAGAGTAACAGTTAGTTAAGCAATTAGTTAGGCTTAACTAAGTTAGTTACTAAGAGTGTAAGGGAACAGGTGATTGCTGTAAGCTGACATCAGCAATATCCCCTGCTATAAATAGCAATCCCCTTATAGCTATTCAGTCAGTGAAAAACAGAAAACTGATTTTCAGTTTCTCTCTCTCCTCTCTCTCTTTTTATTCAGAGTAGTGTTTCTTATAGGAGCCAAAAGGCGCAAGTTTTATGGGGTAAATATACATATAAATCTCTTGTTTCCTTAAATACATCATTTCCCAATGAAACTTATACCTTTTTGGCTCCTTATTCTTAGCCCTAAGGGTTGAGGTTATGAAAATCGTTGTTTAAATGATAGCATTTTACCCCAGTTAGTTTAAGCATTGGAAGAAATTATAATCTAATGAGCCATGAAAGTTTTACTTTCTTCACTTTCAGTGGGTATTAGATTCTTACACATTAATTGTTAATTTTACCTGCTGCTAATTTTTCCTATCTAGATTAGCACAATTCAATTTGAGAACATGCAGCCAGTTGGTGTGGGTCTTCTTGGCACCATTGTGGACAAGGTAATATTTTTTTTGTCAAATGGTGACTGCAAATTCTTTTGCTCATCTGGTTTGTGTGCAATGGCTTTAGATCTTATTGTGACAATTAGCAGTGTACTTTTTCTTCCCTTTGTTACTTGGGTTTGCGATTAGATCAAGTATGTTAAACATGGCTTGCCTAGTTGCCTTATTGCAATTTCAAAGAATGTGAGTCTGTTAAACTCTAGTGCTTTTCTGTATTACTTCCCCAAAAAGTGATTATAGATGTAAATAGCACTTTTTTACTTAACAAAGCTACAATTTACATGCACCAAGTTTAAGGCAACGTCTCACACATGGTTTGTTCTAGTAAATATCTTCAGATTCATGAGTAGTGCAATGTTAAGTGTTGAAAACCAAACTTGTTAGTAGGCACATGCCTTTTACTGCAGAAATATTAATATACATATATACTCTCTTTGTCGTTTGACTGCCCAACAGCCTGTTCCATCTGTCTTTATTAGGTTATATGGTGTTTGTTGAATGTTGGGTGTTTAGAGCTTAATTTTATGATGTGATAGTTCTTATCTTTTCTTACTGGCCAAGTCTTTTAATTCATCTCTTAACAGTTTGAAAAAGCAGCTGATCCCGAGCTTCCTGGACATCTTCTACTAGAACAGTATCAGGTATTTGACTAGATATGTTTTAGTTCCTCCATTGTTTCCATGACCCGACTAAAGAATAAAGATTGTGATTCTGTTATGTGAACTGGGGTTCCTTCTTTTTCCCCTCTCTTTGGCCTCGTTTGCATCCTTTAACATTCCTACTTTTACATGGTCCAATATGACTAATGCTTTCTTCTATGATTATAGTATAAATTATGAGTTTCTTGAATTGCTTAAAATAACTGAAGCTGTACAAAATTTAGGCCCAGCTAGTATCTGCAGTTCGAACTACCTTGGACACATCTTCTAGTCCTAGTTTACTGGAGGCAGGCTTGCACTTGGCTACCAAGGTTTAAATTTACAGACTTCAATATTCACAGTCTTGAAAAAAAACTAGTAAACTTCAAGTGATTCACAATCTAAACACGGTAAAATATCAAAATTTCAGATACTGACAAGTGGTATAATCAGTGGAGATCAAGTGGTGGTAAAGCGCATATTTTCATTAATTTCACGCCCATTGAATGACTTTAAGGATATTTATTATCCTTCGTTTGCAGAATGGGTAACAAGCAAGGTATGTTGACTCCAATTATTTTGTGCACTTTCATAGTAACTGGAGACAGAATATATTTCCTTTTTAAATTTACTATTCCAGAATTTTTACATCTAGCTGCTTTGACTCATTCATGAATAATATTTTAGATCAAAATAAGACTTCTGGCTGCTCATGCTTCTCTCAAGTGTTATATATATGCATCTATGATGAAGCGCCAAAATGGAGTTTCAGATGAGTACCTAACATTATTGCCGTTGTTCCAAAAGAGCTCAAGTATTCTTGGGAAGTACTGGATCCATACATTGAAGGATTATAGTTACATATGCTTGTGCCTGAACCCAAAGAAGAAGGTAGGCAAGAATTTAAACGTAATATATTTTCTGTAGTGCATACTTTTATCGTCTACTGGACACATGGAACAATATGACACTGCTTAAATCTTCATGGTTTCCTTCTCGTTCTTGTTGCACCTTGCAGTGGAATCTGTTCCTTGATGGACTCGAATCACCTACAGTTTCTTCAAAGTTGCGGCCATGCTTAGAAGAATCTTGGCCCGTGATTTTGCAAGCAGTTGCACTTGATGCAGTTCCTGTGCATTCTGAAGTGAATGATTGCTCCAAGGCCTCAGTTGATAACATGCCAAAAAGTGTCTCTACGTCACAATATAGCATGGTAGAATTGAAGTCGGAAGATTTTAAGTTCCTGTGGGGCTTTTCTCTTCTTGGTCTGTTTCAATCACAACATCCTATCCTTTGCAATCCAATTATACAGCTAGCTTCTGTTAATGCAAAGTACGGTGGGAACTTGCCATTCGATGAAGTGAATCCCTCAGTGTTCAAATTATATGAGATTGTGTTACTGGTGTTTCAGTTTCTCTCTACTGAAAGATTTTTTGAAGTAGGATTTCTTACTATGGATATTTGCAAAGAGCTGCTACAGGTGTGTCTTACCTTGTGAACCTATTTCTTCTAATCTACACTAAACTAACTGGAATAGATGGATTTACATTTTACCTGCCATGTTTTACTTCACTAGGGATTCTGTGACATGCACCTCTGAGAATTCTTGATCTCTCTCAATATCTCTTTCAATTCGAAAACCCAGGATTTGAATTGATGTCCTTTCATCAAAGTCAATATTTAAATGTTTATAGTGCCTGCAATCCTCTCAATTAAGAGAACAGATTTTTCCCTTAAATGGCATTTCATTGCACTTCTAAATTTAATTTCTTTTGGAGATACAAACACGTACTCTTAGAGGGTGAGCCTCGGTGCAGCGGTAAGGTTGCTGCCTTATGACCTGGGGGTCACACGTTCAAATCCGGAAACACCCTCTTTGCTTGTGAGGGTGAGGTTGCATGCACCTCGCTAGGTGGGAGCTTAATGCATGGGCTGCCCTTTAATAGAATCACATATTCTTCGTTTTAATAAACTCATCATATTTTATATGACAAATTAACCGGAAAGTGATGAAGATTATTTAAGTGTATTGAATTGAAGGGAGTATTAAACTCATCATATTTTATATGACAAATAAACTCATCACACCGCACTTAGGACTGGAGGGAGTATTATTTAAAGCCAAATGGGTTGTATTGAAATTTGAAATTTGGATTTCCTGAAACTTCTAAGACCTGCTGACATAAATGACCGATAAATTTCTTTTAAGTGTCCTTTTAGGTTCAGGGTAGAATATTTGATTGATTAAAGAAGATATTGTTCTTGTCTTATCTCACTAATATATTACAGTCGGCGAACTACTGTGTAAAAGAATCCTGCTTATGTTCACTCACGTAATTCCTTTGCTTATGGTTAAATAAAAGTAAAATGGAATAGTAGTAAGAATTAAGAACTATTCTTATGTTTGTTATTATGTTTGTGTGTTCTTATGTTTGTTATTATGTTTGTGTGTGCAGATTTTTTCATATTCCACATACATGGACAATTCTTGGAATAGTCATGCAATATCCATTTTATCACAGGTAGGCATTTGGCAAATATTTTTACAGGGTTTTCTCTCATGAAAGAAGAGATTTATTAAGACATAAGAAATACCAAGAGAAGGCAGGATAAGAATCCTCCTTAATGAGAGAACATAACAGAATCCAACAAACAAAAAAGAGAATGGAACAAAGCTGCCCAATCACTCAACCCTCACATATTTGTTAGGGGAACTTCATTAAAAGGCCATGCTGTTTATCCCACCAACATAATTGTTTCAGAGTTGTTGACTCTTTCTTCACTATATTTTATCTCCTTTGTGGGTTTAACTTGTGAAAATGTTTCAAACTTAACTCTTGATAAATCAGGATTTTCTCCTTTGTTGCATGTCAGTCTAGCAAGTTATATGCTGCTTTGGCCAATTTATGGAGACAGATGCTTAGTCCAAATTTCAATTTTTTTTACCCTACAGGTTGCACAAAATTGCCCTAAAGAATTTTTCGATAGTGAAAACTTTCCATTAATAACAATGGAACTTTGTTTACACTACCTTTTTAAAGTGTTTCAGAGGTAATGTAATCTGCTTTGATTTAGAATCTAATGTATTTTCAAATATTCTATGGATTCTCTGTTTCTGATAAGTAAGTCCCTGCATTTCTGTTGTCCAGTACTGACTCAATTTCAGAGGGTTATCCAAACTGGAAGGAAAATGTGATACATACACTATTTAGCACAACAAAGACAGTAATGGGTCGTGTGGAGACCAAGGTGTGTCTGTTGTTTGTTATGTAAATAACGGATTGCTATCTGACCCATTTATGGGTACTTGAATCTGTATTCAGACAAGTGTTTATGCTCTATTTTTATCTTAATGTTTTGTCAGGGATTATCTCTCAAATGATCTTCATTGTTGATTTGTTCTCATAATGATTACTTTCAGTCGCAGAAGCTTTCGAAATCAGTGGTTCTGGCCTTTGTTTTAACTGGGTACAAATGCATCATGGAGGCTTCAACTGATATGTGCCTATCAGAAGCGATTGGCATGGTTAACTCAACAAGTCCGTTATTGAAGAAATTCTTCGATGGTGAGCCTTCAAGTCAAAACTAGTTTGGCCTATGTTCATCCTTGCCTCCTTGTGAATCACTATACTAGCTTATAGGATGTTTATATTTCCGTTATTAAAGAAAGTCTTTGATGGATCTTTAATTTTGTGTTTCAGACGAGTCTGAACGTGATGATAGCATTCTCCCTCTAAGCAAAATGTTTGGAAGTTGTCTAAGCATGGTTGCTGCTCTGACTAAGGATTGCATAGAGGGAATCCATTTGCAGGGGGTTAAAAGTTTCAATCAACGCAAATTACTTCAAAAGAAGCTTGCATTTTCTCTTGAACAACATATATCAATGGCCAAACTGGCTCTTGAAATTGAGTGTGTTGAAGAAGGAAATGAAAGAAACTCCATCTATGTTAGTGCACTAAGCTATTGCATTAGATGTATCCAAACTGTACTGTCTGATTCAAATATGCAGGTAAATGAATATGTAGGAAACATCATGCCCCGGTTGTTAACTGCAAAGAAATACAACTGACGAAGTTTGTTCTTTGACAGGTTCAAGTAATAGGTTTGCAATTTCTTAAAGCCAGGGTTCAAAGAATCAAAAATACAGAAGATGACTCTTTCTTAATGTTTCTTGTTGGTGAGCTTATAACCGATATTTTCACTTTGATCCAGAAAATGTTGAAGGTATGAGCAATTTTGCATCTCTTCCCATTAGTGGATTTCATTTATTCGTTTGCTCACAGTATATGCACTGCACATTGGATTTTGCATTACAATATGTATCATTTCTGAAGGAGTCTACATTTTTATGAATGACAGAATACTATAACTAAAGAATCGGTCACCATTGCTAGTGAGTGCTTGAGCCTTTTGGTGCTGTTCCAAACACTACCAAAAGATAATGACTGCCAGAGAGGAATTATGAACATACTTCTGGAGGCCATTGTTATGGTTTTCTTGTCAACAGGAGATGGATTCTCTCAGGTAATATAAACTGCAAATTTCTTTTTCTGAAGTCAGGTATTCTTAATTTCATTGTACGTTCTTTTGATCATGCAAACAAATACAGGAAGTTAGTGACTTGAGAAGCACAGCCATTAAGCTTGTTTCTCACCTTGCTCAAATTCCTTCCTCGGCAGTTCATTTTAAGGATGTTTTATTATCAATGCCTCCTCTGCACCGGCAGCAACTTCAGGTACTCTTTACATTTCTAGTATGATTATTCTGTGGTTTGATTATTGACATCTATTTTGCTCACTTGGCATATTCTTTCATAATTATGCGCATGTGTGTGTGTATATATTCTTAGAAATATCATATTCCTTTATGTCTAAGAAATAATAATCTCCCTTCCTCCCATCAATACATTAATATATTTTTCTAATGCTTACTGCTATTGTGTAACTTCATCCAGGGGGTAATCCGAGCTTCGGTAACACAGCATAACCATCCAGCAGAACTAAAAATGCCAGTTTTGGATATAAAAATACCGAAGCCTGCAGGCAGAAATGAAGAGGAGCATTCTGCACCATTACCTACCGTAACAAAGACAGACGAAAATAATGAGGAAGAAGATGAAGTTAGTGAAGATGATTGGGATACTTTTCAGTCTTTTCCTGTATCTACAAATGATGGTGGAAACGAATCAAAAGTGGAGCATGCTGCTGAAGACGGAGATCTTAGTCCGGCTAAAAGCTCATCTGGTATGGTAGGATCTGTTGTAGCTGATGAATCTCAAGAATGTTCTGCTTCAGAACACGATAACAATGAAAACGAGCATAAGGGCGATGAATTCCTGGAGGCTGTAAAAGAGGAAGTAATATCTGACACACAGAGTCAGTCATCATTTCAAAGATTAAAGACAGAACAATATGATAATGTAAATGATGATGATGCTAACAAGCCGAATGATAATGAGAATCAAGAGGAGGATGAAGCATTGCAAAGCTCTGGAGTTCAAAATGAGGCAGAATCAACCCCAAGGAACGAACCAGTTTCTTGTGATTATCGGGCTGATGTAGAAGTTAAAGGATCAACTGAAGATATAGTAGCAGATCATCCACAAAAAGACTACAAGCCTGAACAAGTAATATCAGATTCTCCGGCACTCCAACAGGATTTTTCTGAATCTGATTACAGATGTAATGAAGATGATATTTATGACCAGCAGCAAGGAAAGTGTGAAAGTCCGGTTGAAACTGGACATATTGATACAAAACAACATGATATTCAAACTGATGCTGATACTAACAAGCAGCATGATAATGAGAATAAAGAGGAGGAGGAAGTACTACAAACCTCTGGTGTTCAAAGTGAGGCAGAAATCCCAGGGAATGAACTAGTTTCTTCTGATTACCAGACTAACATAGAAGAAGCTAAAGGATCAATCGAAGATTTAGGAGCAGATCATCTGCAAAAAGATTATATGCCTGAACAAGTAGTATTAGATTCTCCAGCATATAAACAGGATTTTTGTGAATCTGATGATAGATCTAGTGAAGATGTTAAGGAAAACAAAATAAATGAAGAGGATAGTATTGACCAGCAGCAAGGGAAGTGTGAAAGTCCGGTGGAAAGTGAACATGGTAGTACCAAACTAGAATCACGTGTTGAACATCATGAAGAGTAAGGTATTTGTCAATTGAGTTGTGCATGCTTAGTAATTATTTACTCCTATTGCATTTCAATCATGTCCAAATATCTGAATTTAAAACACTGAAAAGATGTATCATCTACTTATAGCCATTGTTTACATTCATGTATTCAACCGATTGTGCTGCTGTTTCATTATCTTATATATATCAATAGCCCAACACTTGTTTGTCAGATTTCTTATGTTGTTCTTGATGTAGTTCCGAATTTTCAAAGCAATAATTCTGCATAGACCAACAATCTACTTGTTTTTGTAATTTCATGCAGAATCTAAATGGTGATTTGCTATTCGTAGTTTATATGAATGATTAATTCTTAAGGTCAATTTGTATGAATCGTGCGTGATCAGTATTTCAGTACTCAATTTGACTTTATGCCCCTGTTTTTGGGCGTTTCCTGTGGCAAATAGAAAGTGTGGGATTTGGCTCCTTTAGCTTGCCTCTAAAGTGAGATTGAGATCGAATCACACTGAAGCGAGAACACATATGGATACGGTTTGGTCAGGTCCATCTAGCAGTCTATTTGCTAAATTTATTTGAAATCATTGCATGTTTTGAGAGTTCTATAGACAGTCTGATGTCGTTAGTTTTGTATACTCTGTTTGTATCAATACTTGCGGGTAACTTGTTTTACTCTTGTATTTGCTCGGTTAGGTACCGCGGGTACTTTTTAATAAAATTTCCTTTTCTGATTAAAAAACACAATACCATTGTGTGCTTAAGAGCTATGCCCGAGAAGGCCAGAATCCTTGAATGAAGCCAAAATTATTCGTTAGGTCCGTATTTTATTTATTTGTTTCGATATATGGTTCCTTGGCTTTTTCTGCATTTTGATCCCTTAACTTGATTATTTATTTTGACTTGGTACCTTATCATTAATTTTTAGCATATTTTATTGGAATATTTTGTTAAATTCATTAAAATAATTCTTTTTCAAACAAAATATTTTTTGTTATGATATATATATATATATATGTTTACATAATATTCCGATTGAAAAACATTCACCACCTAATCTTTGCGCAAGATAACAACACTAGAGAAATGGATCGAAATTTAGATCCACAGCACGTCATGTTTTTTAATTCTTCACTCTCTTCAACTCACACCCTCCACATCCTTCTCATCCTCATCTTCCCGGATTTAATTCTTCACTCTTCTTCTTTTTCTTCATTTCTCTCAATGTTCAGTTAATAATAGAAGCGCCAGATCTTAGAAAACGTTGAAACAAAGAAGAAATGGAAAATATGCTTCGATTCGATTATCTTTCAAATTGCCAAATCAATCTGAGTCGAAGGAGAGGGAGAAGAGGAAGCTGAATAAATCATCATAAAAAACAAAAATTAGATATGGAGATTGAAAATTAAAAAAAATCAGCAAGATCAGCTAATTAGAAAAATCATTCGATCAAAAAGGGTATCCGATCAAAAAGCTCATCCGATCTTGCTAAAAACATAACAATAATGGAAAATGAGAAGGGTACTAAATCATAATAAAATCGGCAAGGCATCCCGACCGGAAAGATCTATCAATTATTTAGACAAAATTCGAAAAGGATTGCAACTCGGATGGTGCATCCAATTACTGTTATTTTTGGATTGTGTATCCAAAAACCAGACCACACCCAACTTTCCTGATCCAATGAAGGGTGCTTTTGTTAAAGATGAAGGGTGCCTAGATTGAGATGAAGTAGGGCAAAAGATATATGATGATTTTGACAGGATTTCGAGCATGATAGAGTGACCAACTTCGATGGTGAATAATAAGTGGAAAGGTGTGAGCAAATGAAGTAAGAGGAATATGAAACTAATCATTTATACTCCGTATGTTAGTAATATGCTTATGAGTATTAATAATATTAGGGGTGTAAGTGATCCGGTTCGAGACCGCGAGACCGCTCAGACCGAACCGGACCGGACCGAAAAATGTAGTCTGGTCCGGTCTCACGGTCCGGTCCGGTCCCAAAAATTTAAGACCATACTTAAACGGTCCGGTCCATGGTCCGAAATATTTTTAGACCGCTGGGACCGGACCGGACCGATAGAGTTAATAATTTAAAAAAAAAGTAAAGTTAATAATTCAACACCATTTGACATCGTCCAATTATATATTACACGTACAATATATATTACGTTGGAATGGAATGACAGGGGGAACAATTATATTACATAATGGAATGATGGGCTATGCATATATATAATATATAAAAGGCTGTTGCACTTCCTTGCAATTGGAATGGAAATGCTTCTGAGATCTGATGACATTTCCTTACAATTGGAATGGAAATAAGAGTTTACATTGTCACATATCTCACAGGTATTTATTTATAGCCACTTTAACAGATCTAGAACACAAAAAACAAATTTAAACTAATTTGTCGGGTTTAACTTTTTTTTGTTTTTAGCCTTTCATATTTTTGCTTGATTTTAAAGAAAAAAGGAAAAAACGCAAAATAGACCGGACCGGACCGGACCGAACCGGACCATTCATGAATGGTCCGGTCCGGTCCGGTCCGGTCTTTGAGAATAAATAATGTTGGAACTGGACCGGACTGGACCATACTAAATTGAGCGGTCCGATCCGTAATATGGCTCAGAGACCGGACCGGACCGGACCGTTACACCCCTAAATAATATAATGAAGGTATTTATATATATATATATATATATATATATATTCATGATGAAGGTATTTTTTAAAAAAATGTTGCTAACAAGTGCATTAAGTTAAAGAATACAAAATGAGTAAATAAGTGTTAGTAAACTAAATTTACCCATTTTCGATATGTTAAACTTATCATTTTCAATATAAAATAATCACTTTTGTTTGTTTAAACAATACCCTAAAAGCATCCTTTCAAAAAAAAAAAATACCCTAAAAGCATTGATTAACATTTTTTTTTTTTAAGAGTGATACAAAAGTTGTAAATGGAGCACAGGTGAGTAATATGTGTATGACATAATGAGGGTTAATAAGATTAATTTTTTTAAAAAAAAAAATAATAATAATTACACAAGTCTCATCATCCGGTGTGAGAGAGTTAGGTATCATAAAGTTCATAACCCTCTCTGTTGTTTAAACCCCTCCTCCTCTTCCTCCTCCGACCAAAAATACGATGATGTTTCGCAGGATCTTGTCCCTTCATCGTGCTGCCTCTATAACTCGCAATGCCTCCCTCCTCCAATCTTCCTCTTCCTCCTCCTCAGAAACCACGGCGGTGTCCGCAACGCGCTTTTACACTCCACGCGCCTCCTCCACTAATCTCGCCACCTTTCCACCCACTTTAACAGGTTTCAATTTCAACAACACAGACTCCCTTCACTTCCACTTCTTCTCTTCCCCTTCCTCACGGTTGCCGCGTCTTCATATCTTAATGCTTTGTTTCAGGTTTTCGAGAAAAGCAAGCATCTACTTCCATCTCCATTGCAAGGTTCTTTTCTTCCAAAGCATCCCGTGATAAACGAAAAACTGCGGATTCTACTTCAGACAAGGTTTAACTCCACTTCTTCTTCTTCTTCTTATTATTATTATTATTATTATTATTATTATTATTATTTTGTTTTTTTACTTGTTCATTAATAATTTGCAATCACATTTCTGTTAGGGTTCTGTTAGGTGGTTTCCCTTTAAGTGATTCATCCGCCCGTGCATTCGCCGATCCTAATTTTTTTTTTTAATAGAAATTCAATTAGGGGTCCCTTAACATTTTTGAATTTCCCAAAAAAAAAATGTGTTCAAAGGCCTAAACAAGAGTAATTAAAACTTTTATGATCAATATAGCACGGAAACTTCGCAGCAGTTGTTGTCTCCGATAATATATCTGTATTAGACACTTATGGAAGTTTCCTAATCCTTGCAATATTCTTTATATTTCATATTCCTTTTGCCGTATCCTCGTGTTCGTGTCATATCGTATCTGTGTCCCGTGTCGTATCCAGGCTTCCTTGCTTATGATTATTTAATTATTTGTGATCAATCTTAAACATGTGAGTTACTTAAGAGGAATGATTTGAATTGAGGATTTTGATTTCTTTGTTGTGATTCATAATTTAACTTGTATTTTCCCCTTGTTTGATAGACCAAGAAGGACATTACGAATGTTGAGGAGGATCCCTTTAGTGCTCCTACCTATAATATTCCGGAGAAGCCAGTAACGTTTGTGGAGGGAGCATCCTACAGCCTCATCATTCTTGCAGGGCTTGGAGTCGCAGCTGCTGCAGGATATGCTGTTTTCAAGGAGCTTATCTTTCAACCCAAGGAGTAATGAGTTTTATCTTCTTGCTCAATTTATATTATATTATCTAAAATGATTAATGCTTTTGATAGTTTGAAATTTTCTAGTGATGTAGTTGGTATGCTTATTTATCTTGGATGGGTGAGTGGTCACTATCACCTTATCTTATGCAACAACTATCCTAGAATCTAGTTCATATCCGTCAAATTTTATTTTTACTGTGTTTCACTTTGCTACAAAGAAAAATTGTTATGGTTCATTGTCTGAAGTTTTTCTTTTCCTTTTATCTCAGTCTGATTGTTATAATTTGGTAACAGGTACAAGATCTATAACAAGGCTCTCAAAAGAATTCAAGACGATGGTCAGGTGAGTGAACTTTTTCTTCCATATCCAAACTTAGGTATTTAAAAAAGCTAAGCCAATATCCTCAAGTCTTTAAAAAGAAGCTTATCATCCTAGGATCACCATTTCCAGGAAGAAGCTATGATAAGGAAACTAGGTAAGAGTGTTTCTCTGATGGAAGGTTTTTAAACAAATCTTGTTGGCTTTTATGGTTTAGTTTCTATGTTCAATTTTCTTAATAATCTAAGGTTTTTATATGCTTTAGTTTACCAAAGTTCTGTATTCAACTGGAGCTCTCCACATTGATAATAAGTTGCTAAACTCCTAGACACATTATTGAACAATCAATCCTGCTCCATTACTCAAAACATCGGTGAAGGGCAAGAGAGTGATTGCATATTCTACAATCATGTTGTTGCGAGTACAAATTCTGTAATATTTTTGTTTGCAAGTACCAAATCACTAAATCAAAACATGATTTGCTTTGCACCAGGTTAGAGTGCGGATTGGATCTCCAATTACAGGGTATGGTCAGGAGAGTAGAAATCGTGCTGCTCGCCAAAGAATCAGTAACAGGGTATGGACCGATGAAGAAGGTGTTGAGCATGTAGAGGTAAATTTTTTAGAATATAGTTTATTTGCAGATATAATGACACACACACAGATATATACATACATATATATTTATACATATATATATATATGTATGTATGTATATATATAATTTTATGATAACTAATTTGATACCCACCCTGGAAAAAAGAAGTAAAAAGAGGGAGGTGAAGAAAAAAAGAAAATAAGGAAAGTATGCGGCATTGGTTACTATTACATATTTTTCTGTGTTATTTTTTGAAATTTTAAAATTTCTTTTACTATGGAGCATACTAATCGTTTTGCAGCAAGTATCAGTCCTGTTTATAATATGATTTACACTCGAATGTCCAATTGAGTTACAGGTTAACTTCTACATCCGAGGGCCCCATGGACATGGAAAAGTATTCTCTGAGATGTTCAAAGGCCCAGCTGATAATGAATGGAAGTTCACATACTTGATTGTCGAGATTAGAGCACCCACTGCAGCACAATTAATTTTGGAGTCATATATTCCAGCTTATAGTCCAAACAAGTAGCTTAGATGAGAAAAGGTTTCTATCTGTACCATTCGCTGATTACTCTGTCTGCAGATACTAGATAGTTTTCTATGTTTCTTTTGATAAGATTGGACTTTTTTGCAACAAAAATTATAGTTGTTAGCTCTGGTGCACCAAATTTTCCACCTCCTCCTCCCAACCCTGGCTAAGAAAAGGATAGATGATTAAGAAATCATGAGAAAAATAAAGAAGGTCAAAGAGCTTCTGATTGTTGTAATTTGATTAATTCACTATTATAGGGGAAAGTTGATTACACTCGGCACCTCTCTTAATAAATTATATCAACCTCCCTTGAGGTTTATGTTGTTGTTTCACGCCCTTCGGAGGTTTATATTGTCATTACTATTACCGACTTCTACCCTTATGATTTAAGCCTCTAAGAGACATCAGTGTAATTTCTGAAACAAGAGTGGTGCCTGGTGTCAATATAATTTCCTTATATTATTATGTTATTCGTGTTGTTACATTGCACTAGTCCTTTTCCATCATGAATGGTCTAAATATCTCACTTAAACTTTTGCTTATTTTGCCTTGTTTATAAACCTTGGGTTTTACGCACTGGTCACTGCTTCTGTCTCTGTGAACTTTGTCTGTCCTGTGTATTATTATCGCCTGTGGGTGTTTTAGTTCAGCTCATAATATAGAAATTGAAGATTCATCATAATTCTAATCGCATACCATTATTTACTTTCAAATGTAACGCAGGTTATTTATATTTGGTCGATTTACCGGAGGCTGCATTTTTTTCTTTGATCGGCTTTGTTGACAACCTTTGCCTGTCCTTGCACCTGAAAGGATGAAAATTGAAAGAAGGAAAGACAATTATTAATGATCTATAAATAAGATGAAAATCTTGATCCTCAAATCTCTCCACATTTAAAAAAAAAAAAATTAATTTAGAACCTGCAGATGTGAGGAAAAGTTTTGGGCAAGGATCTTGTAAGGATGACCAGAACGATTATTTTGTCATTGAGAGCAATTGAGAATGCCATCTGCTACTTTTTTTTATTGTATACAATTCCTTTTTTGTTATCTTACTTTTTTTTTTATTGTATACAATTCCATATAGCTTGGTTTGGAAAGTACTTTGCGTAGGCAGCATGCTGATTTTTAAGGGATGAAAATTGGATATGCATAATAACAATTTTCGAAACAAATTTATTTACAATGTCTTTTTTAAAAGAGGAGGCATCCACTGACTCCAAGAATAGGTCTTTAAACTTGTGCCAAATTTGTATCATTATTGTATTTTAAATTTTAATTAAACGATTTAGATTAATTACCTATAATTTCCCACTCGAATAATTATTCCACTTCACTTTTACTCTTCCGTTTTTAAATAATCGTTGTTTAAGGTTATAACATGTTTATTAAGAAATAGAGTAAATGGTCTATTTGGTCCTAAAGATACACTGGGCATCAGCTTAGTTCCCCGAAAGATTTTGGGAATCAATTAAGTCTCGAAAGATCATAATAACATCACATTAGTCCCACTGTCCATAAATCCGTTAGTCCCTTTGTTAAGTGCCACATGTTACATTCTCATTGGTTATTTTCGTCAACATATTTAGACACGAACCATAGGATTATTTCTTCTTAAAATCTCAACCGTTGGATATATCCAACGATTAAAATTTAAAAATGAAAAATAAAATAAAAAAAATAAAATATCTTTCCATTTAATTTTAACCGTTGGATGTATCCAACGGTTTAGATTTTTAGTTTTCTTTTTAAAGAAAAAAAAACCCTCCTTCAACCTATTTTAGATTTTTAGTTTTCTTTTTAAAAATGGAAAGATTTTTTATTTTTTATTTTATTTTTCATTTTTAAATTTTAACTGTTGGATAATCCAACGGTTGAGATTTTAAGAAGGAATAATTCAGTGGTTCATGTCTAAATATGTTGACGGAAATAACCAATGAGAATGTGACATGTGACGCTTAACAGAGGGACTAACGAATTTATGGACGGTGGGACTAACGTGATCTCATTCTGATCTTTTGGAGACTTAATTGATTCCTACAATCTTTCGGGGATTAAACAGATGCCCGATGTGTTAGGAAATAGGATGCGACAAACGCAGCGGAAAAAAAAAATAAATATAAAAAAAATAAATATATCATATTTCCATCCAGGATCCATGTGAAAGCATGATTTGAGATAGAGAATAAAATTACCTTTTGCAGGGAAGAGGAGACCAACGAATCTTATCACGAACGCTTCGTCAATCACGAGCACATCAATGTGTTGTGCCTCTATTGGTATCCACACGAACAAATTTCCAATTGGAGTCACGTGTCTCTTCTCAATGCTAGTAGAGAAGAGAGAGTCTGTGTATCACTCACTCTCTGATATGACGACTAGGGTTACCGTTCTGTGTCTCACACATCTCTATTATTCCTTAAAGCTAATAATATTATATTTATAATATTATCAGACCAACTGGTTGGGCTTTTAGGAGATAAATTCGAATTCTATCTTATATGTAGAAGATAAAATCAAATTTATATCTTATACATAAAGATAAAACGATCATATCTTAATCATATCAGAAAGATTTAATTTTATAAAAATACAACTATTGTATTTTTATCAAATGTGATATCTCCAATTTTTATCTGCTCTTAATGTGTGACCCTATAGGTTCCTGTAACGTTGACAGTAATGTTAAAATCACATTTTAACTTTACAAGCAATGAGCGGTATCTAGCAACACATCATTGCTACCCGTGTGACAGGAATGTCTGTGATTTGACTAAACCTTTTACTGTGACCAATGAACATGTGTAAGTTTAATCCCTTTGTCCAAATATCATAGTTACACTCATGGCATGGAACGTGTCACCCATGAATAGTGTAACCTATGGTTTCTTGATCCCTGAGTAGACGCGTCTAAACAAGTCTCGTCAATATCTCATATTGACTGTCTTGAGTATGGCCATACATTTCAACGTCTCACTCAATCAAGGGGCCCAGAGATATAATTCCTTTTAATAAGGAAGGACAAATCTCATCTACGTCACTCACATCCCTCTACATGATTTGTCATATACCCGACTACAACCGTTATGATCACCTGGTTAAAGATGACGTTTGATTGCGTGAAAGCATATAATTCCTCATGTTGGGAACCGTAGCGACTTCAGGTCGAAGGACCATGTACACCATTGTCACTATGAGAATCGCTTATGACACTCACTTAATAACCCATGTAGCATTCTCATGGCGGATCAATCCAGAACACAATTGTCCCAATGTGTACTTACGTGAAGACTTGATATCCCATATCCATGACCGGTGAGATACAGTCATCAGTCTGCCACATACTAGTCTCGATGTATTATAGTTGTCCTTATTAGCTATAATACTCGACTAGGGAATCTTTAAGGATAATTATCAATCAATAAGACCTCACTATCAAGTCATGTACTTGATATTCTTATGACATTGAACTTATAATCCTAAGGACTTTATTACATCTATTTTAATTAAACAATTAAAGCATAAATATAATAAATGAAATGCCTCATTATTATTAATAGTAATAATCCATAAACATGAAATAAGTACAAGTAAAAGAGAAAATACGATTGCCACTAGGGCACTCTCCAACACGATGTATCTTTGGGGGACCAAATAGACCATTTACTCTTAAGAAATATATCTAATGCGTTTTTATGTAGTGAATCAATGGTTGTTGATTTGTTTTACTATTTTTGTCCTTTACCTTATTACGGTAATTATTCATTTTTTTATTTATTATCTCTCTTATTAATTAAATGAGGATAGAGTTGTAAAAATAGTAATTAATGCTTTTTTAATTTTGCAAAATGACAATTATTTTAGAACAAGTTCATTTTTGTTAAAGTGACATGAACAAGGGTTAAAAAAAAGTGACAAGAACGAGGAGTATCGACGTGTGTAGCATGCATATTATTTTTTTATTAGTTTGCATTTAATTAATAGATAATCATGCATTTCATTATAATTTTAGCATGCATTTTATTCACATTTCACTTAAAAATGTTTTTTGTGCTTTTGATGTGTAGATTAATAATTTTAAGGTTTGGAACTTTGAAAAACTCAAAGAATTCATGATGGAAGGATGCTAGAAGCGTTTGGAAATAAAAAGATGCAAAAATAGAGTTCTAGCGTGTTGCTGGACTTATTTTGCTATTTTGGGTCCAAGAAAGAAAAATTATAAAAATTATAAAATAGAAACCTGTTATTTGAATTAGAATTAGAATTAAGATTAGAATCAACATAGAGATAAATAAGTTAGAAACAAGGATGATTGAAGTGTAGATTCTCTTTCTTCATTTCTCTCTGGGTTCTATTTTTTATCTTCAGATTTTACAGTTTGCCTTTTGAATTTTCAGATTTTACAACTTCTATTTTGGAATTTTTATGTTGCGTTGAACACCTTCCTTCATGAATGAATAGAATGACTAACTTTGGAGGGATTATTAGGATTTGGTCTTAGGTCTGATAATCTTATTGCATGAAGACAGAGTCAGCGTCCCCTCATAGGACATGAAGGCGGTGGTTGAACAGAGAAGGCCTTCTTGTCCGCCACACGATTTGTGTGACACTTGTGAGCAAGCTTTCATCCAAAGTGAACTAAGATCTTTAAGAAATTACTTCAATGTTGATGTTGGACATGTTACTTTTATCTTGCAAGTGTCCACCACTAAGGACATTGATGCTTCTATTTAGAAACTTGTGTCTTTTTTGGTTTTTCAAATATGAACTTTAGTTTTGATCTCTGTTAGTTCATGGATGGCTCTATGAATTTGATTCCATGAATCTTTTCTGCTCCTCTTTATTAGTTGTCGTTGAAGACTTTGCTTTGGCAGCTTTGTATCTTTTGCATCTTCAATTTTTTGCTGATTTTCATACCGTACAAGATGCACTTTGTAGGATAGATAAATAAGATTGTCTTGGGAAGGCTTGGTAGGGTTTTGAATGCTTGACTCCTTTTTTTACATTAATGTGAGTGTTTGAAGAGCACTCTTGTCTTTGGAGTCTAGTAAATCTTTGAGCACGAAGGTGTGTCTGCGCCTTCGTGTATTCTGACAACTAATATGGGACACCCCTATTAGCCAACCTCTTAAGATTTTTTTCCCAGTCGCGTTCAATAACTAGCTTTCGCTCTTTGGGAGCCCTTGGTTAGTTCGCAATAAGGCGTACTTCGCCCATGTTTGATCCCATAAATTTTTACAAGAGGTCTATCTGGGTGCCGCGATAAGGTGTTTTTGTGTCTTCTTTTCTTTTTAGATTGTTGGACCTCGTGATATGGCATGCCCACGGTTGCCTGAATCTTGGAGTTGTGTTTCAGACTCGCAATTTGGCAAACTCGAGATGCATTCCTTGTCTAGCGTCACCGATGCACGAAGGCGACCAAATTAGTCCACGTTTACAATAAAATAATAAAAATTGAGTTTTAGAATTCTCACCCCCAAAGTATCCACACACCTCATTTTAATGTTTGAAATGACAACAATACCCTTATTAAAAAATGTTATATTTTGAATCCCAAAAATTATCCCCACACCCCATAAATTATTTCCACACTCCATCCCTTCCCTCCAAATCAACCCTAACCCTTTCATCTTCCTCCCCATGATGAACCTAGGGGTGAGCATGGGACGGGTTGGGACGGGTTGGGTTTGACCCTTACCCGTCCCGAAATGTTGCATTGGTCAATTTTTCAACCCGAACCTGTCCCTAATTAGAGAGGAACAAGATAAGAACGGGTCTAAAATAGGACGGGTCTTCATAGGGACGGATCCGGGTTCACCCGGGACACGGATGAATAATATTAAAAAAAAATTTAAACCATTCAAATTTTGAAATTTGCATAATCTTTCTAGAATTCTATAATTAACCACAGGAAGTATACTAATATTAATATAATTCCTTCAACAACAACAAAGTATAATTCTATAATTCATTACTCACAGAAGAGAAGAATTCGCCTTTGTTGATCCTGCACCATGCATATTCTGCCCATCCTTTTCCAATAAGTATAAGGAACTCCTGTATAACAAATAGAACCTCCTGACAACTTGGCAAGTTCATACAGTATGTATGTATCTCACACACACCGTAGTATACTTTTAGTTTTAGTGTTTTACTGTTTTATATTTTTTATTCATTTTTTAGTTTTTAGTGTAACACCCCGATTTGGCAACTTGAAAATATATTTCCTTATTATAAAATGTAGTGAAAATGTGGGCAAATTTTTTTTTTGTTACAAATAACATGAGCATGAGAATTGTTAAGTTTCCAACACTCTTTCGTATTTAAAATTGGTGTTCTCACGTCTCATGTTAATCCTTCAAGTTCCAAACCGAGATGTCACAAGATATCGCACTTTGAAACTTGCTTCTTTTAATTTCGTTTGCAACAGCCCTTTCTTCTTTTGCAACAGCCCTTTCTTCTTTCGCAACTTAATCATTGGTACCGATTAAAATAAACTCGTAAACATAAGTCAGGAGTTACATGTTGGTACTGCAATAATAGCTAAGTAAATACAGGGAAACACAATACTTCAAAAGAAAAGAACTACCACTAGGCCCACACTAAGCTGATGCTGAAGGATCCACAGGAGGTGCCTCACTAGGATCAAACTCATACACCTCAGCCTCCGAGTAATCTGAGTCCTCATCAGGATCCTCTTCTGGATCTTCCTCTGGTTCGTCCTCCTGCATAGCCTCGAAAGCCTCGTCCGATAGATCATCCAGAGTTTCATCCAACTCCTCTAGCTCCTCGGCCTCGGGATCAATCCGTGCAGGTAAAGGCATCGGATGCCCACCATGATAGTCAGCTGGTCCACCAGTCTGCAAGTCCGCAAGCACAAAACGACAGGTGCGAGCATCAGGCGCTGTCCCTTGCAGAGTATGGTTGGGGTCAAAAATGCGCACCTCAGTGACTCCTCGCCATTCCCAACCTCTATAATTAACTTCCCATCTTCCATCATCTCGGATGTCGAAAGTAAACTTGACAGGGTCCATATGCTATGGGATTGACATCATATAAACAAGCACACAAACAGAGATCTCGAGAGAGTAAGTATTCCCAAGCATTCAATGCCAACAATGTGGAATTACAATAGGCAAGATATTAAGAAATAACAACATCATATACACAAGCAACAGATAAAGAGCATTCTCATATTCATTCCCATCATCAGCATTCAGCTCACTTATGCTTATCAATATCATTACTTTCTCTTTCTCAAGATTCTTTACATAACCACATCACATTCTGCGGGTCTCTTATTTGTATCCGTTTCCATCTTCATACAATCTTATTCGCTTTTCCCTTCTTTCGTTCTTAGAATCATTTCATCATATTACAAAATTCATCTTTTCTTATTTAAGTATTATGAATTCGTATCCATCAATGATGCGGGGAAATTAATCATCATTGAGGAGATCGTTTAATACAGTTAGCACACACGTCTACATCTCCTCGGTAATCCACCCAACCTAGTCGGAAGCAAACAGGAGTACAGGACCTTTACCACACAGGCTTAACAACTGTCTCAACAAATCACTTAATGCTAGGAGAACTGTAGAAAATTCGGTACAGCCTCAAATCATATCATATAATCAAGGCACACTGTAGAAAATCCGGTACAGTGGCAAATCACAGAGCCTTGTTCCAGTCCCTCTCACTGTTCTAGACTTGCAATCTAGGGGGCGACAGTAATTTTCTAGCTGCGCTGCATAACATCACCACGACCTTTCGGGACCGATCACCCGTCGTCACTTGTGGAATTTGTCCCGCCTAGAAAAGTACTCTAGACTTCTTGACGTTTCACCGTCATTGTCCTTCTCTAATGCAATCTCCACCTGAGTATCCCTGATACTCATGGTATCTTCCTCTCCACTACTTCGATATCGCACTCATAACTCACCACGTTCATCCAAGTCTTTTAAAGTTTTAATATTTTAATTAGCATCTTAATCCTAAGGTCGGCTCATCCTTGGTGCATCCCTTCAACGAGTCCCGACCACTAATCGATAATTCGCTTTTCTTAACTTAGCACAAGGCTTAAGCATTAACAACATGCATTTCATCTCTTGGGCTTTCACTATACAATCTCATATCTCAGCTAAGGGCATCAGCATTTCGGCTTCACTTTTACAACTGAGGAGCACAGCTCAACTCATATCAATACAATCTCATGTCTCAGCTCAGGGCATCAGCATTTCAGCTTCACTTTTACAACTGAGGAGCACAGCTCAACTCATATCAATACAATCTAATCAGCATTACTTTCTGCAATTCTTACTCAACAGCAATCATTATCATCATCCCTTATCGCATTCCTACGAATTCCACAATATCTCAAATCTTTCTCAAACTTTAGCTCGTATCTCTTTTTCGATCATTTTCATATTAATCATTTCTCTTTCTTTTCGACATCACGTCATTAATTCAACTCAAGGCTGTTGGAAACCAACAAGCGGGCTAAGTAAATACTAGAGGGGGGGTGAATAGTATTTTGAAGCACTAATACCAAATATTTCGATTGATAATTGAAGAATGGAGCTAAGACTGAATTTTCTGGAATCAGACACAAAAGACTCGAGTCTTTTGTGAAATACTCGAGTTTTTCAGTGATGAACAACTCGAGTCTTTTCTGAAATACTCGAGTTTTTCCTATCAGATAGCAGAAAAACCAGAAACGAAAATTCAGCAATTTAACTCAAATCAATTCAATAATAAACAGGAACTTATTCAACAGAATAGCAAGCAATCTAAATAACTTTTAAACACAAAGATTCCTTGAACTTGCTACCTAATTGTATAAATCCTAATTGATTGAAATGACTTAAGTCTATTGAGCTAGAAAGTAGATTAAAAGCAATAAACCAACACTCAAGCAATTTTATCCTGGTTCACTCCAACAATGAGCTACATCCAGTCCTCCTAATCACTTAGGAGTTTCTACTAATAATCAAATTGTTAGAAATTACAAAGGATTGCTTGAGAATGGCCTCACTCAACCTAACCCTTTCAAGAGTGTACCAAACTCTTGATTTCTACCCCAATTTGATTCCGGTGATTGAAGAACTCTTCACAAAGCTTCCTTGAACTCCCTTCAAGAAACTCCACCGGGCTAGGAACCTCCTAGTCTTGTGCTTGAGAACCTCTCAAGACTTCCAACACCCTAAGCCACTTAGGGTTTGCTTGGGAACAATCCAAGACTTTGAATAATCAAGCTTTTTGTATGTGTATTACTAATATCACAATGGATTAGCACAAATAAGCACAGCTCAATGTAAGAATTGAGGCCTAAAACTCAACTTGGAATAAAATGACAATATGAGTGAGAAGTTGAGCTTTTTGGGAATTAACACTTGAGAAAAGGAAATTATAAAAGCTTGTGATCAATAATGTGTTGTTGTCTTGTTTGTTCTTGCACAAATTCAAAGAGCAATTTTACAATAAGGTTCAGAATACTCTCTTGGGGTTGGATGAGACTCAAATGCCCTCAATTGAGTTTTTGAGTCTCTCCAACGTTCATTTTTGCTGACTGGACAAAAATACTCGAGTCTTTTGGTAAATACTCGAGTCTTTTTGGTCGGTCACGAGTGAATTGGTGCACGAACAAGACTAACGGTCATAATTGCTGACCTGGCACAAATACTCGAGTTTTTCTATAAATACTCGAGTATATACTCGAGTCTTTATCAAAATACTCGAGTATTTTGATCAGATATGGGAAAAATTATTTTTCAATTTTATTTTTCCTCTCAAGTATTAATTTTTGGTCAATCTCAACTTAATAAACATATAAAAATTTATTCCTAGAAGAGACTAACTATTTCTACCCACTCTCAACCACTCTCAACATAAATTAGAAATTTACAATTAATATTTGATTGAGAATGATTGGGCACTTGTCTTCTTTTCTTGACTTCTTGTTGATGTTGATGTTGCATTATCTTCAAGGCATGATTTGTTAATTATTTTGTCATCATCAAAACATAATCCACATAATTAGGAGCATTGAATTCACAATCTCCCCCTTTTTGGTGATGACAAAATAATTAACACTTGATCCATTTGTTAAGCTTGATCCACTTGGAGATGCAACTCCCCCTCACTATATGATACTTTTCACCTATCTAAAAATTCAGCTTGTGCAAGATGTTATGACAATTTAATTTTAGCACCAAGCCTATGGTATTAGAGTATTTAACAATTATCAGAGTATATACCATAATTAGAGAATTTTAGGTGCAACAATATCAAGACAAGTGTATAATATCTCTCCCCCTTTTTGTCATACGCCAAAAAAGATGTAACAATTTAGGAAAAGATCAAGGGAGGAGAGGTGCAGAATCGGAAAACCCCATAACCAACTATGCAAAAAAATAGACTTAATAATAAATATAAAGAGCTCCCCCTGAAGCTTTGCACAAACATCATAATGAAAACCAAATTCATTAACATAAAAACATCATAAAAGGTCCAAATCAAAGGTGCAATAATAAACCCAAAGTCTCAAAACACCAAGTTCTCAAAATACAGAAAATGTAACAAAGACCAATATGATAAAAACAGAATGAAAACTAAGATAGACTGCAAAGGTCAACATCATCAAAACATCGAAGGAGCTGGATCATCTGGAGGAGGATAAAATCGAGAGAAGGCCGCCATCATCTCATCAAACCGGCGGTGCATCTCCCCTGACTGCTGGTCCAGGCGGGCATTAATCTGGGCCGAGTGCTGAGTCAAATGAGAATAAAACATGGCAGACTCTGCACTCATCCTAGTGTCTAAGCTAACAAAATCATCACGCTGGCTGTCCAAAGCATGCACAAGGGAGTCCATTCTCCCATCTAAAGTGTCCAGACGTGTGATCACATTCTCTCTCCAGCCCGAGTTGTCAAACCCATTTTGAGATCCAGCGAAGTCATCAAAGTTAATCTGATCAATAGGATCCCCTTCTTCAGCCTGGGCAAATGCAGCAGCTTCCTCTTCCATCTGATGGGCATCCATCCCTTGTTGAGCTGCCACATTTGCAACCCTATCTAGCTCAGCAATATCAGATCGGTACAAGTATTGACCAGAGGATTCATGGAATGCCATGTCCTGGTGACTCAAGGTGCCTTTGTTGAGGCAATGCTGGTTCACATGAAGAGTCTTTTCTCTTCATTGCGTGGGATAGGCACCTTGAAGTAACTCAACAGATAACAAACATGCATGGCATAGGGCAGGGTTTTTGGGTGTTTAGACTTAGCATCAAGGAGCATTCTATCCAAAATTATGCGACTCCAGTTCAGCTTCTCATTGTTCAGGATGGCACTAAGAAGCCTAAGTTCATTGTTTGTGGGTTTGGCATAATTGGGTGAGGTTTGAGGCACTAATTGATGACAAACAATATAATGCAACACCCTAGATTGGACAGTCATGTATGAGGAATGCTTAACTCCTTCGGTCCATACACGACCGGGGCGCAAACAACTTTGAAAAATGCCGTCCGCATCGGCCTTTAGAGAATTGTCCCCGTGACGGGTTGTCACAAAAGCTACAAAGAGGTCCTTAGTGCTAATTTTAAAACGAACACCCTCAACCATTGTTTCTATGACATTGTCCTTTAGCCTAAGGTTTGCATAGAATGTTCTAACTAACCTAGGATATATAGGTCCATGAAATTCCAGAAATTGAATCAGTTTCTGATATCTAAGGTTAGTAACAAAATGGAAACCCTTACTCTCAAGGAAAGTACTATTGATCCATGTGATTACACCGAATTCTCTGGTGGCAAAGCCTTCCATCCTTTCCAAGCGTTCATCCTCTTGATAGTAGTCGGAAATTTCCTCCTCGGAAGATGAGTCAGCAATCCTTACTCTCTTTCCTTTGCCAGATGATGAAGCCATAGAGGAATTGATGAAAATTGAAGTTTTGGAAAGTTAGGGTTTGAAAAAGGGGGTGACGGATTTGAGGTTGAAAAGAGTTGAAATTCGTTGAAATAATGGTAGAAAAGTGATTAGAGGATGTAAAACTAGTAAGATTTGGCAAAAATTTGAGTAAAAACGGAGTTTTGAGGAGAGAGATATGAGAAAACCGAGAGAGAAGAGAAAGGGGTTCGTGAAACTCGAGTTTGTGGGGGCTGGAGTATATATAAATTCGCCAAAATACTCGAGTATATACAACAATACTCGAGTTGTTCGTTGCAAAATACTCGAGTTTTTGAGAATATACTCGAGTCGTTCATGACTCAGCCCAGATTTCCCCAGAAAACTCGAGTAAAAACGTAAAAACTCGAGTTTGGTCCGAAAGTTCAAATTTCAGGGAAGGCAAAATAATCGAGTTTTTGGAAAATACTCGAGTTTGGTCTGAAAGTTCAAAAATTGGGGGTTACGAAAGACTCGAGTATTCTGAAAAACACTCGAGTAATTTAATAACGACTCGAGTGTTTGGAGAAAAACTCGAGTATTTTTCTCAGACCCTGATTAAAAACTTTTTCAATTTAAAACTGATTTAATTTTGAATTAAAATACTCGAGTGTTTTTGGAAAAACTCGAGTATTTTGACAGAACAGAAAGTAAAAACTCAGTTTTAAAAGACCAAACACAAATCAAACACAAATGCTTCACTACCAACTTGGAATACAGTACAGAATCACACACAATTAACATATACAATTTCAAATATCATCAAGGACAATTTAACTAAGAATCAATAACACATTAGAGTAAGACTAATATGGTGATTTTCCAAAAATGACACACAATGCAATTAGCCTATATTAGCTTCATCTAAAATACCAAGTTCTCTCCTAATATGATAAAAGGTGTCCCTTGGTAGAGGTTTTGTAAAAATGTCGGCTAATTGATTTGTGGTACTAACAAATTCAATTGTGCAATCACCCTTTTGTACATGATCTCTTAAAAAGTGATGTCTTATTTCAATGTGTTTAGTTCTTGAGTGATACACCGGATTCTTAGTCAAATTGATTGCACTCGTGTTATCGCATCTAATCGGAATATTTTCAAGTTTCAAACCAAAATCCGATAATTGTTGTTTCATCCATAACAGTTGAGCACAACAACTACCGGCTGCGATATATTCCGCTTCGACGGTAGAAAGAGCGACACAAGCTTGCTTTTTAGAAAACCATGACACCAATGAACTTCCCAAGAAATGGCAAGTACCACTGGTGCTTTTGCGATCAAGCTTGCATCCCGCGAAGTCGGAATCCGAGTAACCAACTAAACTAAGATTGGCATCAGCAGGATACCATAAACCAGTGTTAATTGTTCCTTTTAGATACTTAAATATATGTTTAACTGCGGATAGGTGAGATTCTTTAGGATTAGCTTGAAATCTAGCACACATGCATACACTAAACATAATATCCGGTCTAGATGCAGTGAGATATAGGAGACTACCTATCATACCCCTATACTTACTAACATCAACCGGTGTACCTTGTTCATCCTTGTCTAGGTAGCATGATGTGCTCATTGGAGTGTAGGCTTCCTTGCACTTGTCCAATCCGAATTTCTCAAGGAGCTCTTTGCAATATTTCCCTTGATGCACAAATATCCCCTCCTTGACTTGCTTTATTTGTAAGCCTAGGAAGAACTTGAGTTCTCCCATCATTGACATTTCAAATTCCTTTTTCATCAAATTTGAAAACTTTCTACAAAGAGACACGTTAGTAGCACCGAAAATGATATCATCAACATAGATTTGTACTAACAAAATGTCATCCTTGGTTTTATAAATAAATAGTGTATTATCAACCTTCCCTCTTTGAAACTTGTTTTCTAATAGAAAGGAACTCAATCGATCATACCAAGCTCTAGGAGCTTGTTTCAATCCATAGAGTGCCTTTTTCAATTTATAAACATGGTTTGGAAATTCACTATTTTCAAAACCGGGGGGTTGTTTGACATACACTTCTTCATTTATAAACCCATTCAAGAAAGCACTTTTAACATCCATTTGATATAAAGTGAATTTCATGATTGAAGCATAAGCAAGTAAAATTCGGATTGCTTCAAGACGTGCAACCGGAGCAAAGGTCTCATCATAATCGATACCTTCCTCTTGGTTGTACCCTTGAGCTACTAGTCTAGCTTTGTTTCTTATAATCAACCCGGATTCATCAAGTTTGTTTCTATAAATCCATTTAGTACCAATTATGGTATGATCATCGGGTTTAGGGACTAGATCCCAAACTTCATTTCTTTCAAATTGGTTTAATTCTTCTTGCATAGCAAGAACCCAATGATCATCCTCAATGGCCTTTTTAATTGAATCGGGTTCAATTTGAGAAACAAATGAGACATAGTGGCAAATGTTTTGAATAGACCTACGAGTAAGTGCTCCCTTTGACATATCTCCTATGACTTTGTCTATAGGATGAGCCTTGACCGATTTCCAAGTTGGAGGAAGTTCTTCCCTTACTTCTCCTTCATCAACTTTTGAATTCTCTCTCTCTTTTTCTTCTTTTGAAAAGACAATGCCATCTTCACTAGCATCACATAAAACACTATCTTCTTTTGAAGACTCATTAAAAACCACATGAATTGATTCCTCAATAGTTAAAGTTCTTTTATTGAAAATTCTATAAGCTTTACTATGAGAAGAATAGCCTAAAAATATGCCTTCATCGGATTTGGAATCAAACTTGCCAATGTGTTCTTTTCCATTATTTAAAACAAAAACTTGGCATCCGAAGACATGAAAATGAGATATATTTGGCTTTCTTCCCTTGTAAAGTTCATAGGGGGTTTTATCCAAAGAGGGCCTTATCAAAATACGATTTAAAACATAACAAGCCGTATTGACGGCATCGGCCCAAAAATATTGAGGTACTTGAGAATCATTTAACATGGTTCTAGCAAGTTCCTCTAGCACCCTATTTTTCCGCTCTACCACTCCGTTTTGTTCCGGAGTCCTTGGTGCGGAGAATTGATGCTCAATACCATTTTTAGCACAAAATCTATCAAATTTGTGGTTTTCGAATTCACCACCATGATCGGTTCGAATAATAATTACTTTTTGATTTACTTGGTTTTGCAAAAGTTTGACATGATGTTTAAAAGATTTGTAGGTATCACTCTTAGTAGTTAAAAATAAAGTCCAAGTAAACCTAGAGAAGTCATCAACAATTACCAATGCATAATTGTTGCCACCAAAGCTTTTTACTTGTGATGGTCCAAACAAGTCCATATGAAGCATTTCTAATGGCCTTGATGTGGACATCACCATTTTTGATCCAAAGGTGTTTTTAGTTTGTTTACATTTCTTGCAAGGAGAACAAACACCTTCAATAGAAAAATTTAGCTTTGGTAAACCAACTACTAGATCTTTAGATTGTATTTTCTTCAATTGGTTTACATTAATATGAGCGGTCCTACGATGCCATAACCAAGTGTCATTTTCTTTGCTCACTAAACAAGTAGAGACCAAAGAAGTGACTTTGTTCAAATCAACTAAGTAAGTATTATTGGACCTTCTACCAACAAATTTGATTGATTCGTCTTTGTCACTTTTAATGAGGCAATGGGTAGAGGTAAAAACTACATGATTACCAACATCACATAATTGGCTTATGCTCAAGAGATTATGTTCTAATCCTTGAACATAGAGCACATTATCAATAATCAAGTTTGAAGAGTTTCCGATTTTACCAATACCAAGGATTTTGCCTTTGTTGTTGTCCCCATAAGTGACATAACCCTTTTCCTTTGGAGTAAGCTCAATGAAGTGCCGCTTATCTCCCGTCATGTGCTTCGAACATCCACTATCAAGATACCATAATTGTTTTCCCGTTCGAAGACACACCTACAAAATGAAATCACTTGTTCACTTTGGGTACCCAAACAATGTTGGGTCCCTTAGGGTTAGTGTTGGGACTTTCTCCCTTCTTAATCCACATATAAGTGCCCTTATTCATTTCAAACTTCTTAATATGGCACTCAATGTTGATATGTCCAACTTTTCCACAATAAGTACAAGTTGGTCTCTTTGATGAGTTTTTCTTAGAAAATGTTCCAACCACCTTGTACTTTTTGTCCTTTTTATGAACATATCCTAAACCGGTTTTGTTGTGATTATGTCTTTGAGAGTTCAACAACCGGTTGAGGTTTCTATCACTATGTGAGATTGTGAGTTTGTTTTTCAACTCTTTCACTTCTTTTTCAAGTTCATCACATCTCTCACATGGAGTGATAATCTCCTCATGATTTGCACAATCACTTTGATGACTAGAATTAATAAGTTCCAAGGATTCATTTTGAAGTTTCAACTCATTTATAGATTTTTGCAATTCATCAATTTCATGTTGAAACTCCAAAATTTTCTTTCCTTTTTCCTTATTAATTTTAGCAAGCCTTTTAAATTGAATTAACATTTCATTGTAGGCTTCTTGCAAATCATCATATGAAATGGAGTTTGAAGAGGAACAAGAAGAACTAGAGGTTACCTCATCATCACTTTCACTCATGCCATGATTAGCTCTTGATGAGGACTCATGATTGTTCTTGGCCATGAGACAAAGGTTTGCATTTTCATCACCGGAACTACTTGAAGATGATTCATTGCTCTTCTCCGGTGCATCCCAAACAATGTATGCACGCTTCCCTTTGGTCTCTTGGGTCTTCTTGTCATTCTTCTTCAAGAATGTGGCACATTCCATTCTTATGTGACCAACCCCTCCACATTCATGACACTTAACTCCATCATTGGTACTCTTTTCTCTTTGTTTGGAGTCTTTGGTTCTCTTGAAATTGGATGAAGATCCACCTTTCTTCCCTTTGAAGAATTTGTTGAATCTTTTCACAAACATCCCAAATTCTTCTTGATTTGGTTCACCATCGGAATCTCCACTTGTAAAGCATTCTTCAACTTCTTTTGTAGCTTTGGTTGAAGCTTTGAGTGCTATGCTCTTTTTCTTTTTGTCCGATTCCTCATGCATCCCAAGTCTTGTAAGCTCCATCTCATGCTCTTGGAGTTTGCCAAACAAAGTGGCTAAGTCCATGCTATTTATGTCTCTTGATTCCTTGATGGCGGTTACCTTGGGTTGCCAACTCCTATCAAGACATCTTAGAATTTTGTTAATAGTTTCACCATTGCGAAATACTTTTCCCAAGGAAATCAAATGATTAACAATGTGAGAGAATCGCTTTTGCAAGTCACTAATGGTTTCATTTGGCAACATGTGGAACAATTCATATTCGTGAGTTAGAGAATTCAATCTTGCATCTCTAACCTCACTTGTTCCCTCATGTGTGACTTGCAAAGTATCCCACATTTCTTTTGCCGATTTACATTGGGAAACTCTATAAAATTCATCATGGGATAGAGCCGAAAAGATGATGTTTTTAGCTTTTAAATCAAATGAGACTTTTCTCTTTTCATCATCATTCCAACTACTCCTTGGAATTTCAACAATTTCATCATTTATTTTCTTTTTGGGAATGAAAGGACCATTTTCAATTGCATCCCAAATATCCATATCAATTGCTTCAATAAAAACTTTCATGCGAGTTTTCCAATAAACATATCCTTCACCATTAAATAGTGGAGGACGGTTTATTGAAGCTCCTTCTCCACCAAAGTTATTTCTAGAGCCCATTTAGTTTCCAAAAGGATCTTTTTCGAAAAAGTTGTTACACTCGATCTTTCGACCGAGCTCTGATACCACTTGTTGGAAACCAACAAGCGGGCTAAGCAAATACTAGAGGGGGGGTGAATAGTATTTTGAAGCACTAATACCAAATATTTTGATTGATAATTGAAGAATGGAGCTAAGACTGAATTTTCTGGAATCAGACACAAAAGACTCGAGTCTTTTGTGAAATACTCGAGTTTTTCAGTGATGAACAACTTGAGTCTTTTCTGAAATACTCGAGTTTTTCCTATCAGATAGCAGAAAAACCAGAAACGAAAATTCAGCAATTTAACTCAAATCAATTCAATAATAAACAGGAACTTATTCAACAGAATAGCAAGCAATCTAAATAACTTTTAAACACAAAGATTCCTTGAACTTGCTACCTAATTGTATAAATCCTAATTGATTGAAATGACTTAAGTCTATTGAGCTAGAAAGTAGATTAAAAGCAATAAACCAACACTCAAGCAATTTTATCCTGGTTCACTCCAACAATGAGCTACATCCAGTCCTCCTAATCACTTAGGAGTTTCTACTAATAATCAAATTGTTAGAAATTACAAAGGATTGCTTGAGAATGGCCTCACTCAACCTAACCCTTTCAAGAGTGTACCAAACTCTTGATTTCTACCCCAATTTGATTCCGGTGATTGAAGAACTCTTCACAAAGCTTCCTTGAACTCCCTTCAAGAAACTCCACCGGGCTAGGAACCTCCTAGTCTTGTGCTTGAGAACCTCTCAAGACTTCCAACACCCTAAGCCACTTAGGGTTTGCTTGGGAACAATCCAAGACTTTGAATAATCAAGCTTTTTGTATGTGTATTACTAATATCACAATGGATTAGCACAAATAAGCACAGCTCAATGTAAGAATTGAGGCCTAAAACTCAACTTGGAATAAAATGACAATATGAGTGAGAAGTTGAGCTTTTTGGGAATTAACACTTGAGAAAAGGAAATTATAAAAGCTTGTGATCAATAATGTGTTGTTGTCTTGTTTGTTCTTGCACAAATTCAAAGAGCAATTTTACAATAAGGTTCAGAATACTCTCTTGGGGTTGGATGAGACTCAAATGCCCTCAATTGAGTTTTTGAGTCTCTCCAACGTTCATTTTTGCTGACTGGACAAAAATACTCGAGTCTTTTGGTAAATACTCGAGTCTTTTTGGTCGGTCACGAGTGAATTGGTGCACGAACAAGACTAACGGTCATAATTGCTGACCTGGCACAAATACTCGAGTTTTTCTATAAATACTCGAGTATATACTCGAGTCTTTATCAAAATACTCGAGTATTTTGATCAGATATGGGAAAAATTATTTTTCAATTTTATTTTTCCTCTCAAGTATTAATTTTTGGTCAATCTCAACTTAATAAACATATAAAAATTTATTCCTAGAAGAGACTAACTATTTCTACCCACTCTCAACATAAATTAGAAATTTACAATTAATATTTGATTGAGAATGATTGGGCACTTGTCTTCTTTTCTTGACTTCTTGTTGATGTTGATGTTGCATTATCTTCAAGGCATGATTTGTTAATTATTTTGTCATCATCAAAACATAATCCACATAATTAGGAGCATTGAATTCACAAAGGCCACGACCCGGGCATAACAGATGTCCATCAGCATAATTATCATAATCAACAGCAATTCAGATCTCATCATGCATAATAAACTCTTTAGTAAATAAACAAAAGCATACTAGTATCCAAGCACCGTCACACAAACTCATCACATAATCTCACGTGGTCTTTGTCTCCTTCGCATAAGTGGCCATACCACAATACAATTTCCACTATGCTACTGACTCAGAACCACTAAGTTCCGACTTTTGAGATGGTCGAAACGGCTTAATATGTTACCTAAATACCACGGTGTTTGAGGGAAACTTCTCTCTCACCTCTACCAGCGGCAATTCCCAATATGCTCCTTGAATTCCAATGTGATGCTCGTATCCGCTTCCCGATCGTTACTGACAACTAAAAATAGTTCTCTTTCATTAAAATCATTCTCATACGATCATTTCGAAAACAAAACAACATTACCAAAACTTCTTATTTGAAAATAGAGTATTCTCTTCGAACACTTGCTTATTAAAATAAAAACGTAAATAGCTTCTTGACTCCTTTAAAGACCACATTTATCTCAAGGGTTTTCATATACAAACCACCATTAAATTCTTTAGCCATACACTTCAATAATTATATGAAAATCTCCTCAAAGTAATACTTTTTAATTAATCAAATCATTTCACTCACTTTATTTCTTTCAAACCGAATTGAATCAAAGAAGACAACACAAGAATCAAGTTAATAACCATTTAAAATATTAACCATATAAGACATAAAATTACTCTTATTTTATATATATATATATATATATATATATATATATATATATACCTGTGTGTGTGTCTTTCTTTTCTAAGATTCCCATGTTCAAATAAGGCATAATGACATCCACCGTAAAGAACAAAATCTCTATTCTTATTCTTAAATCCTTATAATCATCTTCATATACATACTTAGCATTTCAAGTCACTCAAAAATCCATGTATCAAGTGTACACTCATCATGCATGCACATGAAATAAGAGTCAAGTATAGGCTCCTATTTCTCTAAGCATGGCCGAATCTCATCATACACAAGACAAGGCTTATATTCACAATTTTCAAACACCAGTGATTTATAACACTTAAACAAAATCATGCACATATGGAAAATAACTTTTTAAACATATCATCCTACTTTGACATCACGACCGAAATAATTATTAAATAAAAAGAATATCCTTGCTTAGAATTATATTGACATCTTTCAAATCAAGCTATATCACATAAAGAAAATTAAATGACTTGAGTAGAACTCGTTCCAAAACCGAATGGAGTATGAAAATTATTTTCAAGTCTTTAAACAAAGATTTAGGCTCTCATAGGCTTAAAATCCATAGATCTATCAAGGAAACATACATGCAAGACAAAATAAATCAACTTTGATATTTATGGGAGTAAAACCGTGAGCTTCACATAAAGTTTAACAAACTTTAATTAAATTTCTTAACTTAAATCAATACACCCCTCAAGCATCACATCAAAGTTTTATCTTTCAAATCTTAATAATTTCATGCATGCACTTTAAATCCTTAGATTAAATAAATCTCATCATGCATGTAGCTTGAATGATGATCAAGCATGATTTTCTATTCTCCCTAGGCTTGACCGAATGTCACCATGTAAAAAAGCAAGATCTTTGGTTTCATTTTCACATGCAAGGTTCAAAACTCATAGATCACACCATGTTCTTGTTCATGCAAAACTTTAAAGCACCATTTTCTTTTCAAACATCAACCGAATCATCATCATCATCATCATCATGTAAACAAAATCTTGCTTCAAATCCTTTTTATACTAAAAATCATTTTTAAAGCTTGCTACCCTACTTTCTCTTCAAAACCGTGACATGCATCAAGGAAAAATTAAATCTTTTCACTCAAAGTTAACATGCAAGACTCAAGTTTCACGCTTTATCATAGATCAAACATAAATCATCACATGCACATGAAGATCAAGGCAAATAAACAAATTTAAGCACAAACTTTAGTTAAAACCGTGACAAAGAAAGATCACAAGTTAAAGATCCAAACTTTTTAACACAAATATTCATGATCAATACTTAAAAATGACATGCATGTAACTTAAACTTCAAGATCACATCAAAACAAACACATGCATCATAGATCTTTAAGTTCAAACATAGTTCATCATAAAGTCCTTTGCAACACAAGATTAACTACACATTAAACACTTAAAGAGCTTAAACAACTACCTTAAATCAAAAATCTTAACTTCAAACTTTAAGATCTCTCTTCTTCTCCTAGGTTAGTTTTCGGCCTTCTCTCCTTTGGGTGATAGGTGATCTTCTTCTTGAGTTTTGAGGAAGGAAGTGTGGTTGTGAAAGAAAATCAAGGATGTATGTGAACTTGAATCACCTCACTCTCTCCCTTTCCCTTTCTCTCTCGGCCTCACTCTCTCTCTCTCTATATATATATATATATCACAAGAGCTTGGTGTTGCTCTCGGATTTAGTGTGTAGGAGCTTGAAGAATGAAATGAAAATGAATCCCACTAGCCAACACTCACACATGCATATATAGGCAAGGTTAAGGGCATGGGGTTTCCTCTTCCTAATTTTCGGGTTTAGGGTTCCAATTCAAGGGCAATTTTGTCCAACCCATTTGTTGCATGAAAATGGTCTTGTCATAGTAAAGCAAAGTGTAGTGATTTAGGGAAGTAGTCTTGTCATGCATCATTGCACTCACCATCTCACATTTCCTACTAATTTTCTTCAAATCCTTACTTCCTTAATTCATAAGAAAATAGACTTCAATTTTGTCCTCTTTGGTCCACACATGGCCGAAGTATACACATAGATGGGAGATAAAATTTTCCTTTTATTTGTTGAGGAAGAACAATTACAAGCATATAAAATTAAATCATGGAACATCCTAAAAATTCAAGGCATAACACCTAACACACAAACAAACATATATGCAATGCTTTAGGGCATTATATTTCTTAGTAAAACAACTCAAAATCATACATCATACACACATTCATATTCACATCAAGTCATGCACTTATTCATCTCAAATCTACTATTTAAATTTGCATATAATTTATTTTACTTTTACGATAAGAAAACACTAATGTTTACAAACTTGAAAATTCCAAAGATATACTTCTTAAGGAAATTAATAAACTGCACTAATTGGCTATAGGTATGAGCTCCGCTTTATTTTCTAAAACCATATTTTCACATAATTAAAAGATCTCCAAAAGGAATAATTTATTTGAGGTCTCTAATTATTTTAACCACTCAACACTTTCGAAATTCACACTTTACAGACCTGGAAAATAACATTCTGTAAATCGATTCAGAAAATTGTAAAAATTATATTTTTAAATTCTACGTTTCAACACGATCGTTTTCATATAAAGATCATAATTTTCCGAGTTACGGTTGAAAAGATATGCATTTTCAAAGTTACTATACTCACTTTAGTCTATAAGGAAAAATTCATTTCTTCAAGAAATTGCAAATAACAAAACCATAACTTATATCTCATTAATTCAAACTCAAATAAAATCATTTGCTTCGAGTTTATAAAACATTCATCTAAAAATCCTTCTTGAATTCTCAAAATTCACTTTAAATAAAACCTTATTGATTTATTTAGGTAAGGGAAAATGCAGGATGTCACATTTAGAAATAAGAATAATAATTATAATTAATATATATATATTTAATTAATTAATTATAAGTGCGGGCCGGGTCCGGATGACCCGGGCATGAACCCGAACCCGTCCTTAGTAGAACCGGGTCTGTCCTTTCCTCACTCGGGTTTGTCCCATTGAACGATTGAAGACAGGTTTGATCCGACCCGAACCCGCCGGGTTGGGACAGGTCGCCGGGTAGGGTCGGGTCATGCTCACCCCTAGATGAACCTATACACTAACCTCATTCCATGTGCTTATTTCACAAAGGCACTAAAAAATATATCCACACTCACAACCTTTCTTCTTCTTACAAATTTATTCCAGTGTTTAAAGTTTGTTTCGTCAGTTTGATACTTTCGTTTTTTTTTTGCGCTGTTCGTAACATTTCCGACGAACTAGTATTGATTTTTTTTTACAACACGATGTTCTCAAAAAATTATTATAATTTTTCTCTAGAATGTTTTTCCGAGAGATCTCGGAAAACTATTTTCCGAGACCCCCACGTTGGAAAACAATTTTTTCGACATTAGTTTGTCGGAAACGTTACGAACAGTGAAAAAAAAAATAAAAGTACTAAATTGAAGAAGCAAACTTTAAACACCGGAATAAATTTGTAAGAAGATGAAAGATTGGAGGTGTTGATTATAAATTTGTAGGAAGATAAATTTGTCTAAAACTCATAAAAATTAATGAGAATTTATCACTTTGAGCTCAAATTGGCTTTTGTTGGCATAGTGGGCTTGATTTGTGTATGGGGCCTTTGCTATAATTTTTAAGGTCCAAACAATTATGTTTAGAAGAGGAAGAACAATGATGGAGATCAAGGGGAATGATTGTGCATAGTGATTGTACATATCGATGTTTATCACAACGCGATGAAGCAAGTCTTTGTCTTTAGGAGTTTCTGAATTCGCACAATGACGGGTCCTTTTAATGTGGTAACGTAGAGCTACGGGTGTACCGATGGGGACGTATTTTTCCTTCCTATGCCTTGTAAAATATGAATTAGTCAGCAACCTTAACAGGTAAAAGAGTTGAATAAGAAAAAGAGAATAATTTGGATATATGCAATTCTAATATATCACATTTACACACATTCAATTATTAGTTGACAATACATTAAAAATGGGTCCACAATTTCTATCTTCAACCTTGGTTTTTTGTGTCTATCCCCTCTCTTTATTGTCATCATTCTTGCTTTCTACCGTTTTCTATGTGGAAGACACAAATTTTTCTTTGGTTTTCAGTTTTAATTTCTTTGGGTTACAACTTTTAATAATTATATTTTTTTTAAGGGAAAAGGTGTATTTTATTCATAGATCAAAAACAATACAAGAAATTTCACACTGATAATAATCAAAGGGAAAGCAAACTACATTGCAACAACATACTCTTCCATGTGATGGATCATCAGCAACTGCCATAACCCGACTCTAACAAGAGATTTAATAGCCTTTAATACCAAGATAACAATCTCATTGATGCTGGGACTAATCTCATATCTAAAACGAGAGAGTCGTTGGATGGTAGCCAAATCAATAGTCAACAAAGAGAGATCTGTCTCGACAAGTAGCCTTCCAATTATTGGAGCAAAGAGGATAACCATCAGATCTAGAAAATAGAAACTATCCAGATGTATCCCTCCACTTGAAACACACAAAACAAAAACAACTTGCACAAAGGCAAGACAAAACCCAGAAAAACTGGGGGAAAATAAACCCACACCCTTTCCCAAAGGAAGGGGAGGGACATATCCCCCTCCCCTACCGAGAAATAGTAGATGAAAACAAGAGGAGGAGAGGAAGGAGGAGGGGAGAAAAATTAGGATTTGTTTGACAACAAAATAAGTTTAATAATAATAATTATATTTAATGTTTATAATTATCATTTACAGATTTATTTCATAAGATTTTTCTTGATGATGAATAATTTCATGATGCATTCAACAATCCAGATCTGTAACTAAGGAAGTTCATCACTTATGTTAGTTAAAAGTTGTTGGCAATTAAAATAAAATTGCCTTGTAAAAATTTATATGCTATGGGAAAAATATGTAACACTCAAAAAACAAAATTTATCCTCACAAAAAATATTTGTATTGAAAGAACAAATAATACACTCACAAAACTTTTGGCTTTTCGTTAATAGCCAATTTTATAAACACACAACACTCAAATAATAGAATTCGTTGGAGTCTATATTTTTCTATGAGCTAAATATTTTTCTATGCTATATGCTCTCTATTATGTATGCTCTGTTCTCTTCTACAAATGAAATAGCCTCTATATATAGAGGTCTTGTGCAGATTACAAACACGTTTACGTGTTTTCTGTTACAAAATGATTTCTTCTTCTTTGCAATTGAGGTGTGCCACCGAAAGTAGATTTTAGTTGCCTTCAGACTTGGTGAAATGAGAAAGCATAGGTGATGGGACCCATATGCTTGGTTTACCTTTTTTATTTTCTCACATTTCCTCCCTTAAACCAAGTTGTGTCATTTCTGGCATCTTCAATTTTAAGAACAAATTGGTCTTGAATGGCTTTGTGAAAATATCTGCTACTTGATTTTCAGAAGTGCAATGCTCCACCACTATTTCTTTGTCTTTGATCAAGTCTCGAATAAAGTGATATTTGATATCAACATGCTTGCTACATCCATGATAGACTGGATTCTTTATCAAAGCAATTGTTGATTTATTACCACAAAATATCTTTGTTAGTTGGACAATCTTGTTGGTGTTGCAACTCACTCAATATTCTCCACAACCAAACTGCTTGAGTAGCACAATTTGTTGCTGCAATGTTTTCTGCCTCTGTTGTTGAAAGGGCAACTACTTGTTGTTTCTTAGAGGACCATGAAAACACTCCTGTACCAATATGAAATGCATAACCCGAAGTACTTTTTCGAGTCTCAGTTTCACCAGCCCAATCACTGTTTGTGTATCCAATTAACTTTGGCTTGTTAAAGTTTGAATAAAAGATACCTTCATCGATTGTATCTTTGACATACCTCAATATTCTCTTTCCAGCTTGCCAATGGGACTGCCTTGGTGATTTCCATGATTTCCATGAATCTGCTTATAAGCCCAACTCCATAAACTATGTCAGGTCTTGTTGCTGTCAAGTACCTGAGACTTCCCACTAACATTATGAAATTTGTTGGATTGACAAAATCACCGCTACTCTCTTTTCCATGCTTCAATCTTTCTTCTACATGTGTCGTCATAGGTTTACAAGCCTTCATCTTGAATTTCTTCAACACATTTGTTGCATATTTCTTTTGAGAAATAAAAATTCCTTCACTTGTCTGCTTCACCTCAATGCCTAGAAAATACGACATTAGGCCCATATCTGTCATCTGAAACTTTGTGGACATGCTTTCCTTTAATTCAGCTAGCAATTTTGAATTATTGGCAATGAAGATCAAATCATCCACGTACAGACAAACAACAATAAAATCTCCAGCTTTATTTGTTTTGACATACAAAGCATGCTCATATGCACTTCTGTGAAATCCATTGTTGATAAAGTACGTATCAATTCGCGTGTACCAAGCTCTAGGTGCTTGCTTCAATCCATACAGTGCTTTCTTCAACTTGTAGACATTGTCTTCTTGTCCTTGTTGTTGATAGCATAGTGGTTTCTCAACATAAACTTCTTCTTCAAGTACACCATTTAAGAAAGCAGATTTGACATCCATTTGAAAAATCTTCCAATTATTTTGGGATGCAAGAGACAGGATCATAAGTACCGTATCCAATCTAGCAACTGGAGCAAATACTTCAAAATAATCGATTTCGGGCTTTTGTTTGCATCCTTTTGCTACGAATCTTGCCTTATAGCGATCAACTTCTCCATTTGGGTTGTACTTTGTCTTGTACACCCACTTGACTCCAATAGGTTTCTTTCCTTTTGGAAGTGTTGTTAACTCCCATGTGTCATTCTTCTTAATTGAATGAATCTCCTCATTCATTGCTTTAATCCAACAAACATCATTGATTGCTTCTTCACATATCATTGGATCAAAGTCTACAAATAAGGCATAGTAGGTAGCATCTTCCTCCATATCCCCGGATCATCATCTCTCCCAATTACATAATCTTGTAGGAGAGTAGGTGGATGTCACTCCCTTTGTGGGTACCTTCTAGGTGGTGAATCTGGTGTGGATACATCTATTGGTTCATCAGTTGGTGGGTTTGGTGATTGATCAGCCTTATCATCAAGTTCTTCATTTATAGTTACCGGTATAGTCAACAACTCCTTTTTCTTTTCCTGAGAAGTCCCACGTTGCATCTTCATCAAAGGTAACATCTCGGCTGATAATTATGTTTTGAGTATCTGGATTGTACAACTTGTAGGCTTTTGTTTCTTCACTGTATCCTACAAAGATGCATTTTTCTGCCTTGTCATCTAACTTCTTCCTTAGTTGATCAAGAACATGTGAATAAGGAATACATCCAAAAACTTTCAAGTGACTGAGATCTGGCTTTTTCCCACTCCAAGCTTCTTGTGGAGTTCTATCACGAACACTTTTGATAGGACACCTATTTAGGATGTAGACAGCACAGGCTACAGCTTCCGCCCAAAAACTCTTGGGTAATTTCTTGCAATTCAGCATGCTTCTCACCATATCCATGATCGTTCTGTTCTTTCTTTCCGTCACTCCATTTTGTTGAAAAGTATATCGAGTAGTCATCTGATGCTTAACACCATGCTTGTAACATCCCGAATTTTAATCCCAAGAATAAACAAAATAATAAGGGAATTAGAAAAATGATAATTTTGCTAAAGAAGAGTTAAGGTGGTGGATTAGGATCAAGTTTAGTGCTATGAAGTCGTTAGGTAGCCTAAGCAAGGAATAAGAGGTTGTAAGTTGGGAAAACGAGCGTTAGAAACGGCTTTTGCGAGGTTTTAAATACGTTATATTAGGAAAAATAAAAATAGAAGATTTACAACTCAAAACATAAATTCCACCGTTGGATATGAGTGTTAGTATGTAGGGAAGCTTGCTTTCAAATATGAGCTAGATCCGACGGTTAACGAAGAAGTTATAGAATTTTGAAATGCAAAGAAAATGAATATAATGGGAACTGGCCAGAATACTCGAGTATTAAGTGGAATACTCGAGTATTTCGATCAGACCAAGAAAAAAATAAAACGCGGGGAGCTCATTAAACACCCCATTCTTCCTCCTCAAGTTGAGAACACCCATCTCCTCCAAAAAGCTTCATTCCATGGCCAACTCCAAGCTTTTTTAGTGCAAGAATAATCACTCCCAAGTTCTCTCCCTCTCTTCCCCCATAGCCACCAAGCTCCAACATCTCTTTTCTTTGGTTTTCTCTCTCCTCATCTCAAGCAAATTCTAGGTAAGTTTGAGCAAGTTTCCTTCCCTTCCTTCCTCCTATTGCACGAATCGTCATCATCATCTCTAACCCTTATCATCTCTTTTGTTTCATAGTGGATAATGGCTCTCTCTCTCTTCGATCTCCAGGGCTCTTGAAGCTTTCTCTCTCAACACCAAGACTAAGTGAAATCAAGATCTCTTCTTTTTTCTCACGACACACTTGGAAGCTACTTTGTTGAAGTTCTAAAGGGGACCCAAAGGGTTAGGGTTTGGTATTCTCTTCTTTCTCTACAAGGTTAAGGTAAGGAGGTGGTATTACCATTTCTTAGGGCATGAGTTCTAACTAGAGTATAGTGATGACTAAGAGGGATGAGTAGTGATAGTGATAAACCATAGGCTAATGTACTTGGTTAGGGCTAAGTAGTTAGAGTTGGGTTTTAGAACTTATTGTGATGATGGTTGAATGTATCTTTGTATGTTGTTATGTACTTTTGTATGTTCTAGGTATTTATATGAAATAAGGTGTAGTATAAAGACAATAGTAAATCCCTAGGTAAGCTAGGTTGTGACAAGGCTAGGTAAAAGACATTAGTAAATACCTAAGTAAGATAAATTTGTGATAAAATAATGTAAAAACTAGAAGATGAGAACTTAATAAAATAATAATGAGATAGCTAGAGTTGTTGGGCTAGGGAGTAGCTAGTAAGTGAAATAGGAACACCTAAGTAACGAACTTAAGGAGTAAGTAAGAAAAAGATAAACTCAATTGGAATAGGTGAATAGTTAAAGATGTGCACAAATAAGAATAGGATTGAACCCTAGAGTAGTTGAAAAAGGACACTAAGTGGATAGTAGGAAAGTAGGAAATTAAACCAACTTTTCATTGAAGTGTATAGATTAGTTGAAGTTAGAGTAAAGGACTTAAATATATTAGATCTATACAATACTAAATAAAGTGGACTAAGACATGAGGGAAGTTAATAGAAGATAGACTTGATTTAGGATTTTCCCACAAAGACTTAAACACAAATGAAGGATTAAAATGGACTAGATTGAATTAAGAATTAATAGAGATTAGAATAAAGAACGCAAACATGAGATAGGGGTTAGGAAAACATAAGAGAAACTAGGGAATCGTAATAAAGAAGTGAGTGATTGATTAGTAAATAATTAGTTACGAAATAACAAGAGTAATAAGTAAGTGATTAACAATGGAAAATGAAAGAGGAGCAAGAATAGTTAATAAAGTAAAAGGAAAGAAGAGTAGGAATTAAAAGTGAATAAAGAATGAGTAGCTATTGAAAAAGAGTTAAGGATAGTCAAGAGAAATAGAAAAGGAAAATAAGATTTTAGATGGAAAGAAAAGAATAAGTAAGAAACAAATAAGAATAGGAGTAAAGAGAAAGGAATAGAAAACACCTCACAGACTGGTCATGTGACCCTGTGAATAGGAAACACATCACAAGTTGGTCAGGTGACCCTGTGATCAAAGATAGGATCCAGGTTGGTCATATGACCTTGGGGATAGGATAATAGAGACACATCACAGGTTGGTCATGTGACCCTGTGACTAGGAGCACATCACAGGTTGGTCAGGTGACCTTGTGAATAGAAAACACGTTGCAGGCTGGCCAGGTGACCCTGTGACTAGGAGCACATCACAAGTTGGTCAGGTGACCCTGTGAATAGAAAACATTGCAGGTTGGTCAGGTGACCCTGTGACTAGGAACACATCGCAGGTTGGTCAGGTGACCCTGTGATTAAAAACACTCATCCCAGGTTGGTCAGGTGACACTGTGGATGTGATAGAGGGCACAGGTTGGTCAGATGACCCTGTGGATAGGAAATTGGACACAGGTTGGTGAGGTGACCATGTAGACAAGAGAATTAAGAAAAAGAAAATGTAAATAGGAACCATCCCAGGTTGGTCAGATGACCCTGTGGATAACTAATAAGACTAGAATAAAGAGAAAGAAAGATAAGCGAAAAAGTAAATGAAATGAGAATTAATTACTGAGAATATGATTAAGACTGAGAATAAAAATAAGTTGATTAAGAATACTTGTGCATTGTGTGTTAAGAATTATGATAGAATAATGTGCTTGTTCTTAGTTTGTTATTATGCCTTGTTAGACACTATTTCTTAAGTTCTGTGTAATGCTACCTTTTTTGCCTTTTTTATACAGGTACGAAGATGGAGCTCACACTATTGCAGGCCGAGCAGGATAACACTCCACCACGTGGAGTGTTCATTTGCTATGAGCGGGCCGTAGACTATTTATGATAAAGACTCTTATTTTGTAATTTACTTTATGAAGTAGTTGTATGCCCTGAACTTGTGTTATATTGTTTTATCGGGCATTAGGGCTAAACTGACTGTAGTTATATAAGTTTTATGTTTTAAATTATTATAGTCTGGACAGGTACAAAAGCAGGAATTTTTGGAAAGTCCGAAAAACAGAGAAAACTCTGCCGGATTTTGATTAAGAAAATTTCAAGTCCTAATTAATCTCAACCCAATTAATAGTAATTAAGCTACTTAATTGTGAGGGTGTTACAATGCTTCCTCAAGAAATCATCACAAACGATATACTCTGCCCCTCTATCTGTTCTCAAGGTTTTCATAGTATAGCCACTTCGTCTTTCAACATACGGCATAAAACTTTTGATCGTATCACAAGCATCAGATTTATTTTTCAATAAATAAACCCATGTCTTCCTGCTGAAATCATCAATGAAAGTAATGAATATTTATTACCTCCATTGGATGAAACTTCCACATAGTATAAATCAGAGTGCACCAGCTCAAGTGGTTTTGTAGCTCTCCAGGCACGTCCTTTTGGAAAAGGATCACGATGTTTCTTACCCACTACACAAGCTTCACATTTTTGATCGGAAGCTTGAATAATAGACAAGCCAATGACCCATTTCTTGTTTGCAAGAAATTTGATGCTTTCAAAGTTAAAATGCCCCAACCGCATGTGCCAAAGCCAATTATCATCAACAGCTGCAACTTTGCAACATAGATCAACAATATACCTTATGTTCATTGGAAATAGACGATTCCTTGACATGTTTGTCTTTGCTATTAGGCCCATCTCAACATCACTTATGGTGCAACCTTTCTTGTTAAATTTTAAATCATAGCCCTTTTCAACAAGTTGGCCAACACTAAGGAGATTCTGACATATACCACGTACGTAAAATACATCTGATATATAATTCAGAGATCCATTTTCAATCTGATGGCAATCTATCGTTTTCCCAAGACTTCAAGTTTTGAGTCGTCACCAAGTTTGACTGAGGTGCTGTAACTTTCATCTAAGTAATAAAATAATTCCTTCTTCCCACTTAGATGATTACTGCACCCTGTGTCCAACAATCACTAATTGTCATTTTTATCAGCTACTGCATTACTTGTTGTAAGCACCATCTTCATACCATCTTCACTTTCTGCAACTCAAGCATGGCTATCTCTAATATTCAATGTTTTAGCACGATATTTTCGGCTATAGTGACCATACTTATTATAGTTATGACACTGAATAAGAGATTTGCATTCCGATTGAAAATGTCCACACTTTTGGCATTTATGACATTGAATATTAGATTTATTTTGAAATGAGTCATTACCTCGTGTGCCTTGACTTGAGTCAGATCTAGGATTCCTCCCTCTTCCTTTGAAGTTCTGACCTCTTTGATAGTTGTTCACCCTTCTTTGCATATGTCCCTGACTTCTAACATTTGTTTGAGCTTTTAATGTTTGGTCAATTGTGTCACTTGACTTCTCGTTCATTCGCATCTCACGTGACTCTAACGATGCTTGCAAATCATTTAGAGTCATTGTACTGAGATCCTTTGCTTCTTCGATGGCTGCTACCATGTAATCAAAACGAGTTGAAAGTGTGCACATAATTTTCCCCATGTCTTCTATCTCTTTTATATCATCACCATTGATTTTCTTTTCGTTGACAAGTTTGTCCATTCGCGAAAAATATTCGCGAATGCTTTCATCTCTTCTCTGCTCCATCAGCTCGAATTGGCGTTTTAAGCCTTCCAACCTCGTCCGTTTGACTGGGTCAACACCTTCATATGTTTTGAGCAAAACTTCCCAAGTCTCTTTTACTGTTTTAGCATGGAAAATTTTCTCAAGAACAGACAGCTCCACAGATTGACAGATAAAAAATAAAGTTTTTTCATTAAGTAGACGATTTTTTTCTACTTGTTCCATATCAGCTTTATTTTCATCAGTTGACTCATCAAAACCATTTTTGATGATTTATCCATAGCCGCTGGTTGTTAAACACAGCTCCATCAAGCGTTTCCACATGGAAAAATTTGATTTGCCATCAAACTTGAAAACACTTGTTTGTATTTGTTGGAGTTGACTTGAGCTTGAACTTGTTGCCATTTTTATACAACTAGCTCTGATGCCAGATGTTGGCAATTAAAATAAAATTGCCTTGTACAAATTTATATGCTATGGGAAAAATATGTAACACTCAAAGGACAAAATTTATCCTTACAACAAATATTTGTATTGAAAGAACAAATAATACACTCACAAAACTTTTGGCCTTTTGTTAATAGTCAATTTTACTGATACACAAAACTCAAACAATAGAACTCATTGGAGTCTATATTTTTCTATGAGCTAAATATTTTTCTATGCTCTATGCTCTCTGTTATGCTCTGTTCTCTTCTACAAATGAAATAGCCTATATATATAGAGGACTTGTGCGGACTACAAACACGTTTACGTGTTTTCTATTACAAAATGATTTCTTCTTCTTTGCAATTGAGTGTGCCACCAAAAGTATATTTTAGTTGCCTTCAGACTTGGTGAAATGAGAAAGCATAGGTGATGGGACCCATATGTTTGGTTTACCTTTTTTATTTTCTCACAAAAGTTCACCACTTTCATCTTCCATCCAGAACCACAACTATCCGAAACACTCCCACTACATCAAAACCACTAGGCACCTAGACTCATGCTTGAATCCATAATTACGGCAAAAAAAAAGTTTAGGGAGAGAAGATGGGATTGAAAAAAGAACAAATTAGGTGAAACATTAATCATGGGTGGCCATTAGGGGTGAGCATGGGACGGGTTGGGACGGGTTTGGCTTGACCCGTACCCGTCCCGAAATGTTGCTCGGGTCAAATTTTCAACCCGAACCCGTCCCTAATTATAGAGGGCCAAGGTAAGGACGGGTCCAAAATAGGACGAGTCCAAGTTCACCCGGGACGGATGAATAACATTAAAAAAAAACTTCAAACCATTCAAAATGAAGCGGAAGAGCAGATCAGCAGACAAAGAAGCAGAAGAGGAGACAGAGAAGCAGAAGAGGAAGAGAAAGACGGAGTTGACGGAGAAGCCTAACAATCAATGCCTCGACGGAGAAGAGGAAGAGAACACGGAGAGTCGGAGAAGCAAAAGAGGACTCGAAGCTTCGATGGGTTGAAGACGAAGAAGACAGAGAAGAGTACCTCGATGGGTTGCTCTATGAAGCGCGAATCGGAGTTCGAATCGGCCACGAATCGGTGGTCCCGATGCTCTACTGCTCTTCTCCGAGAATCGGTGGTCTCCGGTGGCTGCAGCCTGCAAACCCTACCCTAGCCCCCTCTTCACAATATTCCCGGTTTCCCACTCTCAAAGTCTCACACTCTCACACTCTCACTTATCACACACACACTCTCAGTTATCTTTGTTTATTTTTTTTATTTACGGGTTTTATTTTCACTGTTTTAGTTTTTAGAAGTTCGTATAATAATAATAATAATAATAATTATAAATTTATAATTAATATTGTAAATATATATATATATATAAATTAATATGTCTGCGCCGGGTCAGGGTGACCCGGGCATGGATGCGAACCCGTCCTTAATAGGATCGGATCTGGCCTCTTCGGGGACGAGTTTGTCCATTCACTTGTTCAAGGACGGGTTTGACCCGGCCCGAACTCGCCGGGTTGGGACGGGTCTCCGGGTAGGGCCGGGACATGCTCACCCCTAGTGGCCATAGATAGTGTATTGGGTGAGGTGATGTTTTGTGCTGTGGTAAGCCAGCTAGATATAAAATTAGCAGATATAGGAAGAACCGGAGACTTGTCAACCCGCATTGAAATCGTTTCATGCTTGTTGCCACCCCTGTATGGTTGTCTATAACCATTGTGTCTCTACCACCATGGCAGCCATTAAAATAACTCTCACTCTTTTGCTTTTGGGATTGCACCGCCGCCATTAAAGTCAGCTTTGTCTATGCAAACCACGTAAATGGAGATATCATGTAACAAATAAAATACCACTTTGCCTAAGAACCTAGGAACGAAGAAGGCTTTTAACCGAAACTCAGGTGACACATCAATTTTGAAGACAACCAAAAATCAAGTAAATAATTTCCTAAACCAAGCTCAAGATTGAAATGAAACATTAATAATTTATTTCTTAAAAAAATTTATTTTTCGTGATATACTTTTCAGCAAATACGGATATGTATTCATAAATGATTCAGCAGAAATGATATATAACACGAAATTTTTTCGTGAAACGCACACAAAAATTGAAAATACAAAGAAATGGTTTGCGTTTTTAGCAAGTAGTTATTTCTCTCTTTGAGCCCAGTACTTGTAGTTCTCATTCTTTTCAATTCGTTGTTTACGAATTCGCAGTAAATAGCATAGCTCATGATTCAGCAGGTTTCGGGTAAACAATCAACAATCGTTGATGTATTTTGAAAGAGAAATCATTGGTTTACACATTTGGAACCTGGCACCACATCAAACGAGAAAATGGTTAAGTGAGGAAACAATATTTGTTTAGAAATTCGTTGAGAAACTATAGAGGCTAAGTGAGAAAATGGTTGTTGAGTTTGCAGAGACTAGTTGTGCAAAGAATACAATGTTGTACGTTGACCGCAAAGAGGCAATGTGTGAAAATAGTACTTGTAAGACATTCATGGATAATGGATAAAATCTTAGTGGTGATAGTGAAGACTTGACACAACTTTTTAAGTTGAAGAGTGAATTAGGATAACAATTATGTGTGATTTTCTCTTCTCTTATCACTTTAAATTACTTAGCTTCGTTAATTATCTCATTTAATTGTGGAACTAATTAGGATAAAACAAGGTTGAGACTTTTTTCTTTTAATAAGCAAAATAAATTGTATTAATTGGAGCACAAAGGGTGCTCAACCAAACAATACACTTAATGGACTTGAACAAAAGCTAAGAAGCATTTACAATAGATCTGCTAATACATGATTGAGGGTTTGTGAAATCATATAGTGTTGTGTCAGAAGCAGCGCAGAACCATCTCCATGATCATATTTGAATCGAGTCTATGAGTTGTATAAAGCTGAATGGTTTGTTAGAGAACTTACCATCATTTCTCATGAGCCAAATTAACCAAGTAGTTACGAGCCAGAGCATAATCCACCATTTCTTCTTGTTCTTACCTCACTCGTGTTACATGAGTGGAGAAGTGTTGTGAGCAGGAATTCGCTGGTTAGAAAACGGTATTAACCCCAATTATAGCATGTTGACCATACATTTTTAGCAAATTGCAAAAGCCGCGCAACTTGATCCTCCAGCATCGCGTTGCCATGTGATCATATACTCATTCAGTTGAACCACAATCGCGATGGTTACAATGAAGAAGAAGAAAAAAAAGAACTCTTCTGCAAGCACTAAATGACGATGAGTATTATGTCGTCATCGTTCTAGTCATGACTACGTAACACTCACGTTTGATCATCAGATATGACAATTTTTTTTTAGGGTATACCGGGAGAAAATTCTTCAGAAACTGCCTTTGGTACCAGGGAAAAGTTAACGTGAATAACTAGTTCCTAATAACGCATACACAATTTGTGTACACTTTTATAAACAACATCACTTATGCCGATTATTATTGCTGCTTGTATTAATCATTATTTTTTTTTGGTGTACCTTGTAGTATTAATCATTATTGTTATGCTCTAATTCCTAGTGTAGATAATCGGTATAATTTTTAAAAAAATGTCATTGCTAACAGTATTTTTTAGATACTTGTTAAATTTTTTAGAAATAAAAAAAATAATACAAGTTTTTAGTTTTTTCTTTCTCGAAAATATTAAATACTATATTTTTTAACTACATATAACTTCTTAACAAATGTCATAAACGCATTGTTAACATTTTATTTTAAAAAAAAAAGGATAATTTTATAAACTTACTTACGATCTTGAGCTGAAACGGAGTGATAATTACTTGGCCAACTTTATACGGTCCCCCTGTACAAAAAAGTTCACTGATTAATGTCTTTTCAACCTGTAATAACCACATATATTACCTGATAACGTTATGCGTCGATCAGTCTCTCGGACTTAAGTTTATATGTTTTAAAGGATTAATTAGGTCACAAGTTCATGAAGTTTGAGTACTTTTGTCAGATATATTTATTCTTTTTTTTTCGATAACTAACTCCCCAAAATTATTTCTGAGTTTGCATATACTCCTATTACCAATTCTAACCAATTTTGTTCACATGTAACATCAGAATCCTGGTCAGAGGGCCAGGAGGTGAGGCACCTGGTGTCCCGTAGGCGAAGATCTTTTTTTTTAAAAAAATTAAACAAAAAAACTAAAAAACTTAATATTTTTTTATTTTTAGTTTAATAAAAAAAGAAAAGAAAGGATTGAAGAGAGATGTCGTTTTCGCTCATGTGACATCAGGCAGCACCACATGACCAATGTCTTGCGTCTGATTAGGATTCTGATGTTACATGTTAGCAAAATTGCCCAGAATTGATAATAGGGGTATATGACAAACCCAGAAGTAACTTTAGGGAGTCAAACATTGAGAAAAATAGAATAAGGATATCTGGCAAAAGTCCAAAACTTCATGGACTTGTAACATAATTAAGCCTATTTTGAATGGTAAAAGAGAATGACCATAAAGAAATAAACATATTCAAACTTACATAATACACACCAAACTTTGACTATTTATCGGAGGAAATAATTACCAAACAAAGCTGCACTTATCCCTGAGATATATAAGCAGGGAAAATACTAAATCTTGATTTGTAACCCTTACAAAGGAAGATATATTAAAGTTAAGATACATTTTGAAATTGCAACATGTGTACCATAACGATTGCATTTAGCCAAAATTATCCTTAACATTAAGGTTTTAATACATACCAAAATCATGATCGTAATTGCTATTTAAAACCTTAACTTGCTTTCAGCTTAAATGCCTGAGCCTAACGATGATACTTACATCAGAAGAAAAGAGCACAATGTAGCCAAGGCCAACTTGCCGGTAAGGGATGAGCATGAATTGTTTGCCTTTGCTAACACCGGCAAGTCATCCTTGGCTGCATAACACTCTCTGCCTCTTCATGCAAGTCCCTCTTAGGTGACTATGCTTGCTCATTTTTCTGCATTATGCAGCTAACTCATCACTATGGCTGTGTATACAATAAGTGCAACATTTTATAGTTAGAAATCAATGTCAATATACCATATATATATTAGATTGTTGATTCATCTAAATTCTAAAAGTAGCATGTGGCCCTTACCTGCCAAACAAAGGGATAAAAAGCGGCACCGCCTGATTTGCCATAATGCTAAATTCATCAAAACATTAGCTTGACAGTATATAGGAGATAGGGGGACCAAATCAAGAAATTTTGGGCCCACATTTTCCCCTTTCCTGTCATCCATATGGAGGAGGTTATGGAAGGGAAGAAAGAGAGACATAGGAATCTTTCATTGCCTTTAATTTGTGTGGGGTTAAATGACAAATTTGACCATCTCCATTTGTATGGCTACTGGCCCATATCATCAGAATGTTAGTGATTTCTCATTTCTCATCAGATGAATTGGTATGTTACGAAAAATGATGGAAAAATCAACAACCTCCTAGATCAATTAGTCAGAGGTCTCGAATTCACTTATTCACGTATGTGTTAAGTACACATAAATGTAGTTTAGAAAAAAAATGGAGGAAACGTAAAAAAAAATAAAAAAATAAACACAATCCTAAGAGTTTAGGATAAACATCTTAAAGTGGTTAGTATTCTTCAAAGTGGTTAATAATTCTTGAAAATGATACATCTAATAAGTTAAAGGACTTATGTTTTTATTTTTTTTAAGAAATACTGACCATTTTAAAGTGTTTATCTTCCACTCTAAAGATTAAGTTTAAGAAAATAAATACAAAGTATATATGCACTCGAATTTAAATATTTAAAAGTGCATATGGAACATTTCCATTGTTTTATGAGTTTAATTAGTATTAACTGATAGCTAAATTTTTTTTACAATATCAATGTATCATCATTATTATTTACATACATTATTTTTAATTTACTTAAAAGTTAATAATTATAAAGTCACGAGCAATGGATAATACACTAACCATATAAATCTTTTTTTATACCATCAATACCTATTTTGTTTTGCTTTCCTTTTTTTTTTTTAATAAACTTATTATCCTTGTTATGAGACCTATACAAATTTCTCGATCAAAAATAAAAAAGTTAGAGGGAGCATAAGATTTGATATTGACCTTGACAAGATAAGGACGGATTCCCTAAATCGGAGGGGTGGAGAATAATGGCATTTTAAATTTCATGGTCAGTGTCGGGCTAAATATGCTGCTAAGTGTTTCTTACTACAAAAGGGCATTCTATATTAGCAAGTTAATCATATAATTACGATAAAGTTTATGACAAAATGTTTCCTTTTGATTTCATTTTCAGACCATTACCTAAACTTTTCACCTATCTTTAATAATTGTGCTTTACACTAAAAGGATTCGTCTGCAACATATGATCTTATAGATATATAGCTTTATTAGTAACTATTTTAGTTTTTTTAGGGGACTTAACCCTTTTCTAGTTACAATATAATTAATTAATTGAGAAACATATATCCTCTTCGAGATGATGGCTAGATATTAACTCTCTTACGTTGCTTTCACATTTCATAAGATATGTTATTTTAAAAATTTGATCCTTATTTATATTTCTTTATCTAACTATACTTTTATTTATTATATCATTCTCTTATCGTCAATTTAGAAATTTTAATCAAAATATGCTCTATTGCCGCATCTTTAAATCAACCATTAATTTATGTACTTAAACATAACAACTGAGAGTATAATTTGTTTCATCATCGATGCACGTGACAACAGGCATCAATAATACAATTTCGTGAACAATTTGAACTACTACTTTCGCAATATGCCTAGTACGTATATGTGCTGCATCAATGCAAGGAATTCCGGAAAGTTAGTTAGTTTTTTTTAAAAAAATAAAAAAAATCAATAAAAAATTAAAAGAACAAGTATTTAATGTTTTGTTATTTTTTATTTTTATTTTTACATCAACCAGTACAGGTATCTGGTTTTGACCAGAATCCAACTCATCCGATCCGACCCAACTGAGCTCGCACTAAGTGGTAGGGGCATCCCAGTTGGGTTACGAGTCAATCCAGGGAAGAAAGAAGGAAGGGTATCTACTTTGATTGATTGCTTGCGACAGCTTCTCGATGCTCGTTAGGGGTTCAGTCCCTCAAACCAGAAAAATGCACATAACACACATTTTCCCAATTATACATAAATAAAAATTAAGAAAATCAGAGAAAAATGAAAAATAAATGACACTAATAAAAACTACGGTAATAATAACTTATGAAAAGTACTTATTATTATGAAGAATTCATATTATTATAAAAAGGTCTAAAATGTATTATTTTTAAATTGCTTATTATGTATTATGGGTTTTCATTTTAGACATTTTTATAATAATATGAATTCTTCATAATAATAATAAGTACTTTTCATAAGTTACTATTATTGTAGTTTTTATTAGTGTCATTTATTTTTCATTTTTCTCTGATTTTCTTAATTTTTATTTATATATAATTGGGAAAATGTGTGTTATGTGCATTTTTTCAATTGCTTAGGGGACGCACTCTGTCCCGCTTGGTGGACGAAATCTTCTCTCCTTTTAGACTTCTTTCTCCCACACACCTTTGCCCCTAACCGACCCCTTAAACCATTTGAACCAGAGCTGAAACAATTGATTCAACCTCGGGTAAAAAGAAAGTAATCACATTGGGAAATCTATTTTTTAATAGAACCAGGTTCAAGGGGGATTGAGAGCCTGCAAAAAAAAAAAAGCAGCAAGCAACAACGGCTGAGCGCCAGCGCCCTGGACAATCCCCATGTGATTAGAACCGGGGGGGGGGGGGGACCTTCCTTAATAGAGCTCTGGGCTCGCCTTGGAAGGATCCAGAAAAGGTGGTCAAAGCCGTCAACCGGGTGGCGGGAGTAAGAGAGAAGAACGGAGAAAGGAAAGAATACCTCCGAACTGCAAGGCTTAAACTCGGGGGTTTTTTCAAATTAACAAATTGTACGTAAAATCAATTATGTAATATACTTTATATTGACTGTCCAATTATATAGATTAGAGTATTAGACAATAATTTTTAAAATTTTCTATTAATTTTGAGACGGGGGGAGTATTTTTTTCCAACTCGATTGTTATAACTTATCACATTTATATCATACATATTACTCCTTCCGTCCCATAAGTTATGTTGTTTTAGCCTCTTGTATACATAGATTAAGAAATGAGTAAACATATTGATATATTTTGACTAAATTACCCTCATATAATAATACTAGTACGCAAGCCCGTGCACATACACGGGAGAAAGAGGGAAAGGTACGATTAACATTATTATTTATTTATTATTTATGTAAAGTTTTTGATTTACATTTTCAGTGATTACAACATTATTATTTTATGTGTTTAAATTTAGAAATAAATATTATGAGTAAATATTATTTTGAATAGAAATAAATATAGTTAAAAAATAAGAAATAATTGTTGATTCAAATTTGTTATCATGAGTTATTTTAAAGTATAGTTCATTCAAATTTAATTAAATAACCAAAATATAAATATAGTTAAAAGTCTGTTTCTCAAATTCGTTGGGCCTTTGATATTGTTATTTTGAATAGAAAAAAATAATGTTCGGCCTTGTAACTTAAAACATATGATTCAGCCCTTATTGTATTTAGGTGCAATAATTATACTTAAACCAAAACAGTTACAAATTCAAGCCTAAAATCAGAGGCCAAGTTTCAAGCACTTCTCTTGTGATTGCAAATCATATTATGAAACTCATTAACTACATTAATAGTACCAAGTGATTTCATCAAATCACAACCGTACATAGAATGGATTTGAAATTCAGTGCATATTCACATATATGCAGAAAAGACTGAGTTTTCTTCAACTCCGAAATTTACATATGCTCAATGAAGTTTTGGTCGTGGAACTAATAGTCACTTTGCTTCCATCCTCCAATATCTTCATCACCATATTCCTCTTCCTGTGTATTACAATAAAAGAGTGACATTAAAGAAAATCCTAACTCAAAAGTTTACATGTGCTCCATAATAAATTTAAGGTACTGAATTTTCAGGTAATCAAAATAAAGACCAGACATGAGGAAAAAGCTGCCCATATTGATTATTTGATTCAATAAAAGAATACAAAATGACGACGGCAAATAGGAAGCATTTGACTTCAAGCAATACATCATTTTTACTAAGGTCATTATTGAAAAATACACCAGGTGAGGAGAATTTTCTCCAGAAGCAGCATTCACTGGGAAGGAATAGTTTTGATGTGCAATCCAATGGATTTTGCAAAAGCATAAAGCTAATAATGACGCCACTGATTGGCATCATGTCTACTAAATGTGATGTATCTGTTCAGTCATCCTACTCGAACACATGGTGTTATTTGCTACATAAGCTTGATACCTCCATCAACGAACCATCACTGATAAAAATGGTTTTAGAGCCAATTCTTAAAGCAATATTTCAGAATGGACCTGATAGCAAGAGCATCTGGTCATGGAACCTGGTAGGAAAAAAGAAGAAAGTAGAAGAGTAAAGAACAATCAAAGTTTAATACTAAATTGATCAGAACACTAATTCGCGAGAGAAAAGGATTCATTATTCCTTTGCCAAATATTGTACCTCTCTTTCTCTGTCACTACTCTATCTCTCTACAGTTCATATGAGTTATTTTGGCAGTAAAAAATGCCTTTGCAAGATTTGTTCTGGTTTAGAGGTGAAAATCTAGTCTGCTAAGATGAAACTTTTCGCTTTTCTTTTTCTGGTTTAATTCTGTTATATACGAATAGAGTTCATGGTATTTGGGTTTTCACCAATAGAGACAAAGTGATACTTATGAAAGAAAACATATATAGTTCATGGTAAAATTACTTTTCTCAATTCCATTACCAAGTCCATTATAATTGGCAAAAACTTGATAATGTAAATTTAAGTCTTCATTAGTGATTGAAAGTTTCCAAAACTCAGCATCAATATGGGAACTGGGAAGCAAGAAAAAGCTCTACATATTAAAAGTATGACAGGTTATCCTACCATGAATGATTGCCTAACTCACATGGCTTCTTCCTTGAAAATGACAATTAACATTAACAAACCATGGGATGAAGTTAACAAATTAAAAAAGTAATTCCTATAATTCATTATCACTACAACTTTTTCCCTCTGAATCATCATCGCAATAGCTTTTAAATGAAAACCAGAAATAGTAGACTCTGATTTCAGGCCACATTCAACAATATATTCCATACAAACAATAAAAGATACATACAGATATCTACATGCAAAAATGTAACATATTCTTTCTCTCAATCATCAAGTGCAATCCTTAAAAGAGAAACATGTTTATATTTTTTATGTAAAGAAGATATCTTATCCTCATCTCTTCATTAGCATTACTACTGGTTTTTTAATTTTCTTTTTCTTTGAGAAATTTGACCGGCCTTCAAATTTTATGTTATAAAGATATCTTCCTATATTGTTTTTATCTTTAGTAGTCTATTTTAAATTTCATTTCTCCATATAGATTACTAAGAGCATCCACACCCATGAACAAAGAATTTGTTCCTAAATGGACCCCACGCATTATTTTATTATTCTTCACACTTTCCTGTACTTTTAGGGACAAACACATTTTTCTTCCACACCCATAAACTCACTTTTATCCTTAAAATTGGGACTCACACACTACCCCACACTCTTAATATTTTACAATAATTTAAAACCACCATCAACTAACTAGATTTTTCCCACCAAAATCATAACTATAATTTAAAATGTTCTATATTATTCTATTATTTTATAACGACTACTTTTTAAAAAATATTTTATTTATTTCCACCCTTAATAAATATCATAATAAACTTAAATGCAATAAAATTAAATTTAAAATGCATTGAAAATAAAAAAATGATAAACACAACACACAACACTAACCAACTATGCAACGTTATAATTTTGTGGATATGATCAACACAACACACAACACTACACACAATAAACTCACACACACACCACACCCACACCCACAAACACTCTTCTTCTCTCTCAAGCCCCTCGGCCTCCATTATCTCTCTCTCTCTCTCCCTCTCCCTTCTCTCAATCCCTCATCCACGGTGGATCTCCCTCCGGCGTCGATCTCAGTCCGACGTTCGATCTCCCTCCCTCCCTCCACCCACGAACTCCCTCCGCCACGATCTCCCTCACCGCCTTCGATCCAGCCCCACGATCTCCCTCCACCGCCTTCGATCCAAACCCACCTCCATGGCCTCCCTCCTTCTCTCTTCCGTTCCTCCAGCACCCATCGTTCTTCCGATCTTCGATCCACCCATCGCCTTCGATCCGACCTCGATCGAGCCCTCCACCGCCTTGGATCCGGTTGCATGCATGTGGGTTCTCTCTCTTCGTTGATCAAGGAACACATCTCTACTTCAAATGAGTTCTCTCTCTATTTTGATTTTTTTGTAAAATTTCTTTATTTTTTTTATGCTGTTGCTGTAATTTTTTTAATTTATTTTTTTCAAATAATGTGATTTGCTTTGTTGTAGAAGAAGATAAAATCTCTTTATTTATTTTTTTTCTTCTGTTCTAGCTGTTGCTTTGGCTGTTTGTTTCATTTCTGTTGATATCTCCCTCGTTTTTTTTGGTTGATGTTTGCCCTTTCTCTCTCCTTGCCCCCACCATTTTGACAGCTTCATTGTTCCAAATTAGAGACAGTATCAAATTAGAGACAAACAGCCTTCTCTCCACACCGGTAAAAATTAATAGAGACAGTCCCTAAAATTTTAGAGACAAAGAAAAATGTACCGGTGTGGACGCACTAAAGATACCTAACAAAGTATATCACAAAATGTTATAAAGTAATAGTCAAAAGATTCGTAAATACCTCCAGTTTCTGAAACATTTGTTTCAATAGATGTTGTCGTCTGTTTGGATTCCAGCGGAGCAAAACCTAGGTTACAGATCAAATAGCACGATATTACTCCAAGGATTTAAAAAAAATTAAGGACTTCAAGAACACATCGCACAGAAGAAAATGGTCACCTTCTAATTGCAAAGGCTTCATTACGAAACCCAAAACAGGAAAAGGAAGCATCAAAATTGCCTCACCCCAGAATGCAACACGCCAGTTAAATTGGCTTCCAACCTACACATTATGTGAATATTAGCAGTTATAATCAAATATCATGTGTTCATGACAGAAAAAACAATTAGTTGACACCAACAAACTTTAATCCCTTCCTTGATTTTAATCCAAGTACTAATATATTACCATATCAGTAAACTAAATCAGAGATTGAAGTATCCAAAGTTTCAGAATGTCACAATCAATGAGTAACTCAAAATCATAAGAACTCTTAAACATAACATGGGATATTCAATCTCTGTTATTATTTTTGGCATAGTTTAGTTCTTTACCTCAAAATATCTAGCAAGCAACATAATAAAATTCAGTGGATCAGAGTTAAAGCAATTGACATATATACCTCTTGAATTGCTCAAACTGGAACCAAACCAGCTAATGGAGACACTGCATCCAGAGCCACGCCGATAGTCCTTTGATATTTTTCCCTTATGATCTCTTGGCAGATTCTCTAAAGCTGAGTTCAGTGTTTGCATCACATGATAAATAAATTGGTAAATTCCATTTAAGGATGTAAGACAAAGTTAAATAGAACCATATAAATTCCACAAAGTCATCTATTATTAGGGAAATAATAACTTCTAGTGTGTAAATATATCAGTGAAATAATAACTAAAAGAGAAATTAACCACAGTATATTAGTGTCGCGATTCCTAAAAACGGGTTTGTTTCATAAAGCAAAGGTAAAATTTTGGGTTATTCCATCAAAGAAAATGAATACCTGTGAGGTCAATTACTACAGATGGTCAAAAGTTGGATTTCTTTTTTAATTGAATGTGATACTTTAAACATACCACAACCACAAAACATCAATTTAGTCACGTAGAAATAAATGAAAAAGACCCCACAGAGCAACAATTAAAACTAACAATTGTTGAAGCACCTGGATCAGATTCTTAGGTTCTTTACTGCTAGGCAAAGTGGAATGAACAATGTTCTTTGCTTCACACCTATCAACTTCCAATACAAACACAAACATGAAAATTAAAACAAAGTAATGTACGTCTATTTGAACAGACTCTGCTATCATAAAGAATGAACTACTATGGGAAATTGTGACAAATTATCACTGTTGCAATAACATTAAAGGATCGTGACTTGAAAAACAATAGCAAACCCCAAATCAAAAACTCCAAGAATAAAAAAAAAGAGAGTGTCGTGTTACCGTAAGTGATGGTGAACCACCATGAATCCAACAACAGCATGGCAAATCTCCATCCTTAAATTTCAATATAAGCCATAACCTGTAAAGAAGCAAGAAAAAAACGAAATGGGTTAGGGATTTAAGGATGAGAATGAAAACATTTAAAATACCCAAATCCGAAAAAGAGAGACATGTTAGACATTGATGAGATAAAGAGGGAGGCCGAAATGGGTGAGCGGAGCGAGTGGTGGTGGCCGTCGCGATTTCCGGCAGATGGTGATGGAAGAATGAGAGAGAGCAGGTGGTGATGGCCGTCGCGAATCCAAGCGGCGTGGTGGTGGTGGCCGCCGCGAATCCAAGCGGCGTGGTGGTGAGAAGATGAGAGAGCAAGAGAGAGAGCGCCGAAGAGAGATCACAGTGTGAGTTGAGACTTGCGAGAGCGAGATGGAGCAATGAGAAGAAAGAGAGAGTGAGAGAGGAGAAGAAACGAAGAGACTGAGGCAGATTGATGAGGGAGTTTTTTTTAATTTTTTATCACAAATTGACATATATAATCATTGAATACCTATCACAAATTGCCTGTTCAGTTTCTGTGAAGCTTCTTCAATACTCCACTCAAAAATTAAAGTGATTAGTGTTATTAAGGACTGAATATTAGTGGAGAGAGAAAGTGATTAGTGTAATTAATACATGATTTAGGTGGGAAATCAGTATAAGGGTGTATGATACCCAGGAGGATTTATAAATAGTATTGATGAGAGATAGTGATAATAAACGTATGAAGATCATATTGAAGAGAGATGGAGAAATGAAGTGGTGAAAAAGAAAATGCAATAAATAAGGATATATATATTTAGAAAAAGAAGTATGATTGAGTATTGAGTTTCTAAAATAACATAACTTATGAGACAAAATAAAATACTTCATTCGTTTTATGTAGTGTTTTTTAAAGTTATGCACGAATTTTAAAAAAATAGTTAAATGATGCTCTTATATAAGAGGCTAAAACAACATAATTTGGTATATTTCGATTATAATGCTCTTATATAATCATTATTATTAAAGAGAGAAAAAAAATTGGAAGTGAAAAAGATAATGTAATAAACAAGAGTGTGTTGGGAAAATAATATTAACTATGTATTGGGTTTTGTAAAAGAATAATACATATGAAACATAAGACAAAAACTTCATAAACACCACCTATATATGAAACGAAGGGAATAGCTAAATGAACATGGGTGATGCTAGCATGCGCAATTTTCAGTTTTAGTTTGGTCAGATGCGGTAATTTAGGACAGTAAAAAGTAAAAGGCAGACATGGTAAAAATTTTATTTACCTCATTGTAACCTGTAGAACCGATCGTACATTACAATTGCAATGAGATCCCGGTGCTTCCCTAGATAGATCTGTTGCTGGATTGCAATGAGATCCCTCCAACGCTTCTTCTTCTTCGTGAACACTCCTGGGCAGCTCTCCCTCATCGTGCGCTTGTTCCTCTTCGTGGTGGTCCTTTCGTCGTGCTTCTTATTCCTCTCTACATCCTCTTCGTCATTGTTGCCTTCGTCCCTGTTCTCCCTGTTTGTGTTCGTTGTTCTTGTTTTCGTCCTCTGTGTTCATATTCGTCCATTTCTACTTCATCCCTCTTCGTTGTTCGTGTTTAGATTTGGTGGTTTCTAAGTTGTTGTAGTGGTGTCCGGAAGATGCGGTGGCGTTACCGGTGGCAGAGTTTGTTGTTTGATTGTTCTCATTATCGTTGCTGTTGACGGTGCCACCACTGCCGCTGAATTTGGGGTTTCGCACAAAGAAGAAGAACAATGGTTAGTGGCTACCCGTTGCTCTTGATTTTTTCAGTTTTTTTAATTTTAATTTTTTTAACAACATCTTACTTTTTTTTTGGTGAACCTACATTCTACTTTTCTTTTAATTAAAAAAAATATTTTTTACAATATGGTATAAGTCATGTTAAAATTAAAAAATCAAATAATAATAATAATATTATTATTATAATACAATATGGACATTTGGGTATTTTAATATTAATAAAAATAATGATAATAAATTGAAATACAATAAGGATATTTTAATTTTTGTCAGTTATAAAAGGTATTTTAGAGAAGTACATTTGGGAATGAAAAAATTAGTGACATTTTTCAAAAGTACTCATGTAATTATTGAGAATATAAGAAGTGTGAAGTAAACAATGGTGTTTGTCCATAAGAAATAATTGCTCCCATTGAAAGTTAAAAATTTGACTTATATTAGAGACAAAAAAATTCTTCAAATGAGACTTATATAAAGGACTATAGGAATATTAAACAACTTAAAATATTTAAACATGGAGAACTTTGGAATGATTACATTTTTTTAAATAAATTTTAGAGCCAAATAGTGGACCCTAACTGAACTAACGAATGATTGATTGATGAAATCCAACTGCCAAACGATGAGATTTCAGGAAACAAATACCAAATTCTTTATTCGTTCACTCAAGGGTTCTTTAATAGGGTCTAAGGACTAATTGGTGGGGTTTGATAGATGGGATTAAGTACCTAATCACACATCCTATGTCAACTAATGCACCATTTACTCTTCTAGGTCAACCAATCAAGTTCGTATCATCCCGATCAAACATTTCTTATGCTTCTAGGTGAATCGACTCACTAATTATTACGTCCTAGATCAACCCAAACACTTTTTTTGGTTGATGACAAATATTACGTTTGTTAAAATTTTTAGTGAGATTGAGTGCTTGAATCTTGCCAAGGCAGAATTTTAAACTTTTTTTTTGTTTTTTTTTTAAAAAAAAAATTATTGTTCATTTTATTTTATATTTTAAACCAAACTAATCTTTTTTCTTATATAATATTCTCTTCAATTCTTATTATAAGCCCCTATGATCAATTTTTACATCGTTAATAAGAAAGTCAGTAAGTATTGTTAGTAATATTGGAAATATAATATTTGGTATACTTTTTTTTAAGTACCTTTATAATTATTATTGGGAATCTAAAATGTATTTAATAAATAAATTAAAGGTATTTATAAAAAGAATAATTAATATCATTACAAATTTGAAACAAAACTTATATTAAAAACCAATAAAAAGGCTTCTAAGGGAACTTATGTTCAAGACCAGAGGAGGTATACTACCTACGGTCCTAATTAAAAATCACACTCTACATAAACTATTAGATTTTCTTTCTTTTGTTTGCTTTTTTTTTTATTGATGACAAATAAAAAATTTGTCAAATTTTCAATGCAGCTTCAAAAAATTACGTATAACAAAAATGTGGGTTAAGATTGTCTGTATCATTACAAATTTAAATATCAAATATATATTTTTTTAAATTATGCTCATAATTATTGTTAAGATTGTACAATGTATTGATTTAACAGAATGCTTGAAAAAAAAATTATTAACGTGTAAATAACTGTTACTTATCACATAGGAAGGAATAAAATAAAGTACTTCCTCCGTTATTATATATAAGACTCATTTGTGAGATTTCACGTTCATTAAGAAAATGGATTAATTTAGTTAATTGTATTGGAAATGTGAATTTTTTATATGTATTTTCAAAATTACTCCTATTAATATTATTGAATTTAAAAAGTGTTAAATAAAAAGGGGTATTGGTGAAAAGAAGAAATTAATGATCATCGAGAATTGGTATAAGGACTTATAAATAGGGACAAAATAAAAGTGTCAAAAAGATCTTATATTTAGGGACGAAGGGAACAATATACCGGGCATTAAATCTGTACGGCATTTGCCATTCACAAGTAACATGTCTACATCTTACAAGTTAATCTATGTGTACTTTTTTTTAATGGCTAAGATTTAAATAGTTTATTTAGGTGCATCACAGTACACCATATCACTTCAAACTCACCCGAACACAAAAGTGCATGGAAACAAAACTCAAAAGGTGCATTTTAAACCAAGAACATAACCTATGCAAAGAAGAATGAAGAAAGTAATAAACTTATATTGTGTAAGTTTACATACAGAATTAACATAATTCATAAACACAAATTTTATAAATAGATAAATTTACAATACCTACTTATCCGTTATAATTATTTTTTAACATATGTTTTAGGTTAGAAAACCCCATTTATAATAGGGCTTATGGCGATATGAGATTTCGGAAGGATACAAATTGGCTTAATTGAGTGTTTTCTGTTAAGACGCATATAATTTCCTTACGGATAAATTCACTATAATCTTATCAGATTCATCAGATTCAGGTATTCAGGTGCTCTTAATTTGGAAAGTGTGGCAACCTCCAAAGTTCAGGCATTCGTGTGGCAACTTCTTCTTTGGGATCGTCTTCCAACAAAAAAATCCGATAATAAGAAGAGGGGTATCTGTTACTTTGGATTGTGCTTTGTGTGGGAAGGAGGAAGATTCTTTGCATGTTTTCTTCTCATGTTATGTGGCGGCTGGTAAGGTATGGTTTGAAATATGTGACTGGCTACAGTTATCTTTTGTGCATAAGTATATGATGTCTTTCTTGATTATATGGAGCTGTGGAAAGGAAAGAAGAGCAAATCAAAGGGTGCAACTATCTGGTTTGCAGTGGTACGATTACTGTGGCTTCAACGTAACAAAAAGGTGTTTCAAGATGCAGATCCACATGTGACAAATGTGGTAGAGACAGCTAAGTGGAAGTCGTGGCAATGGATCAATATCATGGGGATTTGATATTTCTTATAATAATTAGTGCATGTGCCAGTGTTTAGCTAATTATTATGTGATTGTAATCAGGGAGGTTTTGTTGGCTAAAGTGTACCTTGTATCAAGTCCGGTTAGAGGTGGTGTATCTTCTGAGGTACTGCTATGCTCTTTTTCCCTTGCTTTGAATTTTTTCCCTTTTGGGTTTTTTCTTAGCAAGGTTTTCAAGGAGGTAGGGTGCCTTTGAAGATTTTTATCATGGTTGTGGTGTTTCATTTGTATAGTTTGGTAGGTGTAGGTGGAAGATGTATTATGTATGTTCCATTATCTTCACTTTAGTGTGAAGGAAACTTATTGTATTTCGGCTTTGAGGCTTCTTTAAGCACGTGATAGGGTACCATGTGGCAAACCCTTCATAGAAGGTGGGGTCATTGTTGTGTGCTTTGATGCTTGGTTGCCTCCTTTTTAATGGATTCTTTTTGTTTGGTGTTAAAAAAAAAAAGTCACAGGTCCTTGAAGTTTGAGGTATTTTTGCCAGATACTCTTATTCTTTTTTTTTTTCAACGTCTGACTCCCCGAAGTTACTTTTGGGTTTGTCATATACCCCTGCTACTAATTATGATCAATTTTGTTGACATGTAACATCAGAATCCTAATAAGATGTAGGAGGTTGGTTATGTGGTGCCGCATGATATAATGTCACACTGGCGACTCTCTTCAATTCTTTTTTTTTATTTTTTTATTTAACTAAAAATATAAAAATATTAAGTTTTTTGGTTTTTTAAACTTAATATTTTTATATTTTTAGTTAAATAAAAAAATTAAAAAAAAAGAATTGAAGAGAGTCGCCAGTGTGACATTATATCATGCGGCACCACATAACCAACCTCTTGCATCTAATTAGGATTATGATGTTATATGTAATCAAAATTGGTCAGAATTGGTAGTAGGGGTATATGACAAACCCAAAAGTAACTTCGAGGAGTCAAGACATTGAAAAAAAAGTTGAAAAAAAAAGTATAAGGGTATCTGACAAAAGTACCCCAAACTTCATGCACTTGTTACATAATTAAGCCATACAAATTTTGAAGAGCAAGGTATCATATACTCCCTCCGTCCGTAATTATAAGGCTTTCTTGGGTAAAAAAATTTGGTCCTAAATATAAGACCCTCTTGTAATTTTTTCCAAAATTATCCTTATATCTAATCATTGTGGTCTAAGTTTTTGTGAGAAAAATAAATAAAATTGTTGTATTGGAATATGAAATGGAGCTTGTTAATGTTGTAAATGACTTGGAAATTGATTCACTGCATTAAATGTAGATGATGAAGTATCTAAGAATTAAATTAATTATTGAAAAATGAAAAAATTTATTATGTTCTAATAATTGGTAGATACGTATTTTTGGAAAAACATATTAATTTTAATATAGAATTCAACAATATTGATAGACGTAAAAATGTCTAAAAAAACCTTATAATTTGGAACGAAGGGAGTATCTAGAGCTGTCAAAACGGGCTGCCCGGCCGAGTTCGGGCCAAACCGGGCTCGGACCCAAAAGCCCGGTTGTTAATTGAGTACACAAATGCAGAGCCCAAACCCGCCCTAAGAGGGCCATGGGCTTGTGCGGGCTGGAGGAAATCGCAATTGGTGGTTGGAGAGACTTAGGAACCCTAGGAATACACCTAGAAGGGGGGGTTGAATAGGTGTTGAAGCTACCTTGAAAGATTTTCGAACGAAACAAATCAAAACAATCAAAACAAATGATTTTTGCAAATTCTACAGCACTTAATCGATTAACCCGCAATTTACTCGAGTAGTACTCGATTAAACTTGAACTTAATCGATTAAATATGACAGAAACAGAAAAATCAATTTTTCATTCGAATACGAAAATCAATCAATTCACATGCAAGATCAGAGATTCAGCGGAAATGATTAACACCTATATTCTTATTGATTAACCTAGTTATGAAAATGATTTTCCCTTTATCAATTTGAACAATCAAAGATTCAATTCAATCAATTATGAAAATCAATCTTTCTAGGTTTTCAACCAAGAACGCAATCAAATGACTTGAATATAAAGAGTAAGGGTTTAGAGATACGACACAGTGATTTATCCTGGTTCACTTTCATCCACTTGAAAGCTACATCCAGTCCCCTCTTCAACCAAGAGAGATTCTTCACTATGAGGAATTAGAGTTCTCAAATTACAAGTGATTGCCTCACAAGACTCCCTTCTTGCTAGCTTACAAGAGATAACCGACACCCTTGCCTTGTAATCCTATTGATCTTCTCTCTAATCTAACCTCTACCCCTTGTTGATAATCGACACAACAAGTCTTCAATTGCTTGATGATAATCCACACACCAAGGCTTCACTTGCTTGATTCACAACCAAGACTTCTTCTTCTTCTTCAATAAGAATGCACTTGCTTGATGATAAAATCGACACACCAAGACTTCTTGTTTGTTGTAGTGGCTTGCCTTCTTGCAAAGATTACAACACAATAGAAAACACAAAACAATCCTATGAATCTCAATCAAGAGTTATGACAATTCACCATAAGAGATTCAAAGGTTCTTGATCAAAGAATATGAAAATATGAGAACTTTGATCTTTAGAAAATGAGAGAGAATAGAGTGGCTTGATTCTTTGTAAAACTTGTATGAAAATGATTCTCACTGATCACAAATAATAGGAAAAGGTTTATATAGAATACCCAAAAGTTGTAGCACTTGAAAACTGTTTTTGAGAAGTGAAAAACGTATTTTAAAAATCAGTTCAGCAGTACTTAATCGATTAAGCAAGTCGTGTACTCGAGTAGTACTCGATTAAGTTATCACTTAATCGATTAAGTTGGTACTGTACATGTTCAAAACTTGTTTTCTCAAAATCCAACCTTTCCTTTAAAACCTTTAAGCCACCTATTGATTCTAGGTTAAGTGAAAACTCAAATTATGATTTAATCATGACTTATGAATGAGATTCACTACCCTCTATAATAATCTACCCAAATAAAAAACCTATGAAGCTTGAGAGGCAAAAGATAAAAGAAATACAAATACACTCAAACTTAGGTCTTCATGAGCTTGCTTTCTCTCTTCTTCATTTGATGTTTGTTGTTGCTTGTTGAGCTTGAAACTTGATCAACACTTGTAGCTTATTCAAAAACACTTTGTCATTATCAAAACATTCATCATGTTCATCATGGAACTAACAGGGCCAGCCCGCATCATTTTTTTTAATAAACCAGAAAGAAAAAAAATTAATACACCAGAATAAAAAACTAGAAAAACAAGAAAAAAACAAGAAAAACATAAAAAAAAACAAGAAAAACAAAAAAAACAAAAAAAAAACTAGAAAAACAAGAAACAAAATAATACACCAGAAAAATTCAAAAAAAAAATAAACGAACTTGAAAAAAAACCGAAGCAAAAAGAAAATAAACAAAGCAAAAAAAAACCAAAATGGTGGACCGTGGTGGTGCCTCGTGATGGCTTGTGCAAATGCGATGGTGGCCGGTTGGACTGGGCGGCTCGTGCAGTGGTGGTGTGGTGGTGCGGTGCTGGTGCGGTGGTTCAATGGAGAGAGATTTAGAGAGAACAATGAAGAAACTAGAAAGTAGAAAGGCAATTAGGCAAAGGCTGAACTCTGAAAGCAATAGATTTAGGTTTTAGGAGATAAAAATCATAAGATTAGGTTTTAGTCATTTACTGTTTCACAGTGTAGTGGTGTACTGCACATGGGTGATGGGTTTGGACTTACTATTGCATGTATGGGCCTACCGGGGAATTGGGAATTTGGGAAATTTGAGTTTTTTTATTTTTATTTTTATTTTTCAGGCCCGAACCCGGCCGGGAGCCTGGATTTTTAAAAACCCGACCGGACCGGGCTAAATAGCCCAGATTGCATAAATGTCCCAAATTATAAAGCCCAAACCCTATGATTTTTCGGACTTTTTGGTCCGGCCCGACTGGCCCGGCCCATCTTGACAGCTCTAGAGTATCATACTATATGAGTGTTTCTTTGGCAAGCTGTAAATGAAATTCTATCCTTCTAGTACATACTGTTGTATATACAGTCTCCAAAAAATTAGTTCAGTTGATAAAGTTGCTCAACATAAAACTTTGAAATTAAAGTTCAAATTCTGACGAGAACATTGAGTATTTGCATATAAAAAAAATTACATACTGTATATAATTTTGAAAGAATTGATACAACGTGCAATTTTCAATGAGCTTCCATTGACAAATGTAACATATTAAATCATTCTTTAAACAAGCATCTAGCTCAACAAAATTAAAATGACAATAAAGTCAAAAAAGTTGATCTTCTGTGAAATATAATTTGTAATCAAGGTATATATAAAGCCGTGTCTGGAACATGTTCTCAAACTAGCAATCAATCAAGTAATTTTTATCTGATATTTTTTGAGAATAATTATTATTATTATTATCTGATCTTGAACCAGTGCTTTATTTATGATTCAGGTTAATAGTAACTTGACACATAGAAAAATAAAATTTAAAAATAAAAATGAGAAAATAATTTGGTAGTTATTTTTTATAGTTGTTAAATTATCATTAACATAATGGATAAGGCTGTGGTTTGGGACCAAGTAATAATTTGTCATGATTTGGATTTTCAATTTTTTTTATTATTTATTATTTATTTTTTTTTTTTTGCCTTTGATTGTGTATCTCCATATGATGGCTATGAGAGTAATAACTCTGAATATGGATCGATTTTAAGATTTGAATCACTGAACTCGCACATAAAAAGTTCATGTCCAATGCATTTTACTTTCACCGACAACTAACCACTAATTGTGGGTGGAACTTCAACTTTTTATAATGTTAACAAAGATGGATTAAGCAATATGTCCAACAATACATGTTACTCATGTCTCGGATCTGTTGGCAATGCCGTCTTTGGGGCAAACCCCCTCCCTATTCTTCTTTTTCCAAAGGCCTACAAGGAGGTTAGGTATCAATGGTATATATTAGCTCGTAGCTATATATGTATGTGTGTGCATGCTTGAAATGATGACCAAGCAAAACTTTAAAGCACACATATGTTGCTAGTAACAAAAATAATCACCGTTGTTCGAGGCCGGGCATACTATTTTGAAAGGAGATAGATAGAATGAAATAATGAAAAAGCATGAGTTATAGTATGGAAAACAATTATTTGTATACAAAGGAAATTTTTATGGAATGGAGGGGATGATCAAAGGAAAATTGCATGGCTTAATTAGGACCTTGTATGTATAGTAGGCCAAAAGACAAAGGAGGTTCGGTAAAAAAAATAAATTAAATTAAACCTCTTTAATTAATTTAATTAATTTATCCTTTCTTGAGATGGAGGCTACTCTCAAATGAAAGTTCGTTGTGGATCAAAGTCCTTATAGCTTGCTACAGTGACTTTGATGCTAATTAATGGCTTAATGATGTGACATGTCTCTGAAGTTTGGGGTACTTTTGTCAGATACCCTTATTTTTTTTTCCCAATGTTTGACTCCCCGAAGTTATTTCTGAGTTTGTCATATACCCCTACTACCCATTCTGACCAATTTTGCTGACATGTAACATCGGAATCCTGGTCAGAAGCATAAGGTTAAGCACCTGGTGCCCCGTGGCCGAAGATCATTTTTTTTAAAAATTTAAAAATCTAAAAAACTTAATATTTTTATATTTTTAGTTAAATAAAAAAAAGCGAAAAAAGAATTGAAGAGAGAAGTCGTCTTCACTCCTGTAACATCACGCAACACCAAATGACCAACCTCCTGCGTTTGATAAGGATTCCGATGTTACATGTCAGCAAAATTTTATCAAAATTGGTAGTAGGAATATATGGCAAATTTATAAGTAACTTCGGGGAGTCAGACATTGAAAAAAAAAAAGAATAAAGGTAGGTATCTGATAAAAATATCCCAAACTTAATGGACTTGTGACATAATTAAGTCCTAATTAATTAACTAACTCTGAAAAAGGGTGAAAACTTTTCAAAAGCTTCTATTTTTATTTGGTGAAAGAATTTGTGTTAATATATGTTTTGGAAGACTACTTGTTTTTCTTTTGTGTGTCCGGGTTGTGGAGAAGAGTGGCAATTGGACATGGAGCTAGAGGTCTTTTTCTCATGCTCATGCAAATATGTATATGATTGGTTAGACTCTTTGCAAGCTCCGATAAGTGTGATTTCTACTACTTCTACTTTTAAGACTTTGTAGAATGTTAAAGTGTCAGGAAAAATTAAGGCAAAACTACTGAATTATATTGATATTAAGTTATTTTTAGGTTATAAATCAATGTTTTAAGTTTTTTTTTTTTTTAAATAAGTTTCGTAAGTTGTTGTCGTCTAACAAATTCATTATTTCCGTTAAGTGACACGTGTCACTCGACTAATGATGTTACATGTTAAAAAATGGTTTAATAATTTTTTTTTTACATTTTCTTATAATGTCACATGTCACTTAACGAAGAAAATTAAATAAAAAAACTAATTTGTTGGATGATAACAACTTATAGGACTTATTTAAAAAAAAAAACTTAAAAAATTAATTTGTAATTTTTTAAAAAAAAATTAAGGGATCAATCTAATAGTTTTGCCAAAAATTAAAGCTTTTGGTTGGCAACCATTTTAAATATACAAACTCCCAACGGTGGACAACTTAACAAAAAGAGGCTTGCAATGTTATGATTTGTGACCACATGTAAGAGTTTTCATAAAATAACATGAATAGAGATATGGATCTTAGAATTTCATGATTCTCACAATCAATTAGTAAGGAGAGTGTGACGCTCTCGAAAATATGACTTTATTTATTGTTAAAATAAAGTACATAATTAGTTTATGATAAACTGTTTGAAAATTCCATGAAAATTTTTAAGTTTCTCATATCCCAAAATATTTTCAGGTAAAAATGAATATGTACTTGTTTTGAGTCCAGCGGAAACGATTTGAAAGTGTTAATAGGGTTGCAGTAAATATCAAAGTTAATATGCAACCATAGCCCATATATAAACATAAATAAAACCAAGTACATCAGGTAGTAAAAGTCGAGGTAGCAAAGTTTTAGGGATACAGACCAGCAAACATAAAATACTAGCTCTCAAATGCTCTCCTCAAAATATATACAATATACTACAATCAAAATAAGAGAGCCAATGAAAGCTGTGCCATGAACACCCACACTGATGCCTGATCCCGGGATCCTCCAAAAGCTGCAACACTGCATCCTACTACGGTTCCCCATACTGAGCATCCGAAACAAAGTCACTACATCACTGGCCGTCAGTAGCTGTCTCATCCACGTCCTCTACTGGGTCCTCCTCCTCCTCCTCATCCGACCCCGGGGGAGTAGCAGTGCGACGCACTGGCTCCGGTGAAGGTGCAAAGCGCACCCTGGTGGTCGGACTAGAACGAGGAGTGGCTGAAGCAGTAGCCTCAGAAGGAGTAGAAGGACGAGTACAGGTAGCTGGACGTCTGACATGTAAATTATAAAAACGACGGCCAGGACATGGTGGAGGAGTACCAAAACGATAAGTATAAGCTGGAGGAATGTGCAGTATGTAGATCATAGGGATGCGAAGCCTACGAGGTCGCACGCGAGCAAGGGGGTTAGGGTGACGAAAGACCACGTCAACCTCACCCTCGAAAACAGCCCTGTGCTCCTCGTAGTCCCACACTCCTCTACGGAGTGGGCGTAACTCCACGAAAGTCATGTAGCGAGCCATCACCTACAAGGGCATAGGGAGTTAGCAAATACTAACGCATAATCAAATAGATAGGGTACGAATAATAATAATAATAAAAGAATCAAGTCTTATTGATCAATTATCAATTGCCAATAATCAATTATGATCCATTACATAATAAACATCAAATCATAATGATGAATAATCCATAGCATATGCACTGATAATGCAACTCTCCTATCAATGCATGACTGTTGGCCAACTCCACAAATAGGCTTTCGTGGCACCTTAAAACATGCCCGGTACTCCTCAACGAGTACCTCTCGGACTCGGCCATCATTAAACGACACTTCTAGAGCTCATAGAAGTGACGCCGACGTATCCCGCAAGACTACATCTCTCGAGCCCGACGTTTAAAGACATGCCCACACCAACGTGTGTATTTCCGGAACAAAAGGTGCACCCCGGTCACCGACACTCCCTTCCGCTTACTGACCCTTTGGAGAAGACACTTTCACTAGTGTCCCTCGAGTCACGACCCTTTGGAGAAGACACTTTCACTAGTGTCCCTCGAGTCCAAAATAACCAAAAGGGATATGCCCACGCCTCACGGACGTGTCTCCACCAATGTGGGAATCCAGAATGCAAATGCCATGCATGACTTTGCAAGCATAAGTGTATTTTAAGTTTACTTGAGGTCTTTTAACATAAACATTTGGTATTCCCAATTACCATTTCCATAAACCTTTGTCAATAGGTTCCAACTTCAGCCTTTAATCGATTAAATGTCTGGTTAATCGATTAATGAATTTAATTCTGATTTTTTATTACAAAATTTCATTAATAATCGATTATTCATCCTACTAATCGATTATTCCTTTGTAACATTTCAAATTGATCAGATTTTACTCGTATTAATCGATTAACAGTCGGGTTAATCGATTAATATATCAGTAAAACAGTGCTGAAACTGGTTTTTGAATACCAAATTCGTACCAACTCAATTTTGAACAAAACCAACCTCAAGTACAACTTAAATACATCATGCGAAACTTGTTCATAACATCAATTGCACCAATTAACATCAATTTCACAGAATCATGTGGTTTTCCCCAAATTTAACCTAAAATTCAATTTACATGCCAATCTTTGATTCACACCATTTCAGATCAAATTGAGGATTCATTTAGCTTCTAATACATTAATCTAACATGTTCCAATTTCTGTTTCACCTCAAATTGGCCTCCAAGCCATTGTCCACTAACCTAGTGCCCTTTGAACCACATGGAGGTTCAACCAATATTCAATTCAATCCCATAGTCTATTCTAGCATTAGTAAAGCTTCTCCCTTACCTTGTTGAAGCTATTTGGATAGGTGCACAGCAAAGAAACTCACAGAATCACCAAACTCCAGTTGCTCTGTTTTTCGGTTTATGACAGTTTTGAATGAGCAAGTTCAGGCAAGGATTCAACAAACCAAACGTGCATAAAAACGAATAAGCTTGGTCAATAACAAAACTAGAAAGTGTGAAATTGAAATAGAAACAGATTTGGTACTAATTGGTGCCCCAAGCTTACCACACTTTAAGCTCAAAGTCACCACCTCGAGTCTGAAATCACAGCACTTCAGTTTCAAGAGCCCAACTTCCAGCTGCAATATCTCCTCACTCAAGTGACCAAAATTCGTGATCTTAATATGGATAGAAAGCTATTTCTACAAGCTCTGATAAGATGCAAAGCTTGTAGTGTGTATGGTTTTGTGGAAGGAAAACGAATGTGAAGAACGGAGGGTGTTTGAGTTGAGAATTTGACAGAGTTTCCCTTCTTTTTCCAATTTTCTCCACCATTTTCATCACCCACAACCTCTATTTATAGCCAAAATTGGCTTCCATGCATCTAAACACGTGTTCCCCACTAATCCCAGCCGGTGCTATGTGTTAATTTGTGGATTAATCAGCTTGTTGAGTCATCAAACGCACTATCTTCAGCTTCTGCACTATCGTTAATCGATTAACGATCGGGTTAATCGATTAACACGTCCAGTTTTTCAAAAAATATTATTTTATTCACTTTCCCTCCAAATCTCTTTCCAATATTGATTCCTAGGTCCTTTCCAAGGACCAAACTGCAAAAACACCTTATTTCTCAACCAAAATATTTTTCTTATATTTTTCCTTTGATTATTCTTTTAATAAAATCATAAATTAATAAACAAAACTAATTAATTCCATATAATTAGTTTTATTTAAATATTTCTTTGTATTTATTTGGGAAGCAATAATTTGGGGTATTACAGAGAGAGCACATACCTTTATCCATAGCAATAGCAATAGCAGCCTTGATGTGAATCACTGGTTTGATAATTGAGAATGCAAGATTTCTCTTCCTTGGCTTTTCCTCTTCTATGTTCTGATCATTAGTGATGGAGAAAAGAAAGAAAATTCAGAGCATAACAACTAATGCCAGGAAGAGGACCTTGTTCTTGTTATAGCATCTTTTTGAACTGGTGCAACCATCAGGCAACAGTTGCTTTCAAAAACAAAAACTTCTCTATTTTACACAATTTGTTATTTAGCCCTTCTTTACTTAATTATTTATTTATTGGTCCCTTTCATAATAAGTCACATGTTCCTCACATGAGACACTAAATTTCTTACATTCTCCCACTTGGCTCATGTGACATTAACCAACGTTATGAACTAATAAATAACTTAATTAAATTAAATTACATAATGCGCATTGATAGAGCTAAATAATTCTATACATTGAATACATCATAAATCATAATTAAGAATTCTAACTAATATGAGTCATGGCGATTGCACATCACTAAATCGACGTAGTCTCTTCCATATACCACAAATTAGTCATTTTCCTTAACATGACCACTAATTGAGAAGTACTTAATTGGTCCAACAATAATGTCTTTCTTATAAAGACAAAACCTGTTATCACAATAATCCAAACTCATTCATGTATACACTCGGAAAAACAGGTAAAGCAGAAACATGTTCATTCATAAGCTTAAGTGTCATAATACATAAACATAAACAAATTAAACATAGTCATAATATACACTAATGATACTTGTCAACAATGCCCATACTTTCAACATGTTCATTAAATATTTTGGGCGGTAATCCCTTTGTCAAAGGATCAGCAATCATACGGTTGGTGCTAATATGATCTATTGACACTATTTGTTTCTGCACTTCTTCTTTAATGGCAAGGTATTTCATCTCTATATGTTTAGCACCCTTGGAATACTTGTCGTTTTTAGAAAAGAAGACAGCTGCGGAGTTATCACAATAAATTTTCAGCGGCTTGGCAATGCCGTCGACAATTCCAAGTCCTGAAATGAAGTTCCGCAACCATTTACCGTGAACCATGGCCTCAAAGCATGCCACAAATTCAGCTTCTATTGTGGAAGTAGCAATGACCTTCTGCTTCGCACTCATCCGTGATATCGCTCCTCCAGCTAAAAGATACACATAACCATATGTAGACTTTCTTGTATCTACACAGCCAGCAAAATCAGAATCTGTATATCCCACAACCTCAAGATGATCGGATCTTCTATAAGTAAGCATGTGATCCTTTGTTCCTTGCAAGTATCGTAAGACTTTCTTTGCAGCCTTCCAATGATCCAATCCTGGATTACTCTGATATCTCCCCAACACACCAACTGCAAAACTAATATCAGGTCTCGTACACATTTGAGCATACATTAAACTCCCAACGACAGATGCATAAGGAATTGCTTCCATCTGTTTTCGTTCCAAATCATTCTTTGGACATTGCATGAGATTAAATTTATCTCCTTTCTGAATTGGAACAGGGGATGCAGAGCATTTGTCCATTCTAAATCTTTCTAGAATTTTATTAATATAAGCCTTTTGTGACAAGCCTAACAGTCCCTGTGATCTATCACGGAATATTTCTATTCCAATCACATAGCTCGCCTCGCCCATATCCTTCATTTCAAAATTGCTAGATAGAAATTTCTTAGTCTCACTTAATAGACCAAGATCATTAGTTGCAAGCAAGATGTCATCAACATACAGAATTAGAAAGATAAATTTGCTCCCACTGACCTTCAGATATATACATCGATCAACGATGTTTTCCTTAAATCCAAAAGACACAACAGTATCATTGAACTTGAGATACCATTGTTGGGAGGCTTGCTTGAGGCCGTATATTGACTTCTTAAGTTTACACACCATATGTTCTTTCCCCTTAATTGAAAAATCCATTGGTTGATCCATATAAACATCTTCTTCTAAATTCCCATTAAGAAAGGCAATTTTCACATCCATTTGGTGCAGTTCTAAATCATAATGAGCTACCAATGCCATGATTATCCTGAGAGAATCTTTCTTGGAAACTGGTGAAAATGTTTCCTTATAATCAATGTCTTCCTTCTGAGTAAAACCTTTGGCAACAAGTCGAGCCTTGTAACGTTCGATATTGCCATGAGAGTCACGCTTAGTCTTTAAGACCCACTTATTCCTAACTCTCTTGCACCCTTCAAGCAATTCCACAAGGTCCCATACATCATTTTGTTCCATTGATTTAAGCTAATCTTTCATGGCATCTAACCATTTCTCAGAATTATCGCAATTAATGGCATCTTCAAATGAAACTGGATCATTACTCATTCCTAAGTCTTCTTCTGACTCTTGTAGATATACCACATAATCATTCGAAATAGCAGGTCTCCTGTCTCTTTGGGATCTTCTTAATGTTACTTCTTGTGGTTGTTCTACTAGAGGTTCATTGTCAACTTGAGGATCAATTATTTGTTGTTCTTCTTGATTGTTTTGCGGTTCAACAACATGAGGAACAACAATTGTGGAAGTCGAAGTTCGAGCTATAGGAACTTGCATTCTAATTTCCTTAATCTCCACATTTCTTGGAGTACCACTCCAACTGGTTTCACCATTCTCAATGAACCGAGCATTTCCAGATTCAACTATTCTTATACTATGGGTAGGACAATAAAATATGTACCCTTTAGACTTTTCTGGATAACCAATGAAAAATCCACTGATTGTTCTTGCATCCAATTTCTTTTCTTGCGGGTTATACACTTACTTCTGCTTGGCAACCCCAAACGTGCAGGTGCCTTAAACTAGGTTTCCTTCCTGTCCACAGTTCAAAAGGGGTCTTTGGAACTGCCTTACTAGGAACCCTATTCAATAAGTACATCGCAGTTTTCAAAGCATACATCCACAATGATTCAGGTACACAAGATTTATTTAACATGCTCCTAACCATATCCAGTAAGGTTCGATTACGCCTTTCAGATACACCATTTTGTTCCAGGTGTACCTGGCATTGTGTATTGAGCACAAATACCACGCTTCTCAAGGAATTTAGCAAATGGACCAGGGTGTTGTCCAGATTCATCATACCTTCCATAATACTCACCACCTCTATCTAATCTGACTATTTTCACCTTTCTCTCTAATTGTCTCTCAACTTCATTTACAAAAATTTCTAAGACATTTACTGCTTGAGATTTCTCATGCAATAAATAGATATATCCATAACGTGAATAGTCGTCAATAAAAGTGATGAAGTACTTTTCTCTATTGAAAGAACTAACATTAAAAGGTCCACAGATATCAGTGTGTATGATTTCAAGAAGCTGGGTGCTTCTTGTGGCGGCGCTTTTCTTTGTGTTCCTTGTTAGTTTTCCTTTGATACATGGCACACAAATATTAAGGTCAGTGAAATCCAAATCCGGAAGAATATCATTACGTATCAACCTTTCCATTCTAGCTTTAGAAATATGACTTAAACGATTATGCCACAAGTAAGCGGAGCGTTCATTCACTAAACTATGTTTAGTGCCAACATTATGATGCAAGGTCATAAGAGTTTCAGAAAACAAATTATCAAGATTTAATTTATATAAACCATCACTAAGTACACCAGATCCAATCATATAGGTATGCTTATACAAATTGAAACAACCATTACCAAACCTAAAAGAATATCCAGCAACATCAAGTTTAGAAACAGAAATTAAATTCCTAGAAATATTAGGTACATAAAGTGTTTCAAACAAATCCAAATGATGTCCAGTGTCCAAGATTAAACGATAAGTCCCGACACCTTCAACTGGAACCTTCACTCTATTCCCCATGAAAACAAACTTCTCATTTGGGCTTATGGTTTGGATCGTAAGAAATCCCTGCATCGTATTAGAAACATGAGTAGTACATCCAGAATCTATCCACCACGAATTATGTGGCACTTCAGTTAAATTTGATTCGAAACATATTTAATAAGCATTTAACTTACCTTTCTTTTCGAACCAACTCTTACGTTTTGGGCAATCCTTCTGGAAGTGTCCAGCTTTCCCACAAAAATGACATCTATCATTCCTTTTTTCTTTCTTCTGGATTTTGACAGATGAATCATTAATCTTTAGTTGTCCTTTGCCCTTTTCCTTTCCCTTTCCATGTTTCTTTCCTTCCTTCTTTCCAGCTACTTGATGATTGACATAGTGAATGGAGTGATTTCCTTGATTCTTAATCCGAGTTTCCTCTTGAACTAGCATACTATTCAATTCATGAACATTCCATTTATCTTTTATAGTATTATAGTTCATTTGGAAAGGACCATACTCAGACGGTAATGAGTTCAGAATGAACTGCACAAGGAAATTCTCATCAACCTCCATTCCTAAAGACTTAATAAGTCTTGCTGCAATATTTGTCATTTCAATGACATGCTCATGCATAGTACGAGAACCATCAAACTGCATTGTGGTTAAGGTACTCATCAACGTCCCAGCAAGAGACTTATCAGCAGTTTGAGAGCGCTCTTCCACAAATTTCATAGATTCCTTTGCACTTTCAGTTTTGGGAAGAGCAGACTTGATATTATTTGCTACACTCATTCGCATAAACATTAGGCCTAACCTGTTAGACTTTTCCCAAGCTTTATAATTGGCTTTCTCTTCATTGCTACTCTCATCAGTAATAGCAGCAGGTTTCTCAGTTTGGAGTGCTTGATCAAAGTCCATTAGACCAAGATGAAAAAGAACTTGCTCACTCCAATCAGAGAAATTAAGCCCATTAAATATTGGAACAGACATAGCAAACGAGTGCAACGAAATAGGGGCAGATACTGTAATTTAACACATGCATTTCATTAATACTTTGAGACATAAAATAACATAACATACAGATTCTAATAACAAAAATTACTTAACATTTTATGTATATTATTGTTCTCCTTTGGGTGATCATCAATATACAATAACAAAAATTGATGCTAATTAATTTAACGTTATTAGGAAATTGCATATACACTAACTAGCAATATTCATATTCTTTGGATATATAAATAAAGCTAATAATGCACATAAATTTCCAACAATTATGCTCATAAATTATAAAAACAATTAATCAACCTTTGGGTGATCCAGAAATGCTTTATAACAATGAACTTCAATTTACCCACAAACCAATAATTGTCATGTTTTGTTTAGTATCCATTCTATGGGTAATTGAAATAATATATCATGAATTTAGAATTAAAATTACTTAAAGATTTGACCACTTTGGTGATTAACTAATCTATCATACAATAATTCCAAATTCCCTCTAAACAATTCAGAGTCCATATACTTAAGTTTATGGATAAACCAATTTCATTAATCAAATTTATATATAAATATATTACGTTAACTTGAATGCATATAGGCACTTGGCATTTAATCATCTATAAAATGCTATAATGCTATAGTGATATTGCAAAAAAAAAAGATATACATACAGACTGCGCACATGATTTATCCTTTAGTCCAATTCATGCAAAAACACAAGTGCATGAAGTTTATATATATTGAACATATAATAGTCATGAGACTTGAAGACTTGCAGCGATGGGTAATAACCAAGAGACAGGAGAATTATAAGAGTGGTTATAATTACTTGGTTATTGAACTTTACGCAATTAACATACATGTTGCAGACTTGCAGCGGAAGAATTATATCAATCATCATATAATAGTCATCATCATCGTTAACAGAGAATCACAAATTCCATAACTGGCCATGTGCTCTTATACCACATGTAAGAGTTTTCATAAAATAACATGAATAGAGACATGGATCTTAGAATTTCATGATTCTCACAATCAATTAGTAAGGAGAGAGCACATACCTTTATCCATAGCAATAGCAATAGCAGCCTTGATGTGAATCACTGGTTTGATAATTGAGAATGCAAGATTTCTCTTCCTTGGCTTTTCCTCTTCTATGTTCTGATCATTAGTGATGGAGAAAAGAAAGAAAATTCAGAGCATAACAACTAATGCCAGGAAGAGGACCTTGTTCTTGTTATAGCATCCTTTCTGAACTGTGCAACCATCAGGCAACAGTTGCTTTCAAAAACAAAAACTTCTCTATTTTACACAATTTGTTATTTAGCCCTTCTTTACTTAATTATTTATTTATTGGTCCCTTTCATAATAAGTCACATGAGACACTAAATTTCTTACAATAATTGCTCATATGCCCAAGAGATTGCTCATCATCTTTTTATTCATTGTTCACTTGCTTTCCATACTTGGCTTCATGTTTATGATTGGTTGGACTTCAACCCTTTTAATGTGGATTTGGTGAAGGATTACTTCATAGGTTTCTCTAATACGTTAGGAAATAAAATAATGAGACTATATGGCATAGGGATTTGATTAATTAAGTAGAAATAAAATAATGAGACTATATGGCAATGGGATTTGATTAATTAAGGAGAATTAAAAACATGTATTCTTTGTTAGTGTGATGAACTTTATGATTAACAAGGAATACATGTTTTTAATATATTCTACTTCTTATTGCTTGATGACAATTTTAAATGAGATGAAGGTTAAGTTTTGGGCTTCGATGTTCTACTCTATCAGATAAGAAAATCTCGATCACAAATTTTAATATGAGCCTCATTTTTTGTATCTCAAATTCTGAAGTGATATAATTAATGCTTCTTTTATGTGTTCGTGTTCAGATATTCATGATACTAACTTAATATAATCTCTTTGTAAAAAAAAAAAAAAAAAGAAAAAAAGAAGCTTTACCTAACAATTTAAAGGGAATATTTCAGTTTGAATAAACTTTTTGACATTAATTGCCATCTCTATTGCTACAATTCAATGTTGTCACCAAGGTGTGTTTTATTAATTGATTAGTTCTTAAGTTTCTCTGCAATATAATAGGTTCAACTATCGGGGATCTAAAATCTTTCCATCTAGAACTCTCTAGCTACTGGGTGGAGTATAAATGTATGTATTTAAAGAAAAATTAAAACACTTGAAAGATTAAGAGAAGCTAATGAATTATTGGAAGAAAGATTGCTTTGGGATGGTTGACAAGAGAATTATTGAAATTGTGGTGGAATATGAAGGCATAGAGTTGATTTAATTGGTGAAGACTCAGCTTTGAACGAGGAGCTGGTGAATAGAAGAATAGAGCTTTGCGAAGAATTCCACTGGCACTACATCTCAAAAACAAACGACTGGTCAAGCTGTATGCAAATAGGATCTTGGGATCCAAGGCATTATTTTATTAACAATATTATAGTGGTATCCACGGCACTAGTATAGTACTTCACGAAAGTGTGAACAAAATTTACATGCCCTTAAAAGACAATAAAGAAGAAAGGGTGAGATCAATGAAATCTAACATATCGGCTAAACTCTATTTTTTTTCTTAAAACAAAGGTTTAAATAAGTTGAATTTCGGGGATTTATCAAAGCCATAGGATTGATCTTAAAGTTCTATTAACCATTATAGCATAACGAATCGAGAAAATGGACAGTGCACCTACAATGTAACTATTTTTTACACCATCAACACATCATTCATCATTAATGTATTATTAAACATTGACTCTTAACCAAAAGTAAAATAGGTGAACGATGGATAATCAACGTAATCGATAATGTAAAAAACATTACACCGTTAGTGTATTTCCATTAATCTCAAAATAATTTTGAATTGAAGACCTTGAACTTATTATAATCTTTTAATTTATGAGTCAATGTTTTACTAAAAGAAAAAAAATCTTTGTCGGGTCTCAAATGATTTTGGTTAGTGTGGATGATAGGCATCCATATATCAATAGGGACCCATGAGATTGGTTTTTTATCACATGGTGGGGGAGGGGTGTATCTGTCCCCTAGTTTCTCTTCTTCAAAGCATCATCTTTCCTGATCCATATTTACTTTATTACCCACTTGCTTTCACGCTTTTCATAGTGCTCCAAAAAGCCTGAGATCTCTTACGTTACCACCTTAACCCAGGACCAATATATACCATTCGCCGCAGCACATTTAATTACTTGCTCCTTAAACATATATACTCCACCATATATTTGTTCAATTAAAATTGATATTCAAGCCAGATTTCCTCTTATATTACATCTAAATTTTATAAACCAAAAACATTTTATGTAATAAAATCGTAAAAGAATACTTAACTCATACAAAATATGGTAAATAAAAATCTAGTCAAATATCATTATCGTTTCAAGTTAAAAGATTCATACACTAATACCAAAAAAAAATTAAAAAAAAATCAATAACGTTAACCAAGACAAAAAAATGGTTTTAACACAACAACCAAATTACACAATAATGCTCAATCATTATTGAAAATCAAATTACACCAAAAAGCAAACTAGGATTTGTGAGTGGTGAAGTGTAAAACTACAGTTCTAGATGTGTAGGAAAACAGCCCCAACACCATTGGTAAACAAACGGTGCCAAATTTCTTTTGAAATCCAGCAAAGCATAAAAAAATTATCAACGGTCTCCAAATCATTGCTACATAACATAATATAGACCATGGGTCTTGGATTGCGATATTGAGGAGAAAGATAGCCATGGATCTATAGTTTAATGTGGAAGTTGTTAAGGATATCACAAGCACATCAGCAAATACAAAGTCAATTAACAATTAGTCATATATATCCGTTCATTTGTTATTATCCTCTATAAATATTATTATCACGTAGGTGTCATATATTCTTGTTAGTATCATGTTGTAACAAACTCATAATTGTTGCATTTAAAAAGGCACTGCCTATTCAATAAATATATACCACAATCTTTTATGGTATCAGAGCTATTATCCTATCATGGCCTCTTCAATTCAAGACACCCATCAAATCATACCTTTCAATGCACCGTCACACCTTCCCACCAAACTGTCTCAATCCAATTTCTCGGTATGGAGAACACAACTCCACTCGGCTCTTATTGGCTACGATCTATTGGGCTACATTGATGGCACCAATCCCTAACCTGCAGCAACAATCCCCCGATCCAAAAGAGAGCACCAAAACCACACAAAACCCAGAATTTAAATTGTGGTGCGGACAAGATCAATTGATTCTCAATGTCATTTTAGGAAGCTGTACAGCAGACATACAATCTCACATTTCCTCTGTTACCTACTCTAAAGAAGCATGAGATCGTCTTTGTGTTCTATTTGCTAACAAATCTCACACTCGCATCATGTATCTCAAAGAAAAACTTCAAAATAACCCACGAGGTGATCGCTCAATCACAGAGTATATGCAGGATTTTAGAGCCACCATTGATGCCCTTGCCATAGCCGGTAAACCCATTGACGAAGAAGACCTAATCATACATGTCCTTGCTGGAGTCGGATCAGATTTTGCTCCTATTGCTACTGCTGCCCGCCTGCGTGATCAACCCATCACCTTTGATGAATTGTTTGACAAATTGGAGACATTTGAACGAGAGAACAAATCCAAAAAGGCCACAGATTCATCTATTGTCTTGGCAACAGACAATCATGTCACTCGTAACTCAAATCAAAATCGACCGTCGAACTCTCGCTTAAACCAAAACTATAATCGTCCATGGAACAACAATCACAGATATCAAAACTCATCCACTTCCAACAACCTCACTAATTGGAATTCAACCCGCTCAAACAAGTCTCTAAATTCATATGCATCTTTCTGTAACTTTTGTGAGATTCCTGGTCATCGAACTCATGAGTGCCACAAATAAACTAGCTCGATTTCTTCGAAACAACAATGTGCAGACTAGTTCTACATCACGAGATCAAGCAGCTCAGCCTACTGCCAACATGATGTCCCTAAGCAGGCCTTCATCTCAACAATGGTTTTTTGACACTGGTGCGTCTCACCATGTCACGGGTAATGTGAACAATTTACAACAATTTTCTGATTACGGAGGTCCAGATGAACTCAACATCAGTGATGGTTCAGGTTTGCGTATAGCTCACATTGGCAGCACCAAAATTACTCATAATAATACCTCGTTTGCTTTAGATAATGTTCTTTGTGCTCCGGCTAATCAAAATAATTTAATATCTGTCTCTAAATTTTGTCAAACAAATAATGTCTCACTTGAATTTTTTCCCTTTCATTTTCATGTCAAGGATTTGCACACGGGGGCGAAAATGCTTTGCGGGGAGACCATTAATGATGTCTATTGCCTTCCAAGCTCAATAAATCCTCAAGCTCATCAGACTACAAAATCCTAACTTGACGAGTGGCACAAACGCTTAGGTCATCCAGCTCTTCCTGTTATTTGTTCCATCTCTCACTCTAGTGATTTGAAGTTAAATTCATTAGCAGATTCTAAATTTCATTGTACCTCTTCTACTTTAAATAAAAGTCACAAATTACCGTTTTCTGAAAATTCTCTTCACAGTTCTAAACCTTTGGAATTAATCTACTCAGATGTTTGGGGTCCCACTAACACATCCATTGATGGTTTTCGATATTATTTAATCTTTGTTGATCACTTTAGTAAATATATATGGCTTTATCCAATGAAAAAGAAATCTGATGTTGCCACTTTATTTCCTCAATTTAAGTTATTGGTTGAAAATTTTTTCCAACATTCCATTATTTCCATTTACACAGATAATGGTGGAGAGTATCTTTCTCTTGCACCCATGTTAAACTCTCATGGTATCTCCCATTTTAAAACACCTCCATACACACTGAAACATAATGGAACATCAGAACGACGTCACCGTCACATTGTCGAAACCGGTCTGGCTCTCCTTCACACTGCATCTCTTCCCATCTCCTATTGGTCATATGCCTTTCAAATGGAGGTCTACCTTATCAATCGTCTCCCCACCTCCATTCTCAAATTCCAGTCCCCATATCAAAAATTATTTCACCGTAATTCATCCTATGTCTCAAAATATTTGGTTGTCTATGCTACCCTTGGCTGCGCCCTTACAATACATCTAAACTTCAAACACGATCTGCCTCATGTATTTTTCTTTGATATTCCCCAAGTCGATCTGCATACATCTATTTTGATCCTAATTCCAAAAAGACTTACATCTCTCGTCATGTCAGATTTATTGAACATATCTTTCCCATGCAGGAACGTAATAGACATCTTAAAGACTCCCTGCCAACATTGGAATCTCTGTGTGCAAACATCCCGATAAGTAATATCTCTCCTCCTCCTTTTCAAAGTAACCCACCTATTATGACTCTTGTACCTCCTCCATCACAATCATCGCCTCCTACACCAAATTCACCTTCACCTCCAACCACTACTCTTATATCATCCTCTTCCAACTCACCATTAAACCCCACAACAGTACAAACTCCTTCAACTTCCTCCTCCTCTACTTCTTCCACTCCTACTCCACCATGTCCATACAATCTTCGGCCCTCACATACTCGCACACAAAACTCAAAGTACTTTAATCCAAAATTTGTAAATCACGTCACCTCTCATCCAATTCCACCTACTCTTGAACCAAAAAATCTATCTTAAGCAATGAAAGATGAGAAATGGCATGCTGCTATGTCTATTGAGTTTGATGCACTTCTACGAAATGGAACTTGGGATCTTGTTCCACGAGGCAACCAAAATCTTGTTGGTTGTCGTTGGGTTTTTTGCATAAAAAGAAATATGGATGAAACCATTGCTAAGTATAAGGCCCGACTCGTCGCCAAAGGATATCATCAACGACCAGGCTTAGACTACTCCGAGACATTCAACCTAGTTTCCAAGCCAACTACAATTCGCTTGATTCTTAGCCTAGCTCTTGCGTATGGTTGGAAACTTCGTCAATTGTACATCAATAATGCCTTTCTTGAAGGAACTCTTATTGGTGATGTTTATATGGTTCAACCACCTGGCTTTATACATCCTTCTTTCCCCAATCATGTATGTAAACTAAAGAAAGCCTTGTATGGCCTCAAACAAGCTCCCAGAGCTTGGTACCAAGAGCTCAAGCGGTTTCTCCTTTGGTTTGGCTTTAAAAACTCAGTAGCTGACTCATCATTGTTCATTTATAAAAAAGGATGGCATATGTCTCTACTTCTTATTCTATGTTGATGACATTGTTCTTACTGGTAATCATGATAAATTTCTAGAATTTTTGTCTCACAACTTGGCTGCAAATTCTCTTTGAAGGACCTTGGCATACTTCATCAATTCTTAGGTGTTGAGGTAATTCACACACCTACTGGTCTCTTCCTTTCTCAACATCGACATATCACTACTCTTCTTGAATCCTTCTCAATGACTGGTGCTAAAGATGTCCTTACTCCCATGTGCACCACATCTCCTTTGCTGCTTAAAGATGGTTCAGCCTCCATTGATCCTACTCCTTACAGAAAGCTAGTTGGTGGTCTTCAATACCTGTCTCTCACTCGTCCAAATGTATCGTTTGCAGTCAATCGTCTCTCTCAATATATGCATGCCCCTACAGAATTGCATTGGACAACACTGAAACGAATTCTTCGCTATCTGAAAAACACTATCTTTCATGGCCTTTTCTTGCGCAAAGGAGATCTTCTGCAATTACGAGCGTTCAGCGACTCAGAATTGGGTGGTAATCGTGATGATGGTCGCTCCACTACAGCTTATCTCATATACCTTGGCTCAAATGCTATCTCTTGGAAATCCAGTCGCCAAAAGACTGTTTCTCGCTCATCCTCAGAAGCAGAATATAAAGCTATAGCCAACACTACTGCTGATATTTCATGGATTCAAAATCTCCTTCTAGAGTTTGGAATCAAACTGCCAAAACCTCCTTCTCTCTTTTGTGACAACATCGGTGCCACATATCTATGTGCGAATCCAGTCTTTCATTCACGCATGAAGCATATTTCACTTGATTACCACTTTGTTCGGGACTGTGTAGCAAATGGTACACTTCATGTTCAACACATTTCCGCAAAAGATAAACTTGCAGATGTACTCACCAAAGCCTTAAGTCGTCACCAGTTCACGGTTCTTCGCTCCAAGATCGGAGTCTCCAATGGAGCCTCAATCTTGCGGGGGCGTGTTAAGGATATCACAGACACATTAGCAAATGCCAAGTCAATTAACAACTAATCATATATATTTCTGTTCATTTGCTATTATCCTCTGTAAATATTATTATCACGTAGCTGTCATATATTCTTGTTATTTCTGTTGTAACAAACTCATAATTGTTGTATTTAAAAAAAGGCACTGCCTATTCAATAAATATATACCACAATCCTTTAGAAGTGTATACATGCTTGTCTCAAAAAATCAAAATTGCATATATACAATACCTGAAGAATTGAAGTCCTAGGCGAATAGCGAGAGGTTGAAGGGTTGCCGCAATTGGGATAATTAAAGGCTCAATTTGCATAGTTCATCAAATTGAAGTGACGTGTCACTGGTTGGAGTGAGCAACAACAAGAAGAACAAGATCATCAACAGGATATAGATGAGAGCTAAATTATCACTTAAGGAACGTTTGGAATGCAAATAATATATGAGCACTAGATGTGCCTTTGGAATTGAAGGCTAATCTTTCCTTGAGAGACAAAATTGGACCACAAGACCATTGACATAAGCCTTGTTTAGTTTTAGCAAAACATCAACATGCGATACGTCATACGTACGAGGATTTACTAACAATTTGTGCATCAATTAAGACCACATTAACTTAGGAGATAAATGATTTTGATTGTGGCACAAACTCAAATTCACTTTTGTTTGGAACATGGTTTCAAATTATAAACCCAATCTTTGAAATTTTGCAACCTTTGCAACTGTTGCAATCGCTTCAGCTCGTAATTGTGATGCGCACCCAAATCACAGTGTTAACGGGAAATTGAAATCGACAAAAGGTTGCGAATGTCGGATGTATAAGTGACGTCGATGGAAGTGTACTTGAACATTTTTGTTTGAAAGTGACTTCGAAGGAGGTGAACGTACAATCCGACATTGGGTAGATTTCGACGAAAAAGGATGTGTGTCGACAACATAAGTGATGTCGAAGGAGGTGTACTTAAGTGGCATGACTTAAAAGTGACTTCGAAGGACGTGAACGTGTGTCGACAGAAGAAAGAGGCGGAAACAAGAGGCCTCCGTCGAAGGAACATTGGCGCAAGAAAAGAGGAGTCAGAAACGTCTTATCAACATTGGGAACGGAAGAGTAATTATGGAGGCATTTAATGCTACTTGTGGCTATAAAATCCTCATTTTTCACCTTAAAAAGCTACGAGTTACACTGAGAAAACTTAAGGAATGCCTTCATGAATTCTGGAAAGAGGAAAAAAGATTCATATTCCACATAAACATGAGTTTACCAAAGGTTAAACATGTGGGATTAAGGTGTTCGGGTGAGGACAGGGAAATGAAGGGATGTGCACCCCGAATACCACCTTTATCCTCTTGAACAGCGAAAGGATAAACATGTGGGATTACATAGAACCCATTTCTGATGCGTCGGGTCACAGCAAAAAACTCCGAATTGGAGGAAGCAGTGAACCTGATAAATAAGCATTGGAAAGGTCTCCGTAATCCCATAAGCCAAGGTTTGTATCCTGCTAGGATCGACTAAGGTCGCCTTTCCTATTAAAGAGTTAAAGGAAATAAGTCCTTTGACGGCATTCTGCTAGAAGTGTTGGGGGCATGTTTTTTGATTGAATGCTGGTGAAACAGCGTTTAGTTGAATTACATGTCACCAATATCAATCGAATGCGTCTAAGGCCAACAACGGGTCGAAAGTCTATTTCAACTATAGGCCCGTCTATCGAAAGGAGCTCGATGTCGGCTGACATCTCCAAACCAAGAGGCTGGAGTACAACAACGTCAATGCTTCGAGCAGCAAAGAGACTTAGACAAGAGTCAAAAGGTTGCAATCGAAGAGAAATGTCAGTCGAAGAGGTCTCAGCAAAGATATCACCACAGGATCCGACGGAAGTATCCACTAAGCCCAAACCACGACGTGGGCAGTTAGATCGTGGGGGATAGCGTAGTGGGTAGTTATTAAGAACGTGGGTTCTGCGGTTGTGCAGAACGTGCGAGTAGCTTTGTAAATAGTTTTCGGATTCCTATACCTATAAATAGGAAGTCCTTAGGTTGTAATCGGGGTCGGTTGCTAGGTTGACACACATAGGCCAAAATCCTAAACGTCTCACCGGAGCAGACAAACGGAGAAACGCCATTGTAAAGGACCTCAACCTTCCACCCTTTAAATTTCAATGCAATCTTTACCTTTTCGCGCACTTTTAATTACATGCAATTTACTTTACTGCAAATTTTAATCGTTTTCCTTTTCGATTTCGCGTCGTTTACTTTACTGCACCATTTAAATTTCACCGCATCATATTCTTGGTATCGGTTTTACTCTTACTCGCATTTACTGTTATGCCCAAATACCCAAAAATACCAAAAAGATGGTCAAGTTCCTTTTACAAGATTACCACATAACCTGTCGTTACCCACACCCCACACATCACCGTCAGTTCGGCAAGCGTCGGACGAAAATCCCGCAAACAAAAATTGGCACGCCCAGTGGGACAGGTTTAGAGTAACTTGTGCTTGTTTGTATGCGTTTGAGAAGTGGCATAACTTTGCCATCTTCATCATCAATGGTCGTTACATGTCAAGGTGGTCAACAGACCACCGTTATTTCAGAGATTATTACACCTAGCGTTTCGACAAGTTCTCCTCAAATGACCGGAGGGGGCGGTTCTGCCGTGGAATCAACTATCGCAACCACAATTCAACGGCCAAATAATGGCCCAAATGGGGGAAACCTCACCAGTGGGTTTACTTTTGGTAGCAGTTCGAATAGTGGAGGACAAGTTCCTCCCTATGGTTTACCACCTGGTTTCGTTCCAGGGTCGACGTTGACATGGCCTTTGAGTAGTTCGATAGGCAGTACGAATGCGACGACGGGGGCCACAAACATGGCCTTTATGCGTTCTGCTACGGACATGACTGGTACGAGTAACGGTTCAAGATACATGCCTATCAATCCCGTTACACATATCCGACAACAAATCGAAGAGGCTAATGTACAATTGGTCGATCAATTGACGGCTCAATTGGGTTCGGTTATCAACCCAGCGATGTTGGTGACAAATGAGACTTGCGGGAAAATTGCACAATACATGAAAAGATTAAACCAAGTCTTAGGCGTCGACGACAACGAACATAGCGAGTCCGTCAATACTCCACCTGGTGATTGAAATTTACCAAGGCCAATCTTGGTACAAAGTTATCCTGATGGCCAGGATGTGCGACACACTGCTCGAGTGTCGTCACCGCAGCAAGGTAGTAGAGTCCCGACTACGTGGGATCATGCTTATACTAACCCAACGATTAGTGCAGGTAATGCGATGCCGGAGAATCAGCAAATGGTCTTTCATCCAGGTGTCGAAGCGCCTCAACATGTTCAAAATCCGGCAAAAGTTGCATTCATGCAGAGAGGGGAGGATCTTCAAGCAGCATTGGCAAGGCAAAATTTGGCCCGACATTTGCTCCGACAAGGAAGGGAGATACGAGTCGAGCCGGATGACGTGAACCGGATAGTCGAACAAGCGTTGAGTCGGATTGGGTTCAACATTGGCATGGCTAACCAGCCAGGTTTCAATTCACCCTTTCCGGAGTGGGTCCAGTTGGCAGAAATCCCAAGAGGAACGAAGGTGCCGAAGTTGTCAAAATTTGCTGGCGATACGGGAGAATCTACTGTCGAACATATCACTCGTTACATCATCGAATTGGGTGATTTGGCTGCTGATGAGGCAATCAAAATGCGGCTATTTCCTAGTTCTTTGACAAGAAACGCTTTTTCTTGGTTCTCAACTTTGCGATCTAATTCAATCCATGCTTGGGCCCAGTTAGAGAGGTCTTTTCATGAACAATTCTATAGAGGCGAGTTGAGAGTCGCCTTGACGGATTTGTTAAGTGTTAAAAGATTTGCTGGGGAGCCTATCGATGACTACTTGTCACACTTCAAACAAATGAGGAGTAGATGTTTTACTCCGATTCCTGAACCGGAAGTAGTTAAGATGGCTGTAACCGGATTAGAATATCACATTCGTAAGAAGTTAGTTACCCAGCATTTGTTAGATTTGGCTCAATTAGCCGCTTGTGTTCGGCAAATTGAAAATCTAAGGGATGAAGAAACGAAAGGGAGAGATCCTAAGGTTCCAAAAAGGGAACACATCCATTATGTCGATTCTCAGCCTTCTGATGGGGAGGCATTCGACGGTGGTTCGGAGGTGAATGTGATCGAATTAGGAAATGAGAAACCTTATTCATGTTCCGCCATCCAAACCCGTTAGCGAAAATTTGTACAAGAAAACGTACACTTTCGACGTTTCTAAAACCGAACAAGTTTTTGATGCGCTGTTAAAGGATAAACAAATTAAATTGCCTGAAGGTCATAAATTGTTGAAAAAAGAAGAATTGGGAGGAAGAAAGTATTGCAAATATCATAATAATTGCACTCATAATACCAATGATTGCTTTGCTTTCAGGGACTTAATTCAACAAGGAATTGACAAAGGGAAGTTGAAGTTCGTGGAGAAAGACATGAAGATTGATACTGATCCTTTTCAGAAGGAGATCAATGAGGTCGAATCTCAAGGAGTGTTTTCCATTAGCACCCTTTCACTGGCCTACGACGCTGAAGTGTTTCCTGAGGTCGGGGAATCATTCCGACATTTCTGCAAAAGAAAGCAGGATGGAGACCTTCAAATTTGCCCAAGATGTCAAGTGGTCTATGATCGAAAGATTGCGGCATAGAAAGAGAGGGGATCCAAAAGGGAAGACTTGAGAAAGAAGATAAGAGCCAGGGTACAGGAACGAGAACACATCCGACGGGAAATGTCCCGAGAGGTTCGACGCCCTCTGTCCAGTCGAAGGATTTATGGAGGACGTCCTTCAAAGTCAGCTGCATATGATCGATTCATGCAAAAAAGGCAGCAATCATGATCGACGCCTGGGTCGATCTACGAAGGACTGACACGAACTCAGAAAAGGAGGCTCCAAAGAATACGGAAGGCAGAAGCTGAAGGAGTTCACATTGATGAGTTGCCCACAAATGATCAAGGATGCCTAGTTGCAAGCATGAAGCCAAAGACGGCTAAAGGCCGACAAAGTGGCAGACAAAAGCAGAAGTGAGTAAAGAATTCTGAAGGCTCAAACCAGATGAGTGAATCGTACGAAGGGGATTCTGACGATAGCTTAGATATCATTGTCAATGATCAAGACATGATAGATGCTCAAAGTAAGAAGATCGGAAGTCTCTCAATCAACAATATCGGATTACCTTTCGACATGCCGGGAGACCATGCGCATGAAGAGGAAAATGAAAGTGATGATTCCGACGATTCGTATCTGAGTGACGAGGTGCCAGGACTTCCTGAATGCCTTTTCCTTTTGGATCGCCTCCATCTGGAGGTGGATATCGGACACATAGCTCAATTCGAACCATTAGAAGAGAGCAAAAGGGAACACTTAAGGCCTTTACATATTAAGGCCATTGTTGACGGGAAGCCTTTGAATCGAGTGCTAGTAGATGGAGGGGCCGCCGTCAATGTTTTGCCTTGGAACGTGTTCAAAAGGATGGGAAAAGCGGAGTCGGACCTAATTCCGACGAATGTGGTTGTGGTTGGTTTTACTGGGAAGATCGCTCAATCACATGGTGTGACGATGTTGAAAGTTGAGGTGGGCTCAGTAGCAAGAGATACTTTATTCGTGGTAGTCCCATCTAAGGCTAGTTACAAACTGTTGTTAGGCAGGGATTGGATTCATGCTGTGGGGGCCGTTCCGTCAACGGCCCATCAGAAATTAGTCTTGTGGAATCATGAGAACAAGGTGGAGGTGATTCCTGCAGATGACAGTCCATGTTACATGCAACAGATGCACGTAGATTTCAAAGTCTACAATCCAAGTATCAAGCCGATCCGACTTGATGCTGAAAACTTTCAGAAACCCGTAGTGGATAGATGCCTAATGGAAAACTATGGGATTTCAATTGTCGATATGGACAAGGCCGTTGAGCAGCGGCCTTCGACCAGTACTGATGGTTGATCAACAGCTAGAAAGACTGTCGGCTTACGTGGCCGACAGAATGCAATGCACTATTCAAACAGGTGCATTCCAGGATTGTATCGTAGATGATAGCCCTTTGGGATTCGAAAGAGGGTGGACAGATGAAGAATCTCGATTCATCATTGAGGATCCCAGAGATGAGGTAAATTTGGGAACGGCTGAAAAGCCGAAACCAATTTACGTAAGTTCATTGCTAAAGGAGGAATTCCGACAGAAGCTCATTGACCTCATCAGAAGAAACCAAGATTGCTTTGCTTGGGAATAGGAAGATATGCCAGGACTCGACAGAGAATTAGTCGAACACAGGCTGACTTTACGGCCTGACCACAAGCCAGTCAAGCAAGCAGTTCGACGGTTCGCACCTAATGTAGTCCTCAAAATCAAAGATGAGATCGAAAGACTGTTGAAAGCAAAATTCATCAGAACGGCAAGGTATGTCGAGTGGATGGAAAATATAGTTCCTGTTATTAAGAAGAATGGGAAAATGCGACTGTGTGTCGATTTCAGGGATCTAAATAGTGCCACACCAAAAGACGAATACCCAATGCCGATAGCTGATATGCTGGTGGATTCAACGTCTTGTCATAAGATAATGAGCTTGCTAGATGCTTTTTCAGGTTATAATCAAATTTTCATTGAGGAAGGAGACGTGTTGAAGACTGCTTTCGGATGTCCAGATGCAATAGGAACTTTCAAATGGGTGATGATGTCATTTGGACTCAAGAATGCAGGAGCGACATATCAAAGAGCGATGAACCTAATTTTTCATGACATGATTGGCAAGTTCTTGGAGGTATACATCGACGATGTGGTGATCAAGTCGAATACTCAAGAGGAGCGTTTGGAGAGCCTGGAGAAGGCATTTATCAGAATGAGGAAGCATAATCTGAAGATGAATCCAATCAAATGCACTTTTGGAGTCACTACTGGCCAGTTTTTGGGATTCCTTGTCCACAGAAACGACATTGAAGTCGACAAGAACAAAGCCAAGGCCATCATAGAAGCATCTCCTCCGACCAACAAGAAAGAGGTTCAGTCGTTTCTTGGCAAGGTAAATTATTTGAGAAGATTCATTTCAAACCTGTCGGGAAGAACTAGAGCCTTTGCACCTCTCGTAAAGTTAAAACGAGAAGAAGATTTTAAGTGGGGACCAGAGCAACAAGCGGCGTTCGACGACTTGAAGAGGTATCTGTCGACACCACCAGTAATGATGTCGCCTCAGCCAAGTTTTCCTTTAAAATTGTATATATCAGCATCTGATTACACTATAGGGAGTATGTTAGCCCAAGAAAATGAAAATGGTGTAGAAAGAGCTGTATTTTATTTAAGTAGAGTGTTGAATGATGCCGAAACACGGTATAGTGCAATAGAAAAATTATGTTTAGCGCTCTACTTTTCTTGTACAAAACTTAAACATTATATGAAAAGTTTTCATGTTTTGGTTTTGTCGAAGTCTGACATTATTAAATACATGGTATCCAAGCCAATTATACATGGTAGGGTCGGCAAGTGGACATTAGCGTTAACTAAATTTTCACTTCAATATGTACCATTGAAAGCCATCAAAGGCCAAGTAGTAGCCGATTTTTTGGCAGATCACCCATGTGTAGACATGGCTTTGTGTGTTAATTTTGTCGGCTTAAGGCCTTGGACGATGTATTTTGATGGATCATCGCATAAAAAAGGGGTAGGAGTTAGAATACTACTCATATCCCCTGAAGGGATTCCTACGGAATTCATGTTCAACCTTAAATATCAATGTTCGAACAATGAGGCTGAGTACGAGGCTATTTTAATTGGCCTTGAAATATTAATTTTCTTAAAGGCCAAAAACGTGGCCATTAAGGGAGATTCTCAGCTCGTCATTAAACAATTGGTTGACGAATATAAGTGTCTAAATCAAAAGTTGGCTAAGTATCGTAATATGGCACGGAAGATGATGTGCCAATTTGACGATGTTTCAGTCGAACATGTGTATCGGTGTCATAATCAAAAGGCCAACCATTTGGCCCAAATCGCATCCAAATACCGTATATCGAAGAAGACTTTGGATAATGCAACACGGATCGAAGAGCTGTTATACCCCCCCCTCATGAGAGAGAAGTAATGGTAAACGCATTAGCATCCGATGATGATTGGAGGAAACCCATAGCTGACTACCTGGCGAATCCGTCCCCCAATGTCGAACGAAAGTTGAGGCTGAAAGCCACCAAGTTCACGTTACTAGGAGGCGATTTGTATCACAAATCAGTCGACGGAAATTTGGAGGTATGTCTCGACAAGGAAGATGCTTTTATAGCTTTGGCGGAAGTTCACGAAGGGATATGCGGAGCGCACCAAGCAGGAGAGAAGATGAAATGAATACTCAGAAGGCAAAGAGTTTTTTGGCCTACGCTAATATCTGATTGCATGAATTTTGCAAAGTCGTGTGAAGAATGCCAAAAACATGGCTACATTCAGAATGTCCCAGCAGGTGAATTGCATTCGATTATCAAACCTTGGCCTTTTAGAGGATGGGCGTTAGATGTGATTGGAGAAATTTTCCCTCATTCTTCTAAAGGCCATTCAAGGATATTGGTGGGTGTTGATTATTTCACCAAATGGGTAGAAGCAATACCTTTGGTGAAGGTCGAACAAGAGCAGGTAATTGATTTTATTGAAGACCATATCGTTTGTCGATTTGGAATTTCCGAGACCATAACTACAGATCAAGCATTTATTTTCTTGGGAAGCAAATTGAAGGGGTATTTGGCATCAAGAATAATCAAGTTACTAACTTCAACACTTTATTATGCACAAGCCAATGGACAAGCGGAAGCAGCCAACAAGTGGATTATTAACATCATCAAGAAACAAATTAAAAGTAAACCACGAAATTGGCATGAAGCATTGACACCAGCGTTATGGGCTATCCGGAATTCGCCAAACGAAGCAACGGGTACGACTCCCTATGTGTTAACATACGGCCATGAGGCCATGTTACCAGTCGAAATCAACTTGGAATCGATACGATTTCAAAGGCAACATGAAATGCCTACGAATGACTATTGGAATTCCATGTTTGAAGAATTGAATGAGGTGCACGATGAGAGACTGTTGGCGTTGGAAAATATTATGCTACAAAAGGAAAAAATTGCTAGATATTACGACGCCAAGGTTAAGTTTAAGTCGTTTCTACCGGATGAATTAGTATGGAAAGTGATCTTACCCATCGACAAGCGCTCAAATGAATACGACAAGTGGTCACCAAAGTGGGAAGGACCATTTAAAGTATTAAAGGCTTATTCAGGCAACGCATACGAATTAGTCGAAGTCGAAACGGGGAAAAAGATTAAAGCAATTAACGGCAAGTATTTGAAAAAGTATAAGCCGACCATGACAGAAATAAAAATGCATTGAATTGAAAAATTGCAGAATCCATACGACAGAAGCAAAGTACAAGAAGCAAATACAACAAAGGAAAAACAAAATTCATCTGAAAAGATTGCCAAAGGAACGCCATTCCCTGGCGAAAGCATCTCTGCGTCGGAGTCCAGCCCTGTATTCTTGCAAATGAGTAGCCAAAGCATCCGTAATCTGCTGATAAGGCGCCACTAAAGCATCAACTTTGGCAGCCAGTTCTTGTCGGTTGGCTTTGACGGATTCCATGTATTGGGTCAAGTCCAGTTGATTTTGTCCCCAACGGGCTAACTCTTCTTTCAGTTCTCGAATCCTAGCTCCGTTCTCTTCTAATCGCCGAAGTGTATCATCAACCTTGGAAGAACAGTCGGCATCCTCTCGCTCTGAATCCATGTATTCGGCCTCCATCTTGCTTTGATTTGCTTTGACATCTTCATAGGCTTTGATGTCATTCAAAATCTTTGCACTTTCAGTAGTCCAATTACCCACAAATCGCTGCAACCCGGTCAATTTGGATTCAACATCTTCTGGAATATGGTGCTGCAAAAGCGAAGTGATGGTGGAAGATAAGAGCTCAAGAGTCGAAGAATCGTCCAATAATTGATCAAAAGGCCGACAACAGACGTTCTTCAAGGTCACCATCAACTGATCTGCGACCGGTTCGGCGTCTCTCAAAGGAGAATTCATGGCTGCTTCAACAGATCGTGCTTTAGCCATTAATTCTCGAAGAGCAACGAAAGCAGTAGAAGAGGAAGCTTGAACCGAAGGAGCCATGATGGTAGACGGAGGCGTGCAAGAAGGAATCTCAATAGAAGGAACAGCGGCGGAACCAGACGCACCAGGAATTGACAAGCTGTCGTCGAAATCTTTGAGTTGGACTGAATTGTTGGGGATCTAAGGAAAAACAAAAAGAAGGTGGGTAAGGATCCTTTAAATGCTGCATAAAGGGTGAATGAGTAAATTCGCAAATACCTCAAATGAAGGGCCACATGTATTAGTGGTCTCAGGACCCACGACAGCAACAGGGGAATCTACAACATGAGTTTCAATGTCAAGAGGCTCAGTGTCGACAGCACCTTGATTAGAGCCTTGAACGACAACTTCAACTACAGCCGAAGAAGAAGTGTCATCAAGACACCGTTGCATGGAAGCCTCAATGGAGTGTAATCTATCGGTCTGGTCAAATGCAACGTCGACTTGAGGTTCATCCGAAGATAAATCATCAAGAATCACTTGTCGACGAGCAGGACGCCTTTGCAGTTGGATGCTGGTATCTTCGACAATGTCCTCCTCATCAAATGGATTAAGTGTTGGAGTCGGAAGAAATTCACCAGCGTGAGGGTCGTGATGGGAAACGTCGACAAACAGATCGGCCGCATCACCATGCATTCTTTGAGTAGTGACATGGGGAGACGGCTCTCTGATGATGATTCCTTTGGCTTTTGGACGTGGTTGTGATTAAGCTTTGGATGAAGGATTTGAGGAAGGACGAATAGGAGGAGCAGATGAGGCAGTGGATACTTGAAGCTTCTTTGAAAGAAGACGAACCAAAGAACTATCAGTCCTTTCAGGATCAGCATGAGGTTTGTCCGACGGTTGTTCAGTTCGTCCCATGTGTTGTCTCTTGGCTTCGACGAAATCATCGATAACATTGGAGTGGCGCCGTTTCTTGTGTTTCTTAGGCGACGAAGGGTCACCACCTTTCTTTTTCGACGCGTGGGCCTTAATTGCCGCAGAATAATCAATAAGGTTCGGCTTGGCCACTACAAGGAGAACGACAAATAAGAAAGCCGAAAGGAAAAGAAGTTTAAAAGGAAAACTAGTTAAGTATTCTTACCAGTTTTGTCGGCTGCTACATCTGATGGAGTCCTTGCACTCATTCTGTCAACAATGGTATCATAGTCCACGTGGTAGGTGTTAAAGTACGATTCCCACCAACGCACGAAATTTGGACTAGCCAAGAAACAAGGAGTGAAGCCGACAGGATTAAAACGGCTAAGAGAAGCAAGGTTCTTCGACACAAACCTATTCAGCGTCGACTTCCAAGAGGATTTGTAGTCCATCAACTGGCCATGGTGAAATTCTTGTGACACTGATGCAAGCATGGGGGCAGGCAATCCTTGACAAAGGCCAAATTGCCTCGACACACAGTTGGGGTAATGCAAAAATACTTCCTTTTCTTCGTAGGCAGTAGAATCGGGCAAACCACCAAATAAAACCCATTGGCTTAAATAATGTCCCCAAAGGACATCATTCAACTGCCTCTCTTCAGCGTTGGAACCAGGAAAAGGAAGACGAAACCATTCAGGCCCAACGGTTCTCTCAACAAAAGGGGAAAACACGATATCCTCCGACGACATGGAGATGTTAGCAAATATCTTCATAAAATGAAGGAAAGTGTTGGTCCGAGACGACAGCACAGGAACGTCATAATTCACCGCCAAACAACCATAGTTGAACCGGAAACGGCAAACGCTATTATGAGTGGACACCATGTGACGTTTCAGAATGGCATTCAGCCACAAGTGCAAAAGCCAAGTAGGACCTTCGACATTAGTCACTTGTTGCTTATGGAGTCTAATGGTGTCAGAGACATGGCTTATTGTCGAATACTGCTTCGCCAGGAGAAGTTGGCTTAGAGCCACTTTTCTTTCTTCATGCAGGATCGTGGCTAAGGGCACCAAAGATTTGTTAACTTGTCGAGATTTGGTGCAAAAGACGAAAGCGCTAAGCCACACTGTTAGAAATTCGACATGCTCCTTGTTATTAACTGTTGGGCTATCTCTATAAGCATCCAGGCACGCTTCGACATAGTTGCTGAAGGCAAAAGACCCGTCACTAATGTGTACAACATCATTGGGTTTGCTTTCTACAGTCAAAAGTTCTCCATCGGGACGAAGACTAGTTAAAGCAGCAACATCGAAAAGGGTGGGAGTCATCATGCCGTATCGAAAATGGAAACAATTAGTTTGGCGACACCAGAAATAACATGCAGTGCCGAAAAGTCCATCGTCGTAGTGTAGATTGGAGGTTGTTAAAATGAGAAGGTCTTCGAAACCGGCCCTTTTCCATGATTGTCTCTTGTGAGGCCGAAGCCTATCGAACCACTCATTAAACTTGGTGAATGGTTTCACATTCCGTAGAACCCTACGAGAATGCTCTTTGTCGAAGTGGCAAGTGTAAACAGGGTTAAGAGTGACCACGGGACGAATCTCATCAGGATTGGAGATCGGAAAGTTGGCACTCATGACAGGGTCGCGAGCCTCCGATGTAGTCATCAAGGGTCCCAAGAAAGCAGGAGAAGGGTTAACAGGTTCACCATTGGCAGGGATGAAAGAAGTCACAGGAATGATCAAACTACGTTCGTGATATGGGACTTCCAAATCGATTTCGGGATCAAGAACTCCTTGGATCGCCATGTTGAAAGCAGGGTTTTTGGAAAGGAAAAAGGGGTTTCAAGTCAAAGGATGCAATGGCAAGCAAGAAAAGATAAAAGGGGGATAATGATAAGCGATCAAGTTTAAATAAGAAGTGAAAAGACGTGTAAGACCAACGCAATGGTCCAATAGGAGACATCAGTCCAAATAAAAAAAAAAAGAAGATAGACTCGCCGTTTCAGAATCCTAATACTGAAAGGACAGTTCGAAAAGATACAACTTTTGGCATCCTCCGAAAATATGCGTCGCATACCAAAACTTGGGGGGCCTCTGTTAACGGGAAATTGAAATCGACAAAAGGTTGCGAATGTCGGATGTATAAGTGACGTCGACGGAAGTGTACTTGAACATTTTTGTTTGAAAGTGACTTCGAAGGAGGTGAACGTACAATCCGACATTGGGTATATTTCGACGAAAAAGGATGTGTGTCGACAACATAAGTGATGTCGAAGGAGGTGTACTTAAGTGGCATGACTTAAAAGTGACTTCGAAGGACGTGAACATGTGTCGACAGAAGAAAGAGGCGGAAACAAGAGGCCTACGTCGAAGGAACATTGGCGCAAGAAAAGAGGAGTCAGAAACGTCTTATCAACATTGGGAACGGAAGAGTAATTATGGAGGCATTTAATGCTACTTGTGGCTATAAAATCCTCATTTTTCACCGTAAAAAGCTACGAGTTACAATGAGAAAACTTAAGGAATGCCTTCATGAATTCTGGAAAGATGAAAAAAGATTCATATTCCACATAAACATGAGTTCACCAAAGGTTAAACATGTGGGATTAAGGTGTTCGGGTGAGGACATGGAAATGAAGGGATGTCCACCCCGAATACCACCTTTATCCTCTTGAACAGCGAAAGGATAAACATGTGGGATTACATAGAACCCATTTCTGATGCGTCGGGTCACAGCAAAAAACTCCGAATTGGAGGAAGCAGTGAACCTGATAAATAAGCATTGGAAAGGTCTCCGTAATCCCATAAGCCAAGGTTTGTATCCTGCTAGGATCGACTAAGGTCGCCTTTCCTATTAAAGAGTTAAAGGAAATAAGTCCTTTGACGGCATTCTGCTAGAAGTGTCGGGGGCATGTTTTTTGATTGAATGCTGGTGAAACAACGTTTAGTTGAATTACATGTCACCAATATCAATCGAATGCGTCTAAGGCCGGCAGCGGGTCGAAAGTCTATTTCAGCGATAGGCCCGTCTGTCGAAAGGAGCTCGATGTCGGCTGACATCTCCGAACCAAGAGGATGGAGTACAACAACGTCAATGCTTCGAGCAGCAAAGAGACATAGACAAGAGTCAAAAGGTTGCAGTCGAAGAGAAATGTCAGTCGAAGAGGTCTCAGCAAAGATGTCACCACGGGATCCGACGGAAGTATCCACTAAGCCCAAACCACGACGTGGGCAGTTACATCGTGGGGGATAGCGTAGTGGGTAGTTATTAAGAACGTGGGTTCTGCGGTTGTGCAGAACATGCGAGTAGCTTTGTAAATAGTTTTCGGATTCCTATACCTATAAATAGGAAGTCCTTAGGTTGTAATCGGGGTCGGTTGCTAGGTTGACACACATAGGCCAAAATCCTAAACGTCTCACCGGAGCAGACAAACGGAGAAACGCCATTGTAAAGGACCTCAACCTTCCACCCTTTAAATTTCAATGCAATCTTTACCTTTTCGCGCACTTTTAATTACATGCAATTTACTTTACTGCAAATTTTAATCGCTTTCCTTTTCGATTTCGCGTCGTTTACTTTACTGCACCATTTAAATTTCACCGCATCGTGTTCTTGGTGTCGGTTTTACTCTTACTCGCATTTACTGTTATGCCCAAATACCCAAAAATACCAAAAAGACGGTCAAGTTCCTTTTACAAGATTACCACATAACCTGTCGTTACCCACACCCCACACATCACCGTCAGTTCGGCAGGCGTCGGACGAAAATTCCGCAAACACACAGTGATGAGACCTCATCGAATTCTATTGTGATCAGCTTGTAATTGGGATCGCATCATACGGCATCATTTCACACAAACAAATTTTCAATCATAAAAAAAAATTCACATATACATGCAATATAATATTCACAATCCGCTATGCGATTATCATATTGCAATGAGAAGTGTTACATGTGCATTCAGAATTGATATTTGGATATTTATTTCTGTATATAAGACAAACATATGTGCATCCACATGTTAATTTTGGATGCACATGTAACATTAGTGTATCGGAATATCCACAATTGCGGCAGCCACAATTAATCTCATTTGAGGAGGCAATTTAAATCTAAGATTTAGAGTTATTTTCCAATTTAAAAAAGGGTTAATTAAGTTGTTCGTCCCTATAAATAACGTCAAATTTGCTTTTAGTCCCCAAAAGCTTTTTTGCGAGATTTTAGTTTCTGCAAAATTCAAAGCTTTGGAATTAGTCTCTCTGTCATTCTTATTCCGTTAAGTGATGATATGGTAGACGGAAATCTTCGTCTGCACTACCATGTCGTCCGTCATGTGATGGCAACCCCCTTGGAAGATATTGATTAGGATCTCTCTAGTAACTATGTCAAAATCTTATAGGTAGGTTTGCATGTAGGTCTCCTTATATAGGTCTCTCAACCATTTCTCTTTTGGTATTATGTTGGTTGATTTTACACATTTATGCTCATGGAATAAAAGATATTGATGTGTTATTTTTGCCCTCCTTTGATGCATACAAATTTGGAATGTAGTTAGGTGAAGAATGAATTCATTCAGAGAGTAAAGAAAAGGGAAATAATAAAGAAAAGATTATGAGCCTTTTTAAAACTTGTCTGAACAGAAAAGGAAACAATTTGTTCACCATTCTCACATGAATTTCGAATTAATTTCATGAGCACATGGGGATCGGAATTCGAAATTGGCAATTAGTATATGAAATTAAGAGTGACAAATTGTCTTAAAACGTCTCCTTATTAATCAAGAACGAACCTAGAAATAATATGACATTGGTTCATTCATCTTTAACCTTAGACACATCTTCTATTATTAGACTTAAGTAATCTCTAGAAGCTTCTTAAGTTAAGTTAGTTAGCTTTGTTGTTGATTAGCCGTTAGATTAGAATCTAGTTAGTTATGATTCATTGGCTGAGATTGCAGCTGAGTTATGTATATAAACTTGTATTCTGTACATTGATAGTTAGAAGAATCAATTCAGTTTTACATAGCTTAATTGTTGAGTTGCTTTTCTCTCAAGTCCTCTCTTTCATGTTCTCATATTCTCGAAGCTTCTAGCTCAATTCATCAATGGAGATTCTAGATTTAATATGGTATCAGAGCCAGAGCCCAACTTCTTTCGGTTGTTATGGGCCAAAAGTTGCCCTTTGTTATGGGTCAATAGATACCCTTTGCCTGGTCCGACAGGCTTCGTTGGAGGGGGCGTGTTGGAAGTCCCACATCGCCTGCCTCATAATATATGGCATGGTTTAAATACCTGTTGGGCTACTCCTCTCATTGCCAATTGGTTTTGAGATGGAACCTTAACATGGCATTTAAGTCAATATTTGGATAAGCCAACAACCACTCATTATCAAGCTGCTTTAAGGATTCTGAAATTTCTGAAAAATGAACCAGGAAAAGGCCTATTCTTCTCTGCAACTACTACTGCTTCCTTGCAAGGATTTAGTGACTCAGATTGGGCATCATGTTTAGATACACGACGATCTGTCACTGGATTCTGTTTTTTCCTTGGAGATTCCTTAATTTCGTGGAAAAGCAAAAAGCAACGTACTGTTTCTAAGTCATCAGCAGAGGCAGAATATAGGGCTCTTTCATTGACAGGGTCAGAGGCTCAATGGCTACTTCATTTACTTGCAGATTTCAATCTATCCAATTGTGCTCCTGTGTCCATTTTATGTGACAATCAGTCTGCGTTACATATAGCTGCTAATCCAGTTTATCACGAAAGAACCAAACACATCGAAATGGATTGTCATTCTATTCGTGAAAAGGTTCAGGCTGGAATAGTCCATTTGCTTCCAATTCGCAGTGCACAACAATTGGCAGATGTCTTCACTAAGCCTTTGAGTCCAGCTTTGTTTCAGAGTAATATTTCCAAGCTTGGAATGTGCAACATCCACCTTCCAGCTTGAGGGGGGCTATTAGACTTAAGTAATCTCTAGAAGCTTCTTAAGTTAAGTTAGTTAGCTTTGTTGTTGATTAGCCGTTAGATTAGAATCTAGTTAGTTATGATTCATTGGCTGAGATTGCAGCTGAGTTATGTATATAAACTTGTATTCTGTACATTGATAGTTAGAAGAATCAATTCAGTTTTACATAGCTTAATTGTTGAGTTGCTTTTCTCTCAAGTCCTCTCTTTCATGTTCTCATATTCTCGAAGCTTCTAGCTCAATTCATCAATGGAGATTCTAGATTTAATATCCATAACCTAAAGCCTAAAGAACATGATCATGAACAATAATTGGAATTTAGAAAACCATAATGAAAAATAAACAAAAGAAAAGGAGAAAGGGGTTAGAGAATGGGAGCGCCACACTCAAGTGAATGATAAGTCTCTAGGAACGTCACGAGAAAATTCTCTTGATTATTAGTTCTTGGTTTAGTTCAATCCAGAACATGAGTACAAACTCTCAATTAATAGTGAACATGCATCCAAGATGTTTATTCAATTTCAAATTTGTGTACATATAGGCAACCAAAATAAAACTACTATAAAGCATTCCTAGAGTCTCCATTATCATGAATTGATGATGGTTAGTGGCAGCCATTGATGATAGGTGAAGAATTCTTTGAATGGCAATCTTAATGGTAAGATAAAGCTTCATAATGAGGGCGGTGAAGAGTTGTAGTTGATTTTCATCCAAAGGTCTTTGTGGCAAAGCTTCTAATGCCTCCAAACAAGTGTGATCAGCCTTGGAAATTCTTGCTCCACATGCCTCCTCTTTCAATCAACACTTTAGTACACACATAAAGGCCCAATTGTTGGATGGTTTGGGTTTGTTTTTGGATGACTGAGTGGCAGCCCATTGTGCACCGTAAAACTAAAATTAAGGGGATTTAGTTTTTTTATGCCCCCAATTAATACTTGATCCCCCAAAATTTAATTTTTTTTCTTAAAATGTCCTTATGTATGTATTTTCTTTTTCTTTTTTACGTTTTGTATGCTCAAGGATCATCTTACAAGTTTTGAAATAACACATTACACCTTGGAATGCTAATATTTTTTGCTCGGGTTAGCATTTGTTGAAAAACTATACATACGCCGAAGGGTCAGCTTACAAAATTTAAAACACTAATTTTGCTCGGCATACACTAATTTAAAACAAATTTAATTCAAATAAAGCATCGTATAAAATTAAATTACTAAATAATTTTATCTTTATTTTTTAACTTATTTTTTACTCCCTTCGGTTCTATATATAGGTCACATTCTAGAAAGTTTTCTTGGTCCTAATTATAAGTCACTTTATATTTTTTATGCATCATTTATTGATTTTTCTCCTTTTTGCATGCCCTTATTAAATGCTTTGACTATCTATGTATTTTTTGTTGTTCATTAATGAGTGTGAAGTTTCCAGGAAAAGTTAAGGGGTAAAATTGTAATGTTACAATATATTCCCATAGAATTCATCAAACCAACCACTTTTCTTGGTATGTGTAATTCGGTTAAGTATGCCCTATAATAAGGACCGGAAGAGTAACATTTGCTTCCACCGTTATATTTTTACTCTTGTATTCTTACTTTTTTTTTTCCACTCTTTTTTTTAAAGACTTTTTCTTTAAACTCTTGTTTGAAAGGCCTCTCCCATCGTTATCTATTTTATTTACCAAAAAAAAGTTTAAAGCTATTTATTTATTTATTTATTTTTTCTTTAACTTCAACATCTATTTTATTTTCTATTTATAGTTATGATTAAATTAGATCCTCCTTAACACAAGTCATTATCTTATACATTTAGTTTCGCCTCTCAAAATATGGCATCGCTTACTCGATCTTCCCTTTATTTTTTATTTACTTTTCTTTCTATTAAAATTGCTTTAAAGCAACAAAGTTTAGCCTAGTTGATAAATAATTGAGTCCTTTAAATATAATGTTAGGAATTCAACTTTCTGTCATATGTAGGAAAAAAAACTTTGTTTTACTTTTTCCCCCTAAAAATATGACATTGCTTTGCTTCCAATTTCATTCTTCAATTTGTCATATTCTTCTTTGGGTATATTTGCTGTGTTTGCTACCTTTAAGAAAAATTGATGTTAATGAATTAATATCATGATCATTTTATGCGTTTTCATATTTTTTCTCTATGTTAATGAATTAATGTTATGATCATCATTTTCAAACACTTAATTATTTAATTTTTCAAAAATAAAACTTAAATTCAAAATATAATTTTTATGTTATTAACATATTTTATAAAATAAATGAAAATCTATATTTAAGTATAATTGTATATCTAAATTAAAAAAAAGTAAATATAAAGCTTATAAATTAATTGATATGTGTGGCCCTTATTAACATATAAAGTATATGCTAGAATTAAAGTATTGAGTTAATTAGGAAAATATACTAAAAAATTGATAATGTGAAAAAAAAAAGTAATTAAGTTTTAAGTATAGATAATACTCCCTCCGTCTCTAAATATAAGATCATTTTGACACTTTTATTTTGCCCCTATTTATAAGACCATTTGCCAATTTTAATTTCAATGATCCTTAATTACTTTTTAATTTCTACAAACACCCCTATTTATTTAATACTTTTTAGATTCTCAATAATATTAATAGGGGTAATTTTGAAATTAACTATCAAAAGTACACATTTTCAATACAATTAACTAAATTATTTCACTTTCTTAATGGATGTAAAATCCCCAAAAAGGGTCTTATATTTAGGGACAAAGGAAGTATATGTTCAGAGATGCTCTAAACCACTGCTGGCTCAAATTTCGTTACTTTTTTATTCATAGCCTTAGCAAGCTCTCTCAAATAGCTTCTAAAAAGTTTGTGATCTCATAGAGGGTTACTATAGCTAATACAATGGATATATATATATATATATATATATATATATATATATATATATTTATTTATTTATTTATTTATTCCATGATGAGTGTATAAACTCTAATTGCTGATAGAAAAAAAAAGTGTATAAACACTAATAAAACTAAAATGCTTGTAAAACTAGCTTAAAAGCTTCTTCGTATGAATTTTGAATGTCTAGACGAGAAGTAGTTTCATGTAGTTTTAATTATTTATTTTTTGTAATATATCTTGAATGGATTTTGGCAGAGTTCGGACTCACCATCGCACATTATTGGCTCATTGTAAGTCTTACTGATTCTAAAATATAAAGAAGGAAAATGTTAAAGTCGACCCTTATATTAGGGGTTTAAAAGTGTTATTTTGCATTGTTAAATGTCGAATTTAATATTTTCAGACAATGGATTTAGTTTCTTATCATCAATATTTAAATTAAGATTAACAAAACCTTGAAAAGAATTACTACTATTTCTAATTGTAAGGAAAATTCGTTCCCTTATTCAAAACACGTTCTCAAAGATTTGGTGGCCTAAACATGTGGTTCACATAAACTAGGCATTATTTATCAGTCTCTATAGTCATAACAAGAATCGAGGTACACAGTGGGTGGTTTGTGTCCAACATTATTATTCTACATGCTTACTACTACAGTATATTAAAGCTATGGAAAGCACTTATAGTGCCATGAGAGAAAAAGCATTGATTAGGAAATATTAATGATACGTACAGGTCATACAGCTAAAAGGTCAGTAATGGTAATCACAATCAAAGCCAAGTGAGAAAAGCCATTTGAATTATTTTATTAAAGCGCTTCAGCATGTGGCTTCCGCGATAATATACAAACACCTTTACAACTTTAAGTTGTAAATAATGCATCTAGACATCTAGTGACATACATAATTACATACACATATATTTCCTACCTTTTTTTAAATTTGGATCCACGACCATAATTTAAGCTACAATGTTATGATTTTGAGCGAATTCGCAATATGATAGCAATAATCATTGCGACCGCATTTTTTTTACAACAGTAATAACGTAACATTATGATTTTGAGAATTTTTACAACCTGTTATGGTGGTTGCAATTTAAAACCTTGATTTTAACATCAAACGTAGCCATCAACTTTGTCATTCTTCACCATCTTTCCTTTCCCACTCTCAAAAACAAAGTCAAGGTTGTAGAGCACAGGTAGCATAGCAGCAGAACACAAGAAAACAAGCACAGGGCCAAAGATCCAAAGCACAAGAGGGAGTGCAGAGTAGAAGAGCCTGTTGCCAACAGTGTTCAAAATAGTCCCCTTCTCCAAAAGCTCAGTCAAATATTCTGAGGTGACCAAGGAAGTGACATCTTGTGGTGTGCAAATGAGAATGGCAACTTGATTGAGAAACCTGATTGAAAGAGTGTGACAGAAAAATGAGAATAAGAATAGGGTAAGGAGTGCCACATATTTGAGTGCTACCATAAATTCGCCGTGAGCTCCGTAGACTGCGTCGTTGAGAGGCTTCTTCACACTGTAAGTGCTGCTTATCACTGCCGCCAAGCCGGCCGAGAGGAGAATGGAGGTGGTGGCCATCAGAGTTGATCCCATTATCATGTTACGAAGTGTTTGAACTGCTAAGATGTTCTTCTTTTCAATATCCTGCCATGAACAAAATGTAATGTTGTTTTTGTAAATAAACCTAAACATGTTTGTATATTTCTATCATGCACTTCAAAATTGGATGGTTGCATAGCAACCATTTCTTAAACCAACACGAAGTTGTCACTTATGTCATCTCATTATTTGAAGTAGTTGAAATTAGTTTTTTGCAATTTAGTCCAACATAAAAAGTAAATTAAAAATTTAGTCCTTTGTACTTATAGACAAAGGGAGAAGTCGGAGCGGAGGAAAGGGAATGGCGGGTGAGGTCTATGAGGCTTTGGAGGTGATGGTGGTGGTGGTGGGGGCGATGGGTTTTGAGAACTTGAAGAAGAAAAAGCAGCAGCAACGTGAAGAAGATGAAGAAGAAGGGGCAATTCTCATCCTAATACAAACAACTTTAATTCTTTTTTAATAAATTTTTTTAAAATTAAAAGTTATAATTTGTCCATAGGTACAAAGGACTAAATTTTTAATTTACTTTTTGTGCTGGACTAAATTTCAAAAAACTAATTTTAACTACTTCAAATAATGACATGGCGTAGGTGACACTTCTTATTGGTTTAAGAGAAGGTTACATAGCAATCATCCAATTTTGGATCGCATGTTAGTAACTCCCAACATGTTTTTGGGATTATGAAAACAAATGTCTTGGGTGATTCAGCACATGTAAACTTTGTAATAAGAGATTGTGATTTTATATATAATATCCACTTGTCGAAATTTTCTTTTAATTTTCTTGTTTTGTAATTCTTAAATAATTTTTTTTCTCTTAACTTTTGATCTTTAAAGTTTTTATTTTTATTTCATAACTTTTGTTTTTTACTATCTTAACTTTTTGTTTTTTATTTACTTAATAATTTATTTTACTTCTGTTAATACTACTTTTATCTTTTCTCTCATCCCCAAAGTACTATGTATTAATTACTAGATACACTTCTTAATTAAAATTAAATATTACTGCAATTTTTAATAAGAATTAATTAAAGACATTTTAAACAAAACACATATAAAATTTACAATAATCAACGCCTCATTGATATCTAAGCAATATTCTTAAAAATTAAAGGTTAAGAAATTGAAAGAGTGTCATTGGACACTTGTTAGTTATTTTTTTTTTTTAAATACATGCTTTTATATTTTCGGTGTCATAATTTCTACAAATTTATGAATAAAAAACGTCCTTAATTACTTTTTCACAATGTTTATGATGACGATGAGTTTCCATGCATGCATGTGCCAAACACTCGAATTAGTAATTTGAGATTTGAATGACTTTTGTAATTGACTAAGAATAATATATAAGTCTACAAATTAATTTATACTACTATAAAAAAAATGTGATATATGTCCCCTATTAATCAATTATTCATATGCACGATACATATCCCTGTCATTTAGGGTCTTGCTAGTGAATGATGAGTATCACAAGGACAGTACAGTAGGGTTTTCTTTTTTCAACATCATAAAGTTAATATGAAAACTTGCATTATAAATAAAAGAAAAAAAAATTTTTATGACGTTCCATGAACACATGTTTAGAATTCACTCCTCTTCATAAAAACTTATTTTTTTTCATAAACCAAAACTTGCTTTTTTTTTAAAAAAAAAAAATCCTAAATATATACTCATACGCCTTCAATAAAAAACCAATAAATTAAATGAAATAAGGTCATATTAATATCTGCCTTTAATTAAGGTATTAAAAATTAAATACTTTGTTTAAAATAATTGAAATAGGCAATTTTCATATCCTTAATTTAATAATACATTCCCTTTCATGAGTTTTTATGAATGAAACTTTAACCAATAAATACATAAAGACCCGGTAAATATTCTACAATAATTAAATATCTACTCTTATCTAAATTAAAGCACTAGCTTGAGTGGCTCAGAATTTATTCAATTTAATGAACATTGAACTCTTAAGAAAAAGGTGACACACTTAGCATTAAGACAAAAAGGAGAAAGATTTGGTTTCTATATTGGATTGTGGCCTAAGACATGAATGACACTTTTTCTTTGCTTAGCTAAGATTTCAATTTATAATCAACACCCACAAAAAGAAAGTTGTTCTATGAAGTTACTAACCCACTTTTATATGATAGTGATGGGCCATATTTTGCTAAAGACCCTACATTCTCGATGTTAAAAATTCCAAAGCTTAGGCCAGCCAATTGTATGCAGATTCTCTCGAATATTCATCTTTGTATTTTTATCATTCCAAGATTCTAAACTGATAAACATCACAATTAAGCAAGACAGGGCCCTAAAATCCATTTATCTAAAGCGATATCTTTTAACGTTGCCATGTCGGATCAATTATTGCTAATTTTACCTTATGCTTTCATCATTCCTGCTGATATCAAAAGCTGTGAGCGAGAACATTCATAAAGTAATTACCGTATAGTAATTTTTGAACAGTGTCACTTTAGATGGTTTGAAAAAGAATTGATTTTAAAGTAATGCATATTAAAAATTTAGAAAACCAAATCAGTTCTCTTACTCAACGTATTAGAGCATAAGCCAATAATTAAAAATTATAAGTTCAATTTCTTTTAGGATATTCAATGCAGCACTTTGAATAACAACCCTAGGTGTTGCAAATTAAGTGATTAACCTCTGATGTATTTTTGTTTCTCTCGCTTAGGTACTTCTTCGTGTGCGTAGGCAATCATAAAAAGGAATACTACCTTCAGTCAATTTTTATAAGCATTTGTTGAAAATTTTATTTTGATCCTTTATATAAGTATATTATTTAATTGTTGCTAAAATTTTTTAAAAATATTCTTATTTAAAATCAACAATTTTTTTTTTTGGCTATAAATTAAGTAGACAGAAAATATGGCTCATTAATGAATGATACTTCTAGAAATATACACATCTAAATTTAATATTACTTTTTCTTTTCAATAAAAGAAAGGGATTTTATTCATTTTTTTAACTTTTTGATTTTTCCAATTTTTTATCATCTTTGAAAAATGAAGGGAGCACAATCTAAAGTGCTAATGAACCAGTTCAAAAAAGAAAAATTAGCACCATCACATTTTGCCTTTATGCAAAAATGATAAATACTGCTCCCCCCTCCATTCTTTTCTTTTGAAAAAAAATCGGTCTATGAAAAAAGGATACTGGTCACTAATTTTTTGCTTATTGTCTTTTTATAAAAATAAACGTATAAGTATAAAATCATCGTTAGTGTTGTCTTAATTTTGAAAAAATATAAATAATTTGAAAAACTTATTTCTGTTAGAAAAACACTTAATAAAAGGGAATGGATGGTATACATACATACTTACAAGAAGTTAAGTTAAACCTGCTTTATCTCCCCCCAGGTCCTTGCCAAACCACCAACCATCCCTTGCTAAGATGATCATCATGGAGGTGAGGGAACCACGCCATGGTAACAGTTTTGGAGCAATTAATTAATTAATTATTTTTTTTTTTTTTGGGGGGGGGGGGGGGGGGGGGACTTGGGATTTAGCTACATCTTTTGGATTGTGATTTAAAGGAAAAGATGGATTGTGATTTAAAGGAAAAGATAAAGAAGCTATATAGAGACTATAAAGAAACTCCGGTTGAATTTAATTTGTCTCAAGGCTCTTGCTCATGGGAAATTATTGTGTGGTCAGGAACCAATGATCCCGGACACATCCACACCGTTGGATGTATTATTAACTAATTAAAAATATAAATATTTAATGAAATCAACGGTGTGGATGTATCAGGGATCAATGGTGCCGGACCACACAATAATTCCTCCTTGCTCATAGGCTACGTTGCTTAAGTTTCTCTTGCTTAATCAGATCTTTATATCCCTGTTTGATAGGTGTTAGTTTGTTTTGTAAGGAACCATCGTACAATCAAAATTTGGATGATTAGGCAACAATCTCCTAATGAATCAATGGTAGCATAATAAATCAAGTTAAAATCCAATTAAAAAATAAATAAAACATATTTTAATTAACAGGGATTAATTTGAAATAATTAAACTTTGATATAGGGTGAAATTGCAAGAATCTAATTTTAACTTATTTAGAGCTAACATTGATTAATTAGTTGCTTTATCATGCTACCATTGAATTATTAAAATATTGTTTTGTTGTGCAATCATCCAAATTATGATTATATGATAGAAATATTCTTGGTTTTTGGTTGGTTGGTTTAGTGTTGTTGTTTCTGGGTGTTTTGGGGGCTTACTTTTGGTTTATGGTCTCTTCTGTGTTTCTCCGGTGGGTGATGTCGTTTCTTTATTTTTTTTATGGTTAGGTTAATAAATCAAATCAAATTAAAAAAAATATTAATGGTTTGACTTGGTTCTGTTCGTTTTTTATTTATTTTTTAGTTATCTAAAATACAAATTTAGTAGTATAAGTTGATGTATTAAAATTATATTTTAAATAGTAACTAAAGTTGAATTGTTTTTTTTTTTCTCATAATGTATCTTTCCATCCAAAAATAAGAAACTAATCTCTTGACCTTGATCGGGTCTCCTCAAACCTACGACTCCTAGAAATCAAGCATGCATGACACCTCGATACCCGAGAACCTAGTGAGTGATCACTAGGCCAACAAGTGTTGGGTAAGTTTAAATTATTCTATAGTATAAACAATATATTCGAATGAAAGAAATATAAAAAAAATTTAATCAACAATATATATAAGAGGAAAAAAATTACACAGTTTGGACGTTTATAAAATTGCAGCAAAAAAGTTTGTAAATGATTTGATATAGCTATACATTTACATCATAATATTATTCTATAACTTGTCATTTTTAATATTTAGTTAGTGTATTTTGATTTTTCACGAGACCAGAGTGACTTTGTCTCTGATGCATTAATGTTTGGCATATATATTCCATTTAAACAATTTGTATAAATAAATCAAAATATGAAATAAATATGTAATTTTTAAGTATAATAAATATATTAAAAGTAAGATATGTAGTTCATTTTGATTTTTTCGATTTGATGATTGAATCAAAAATCCGATTCGATCTAATTGATTCTTTAAAAAAACAATTCAAAATATCCCAAACTTCAATTTTAATCAAATTTTGATATTTTTTTTATAGATTTTTTATTTTGTTTTGGATTAGTTTGTATATGAACATCCCTGCTAACCTGCATTAATAACAAAGCAGTTTGGTTTTCATGTAAAAACAACAGTTTAGAGTTGTTTTTAAATGTACTAAATCGATTCTATACCTTTTTTTTTTCCTCTTTTTTGGACACTGTTAGAAGCCACCATTCCTAAAATGCTATGCCTTTCATTTAAAACTGTGGAATACATCTTCTCTCTTCTCTCCTCTCTTCTACTTCCCTTCTCCACTCGTTTTTACTAAAATTTTGTTTATTAATGTTTTTTATTTTTTCCAATATATGGTTTTGTAGCTTAAGTGCCTACTTAGCTGCTATTTGTTGCTGAAAATACATGAAATAATCAAAGACATGGAAAAAATTAGTTTTTTACTTTTATTATTAGCGAAATAATAATTAGTTAATTATGCAATCACATAAGGGCATCGAATTGAATGAAGTTTGACGAAAATAGTTCTGAAGAAAAGGGAAAAATCAAATAACAATAATAATAAAAAAATTTTGTATGTTAAGGTTTCATGGACAAGCTAAGGGAGAATACCTTCATCATGGCAGGGACCCAGAAGCGTCTTCCATGAGCATTGATTCCAATTATGGTGGAAGAAGGCTGTGTGCGAACCTTATGCCATAACCAAACATGATAACCAATTGTCATCATAAGTCCTAATGGTACTAACAATATATCCAAATAGTATTTCCTCCATTCCATGTTTATTTATTTATTTATTTTTTGCTTATTTTCTCCTACACTTCTCTCTTTCTCTCTCTCTCGAAGTATTTGTGTTGTGTGTGAGCTTTAGTAGTGCATACAGCTTCTCTTTGCAATGATCCTTGCGGATTCTTTAGCCCACAAGAATATATATTTCCTCAGTTACGGGCTAAGAAGTTGCATTATTTATAAAGGAAAATGTGTGAGTGGAACCATGAAAAGGCAAATGATGCTGGCAACAAGATTTATCTAAAGCCCGTGCTTACTTAGTGGTAGCACAACTAATCATAGTAGTTAATAACATATGTCAGTAATTAGTGACAAACCACATACCTCATACCAAAACCAATACTTCGTATCCTGTAACTATGTTATTAATAATGGATTGAGCTCAAATTTTTGAAATTTGTTTTTGGGTATAATATAAATAGATTGGGAGGGGTCGGGTATATATAAATTGGGATTCATTAAATCCAAGAACAAGTATAATTAAAAGACCTTCAAATTTGCACCCTTCAATTTTTTCTATAAATTAAAATTTATAATCAAAAAGCTAATGCTCAACTTCTTTAATGAAGAAATGAATGCGAGCCTTTAAATTAGACAAATATTAGAGTTTAGAGTTAGAAGAGTAAATTGATCCTTTATATATATATATATATATATATATATATATATATATATTGGGAATTAAATTACTTCTATACAACCTAATTTTGGATTGTTCTTATGCAATCTTGTATTGAATCAATGATATTTTGTCACCTAACATGCAATTGTTAAATCATTGTTTAAAAAATCAAAATTATATATTAGGTGACAAAGTATCATTGATCCAATATAGAATTGCATAATAACAATCCAAAATTAGATTACATACGAAAAACATTCATATTTTTTTACTTTAAGTGGTATTATAATAAGTACACTTGTGTACCTATACGGCTATACTAGTTCATCCAGTGTATATATATATATGGTTGCTTCTCTCAACCTAAATCACATTTTGTTTGGCTAGGACTTGAACCAATAACATTTCCTTTATCAATTCATCAATAGGTTTACAACTGAATTAGATTATTTTAATAATCTATAGTGGCTCATGTAATTTAAAGGATTGATTCTTATTAAAGAGGGTTCAATGTGATGATGGTTAACCTTATTAAAGTCATTTAGAATCAATTGGGTCTTTTATAATTTAAAAGTCCATCTCCTCCGCCTTTATAAAGAAGTAATTGTCAAACCACATAACAGTTGGGCGAAAGAGTGCAACTGTTCAGAATACTGATATATATCAGTATCAGTTCAAGGAATTAAATGGGTAGTTAAGTGGTTAAGTCATATAACAGTAACAGGAAGAAAGGATTCTCCTATCATCAGAGAAACCAGAAAAGAGAAAAGAACAGAGGAGAGAAAACCATTTCTTTATCAAGGAACACAAACATACATTTAAGAGATTCAAGAGAAACTTCAAGCGATGGATTCGGGTAAGTTTCCTTTCATTGTAATCTTCAATTATAGCAAACAAATTATGTGAGAATCATGAATTCAAGATCCTTAATTTGCTTACAATTGGTATCAGAGCAAGGTCCTGAATTTTATGATTCTCCACTAAAAATATTATCCCAGAATTTTCTATGAATCATTTTCATGTAAATTGATTTCCGCTGCACATCATAGAAATTTTGGCGCATCATTATAATGATTTCCGCTGCAACGAATTGATATATAATTTCTATTTCACCGAGTTGATATATATAATACATGAATGGTCGATATTATAATCACTGCTTGCTTCATCGAGTGTGTAGATAGTATTATAATTTTTATTTCTTCTCTGTTTCGTCGCCTTATATACTTGCGCCATTTATGATTCTTGTTTTATATACAAGTTGTATGTACTGATGGTTCTTCTCTCCATTGTTTTATATATAACTCATATATACTTAACATGAATTAGGACAGTGTGTTGATATATATATATATATATATATATATATATAACGTGCCCTACTTTATGTATATTTAAATTTATATATACATTATGGATATTATTTTGGAATTATATTATGGATTAGGTTTGTTAATCACCAAAGTGGTCGAGTCTTAGAATGTTAATTCCAAAATTGTACGGTTGTTCAAATTATCCATAAGTTTGATGCTATATAAAAGTAAATTTATGGATTAAATTAAGTTTATTATTATAAGGTCTTTATGTGCTACCCAAAGGTATACCATTGCTTATAATTAATAATATTAAAGAATTATTTGACATACTTGAAGAATATGTTTGTATATCCAAAGATAACTTGCATGTTCATTTAAGCGGGACTAATTGTCTATTTAAGTATGTTGGAGTTAGCATCATTATTGTTAGAAGTTATGGATTTAGGTGTAACCCAAAGGTGAACTTAAATACATAGTCAAAGTTAGTATATGTTTGAATTTATTACGTTTACTCAAAGCATTAATAGTATGAGCATGTGAAATGTTGCAGTTTCCGCTAATTTATATGGTATGGGCAATGGAGTCATTAAATTCATCGGGCTGAATTATGCTGATTGGTCTGAGCAAATCAAGTTTCAGCTTGGTGTGATGGATTTGGACCTTGCACTGATTATGGATGAGAAGCCCGCGGCCATTACTGAGACTAGTACAGAGGCTGACAAATCTCTTTATGAGGCTTGGGAGCGATCTAACAGGTTGAGCTTGAATTTAATGAGAATGACGATGGCAGAAAATGTAAAGCCGTCAATGCCCAAAACCGATGATGCTAGGGAATTTATGACAAAGGTTAAGGAGTACTCTCAATCGGATATTACTGACAAGTCCATTGTTGGGAGCCTAATGAGTGAGTTAACAACGAAGAAGTTTGAATGGTCTCAGTCCATTCATGATCATGTAACTAGTATGGCAAACCTATTAGCAAAGTTAAAGACCATGGGTATGGAGGTGAATGAGACATTTCTGGTTCAGTTTATTATGAACTCACTTCCTCCAGAATTTGGACAATTCCAAGTGAACTACAACACTATCAAGGAAAAGTGGAGCTTCCAGGAACTTAAGGCAATGTTGGTTCAGGAGGAAGGGAGATTAAAGAAACTGAAGGATCAATCCGTCCATCTCGTGGGGTATGATGGTGCTAGCAGCAGCAAGGGAAAGCCAGGTTCGAAGGGTAAAAAGAAGGATAAAGCCTCAATGAAAGTCAATGAAGGTAGAATCCAGAAGCAGCATAGATGTCATTTCTACAAGAAGGAAGGTCACTTCAAGAAAGACTGCCTTAAAAGGAAGGCTTGGTTCGAAAAGAAAGGTATTTACTATGTTTCAGTAAATTTTGAATCAAATCTTATTGAAGTACCTAATAGTACCTGGTGGTTAGATTCTGGTGCTACTACTCATGTTTCTCATGTTACACAGGGATTTCTTTCGATCCAAACCATAAAAGGAAATGAAAAGTTTTTGTATATGGGGAACAGAATGAAGGCACGAATAGAAGGAATTGGGACGTATAGATTGGTCTTGGACACTGGCTGTCATTTGGATCTTGAAGAGTGTCTTTATGTTCCTGGTTGTGCTAGAAATTTAGTCTCTGTTCCAATGTTGGATAATATAGGTTTTAACTTTAAGATTGAACATGGTGTATTCTCATTATATAAAGATAAGTACTATTATGGTTCTGGTACATTAATTAACGGTTTATATCGTTTTAATCTTGATGTTAATTTTATTGAATCCCTGTTTCATGTTGAACATAATGTTGGTATTAAACGTAGTGCACATAATGAAAATTCTGCTTTCTTGTGGCATCAAAGGTTAGGTCACATATCCAGAGAAAGGATACTGAGGTTAATGAGAAATGAAATTTTACCTCAATTGGATTTTGATGACTGGGGAATATGTGTAGATTGCATCAATGGCAAACTAACGAAAAATAGATCAAAGAATCCTGCCACAAGAAGTAGTCATTTACTTGAGTTAATACACACTGATATCTGTGGTCCATTTGATATTCCGTCATGGGGCGGTCAAAAGTATTTCATTACCTTTATTGATGACTACTCTAGATATTGTTATTTTTATCTTTTGCATGAAAAGTCTCAATTAGTGGACTTCCTAAAGGTGTTCATTGATGAAGTTGAAAGGCAATTAGATAGAAAAGTGAAAGTAATGAGGTCTGATAGAGGTGGTGAGTTTTATGGTAAATTCAATGAAAGTGGACAATGTCCAGGTCCGTTTGCAAAGTTTCTTGAAAGTCGGGGCATATGTGCACAGTATACAATGCCCGGTACACCTGAACAGAATGGTGTAGCTGAAAGCCGGAATCGTACGCTCATGGATATGGTTAGGAGTATGTTAAGTAATAGTGATGGTCTTGTACCTATTTCGTTGTGGATGCATGCATTAAAGACTGCTACATGTTTGTTAAACAGGGTTCCCAGTAAAGCAGTTCCTAAGACTCCTTATGAACTATGGACAGGAAGGAAACCCAGTTTGAGGCATGCATCTTCACATTTGGGGTTGTCCGGCAGAAGTAAGGGTATATAATCCACATGAAAAGAAGCTTAATGCAAGAACCATTAGTGGTTACTTCATTGGGTATCCGGAAAAATCAAAGGGGTATAGATTTTACTGTCCTAACCATAGTACGAGAATAGTTGAGTCTGGAAATGCTCGGTTCATTGAGAATGGTCAGTTCAGTGGGAGTGGAGAACCACGAAATGTGGATATTAGAGAGATTCATGTAGAAAATCCTAAATCTAGTGTTCCTTCTCAAGTTGTTGTCCCTCTTGTTGTATCAGTCACACAACACAGCAAGACAACACATTAATATTCCAAACCCACAAGATGAACATATAGGTAATGAACCAGCTAATGATGTGCAAGTTTCAAATGAACAAGCGATAGATGAACCACAATAAGTAGCATTAAGAAGGTCTGAAAGGCCTAGAAGATCAGCTATTTCAAACGACTATGTAGTTTACTCTGTTGAATATGGATGTGACTTAAGCATTGATGAGGATCCAGTCTCATTTAGACAAGCCATGGAATGTAGCAATTTTGAAAAGTGGTTCAATGCCATGAAAGAGGAGATGAAATCAATGGATGACAACAATGTATGGGAACTAGTCGAGTTGCTTGAAAATTCAAAGCGGGTCGGAAATAAATGGGTCTGTAAGACCAAACGAGACTCGAAAGGCAACATTGAAAGATACAAGGCTAGGCTTGTTGCCAAAGGTTACACTCAAAAGGATGGCATTGATTATAAAGAGACTTTCTCTCCAGTTTCAAAGAAGGACTCCCTAAGAATTGTCATGGTGTTGGTGGCTCATTATGATTTGGAGCTTCACCAAATGGATGTAAAGACCGCCTTTCTTAATGGTGACTTGGAAGAAGAAGTTTATATGGACCAACCAGAAGGGTTTGTGATCACAGGAAAAGAAAAGTTAGTGTGTAAGTTAAAGAAGTCAATATATGGATTGAAACAAGCTTCCCGACAATGGTATCTTAAGTTCAATGATACCATTACGCCATATGGTTTTGTAGAAAATGATGTTGACAAGTGTATCTACATGAAGGTTAGTGGGAGTAAGTTCATTATATTAGTTCTATATGTTGATGATATCCTACTTGCTGCTAGTGACACTAGTTTGTTACATGATGTAAAGAAGTTTCTTTCTATGAACTTTGAAATGAAAGATATGGGAGAGGCATCTTATGTGATAGGAATTGAAATATTCCGTGATAGATCACAAGGACTTTTGGGATTGTCTCAGAAAGGCTATATCAATAAAGTGCTAGAAAGATTCAGAATGGAAAAGTGTTCTCCTGGAATAGTTCCAATCCAAAAAGGGGATAAATTTAGTGAAATGCAATGTCCCAAAAATGACTTGGAACGGAAGGAAATGGAGTCTATACCCTATGCATCAGTTGTTGGGAGTTTGATGTACGCTCAAACTTGCACACGGCCAGATATCAGTTTTGTTGTTGGAGTGTTAGGCCGGTATCAAAGTAATCCCGGAATGGATCATTGGAAAGCTGCAAAGAAAGTTCTTAGGTATTTACAAGGCACCAAAGATTGCATGCTCACGTACAAAAAGTCAGATCACCTGGAGGTAATCGGGTACTCAGATTCAGACTATGCAGGATGTGTGGACTCTAGGAAATCCACATTTGGTTATGTTTTCCTATTAGTTGGAGGGGCAATTTCATGGAGGAGTGGAAAAGAATCTGTGATATCTACTTCCACTATGGAGGCTGAATTTGTGGCGTGCTTTGAGGCCACTGTTCATTCATTGTGGTTGCGGAACTTTGTCTCAGGGCTTGGCATTGTCGACAGTATAGCTAGGCCGCTGAGAATGTATTGTGATAATTCTGCAGCTGTCTTCTTCTCTAAGAACGATAGGTACTCTAAGGGAGCGAAACACATGGATTTGAAGTGCCTGAGTGTCAAGGAAGAAGTTTGGAAACAAAGAGTGTTGATTGAGCATATTGGTACTGATATGATGATAGCGGATCCGCTAACCAAAGGGTTGCCGCCCAAAACATTCATTGGCCATGTTAGAGAGATGGGCATCATAGATAAGACCTTGTTAGCATAAAAGCAAGATATGTACATATATGTATAGTTATATTGCTCGTATTGTAATGACATTTATGAATTCAATTAAAGTTATGTTTCCGTTTTTGATTATTTGTTATCCACATTATGTTATATATATGTATTGTTTAGTGTGATGATGAATTGTGTCTATGAAAGACATCAAGGATAAAAGTCATTTTGGGTTGAGTTGGTTATGTGATACATGGAAGGAATCATGTCGTTTTAATTGACTTGTTGTTGGAAGTCAATCTAGTTGGAAGACATGCTTCAAACTCTCTAACTCTCTATGGACTTCAAGTTTATTTCAAGATAATGTTTTGATGATAACAAGCCAACTCAAGTTCAAGCTCACAAGTGCAAGTGTCATTCAAGATTGAAGACTCAAGCAAGGCATAGATTAGAAACCTTCTTCTTAGATCAATTGTAAGGTAATGAAGTTTTTATTTCTTTAAGAGTTACAAAAGCCAATAAGTTTTTCATTTTAAGAGAGAAGAAGAAAAACGTGTTTTTGCATGGAAAAGTGTTTTCTGCATTTAATCTTAGTAAAAATACTTGATGTTACAAAGCTCTGTATATTTGTATGTTTGCAAGAGAGAGTAATCGATTATATTCTCTAGTAATCGATTAACTTTGTTGCATCATAGAAAAATCAGAGAGGTTGTAATCGATTAAATGAAACTTGTTAATCAATTACTTTTGTATGAAAGTAATCGATTACCTGGCTCAAGTAATCGATTATAATTGTTGCATCATATATTTTTCAGAGGCTTAGTAATCGATTACAAGCTCTGTAGTAATCGATTACATGATGTTGCATCATATGCATATCAGAGGCTCAGTAATCGATTAACTTACTAGTGTAATCGATTATAATGAGTTGCATCATACATTGAACAGGAGTGGTGTAATCGATTAACTATTCTTGGTATAATCGATTACATGGTTTTCAAATATATTTAAGAATTTCTATTTTTGAAGGAATAATCAATTACCTTCAGAAAGTAATCGATTACTTCATGTTTTATTGAAAAAACGTGTCAGAATCATTTTGATTATTTCCTGATTTGTTTTTATATAAAAGATTCTGATTTATTTTATAAAATTCGAAAATGATTTTATATTTGAATTATTTCCTTTTTGGTTTTAAGAATCAAATCTTTATTTTATTTCGTAAATCATTTTGATTTAGTTTTGATTTTAAAACTTATTTCAAATCTTATTTTATTTTATTTTGATTTTGTTTTACTTATTCAAAATCCTTTTTGATTCTAAAAGGTTTTCTATTTTAAAATCAAAATCACTCCAACATTGAGAGTAGATCAGATCATTCATTCATTCATCTTTTTCTAAGCTTCACGTTTCTCTCTTCTTCTTCTTCACAAGTCTTCTGCTTTTCACGTTCATATTTTTGAAGAACAAAAATCCTTATTGGCTTAGTAACTTCTAGAGAAACAACTACTTCATTATCATAGAGCTTATTGTAGAATCCGTGTTTTGAGAACACAGTATACTTGTTGTAATCACTCTCATTGTATTGTTCTAAACCTTAGTGGTTAGGGAGAGAATCCCTTAGTGGACGTTTGATACGTCGTAGGGTGAGGAACCCTGCTGTGTGATTGAGGCCTCTAGCGAACGGAGGTTCCTAGTAGTGTGCGGGGTGCTCTTGGTTGTAATAGGGTGCGGCTCTATTGCTTGGTTATAAGAACTATCAGGCGGGTCGCTTGGGCACTGGACTAGGCCTTTCGACGGGAAGGCTGAATCAGTATAAAATTCACCGGTGCAAGCTTTTCTATCCCTATCTCTTTTAATTTCCGCATATTTCATTTTTTACGTTTCCGCGCTACTCGTTTATTATTATCTATCGTTTTCGCGATCCGTTTCAAACGCTTAATCTCTCCATCTCAAATCAATTTTTTAATTTGTAACGGTTTTTACAATACATTAATAAAACTCGATTCACCCCCCCCCCCCTCTCGAGATTTTGAGGCCAAAACCATCAATTGGCATTAGAGCTAGTCTCTTGTGTTAAGACTTAATCGTCTCAAGAGTATGGCTTCAAACTCTCTGTTTGGTTGTGAAGGGAGTTCTATTAACCAACCTCCCATGTTTGATGGGGTAGGGTACGCGTATTGGAAAGCCCGTATGAAAATTTTTATTCAAGGAGTCGGATTAAAAGTTTGGGATGCCGTCGTAAATGGTCCCTATGTTCCTACCTATGTGGTTAATGGTAACACCGTCGAAAAGCCTATGGCTGAGTGGACGGAGGAGGAGGAACGTAGAGTCCAGTACGATCTGAAAGCGAAAAATATTATAACATCTGCTTTGAGCTATGATGAGTTTTTCAGGATATCAACATGCGAGACAGCACAACAGATGTGGGATACGGTGGAAGTCACGCATGAAGGTACAACTGAAGTAAAGAGATCGAGAATCAACACGCTGACTGGTGAATATGAGTTATTCAGAATGAAAGATGGAGAATCGATTCAAGAGATCCAAAAACGCTTCACAATGATTGTAAATCAACTGACGACATTGGGGAAGAAATTCACCGATGAGGATCTCATCAACAAAGTCCTATGGTGCTTGGGAAGAGAATGGCAACCCAAAGTGACGGCGATTGCTGAATCAAGAAATCTTTCAACTAAGACGCTGACAACTCTTTTTTGGAAGTTACAAGAGCACGAAAGTGAATTAAAAAGATTGGCCCAACATGAAGAAGAAAACAAGAAGGTCAAAAGCCTGGCATTCAAGGCTGAAGCACCAGCAACAGAAAGTGACTCGGACAAAGAATTGCTAAATGATGAACACATGGGTCTGTTGGTCAAAAAGTTCGGGAAATTTCTGAGGAAGAAGAATTTCAACAGAAGAGACAATAACAAGAGTGAAGGCTCAACTATTACATGTCATGAGTGTGGCAAACCTGGTCACATCAGAGCAGATTTCTACCAACTGAAAAAGAAAGAGAATTCAGAAAAAGGCACCTCGAATTCAAAGAAGGGGAAGCAAGCATACTTGGCATGGCTGGACAATGAAGGAAGTTCGGATGAAGATTCAAACGAACAAGAGGAGACCGCCAACATTTGCTTAATGGCTCACGGAGATGAGGTAACCACTGAATTAAATTTCTCTTATGATGAATTACAAGAGGCCTTCGAAGAATTGCATGAGGAATCAATGAGGTTATTCTTATTGGTTTCCCTAGAAAAGAAAAATTCAGCTTCTCTTTTAGGAAAGAATAAAAACCTTATTAAAGAAAATGAAATTTTGAAAAATCAAAATAAGGAGCTGAATTTGACTTTGAAAAATTCTTCAAATACCTTGAGTAATGACATTAAATTTAAAGTTAGTTCTTCTTCTTGTAAATTCTGCAAGGACCTAGTTAAATAAGTTGAAGATTTGAAAGAAACCCTTGCAAAATTTACGAAAGGTAGAAATACTCTAAATTTAATGCTAGGGAGACAAAAATGTTTCTTTAATAGAGCGGGTTTAGGATATCAACCCGGTAGGCATCAAAAGAAATTAAGTACCATTTTTGTCCCTGCTAGTAATCATAAGAAACCTTTAATTATTTGTCATATTTGTGGTAAAAAGGGTCATGGTGCACATGAATGCATACACCGAAAAGTGAAATTCGTTAAACCGAACAATGAAACTAGAAGGTGGCATGATTTAAACTATGGCTATACTAACGCTCAAGGACCCAAAAAGATATGGGTACCTAAAAAGAAACCTTGAACTCTTTGCTTGTAGGTTACTCCGGAAGAAAGGAAGTCGTGGTGGTACTTGGACAGCGGATGCTCAAAACATATGATTGGAGATAAATCTAAATTTTCGCATCTCGTGCCAAAGGACCAAGGACATGTGACTTTCAGAGATAACAATCAAGGAAAGATTCTCGGAGTCGGTAAAATTGGTACACCTCCTAACCCTTGTATTGAAAATGTCTTACATGTTGAGGGCCTAAAACACAATCTGCTAAGTATTAGTCAGTTGTGTGATAAGGGCAATAGGGTTATTTTCGATTCTGATAGATGTATTATCGAGGGTAAAATTGATAATCTTATTAAGCTAATTGCTCGCAGGATAAACAATGTATATGTTATTGATTTTAATTCAATACCCTCAAATGATGCAAAATGTTTATTATCTAAAGAGGATGAATTGTGGCTATGGCATCGTAGAATAGGTCACATCCACATGGCTCATTTAAATAAAATTTCTTCTAAAAACTTAGTAGTTGGTCTGCCAAAGCAAAATTTTTCTATTTCTGAAAAATGTGATCCTTGTTCTAAATCAAAACTCACAAGGGCATCTTTTCCTTCTAAAAACCTTGTTTCATCTCAAAGGCCCTTGGAACTTTTACATATGGATCTTTTTGGACCATGTCAAACAAAAAGGTTTGGTGGCAACTATTATTGTTTAGTTGTGGTGGATGATTATTCTAGGTATACATGGACGCTTTTTATTACTCATAAAAATGACGCATTTCATGAATTTAAAAAGCTAGCCAAGATTATTAAAACCAATTGCATTTGAGCATTGCATCCATTAAAACTGATCATGGTGGAGAATTTGAAAATCATCTTTTTGAAAAATTTTGCGAAAAACATGGAATTAAGCATTATTTTTCAGCTCCAAGAACTCCTGAGCAAAACGGGGTTGTGGAGAGGAAAAATCGTTCATTAAAAGAGCTTTCAAGAACAATGCTTAATGACATGAATTTGCCTGCATACTTTTGGGCCGATGCAGTGAGTACAAATTGTTATGTTATGAACCGTGTTTTAATAAGGCCTATTTTAAAGAAAACCCCCTATGAGCTGTACAAGAGGAGAAAACCAAATATTTCCCATTTTCGTGTTTTTGGATGTAAATGTTATGTGCATAATAATGGTAGAGAAAATCTAGGAAGTTTTGAGGCTAGAGCTGATGAGGGCATATTCCTTGGATATTCTGTTTCGAGCAAAGCATATAGGATTTACAATAAATCTCGTAATACTATTGAAGAATCTATTCATGTATCATTTAACGAATCCGATCCCAGAAAGTTGGGAAAGGTATCTGTTAATGACATTTCAGGTATTCTTGGAGATTTATTCATTGATGAGGATGAGGAGCCAAATGCTAAAAGAGAGGAACATTCCGAAAGTAAGGAAAAGTCAGTTGAATCAGTTGAGGAGAAAAATCAAGAACAATCCATGGAGCTCAACGCTGATTTGCCTAAGGAATGGAGAACTTCGAGGCACCATCCCATTGATCAAATCATAGGTGACATCTCAAAAGGTGTAAGTACTCGCAATTCTATTAGCAATCTATGTAACTACTTCGCATTTGTTTCTCAAGTAGAGCCAAAGAATATTTCTGAGGCTATGCTTGATGAGCATTGGCTTTTGGCAATGCAAGAGGAATTAAACCAGTTCGAAAGAAATCAGGTGTGAGAACTTATTCCTAGGCCTGAGTCTCATCCGATTATTGGAACTAAGTGGATTTATAAAAATAAACTCGATGAGGCTGGTTTAATTGTTCGAAACAAATCTAGGTTAGTTGCACAAGGTTACAACCAAGAAGAGGGGATAGATTATGAGGAAACATTTGCCCCTGTTGCTAGGTTGGAAGCCATTAGACTGCTTTTAGCTTTTGCATGCATTCTAGATTTTAAATTATATCAAATGGACGTAAAGAGTGTCTTTCTTAATGGTTTTATAAATGAAGAAGTTTATGTGTGTAAACCTCCTGGCTTTGAAAATTATGAACACCTGGATTATGTTTATAAACTGAAAAAGGCTTTGTACGGACTCAAACAAGCTCCTAGAGCATGGTATGACCGTCTTAGCAAATTTTTATTAGAAAATAATTTTGAAAGAGGGAAGGTTGATAACACACTTTTTATTAAAAAGAAAGGAAAAGACATTCTTTTAGTTCAAATTTATGTTGATGACATTATTTTCGATGCTACTAATGAAATCCTTTGCAAGGAATTTTCGAGTATGATGCAGGAAGAGTTCGAGATGTCTATGATGGGCGAGCTGAACTTTTTCCTGGGATTGCAAATAAAACAAGCAAAGGATGAGATTTTCATTAGCCAAACAAAGTACTGCAAGGAACTATTGAAGCGATTTGGCATGGATAAGGCCAAGGCAGTAGCAACACCCATAAGCACTTCTTGCTATTTGGATAAAGATGAAGGAGGTAAATCCGTAGAAATCACTAAATATCGAGGTATAATCGGATCCCTTCTCTATTTAACGGCGAGTAGGCCGGATATAATGTTTAGTGTTTGTTTATGTGCCCATTTTCAGTTGAATCCAAAAGAAACGCACATGGTTGCTGCCAAGCGTATAATGAAATATTTGTTTGGCACAACTGACATGGGTTTGTGGTACCCCAAAGGTTATTCATGTAATCTTGTAGGGTATTCTGATTCTGACTTTGCTGGCTGCAAAGTAGATAGAAAAAGCACTAGCGGCACTTGTCATCTTCTTGGCAATTCGTTGGTATCATGGGCTAGTAAGAAACAATCTAGTGTGGCCCTATCTACAGCTGAGGCTGAATATGTCGCCGCGGGTAGTTGTTGTGCGCAAATCTTATGGTTAAAACAGCAACTCCTAGACTTCGGTGTAAGTCTAGATCACATTCCCATAAAATGTGATAATACCAGTGCTATTAGTATTACCAAAAACCCAGTGCAACATTCTCGCACTAAGCATATAGAGATTCGACACCATTTTATTCGTGATCATATTCAAAAGGGTGACTGTATTATTGAGTATGTTGATACTTCGCGGCAGTTGGCTGATATCTTTACGAAACCACTTCCAAAAGAAAATTTCTTTTTCATTCGTAGAGAAATTGCTTTAACTTCTGCCTCTCACCTCTTTTGAGTATGTGACTATGTTTATCTCTCTTGTTATTATTGATGCATCTTCTTAGTGTTTTAGGGGGAGATAGCACAGCTTTTTGATGATTACAAAAGGGGGAGAGATATTCTGATATTGTGATTGATTCATACAGGGGGAGAGATACTCTCTGAAAGATGCAAAATGCAAATCTTGTTCGAAGTGATATATTTTATGCATCTATACAGGGGGAGATGATATGAATTATTATATTTCCTGTGATTATTGTTCTAAGGAAGGTTACTGTTATTATATATATATATATATATATGTTTTTGCTTGTATAACACTTGTGATGCAGATAATAAAGAGCATATCACAATGGTTGTTTGTCATCATCAAAAAGGGGGATTGTTGGAAGTCAAGCTAGTTGGAAGACATGCTTCAAACTCTCTAACTCTCTATGGACTTCAAGTTTATTTCAAGATAATGTTTTGATAATAACAAGCCAACTCAAGTTCAAGCTCACAAGTGCAAGTGTCATTCAAGATTGAAGACTCAAGCAAGGCATAGATTAGAAACCTTCTTCTTAGATCAATTGTAAGGTAATGAAGTTTTTATTTCTTTAAGAGTTACAAAAGCCAATAAGTTTTTCATTTTAAGAGAGAAGAAGAAAAACGTGTTTTTGCATGGAAAAGTGTTTTCTGCATTTAATCTTAGTAAAAATACTTGATGTTACAAAACTCTGTATATTTGTATGTTTGCAAGAGAGAGTAATCGATTATATTCTCTAGTAATCGATTAACTTTGTTGCATCATAGAAAAATCAGAGAGGTTTTAATCGATTAAATGAAACTTGTTAATCAATTACTTTTGTATGAAAGTAATCGATTACCTGGCTCAAGTAATCGATTATAATTGTTGCATCATATATTTTTCAGAGGCTTAGTAATCGATTACAAGCTCTGTAGTAATCGATTACATGATGTTGCATCATATGCATATCAGAGGCTCAGTAATCGATTAACTTACTAGTGTAATCGATTATAATGAGTTGCATCATACATTGAACAGGAGTGGTGTAATCGATTAACTATTCTTGGTATAATCGATTACATGGTTTTCAAATGTATTTAAGAATTTCTATTTTTGAAGGAATAATCGATTACCTTCAGAAAGTAATCGATTACTTCATGTTTTATTGAAAAACGTGTCAGAATCATTTTGATTATTTCCTGATTTGTTTTTATATAAAAGATTCTGATTTATTTTATAAAATTCGAAAATGATTTTATATTTGAATTATTTCCTTTTTGGTTTTAAGAATCAAATCTTTATTTTATTTCGTAAATCATTTTGATTTAGTTTTGATTTTAAAACTTATTTCAAATCTTATTTTATTTTATTTTGATTTTGTTTTACTTATTCAAAATCCTTTTTGATTCTAAAAGGTTTTCTATTTTAAAATCAAAATCACTCCAACATTGAGAGTAGATCAGATCATTCATTCATTCATCTTTTTCTAAGCTTCACGTTTCTCTCTTCTTCTTCTTCACAAGTCTTCTGCTTTTCACGTTCATATTTTTGAAGAACAAAAATCCTTATTGGCTGAGTAACTTCTAGATAAACAACTACTTCATTATCATAGAGCTTATTGTAGAATCCGTGTTTTGAGAACACAGTATACTTGTTGTAATCACTCTCATTGTATTGTTCTAAACCTTAGTGGTTAGGGAGAGAATCCCTTAGTGGACGTTTGATACGTCGTAGGGTGAGGAACTCTGCTGTGTGATTGAGGCCCCTAGCGAACGGAGGTTCCTAGTAGTGTGCGGGGTGCTCTTGGTTGTAATAGGGTGCGGCTCTATTGCTTGGTTATAAGAACTCTCAGGCGGGTCGTTTGGGCACTGGACTAGGCCTTTCGACGGGAAGGCTGAACCAGTATAAAATTCACCGGTGCAAACTTTTCTATCCCTATCTCTTTTAATTTCCGCATATTTCATTTTTTACGTTTTCGCGCTACTCGTTTATTATTATCTATCGTTTTCGCGATCCGTTTCAAACGCTTAATCTCTCCATCTCAAATCAATTTTTTAATTTGTAACGGTTTTTACAATACATTAATAAAACTCGATTCACCCCCCCCCCTCTCTCGAGATTTTGAGGCCAAAACCAACACTTGTGACCGCCATGATCCGATCATCTTAATTCAATTAAAGATGATGGCTTAATAGTTTCAACGTATAGTGTACAATTATAGTTAGTTGAACATTCAAGTCATTACATGAGCCAAGTGGGAGATTGTTGGATTATTTTAATAATCTATAGTGGCTCATGTAATTTAAAGGTTTGATTCTTGTTACAGAGGGTTCAATGTGATGATGATTAACCTTATTAAAGTCATTTAGAATCAATTTATGGGTCTTTTATAATTTAAAAGTCTCTCTCCTCTGCCTTTATAAAGAAGTAATTGTCAAACCACATAACAGTTGGGCGAAAGGGTGCAATTGTTCAGAATACTGATCAGTATCAGTTCAAGGAATTAAATGGGCAGTTAAGTGATTAAGTCATATAACAGGAAGAAAGGATTCTCCTATCATCAGAGAAACCAGAAAAGAGAAAAGAACAAAGGAGAGAAAACCATTTCTTTATCAAGGAACACAAACATACATTTAAGAGATTCAAGAAAAACTTCAAGCGATGGATCTGGGTAAGTTTCCTTTCATTGTAATCTTCAATTATAGCAAACAAATTATGTGAGAATCATGAATTCAAGATCCTTAATTTGCTTACACCAACTAGGTGTTAGTAAATTGATCCTATATATAATTATCCGTGTAATAAATATTTTTAAGAAAGTGCTTTTTAATTATTAAAAAAAATCACATATATATCGTTATTAATTGAACAAAATATATATGAGAAGGTCTGACAGTGTATGTAATGATATTTTTTACACTATTAATATAGCACTATTTATCGTTATGATAATGGTCCAAATATGTAAAATATAAAACAAGAGTGCTTCTATCATGCACTGTTTTTTTGTGCTCCGACTCTTTTTTTGTTTTTTTTTTATTTTTTTAATAAATCTAATATATTAAAAAAATATACTTTGGGTTTTCTATGTTCTTTTTATGTCCATGTTTTTGTTACTTGTATTCGAATTTTTTTTATTATATGCTTCCTGACATAGGTAATGGTCCAAACAAGTAAAATATAAAACAATGGTGCTTTTACCATGCACCGATTTTTGGTGTTCTGACTCTTTTTTTATTTTTTTTTTAATTTTAATAAATCTAATATATTAAAAAAATTTGCTTTGGGTTTTCTGTGTTCTTTTTATGTACATGTTTCTGTTATTTGGATTTGAATTTTTTTTATTATATGTTTTCTGACACAAGTAATGGTCCAAACAAACAAAATATAAAACAAGGGTGCTTCTACCATGCATTGGTTCAATGACTCCTTCCTAAATAATTTTTAAACAAGAATGATTACATTATTATACTTTATTTACACTTAAACATTATTCATATTAAAATTCATCATAACTATTCAATAATAAATTAAAACTAATATTATTATAACTTTGTGAAATGTTTTATCAATACATTAAAACTAATATTAATTGCAATTTATGAAATAGTTTATCGATTTCGTATTTCTTCCGTGCATTGCACGGGGTTGGGGCTAATATTTAAGAATTGAGAGAGTATGTAATCAACATAATATAAAATAGGAGAAGTAGAAGAGTAAAAAAGATTTCCCTCCTAAAACACTCATTTTCCCTCTTAATGTTGTATTTCTCTCCTAAATCCATCATTAAGTGTGTGTTTTATGTCTTTTAATCTTATCCATCCATCATATTTTATTAGATTAAATCATAATCGTTCATCATGTTTTCTTAGAGACACACTTCTCTTCATCTTTTTTCTTTCGTTTTTTTCTGGTTGCCTTCGTTTCTCTCCCTTTCAGTTTCTTTGTCTCTTCTCATTTCTTTCAATCTCTTTAATACATATTTTCAAACACTTTTATGTACAAAAAATTTTGGAAAATAAACTTCTGATTTTGATGTTCATTAGGCTTTCCAAATATACATCATAAAAAAAATACAAATGAGTACTCGAATAAAAAAATAATTTATCTTTAATTTATTTCTTATTTTTTTGTTTATCTTTAATTTATTTGTCATAAAGTTTAAAAAAAAATTATTTAATTATATATTTTTTGGTGAAATTAAATATTAAAGATTTTATTTGATCTAATAAAATTATTTATGGTTTCTAACTAAACTAAAATTTATGCCTTTTTTGGAAGTTAAGGATTTGATAAGACAAGTGCTGAAAACAAAAATAGAATATGAAAATTGATGAGTAGAGTATTAGCTAGTGATATAACTATTTTGATCATATATATAATTATTTTTCTATAACACAATTACACATAGATAATTATTTGTTATATTTGATCATATATATTTATTCGTTTTATAACACAATTACACATATATTTTTTTTAACACAAATACACATATTTTTCACATAGATATATAGTCTAATGAATATGATGGATTAGAAAAAAGGATTAAGAAAATGAAGATATGAGTGAAGATACTGACACACCTGTATGACTATTCACACTTTTCATTTTTTTTAATTAATAATATTGTTAGTTTTATTTTTCTAACATATCTTTATTAAAAATTTTAAAGTAAAAAATCAAATAAAATTTTTCTTTTGCTCAATAATTGATTTTTTAATCAAAAATTCCAGAACTCCAAAACCTATATTTTTATGGATATACTTTTTTATGATCTTTGAATTCTCATATATTTAGCACTTGATATTTCAATTTTTATATTTATGTCAAAGTTCATGTTAACTCGAGATCATAGAAAGAATAGCGAAATTTAAGACGGGACAAATTTGCTAGTAATGAAAATTACTGTACTATCTGATACTCCCTCCGGTCCTTATTATAGGGCATACTTAACCGAATTACACATACCAAGGAAAGTGGTTGATTTTATGAATTCTATGAGAATATATTGCAACATTACAATTTTACCCCCTTAACTTTTTTCGGAAAATTCGCACTTATTAATAAACAACAAAAAACACATAGATAGTCAAAGCATTTAATAAAGGCAAAAAAGAGAAAAATCAATAAATGATGCATAGAAAATATAAAGTGACTTATAATTAGGACAAAAAAACTTTCTAGAATGTAACCTATATATAGGATCAGATGAAGTATAAATGTCGGATAAGACGTGGAGTTGAACACATTGTACGTGGACAACAAATTTTAAGTTTTTAACAATAGTACAGTAGTAGCTAGTAGTGGAAAGCAGCCACTGGGTGACAGGAAATCTAAAAGTGTATTCGCGTCGAATGGAATAAGTATTTCTGATAAGTGATAACTTCCGGTCGTTATGTTTGCACTTCCCAGAATCTTCGTACTATTTTCTCATGTTTTATTTATGGTTCGTTCAATAAAAGTCATTTATTGTCTTTTTTATTTGTTCTTAGTTTATTAATGTAAAATAATATATTTGTAAATTTTAATAAAAGTTAAAAGGTTAAATTTTGATATTAATATAATTTTTTAAAGTTTAAAAAAATTAAATATCCTCCTTAATTTTTGTAAAATAGTTAAATACTCCTTTCGTTTTTAAATGTAAAATTCTTTTGACACTTTTATTTTGTCTCTATCTATAAAGTCTCATACCAATTTTCAATGATCATTAATTACTTTTTTTCACAAACACCCCTATTTATTTAACACTTTTTAGATTCTCAATAATATTAATAGGGGTAATTTTGAAATTACATATCAAAAGTTCACGTTTTCAATACAATTAATTAAATTATTTCACTTTCTTAATGAATGTAAAATCCCCCCAAAAAGATTTTTTATTTAGGAACGGAAGGAGTATTATGTATAATAAGATAAAAAGGAATGTATAATACTCAATGCCATACTCGTGTGTATTTTCACCAATTCGATGTGGCCATTTTCATTTGGTTGCTGCTTGGAAGTTGACAGTTCACAGACCCAAAAGTATGACAGATTTTGGAAGAACAAAACAACAAATAAAGGCAAAACTATTGGATTATATTGGTCCTTTAAATTATTTTTAGGTTATAAGTCAGTTTTTTTTTAAGTTTTTCTTAAATAAGTTAATTAAGTAAGTTTTTGTTGTTCAACAAATCAGTTTTTTTCGTTAATTTTTTGCACTAAATAAGATGTAACACCATAAAAAAATTTAAAAAAAATCATTAAACCATTTTTTTTAACATGTGGCACCATTAGTTGATTGACACATGTCACTTAACGAAAAAAATTAACAAAAATGACGGATTTGTTAGACGACAACAACTTATAGGACTTATAAAAAAAACTTAAGGAACTGATTTATAACCTAAAAATAATTTAAGAGACCAATCTAATATTTTTTTCAAAATATAAATTATTTTAGGATATTTTTCTTTTAAATTTATGCTCTCATCATGTATAGGTGGGATAAAAAAAATTATAAAAGTTAAAACAGTATTACTTTTTCTATTCCAAAATAATTGATGTTTAACATTATAGTGTAGATTAAGAAGTATATATATTTTTTTAATAAATTAATACTTGTTTTATCATTTTTGTCATTTATTTTTTTTATAGTAATTGATCATCATTTTTCTTCACTTATTATCTGTCCTATTAATTAGATGAGGGTAAAATCATAAAAATAATAATTAATGTTGCATTGAGTTTTTAAAGTGATAATTATTTAGAAAAATTCATTTTGTTAAAAGTGACAAGTATTTAGGAAGGGGTAAAAGGTTAGTCAAACATAATTTCAAGTATTTCCTTCGATCTCAAATATAAGAAAAAAAATTAACTTCACACTTATTAAAGAAATTAGTTGAGTGCATTTAATTTTCTTAAAATCATAAAAAGTATATAGGAGTATTACTTTAGGAAACATGTATTGGGAATGAAACAAAAATTAAATGATACAACCACTTTATTGAGATATTTTAGGGATAATTATATTGAAAATAGAAACTTAGTTAAATTTTGTTTATATTCGAAATCGCTAATTAGATGTTTTTATTTGCTTATATTTGAGACATGAGGGAAGACAAAATTTATGTATAGTACTACTCCCGTCTCATTATTTTGGAAAAAAGGGAAACAAGTCAATGAAAATAAAAGAATATTTGTCTAATATGATGCATGATTCATTCATTAATTACAAATTGTTACTATATAAATTTTCATATCATCATTTCAATATAATGCACTAATCTTCCATCGATGAATGTTAACATAATTGAAGGTAACAATAATATATTAAAAATTAATGGATTATCATATCTTCTTTATTTTGGTAATTAAATGTGTTTTTCCTTACTTGCTAAATCAAGAATATAAAATACAATCTTTAAGATTTTTTATTTAATATTTTTACTTTAATCCAGGACATAATTTTTGTATTTTTTTACCAAGATAATAGGAGGGGCGTAAAATTTACTTTTCCAAGGTTGTTCTAGTTCATACCATGGTTCTAAAAATCGGACTGGACCGGTCGGTCCAACCGAAAAATCGATGAACTGATGGAGGTATCAATCTGTCAGAACCCATAAATCGTCCAAGAAAAAACTGGTGGTGAACTAACCGAACAGATAATAAACTGAGAAAATTGTTAAAAACTGATAGTCTATTGGTTTGGCATAGTTTGCTATTAACACTCCAAATATGCCAAAAACTATGATGTTTTTATTAAAAAAAACCAAATATTTTGATAATGAATGATTGTTAGTTACTTATTTCTTACTTTATTTTGTAATTCCAGATATTGGTAATGGATATTGTTGCTTATTGTTAAACAATTGAACTAAAATATTGTTTTGTGGTGTTAAACTTGTTTAATTCATATTGTTAGACTTCAATAATTTAGGGTACTATTGAATTTTGATATTTTAATATCATTAAATCATGATTACTTTCATTTTTTGTAATGTATTTAGTCTTTATTACTAGGCATAATTACATTTTTTGTCTTTTATCTCATTTTCGAGATTCACTTTGATTCTTAATATTTATTTTGACTTATTTTAATCCTTTATCTTTTTTCAAAAAATTCAATATGGTCCTAATAATAATAATAATATTATTATTATTTTTACTCGTAATATTGACACTTATTACATTTCATTAATATAACTTAATAAATATTTCTACGATTCTATCTCGAATTCAATACTTCGATAGAGCTCCTAATGTCATCTCTGGTCAAATTTTTATCACATTGTCATTTCTATCCATATCAATCAACTATATCGCGAGCTAGATTGCTCAATCATTTGCGAAGCAGGACCACTGTTTCTATTCTTATCGGGTGGTGGCGTGTAATATTTCCAAATTTCGGCAACATTGCCATTTTTCGATTATGAGTGTGAATATTTCGATAAAACTAATATGCTATGACAAAAGGACCAATTTGAAAAAAAATAATAAAGGACCAAAATAAGTCCAAAAAAATTTAGGATCAAAATGAATCTTGAAAATAAGATAAAGGACCAAAAATATAATTAAGCCTGATTACTATTTAGTTTTAGAATATTAATTTATTGCTATGTTATTATATCACTACTACAGAATTGCAAAAAAGTAGCCGGATATTAATCCCGGTTCCGTTCCGGAACTGGGATTAATAGACAAATGATAGTTAAAAAATACCATGAATTTATTGATCCCGGTTATAAAAAACACGGAACCGGGATCAATGTTATAACATATATAATTTTTTATTTTTTAAAAAATTAAAAATCACACAAACATTATTTATGCCGTTGTTTTACTTTAACTGGGATGAATAATAAAAACACGGAACCGGGATCAATGTTATAATACAAATAATTTTTTATTTTTTTTTAAATTAAAAATCCCACAAACCTAGAAAAAAAAACACGCTCCCTCTCTGCCTTTCTCCTTCCCAGATCTCATGGTCCCTCCCTCTCTGTTCCTCACGGTCCCTCCTTGCCTCTCCATCGCCATTCACACACACACCAACACACACTCTCCCTCACGATTCCTCACGGTTTCATCACCAGCACACACTCTCCCTCACGGTTCCTCACGGTTTCATCACCAGCACACATTCTCCCTCACGGTTCCTCACAGCCATCATTACCTTCTTCTTCTCCGCTTCAACTTCTTCTTCTTCTCTGACAATTAAGCATCATCACCCTCCTTCTTCTCCATCAACATCAAACAAGGATATCAACTTTTTCTCTGTTTTTGGCAAATCCGTCCTTGCATGTGCCTAGATCGAGCAATCCCAGCATTAGTTTTGGCATGGATTGAAGATTGCAATTTTTAGGGTTTCGTTTTTTCCCTTTTAATTTTTAGTTTTCAATTTTTTGTTTAGATTCAATGTTTATTGTAATATAATTTCTTGTTTTTCTTCTTTGCTCTCTGCTGGGTTTCAATTTTTTTTCTCTTCTTCCATTATACGAACCATGTGAAACTTTATGCCCATTGTTAACAAGATTTTTTGATTCATGACAACATGGCTTCCTTATGGGATTTTACTGATTCGCTTTCCATTTGGCATGTTTGGACCTGGATCAAATACTGGGGTCTCTTCATCTCCTCAGGGGGTATGTCCATGCATATTAATTTATTTAGTCTCAAAATTTTCTTTTCTATGAAGATTAGTTATCTATTTCTGCAATTGACTGTGCTTCCACTTCATTTCCAGCCTATATTCCATGATGGGATGAAAGAATGGAGTTGTTGCAAGAAAAGAAGTCACGATTTTAGCTTGTTTTTGCAAATTCCAGGGTGAGACATTTTATTTGTTCCTTTTTTAGAATATGATGTATTCACTTTATTTGAGCAGAATCTTTTGATAGGTGATGCAGTTGATTTGAGTAATGGAGAATGGAAAAGGAACATAGAAATAAGTAGTAAAAGAAATTGCATGGTGGAGTATGGATGTATATAATGTAGACCTACTGATTCTGTACGGGTGGATTTCCCTTACAAGTTACTAGTTTCATCTACTTGGAAGTAAAGCTACTATTAGCCTTTGCTGATTTATCCTATTTCAAGATCAGTGAACTGTATTTTAAAACTAACCTTTGTGAGTTTTTAAATGAGTCCATTATTCTTTACCAAATCATACTTGGGATGTACTTTTTTGGGGGCAATAAATGCTCCCCTAGGAAAGTGTGGATTTAAATGATTGAAATGGAAGGTAGCAGAGGCCAGAGGGGTTCACCTAGAAACAGTTCCAGTGCAAATTTTCTTAGCGCATTCACAAGGGAAATTATCAGCTGCTCCTCAACACACCCTGATTTTCTCCTGCAGTTTCTTTTTCTTGTGTCTAAAATCGAAATTTTTCTATGCCACACCTTTATAATATTTGATCTTGCATTCTGGAATGAGCATAAGCAGTGGTTGAGCTTTCAAAAAATTCACAATGCTATATTGCTATTGTTGAATTATGGAAGAAGAGGTTTTTGTTTTTTTTATAATTTTTTTCTCTGCTAACCGTACGGTGGCTGGCCCACTTTGGCCTCAAGGAACCGTCTCTTTTTACTTTTATTGCAGAATTATAAACAACTGAGACCCTCTCAAGAGCTTGTTGCCAAAGACCTGCACGGTGTGGAGTGGAAATTTCGTCATATTTACAGAGGTAATGTAACAAGAAAAAACAAACTCTGTCTTCATATATTGATCAGTTGATACTCAAAATCAATGTGGTATCGTGTCAGGTCAGCCAAGGCGGCATCTGCTCACTACCGGCTAGAGTATTTTTGTTAGCAAAAAGAATCTTGTTTCTGGTGATGATGTGCTCTTTCTAAGGTATAATATCAATATGTGTCCTTTTGTATGTGTGTTGAATTTTCAATTGATATTAATCCTTATATGACTGGGGAGGATTAGTATTTAGTCTCACATTAGAAAAAAAAATATTACGAACATTGACATTTTATTTCAATTATGAATATTTGTATGTGTTACTGATATTGACGAGTTTCATTGTCTTAGTGACTGTAAAGTACTCTCTCTGTTTCATATAATAAGATTATTCAAATATTGTAATACCTTTCAGATCCTCATGGCTTATTAATGTATTTGAAGGGGTGAAAATGGAGAGTTAAGATTGGGAATCAGAAGAGCTGTTCGGCCTAGAAATGGTCTTCCTGAATCAGTTGTTGGTAACCAGAACTGTTATCCCAATTTCCTTTCTTCTGTGGCCAATGCTATATCCACAAAAAGCATGTTTCATGTTTCTACAGTCCAAGGTACAAATAATAATAACACATGATATCTTCTTGCTTTACTTATTTATCTCTTCCACTGCTAAGTGCTAACTCATGGTTGGCACTTGCTATAAGACCTACAAATAAATCTGTAATGCATTTGAATTTGCTACGATATAGAGCAAGTCAACCAGACTTTATTGTGCCCTACAAAAAATATGTTAAAAGCATCAAGAATGATGTGATCATTGGGACAAGATTCAAAATGAGATTTGAAATGGATGAATCTCCAGAAAGAAGGTATAATTATAAATCTTTAACTTTATGCTCTATGTCTTCCTGAGAAAATGTTCCTTGTGAGCAACATGTTATTATCTTCCTATTTTTCAGATGTAATAATGGTATGGTGATTGGAATGAGTGATTTGGATCCCTATAGATGGCCTAAATCAAAATGGAGGTGCTTGATGGTACATTTGCAATTTTGCTTTATAACACTTTGCAATATATTTTGATCATATAATAATTGATCATATTATTATACATTTAGCATTGAATTTACTGAGTTTAGTTGGTGTGTTTACCAACTTTGCCTTTGCAATCGAAGCATGTGCTCAATAAACTGAATTTTCATTCAAAAAGGCTTGCTCAATTGTTTTACCAACTTCTTTTCTTTATGCTTCACCTTAAATTGTTTTACATATCTATCCTGGAAAATCGTTAATTTTAACTCAGCAATTGCAATCTCCCTACAAAAGCTAGTGTTTTTTTTAAACTAAGGTAATGACGATATAATGATGTCTTTATGAATGTAAGCTTGCTGTGACATCCAACAGGTCAGATGGGATGAGAATAAAGAGACTAATCATCAAGACCACGTAAGTCCATGGGAGATTGATCCTTCTGCTTCTCTCCCTCAGTTCAGCATTCAGTCTTCACCAAGACCGAAAAAACTGCGAATGGGTCAGCAGGCTACCTCACCCAGTCACCTCTTCACTGGTATGCATCCTAATGCTGAGATTAAGCATACATCCTCATTCCTTACTACTTGTTAACACTTATTGCTGAGGGGCCAACTCCAATTATTTGAAGTTGTTAAATGGAGGTCCATGAGTGCTTTGTATTTTTAACAATGAGTTCGTAAATTTTTATTATGCTCCATACACCCTCAACCTGAAGCATATAAAATAGTTAAAGAAAAAAGTTTTTAAAAAATAAAAAGTGAATTTACCATTTTATTGATGAAACATGGCAAAAAGCCAGTAATGGATCATGGATGTAGCATAAACTCATCAAAAGTGGAGGGCATATAGCTTAGAAATTACCCATTAACAATGTGTTGCATGCCTCTTCACACCAAAACCCCTTGGGATTGAAGTGTGGATAATATGCAGGCCCTCTCACTTTAACTTGTGCTGAAATTTAATTTAGTTATATGCGATGGGGGTGTGAAGGTTCAAAATTTTGACCATATTGCCTTGTGGTTTTGTCTATGTCTTTTTTATTACTTTAAATTATATTTACTTGCATATTGTCTCAGAAGAAAATACACATACAGTGAGAGAGAGTGGATTTAGTTTCAACATTAGTTAAAATCATTCTTTTTCTATTCATATAATGCTTGCTTGAGAACAGATCCAAAATGGTAGACTATAGTTCTACTTCTAACCGTTTGTCGGAGCTAATCTCAAATTTTTCTTGTTTTTATTTATGTCTAGTACAAAGAAGGTGGTAGTCATTGCAACACCAAAGGAACCATAAGAGCAATGGAGATCCGCATGGCCTTTTTCAATTGGAGATGAATTGATTTTACAATGGGAGTCATCACTATCAGTGGCAAGCCCTTACCTTTATTAGTTTGAGAAATGAAACATCTCCGGAATCATTATATATTCAACCTTGGTTACCTTAGCTTAGTTTTGAATTTAGGGCATCGTATATATTTTTGAATGTGACTATGTAGTATCCATATATCGAGCCTGTTTAGCCTTTTGTATGTATGGAGCCATTTGTTTTTGGTTTGGGAGTTGTCTATCTTAAGTGTGTATTGACATTCACGTTCCTAATGTATATAATTATGACATTTATTTGTTGCAAAAAAAATGTTGACAATTTATTTAAATATATGGAAATAGAAAATATTATAAATTTAAATATATATATATATATATATACTAAAGATCCCGGTTCATTTTAAAAAATTCAACAGTTATCATATATATTAAAGATCCCGGTTCATTTTAAAAAAACTCAACAGTGATCATATATACTAAAGATCCCAGTTCATTATTAAAAAATCAACAGTGATCAAATATGCTATTGATCCCAGTTCCTTATTTTTTATTGATCCCGGTTCCGTGTTTTCTAAAACAACTGGGATCATAAGGATCAGACTTGTTATACCAGGGGATACAATCCCAGTTCGGAATCGGGATCAATAGGCATGCGGAACCGGGATCTTTTAGCTATTCTGTTGTAGTGTATGGGTAATATACACACTTGTACATTAAAACCGATTAGATCACAGTCTAACCATTGAACCTTAAACCAATCCCTTGCCCGGTTTAATAATCGGTCCAATTTTTAAAACAATGGTTCACACATAAGTCTTTTCCTTTTAATGTCTAGTATTTTTTTTTTTACTCTTTAGCCAGTATCATAGGTGTCCCCAAGAGCACCTTAAATGCAACAAACTCTTGAGATTAATTAATCCAGCACGTGGTTGTGTTCCTATGTCTCTCCCAACGGGGTGTGTTAACCCGAAATCGAACCTGCTGACCCATTCCCAAGTTCTCAAGTTGGCAAAATCGCATCACTTGAGCCAACCCCCATTGGTCTACAATCGCATGTACTGTCTATTTAATTTAAGAATAAAGGTTAAATGGTGCTGAAAAAATATTTAGATATTTTTATTTTCAAGAAAGAATAAACCAAACATTACTAGATTTAAACCTCGACATTTTAAGTATTAGGTTCTGAGTCAATCTAGGTGATTATATTTTTTTTTTCTCTTAAAAAAATTAAACTAAACATTACTAGTTCTTAAAATTATAGTTCCCAAAATTAATTTAGTTGATAAAATAACCGGACATTAAATCTGAACACTTGAGTTCAAACAAGGTTAATTTCGCTCTCTCCCCTTTTCTCTAAAAACAAATGAAAAAAAAGTTCTATCATAAAAAAAGAAAAATCCCTATGATAATAAACTTGCACATGTTAATTTTTTGAGTCACTAATAATTTCATCATGAAAAATGATTTTCCCACACCTTATTATGATAATTATACATATATACATATATTTATTTATTTCTAATTTTCTATACAGTTCGATATTCTCATGTTCTATATTGAAGATAATATTAGTGTCGGAATGTCGGTATCAATATCGTGTCCGTATTGAAGTCGATGTTTCATAGACCGACTCTAAATCCTCAAAATTTTATAGGCAAAACCACTAGATTGGTCCTGTAAGTTATTTTTTGGTTGCGATTTCGTCCCTTAACTTTTTTTCGTTTCAAATAAGTCCTGAAGTTGTTGTCGTGTAACAAATAAGTCCTTTCCGTTAGTTTTTTCTATTTAGTGACACGTGTCACTCAACTAATGGTGCCACGTATTAAAAAATAGATTTAATAAAAATTTTTCAAATTTTCTTATGGTGACACGTGTCGCTTAATGAAAAAAATTAACGGAAAGGACTTATTTGTTACACTTCAACAACTTCAGGACTTATTTGAAACGAAAAAAAGTTAAAGGACGGAATCGCAACTAAAAAATAACTTAAGGGATCAATCTAGTAGTTTTGTCAATTTTATATATATATATATATATATATATATATATATATATATATATATATTAGTCTTAATGTAAAATACTTTTGGCTAGATATGATAATGAGTCAGGTTTGGGATGGATTTTACCAATCATAATTCTGCATTTATTAAAAGCGAGATAAATTCAGGTGCGAGCTAGTTTAAGAAGAGTGAATATGAAAAAATGAAACTCAAATTCATCGAATTCGCGGAAATCCACGAATAATTTGTCTACTTTTTCTTTAGTTTTTAAATTATCTTTCATTGTATTAAATACAAATCATAGATGAAATACATTATAATATTTCAAATAATATATAATAATAAACATAAAAAATTTTAAAAATATTTAAAAACTTAAGAATTAAATTTTGGTTTTTGTCAAATATGTTAGGTCAGATCCATCATTTAATTATTATAATGAAAATTATTGAATTTTTTTTTTGATAAATAAAATTATTAAATTTTTATATCAAAGCGGATTTGGGCATGGAACAAAATGGGTACAATCTTAAACATATCTCACTCTCATCTTTTTAAAGCGAGTTTTGATTTTGAATTTTCTTAAACTCAATTAAAATGAGTTTTTTCTCACTAAAATTAGGTTATATATATCCAAATACTTGTGGATATGGGTTAAATTACCATACCTATTTTCGAAAAGGAGAAAGAGTACATTCATCCACAAAGAAGCGAAACCCGGCAACTACTGAAAAATTATTGTAAGGACAAAGATAGTCTTAGTTTAGAACCCAATGCATGATTGTGTGTTCACCAATTAAAGAAAACCAACCGCTGGTTCTAAAATTTGAAATTTCTCTAACAAAACACACACCTTATATCCTAAAAAAGGAGTTACAAGATAAAATCAAATAAAAAAACAACCTTCGTTGGCCAAAAAGATAAAATTATACCCCAAAAAATATATAAAAATTAAATGTTATAATTGCATCTTATTACTTGTCAATGATTAAGAAAGATACGATGAATTTCTAAATACTAAGCTTCTTTTTTTTTTTTTTTTGGTAGACAAATACTAAGCTTCTTGATCTAATTATATTATCTTAAAATGCTGCTTGTCAAAAAAATTTATCTTTAAGTACGTACTCCCCCCTTTTTTTTATGGCTTATACAATTAATCTATCACGACAAATTGTCATCCAATATATAATGTTGATGCATCATTCCGCACTAAGAGAAACGTGCCTTGGGTGTATTGTTTGTTGATGAAAATTAATATAAACTCATTAATGCGCATCTAAATCCACCAGACCTCCCACGGCTATACTACCTAATTATGTTCAAATCAAACATCATTAACTAAATAAAAAGAGAAAATGGAGAATGCACTTACTATAACGCCTACTAGTTTATTTCTATTATGAATTTATGAAAATGCAATAATGAATTGATGAATATTTTTAAATAGAGTTAATAGTCACATAGGTCCCCGAAAGAAACCCGTGGAATCAGTTAGAATTTAAGAGATTCCACAAATCTTTCAGGGAATTAACTGATTCCAACGGTATCTTTCGGGGACTTATGTGACTATTAACTCTTTTTATATATATGTTAATGAATATTATTTAGGAATATGAATGAAATTAAGAATAAATTCTAGAGCCTTTAGAAATGATTAGAATTAAAAGGAATTGAAATAATTAAGAAAAGGAATGAATAAAAACAAAAAAATTCAAATTTTTGCCCTAATAATCGATTATCACCATGGATAATCGATTATCCCCTTGTTTTTATGCAATAATCGATTATCACTCTTGTTAATTAATCGATTATCCCGTGTATGTTTGGTGACACACCTGTTCTGCACCAAAACGCCTTTTTAGTTGGAAAATTCGATTCCTTTCACTTTCTAGCGATTCCCAGCATGACACAACGTGTGCCAACCTGTTTTTGTTGCCTCTGAAGATCAGATTAATGCCTATAATTAGGAATGGGAATCATTCCTTCACTTTCCAACTCACATTTCTGAATTTTCCTCTGTTTTTTGGTATGTTCTTTAAAGTTGGTACTTCCTAGTGGCTGTAACTAATTTACTTCACCATTTTCCATTCCATCTTCGTGGTGAAATTCGTGGCCTGTAACATCCCTAAATCCGATTTGAGCATAATACGAATTTTGCCAAGTAATTAGGAGAAATATCAAGTTTAGAGAAAGGATTTGGAGTAGTAATTTAACCCTAGATGAATAGGGGAGCATAAGGAATTGAATTGGAGTCTGAAAAACATCAAAATAAGGGTTTTCAATAAGGTAATCGATTACCATTGAAGGGTGTAATCGATTACATGCCCTCTAGTGAGATCACACAAAATGTTGCAGCAAAGTAATCGATTACTTGGGTGAGTTAATCGATTACCAAGTGAATTTTGTGAAGTAATCGATTACAGGGAAGGAATTAATCGATTACTTGGCCCCAGGAAATTATACTAGAATTGTTGCATCAAAGGGGTAATCAATTACTTCAGGCCAGTAATCGATTACTGGAGTAAAAATCTGGAAAAAAAATAAACGAATGTGGACCACATATTTCCAACTTTCCCTCCAAGCAAAGCACCATAGCCACACGTTTTTGGCTCTCTCATGCAAGGAAAATAAGAAGCAAAACACACCTCAACATAACACAACAACAACATCATCTCTTCATCTCTTTCCTATCATCACCCTCATCATCTTCATCTCTCTCTCTCTTTCCATCTCCATGTCTTTCTCTCAAGCTCCAAGAGACAAGAACTCCACCATCAACACTAAAACCCTTCAAGAATCAAGTCTTCTTCTCTAGCTCTTCATCATCTCCACTCAAAATCAAACAAGGAAATAACCATCAACCATCCTTCCTCTTCCTCTCAAATTCGTGGCAACATCTCCTCACCACCATCAATCTTAAACTCTTCAAGCTAAGGAGATCATCTTATAAGCCTTCCTCATCTCAAGGTCAAAGGGATTCAAGGCTTCTAATTCCTCTCCCAACTCTCCCTCAAAATTTGGTTGATCTAAAACCCTAGGTTCCATACTAAGAGCAAGGACTCCTTATATCTCTTGGTTTTAAGGTAAGAAGGGAAGTATTACCTCTATTTAGGAGGTATAGTCTAGATAGTATATAGTGAGAACTAGGTTTAGGGATTGGACTAGAATAAACCCTAGGCAAACCCTAGGTTAGAAGAATTGATATTAGTTTAGCACATATTGTTAGAGGAAATAGTTAGTGATAAATAGAAATAAAGAACTTGTTTAAGCTTGTAAATTGAAATTATTATAGGTTGATAATGGATAACAAATAGGGGAAAATAAAGAAAATAGGTGGACTGAGTGAAAATAATGAATGAATAAATTTTATATTATCATGACCCTCCATAAAGGAATGGAGTATATATATTATCATAACCCTCCATAAAGGAGTGGATATCATCAGGACCCTCCATAAAGGAGTGGAATATATATATTATCATGACCCTTCACTTGCTCCGTAAGTGAAGTGAGAACAAGACCCTCCGCTTACTCTCTAAGTAGGAGCGAGAATTGTATATATGGTATCATGACCCTCCATAAAGGAGTGAATATCATCAGGACCCTCCATAAAGGAGTGGATATCATCAGGACCCTCCATAAAGGAGTGGAATATATATTATCATGACCCTTCACTTGCTCCGTAAGTGAAGTGAGAACAAGACCCTCCGCTTACTCTCTAAGCAGGAGCGAGAATGACATCTATAGAATCATGACCCTCCCTATGCGGAGTGGAAAAAATTAAAATAACATGACCCTCTAATATGAAGTGAGTAATAAATGGTAAATGAAAACAATAGGGAGATCAATGAAATAGAATATGGCTTGTCTTTAGGGTGTGAATAAAATAATAAGTAGGAAATCATTTATATTAGTAACTTAATAGGAAATGGTTGGTAACATAAATGTTAGGGTAGCGAGGTATAATAGAGTACTTGGTTACTCTCTATGTCTACTTAGAATGTACATTCCTAAGTTCTGTGTAATGTTACCCTTCTTGCTATATTTTGCAGATACCGAGGAGGAGCAGGCACAGAACATGGTCGAGCAGGAGCACATCCCACATCGTGGAATGTGAAGTTTAGTAGGGGACCGAATGTCGGTCAAGGGTTTTATTTTTGGGAAAATGAAATGTTTTGTTGATGTAACTAATACTAGTTGGATATTTTTGTGAAAAACTAAGATGTTTTAAGACTTGTATATATTTTATAAACCTGATGTAATGGTGCTACGGCACACAGTTTATATTTTGCCCTGCTGGCATCTGAAATGATATGAATGAATATTTTGAGCAGGTTGCAGGTGATATAATGTTTGGAAAGTTAATAAAAACAAGGGAAACTCCGTCCATTTGGATAGGAGATTTTTATAAATAAGCAAATCAAAAAGAAATTTTTAAGTTACTATTTTGCTTATTGGCAAAATAACCTAGGTGTTACATTTTGGTATCAGAGCAGTTTAATCCTCGGCCTTGGAGTTGTAAGTTACTCCAGTGGTTACTCACCAAGCGAGTAATCGGTATAGAGTCAAATGTTTAAGTTATAGTGCTAGAATGGTTAAGTAGTTATTTAGTTGTATAAGCATTAACTGGCTGTTTCGTTTAGGATTTAGTCAGTATGGCTGGAAGGCGTGCAGAAAATGACAGAATAGCTGCTATCCTGGAAAGTTTTGTCCAAACGCAGCAAGCTCAGGCAGAAACTATGGCTCAAATGCAACAGTCCCACGCTGCGAATATCGCTCAGATGCATCACAACCAGGCAGAAAATATAGCAGCGGCGGCGGCAGCAACAGCCGCAGTGAATCCTCAACAACCAGCACCAGCGATCGACTGGATGGCCCGATTCAGGAAGAATGAGCCCCAAAAATTTGAAGGAGTATTCAATCTGAAAGGGGCACAGCTTTGGCTTCAAGGGATAGAAAAAATTTTCTGCTCTGTATCCCCACCGAATGAGCAAAGAGTGGTGCTGGCACAATACATGTTAACAGGGGAAGCGGAACATTGGTGGGACCCGGTGCGGCGGGGATTGGAAGCAGAGCATCAGGCCATCACATGGGATCTGTTTAAGATCCGTTTCCTAGGAAAGTATTTCCCTCAGGATGTCCGCAGGGAGAAGGAGATCGCCTTTCTGCAGCTAGTGCAAGGGGACATGAGTGTTGGGAAGTATGCTGCTAAGTTTAAAGATCTGATCCGATATGCCGGAAGCTACAGAGACGCTGATGAAAGGACTAAATGCATCAAATTCGAGACAGGACTTCGTTCGGAGATTAAGATGGCATTTGAGTATCAAAACATTGCAAATCTGTCCCAACTGGTTAATATGACCAGTACTTATGAGAAGAGTAGGAAGCAAAGGGTGGAAGAGAAAAGAAACAAAAAGGTACAGAAAGTTGGGGGTTCGATTCGGGGAAAAGGACCAGTTTCGGAATCAAAACCTTATGCTCAGCACAATGTCGCACCAGCAGCTCCGGGGGTTAAGGACAAGAATGGGAATGTTATGGGAACTTATCCACCTTGTCCACATTGTGGAAGGAAGCACAGGGGAGAATGCTGGTATCGGAATCAATCCAGGGGGAATTTTACTTGTTTTCTGTGCGGGCAACCAGGACATTTTGCTTCAACTTGTCCCACGAGGATTCCGAAGAAGGAAGTCAATGCTACAAAGGTGCAGCAAGCAGGAAAGAGTCAACCTGCTTTTAAGGGAAAACTGTACACCATAGATGGGGAGGAGGTTAATCTAGTTGATATAGTTACAGGTATAGATTATTTAGTAATGTCCATGCAATATCCTATTAGTTTTGATACCACATAACTGATCTTTTTCTCTAAAAGTTATGTGAAAATACCAAGTTCTTCAAAATAGAACCATCCTAGGAATCTTTAAAACATTCAATTTCATTCACCCAATCTAGACTTCTTGGTAGCATGGTAGGATCAATTAAAAGAGAATGTCAAGTTGTAGAATGCTAGTTCAAACTAATCAAATCCAGTGATAATATTGTTATTTAATGCCATGTAAGATTAGAATTGATCACTCTAATTCTTGCATATGTTAAGTGATGATATTATCAGTAAGCCCAACAATGGGATCGCTATTAGTAGATGGAAGATTGAAACTGATCACTTTGATCTATCCGCCTACTAGTAGTTGGTGTCATTGACAAATCTCACATCCAAATTTTACCAAACGAGTTTAGCATCGGAAATTTTACTCTTTGTTAGTGCGAAGCCCTAGTAGTACGCAGAATCTAAGTGGGGGAGTGAAACCAAGAGGAAGTCAGCAGCATAGCCAAAGACTTTGCAATTGGGATGATTCTCCATTTCAGGAACTAAACGGAATTTCGGGGACGAAATTCCAATAAGTGGGGGAGAATTGTAACATCCCTAAATCCGGTTTGAGCATAATACGAATTCTGCCAAGTAATTAAGAGAAATATCAAGTTTAGAGAAAGGATTTGGAGTAGTAATTTAACCCTAGATGAATAGGGGAGCATAAGGAAATGAATTGGAGTCTGAAAACCATCAAAATAAGGGTTTTCAATAAGGTAATTGATTACCATTGAAGGGTGTAATCGATTACATGCCCTCTGGTGAGATCACACAAAATGTTGCAGCAAAGTAATCGATTACTTGGGTGAGTTAATCGATTACCAAGTGAATTATGTGAAGTAATCGATTACTAGGCCCCAGGAAATTATACTAGAATTGTTGCATCAAAGGGGTAATCGATTACTTCAGGCCAGTAATCGATTACTGGAGTAAAAATCTGGAAAAAAAAATAGACGAATGTGGACCACAGATTTCCAACTTTTCCTCCAAGCAAAGAACCATAGCCACACGTTTTTGGCTCTCTCATGCAAGGAAAATAAGAAGCAAAACACACCTCAACATAACACAACAACAACATCATCTTTTCATCTCTTTCCTATCATCACCCTCATCATCATCTCTCTCTCTCTCTCTCTTTCCATCTCCATGTCTTTCTCTCAAGCTCCAAGAGACAAGAACTCCACCATCAACACTAAAACCCTTCAAGAATCAAGTCTTCTTCTCTAGCTCTTCATCATCTCCACTCAAAATCAAACAAGGAAGTAGCCATCAACCATCCTTCCTCTTCCTCTCAAATTCGTGGCATCATCTCCTCACCACCATCAATCTTCAAATCTTCAAGCTAAGGAGATCATCTTATAAGCCTTCCTCATCTCAAGGTCAAAGGGATTCAAGGCTTCTAATTCCTCTCCCAACTCTCCCTCAAAAGTTGGTTGATCTAAAACCCTAGGTTCCATACTAAGAGCAAGGACTCCTTATATCTCTTGGTTTTGAGGTAAGAAGGGAAGTATTACCTCTATTTAGGAGGTATAGTCTAGATAGTATATAGTGAGAACTAGGTTTAGGGATTGGACTAGAATAAACCCTAGGCAAACCCTAGGTTAGAAGAATTGATATTAGTTTAGCACATATTGTTAGAGGAAATAGTTAGTGATAAATAGAAATAAAGAACTTGCTTGTAAATTGAAATTACTATAGGTTGATAATGGATAACAAATAGGGCGAAAATAAAGAAAATAGGTGGACTGAGTGAAAATAATGAATGAATGAATTTTATATTATCATGACCCTCCATAAAGGAGTGGAGTATATATATTATCATGACCCTTCACTTGCTCCGTAAGTGAGGTGAGAACAAGACCCTCCGCTTACTCTCTAAGTGGGAGCGAGAATTGTATATATGGTATCATGACCCTCCATAAAGGAGTGGATATTATCAGGACCCTCCATAAAGGAGTGGATATCATCAGGACCCTCCATAAAGGAGTGGAATATATATTATCATGACCCTTCACTTTCTCCGTAAGTGAAGTGAGAACAAGACCCTCCGCTTACTCTCTAAGCAGGAGCGAGAATGACATCTACAGAATCATGACCCTCCCTATGCGGAGTGGAAATAATTAAAATAACATGATCCTCTAATATGAAGTGAGTAATAAATGGTAAATGAAAACAATAGGGAGATCAATGAAGTAGAATATGGCTTGTCTTTAGGGTGTGAATAAAATAATAAGTAGGAAATCATTTAGTAACTTGATAGGAAATGGTTGGTAACATAAATGTTAGGGTAGCAAGGTATAATAGAGTACTTGGTTACTCTCTATGTCTACTTAGAATGTACATTCCTATTTTCTGTGTAATGTTACCCTTCTTGCTATATTTTGCAGATACCGGGGAGGAGCAGGCACAGGACATGGTCGAGCAGGAGCACATCCCACATCCTGGAATGTGAAGTTTAGTAGGGGACCGAATGTCGGTCAAGGGTTTTATTTTTGGGAAAATGAAATGTTTTGTTGATGTAACTAATACTAGTTGGATATTTTTGTGAAAAACTAAGATGTTTTAAGACTTGTATATATTTTATAAACCTGATGTAATGGTGCTACGGTACACAGTTTATATTTTGCCCTGCTGGCATCTGAAATGATATGAATGAATATTTTGAGCAGGTTGCAGGTGATATAATGTTTGGAAAGTTAAGAAAAACAAGGGAAACTTCGTCCGTTTGGATAGGAGATTTTTATAAATAAGCAAATCAAAAAGAAATTTTTAAGTTACTATTTTGCTTATGGGTAAAATAACCTAGGTGTTACATGGCCAAAGTGTCCATGTTGCATCAATTTTGCACTTTTCTGGGTTGGAGCTTTTCAAGTTTAAATTCGTTTTGGCCAATTTTCTTCTCAATCAATCACTTCTCTAGCTTCATCCAGGTATTGGAGAAGTTATCTAATTGCTAGAATGATAATTATTATGCTAAATCCTTAGGAACCAATTGAGGTTGGTTGGGCAATGTAACTTGAAATGGATTTTTGGCTTGGAGGTCTTAAATCCTTGAAAACTTGATTTGAATCATTTACTTATGTCCTAATAAAGCTTACTGAATGGTTAGTTTGAGTTAAGATCTAAAAGATTAGAATTTGGTATGTAACTTGGATTTTACACATAATGAGATTTGGAGTTAGATTATAGTTATTTCAATGAAATTAAGTATGATAGACAAGTTTAGTGTGTGTCGTAGGACCTCTGTAAATGATTAGAAGTGAGTTAGGCTTGATAACTTGAAGATTAGTGTTGGAAAACTGTTGTTTTTATGCTGCGACAGCCCAGATAATCGATTACTACATAGGAATAATATAATCGATTATCGGACCTCTGCAAGAACCAAATCTGAATGTTAATCGTGATAATCGATTATTCAACCATTATAATCGACTATCACCTATTCAGGATGAAGAAAATGAGCTTTTTATTATACCTTACCTTTATATATTAGTTATATAATGAATATAACTTAAATATACCTTGATTATACTTGATTTTTAGGACTTGGTTATTATTTGAAGCATTTATTTATTAATTTCCATGTAAATTATAATGATGATTTACTAATGAATAATATTGTTTTGTTTTGAGATTAAATAATGAATTTGTGAGATGATGGATTAACTACATCACTAATGATGATAAAGTGATGATGATATAATGATATGATAATGATAATGATGATGAAGTAATGATCATGAGATAATGATGATGATGATGGAATGATGATGATGAATTGATGATGATACTTTTGTGATATTGACGATGAGATGTCAATGAAATCGAAATGAATTAAAGACCATGATTGGTAACAAGATCTATTTGCATACACATGCATTGATTGAGATTTACTCCAGTTTGTGAGGCTTTTATACTAGTTACATTGGGCAGGGGAAGCCTTGTAAGTAGTGAACGTTTGGCGGAGGAAGCCTTGTAAGTCGTGAGAGGTCGAGCGGAGGAAGCTCATTATGACCCATTTTCCTCCAAATTGTGATGCCCCGGGATATTATTGAGATTGACATGCATCATGCCACTAGTAACAAGATTAGTGTTTGAATAAAAATGGTTTGACATATCTATATGCATAATGTGAATTATTTGTTTATATGTGATTGTAAGTTTTTAGCCTCTATTATTTATCATTCGTTATTTAAAGTGATTAGCTATGACTTACTCCCTACCTGCCCTTGTGTGTAGGTAATGATGCTGCATTCCCTAATGAGAGAGAGTAGTGCCGATGGCTCGCATTAGCCAATTTCCCTAAGGGATTATGAAATTGATTATTCAATACCTATTTCCTTACTTTCCTTTGGAGTTGGAACCATGCTCTGGGTTATAGTTGGTGATTTGATTTAATAACTCGGAATAATTTTAATTGAAACATTGTTGTAATGTTTTGGATAATTTGGTGTTGTAATAATCATTTTAAATGTTATTTGCTTCCGCATTGATTTATTAAGACGAAACAATTTCGCGAAAAATTAATTCCACTATTTTTTATAAATAAAATAAATGGGTAGAAAGATGGGATGTTGCACCGACAGTGTAAAGGTTTTTTACACCATCAGTGCGTCATTCACCATTCATCCGTTTATGGTCGTTGACTTCTAGATTAAAGTAATACAAATGAATGGTGAATGATAAACTGATGGTGTAAAAAACTTTACACCATCAGTGCATACCCATTAATTTCAAATAAAAAATAATCAAGTTATAAATAACAAACAACATCAACAAATTAGAAATTTCGTACTATTTTATTTTCCCATTCCTCTTGGCACCATCTTTGTACCTTGTTTTTTTGGTGGAGAAGAGCCATTGGTGTAAATGAGTCAAACACCTTTAATTAGAGCATAAACTTATTTTTTTTTAAATCACAAATATTAGCTATCAACGAGAGGCAATCACGTTAAAACCGAGTATAATTACTATGGTGGGAAGCAAAATATTCTCTAACAAGTATTTAAGGGAGTAATTTTCCCAAAAAAAAAATTGAATTGGTGACTTCTCACTAAGTTTTTTTTTTTAAATACATCAACCGGTACCCATATTTGGTTTACCCAGAATCCGACTCATCCAGTCCGATCCAACTAAGCTCGCACTAAGCGGTAGGGGTCTCGCAGCGGAGGTTGCTCTATACCCAATGCTCGAACTCGAGACCAGTTGGTTAAGGGACCAAGTGAGCTACCACTTGACCAACCCCACGTTGATATGACTTCTCACTAAGTTAAAACAACTTTTTGTTAATTTATTTTTCAATTGATATTTTGTTATAGCCTTATAGGTTAAGCTAAACAATTGATCCTGTAGTGTAACTAACTCAAATTAATTTTTCTAAGCATTGGTTTATACATACAATTTCACACTTTTTTGGAGTTTTATTAGGATAACTTTGTTAACCTTTTTCTAAGTAAATAAAGGACCAGCTTGATACTAACAAGAGTTATGGGACAAACTTAAACCCAACAAATAACAGAAAGTGGAGTTCAAATTCTAATATCAAATTATGAATAACATATACAACAATTATATCAAATGGTGTGTTTAAATATTTTTCTCTTTTAATTTTTATTAAGGATTAGCTATTTAAATTTTCTTTTTTTTTTTGGTCCATGACCGGAGTGTCCACCGCCGATCGCAGTGACTAATCTCCTCGCGTAAAATATTTATTAAGGATTAGCTATTTAAATTTTCATCATGTTAATACAATTGCGTAAAATATTTGTTAAGGATAGTTTTTTTTTTCTGTAATGTTTATATCCAACTCGGACAAGATTGTCTAAGAAAATACTTGTGATTGAAAGAAAATGGGAGTTAGTCCTCAAACCCCAGATTTATCCCCCAAATCTCACTTTTCTCAATAATACTAATAATACCCTCCTTTTAAACCTCCATTATACTTCCTTCTTTTTTCATTTCACAAATCCCACACCCCACTTTCACTCCCTCCCTCATTCACGTTCCACTCCCTCCCTCATTCTTCTTCCTCTTTTCACATTCCAATCCTCCTTCACTTTCAACTCCCTTTTCTCCCTGCTGTCTCCACCACCGCCTCCTCCACCGCCGCCGCCTCAAGGTATTCCATTCTTCTTCTTCCCTCATTCATTACCATTTTTTTCTCTGTGGGTTTTTGTTTTGTTTTTCTTTTTTCTTTTCTTTTCTTTTTTTTTTTTGTTTATTTGATGTAGGAGGGTTTGGTTTAGGTTTTGTTTTTTATTTTTAAGGTTTTGTTCTTTTTCATTATTGTAGTTTTAGGTTTTCTTTTTATTGTTGTTGTGTTGTTTTTCGAATTCGCCATTGCTGTGTTGAAGGTATGCTGTCGCTGCAACTTTCCGACATGGGGTGTCGGAAGATTATAAAATTCCGACTCTGTCATGTCGAAAATTAATCAATGGTTGTTTTATAAATTGTTTGTTATTGTTATGTTTAATATTTTTGAGTTTTGATGCTTAGATTATAAAAACATAATTTTTGTTCTCTCAATGTTTGAATATTGCTTTTATCCATAACTTACACATTTTTTTAATTGGGTTGAAATTTCAGATATGTCTAGATTGAAGCGTACAACTGAAACCGTGCGAGTAGAAAAAGAAGAAGAAAAACAACGTAGACTCCATAAAGGAAGAAACTGAGAAGAAATTGTTACTTTTGAATCAATAATATATTTGGTCATTTTGTAATAGCTTTTGAACTTGTTGGTATTAGATCAATGTGTTTGTTAGCTTTTGAACTTGTTAGTATTTGGTTTTTGTTATTTGTAATAGCTTTTAAGCTTAGGTATTGAACATGTGGATTAAGGCTTCCTTTTGAACATAGATCGGATTAAGGTTACGTGAATTAAAGAATTAATGTTTCGGTATCAATTTACTTTGTTGCAATAAATCAGCATAACTTCATGTTGTAGCAATTGATTAATGTTTTCGCAATGAGTATGTCAAATTGGTGTGATCTAATGTATTTTTCTGATAAATCCGACAACAGGGTCTCGAAATTTAGCTCAATCTGAGACCTATGTCTCGGAATTTTAATAAATTCTGAATTAAGTATGTCAGAAATTTAATAAATTATGAATTTAGTATGTCGGAAAATTGTTACAGCGAGCTACGTTTCCTATTGGTAATTTCAAATTGATTAAGTTAATATTTCTGATAGAAATGTATCGAAATTTTAATAAATTCTGAATTAAGTATGTCGGAAATTTAATAAATTCTGAATTTAGTATGTCGAAAAATTGTTACAGTGAGTTACGTTTTCTATTGGTAATTTCAAATTGATTAAGTTAATATTTCTGATAGAAATGTATCGGAATTTTAATAAATTCTGAATTAAGTATGTCGGAAATTTAATAAATTCTGAATTTAGTATGTCGGAAAATTGTTATAGCGAACTACGTTTCCTATTGGTAATTTCAAATTGATTAAGTTAAATTTCTGATAGAAATGTATCAAAATTTTAGCAGTTTCTGAAATCATTCTCTCAGAAAAGTGCCAGTTATATAAGTTAAACGAATGTTACATTTTTTTCGATATAACCGTGTCGGAATTTATATAAATTCTGACACCGGTTAATCGGAATATTAACAGTAACGTAAAAGAAAAAAAACCGTAAAAGAGATGAATGTTACCTTCAACAAAAAGCAGAGAGAGACCACTAGAGCTCCTTTTTAGAATAAAATGTGTGTTTTCACTTGTGTCTTCCAATGAAAGGGTTTTGTAAGTAGAATATGGAAGGAGTTAGAGAGAGTTAGATAGAAAGGGGTTTGGGATTTGCGGTTTGGAAGAAGTTGAAAAGGTGGCTGAGGTTTGGGGTTTCTTTTTTTTTTTTTTTTTTTTGTTTTGAAAGTTGAAGGGTATAATAGACATTGCACCATTAAAATGGGGTTTGGGGATAAAGTGGGGGTTTGTTGGCTAATTCCCCAAAGAAAATTTTGCAACAACCCAACAATGGAGGGCTACCATCATTAAATTTATCACCGACCAATGAGAAGGAATCGGACATGCATTTTTCTTCCAGTTTCTAGAGAAGAATCTATTTTAATTTTTGACGCTTTCCTAACAATTGAAAAACTTTGATATCTAAGACTGGTATCTTACCGAGAATAATGTTTTTCTTTTCCTTTTTAAGCCTCCTTTTCATTCACATTCATGGTATAGTATATGTTGGTGGGAGATAGAAACATGTGAGTATTATTCATTACATACCGTGAATTTGATACATTGATTTCTGTAAAGCTAATGAATTAATGGATATTTTTATGGATGAAAATCCAAAAAAGGATGTACTAGTATTTTGTTAAAAAGAGTTGCAGCAACGGAATCAAAATTTTGTGTTTTTTAAAAAAAAAAAAATAAAACACATCCTTTATTAGATTTTTATCAACAACCCTAAGTTAAAAATACCCTTAATTAATTCACTAACTTACAAAAGGTACTTCATTTCAACATTAGAACCGATTTAAAAATAATTTATTTGAACTAAAGTTTATGATTGGATTTCGAGAGCAATTTTCATGGTTCTATAAGAATTTAGAAAAATGAATATTTTTACAATAATTATGCAATTAAAATTGAGATGGTAGAACAACAATCCACTAATTAAACCAATGGTTGAGTGATAAATCATTTAATTTTGGATCACTGGATAATGATATGTATGTCTCATTAAATTACTTGTCACCAAACTATTGACTTATTAATGGGTTGTTATGCTACCATCCCAATTTTGATTGCATAAAAGTAGCTAATGCTCTTATAAAAATAGTTATATATTATCCATCAATAACATCATCATACTAGCAACATGATTTAAGCAAGGTCTCATATCAAGTGGTAAACGGATCCATCTTTATTTAAACAAAGTCTAAAATTCGATATTTTGTAGATGCAGAAATTAAAATTAATGCTAAAAAATTCATATGTCACAACTAGACAAATTAAATGACTCGAATTGGATCTAGATATATTTTCAAGTATTACGTGAAATAAAAACCAAAAGAGAAAAAAAAATGTTGTTATATTTTTTCTATAGGCTGAAATCATGTTATATATATTGGAATATGATAAAAAGATTCTTTACCAAGCGGAATAGCATTGGTTGCCTACTTCAAAATAAGACCATGCATATTCAAAATGTTTTTTTAGGAACTCAAATTTATGTGAATTAAGTTTTGAGAACCGTTATCATAATTCTATGAGTGTTTATAAAGAGACTTACAAATTATATATCAATAAAATCATCACATCGAAACTCACATTAATTTTTTTTTTATATGCAACGATTTCTTAAAGTTGAAATAATATTCTCTGTTGCCCAATTTAAACATATCAATAACACCGTGTTTTATTTTTTTTGTTTACATGGGAGGTCTGGGACTAGAACCCATGACCTGGTGAGGGGGAAATCCTAAGTGTCCCTACAGCCACCAACTGGACTATCTTACGCGGACAATAACACCGTGTTTTAACTTTAAAGTTTTGACCAACTAACCTAAAACTGATAGATTTGTATAAAACACTGCGACTTGGTATCAATAATGTTATTTAAATATTTATATTTAATATCTAAATTTAATAATTATCATTCTGAATAAGGAATAATTGACCATTTAATTTATCTTTCTTATTACTTTTCACATCATTATTTTAAATAATAAGTTTTGGATTTATTATTATTATTTTTTAACAATAAGTGTTGGATTTAGATTTTTCTTTTGTCTGTACTCTTTGGCCAGTACCACAAGTGTTCTCAAGAGCATCCTTAATATCAAGGAACCCTTGAAATTAATCATGCACGAGGTACGCGTTCCTATACCTCTCCCAGCGGGGTGTGTTAACCGGGAATATAACGTGAGACTTCTTAGTCTCAGGCCCCATTCCCAAGTTCTCAAACTGGCAGAATGACACCACTTGAGCCAACCGTTGATGAATTTAAATATTAGATATAGATGTCTAAATAATATTATTGAATTGGTATAATGTAAGTAAATATCCACATATCTCATACCTTGAAGAAGAGAATATATGGATCCCGGTCTAGGTTTTGCCTATTCTAGAGTGTAGTTTGTTTTGTTTTTTTATAACTTTTTCCAATGTACCCTAAAAAGAAAATATGGAACTATGGATTACATTAATTTGACTGACAATTTTTCACATAATTTATTAATTACTCGATGTAGTGGATGGGAAGTCGCCAGGCCTGCTTCAAAAATTTGCCAAACTTTATATATATAAAAATTGCCCCAATAAGTATGTGGCCTTGGAAGAAATAGTTTTCTTCTCGATCGGGAATCTTTGTTCAATATCATATGCTTGTGGAATCCACAAACCTTGCATTATATATATAAATCTTGCATACGGTGAGCACGCATTCAGTGGTTCCTTTTGTTTGTATGCAATACAAAAATAAATAATTAAAGCTAGGGCCTCTATTATATATATTGGGATGGGACATATGATGCATTAAGCGCTTTAGTGAGGTATATAAACATTGTTTTAAATGCACGGACATACATCTATTCCAGATCCCACCATGAGTGGAAGGGAAAGGATGGACCAGTGTAGTACAATTCCTTGCTGCTACTCCACTCCTTCAACTCTCAAGATTCCCTCCTTTCCCTTCACAAACTACTAATTTGATTCCATTCTGTTATTTGATGACATCATATGACGGGGTGAAAATGGGTTACAAACTACCTTAAAAGACCTGTTTTATAAAATACCATTATTGGTCTGTCCCTATTATGTTTTTTTTTTAAAGATTTTAATATCTTATTATGTCTCATGTGATGTGCACGTGACATGTATTGATGTGTGTTTAGTAAACAAATAATTAAATATCAATGGGCTGAATCTTAGATATAAGGGAGGTTGTTTTGAAGGCCCATTAGCTTGATGGAAGTTAATGAACAATAGTTAGGGTTTTTTTACCTATTTATAGGAAACAGGTCATGTTCCTGGCCATAAGGTATTCTTTTCTCCCCATCACAAAACGGCTAAACAAACAGCATAGAAAAGAATAGCATAGGAGGCAAAGGAATAGAAACGTGTTTCGTGGCTTTGATCAAAGGGCATTTGGAGACCTATCTTTCAACTCTAGTAATGAATAGAGGTTAGTAATCATATTCCTTATTGTCTCTATAATATGTGAAAGCCATGTAATTTCAAGATTCTTATTATTGTAGTTGTAACAAATAAATTAAACTACAACTTTTATATATATATATATATATATATATATATATATATATATATTTGTTATGTAGTTCTATCTAATTTATATTCGAAAATGTCAAAATCTAACTTGACCCAAAAATCTATATATATTTAGGGATAGAGCTTAGCTTTATGAGGAAATTAAAGAAACATTAGATGCTACCAAGAGGCAAGAGATAACTTAGTTCTATAAATCTTTTTCAGTGACATGTATGTGTAAATCAAATGTAAGCTAGTTGGTAAAGATTCAATCAGCATGCATAGACAACGAAAGTTTGGAGATTGGGAGGTTGAAGGAAACAAGGATTGGGATGAGGGGAATGAGATAAGTACATTTTTTATTATTTATTTTTGGCTTAAATATCAAAATGGTCCCTATAATTGTTGCTCATTTTGAAATTAGTCCCTATAAAAAATTTTCTTTGGTTTCGGTCCCTGACATTATTTATAGTTTTGGATTTGGATGGTCCCTGACATTATTTATTGTTTTGGTTTTGGTCCCCCATGTTTAAATTGGATGGAAATCATTGACGTGACCTACCAGAATGATGGTCAAGAGGCTGTTGCTACTGGGAATGGTGGTCAAGAGGTTGTTGCTGCTGGGAATGAGCAACCATCTGCACAACCTACCTACACAATCATGTAGAAAGAGGGCTAGATCAATTGATAAAGCCCTTTTTCTACATGACTGCGCAGGTTGTGTAGACGGGTGATCATTCCTAGGAGTAACAGCCTCTTAACCACCATTCACAGCAGCAGCAGCCAGCCTCTTGACCACCATTCCGTTAGGCCATGTTAACGATTTCCATCCGATTTAAATGTGGGGGACTAAAACCAAAACAATAAATAATGTTAGGGACCAAAACCAAAGAAAAATTTTTATAGGGACCAATTTCAAAATGAGCAACAATTATAGGGACCATTTTGGTATTTAAGCCTTTATTTTTTTTAAAAAGAATTAGACTAAAAATATATCTCTGTAAGGAAAGTTGTTTAAAAGCAACACGGGTGAATTTTTTTTGTCTCTATTTTAATTTTGAATCATTTAAAATATCCGATGTCAAAAATTTATTGCCCTCTATACTTGACCCAGATTTAAGTAAACCCGACAAAGAAATATATACAATATAATATCAAATATAATATAATATTTTTTTTCTTATAATAAAATATCAAATATAATATTCAAAATTTCACATTAATAACATATATGTAAGTTTTGGCAATATTGTGAAAAGAAAGTTGAGAGAAATTTTTGTTTGATCATGTGTGAATTTCCTCTATTTTCTTTTTTATTAAAATATATTCAAAAGTTTAAAGAATATTTTTTCAGTATAAGTACTTTAATGACTCAATCTTCTTCCACGTGCACAAACTGGTTTCACAATATTTTCTTCTTAGATCAAAGTTGACCTGCCTGCTTCTATATTTATTTAAGATGCAAATGTTGTTTTTTTTAAAAAAAAAAAAAAAAAAACTTACAATGTGGCATTTCTTAATAAAACATAAATATGTTAAAAGTTGATTTCATTAACATAAATATATATGCATATCAATTGGTAGTGTTGATTTAATTGCGTTAAAGACCAATATGTGAGCTCCTAAGAGTAAGTCCCAAATTCGATTTCTAACTTAAACCCCTCGTTAAGAGAGGCACCCATAAATCCTTAAAGAAGATTTGTTCCTAGTACCCTCACTAGTAGTAATAGACCATGGAGGATATCGAATTGATCTCACACATTAAAAAAATAAAAAAAAAACCCTAAATGCATCATGTATATAGTCCAACAAGCTTTACCATCTAATTAAGTGGCCAATTCAACAATATTAAAAAAGTAAGATTTATTTTCCTATCCCATGAATTTGTTTTGAACCACATTTGCACATGAAAAAAAAGATAAAAATTACCCCTACCAAATGCTTTTAGTCCCTGAAACGTTGGGAGTGTTTTAATTTTGGTCCCTGAAAATTTTTTGACCTTGACTCATATCCTTAATTGTTTTGAAAATTTGGTTTTAGTCTCTGTTATTAGAAAAAATTCGTTAACCACTGACCTGGCTAATGAAACGTCACATTGACATACACGTGTACAACTATCGCATGCCACCAGTAGGATTACGTGGATGATCCGGGTCCGCAGGAGCAAAAGGGACAAAACCCAACCCAAATGTGTTTATGAATAGGGCTTTGGTCCTTTTGCTCCTGCAAGTCCAGATCATTCACGTCATCATACCAATAGTATGTAATACTTGCACACGTGTATGTTGATGTGACATTCTGTTAACCACATCAGAAGTTAACATATTTTTCCTAATAGCATGAACTAAAACCAAAATTTCAAAATAATTAAGGATTAAGATCAAAAAAATTTTTAGAGACTAAAATCAAAACACCTCTAACTTTCATGGACTAAAAACATAAACAAGCCAAATACTTTCACTCCATTTCTTACAAACGTCTTTATCTTTCAAACCCCAAATCTCAATCTCCTTCATCTTTCTCACGTACCCTCTTTCAACATCGATCTAACAACATATCGTTATGAAAATAACAACCATTTCAAGGACACCAAGCATCACCACTAGCAATGGCAGAATGCAAATAAATCATTTATCATTGGGTAAATCTTTCCAAAATCAAGCAGCTCAAACATGCATCAACAAAAAGAATAAATAACAGAAAACCAACGACTTAAAGCTACTTTGGTGAGTTCCCTCTGTTTTGAGGCAAGTTATAGCATGGTGCCCAAACTCAAGACACCAGTTGTGAGGTCCTAAATCCATTCCATTGAATTATTGGTGCATTCATCCAAGGGGTGAGATTTTGTACTCACTTTCCTTCCAACCGTTGTTCCCAGGTAACATGAACTGGGAGAGAGCCTTTTTCCTTTTTCGTTCAGTAATTTGTCCTTTTCCTTTAATTGAGTCTGTGGTTTTCGTTTTCTTTTTACTTTTGTCCCATTGTTTTCAGAGAAGTTCTAACATGCGCGTTAGTTTGCATGCGCAGTGGGAGGTCATTGGGTTTTGCGGATGGAAGTATTATGGTGCACTACGTGTGTAGTTAGTGTGAAATCCTGGCCATTTAAAATTGAGTGATGGGTCTAGAAAGGGTATTGGTTACCCATAGTACTTGTAAGAGGCGGTCTGTTGGCTTTTTTAATTTTTTATTCGCATATTTTGCAATTTACCTCCTTCTTAATCATACTATCTTTGTCCTTAAATATATGTCACCTTTATTTAATTCACGCAGATTAAAAAAATAATTATTACTCAAATTTATCAAAAAATATGTTGTCATTCCAAAGTTACCCCTATTTAAAACTTTACAACTCTATTCATTTCTTTCTCTATTGTAATTATTATCCTATCACCCCTATGTAATTATGAAGGGTGTATTTGGACTAAACTCTTTAATATTACCTAGATATTTTAAAACGACTTATAAAAATGGACACCAATTCTACCAAAATGGTGTCCTATATTGGTTTAAGGGTGCAGATGCAGATGCACAAATTTAAATGGCTCTGAAATTTTTCTAAACCGTTAATTTTTTCTTACAAACCCGTTAACCCTAAACCCTAAATCGTAAACGTAGAATAATTCCATTGTACTTAATCCGACTTGAAATATAAGGGGAAAATATATTTATTTTGGTTTAAAATATATGACAAATTAATCAACTTTCTTAAATTTTATTTAGTTTGCAATGGTACTTTCATAAAACACTACTAAAAATCTGTGATCTTGATTAATTGTTTTTCATTCCCAATGCATATTTCGTAAAATATCTGTACTCATCTATAAGTTAATTTTATAAAATGTATAATGAAATGAATTAAAGTCGTTAATAAGTGTTAAATTGGTTTTTTTCGTATAATCTACGAAAATGATAGCCCGTAGTAGTAAGGATCAAAGGGAGTGATTTTTATAAGTGATATTCATCTGGTCCTTTATGTTAGTCTCATATGAGTAAATTTTTTTCTCTTTACTGTGAGTGTACTTTATAATTTTCAATATGAGTGTTTATTTGTTGTCGAGAATTATGGAGTAGTATCGATTAAGTCTTACTTAAAGGACCACGTATTTGGTAAGCATAACAGAAACATAATTGTGTTAATTTAATGAGAAGGGCCACATTTTTTGGGCGTTAAAACATGATGGAAAACATCTGTAATTGTAGACATGTTATAATGAAGTAATTGTAATTTTTTTAGTGTTAAAAGAAATACAATGATAATTGACATAAATATTTTAAAAATAGTAGAAGTCCTCTAATTAAAAAATTGTTAATATTTATTGAAATTTATTAAAGACAAAATATAGGTAAGTATTTATTTTTAGGGGCAATATAAAGTGAAATACATGTAAATATAAAGTGAAATATGAAGTAATTAAAGTAATCAAAAAATTTTGTGAGAAATAAGTAAATTGTTATTGAATGGAGTAATGGTGAAGAGAAACTATTAATATAATTTGGAAAATAAAAAAGTAGTGGTCGTGGGAAAAAAGTTTAAACATAAAAATGCTTAAAAAATAAATAATAGTTGTTATTTTGGGTGATGTAAAATATTTTTGAAAATATTACGAATATTATTATTAGTGATATGATAAAGGAATGTATTAAAGAAATTAGTAATTTTATTATTATTGCCTCGTCAGCAATCCTTGTGTAAGTTAGGAGGGATTATTTAGGGCCATTGATTAACTCTCATGAATAGGCACTAGTACAAAATATAGATTTTAGACCACTTAATTAAGACTGGTTCCATGCGGAACCAGTCTCTTTATGGCCATTTATTAAAATCAGACTGGTTGGTTGGTATAACCAGTCTGAATTATCTATTAAATAAGATTGGTTCCGTGCGGAACCAGTCTCCTTATGTCAAAAAAATTTAAATAAGACCGGTTCCGTATGGAACCAGTCTCTTTTGGCATTTAAATGTGCGGAACCAGTCTCATTTTAATAAATTATTAAAATGAGACTGGTTCCGCATTGAACCAGTCTCTTTTTAATAAGATTGAACCGGTCTGGTTTAAACTTTATAACTAAAAAAAAAGAAAAAAACACATAGATCAGAGAACGTGAGTCCTCCTTTTGTTTTAGGGTTCAACAATCTTCCCTCACTCTGTGTTGATGACGACCATAGTTGGTGCGAGCTGTCATGGTGGACAGAACAACAGACGTGGTGGCTTCTTGGTTCACGGGCGGCGACAGGCGGTGAGTGGCCCAGTCGTGGTGCAGATCTGCGTTGGTGTGCTTGGCTCGCGACGGCGATGACAGTCGCGAATGCATCGGCGCTTAGGGTTGGAATTGGGAATCGGAGATGCTTCCATTATCAAGGTGCTCGCGGAAGCATTGGGGAGGACCGAAGCGCAGATTAAGAAGCAGTATAAGGTGATTCTTTTTGGCTGTTGTTGAAATTACTACATTTTCTTTTGTGATGGTGATTGTTTTCTGAGAGTTGGAATTTTGTTTGTTCTTTTATTTGGTAGGAAAAAGGTGATTTGGGCATTGTTGCACAAGCTAGCCGTTCGTCCCAGTCTATGATGCGAAAGCCTGATGCGTTGACTATTAGGAAGGTTTTCAAAACCTTCCACCTTTTAGCCAAGGTTATTCTTGTTAATCCTTCTCACTCCCTCCACTCCAGCATGTGGTTTGTTGTTTTAGATTTAGTGATTATCTAATGTTTATTATTTGTTTGCCGAAGTTTTTTCTTTATCAGATATTTTGGTCCATTACATATAATTTTTTTGTGGTGATGTGCATGCAATCTAAGTTGATCTAATGATGCACAGGGGTAGAATTTGAAATTATTTGATTACATTTCAAGATCTATAATGGTTATTAATATAGTAAAAAAAGTAAAAGGACAAGACTTTTTTAGGGATGACTAGTTTAATAGTGTTCTCTAATAGTCTAACGATGGTCATAAAGTAATGTGAATTAAAAAAAGTAGAATTCAAAAGTATGAATTTTGAGATGATGTGAGTTGGAGTCTGTTATTGATGATCTGTTTAGATAATGAATATTTCATAAAAAGCTGAAAACCATTTTCAGCCCATTTTGTCGATTCTGTGTTGCTTGGTAGCTTTTCGTTAATTATTATCTTGAACTTGTAGTTAACATTATTTCAGAAGAGTTTCTTATGTGGCCTAATGCTATAGGAGTGGTTAGTGTCCAAAACTAGCTAGCATCAACAAACCATGTCTAAACAACACTGCCAATAAATAATAACGTTGAGAGACCAAAGAAGTAAAACAAGGCAGTGCACTAATATAGAAAGGTAGCAATGAGGTTTAAATTCCTTAACCCCTCACCAATAGTCCGATCCAATCCCAGTGAATTGTAATTATTGATTATTGTTTCACTATGCATGTGGTGTCAATATAATTTTTCAAACATACCATGCAGAAATAGCATGAAATTTTCATCATAACTCATTTACTATGTTGTGTAATGCAGCACGTCAGAAAGAGAAGGCTGCAACTTCGATATCTGAGTTAGTGCAGGCAGTGAAGCGCCCTCGAGCACTCAGTGAATCAGGAAAGCGATCCATCAGAAAATCAGGAGGTGCTTAAGATGAAGAAGAGGAAGAGAGAGCAGCGAATTTGTTAAGGAGAAACTCCAAGAGTGTAGCTTCATTTAGAAGGAAATCATCATCACAAGGAGGAAATAGAAGTTCAATGCAGTGAATTAGTGAGCTGCCTGAAAAGAAACAAAAAAATTCTCATCGCTGCTCTTTAATGGGGTAATACACTTATATCTATCTCTAATTATCATTATCACATTACAACAACAAAAAAGAAAAGATCCATTCTTATATATGAATATATATTTACTTATGCACTGTTACAAGATAGTTGAATTGGTGAAGAGTTAGTTGAGTTAGTTTGCTACAATCAGTTTTATTACTTGGTTTTTATATTGTTTTATAAGTAATATTTTCTGCTAGTTGTATTGCTTATACCCTGCTTCTACTTGAGTGCTATTGTTACTTTGTTTTGATTCTGTCATTTCATTGTTGTTGCTAATTTTGAGTTCCGTCTACCATATTTGTGGCATTTCATATGTTCTATGTTATTTTTGGTACTATAATACTTGACTTGGTCCTTATTAATCACCGCTCCTTAATTGATAATGAAACTATCCAAAAGGTTTATTTTAGGTAATGAATTTGTTAGAAATCGTAAGGCCTAATATATAGGAAATTTTGGGTTGAGACACTTCCTTTAGATTTCCTATAGGAAATACTTGTAAGCTTTCCTGAATTTTGCTATACCTTTAGCCTTTGAGTATTTTATTTGCTTGTTACACTTGGTTTCAGTTGTTAACGCAAAATATAAGAATCAACTAGTCATGTGACTGTCATTAAATGAATTATTTTTGGAACATATTTTATGGTATGGAGCTGTATTAATCAGTTTTGGATTAATTTTCTGTTAACATGATGCTATTTCATGTTGATCATGTTTCTTATATATTTATTTCAGATCAAAGTTTCAAATTCTGTTCTTATCAGTACTTGTCAATAGAACAACTGCAGGTTATTTTAGGCTGTCAATTAGCGGTTGACTCTTATGAATTGTAAAATATATTTGACTGAAGTTTCTTTAATTTTCAGTTCCAATTCTACTATCGTAGCTTGTCTCATCAGCAGGCTTAGTATCAAGCATGACTTCAGAAGAGGTATGATTTGTTTTTTTTTAATTTGAATTAGTGCTTGTTATAGCTAATAGATGCTTTGAAAATATGATTTCGCATTTGGGTGAATACTTTTTGTGCATATTTTCCTCTGTCCATGTTTCCCTTACATTAATTAGTTACCTTAACTCATTGTGAATTCAAAGTGAAGAGCATTGTTTATCCATCATGTGGCGTAGTCGTAAACTGTGACATTACTGAATCCTATTGGTTAACTTTGATATAGGTTCTGTCTGTTAGGTTATTATAAATTTTTTTCGTTGTTTTGTTGGTCTCTAGTGTGTGTTAAAAAATTGAAACATAAGTTGATTTGAGACAAGAAAAATACCTTCAATGACTCAACCGAAGTTGGATGCCGAAGTTGTTCTTTTCTGCTTTTGTTCTATTGTTTTCTGATCTGCTGTTAGTGTTTTTTTTTGTTTGGCTGCTGTTAGTGTTTTTATCTGTTTGGTAAATTAGTTTTCAAATGGAATCTAAGTGGCTGTTGTTTTATACTACATATTTTGGATCTATATTTAGAAATTTTATGTTTCTTCTTACCATGGAAAGCTATATATTTCACTTGCAGATATGTTTTTATATTCTATCTTTATAGATTGTTGGACCGGGGAAGGCGAGATGTGATGACTGGAGAAGATAGAAGCATGATTTTTGATTCAGGAAGGGATAGTTTGCAGCTTATCGCTCTAGATATAAGACTTTTGTGTAGTTTATGTTAGTTTCACTAGACATAGTGTTATATACTTGTGTTGATCAAACTTGTACTAGATATGTATATAACGTGGTTTTAATAATATAATTTTAGAATCTAGTTATGTCTAGATAATTATTATTTAATAGTTTTATTATTTATGTGTTTTTTTAATTGAGACCGGTTGAAAACATCGATCGAGACAGGTTAAAAATTTAATTGAGACCTGGTTCAGATTTTAATGAGACCGGTTCAAAACGCTCAATGAGACCGGTTCAAAAATAAAAAAAAAAAAAATTTAATTGAGACCGGTTCAAAATGATCAATGAGATCGGTTCAAAATACTCAATGAGACTGGTTACTTTTTGTTTTCAGACCGGTTCAAATCACTCAATCAGACTGGCTCTTAGTTTAAATGAGACCGGTTCAAAGTACTCAATGAGACTGGTTCATGTTTTAATAGAGACTGGTTATTTTTTGATTTTCAGACTGGTTCGGAACCAATCTCTTTAGCTGGGAACGAGACCGGTTCGGAACCAGTCTCATTTAAAGGCATAGCAATAAGACCGCCACTTTTAAGACTGGTTCGGAACCGGTCTGAAATGGGGTGCGGAACCAGTCTGAAATGACCGATTTGTACTAGTGAGGTGAGATTGTTTCAGTGTATGACCCAGCCATGCCAATGATCCTGGTGAGTTGGAAGTTAGAAAGCAAAACCATTGATAAGAAACAATCTGACGGCTAAAATTAATTGCTGACCATCTTGGCTCGTACTTGGTTGTGTTAGTGTGACCTCAACATATTTATTTTTAAAACCTAACCCTAACCCTAACCCTAAACCCTCATATATTTATTTTGTCATGGCCGCGAAGTACATGGTATTTATTTCACATATATCAGGGTCATGAAGTACGTGTTATTTTCATCGGGCAGAAGTATGTATTTAGAAAAACGTACCTCAATTCTGTGAAGTATGTACAAAAAAATAAACACATAAAGACGTAGCGTTGGGCCTTGAAGTATTTGGTTTTTGGTTACATACAAGGGTCTTGCCTTGAGGTAGTTGTTGCGTGTTTACATACGACAAGAGCCTGAAGTACGTGTTATTTTATTGCACTAACTTGAGGGCGATGAAGTACGTGTTATTTTATTGGGCAAACCATAAAGAGCTGGAAAAAAACCACATAAAGACGTACTTCAGGGCCTTGAAGTAATCCTTTATTTTTTCTAGTACTTCTTGGACGTGAAGTAAATAAAATGTATTTGGCATACTTCAGGAGCCTAAAGTACGTCCTATTTTCAATGGTCAGAGGTGTCTATGTAAAAAAACGTACTTCAACTGTTTGAAGTATGTGGCAAAAAATCAACAGATAAACACGTACTTGTGTTTCTTGAAGTACATTGTTTTTTGTTTGCATACAAGGGCTTGCGTTGAGGTACTTGTTCCTTGTTTACATACCACAAGACCCTGAAGTACGTGGTAGTTTATTGCACAAAGTTCAGGGCATTGAAGTACTTGTTATTTTATTGGCCAAACCATGAATAGCTGAAAAAAAAACCACATTAAGACGTACTTGAGGGCGTTGAAGTAATCATTTCTTTTTTAAATACTTCTTGGAGGTAAAGCAAATGAAATGTATTTGACATACTTTAGGAACCGAAAGTACGTCTTATTTTCATGGCTCAGACGTATGTGTGAGAAAAACGTACTTCAACTCTTTGAAGTATGTGCCAAAAGTTAAACACATGAAGACGTTCTTCTGTGCCTTGAAGTACATTGTTTTTTGTTTACGTACAAGGGTCTTGCGTTGAAGTACTTGTTATTTGTTTACATACTGCCAACTTGAGAACTTGAGAATAGGGGTTGAGGCTAAGAAGTCACGGGTTCGATTCATGGTTAACGCACCTTGCTTGGAAAGTCATAGGAACGCGACGCCGTGCAGATTGGTCATAAGCCTTACGTGGCAGTAAAGAGTAAGAAAAAAAACAAGATTCATTTTTAAAATTTGTAATTCTTATGATGAATTTTATTATGTTAAATTTTTTTAAAAAAAAAACCAAGACTTCATTGAAAGGAATGTATGTAGAAATTGAGAATAAAACCTCAAAATTTGCCATTTTCACAGAAAGAATCAAACCGTTTTGATACTTTCCTTTGGCCCCCATGCATTTATGACAAAACTTCTTCCGCCTCAGTTGAGGTGTAAGTGCAAATGTCGGTTTTTTTTTTCGCGTCTCAAGAGGCGGAAACGTCAATAAAAACATGTACTTCAATTTGTTCAAGTATGTTTAAAAATATAGACATATACACACACGTTTGTTTGTGAAGTAATTGTCATTTGTTTTCATACCTGAACCCCATGATGAACGTTTTTTCTGGCATACTTCAGGGCACTGACATACGTGTTATTTTCATGGATAGGTGGAATGTATTTCACATACTTCATCGCTGTGAAGTACGTAATAATTTGGTGGCGAAGAAGTAAAAATATGGTAAAAAAGGCATAAAGACGTAATTTATAGTATTGAAGTGATACAGGTTTGATGTCAAAAACCTCAGGGATGTAAAGTACATAAGGAAAAATACAAATATTCCACACTAAGTAATAAGCATTTCTTTTCTATGTTAAGGCTAATCCTAGACATGTTTAGGAAATATTTATGGGTCAATGTCCACAATTGCTTCCTCCAGGTGATACTGTTCCAAACCTTGAACTCAATTACTTGTTTTCCTGCATCATTGCATCTCTAAGGTCAATTATTGTGTTACCTTATTGTGTTACCTTAAACCACGTGTCACCTTATTGTGTTAAATTTAATTAATGGTTATAGTGTCATAAAGTTATTAAAGTATGTATTGTTAACTGTATTTATGATTATAATAGGGAGAGATAGTGAAGAGCACAAAAATAGGAACATTAACTCTTGTGCATCTTCTTAATAATTAAAGGGTTTTACTTTGGTATCCTTTCAAAATAAAAGGTTTTGGTACCCTCTCATATTTATCCAATCAAATTATGATAACTGCAATATACTACCATGTGAAAAAAGTGTATAAGTTTAATAAAATTTTGCAATCAAAGATCTTATTTGCAAGATTTTTTAACTAAATCAATTCACAACAACTGCCAAATCATTAATCTTAATATCAAGTTTTTATTCATCTTGGGCCAGCAACATCAACATCATGCCATTGATATCAATTTTCTTGCTAGATTACGATGAAAAAAAAAAGAACACTTCACTGTATTTTTATTTTTTTGATCAGCTTAAAAAATTGTATTGCTGCATTTGAGATATAATCTTCCGCATACAACAACATATGTTTTCGTCTAAATTTAGCGTAGATTTTTTAGCACCAAAAATATATAAAAAGTGGAAAACATTTTAACATATAATTTTCAGTCTTTATTGAGTGCTAAGAATATCTCGGTGTTTTTTGACATGGTAGTATATTATACTTGTTATGATTTGATTGGAAAAATATGAGAGGATACCAAAACCTTTTATTTTGAAAGGTACCGTACCGAACTAAAACTCTCTTCTTAATTCCTAATTCACTTGTTCTCTTAAACTTTGCAATAAAATTCATAACAATTATGTTAATAGCTCACTTGAAAATAATTATTACAATAAATAAACAAAAATAAGAACCAATAATCATAACCTTAAATTTTGTCCTTATTAAAATTTACAACTTTTGCCATCTCTTATTATTAATTAAAAGGTTAAAAAGTAGAAAATCACAAAAAAAAAAAAAAAAATATAAACTACCAAGCAGTTACTAAAAGTGGGTGTAATAACAATCAATAAAAGTGTTGCAGCTGTTATTGAATTGAGAAGGGTTGATATTTGGCACATAAATAGGTTATCCAGAATTGAAACAGTGGTTATATTCACTAAAAAAACAATGTGAAAACCCAAATTATGAAACAGAATATATCAAGAAAGTGAACCAAAATAACAGATTCCAAATTCATGATAATTATTACAATTAACATCCTGACGGCTGTACTCTGCTTTGCTGTGGTTTTACTGAAGAATTTGCAAATGGGTCCTTGGCAACTTGAAACAGGAAATCAAAGGTCAGTCAATGGGAATCACAGCTGGTGCGTTGACTTTCGGCACCATGCTATAACGACCCCTGTTTTGATGGGCTTAAATAACAAGTTTCAACGTCGGGGTAGAAAAGAAATAAAAGCATTCCACTCTTTCAATGTTGGAATGCAATTTTTTACCTTCCAACTCTAACTAAGCTTGTCAGATAGGGTTCTCCTATTTTATAAAACCCATTCTGACGTTGGTTCGTAATGGGATAATCCATTTCAACTTTCCATGATTGGTAGGTATGGAACATGAATTGTGGAGGTCTGGTGTGTTACATGAAGGGGTTGTAAATTTAGACTTAATTTTTGTATCAAGGGAGATCGTGGGGGAAGTCTGAGAATAAAGTACCTTGTGGAAGTTAATGAGAGAGGTTGCAGACGATGATTGAGTGAGTGAATTGGTTAGTGGGAGATTGGAGAAGATGAGCGATTTAGTCTTTCCTAAATATTCCATATTACTCCTTTCTTCCTTGTGTTTTATTTATAGATCATATTTTAAAAGAATTATTTAGTTTTATTCATAAGTTATTTTGTACTATTTTCAATCATTTATTCAATAACATATATGTGAAATTTCAAATAAAAACTAAAAAATACTATAAAATTGTAATGTTAATATATATTTTTAAAGATGAAAAAAAAAAACTAGTTACCTTCTCTTGATTTTTGTATAATAGTTAAATGTGACCTATAAATAGGATCACATTAAGTATTTTATATGGTTTTATTTATAAGTCATTGTTAACCATATCACATTAATCAAAGAAAGTAAATATATTTTTTAGAAATTTAAAATAAATACTTTAATATTACAATTTTAGTCTCTTAACTTCCATTAAAAATTTCACAAATATATTTAAGAGTGAAAGCTCAAGTTTTTCTGCTGAGACACTTTAGTCCCTCAAGAATTATAATTCACTTTTAGTCCATAAAGAATTTAAAAAATATCACTTTAGTCCATGTTTTCATTCCGTTAACTGCTGTCACTGTTTCCAGAAGCACCAGGGGCATTTACTAGGAGACCATTAACACCTGAGAATGAAATGTTACAGTTCATGCCAACAGTTATGGTAGTTAACAGAATGAAAACATGGACTAAAGTAATATTTTTTAAATTCTTTAGGGACTAAAAGTGAATTATAATTCTTGAGGGACTAAAGTGTCCCATTCGAAAAACTTGAGAGACCAAATTGGATCTTCACTCTATATTTAATTGAACATGATACTTAAAGTATTCCTCTTTCCAAGCATAGAGATGCTCTTAAAGAGTATTTCCATGAAAAGTAGTCGTGGAAGCAGGCTGATTCTTCAAAGCAAGTTAAGAGATAATTTGCATTGGTGCATATGACATATTGGTCATGGATTGTTGCTGATTTGGCATCAATGGTTCAGAACATGCTTGGCAGCCATTGCCGTGGAAGCAGCCTCGCACTTCACACTGAGCGTGTGTGCCACGTTTCCTTGTCGAACATGTTGTTGAGTAGAAATGTAAATTACTATTATTTGTCATCGAACATAGTAAATTCACATGCACATGCATCATTTTATTCTTGATTCTTCCATTTTTAAAATTTTTTTTATGTTACTGGTAAAAATCTTGTTGCTTATTTATTTAACCTCTCTAATCACTGCCTCTTCACAATCACAAAAGAATCACACATACACTTGAACTCACTCATAGTCATAGAGATAATTAAAGATGAAGAACATGGTACGGTGGTGAAGGTAGCTATGCTGCTTTTAATGGTGAGTTATTTTAGTGGCACAATTGTTGTTGTTGAAGCACGCTTTAACCGAAACAACTTTGTCTCTGAACTGCTCATGAAGAATAATGATAATAACTCTTTATTGGAAAAGGAGAGTGGGTGCTGTGCTAGCTGCATGTCACCAAGCTTGCTGACTCTGTCGTTGTGTTATGGTTTCTCCTAAAGCTTGTCGTTGCGAATGAAACTAGCAAAGCACTATCTGAACCTCACAAAGTTTCGTCAAATAAGAGTTAATTAGATAAAGCCCTGCGGGTTGCTGCTTTATTATTATTATTATTATTATTATTATTATTATTATTATTATTATTATTAGGAGTAGTAAGTACTATAATGTAGTATGATAATCTCGTACCAAATAAATAAAATGCTTATGGCCTCGTGGAGTTTGCATTCTGCAAACAGTTACTACTGGCCAGCTTCTTATATATTTTGTATCTTATTAGCAAATGTATGCAAGCATTTTTCATGTATGTTTAATGGATTTGGTTTAAAAAAAAAAAGGGCTAAACGTCATTAAAAAACTAACTCTATCCGGCTCTTCCATTTTTCCGGTAATACAGTACTAATTTTCTATTGGCTCTTTAAACTCAGCCCTAAGATCCATATTGAATTTGTGAACATATCTTGTTTCACATCTTTTATGGTTCACATTTATGTTGATGAATAAGGAAGATAAACACGGCCGTCTTAAATTCAAACTCTCTTCTGACTATCAAATTTCATACAATTTGGGGTTTCGTTAACACTCTAGCATGACTTAAATTGAGAAAAAAGTTTTTGCCGTCTCACAATGTAATTATGCCATTGCACAAAAAAAGTTTCACCATCACGAGTAAAGTAACAACTGTTTCGTGACATTACTTGATTGTATTAATTTTTTTCCTTTTAATGATCGTAACCTAACTCACAACCCGATAGTCATGAACAAAGTCAACACTAAAACAAAAATGGGATGACATGGTTACAACGTGGAGTGGCAAAAAATTTTCTTTAAATTTGATTCTGGGATATTCTAGGACAGGTTAGTGATTCCCGATGAATATGATGTCTTCAAATAAATACAGTATAAGTTGTGATTGCTCTCATTTCATTGTATGCTTGTTACTGCATTTCAAATGTTGTATGGGGCTGTGACTTTCCTTCAATACAGTGAATATTTTATTGTGTTATTCTTAAATGCTCGAGTTAGAGAACTCATTTTAAGGTATTGGCATTTGAAGTTATTGAATAAATAGGATGATGATGTAAATGAAGAACCAAGAAGCAAGAACAGTAAAACAGGAATGGAATTACAAAGATCCTCAAAGAGGTGTACAAGGACCCTTTTTCTTAACTTGCCATAAGCGTTAGAGTTTTGTCCAAATTTCATGATTTGGAAGGAATGTCAAAGCCAAGATGAAAATGTGTTATTTGTGGATATCCAACATTAGGGTTTTCCAGGTTGATCAATTGCATGTTATGATGCATTGCTACCTCTTTCGTGTGACTAACAAGTACCCATCACGATGTTAGATTTTATATGCTGAAGTTTGATCCAGATCAACTTAAGAGGCAATTGAAGTCATAAGCTTCCAAACATTTCAAAGAGTTGGAATCTATACAAAGGAGAAAAAAAATCTCATAAATGAGCCCAAGTGTAAATACAGCATCACTTCGTTCATGCAAAAGAACCTTGTCCTTATAAAGTCCTTATCACTCCACAAATCCAAATACAAAACGCTTATACAAATCTTAAATTCGTTGAGCAAGTATCAAATGGTATTTTAGTACCAAAAACACATTATATCTGCGAAAAAGTTTACTTTGAAAATCAGAGCATTTATAAATTCTAGTGTAATAAAAAAAACAAGCTTGCATCAAGAATTTGAGCATTTATAAAATTCTTGCGTATCAATAAATGTGTGTTTACCTATTTCCTATTCTGACTTATCTTGTTCGGGTAAGTTAATATATACCCTTATATGTGAGAAATTATTAGTTGGTCACGGACCACCACGTCATTTGTGGTCTAGACCAATACTAATAAGACACATTGCAAAAACAACTACCCATTAACTTGGGTCCCTTGGATAGATTACCCACTTCTAACAGCTAGTAAAGTGTTTCCAGGAGAAGAGGTAGTTTTCTAATTCCATCAAGTCGTCTACGGACAAATTTAAAATATCAATAAAACATTTATAGAGGCATTATTTATCATTAAAATTAAAATAACCAGACCATTATAATAGGAGCGGGGTTGATAAAAATCAAACGTCAACTATATCATTTTCATTTTAATCATTATGGTTAATGGCAGGGATAAACCGTGTGCACACGGGCTCATGCAAATAGATGCACAAAATGACATGAGCAGCATGCAATGCAGGGCAACAATTGGCTTACAAAGCAAGTAAAAGAGCAAAAAAGAATTGCTGACTATAGACATAAAAAGAAATGATATCACAAATTCACAATTACAGCTGAAGCTAATTCTGCCCTAGGGTATACTACTAACATGAAAGGAGCAAAAATTTAGGTAGCACACAAAGCACGCAACCCCTAATCTCCATCTTGGTCCGTGCATTCCACCTCTACAGGAAAGACGTTTCTTTACTTGTTAAAGAATAATCCCTTCTTCTTTCCTCTCTTTTTCTCCCCAGCCTGCAGAAGCAGGAAAATCAGAACAAACCATGAATATACTAAGAATCTGGCTCGCTGCTTAATACAAAATATTTTATGCGAGAAACAAATAAAATAATAAAAATAGAACACATGTGTATAACAAATGGAGTGAAGCAATAAATAAAGACTTGAGGGCAAGTCAAAATCATAAGTTTATAAAACTCATGTGAGCATCATCAGGGGAAGTAAAGGTATCCAATTAAATTCTTAGTAGTCAATGCCTCGATGGCAGAGCAGCTCAATTATAAAAACCAGCATAGCACGGAGTGGGATGGCTGTCACAGTGAAACACCCTAACAATCCTATAAGTTGTTTCAAGAGTTTCCAAAATCAACTCGAAGGGTCAACACTATTTAGATTGAAAAAAAGAATGACAGCATCTAAAATAAGATGGATGGACAAAGAAAATGAATTAAAAAAATGTGTGGACAATAGGAAGAGATGGAAAGAGAGGGTTGCATGCAGAACAGAGGAAGCTGCAAAAGGATGAGCTTGATGAAAAAGGGGAGGGCTTGGCCAGACAGGGTGTAGCTTAGTAGGAAAATGGGTGGGACTTGGATGGAAAATGCATAGGCAGCAAGGATTTAGTAGGAAAATGTGTATCATAACTAATAACAACAAGTTAGTAAAAACAAAACCATAACAGTTCATAGGTGGCTTCGGCCAGACAAGGCTGAAACAGAAACTGAAATATAGCAAGAAGCTAGATGAAACAACAAGTGCAGAATGCTGGGAACATTCAAAAACAGAGTGCAGAGAGTGCAAAATGGGTGTAGCCTGCTAGGAACTTGTTGAAATGGAGGTAGGCACTGCTGGAATAAAACCAAAGGAAGAAGACGGGTCTCTGAAATGGCTTGCACGCAAAACTCAGAACTCTCGCTCAGTGGAAGAGTCAATCTAAATAGCGGTAAAACTAAGATCTAATGAATGAGCTTAAGTGAGGGAAAGAAGACATTTCATGAGATAAAAGAGAGGGCAAAATAGAACTTCGATGAGTTAGAGTGAGGGCAAAATTGCAAGAATAAGTGAGGGAAACATGTTGAAAAAATCCTAATTTTAACAGCCACATTAAGGTAGGGGCCGCAGTGTGTTAATGACTGTAAGGGTAAATTTGCAAGTAGATATTTCTAGCTACAACAGAGGATACAGTGACAAATATTGTTAAAATGTTAATAATGATTGGCTAAATCAAACAAAATTTATGCTGTATGAAAACCAAGCTCTGCCATCTCAACAACTCCTTTTTCTATTCCTTTTTTTCCTTCTTTCAGAAGGGGAGCCTCTACACAATGGTTGGAATAGTTGTCATGTGACTTGGAGGTCATGGTCCCAAGTCGTGGAGTTAGATTCTTGCAAATGCAAGGTAAGGTTGCCTAATATAGAGCCGCATAGTGGGTCCAAGTACAACCATCCAAACCCTGAACACCGCATATAGTGGGGAGCTTTATAACACACCAGGTTGCCTCTTTTAGGTGTGGGCAAGGGTGCACAAGTCACAGTTCCGCTAGAAAGAAACAGATATAACATGAAATGCCAAGCAAACGGAAAGGCAGAATGGAAAAAGTCATGCATATAGTAAGCTATGACATTTATATTAATCAGTGGTGCATAAATTAAGGGGAAAGTTTGTATACCCTATAGATGAATAATCTCAAAGTGAGAACAATAGTGTCTCTAGCACTGCAAAAGGAGCAAGCATAAACAATATCATCAAAAGCAGAAACAAAAGAATAGAAAAAAAAAACTTAAGAAATAGACAAGCATTAAAAGACTCATATCACTAAAACCATTTGAAGGAAAAAAAAACTACTCGAGAGAAAAAGTAAGGGTGTTTCCACCCCTGCATCATTTCATAGGTTAAGATCATGATGCACTTTATTAAGTCCAAGGGTGGATACGTACTTACTCTCTCACTTTAGAAATAATATCACTTTGGATAGCTACTTTCTCCATTTGGAAACTTGAAAAGGGGTACTTCTCTTGATTAAAAAGGTGATTCTCTCATGTATAGGTCATCTTCTCATGTCAAGTCAACCCAGATCTATGTATTATGACAAATTAATAGTAAAACCCAACCGTGTCTGAAATTCCTTCCAAAAATGATTCTATACCATAAATAACACTCACATATTCTCAAGAATTAAAAACAAGAACAAAAAAAAAAAGGTTTACCATTTAATATGATTTTTTTTTCAATTATCTGATAACAACACAGCACACTAGATTGTGGAATCTCCAGAAGTATAGATTATTCCATTCCATGCTTAAATAATTGCACAAGAAACATTATCATGTGTGCCACTAAATTCCTTTTATCAGTTTGTAAAATGACACATCTCTAAGAACACTTACCCACTGACATCCGTTGAGCTGTTTTCTGCTCTTAACAGATGCTCAGCGCCACTGGAACCAATAATAATAAATTCCGAAGCATGTCCATATGGAATCACTACCTAAAAAAGGAAATGCAGAAAGAAGTGTGATCAACAAATAGCTTACGACTCAACACTAAGTCAATTAGATGTCATTAAATACCATGTCTAAACTCTTAACAGTGACATTTTCTTAAATTTTGAATAAAATTCTGTTATTGAGAACTAAACAATGTCCAGAAATGATCTATCATCAAGTTGATGAACTCTTGGGTTTTCCTGATACGTATTTGCTAAGTTAACACAGTTAATCCAACAAAAGTCAGAAAATTCGACAGAAAATCACAAACATATCAATGACATGCTGATAACATTTTTTAAATATTTAATAAGAGCTCTATCATTGAAAAGAAATGATCTACCGTCACCAAACACCACTCAGAAAGTTGAATGGACAGTAACATATTTTGCAATATCATGCTTCTAAAAACTTGACATACAGGCTCTAAGTATTCTAATATAGTCTGACAATGTCAATCAAGATAACTAATATGTATCCTAAAAGCAAAAATAAACCCATTTGCATGTGCATAAACACGGTGTTGCTTCACAACATTTTAACTATGATTCTAAAATCAGGCCCTCTTGCTAGACTGAGACAATACCTGTTTCTTCCAAGATTTAGCTTATACAACTAAAATGAAATTTGTCTTTAAAAACTAGAAGAGACATTTACTGAATGACACCCAAATTTTGTTTTACTTTATTTCCTTGGACCAGTCAACACACCACAAATCCAACTAGCCAAAACCTTCACACAAAAATATCATAAAATAGGACATCATACAGTGGTGGACGGTGAAAATTTTTCTGTGAATACAACTCCACTTGGTCCACTGCATTTGATACTGTAACCTTCCTTCTTGATGGCCAGTGTGGCTGGCTCCCATATGTCAAGATATCCAGTCTGCAATATCAAACCAAAATACATTTATGAAACTGCTTGACACTACAATACGTGAAGGAAAATCATAACAAATAAGAAATCTACTTTCGTTGAATTACCGAAAGAGAAACTTTATATGAAGCATGTCCGCTATAAAAAGTCTTCTCTATGTGGCTCTGCATTTCGGGATCTGAGAAAAAAATAGCAAAGAGAATGACTCAATTATTTTAGGAACTCACCAACAGTTGAAAGGAATGAAGGAAAGAAGGAAAAGAGAGAAGAAGAAAGCATTATATCACATAATCAAAATCAGGATAACCAGTATGATACATCCAAAGAAGTAAAGTTGATTTAGATAAAATTATAATCACTTTCTTTCAAATAATATTTTCTAATAAAAAAATTTCTTTACCCTCCTTCATCTTTGTATGTATTTTCTATCCATCTTAAGAACTTCAGCACAATGAATTCATAAAATTTGAAATTATATCCCTCCCTCTTTGTTATACATGCTTCTCTCAAGTACAAACAAAATAAATAAGACGCAGTTTCGCCATTTCAACTTGCTCAACAACCTTAACAGCACTATATCCCCACCAAGAATATCTGATGTCATATAAATTTTCAATTATAAAAGTAAACTTTATATCAAAGATGTACACTAACTGTTTTATAAATGCTTAGGTTGCTTAAAACTACACCAATTTCATTCTCGCGACAACCATCACATCCTTTCAACATTTTTCCCTTTCTATATAACACAGACAGGAGCTTAATCCCAAAAAGACTGTCAAAGATTACTCATAGGCACACCACTTTAAATTTACAGAAAAATTCACAGCAAACTTGCAATCATCTGGTGCCTATCTTGCATGTTACAGAGATGGGTACTGAACTACTAAAACATTATGTGATACAAGTACTCACCACAGGTGATTTTCTTGTTATCATTGGCGAAAACCTTCACAGGCTCTCCCTACAATACAAAGAATGAATGAGTATTAAAAAAGAAAATAAAAATAAGATAAACATAACTGAAAAACCAAACTCAAGGTAACTTGATTAACACAGTACACACGTATTGCGTTTTAGCTTCTCTCTACTACTCTGAAGTTGTTTATCAAGCATAGTGCACGATGGCACAAAGGGCTGGTTGGGCCATTCCATTGCAGGGAATAATAAAAGTTTGAAATACAGCAGGTAATCAAATTAATAGTATAAAAAATATTTAATATCATTGAAAATAACAAATGTACACAAAAAAATGAAAAACTAAACCTGCAACTAAAATATATGTAAATACTATACCAACTCCAAAAAAGAAGCAAATTTGACAAATTTTCATCTAGTACTTGATGTCTCTTCATGACTAACTTATAAACTTGCTAATCTGTCAAAATGCTCTGACAGCTATACTAAGGCTATAAGCCTATAAATAGAAACTCTCAACTATAAAATCAGTTAGGCAATAATATCATTTTCAGTTTTCAGTTAGTTAGATTCTCTCTCCTCTGTGTTTCTCTTTCTTCTCTCTCCTCTCTCTTCTCTCTTCTCACTCGGTTTATATGGTACCATCGTGCCATGGCTAACGCCGACGATCCAGCCTCCGACCCTGGTGGTGCTCCATTCCGAGCTCAACCACTTCAGGTTGCACCATTTCTGCCGCTTCCGCTAGCCTTGTCTAAGCTTCAATGAGATGAACTTCCTTGAGTGGAAGCAATTCGTTGTCTCAGTTCTTCGAGCTTCTCACCTCTTGCGATTCGTAAACGAAGTTCCGGTGATTCCTCCACAATTTCTCAACGACGATGATCGTGTTCATGCTAGGGTTAACCCTGCGTTTGAGAAATGGGAAGAAACTGATCAAACAATCTTTTCATGGCTCCTCAATTCAATTTTTGACTCAATGCGACCACGTTTCATTGAATCGCAGCAATAGCCTGTGGTCAATCACACAATAATTCTCCTGCTCATTCATCCACATCATTACCTGCTACTGCCTCCACAACCATATCTCTCTCCAACTCCTCTTCACTCGGTCCAACAGCTACTCCTCCTTCTAACACTCATCCTATGCAAACAAGATCAAAGTCAGGGATTTCCAAAGCTATTTTTGCTGATGCTAATCTAGTTCATTATGAACCTACAAGTGTAAAAGCTGCCCTAGCAGATGAGGAGTGGCTTGAGGCCATGACTGCTGAATACAAAGCTCTAATTGATAATGGCACTTGGTCTCTAGTGCCTTTACCTGCTCACAGAACTGCAATTGGGTGCAAGTGGGTATTTAGAGTTAAAGAAAATCCAGATGGAACAATTCAAAAGTACAAGGCTCGTTTGGTGGCCCAGGGGTTTCATCAGAAACCAGGCTTTGACTATTCTGAGACATTCTCTTCCATAGTCAAGCCTATCACAGTCTGGATCATGCTTACTATAGCAATAACCAATGGGTGGTCCTTAAGGCAGCTAGACATAAATATCCTTCTTAAATGGAGTTTTGGAGGAAGAGGTGGATATGCAACAACCTCTTGGATTTAAAAATCCTGAAACCTCACTGGTATGTAAATTACATAAATCATTGTACGGCCTCAAACAAGCCCCAAGACAGTGGTTTGAAAAACTGAAAGGAACTCTTATGAGTTTTGGTTTTCTGGTTAGTAGGTGTGATAATTCCCTTTTCTACAGAACCACTCAAGACTCTACTATGTACATCTTGGTGTATGTTGATGATATCATTATCACAGGCTCAAATCCTGTCTTGATTGACTCTCTTGTCACAAAATTGCATAACACTTTTGCTGTTAAAGACTTGGGTACTCTAGACTACTTTCTTGGCATTCAGGTTAAAAATTTGTCCAATGGGTCACTTCTCTTATCACAAGCAAAATACATCAGAGATTTGTTACAAAGGGCTAATATGGCAAATGCAAACAGCATAGCATCACCTATGGCAAGCAGTTTCAGGCTGACAACAGGGCACAAGATGTATGAACAATGAAGATTAGAAGGACTAGTTGCTCACGTCCATCACAAATCTCCTTGAAATTCTTAATTCCTTGTAAGGTCACACTGCTGACTCTTCAGGTCAGATTGCATATCAACCCAAGCCAGTAATTGAATGCAAGTTCCTTTAACAACTCAATCATCTTTTACAAACATGTATCTGACTGCCGTTGTGCTAAGTGAAAAAATAGTACCTTACGCTTCCTGCTATCCAACGGCAAGACTTCGATGGCCAGTAATGTATCAACATCATCAGCGGTGATAAGATAGTTGGGTTGCTTTGCCCCTACAGTTTTTGACAGCAAATATGACTGAGATCATCATGTTAGGATGAAATGGAAGAAGGGGAGAACACAATCTCAAACAGGAGTAAAACAATACCCTCGATGTAATTAACTGAACCATCTTCCAAATGCCGAATCCACTGGCAGTACAACAAGAGAGGACACAAAAGGCAATGAAAATATATTAGGACAGATATCCAATAAATAATTAATGACTCTTTGAGGCACCTATCAAAAAAACAAAACTCTTTAAGGCAATAAAGCAAAAAGTTCCAAATTTTAGAGGAATAAAATGCACCTCAAAGTTACAACTAGTGGTGCCATTGATAGAGAATCCGCATGCCTGAAGTTCCTTTCCTGGAAATGCTTCTCCTGAAATTTGAAGGCCCTCTATAGCTGGTAATGGATCATCATCTGCAGCTGCTGAATTATTACTCAACTTGAGATAGCCAGCAACAAAGCTCAGAACATTCAGTAAAGCTCAAAAGGCCATTAATTCTAACCTTCGGAAAATGAAGAAGAAGGTTCTTCAAGGACTGGTGGTAAATAAGGAGAATATGAGGAACTGGGATCATCAGCAGTTGCATAAGGAGGGTTGCCTGAATTCCAGTTAGCAGATGTTTCTCTCTCATTATGGTTATCATCGCCATCAGGATCATCCACTTCATTGTTGCTAACAGGGTCACGAAATGTAACCTGTTTGTTAGTCATCTCCTCTCCATAATGTGCAGGACGAGCAACATGGGCTGAAGGATTCCTGTGAAGTGACCATATATATATCTGAGCAAGGATACCATTTTATAACAGCCCAAAGAATGTTGGTTGTTATCACTCTTTTACATTACAGGTTGTTTCCAGCCTCCTGATGATGAATTTTAGTTCAACTAACAAAATTGACGATGTTGCAGACAATGGAAAGAGAAAGAAGAGGATTATATCAACAAGCGCTTTGTTCTTTTATGCTCAATTTCATGTATACTAAATGTTTTAACAAAAACCCCGAGGAGATTACAACCTTCTAAAATCATGAGACAGAAACCGAGAGAGAATTTCCATTTTTAACAATAAACTTCGACTTGCAAGAGATTACATGGACCCCAGGTGCTATGAAAAAAAAGGCAGGGTGACTAAATACATTCATCTCAATAAAACAGGAATTCGTTTCATCCACATATCAAACCATGGGGGCATTCAAAACAATATCCCTACCTGAGCACCTATTGCTATAAAAAATCAGTACCAGATAGGCAACCTGTTTCAGAGTATATTGTCTCCCATAGACAACAGAGATACTCAACCTTTTTCTAATCATCAGGAAATGAGCTACAAACTCTACACGGGAGATTCCTAGAAGTTGATGTTTTAAGCGAACGTGGGACTTAGATACTGGGCCTATTAATATTATATAAAGCAGATCTACTGTTAGGATTGGCATCATGAACAATAATATGTTGGCACTTAGCTACATTACAGATGTTATAAAAGACTGAAGTTTACTACTCTATAGTCTACATCTAGCAGGACAGCTAAGTCAAGTAATCACCATCCAAAGGAAGTAGAATGTATGGCATGCAAATGCCCCATTCGAATACCCCAAGCATAGATTTTTTGGTTACAAATCACCACTTTCCTTTTGCACCACAAAGTTATTTCATAGACAATATCAGGAGACTATGGTCAATCCTTTTTTTTTTTTTTTTGTTATTAGAAGAGAAGTGAGAATATTAGAAGAATAGGATAAGAAATCCTCAGAAGAACAAAAGAAACACCTAAAAATTACGCAAATGAGTCATGCAGCACCGCATGCCAATCTCTCAGCAAATCTACAATATGAACATCACTAAACAACCCGAGGGATTTGCACCAAAGGGAAGCCAAAAAGGTAGCCCTATCCCAGACATAATCTAAAGACGAAAAAGTGTCATTGAAAATTGCATTGTTCCTTTCCAACCAAATACACCAAAGGACCACAAAAACAGAGCACTACCAAAGAATTTTCCTTAGCAGGAAAGGGTGACAGTCCATAGGGCAGATCTAGGACTCATAAAAGATGCCAAAAAATCAATTGCAAAGCACATTTTCTGCCAAGCAATGCAAATAAAAAAAGGACGCGGTCCACTTTCAGATTCTGTACAACACATTATGCACATATTAGGAGATAAAGCGGTTCGTAGTATGTGCTTTTGGAGCATGTCATTGGTCAATCTAAATATTCACTTACAGTGATTATGGTAAAATCATTGGTTCAGATAATGATGGTACCAAACAAATGCATATCACATGAGGGAACAGATTAAAAAGAGAAGGCCCAGTGAAAATCTATAAGATCTCCGATCTGCTAACCAACAGTGGCATACAGGTTGCCTTATAGTGTTAATATGAATAGTTTATCCACATGAGTCAAATGGGAGAGGATAACATTGCATGCATCGGGACCACCAACCACTTCAACAAAGATTCTGCCAAAACAGAACCCACCAATACATTTAGTTCAGAGTAGCAATCTCCATTTGATCAGGCTCACCTGCTTGCAATAGGGGAATATCTCCCCAATTCATCCGCATCAACATTTGTTGCCACCCCACCACCCAAGCCACTCTGGTGGCGATTCATTATATCCCAATCATTGCCTATCGGAGCATCAACAGAGACCTGAGTCTTTGCTGGGGAGTACATGTTCTGAGGCACCAGTTCAAGGCCATTTTTATTCTGATAAAAGAATGGAACAATTTAGAATTTTGTTTAAACATTAAGAGGAAAAGGTACAAATCACAAAATGAGCATACTGAAGTTGTCAAAGGTGCACGAATCGAGCGAGATGGTGATTGGGAAGAAACATTGGCCTGGTTCATATCTGAGCGCCATGGTGTCAATTGATATTGTGACTCCTTTAACTTCGACTGCAACGAAGAACAATCATTATTATTTTTTTATAAAATAAGACATTCATCAAGAGAAAGAGAAGATTATCACATGTGTGACAAAGAACAAAATTTACCAATAAACCCAATTCAACTAGGAAAAAGGGGATGTAAATGTCCCAAATTTTGACAATAACATAGTCCAGTTACATTTTAGTGCCAATTGCTCAATCCTATTAGTGTATACAGGAATTGAGAGCACCCGAGTATCTTCCCAACATACCTCAGTAAGAAGAAGTTTTTCATGCAAATGTTTAAACAAAACCTGCCAAAAAGTAGAATTCACAGTGAATTCAAGATAGATGAGGACCTATAATTCAGAAGTAAACAGAAAATTATGACCTTTTAACAGAAGTTAACATACTTATCCACATAAGACTATCAAGCAAGTACTTTACAAACGGTGGGAGCACTGTTTGTTTGTTTACACCCCAACACAAGGAATGAAATAGAAAACAAATAATTTGAAAAATGTTATATATTCTTTTAAGATTTCCACATCAATAAACACAAGATAGAAACAAATAACTCGCAGTCAAAAATATACACCCCCGTTGTTGCTTTTAATTTTGAATGACATGCCATGATATCAAAGAGTGGAAACACATTATTTTCAAATTTTGATGTGTGTCCCTTTAAATGCCTGCTACAAAAGATCATAGGTAAAATACGGCCTTCTTCTGATTAACAGCAAGAAAGATACTACAATACCAACTGCCCAGTTCCATCTTCCACTAGATATGTATGTAGGGATCTTTTTCATCATTTCCAAGCTTAATGCCTCTGAAAATTCTGTGAGACATGATTCGTTTTTAAAAAATTATAGCATTTTCTTTTTTGGAAAAGGATATATTAAGACAGCAAAAATTACAAAGAGAAGGGAGAATAAGGAATCCTCAAGAAGAAAAGAACAAAACAGCAAACAACAATGAAAAAAGAGAAAATTAATGGAACAAAACAGCAAAATCCCTCAACAAGAATATCTGTATGGGGAAACCCCATTGAAAAGGCAATAATTTTGTATAGCATATTAGATGTCATCTCTGGTATTAATATTTTCTTTTTTTTTTAACTTGGTATTAATATAGTTAAATTTTGGTTTAAACCATCATTTTAATTAATTTCATTCATTTTATATGTATTTTATAATATGTTCTCGAAATTACTTATCAATTTATTTTCATATCTTACAATTCATAAACCAGAATTCTTATTCCAGTTTATAAAAAATCTATTCCATTGAACTAGGAAAATATATGGTAATCAAATCTTGCGTTATTCTATTTCTCTGTTTCAATACATCCTTCTTTGATATACATATATAATGATCTTATAAAAAGAGAATAAGCAGTCGGGTAAAAAAATGAGACAAATACAAGAGAGATTGACAGAATATCTTGGACTATCTTTCACAACTCCTATTTTACCATAGTTAATTTTTCAAAGATTTTCACTATTTCCAGTACCCCCAAAAGAGGAAGGGGGGCAAATGGAAGCATTGAAATACATCCAGGTATCATACTCATAGGTTAAACTTCAAAGTGCTTGTGAAAGGGTAAGCAGCATTACTTATTTCAGAAAGGAAAGGAAACAGATTAAAGCTGACCTTGACATTGCTAACAATGGATTGGGCATCAGGAACAGGTGGCTGCAGGGAGTATTCTGCAAGAAGAGGCAGCAAAGATGAAACGAATGTTGATCTTTCTTGCTGAGCATCCTGACAAGAAAAACCAAAGGAGTAAACTTAAAATTCATTCTCAAAACCCAACAGGACAAGTTATTGCCCACAGATATTCATTAAAATATATTTAGTGCATCCAAATTATCATGCAATAATCAACATACACAATTAACAAGAGGAAACAAGTTGGAAAAGTAACCTGTAATGCATATGTAAGACGTATATTTTCTTCAATTATGTCTTGTCGGTATGATAAAGCTTTAGATGCTGCATCTACAAGGTCTTGCTGCTGTTGATCAAAGGCCTAGAATATAACAAATAATTTATGAGCATAATCCCAATCGAAGAAAAGGAAAAGGATGAAAAGTAAAGAATAAAGATGCTAAGGGACTTGAAAAATTTCATGCATACCAGACGCATATATGCAATGCGCTTTTCCAAGACATATTTTTCATTGCGTATTTGTGTTTCCTATCATGGAAAAATCATTGGTCATTATAACGGACACCAAGGGAAAAGAAACTCTCAATGTCTATTATCACCACTCATAAAAAATACTTCACACCTTCTTACCTTTACAGAATAATCTGCAAGATGTTTCCTTAATTGCATGATCTCTTCTTCGTGTTCCCGAATCTTAACGGCCAGATCCTGAATAGATAACACATATGGCTCCATAAATATCAAGCTCTTATAAAGATGAAGTTTTAAAACTAAAGGCAGTACCTGCTTCACTAGAGTATTAGAATTATTCATCTCAGCCAGTGGCATCAATCCTTGCCCAGGAAAACTGAATCGGGGATCATAATCTCCTTCTAGTAGACGCCTATGACAAAGACAGGTTTCTAAAATTAGACAAACCATCCTTCTGACACTACTTGTATACAGAATAATATGAAATCACATTGTAGCTCTAGCATTGCAATTGATATTTGATATCACATACCTGTTTGGAGAGATTGACCTTGTAGAAGGTGAAGACAACTGAGAGGGGCCAACATTATCCATAGGCAGCTGATCATTTGGCTGAACTCTCGATGTTCCATTAATTTGACTGTTCTCGGAATGGTTGCCTGCACCGCTTCTGGCTGCATCATTTTTACATTTGTTATTGCTAACCAACTAGTTTACCAGTTAGATCAGCTAGAAGACAACCCTGTACCAATGAGCATATATTGTCAATTACCTAATGATGGACCCGATTGGTGATATTCATAAGATCCAGGAACCCGATCCTTCCATGGAGCAACCAAACGAGGATTTTGATCCACTGATTCATCTTGCCTCTGCCAAAGGTGTAAATTGCACTGATTAGCTTGTTTACTTTAGTAGTTTTCCTTTTTAGTTTTTAGGAATGATCTCTTGTCCTCCTTTTTACTTGTACCTTGTATTTCCACTCTCATAATATTTCTTCTTTTATCCACACAAAAAAAGTGTGCATTTTCCCATGTCATGATCATGGGCAAAGGATAGAATGTTAATCAAAATGAATGGAGAACAAGGTTTCAATAATTTAAGATTTTGGAAAAAAAATGTCAACATTAGCAGACATCATGATTTAGCAGAAGAAGCGCATATTTCCATTCTTTTACGTGCTCGATGCCATTACTGTTTATGCCTGGAAATAAGTGCTTCTTTAAATACATAAGCTACTCCCACATGGTATGAGTTTCTGTTCCTCGGTCCAATAAGTGTATGAAACTCAGATTGTTGCCTAGTAGTTCCGCAACTGTAACTGTCCCAAGTCCATGAAGTGAGGGTAAAATGTGAGAAAAAAATGTGAGGGAAACAGAAATGTGGAAAAAAAACCTAACTCTATCGCCAGATGAACATTTCCAGCAGCCCCATCAAAATAGTGGCCATGATTGGCCACAACTTGAAAACAAACAGCTGTGTGGCGCTGGGCGCAACATCTCATGCCACTATCTTTCTCTATTGATATCATAGGCCAAATCTACTAAAAAAAGCTCCACTTGGCAACTCCTACTTTGGTAAAATAAAAGCCTGATTCAATGCACTCAAAATAATTGAGTAAACAGCGGAGCAACCATTGTAAAAGAAAATTACACAAAAAAAAAGTTCATATTTCTACATAGACGGAACCGATATGCAATAAATTGAGCAGATATCGTTACAAAACTTACCAATTTTTCCAGTTCCTGACTTTTACTCAGAAGTTCAGACCTAAGCCGGTTATTCTCTTCTACCTGTTAAAAGCAATGTGTCACATCCTCAGTCCGTATCCTATTTAAAATGACACGACATGAAAGATGCCACCTTTTCATCACACGAAAATGAACATTAAGTGCAACTGTATGCGACAGTATAGCAGTAAAGCTTTCCGTCAAGAACAAACATTAAAACCCCATAAGTGAAACACAGCAGACAAACCCGACAACAACCAACCAAGGCTAATAACTTATAACACAATATCTCTACAGAAAAAGGTTCCGAAAGACTCGTGGATAAAAATTCAAGCTAAAAAAAGAAAAAGGTTATCAATCACTTTTAGTTTGCTATATGCATGTCAGCAAGAAGGTACGTAATACACCAAATAACAAGATTCATAATCCGGAACCTAACCAATTAACCAAAACTTCATCAACCAAAAAAAAAGCTCAACCGCCACACAATTTTCATTCGCAAATAGTGAAAAACAAGCATGCATCACCAAATCAGTCAAACTTAACAAAGGGGTACATAAGGTGAAATCAAAGTACCTGTTCCTTAATGATGACCTCAGCATTTTCAACGGCCTTCATGACCTGATACAAGTGTTCATCATTATTATTATTACTATTATTATTATTATTAGAAGAAGAATGGTTAGATTGATGATCATTATTCACATGTTGCTGCTGCTGCTGCTGAAATTGCTGGTTAATCCCCAACCCTGTGAATTTCTCAACCAATTTCCCATCATAACCATTCTCCATACCCCCCTCTCTTTTTTTTCTACAAAAATCAAAATCACAACCCAAAAATCCAATCACCAATTACCATATATATTTTCTATCTATACACAGCAACTCTACCTAGGGTTCTAAATTCTACTCTTCACAACACAACACCATTTTTCTCACTATCTATTGAACTTTTCTAACACTCACGCAGCTTCAAGAACCGTTCTTTTCAGCTATTCACAATCGATTCCCACCGATCAAAATTGAATTTTTCTTCTTTTCTTTTCTTTTTTTTTTTTCTTTTTTGAATCAATCGAACAAAACGAAATCTTTACAGAAAATGGGAGCTGGGAATCGAAGAGGGGGAAAATCGGATTGGGAATCGAATTTGGAAATTTGGGGGGAGACTTTGAAAGTTTGAAACCCTAAGACTGGTGAAAGTGAAACGCAGAGGGAAGAAAAAAAAACAAAGAAGGAAAGGTTTGAGAAAAGGAAGAGAAGAAGTGAGGAAGAATGTGAAATGTGAATTATGAAATATGAAATAATATTGTATTATGAAATATGAAATAATATTATGAATATTGAATTGAATAGTGTGGCATTGTGTGTATGGTTAGTGTGGTGTGGTCAAGGGCGTGTTTTTGTGTGTGTGGCCCTTTGCCTTTAGCTTGTGTGTTGGGACATGAGGTTTAGTTTTGTCCTATGCTCCTACACTTGTTGTAACTCGTGGTTCCATTCTTACCTTTTCCATGATCTATTGGGAATATTCCCTCCGTCCCTAAATATAAAGTTTTTTGGAAAATTTCAGGACCGTTAAGAAAGTGGAATAATTTAGTTAATTGTATTGAAAATATGAACTTTTGATATGTAATTTCAAAATTACCCCTATTAGTATTATTGGAAATCTAAAAAGCGTTAAATAAATAGGGGTGTTTTTGAAAAAAAGTCATTAATGATCATTGAAAATTGGTGTGAGACTTTATAAATAGGGACAAAATAAAAATGTCAAGAGAGCTTTATATTTAGGAACAGAGGGAGTATGCAATAATATGTAAGATTTAATATTGTTTGTTGTCAAGGTGGGTGCCCTAAATTTTCATGAGATATGGTTTTCGCTAATTTTGTTGTTAAGGTGGATGTGAAGTTATGTGAGATATGGTTTCGGTTAAATTTTTTTTCCTTAACTGATTATGTGCGATGTGGCATGATGTGATTAGACTCTTTTTTTTTTATCGGTAAGGACAGGTAATTCTCTTTGCATTTCATATGTAATGTGTTTTAAGGTTATGCACGAATTTTAAAAAATGGCTAAATGAGGTAAGGATTTGTTGTATTTTGACTATAATGTCCCTATATAATCATTATTGAAGAGAGAGAAAGGTATTGAAAGTGAAGAAGAGAGTATAATAAATAAGGGTGTGTTGGAAAAATAACATTAATTATGTATTGAGTTTATAAAAGAACAAGACTTATGAAACATGGTACAAATGCTAAAACAATTACATACGAAAGGGAGGGAGTATGAGATATGGCTTTGGTTAAATTTTTTCCTTGATCGGTGGTGTGTGATGCGAATTGATTCTTATCTTGTTCCTGATCGGTGGTGATAGATATTATTGTTATGATCGGCACTTTGAACTTGTATAAAATATGGTGTTTGCCAATGTTTTTCCTTTATTTGTGGTGTGTGGGGTTGTTTGGTTCTTACCTTTTCATTGATTAGCGATGATAGGTAATATATAAATTTCAATATAAATCGTCGCTAAGATTGATGCTATGAACTTATATGTGATATGGTTCTTGCTAAAAAAAAATTTATTAGTAATGTGTGATGTGATTTGATTCTTACCTTTTCTTTATCGATATTGATATGTAATATGTAAATTTTAGTATAAATTGTCACTAAGTACCAACATGGGTTGGTCAAATGGTAGCTCACTTGGTCCCTTAACCAACTGGTCTCGAGTTCGAGACTAGAGTATAGAGCAACCCCCGCTGGGAGACCCTTACCGTTTAGTGCAAGCTCAATTGGATCGAACCGGATGAATCGGATTCTGGATAAACCAGATTCGGGTACCGGTTGGTGTACACCAAAAAAAATGTCACTAAGTTGAGTACTTTGAACTGGTATGAGATATGGTTCATGTTTAAAAAATAAATAAATAAATATCCCTTGATCAATTGTGTGTGATTTGGTTTGATTCTTATTTTTTCCTTATCGATGATAATATGTAATAAGTAAATTTTAACATAATTGATCATTAAGGTTAGTGCTTTGACCATATAGATGAAAAACGGAGATTAATCTCTTTCAATGTATCAAAATAAATTTCGTCACATTTCAACAAAATATTTGGTATATATACTACAAAAATTGAAAATGTGATATCATGCTTAAAGGTTTATTGTTTTGGGCAAAATGCTATCCTGCTAAGCAACCCGAACATGCATTGCTTATGCGATTTTGGGGTTTTTAGTGTTTATCTGCATGACGTTTCGGTAATTTACTAAGCAGCTAAAGTTGCCTTGGTGCTTGTACCTTTCCATAGGAAGAAAATAATAGTGCGAAAGTGTGAGATCAATTGTTATTTTTATTTAAGAAATTATTTAGAGTTGTTAGATTGAATAAAAAAAATTAGTTGTGTCGTTAGGTTGGAGTTAAAAAAATTAATCAAATTGCTTAAGCAGTGAAAAATAATGTGACATATCTGCAAAAGAAAAAATGAAATCAAAGAAAAAAGAAAGATATATGGATGGAGCATCAATGTACATGTTACAAGAAAAAGAATTATCTACGTACGTCTTATATATCACATTTCTTTAATCTAAACTTTTGAATATTTTTAGAAAATTATATCATCTACCACTTAAAAAAAATTATTATTATTATAAAAAAAAAATTATTATTAATCAGTGTTACATTATAAGGGTATTGGTTAAAAAATAGAATCCATTAAAAGAATATTTGCATTGAAAATATAAGTTCATTGATCTTCGACATTTTAAATTCAACATTTTCCAAAATAAAACTTTCTTTTTTATTTTCTTGATAATATCTTAAAGACATTTGTTAGCATTTAAAATAAAAATATAATTTTACACTCTTCTCTCCATACACCATCTTTGCATCATTTTACATTGTTTTTTAATCACCTTGGAATATTGTTGTATTTTCTCACGTACGAAAATGAACGATGTAACTAAAGGATGTGATAAATCCATATAAAAAATATTGTCGATCTTTGGGTTGGCCATAGGATTAAAAATTAGTTTTAACAAAATCATATTACATTTTTTCACCATTTTCTAACGTACAAATAGTATAATAATGTCTATATATATATATATTAATCATACACATGTGGTGTTGATGATGGACCGTTGTTTAATGTATGCGTACATTCATATAGTTAATAAATTTTTTTTTAATAAGTTCACCAAAAAAAAATTTGATAAACAAAGTTTTTTGAGAATGAATATATCCAATATACAAAATGATTTATAAAACATTTACTATGTGTTTATTAAGATCTTTATCATAAAATCATTTTTAATCGAATCATACATAATGCAATAAAATAAGTTAAAATTAATTAAACTGATTTTTTAATTATATATTTACACATCATTATCTAAGTGTAAATAGTGGGAGAATATAAGGACGGACGTTGTCCTTTTTTCCAAATATGCAACAAAAAATTGACATAAAGGTTACCTACTTATATAAATAATTAAAATCATTTATTATAAATATTAAATACACCTCAATAAACGTCCTATTTAATGCCCCGCTGAAAAAAATGTCCTAATTAAGAAATCTTACTTATTTTTTTATAAGAAAAATATTGTATTGCAGTAGTATATTAGATTTCTTCTTTCTTATTCATTTATGGAAAATGATATCTTGGTCCTTAAGATTGAGTTAAAAAAACTCAAGAAGTAATTTTACATTAAAAAAAAGTTATGTTTAGTTCAATGAAAAATATGGATTTATTATTATTATTTTTTGGTGAACTGAAAAATATGGATTTAGTTTTCTAAAGAATATTTACATTTTTTTAATTTTTTTTTTTGTCCATGACCGGAATGTTCACCGCCGACCGCAGTGACTAATCTCCTCGCTGGCTTGTAGGCACCTCTAAAGGTTTTAATTATTTATTATTAACCTTAAGGGTTGAGTTTAACATAACCCTTCATTTATTAATTTTTCGGTATTTATTTTTGTTTGCCCACCAATCTTGAGTAATGAACATCTGCAATATAGCAAGACTGACTCCAACACTGATATTTTTTCATGCCATTTCTGGAACTCAAAATCTTAATTAAAAAAAAAAGGTACTCCCTCCGGTCCTATTTATAAGACCCTTTTGGGGTTTTTATTTTGGTCCTATTTATAAGACCTCTTTCCAATTTTCAATAACATTTAATTACTTCTTTCCACTAACACCCTTATAAAGTCAACACTTTTTAGAGTTCCAATAATAATTATAGGGGTAGTTTTGAAAAAGTATATCAAATTTTCACATTTCCAATGCCACTAACAAATTTATCCACTCTCCTTGGTGGGAGTGAAAAACCCCAAAAGGGTCTTATAAATAGGATCGGAGGGAGTAAATAATAACAAGTGTTTTTGATGCACTTGTTAAAAAGTCAAATATAATAAATAATCATTAAAAAATATTTTTTTTTAAATTACCGAAATACAGAGTATTGTACATTCATAATTATTTTTATAAAAACATTAACAAGTTATTACCAAGACCCTTAAAAAAATTAGAATAAAACCATATAAACCAACAACAGGTCTTTGCTTAATAAATACATGCAATTTTTTTAATGATATAAATCTACAGATAGAATTTTACACAAATGATTATACGTGTCATTTGTTAATAGCAAGTAAAACTACTTTTGTGTCCCTTTTTATAATATAGACTGATTTTAATAATTTTTTTTGTAATGCCTATTGATTCCTTTTTACATCAACCGGTATTTGAATCTGATTTACTCAGAATGTGACGCATATAGTCCGACCCAATTAAGCTCGCACTAAGCGATAGGGCCTCCCAATGAGGATTGCTTCATACCCAAAACTCGAATTCGAAACCAATTGATTAAGAGATCAAATGAGCTACAACTTGACCAACATCATGTTGGTCTTCTCTCCCTCTTTTGTCATTACAATTCCACTTCAATGATTTTTTCCACAAATAATAATCGAAAATTCATCATACTTTCTTTAGAGTGAAGTACAATCCACGATTCCATGCTTTATATTTTCATGGTCTTTTAGTGGTCGCATTCTTCTTATTCTTTGTTACTTTTTTTATTATTTGATAAATGTTTATGTATATATTTGAATCAATCATCCTATATACCAATTATTATAACTTTTTTTTGGTTAATTTTTAGTATATTTTTGTGAGCATTAAAAAAATATGATGACAATCAATAAAATATATATGACATGTACGTAAGCATTAAAAAATTATAAGAAAAAAAATTAATCCACATGATTTAAAAGGTAAAAAAGATCTTAGACAATCATATCTGATTGATGACAATAAAAAATTTTGATATTTTTATTTGGATCCAATTAATTTAAAAAATTCAATTGAAGCTTATTATATAAAATATATCACCTAATCAACGTCATTATTATATTTGTGACACCAAATTCTCACATCAAAGGATTCCTCGCCAAATGAAGATGTCACATAAATAAACATAATTTTGAAAGAGAAAAATTATGGAAAATGCAAACGGGTAAATGAAATCAATTTATTCCTTTTTCTAGTAAGAGAATTCAAAACCAATTAAAGGAAAATTAAAGCATCCATTAATTACAAAATCCAATTTAAATTTATAAAAAAGAAGATAAAAACCGAAGCTGTTGACACGTGTCCCTCTGGTACACCACATCAGCACCGTTAACGGTGGAATTGACGGAGGGACCAAAATCGCTACAAATCGTAATTTGGAAACCAAAATCGCCAAATTAAAAGTTGGGGGACAAAAATCGCCAAATTGAGAAAATTGGGGGACCGAAAGTGCAATTAAGCTGCTGACACGTGTCCCTTTGGTACGTCACGTCAACACCGTTAACGGTGGAATTGACGGAGGGATCAAAATCGCTACAAATCGTAAATTGGGGACCAAAATCGCCAAATTAAATGTTGGGGACCAAAATGGCCAAATTGAAAAAATTGGGGACCGGAACTGAAATTAAGCCAAACAATAATTTAGCATGTCCTTGAAAAAGCTTCAAGTTCTTGACCCTCCAATAAAAAATAAAAAATAACAAATAATAAATAAAAAAACTCAAGACTCATGTCCCTAGATAACTTAAGCATAACATGTAAAAAATATAATTAAAAAAAGTAAATCTGTGTGGACAGGTTAACTTCGGTTGGGTTGATTGGTTTTAGAGTTGCAAAACCAAGATCCAATCGGTATTTGATTGGATTGATGAAATAAAAATTAACCCAACACGCTGAATCGACTCAATCCACCCCCAGAGACTATCACCCATATATGACACATGCATGCCTTAATTGATGAACTAAAAATTATGATGTTAACAAATCATTCTCAAATACTAATACAAAAATTATAAACTAAATAGGGAATAAATGCTTAAAAAATAAATTTGGGACTATTAAATCTAAATTTCTTATATTTGCATGGATTAAAAACATATTTAACACAAACTCTTTTCTTTCTACTAATTACTAAAGTTGTTTTTCTATCATAAAAAGATCATTCTTTTTTCATCTTCATTTTGTGCAAGCAGATTTTTCTTTTATTATGATCTCATGAGCTTCAAATAATATTTATCTCTAATTCCAAATGCTAGTTCCAAATATTATACTGTTCATTTTTATTCAAATTTGTTGTTGTTTTTTGAATCATACTTCTCCTTCACAATGGAGTTGCTTGGTTTTTTTTGTAATTTTAATTTTTTTATATTTTTTTTTTATGGTTTTGTCACTTTCTTCTTCAAAAAGCAATACAATGCGAATTTCAAATCCATGATTTTCGTGTATGGATTAGACAATTCTATTTTGCTTATTTACATTTATTCTTTAAAAAATGGATTTTTTTCTCATTTAATTTCAATTTTTTTTATGGCCCTCATTCTTGTGCAAACATATTTTATTTGTCTGTGATCTCATAAGTTTCAAATATTGTTTGTTGCTCGATAAAAAGGTAATGGTGATAAAAAAATTGCTCCCTAAGATCCACTTCTTCCATTTTGTTTTTATTAAGAAAATTGTTTCTAGTCATACTTCTTTGTTCTTCATAACAGGTTTGTATCTTAAATTAGATTTTTTTTTTAATTTCATTTGTTTGATCTAAAAATGTGATTTTAATATATATAAAATGTGATCTAACACCATTTGTAACATCTCTAGCTGCCATGACGGCTATCCCTACATACTAATACTAGTCTTTTCAATGTGTTTTGTCCTTACTCACACGCTTTTGGGGAAACTTCCAAGAGATCACCCATCTTATTATTATTATTACTTTATGTCAATCACACTTAACTGTGAAGTTCTTAAGTGATGGGCTACCGAAAAAAGACGCATCATGTTGATATAGGTAGTACCAATCAATTTATTTAAGTCTTCCTTCACTATGTAGTCTCGTTCCTACATACTCTCAGATCCCCCTCTCATTCCGGTGTATTAACGATTCATTTATGTATTCTTCCCCTAGAAACCTGCCAAGAGCTGCTCTTTGTCCGTACCTCTTGCACTGACGATCACTCTCCGCCCTAGTTTGCCCGGGTCTTGCAAGGTTTAGGTTTTATAGAAGTTCAACTGCTACTCAGCTAGTATGACAGTTGTTAGACTAGCTGACACATAATTAAAAGAAAAACTATCACTTTCTTATCTCTTGTACACCCCCTTGAAATGGAAGGTCATTGTTGAAAGTATGATAATCAATTACTTTGAGCTTGGACTTCATATCTGTGAACTATGGCTAAGACAAAGGTTTGGTGGGAATATTTGTTGTCTGAACAGAGGATGGGACATGACTAACTAAAAGCTTCTTTTTTTGAACTCTCTCCCTTTCAAAGTAAAGATCAAGTTCAATATGTTTGGTCTTGGCATGTAACACAAGATTGTGAGTCATTGCCACGGTACTAGCATTATCACATATAAGTTTGGGAGTGGTGTAAGGTAGTTGAAGTTCAACGAGTAAGGACTCAATCCACACGAGCTCTTGAGAAGCAGGAGCAAGACTTCTGTATTCAACCTCAACGCTAGATCTTGAAAATGTCTTTTGTATCTTGGACCACCAAGTTACTAAATTTAAACCACCAAACACACAAGCACCTGAAGTGGATCTTCTGTCATCCTTATCTCCTACTCAACCTGCATCACAAAATGCATATAGTGGCATTGGTTGATTGGGTGCAGAGGGCTGAATGAGTAAACCATGAGTGAGAATGCCCTTCAATTACCTTAATATCCTCTTGGCTTCAGTCCAATGATCCTCAAGAGGTTTGGAAAGATATTGACATACTTTGTTAACACTGAAAGTAATGTTTGGTCTTATTACAGTGGCATATTGTAAAGCCCCGACAACAAAACGATAGAAAGTAGGATCAGCAACATCCTGACCCCCAAATTTGGACAATTTGCAACTGCTCATCATATGTGTGGCAATCTCTTTGGCAGAAGACATATGTGCCTTTTTTAGAAGATCCCTAATGTACTTAGACTGACTTAATAAGATAGAACTATTAGGTAGATGTTTTACCTCAATACCTAGAAAATAGTCCAACTTACCAAGCTATTTGGGTGCATACACTGTGCTCAATTTGTTAATTAGAGCTGTAACTTGAGTAGATGAACCAGTGACAATAATGTCATCTACATAGACAAGAACATGAAGAACAAAGTTATAGTTCTTAAGAAGAAAGAGGGAATTGTCTCATTTGATGATTTGAAAACCAAAGCTTAGCATGTACTCTTTAAGCTTTCAAACCATTGTCTAGGTACCTGTTTTAAGCCATAAATAGCCTTATTAAGCTTGCAAACTGGTGCTTTATTCTCACGGTGAAAATCAGAGGGTTGTTGCATGTATACCTCTTCATGTAGAGAACCATTAAGAAATGCATTATTAACATCTACTTGTTGCAATTCCCATTTATGTGTCGCAACAAGAGTAAGAATAATTTTAATGGTGATAGATTTCATCATAGGAGAAAAGGTTTCGTTATAGTCATTGCCTTGTCTTTGATGGAATCCTTTGGCCACAAGCCTGACTTTATAATTTAGGATTGATCAGTAGGAAAATGGTATGGAGTAGAGAAGAAACTTACTTGGATAATTGTATTTGCAAAGGATAATAGGAAACAACAATAATAATAATTATGTGCTTGAAACGTGTTCTCCAACACTGAGATTTTCAGGCACCCAGAGATTTTCAGCCAGCAATTCTGAGAATCTCACTTTCAAGAAATAATTTGAATGACTTGGAGAGGATTTATGTGTTAGAATCTATATAAAACTCTATTTTTCACTTTCATGCCAAGGGATTCTATTTATAATAGATTTTCAAATAGTTATATCTATTCATGGCCAAAGAAATGTGTCTTTTCATACATGAAAAGACACGTATGTCTACTCATGAACAAATCCTTCTATTCATTCTTGAACCAATACATCAATTCACATTTTCACATGACAGTTTTGCAAACTATCACCAACAATCTCCCACTTAGTTTGTAAAATTATTCAATCCTCTCACATCCATATAGTATCAAGCATAAGAAAAGGTAGCGATGTGCTTTTAACCTTTCCATAGGATAAACACTTCAAAGTTATAACATAATTAATGGTAGCAATGTGCTTTTAACAATAATCATTCTCAGCTATAACCGGAAATATCACCCACATGATTCTATAATACTTCAAGATTAATTCACAGAAAAATGTCCAGCACGTAAATGGCGATGTGCTACTACCTAGTATTCATGAAACATTTCCTAAAGTCAACCCAAAAAACTTTTGCATAGTAGAAGCGGCACCACTCACTTATGTTCATATAGGTGAAGTTCATTTAAGGTCTTAACCTTCATTTAACTTCATTAAGAGCTTAGTACTCACCCTCCCCATACTTATAGTATTTCACACTAGACTTGGAATGATAAATTTTTCTAGTGCCAAAGTCACTTATCAATAACTTGTTGTTACCCATTGAACTCTTGGACTAAAGGTCTTCTAGAGAAGAGTTGGTTTCTATTATTGGCGACTTTTATTGAAGGGTTTCAATCTCATTCCCATTGATAATTTTCCATCACCAATTTCTCTTTTAAAGTTCAGGCAAATCATTCTTAACTTGACTCATTAATTTGTAATTATACTATCACAAATCAATTTTTAAACAAACCCATGTATCTACTATCATGTCTAAGCTTTTTGGTATACCTTATTTAATCCTCTGGACATAATACCTTCACTATCACAATGTAAAAACATGGTTGACATCAGTTGTGGCCACAACAATATTTCTCATAACATGTCTTCTAATCATTTTGTATCTTTACATGCCTCTACTAAATCAACATACTCAAATTCCAAAGTGGAAAGATTTACATGTCCATTTCTATGAATATCAAGAAACTAATTATCGGCAAGGATTAATATCCATTCATGCATAAGTTTATTATCACTTGCACTAGTTATTCCAAATAGCATTTATGTATCATTCTGGCATCACTGGAAAAATCCTAGAACTCTTCCAATTTCTTTCAATGATCAATCCTTGATCAAATTATATACCTTGCAAGCATTCAAAACAAAAGAAATATATGATCTAGTACAATGCATAACCTACATAAGAGTATAACACTAGCACTCAATTTAAGCAAAGTTCCAATTAGAAATTCTCTTTAATATATGCAAAACAACATAGCGAGTAAACCCCCACTATATTTAACATCATAGTGAGTAAACCCCCACTATCTTTGCTCACTTTTATCCCAAAAAAATTTCTATCTCTTTAAGAACTTTCATCCTAAATTCGAAGATAGAAACTTTCTAGTTCTATAAATTTAACAAGAGCAATAAATATAACAGTGATAATAAACATTATTAACATCACATAACATCATTCATAAATTTAAAGAGGGAACATGCATAAGAAAGTAATGCATATTAATTGTGGCTATTTTACATGATACTAGCACTTGTCCCAAATATAATCATGTCATCAACATACAAGCAAATAATAACTTCAATATACACTTAACTATATTATTTATAACATGAGACAAAACTTTAGTGTCAAACTTTTCATACTATTGCTTAATTGATTAATAAATCTCATATGATAATTATAATTTGAATAATATCATTCCTTGATACACACTTAAGTTCCAATAGTAAATAACTACTTTAATAACTAGTCATAGAAATGCATTAATATAAAAGAATAGGATCAATAGAGAATACCATTTTATTTTGAAAATTCTCTCACGAATCCCCCACAATTTTCAAAATAAATTGAAATTATTATTAACATTATGAAAATATCATTTATAAAATGAACCATGATTTGTCTATATAAACATTAAATTTACTTTCGTGGTGGTTTAATTTCTAATTTCATTGTGCTTTCTAATTCACACTAGACACACCCCTTCCGCCAACACCATGCTATGGGCATAAGAGAACCACATACTCTCAATGCAATGATCGAACTTTCCTTGCATGAAACAACATTCATTTATGTTTGCTGTGACCATTCATGTAGAACACTTTCATTATTTATGATACAATAATAATATCCATGTATCATAACTAAAACAAAATATCATGATTATCTACGACTCTTATTCCACACATATATATATATAGGATCAAAGATTCCAATATATCAAAATTCATAAAACAATATATTATAACACCAATCCACATCTACCATAAATCATTGCATGAAATATTGTACCGGAATGCCAATCCATATTATAGTAAAATAATTGTGTACCTTTCACCGTATTCATAGATAAAGAAACAAATTCTTGTAGAACATGAACGTCGATTTCTCCAAAATTGCAAGCATAATCTTTTGCCACCCTTTTCAATCCTTTTTGATTCTTTTGAACTCATACTTTTTACAAAACTTCATCTTCTCTCCCACAAAATAACGACTTAAGATGGTAGGAAAATGGTAAACTTACTTGGATAATTGTTCTTGCAAAGGATAGTAGAAAACAACAATAATAATGATTATGTACTTGAAACATGTTTTCCAACACTGTTCTTAAGTCGTTATTCGCCCCCACTATTATTTGCTGCAGGGTTATGGCAAATCGGCTCTAGGATTTATCCAAACACCCAGAGATTTTCAATCAGCAATTCTGAGAATCTCACTTTCAAGAAATAATCTGAATGACTTAGAAAGGATTTATGTGTTAGAATCTATATAAGACTCTATTTTTCACTTTCATGCCAAGGGATTCTATTTATAATAGATTTTCCAATAGTTATATCTATTCATGACCAAAGAAATGTGTCTTTTCATACATGAGTCTAATCATGAACAAATCCTTCTATTCATTTTTGAACCAATACATCAATTCACCTTTTCACATGACAATTTTGCAAACTATCACCAATATGATCTATCAGGATTTTCTTTCACACGAAAAACTCAATTACAGCCAATAACCCTTTTGTGAGGAGGAAGAGGCACCCAATGTCCAAGTGTTAAATGCCACAAGAGCATCATATTTTGTTTGCATTGCTGCTCTCCAATGAGAAGCAGCAAGTGTTGCCCCTTGAGTATATAAATTCTTCCTTAATTGTCTAACATGTGTTGATTGTATGATCTCAGTAAAGGGTAGCAAACACACCGAAAAACTTTTATGTTTTTTAGATGAAATATTTTAGTCCCTTCAAATGTGGAAATTTACTTTTAGTCCTTGAAGATTTTTTTATGGGACACTTAAGTCCCTCCATCCACTCCATCAATTGTCTCAACTGCGAACTTAAGTGTCCCATAAAAAAAACTTCAGATAATAAAAGTGAATTTCCAAAATTTGAAGAACTAAAACGTCCCATTTAAAAAACATGAAATAAAAAGGCATCACAAACAACTAGTGTTGACAATTCGGACGCGCGGGATTGCCCATGCCCATCAAAAGCCCTTTTTTTGCGGGCATGCCCGCCCGCCCATTATAATATTTTGGGCTGAAAATTCATGTCTTGCCCGCCCTAAATGCGGGCATGGCATGCCCATGGGTGGCCAATTTAAATAAAAAAAATCATATATATTTTTTTCTTGGAACATAAAAAAAAATCATATATTCTATCTTCAAAATTCATAAAATGTAGACTAAGATTGCACAACAAGTAAATGTTCACACTCAAAATTCATAAAAACACAATAATAAAGTTTGATACCCGATAAAAGATGTAGGGCGGCTCCTAATTGTGCAGTTCCTAATTTTTTTTTTTTAAAAAAACCAAATAATGGGCGGCCCGTGGGCGGACCACCGCCCGCCCAATGATGCCCGACAAAAGAAATGGGCATGACGGGCGGGGCCCATTCGAAAATTGGGCTAAAAAATGATGCCCTGCCCACAAAAAAATGTAGGGCAGGCGGACGGGGCCCATGGGCATCCCCCCTAATTGCCAACACTACAAACAACTAATGAAAACTAAACTCTATAGATAAACTATCACCAAAAATGTAAATTTGTGTTCTCGTATTTCAAAATACTAGTAAGTTTACCCGTGTTATATGCACGGGTCTTAAATCTGTTATTCCATGTGTTTAAACATTAATTTTATTTACGTGAATATTTTCTTAGAGAATAATATATTTATCATTTTTTAGGATTTTATTCTACATGGTATTTTTTTAATTATTACAGTGAAAAAAAATAGATTTATGATTAAAAAAAAGCTACGATCAAATAAATTTATTTAAATCAAATTGGAATACAATACTTAGTATTAGATAGTAATTTTTATTGTGAATGAAAAAGAATTATACTATGTGAAACAATCATGAATATTTTAAAAACGTTATGAATAGTTGTTAGCATTATTCTTCATACTCTTTTGGTGGAGCAATGATACAATATAAAATATGTATAATATATAATGCACAAACTTCGTTCTGTCTATATATTAAGCAAAACGTAAATATTTAGATATGTTTTGTTCACACACTTATCATTATAAAAAAAAATCATAATTATTTGAAAACGTTAAAATTAGAATGCTTAGCTTACTTGAAAAGCCAAAAAAAAAAAAAAAACAAACAACCACACTTCGGCTTCTCATAATCAATACATCCACCATGATCCATTAAGAACTACCCTTAATAATGAAGCATGTTAAGATCTTTGATGTTCGTATTATTATTATTATTTTTTATTTTATTTTTTTTAAAGAGAATAATTATACTTTAAATTAATATTTAAAAACGAAATGTATGTTATCAACTTTCTTTGTTAATTCACTCTTGTTTAAGCTAAGCAAGACTAAATATATAAACAAACAAAACAATAATACTTTCTCTGTCCTTAATATAAGTCACTTTTACCTAATTCATGTAGATTAAGAAAAGTCAAATTTATCAAAAAATATGTTGTCATTCCAATGTTACCCCTATTTAAAAATTTACAACTCTACTCATTTCTCTCTCTATTGTAATTATTACCCTATCACTCCTATGCAATTATGAGGGGTGTATTTGGAATAAACTCTTTAATATTACCTAAATATTCTAAAACGACTTATAAAAAGGACACCAATTCTACCAAAATGGTGCCCGATATTAAGGGACGGAGGGAGTAATAAAACCTATCTTGCTAAAACAAATAACACATTTAGTGTTGAATGGTGATACTTTTTATCTACATTTGCAAAATGAGATAATCATGTTTTCTTAAAATCCACTATCAATGATTACATTAAAAAAAATATCTAATCACCTAAAGACAGACACTGATAGCATTGTGATTTCCCAAAAGACTTTAAAATACCTATTCTAGAACTGTAAGTTTACTCCAAAAAAATCACTAAATCATGTACAAAATTTCACCCCTCGGTCTTGGTCCATAAAAAACATAATTTACCCAACATTTTGGCATAATAATCTCTATGTTTAACCTCCCCATAGCTACATTTAGGTACCAAGGTCCTACATATTCTTGCCAACTACCTTGCTGCAAGCATGTGCAAAGCATAACCTCATGCATATGAAAGCCACTCTCTTTGCCATAAATTAAACTCTCATTCTTGCTCCATTTATCCCCCAATATTTTCAATTCTTATTTCTTGCAATAATTCAACAGACAACAACATAACACCAATATTAAAAGCTTAATGCAAGTGTTGACTCGAAGAAACAGCTTTAATAAATTGCATTAACCAAAAATAGAAATATTTCATGGAAAAAGATAGTCATCCTCTTCTTTTAATGGCTTTTATAAATAAGATACTAACAACATCTACCTTCTTCTAGAACTTGGAAGGCATAATCTGATTAACCTTTTATTACAATCAAAATTTTCTGCAACATCACATACCAGCTTTCTACATCTCCTCTTGATCTTGATTTTGGAAGTAATGCAAGGCAATGAGCAAGTTTCTAGATGCACAATACAAAGCAGACAATAAAATACATCAGAATAAGACCATATGTATAATTATTTTTTTTATTCGCAAAAAATTCCCATTGTTACATATGAGGTATCATTCTAAAGTATAAAAAAAAATATATAAACTCATCAATGAGTGCTCCCGACATGTTGGATATCAAGTAAGGGAAAACATGAAAAACCATAAGATGCTAAAACCAGCATTAAAGTCAAGTGGCTATACTACCCGAGGGTTCATGAATGTTGTGCTCAGAAGTTCATCACAAACATATTTTTCTCCCCAAGGTTTACGCAAAAGGTTAGGGAGGATCTGAAGGTTGGGAGCACCCTTTTCACCAATTCTTATTGGTTTATCCTTTGTAGATTACAATGATGCTCTCTATATCATAAAGTTTTTATCACTAATCTTTGTATTTTCAGTAACTTTGAGTTTAGATTCTTTCTGTTTGTGTTACGAGAAAGATTATAAAAAAAATGATAATGGAAGGAATGATAACTATTGATGTATAAATGCATCAATCATTTCCAAAATCCTTATCCTCAAATACCTTCCTTTGGATTCTTATAAATACCTTTCTTGAGCAAATAAATCTAATCTAATCTTAAGCAAATACTCCCCCCGCTCCTATTTATAAGATCATTTTAGGGTTTTTGTTTTGGTCCTATTTATCAGACCCCTTTTCAATTTTCAATAGCATTTAATTACTTCTTTTCACAAACACCCCTATAAAGTCAACATTTTTTAAAGTTCCAATAATAATTAGGGTAGTTTTGAAAAAGAATATCAAATTTTCACATTTCCAATACCACTAACAAATTTATCCACTTTTCTTGGTGGAAGTGAAAAACCCCAAAAGGATCTTATAAATAGGACCGGAGGGAGCATGAACAAAAGAAGATGAGGGCACAATTGCTTCTAGAAGAAGAAAATGATGATGAAGAAGAAGAACGGTCATGATTTGATCAAACAAAACATCTTGAACGGTTTAGATTAAAAAATAGTAAACACATCATTAATGATGCACTTAGGAGGGAAAAACAGGTTTAGGAGGGAAATCATATTTGCCCTCAAACTCCTCCTATTTTATAATATGTGATAAACTATTTCCAAAACTGTTTTACCAAAAGAAAAACCGAATTAACTTGAAACATCTTAGAAATAAACAGTACATCATAGTATGAAGAGTGAAACACTATTACAAAAACTCAGACATAGCTATCAATGAGTGATTTTCTCATCTCATCCACAATGGCACTAGGTTGAGCTTCCCTCAGCTTGAAAACACTCTCAATCACAGAGAGTTCTGTTGCTGTGGTGTCTGAACCACAAAAGGCTGTCCAATCATTCACTGTCATGCCAGCACCTATAACCTCGCTTCCACGGTTGACGGTTCCAGCCACCAAAGGAACTTGAAGAAGTGTAGAAAGTTCATCCAAGTCTTCTATGGAAGTGTGAGGGTGCACCTGCAACAAGTGTGTATGGTCAAAAGATAGTACACTAAAGAGCGATGTCTGAATGGAAATTGCAAGAGAACATTTCATGTGTACTTACCAAGCCACCTCTGTTGGAGAAGGCGCAGTAACTGCCAACCAGAATATTCCCGGCAATGGTCTGCCTGAAAACTTCTACCCCAAGAACATCTGCAATCATCTCCTCAGTTTCCTGAACAAACATTTGAGGGTGAATACTAGAGAAAGCTAAGAAACATTTTAAGAAAATCCAGAATATAAATGATATTCTACTTTAACATTTTAAATTTTTTGATTAAAAGGAGGCGTGTCGATAAGAGAACAGGAGGAGCAGATTTAGTGGACAGAAAAGAGTGACAAGACCCTTTAACAGATCTGAATGTACATGACAATTCATGTTAAAAACAGTTTGCTTAATTCACAAACTAGCATTCGTTACCTAGCTATTTACTGGTCATTTTTCGTTCTGTGTCACCATAATTAATGAAAAGTTTAATAGCCATTCCAACAAGGTTCTTTTTCTTTCTGATAAAAGTTTGTACGTGAAATATAATAACTACACACAGCCCTGAACCAGAATTTGCACAAATAAAAATGACTTCTACCGGTCACATCGGTTACGGTGATCAAATTACATAGTCTTACGTAAATGACAGCTAACTTTTCAATGAATATTTCTCTATTCTTTTCAAGAAACTGTTAACAGTTTATGGTTGAAACTTAAAATATCAAGGAGATCAGATTCACAATGACAAGCACCAGAAGTTCCAATCTGTTCAATTTAACAAGAAAATATGAATCCTCTACAAATTGATTTCCAGTCCTACACACGTATGACAGATTAGCATAGAGAAAAAAGCTATAATGAACAATAAAGACAGTTACCCTGTCAAGATCAGTGTGCGTAAGGGCCACATGGTCATTGCATGCTATACAATTTCCGAGAGCAGATAGCCTTTCTTCTATGCGCTGAACAACTACTTGATCAGGCAGACTGTTTCTCAAATGTTGAAGTTCTTTAGTAATAGTCATGGCCAAAAAAAAGCACTGTAAGTCAATATAATAACACAAATTGTCCAGAGTTCTATTTCTATACCAAGACAATGATGAAACATGCAGATATGTAATATGATCGAAGAACCATCAACCATCAATCATAGAGAAACTCATACTAACTGGCCTTTCTTTTTTCTTTATAAACAAAACCATATGTAAATCCTTTACAGAGGAGTTTCACAGTCTAAAATGCCAGAAAATTGAGGCTGGATTAGTTTGACGATACTATTTAAAAGAACAGTTGAAGTACTTTAGTGACCAAAATTAATAGGGTGCAAGTTTTCTTCTTAGTGGAGGACTGAAGATGTTTTGACAAGTAACAAAGCAGGTCATTAAGATAGGATCAAACAGTACTAAGGATTAAACGAACAAACATAACCAGAATTACCTTGGTCTGTGGTGGTATGGGGCAAGAGAAGCCCGTTCTTGTTTCCTGAAAAACCAGTAGAAAAGTAAATTAATAAGGTCCCATAAACTACAATCAATGGATAAATAAAATAAGAGAAACCAATGTTGCCATCTCTTTCTTGTTTTACAAAAAGAAGAAAATATGTTACTGACAAAGAATGGAAGAGGGTGAAACCAACTCCTAACAGCCGCTGTAGTCCAAAGCAAGGACCGATAATAGTTAAGATTAATAGAATCAAAAGAAAAACTTTACCGACACAAAGACGACCAATAATACGAGTGCCACCAATGGAGGCTTTGACAACAGGGATAACATCTGCTAACTCAGACTCGAATGCACTGTACCAGAAACACATTTATTTATTCATCTAGAGAATTATCATGGCATCATGATGAAAAATCCAATAGCAAATATATTTCTACTAGTACAAAAAGAAGGCAAACCTATAAAAGCTTTCGGAACCTCCAATAGCAACCAAACAATAGGCATTGGTGAGTTTAGAAAACACTCCAACTTCACAATTGTTCTCGAACTGAAGTCCTGCAGCAAACCCATAACCATTAAGTTCATTGTATTATCTAAAAGAAAAAACCTTCTCCACAAAAGAAATACGAACAAATTCCGTGGAAAATGTATTTGTGACTTACTAGTTGCCATGATTGTGATGATAGAAACCTTTGACACAAGTAATCAGCTAAGTATCTGCGAAACGAATACCTAATTTGCACAAAGAAAGATAAATTCTAAAAAGAATTACAACAAGCACCCAATAATTAACTTTTTATTCGAAATGCAAAGAAAACAAATGTTGTAAAGCTTCATGCTGATTTGGTCCCAACAATAGTATACACATATTTGGGTCAGGCAGCATTTGACGCTCGGACATAACAAGACGAAACGCCACTTCATCTTCTCGTTGGTTCTACCCTTTTTCGTGGGAAAAATTGTTATACTTTTTAATCATGCCTTGTTACTTTCCATCAATTAAAAAAACCAAACATAAATTAAAACATGTTTACCAAATACCACTTGTGACCAATCCAAAAGCTAAACAAGTTCCTAGCTTTGAGTTTTATGAGGCACACCATTTGGGTGTGCGGTTCGTTACTTTTTACATTATTATTATTATTATTATTATTATTATTAGACTTATTTATGTCTTTAGTCCCTAAAAGTTCAACATGTTTTGATTTTAGTCATATGGACCAAAACCATAAATAAGCCGTATTATTATTATAAATTTATAATGATTAATAAGAGTTGATTTGTTGCTTTAAAGTGAATATGATATGATACACAGAGTATGGGGGGAAAGGGTGAATAAGAGAAACTAGAAACTATGGAACACACACTATGACTATGAATATGAACATGAGTATGTTAAAAAAAAAAGGAAATTGATGAAAAATTGTAAAGACAGGGGAAACAGAAGACGGAAGATGATGAAAGAGATAAAGTAATAACTGTACAGTGAGAAGAATGAAAAGAGAATGTTACCGGGGAGGGAAGAGAGGGAGGGTGAAGAAGGAAGATGAAGCGGCGGAAGAAGAAGAAGAAGAAGAGGTGAATGTGTGTATATATGTATGCTACCGGTGCTATTTGTGCACTTTGGGTTTTTTCATGCCATAAGTAATAATTGTATAATTTTAACCAAAATAATTAGATAAATATAAGATAATAAAAAATTATATTAAAAAATCATGAAAAAATTGTTTTGGCAAATCTTTTTTTTTTTTAAAAAAAAATCCCGCAATCAATTCTTTCGGTGCAAGGCAATATATTATTATTATTATTGTTGTTTTGATAATCTTATTATTATTATTATTATTATTATTATTATTATTATTATTATTATTATTATTATTGTAAGAGTGTTTTTTAACAAATTAATCTCAAGTGCTTAAGTAAATATATGAATGGATTAATTGTCATATCTTGTTATTTTAAACAAATTATTGTTTGTTGTAGGCAGAATAAAAAAGACATGATACGATAATCGTCATATTTTCTTATTGTTCTGAGTTTTATGAGTAAGCAAAATAGGATATTGTTATTATGTTGACTTATCATATCATGTCTAACTAGTGTAATTTCTATCCTATGTCAAGAGTTGGTTATAAATAAGTAGAATAGGATTATGTGATTTTCCCTTTATATCCTCACACATTAATATTACTACTGCCATCATCATTAAACAAGATCAAAATTATAGTGCTCATAACCTATTTTGCTCTTCATGGTATCATGTTTTTATCTTATTCTAACCACCACCAAACGAATTCTAAGCGTGTTTCGCAAGTTCATAAGTTTTTTTTATTGGCTCACCTTTTTTTTTTTCAAAAGAAAGAGGAGAGAAAACACAGTCTTGTTTTGGAATTTGAACGGTACACACTAACATTTTATTATGTTTTACGGTTTTATTGCTTGAATTAGCTTTAGGGCCCAAAATAATTAGTTGAAAAATTCGCAAGATCATTGTAATTTATTTGACAAAAATAAGGTACTTAATAATGTTTGGTAAAATAACTTATAAATTTGTATTTAATAATTATTTTATAATTAAGTAGCTTATAACTTAATGCATCTATTCCGTAATATAAGTTTTTATGATGAAGTTTCACAACAATTAAAAAAACTAGTTAATATTGTTAAAATATATTAAAATTGATAATATTTGATTTTTTTAAAATTATCTCTTTAATTATTATTTGAATTTTTAAAAAATTAAGTAAATAAAGATGTTTTTGAAAAAAATAATTAATAATATTGAAAACTCAAAGACAAACTTATAAATAAGTCCAAATAAAAGTTCTCAAAACTACTTATATTAAAATACCAAGGGAGTATAACTCGGGATTGCATGATTATTTTCCATTTTCACCCCTTCCGATCTATTCCCTCCGTTCATATTTATAAGATTTTTTTTGGGAGATTTCACATCTATTAAGAAAGTTGATTAATTTAGTATATTTTATTAACAATTTGAACTTTTGATATGTAATTTCAATATTATCCTTATTATTACTATTGAGAATCTAAAAAGTGTTAAATAAATAGGGGTGTTTGTGAAAAAACGTAATTAATGATCATTGAAAATTGTTATAGGGTTGTTGAGGATCAGTTTATTGGGCCAAAATAACAGACCGAGAAATGAGTTGCCAAATAGAAGCAGAGAGCCCAACATGAGAAAATCAAATAGAAAAGAAGGAGCAGTCCAAAACATGGTCGGAAAGGAAGGCATATTTGGGATTCCACCCACAAAGCTGGACACCAAGGATGATGTGGTCAGCTGGGCGGACGACCCTGGGAGCACTGGGCGGACTGTGGTTTGGCAGGCTCTGAGCGAGCTTCGCCTCAGAGAGACAAATTGGTCTCTCAAGGACTTGCACAATGGTTGGAGAGCGGACCTTTAATGACAAAAGGGAAAGAGAGTAGTATAGGAGAGGTGGGGCCATAACCTAGGAATCATAGAAAAGGGAGTTTTTGACTCTGACCCAAAGAAATAAAACTAGGAGAGTTAGTTAAAAATAGTGTGAACTTGGGGAGGAAGTAAAACACTTAATGGTTAAGAAAATGAGAGTCTCGAGGGAGATAGTGACAAGAGAAGAGGGGAGAGAGTTTAAGAAGGGAAAAAAAGAGAGAAGAAGGGGATCATTATCAACAACCATAGAAACCCACAGAGAGAGAACAACAACAAGAAACACACGTAGAGAGAAAAGCTGAGGAAAATAGAAGAAGAAAGTGAGAAGGAAATGTGAGTGAACGAAAAGGAGGAAAACAAACCCACAGAGAAAGAAAAGAAAGATAGAAAAATAGAGGAAGATAGGAAGCAAGAGAATACAGTGAGTGAAAGAAAAGAGTGGAGAGGAAGAAGAAGAGAGTAGGAGAGCCCCCATTTTGTTGTCTAAGGTAGCTCATCATCCTCCCCACTAAGACCATTGTGCAAGACTCGCTCACTCTCCGCCTCCATAGACCCCAGAGACTCCATTGTTGTTATTATTGTTGCTTTAATCTCTCAAGTTTTACGAACCCAAAATCATATTATTGCATTTCCCATTTTTTGACCCTCAACAAGGGTCTTATAAATAGAGACAAAATAAAAGTGGCAAAAAAGTCTTATAGGTAGAGACGGAGATAGTATTCAAAATGACAAACTACTGTTCAAATTTTATTTTATGGAGTATTCTCCCACCTTATTAGTATTAAGTAAAAAAAAACTAATCAATGGGTGAAGTGAGACTTGCCCTCCTGACCCAATTAGTGTTTCCAAATAAATCAAACTTTGGTTCTCCCTTGAAAATTTAACGTGCCTCTACCATTATGCACACACCATTATTATTGGTGGACAGTGGTGACGACCTATATTCATAATATTTACTGTGTACTTCTAAATATATTTTGGATTATTATTATTATATATTTTGAATTAATGCTTATATAGTTATATGTATACTTCTAAGTTCTATTATTATATATTTCGAATTACACCATTTTACATGTATTAGTTAATTTATCAATATTCATTTTTCAACAGGTAATTACCATATGAAGGATTATAGGCCTATAGCCTGCTGCAACACAATTTATAAGGTAATATCTAAGCTAATATCTTCTAGAATGGCTGTGGTTAGCATTGGCAATTTGGGCGGGCATGCATGGGCGCATGCCCGCCAATGCCCGCGATTTTGGTGGGCGGGCATGCCCGTTCATTAAAATTTCGTGGGCGAAAAATTGAGGCCCTGCCGCAGGGCGGGCGGGCGGGCTTGTGGGCGACCCGCTTTGATTAAAAAAAATTTAAAAATAAAAAAAAAACCATAAAGAGGCAAAAAATTGAAAAATGCTAACGGTACGTAACTAACGTAAGATTGTAAATTACTCAAAATACTCGAAAAACACATAAAAACAATCAATCAAAGGCTAAAAGCAAAAAAATCGGTCAAGCAGTTAAATAAAAATTGAGCAATCAATTAAAATTTGTACTGGATCAGAATAACAATCAATTTTTTTAAAGTAATCAATACTTAGAAATTAGGAAACATATGACATATGTTTTTTTTATTTTTAAATTAATGGGCGGCCCGCCGCCCGCCCGACAATGCCTGCTAAGAAAATGGGCAGGGCGGGCGGACATTTTTTATTTGTTGGGCTTAAAATCATTTTTTCTAATTGCCAATGCTAGCTGTGGTGCTACCTGATCTAATACAGGAAAATCAAACTGCTTTTGTAAGAGATAGGAGTATTGTGCACAACATCTTAATTACTCAAAAGTTACTTAGACTTTATGGTAGAAGGAATGCCTCCCCTAGATGTTTGTTTAAAATTGACATAAGGAAGGCATATGATACTCTTGAATGGGATTTCATTGAGGAGTTTCTTTGTGCCTTCCATTTTCCTCAGAAGTTCAGAAGTTCAGAGTCTGGATTATGGCTTGTATTAAAACAATTGTTTTTAGGTTGGTTATCAATGGTCAAAGAAGTGCTAAATTTACATGGACTAGAGGGATTAGGCAGGGTGACTCTGTCTCTCCTCTCCTCTTTGTTTTGGCTATGGAAGTTCTCACAAGATGCCTTCAAGCTGCTACAAGACACAGAAACTTCAGGTTCCATCCTCTTTGTAAGTAACTCAGATTGGTAAATTTGGCTTTTGCTGATGACCTTATGATTTTTTGTAAAGGTCATCCAGCAAGTGCTAGATTGCTGTTTAGGGCTTTGAGTGACTTCTCTAAATGGTCAGGTCTCCATGCCAGTGCTGAAAAGTCTCAGAGTTTCATAGCTGGTGTTAGTGATCAAAGAAAGCAGGAAATATTAGACATCACAGGTTTCCAGCTTGGCCAATTTCCATTCAGGTATCTTGGTTTGCCAATTTCCTCTAGAAAATGGTCAAATGCAACCTGTAAAATTCTTGTTGATAAGGTTACCAAGCGGATTGCTACATGGAAAAGCAGAAATCTGTCATATCAAGGGAATGTGTGTCTGATCAATTCAGCGTTGATGACTCTTCACACTTATTGGGCCACTGTGTTCATTTTGCCAAAAGCAGTGCTGAAGGGCATAGAGCAGAAGTGTAGAGCTTTTCTCTGGGGAACTAATGATCTAGGACATGTTCATGCTAATGTTGCCTGGGAGAAGGTATGCAACAGGAAGATATATGGAGGGCTTAACATCATTGACTGTGTTACTTGGAATTCAGCAGCCATTGGCAAACATATTTGGAGCTTGGCTATTAAAAAGGACTACCTCTGGATTAGGTGGATTGACATCATTTATATGAAAGGTCAATGTTTTTGGGACTGTACTGGTGCAGCTACACAGGGTTGGTACTGGAAACAATTGCTCAAAACAAGGGATTTGCTGGCTGCAGGTTATCAAAATGGTACTTGGGCCTATACTGCAGATCATGTATACACAATTAGGAGTGGTTATGATTTTCTTAAGGGACAAGGTACTGTTTTCCCTCTTCACTCATACATCTGGAACTCCTTGGCTGTTAAGAAACATGGTTTTATTAACTGGTTAGCTGCTTGGAACAGACTTAGCACTAAGGATAGGCTAGCTTTTACAATGATTCCAAATCATTGTTGTTTGTGCTTCAAAGCTTTGGAATCTAGAGATCACCTCTTCTTCCAATGTGAATGGAGCTATTCCTTGTTGGAGCTATGCTGTAATTGGATTAGATTGGATTCTTTTAGGTTCAAATACTCAAATTGGACCAGATGGATTACTCGTGCCTTCAAGGATAAGAAACGAGCCAAATGTGTGGCTGCTACTTATGCTGCAATTTTGTATGCTACTTGGGCTGAAAGGAATGCTCGAATTTTCAAGGATACTGCAAACCATCACACTGTCATCTTCAGAAGAATCAAGAAAGAAATTTCTCATAGGATTGATTTTATTTTTCCTAAATTTCGGTTGTGGTCAAATAGGACTTTAGTTGATAGAATATGCATTGAATTGTAATTGGTTTTGTACTCTTTTTTTGGACTCTTTTTTAGTTTGAACCCTTCATAGAAGGTGGCAAACTAATTTAGAGTTTTGAGACCTCCCCCACCTTGAACCCTTCCTAGAAGGTGGCAAGTGGGGGATAGTCTTTTTTGATTTTGTGTTTTGTATTGTGCAAGTTGGTAATAGATTTTTTCTTCTACAAAAAAAAAACAAGTAATTTATAAGCTTCCTACTACTGTATTATTTTTCAAGACTTTTTCTTTTTGGCCCCCGCGCATTACTCTTTGGCCCCCATTTGTTATTTACCGCCTGAAACAAGTCGGAAGATTCTTTCCGCTTGAAACAAGGCGGAAACAAAATAAAACAATTTCCGCCTTATGCAAGTCGTATTATCTTCCGCTTTTCCAAAGTCGTAAATAAAATAGAGTATTCCGCCTTTCATCAGGCGGAAACATTAAAAATTTGTTATAATACCAAAATTGTCCCTTCGTTCATTCACGTACAAAAGGGAGGTGGAGAGTTCATGGAGGGGCATTTATGGAATTTCAACATTTTAATTGTTCCGCTCCTTAAAAAGTGGAAGTATTTCCGCTTTTAAATAGTCGGTAATTCTTCCGCCTTATGCAAATCGGTAGTAAATTAAAATAGTTTTCGCCTTTTGAAAATCGGAAATCATCTTCCGCCTCCGTAAAGTCGGTAAATGGGGGCCAAATTGTTTAATTTTGTTTCCGCCTTGTTTCAAGCGGAAAGAATTGCCAGACTTGTTTCAGTCGATGGGGGCCAAAGAGTAATTGATGGGCCAAGAGTAAAAAGTCATTTTTCAAATAGATAATAACTACCAAAAGGAATCTAACCTCAAAGAAATGTTGCTGCTTGCTAGATGGTACAAGTAACAAAAACTTTGTATGCTTTCTAATTCTGCCCTAAGCAATTTAATTTCACAACAAATGTGCCTTTGATAAACAGGAAAAAAGAATTCATGGCACAACTTGTTTGTTTTATGCTGAAAATCCGATTTCTAGGGATTTACTTTACCATTTGGCTTATACCTTGGACGAAAGAAATTGTTCTTTTTCGGCTTCTATCTTAGCTTTTGAATAGAACCCAAAGCTGAATTATTTTTTCTTCTTACTTGAAGCATGCTTTCTCTTCTTTGAGATGAAATCGTAACAAGTTATCCTGTTGGTTTTAAGTGATAAGAGCATGGATCTCTTCAAACAAATTTTTTGAGTATGAGTTTCGTGAATGAAAAAATAGACGTGCTAATTCGATTCAAAACATATGACTTCTAATACCAAGTCTCAAGCCCAAAAAACTGTTACACTCTTGCACCATTTTTTATCCCCGTGGATATTAGGTCGGGTCAATTGCTAGTGCTTATTCATATGTCTTTATGAAATGCCATTGCTACCTTTTAAGTGCTGCACTTATGAGCACTGGATTAGGAATTTTATGTTCTTTCATGCAGCCAGTGGACAACTAATATGTACTTTGTAATTATTTAGCCTATAAAGGTTAATTAAACAACACCAATCTTTGTGAATAAAAATGTGCTAAAAGTTGGCAGGCATCACTGCAGAATTTTATTTATGCAGTGATAAACTTGTTCATAAGAATGCATATTGTGATCAATAATATCAATTAGATTATATGCTTAGTATTTTAAAAGAAAAAAAAATGATGGAAAAACAAAGCATATCTTTTGTAAATCTGTTTTGATGCATGCATGGCAACCATAAAAATAGAATAAGCTATGGATTTAGCATCCCATACAATCCAATGAAGGTAAGCTTCTAATAGACCATGAGTGACTGCATGTTTCTCATTTAACTAAATGAAAAATTTTCTCCATCACAGAGAGCTCCATTGCAGTGGTGTCTGAACCACAAAAGGCTGTCCAATCGTTTACTGTCATGCCGGCAGATATAACTTCGCTACCACGATTGACGGACCCGGCTACCAAAGGAACTTGAAGAAGTGTAGAAAGCTCATCCAAGTCTTCTATGGAAGCTTGAGGGTGCACCTGCAACAAGTGTATGGTCAAAAGACAGCACGGATATATAAATGAGTAATGATATTCTTCCTCTAATTTTGCAAACATCGCTTATCGAACCTACTTTACAACCATTGATCAAATAAAGACTAATATTGTTAGCAAAACAAAAGGTCTTTTGATCAATGATGTTAATCTAGCAGGTATGAAAAGTGGTGTTGGCAATCCTGTGTTGTGTGAGATGAACATTTGTCTTTCTAATTTACAAATTTGAAGAGAACGTGTCTTGTGTACTTACCAGACCACCTTTGTTGGAGAAGGCACAATAACTGCCAACAAGAACATGACCGGAAATAGTTTGCCTGAAAACTTCTACCCCAAGAACATCACTAATGATCTCCTCAGTTTCCTGAACAAAATTTTTGACAGTGAATACTAGAGCAAGCTAAGAATGATTAAAAAAATCCTGATGATAAATGATATTCTATTGTATCATTTTTTATTTTTTGGATAAAAGGAAGTGCTTTAATAACGACTCTTGTATGAGACATGAGCTCCACTCATTGGAATCATATCATAGAAAAGAGAAGTTTCAGTGGGGAAGCAAGAGTGATGAGGCAAGTAAAAAAAAGTGAATCATCTTACATGTCAATTTTTAAGTTAAAAACTAATGTTTTTTTCAATGTACAAACCAGCATTAGTGACCTAGCTACATAACCTTTTAGTTTTTAATTCAGTGCCAAGAAGAGCAGTGAAAAGTTTAAAAGCTTTTCTCAATTCTCATAAGTTTCTTTTTCTTTTTGATAACAGCTTAAGTATTGGATATTTAGATTACATAGTAAATATACAACCCTGAACCCAAACGCACTCAAATAAAAATGACTTCTGCGGGTCACATAGATTATACTGTGATGAAATTACCTAGTCTTACCATACCCAACAGCAAACTTTTCAATGAAAATTTGACTATTCTTTTCAAGAAACTACCATGATTATGGTCAAAACTTAAAATTTTAAGGTGATATGATTCAGAATGACATGTTACAATTTATCCATTTCATTATTCAGCATCAATGTTTAAACAAGAAAATGAGCTTCTGTTCAAATCAACTTAAGGTTCTAAACATGTATGAGAGATTAACAAAGAGAAAAAAGCTATAATATACAATTAAGACAATACCTTGTCAAGATCAGTGTGCGTGAGGGCCACATGGTCATTGCATGCTATACAATTTCCCAGAGCAGATAGTCTTTCTTCTATGCGCAGAACAAGAACTTGATCAGGCAGACTGTTTCTCAAATGTTGAAGTTCTTCAATGTTCAGAAATAAATCAAGTACCATCAGTCAGTATAATATCATAAATGTGTGAAGTTTAATACCACAACAAAGATGAAACAATATTTGTGCCCTAACAACAACAAAAGCATTTCCTACTAGGTAGGGTTGACTACATGAATTAAATAAAGTCATTGTGTTCAACCAACAGATATGAAATATAAGAGGAAATAATACTAAGTATCCAGGGAAAGAAAAACCTCAAGTATTTTTGTACTCTAATACAGTCAATAAGCTGAACAAACAACAGCAAGAAATTAAAAGAAATGAACAAAAGAAATATGTTGAAAGGCCTAGATAAATATCCCAGACACTTGCAGGCAAACAGCAGTTTTCACAATCTTTTGAAAAGATAATTGAATAAGCTACTCAGCAACCTTCCAGAATCCTGTTTATAATTTCGTAATAAAGTGGCACTTTTATTCATATTTTCATAACAACTATACAGAAGCCATAAAAATGACCGGTGTCGTTTATGTATGGTCATCATCACTCTTGTTCTAATTACACAAAACATGAACATATTTAACACTTAACATCTCAGAGGAACCATCAATCATTAACCAAAAGAAAAGAACCTCATACTAACTGGCCCTTTTGTTATAAACAAAAAGGAAATACAAAATCTTTTACACAGGTAATTACCATATACTTTGTCAGAAAATAGAGGCTAGATTAGTTTAACAGTGTTATTTAAAATAATAGTTGAAGTAATCTAGCCTCAGTTTAGATAGAGTTGTTTTGACAAGGAATAATACATGAACATGACATTAAGAGAGCGACAGTACTGAGATATTAAACAAACATATAGCTTCATAATCAAAATCACCTTGGTCTGTGGTGGTATGGGATAAGAGAAGTCCATTCTTGTTTCCTGCAATCCAATAGAAAGGTAAGTAAATAAATAAGGTTACATGAGCTATAATCAATAAACATGAGAAAATTATGTTACCATCTCTTTCTTGCTTTACTAAAAGATAAGAATTTGTTACTGACAGAGACATGAAGAGAGTCCAAACTAACTAACCAAGGACTGATATTCATTAATTCATTAGTAGTATTTAAAAATCAAGAGAAAAACTTTACCAACGCAAAGACGACCAACAATACGAGCGCCACCAATGGAAGTTTTAATGACAGGAATAACATCTGCTAACTCGGCCTCAAATGTACTGTATTAGAAACACATAAATTTATTCATATTATAGAAGCATTATGGCAATTTCAACCCATTTGAAATCAAATGCAAAAATATATATCCAATTATGGAATGTGTTTTCAGTAGTACTAAAAGAAGGGAAACCTGCAAAAGTTTTGAGAACCACCACTGCCAACCAAACAATAAGCATTGGTAAGTTTAGAAAACACCCCAATTTCACTAGAGTTCTCAAACTGAACCCCTGCAGGAAACACATAAAAGTTTGAGTTTGTAACATATTATTTAGGCTTAAATACCAAATTGGTTCTTATAAAATATAAATATTGACCACTTTAAAATTAGTCCTTACATTTTATTTTTTTTATTTAAGTCCCGCTTTTTCATTTCATTTTCGTTTTAGTCCTCAAAGTCAATTATGGTTTAAATAATGCAAATATATTTTATTTTGGTTTTAGTTTTCGTTCCCATATTTTTAATATTTGGAGTTTTTGATTCTTTCTTTTCCATTTCATTTTGGTTTTAGTCCATATATTTTTTGTTTTGGCCCCTATCTACTTCAACCACTTTAGCGTTTTTCAAATGGAAGGATTAGTTTCAAATATGTAAATATTCATTGAGACAAATTTGATATTTAAGCCTATTATTTAAAAAAAAAATCTCATTCACCAAAAAAAAATGAAAATTCTTCACTGCAAAAGAAGAACAGAAAGCAACAGATTTATTAAACAATAACTAATATGAACAAATCGTATGGAAGATGTATAAGTCTGACTTACTGGTTGCCATGAATTAGATGACAGAAATCTGACCCAAGTGATCAACTTAATATTTGCGGTAGAAGATATCTAATTTGGAAAAAATAAATAAATAATAAAACACGTGGAAAGAATATGTCTAAAAGACTAAAACATTCAAAGAAATACTACATCCATCCTTATATCCACAAGACACAATTGAAATTTTTATTTTGCTCCGGTTTATAAAATTTTATATCAATTTTTTCAATAACAATTAATTACTTAATTCTACGAATATCTCTATTTACTTAATTATATTTCAAATATAGTGTTAGTTTTAAAAATACATATCAAATATTTATACTTTTAATACAATTAACTAAATTTTAATTAATAATTTTTTAATAAAAGTGAAATTTTAATACAATTAACTGAATTTTAATTAATAATTTTTTAATAAAAATAAATTTATCAAGAGTGTCTTATGTACATAACCGTGGAAGTATATATTATAACTAAAAAAATACCCCGTCCGGTCCTTATTACAGGGCATACTTAACCGAATTACACATAACAAGAAAAGTAGTTAGTTTTATAAATTTTATGAGAATAAATTGTAACATTACAATTTTCCCCTCTAAACTTTTCTTGAAAAATTCACACTCATTGATGAACAACAAAAACACATATATAGGCAAAGCATTTAATAAGGGCAAAAAAGAGAAAAAGTAATAAATGATACATTGGAAATATAAAGTGACTTATAATTAGGACCAAGAAAATCTTCTAGAATTAGTAATAAATGATACATTGGAAATATAAAGTGTCTCATAGCATCTCCAATGGGAAGAGCTTAGCTCTCGGAACCCGTGAAGAACCAAGTGTCTGTTGGAGCTTGAAACTGTGAAGGAGAAAGGAAATGAATCTGTGATGCTCGAAGGAGATGAAGTGAGAACTCAAGAGGGATGAGGGAGAAAGAAACCAGACATGGGTATTGATGAGTGATTGATGGTTTAAGAGGGAGACACAGCAATGAAAGCCAAATTCCACGCCTGCAAGTTTGAGAAGAGAAAGATGAAGGATAATTGATTGAATTTGTGAGTGTGATAAAGAGAGAATTTTGGTGAGTGGTTTTTTTTTTTTTTTTTTTTTTTTAATGATTAAAGGTGAGTGCTTTCTTTCACGCCTGAAGCCATATTCCACGCCTCCATTATTATTAAAATGAATAATAATTTATTGCATTAGCCGTTCTAACGATAACTTCTAGCCATGAATAATAATTTTAATATATGTATTTTTATTTATTTTTATTTAAATTAATGTAGTTTTTTTTTATTTTTGAGAAAATGTGCAATGCACTGACAGTGTAAAGTTTTTGCACCATCAGTGCATCATTCACCATTCATCCGTTTATGGTTGTTAACTTTCAAATTAAAGTAATACAAATGAATGGTGGATGATGGTCTATTAGTGTAAAAAACTTTACACCGTCAGTGCATACTCATTAATCTCTTTATTTTTTATGTATTTTAGTAATTTTAAATTATTTTTGTTGAATTATTAGTATTAATTGAATTACAATTTAATTTTTTATTATAATATGTAATATTTGAATAATATAAAAAATAATGTAGGGTATAGCGTGGACTCCATTTAAGAATCATGGTTGGGTTCTTGGGGTTAGAGCAAATTTATGGTAGAGTTGCTTAGAATTAGGGGTGTAATGGTTCGGTCCGGTCCGATCTGTAAGTCATATTACAGACCGGACCGCTCAATTTAGTATGGTTCGGTCCGATCTGGTCCCAACATTATTTATTCTCAAAGACCGGATCGGTCCGGTCCGTTCATGAACGGTCCGGTCCGGTCCGGTCCGATCTATTTTGCTTTTTTTTTCTTTTTTTTTCCTCTAAAATCAAGCACTAAACATGTCATATTAGCACTAAACATAACAAGTGTTAATTAATCAAGAAAAACACCTAATTCACTAGAAATATTCTAAAGATTTTAGGACAAAAAGGATAATTACTTCAAGGGAAGACAACATAACTATGTAAGATTGTAGGCTCTAAACACTGTTATACCCGTTTTAAAGTATCCTTTTATGTAAGTTAAAGATAGCAACTCAAATCAGGTGAGTTGGGTCGGTCTCATGCAAAAACACCTTCAATTGTGAAAGGCTGTACATCGAATCCAAGTGCCATAATCATAAAGCATTAAGATAGGGCCACCAATATACAGAAGACATGTAGATTAAAGAAATTTTGAAAGATAGTTCATAACTCATACTGTCAACAAATGAGTACCTGAAGGATGGCAACATGAACAGCTCGGGAGCAGGCAAAAATTTGTGCCCATGTAAGTGCAAAAATACTGCACAAGTGCACATAAACTCGTATTAAGTGCAAAAATACTGCACACTAAAATAGTATTAAATGCTTAATTAGTTAATTATTGGATTAAATGCACATGACTATCTCTAGGTTTTTTTAAAAATTATTAATCCTATTGGTCTGGTCCGGTCCAGCGGTCTAATAATATATGGGACCGTGGACCGGATCGTTCAAGTGTTGTCTGCACTTTTTGGGATCGGACCGTGAGACCGGATCGGACTGCATTTTTCGGTCCGACCCGGTCCGGTCCGAGCGATCTCGGACCGGATCACTTACACCCCTACTTAGAATATGAGAAGGTGTGAGATAATATAAAAAAAATGCTATAGGGACCACCCAAGAACCAAAAGTGGGTTCTTGGGTTAGAGATGCTCTCAGAAGCAAGCATCAGTCACCACTATTGCAAAACCAGTAACCACCGTCACCCCACCGCCAGTGGCACTCCTTCACAGCCTCATCTCATCCATAACCAAATGACCTCCTTGATTTCTTCCTATTATTCTGATGCTTCTTTCTCTCCCGTCGCACTGCATCATCATCTTTGTTGTTGTCGCTGCATCCCTCCTCACCGCCAGCATTGCTAGCGAGTCCATCGTCCCCTCTCGCTACGTCATCTTCTTTCTCTCGTCCTGGCGAAGTGGTTGATACAGGCGAAACCAATGCAAGAAGAGCTCGAGTGTGGTGGATGTGCACATCAGAGATTTAAAAGGAGGAGTTTCCTAATGGAGGAGTAGAGTTGACGTGGCGGGGAGGTGGTGGCGCCGCCTTGAGATTTGTGGTAATGATGGTGGTAGGAGGAATGGGGTTTGCAACTGATGGAGCGGTTGTGGATATATCTTGTTTTTGTTTTTTTGCATTTGGTAGTTTTTTTTATTTTTATTTTCTTTACTTGAATACTTAGAATTAATGATAAACAAATAAATTTTTTTGAAAAAAAACTGAAAATTTAAGATTTATTTTTTCTAAATGTATCATTTTTTATGAAATTTAACCATTTATGAGTCTTTACCTTCAACCCTAAAAGCTAAGGATAAAAAAGCTTTTTTTTTTTTTTACACCAATAGTATCCCGCCAACCCGATTAATTCCCTCCGAGACATAGAAAATTTTGCATTTATCAACAAAGTCTTTTTTCATATCCACGTTTTTTTATCATTTTGATTGGACACTTTTTCTTTTTTACGTTTTGTTTTATTTTTTTCTAATACATTCTCGTTTATTTTATTTTGCACTGGTATTTTTTTTAATGTTTTGGTAGGGGAATTTTTTTTATATACATTTTGGGCTTTTCTTTTTTGTTATACGGAGTATATCTTATTTTTGGTATTTTGATATGATATTTATTTGCTAGAGCATCTTCTGCGGATTGAACTTTTCGTTTGTTCATTTCTCACGATCGGTCCATTATCGTTCATCATCCTTGGAGTCATACTTCATTCAGTTCATTCTTTCATATTTAACCACCGTGCATTAATTAATTCTGATTCGTGGCATGAAGGGATGCAATAAAATAATCAAAAATAATGAGAAAGAACATAGAGAAGATAAGGATAACAAATTAAAAAACCATTTTTTTAAATATTTTTCCAATCATATTTTAAAGTTAATCTTCAAGTTTTATTTATAAATCACTTATACTTTTTTAGGAGATATGCTTTGATGGTTTAATTTTATTAAAAAAGTATTAACTAAAAAGTAAAAAAAAAAAAAAAAACTCGGTGAGAAATCGGTTTAGTCCTAATTGACTTCTCAACTTGGCAAGCTAGCAAGTGAGAAGTCGTTTAGAGGAAACACTTCTCTCTTACTACTTCTTCTTTTTTTTTTAAAAAAAAAAATTGTAACTTTTAGGCATTAAAAATAATAAAAAATTATAATTGAATATTAAAACACTTTTTTAAATATTTCTTGTTTTGTTCATAGTATAAATTTTTGTTTGTTTATAAAAATTCAATTGTGTGATGTTGATCGAAATGAAATTAATAAATATTTTAAAGAGAATATATAACAAAAAGAATGAAGAGAATCCAGTGATTCTATCCTTCACTATTTTGTAGGATTAATTTTAATTTTTAACATAAATGTATTAATGTTTTTTTTTAAAAAAAAAATGATAAAATGCATGTCGTTTCAAAATCAAATTTATGAAATTTAATTAAATCGAAATCAGGATCAAATTTTCCTTATGAATCAAATATATCAATAATTTGAGTTATTAATAAATTTATAAGTTAATTACAATTATATAATTATACATTGCATTCTTTAAATCTTTAATTAATATATAATATTTTTCTCATCATTTAATAAGTTCTAAGATCTAATATTCTCCGACAAAATGTGATGGTCATGAATATTTATCATATTATTTTGTTCGTAAAACAAGATAAATCACTACAACTTCCAACTCATACATATATGATAAAGACAAGTAAGGACATTACATAATATTATAGTAGTATAAGTAAAAATAATACTACCTATTATGAAGTCGCATAAAACCCCAATTTATCGCATAAGGGTAGCATCACTATTTTTTATTACGATGAAGGAAACTAATGTGTAAATAGTCAGATAAGTTTTTAACTTTGTGGGCATTTCTCAAATTTGTCATTGTCGAATTTTATGTAGTTACGGTCTCTTTTTTTTTTTTTTTTCCGGGCCAAAACGATTTGTTAGTCTATGTTAAGAACCACTAACGACTATTAACGTTAGGAACTAACATGATTTACGTTTTCTCATCTCAGGGACCAATTTAAAATTTGGAAGATCTCAAGACTAAATTGATCGATGCACACAAAGTCAAAAACAGATCTGACGACAAATAATTCTAGAACTTTCTTAAATTCTCAAACTTATTAAGTTTTGTGTGGAAATTAATGAGAATATTAATGACTTATCAGTTACCTAAAAATTAATCAAATACGATTTAAAACCTTTGATTTTTCTTTTAAGCAGGGGCATGACATCATCATCCGTAAACACATCATCGGCACTGCCTCCATCACCCTTCTCCTTGGTGACTATGTCTCCTAAAGAGGTAGTACCTAGTCATCAAGAGACATACTCATTGGTACCTGATCGATCTCGATCTAATTTTGACGGGAAAATCCACTTCGAGTGAATTTAGGGAAAACTCAAATTCTATTTACAAAGATGCGATGGGTTTGGGATTGTAAGTGTCTGTCTCGCCCCCACTTTCTCCCTCAAACTCATTTTGATATAAAAATTAAATAATTTATATTTTAAAACTTGTAAAATAGTCAAGATAAACCAATATATTTTGCCAAAATTCTGATTAAGTTATCGAGTTTTTAAATATTTTTAAGATTTTTTATGTTTATTTTTATATATTATTTGAATTATAATGTATTTCATACATAATTTATTTTCAAATAATAAAAGATAATTTAGAAATAGGTAAAAATTGGTTCATGGATCTCTTAAGTTATTTTTTTTTCAAAGTAGTCCTTAGAATTTTTTTGTTCGAAAGTGGTCTCTTAAGTTTACTTTTGTTGGCACAGTTGGTCCTTCCGTCAATTCCTCTCTCCTAGTCTTCTTCTCTAGCAAGTTTCTAGGGTTTCAAAAGGAGGTTTTCGATTTGGGATTGTTAGAGGAGAAATCAGACTTTATGTAGGTTTTGAAAGGTGATTAAGGCATTTTTATAAATATAGATTGAAATGGGTATTGATCGTTAGTGATGGTAGGGAAGAAAAAATAAGAAAAAGGCGGAGAGGAAAAAGAAGAAGAAGATAATAGTGCTGAAAATAAAGCTAGAATGATATGGTGGTAAGATCCAACCATAGAGGAAGAAAGAGAGGTAGAAGAAGTTTAAAAAAAAAAACCAAAACTTTGTCCTTGGAAAAAAATATATGTAGTTTTGGCTCTTCGGAGTAAATGAAGAAGTGGATTGGAAGAGAGAACAAAAATAGTATTTTAATAGATTGACTTATTTGTGTTTTTAGTTTTTGAAAGTTGGAGGTGTTTTGGTTTTGGTCCTTGAAAGTTTTTTTGACTTTGACTAAGTTAATTATTATAAAAATTATAATGTAATTATAATAAAATTGTGATGATTAAAATATAATTGTAATAATTATAATGTGAAATTAATTAAGAAATAATTAATGAAAATTATTTCATTAATTAAAATATTTCATTTCATAAAAATAAAAGAAGAATTTAAAAAGAATTGGAGAAAAGAAAGGAAATAAAATAAAATATTCAAAGATTTTTTCAGAACTGTACGATCTAACTCATTAGAATTATGTGTAATCGGTTAGTGCACTCAACAGAAACAGAGCTGAGGCAGTTTTGAACACGAATTGAGAAGAGGAACACGTTTTTGGTCTAAAATCCAGCCACCATGACCTGCAACACATCTAATCTCTGATTGTAAGGAGCTGTGGTGAGTGTTGGTGACTTAAATCAATTCTAAACCACACAAACTCACTCTCAACACTCCATATACTCAAATTCTGAAACATTCCCTTATGTTAATTCGTTTTCCCATCTCTGAAGCACCAACACCTACAAATTTTATATGAAATCAAAGCTCTCTGAACCCTCTAGAAGTAGAAACAAACCCCATCCAATTTCGTGTACCCTGGAGAAAAATATAAGTCTCACAACTTGACCCTGTTGATGCTGAAAAACATAGCACAAAGAAGTTCTTGGAGCTATCTTTGTTGATTTCGTTTGGTGAGCCCAGGCTACCTTTGAGTCTCAAATTTGTTTTAATCTCAAGTTCATGTATCCTAGTTTGAATTCCAATCTTTAGTCACGAATATATCTAGCTTATTGATATTGAAAAACTCTGATGAACATACCCTGTTGAAACTGAAAAACAGAGTTGCGGCTGAGGTGTGACTTTTTCCCAAAACGTATCAATCCCTTTCCTTTGCTTTCAAATCAGTCTTTAAAGATTCAATAGGTAAGGGAGAATATATTCATTTTCTAGAATGGTAATTATTTGGCTTGGAATGTAATAGAGCTTTACAAGCTCAAGGACAATTGGTTTTGAATTGGGACTTTGGCTTGGAGGTCATAATAGGTTATAAAACTGATTTGGACATGTTATATTAACTTAATATGAGTTAAAGAAACTGAAAACTTGACTTGAGAAGCTCTAGAAATAATTTTGATATATTGAATGTCCAATATGTGATAGTGTACACTTGATGAATTATGTATAAATTTCATGAACTTGATGTTTACTACTTGTTTAACCATGTTTGAATATGCCCAAATATGTTCTGTTGATGATTGACTAAGGTTGGAAATTAAAGGGTGTTGAATTGATGCTTAAAAGTGACATTTCAGAACTGAGAACTGCATAATCTAACCGGCTACTGAGTTTTTCTAACCGGTTAGATGCTGTAAAATTGAAAAAAAAGGGAAATTTGAATTAAATAATAGAGTGGCTAACCGGTTACAGAATTTTCTAACCGGTTAGATACTGTAGAAAAATCTGCAAAGTGTATTTTTCAAATCTAATATTTTACTAATGTTTTTAATTAATATATTTAAGTTTAAAATTTATTTTTGATTATTAAAAATGTTATTTTTCGAGTCACTTTCTTTTAGCATCAATTCAATACCAAGCAAAGGATTTAAACTCAATCCTAATATATTGATTGTGATTGAAATCATGCATGGTGACAAGGAATTAAGATAGAATAGTAGGAAAAAACACATTCGATTTAATTAAATTGGCATGAGAATATGCAAAGATTAGGTTTATGACTGTGATACGTCAAACAACCGTGGGAATTAATTATAGGTAAAATGATCCTATGATGAGTGGGTTCTGCAGACTCGACTTGAGATAATTTTACAATGACTGTAATTAATTCTATCGATTTCTAGGGGTATTTCGTGACTGCGGAGGACGGTCTTTGGTATAATTTACACAGGGATTGTAATTGTATACTTGGTGGAAAAACGTTCACTCCCAGTTGCTTTTCCTATTTAGTATCATTGGTATGTTGTCGTCAAATGTGCGTGGAGCGTTTCGGTACGTTTTCGTTAAAACGTAAATTGAATCGTTTGACATGTTCTCGATAAACGTAAATTGAATCGTTTGGTACGTTCTCGATAAACGTAAATTGAATTGTTTGGTACGTTCTCGATAAATGTAAATTGCTAAGTGCATGATATTCGTAGAATAACACAGAGGAGATTGCATTGAGCATTCACATCGCATTGCATTGCACATGCATTAGAAAATATACATTATTATTTGATAATGATTGGTTGATTAATTGAGTGTGCCTATATGCTTATGTGACTTTAATTGCTACTTGAATATTTGTGTTTGTTTATTCTTAGTCCATTTAATTATTCATTTGTACGTGAATGACACTGTTTTACTCTCTTTGCCCTAATTGTTTGTTAGGTCATGGCTCAGAATCCAATCCATGTGGACGTGAGGATACTCCCTCATGGGGAGTGGCACGGGGAGGGGCGTCGCATTCTTCTGGAAGGGGAGGTGGAGATTTCTATATACCACCTTGATTTGGGTCCAATATATGATGTTTTGAGCATGAAGTAGACTCCCTTTTACTAAGGACTTGGCTTGTTTCTTTAGCAAATTTAGGATTTTTATTATTAGTTTAGGAAATATTATCCTTTGAACGTTTTGATCCGTTTTGGATTTGTTTTAGGTACTTTCGGAGCTTAATTGAAGAAAATAAATATGGGATTGGAAAGAGGACGAAAGGACCTTGAAAATGGCGCAAGAACGGAGCGAAACGGAGTCGGAGCAGGGTTGGCACGCCCAAGCGCCCAGGCTGGGGCGCCCAGGCGCGCAGCCCCCGTTGATCAGCACCAGACCAGACCTGTGCGCCCAGGCGCACAAACATCGTTCAGGCCCAATTGGACCACTTTTTGATCAGATTTGCTCCGATTCAATTAGGATTAGTTTTAGACTTTAAATATAGGTTTTTCCATTAGGTTTTGTATACTTTTCAGAGGCAATTAGAGATTAGAATAGAATTTAGGATTAGAGAAGAGATGCTAGTTTTGCAATTGAGAGCAAGGAGGCAAGACACAAGGATTGAAGATCAACATTGCTGGAGGGATCCGTCTGGTGATTGAAGATCTCTTGGGGGTAAATTCATTGTTGTCTATGATTATGAGTTTTTCCCATTCTTTGTATTTCTTCTTCCAATATGTGTAACTAAACCTCTTGTTAGGAATAGTGTGGATTTGTATGGATCTTAATTTGGCTATTTATCTATGAATTAATGTTTTTCCTTTTAAATCAATTGTTTGGTTGCGTTTTAATTACAATTCATAAAATTGGTCATTTTATGTTTTGCTTTGGTAATCGGAACCTTAATTGGAAGATTATGATCTAGATTAGGCTTTTCAACCAAACAATATAATTATTCAACTTGTAGGAATACTTTTGGGTAATTGTATAACTTTCATAAACTAAAACTCACTTAAGGGATTAAGGGGTAAAGTTTAATAAGAAACATAAAAGACACGAGGGATTTAGCTTTTATTGTTTCTGGAGTTGTTGATTTATTGGAAAACAAATTTTCATAATTAATAACCTGATCCTACAATGAAACTACATTCCTAACCTTTTCCATAATTGTTTCTAAACCCTTTTTATTTTCTATTTTGTCTCATTCTATTAATTTTGTAATCCTCTCTCAAAACTCAAAACCAATACAAGTTTCACATAGTAATCGCAATTAGGTGAAAGAAATTAGAAACAATTTGCAATCCCCTGTGGAACGATAATTTACTTACTCTTTATTACTTGTGACCCGGTATATTTGCCAGTAGTCCAACACACCTGAACCCACTTCCTCAATTGCATTCCCTCCGATTAAAGATTCTCATAGTTTGCACCATACATATCCCACCTATCCTAGGGGGATAATGATAGAGGGTGCCCTGTTCATGTTTTGAGTTGCGATGGACCGCTCTGAGTTACACTTTTTGTATATGTATAAATGCACTAATGATAATCAGTTAACTCGGAGCTACGAGGCAGTATAATCTTTTTGGAAAAGATAATGTTAAACGATGTATATTATTTGAAACTTTTTTATGTGTAATATAAAAGAAGCTGTTACGTAGTAGTTTTCGGTTCAAATTATTTCTCATTTTCATGCACCATCATAAAAAACATTAACACTTTTTCATTAAAATACTCTAATCTTATATATTAATCATAATATAATTGCATTTACGACTTAGGTCGTTACAATTTACATTTAGATTTGCTAGATATTACGAATTTAATTTTGATGTACAATGAATGCAAAACTTTTCTTAATTTTCATTAAACCACACATCACTTCACATGTGACTTTTGAGATAATTATTACAAGAACAAAACATTTTTAATAGCGTGACAACTTATGATTAATTGATCGTATAAAAAAATAGATTGACACTGCATCACAATTAAATCTTCCTATTATTACTTTCTTTTCACAATTGACATGTTAATTTAGGAAAAAAAAGAGAATTAGGGTTAGTCGATGCTATATTGCTATTGGGTTGGGCTCGCACGTAGTCCAAAAGGGACATAGGCCCAGGGCCCATCAATTTTAGGGGCCTCATAAAAATACTATAAATACCCCAGTTGCGGAGTTTTTTAGGCATAGGTCAAACGAGACAGTGAAAGAAAAGCAAACAGAAACAAAAGTACAGTGGTCTTCTACCGTCGTTCTATCACGAAGTATTCGTATCTAAGGTATGATCTTGTTGTTCAATACGCATGAAAATGTAATTTTTTTAAAGTTCAATAATTTCAAAGCACCCTAACTTGTACCATATTCAATGAATTTAACATGTTTTATTTATTTATTTTTTGGTATTATTGAATTTGATAAATTTGATCTATTAGATCTAGGGTAAAGCTTACTTTGTGGAGGGGCACCGCTCTTTTTGCTACACTATTTTGCTACAGGATATTTTGAAAAGGTATCGTGATAACCCTAGATCTAGGATAGATGTAGGGCGAGGTAACTAAGGGCTTGGGCTTCTCCGTCCAAAATTTATCTAGTATTTAGCAACATCTATACTTGTTTTAAATTTCATTTAAATTGAATCAAATGAGCTTGAAGCGTAGCAAAATCGTTTAAATTTGTTAAATTATTTTTAAATTGTGGCTATAAAACCCTAATCTAAATTTTTTCAATGTTTTAGCCATAATCAGCTTATGCTTTTATGATCATTTGCAATATTTACTTTTTTGTGTTTTGTTGTGATTTTATACATAAATCATGGCTAAGAGAAAATGTTGTATTTTTAATTGTTTAGCCATAATTGAATGTTATGCCTCTTTGTCCTATTTTTTTTGGATCTGTCTTTATTTACAATGACGCTCTAGTATATATCTTATATAAAATTGCAAAATCAAGATCTGATTTGTCCTTCGTTGAATTTTAATAAATGTGTATTTTAAAAAAAATATCAGTATCCACAATTTTATTTCGACTTGATTGATATTTGCTACCAACTAACCCAACATCTCATTTTGTATATAAATGTGCAAGGGAGTCAAATTAATGCGTGAACTTGCCAAACCCAAAATAAACCAAGTCAAATTTGCTAGACTGGGTCGGGTTAGCGGATTGGGTCATTTTAATTTCTTCAATCCAATCAAGCACATAATCAATCACGGTTTTACAATTTCGAGAACCAACCAACCAAACTCGAACATATTTAGTTTTTTTAAAAGCTTTATATATATATATATGTTATGAGTGTCTTAGTTAATTATTTGATTTGGTTTTAATGATATTTAATTACTTATCTATGTGATTTTGGTATTACTTTTAATTTTGAAACAACATAATAGAACTAATTTAATTTTATTATATTATTTTTTTTTCATATTTTTTTTGACTTTATTTGGATTTTTATGCAAAAAAACACAATTACTAGAATCAACTAAACCTCAATTTTTTCAAAATGGTTTTTTCGAAATGGTTTAACTCAATTTTCTCCCAAAACCGAACCAACCCAAACTAAATTTGAGTACTTAATATCTTCCAAACTAAACCCATCCTAACCCAACATTCAAACCCCAAAAGAAGAATAAGCAAAAGTAATAAAGAGGTGGGGGAAGAAGAAAAAATGGTAAAAGTAAATAGCCAAGTTTGCAAATTGCACGAAAAGATAGATGGAAACGTTTGAGTCTTGCCAGCACAGCACAACATAGAGAAATTATTAGGTGGTCCGAGACTTCATGGTTCAGGATAATCACTACCATTTATTATTTATTTTTAAAATTTTTCTGGACTACCATGGTCGACTAATACTTTTCCTTGCCAGCATGAGTGCACAAGAGTGCATGCGCGCCAAAACCCACTTTCAAAGAGTGTAGTAATATGCATGTCAGTGTTAACGTAAACAGAGGCAACAAATAGAAACTAACAATCACTCTTTTCATATTCTTTGTTTCTATCAAATTATAACTCTCTCTCTCTCTCTCTCTCTTTTTTTACCTCTTCAGGTTGTTGTATACTCGGCTACTCGCTCTTCTTCACAAGGTAAATTTCATCAGTGAAACAATTATCTTTCTTAGTATTTTTCTTTTAAATGTATATAGCCATTTGATTATTTTGATACCCCTTTTGTTTTCTCCTTTATTATGTGTTAATGTTTCCATCTTTTGGGTTTTACTTTGCTCAATCAATAGGTTCTAGCTTAGGCTTTGAACCTATATCTTCCACTTGTTACTGCATTTTGTTTTTCTTCTTTCTTACTTTATTATGTTCTTTCTTTTCTTGGAATGTAAGTTGTCAAGCTTCAATGTGCAAAACAGTTGTACAAATAACATTGTTGATGTTCTCTTTTCTTTGTGATGAAATTGTTACACTCTTGCACTATTTGTTTTTTTTAAATCCCTATGGTTGGGTCAGTTTCTAGATGCAAATTGTCTTATTAACGCAAGCATGTTAGTTAATTGAGAAGCATGCAGTCACACCTGATCTGAAATATAATATGTGGCAGAAGTTGATAGTTATGTTGTACACAATTTTATTACTGCAGTGATGAATTTTGTTCATAGAAATGCATATTATGATTAATAATAACAATTGGATTCTATGCTGCTTATTATAAAAGGAAAAATAATAAGGTGTAAACAAAGCAAATCTTTTTGAAAATCTTTGTTTGCTGCATGCATAAAATACCTTTATTTTAGCATACAATACAATGCAGGTAAGCTTTTATTTTAATTAATTGAGCAAGGCTTGTTTTTCAGTTAACTATTATGATTAGATGCTGCTAATGTTTGTAGATTCTGTTTATGCCTTTGAAGTTATAAGTTATAACATACTTACAGTTCTAATTGAGTTCTTGTATGTGCTAATTGGCACCAGGAATAGTCCAAAATTGGAAGGCCATATTATGTCTCACAACTGTCTCAGTAGTCTTATGACCATCATACTAATTAGTTTTTTCTTAATCATCATTACCTTTGTTTCCTTATAACTTTACTTGTTTTCAAAACAGGTGATAAGAGCATCAAGAATTGAAAAAAAAAAACATCTGCTGTTTCCAAGATCAAAGAGTTAGTTATGGCAGCAGGAGATAAACAAAAGAAGCGAAATTCGCCAGAGAGAAATGAGCAGCAGCCCAGTGGTAGTGGCAAAATGCCGAAACAAGCTGCGTCGAATAAAAAATTGAAGGAGGGCTCCATTTCCATACCTGAGGAGTCTTGTGGTATCGAAATTAAGCAGGATCAGGATGTAGATGAAGAAATTCTGGCTATCAGCCTGACTTCTATTGGACAGGAAGAAAACGGTCCTCCATGTAGAAGAATTACGGACTTTATTCTTCATGATGAAAATGGCACAGGACAACCTCTTGAGATGCATGAAATCAAGGATTTGTTTATTTCTGGTGTAATGTTGCCGTCTAAAGGAAGCACTGACACGAAACAAGAGAAGTGTGTTAGATGCGAAGACTTTGGACCCATTGATTCGTGGAGTATAGCTGGTTATGGAAAAGGCTCTCCTAGAATTTGGCTTTATACTGAATTTGCTGATTACGAATGCGTGAGACCGGCAACTAATTACAAAAGATTCTATGATCGTCTCTTTGAAAAGGGCCGTGCATGCATAGCAGCGTACAAAAAACTTGCGAAATCTTCTGGTGGGGACCCTGATATAAGTCTTCACGAGTTACTTGCTGGCGTGATACGGTCTATGATGGGTAGCAAGTGCTTTTCTGGACTCGCAGATGTCAGAGATTTTGTCATTTCTCAGGGTGAGTTTATTCGTAATCAGCTAATAGACTTAGATACGGAATTGTCGAAAAAAGACAGGATGTTTGCAGATATTCCTGCTCTTGCTGCTCTTAGAGATGAGAGTAAGAAGCATAGAAACTTGGTACATGCGCAAGGAATGCCTTCAAATGAGAGTTTAAGGATTGGTTTGGGAATTGAAGGAAAAGAGCACAAGAATCAATTTAGTTCTGTGACTCCAGCTGATGAAGACGAGGATGCAAAGTTAGCATTGCTAATGCAGGAAGAAGAAATTTGGCAGTTTAGGACGCATAAAAGAAGCCACAGACCAGGCCCTGAATCCAACAACTACTACATCAGAGTGAACGAAGAGGATATTGCCAATGATTATCCTCTGCCGACGTATTACAAAGCCTCCAAGGATGAAGTTGATGAGTTTATCCTCTTTGATGATGCGTATGATGTGTCTGACGCTAGTGATCTTCCAAGGAGCATGCTGCATGGTTGGTCTCTATACAACTCAGATGCTAGATTGATTCCCTTGGAACTTCTTCCTTTGAAGCCGTGTTCTGATATTGATGTAACAATCTTTGGATCAGGCTGTATGACTGAGGACGATGGAAGCGGGTTCGAAGTGGATACGGATGCCAATGCAGCTTCCTCAACTGAGTCAGGAGAAGAAGGAATTCCGATGTTCTTGAGTGCAATAAAAGAATGGATGATTGAATTTGGAGCATCTATGATTTTCATATCTATCCGAACAGACGTGGCTTGGTATGACGCCTCTTGTTTGAAATTAATGCTATCTATCTATTATATTTCTTTTTTTTTCTTAGTCAGCATCTATTATATTTCTTTGATTTTAAATCAGATACTGATTCTTCATATAGTTTAATGCATAATGGAGACGTAGCTTGTTGTGTTTACAGCAATATCGTTGGAAGTAAAATAGAACTTGAAATTTCATCTGTGATCATAGCTGGAACAAATTATAAAAGAAAATATTGAATTTAATTCTCTGAATCTCCTCTTCTGATACGGGGTTATCTCTTAAACTAGTATATTATTTGCAAACAGAACAATTGCAAGTAAATATGATTATATTTCCTGGATGAATACGAAATCCTGATGAGTGAAGCATCTATGAATATTTTACTAGTCTATATGTTAATAATGACTGGCTCTAATCGATCTTTTTTCTTTCTTTCAGGTATAGACTTGGAAAGCCATCAAAGCAGTATGCTCCTTGGTATGAAACAATATTGAAAACTGCAAGGCTTGGTATTAGCATTATCACCTTACTGAAGGAGCAGACTAGAGTGGCAAAACTTTCTTTTGTAGATGTCATCAAGAAACTATCTCAGTATAGTCAGAATCATCGATCTTACATTTCATCTGATCCATCAATTGTCGAGAGATATGTTGTTGTCCATGGACAGATAATTTTACAGCTGTTTGCAGAATATCCTGATGAAAATATCAGAAAGTGTGCATTTGTCACTGGTCTTGCGAACAAAATGGAAGAGCGGCGTCATACTAAATGGTTAGTGAAAAAGTATAATGATGTAAGTAAGGGTGAAAAAAATTTGAATCCTAGGGCAGCAATTCTTCCTGTTGAGTCAAAGAAGAAAGCCATGCAAGCTACAACAACAAGGCTGATCAACAGAATATGGGGAGAGTATTACTCGAACGGCTTGCCTGAGGGTTCACACGAGGGACTTGCGAGTGAAGTAAAGGACGAGGATGACGTTGAGGAGCACGAGGAAGATGAAGAAAGTGATGATCCTGAGGAGGAGACATTATTTTTGGAAGGGATCGAGACGTCACGTTCAGTTTCAAAAGAAACCAAAAAAGTTTCTGCAGACGGAGGAGTAAGATGGGATGGGGAGCCTGAAGGGAAAACAAATTCTGGATATGTTCTTTATAAGCAGGCAATTATTCGTGGGGATGTGATTTCTGCTGGGTCATCCGTGTTAGTGGAATTTGATGAATCGGGTGAACACATTTATTATGTTGAGTATATGTATGAATCATTGAAAGGAAACAAAATGATTCATGGTAGACTGATGCAGCGTGGATCCCATACTGTTCTTGGAAATGCTGCCAATGAGAGAGAGTTGTTTTTGACAAATGAATGCAAGGATTTGGCACTGGAAGACGTTAAGCAGACAGTTGTTGTGGAAAAGTGCAATGGGGACATCAGCATCGAAAGGATAATATTAATGCAGATAAAATTGACAGGACTAGAGCCGAAGAGACGAAGAAGAAAGGGTTGCCTACTGAATATTACTGTAAAAGCTTGTACTGGCCTGAAAGAGGTGCTTTCTTACGCCTTCCATTTGATACTCTAGGTCTTGGCTCTGGCTTGTGCCATGCTTGCAACCTAAGAGAAGCTCATAAAGAGAAGGATATATTTAAAGTAAATTCATCTAAAACTGGTTTCATGTTCCGAGGAACTGAATATTCCGTTCACGATTTTGTTTATGTTGGTCCTTTTCAATTTGAGGAAAGGAGAGAGGAGGAAACACACAAGAGTGGGAGGAATATAGGATTGAAAGCTTATGTGGTGTGCCAAGTTCTGGAAATAATTGTCAAAAGGGAAGTAAAGCATGCTGAAATGAACTCCACAAAGGTCAAAGTCAGGAGGTTTTTCCGACCAGAAGATATATCAACTCAGAAGGCCTACACCTCTGATATCCGAGAGGTAAAAGTTACTTAGAAGTTTGAACTTAATAAAAGAATGCACACTTACTTACATCTGTTTTATATATTGCATGAGATGGCTTGATGCTAGATGAACAGAAATAATCATTTGTGCTACATAAAAAGTTCTTTATGTATTTTAAACTCATTATATATTTTAAAAATTGTCTTCTGTTCAAAGCCATTTGTGCTAGATTCAATTGACTATGTTATCTGAGCTCCTATGTAGTGTATGCATGTTTTTGCAAGTTTTAGTTTGTACTGTCTTTGTCATTTTTGAGCATTTTTCCTACTTTGTAAGTCTAATATGCATCAAGTTTTTATATTGAATTTGTTTCCATGATTTTATTCGTTCAGGTATATTACAGTGAAGAAACACACACTATTTCCGTAGAATCCATTGAAGGGAAATGTGAAGTCAGAAGGAGGTTTGACATTCCTTCATGCAGCGCGATGGGGATCTACCAACATACATTTTTCTGTGAGCGCTTGTATGATCCTGCCACTGGGTCACTCATGCAGGTACTTTATACTTAGTCCCTTAGAGTAAGTTTATTTGTGCTTGTTAGTCGATCACATTACTGAAGATCAGAGCTTTTTCTTGACCTGATCCATTCTAACCGTAGTAATTCTGTAAGCTCTTTTTAGTTTAAATCTCTTTTCTGATCCATTCAGAGCTTTTACTAATTATTATTTTATCTTTTATTATTGTTAGTTATTACTTTTCAACAATATGGTGCAGCCATGAATGATTTCTATGATTAACATTTTCCCCCAAATACTTGACAGATGCCTGCTAATATCAAAGTAAAATATTCAAGGTGGGATACTGATGATGCTGCAGCTAGAAAAAGAAAGGGAAAGTGTATCGAGGAAGAAAAGAAATCAGATGAGAAACGTTTAGCAACCCTAGACATTTTTGCAGGTTGCGGTGGTTTATCAGAGGGATTGCAGAAGTCAGGTAATCTTAAATACTTTACTTTAGCAAGTAGCACAATCATATTTAATATGAATGCATGATAAAATTTGAGAGTTTCTGTTGAATGGTTTAGGCGTTTCGTTGACTAAGTGGGCTATTGAGTATGAAGAACCGGCTGGCAATGCATTTAAAGATAATCATCCTGAAGCGTTGGTGTTTATTAACAACTGCAATGTTATTCTTAGGTAAATCACATTGATCAAATTTGTCCCCCAAGGTTGAAAAGAGTGGAATCCATTTGTTAGTGACCTATAGATATGTTGTAATAATGTAGGGCTGTGATGGGGAAGTGTGGGGATACCGATGACTGTATCTCAACATCGGAGGCTGAAGAATTAGCTGCTGCACTAGATGAGAAGGCAATCAATAGTTTACCAATGCCAGGAGAAGTGGATTTCATCAATGGAGGCCCTCCGTGTCAGGTTTGACAAGCTGTTCGCTTTGCTGCCATTCTGCTAATAATAACAGCACTACTATACGTTAATTATTGAATTATTGTATTGTTTCAGGGTTTCTCTGGGATGAATAGGTTCAGCCGGAACACTTGGAGTAAAGTCCAGTGTGAGATGACATTAGCATTTTTATCTTTTGCTGATTACTTCCGGCCGAGGTATTTCCTACTAGAGAATGTGAGAAACTTTGTGTCCTTTAATAAAGGACAAACCTTCCGCCTAACCTTGGCTTCGCTTCTGGAGATTGGTTACCAGGTAAAATTGCATACCTTCATTTTTTCGCGTCCAAATAATTACACTCTAAAATCTAAATATGAGTTGGTGAACAGGAGAAAAGATTGAGAAACTAATGAATGCTGATTTTCTTATTCAAAGGTGAGGTTTGGTATCTTAGAGGCTGGAGCTTATGGTGTTTCTCAATCAAGAAGACGCGCATTTATATGGGCAGCCTCTCCGGACGATGTTCTTCCTGAGTGGCCAGAGCCAATGCATGTGTTCGATGCACCTGAGTTGAAAATTACATTGTCAAAAAATGTCTGCTTCGCTGCTGCTCGCAATACTGCAAAAGGTGCCCCATTCCGTGCTATAACTGTTCGTGATACCATTGATGATCTCCCAGCTGTGAGGAATGGAGCCTCTGAAACAAGGATGGAGGTATATGAAACAGGAAAAATATGTGTTATTTACCCTTTCATACTTGACTGATTTGAGTTGCCTATAAACTCCTGAGTTATCTGATTTTATGTTGTTGCAGTATGAAGATGATCCAGTTTCATGGTTCCAAAAGGGCATTAGAGGGGATACTTTTGTCTTGACCGACCATATATGCAGGAAAATGCACGAGTTGAATTTGATACGATGTCAGCTAATTCCTAAGAGGCCAGGTGCTGACTGGCGTGATCTTCCGGACGTAAAGGTAAAATTAAATTCCTGTATGACTTTTGATCTTAAAGTTCTTAAACAATTTTTGTGTTTGTGATTCACTAATTTAGCCTATTCGTTATAATGCAGGTAAAATTGTCAACAGGCGAAGTGGTTGATTTGATACCATGGTGCCTGCCGAGCACAGCTAAGCGGTATAACCATTGGAAGGGACTGTTTGGTAGGTTGGATTGGGATGGGAACTTCCCAACTTCTGTAACAGACCCTCAACCAATGGGTAAAGTTGGAATGTGCTTTCATCCTGTACAAGATAGGATTCTTACAGTTCGTGAATATGCGCGATCTCAAGTAAGTTTGTAACTGGTTTAGCTATCAGTCTATCACCCTTAAATGCCATTATAAGATTAGGATTTCCCAACAAAATGGAAACCAATTACTATTAGTATTCATTTTTAATATTTTGAATTACCAAAGAGGATTCTGATGAAGTCACCATATCTGTAGACAGCACAAGACTTCTGTTTGATGTTAGTTCATAGTTTCAATTAGGGGTGACCAAGATTTTAGATTCTGTGGGAATCGAAATTTTTCAACCAAAACCTGACATTTATTCTATTTTGAAATTTTTGTTAAAATTTTTCTTTGGTGTGATCAACTAAAGCTATTTTATCTAATCACTTACAATTAAACATTCTGTTTGATTTCAAAATGAGCTACAAGCAATATCCCTTTTCTAGAAATGATTGGTGACAAGGTCAAGTGAAAAAAAACAAACTTGTTAGGTAGTTATTAATATGAAGCACCTGTGTGTCGAAGTAAAATGTGCCTTATTTGTCTAGCAAGTAGATGACAGTCCTAACAATTTAGGAGTATATATAATAATATGGTGAGCATAATATACAATAATTCTTCTTGGTTACAAATTTATCTCAACAACAATCTTTAGTTACAAAAACAGTGGATTACCTTAGAAATAATTATATTTCATCTGAATTTGGTGTAACATTTTTATTTCCCGTTGTTTATAAATGCAGGGCTTCCCTGACAACTATAGATTTGTTGGTAACCTCGTACACAAGCACAGGCAGATTGGCAATGCTGTTCCTCCTCCGCTGGCATTTGCATTGGGAAGAAAGCTTAAGGAAGCAGTGGATGCTAAGACCTCCACTTAGAAGATTTGACTATACCATACATGCTGTAAAATTGCATTGGTGGAATCTTGAAAATTGTCTTAGTCAAGGTTCCAATTATACATTTAATGTTTGTACAGCAATAGGGATACCCCTGGTTCTATTGCTCTTTGTTGGCTCCATATTTTACAATCCTTGACCAAATAATTGAATAAGCTCATTTTCTTGGATGTTCTTCTTGATGTGATAATTTGGCTGTTACTTTATTTGTGACAAATGGATTTCAGAGTTCAGAATATATCTCCCATCTTGAATGTCAAACTTTTGATAGACAATTGATACAAATTATCTAACATATGAACGTATTATAAATAGGAGAAGTTGATGATTAATCTTATTTTCTTTCCAAATGATAGTTTTTCCTTCCTAATTTCCTTTCTAATCCCAGTCATCCATTGCAAGTAAATCACATCCGTTCATATCATTTCTAATCTTTTCATTTCTATATCTATCTATATATTATTGTATTCTTCACTACATATTTATAATAAATGCTATCAATCAATGTTAAGTGTAAAAAATGTTAAATTTAAATAAAAAAATATTTTTAAAATATGATACTATATATATATATATAATACATTACATAATATCGTTAAACGGGACTAATAAAAATGATAGAAAAATATAAATTAAACAAAATAATAAAAAAAGTCTAATAAAAATATATACATCCGAAATATTTTAGCAAAAAGTTATCACTATATGTGAAATTTCAACTAAAAAATTTTATTCAAAATATTAAAATAAAAAATTATCATTTTAATTATTCATCTTTATCTATTTATCTATATCTATAATTTTTTTAATTCATCTATATTTATAATATTTGTCTAATTTGCATGAGCTCATTTCAATTTATAATAAAACTTAATTACCACTTTCCAAAATTTGCTTATAAAAAAAAACTTTTTTTAATAAATATTTTGCTATATATTATTGTATTCTTCGCTACACATTTATAATAAATGATATCAATCAATATTAAGGGTAAAAAATATTAAATCTAAATAAAAAACTATTTTTAAAAAATAATATTTTCTATATCTATCTATCCATCTATCTATTTATCTAATGCACTACACAGTATTGTCAAATGAGACTAATAAAAATATAAAAAATATATAGTTAAAAAAAAGTCTAATATATATATATATATATATATATATCCAAAATATTTAGCAAGAAATTGTCAATGTGTGTGAAATTTCAACTAAAAAGTTTCATTCAAAATATTAAAGTAAAAAATTATCATTTATTTGATATATATTTATCCATTTGTATCTATAGTTTTATTTTTCCAATTTGCATAAACTCATTTCAATTTCTAATAAAACTTAATTACCTTTTTCCAAAAAACGCTTATAAAAAAAACTTCTTTTAAAAAATATTTCTATTAAGTCAGCACCTTTTAAGATGTGAATAATAACTTTAGAGGTAGTTTTAAATAAGTATATTAAATTTATACAATTTCAAAGTTACTAACAAAATTAACCTACCTTCATGATTGATGTAAATTTGTCATAAAGATATTAGATTTAGGATTGAGGAAATACTCCCGACCTTCGTCCCACAAGGATGGTAACAAATCACAAAAATAAAAAATATCAAGAAGACAAAAATTTAATGATTTGTCTAACACGTTAGTCAATTATCAAACAACTAATTTAATGCATTTTGGATTGATCAACCAATCACAATTCAAAGTTTACAATTTCTAAGCATTTTCATTAATTATTTTAACTTTAGTACGAGACAAATTTTTTTGCCATTTTTGTCATCTTATGAAACCGATCGAGAGAGTAATATGTATTCTTGACCGTAGCGAAAACAATAAATACTCTACATATAGTTTTATTTTAATGATATTTTTGCAAAAAGCTAATGAAAAACCATAAAATTAACAATTTCATATGTGATGGTTACCGATAAGGTAATTTATTCTAATAAAACAAATGAGTAATTGCTAATAAAAATCCCATCAATTCTGCTAGAAGGTTACATTAGTTTCATATGTGTTTGATCTTCCAATTTGATCCAGTGCTAAAAGAGCTTCTAATATATGGATATGCATGTTGGCTTTACATTGAATTATAACGTCTTTAATAAATTAATCATATGTAATTCTTTTTTTTTTATTGAAATTATATGTAATTTGCATTAATGCACATTTATTAGGTTTGTATTTTTTTACTATATATTTATACATGTCTTGAACATGGTTACGTGATACAGGTTACCACTGCAACTTCTGGTTAAACATTTGCTTAACCATTGATATCATGAAGGTGACTACCATCAAAATGCTTGAGGCAACTAAAGGTAACGTGTTCTCGCTGGTGAGGTAAGGATAAAGATCTTTTTCTCTTTTAAGTATTTTGCTTCTTATATATAAGTTTGTTCATGCTTCTTTCCAAATAGATGTTCTTAAGCCGTGTTCAAACTTTAGAAGTTGGAAGTAGAATTGGTTTTTGTTTGGTTTATTTACATTTTTAATTTTCAATTTAACATGTTTTTATTGGTCATTATAAATATATTTTTTCACTTCAACATGTATCAAATATCTATGATTTTTTTTCCTGATAATGATAAGTGTGTGACAAAAGACATATTTAAATATTTACATTTTCCTTAATATATAAACAGAAGTTTGTGTATCATATATTATACCAATTTTATATTATATAATTGTCCCACCAAAAAAACACGAAGAAAAATAATAACAGTTATTCATAACGTTTTTAAAGTATATACGATTGTTTCTTATATTATAAATATTTTTCAAAATCTTTTTCGCATTTTATCTAATTATAGTAAGTATTATATTCCGATTTAATTACATAAATTTGCGTGATCATAAAAAATAAATTTCATTGTAAATTTGTAATAATTAAAAAAAAATACCATATAAAATATAATTCCAAAAAATGATAAATTTATTGTCCTCTAAAAAAAAGTCATGTAAATAAAATTAATGTTTAACGTTTGAACAAATGGAAAACTCTTATAAAAAAAAGGAAAAGATAGCGAAATTTAAGATCCGTGCATCGAACAATTTTCCTAGATTTTTGATAAAGTAGACAGCATGAAGTTGAATTTTATGAATAGTCATTACGAGAAGAACAGATCATATCACATGAATGTTGCGCTTAATTAATCGTTAATTAACATGTATAAGCCAAATTTTAAAATTTCATGTACATGCATCATACCATAACAGTATAAAAAATATTTCTGTACATCTTCTTGTACGAAAGGTCCATTGAATCATTTACAATAATAATAGTATTAGTATATATCTGCTTGGTTAAAATAGTCTAAGTACGTTCACCAAAAAAAAAAAAAATAGTCTAAGTACTAATCATGGCCTGCCCTTGAAAGATTTTCAAGAATCTCTATTTAAAAATCGCAATTCCCTTCTTAATTATCGTTTATTCTCAGTGCAGCGAGACAGATCATGGCGTCTCAATAGTGGAAATTCCGTCTGTGTCAATAAATAAATAATCAAACTGATCAAGTGGTAGCTCACTTCGTCCCTTAACCAATTGGTTTCGAGTTCGAGCCTTGAGTATGGAGCAACTCCCGCTGAAAGACCTCTACCGCTTAGTGCAGACTCAGTTGAGTCGGATTATGGATAAACCAGATCCGGGTATCGGTTAATATACACAAATATATATATATATATATATATATATATGACAAAATTAGTAATTACGTCCTTTTAATTATTTTTTGGATTTTAATTATTTAATATTGTTATCGAAATTTAACCCTCGTTACAACATTCTATATCTCGCAGTTTTATCAATTAAACTAGTTTTTAGTGGCAATTTCCTTCTAAAAGTATTTTTTTTATTTATAAAAAATGATGAATGTATTTTAGAGATCTATCTAAACTTAACTATATCAAAGTTATGAATCTTGGTTGAAAATGGAAATAATTGTGAGGGAAAAAAACTTTTCTGACGAAATTAAATATATATATATATATATATATATATATATATATTTACAAATCAACCACCTACATCACAAGAAAGGGACATTAGGCTCTGTTCGGCAACACGAGTTAGGAGCTTTTTAGCTAGCTAGGAGCTTTTAGATTTAGTCAATAAGCAACTAGCCCCGTTCGGTGAACACAAATTAGAAGGAGCTTATAGCTTTTAAAAAAGGAGCTTGTAGCTTTTAAAAGCTAGCTTTTAGAAAGCTACTTGAAGTAGCTTTTTATAAACTAAACTAGTTTTCAATAATTCATTTACCAATTATACCCTCAAACAAAATTTAAAATTATTTTACTACCCTTTAATTAATTATTAATTATAATTTAATAATTTAGTTATAATTAATTAATTTATTAACTACATAATTAATAAATTAAGAAAAAATGAATTTAATTAATTATAATTTAATAATTTTTATATTTTATTAATTAATTAACTAATTAATTAACTATCTATTTAATAAATAAAGAAAAAAAATTTAAAATTTAAAATAACAAAATGTTCCATGTCCTTTTTGGTCATTTAATAACTTTTAGCTACTTCAAAAGTTAGTTTTGCCGAACAACACTATTTCAAATAGTCAGCTAAACAGCTATAAGCTCATAGCTACAAGCTCACAGCTCATAGCTACAAGCTCATAGCTACAAGTTACAAACTCACAACTACAACCTACAAATTAGTTTTGCCGAATAGACCCATAACGCATGATATTTTTTTTTTTTGTGGTTGTAGACTTATTTTGTAAGGTATAATTATACTTTTGGTCTATTATCTTATTTTGAATATTCATTTTGGTATTTTATTTTATTTATTTATATTGGTACTTTAATTTTTTTAAAAAAATTCAGTTTGATCTTTTTCATCAATGTCGAAGATTTTATGATTTTATTGCCAATTTCTGCATTTTTTCAACAAAGTTTTCATTTTTTTTTGACCGAATACATCATCCCTATATTGCTTTTGTCTTTAATAATATAAAATTTATCAAACGGGATACGAATTTTATAGACAAATTTTTTATTTTCGATAAAAATAAAGGATCGAATTGAAATAAAAAAAAATGAAAGACCAAATTGAAACTAAAAGAAAATAAAAACCAAATTGAGCCGTTTATTAATTAAATGACCAAATTATTTTTTTTAAAAGATAAAGAATCAAAATAAAAAAATAAAAAAATAAAGGATCAACGGATATCTTTAAAATAAAATAAAGGATCAAAGTATAATTATGTCATTTTGTAAACTTATATATATATATATATATATATATATATATGTTGAATAGAAAATATTTTAGAGAAAAAAAATCATTAATTTTGGCAATATAGTATATACTGCTCCTAAGAGAAAATGAGTTGTCTATTGATCATGTAAATATTTTTCACATACACTATAACACTAATAATGTATCATCTGTTAATAAATATTGACATTAAAATGTCATAATGATGGATAATAATTTTACAGTCAAAATTATCCACGAGGTGTGACACACCTGGCTTGGGACTTTGTCCTTGGTCCTCAAGGGCACGGATTCGAATCGCACCTCGGCGATATGAGTCCGTCGCTCCTTCGGGAGTAGTTGTTCTCCTCCGGGCAGTTTGCAGGCTATGACCTGGAGGCGGGCTTGCCCATCATAGTCGTCAACGTGTAGCAATGACGATTGGATTTTTCTCGTAAACAAAAAAAAAATTTACAGTCAAAATTTGTCTAATTATAAGTAAACACTCAAACTCTAGAGTTTCGAGTCCAGTGAAACAACAATTCTTGGGGAGAATTCATACTGTTGAGCGTCACAAAAAATGTGAAGCCCAAACACCACCTGGTTTCGAAAAAAAAACAAAAAATAAACTCTAGAGTTGAATGTGGATTTCAACTTAAGAGAGACTAAATTAAATAAAAGAGATACTACCATTTTGCCTCACTTAAATTAAAGTGCAAAAGGGGAAAATTCTCAATACAGGTGGCAGGGAAGCAGGTAAAATATAGTAGAACTTTATATTGCTGATGAAATTTGATTTAGTTGGTAGAGATTGAAGCAGTAGTTCAATTAAAAGATAGTAAAGATTTGAGTCTCGCTGTCAGCAATAGCATTGCTTAAACTTATGACGTGCAATACTTTTGGGATGAGACACTACAGGTATGCTATTCTCCAAGGCACAAAATTAAAAAGCTGAAACAAGTGGTTACAAGTTAGTTAGGTACTCAAAAGATTTGCCAGTAGCTCTATATCGTGGATATGAGATCCTAATAATTCAGATCCAAAAACTTATGAAACAATTTTTAAATTTATATGCATGCATTAGTCCCTTGTAAGTACAAATTATTGTACTTTGAAGACGTTATACCTTCAATTATATAACCATAGGGAATGGATTATTAACTCTCTTTTTCATTATAGATATGCAAATGGATTTTCTTTAACAACCTTCACTAATAATTTTAAAAGTTAGAGGAAAACAAAAAAGAGAGCATTTGCCTTTATATATTTTACATTTCTTAATTTTAATAGTTAAATGGACGCTACTCATAATTGTGAATGTGGCTCGATGTCCTTGGTATCTATTGAGCATCGTCTAACAAAGATAATATATATTTTTTAATCAACAGCTAATTAAGATCGATGACCAATTGGGCGTGCATTAATTTATTGTTAAAATACGGTGTAATTTTCCTTAGGATCTTGTGTTTTTGAACAATCTATGTAATTTGCTACTGGAATGCACCAGATTAGTTTTAGGTTAGTGCTAAGGGACCATGTAAAAAACATGAGTACACGGGTCTGTGTCCTCTTCATTATTGTAAAAATAAATAGAGTGAAAATTGATTCATCAAACAATTTACTTTAATAAATTTCAACTTTAAAAATGGATCACATACTAATTAAATGGTTTAATTCACCATTCTTTTATTTTCTTTTACAATGTTGAGGACTCATGGGTATATACCTGAGAAGTCAATCGCGCGCGATTGGAGCGTGATAGCAATTAAGCAATGTATATTAACATCTCTTTGTGACAACACAATGAGTAGTAGCACGATTGGCTGTCGGATTATGTAGCAATGATTTAGCGGCATTTTCATGGGAATTGCGAGTTGCAATGCCGCTAGAGCTTCATAGTCGCGAACCCTAATTTTGTAAGGGAAAAAGTCAATTTTGCCCTTATTTTTAAAGGAGAAAGTTTGTTTTTACCCTTAACTTTTAATGCCAAAAACCAATATCATTGATCTTAAAATTTTGACCTTATGAATTATCATTTTCCCTTCATATAAAATCACGAACCTTAGTTTCTTTTCTATTCAATCTTTGGAACCTCATTGCCTCATCATCCTCACTATATATGCTCTCGTTGTGCTAATCCCTCCTTCTTCCCTTTACTCTATTCATCTTAACACTCACTCACAATCATGATCTCATCTTCTCAAACTCTCACAACCACAATCACAACCACAACCACTTTCCAAAGCCATGTTTTAATTTGTGGACACACTACTTTTTAAAGTCTTAGTGGCTTGCTAATCACTATTTTTTAAGCCAGGGAGGCTTGAAGCCTTATATGCTTCCATAAATTTTGATTTATGAATGTTTGACTATGATGATTTACGAATATTAATGATGAATGCATCTCTAATTTGGTGTATTTTAATATTTTTTTTGTTGTAGCGGTCATCCCCTTCTCGTTATCCCATTATAACATTTTTTGGATTAACTGTTCAGCGCGTGTGCTCTACTATCCACAATTAACTACCCAAATACACACCATATGAATATAGTAAGCACTACTCAACTCATCTAAAATGGGTCTTGCTGCAGTGCATGTTGGGCTCCGAATATATTTGTATAATGTCTAAGGTCAAGGTTTAAAAGATTTTGATAAAGGATTTTGAATTTAGGTAAATAGTCCAAGCTGTGTTTGGATAAAAGATTTTGAATTCTTAGAAATTTTAAGCATTCTAAGCAAACTTAAGATAATAAACATAGAAGTAGGAAAAAAAAAAGATTTAGAGAGTGTTGAAATTAAAAATTTACATATGTGAAGTGTACATTAGAAGAATAAATTTTGAAATTCCTCTATTAATAACAATATTTTTTACCCTTAAGTTTCTCGTTTTTGAGATATTTGAAATGTTTTAATTTTTTCGAAATTTAAAATTCTTTATCCAAACATTCACTGCGATGACCAAACTAAATAACTAATACTTCATCTTCCGGAATGGGGAAAACCATTTTTATTTTTTTTTATACAACTCACTAAACAAAAGTTTAAGCACTGCTGTTAATTTTACCTCACTTTAGGCATTTTCTCTCTTTCATTTGCACTTGGATATCAGAGTGATGTGTCTTTGCGGATGCCACATTCACTCCACCGTTGACAAAGAAAGACGTGAAGCAGAAACAAGCTAAGTAACAACACTTAACCGTTATGGCGGAGCAACACATGTTTCCAGTCAATTATTTTGGCGAGCAATCCTAAAATACAAGTTTTCTTTGGGTAAAAAACATGCATAGTGACGCAAAATAATAATGAAAAACTAAAAAAAAATTGACCCATTCATCAATCAAAAGCCAAATGTAGTGGACCTTTATTTGAATAATTGAATCAAAGCCAGCCTATATTCAACATAAATAAATTAAAGAAGCTAATGAAATCATCATAGTCCTAAGATTAAAATATAGGTAATCTCAAACGTGGCTAGCAGAGGGACAATGTAAGCAAATGTTGGATTCGTGTTGCATGACATGTGGAGGGTTCATATGGTGACTACGTCTAAAGAGAGTAGCTGCTCTTGTTAGCAATATCAATAATAGATCTTTGTGAAGATACGTCCAATTCTTTGCATTTCCAAGGCAAAACTCCTTAATTATTCATTGTTAATTGTTAATCATCCTCACACCATGCAGCAACAACTTTTTTAATATAAATCTTTCTGAAATATTGGTCCCATATTGTCTTAACAAAATCTTGCAAAATTGGACCCTCCTGCTAATTTAATATTCATATGTGAAGTGTTTGTTATGTGCCAATCATTCTAGACTCTAGAGCATATTCTATGTGGCTCCTCTTGAATGAATTCAATGACTCATCGAGTACTAGTTTAGATCCAAGTTTCTAATTATTTGGATAATGCAGCTACTACATATGCTAAAAGATATTATAGTTGAAAATCTTTCATGACATAGAATGTATGTGTTTGATGGATGTTAGGTGATTTTAGATACTTTAGTGAAATATTTTATATTTATTATTTTATTATAAAACAATTATGCATCATTTAGATAATTTTTATGAGATTAATGGGTATGCACTGACGGTGATGGTGTAAAAAACTTTACACTGTCGTTGCATTGCCCATTTTCTCTTCTTTATTATAATTTCAATTCTTAATAAGTAATTCAATCACTAATAAAGTTGTAAAATTTGAAGTGCAGAGGGTTGTATTCTGATCTATCCTTGAAAACAGCATAATTTTCTTTTTCTTTTTTTATCCCCGTCAAAAACTTTGATTAAAAAAAAACTAAATTCATGATGACCAAATTTGATAACATGTGTAATCTCTTCATGAAAATTATATATTTCTATATGAAATTAAATTTTGTATATTATTGTCAATTTTTTGGTATTACATTATCGTCAAATTATTTTCACTAATTCTATATCTTCGAATATTTAACAACAAGTTGCAAAAGGGTGTCCCAATAATTGGAAGCAATGCCTTCAGGGAATCAGGGGTGCCGTCCTGCTGCACCACGCACACTCATTACAGCTCACTCGGTCACTCTCAGCATATCAATCAACATCATCACCCAATAATTTACTACACCGCAAAAAATATAGACATGTCCCCCCCTCAAATAATTTTATCTTCTTTTTCATAAAAAATTTTGTATACTGTTTATTTATACAAAAATCGAATTTAATAGTGTACGTTAGTTAATTAATACTCCCTCTATTAATTTATATAAGCACTAAATAGTGAAAGTGACTTGATCCTTTTAATATGTATTTTGTTCAATTTTTAATGATATTAATTACTTTTTTTTATAACATTCTTATTTATTTCACATTTTTTTAGAGTCTCAATAATAATTATATGGATAATTTTGAAAGAATATTATACCAAATATAACAATTATAATATCACTAAAAGTATTAACTAACTTCTTTATTCCACCCTATTCAACAAGTCAACTTCAGAAACTTATATTCGAACGAATGGAGTGATTAACATAGTTTTGATTAACAAATGCATGATGTTATGTACAAATTTTTATATATACCAATCGAAATAAAATGTTGTGTAAAGAAAAGCCAAAAAGTTAGAATTATTTTAACGGTGCCAAAGCCAAAGACTTCAATTAATTCTAGGTCCCACCCTGGAACTTTTTGTAGGACACCCAATAGCAGCTAGAAGCCACATTATGATTGTGAAATATGATCTTTATTATATTCGCTTTATGTCTTTTATGTTCAATGTAAAATAGACACATGTCCTTAATTTGCCTTTTATATTTCTCTATATATAGACTTGCACTACATTCTGAATTGCTATGTATGTATGTCATCTATGTACATTAATTTCTCCTTATTATAACTTTGTATAGCTAATAATAAGCAAATATGAGAGCACCATCAGCCATCCTAAGGAGCCTCACCTTGCAGCAGCTTCAGCCAAAGGCTCCGGCGGCGGTGGCTCCTCTGCCGGAAAAATCCCGATTCGACCGCGAACTCACGGCGGAGCTCAACACCCTTATGTCACAAGGCACTAGAGGTGGTGATATTGGGTTGGTTCAATTGCTTGATGCAACCATCACCACCCAAAAAATTACCTTAGGTTCTTTAGTGAACATTTCTTATAAAGATGATGTTGATCGTGTAGCTATAGATTTGTACTTAGAAAACAATATTGAGATTCTTGATTCATGTAATTACTTTGTGGACAAAATTGATAACATCAAGAATTATGTGGATTCATTGAGAATGGTTGCACGTTTGGTTGATGCTACTACTAACAATAATAAGCCTAATGCAATGGCATCATCAACACGTGCATTGGAACTATTGGAGTCATGTCAAAGCATAGAAAAGAGTTGTAAAAGTAAAACAATGGATAAGAAAAATGGCTCTTGTTTGAGAAAAATGTTAAGGCAAAAGCTAAGTGTTGAAACTGAGTTTAGTGAAATTATGTGTGGGTCTAAGGCCATGGCCTTAATGTGTTGCAAGTTCTTAGAGGTTGGTCTATCACTTGATTCAAAAAATGGATTGCCCTCAATGAAGAAGTCTCAGCCTACAAGCTCTTCATGGTTGAGATTGTTTGAAGAGTTGGAAAAGCAAGCAAAGGGAAGTGCTGAGAAGAAGAAGAAGAAGAAGAAAAGGAGATCTAGGAGCTCTTTGGTGATGGATGAGTTGCAGCAGACAGTGAATGCAGCAAGGGAATTGAAGGAGCAGATGAAGGGTAGTAAAAGGGAAAAGGATGTGAAACCTGGTGTTGAGAAATTGAAGAGAAGTTGCAAGGAATTGGAGGATGGGCTTGAGATTATTGAGGAAAGAGTAAAAGATTTGTATAAATGTTTGATTGATGTTAGGATGGTTTTGTTGGGAATTGTATCCCAGGGATATAATTTTTAAGCATTCAGAATAGTTAGGATGATGCTTAGTTAGGAAACTCACTTTAGGACTGATGCTACTTTGATGACAGTTACTGATGTAAAGATTTTACTAACAACGTAATTATTCTCCATAATTTGTTGATCTTTGTTTCATGTAGTTTATACTCCTCTATAGTTTTTTTTTTTTCTTTTTGAGATAATCTCCTTAATGTTATTTTTTGGTAATCAAATCTCCTTAACTTTTTGTTACTTATTATTGATCATTAAGATAATACTATAAGCCTACAATTTTTTTCTTCAAATTTTAGAGTAAGGCAGAGCTTTTATATGCTTTGCTAATCAAGTAATCATAATATTAGTCTTAAATCCTAATAACTCTTACATACATTTCCATAACTCTTATTATTTGCACTAGCAGATGATGATGTTGGCTAATGCTATATGCCTGAAGGTTTTTTTTTTTTTTTTTTTTTTTTTTTTTTGTCAAATTTAGACCTACTAGTTTTTATGTATTTGATTAATGAACAACATCCGATCTGTAGTGTTATCTATTAATAATAACCTTCAAACTCATTCTGCAACACCATATATTAATACAAGTGAATCCAGCTATATGAACAGTGTACATGGAAAAATGAGAATGATGCAAAGCATCAAATAATCAGATAGGAACTAATTAAAATTGAGAATGCTCGCTTGAATGTTGGTTGAGGAGATAAATAAAAAGGTTTATTCCTTGTGAAAAAGAAACAATGAATGAGACAAGATAAAAGACAATTATGATTCTTTACAGAAAAGTAGTGAAGCATATATCCCTTGCCTGAGAAAGACATTGAATCCCTATATGGAGTAATGAATAAGGTTGTTGTTGTTGTTGTTGTTGGTGAGTGAAGAGTGGTGGAGAATCAAGGCAAATGAAATGTTTCAGGATGAAAAGATGGAAAAAAAAATAAACGATAAAAAAATAGAAAAAAAATAAACGACGAAAACATAGAAAAATTAAACTTTTTGGCCCATGCAGGTCTCGAACCTGCGACCTTCGCGTTATTAGCACGACGCTCTAACCAACTGAGCTAATGGGCCATATGTTAAAAGTTTGTAAAATATAAGATAAGATGATATTTATTAAATTAAGAGTAAATATTCAATTTAGTCCTCCCAATATTATGTTGCCACCAATTTAGTCTCCTGAAGATATTTGACATCAATTTAGTCCTCAAAAATTAATTATACCACCAATTTAATCCTCTAAAAAGATATTTGACACTAATATAGTCTTCCAAAGATCAATTGTATCACTAATTTAATCTTTCAAAAATATTTATTATCAATATTTATTTATTATCAATATTGTCTATTAAAGATCTATTGCACCATCACGATAGTCTCTCATGCTGTTCTACTACAAATCACTTTAACTTTGCTCACGTATCACATTAAATAAAAAAATATAAAATTATATATAAACAAACATATTTAAAAAAAATACCCACAACCCAAACTCAATCTTCTAAATAGGGATGACAATGGAGCATGAAATGTGCGAGGAGTATTATCTTTTTTACTATCACTGCTTTTAATTTGATGCCTCATCCTTGTTTCTTACTTCTAAATTTTCTTTCAATTCCCCAAATAATAATAAACTTATCAATTTGTTATTTAACATGTCATGTAAGTAAAGTTATACTGATCTGTAACGGAGGAACACAAAGGACTAACATGGTGGTGTAATTGATCTTTGATGAATTATATTAATGACAAATATCTTTAGAATACTAAATTGATGACACAATTGTTCTTTAAGGGATTATATTGGTGCCAAATATCTTTGGAGGACTAAGTTGGTAGCACAATTGATTTTTGGAAACTAAATTGATGACAAATATCTTTGGGGGACAAAATTAGTGACAAATATCTTTGGGAGATTAAATTGGTTGCACAATTGATTTTTTAGGAACTAAATTGATGATAAATATTTTTAAGGAACTAAATTAATACTCGCTCCGGTCCTATTTATAAGTCACTTTCTAGAAGGATTCTTTGGTCCTATTTATAAGTCACTTTGTATTTTCTAGGAGGCATTTATTGTTATTTTCTCTTATTTGCCCTTTACCCATTAATGTGAAATAATACATTGTGAAATTTCCAATGCAAGTTAAGAGGGTAAGATTGTAATGTTGAAGTATTTTTTTTAAAGTTTGAAGAAACCTAACTACCCTCCTTGGTCTGTGTGATATGGTTAAGTATGCCTATAAATAGGACCAGAGAGAGTAACAACATACTACATCCGTCCCTAATTATAAGGTCCTCTTGGGAGATTTCACGTCCATTAAGAAAGTTGAATAATTTAGTTAATTGTATTGGAAATGTGAATTTTTGATATGTATTTTCAAAATTATCCCTATTAATATTATTAGGAATCTAAAAAGTGTTAAATAAATAGGGGTATTTGTGGGAAAAAAAAATAATTAATGCTCATTGAAAATTGGTAAATGGCCTTATAAATAGGGACAAAATAAAAGTGTTAAGAGAGCCTTATAATTAGTGACGAAGGTAGTAATATTTAATCTTTGGAGGATCAAGTTTACTATTTAGTATTTACTCTAAAATTAACTTAGTAATAAAAATAACGTTAGAAGATGCCAATGAAATGAAACGATGCGTTTAAGGCACTGTTTACGCTACCATGGTACTCTGGTATTAGGGTTTATTCATCGTTTCAATTCAATCTTCAATGCTTCACTCACCGCCGTTGATGCGACGAATCAACGTCAAATAGTGCCCTTTTCAACTCCCCTTACTACCCTAAACTCGCGAAATTGACAGCACCGTGAGACAAGGTACGATGTTTCGTTACTTTCTCAATATCGCATTTCAGACCCTAATCTAACGTTAAAAACACATCCTTTTTGCATTCTGGGAATGTGTATATTCCTGTGCTTCGTTACTTTTGCTTTAAGGTTCATTCGATTTTACATGTGTTGTTCTGTTTCTTTGTTGGTGACTGTGCTGTGTTGTATTCAAATACCAAGCAAATGGCATATTTCTATAACTTTTTACTTTTACTTTTTTAAATTTGTAGGGAAATGTCACAATACTTAGATACATGTTGACTAAACTACTACTCTAGTCCCCGACTTTGTACTCACCTATCACTTTCGTCCTTGATATTATCGAGATTACATAATCATACCTTTAAGTTGATGAAAGTGACAAAATCTAGATGGAATAACATGAATGGAGTGTTAAGGACTGACGTTAATAACTTTTATCAATCCGTGGGACCAAGGCCGGCTCACGCCGAAAAAGCAGGGGGTGCGACCACCACCCGGGGCCCAACCTGACAAGGGGCCCAAAAGAAAATTAATTTACTACGCAGGGTTTTAAATTTGGGTTCGTGACCGTTACAAATGCTAATATGTCAAGGGTTAGGTAGTTGCCGAAAATGTATCACGATTGCAATTGCGGTTGCATTGGTTACATTTGCCCAAAATTGTATGTAACTTCAAGGTTTTGGAATTCTCTTAAACCGCGACCACGACCTTTATTTAAAACCTTATGGTGCTGCACTCACTTTTTTAAACTTGATTTAATGTATAATTTGTTTCATAACTAATTTTATTATTATTTGTTGTCATTGTTGCTATTTTAAAGATTGAATATAAATACACTATACGTTTTTGTTGATTTATGTGAGATAAATTTTTTCCAATAAATCAAGGGGCCTATTCTTTTATTTTTCACCCTAGGGACCCCAATATGTTAGGGCCATCTCTGCATGGGACGACTATGTAATTTCGATGATGCTAGGATGAAAGTGCTGGACGCCTGTAAAGGCGAGGACGAAAGTGTTTGCTTACTTGATAAATGTTATGTTCTATCATGTTTACTATAACTCTTGTTAACTTTTGGTATATTGTTTCTCTCTTTTAATATGAAATTTGTGTTTTTAGTTTTCTTAGCATATTGTCATTTCCTATTATTTTAAAATTTGTCGGATGCACATGTTGTTTCATACTCGTGTCCTGTGTAGAATCTGCACTTCCTAGGTATGATGTATGATAATTTTAGACAATTTTGAAAATGATGATTGAATGGTGTTACAGAGAGGCAATGGCTTATGTGAACGAAGATGGTTCTTCTGGTTCTGGTGAAGATGTGAAAGATGTGAAGATGTTGGATGGGAACAAGCATCACCCTGTTGTTACTCCTTCTGGTTCCGGCAGTGGCCGCAAGCAAAGCCGAAAAGCTTCTGGGGATGCAATTGTTGATGCCATGCTGGAGATAGCAGCTGCTTCGAAGATGAGGGCAAATTCAATCTTGAAGAATGAGGACAGGTTCTCCATAAGCAAATGCATTAAGGTGTTGGATGAGTTGCGAGGCGTCGATGAACGTGTCTACTTTCTTGCTGTGGATTTGTTTGAGAATAGCTCGAATGCACGAGAGATCTTCATCTCTCTCAAGGGTGAAAAGAGATTGCAATGGTTGCAGCGCAAATGCGGTGTTTCCTCTAGCTGATATTATTTTTGAAGGTGGTTGGATTTTGTTGAATAGGGTCTTATACATTTTTGTAAAGTCGAGTAAATGATGAAAGGGATTTATTTTTGAATGCTAACTGAGCCCTTTTCCCCACCATTATTTCAAAGTTTTTGTTGGGAATGCTGTTTCATGGGTGATTGGAAAATTTGGAATTTTTTCTAAAGCTGTGAACAGTATATAATATATCAGCATGATATGCTATCTTGCACCATGCACACTTTTTAAGTTTATCTTTACATATTACAATTCACCAATCTGTTTGGTTGACATTGACTTATATATCCAAGATCAGAACTTCCCTCATACCTGATACAGAGATGGTGCTTATTTGTAGTTTTGGGCACATTATCTGTCCATGTTACACATTAAATAACTAAAACAATGTTACATGGTTTGTGGTACGACTTGGTGCGTGGTAGTTGGTACGGGGTACGAGACTTTTCTAGGTACGTGGAACAGAGAGGGTATACTTCTTCGGTTCGTTTTTCAGAACGAAATTCATTTAGTACTCTGATAAAATAGTAAATTTTTAAAATAGTAAATTTAAACTTTAGCTATACCTACATAAAATAGTAAATTTTTAAAAAAGAATACGAAAGCATATGGACTCTGATATAGATATTTCAATATATTAATTTATTTTAATTTTTATCATTGTTTATTAAATAGGCCCAAGTTAGAGAGTTGTGGCAAAGAGTTTGTGATTTGAGAATCTAGGTTTGGATTTGGGTGCGCTACTTTGAGTGTTTGGGATCACAAATGATTCACGTTTTGAAACGGAAGTACCAAAACGTGGACCCCGGGTGGTTTCACCGTACCATGTAACTCTAAACTAAAATTTTCCTTAATTTGTTTCCTTTGGATTTATTTTATTTCGTAGGGAAAAACTAAAAGGTATTACCTTGTTGACATGTATACTCAATTATTGGAGCTCATTTACAAGGGGTGTACCATCGTTATGATTGCAGAGGGTCTAATCACTTAGTTAGATGCCCTTCAAGGTTCTGCAATAATTGGAATGAGTGGAATCTTGACTAGAGAAGTATCACCGGTGGTGACATACTAAACATATTGCTACTTCGTGCTTTAGGACGACACTAATTTTGTGAGCAGCTGCACCAAAAATAAATTTGCGAGTGGCATGAAATTTTGTATATGCCCCTGAATATATGCTATCAAATCATTTCTATTGCCAAAATATGTCAAGGTTAAGTTTGTAATGGACGATATGGTGGTTGACAAAGGCATTGTTGTGGATGTTTTTGTTGTATCAGTGCCATTGTCAGTGGTGTTGCCGAACAGCAGCACCAATTGGTTGTCTCCGGAAGCACCAGGTCCAGGAGGAGCTTTTGTGCTCATACATTGTGACTCATTATTATGGTCTAAGCTTACATATACTTTACCACTCAATTACAGAGAAGGTTATAGTAAAATTCATTTTTCTTTTAATAAATTCGACTTTATAATTTAGAAGAGTGCGGAGCTCTAAATGAAAGTTCACTATATGCAACTTGGTGAATCATTTGGCAACTTCATCCTAAAATTTTCTGGAGGGCATATCATCTCTGGTAGATCCAGATAGGTACATCATAAATACCCTTTATTTAAACTCTATGATATATCACATCTTTAGATTTCAATTCAGCACCTTATTCTCCACTAAATGAAAACATGGATCCAATTTTTCAAGTGTTATTTCAACCCCTAAATTTTAGGACAAAGCAACAGCAAAAATGACAGACAATGGTTAATAAAAACAATACACGGGATAAAGCATGTCTATTGAAGACCAATTCCTATGTCCCATAAAATACAAGAGCTAGTTATATCAAAAGACAATATTTTGTTTAAATATGTAAATAAAAGCATTATATCACCCCAAGACTCCATCTTAGAAAGAGGGCGAAACATAAAAAGGGTAATAAACTAAATCATTCATGACCCCAGAAAAAGGGAAACTAATTCATCGACAAGAAATGGGCCCGTGCAAGAGTATATTCCTTCCCTGCGATCCAAACACCAGTTTGCGACCATTGTACATCTTCCCAGTCCAAATTTTCCTCCAGTACCTAAACAGAAAGGGCGAATTTTCAATTATGGTACAATCGGAACAACTTAGATATGCATTCTGTAATGACAACTAATCAAGTGATACTGCATATAATGTTTGAGTAAAGCTAAAACATGGCCACAAGTTACATAAACTGGTTTAATCATAGAACAAATTTCGAATGTGAAGGTATACTAGTAGAGGCAAATGCACATATTCAATGTATGCAAGTTAACTGACAATTGAGGGCATGTTTGGATTCAAGGTCAAGCGGCCAAAAATCACGTTTTGTCCACAGCCAAATGTGATAGCAACAAATAGCCGCTTCTAGCAAATGCAAGTGATAGAGTGAAAATTCTATAGACATTATTCAAATGCCAAAACAAACATATTTGCCCATTGAGCAACGCCAAAACAAACATGCACTGAGAGAGTAAGAAATTCTATAGACATTATTCAAATGCAAGTGGAAAATACCTCAACATGTTCAAGAGGCAAAGGGATGCCAATTGTGCGCATCACTTTCTGGGGCAGAGGCTTCTTACAACGAGACCAACGGAAAGCATCAATCATGACATTGTCACTGTCATTTTTTTCACCATTTGCGGGATGCGGGTGGTGATTTTGGGACTTATCTGCACCCGTGTCATGCAACTGAGTTGCTGGTGTAGCCTTGATCATTTTCTCTCCAGTAAAACAAAGCTCATATCTACAAAGAATTGACACATGATTAATAGAACAACAATAGGAAATTAATTAATGATTTCAACAAGAACTCAGACATTCAAGATCACAGAAACGGACTAATCTTTTCAAGACCATCAATTCTTTGAACTTTCACAAATTAAAAGGTGGTCTCGTTAAATAAATTGAATTATAAATGGAAAATTGGAAATAACATTGATGACAATGAAAATTTGCTGAATGTTGTCTCACATTTATGCACATTCTTGTTCCATGTGATATTTAATAACTAATGCAGTGACTTTTTTTAAGGGAAAAAAAAATATGAAGCCTATATACAGAACACTCGTTTTGCAGAAGAACTACCATGTGTCAAAAATACCTGCATAAATGTGTCTCCAAATACAAAACTTCTCCCTTCTTCAAACGAGCAGATGTGTAGAGTGGCTTTTTAAGACCCTTGTCAGCAACAACGCTTATGCTATATTTGATCCTGATGATTATTGATATTATGATCATGACTATAGGTATTAAAATCAAGATAACGAGCAAAATAGAAGTGTTGCATCACTTATCTCATAGAGGATAAGAAACAATGCAATGTGCTGTGTGTATGCATATTTTCAATTTATTACCAAAATAAACAAACTGGCTTGGCTTCTATTATTTTTTTATCAGAAAACACAAAATTAAATTAGTCACTTTGCCCACAAAAACTATCATACCAAGGCTCATTGCAGAGGTTGTACTGTATCGTGACTTCTCGAACAAATCTTTGCTGCCGCAATGCATTCTGGAAAAATAACAGCCCCCGTGTAAGATGGACAGCCAAACTTTCTAGAAATGCTAGCTACACATTACACAGTTACCAAAATTTATCAAAGCCGAAACGCATTCTTTTCAAGTACAATTGTTATTATGAGTAATTACTTTCTTTTTATAGAAATGGATAACATTTATTGTCTATGGTAACCAATAAAAAGGTAACCCCAGGAAACTCAACGCAGATCCAGTGAAAAAAAAATAGTGTTTCGAGTTTGCACCAAGCTGAATCCAAGCTAAAAAATAAAATTCAATCAATTGAACAGCACAAGGTTTGCTTATTATAGGATTAAGGACAAACCGAAGCTGCAGCCCTGGTAGTGATTGTCCGCTCAACAGCCACTGGAGCAAGGGTTGGCTCAACAGTTGATGTATGGGTAAGGCACGGTTCAAGATCAATAGTTCCACCTCCTTTCTGAAGGCCAACAGAATGAACGGTTAGATAAAAATTTAATATTGAAAGTTTCCTGGTCCAACTAATAGTATATCAAAATATATAAATAGGTCCATGACTCCATGTAAATGCTTGTGCAAAGATGCAGGCGTCAATCTTTACATGTGCCCATTCCTAACACGAGCACTACTTCCATCACAAGATGATGTCCTCGTTAGAAAGCTTAACTCATTATCAAAACAGTAGATGAATCATCAATGCAACACAATAATGATGTAGTTTATATGAAATTATCTAAAGCATATGAGGCTGCGCAAAGGAGATAAAACTACTTGGGGTGAAAATTGCAATGGACAAAAGAAGATTTTACCTTCACAATGCAACACTGCTCAATTCGATAACTACAACCAATTGCTGCACCCCAAGCACGGGAACGCACATTGTTTCTCAGAGTAGAAATATAGCCTGTATCACATACATTTAAACTATCTTTAGAATTTAGATTGTCCCAATAAAGCTTCAAAGAAAAATAGTATCAGTAACTGCAAAATAAGAAGGGAAATTAACAAAACTGGCTAATTTTTCCACTATAACAAGATAAATAAATAAATATATAGAACTCTAAGAAAATAAATATGAACACACAATGGAGTTTCAAGAGGGTGCTAAGTGCAGAAGTGCCGTAAGCATGACTGCATGATACAAGTACCATCATCTTCTGTTATATTAAGTAAATTTCAGTTCCAAAGAGTCCACGTCCTTCCCTAAAAAATCCCAAGACCAACGCTCAGACTGAACCTCATTCCAAGACCCTCTAAATCTAAATGTGCCTAAGTTCAAAATTCAAATGGACCCTTAATGGAAAACTAAAGTTCAACTGGGAGATTTTATAAGCGAAACTTATCAAGAAGAGGCCTACATCAGTGGCCTTTTCGAAAACTTGGTTTTTGAAAACACACAATGGCAACATTTGATCCATGTAGTCGATCCCATCTAGTGGGAAAAGGCTCTTATAGCTGTTATTGTATCATAATAACCAAAAACCATGACAAAACATCATATATTAATTCTATGCTTACATCAGGCACAGTTCAAGCCTTCAAGGCATATAAAAGTTAATGAAGATAATAGTGCCTAGGAATGATTATCAACTTTCTGGTTTATAACAAGCAAGGTGAGCTATATGAACATACTGTCTTGTGGAGGTAGCACCCGAATGGTAGCACGCAACTCTTGTATGGCTGCAGGAGGCGGAGAAGCTGTTGGGCGACAATAACCTGTATGCATGAGAACTATGCAACAAAATTGCAACATCAATAATATAGTCAAACATGTCACCTCCTGTCATTTTTTGGAAAAAGCTTACTGTATCCTTTTTGTAAAGAGACATACCAGCAACAAGATCTGAGTCATATGTGTACACATCAGTCCCCCAAAGCTGGCCACCTCTGACCTGCATATAAATAAGTAACTCTCAAGACATGGTGGTATAGCATCAATAAGAAAAATCATATTTAAATAGTATCCTGTATTTAAGTATAGATAGAAAAAAGTAAAGAAGCAAATAAACGACCTTCATCTAATCAAATGAAATACCTCCACTGCCCAAAAAACAGATGGAAAAGAAAAAGGGACGACAAGTAGGCAGAAAAAAAAAAAAGGCCCCTACCATTCAGTTTCTTTAGTTTAAAATTCAGGATAAGGAATTGGTTAACTTATAAAATGAATAACATTTAAACTGTATAATTAAACAAGAAGTTTCATTTTGATAGATGTCTTATTACTAGAGTCTAGGCAGTGGTGCTAGAAGGGAATATGCATGGGTGATATTGTAATCAGTTAATTACTTGGACAAGTGGCCGCAGGGAAAAGAGAAGTGAGAGTTGAAATTGATAACGGATAGTGGAATAAATGAGAGGGGAGGCTTGAGGAGGAGATAGGAAGAATTGTATAGCGGGTTATTGGATGGGGTTGGCTTTTCCTAAGGCTGGAGAAAGGGGAAAAAAGAGCACTACAACTTCAACTCACACTAAATTACTCAGATAACGAGAGATACTGGATGTGACTGTAGAGCAAGACCTGGCTGTTTCAGTCAGACCAGCCAGTCTAGTCCAATTTCTATTGCATCAATAATTTCTGTCTCTGACATGGAAGCCTAACTTTTACGTCAAGGCTATGGAGTATATCCTAATGATTTTACATGTTCAATGAAAAAAGCATGCTGTAGGAAAGATGTGTAGGAAGGCGTAGAAAACAATTCAAGAGTCAAAACCAATTGTTTGCTCAGACGTATGGTTGTTTGGTTGCAAAAAGTACTCTAGCAAGCAAGGATCTTAATCTGCTAAGGACTTCTAGAAGACAGGACTTGAGCTACTTGACAAAAAGTCATGCAGTGTCACATATAGGTAGAAGAAGCAAAAGAAGATTCAGATAAATCAAAAGGTACCAGATAATTGCCAGAATATGGATATTGATGTCTGAGAGCATCCTGGATGAATAGACAAATAACAATTTTAAAATATACAACTCTAAAGGTTAATAGAGGCTAGATAAGACATGAAAGCACTAGAATCAATGTTATTTAATGAATTTGACAATGAAATTGGTGGAAGTATGGCTAACATTCCAACCTTAGGATTCCTAGAGGACTCAGAATCCCAATTTTACAACAAAATTTAAATCAAGGCTTCTAAACAAGATAAAGGGCCCAGATAGTGTTGTGTAGAGAAAGGGGAGGGGGGGGCGGGGGGTTGATATCACACGGCTACAGTTAAGCCTAATAAAAAATGAAAAGACCAAACCAAACTGTTTTCGAAACGGTAAAAAATAATATATTTCATTTAAAAGAGGAGAAGATGACTCCTTTGATACTTTTTAAATAATTGACTTGAATTACCAAGCAAAAGGTAATTGCTATATATAATATGACAGCAAAGTGCTGGACCGCAATTGATTTGGTAAACATCTTGTTCTTTTTGGTTAAGATTACTAGCAACCCAACATACAAATGCTTTAAATACTTGCAATGCATTCAATTCATACAGACGAAAAAACTTTTATAAGAATAATAAGAGCATAAATCATTTCAAGGGCATAATCATCACCCACTATGAATCAAATCCTCAAACTTGTCTTTGACACATAACAAAAATATGTTATCTAAGATGGTGCAACCGTGCAACGGGCAAATAGAAGTGTACAAGCACTAATAAACCGAAGAAGAAATAAAAAAGGCAAAAACAAAACCAACAACAAAGACTTCACAAGTGTCAGCAAGTGCAATAAAAAGTCCTCCGTTTAATAAAAACGGACACCAACCCAGCACCCACCCCAAAAAAGAAAAAGGTTAATGATGATGAATTGATGATAATGATGGCACAAAGAAAAAAAGCTTATCTTACTTGGCGGTTCGTAGCAGTGACATTTTCAGATGGTATCCTAATTTCCAGAGTGGGGCCATTATTAGAGCTTTCACCATTTTGTTCCAAGTGAGATTGAGATGATTCATATTCCTTCCACAGCTTTATCAGTTCTTGCATGCTTTCACCGACTTTATAAACAACAGATGATAGCTCTAGTTTACCTGAATAAACGTAAACTAATATATGATGCACATGTAAAGGATAGTGTAGCAAGGGATACCAAGCTCTAATTTCCTCTAATCCATCTAGAAGTAGTACCATTCATTGATTAGCACATGACAAATATTTAAGAAGGGAGCGTATATAAGATGGGTAAATATGAAAGAGAATATATAATAAAATAGAAAGCGATAGACTAATCCAAGATATTTCTGCTGAAACCCACACTACTTCATGAAGGCACAAATTCAATAGCCTTATGTTATATCAAGCCAGTAAAACGAATGACAGCATACCTTGAGACCTGCAAAATATAAAGGGAGATATAATTAATGAAAGATAATATAGTACGAATGACCTTAAGTACAAACACCATAAAGGTAAGTTAATTCAATCAATTAAAATAGAGAAACTTCTATCTAATGGAATTCTGAAGCTTCAACTTTTAAAAGAGAAAGATGTGAATAGAAAATCTTAAAGCAATTTTACAAGATATATGAGTGAAAAGATACTTATGGAACAACCATGTTTGTAAAAAATAAATAATCAATAAATAGTAGAGGAATAAAATACCCTTCATTGTCCTGGGCACGGGATCTGAAACGAGGCTCCCGAATAGGAACCTGAGGGCTCCCCCTTGATCGTTGTATCCTCTTACGATGCTGACCATTATAATTATAGCTTTCCCTCTCCTTCTCTGCTGCTCCTTCCCCATCAGCACCTCCATCGTCTAATTCCTTGTCAACACACCTGCTGCGCTTTTCAGGCCTATCTCCTTCTAAATCAGCACCCCTTTCTTTTCTCCTCTCTCTAGCTTCCCTATCAACATTCTTCCAGCTATCAACATCTTTTTGTTTCTTCTGCTCTGATTTCACGATTTCCTGTTCTGGCAGTTTAACTGATCCATCACCATGTTCCTTTTCATTATTAGAAACCTCTTTCTCAATTCCATTCCATGATTCCTTCTTGTTCTGATCCTTTTCCCTCTCTTTAAAACTTTCTTTCTCCTTTGGCAGATCTTTTTTCTCCCTATCCCACCTTTCTACATCTCTCTCTTCCTTGGCAGATTCTTTGCGGTCACCAGAGGCACTGCTCACTTGTGTACTGTTTCTGCGATCACTTCTTTCTTTTTCCCTCTCCCCCCAGTCTCGATGCTTCACATCCTTTGATTCTTTTCTCTTTTTATCTTTCTCCTTAGAATCAACTTTGTTCTCGCCAACAGCTTCATGAGTTTCCACAGGAACCCTCTCTTCTGCTGCTGTTGAACTCTCCTTTGCAACCTCAGGTGGGCCTTGCGGATTGCCGCGTAACATATGCCAGGTGTCCAAACTCCCAATAGGGGCATCAGAATATCTTTTTACCTTATGGTAGTCTTTTGAATCTTTCCAATTCAGGTGGCTGCCAACCACACCATAACCATCCTTTTCTGTCTTATTGTCGCCTTTAGAATCATTATGACTATCCCGATCATGTCTAATATCCTTGTTGTCATCTCCTCTACCTTCGACTCTCACATCCTTTTCACTCTTACCACTCTGAGGATCCCTTCTTGCTTCACCATGCAACTCCTTCTTCTCTGTCTTTGTATCACGATTCTCAAACCTTAGGTCTCTAGTGTCCTTGGAATCTCTTGATTCTATCCTGTTCTCAGTACCCACAGGATGACTTGCAAGAGCATCATTTGAAGAGGATGGCATCCGATACACTGATTGAAGAGGAGATCTTCTATCTGCATCACGAAACTCAGTTCGGGCTGCTTTTGCCACCCGTGAATCCTGACCTATATCATAAGGCATATGGTACTCATTTGAAACTGATGACAGCAACTTGGAATATGTACTAGAATCTTCATTTGGGTGCTTTGAAGACAGGTGAGTGGTCTCTTCATGAGACCTCTTAGGTGTACCACTCATAGTGAAAACCCAACACACTGGTAAAACTCAGATGGAAGTAATCTGGCAAACAAAAGAAATTACATCTCAGCCGTCTATTTATCACATGACAGTTGGTAAATGCGAGCCTACAAAAAAATAAAGTATTTGAAACTATATTCTATATAAGGCTAGAACAGCTCTACACGATAACAATTTTCCAAATTCCAAATATAGGTGTTAAAGTCTCCGAGACGCAACTCAACTGGTTAGAGCCGCAAGACATTTAATACAGTACTGGGGTTCGATCCCTGGAACTGCCATCGATGAATTTAGTTTCCCCTTCCCCTTGGGCCCCCTGTGGGTTCTGTACAGCTCACCCCACTGTTGGGCCCTCCAAAATGACCCCCAAGGAAAAACATGGGTTTTAAAACCGTGTTGACCAAGAAATACGGTACCAGCATTCAAAGTTCAAACATATTGAATATATAACAGCAAACTGCAAAGTAGACGCTAAAACGAAGAGAAGCAAACACAAATATATCATGGAGACGAATACGACAATCAATAAGACAACATCCTCAATAAAGATGGCATCAAATTAACAATGTATAGCAGCAAACACACAGCCCAAGTTGAAAAATTTCAATTAAGATAGTATCAAAATAACAATGTATAAGATCAAATACAAAATCCAAGTTGAAAATTTTCATTTAGTTCGCAGCACCGAACTTTAGAAGCAGCAAAACACAGTTACAATGCAACAATTACCTTTCACAAGGTTACCCTACAAACAAAATGTGTAGAATCACAATTAGCCACGATTGATAGGTCACAAGTAAAAACAACAGTAACAAAAAAATAGATCTCAGAATCTAATCACCCTTTCAACCTAGAACTCAAACATATAACAGAGACAAAATACTCAACCTGAAGAAAAAGAAAGCAGCTTTTTCAACACAGAGGAGGATAGAAACCCAATTCAAGTTTATAGTAATAGTAAAGTATGAAACAATTGTAATGTTGGAACAAATTAATTAATTTTTTTTTTTAAAAAAAAAAAGAGGGGGAATCAAGAACATATTTTTTGATAACCAAAAGAAAAATGGTCAGCGAGAAAAAAATAAAATTAAAGAAGCAATAAAAGGAAGAGAATGGAACGTAAATCAGAAAAAGGGAGTAAAATTAACAGTCCCACGAATCAAAGTCAGAAACTTTGCCATCAAATTCAGAGTATCTGACAGAGAAAAACTCAGCTTAAAAAACAAGGTACTTACTTTAGACACACACCATTGAATTGAATTGAAAGGGTTAAAGAGAAGGGGGGAAAAATGCAGTAATCATTAAATAAAAATGAGAAAGGTGCGTGCATGGAATGGAAGGGGAGAAAGAGAAGAAGGAATACATTTGTTGCTGGTGCAAGTTATCGAGTGATGTATGAGAAGAGAAGAGAAGAGGTTCTCTTCTTCTATTGTTGTGTTTGTATGTGTTAATGTGTGTCTCTCTCTCTATGTTGGGTGGGCTCACTGTGGTTTTTATAGTTAACAAAATTATATGTCAAACCAAGCTGTTAAATGCATTTATGAGCCCTATGGTGATGTAAGTAAGATTTTTAGGTTTAATAAAGATATGAAAGATCCATGATTAAACCTTCAAAAAAAATCCATGATTATCTAATATGCCATGCAATGTGAAATATAAAAGTATAAAATAGTATTATCATAGCGAAATAGGTTCAAATGAGTGGTAAGCGATTTGATTTGATTTCATTTAAGTAATATCTCATATTCGATATTTTATGATAGTAGATAATTCATGTTGAGAGACTTACTTGTCACATTCATACCTACGACCGAAATTAGATTCGGATGTACCCAAGTGATAGCTAGCCATAGGCAACCCAACAAGTATAAAATAGCATTATATATCTATCTATTAGACATTTTTTAATAGTAATCAAGGGTATCCTATGCTATAGGTAATGAACTAATCATTGAACTTTAGTATTATACAACAAATGTGTTCATAAGAATCGAACATTGACCTTTAATATTATACAATACCTGAATTTCGGTGGAACTTTATTAATTATTATTGAACTAACTTTTTGTTGATATATTAGACTCTATTTCCAACCAAATAAAAAAAAGATGGCTTATTATGTTTTTAAACCTTAAAAGTTGAAGTTATTTTGGTGTTAAAACTGTTTTTACTAGGACCAACCCCTAGTTTTTCAAAAAAATTGATTTTAGTCCTTTTTATTTGGTTCTTCTGTTAAATGCTGACATGACAACAACTTAAAAATAGATTATAGGCCCGTTGAAATAATGGACCACTTACAAACCCAAATGATTTCAATCTTGGCTTCTAAATTCTGGATATATAAACTCTTGTTTACACTAAGGGTTCATTTGACGTAGAGGTGGCAATTCGTACTACCCAACCATGCTTGTGTTCGCTCGGTTCTGATTCGAGCTTTGATCGTGTCGTGCCTAAAAAAGTACGGCTTAAAATCTGCTACAAAAATGCTCTTTAGGCCCACACCATGCTTGTTTCGTGTTTTTGCGTGCCAACTCAACAACCATTTAAAAAAAATATTTATATACGTATGATAATATCTGATAATTGGTAGTAGACTAGTAGCACTAGTTATACGTATTAAAGGACATCGCCAATGGTATATGTATTAGTAAATAAGTAAATAAGCATTGTACAGTGTGTAATGGATCAGTGAACTCTTTCTTTTTCTTCTAGTTTCAGCAAAAAAATCAACAAATTAAAAATAAAAATAAAATAAATTGGGTTGGCGTGTTGTGTCGTGTCATGTCGTGTCGTGTCATGTTGTGTCGTGTCGGGTTAGCCCAGCAAAAGTCTGGACGTGTTTCGTGCTTTTGTATGCCATGCTAAAAAAAGCACGAGTATAATTCGTGCTCCAAATTTGTTGCCTAAGCTTGATATTTTCTCGTGCTTGTTCGGGCCAACCCGGTGGTGTCAGGCTTTTTTGCCGACTCTAGTTTGATGCGTGGAATTGAGCATGGAATTTGGGGGTTGAAATTGGAATTGGGGCTTAGAATTAGAATTCTGGTGTTCGGTTGTGCACTTGGAATTAGAATCACAATTCCAAACCCAATTCCATAGAATTAGATTATAACTAAAAATGTAGAAACTCAATTCCTACCCCTAAGTTTCTGAATTACAATTCCATACTTTATAAAATTGAACATCATGAGTCTAAAAACAAAACACACGACCTCTTTACCGGGTCGCCATAGATATGGAACTTCAGATTACCCAGTCGGGTTTGGGCTGGGACTCAAGCCATGAATGGGCTGGGTCGAAAAGCTTGGATGAAATTTGGGCCTAAAAATCCTGTAACCAAACCCGGGAATAGTAGACTACTTTTTTAACTAGATCAAACAAAGTTTTTTGGTAATACTACTCTCTGTCGCGCCCCACATTCTCTCTCTCTCTGTTCCTTCAAACAAACAAAAAAAAAGCAAACATTATTTCTCTGCTCAACAAATGTCTTCTTCATGCCCTAACTCTCAATTGCGAATCACCATCTCTTTCCATTCTTTGATGATCTATTGAATTGCTTTCTCCTAAACCGCAACCCGTTTATACACACCTCCCTCTGTGTAAGGAATGTAAGATTTTATTTATATTCATATTTTTGCAAATTTATTTTTCAAATTTGATTCTAAATCCCTGCAAGAAGAAATCCATAACTTATACCATGTAAATTTTTACAGATCTCTTAGTTTTCCCTAACACTTTGGTTGCCATCGTTGATGAATTGAATCCTTTGAATACTCGATTCCCAATTGTAGCCATCGACTCGCCACAATAGGTTTCACTTGCAACTAATGTACTATCTTTGTAATTGAACAACTTTTCATCAAGATAATATGATAGAACCTAAAGTTATCTTATTTTTGTTGACTTATATGGATTTCTTTGGTAGATCAGGACTTATTTTATTAGGAAAGCTCATGAGAATAGTGTTTTTTGGGTTTGCAGATTGAGCTCCTTCATGTTGGTTCTTCAATGTGAGTTTCCTTGCTCTTGCCTCTAAAATTTTAATTTTTGATATTTTCTTTGTCTCTACGTATGTTTTGCTTGATTGAAAAAATGTTTCTTCGTTCTAAATTGATTGAATTAATTAGGTTGATATATTAAATTTTTCTAGATGGGAATGTGGCTAATAGAAGATGGAGACTTAATATATTAACTTAAATCAAGAAAAATATTTGATATTTAACCAAAATATTAATATGTTGATTGTTTAAAAGTACTTGAAATATCAAATCTACATATCTCTTCGTATCTTTCCCACTACAATTTTTAAAATTAGTTCAAAATATCTCTACATATGTTTCTCGTTACAATTTTTAAAAGTACCAGAAATATTTTTGGGAATATATTTTTAATAAAAAATATCTTTGCTGATTTTTTGTTTTATAAAACAAAACACCAAAATATTTATTCAATTTTTAAAAATATCATCAGCGTGTGTTAAAATTCTAAAATTTTAACACGCACGCCGACCCCAACGAGTGTTATAAAATTTAATTTTTATAACACATGTTGATCCCTCAGCGTGTGTGAAAGAATTTTTAAATTTTGTGGGCATGCTGTGGGGTAAGCCTGTTGGTCATTTTGGATGGCACGCTTATCCTCAAGCGAGTCGCCCTGCGACAGAGAAAAAACGATAACAGGTTCTAACTTAACATTCACCACTTTCAACCTCTAATGCTTCAAATATCTGCTGGAAATAGGGATCAAATACGCAACGAAAAAAAACGAAAAACCCTATTTCCAGAACAGGATCCATGCGAGAGAGCATGATCCGAGATAGAAAAACGTTTACCTCTTGATGCGAAGAGGAGAACGGCGCTGGTCAGATCGTCCACGAACAATCCACGTCAATCACGAGCGCAGCAAGGTAGTCGCGCCTCTATTGGTATCCACACGAACAGATTCCCAATTAGAGTCACGTCTCTCTTCTCAGTGCTAGCGGAGAAGAGAGAAATTCAGTGTATCACTCACTCTCTGATATGGACGGCTAGGGTTGTCGTTCCGTGTCTCACACGTACCAAAACCCTAAGGCTAATACTATTTATTTATAATAGTACTAGACCAGCGGGCTGGGCTTGGCAGCACATATCAGAATGCGTCGCACGGTCATACTGTGCATCGCACGGACGTAAATTGTATAAAAATACAACTATTGTATTTTTTTTATCAAATGTGATATCTCCAATCTATCTGTTCTTAGTGTGTGACCCTATAGGTTCCTGTAACGTTGACAGTAAAGTTAAAATCTCATTTTAAGTTTACAAGCAATGAGCGGTATCTAGCAACACGTCATTGTTACCCAAGTGACAGGAATGTCTGTGATCTGACATAACCTTATTGTGACCAATGATCATATGTAAATTTAATCTCTTTGTCCAAATATCTTAGTTACACTCATGGCATGGAACGTGTCACCCATGTATAGTGTAACCTATGGTTTCTTGATCCCTGAGTAGACGTGTCTAAACAAGTCTCGTCAATATCTCATATTGACTGTCTTGAGTATGACCATACATTTCACCATCTCACTCAATCAAGGGCCCCAGAGATATAATTCCTATTGACAAAGAAGGACAAATCCCATCTTCGTCACTCACATCCCTCTACATGATTTGTTATATACCCGACTACAACCGTTATGATCACCTGGTTAAAGATGATGTTTGATTGCGTGAAAGCACATAATTCCTTATGTTGGGAACCGTAGCGACTTCAGGTCGAAGGACCATGTACACCATTGTCACTATGAGAATCGCTTATGACACTCATTTAATAACCCATGTAGCATTCTCATGGCGGGTCAATCCAGTACACAATTGTCCCAATATGTACTTACGTGAAGACTTGATATCCCATATCCATGACCGGTGAGATACAGTCATCAGTCTGCCACATACTAGCTTCGATGTATTATAGTTGTCCTTATTAACTATAATACTCGACTAGGGAATCTTTAAGGATAATTATCAATCAATAAGATCTCACTATCAAGTCATGTACTTGATATTCTTATGACATTGAACTTATAATCCTAAGGACTTTATTACATCAATTTTAATTAAACAATTAAAGCATAAATATAATAAATGAAATGTCTCATTATTATTAATAGTAATAATCCATAAACATGAAATAAGTACAAGTAAAAGAGAAAATACGATTGCCATTAGGGCACTCTCCAACAATATCAACCTAAAGGATCATGTTTATGGTGATAGAATTACCTTGATGAACCCATATGGATTGCTTGCAGCTGAAGAAGATGAAAGGTTGTTGTTCTTGTGGAAGAAAATGAAGAGTTGCACCTATTCTTGTAGAATAAGATGAACTTCCCACTTGCTTGCTAATGAAGACTTTCATGAGAAGAAGAACCTTGGTTGATGAAGAGTGGAGGAAGGTTGGTTTGGGTTGATGAAGTGGAGGAGAAAAGTTGGTTTGGGTTGATGAAGGCTATGTTTGGATTGGTGGTATTGGATGAAATGTAGTGGAGTGAAATAAAATTAAACAAGGTTCCATTGTTTGGATTGTTCCAAGAGTGATGGAGTGGGATGGTACATGAGATCCATCCCATTCCATCCAAAACCCTTTATTTTCGTCCTCTCCAAATTGGGGTGTATATAATGGAATCAAATTTTTTCTCATTCTATCATAAAATATCCAAACAATGGAATAGGAATTTTGTTCCACTCCACCCTACTCCACCCCACTCCACTCCACTCCACCTCGTCCCATTTCGCTCAATTTATCATTAGATATCCAACATAACCGAAGAGTGGGGGAGGAAGGTGGTGCTGGGTGGAACGTGAAAAAGAAAAAAAGAAGAAGAGAAGAAAAAGTGGTTGTATGCATGGTGAAGGAGGGGCAAATTTGGGTAATTAGATTTTTAATAAGGTTAATAGTGTCTTTTAGAAAAAAAATGGGGTACTTTTGGGTAATTAGACCCTTGAAAGTTTGAACACCAAAATGCCCAAAGCCCCAAACCCAAAAAGGGTGCGACCCTCCTACATATTCTACATAATGCATTGCAGACTAGTATAATACTGACTCCATTGCACTGAACTGCAACCTAAAGAACCTTTCACAGAATCACAGACAGTGACACCAAACACAACCTCTTTTATGTCAACAAGGTATCGTGTTCACTTTCTCTTTCTTTCCCACTCATTTTCCAACAAAATTAATCAAAGCTATACAAAGGGTATGCCAAAAATCAAAGCTTTCACACCCTCTGCCATTGAAGTTACAAACTTTATGTCATTCCTAAGCAACCCAAATGCAAAAAAATAACATGACACACTTTTGATCCAATATCATGAAATTGTTTAGCTGTCATTTTATTATATGCTGCATCATATTAAAAAAAATTATTTTCTTTCATATGTTTCTGAACTCAATTTATCTGTGGATAGGCGTTTGAGGGCATTGAAGAGATGGATGAAGTCGAAGGGATTCGAATGGAGCGACGCGCTGGAGTTCGTGGACACACCGGAGGAGGGAGTATCTGTGAGAGCATTGCGTGATTTGGAGGAAGATGATGTTGTGGCAAAGATGCCAAAGGAAGCTTGCCTTACAATCAAGAATAGTGGGGCATGTGGCATGATTGAAAATGCTGGTTTGGAGGGTCATTTGGGATTAGCATTTGCCATCATGTATGAGCAAAGCTTGGGTGAGGATTCCCCTTGGGCTGGTTACCTTCAGTTCTTGCCTCAACAAGAGTGCTTGCCTTTGGTTTGGACCCTCGATGAAGTCAATGAGTTTTTGGGTGGTACTGTGCTCCATCAGGTATACCTTGTATTATTGTAAAACTAAAACCATATGGAAACATTATAATACTCCTATATGATTGTGTTTGTTGATTAATGATTGCTAATTCTTTGCTCCGATGTAATTGTGTCAAACTGAGGATGCTGTGTGCTTCATGATTGAATATTTTGCTTATTAGTGACATTTTGTTTAAGTATATAGGTAATCGGTTTCTTTATATTGCTGTACTTTTCTTTTGACTTATGACAGTTATGAGTACCGGAATTGCATTGGAACTTTCACCTTTTGGATTGTGTGATATGGTTCATTAGCTTGTGCATTGTATAAGATTTCATTGTTATATCCTTTGAAAGGGAGCTTAAACCTTTGAGAAATGAAAAGAGAGAAATATTAATTTAGTTATAATGTCTAGTGGACATTGGACTTATGTAGGAATTAACTGGAAGAATATCTGAGAAATTATGAGTGACACAATTCACAGCATTTAACATTTCTAAGATATTACTATGACCTTTCTCATAGTCCTTGGCATCAAGTCATCAAGCCAGTGTTAACAAATATGTTGGTTTGCCATTTTTGAAAATTTCCTGATCTCTTACAGTTTTAAACAGGATGTACATGAACTCAAAGCTCGTATGTATGCGGACTGGAAAGAGAGTATTCTACCCCTATTGGACTTGGCACCTACAAAGCTTAACCCAAAGTTTTTTGGGATAGAGCAATACCTTGCTGCAAGAACTCTGATTGCTTCACGATCTTTCGAGATAGATGATTACCATGGTTCTGGCATGGTTCCGCTGGCAGACCTGTAAGTAAAGCCTCTTGTAATTACCATGGTTTTCTTTTCTACTTCAGATTACCTTATCATTTGGTATTTATTACCTTTTTACCTTGCCTTACCCCTATAAAAACTCGAATCAATGGATGAGTTGAAGTCTGTAACATGCCAATTGCAATCAATTTGGCAAGGTCTCAAATATGCAGGAAGACTCTTCAATCCAGTTGGTATGCCAAATGACATAATGCCATTCTAATTCTCCTTCTAGCGAGGAAAAAGTACTCCTGGATAAATGATATCTATATGTTGTGCTGCACTGTCATTGTCATAGTCATATTAGGCCATCTGTATCTCATTTATTAACTTGCTGTTTCTAATATTCATGGGGAAAAATGTCCCTTGTGTTATCAAGTGAATGACATCCCCCCCTCCTGGATGACCATATGCTGCAAAAGTAAACTTACAATGTTTCATTCTCTGACCTTAATTGAGCATCCAAGGTTGCAACTAATCAATTGCACTGTGCAGATTGTCATGGTCAATTAATCATTGTTGTTTAGCAACATACTTCAATGTGATCTAAAACTTTACTAACTACTAGTGTATAGGTTTTAAGAACTTGAATAGGTGTGTTCTTGGTATTTGCAGGGCAAGAAAAAGGATATTGAAGTGGAAAACTGTAAACTTGCGCAGTTTTTGTCATGTTTTATGTGGATGAACCACTAAATCTTGAGATGATCTGCACATTCCTTTAAGTTACCGAAAATATTTGAAGTAATATTGAAAGGTGGTCTAAGTTAGGTGATAATTTTGAGGTCTTACTGCATGCTGAAAAATTATTTATCAAGAAAGTAATGCTTGGTTGTGTTTGTGTAGTTTTCAATAACTGCAATGGTGCATGATGGACCTCTTGTGATGATTCTATTTTAAACTTAAGAGTAATAATAATTTTTTAGAGACTGGTATAGAGTTTAACATATAGTGATTTATTATTGTGATCCTGATCTGGAGACTTCCCTATTCTAATGGTGCCTGTACTGTTCACATGCTTCAGCTTCAATCACAAAACAGCCGCTGAGAATGTGCATTTCACTGCTATTCCCTCTAAAGATGAATCTGATGGTAATATCAGTGATGAAATAGAGGGTGATCCTGCAGTGCTGGAGATGGTTATGTATAAAGATGTCAGATGTGGAGCTGAGGTAAGAATTTTCTGTTGTGTTATGTGTTTTCGTTAACTTCCATGGATAAGTGATCAGTTTTGCGAAATTTCATTTAAATGAACCTCCGAGTAATATATAAGTGTATTCATTTATATCCTTTTGATTGTTTTCGAAATATAGTTTTCATTTCAATTTGAAATGTTTAATGACTTTTCAGTTAGATATTTAGTTTTCTTCAATGTAATGACCTCTTATTCTTCCCTTGAATGTACTTTAATATTCACGGGTTCCTCTTGTCTAGGTATTTAATACTTATGGTATAGTGGGTAATGCTGAATTGCTTCATAGATATGGATTCACTGAGCAAGATAATAGCTATGATTTTGCAAACATTGATTTGGAACTGGTGCTTAAATGGTGTTCTTCTTTGTTTTCCGACCGCCACAGTAGAGCAAGAGTCTCCCTTTGGAGAAGGCTAGGCTATTCACCATGTGGTAGCGAAAACAACGAATACTTGAAGATCTCATTTGCTGGAGAACCACAGATTGAACTCCTCATCTTATTATACATCATGTTATTGCCTGATAAAGAATACCATGACTTGGACCTATCAGTATCAACCACAGGGAAACGTGATGAATCAAGTGAAACCACTCTTTTGGATGATAAAATCTTTCCAGATAAAGCTTCTGATATGAGCAAGAAACAACTCTTGTTGACTAAAGAAGTATGTGATGCACTGTTGTCTCTTGCTGATATGAGGGAGAGTCTCTATGGTTCAAAATCAGTTGAAGATGATATTGAGGCATTTGAGAGGTGTAGTTTAGCTAGAGAGAAAAAGATGTATCATTCTTTGGTGCTGCGTATCGGTGAAAGGAAGATCCTTCAAAAGCTCAGAAAATTTGTTTCTCAGCCATTCAAAAATCACTAATCATAGTTCTGCAAAGAAGTTGAAAAGGACAACAAAGAAAAGTGGATTATCTTAGGTTTTTCTTAGCCATGAGAAGCTGCTACATCTATGCTTTACAAATATTTTGTTACATTGAATCATAGACCTTTTTTTTTTCTTTTTTATCAGCAAAGAAAAAGTTTATTAAGAAAGGGTGCACTAGGGGTGCACCAACCCTTTACAGTTAATTACAGTTTCAACATTGTTTGATGCATTCCATTGGATTTATACACCAATTTGAAAAAGAAAAATTAAAATCTGCTATCCTTGCTTTAAAGAGTGACCATGTTCTTAGTCTAATTAATTCTAGTACCTCCTCTAGATCAAGTATACCATTCTCAAAGATCAAGTTATTCCTCGTATTCCAGATATTCCATATAGTAACAAACCAGATTATTGCCCATATTTTAGTGATTATCCTCTTTGTCTTCATGAAACCTGTGTGATTGTAGAAGTGTCTCATTAATCTTCAAACCTGTTAGTTCATTTCGTTTCCTGTGCCTGTTTATTGTTGCATGAAAACTTTTGTATGGTCCTGGAGTCATCTTCTTTTAACCAACGCAGCCTTGATTTCTGATGCATACAGACCATCCCTCATATTTGCCAGCTTCCAAAATTCTGCCCTTGCATTTCTTCTTGCTATCATGTCTTCATCTATGAGGTCCTGGTTGTCACATTTCTGGTCTATTATGTTTATCTCATCTACCTCCTTTGCTGTCTTGTTCTCCAAGAAACCAAATACTTATTTATTCCACTTATTCAGAAAATTCTTTGGTGCCTTCAGTTTCTCTTTATACACAAATGCTCCCCGGCCCTCTACATGCATTTTATTCCATTCTTGGCTATTTCCTTCTTCCTTGTTAGCTTCTTCTACTTCTTTTTGGGTTTGTGTTGGTTCATTCTGTAAGTCAATCCAGAACTCTTTCCATTCCTTTCTTGTTTGTTCCTTTTGCTTCTTCTTTATCTTCTTTGTCTGCCTTTGTTTTTGGTGTTGACCTTTCTTTTGTTTCATCTTTTCTCTATTTCCATGCTTCTTTCTTGATTCTTCCTCTGCTTCTTTGGTATCTTCTATTTCATCTTCACTGTTTCTTTGCAGACTGCCATCAGCTTCATGTCTGTTGTCAATTCTTATTCCTTTTATTCGGGATATGCACGTCAATCACTCTGCCCCACTTTTGGAAAGTTCTCTAGAGTTCTACACTACCATAATTATCCGGAAAGTTTGAAATATAGAAGGTTGTTGAACCTTTCAAGAAACTCCCTTGGAATCCATTAACTCTCTAGAGGTGAAGTTTTGGTTCATGTTAAGGTTTGTGTTTGCTTCTCGGTAGGATAGGTCTGGGTAAGGGTGGTGAAGGTAGGTGGTCTGAATAGGGGTATAAGTGATCCGGTCTCAAATTGCAAGATCGATGAGATTGAACCGGACCGGACCAAAAAATATAGTTCGATATGGTCTCGTGGTCCGGTCTGATCTCAAAATTTCTAGACTGTTGCTTTATGGTCAGGTTCATGGTCTCATAATTTTTTATACTATTGGGACCGGTTACTATAAAAATAAAAATAAACAATCACTTTACTGTACTCAACCCTCGCTAACAATTGGGTTTTGATGTTTTGCTGTTAATTTTCGTGTTGTACAGTGCTCAACCCTTGATTTTCCCCTTGCTGTTTACCCTTGATTTTCCCCTTGTAATATATTATAACTTTGGATTTTCCCCTTTTATTTAGTTCCTTGTAACTCTGGTACTTGACAGAATTTTGGATGAATTCGTAATTGTGTTGTTATTTGTAATTTTGTATTGTTGTTATTTCCAATATTTTAAATTTTAACTATATGTGTTAAATAGACTAGATTGGACTATTTACTAACGGTCCGGTCCAGTCCGATCTTTGTACATAAAATATTTCAAGATTGGATTAGATCGAACCATGTTAATTTAACTGGTCCGGACCCAAATATTCGTCAAAGATCGGACCGGACCGAACGGTTACACCCTAGTCTGAATGGTTGTGCATGATAGGTTGAAGTGTTGAATGGTGGTAGTTCCTAAGGGTTTCTAAGGGCTCTATCGTAGAGGTTACTCTCATCTCACTTTCCAAACGCAAATCATATTATATTTAAAAATGGGAGTGTAAGAAATACACAAACTTAGTGCATATAGAGTCTATGCATATTGAAACAGAGAATTGAATGCTTAAATCAGTTAAATGTGAAGTTTAAAAAATTACGCTTAAATGTGAAGTTTCAAAAAGTATGTTTATTTTCGAATAATAGACCTATTGAAGGGAAAAAAGCTGCCCCCTTCTCATTTGTGCCATTTGGTTTTTGATTAGGAAGCAAAATTTTTGTATAATTTCCTTTTATTAGTTTTTTTGGCACAATCTTATTACAATCTTATATTCTTATCATTTTTTCTCTTAAATCATTTTTTACATCGTATCTCCCTTTTTCCAATTTTTTTTTATTGCATCTAATCACATCTATCATTTTCCCTTATTACCTTTTATATAAAATATTGTAAAGAAGTGCATTATTGAGTTGAGAGATCCATATTTACAGTAGATTGTGACCTATAAGCTTCATCAGTGAAAGGGAAATCCATATTTCAAAATATTCTAATCAGCCAATAACGAAAATCATATTTCAAAATATTTTTAGCAGCTAAGAATTAATCAAGCTTTATGATAGAAAAAATATTTCTCCATGATCCATATTTTTTTATTATTATATTTTTTTTAAAAAAATTGTTTATTATATATTGACTTTTAACTGGGAGTTTATTGATAAAATATTGAATGGCTTAAAATTCTTTAGAAAAGTCATTGAATGGATTATGCGAAATCGATCTCGAGACCACTCATTAAACTTATCACTCAGGACCAATTGATACATGCATTTATTTGATAATAGCTTATGAAAGTAGGGTTAGGATCCGTTTATACCAGCTGTGAGTTTTGGTTATTTATACCTTCAAATAACTTTTTATATACTTTGAAATTTATCAATCTAACTGTTGAATTATATGTTATTATTATGATGATTGTATATACTAAATTTTAGATCATTTGGAGATTTATAGATATGCAATCTAACAATGCATATTTACTTTAATTTCAAATAATGTATTATGCGTTAAAATAGAGTGGTGCGATGAAATATCGAATAACTTTTATATTCGATGAAATTTTGTAAACTCGATCTACTTGATTATTAGTACTTTTAGCTCAACAGGTGGATTAATAAATTTCATAATCTATAAAATGTTATTTGAAGGTATAAGTGTCTAAAACTTACACTTAGTGTTGAAGATATAAGTGTCTAAAACTTACACTTGGTGTCGATATATCGTAACTCATGAAAGTATTGATACTTTTACAAATGATCTCAAAATAATTTTAAAAAGTATATTTACAAAAAAATTAGGATGGTGGAAATAGCATAGTGTGTTGTCCACTACTCTAATTTTTTTTTTCTTCACAAATTTAGGGTAGACAATAAATAAAATTTGGAGTAGGTCCCATAAGTTGGTAATAAGTTGAATATTAGAATAGACAATAAAGAAAAATACATATTCCAACCAGTCACCTTTCACATGTCCTATTATTATTTTTTTTGAACACATGTCCTATTATTTTAATGGATGTAAATGAATACCAATATTGTCCATAGGAACAAAACAAAAACCAGGTTTTCAAAAGATTTTATCACAGGAACAAAACAAAAATCACAGAAATTGTGAAATCCATCAAGATGGCAATGAAGGAGACCTTTTACATATCACATGGATCTCCAACATTGTCTATAGATGAAAAAATTCCTGCACGGAAGTTCTTGAAATCTTGGAAGGAGGTTTTTCCACAGAGACCCTCTTCCATTCTAGTTATCTCTGGCCATTGGGACACTGATGTTCCGTCTGTCAATGTTGTTGATCACAATGACACCATTTATGATTTCTATGGTTTCCCAAATGTCATGTACCAGGTTTGTTGTTTTGCAAGTTGTTGTGTTATGTTAAGTGACTTTTTGTTCAAGATTAAAAATTACAGTAATATCCTTACAAAAACTTATTTATATACTTCTATCCCCTGCCATTAATTTCAAAAGTTTGTTTATACAGGATCATGACATATAGTATAGTCCATGTGATGTGAAATCAATAAAAACTTTGAGTGCGTTTGATTAGATTTTGCAAAGTTGATTTTTGCATGGCTTTTGAAAACATGATTTTGCTAAAAGGTGTGTTAGCATTAAATGAAGGATTTTTTTTAACTTCAGTTCTAAGGGTTAAAGATAAGAACTCAAAAATAGAGAAGTTGTACTAAAAAAAAATTTAAAGTCCTTTTATCTTTTCAATGCAATATTTTCTCATAAAAGTTATATTCTTTTAGGTTTTTATCCTTAACCCTAAAGGTTGAAATTAAGAAAACCCTTAAATAAATATGAAAGGAGGGCGAGTTCTTCAATGATCCATTTGTTCACTTATTTTGATGCACCTTTTTAATTTTATATGTGAAATTTCTTTTTTGCTCTTATCTTCAACCTTCAACTAACCTTCAACTTGCTTCCTCCATTTAAAATGGTGTTCATATCAATTAATCCACCATCGCGGCGCAATGTCACTACTCCACTAACATTGATACCCGCCCTCACAACTCCTTACTACTTTTTCTCCATCAACATCTCCATCACTATCAAGCCCCAGCCAACCTCATAATCTTCATCTTCAAAAATAAACATGTTTAAGGTGATGGGTGAAAGTGACAATAGCGATGGCGATTGCCGTAGTTTGAGGTGATGGGTGGGTGGCAGCAAAGGTTGCAATCTTTGTAGTTACGACGGTTGCTATAGAAGATGATGATAGGATGTGGTGGGTTAAAATAACAAGGGAAAATTTATCATTTTGTTTTTTTCTTCTTTCAATCTCAACCCTCAAACACTTTAATGATGATAAGAAAGGGAACATGAATTTAAAAAACTCAAGGGAGGACTGAAAAATCACCCAAGAAAGCGATGTTTTTCTTATTTTAGTAGCTGGTTTAGGGTTTTCTCATTTCCTGCAAACAAGGTTTAGAAATTTGAAGTATTCAATTTCACATTGATTTGAAGGTAAATTTCATTTTAATCCATCAATCTTGAATTGTTGTCCACTAAAATTTTACGCCATTAAACTTGAAACGAATTGTCAATTTAAATACATCCCAAAGTAGCAGGGAGCCCTAAACACGAAAAAATCATCATCCGAAAACTATATAAATGAAAATTACATCACATCCCGATCCAACAACAATTAAACTCAAACCCTCAGGTGTCTGTCAGACCCCAACATCAACTCGATTTTGAAAGGGAAAACCATCTTGATTATGTTTGTAAAAATCCAAACTCGAACCCTCTTTTATAAAGACGATGTAGGCAAGTCTACAAGTGTAAGTACTCACGCCGTCCTAGTTCTTGAACTCGCCAAATATGATAGCAAATAAATATTCAAGTTAAATTAATATATTTTGCTAAACTTAAAATTTGAATTCTAAGTTTTTAAATATTTTTTTTAAAGATTCTTCATGTTTATTTTCATTTGAATGTATTTGTTATATTTTATTTTTAAAATAGTAAAAAATAAGTTTTAAAATAAATAAAATAATAAGATTGGTTACTCGCAAGTTTTCCCTAACTTGATAGGAATGAGTTTGGATCTAACTTTTTTATCCCGCATCACAACTCGCCTTAAACACGCCCAATATCAATGGGACAGGGTTGGAATTTGCAAAACCCACCCTGCTACCGTGCTTACTTATGTCTCATTGATTTTGTCCATTCTGTTGAGATGTAAGACTTGTTTCGTTACATTTGTATTCCTAATGAATCCATTCATGAATCCACAAAGAACACTAAATGTAGCAAGTAGCAACAAAAAAGGTGCATACATGCATGATAGATCCATTTCTCTTGCTGCTAGCTATCTCTTTGACTTATTTCCCTTTATATTCAGCTCAAGTATCCGGCACCAGGGGCTCCACAACTTGCAAAGAGGGTGAAGGAACTGCTCCATGCATCTGGTTTCAGTCGAGTGGACGAAGATACAAAACGAGGTCTTGACCATGGTGCTTGGGTGCCTCTCATGTTGATGTATCCAGAGGCAGACATCCCAGTTTGTCAACTCTCAATTTCATCTCACAAAGATGGTACTTATCACTATAACATGGGGAAGGCATTGGCCTCTCTTAAGGATGAAGGTGTTCTGATCATAGGGTCAGGGAGTGCCACACATAACTTGAGAGCAATGGATCCCCGTAATAACCCTCCTCCTACCTGGGCTGTGGAATTTAATTCCTGGTTAATAGACTCTCTTATTGGAGGAAGGTATTTGCATTGTTTACATGTTTGCTTGGTTTTCCAAATTCTTATTCAATATTCACATGCATATAACCATGTATCTGTGGTCACAGTTGCGTTTATCGCAATTGCAAAAAAATTGTAAGAAAATGTATCTGATGAGACTCCCGAAATCGCAATATTGTGACCACAATTTAAAACCACGAACCATGACACACCAAGAACAAAATTGTGAGTATTATCCATGTTTACAAGTGTCCTAAGTTATTATTGGATATATACTCCCCCAAATATGATTGCATTTGTAGATGGGTAGTGCTAGTTGTATTTGTACAGCTCTTAAATTCATGAACTTGCATTAATGTAAAGTAACCTCCGAGGATATTTTATAAAAATCTAACTCTACTAAAGCACATTCATAGTTGATTCTATTAAACATTATATTAAAGTTATGCAACTACTGTCTTAAATATATTCTTTTACTAGCATATGCTCTTTGCATATTCACCCTAAACTCATTAGAGCATACGTAATATAAGTATGGGACAACTTATAATGATGAAAGTGGAGAATATACAGTGAATTTGATGATTTTTTTAAATTTAGTATTAGACTAGTAATAAACTCTGACTTCATCACTATGTAACTTCTTGATTTGATTGAAAAGATAGAAATATTCCTATGATGCATCTTCTAATGCAATGGTTCAATCTATAACTGTTGTAGATACGAGGATGTAAATCAATATCATAAGAAGGCCCCATATGCAAAAATGGCTCATCCCTCGCCTGATCACTTCTTTCCATTGCATGTGGCTATAGGGGCTGCTGGTGAAAACTCCAAGGCCAAACTTATCCATGATACTTGGGATTTGGGTTCTATTTCTTATGCCTCTTTTGGTTTTACAAAAGCTTAATTAGCCGTTGATACACCATATACCTTTTCCTTGCTTCTATCTTCCATGTATTCAAATAAAACATGTAAATTAAAGTGGTGTTGCTATGATCTATGAGGACATGTATTTATACTAAGCTTTTAGTATTTAATTTCTTGTAAACTTTCTATTTTGTGACTTATAGTATTTATTGGGGAGCCAAATTGGAACTGATTTTAGTTTAAATTAGCATAATTGAAATGGATTTACATGTCACTCTGATGAACTGATTAATCCCATGCCTTAAAAAAGCTTAAAGAAGGGCTGAAAATATGGAACAAAGAAGTATTTGACAAATTTTGAAAATAAAATTTCGCACACTTGCTGCTGATATTGTCCAAGAGACTGATTTGAAAGGGGAGGAGGCTGAACTTTCTGATATGGAAGTGCAACACAGGGTGAATGTCTGGGTGGAATTATGGAATGCTATGTCAGAAATACTTCAATAGAATTATGAAAATGAAAAGCAGTCTGCTATGTTAGAAATCAAGGAATAGATGGTTTCAAGAAGGAGATACGAATTCGAAATACTTCCATGGGCTCTTGAAACCAAATAGAAGACTAAAGAATATTCAAAGAATATAAGTTGTAGTTTTAATTTATTCGTTACAACTAGAACAATAGGGATACATGACTTTCACGTTATAGAGATGATAAGAGAATATAATTACTAACCTCTATCCATTGCTATACTTGAGATATTTCTCCAACGTTCTTTGACCAAAAGCCAGAAAACAGTTTCTATTCCTTTGCCGTCTCTACTATTCTTTCTGTGTCATTATGTGATGGTAAAAGAGAGAATACGTTATAGCCAGGAACACGACCTGTTTCTCATAAATAGGTAAAACCCTTATCTCTTATCCATTGGCTTCCATCAAGCTAATGAGCCTTAGAAACAATCCCCTTATTATCTAAATATGATTTAGCCCATTAAGATTTAATTAATTATTTACTAAACACAATTCAATATATGTCAAATGCACATCACATGAGACATACTAAGATATAAAAATCTTACAAAGAATTGTGGCTAATAATGAGCTATTGGAAGAAGTACAGGAAACAAAGAATGGCATCAAATGCAGCCACTTTCAAAAATTGTTCTTAGAACCAGAGTGGCACAGACCGATATTGGCAGGGATCGAATTCAACAAGATTTCTACAATGGATAACAAATTGTTAACTGTTGATTTTCTAGAAGAAGAAATAAGAAATGCAATTTGGGACTGTGGTAGCACCAAAAGCCTTGGACCGGACGGTTTCAACCTCAAATTTATAAAGGAATTCCGGCACCTGCTCAAATATGACTTAATCAGAATGACAAAATAATTTCATAGAGGTGGAAGATTGGTGAAGGGTGTAAATTCTTCATTTGTGTGTCTCGTCCCCAAAACCGACAATCCGGTAAGGATTGAAGATTACAGTCCAATCTCACTCAATGGTGCCATATACAAAATAATTGCCAAAATTTTGGCAAACAGGCTGAAATAGGTAATAGGACAAGTGTTTTTAGAGAACGTACCAATCCGCTTTTGTAAAAGACAGGAACATTCTGGATGGTGTTTTGATCATTAATGAAGTAATTGATGAAGCAAAAAGAAGAGGTAAAGACTGTGTGATTTTCAAAATTGATTTCCAAAAGGCTTTCGACTCAGTGTGCAGTGAATTTCTCTTTGACACGATGGAGAGAATGAGATTGTGGAAAATGGTGCACTTGAGAATAAGAGAGTGTGTCACCTCGGTTTCTCTCTCAATCCTAGTGAATGGAAGCCCAACAGATGACTTCAGGTTGCAAAGAGGACTCCGCCAATGTGACCCTCTTTCCAATATAATTACAGAGGGTATAAATGATTTGATGAGGACTCTGCCAATATGCTTGGGGAGTAGATGTTGATACGTCTTCTTTTGGTTTATGCTATTATCTGGTTCCAAAGGAGGATGCATTGTGCAGTTTCTTATCTATCTTGTTATTTGATACTTTGTTGTACTCCTTGTTGCTTAAGTACTCTCTGTACTTCTAGCTTTTTTCATCAATGAAATTTATCTTATAAAAAAAATCATAAGCCTTAAGAAAGAACTAGTTATGAACTATTAAAGTTCTAATTGCACCAATTCTTAAACTTTTATAAAGAAAGAACTTGTTCAGAAACATAGCAGTTCAATATTGGTGATGAAATGGTTCAAAATTGATGAGCCGGTAAACTAACTCAAACCACATTCAATGTGCTAGAAAATATTCACATGCATATATAAGTTTTATTGATATGGCAGATGATATATTCAAAATTGCATAAACTACAATCATACATTTAACGGATACTTCTAATTAACATATTATTACATATTGGTAACAAGGGACAACCATTTATAAAGATTACGTGCTTTTAAATTATATGGAAGCTACGCACCTATTATATATTCTGCTTATATGAAGAGTAGACACATTACAATAATTATATTTATATAATAATATTCATACATTATGTATATTACACACATTTAATGTACTTTTTTACTTAGTTTATTTCACGGCAATTTAGTCTGACTTCACCCTTGGGACCTTCTTTGACATCAATGAGACCCATCTTCACCATTGCTTGTTGAAAATCGTAGAAGAACATGGCTTGGTTCATTGCATAAGCATACACAATGTTCCTAGTTTGGGGGCTAGTGAACAGTGTTTGGTCTGATGTAAGAACACCGTTCTTCCTCAACAAACCGTTGTAGTAGACATTATCGAAATCATTCTTGGTGGCATCGAATGGTTGCACTGCCTTGTCACCTGAACTGCATGTTTTGGAGAGTGTCTTGGCAAATTCTGAATCCAATGTTGGATCAACTTGACTCAATCGGTTCTTGAAAGAAGCACAACTTGTCACTCCCAGTGTATGGGCCCCTGCAGAATAATCCAAATTAAATAAATAGTCGTAAAGGTTATCAGAGTAGAAATACAATTATAAATTAGCATTAATCACTCTTTCGAAAATTTCAAAAATAACTTCTTTTTATAACAATATATTACTTTTAATATCTTAACAAATGTCTTGTTCGCATTTTCCTTAAATTAAAATGCCAATAGAATTAGTTTCCATACTTTAACTTTGTTTTTATTCCTATAGTAATAATTTGTGACATTGTACTCAGTTTTTCTCTTTTTCAAATAAAATTAATGAATTGGTTTTTCCATTTTCATGCATCTTAATTGGATAAGAAATTAAAGCATATAGTGATGACTTTGGGAATCATTTTCATGTTTTTATAATATTCTCCGTCAACTATGAATATAATCCCGCGTTGTAATTCCATTTAATGTTTTTAAGAATTTATATAGAAAATCATGAAAATGATATATAGTAAAATATTATTTTCATCATTTTTTTTACAAATTTTTAAAAACAAAAATTTATCACCACCATGTTTTTGAGACGAATAATAACATCGCGTGTTTCGTCCGTCTTTTACTACTACTTAGCTTGTTTATTTTTGTTACAAGAGAAACAAACATTTATTGTAAGAAGCTCCTCCCTCGTAACCTTTTTGGTAAAAACGTTGTTCCAAACGCATGCTGCATAAATGTTATGTTGCTATTGGTCAGAATCAAAATATTAAGTACATGTTTGACTATGAGCTGGAAAATCATCGTAAAATCCAAAATCATGTTTGAGGTGAAATAACTATGAGCAATTTTTACTTTTTAAAATCAATTTTACAAAAACAAAACGTGTATCCGAACATGAACTAATTTGAGAAAATAAGTATAAGGCCAAACTTTTACTATAATATTATCTCCGGTCTCATTTATAAGTAAAAAAAAAGACATTTTATTAATATAAGCAAAATTTAACTAACTTTCTATTTGGAATACGACCATTCCTAAAATATCCTCATAATATGGTTATTAAGTCATTTCATTTTTGTTTCATTCCCAATGTAAATTTATTAAAATAGTCTATTTTTTTATGAATTTGAGAAAATTAAATACACTCAACTAACTTTCTTAATAAGTGTGAAATTAGTTATTTTTGCTTAAAAATGAGACGATGTATTAATTAAAGGCGCGTGTGGTTACTAGTACTTACCAGAGAGAGCCACCATTTCTTGAGCAGTCAAACCACGGCGGCCGAAAGCACTGATGAGCTGAGAGGCATTGAAGGTTGGGAATGGCAAATTGATAGTATCCTCAATCTTGGACCTTCTTCCATCCTTTCTTCCTTTTGGTATGTCATACAAAGGGCCTCCACTCTGTTACGTTACGTTGAACAATTTTCATGTTATTATACATCAATCAATTACTTTTTTTAGATAAGGATAGATCAATCAATTACTACTTAACAAGAAATGAAAAATTAATTAATTAATCGTGTAAGCAAATTAAACTTAAACAAAACAATAAAAATAGCTTTAATTGTTATATATCTTACAAAGAAAACGGCATCTCTAGCAGCCAAAGCAACAATATCAGCACATGAAACCACGCCAGGACATCTTTTTTCAAGCACTTCTTTGATAGCATCTATGACTTCGAAGCCTCTCAGGCTCAAATTTCCTGGTGAATCCTTTTCCGCTGTGTTATCCTTAGTGGATTCAATTAGAACTGACCCATCGCATCCCTGCTAGATGAAAATAAAACCATGTTCATGTACCATATATACGACGATATACTACTATGATATATGATGTAGTATATAATAATAATAATGTAGAAATTAAAGGTTCGTTGCAACAAATTAAATTAATTAGTTTTTTTGCCGTGAACATATAATAATGGTGTTACTTTTTTTTATATAATCTTTTTCCTATAAAAAAAATAATACAATAGTAATAATATTGAAAAGGATGCAACTGATGATTGAGTGACTTTTTCCTTATTGAAAGACAATATGCACGACACCCTCTAGTGGTGGAGAACAGTTTAGCGGCAAGAAATAGTTGGTAACCAACTACTACTTGTGCATAGTTTTTTTTCTCAATTTTATTTTTTTTCCAAGGAAAAGATAATATATTAAGAGGGCTACTAGTGGGGAATAATTTCTCCTAATTCCACTATAGCCTTTTCTATGGATGACTATTTTAGAAAATGACTTTTTTAAGCGATAGGTCCCTAAACTTAGGGGGTGTTTTGGATTTAGTCCTTAATCTTTTTTTTTTGTTGGATCTGGTCCCTAAACTTTAATGCCGTTTGGATCTAGTCCTTCCGTTAACCCAAAGTTAACTCCGTCAGTGTTTTCCAATAAGATGTTGCCACGTGTCCCAACATGCATTTTTTTTTGGCTTTTTTGACTTTTAGGTCCCTAAACTTATTAGGGGGAGAATTGAATTTAGTCCCTATCCTTTTTTTGTTGGATCAGGTCCCTAAACTTTGGACCATTTTGGATTAAGTCCTTCTGTTAGTTTTAATCTAACACCGTTACCCTGAGAAAATTTTTATGCCATGTGGACCAATAAATTACTGCCAAATGGAATTTTTCTTTTAAAATTGAAAAATTACAAAAAATAAATAAAATTAAAAAAAATTAATTTTTTTTTATAACGATTGGAATACAACGCGTCTGCGACGAGATGCATCATCGTCATGGTCGTGATGTCTCGAGCGCTCACCACTGCCATCAGGGTAATGATTTGAGAAGCTTTCGCCACCGTCCTCAAGGTCGCGCCTCGATCTGAGTTTTGTGCTTGCTTCGGTTTACAGCGAAAATCACTGTCACAGTCACGAGTTCGCTTAATGGTGTGCGGCGGCGCTAGTTATAGCCAAAGCCCCTAGAACCTAGTTGCGACGGTGACCCCGAAGATCCTCTTCGTTCTTCATCCTTCGCTTGGTCATCTTCTCTGCAAATATGATGTGACACCGAAGGAAATCAGTCGCGCTTCCTTCACCGTGCAGCAGCCTCGCAACTTCGAACCCTCAACAACCTCAGCGTCCTCTGCTTTCCAGCCTCCGCCCTCTTCTCCGCTTCCTCCGCCTTCTTCTTAGCGGTGCGTCATATGCAGAGTCTGGAGGGAGGAAGAAAGGCAACAAGTATCTTTGATTGACACATAAAAATCTCTTTTTTATTACTTTAGAGTTTGATGATGAAGGTTTGGTAGGTGTCTAACTCAGTTTTTATGAAAAAACAATGCCACCCCCTAAGCAAGGTGAAGAAACCATGATGTCAAGCCTTAACGAGACGATCGAGCACGATGAGGAACGAAAGGAAGATAAGGAAGGTGGTTCACATTCTGGCCAGAAAAATTTTCAGCGGCATGGTTGGTCTGTTAATGATGCTTGGTTCAGTTGTGCTTCAAATCAGGTAATATTTAGCTTTTTTTTAATTTTATTTATTTTTTGTAATTTTTCAATTTTAAAAGAACAATTCAATATGGCATTAATTTATTGGTCCACATGGCATAAAATTTTCTCAGGGTAACAGTGTTAGATTAAAACTAACAGAAGGACTTAATCCAAAATGGTCCAGAGTTTAGGGACCTGACCCAACGAAAAAAAGGATAGGGACTAAATTCAATTCTCCCCCTAAGTTAAGGGACCTCAAAGTCAAAAAAGCAAAAAAAAAATGCAAGTTGGGACACGTGGCAACATCTTATTGGAAGACACAGACAGAGTTAACTTTGGGTTAACGGAAGGACTAGTTCCAAACGGTGTTAAAGTTTAGGGACTAGATCCAACAAAAAAAAAGATTAAGGACTAAATCCAAAACACCCCCTAAGTTTAGGGACTTATCGCTTACAGCGAAATTAAAGTGTTATCCAATGACTTATGTAACTATTTGTGATTGGAAATCTCATACCAAATGAAAAATAATGTATACAGAGTGATTTTGGTATAACGTTAACATAATGTTGTTTATTATGAGTATTGTTCAATTATTTATTATCTCCTGTGGCTTGATGGTAAAAATATTCTTTAATTTCAATTAAGTTTTATCTTAAAGCAAGAAAATATAATAAAGATGTATTTACTCTTGATTTAATTTTAAATATATCATAATTTGACTCATAAAAATTTAACAATAAATATGCTCCTTACTTACTCATTTCAAGGACAAAATTACTATAGTCAAACTCAAACCTTAGTTATGGATAATGTATATATAATTGGTAAATTTCTTAGAAAACTTTACCCTAATAGTGATCAAAGTTACACTCTTAAATCAATAAGACTATATATCCACATAAAAATGATGAAATAACATTTTTGGGCATTTGTGCTAGAGCATATTTGTGTGGGCTAGCAAGTGTCCGTGTACATAGAGAGAGAAGGAATTAACCTCTATGAAGCAATCATGGAAATGCATTCTGATTAGACCAGCTGCAAGGGTGGGATCATCCTGCAAAGCATTGTTCACTATGTTCTTAACCACAGGTTCAACAAAAGGGCAACTCATGAAGTAGTAGTTCATGTTTAACCCATCTGCTCCGAAATTGAAACCACATGCCACCACCTCAATTAGCAAAAGCACTGTCAGAAAATTAGCCATTACCAACTTCAAAATCTTCATAGATGTTTTGTGCATCTTGACAAATGTATATATATTATGCTACAAGTAGTGAGGTGATTGAAGCTAAGTTGGTTTGTGATATGAGGCTTAAAAATAGAGAACATTATATAGTGGGGAAAAAGTTGGCACATGCAAAGTGGAGGGCGGCAATAGTGTTATATATTACCCAATTAAATTGCAAATAATTGAACAAGATTATTGGCCAAACGTTTTTTTTATTCTTATGCGAAATATGTATTTAGTTTTTAGAGTCAAATTTAGTATAACAAATCAGTACTCGTATTTCATTTAAGTTTTTCTATATTTTTGAATTTAAAATAATTTTCAAAGTTTTATACTCATCCCTTCACCCTATAATATATATTAGTAAAGAAACAAACAACATTTTGTCCCAAATTAAAGTTATAGTAATAAATAAAAAAAATAAAATTGCATATTTCATTATATAATTAATCAATAAAAAAAATGCATTCAATTTTTGTTTTGATTATCAGTTAATTTGATAAACAGTGCATTAATAACATATTCCGGAAATGTTTCTTAATAACAATGTTTTAATTTGATAAAATATAAATAATGGACATGCATTGTTATTAATGACTTGTTTTAATTATTTATAAACAATGCATTAACATATAACATATTCATCAGGTTGGGAAAGCAAACCAAAAAGAGATAGACATATTCTGGAATTGTATCATCCCTCTCCATAAAAAAATCACAAATCTAAATCTAAAATTTTTCGGGGTAGAAAAGCTTCCAAAAATTGCAATTAAAATGATCAACTCAACAAAAGCTAAAGCCAGATCAGTAGCTGGTGCCAATATTAATGATGACGATATTAGATGGAGGATAATAAAAGACAAGTTTGCTTCTAATACTATTACCACATATCATTTTTCTGAGTTTGAAATTAATGAAGCTAAGAAGGTTGCTCTCCCCAATCATGCCTTAAGAGAACCTAGAATTTAGGAAAATCTCTGGGATTAAACTATAGTAGAGGTTTCGAGAAAATATGATTGAAGGGCTTATGAATCAACTCCGAGATAGTTAAATAACTTTGCCTTGTGATGGTGGTTTGGTCTCTTGCTTGGTGGCTTGGCGATTTTAATGTGGCTTTGTATCTTTTGTGTCTTAGGCCAGGGTTGGGTGGTATCTTTTGTATCTTTGTTTGTACTTTCTCTTGTGTTTAGTGTTTGAGTTTAATGTGTGTTTTTTACACGGTATATCATTCATCATTCATTTGCATTATTTTTATTTAGAAGTCAATAATCATAAACCCTTGAATGGTGGATGATGTTCTGATAAAAACATTTACACCGTCAATGTACAAACTATTTTCTCTTAGGAGTTTAATATGTGTGCAAATGTGGCTTTGTATCTTTTGTGTCTTAGGGTTGGGTGGTGTCTTTTCTATCTTTGTTTGTACTTTCTCTTGTGTTTAGTGTTTTAGTTTAATATGTGTGTTTTTTTGCACTAACGGTACATCATCCACCATTCATTTGCATTATTTTTATTTAGAAGTCAATAACCATAAACTCTTATATGGTTTAGGGTGGATGATGTGTTGGAAAATTTGTTAGCTTGCTGGTATTGTTGGTTTGGGGTGTTTTATTTTTATTCTTTAGAGTGGTTTATTCCTCTTAGAAGGCTTACACTTTTCTCATTAAATTAATAAATCTTATTTATTTTTTAAAAAAAAAGTTTCTTTATTTTTGTTGATTATTTAAGATTTCACTAACATTATGATAGAAATAATAATTACATGATACAACGATAATTTATCACATCCTTCCTTAAAAAAAGAATTATCACCACCTCTTAAATATTTTGGAGCCTAACGGCCCTAGACATTGCCTCAATTCCATGAGGTAGCCATAGCCACGGCCCTTTTGGCCAAAAAATAAAAAGGAAAAAGTTAAAAGTTAAAAGTATGTAAAATGAAAGTTGAAGTTAGTGGTACATACTTTGTCGTTTAGCCATGCACGCACTATATATTATAAAAAATGTTACACAAAAACAAGTATACCTAGAAGTCCATTATTTCAAACTTTCTGTTTCAGCACCATAGATTATTTTATCAAATCCTACCTAATCACATTGTGTTATGAATTAATAATAATAAAACTGTAAATGAATGTTGATTACATGTAAGTTGTCACGTATGGAATTTCACTACATTCAGTGACTGCCGATCGTGAATGAGCCAGATCATGATCCTCAAACTCAAGTAGTAACAGTAGAAATTTGAAAATTATTATTACGATAACCATTCAAAGACGCACGTTGAAACTCAGAAATAACTGAAGATAAGATAAGGGTGGAAAAAATTACGAGTGCTAATAAGAGATGAGAGTTCTTATCAAAATACTCCTTTTTGTTGTCGTTGTTGATAAATTAAACCAAAGATTTTATTACAGGGAGTGTAATAGGGTGCTGAAAACCATCGTTTTTTTATTTTTTTAAAGAAACGAACCATCACCATTTGACAAGAGATTGAGAGAGTAACCCGTGCTTTAATTTGGACAATTTTGAATATTTTTTTGTCCGTATTCCTTGCGGAACTACCGGTATCCCCAAGAGCACCCTTAATACCAGAGAGCTCTTGAGACTAATCCGGAGCGAACTGCGTGGCTGGCTCTCCCGGCGAGATTTGGACAATTTTGAATATAAGTAGAGGATGATAAACACCAATATGAAAAAAGTAATATTGTTACAACCCAAAGTATTGAGCAAGACCAAATTCTAATTTTTATCGAATCAATAGCCCGATAATTAACATACTCATTATTGAAAACAATTGAATTATGTAAAATTTCTTCTAATCTTATATGTAAGATTTTTTTTAAGAAAAAAAATTGGTCCTGTGTAATACTATCTCAATTTCCAATAACATTTAATTATTTCTTTTCAAAAATACTTTTATTAAGTCAACACTCTTCATAATCTCAATAACAATGATAAGGATAAAGATAATTTTGAAAAAATATATAAATATTTATATTTCCAATACCATTACCAACCTTAACCACTTTCTCGATGGTAGACATGAATTTCCCTAACATAATCTTACATATAAGATCCTTAACATTGCCCCATATCATTCGGATCAGATTTCTTTTCCTGAAAAAAAAGGGATGTGCATTGAAGTGTATCAACAACGAACGTGAATATTGACTATTGAGGATAGCTTCCAAAAACAAATTAAATTCTTGTGCCATGCTCCCTCCAGTTTCATTTTTAAGTAAAAATAACCAACTTCACATTTATTAAGGAAGTTAGTTTAGTGTATTTAATTTTCTCAAATGAATAAAAAAAATAGACTATTTTAGTAAACTTACATTGAGAATTGAGGATGAAACAAAAATTAAATGACTTAACCATATTATGAGGATATTTTAGGAATGATTGTATTGGGAATAGAAAGCTCGTTAAATTTTTTTGTCTTATTTATGGTTTTGGTCCTTATAAGTTAACTTCGTTTTGAATTTAATCCTTAAATCTTTTTTTGACCTTGAATGGTCCTTAAATTTTTTTAAATTTTGTTTTTAGTCCTTAAATCTTTTTTTGACCTTGAATGGTCCTTAAATCTTTTTAAATTTTGTTTTTAGTCCTTCTGTTTGTCTTCTTCCGTCATCTGCTGACATGGCAAATGGTGTGCCATGTCAGCCCTTACATTGACTGCCAACGATGCATCTGATGTGGACCTCCCACTCATGTGAGCAGGAATAGAGCATGAACCGAGCATGAGCAGAGCATTAATCGCGCATGAGATATCGACCGAGTACGAACCGAGCATGAACCGAGCACGAACCGATCTATGCCTTTACCAATTGCAGGAATTGGTAAAGACATAGCTTGGTTTGTTCTCGATTCATCGTGCTCGGTCAATATCTCCCCTCGGTTTGGCAAGTCATGCTCGGTTCAGAAACGGTTAATGCTTGGCTCCTGCTCACATGAGTAGGAGGTCCACATCAGATGCATCGTTGGCAGTCAATGTAAGGGCTGACATGGCACACTGTTTCCCATGTCAGCAGATGACGGAAGAAGACAAACAGAAGGACTAAAAACAAAATTTAAAAAGATTTAAGGATCATTCAAGGTCAAAAAAAGATTTAAGGACTAAAAACAATATTTAAAAAGATTTAAGGACCATTCAAGGTCAAAAAAAGATTTAAGGACTAAATTTAAAACGAGACCAACTTATAGGGACCAAAACCATAATTAAGCCAATTTTTTTTATATTAGTGAAGTGTCTTTTTTTGCTTATAAATGAGACCGGAGAGATTATTTCTTTTGAGCAGCCACAATCAATAAGAAGACGAAAACAGACTCCTAGAAATTGTTGCAAATGATTCAATTTGGTTCTATATCTATCCCACGCTTTATGAGATTATTTTTTCTCAAACTAACCCTTCCATTGCTGAAAAATTAGAAGCCATAAAAAAGTTGTCAGCTTGAATAGTACAAATAACATCCTTGATGTACTATTCTATATAAAAGCAAAATAAGCCAGCAGTTCAAAAATTGAACAGTACTAAAATTTAAAAATAAATAAATAAATAAAAGTCAAATAACTCGTGTTTTTGACATGGGAAGCACTAGCTTGAATAATTATAAAGTAATTAAACATCAGTTTTCCTAACCAATTTCTTAAAGACATTTCGTTTGGTTGTCAAATAAGATAGAGGCCAGGATATTTTATTTTGAAAATAAAATAGAATTTTATTAAACGCCAAGTTAAGAAATAAGTGATGTAAAACTCCCACCATCTTCTAAGAAGGATTGCGGAATTGATACCCTATCATAAGATATGAACAAGATAAAAGCAAAATAAGATATGAACAAGATAATTGTTATCATGTGTAGTATTTGATACTTATTAAATAGAGAAAACATTGATGTGGTGTCGATGGTGAGAGTATGAAGATAAAAACTGCACTATCGTATTTCATATCTTGTTTATTGTTAACCCAACTCTTCTAATATAATAGAAAGAGTTAATAGTCACATAGGTCCCTGAAAGATTTTTGGAATCTCGTAAACCCCCCAAATATCAATTTGGCATCACATTAGTCCCCCCATGAGGGACCTAACGGAATCATATGTGACACATTAAATGCTTTGTTGCCCCAAAAGTGGCACCTTCTTAACATTCCAACATCGCATTGGGGCCAACAAAGCATTTAACGTGCCATGTAGAATTACATCAGGTCCATCCTGACGAAATTGAATGGGGGGGGGGACCAATATGACGCCAAAATGATCTTTGAGGGGTTTAAGAGATTCCACAAATCTTTCAGGGACCTAACTGATTCCATAGGTATCTTTCGAGGACCTATGTGACTATTAACTCTAATAGAAATTATATTAGGTGGACAAGATGATAGAATAGGCCAACAAGCATGGACGGATCCAAGGGAAGGCACTCAAGTGTCGGATCCCGAATCTGCCTCTCTCGTACATATATTTTGTGTAATTATCTCGTACATATATATATTGTATTTTTTTTATGAAAAACTTATTTGAAAAAATGGTTTTGATATACTCAATCCTCACGACTAAATTTAAGCATTTAATACTTTTTTTATTTTAATGAATAGACAACAATATTCTTTGCATTATTAATTATCATTCATTAGTTGTATATTTTTATTTATTTAGACATATTCCTTTTTTATTACTCCCTATGTTCCATTTTATCTATCATTTTAGTCATTTTAATTTATTCCAAATTATTTGTCGCTTTAGAAATTTCATGGTGTATTAATTAATTTTTTCCAACTTTAACCTTGCATTTAATATGTTGTAATATGTGAAATCAATGATAATTAATGTAATATGAGGATATTATAGTCAAATTATCTAATATTTATCTCAAAAATTGAAGTATTTGATGACTTTCTTAATCCGCGCAAAAAATTCTAAAATGACAACCAATTTGGAACGGATGGAGTAATTGTTTTAACTCTTCCATTTCAATAATGTTAATGTCATTTTTACCCTTTTTCTTTTCTACATACAAGCTATTAACTCGGTTGTTGACACACATATATAAGGAAAATACTAATAAGTATTTTAAGGATACTTGTTAAGAAATTACATGAAGTAAAAAATTTTTGAAAAACACTATTTTTTTTTTATGTTTTCAAAAGAAGAAAAAAAGGTGGACTTATGATTTTTTTTCTTCTATATTTGGTAACCTTAACAAGTACTTTTAGGGTAGTTATTAGCATTTGCATATATGTGTTGTTAGTTGACTAATATAATTCTTTTTCCACTAATAGACTTAGATTAATAATTTTTGGCAAGAAAAAAAATAAAGCAAATAGGTTCTATTTTATTATTATATCATATTCGATTACAAAGTATGTTGGAAATTAGATTCAATCTCTAAAACATAATTTGAGTCGTCAACTTTGCTATGACAGTTCATATATATATATATATATATATATATATATATATATATATATATATATATATATATATAGACATCATAGTTTTATAAAAAATTTTATACATACACCATAATTATGTCATAATAAATTGTCATTTTGTGTATCAATGCTGTATGAAATCATGGAGAGATAAAGAAAAAGAGGAAGACCAATGTTGTTTCGCTCTTCTTTAAATTCTTTTATTTTGTTCCAAATATTATATATCAAATCCTTACCTAAATAAAAGAGGCATACATCAAGGGTATCCCCCAGCCGACAGTCGAAGACTAATCCCTTCCAAGGCGTAGAGATCACCGAAGTAGGCATGAAAAAATTAAAAATATAAACACAAAAAACATGGTGGTAAGAAGCTTGTTGAAAGGAAAAAAAAGCTAGAAATGACATACCAAAAATATGGAAGTGGGGGAGTTAAAACAATAAACAAACCTAAATATTTTAATCAATAAAATGATGCACGTAATAAATACTAATTAATACTATTATATAAAATATTGTTGTTAATTAATGAAAACAAGAAAACATTATATGCTTAAACTTAGTCATAAGATCTAAGTATATTAAAACCCTATTTTCGTTTACTTGCTTCATCTTAATTTCCAAATTTTGTTCTCTTTTTATTTTAAATTGAAGAGTTGAACACATTAGTTTCATGGTTCAGTTTATTTATTTATTTATTTGTTTGTTATGACGTGAAAATTGGTAACAAGAAAATAATAAAGCAAAGAGATTTGGTATTTTTTTTTTGTTTGCACCCTGGTATCCGGCCCACTGGGCCGACTAATCCAGTTCGAGGGGGGAGAGATTTGGTATTTGATAAGAAGTAAAAATAAGAATGCGGGTTGATATATATATTGATAGATCTATATTAACATAATCTATATTTAAGGATTTCATTAAATAATAACTATCGACAAACATAATGATTAAAAAAAAATTGAATCTTTACATTATTTTTAGTGCACAACCCATTTAGAACAAGAACTAGTAAAAAAGTTATGGGTTTTGCAAACGAGTGTCCTTAGAGAATTTTTTAAATAATCAACAAAAAAACAACATTTCTTTGATATTTCGTTAGCATTTTCCTAAAATTAAACACATAAAGCACACTATTGTTACATACTTCATCCATCTACAAAGATAGAAAAAGTTTGAAATAAAGTAACGAAAAATAAGAAAACATGATTTTAATTATTTGTTTTATAAATCAATCGATCATCAAAGCAATAATTTATTGCATCTTTTATTGATTAATCAATCACATATTATTAATACAATTTTAAAGTATTTTCATTAATTAGACAATATTTTTTTAAATAATTTTTTATCTTTGAGAACAGATGAACTAGTATTTAACAAAATTCAAGCACTATTAAAATGTGTTTTTACGAGAACCTCTCAAAATCAACGTTTCTCTAACTCATAAAAAACTGAGTTAGATAAATCAAATTCCTTTTGACATCACAAGGCCAATAGAGAAGCTTGGATAGATATTCAACTTTGGCAATCTAATCCAAATTTTATGCTTTCAGTTAAACTCAACTCGTGTAATGCTCTGCATATTTTTCCATGATGTGATAACTTTAGCTGGGATTGGGTCTAATGGAAGTCAAAAACTTGACTAAGTGGTGTCATTGAGCAATTGCATGCAGCCAGCTGGTTGCCATTTAGACTCTAGAGACAATAAAGTTCCAAATTTGAGTGCCAACCTATATTTTTATGTGAAAGTGGGAAGAAACATAATAATGAAAAAGATCAGTCCCGCATGAAGCATGATGTTTATGCAATTGCAAGTAGTGCTTAGAAGCGTTTTAGATACGTAGTGGTCTCTCTTCACATCTAATGATCAGGATTGTTCATTGGGTTGAACTCCCACCGTTCCCAAATATTATATACATCGCACATTCGCACATGAATTAAGAAAATTTGGGAAGAAAAATAATATTCTAGAATTAAATTTAGGGTATTACTTTCATACCGTCAAAATTTGGATGATAATTTAAAAACTTATTAATAAATCAATGTTTGAGTGACATGTCATTTAATGAGTTCATGTCATTGTTACTATTAGGTCAACTTCTAGTGATCAAAATTGAATAACTTGTTACCGAACTATTGATTTAATAATAAACTGTTATATTATCATTCAAATTTTGATTGTATGATAGAAATACTCTTAAATTTATTCATGATCTGAAGCTTATTTCTCAATTTGTCATTTAATTATTATGACACAGTGGAAAAAAAAATTACTCCCTCCGGTCCTATTTATAAGATCCTTTTGGGGTTTTTATTTTGGTCCTATTTATAAAACCTCTTTTCAATTTTCTAAGCATTTAATTACTTCTTTCCACTAACATCCCTATAAAGTCAACACTTTTTAGAGTTCCAATAATAATTATAATGGTAATTTTGAAAAAGTATATCAAATTTTAATATTTCCAATGCCACTAACAAATTTATCTACTTTCCTTGGTGGAAGTGAAAAATCCCAAAAAGGTCTTATAAATAGGACCGGAGGGAGTATTTAGTAGATATAGAAGTTAAAGGTATTAAAAAAAATAATTAATACTATATATAAAATCAATCAAAACTAAATCCAAAATCTAAATCTTATATTTAAGAAATAAATTCTTTGATTGACTTGGCATGGTGATGAATTTGATGATGTATTATCTAGATGACAGAAATTCCCACAAGTGACTTATATCACTTCACAAATGGTTTGTGGGGCTGATGCATCCTACACCATTCGAAATTTATATTAATTGGAGGCTGACTCTCGTTAAGGAAAAAAATAGATTGATGCTTAAAAGATACTGGAAGGTCACACTATTTTAGTTTTAAATTTTGATTAAATCACGTGTGTGAAGTGCACTACTATCTTATTATACCCAAGAATAATGTAGGGAACGTAATCCTAGCCAACGATCATTCATTAATTCTAGCGCAAAGGGTGCTCGAAAACAAATCCCCAAAACTAGAGTTAACCCCATTATATTATACTCCCTCCGGCTCGAATTATAAGCAACAAAAATCATACTACTCTTGGTTTAAAATATAAGCAAAAATAACTAACTTTATTAAATTTTGTTTCATTCCCAATGCCACTCTCCTAAAACATCTCTGGAAAATTGTAATCTTAATTAATTTTTGTTTCATCCCAATACTACTTTCCAAAAATATCTCTGTTTTTTATAAATTTGATAAAATTAAATACAATCAACTAACCTCCTTAATAAGCGTAAAAGTGGTTAGAATTGCTTATAATTCGAGCCGGAGGGAGTACTCCCTCCGTCCCATTATCTTGGTAAAAAAAAATGCAAAAGAATTTGTCCCATATTAAAGTAAAAAAATAAATAAAAAATCTTAAAGATTGTATATTGTATTGATGATTGATAAGTAATTAAGGAAAACATATTTAAAGATTTTTTTTGGAGGCAATATTGCAATATGTATTAATTGTAATGATATGAAAATTTATATAATGTCAATTTGTAATTAATGAGTGAATCATGCATTATATTAAACAAATACTCTCTTATTTTCATTGACTTGTTTGACTTTTAACAAGACAATGGGACGGAGGGAGTAGATGTTTTTAGCTCAAATGTAAGATTGTTTTTTTTGAATGATATATACTTGTGGTTAAAAAATAAGTTTTTAATCCACCAAAAAAAAAGTTTTCAACAGACACTAACAAAAAAATTCCTAATACATTGTAAAAGGTGGTGATACACCGATCTAAAAGGTAAAAAAATTGATTATACTGCCACTTAGGTTCTTGAATTTATATCAATATTCATTTTAGTCTTTAAAATTATGAAAATTACTTTTAAATCCCTTATAAGCCTGCAAAATGTTATGTACCTGTCCTTGACTATTAGAAACATTAAGAAATGTTAATAACAAAGATACGTGGTAAGTTAATAACACAATTCTTGTTCACTCGCTCAATGTCTAATCCAATTGCAGTAAAGAAGAAAAAGTAGCAGAAGCATATGATGATGATGAAAATATACAAAACATAGCTACACATATATATATATATAGAGAGAGATGGAGAGAGAGCAATAGAAAGACAAAGAGTTGTTTGTAACTTGTACGAGGAGGGATCATTGGCAAGTGCACCACATAGAGATAGACAACAACTCTTTGTATCACTACCTCTCTATATAAACATTAAACAATCAACAATAACAATAACAACAACAACCATATAGCAGTCCAATGTCATGCAATACAATATTCAAAAGATACCCAAACATCAAATTAAAAATGACAGGTAAATAAAATTCAACAATTATTTTTTGATTAACGTATCTATACAGTTAATCAAATTTAAAAATGTGGTTCTACAAACAACACCATATCACATCAAAGTCTTGCAGCCTCTTGCCATTCTTCAAATTTAAAAATGTGGTTCTACATGTTTCACAACAGTAAACGCTAATAAATTACAATCAAGCCATGAATAAACTCTCGTTTGATTCAAAATTTACACATACTCATGAGTCATGGGTATCATTGTACCACACTACCACTTAAATACATATAGCCCCAAGCCCCTCAAAGATTATCGTAATTACAGTAAGTATAATAGTAAACAAAAAAGGAGGGCCAATGAAGCTGTTAGGAAAAAAAAAAAGGTTCAAAATCTAAGACAAACCTCTAATTTCCCTGCACAAAATCATTTCAAAGTACCAAAGAAGCAAAGTACCATTCGAGGCCAGAAAGTTAGATTTTTTTTATGCCACATTTTTTTGTCAGTCATTATATACACAAAAGTAAACAATGGTAGAACTTAAAATATTGACAAGACATACCCTGTCATTGAAGCCATCTCTAAGGCCTATCTCTTATGTACAAGGTCTTCATTCAGGCCAAAGCAAAATAAACAAAAACCAAAGAGCTTTTTTTTTTTTGGGTAATAATCTAAGAGCTTTTTATTATGCACATCTAGAGTCAATTGCCTTAACGAACATCGGGAGGCACTGGTAAGCCTTTTCCAAAGCAACTAGCACCAGTACTAACGTTAGTCACATTCTCATCTTTGCAGTGCCCAGATTTAGTTTTTGGGTCAGAGTTTAGACATCTCGGGCAAACAAAACGTGCAGGAACAGGATCGGTATCACGAATGTCAGAACACCTAGTGTGCCGCCATACCCCACATATATCACAAGCCAACATTCTTTCGCCATCATCATCTTTAGCCCCACAGCAACAATCTACAGTCCACCTCTCAAGTCCTCGTTCCATTCGGAACTTGCTCAAACCATTCTTCCCAATGCATCTTCCTCGCACACAAACTGCTTCTTTTGATCCTATCAAGAGCTTGACCTGGGTGGAATCAGCTACACCGCTAAAGTCAAGTAGCTCCTCAACTTGAAATCTTCTGAACATGAGATACACATCTTGAAAAGCATTTGCTGCTTCGATCTTGAGGTCATACACTGTGGCATTCATGGGCAGCACAACTAACTCTGGAGGAGTTTTAGCATCAGAATCTTCTGATTCGTCGGCAAGTTCAACCTGACATGAGATGCGTATTTTATACAAATCTGACACTGGCACCGCCTCAGGATTATAAGCTTTAACAAACTGCTTGCAGTCAAGAAGTTTCTGAGCTGAGCTCGATGCGAGAATCCTTGTCTCTTCTGCAACATAATTTAGCATCATCCGAGGCTGAAGCAAAGACTCGTATAAATATTTCAAGCATTGTAGGAGATTCTCTTCGGATGGATACTCTAAGTCTGAGGAATTGGCTGCTATAATTCCATAGCAAGAATCATTTGCAGCTTCAAGTCTACAGCATATAGAAACACAATATATTAATACCAGGACCAAATTTACATCACATAAAAATATGCAAGACAAATGATTAAAAGCAACCACAAGATTACCTTCCAAATAATACTAACCAATATTATCATTTATCAATGCTTTAAGAAGAACAATTTTGCAAGGCTCAGCCTCATTAAGAATGTAACTGATAATATATATGCATCAATTTTAGTAATAATGACTAATCAGAATGAGAACCCAATGCGGCCCACAGGAACATGAGAAAAACAAACAAGGGGTAAATTAAATATAAAAATTATTATTTGGTCTACCCCAAACCATGATAATCCCAATAGCATGTTCAAAAATAATAAAAATTGAAGCATAATATCTATAAAAACATGACTTCTTTTGTGAGTCACTATGAAGCAAAAATGGAAAAGATAAGGGTGAACACCCAATAAGAAACATATAAAAGTCTAACCTGCACTCAAAAGCACCAGTTTGAGGATTGCGTCGAGTATTAACAACCATTCCACCATAGAGCACTTTTCCTTCCAGTTCCCCAAGGCAATAATCAAGCAGCTCTGGAGATGCCACCTTGCAGACAGCACCCCTAACAGCACGCCAGCTCACCCAATTGGACCCGGACACTGCTCTCAGCACTCTGAGCATGGCTTCCTTCACGCGTTCGATGTCGTTCTTCTCCCAAGAACTTGAAACTCCAGAAGCATTAAATCTGCGCTTCTTGCAGTTTATGTCATCAACCTTTGGCACAGTCTTGCGAGCATCATCTATCAAACGCATCAAAAAACAGAAGAGGTCCCTTATATTTACAAGCTTATGCTCAGCCAAAGACTGGTAATATGAGATCATGTCCTGCACACGAGAGCGAGGATTTTGTCCATCGGAGGAGAAGATTGACAAGGGTAGATTGGATAAACTTTCAACAGCAGTTTTATATGCTTCCTGAGTGAGACAATAGCTGCCAGAGCCAAATTCATACCCCCAGACACCATACCATGGATGTCCCTTCATAATGGCATGGAGCAAGCGGTACTCTAGCCCATATTTCTTTGAAACATCCATCACACTAACTTTTCTGCCCATATAGAAAAGTGAACTTAAGAGCCTTAACTCAAAGCTATATCCATATAATCAGAAATATGTACAACAAAGGAATTCTACCATTACAATAAGGTCAAGGTATTTTGAGCTGCCCAAAAATTAGTAAGATATATGCACTGTATTAGTTCTAGTCTTTAAACTAGGAACAACCTTACATGACATAAATTCTAAATTAAACAATAAGTAGTTCCTTAAAAATTACTTATTTCATTATTTGCCATTTCTCACATAAAGCAAGAAGAAATTAAAATCAAGAACCCTAACCTAACTCCAAGTGTCTTGCAGAGGCGATCCCAGAAATCCATAATATGGCATCCAGAAATAAATCTAGAGCCCCCTTCTCTGCCATTAACCCGAAGAAGGTGCCCATAACCATTAGCATGGACTACACCATGTAAAAGATGGGTCGTGTTCTCTAACTGGTGATACACCCAGTCTTCAACATCATCAGTGGTTGTAACATGGTTGCAAGACTTGCACCTGAAAATAGAAAGCATTAACCGCAATGTAAGATCACTGACTTCACCATTATGCTAATCAAAATAAGCTTTTCGTTTTTTTAACGTCAGTTTAATTACAACCCAAACACACATTAAAGACCAAACAAAAGGAAACTACCCTCTTGTTGGTATAAGGCAGAATCTCATACTAACAACTATTTCCCTAGAAGTTAGTTCAAATTAAAGCAAAATCCTTCCTCAAATCTAGAGCTGAGACAAACATAACATTGCCTCGTTCAACTAATCCACTAACCCATCTACTGGTACGGCAGTATCCAACAGTCCTTGAACAATCAGTTCCATAGGAGAGAAAATCCAAAAGATTACTAAAGTGTTTCCATGAGACAGAAAAGAAGCCTATTAGATGACAGAAGATTAAGCACACCTGGATTCTGACAAATGTAGGCTATCTCCACAGCACATGCACGGTTTGTGGTACCCACCAATGGAGCTCCCATCAGCCTTGATTATAAAATGGTAGCGTTTTGCGCACACTGGGTGTCCGCTCCAACCTAAACAAACAAACATAATATTATAGTTTTCAAATTTCAACAGGGAAGATCACACCACAAACTAAAACAAAATAACAAATACACTTTCAAAATCATATTCCCTCCACCACTTTATATCAGTCTATTGAAAAGAATGTGTTTTCTTCATTCCAAAATTATAAAAAGCTACTAATTGACCATTACCAACTTAACCCTCGTTTATTATCTTAACTAAGTGCCCTCTAACTAAACAGGACAGGTCAGTCATATTAAATCATCGTTCTTTATGTTTGAAGCTAATTAATTTAATAACATCTTCCATCCTAGTGAAAAAACCTTAAAAGGCATATAAAAAAGCACGGAAGTAGAATTTATATTCATGTAAATAAGTGTTTTGTTAACGTGCACAATAAGAACACAGATTAAGAAATTAAAAATAAAAACTACTATAAAATTCAAATAACTTAGGAATTTATAAAGAAAACTTATGTGTTGTTCCGTAAGTGCTTGATGTCAGTGACAAACCCGGAAATTTTAAGCTCGGAGATTGACATATACATAATTTTTATTATCATTAAAAGGGTAAAAACTGTAACACATGTTTTGTTCACATAGGAGAACAAGCATCACAAGCACCTATGGACAACATTAAGTTTTGTCCATTAAAAACCATTAAAATAATAAATAATACATAAATAATAGTAGTAAGTAATAAGAACAAATGATATCAAAGCCATAAACGTAGTTTAGTTCACTAAGCAAATTAGTTTTGAAAAAATAGATGATGCACCGACAGTGTACTATCAACACATCATCCGTGTTAACGATCACCGATTTATAAATAAAATTAATACAAATAAATAGTAAATGATGTATCCAATGGTAAACTTTACATCGTCTGTACCCATTGAACTAGTTAGTTTATCATTTCAAAGGGTTTCAAGAAATTCATATTTGATGATTCTGCATTGACGCATTTATAAAATCATATTTGCATTAATTATATCAATTCACGATATAAACTTAGCAAATATGATTTCCTAACATTTAACCTAAGACAAACGTTAGAAAAACCAAAATGAAAAAGAGCAACATCCTTTCAAAGTAGCCGCGAATAAATTGAGTTACACGTCTTATCATTATACAGTAGTATATCCACTATGGAAAGTGACAAAGTAAAGTTGGACCACAACATAATAATAGCTGTCACGCAAAAAAGACAAGCAAAGAGAGAACATTAATCCAAAAAAAAAAACACGTGGCACTTTCTTTCCCTTCTACCTGTCTCACTTCTTTGAGGACCCACCACCCACCTAACCCCACACCCCCAAACATCTCAGCATTTTATCGTCATTATATCGGCGATAAAATCATAGCCCACTTAACAGTCCTAATACACAGTATTAGACATAATCATTTTCATTTTAATAATTCAATAACTGCAATATTATCCACATAACAATATTATTCGGAGGAAATATAATAAGTAAGGTCATCTCACGAAATTAACGCGATAATTTCAGGGAACTCTTTTAGCGATTCATTTTCATTTTTCTAACGTTTTATTTTTCTCTTACGCTACCTGAAGTTATCAGAGTTTACAAGTAAGTATAAAGTAGAGTGGCTGATCGGAAACCGGGAACCGGAGAGAAACCGGCAAAAAAAGCAAAACGATGAAACCGATGGAAAAAACAGAACCGGTCAACAACAAAGCGAGTCAACTCACCGAAAACCCGGCACTGATCGCAATACACGGATCTAGATCTAGCCACATCTTCCTCCACCACGTCGAGGCACACCACCGCCGGCCCCGACTCCGTCCCGCCGCCGTCGGTGAGATCGCCGACACGGAAGAGGATCTGCCACGTCATCAGGTGAGGGAAGAGCGCGGACGGCGGAGGGAGAAGCGCGTGCTTGGTGAGGAACGTTCTCACGTTCGTCCTGAACGGTCCGCCGGCGAAACCCTCCGACGCGGCGAGAGAAGGAGAGGGGAAGGAGAGGAAGTCGTAGAAGTCGGCGGTGACTCTCCTCTTCCATCGCTTGAGAGGCTTCCCTCCGTTCACGACCATGATGGAGGAAGCGGTGTTCAGCGCGTGGTCCAGTTTGGGAGGCGCGTGAGGTGAGATCTGGGCGAACGTTGGGGATCGAAAGCGAGAAGAGAAGATAGAGAAGGGTGAAAGGAGGGAACGGTCGTTTTGTTTTGGGGGTTAGGGTTTGTTTGGATGGTTTGGAATGTGAGATTTGATGGTTATCGTTGGATTATTTTTTTTTTTTGTTGTTAATTTGAAATGTGGATTTATATAATGGAGTGTTGTTAATTTGGGAAAGAGAGAAATGGAAAAATGAAAAGAAGGGAAAATAGAAAAATGTGTGCGAGAGAGTAGTAGAGTTTGTTTTGGGAGGGAAAGGGAAAAGGGAAAGGGGGAAAAAATAAAGGGAAGAGATAGAATCGGAATCTTAGGCGTTAAGCGAGTTTACCGCCTTATGACTCATGTGATGGGACCAAGCCTCTTCTTCCATGCACCCTTCTCAGCTCCTCTAGCTTGTTTTGATTTTTTCTTTTTTAGGCCGAGCTATTGCTAGTTTTATTTATTTATTTATTTATTTATTATTATTATTATTATTATTATTATTATTATTATTATTATTATTATTATTATTATTATTATTATTATTATTCCTTCCGTTCCAATTACTGTATCAGTTTCTAATTATAAGACTTTTTTTATATTTTTATTTTGTCTCTATTTATAAGATCTCATACCATTTTTTAATGATCATTAATTACTTTTTTTACAAACACCCTTATCTATTTAACATTTTTTAGATTCTCAATAATATTAATACGAATAATTTTGAAAATACACATCAAAAATTCACATTTCCAATACAGTTATCTAAATTAATCGATTTTCTTAATGGTCTTGAAATCTCTTAAAGAGTCTTATAATTATGAACGGAGAGAGTAACTATTATTTTAGAAATTTTATATGGATTAAGAAAGTCATCATTTAATGCTTTAATTTTCAAGAAAATTACTCTTTTTGTCCCACAAAGATGGTTACAAAATTCAAAAGTATATTAATTATCACTTATTTCACATATTTCAACACATTAAATGCAAGGTTATAATTAGAAAAAATCAATTAATACATCATCAAATTCCTAAAGCGACAAATAATTTGAAACAAGTTAAAAATGTTAAAGTGATAGATAAAGTGGAACGAAGGACGTACGTACGTTCGTTCTATTTATCTGTCTTATCTCAAACAAAACACATCTTTTAAGAAATCTAATCATTACTTAGATTTCTAATACATTAATTATGTTTTTTTCACTATTCCCTTTAATGTATCTCTCTAAAATCATTAATTTTTCTTCACTACTTACGTAAATCAAGACCTATTAAATAAGGTCAAACATGAAAAATACATTTATTACACTCTTAAAATCATAAAAAAAGGATAGATAAAACAAAACAAAAATTTCTTCAAAGAATACAGAGGGAGTAGTTTTAAGCTCGTGCATTGCACGGGTTAGTTGTTAATTTTCATAAGTAGTGTTTTTTAGGGTTTTGCTCTTGAAATCGTCGAAAATGACATATAAAAATAAACAAAAAATTTCTCCAAAGAAAGACAGTTAATAAGAAACGAAGAGAGTAGCTTTAAGCTCGTGCATTGCACAGGTTAGTTGTTATTTTTCACGAGTAGTGTTTTTTAAGGTTTTGCACGAGTTTTAAGAAATAGTTAAATAATGTAAGAATTTGAGATATTTTGACTATAATGCCCTTATATAATCATTATTGAATAGAGAGAAAGATATTGGAAGTGAAAAAGAGAATGTAATAAATAGGAGTGTGTTGGGAAAAATAGTATTAATTGTGTATTGGGTTTTGTAAAAGAACAATACATATGAAACATTGGGACAAAAACTCTGTAAACACTTTATATGAAACGGAATGAGTAATTGCAAAATAGATATTTTAATCTATTTCTTTCTTTTCTACTTCTTTAAGCTTCTTAATGGTTTATTAATTCTTGGTAGTTTTATTTATTTATTTGTCTTTAACTTTTGATTTTGCATCCCAAATTTTTTTAAACTAGCGAAAGGACTTCTTGTCATCGTACGAGTTTTAACAACTAGTAATAAAAATAAAATATGGTAAAAAAATATTTAAGTTTTAAATTTTATATGAATATGAATGATTTATGTTTAAAATTGTGTTGTAATTAAATATCTGTATATAATTATGTGAAAATAAAGTATAATAATATTAACATTCTTGTTTGAAAATTTTCATGCCACTGTTTTGAATAATGTGTATTTTAAATAAATACGAAAATATATAATTTTTGAGAAATACTTGCTCCTATATTATATTTAAAACTGTTTTCGTGGCTTCTCTTTTTCAATTGATGTGTATGACCTTTTGAGAACAATGCACCTTGGAAAAAAGAAGAAAGAAAAAAAAAAGTAAAGAAAAGCTAGAGATTATTGATTCAACACAATCAGATGAAGAAGAAGTTGTGTTTGATGATGATTCTGATGATTATGAAGACTTGTGGGATGTAAGTTATTTTAACCATGATTTCATTATTATATTATATTATAATGTAGGCAATCTAAGATTTCCGCAATAGACGGAGTTTTTTGGTTGGTGATATTATTTAGCATATGTAATTAAGATATATTTTATGCACTTGCAATTGCATATTATACTTAAAATTATACAATGCAAAAGTGAACAATTTGAATAAATAATTTTATGTATAAAATATAAAGCAAAATTATGAAATTCATGTATTGATATTAAAACAAGCTGAAAATTGAGGAAGTTAAAACACAAATAAGTTGTTATAAATTACTCCATGGTAATATATCACAGGAACCATGCATTTTGTAAAAATAAACCACCAATGCACTGGCCATCTTGATTTAAAAGTAAAATCAATCCACTAAAAAAATGATGGGTGCTTACAACTCAAACCTATAAATTTTTTATTGAGACATGAAAACATAAAAGCAGTTAAGTGGCATCAGTCAAATGCTAAATTGGATATGTTGGAAGTGATTCCAACACCAAAAGCCCCATCATCCATATTAGCCAAAAACAATGAAAGATATATACCTAACCCCAATAGGTATCAACCTTTACATGACTACCAATCTGAATTACATATCCTGGAGGGACCAAACCCAAAAAACTACAAGACCTTAATCTTCCTCAAGGTTGACAAGAACAAAGGCATACTTGCTACCCTCGGTCATGGTTCCACTTACTGATCCAAATACCTTTATTTCATCAGCTAGCACCACATAGTTGCTACCTCACTGAATGCAGTGTCAATGCAGTGTCAAGTCTTCTTTTAATTAGACTGATAGCTCCCATATCAAATTTTCGCTTTATGAAAAAAGTGGCATTATTGAAAAGAGTCACAACCTCAAAGAAAGCAGGACTATAAGCAATTGTTGCAAATACCACTAGCAGCAAAAACATAAGTGACGATCATAATGATAAACAATTCATCAAACGGTTCAATTTTAAATAAAATGTTAGAAATTATGTGTCATTAAAGAAAGTTCAGATGGCATGGTTGAAAATGATGCGGGAGAAGACAAATTTACACATTTGGAACAAAGCAAAGATAGTGTTTAGTAGCACCCTAAAAAATATGGAGTAAAATTTAAAGAAAAAAAAAAGAGTAATTAATAATCAGAGAACAAAGTAATCAAAAGCAAGCATCACATCCTTCCGCACAGAATGACACGATTACACGAATTGTCATTAGTACATTTCTTCCCCAAATTTACTACTCATATCTATGTAATCTTTCTAATTCGTTGACCATGGTTTCTTATTCTCATAAGCTGATCACTTTGATCCTTGTTTTCAGGTGGCCAGCAATAACAGCTAAATTACCAGCAAGAACTGACAATGAAATAAAGAAATATGTGGCACAAAACCTTGAAGAAGAGACTGTTGAAATTTGAAAATCAACCAACTTAATTCAGATACAAAAAGAGTTTCCAAACCAAAAATCAAAGGATCTGATTCTAATTCCAGCTCACTAACTCTCTCAGAACCTGCTTCTTCTAGTGATCTGTCATTAGTCATGGTTAGTCATGAACAAAACAACATGGACACCAATATTTACAGTAGCGAAGACATAGAGTCTCGGGAAACAATGCCTGAAATTGATGTAAGTTTTTGATCAAAAGGGATAACAATGGATAATGAAAAACCATCCATGCCATCAAATTATTGGACAATAATCTCTAACGAACTTCCACATCAATACTCATCTAATTCAGAGGAAACCTTCCAACAGAGTTTTGGTTATGCTTCAAACTTTGATGATGGGATGGATTTCTGGTATGATGTGTTCATCAGGTCTAGGGAATCAATGGAATTGCCAGAGTTCTAAATTTTTCAAAAGCAAACATTTTTAAACAGTTCAAGTTATTTAGAGCTGAAAGGAAAGATATGGTGAATGTTATGCTTATTAGTTTTGGTGCATCTAATAACATATGGGGTGAAGCTATTTTAAGTGCATGTCATTTGCAAAATAGGCCGGATACCCTATAAGAAAGAAAGCTGGAATGACATCCTACAAGTTATGGAAAGGATATGAACCTAACTTAAAATATTTAAAAGTGTGGGGGTGTCTTGCTAAAGTATTGCTACCTGACCCTAAGAAAAGAAAATTTGGATTAAAGACATCTGATTGTATGTTTATTGGATACGCTAAATATAGTGCTCCATATAGATTTTTAGCGTTAAAGAGTAATGTTCTTGATTGCAATACTATAATAGAGACTAAAAATACTTATTTCTTAGAAAATATATTTCCTATGAAATGTGAAAGTCTTCCCATGGATATTTAGAAAATAGTGAGACAATTAAAGAGGAAAACCAACGTGAGGATTTGAGAAGGTGTGAAAGAGAAAAAAAACTTCTTTTGGAAATGATTTTTACATATATTTAGTTGAAAATAACCCTGTTTCTTTTATGAAGCCACTAGCGTGTTGTCGCCCCGCATTCTCATTATCGTGTTTTTGTCGTAAAGAGTTGTTTATAGTAAATGATATATTAAAAAATCGGTCTTTATGAAAGTTATTTATATGTTAGTTGTCATGTTCCAGAATATATCCATAAATTCCAACAAAATTATACATGCATTGTTATTTTGTTAATCTCCAATTTAATTTCCTTTAAATTTAGAGTGAAGGGACACTTTGGTCCCTCAAGTTTTTCGATAGGGACACTTTAGTCCCTCAAGAAATTCCTAAAGCGACAAATAATTTGAAACAAGTTAAAAATATTAAAGTGATAGATAAAGTGGAACGAAGGAAGTACGTTCGTTCTATTTATCTTTCTTATCTCAAACAAAACACATCTTTTAAGAAATTTAATCATTACTTAGATTTCTAATACATTAATTATGTTTTTTTCACTATTCCCTTCAATGTATCTCTCTAAAATCATTTATTTTTCTTCACTACTTACGTAAATCAAGACCTATTAAATAACGACAAACATGAAAAATACATTTATTACACTCTTGAAATCATAAAAAAGGATAGATAAAAAGAAACAAAAAATTTCTCCAAAGAATAACAGTTAATAAGAAACGGAGGGAGTAGTTTTAAGCTCGTGCATTGCACGGGTTAGTTGTTAATTTTCATAAGCAGTGTTTATTAGGGTTTTGCTCTTGAAATCATCAAAAATGACAAATAAAAATAAACGAAAAATTTCTCCAAAGGATGACAGTTAATAAGAAACGGAGAGAGTGCTTTTAAGCTCGTGCATTGCACAAGTTAGTTGTTAATTTTCATGAGTAGTGTTTTTTAAGGTTTTGCACGGGTTTTAATAAATAGTTAAATAATGTAAGAATTTGGGCTATTTTGACTATAATGCCCCTATATAATCATTCTTGAATAGAGAGAAAGATATTAGAAGTGAAAAAGAGAGTGTAATAAATAGGGGTGTGTTAGGAAAAATAGTATTAATCGTGTATTGGGTTTTTTAAAAGAACAATACATATGAAATATTGGGAGAAAAATTCCGTAAACACTGCATATGAAAGGAGGGAGTAATTGCAAAGTAAATATTTTAATCTATTTCTTTCTTTTCTAATTCTTTAACTTTTTTAATGGTTTATTAATTATTGGTAGTTTTATTTATTTATTTGTCTTTAACTTTTGATTTTGCATCCCAAAATTTTTTAAACTAGCGAAAGGACTTGTCCTCATACGAGTTTTAACAACTAGTAATAAAAATAAAATATCGTAAAAAAATATTTAAGTTTTAAATTTTATATGAATATGAATGATATATGTTTAAAATTGTGTTGTAATTAAATATTTGTATATAATTATGTGAAAATAAAGTATAATAATATGAACATTTTTGTTTGAAAATTTCCATGCCACTGTTTTGAATAATGTGTATTTTAAATAAATACAAAAATATATAATTTTTGAGAAATACTTGCTCCTGTATTATATTAAAAACTATTTTCGTGGCTTCTTTTTTCAATTGATGTGTATGACCTTTTGAGAACAATGCACCTTGGGAAAAAGAAGAAAGACAAAAAAAAAAAAAAAAGCTAGAGATTATTGATTCAACACAATCAGATGAAGAAGAAGTTGTGTTTGATGATGATTTTGATGATTATGAAGACTTGTGGGATGTAAGTTATTTTAACCATGATTTCATTATTATATTACTAGCGTGCCGACAGGCACACCGCATTCTCATTGTCGTATTTTTGTCGTAAAGAGTTGTTTATAGTAAAATGATATACTGTCGGTATTTATCTAAGAATTGTATGCATTTTTAGTTGTCATGTTCCAAAATATGGATTCATACATTTTAAAGAAATTATATATGCATTGTTATTTTGTTAATCTTCGATTTAATATTTCCCTTAAATTTAATATGTTTGTCTAAATACATGATGTAGTAGAGTTTTCATAAATTGTGATAGATACATCATTACTTTGTATTTTGGAAAAAAAAAACTCCAAATATCAAGAAAAAATAATTTAATCAAAAAATTTAAATGAATGTCTCATTCATCGTTAAGAATTTCGATTGAAGGTCAAAGTGAGAACAAATAAAGAGGGTTAAGTTTTACTAAAACAATAAATATCTTTCAATTTTTTTTAAGATAATATTTCCCAATAAAACTTATATTTTTAGATTTTAATCCTCAACCCTAAGAAATGAGGTTAAAAAACCAATTATTACCACCAATGTTATAGTTATTTTATTAAAACTTATACTTTTTATATTATTCTTATCCTCATAAGAGATAAGGTTAAATAAACCAATTATAACCACCAAGATTATGGTTAAGCTTATAGTTTCTAGATTCTTATCCTCAATCCTAAGAGATGAGGTTTCAAAAAACCAATTATAAACACCAAAGTTATGGTTATTTTTAATTTTTTTTAAATATTTCCCTATTAAACTTATCCTTTTTAGATTTGGGCTGGTATTAAAAAAACTATATTTAATTACCACAATTATTATTATTTTTTCCCAACTATATCCTTTAATTTTTTAATACATATGTTTTTTTAATAATCTCTATATCAAATTTTTATCAACTTTATGGTTTTTTTTTGGGTCAAAGTTGTTTTTTTAATAACAACTATATCATTTTTTTTTGGGTCAGGGTTGTTTTTTAATTACAACCATAACTACACGTTTTTATAACTAAAAGCATTTTTTTATCAGATTTACGGTTTTTTTGTCATGGTTATGCTTTTTTAATAACAACCGTATAATCACTTTTTTTATACACTATTTTTATTAGAATAGCATAGAACAACAGAATAAATCACCATCTCTGGATGATGAGTTGATTGGCACCTTGGAAAATAAAATTGAAAATGGCTCAGACTTGCTACCAATAAAAAAAATAAAATAAAAAGAAAATATAAAGTGGCTCAGAGAACAAAAACGGGAAGTCTTCCTTTAGATAAATTATTTAAGTCTTCCTTCACATAAATTAATTAAAAGATGCCTTAGAGAATAGAGAATAGTATAGATTATTATTATCATTATCATAAAAATAAAAAAAAAATTAAAAAAAAAGCATAAATTATAGAGAAGAAAAGAATTAATATTATTACTTACCTATATTTATAATTGAGTTGAGTTATTTTTTCTATGTATAGATAAAAAAAGATATATCAATGAATTTTTTTTAAGATAAATAAATATATATATGTTTATCTTTAATTGAAATATCTAAGAGATGAGGTTAAAAAAACCAATTATAAGCACCAAAATTATGAATATCTTATTTTATACTAGCTCTCACCCCGTGCATTGCACGGGTTATTGATATTTTAATTTTTTTATATTAAATATTTTAAAGTAAATATTTTTCTTTAATTTTAAAGTAAAGATTACTATTACACAACAATAAAAAAAATTATACAAAAAGGTATAGACTCAAATCAAACCCTACACATAAAAAAAATAATTTAAATGAGTTTGTTGAGAAATTTTGTACTTTCTTATATAAATAAAAAGTAACACTTTTTATCTGATATCTTCCGTATTTATTTAATCAATAAAATAACATTTTCATATGATTATGAACTTTATTTTGAAGAATCAAAAGCAAATCATATTTAAATATATCTTTTTTGTTTGGTGGTATTATGAGTAAATTTAAGGATAAAGTAGAATATTCAGTATTTTAGAGGACATGAAGACGACATTGAACTTGTTATTCTTGACTGTCTTGATTAACACATTGCATTTTATAAGGAATATAATGAATTTTTTTTTATATTTTTAATATCATATTTCTTTATGTATAGATGAGTATTAAATTAATGTATTTCTTATTTAGTTGATCGATGAAGTAACACGTTTTTATATACCATTATTACGTTTATTATGATATTGGAGGGGAATCAAAATTTTAAAATTTTTTTTATTGTATATTTTTTGTTTGATGCTGTATTATGAGTATATTTAAGGTTAAATCAAAATATTTCCTATTTCATGGGACATGATAATTTAGTATTTTTTGAATATAAATTATCATCTTTTTAATATTATTATTCATATTTAAATATTTTGATATTTTTCATCGTTTATCTTATCTCAAGTTAATCATAAGATTTGATCCCAAAAAAATCTTTATCCTAATTGTTCTAATCATCATGAATTTTTTTTTCAATTTTTGAAATGTATGTACCTTTGTTTTTAATTTGTTACATTTTTTTTAGAGATTATAACAACTAAAGTATTGATCCATTGTAAACTTTTTACAAAATGATAATCATTATATTTAATCATATATCCATATTATTTGTAATGTTTGAAAAAAATCTATACTTTATTAGTGTGATGTCCTAGACGGTGAGGACCTCCAAGGGTGTAGGAGATGACCTTCAAAGGGACCTCTGTCTAGGGTTGATCTGTGATGTTTGGGGGAAGTCCTCAGATGGCTAAGGGAAAGAGCCAAGAAGCAACCCTAATCACTGGTGTGTGAGGATGGCAATTAGGGTTAGAGGACGTACCTGAGCCCCATGTAGTACTGAGCTACTTATAGGGGGGAGCTGGTTGCCCTAATGGGCTTGCTTTAGGCCCAAGTAGGGCCAGCCTGTACTGAGCTAGGAGCGGATAAGGTTGGATGAGCTGTCCTTGTGGATAAGGTAGTGAACTGTCCTTGTGGATAAGGTAATGAGCTGTCCTTGTGGATAAGGTAATGAGTTGTCCTTGTGGATAAGGTAGGGGGACGTCATCATGTCCTAGATGTCGGACTCGGGGAGGTGTCAGACCTGGATGTCGGGACTGAGTGGGAACACGAGGTCGGCCTGTTTCTGGCATCTGTTCGGCCGTTGAGCATTGAGCTCGGCCGAGAGCTCAGAAGGCTTCCCGACGGGTCCTCAGGACTTCAGCGAGGCGGTTTAAGGACCTCGGCCAGGCCGAGTCCACCACATAAGCCCCCCAGCTCGGTCAAGGCTATCTGAGCCTTGTTCCGAGGTTCTAGTTTATGTCCTTTTCCCAGGTCCACCTCACAAGGGCCGAGTTCACCACATAAGCCCCCCATCTCGGTCAAGGCTATCTGAGCCTTGTTCCGAGGTTCTAGGGAGTTCGGACGATGAGTTGCCGGCAAGTTGGATCCAGCTGTTTCTGATGTCCTTTCATTATGACAGAGCGGGTTCGACAATTGTCAAGTCACCCGTACCGATGTGACGTTTGATTTTACTGGATCTGACTCGTGTCAGAAATCACGACCTTCGAAGCGTCATCATTACTGTGACGTTGCTCGAGGTCCACTGTTTCAGCTGCTGCATGACACGCGTCCCAATTGGTATGGCTGCATGTTGGGTTGGGCCTTTTAGGCTTGGCCCACCTTTCGAAAGTGGAGGGAAAGTGGTTCCTCTTCCCTTATCTTGGAACAAACCGTTCTGCTTCTTCTCTCCACCCTACGGCTGCACCCTCTTTCAGTTACACGAGATCCACTCTCCCTCCTTCTCTCGAGATTACGTTCTGGAATTGTGCTCTTCTCTTCTTCTTCCTCCGCAGATATCAAATCACTTTCCACCCCCTTCGTTCTTCGCGGTTGCATACTTGAGGTATTCTCTCACTTCTTTTTCCCTTTTGTTTTTATTTCTTCTCCTTCCCTGTTCTGGTTCACCTGGGTAGGGTTTAGGATTCTAAAGTTCTGTTTCTATAGGGGTGGTTTTTTCTGTCTGTTGGGTTTTGTACTAGCCTTAGGGGATCCAGTTGGTGGCTTATCATGTTTCTGGGTTTGGGGCGTTTTAGGGCTTGCTTTGCGGGTTTTTGCACTGCTTTCGTTTTTTCCAGGAATCGAAGGGATACGCTAAGTTTATTATGGGTAGGGGACTGGTTGGGGAATGGTCTGTCACGACTTGCTTATCCCGTATTAGTAACGAGGAAGAGGACGACCCCTCTTCTTCCTCCTGCTCTTCCTTGGGGGTCGACGAGGAATATAAGTCTAACCTAGGGATAGGTTTTTAGAGGAATATGAGGAATAAGTTTTAGAGGCTGATCCCGCTGAGGTAGCCTAACCTCGGGATTGTTGGCGGGGGAAAGAGTGGATACGAATGGGGGGGAGGAAGGGGGTGTATCTGTGGTAGAGGGAAGGTGCTCGCCCCTCGGGACGACTTCGAGGGGGGGTTCTGGGGGGTTATTTTGTAACCCGTAAGACTGACATCGAGCTTCCCTGTTCTTCCACAGGTACCATGCCGCCCCGGAGATGCGTGAGCCGACCTGAGCTGTATCCTGCGCCCACCGATGCCGACCAATATCTATGGGTCGATGTGGAGCCGAAGGGAGTGCGGTCTAATCTAGATTCCGAGGATAAACTCTCCGACGTGAAGAGAGTTATATTACCCTGTTCGGGCGACGCCGCTGGTACTTCTTACGAAGTTCTTCCCTGTTCAGCGAATGACCGAATTTGCACCAAAACCGATGTCAACTTCTTCTTTTTTTATGCCGATTTAATTCACAACATTGACGTTACCTTGCCGTTTACTGACCTTGAGATGGGGGTTCTGAAAGAGCTCGGCCTAGCTCCCTCGCAACTCCACCCCAACACTTGGTCATTTTTTAGGGCGTTTCAGAGATATTGTCGGGCCAAGGGATTAGTATGCACTGTCCGACTTTTTCTGTGGATGTATAACCCGTTCATCAATAACAAAGACGGGGTCACTGGGCGACTTTGGGTATCTGCCAAAGCCCGAGCTCGCTGTGGACTCTTCGGGATGTTTACGGAATCCTGGAAGCACTTTAAACCCAGGTTCTTCAAGTATAAATTTGTGGGTGCTGGCCGACCTTGGTTCCGGGACGAGACGGGTCTGAGGTTTCCCCTAGAGTGGACCTCGGAGTTCTTTGACCACCACCTTGGTACTCCACAAAGGTGGTCGGGCGCGACTCTCGATGTGGACGAGGCTGCCACAGTCCATCACTTTCAAAATGAATATCAAGCTCGGAAAACCCAACTTGATATTGGGGTTTTTATGAAGTGTTCCGACAATGACGTATTAGCCAAAATTGGTAGTTAACCTCGCTCTTGTGACTTGCAAAAATATGTATACAAACACACTTTTTTTTTATTTGTCTTCGTCTCTTTTTTGTTTGCAGAGGAATATTGGTCAGTGATGTCGTCTAAGGCGTTGAAGGTTGCGCTGAGTCGCAAAAGGAAGAAGTCGGAGAGCACTTCTACTGATGCCGCGACGACCGAGACGACGTCAGCCGACTCCGCTCTACCACATTCTACTCAGCCTGCGGTGATCGCTACCTCGTCCCCTCCTCAGCCTCCCTCTCCCAGTACCGAGCCTATCCCAGTTGCTGGTGCCCCAAAGCCAACAACTCCTACTATTAAGCCCTCGGTTAAAGAGTCGCTTGTAAAGATGTCGGGGGCCGAATGGAAGAAGACGGCCGAAGGGTTGGCTTATCATTTAAGGAGGTCGACTAACTTTCTCAATGTGTTGGCCGATGTCGCCGATGACGTTGCGGAAGGCGTGTCGCCGGCCAGGAAGAAGGCCCGGTCTGATATGGCGGCGGAGGTGGCGGAGCTGAGGGAGAATAAAAACTCGGCTGAGCAAAAGTTGGCCGAGTTAAAGGAGGAGCACCGGCGGAAGTTAGAGGAGCTCCGGAAGAGTCATGAGGAGGCCCTGGCCCGGGCGACGGCGGATGCAAAAGAGGCAGGTCGGCAAGAAGGGCTAGCCGAGATGGAGAAGGTGAGAACACTGTTGAAGGGAAGAGCCGCTCAAGCTCTTAAACACAAAGTGGCCGCACGTGAAGCGGATTTCAACCTTGAGAGGGCAGCGGGCAAAGTTTTTACCAGCGCGATAGAGCAGATTCTACACCTGAACCAAGGGCTCCAAATACGGTACCTTGGCGCCTCGGCTGGTTTCGGGGTGGAGGATGGAAAAATGGTCGAATATGACAAGGACGGGCTTGAAGTCGACTTAAACCAACCCAAGGAGAACCTGCCCGACCCTTTGGTGGAGAAGCCAGATGAGGAGTTCAACCCGAACTCGGTTGTCTTATCTGATGTCGAAGATGAAGCAGCGTAAGTCCCTTATGCTGGGCAGCTTGTGATTTGTGACTTGTCAATGTTTTTTGTAACATGTTTGACAGTGTTGGATTGTATTTAACTTTATTGTGTACAACATTTTGTTCTTATGCAAGTTCTTTCCAGTTTCAACTTGTTGCATACTATTAGTCTATGCAAGTTTTTATTCTAACTTGTTGCATTCGTATAGGGTCCGAGGTCATTTTTAAATAACTAAGTAGAACTACCTTTGAGGATACAAGTTTTTTGTTAACTTGTTGTATTTGGATTTGATCGGATTTAAAACTTACCAATGTTAAACTCAGACGACTCAGTAAGTGCAGTAATCTTATAAGTTTTCCTCTGAATAAAGGTACTGTATATAAGTGCATACGGTAGGGAACTCAGAGCTACCCACCTTAGCCGAGGTGGGTGTCCTCGGCCCCGATGTAAAAGAGAGTGCTGAGTGAAGCTATGTATAAACATTTCACAGCAGTCTGTTCTTTATCGGGTGTCCCTTGTACACTGTGCATATGAGCCGATCTTATCTGGGAGACGTTGGCTGTGCATAGCGCCATGCAACATTTAGGTGGCTAGTGCTAAATGAGAAGCTAGTACGTACGTATATAAAACTGTGGCACTTGAGTATGAGCAAGCTTGTACTTTTCATTAATTACCATGAGTACATTGCTTATAGATTGAGAAGGTGGGTATGTCCCCTCGTGGAAAATGAGAGCATGATTAGGAAAAGTAAGTGCGAAATATTAATAGAACTGAAGATAAAATTATGAAGATAAAATTTAAACTTTTAACTGGGGCAGCCGATAACATTTGAGGTAAACCTAGCTGAAGTAGGTTCTCAGTTTTGCCACGTTCCAAGAATTTTTAAGCTCGACCCCTTCAAGGGTTTCTAGTCTATATGCCCCAGAGTGTGTTTTTGAGATGACTCTGTAGGGGCCTTCCCAGTTTTGAGCAAATTTCCCGTCTCTTCGGTTTTTAAGACCGATGTCAGCCCTCCTAAGAACGAGATTGCCGACCTCAAAAGACCTGGGTTGTACCGCTTTGTTATACTGCTTGGCTTGCCTTTCTTTCGCTTTCTTTTCCCGAGCAGAAGCGGCGTCCCGGGTCTCCTCGGCCAAAATCAAGTTTTCTTTTATCAAATTTCCGTTTTCCTCCTCGGGCCTGTCCCTCATTCGGAAGGTATGAATTCTTCGTTCGATGGGGATGACTGCATCACAACCATAGGTGAGTCTGAAGGGGGTTTCTCCTGTTGAGGACTGAACCGTGGTCCTGATTGACCAGAGGACCTCGGGTAGAAGATCGGCCCATGCTCCTTTGGCCTGTGTGATTCTCTTCTTGAGGCCGTCTATGATAGCTCGGTTGGCGGCTTCTGCTTGGCCATTAGTCTGGGGGTGCTCAACCGAGGAAAAACAATGGGAGATCCCGAGACTTTCAGCTAATATCTGGAAGTTGTTGGCGGCGAATTGACTGCCGTTGTCGGTGATCAATGTGAGAGGAAGGCCGAAACGGGAGATGACTTGTTTCATGAAAAACTTCTGGATCCTTGCCGAAGTGATGGTTGCTAGGGGCTCAGCTTCGATCCATTTGGTGAAGTAGTCTATTGCTACCACGATGAATTTTAGTTGGCCTGGAGCCGTTGGGAACTGTCCCACAATGTCCATCCCCCACATGCTGAAAGGCCAGGGGGAGGCTAGAGAGTGGAGCTCCTCGGACGGTTTCTGGTAAACATCACTGAAGAGTTGGCATTGAGGACATCGTCGAACATGGTCAATGGAATCCATTACCAAGGTTGGCCAGAAATAACCGGCCCTTAGTATCTTTCTTGCCAAGGATTTTCCTCCGACGTGATGGCTCCCCATTCCTCCATGGACCTCGTTCAAGGTCTCCTGAGCTTCCTCGGAGGTAAGACATCGGAGGAGTGGAGATGACATTCCTCTCCTATAAAGGACTCCATCGATAATAACATACTCAGCTGCTTTTCTCTTAAGTTTCTTTGCTTCCTTTTGATCGGCAGGGAGTATTCCATGTTCGAGATACGCCCTGATCGGATGCATCCAGTTTGGCGATACCGAAATGGCCATCACTACGCTCGGGGTTGCGATTTGCTCTTGAATGAGGCTTTTATTATTCCCTCCCCCTTTTGTGCTTGCCAACTTGGAAAGCACATCGGCTCGGGAATTTGAACTGCGGGGGATATGGGAGATGGAAAATTTTTCAAAATCGAGAGCGAGGGATTTAACTTTGTCGAGATATTTCTGCAGGATGGGTTCCTTAGCTTGGTAGTCCCCAGCAATGACTGCCTCGTACTCGGCCTGATTATTCGAAGTTAGAAATTCGAACTTCAGGGAATACTCGATGCTGAGCCCTTCCGCGTTTTCCAAAATAATTCCAGCTCCTGCACCCTTTTGATTGCTTGAACCGTCAACATATATTATCCAAATATCCGAGCTAGAGCTTTGGTGGGGCTCTGTAAACTCGGACACAAAATCTGCTAACACTTGTGACTTGATTGCCTTCCTCGGTTCATAAGAGATGTCGAACTCGGACAGTTTGATTGCCCAGGCCATCATTCTCCCCGCGAGGTCGGGCTTTTGCAGAACTTGTTTAATGGGTTGGGCGGTTCGTACGACGATAGGGTGACTTTGAAAATACTGTCGTAACCGCCGTGCAGCCAGGATAAGACAGAATGCAAATTTCTCAATCTTGGAATACCGAAGCTCGGCGCCCTGGAGAGCTCAGCTTATGAAATAAACGGGGAATTCACTCCGACCCTCATCTCGAACCAACACGGAGCTAAGGGCTGACTCCCCAACGGAGAGGTAAATAAAGAGGTTCTCCCCCTCACGGGGGCTGGCGAGAACTGGAGGGGAAGAGAGGTATTCTTTCAGAGCAAGGAAAGAGGCTTCACAGTCCTGATCCCAATTGAAAGTTGTGTCCTTTTTCAAAAGTTGGTACCAGGGTAAGGCCTTTTTAGCAGCTTGAGGAAGAAATCTAGACAGAGCCGCCATCCTGCCAGTTAATTGTTGCACCCCTCTGAGGTCGGCAGGGCTTTTCATCTCTAGAATAGCGCGGCATTTGTCAGGGTTTGCTTCGATTCCTCTCTCGGAGAGCATGAACCCCAGGAAAGCGCCAGCGGGGACTCCGAAAGTACATTTCTCCGGATTCAACCTCATCCTATGGGTTCTTACCCTTTCCAGGACCGTGGTTAGGTCCTTGGCATGGTCTTCCCTTTTCTTACTCTTTTTGATCATGTCATCGATGTAAACTTCCATGGTAGCGCCAATGATCCCGTCAAAAACTTTATTCATCATCCTTTGATAGGTTGCGCCAGCATTCTTAAGGCCGAAAGGCATAACGGTGTAACAGTAAGTTGCCTTTCCGGTCGTGAATGTGGTCTTATCCTGATCAAGGGGATACATAGGGATCTGTTTATATCCCGAATATGCATCAGTGAATGATAACAATTGGTAACCTGCTGAATTATCGACGAGCTGGTCAATAATCGGCAGTGGATATTGGTCCTTGGGGCAGGCTTTGTTGAGGTCGGTGTAATCTACACACATCCCCCAACTACCGTTTGCCTTTTTAACCAGGACTGTATTTGCAACCCATTCGGCGTATGGGACTTCTTTTATAAACCCGGCTTCGAGCAGCTCGGACACCTTTTCCTGGATAACTTTTGCCTTCTCAGTTCCGACCCGTCTCATTTTCTGCGCCACCGGCCTTGCTTTCGGGTCTACACTGAGCCTGTGACAGATAAAAGTTGGGGTCGATCCCCGGCATATCAGCCGAGGTCCAGGCGAACAGGTCCAAATTAGCTCGCAATAGTGCGATGATTTCCTCCTGTACATCCTTAGGGAGGTCGGCACCTACCTTGACAGTTCTGCTGGGGTCGGCGGGATCGATGGGAACTGTCAACCACTCTCCTTGAGGCGACGGTCTGAGGTCATCTTGTTTAGCCCGGACGTCCAACTCGGCCAAAAGGACCTTCCCTTTGGCTAATGTCGGACCCGAGAGTTCTTCTTGCTTTTTCTTACTTTCCCGTAGACTCGCGTTGTAGCATAGTCGGGCTCTGGGCTGATCAGCTTTGACGGTGACAAGGTTGTCGTCAGAACCAACGAATTTCATTACTAAGTGAACTGTTGAGACCACTGCTCCAAAGGCTTGAAGGCAGATTCGTCCCAGTATCACATTGTAGGGGGATTTATAGTCAATTACCAAAAACTTAATAAACTCCGTTCGGGCCGAAGGTAGTTTGCCCAAGGTCACCGGTAGGAGGATGGCTCCAAGGGGGCGTATTGCCTCGCCCGTGAAGCTGATAAGGTGCCCTTCAAAATGTACGAAGTCGGCAGATCTTAGTTTTAATGCTTGAAATGTGTGGAGAAAAAGAATGTCGGCCGAGCTCCCCTGGTCAACGAGAACTCGGGCGACTTCGAAGTTGCTAATCATGGCCGCGATCACCATTGGGTCATTGTGATCCGGGATGATATCTCCTGGATCCTCATCAGAGAAACTGATTGGGATGTTCCGAGATGGTTTTTTACCCATAGGCTTGTGGCGAACGGCTAACACCTGCTGAACATACCTTCTCCTTTCCGACTTCCTTTCGCCGCCACCGGCGAAACCTCCAGAGATAGTTTCCACCCGGAAGTTTGCCGGTATTTTGAACAGATCCTGTATACCCAAATTTCCTGGATGTTGTTGGGACCCATCAGGAGCTGAGGCTTGAATGGCGTTTTGATGCGATGATCGTGACGGCGGGTAAGGAGGGGGTGGTGGTGGGGACCTTGCTGCCCAGCTAACCCCCCGGTGCGACCGCAGGTCTTCAGCTGGCGGGATTCTCCCAGAGCATTCCCTCCTCCTTTCCTGATCCGGTTGAGCTTCAGACATGGTAGAGTCTTCTGAGTGGGGTTGAAATTTATCTCTCCCCACAGACGGCGCCAATGTGATGTCCTAGACGGTGAGGACCTCCAAGGGTGTAGGAGATGACCTTCAAAGGGACCTCTGTCTAGGGTTGATCTGTGATGTTTGGGGGAAGTCCTCAGATGGCTAAGGGAAAGAGCCAAGAAGCAACCCTAATCACTGGTGTGTGAGGATGGCAATTAGGGTTAGAGGACGTACCTGAGCCCCATGTAGTACTGAGCTACTTATAGGGGGGAGCTGGTTGCCCTAATGGGCTTGCTTTAGGCCCAAGTAGGGCCAGCCTGTACTGAGCTAGGAGCGGATAAGGTTGGATGAGCTATCCTTGTGGATAAGGTAGTGAGCTGTCCTTGTGGATAAGGTAATGAGCTGTCCTTGTGGATAAGGTAGGGGGACGTCATCATGTCCTAGATGTCGGACTCGGGGAGGTGTCGGACCTGGATGTCGGACTGAGTGGGAACACGAGGTCGGCCTGTTTCTGACATCTGTTCGGTCGTTGAGCATTGAGCTCGGCCGAGCGCTCAGAAGGCTTCCTGACGGGTCCTCAGGACTTCGGCGAGGCGGTTTAAGGACCTCGGCCAGGCCGAGTCCACCACATAAGCCCCCCAGCTCGGTCAAGGCTATCTGAGCCTTGTTCCGAGGTTCTGGTTTATGTCCTTTTCCCAGGTCCACCTCACAAGGGCCGAGTTCACCACAATTAGTATTTAATTTGTTTTACTTTTTAAAAAAAGATATTGGAATAAAATAATATAAAATTATGTAAAAAAAAATTTGTCATTTTTATAAGATATTCTACCTTTATTATATTTTTTTATTATAATTATCATTTAAATTTTAAATATATATATTTTTTTGTAGTTTAGCTTTAGAGTTGACGTGTTGTGCCAAATATTAAGGGAATTTTGTGAGCTATGATGTATACTCCAAAACCATCAACCTGTACATATTTATGATCTCTCCATGCATTACGTGAAAATTTGTAGATGAGACATACAATTTTTTTTCTTATATGTATGTTTTATAAGTATTGAATCTATCTCGTATTTGTAATTTGTGGATAGTATCAAAAAATTTTATTAAAGAATATCCTAACCAAATAATCCCTAAGTTTTTTTTATAGATTAATCCCTCCGTTTTTTAATATAAAAATTTCTATATTAATTATTATTTTTTCATAATTATTGTGATAAAAAAAATAAATTTATCTCGATAATACATTCAGATAAAGTGGTTACAAAAAAGTAGGAAGAGATTTAGATTGAATTTAACTGTTTTTTATTTTTGGATCTGTAGTTTGTATCTTTTTTTTAATGTTGTTGTTATCTTTTAATATATTATGGGACTTATTTATAGGATTTTAATTTTAATTTATTTATTAAATATAATTAATGATGAGATTTTAATGTTGTTGGAATAATGATTTGGAAAATTTGAATAATCTATTTAAGTTAATTTTTTCCCCGAATTTCTAATAGTGAGAGACATTCGCTTATTTGTATCCATCAGCACATTAATAATAGTATATGCTTTGGCTTTGGTTATTTTTGCAGTGTAACTCAGTTAGATACCAAATTTTGAATAGAGTGGTCCTTACTATTAAAGCAAGTATTGTAGAACTTTGTAATTATGTGGTCATCATTTAAGATTGTATGAAAATTTAATTAGACAGTCTTGTGTTGACGGCAATGAACAGTGATATACTGAGATGACCTTTAAAATGATGAATTATTTTTTAAGGACGATAATATTTAACAATGTAATAATACTTACCTTTTTCTTATATATTCATTGCTATAGATGAAACTTTTGCCAATGCAAATTGACAATGGTGATGTATGCGTGCAGTGGGATTGCAACTTATATGGTGACACATTGGAAGAAGTGATGATTCATGAACCACAATAAAAAAGAGAGGAGAATGATGTAGAAGGTGGCTTTCATGACTTGAGAAATCATCATATTTATAGTTTGAAATATGTGATAACTAAAAAGATATTTGAGTTTATCATGAACTCAAGCATCATCTCTTTGGGTTTATCGATCTTTTTGAGGATAATGATTTTTTTTAAACAAAATGAGGATAATGATTCAACATATTCCACATATAGATAATTTGTTTAATTTTAAATATTAATTTTGGACATATAATTTATTTAATTTTAAATTATAATTTTGATTAAAGACGATGTTATCTACCTACAAATGCTCTAGTGTTAGTATTCGTTAAGCGAACAAACATGGTGCCTAGAAAATTTCTCCGACAAACGTGGTACCTCGAAAATGGATGTTTTTATATAAGTATAGTAGATTATACAGTACTTTATATATTTTTATCCTAAAACTTTAAAGGATATATGAGACTAGCTCTCACCCCGTGCAATGCACGGGTCATTGATATTTTAATTTTTTTATATTTAATATTTTAAAGTAAAGATTTTTTTTTATTTTAAAGTAAAGATTATTATTAAACAACAATAAAAAAAATTATACAAAAAGGCATAGACTCAAATCAAACCCTACACTTAAAAAATTAATTTAAATGAGTTTGTTCAGAAATTTTGTACTTTTTTGTATAAATAAAAAGTAATACTTTTTATCTGATATCTTTCGTATTTATTTAATGGAAAAAATTAACATTTTTATATGATTATGAACTTTATTATGAAGAATCAAAAGTAAATCATATTTAAATATTTTCATCTTTTTTGTTTGGTACTATTATGAGTAAATTTAAGGATAAATTAGAATATTCAATATCTCATAGGACATGAAGACGACATTGAATTTTGTTATTCTTGACTGTATTGATTAACACATTGCATTTTATAAGGAATATAACAACTACTTTTTTTTTATATTTAATATTATATTTGTTTATGTATAGATGAGTATTAAATTAATGTATTTCTTATTTAGTTTATCGATAAAGTAACACGTTTTTTTTTGTCCGAAGTAATACGTTTTTATATACCATTATTACGTTTATTATGATATTATGATTCATTTGAGTGGAATCAAAATTAAATTTTTTTTATATATTTTTTGTTTGATGGTAATATGAGTATATTTAAGGATAAATCAAAATATTTCCTATTTCATGGACATGATAATTTAGTATTTTTTTGAATATAAATTATCATCTTTTTAATATGATTATCACGTTTATTATTATTATTCTTATTTAAATATTTTGATATTTTTCATCATTTATCTTATCTCAAATTAATTATAAGATTTGATCATAAAAAATATTTTTCCTAATTGTTCTAATCATCTTGAATTAATTTTTTTTTTCAATTTTTGAAATGTATGTACCTTTGTTTTTAATCTGTTACAGTTTTTTTTTTAAAGATTATAACAACTAAAGTATTTATCCATTGCAAACTTTTTACAAAATGATAATTATTATATTTAATCGTATATCAATATTATTTGTAATGTTTGAAAAAATCTATACATTGCATTTTATAAGGAATATAATAACTGATTTTTTTTTATATTTTTAACATTATATTTGTTTATGTATAGATGAATATTAAATTAATGTATTTCTTATGTTTTTATATATCATTATTACGTTTATTATGATATTATGATTAATTAGAGTGAAATCAAAATTTATTTATTTATTTTTTATATTTTTTGTTTGATGGTATTATGAGTATATTTAAGGATAAATCAAAATATTTCCTATTTCATGGGACACGATAATTTAGTATTTTTTGAATATAAATTATCATTTTTTTAATATGATTATCACATTTATTATTATTATTCATATTTAAATATTTTGATATTTTTCATCGTTTATCTTATCTCAAGTTAATCATAAGATTTGATCCTAAAATTTTTTTATCCTAATTGTTCTAATCATCATGAATTAATTTTTTTTCAATTTTTGAAATGTATATATGTACCTTTGTTTTTTTCAATTAATTTATCCATTGTAAATTTTTACAAAATGATAATCATTATATTTAATCATATATCCATATTATTTATAATGTTTGAAAAAATCTATACTTTATTAGTATTTAATTTGTTTTACTTTAAAAAAAATATTGGAATACTCTCAATTTCGATATTGCAATAATGATAAAATATTGTTTGGTTTAAAAATTGTCGCGGGTAAAATTAAAAAATGAGCTCATAATAATAAATAATATAAAATTATGTATAAAAAAATTGTCATTTTTATAAGATATTCTACCTTTATTATAATATCTCGTATTCCATAATTTTATATATTTATTAAAAATCTTATATTTATAAAAAACATGATATAATCCCTCCGTTTTTTAATATAAATTTTTTTATATTAATTATTATTTTTCATAATTATTGTGATAAAAAAACAAATAAATTTATCTCGATAATACATTCTGATAAAGTGGTTACAGAAAAAGTAGGAAGAGATTTAGATTAAATTTAGCTGTTTTTATCTTTGGATCTGTAGTGCATTGTTTTTTTTAATGTTGTTGTTATCTTTTAATATATTATGAGACTTATTTATAGGATTTTATTTTTAATTTATTTATTAAATATAATTAATTATGAGATTTTAATGTTGTTGAATAATGATTTGGAAAATTTGAATAATCTATTTAACTTAATTTTTCCCCCGAATTTCTAATAGTGAGAGGCACAATATTGTGTTGACGGCAGTGAACAGTGATATACTGAGATGATCTTTAAAAATAATGAATTATGTTTTGAGGATGATAATATTTAATAATATAATAATACTTACCTTTTTCTTATATATTCATTGCTATAGATGAAACTTCTGCCAATACAAAATGACAATAATGATGAATGCGTGTAGTGGGATTGCAACTTAAAAATAAAAAAAAAACCGTGTGCCGATGTGAACAAAAAACAACAAAGTATAAAATATAAAAAATTTAAAATACAAAATAGAATAGAAAGAGATAATAATAACATAACAATAAATAAAACAAACGCAGAAAGAAACAAAAACAAAGCAAAGCTAAAAACATGAGTAGCCGAAACAAAGAAGAAAATTCATAACCTCTGCGATTTGCAAAAAAGGAAGAACCTTAATTCTTTGTTTTTGCTTTGATTTCTTTGCTCGATGATGCAGTCGAGAATGTGGCTTTCATGACTTGAGAAATTATCATATTTATAATTTGAAATATGTGATAATTAACTAAAAAGATATTTGGGTTTATCATGAACTCAAGCATCATCTCTTTGAGTTTATCGATCTTTTCGAGGATAATGATTTTTTTTAACAAAATGAGGATAATGATTCCACATATTCCACATATAGATAATTTATTTAATTTTAAATATTAATTTTGGACAGATAATTTATTTAATTTTAAATTATTATTTTGATTAAAGACGATGTTATCTACCTACAAATGTTCTGGTGCGAGTATTACTTAAGCGAACAAATGTGATGCCTCTAAAATTTCTCCGACAAACGTGGTGCTTCGAAAAGGGATGTTTTTATATAAGTATAGTAGATAAGATTAATAAAACCAATTATCAATGTAAAGATGATAAAGCAGTTACTCAATCTCGTAACTGCACCGAACAACAACCAAGTTTCAAAAATACATTTTTGACTACTTGCAATTATCGTATGAGATCTTTCAATATGTTGACATACTCTCACAATTAAAGATCACGAATCCTTGTATACCAAAAAAAAAAAATCAGGAATCCTTAATTGCAACACTATAACTGCCACTGTGCATCTACTCCACCACAGCCATTTCAAATACCTTATCTATTTCATTCATAAACCATCAGTTACAACAAAATCAATCAATCTAAAACAACGAAGAAGAGAAAGAGAAGACGTGGAGATTACGTAAAGTTAGCACCTGTCGCTGGAGGCGTTGAACAGCATCAACGAGGTGAGAGGGAGAGTCGAGGATGATGGTGGTAGTGGCTTCTTGAGCGATTGCGGTTAGAATCATGACAGCGACTCTGAGGAGAGCGGCGAGGGAGACGAAACAACCGCCAACCGCCACCTCTGATGAGAGCTACTTTTCGCCGACGCCTCTCCCTTTCCCCTTCTTTTTTCTATTCAGTCAGATCCGTTTCCCTTTCCCTCCGATCCATGATCAGCAACACGAAACAACCGCCAACCGCCACCTCTGTTGCCCTTCATCGTCACCAACATCAAGTCTTCATTCAAATAATTTTTTTTTTTTAATTTTACGGTTTGTTTCGTTCTCTGTTGTTTTTTTTCTTTGTTTCCTTCTCTGCTCCACTTGTGTTTGCTTTTCTGCTTCAATGTTGTGGTTGATGCTAACCAAAAAAACCAAGACAAAAGTAAGTACTGTACAAACAGGAATAGGGTAGAAAAAATACACACTAAAAAAAAGCAAGCATTAAAGAGAAGGACAAAGTTGGAAATACTCCCTCCTATGAAAGGCGCAGGGAAAGGAAACGTCAGACATTTAGAGATACAGAGATATAGATTATATACACAATTTCAATTTCAAAGTCAACATTACTATTATCCAAAAAATTGATTTCGTGATATTATTATAGAGAGAGATTATCTATGACTATTAAAGAGTGGGGGTGAAGAGAAGAGAGTGGGGGTGAAGAGAAGAGAGTCTTGTTCATACGTTTCATCCATTCCCAGATCAGTCTATGGGTTGGACAGAGTGAGGGATATAATGAGAAACTTCTTTTTGGAACTGCTTTATTTTGTGTTTCATTTGTGCAACTGATATTGATAGAACAGTTAGTAGTATGGTGGGGGTATTTTGGGAATGACAAAATTACATACATTTTAACTGTTTTTTAGTTTTTTTAGTTAAAAATTGTGTTTGCTTTATATAATAGTATAGATATTATAATATAGGCAATCTCAGATTTCCGCATTGGACGGAGTTTTTTGGTTGGTGATATTATTTAGCATGTGTAATTGAGATATATTTTACGCACTTTTTTTTTAGAAGAAAAAATTCTATTACCAACTTGCAAAATTCAAACACAAGCTCAAAATGAGAGAAGCTAGAGTCTCTATCTAGTTCGCCACCTTCTAGGAAGGGTTCAAACTAAAAAGAGACCAAAGAATGAAATTACAATTCAATGCAAATTCTGCCAACTAAAGTCCTATTTGACCACAATCTAAATTTAGGAAAAACAAAACAAATCCTATGAGCAATATCCTTCTTGATTTTGTTGAAGATGACAGTGTAGTGATTGGCAACTTCATTAAAAATTTGACCATTCCTTTCTGCCCAAGTAGCATATAAGATAGCAGCATAAGTGGCAGCAACACATTTGTATCTTTGCTTGTCCCTGAAGGCATGAGTGATCCATCTGGTCCAATTAGAATACTTATGCCTAAAAGAATCCAAACCAATCCAATTACAGCGTAATTCCAATAAGGAGTAGCTGTTGGAGAGTGCCCTAGTGGCAATCGTATTTGCTCTTTTATTTGTACTTATTTCATGTTTATGGATTATTACTATTAATAATAATGAGGCATTTCATTTATTATATTTATGCTTTAATTGTTTAATTAAAATAGATGTAATAAAGTCCTTAGGATTATAAGTTCAATGTCATAAGAATATCAAGTACATGACTTGATAGTGAGATCTTATTGATTGATAATTATCCTTAAAGATTCCCTAGTCGAGTATTATAGTTAATAAGGACAACTATAATACATCGAGACTAGTATGTGGCAGACTGATGACTGTATCTCACCGATCATGGATATGGGATATCAAGTCTTCACGTAAGTACACATTGGGACAATTGTGTACTGGATTGACCCGCCATGAGAATGCTACATGGGTTATTAAGTGAGTGTGATAAGCGATTCTCATAGTGACAATGGTGTACATGGTCTTTCGACCTGAAGTCGCTATGGTTCCCAACATGAGGAATTATGTGCTTTCACGCAATCAAACGTCATCTTTAACCAGGTGATCATAACGGTTGTAGTCGGGTATATGACAAATCATGTAGATGGATGTGAGTGACGTAGATGGGATTTGTCCTTCCTTGTCAATAGGAATTATATCTCTGGGCCCCTTGATTGAGTGAGACGGTGAAATGTATGGCCATACTCAAGACAGTCAATATGAGATATTGACGAGACTTGTTTAGACGCGTCTATTCAGGGATCAAGAAACCATAGGTTACACCATACATGGGTGACACGTTCCATGCCATGAGTGTAACTAAGATATTTGGACAGGGGGATTAAATTTATACATGATCATTGGTCACAATAAGGTTATGTCATATCACAGACATTCCTGTCACTTGGGTAGCAATGACGTGTTGCTAGATACCGCTCATTGCTTGTAAACTTAAAATGAGATTTTAACTTTGCTGCCTACGTTACAGGAACCTATAGGGTTACACACTAAGAACAGATAGATTATTGGAGATATCACATTTGATAAAAAAAATACAATAGTTATATTTTTATACAATTTACGTCCGTGTAATGTACAGTATGACCGTGCGACGCATTTTGATATGTGCTGCCAAGCCCAGCCCGCTGGTCTAATACTATTATAAATAATAGTATTAGCCTTAGGGTTTTGGTACATGTGAGATGTAACATCCTACTTTTTATACTTTAAGAAAATACTTTTAATTAACTTTTATTTGAACAAATATTCGGGGTTTATAAAAATTTTGACAGAATTTCCTTTATAAATTGGACTTTCCCCGAATAGAATTAAACCTGTCAGTCCAAAACAGTTTTTCAAAATCAAATAAAAATATAACTTGCGGTTCAAACTATACAAACTTTCTAAAATACTTCAATTGTCAAAAGAGACGATATAATTATACATTAATAAAATACACTAGAATGAAAACATCATTATTAATTAAACAACATTTACAAAAATCTATTTATTACAATATAAAACCTATGAATGGTTGCCCTACAAATGGGACCGTAAGATCACCCTAGACAATACACTCTCCAACAAGAGTATCACTTTCTCGGCCTTGACATCCTGTGTGTATGTCTCCTTTGTGTACCTCATATGTCCACTGTAAGGGTGAGTAGTTTGAAATCTAGATCAAAGAAAACGTTTAAAAACAGTAATAGATCATAAAGAGGCATATACATACACAAACAATATCAATAACGCAATTCAATTAACAATTTACAGTTAGAACATTCAACCTTATTCAATAGATATATAACTATGCATACTTAGAATATAATAATTTAATATAATACTATAATGCGCAATCACATGATTATGCTCTGCTAACGTCACACTTAGATGATTTAATCCTCGAATCCGATATTAAACATTTCATTTCATTATATTCACTTTAACACTTTGATCGGATTCAATGAATTAAAACACCTATAACAATGCATTCACACTTTCCCTTTCACTTTCACACTTTAACTCTATACACTTTATACATTTTAACAATAACAATCATGTACATTGTACTTCACCTCCACTACGGAAGGTCCCTCATACAATGCACAAGTAATAACTATAACAATCATGTACATTGTACTTCACCTCCACTGCGGAAGGTCCCTCATACAATGCACAAGTAATGACTTTTCACTTTAACTTTTACACCTTTAACACTTTTTCAATAACAACTAACCACCTCACAACCCCCCTCCACTCTGGGGAAAAACCGACCAGGAGTAAGCATTTCTCAACCCCTAGTTGGATACTTCACCTCCACGCCGGAAGGTCCCTCATATCCGCTTGCACAACACTTCACCTCCACGCCGGAAGGTCCCTCGTGCGATTTGGGTTGATTTGTCCAAATCGGGCTTTAGCAGAAATCACCCTCAACTGACCCAAAGTGACCAAAGTAAATAGAATTACTATGGTTTGCGTAGAACCAACCGCCAATACGGGGAGCAAACCCGTATCCTTTGCAGGATCAAAGTTCTCCATAGTAATTCCTAACATTTACTCTTGTCCTCATCAATCGCAAAGCGACGTGTGTTTTTCCCCTACTCCTAACATCCACCTTTACACCATGCAAGATCCAATATTCTAAGTGTTTCTCAATTGAATTTACGACCCTCTTTGTTCTTTAGAAAAATGTCATTTAATTGGTTTAAACTCAATTGAGAAATACATGGCCCTATTTAATGCATAACTATATGAATGTCATTTACAATTTACTTATATACACTTTGATAATAATAATACAAACAATATCAATCAACAATCAGTCGACATACTCAGGTATGTCTCAGGGACTGTAATATAAGTCACTTTCCTAGGGTTCTTCACTTCCTACTTTAACAATTTATAAAATCAATTAATATAACATACATAAATAACATATCCCTAACACTTAGAGTTTCCACTATAATCTACCCTCATAACCATCAACCTAACCAATCAATAATATACCCAATTATAACTCTATTACTATAAATAAACCTTTCCTCTAATACTAGACCCAAAGTACACCCCTTATCTCTTGGAGGGAAGAGGAGAAAGAGAGAAGTTGAGGGAGCACCAACACCCACTCCAATCCAAGCTCCTATGCGCTTCCTCTCTTGATTCCTATGACTCCTCACGCTCCTAGGATGAGTTGAAGCTCCAATTGCTCTATTACACAATTTGGGTCTTAGGGTTTCATTTGGGGATTTTGTGAGAAAGAGGGGAAATTGAAATTGAGAGAGGGAAATTCATGAGGGAGTAATGGGTAATTGATTTGGGGTTTGTTTTGTGGATCATTTGGGTGGTTGTTTGGGAAATCAAAAACCCTAGGGGAGAAGGGAAGAGAGAGACCGTGTGAGAGGAGAGAGAAAACTTTGTGAAAAATGAGTTAAAAACGTGTTTTTAAGCTGAAATGACAGTGGTTAATCGATTAACCACTTTGGTTAATCGATTAACCCATGTAATTTTGGCTTAGAACAGCATTCAGACCTTAATCGATTAACCATCTGCTTAATCGATTAAGTCATGTGCATCATTCAGGTCTTAATCGATTAACCTCATGCTTAATCGATTAAGCCGTGTGCATCATTCAGGTCTTAATCGATTAACTCAAGGCTTAATCGATTAACTGGTTCAACCCAACATTCCTTGCACTTCAAAGTGTCATAACTTTTTCGTTAACCATCGGATCTTGCTCAAATTTTGAGGAGAGCTTCCTAAGACACTTATCTTCACATCCAACGGTGGAATTTGGGTTTAAAGCTATGGATCTCCTATTTCTAACTTTCTAAAGTCCTATACTCTTAATCCTTAAATGACATCTCTAAATCACACTCTTAACCTAACATATTCCTTTCTATTCACTCTAAACCTATTCTAACTTATTTCTACCTCTTACAAACCCACTCTTAGCTAAATACTACACTCTAAACACTTAAGCACATCCCAATCTACGTTTAATAACTATTCTAAACAGACATCGGAAAATGGGGATGTTACAATTCTCCCCCACTTACATGAATTTCGTCCCCAAAATTCGACTCACTTCAAAGGAAAGGGAGGATATAGAGCTATATGCTCGATTGAAGGAGAGGGCTTAGCCTACTTCAGAATAGACACAATCTTGGGGATTCACTCCCCCACTTAGGATGCAACTCCGGTTGGGTTTCTTCACTAGGTCTACTTTATTGCTATTGAGACTTTCACCAAAAAGTCCCACTTAGTTCCTTAAGGTTCAAAACGTGAAGTTCGAACCTAGGGGCAATACCTGTCACAACAGACCTACTTAGTCCTCTATCTTATACTTCCTAACATTATTCAACAAAAAGCTAGACATCCAACCTTTCACAACACATATCCATACACAACATATATAAAGACAATCAAAACACAAAATATTTATTATTTAAGAAAAGTCGATGTCACAAAATTATAATTAAAACATAAGTTAAGGGAAAAATAGAACACAAAAACAAAACATCAAAGTATAATGATATATATATATATATATATAAAGATTTTCATTTCGAAATCGAACATAAATTAAATAAAATAAACATCATTTAAATATAAATTAAACTTTATTAAAGAGTACATTCCTTAAAAGAAAAGTAGAATATCGATTCAACACAAAGAAGTAGAAGCAATCCATACACACCAAAGGAGCTTTGCATTGGAATGAGAAAAAGGTTGGAAAAATCTAGCCAATGTCAGTACTCCCTTAGACTTAAAAGAAATTATTATTGGTGCATGGATGCAACCAAGTTTTAAAAGAACCAGTTAAATACTTAACGTTTAAAATCAAGGGTATAAACAATCTCTTGACAATCCTCAGTAGTTCCAATAACCTTTTCCGTTATGTGACACGATTAGAAAAGATAAGGTTGAGGATTAATAGAGAGATGACGCTATTAATCTTCAACCAAGTTTGTTTATCATGAAAGGGAAAAGGTTTGGGATGTCCCTACGTCCCAGATTGTCAATCATGGAAGAAATATTGTACAAATTAAAACTTTAGGATATACTAAACATTTTCTTAAGAATAGTCAAAGTTGGGAAAATACTTGGACTATAACTGTGATTGAAAACATTGGAGTTATAGTGAAAATGAAAACACTTCAATCCTATGTATAGAAAATAAGTTGTTGTTTTCCATTACAAGTTTGTCACTTGTAAGGTTTTCTCTAAAAAAATTACTTTGAAAAATATAATTACACTTAGGGAAAAATGGAAATTCAAAATTACCATGTGAGTAAACACAAGGCAATTAACTTTGAAAAGTTTAATTTGATATTTAGTTAATAGAAACTAATATAGTACTCTTTAAAAAAATCACTTCAATAGGAGGTAGAAAATAGTCTTCGTCAAAATCGTTTTGAAATAATAAACAAAAGACTTGAAAGAATTTGGAAGTTGGGAACTATCCGAAATCATAAGAAAAGGTTCATGAAAACATTTGGACTTTAACATATAGTCCTAATAAGTATTAAAAAAATCGTAAATACATATATATAAAATTCCAGCGTTCAAAAACATTTGAAAACCGCTTCCTATATGCACATCTATATGCCTACACAACTATGTCCGAAACTCTAGGACTCACTAAGATCGAACCCGACTTCTACCGTCCGGTCTATTAATGAAAAACTATTGGGGTTCTACACTCAATCTAAAGAAACTCTACAATGCAAGACTTCAACTAGTACTACGCTTACTAATCCTCCTAAGGTTTAAGGTTTCCTAATTGGTTCCTTAGGCTTAAAGATCGCGCAACTAAGACTCGCCCTTAAATCCTAGTTGAGACTTCCTTATTACTAACTAGACTTTGGTGCTACAACTTTTATAATGGATGTTAAAGCTAGAACTTGGACATTCACAAGCTACATTCCATAGAAGAGTTATTAATAGTTTGAAAATAGTTTGCACTTCCGGAATACAGTTTGTTCAATAAGTCCAACAAATTCCTTGGAGTTCTATATGAACTTGAAGGAATAAAGGATAACATCCATCACCCTGGTTCAGGTTCTAAACTAGACTTCGGCTCTAGGGTAGCTAGATTACCTTTAACTTACCTCACTACCTTCGATTCACATTTTCCACTTCCACATTAAAGTAGAAACAATAAAGTACTAAGTACCAACTTCTGTGTAAAAGGTTTGGTACTTGGTGATAAAAGAATTTTCAATAGTTTGCATTTTCTTTAAAACAAGAAAAAACACTTTATACTTTTGTAAATTCTGTTCATTTAAAACTTAAACAAAATTATTGTTTAGGAAAAGGCATGTCAAGCACTACAAGTTCAAATCATTCATATAAGTTTTCAAAGTAATTTCACATCCATTTGAAATTGATTCTGAAGCTTGAGGATTCCTTTGACAAAGAAAATAAGAATCCTCTATAGTCATCAAACTCCAATAAAAGGAACGGATTCATGGTTAAAAGTTTTGATGTCATTCACCCTCTTTAAATTCTAGTGAATGGCTTTCCTCTCATTTTAGTTTGAAAGTTCAAATTGACTTATGTCGCCTTCATGGAATTCCTATCAATTGATAATTGGTGTAACTTATGAGTAAATTACACTATCATTCAATTAGTTAGGAATTCTCGTTGTGAATAAAATTTTCTTAAAAATCAGTGATGCGACATTCAATCAATTATCAGAGTTTGAATCAAATCCATACTTTGAAAAATATGAAAATATCAGTGTACTTGACATTTATTATAAATCATAGTACTAATACTTTTCGAAAATAAAGTTTTGGAAAATTTGTTGCAAAAACATTTCCATTCTTTAGAAACCAGAGTACATTTATCACCTGAATGCGATGTGGAAATGTAGAAGGCAATTAGGTCGTACTAAGGCGACACTTGGTTATGACCGCTAAAGGCAACTACCATGGGTTAACACCTATTCACTTCCGTTGCACACTCTGATAAAGAATGCTCGAAGTGTAAACTAGACAACTTCTAGTACCGATCCTATTCTTAGACTTAGAAAAATGAATCCAACCGTTATTTGATTAGATTCAAGGACTTAACGATGTCATCTGCCAATGAATACAAAATGCGAGAGATCCGTCTCGATTCTACATTGCATTGGAGATAAAATCATTTTCGTGCTACTTGAGTTCCAATCAAACAAGAAATGACTCATCTTCGACATAAAAGAAGGCTTTGAAATTTCATGTTAAAGCGAAATCTCAATCCCTTGTCATATTTGAAATAGACACGATTGATTCAAAACTAATAGTTAGTCCTTCCCGGTGGGGTAGCAATTTCATGCTCTGTCCCGTTGGGAGTTTTCCTTTCCCTTAGTCTTTACTTTCTGTCCATTTCTAAATACAACAAAGTTATACTTTGAAAAATCTGATTAGCCCACTTTAAATTGAAGATACACTTCTATGACTACTAAACTATGACTCACCCAACTAAACTATACTCATCTCAACTAATGATGCATGCATGAAACACTAAAGTGCATTTCCTAATCAACTACCTATTAGTTACTCTCATGTGGAGTAACTCTTTGGGAGTAGGAAAATCCATACTTCGGGCCGAGGATTGCAACCATTGCTCTGATACCATATTGTAACATCCTACTTTTTATACTTTAAGAAAATACTTTTAATTAACTTTTATTTGAGCAAATATTCGGGGTTTATAAAAATTTTGACAGAATTTCCTTTATAAATTGGACTTTCCCCGAATAGAATTAAACCTGTCAGTCCAAAACAGTTTTTCAAAATCAAATAAAAATATAACTTTTGGTTCAAACTATACAAACTTTCTAAAATACTTCAATTGCCAAAAGAGACGATATAATTATACATTAATAAAATACACTAGAATGAAAACATCATTATTAATTAAACAACGTATACAAAAATCTTTATTACAATATAAAACCTATGAATGGTTGCCCTACAAATGGGACCGTGAGGTCACCCTAGACAATACACTCTCCAACAAGAGTATCACTTTCTCGGCCTTGACATCCTGTGTGCCTGTCTCCTTTGTGTACCTAATATGTCCACTGTAAGGGTGAGTACTTTGAAATCTAGATCAAAGAAAACGTTTAAAAACAGTAATAGATCATAAAGAGGCATATACATACACAAACAATATCAATAACGCAATTCAATTAACAATTTACAGTTAGAACATTCAACCTTATTCAATAGATATATAACTATGCATACTTAGAATATAATAATTTAATATAATACTATAATGCGCAATCACATGGTTATGCTCTGCTAACGTCACACTTAGACGATTTAATCCTCAAATCCGATATTAAACATTTCATTTCATTATATTCACTTTAACACTTTGATCGGATTCAATGAATTAAAACACCTATAACAATGCATTCACACTTTCCCTTTCACTTTCACACTTTAACTCTATACACGTTATACATTTTAACAATAACAATCATGTACATTGTACTTCACCTCCACTACAGAAGGTCCCTCATACAATGCACAAGTAATAACTATAACAATCATGTACATTGTACTTCACCTCCACTGCGGAAGGTCCCTCATACAATGCACAAGTAATGACTTTTCACTTTAACTTTTACACCTTTAACACTTTTTCAATAACAACTAACCACCTCACAACCCCCCTCCACTCTGGGGAAAAACCGACCAGGAGTAAGCATTTCTCAACCCCTAGTTGGATACTTCACCTCCACGTCGGAAGGTCCCTCATATCCGCTTGCACAACACTTCATCTCCACGCCGGAAGGTCCCTCGTGCGATTTGGGTTGATTTGTCCAAATCGGGCTTTAGCAGAAATCACCCTCAACTGGCCCAAAGTGACCAAAGTAAATAGAATTACTATGGTTTGCGTAGAACCAACCCCCAATACGGGGAGCAAACCCGTATCCTTTGCAGGATCAAAGTTCTCCATAGTAATTCCTAACATTTACTCTTGTCCTCATCAATCGCAAAGCGACGTGTGTTTTTCCCCTACTCCTAACGTCCACCTTTACACCATGCATGATCCAATATTCTAAGTGTTTCTCAATTGAATTTAAGACCCTCTTTGTTCTTTAGAAAAATGTCATTTAATTGGTTTAAACTCAATTGAGAAATACTTGGCCCTATTTAATGCATAACTATATGAATGTCATTTACAATTTACTTATATACACTTTGATAATAATAATACAAACAATATCAATCAACAATCAGTCGACATACTCAGGTATGTCTCAGGGACTGTAATATAAGTCACTTTCCTAGGATTCTTCACTTCCTACTTTAACAATTTATAAAATCAATTAATATAACATACATAAATAACATATCCCTAACACTTAGAGTTTCCACTATACTCTACCCTTCTAACCATAAGCCTAACCAATCAATAATATACCCAATTATAACTCTATTACTATAAATAAACCCTTCCTCTAATACTAGACCCAAAGTACACCCCTTACCTCTTGGAGGGAAGAGGAGAAAGAAAGAAGTTGAGGGAGCACCAACACCCACTCCAATCCAAGCTCCTATGCGCTTCCTCTCTTGATTCCTATGACTCCTCACGCTCCTAGGATGAGTTGAAGCTCCAATTGCTCCATTACACATTTTGGGTCTTAGGGTTTCATTTGGGGATTTTGTGAGAAAGAGGGTAAATTGAAATTGAGAGAGGGAAATTCATGAGGGAGTAATGGGGAATTGATTTGGGGTTTGTTTTGTGGATCATTTGGGTGGTTGTTTGGGAAATCAAAAACCCTAGGTGAGAAGGGAAGAGAGAGACCGTGTGAGAGGAGAGAGAAAACTTTGTGAAAAATGAGTTAAAAACGTGTTTTTAAGCTGAAATGACAGTGGTTAATCGATTAACCACTTTGGTTAATCGATTAACCCATGTAATTTTGGCTTAGAACAGCATTCAGACCTTAATCGATTAACCACCTGCTTAATCGATTAAGTCATGTGCATCATTCAGGTCTTAATCGATTAACCTCATGCTTAATCGATTAAGTCGTGTGCATCATTCAGGTCTTAATCGATTAACTCAAGGCTTAATCGATTAACTGGTTCAACCCAACATTCCCTGCACTTCAAAGTGTCATTACTTTTTTGTTAACCGTCGGATCTTGCTCAAATTTTGAGGAGAGCTTCCTAAGACACTTATCTTCACATCCAACGGCGGAATTTGGGTTTAAAGCTATGGATCTCCTATTTCTAACTTTCTAAAGTCCTATACTCTTAATCCTCAAATGACATCTCTAAATCACACTCTTAACCTAACATATTCCTTTCTATTCACTCTAAACCTATTCTAACTTATTTCTACCTCTTACAAACCCGCTCTTAGCTAAATACTACACTCTAAACACTTAAGCACATCCCAATCTACGTCTAATAACTATTCTAAATAGACATCGGAAAATGGGGATGTTAAATGAGACACAGAACGGCAACCCTAGCCGTCCATATCAGAGAGTGAGTGGTACACTGAATCTCTCTCTTCTCCGCTAGCACTAAGAAGAGAGACGTGACTCCAATTGGGAATCTGTTCGTGTGGATACCAATAGAGGCGCGACTACCTTGCTGCGCTCGTGATTGACGTGGATTGTTCGTGGACGATCTGACCAGCGCCGTTCTCCTCTTCGCATCAAGAGGTAAACGTTTTTCTATCTCGAATCATGCTCTCTCGCATGGATCTTGTTCTGGAAATAGGGTTTTTTTTCGTTGCGTATTCTATCCCTATTTCCAGCAGTAGCTCCATTCACATTCGAAAAAAAGATGGTCTCGAGATTCCAAAGCTTTAAAGCATAAACAGCAATGATTTGGAATCATTGTGTAAGCTAACCTGTCCTTTGTTCTCAGTCTGTTCCAAGCAGCTAGCCAATTGATGAATCTATGTTTCTTGACAGCCAAGGAATTCCATATGTAAGAGTGAAGAGGGAAAGCAGTACCTTGACCTTTAAGAAATTCATAACCACTCCTAATTGTGTAGGAATGGTCAGCAGTATAGGCCCAAACACCATTCTGATATCCTGCAGCAAACAAGTCCCTGGTTTTGAGCAGTTGCTTCCAATACCATCCCTGCCCAGTAGTAAAAGTACAATCCCAGAAATCTTTTCCTCTAAGATATATGCTGTCAATCCACCTAATCCAGAGGCAGACCTTCTTAGTGGCCAAGCACCAAACCTGTTTGCCAATGGCTACTGAATTCCATGTTATGCAATCAGAAATGTTCAGCCCACCATATTTTACGCACTTGCAATTGCATATTATACTTAAAATTATACAATGCAAAAGTGAACAATTTGAATAAATAATTTTATGTATAAAATATAAAGCAAAATTATGAATTTCATGTATTGATATTAAAACAAGCTGAAAATTGACGAAGTTAAAACAGAAATAAGTTGTTATAAATTACTCCATGGTAATATATCACAGGAACCATGCATTTTGTAAAAATAAACCACTAATGCACTGACGATCTTGATTTAGAAGTAAAATCAATCCACTACAAAAATGATGGGTGCTTACAACTCAATCCTATAAATTTTTTATTGAGACATGAAAACATAAAAGCGGTTAAGTGGCATCAGTCAAATGCTAAATTGGATATGTTGGAAGTGATTCCAACACCAAAAGCCCCACCATCCATATTAGCCAAAAACAATGAAAGATATATACCTAACCCCAATAGTTCAGATAAATTTAGTCCATCATGTTTTCCAAAAGTACCAATTTAGTCCCTCAACGAAGTGGCTAACGGAAATTGGACAGGGACTAAATTGTCACTTTTGGAAAACTTTGGGGACTAAAAATGAATTAAATTTATTGAGGGACTAAAGTGTCCCTGTCGAAAAACTTGAGGGACCAAAGTGTCCATTCACTCTTAAATTTAATATGTTTGTCTAGATGCATGACGTAGTAGAGTTTTCATAAATTGTAATAGATACATCGTTCCTTTGTATTTTGGACAAAAAACCTCCAAAAATCAAAAAAGAAAAAATTTGATAAAAAAATTTAAATGAATGTCTCGTTATTCATTGTTAAGATTTTCGAGTGAGGATCGAAGCGAGAACCCATAAGGGGATAAGTTATACTGAAACTATAAATACGAAATCTTTCAATTTTTTTAATATAATATTTTCCAATAAAATTTATACTTTCTAGATTCTCATTAACTAATAATCCAATGTGTAAAAAAAATAAAGAAAAGTGTTAACAATTTTAAAAAAGTTTATAAGTTGTAACATATGATTAAAAAGCTGTATTTAGAAAAAAAAATGTTAAAAATAAAATACTTTTGGTTACTGTACATATGGAACACAAAACCTGTTTTTCACGACGAGGAACTTTACTCGAAAAGGCTTTCTTTACTCGAAAAGGTATCTATATATGCTACCTTTCTTCTTCTTCTTCTTCCATCTTTATTTTTTTTCAATTTCTTCCAATAAAAAAAATAGAAATACAGAAATTGAATTAAAGTAATTATTTAAAAAAAAAAGGCTTCCAATATCTATATACGCTACCTTTTTTCTTCTTCTTCTTTTTCGTATTTTTTCATCTTTATTTTCTTTCAATTTCTTCCAATGTTTTTTTTCTTCCAATAAAAAAACAGAAATACAGAAACAGAAATTGAATTAAAGTAATTATTTAATAAAAGAGGCTTTCAATATCTATATACACTACCTTTTTTCTTCTTCTTCTTTTTCGTATTTTTTCATCTTTATTTTCTTTTAATTTCTTCCAATGCTTTTTCTGTTTCTCTTGTCCTCAAATATGACATATTACAAATGTACTCCTGCACATAGAAAATAGTGTTACATTTAAAAAATAAAAAGGATGAAAAATAAAACACATTATCTGAATTTGAAAAACATTGGCACAAAATTGTTAAAAAGAAAAACATTGAAAAATATAAATAAAGTGATTGCAATAATAGATAGTAGAGAAGCAATAATAGAAGTACAGACCGGAAAAAAAAAATCTAATTTAAGTAGGTGGGAGTGAAAAGAAAACTCCCTTGTTTAGTGGTATTATATTTAAAATATCATCAAACGACAGTTATAACTTAGCACTCCATTATAGAGCCGTTATTATATTATGAGTGAGAAGTTAAAAAATTAGTTTGTGGAACTACTTAGCAGTTTTTTTTCAATTAGGGAGGGAGGGTAGAATAGGAAAATACAAGTTTATGTACAAAGTTAAAAAACATGTTTTCTTTATATAATAGTATAGAATAGTATAGATTAATTAACTCTTCTGATGCCCAATTTTGAAAAAAAGCTATTAAAAATGAAATTGATTCTCTTGAAAAAAATAATATTTATGCATCAGTTGATTTACTACAAGGTGCAAAACATGGACTTTTAAAAGAAAATATTTTTTTGATGGATTAGTAGCAAAAGGTTTTACTCAAAAACAAAACATTGATTATTTTGATACATTTGCTCTTGTGGCTAGTATTTCTTCAAGAAGAGTTTTAATAGCATTAGCCTCAATTCATAAATTAGTGATTCACCAAATGGATGTTAAAACTGTTTTTCTAAATGGTGATTTAGAAGAAGAAATTTATATGAAGCAACCTGAAGGTTGTGAGGTTAGTGGGAAAGAAAAAAAGTGTGTAAACTTCTCAAATCCTTATATGGTTTAAAACAAACACAAAAACAATGACATGAAAAATTTGACCATACTCTTACTAGCTAGTTTTATTTTTTATTCTATTGAAGTGGATAGATGTGTGTATGTCAAACTAGTAAATGATGAATGTGTGATCATATGTTTATATGTAGATGACATGCTTATTTTTATGATGTTGTATATGATACCAAACAATTTTTAGTATCTTAAATTTGATATGAAAGATATGAGTGAAGCAAGTGTAATTTTAGGTGTTAAAATTATAAGGGAGGGTGATAGCACAATGATATCACAAGAACATTATGTTGAAACTTTTTTTAGAAAGTTTGAACAGTTTAAGGATATTGCAATGCGTACCCCCAGGATGCTAACACTCAATTAAAGAAACATAGAGGTGACCCTGTTGCTCAAACTAAGTACGAACAAATTATAGGAAGTTTGTTATATTTGATGAACTTTTTTAGGTCTAACATAGCATATGTTGTGGAAAAGTTAAGCAGATATACTCATAATCCAAATGATGAATATTGAGTTGCGCTAAACAGGCTTATGAGATATTTGAGAGGAATCATAAATTACGGTATCTGATATAGTGGATTTCCTGCTGTACTAGAAGGATACAACGACGCTAACTTGATATCAGATTCAGATGAGATAAAATCCACCAGTGGTTATGTATTCACTCTTGGAGGCGGCGCAGTTAGTTGGAGATCAGCCAAGCAAAATATTATTGCTAGATCAACAATAGAATAGAGTTTATAACTCTAGATTTGGCTGCTAATGAGGCTGAGCGATTGAAAAACTTCTTAGCAAGTATTTCATTAGGAGTTAAACCAACTCCTACAGTGTATATGCATTGTGGTTGTCAAGCGGCAGTAGCTATTGCAAAGAATAAGAGTTTCAATGGTAAGAATAGACATATTCGATTGAGACATGATGTGATCAAACAGCTGTTGAGAAATGAAGCTATTTCCATTGATTATGTTAAGTCAAAAGTGAATTTGGCCAACCCTCTAACAAAGCTTTTAGGAAAAAGGTTGATACATGAAACATCGAGGGAAATGAGACTTATATTTAAGCCAACCTGATTTTAACGGTGATGGGAATCCAACCTTTCTGATTGGAAATCCCATGAATAAGGTTCATATGAGTAATAACAAGTCACCTGTTAATACTACTAGCATTATTATTAATTTTTCCCTTCCTTTGGATTGCAACTATATGCTATATTGCATTCAAGAGAGGATGAGTTTAAAAGCTCTTAATGAAATTCCTATCCTGTATAGAGGTATATGACGTGCAACATACACTTGATGAAATAACCTATATGAGTGTGGAGTGGAGCCCTCCTATGAAATGGGTGGCACAATTTCTAGAGCACTTATGAACACCTAGGCACGCATATGGCCGTAAGAGCGCAAATTGGCGATAACAACAAGAATTGTGGATTGTAGTGTGACTGATAGGATATATAAGTGCTTACAATAGAGTGTCACTGGTTCATAGAGCTCAACCCCACCAATGCACCATATGTCAAATTCTATCGGTCTAGGCTTGTTTCATAGCCCAAAAGGCATCAAGTACGATGCATTACATCCATGATATTAACCCAGAAAATTTTCTCAAGTCTTTCTTCAAGTATTTTTGAAATAAATGGGGAATCCTTGTAAAATCTATTATTGTTATTATTTTATTTAATTTATATCAAAAATATTTATTGATGTTAATTTAATATTATTTTCTTTATTAATTCAAAAATACTTATTAAAACAAAATATGTTTATTATGTTAACTATATATTTTGGCTTGATAATATAACACTACTTGATTATTTGTTTACTATTGCCGTGTTATCCTTCTTATAATATAAAAAGTTGTCCTAATGCTGCTCTCTCCTTCACCTAATTTGAAATCATGCATTCTCATTCAAAGTTGGCATTTCCTACTCAAAGAAGGCATCCACATGACACTACTTTGTGTAAGTGTAACTGTTCCAATAAAAAAACTGCATCAACATTTTTTCTCCTATTTTAATCATCATTCATTTATCATTTTCATCTCTATCTACAGTTCTCCATCTTATCCAAAACCTGTTTTCCCATCATCAATGACTTCTTCTTGAAATACTCAATCTCCTTGACTTCTTCTTGTAACACTCAATCTCCTTTATAACTACGGTCATGGATCGTAGTTACCACCCAGACAATTAAAAAACACTTGGACAATTAAACACTGTAGAGTTTTATTTAGTATGAATACTTGAAGTATTAAAAATAAACAATAATATATGTTCTAAATTAATATTGGATAAATAATTTTATCTACTTCGCTTAATTAAATTTAATTTAAGTACACGTACCCTTATTTATAGAGTTATATATATATATACATATATATTTAATGTTGGTATTGTATTTATGAAATTAAAATAAAATAATAAGTGTGGGAGATTGACATTGTAACACCCTCATCTTTTATAAAGGGAATAAAGTAATTTATTAGAATTTGATGCGGAAGAAGAGTGAAAATTTCCCTTTATTCAAGATTAGCGGATAATTTTTTTTTCTTTTAAGTTACATCATTTCGGTGTTACAATGGATCAAATCCAGTAATGCCTCTCTTCCCTTTTCCGCTTGAGTCTCTGGCTTGTCAGGTGGACTGACTTCATCAGCTACTTGTACCTATCACAAAAGGCTAGATGGGAGTAAATCACTTGTCATATCGCGTAAGCAGATTAACGAGTGAAAACATACACAAAATCAAATTAGAACGCAAATGATGCATGCTCAACCAATGTATTATCCCTCATTATTTCTAATTATTAATCTACATGCAATGTCAGGCTCTTTCACTTGCCTTTATCAAAATTTCCATTGTATAAGGATTACACGTAATCGTTCGTTCCTTGATATGACGCTTACAGATGCACTACTTCGTATCTGCAACAGATCATTTCCCAAGGAACACGTCATGATCGGGATATTGACATACTGCTTACGGATAGCGTCTTACTCACAATAGGTCTCTTCCCACGAGACACAACAGTATATCTGGAGTAGTGGTGATATAGCTTACGAATAGCGTCCTATTCGCAACGGGTCCCTTCCCAAAGGACACGATATAACGGGATTGTGTGATCCTTACACTCGTTCCTTTTTAACATATTCGTGCATTCTGAATTCTTTCGAGTTTGACCTTCTTACTAACTCATGCATGAATGACTTTTCATCATTTTAATTCCATAAACATTACTCCCTTTCTAATTATTTTTATTTCATAATCATCATTAAAGTATTCATTCATTTCATGAAATTTCCATTCATAGGCATGAATTCCACATTCATATTCAAGCATCAGCAAAATCATTATAAAAATATTCATTCATTCATAAACAAACTTCTTAAAGTCAATATAGGAGTTTGGTTAAGGCTAAGTGTAATAAAAATTGGTGATTTGCACTTCAGGGGTCAGGGTAATCGATTACCAGAGGGTGGTAATCAATTACCACGAAAAAAATTCAAGTTTTTATGTGCAAATAAACCTGGTAATCGATTACCAGAAATGGGTAATCGATTACCCTGCAGAAAACAACACCAAAATTGAGGTTTTGACATACCAATCTTTTGTACACTTCACTTTAACCCAAAGCAACTTAAAACAGATAAAATTCACACATAATCAAACATGTTCATGCATATTTACAGCAACAATTCATCATATTCAGATATAATTCATTCAAAGTTCATAAACACATAAAACCACCACTTAACATGTAAAAATCAATTTCAATGCATGAAAGCTCCAATTCAATGTTTATTAAGTTCATACTCAGTGATTATAACTTGTTCAAAATAAGGATTATAGCAAAGAACCATGGGATGTCTTGGTCTCCAAACCAAGCACCCTTGTCATGGTTCGAACATACACAATCATGCATTTAAACCTTCAATCATTAATCCTAGAGACATGAATGAAATCTCCCATACCTATCTCAAATGTTTGGATTGATTCGGAGTGGAAAGAAATGAGTTTGTTCGGAAAAAGATCAAGAGCAAACACTTTGAAAATGCCCTGTTTCAGATTCGAGTGGGTGTTTTGATCAAACTTTTTGGATATTAAAAACGTAATTAAAACCAGGAACAAGAGGTGGAATACAAACTAGGATATGTTAACTTGAAATTAGAACAAGTTTGAAGCTCAAAGGATGCTCAAGCTTACCACACGAATCCAAGGAATATGGCTTCCCAAATCTGAATTCTGCAGATTTCAGACTCGAACGCCACACTTTGCAGGAGTATAACTCCTTCCACACTCCTCCAAATCGAGCAAACTCAGTACCAAATTGAAGAGGGTTAAACGAACTTTAATTTGGTATATAGTTTGCTAGGGTTTGAGATTCAGATCATGGAGAAAGAATCAGAGGAAGTTGATGACATGAAAACATGATTTTTCTGAGTTTCTGGGTGTGTTCTTGTGTTTGTGTGTGTATACTCCCCTCGTATATTTAAATTAAGCACCCTAAGATGTCCCTTTCAGTGCCCAAGATATTTTTATGTCATTTTGTGGCTGAAATCATGGAAATTCCTCTGCCATTCGTTTAATAACCGACCTATTTTTGGCTCAGCAGAGTCGTGATAATTGATTACCACGATCTGGTAATCGATTACCTCACTTAAAATTGGCCAGGCTTGAAATTTTAACCTTGGTAATCGATTACTGGCTCTGGTAATCGATTACCTAGACTTTTTGACCTCTAAATACAAATTCCACCGTTGGATTTGAAGATAAGAAGGTTGAAAAGTTTGTCTCCAAATTTGGGCACGATCTGACGGTTAGAAAATGAGATATGACACGATCTTTGGGTGATGTTTTCACCAAAATTCACTATGATGATTATCTACAAATATAGTTTGATAGAAAATCAATTGTACATGTAAGTATTTTATATTTTTATAGAATTGGGGTTGTTGCAGACATCATAAGACAATAAAAAAAATTAGACATTATATATTGATAATATATTTTCACGAAGTTAATCATTTGAATTTCATCAAATAATTTTTTCTTTAAAGATTAGTATGATACTAATTCAATTTGAAGGCACAAAATAATTTACAATTATTATCTACTTAAATTATCCAATAATAATTAGCTAACTATAAACAAACACTACAACAGAAAAGTAAATTAATAGCGCTTGAAATAGTTAATTTACAGCGCTTGCTGGGCGCTTTAAATTTGAGCGCAGTAGAAAGAGGGTCTACAAACAAAGGCGCTTCAGAAGCGTCGTTGAATATGTGCATGTGTGTTCACCAAAAAAAAAGATTATGTGCATGTGCGCTGCCAACAACCACATATTACTGCACTTTACACCAAAGAAGTGTTGTAAATGTGCTTTTTTTCTACAACACTTGCTTTAATAACTAAGTGTATGACTTAGGCAACTCCAAATAATCAGAAAATTTTAGGAGATGATCTTGAATGTGTAAGGAAGGTTTGTACCAAGTTTAATGCAATTAGGAGTCGGTTTTCTATTTTTAATTGTTGCATTTTAGCCTCAGGTCAGTAATAGCCCTATTTTGATTTTCATGCAAAATATGATTTGAAACTTAGGTTCTGGATGTCCAAATGACTTGAAAATTTTGTATGTTGAAATTTGATATAAGTGTGTGTGTTCTGCAAATTTTGGGAATTTAACTTCTCGATTTGATGAGGTTTTAAATTTGGTCTTTCTTGTTTTCTCCTTAATCGAATCGATGCTCTATTTGATACTTTTAGTTATGTGTGAGCTTTTGTGCATTCCTTTGTGACTTGGCTTGACCCTATATGCAGAATATGATGTCTTGGTGTGATGGGAATAAGTATTTTTTAAAATGTGTTTAGATTATGTATAAATAAATTTGTAAGTTAAGTGTTTACGGTTGTTATTCGGGTTAGGTTTTTATTTTAAGGTTAGAATGAGATTGTCTTATATGCTAAATGTTAATTGACCTATTATGTGATGCGTGCTAATTGAATTTTCTAAGTGTCTACCTACCTTGGAATTATTTGTATGATTAAGGAATGAAAAGAAAATGAATTATTTAACTAAGTTAAAGTACTGTGTTTGATTATGTGCTATCCTTTGAAGTTGATTGATTTTTGAAGAAGTTTGTTTAATTGAAAAATGTTGAACTTGTTGGTTGCTGCCCTATTTTGTTGAATGGTGTCATGCGTGAAAATAAATTGTTTCAAGTATTTATTAGTAAGTAAAGTACTAAAGGACTAAGGTACGATCTTACGGTGTTTTCAAATTTTGCGAAAAGTGATTTTTGGACTTGTTCCCTTTGCTGTCCCGAGTTTATTTAAGTCATACTTCAATCCTAAAAATGTTTTCAATTGATTTAAAGTTTGAGTTTTCAACGGTATTTGATTTAGAGAAAAGTTGGATTGAAAAAGCGACGTTTTTCGGGCTATGGTTCGTGGCTATCATGGATAGACCAGCAACTAAATTATTTGTTTTAAAGTGTTTTGTTAATTGTTTTAGGATGATTTTGAGGTATTTAAAGTATGTTCAAAAGTTGGATTTAATTTGGAAAAAGTAAAGGTTTTCTTTTACTATTACCTGACAAGGAATAAAACGAGTTTTCAAAAAAAAAAAGATGATGATTTGATATTAAGCATGAATGTTAGTTAGATAGCCTTATAATAATTATGTGTCTTGCTTTAAGCAAGGGATCTGCAAGTCGGAAATTTGGAACTGCTGTCAGTCGGGAGAACCCGCAACAATTTTTGACAAATATTTGCTGGATTCGAGGTGAGATATGGGCTTTCTTTAAGACAATGTGGTATTTAGGTAAAATGTTAAGACATTCTGCATCATCTTAAAGATCGGAACCTAGTGGTCTCTGAGTCAGTAGTATCGTGGCAATTGTTTGTGTATGTGGCCATGTATTCAAAGGGGACTAGGACCACACATCTTCTTATGCATGATGTTATTAATATGAATATGCCATGATGATATGATTTGCTTTTATCATTTATGCATGATGAATATTTTATATGATGATGTTAGTGTTTGGTACCCTGTGAGACGTCTGTATGTTTTAATTCACGATGGAAATTAAGCGAGGCAATGGAAATTATGAAAATAATGATGATACAAAAAGAATATGATGTATTATAAAAGATTTGTTGATCATGGAAAGAGATTGATAAATTATGGAAACCCTGGATATGGAAGTACAGGGAAAGAAATGATGATGTGATATGTTTCCAGGTTGAGGAACTCCCTGATGTGCACGACTGACGTGACACGCTTACCAGGTTGAGGAGCTCCCTGATGTGCTCAGTTGTTATGATGATTATGAAATGATGCGAAAGTGATAATGTGAAAGGCTTAAGTAGAGGTCGAGGATCACTGAAGGGATGAACAAGGGTGACTCGTCCGAACCTTAGGATTAATAAAATATTAATAAGACATTAAAAGACATTATATAACGCCGCGAGTTGAGTGTGAAGTAGTGGAGAGGAATATACCTTGTTTATCTGCGGATACTCAGGTGAGCGATTGTGATAGGGGAGGGTGATGACGGTGAAACGTCAAGTAACCTAGAGTGCTTTTCTAGGCAGAACGAGTCTATATGTGATCGGAGATTAAACCCAAGGGATCGTAGCGTGTTCTGCACCCGAAACTAGAAAAGTGTTGTTGCCCCCTTGATCAATTTTGAAACGGTGAGAGGGAACCTGAAAGAGGCGGACAGTCGATTGGTTTACCGCCCTTGCAATATCGCACAAAAATTAAAGGTCGATGTTAATGATTTTGATTGTGATTATTGTGGCTGACCTTGAGTGGTTGCAACATATGTGTGTTTTCTCGGCTGTTCGACCTACGTGGGTTAAGGTTTCTGTACGTCCCGTTTGCTTCCATTTAGGCTTGTGAGGGTTAGAGGAGATGTATGTGTGCGAACAAAGTCCATGATGACAATTTCTTATCCCCTGTCATCGATTGGATACGATTCAATAAAACTTAATAAAGAAAGTTTAAAATACTGTAAAGACCCTTAGGTTGCGAGATTAAAATATAATGAGTATCTTGGTAAAGGAAATGGAAAGGTCAAGTGGCAAGGAAGTATGGATAAGGCCAAGGATGAGATTTTGTGATGGCAAAGAGTTTGTGAAAAAGCATTGGGAAACATATAAAGAAAGAGACGAATATTGAAGAGAGGGAATTGTAAGAATGAAAAGCATTATTGTGTAATGATGATGATGATGTGAATTATGTTATGTGTTCTGTTGTTTGACATATTATTGTATGTTTGTCTTAATATTTTTTCCTACTGTAATTCCACCCTGTCGACGAGAAATCATTCGGGATCGCTCACTCTCTCTTTTGTCCCATCTTTTGTTGGTATTCGATACCGCGCATTGCAGATGATGTATAGCATCAGGATCTCTATGTGCCCATTGGACGATGGAGATTGGGAGTTGACTTCGGCAGGCTGGAGATGGCGTGGAGCCATCGGTTTGGAGGTCATCGACCCATTGTCCACCCTTACGGATTCGGACTTAGAAGACATGATGAGCAGACTTGTGTAAGAAAACCAGGAGTGCACGATGAGTTCGATGTTTCCTAATGAAGAGGATGGGAGATTCGATGATGCAGAGGAGCTTTTCGAGCAGTAGGCAGGAGTGTCCGGTGAAGGTGGCGATTCGTAGCATAGGTTCCTAGTCATGTTTTGAGTATGTATTGCACTCTCTTGAGATTACTAAGATGAAATTGCTCTACGTACCCTGATGTAACTGTTTGATGAGACAGTATGTTTGGATAAATTTATCACCCTGATGGATGTCACAGGATTTATAAGTGGTATTTATAAAGCAAGGTTTATTTTGACGAACGAAATGCTTCATGATAACGGAAGAAAGAATTTCAAAGCGCGATGTGAGTAACATCTTGATTTTGATTTTGAGGGATGACGTGTGACATGACAAATAAGTTTTGAAATGATGAAGACGTTGAGATTAAATCATTTTGCGAAAATAGTTCATGTCCATGTCATCAATGTTTAAAAAAAAAATCCCAGATTTTTACCAAATAAAAGATATTCAAGTTGTTAAATCGAGGTGTTACAGACATTTTAGACAAAACACATATAAAACTTACAATAATCAACAATTTTTTAACACTTGTGCTCAAATCTAAACAACCAAAAGTCAAGAAAAGGAAGAAATATAAAAAAAAAAAATCTATTTTTTATGGATTTTTTAATTATGATATTGAGGTTTGAGTATAAAAATCTAAGAGTATAATTATTTTTTTGAAAAATTAAACGTATTAAATTTTTAATTTCTTAAATACATAAATTTTCATAAAACACTTTTACTCTCAACCCTAAAGATTGAAATCAAGAAAACAATTTTTTTATTATTTATTTGAAACACATACATTAGCTTAAACTTTAAAGTTGTTGTTTAGTTATGTGATTTCTTTTTTTATTATATTGAATTATTAAATATAAAATTAATTAGTAAATTTAAAATTGATTTTCTATTTTTGCAATACCAGTTCATTCACCTCAAGAAGAAGGTCCTTTGAAAAAAAAAAAGATCCTTTGCAATTTTTGCATATCACCGTAAGCCTCTGGACTTTTCATCTATTGTGATTGCAGGCAACATGATCATTGCCAAACCACGAGAAATCCCCATTCTAACAATTATAAACATCACTCCAAAAATAAGAAAGAATGAAAGAAAGGAACATCAAAAATAAAACAATGAAATACCCAGTTTCAATTATTAATATGGAACCAAAAATATTTTTTAAATAGTAAGGACCCAGAAAACAAAAATACATATTGAACGGGAAAAGCTCAGAAACAGTCGAGCAACTAGATCTGTTTTTGGATAAAAAGGAAATGCAGATGAAGCGCGACATCGCGGCTCCGGTGACACTGGCGGTGGCGCATGTCGGTGGCAGAGTTGGCGATCTGGGAGGAGGCAAAGAAGGCAGTGATTGGTGGTAGACCGGTTGAGTGTTCGCAAGAGTACCGGAGACAATAACCGCTGCAAGTGGTGGTGATTCGGTGGCCACCACCTCCATCGATGTTGAAAAATTGAATGTATGGTATTCCTCTGTAAAAGTTAAATCAGTTCAGTGTCTTTTGCACTTTGGTCCTTTAATCGATATTATTTGGTGATTAACCCAATTTTCACCTAATATAATGGGTCAACATATGGAACCATGGATGGTGCACATTAAAAGCACCCGATGTTTTCTTGGCTTGGGCGCAGCACATGAAAAAAAAATGGAGAGGAGTCTAATTGTAATCAGTGTATGTATCGCTGTTGCTTTGTTTTGATGAATTGTTAAAATTATGGACTTTCCGGTGATAGATGGTAGGTAAGAGGCTTAGAATGTCAAAAATCAAGCATTACTTTGTCATAGGGCTTTAGTGCTATGGAGGGTATGTGATATTTTGTAAAACTTTAATTTGGCCATAGATATATCTTATATTTCTTTGTTTTAAATAAAATTTTAGCTTAAAAGAAAAAAACCTAAATGCGTCACTTTAAGCATATCGTCAAAAATTTCCTTCATCATGAGGATGAAATTCGTGGTGTTTTTTAAGTTAGTTGTGATGCATCTTTGAAGGCAGGGATAGGTACCGGAGTTGGGTTTATAATTCATAATGAAAATGGCGAATTTATGGCAGTAGATATTGATGTATTCGACGCTACCACTGATGCAACAATAGCTGAAGCCTTGGCCTTGAGATAGACCATAGAGACGTTGGTTGAACTGGCCATCACACATGCAACGTTTTTCACTAACGCTTTTCACTGATTGTCAACACCTTACAACGGCTTGAAAAAGTCAAGCTCTAAACCACTCATATCTTGATGAAGTGGTATCTGATTGCAAAAATTTAGCTAGCAATTTTATCTTATTTCAGGTCATGTATAGGTCTCGTACTCTAAATGTCTTAGCTGACACTTTAGCTAAGAAAGCTTTTCTGGTTCAAAAACAACTTTGGTTAGTTGATGTACCAGATTTTCTTGAACCCTTCGTACCAAACTCTAATTTGGTTTCCCATTTTTCCCTAATAATTAATGCATTCAACATTTGCCTAAAAAAAGAGCATATCGTCAGCGACGCGCGGTGCATTTAGTTATAGTTACATAAGTTGTACTCCCTCCGTTCCTATTTAACTGTCCGTTTTTGGAGAAATTTTTTGTTTCTTTTGATTATTTTAAGGTATAATAAATGCTACTTTCCATGTCTATCCCTATTTAATAGGGTATTGGTTTTCGTAAGTAGTGAAAAATAAGTAATGATTATAGAAAGAGAAAGGGTATAGCGGGTAAAAACATAATTAATGTATTGGAAATCTAAATAATGATTGCATTTCTTAAGAATGTGTTTCGTTTGAAATATGACAGATAAATAAGAACGGAAGGAGTATAATTCTCCAAATTTAATAATCAAATTTGTTATGAATTGAAAGCAACAAATATTATTACTTTGATATATACTCCCTCCGATCCAAAATGTAAGCACCCTTTCTCTGAGGAAGTATAACTTAGGTTCATTGTACATCATTTTGCGTCACCTATGAGCGTGTACCGATTTAACATGCGTCGGTGGGTTAAATGACGTACTAAAACAATTAAATTAGAGATTTAATTTATGACTTTCATAGTTGAATTTTTGTCCTCATTTTGATTTTTGAAGACAAAAATGACCCTAACATTATAAATTCTTTAGTCTTTATGTTCACGACATCTTGGCAAAAAAACAAAATTAATTTTTTCGGGATGTATAAAAAAAAAAATAGTTTTCCGTCAAAAAATTAGCATGCTATCTTAAATATTCTAACAATACTACACACTATCTTAGAAAACTATTTTTTTAATACTTTATTGAAAAAATAATTTTGTTTTTTCAGCAAGTGTAAGATGGAAGATTTTCCGTGAACATAAAGACGGAAAAATTATAACGCTGAGATCATTTTTGTTTTAAAAAATTAAAATTGGGAAAAAAAATAAAATTTAACCATGAAAGCCGTAAATTAAAACCCATTAAATTAACAACAATATTTTCCATTTCTACCAAAGTGGGACAAGATCCGTACACAGTAACTTTAATTATTTAATTGCATAACAATGAGAAAAGGAACATACAAAAAGGTAACCCAAAAATTGAAAATGCCAAAGAAAACAAATTATTCAAACGGAGTGTTATATGAACATTCAAATTTGACATATAAATCAAACATTTGACTTGTTTTATATATAGAAATAATATTTATTTTATTAATTTTGCATATAAAATAAACCAAATATTTAACATTTGAAAGTTCACCTAACATTTGTTATTCAATTTCATAACATGTTGACTATCAAATACATAACCACCATGTTTAAAGATGTCCGGTCATAACTAGCAAAGTATGAAATACTCCCTCATTCCCTTAATATAGGGCACTATTTTGGTAGAATTGGTATCCTTTTTATAAGTCATTTTAGAATATCTAGGTAATATTAAAGAGTTTATTCCAAATACACCCCTCATGATTGCATAAGGGTGATAGAGTAATAATTACAATAAAGAGAAATGAATAGAGTTGTAAACTTGGAATGACAATATATTTTTTTTGATAAATTTAAAAATAATAATTATTTTTCTTAATCTGCGTGAATTAGGTAAAAATGACTTATATTAAGGGACATGGGAGAAGTCATAACAATGTTTAAGGATAGAGCTCAATAAGAGATTTCAAACCATATAAGTGAGTTAATTTGAAGTGTTTGAATCCTGCTGCCACAGAAAGTTCCTCCCATTCCCTCTTATTTCTCTCTTTTCCACACAAGGTCAACATGGTTATATCCATGCTCAGCTTGCCTTCAGTCACATCTTCACCTTCTTGCTTTTCATTTATTACTACTTCTATGATGATTACTTTCCCTCTTTTGCCTTTGCTTGAAATAGAATCTTTACACTTTTTAAGTATCTTTATGCAATCCTCATCACTCCAATCGTGTAAAATCCACTGTAGAAAAAAGGTCAATAATAAATAATGCGTATTATAAAATCTCTTGTCATATTTTTACGTAACACTCTGACTTTGGCCATCACATCAAACAACTTATTAGAAAAATAGGTTTATGAATAAATATTAGAAATTAAATAAAGGCTTATTTATGGTTTTGGTCCCTAAAAGTTTAACGTGTTTTGGTTTTAGTCCTTAAAAATTATTTTGACCGGGACTAGTCCTTAATTTTTCAAACATTTTGGTTTTGATCCCTTCCGTTACAAAAAATCAGTTATTTGCTGACATGGTTAGCGAAAATCCACACTAGCTATCACGGGGTGTGAGGTAGCGTCAAATAGGTCTATAAACTCAATTTTGTGTACGGGACCATTTTGCGTATCGGACCATTTTGTGTCCATGGATTTGTATCATCCATGTTATATCACATATTTAGTTTCACTTCAGACCACATGGACTACTTCAGACCACATGGACTGTTGATGTGATGTTCCGCTAGCTACACAAACAAATAACAAATTTTTACAAACGAAGGAGACCAAAACCAAAATGTTTGAAATTTTAAGGACTAGTCCCGGTCAAAATAACTTCTAGAGACTAAAACCAAAACACACTGAATTTTCAGGGACTAAAGACATAAATAAGCCTTAAATAAATATGTGAGATGAGATATTGCGTAACACTCTGACTTTGGCCATCACATCAAACAACTTATTAGAAAAATAGGTTTATGAATAAATATTAGAAATTAAATAAATATGTGAGATGAGATATTACAATTAAGGACGCGACTGAATTTGTGTTATGATGAGTCCTTAAGTTAACTTAATATTAATATATATATATATATATATATATATATATATATAAAATGAAATTCTCGCATAAATTGGGTTTCCCCATGGACTTAAGTCATGAATTCATGATAAATTGGTGCTTGAAGCGAAAGTTGAGCAATAGAAAATGTAACTCCCTTACTCTCATCAGTTTAGTCTTTTTTTAGAAATTTCATGTAGATTAAGAAATGAATAAATGATATAAGAATTTGATATATTTAGATTAAAATACCTCCATTTAATAATATGATAAAATAAGAATAAATGTATGAAGATTATATTAAAGAGAGATAGGGAAATAGGTGGTGAAAAATATGATATAATAAATAAGGATATGTTTGAAAAAAAAAATATAAACTAATATTGGTTTCTATAAAAACATAAATTTGTTATGGGACAACATAACTTATGGATGTAGGGTGTACCTATTAACTGAATTGAGATATACTCTCTCCGGTCCTATATATAAATCTTATTTGAAGACTTTTTTTTGTCCTTAATATAAGTTTCATTTCCAATTTTCAATGACATTAATTACTTCTTTTTCACAAACATCCATATTTACTCAATACTTTTTAGATTCCCAATAATAATCATATGAATATTTTTGAAAAAGTATACCAAATATTTACATTTGTAATACCACTAACAATATTAACCAAGTTTCTTAAAGGTGTGAAAATTAGTCAAAAAAACATATAATAAAGACGGAGAGAGTATTTACTAAAAACTGATATGAAAATGCCATGGAGGAATCTACTATCTTTATATAAAAAGAGGCCTATTCGAGGCTTCACGTTTGTCGGAGAAATTTTCGAGGGACCACGTTTATTGGAGAAATTTTCGAGGCACCACATTTGTTGTTGAAGTATTCCTCCCTCCAGAGCGTTTGTAGCTAGATAATCATTATCTCAAAATAAAATCACAATTTGAAATTAAATATAAATTATTAAAATTTATTTAATTATTATCTTATCTGCATGTGAAATCATTATCTTCAATTTTACAAGTTTTCCAAATCTTTATATATAACATGAATATTTTTTTCTTTTTTCATCTTCCATCTTTGCATTCACCTTTATTCTTTTTCTTATTTTTTTTATTTTTCTTTAACACATCATTGAAATTATTCTATATATAGTTTAACTCCTATACTAATCTTTCTTAAATATGTATCATGCATATACTTTATATTTTGTTATCTGATGCAGTTTGTATGCAAAATTTTTTGTAGGCAGTGTATGTAAATTTAATCCATAAAAAATTGTATGTTTAGCTTTTTTTTTTAAATGTTTAGCTTAGTTTTTTGACGAGATTTTCTCTTTATGTTATTATGTAACTTATTAAATTTTAAAATATTTTGATTGAATGAGGTTAGCCATTAATCATTTTTCAAAGCAATGCTTGATAATGTTATGGAAAAAAGTCGGAATAACACTATCAAAGAAAACTATTGCAAAATATGAAGGTAAACAACAACCTCTTAATTATATCCACGCTCAATCTCTGCATTTTTTTCGTTATTAAATCTCTGTAATTCTTTTAATTCTCGCTCATATTAATTTATATTATTTAATTATGACAACCTCTGAATTATGTCCATCTTCAATTCCCAATTATGTCCATCTTCAATTTTTGCATTTTTTTCGTCATTAAATCTCTCTAATTATAATATTTCTCATTCATCTTAATTTATATTATATGACTATTAAGTTCCTCTCTAATTATTTATTTCAGTTCAGTATTTCAAATTAAATACGTTATGTGGGACTGAAAATTTGTATCTTCTCGAGGGACAAATAATTATCAATTAGCATAATCGATATGGTGACATTGTTTAAGATTGACATATCAATTATATTGTGTAGTGATTGAAATAACTTATTTTAAAATCAATATGGTACTATTTTATTTACACTCAATTATTTTATATTTTATGAATGGTGTAAATAGTTTCCAAAATTATTATTTATACATGGCACACTGGAGAGAAGAATTTAAAAAAATAGTAATTCAATATTACATACTTTTTTTTTTTTATTTTAAGGGAAGATTGCATACTTGAAAAGTGAATAACACGGGATGATAACTTTCAATTCCCACCTTCTCATCTTATTTTACATATATATAATTCCACGTTCTCCTATTTTGCTAGCTTAATATTTAAGGCTAACATTATGATTGATAATATATTTTGTTTTTTTTAATAGATAAAAATTATTATATATAATAATAAGATTTGATTTTTTATATTTGATTTAATTTTTTTTAAATTTTTTTACAAGAGAATTAAAGCTACAATTTGAAATCATTATCAATAACCAAAATATTACAATTTGAACTTAGATAGATTATTCACGTTTTTCAAATCATTATTTTTTTTTAGATAAACACATATTAAATAAGTTGAATTTTTTATTTATTTTGGATAAATCTTTATGGATAAATAATCATTATCCCTAAACAAAATATTACAATTTGAAATCAAATAAATTATTCAAATTTTCTAAATCATTATCCCCAATGAAGATATTACAATTTGAAATTAAATAGATAATAAATAAATAGATTATTTATTTTGGATAAATATAACTTAAATTAAAAAATTGGTTAAGGAAAGTAACCAAACACGTGGCCAAAGATAAACTGCATATAAATTCCATAATTCAAGGAAATATAGAAAAATCGGTAAGATAAAGTTGAAAAAAAATAAATATTTTTTATTGTAACACCGAGATTCAACTTTCTTTCTCAAAATAAACAAGAGACATTCTGGTTTATTATTCATTATGCTCAGAATACCATCAAACAAAAAATGTCAAAATGTTTAATTCTGATGTAATTTTGATTTGTCACAATAAAGTAGATAATAATATAAAAATATTAATTTATTCATCAAATAAATAGAGAATATCTTAGATAAAAAGTGTTATTTTTTATTTATATGGGGAAGTACAAAATTTATCAACAAGATCATTTAGATTAATTTTTTTAGGTGTACGATTTGATTTGAACCTTTGCCTTTTTATATAATTATTTTTGGTTATTGTTAATAATAATCTTTAATTTAAAATATTTAATATAAAAAATTAAAATATCAACAACCTGTGCATTGCACGAGGTAAGAGCTAGTTCTAAACATATGAGAAGGAGGGGCTTGATGTAGAGAGACGCTTAATAGTTACTCCCTCCGTTCCTTATTATTTGTCGTTTTTTGGAGAAATTTTTTGTATTTTTTATTTGTCATATTGAAACTTCAAGAGTGTAATAAATGTTATTTTCCATGTTTGTCCATATTTAACATGTCTTGGTTTATGTAAGTAGTGGAAAAAATTAATGATTATAGAGAGAGAAAATGTATAGTGGGAAAAAATATACTTAATGTATTGGAAATCTGAGTAATGATTAGATTTCATAAATGGTGTATTTTGTTTGAAATATAAAAGATAAATAAGAAAGATAATATTTCGTTCGGTCTTTATTATATTCCCTCCGTCCAATAAATTAAAGTTAGTAAAAAACATAGAGAAAAATTTTGTTCTAAATCAAAGTTAAAATAGTGAATAAAAAAATTTGAAATTGCACTGTATATTTTATGATTGGTTAATTAAGGAAACATGAATTAAATATTTGCTTTGGTAATTGGTTGATTTGGAGGACAATGCATTAAAAACATGTTCTCTTATTTTTTGTTGAATTTTCAAAAATTTACTAACTTTTTGGGATTGAGGGAGTAATCCCTTTGACTAATTTCACTCTCTTTAAGAAACTTAGTTAATATTGTTAGTGGTATTGGAAATGTAAATATTTGGTATAGTTTTTCAAAAATACCCCTATGATAATTATTGGGAATCTAAAAATTGTTGAATAAAGAGGGGTGTTTGTGGAAAAAAAAGTAATTAATGTCGGTGAAAATTGGAAATGAGGGGCCAAAGAAAAGTCTTCGAATGAAGATTATATATAAGATCGGAGGGAGTATTATTTGATATTATCTAGTATAAAATTATCCCAAATAAACTTAAGTAAAAATATTTTGTTTATCTAAAAAGTCAGAAAACAATTTTATTTAAATCTCAACCTATTAAATGCTTCAAGAGTCTCATTTTTTTTTCCATATGGATATACAAAGCTCACTTTATTAATGGAGTTGATCCTACTATTAAACAAACTATAGTAATTTATAATAACCATGAACAAATTGAGTAGCATGTGTACCTTTAGCAGAACTGCATCAGCTTGAGGGATGGATACAAACATGTCACCAGCAACATAACTCACACTATCGGTTCCAGTCAAGTTTGCTACAACCTTTGGAAGGTCATACACAACACATTTCAACTTTGGGAATGCCTCACAAATAGTTTTGGCTGTGGTTCCATTTCCACCACCAACATCCACAATGGAATCTAGCCCCTCAAAGACTGAACTGCAATCTTTCAATGCCAAGCTTAGCAATTGAGCATCACTTGCCATTGCCTCATTAAATTCACTCATAGTTTGAGTGTTTTTATCAAGAAACTCCCAAATACTTTTTCCATAGGCTGTCTCATATAAAGTGGGGACTTCACTACAAATCCAGTTCCCCAAGTGATGGTATTTATTCATACGAATTGGATCTGTATACCACAAAACCAAAGGAGTTAAACAATGGTTTGTGCCTTTGACAAGAAGCTTTGATGCAGGGGTCAAAGCATATGCTTCATGTTTCTGTTCATCATCATCATGTTGGCTTTCTTCATGGATTGCGAAGATACCATTGTGTGCTAGAAACCGCATGAGGCGCTTCACAAAAGAAGCCTTGGTTGGTGGAACTTGAACTAGAGCTGAAACCAACTCAGGAAGAGTGATGGGTTTGCCATGGCTATGGATTATGTCTGCTATGCCAAGTTCCACAGCCCACTTAAGGCACAATGGTCTCAAGTTGCCAAATATTTGTGTATACAAGAGAACTTCACCTTGAAAGAGTTCACTTGCATTTTGGCCATTCATTGAAGCCATGGTTGAAAATAAATTTTCCTTTGCAATTACTAAACTCCTTTGTTTTGTTTCCCGAGAAGCATTTGCTTGCCTTTTAATTTATAAAGTTGGTTTTTCTAACACAAGCAATAGCATAAATGTTAAAAAAAACATAATAAAATCAAAATTTTGTTAAAAATGATATAATTATAATTCTAAAGTGAGATAATTTTTTTTTTGTTTACATGGGAGGTCTGAGACTAGAACTCATGACCTGGGGCAGGGGGAACTCCTAAATGTCCCTGCAGCCACTAACTGGGCTGTCTTACGCGGATAGTAAGATAATTTTTTTTAATAAAAACATACATATTTTCAATATATTTATTACATGTGCTTCTCGACATATATTCAAAAAAAGAGAAAATGGTCTATTTGGTCCCCTAAAGATACACCTAGCATATGCTTAGTCTCCAAAAGATTTTGGGAATAAATTTAGACCCCCAAAGATCAGAATGACATCCCGTTAGTCCCACCGTCCATAAATCTGTTAGTCAACCTTTTTAGTGCTATGTGTCGCATTCTCATTGGTTATTTCCGGTGAACATATTTAGACACGAACCACAGGATTATTCCATCGTAAAATCTCAATCGTTGCTTATATCTGACGGTCCAAATTTAAAAATGAAAAATAAAATAATAAAACTATATTTAAGATTATTAAAAAATATTAAAAAATTACGAAAAATATTTAAAAATTCAGAAAAGTTTTATAAAAATCTGTAAAATATTTTTTAAAAAAATACTAATTTTTTTTATATTTTTAAAAATTAATAAAAAATTTAGAAAATAATAAAAATTCAGAAATTTTTTTAAAATATGTAAAATAATTTAAAAAATTATGAAAAAAGTGTTTTTCCTTTTTTTCAATATTTATAAAATAATAAAAAACAATGAAAATAAAAAAGTCAGAAATTTTTTTAAAAACATGCAAATATATTTTTTAAAAATATCTGAAAATAATAAAAAATACATAAATATATTTTTAAAAAAAGGTAAAATATTTTAAAAAAATCTGAAAATTTTATTTTTTTCGTTTTTTTATAATCTAAAAAGTAATAGAAAATTCGTAAAAATAATAAAAATTTTCTAAAAATTTTTAGAAATTCTGTAAAATATTATAAAAAATTCGGAAAAATAATAAAAAAATAAGAAAAGTTTTTTTAACACTATTCAACTATTTTAAAATTTTTAAAAGCAGATTTAGTTTATAAAATTTTTAAAAAGAAAAATAAAACTTTCAGATTTTTTTATAAAATATTTTACCGATTTTTTTTTAAAATGTATTTATGAATTTTTATTATTTTCAGAATTTTTTAAAAATATATTTGGATGTTTTTTAAAATTTTTCTGACTTTTTTATTTTCATAATTTTTTAAAAATTTTCTGAATTTTTTATCATTTTCTGAATTTTTTATTAACTTTTAAAATATAAAAAAAACTTCAGTATTTTTTTTAAAAATATTTTACAGATTTTTATAAAAATTTTCAGTATTTTTTAATATTTTTCCGAATTTTTAATATTTTTTAATAATATTAAATATAGTTTTATTATTTTATTTTTCATTTTTAAATTTGGACCGTCAGATATAAGCAACGGTTAAAATTTTACGAGGGAATAATCTTGTGGTTCGTGTTTAAATATGTTCACTGGAAATAACCAATGAGAATGTGACACATGACACTAAAAAGGTTGACTAACGGATTTATGGACGGTGGGACTAACGGGATGCCATTATCTTTGGGGGACTAAATTGATTCCCAAAATATTTCGGGGACTAAACTAATGTCAGGTGTATCTTTGGGGGACCAAATAGACCATTTTCTAAAAAAAAAACCTCTAAAGTGTTTATTTTACAAAGAAAACAAATGTATATTTACTTATATATATATATATATATATATATATATATATAAACACTATATATAATAGTTTTTTTATTTCTAATATTTAATATGCTAGATACAATCTAAGAAACAACATAAACTAAAAAGTTAATAAGAATAAAAAAAATAAAATGAATAAACTTCTTCATTTTTCATTTTTCATTTTTAACATGAATAGTAACTAGAAGATTATAAAGTATAACAAGATTCTAGAATTAAGCATATATATAATAAAATAATATTTAATCATGGAAAAAGTGTATAAACACCCTTTAAACTATATGTTTTTTTAATAGGTATCGTTAGCATTGGCAAAATGGGCTTTGACCCGCGAGCCCCGCCCGTCCGCCTAAATTGCGGGCAGGGCACAAGTTTTTGTAAAAATAGTTAAATCATGCCCGCCCGCCTGGCACGTTATTTTTCGCAGGCGGGCGCGGGCGGGCCGCGGGCTTGAATATTAAAAATAAAAAAATAAAATCACCTTAGTATCAACATGGTTTGCAGGCATTCGCCCGCCTGCACTTTTTTTTAATGTACTAAAATAAAGAAAAAAAAATAATTAATTATTTTTTTTAAACGCGGGCCGCCCGCGCCTGCACTTAGGGCGGACAGGGCCTGAAAATTAGGCCCTAAATAATTTTACGGGCGGGCAGCGGGCCGAGTGCGGGCGCGGGCCATGACCGCCCGCCCATTTTGCCAATGCTAGGCATCATTATCTTTTTTTTCTTCCTAACTGCTCCGTAAACTTTACCTGTTAGTGAAATTGATAATACCATTAATTTTATTTTAAGTAATATGTTAAATTGGTCTCTGACTTTATGAGCATCAAACACACTAGTCTCTGAGATTATCGAAATTCCAAATTAGTTCCCGAGATAGCAAAATGTAAATCACATTACTCCCACTGTGGTCACCAATGTTGTGGTTGGTTATCCCACGTGTACCGGTCAAGCAGGCTTGTTGATGTACGACATTGGTGACAACACATTAGTTAGAGAACTCCGTCAGACAAGTCAAGAAATTTGGGTGTATGTGTGTGTGCGGAAGGTTAGTTGTTGTACCTTTGCGTCTTATCTGCCTTTATAGGTGTAGTGACGCTAATGGGATGCCAGGACCGGTTTAATGATGGAGCCAAGATTCCTGCCAACGACTGGTTTTAAGGTGATCGTTATCAGTTAATAAATGACTGTTACATCCTCTTAACGGATAGTTGTGCCAATCGAATGTTTGATGCTCCAATACAACGAATATCTGGACAAACGATCCTTCAAAGTGCGGGATCTCGCAGAGGTAGAGCTGTCAATCAGGCTTCCTAATGACAAACCGTAGAACAAGTTTCAAGAGGTTAAACCAAAGTCATTAAAACTTATAGGCCGGTAATCCGATTAATACGAGTTCGGTATTAAGACGTTCAGTTGTAGGTCGGTGATTCGGTAACATTGAGTCATACAATGGGCTATTGATCTTCTGACCAGTTGGTCAGTGATGGGCCGCTAATATGTTGAATTGTCGATACGTTGAACAAGAGTTCATGGTATCGGTCCATATCAATAGCCCCCCAAGTCAAGGTTGGTCTTTGAATACCAGCGTTGGTTTTTGTAGCTTTCAGCTGTCTGTTGTCAGACCGTTAACCTGATGGTACACTAACATGATGGGCCGTTAATCCTTTGTATATGAGTTCATGGTACTGGTCCATAGTTGTATTGTTCACATACCGCTTACAAAAGGTTTATTGCGGGGTTGTGATGTTTTATGAAGCATCATTTGTTATAAGGATTAAGCTCCTGACCGAGGTTCCCTAATCAACTGATTGCTTCTAATTTTAACTGAAAATCTTTATTTTGACATGAATAACTCTACCTTAGCCAAGGGGGTACTCTTGTGCTAACCAAGTTGCTTTATACCACTCGGACGATGTCATAAATTCTTGCACATTGGTGGTAACTGATGTACGGGTCATCACTTCCCATTTGCCTTCCACCTGGTGACTACTCGGGTGGATGGTGTACTTATTTTGAGTAATTACGATACTGACTCGGGTTGTTGTTGTTCGAAAATCTCTAAGAATTTTTCCCAAGGGTTGAATATATACGATCATTGTTTTCTGAGGAACGCTTATTTATACACTATATTATCATTATTTGGATCATAATTGAGTTACAATTTATTTTGTGTGACCTTTATTTCCTAAACAACTTGAAATTAATCATAAAATAGTTTATTCAAACTCGGAATACCAACTTGGTCGCGCCTTCTTTGAGTACCAACAGAACTCTGTTACACAACCCATCTTCTTCAATTTCCCTTGAACTCACCCTCCTAGTCTATATTGGTCCTTCGATATTCATCCAAGTGTATATATGTTTCAGTCTTTTCCATGATCTCACCAATGGTCTTTATCTTGTGCATCACCAAATGGTTGGTGATGTTGGAAACCAACAAGCGGGCTTAGCAATTACTAGGGGGGGGGGGTGAATAGTAATCTGAATGCAACAGTGACTAATTTTCGAATGCAATTAAGTATAATTGATCACGTGCAGATTTTTCAGAAACAGAGCAAGAACACTCGAGTGTTTTTAAGACTACTCGAGTAAAATCACAAGAACACTCGAGTCTTCTTAAGAATAATCGAGTAAATCGTGCAGTCAGCAGAAAAACAGTTTCTGAATTATATGCACTTTAATCAATATGAATTAATCCAGTCCAGGGCAGATTAATAATAGAGTAGAAAGCAATTAAATAAAGCTATAACAACTTGAAAATCACTTAATTGCTGCGGAATTACTACTCTAATTAATAACCCCCTTTTGAGCAACTTAGGTTTGGTTTTTGCTTGAAGTTAAAGAAAGCTATAAAAGATCAACACCAACAATTTTATACTGGTTCACTCCCTATTTAGAGAGCTAGTCCAGTCCCCCTAAGAACCTTAGGAGTGTCTACTAAAATCAAATTGTTAGAAATATTACAAAGGGTATTGAGATGCCTCACTCAACCTATCCCTTCCAAGAGTGTACCAAACTCTTGAATTTCTACCCCAATTTGATGTTGGTGATGAAGACTCATTCTTCTTCAAGCTCCTTGAAACCTTCAAGAGCTCCACCAAAGCTAAGAACCTCTTAGCCCTTGCTTGAGAACCTCCCAAGTCTTGAATGAACCTAAGACCCACTTAGGTACACTTGGTTACCAACCAAGATTTTTAGAACAAGAAGTGTTTGTGTATGTGGAGAAATCCAACAAATGATTTCCAATACAATTAAGCACAACTCTAACTCTTAGTACAAATAATAATGATGAAGGAATAGATTGAGTTAGAGTAAATTTTCACTTGAGAGAGAGAATGATCAAAATGAATGTTTAGCACAATAGACTTTTAATGTTCTTGTTTTTTTGGTTCAATAGCATTCATTTCTGATATATGGAAGAGCAAATGAGAGAGTAAGAGAAATTCTTTTCTCCCATTTTTGCCCTCTTCCAACGGTTAAAAAATTAGCTGTCAGAGTCAAAATACTCGAGTATTTTTGAGACTACTCGAGTCTTTTGCCCATCTTTCAATAGAAATGCCCATGTATTGAACTAACGGTCAAATCTCTGATTTGAGGCTGAAATACTCGAGTATTCTGGGAAGTACTCGAGTGTTTTGATACTCGAGTAACTTTCAGATTACTCGAGTGTTTTGCCCAGAGATGATAAAAATCAAGTTTTTCAACAATTTATTTCAATTCTCTCCTCAAGGAATAATTTTATGTAACCCCAACCTTTTTCATGCATTTAAAATTATTTATCCTAAGGATGAGATTACTTCCTAAGCTACCCACTCTCAATAAAATAAATAAAATTACATTTAAAGTAAAATTGAGAATGACTAGCTAAGTGATGCACTTGATCTTCTTGACTTGGTGAGCTTGAATTCTTCCTTTAAATCCATGATCTAATTATATTGTGATCATCAAAATAAATCCACCTCATTGGAGACTTGATTCTACAATCTCCCCCTTTTTGATGATGACAAAATAATTAAACCGTTCCTTCACTTTTGAGAGCTCCCCCTCAATATAGGAACCTATAAACCTGTCAATCCAGAGAATTCCAAGCACAGCATAATATCATAGTAATCATAGTCAAGTGCACAATATGCAATTGGTATCAGAGCGAGAGCAAAAATAATATCAGAGTAAAAAAAAAGTGCTTGCTCAGTAAAAAAATGTGCTTGCTCTTCTCATGCCTCTTTTCTCCCCCTTTTTGTCATAATCAAAAAGATATCATTTGGAAACGGAGGAGACAAGAAGGATACCAATAACGAAAACTCCCCCTGAATAATAGCAAGATAAAATAAATATGACTATCGGAGAACATAACGCATGCGAAAACCAATGAAAATCATAACATAAAGCAAGAGTCATCACAACATAAAACAACATAAAGACCAAATCCCAGTCTGAAATAAAAAAAATAAACATCACAAAAGCGGATAGAGACCCACGCAGGGGTAACAAAGTGCAAACTAACTCCCAACGACATAATTAAAAAAAACTAAAAACCATGAAATACATGCCATAAAACAGAAAACATCGAAAATAGTGTGCAATGTCCACAAGTCTCAGAACATGTCCGGTGCAGGGGGGTCCTGCGGAGGAAAGAAGCGTCCGAAGGCAGTCATCATGTCATCGAACCGAGCATTCATCAAAACCGAATGCTGATCCAACCGCGAGTAAAGCATAGCGGACTGAACTCCCATCTGTGACTCAAGGCGGCTAATGTTGTCCTGCTGCTCCGCCATCCGATGCTCAATACTATCAATACGGCTGTCAAACTAATCAAAGCGAGCATCGAAGTGAGTCTGATATGTCCCAAATGCAGGATTGCCAAAATCAATATTATCAACCGGATCATCTGCACCACCACCAGCACCACCACCATCAGCCTGATCAAACTGAGCCTGCTCCTCAGCCAACTGCTCAGCATCTACTCCTTGCTGAGCTGCAGCACGCTCAGCGGCCTCCTGAGCCTCCATGGCTGCCACCTCATCCATCCAGTACCACCTCCCACCACGCTTCCTCATCTTCATTTGACGAAGTAGCCCGTCATGAAGCGCATGCAACTCCGCAGGAGGATCAAAGGACTCCTCACCGACAGGAATAGGCACATTGAAGTGCTGGAGGAGTCTATTCACATGCATCGGATAAGGCAAGTTTTGGGTGGCTTTAGAGCTCCCCGCTTTGACCATCCGAGCAAGAACAATCGCAGCCCAATTCAGCATATTATCATTAAGAATGACATCAGTGAGTTGAAGCTCTAATTTGGTGGGCTTTGAGTAATTGGGAGAGGTTTGGGGCAAGAGTATATGACAAACTATATGATGAAGTATGCGGTTTGATGTGGTCATATGCACAGCTTTCTTCTCGTTTCTGTCATAAACACGATCAGGACGAAGCAGGTTTCTAAAAATATCATCAGTATCAGTATTAAAATTGTTCTGCCCCCTTCGTGTTATGCCAAAAACGGTCTCTAAATCCCTAGGCCTAATCTGAAAATGGGTGCCTTCTACACTGGTTTCATAGGTAGTCCTATCTATCTCCTTAAAATTTGCAAAAAATTGTCGCACAAGCCTAAGATAAATAGGACCATGAAAAGAGATAAATTGCATAAGGTGCTGATCTCTAAGCTTTTGAACAAAAGAAAAGCCATTACCCTCAAGGAATTCCTCAGTGGTCCAGCTTTGCACACCGTATGCATGAGTCACAAACAATACCTCCCTCCTAGCACACTCATTTGGAGAGAAGAATTCCACTTCTTCCTCTGAAGATGATGAAGGAGGAGGAGTGGGCTCCCTCCTTTTCTTCCTTGGACGTAGGGCAGCACGAGAAGTAGACATTTGCACACAATTTTGAGAAAAAATTGAAGAATGTTGAAGTTGGGGGAGTTAGGGTTTGAAAAGGGATTTTCGGATTTGAGGGTGAAAAATAGAGATTTGAAGTGAAATAAGTGAAGAATAATGATGAGAAGATGATTTGGAGTTGAAATCTGTGAAAAATTTGAGTTAAAATCGTGTTTTTGATGATGGAGGGTGAGAGAACTCGAGTGAAGAGAGAGGGGGTTCGTGAAAAGTGAGGGGCTGAAACGCTGCTGCTGCACTTTAAAAAGTCGCATTACTCGAGTGTTTTTGAAAACACTCGAGTGTTCTAAGCCTGATACTCGAGTATTGGTGAAAGTACTCGAGTAAAAAGCCCAGTCCAAAAAGTTGGAAGTTACTGGACTGATATTCACGCGAGTAAAATTTGAAAGACTCGAGTAAAAACGAAATTACTCGAGTAAAATTTAAAACACTCGAGTGAAAGCATCAGACATGGCCAAAAAATTTTTCAATTTTCAAATGATTTAATTTTGGAATTAAAATACTCGAGTAAAAAGAAAAATACTCGAGTATTTGACAGACAGACAGTTTTAACAGCATTTTGAACACAATTTCACAAATCCAACATATTTAACATCAACACAGATTTTGAATTAAAATCACTCACAATCAAAATCATATATTTCACAGTATCTCAAGGTCCAATTGTTCATCAAATACCAATACACATGAAATGAGACATACTTGGTGATTTTTCACAAACACAAATCAATTAGCTAATGCTGACTCATCTAAAATTCCAAGTTCTCCTCTTATATGATAAAAGGTATCTCTTGGAAATGGTTTTGTAAAAATGTCCGCTAATTGGTTTGTGGTACTTACAAATTCAATAGAGCAATCACCCTTTTGTACATGATCCCTTAGGAAATGATGTCTAATTTCAATGTGTTTAGTCCTTGAGTGATACACCGGATTCTTAGTTAAGTTGATTGCACTCGTGTTATCGCATTTAATAGGAATATTTTCAAGTTTCAAACCAAAATCCAATAATTGTTGTTTCATCCACAAGAGTTGAGCACAACAACTACCGGCGGCGATATATTCCGCTTCGGCGGTGGAAAGAGCAACACAAGCTTGCTTTTTAGAAAACCATTACACTAGTGAACTTCCCAATAAATGGCAAGTACCACTAGTGCTTTTGCAATCAAGCTTGCATCCCGCAAAGTCGGAATCCGAATAACCAACCAAACTAAGACTAGTATCACTAGGGTACCATAATCCGGTGTTAATTGTTCCTTTAAGATATTTAAAAATATGTTTGACCGCGGATAGGTGTGATTCCTTAGGATTAGCTTGAAAACGGGCACACATGCATACACTAAACATAATGTCCGGTCTAGATGCGGTAAGATATAGAAGACTACCTATCATGCCTCTATATTTACTAACATCAACCGGTGTACCTTGTTCATCCTTGTCTAGGTAGCATGATGTGCTCATGGGAGTGTAAGCTTCTTTGCATTTGTCCATTCCGAATTTTCCAAGGAGCTCCTTGCAATATTTTCCTTGATGCACAAAAATCCCCTCCTTGACTTGCTTGATTTGAAGTCCTAGGAAGAACTTGAGCTCCCCCATCATGGACATTTCAAATTCCTTTTTCATCAAATTAGAGAACTTGCTACACAAGGACACGTTAGTGGCACCAAAGATAATATCATCTACATATATTTGCACTAACAAAATGTCCTTTTTGGTTTTATAGATGAATAGGGTATTATCAACCTTTCCTCTTTGAAAGTCATTTTCTAATAAAAAGGTACTTAATCGATCATACCAAGCTCTAGGAGCTTGTTTTAATCCATAAAGTGCCTTTTTCAATTTATAAACATGGTTTGGAAATTCATGACTTTCAAAACCGGGTGGTTGCTTAACATACACTTCTTCATTTATGAAACCATTCAAGAAAGCACTCTTGACATCCATTTGATAAAGAGTAAATTTCATAATTGATGCAAAGGCAAGCAAGATTCGGATTGCCTCAAGGCGTGCAACCGGAGCAAAGGTCTCATCATAATCAACACCTTCCTCTTGGTTGTACCCTTGGGCAACAAGTCTCGCTTTGTTTCTTATAATCAAACCGGATTCATCAAGTTTATTTCTATAAATCCATTTTAAACCAATTATGGTATGATCATCGGGTATAGGCACTAATTCCCAAACATCATTTCTAACAAATTGATTTAGTTCTTCTTGCATGGCCATAACCCAATGTTCATCCAAAATTGCTTCCTTAATTGAATTTGGTTCGATTTGAGAAACAAAGGAAACAAAATGACAAATATTTTGAATTGTCCTACGAGTTAATACTCCCTTTGAAAGGTCTCCTATGACATTGTCAATAGGGTGAGCTTTCACCGTTTTCCAAGCCGGATCAAGATCATTTTTAACTTCTCCTTCATCCTTTAAAATCTCCTTCCCTTTTTCCTCTTTTGAAAACTCAAAACCTTCATCACAACCATCACTTAAAACACCATCTTCTTTCGAAGACTCATTAAAAACCACATGAATAGATTCTTCAATAGTCATATTTCTTTCATTAAAAATTCTATATGCTTTACTATGTGAAGAATAACCCAAAAATATTCCCTCATCGGATTTGGAGTCAAATTTTCCAATTTGATCTTTTCTATTGTTTAAAACATAAACTTTGCATCCAAAAACATGAAAATGGGATATATTTGGTTTTCTTCCTTTGTAAAGCTCATAGGGGGTTTTCTTGAGCATGGGCCTAATTAGAATTCTATTCATGACATAGCAAGCCGTATTAACGGCATCGGCCCAAAAATAATGAGGTACTTGAGAATCATTTAGCATGGTTCTTGCAAGTTCCTCTAACACCTTATTTTTCTGCTCTACTACTCCATTTTGTTCCGGAGTTCTTGGTGCGGAATATTGGTGTTCAATACCATGTTTATCACAAAATCTATCAAACTTGTAGTTTTCAAATTCACCACCATGGTCGGTTCTAATAGTAATTACTTTTTGGTTTACTTGGTTTTGCACAAGTTTAACATGGCGTTTAAAAGATTTTTAAGTCTCACTCTTTGCACTTAAGAATAGAGTCCATGTAAATCTAGAAAAGTCATCAACAATCACCAAGCCATAGTAGTTCCCACCAAAGCTTTTTACTTGAGAAGGTCCAAACAAGTCCATATGAAGCATTTCTAATGGTCTTGTTGTGGACACATCATTTTTAGAACCAAAATGATTTTTGGTGTGTTTTCACTTCTTACAAGGAGTGCAATCACCTTCAATTTTAAAATCTAGCTTTGGTAATCCAACTATTAAGTCTTTTGATTGTAGTTTCTTTAATTGATTTACATTAATGTGAGTGGTCCTACGGTGCCATAACCAAGTGTCACTCTCTTTGCTAACTAGACAAGTAGAAACCAAAGAGGTGATATTGTTCAATTCAACCAAGTAAGTATTGTTAGACCTTTTGCCAACAAATTTGATAGTTTCATCTTTGTCACTTTTTATGAGACATTGGGTAGAGGTAAATAATACATGGTTACCAATATCACATAGTTGACTAATGCTCAAAAGATTGTGTTCTAATCCTTGAACATAAAGTACATTATCAATAACCAAGTTGGAGGAATTACCGACTTTACCAATCCCAAGAATTTTGCCTTTGTTGTTGTCTCCATAAGTGACATATCCACCTTCTTGAGGAGTAAGCTCTATGAAGTTCCGCTTATCTCCCGTCATGTGCCTTGAACATCCACTATCAAGATACCACGGTTTCTTTTCGGTTCTAAGGCACACCTACAAAACAAAATCATTTGCTCATTTTGGGTACCCAAATTATGTTGGGTCCCTTTGGGTTAGCTTTGGATGTTGCTTCCTTCTTAATCCAAACATAAGTGCCCTTTTTAATTTCAAAATTCTTAATAAGGTACCTATTGTTTGTATGTCCAAATTTTCCACAATAAAAGCAAGTTGGTTTCTTTGTAAAATCAACTTTAGAGATTGAACCAACCACTTTATTGTTTCTTTTCTTATGGACATATCCTAAACCGATTTTGTTTGAATTATGTCTTTGTGAACTAAGTAACCGATCTAGGTTCCTATCACTATTGGAGAGTGTGTTGAGTTTGTTTTTCAATTCTTTAACTTCATTTTCAAGTTCACCACACTTCTCACAATGAGTGATAGTTTCCTTAGGATTTGCACAATCACAAACATGACTAGAGCTAGCAAGTTCTAAGGATGCATTTTGGAGTTTCAAATCATTTATGTATTTTTCCAATTCATTGATTTCTTTTTGATACTCCAAAATTTTCTTTCCTTTTTCCTTGTTAACCTTAGCTAGTTTTTCAAATTGTGTTAACATTTCATTATACTCATTGAGCAAATCATCATAAGGAATAGAGGAAGAGGAAAAGCTAGAACTTTGAGATGATACCTCATCCTCATTTTCACCATTGGCACTTGAGGCTTCATTGTTGCTTCTAGCCATGAGACATAGATTTGCAACTTCATCATCCGAGCTACTTGATGATGATTTTGCATCCTTCTCCGGTGCATCCCACACAATGTAAGCTCTCTTGCCTTTGCCCTCTTGGGTCTTCTTTTCACTCTTTCTCAAGTATGTGGGAGATTCCATCCTTATATGTCCAATGCCTCCACATTCATGACACTTCACTACATCACTTGAAGTCTTGTTCTTTGATTTTTGCTCCTTGGGTCTTCTATCTCTTGATGATGAGCCACTCTTCTTACCCTTGAGGAATTTATTGAATCTTTTCGCAAATAATCCAATTTCCTCCTCATTGAGTGCATGATCGAAGTTCTTACTTGTAGAGTCATCTTCAACCTCTTTTACAACTTTGGTTGAGGCCTTGAGAGAGATGCTCTTCTTCTTTTTTTCCGACTCCTCATGTGAGCTAAGTCTTGATAGATCAATCTCATGTTCCTTGAGCTTCCCAAACAAGGTTGCCAAGTCCATAGTGTTCAAATCCTTGGACTCCTTGATGGCGGTGACCTTTGGTTGCCATTTTCTATCAAGGCATCTCAAAATTTTGTGAGTAGTTTGACCATCACGAAATTGCTTTCCTAGAGAAATCAAGTGACTAATGATATGTGAAAACCTCTTTTGTAAGTCATCAATAGATTCATTCGGGAACATGTGAAATAATTCATATTCATGTGTTAAAGAATTTAATCTAGCATTTCTTACTTCACTTGTTCCTTCATGTGTAACTTCCAAAGTGTCCCACATCTCCTTAGCCGACTTGCATTGAGAAACTCGATAAAATTCATCATGGGATAAAGCGGAAAAGATGATGTTTTTAGCTTTTAAATCAAAGGATACTTTCTTTTTATCATCATCATTCCAACTTTTCCTAGGAATTTCAATGACTTCCCCATTTATCATATGTCTAGGAATATATGGACCATCCTCTATTGCATCCCAAATATCGGTGTCTATTGCTTCAATAAAAACTCTCATCCGAACCTTCCAATAAGCATACCCTTCACCATTAAAGAATGGTGGGCGGTTTATTGAAGAGGATCCTTCTTGATAATTGCTAGAGCCCATAGTTTCCAAAGGATCTTTTCGAAAAAGCTTTTACGCTCGATCTTTCGACCGAGCTCTGATACCACTTGTTGGAAACCAACAAGCGGGCTTAGCAATTACTAGAGGGGGGGTGAATAGTAATCTGAATGCAACAATGACTAATTTTCGAATGCAATTAAGTATAATTGATCACGTGCAGATTTTTCAGAAACAGAGCAAGAACACTCGAGTGTTTTTAAGACTACTCGAGTAAAATCACTAGAACACTCGAGTCTTCTTAAGAATACTCGAGTAAATCGTGCAGTCAGCAGAAAAATAGTTTCTGAATTATATGCACTTTAATCAATATGAATTAATCCAGTCCAGGGCAGATTAATAATAGAGTAGAAAGCAATTAAATAAAGCTATAACAACTTGAAAATCACTTAATTGCTGCGGAATTACTACTCTAATTAATAACCCCCTTTTGAGCAACTTAGGTTTGGTTTTTGCTTGAAGTTAAAGAAAGCTATAAAAGATCAACACCAACAATTTTATACTGGTTCACTCTCTATTTAGAGAGCTAGTCCAGTCCCCCTAAGAACCTTAGGAGTGTCTACTAAAATCAAATTGTTAGAAATATTACAAAGGGTATTGAGATGCCTCACTCAACCTATCCCTTCCAAGAGTGTACCAAACTCTTGAATTTCTACCCCAATTTGATGTTGGTGATGAAGACACCTTCTTCTTCAAGCTCCTTGAAACCTTCAAGAGCTCCACCAAAGCTAAGAACCTCTTAGCCCTTGCTTGAGAACCTCCCAAGTATTGAATGAACCTAAGACCCACTTAGGTACACTTGGTTACCAACCAAGATTTTTAGAACAAGAAGTGTTTGTGTATGTGGAGAAATCCAACAAATGATTTCCACTACAATTAAGCACAACTCTAACTCTTAGTACAAATAATAATGATGAATGAATAGATTGAGTTAGAGTAAATTTTCACTTGAGAGAGAGAATGATCAAAATGAATGTTTAGCACAATAGACTTTTAATGTTCTTGTTTTTTTGGTTCAATAGCATTCATTTCTGATATATGGAAGAGCAAATGAGAGAGTAAGAGAAATTCTTTTCTCCCATTTTTGCCCTCTTCCAACGGTTAAAAAATTAGCTGTCAGAGTCAAAATACTCGAGTATTTTTGAGACTACTCGAGTCTTTTGCCCATCTTTCAATAGAAATGCTCATGTATTGAACTAACGGTCAAATCTCTGATTTGAGGCTGAAATACTCGAGTATTCTGGGAAGTACTCGAGTGTTTTGATACTCGAGTAACTTTCAGATTACTCGAGTGTCTTTATACTCGAGTATTTTTGTGCTTACTCGAGTGTTTTGCCCAGAGATGATAAAAATCAAGTTTTTCAACAATTTATTTCAATTCTCTCCTCAAGGAATAATTTTATGTAACCCCAACCTTTTTCATGCATTTAAAATTATTTATCTTAAGGATGAGATTACTTCCTAAGCTACCCACTCTCAATAAAATAAATAAAATTACATTTAAAGTAAAATTGAGAATGACTAGCTAAGTGATGCACTTGATCTTCTTGACTTGGTGATCTTGAATTCTTCCTTTAAATCCATGATCTAATTATATTGTCATCATCAAAATAAATCCACCTCATTGGAGACTTGATTCTACAGGTGAACTTCCCAAGTTTGAGTGCCATCATCCATAGATGTAACGCAATTGACTGTACGATGTCATTGATTGATAAATACTCAGTGTCGAACCTAGCTAGGAAATATCTCAGGGGCTCTTCTTCACCTTGTTTGATATGAGAGTGATGCTTTGATTTCGGTTGGGCCTTACTTGTGGTGAAGTGATCAAAGAATTTGGTGGCTTAGTCTTTCCACCTTATTACGATACTGAGTAGGTTTCGAGCTTGGAATACCACCGTAAGGCGACCTTCTTCAATGTTAATGGGAACATCCTACATTTGTAGGCGTCGTAAGCCCCTTGACAAGTCATGGCCACAAAAAAAATTGTCAAGGTGCTCCTAGGGATTCGTACTGCCGTTGTATGGCTCCACATTAGCTAGGGCCTTATGATTCTGTGGCATCTGGTAGGAAATAATGATTTCCGTGAACGGATGGTCGACACTCTCTCCTCATCTCGACTTCTTGCTTCAACATAGACCCCTTTATTCCCATCCTCTTGCCCCACAAAGGTCACTCCCTTCTTCAGTTTCGTGATTAACTTGTATTGGGTGACCAATCGCTTCCTCAATAGCACCAGTTATTCATCTAAATTTTGTCTTTGTTTGGATCATCCGCTAGATGATTCACTAATTTCATGACGGGAGTAGGCAGGGATCCCCTTTTTGGAGGGAGACCACTGTCGTGACTTCTCTTAATCATTTTGAATGAGACTTTTCTATCTGGATTGTGTTGAATTGCAAGATGTTTATCATATTATTTTGATGATGATAACTAGAGCTACAAAGAAGAACTCATCGAATATCTCGTTCTCCTTAGGTTATATAATAATGTAAGACAATGCAATCTAATACTCAAGGTTATTTTTATAAACTAGAAATTAAAAAAGAAGAAATCTTTTTTATGAAAGTTATATGGGAGAAGTAATTTTTAAAATCTATTTCAATTAAGCTCAAATCATGCAATGATAAATGCAAATAAAATAATTGATTCATATTCATGCTGTCTGGAAATAAGAAAATCATTTTTTACTAAATCAAACTAAGTAATCGACTACTTTGCCTAATAATCGATTATTTGTCTTCAAGTAATCGGTTACTGGTTTCAATGAATCGATTACTTATGTTGCATCATACATTTGGCCAGGGAGCAATGAATCGATTACTTTGACCAAAAGTAATCGATTACTTTAGTTGCATCATACATTAACCAGAGAGCAGCAGATCGATTACTTGACATTGAATAATTGATCACTCTGTGAGACGAATCGATTACTTTGGAGAATAATCGATAACTTTATTTGATTTTTTGAAAAACGTCTGTAAATCAGATTCATTGCATGGATTGTTTCCCTACTTGGCGAATCGAATTTCTGATTAAAAATAGCTTCTCCCTTCATTTCAAACTACAAATCGTATTTTTCAAAAGAATCATCTTCTTCTTCTTTGGTTATTCAAAAACAAAAAGGCCTTGAGTGTTTAGGTTCCTCCATTGTCGTAGTGCTTCAACTTGTAATATCTGCACTATTGAGAGTGCTTATCAGTTACTTTTATTCTGTCACCATTATCGCTGTAATTGGGTGAGTCACCTTGTTGTCCTTGGGTAATGGTCTTTTACACACGGTGGTGCACCTAGTAGTTAGGCTACCTTAGAGTCTAGGGAGAGGCGTTCGTGGTGTGAGGGTGTAGTATCCTCAGGTTGTTAGGGGTGAGGAACCCTTGTGTGTAACGAAAGGTCGAATCGAGTAGCGCGCGGGACGCTCCGGGTGTAATTGGGATTCGAAATTCCAATTGAGTAATAACTACAAATATCGCGGCACGTTGCCAAGGGACTGGACGTAGGCCTTTTCGAAACCCAATGGTTGCTTGCGACTCATCGGGGAGGTTGAACCTATATAAAAATTTGGTTTGCAATCTCTCTATCCCTTACTCTTTTATTTATTATTGTTACGCTTAAAATTGTTATCGTTGCGCATATTTTTGTATTGCTGATTATCCTTCTCGTAATGTAACTATTGTTTTTAATTAATTAATTAATTAATGTGCGACAACGTTTTCATACTTATTCTTTGTATTGCCTTCACGCATAATCATTATTGTTATTGATATTTTTTTTAATAAGCTTCCATATAATCGTTTTCGTCGTGTTATGTTTTTCGCTGCGATTATTATTTGAGGTGTTCGAAAACGATTTAAAATTATAATTTGCCATTGTTTTTGAAAACATCCAATTCACCCCCCTCTTGGGTGATAGCAGCCAATTCCAACAGACCGTTTCTCCTTGGTCTTCCTCCCTTCACATTTTTTCCTCTTTGCACTCAACTGCTTCCTCAGGTCAGATTGACGTGACGACGATCGTCCGGTACTAAAGCAGTCCTACAAATCAGCTCCATTGCAACGGATAACCTCAACATGCTCACACTTATTCTGGTTTTCCATCTTCAAGTGTAAGGTGTTGTGAATGGATTTTAATTCTCGCTCCCACTGTGGTCGTCAATGGTCGTCAATGTCGGTCAAGCTGGCTTGTTGATGTTTGACGGTGGCCGGTGACGGGACCTCGCTCGATCTGTTAGAGGACTCCGTTAGTGAAGTCAAGGAATTTGAGTGTTGAGTGTGTGTGTGGAAGGTTAGTTGTCGTATCTTTGCGTTTTACCTGCCTTATAGGTGTAGTGACAATAACGGGATGCCACGACCAGTTTATGATGGAGCCAAGTATCCTACGAATGGTTGGTTTTATGGAGACTGTTACAAGTTAATAAATGGTTGTTACATCCTCTTAACGGATAGTTGTGTCAGCCGAAGACTTGATGCTTCAATACAACGAATATCCGGGTAAACAGTCCTTCAACATGCAGGATCTTGCAGCTCATACTCCTGTTGGGCGGCTGATCCGTTACATCGGTAATATGAGTTTCGTTGGGAGCTATTCACTTGCATCTGCCAATTTGGGGTCTGTGAGGTCCCTGTTGGACCGCTGAACCATAAAACAGGTAAGTAGTTGTCCAAGGCTGTTTAGCCGTAAGACCGGATAACAGAGGTCAAGCCGCCGAACCGACTTCCTAAGGTCGGGCCACAAGACCGACTCTTAGAGGTCGATCCACCAAACCGGATTCCAAAGGTAGAGTCGTCAAATAGGGTTCCTGATGATAAACCGTAGAACTGGTTTCAAGAGGCTAAACCATAGTCCATAATACTTGTAAGCCGTTAATCCAGTTAACACAGGTCCAATATTAAGATGTTTAATTGTGGATCAGTGATCCGATAACATTGAGTCCCACAATGGATTGCTGATCTTCTGACCAATTGATCAATGATAGGTCGCTAATCTATTGAATTGTCAACCCATTGAACATGAGTTCACAATGCAGGTCCATAACACTTCCTAAAAATAACTCCCTCCGTTAAGGTAAGTCTGGGAGATTCACAGTAGTACTTTTTTGGCTTAACTTTTTAAGATATTACGTAAGTAGTATAACTTTTTATGATACGTACGATTTATATCATTGTTTATAAGAAAAAATATTAATATTCTAAGAAAATTATGTTTTTTTTTTAATAATGTGTATAAGGTAGTGAATTCGGACAAGATTTTATGATAATCTTGTTATTTTAAAAATGGCAAAATTACTAGATTGGTCCTATAAATTACTTTTAGTTGTTATTTCGTCTTTTAATATTTTCGTTTTGAATAAGTCTCGAAGTTGTTGCCGTCTAACAAATCAGTCCTTTCAGTTAACTTTTCCATTAAGTGACACGTGTCACTTAATGGAAAAAATTAACGGAAATGATTGATTTGTTACACAGCGACAGCCTCAGGACTTATTTGAAACGAAAAAAGTTAAAGGACGAAATCGTAACTAAAAAATAACTTAAGGGACCAATATAGTAGTTTTGCCTTTAAAAAATGGTGGTAATTGATAAGATAAAAAAGCAAGAAATGTAAACGACTTATTTTATCCTCTTTTACATTCAGGCCCGGCCCTGGGGGTGGGCAATGAGGGCCACCGCCCAGGGCCCAAAAATTTTAGGGGCCCCATAATTTTTTTTTTATAATAGTACTTATACTTAAAAAAAATAATAGTTGCATATTTTTTATCTTTCAATTATTAATAGTTTAATATAATATTTTAATTTATTTTTTTATTTGCTCATTTGACTTATAAATAGGTTAACTTATGAACTTTATTTTTATAACTTACTCCCTTTGTCTCTAAATATAACATCATTTTGAGAATTTTATTTTGTCCTTATTTATAAGACCTAAGACAAATTTTCAATGACAATTAGGTACTTTTTTCCATAAACACCCATATTTACTCAACAATTTTTAGATTCTTAATAATACTTATAAGGATAGTTTTGAAAAAAAAAATATTAAATGTTCACATTTTCAATACAATTAACTAAATTAACCAACTTTAGTAATAAACGTGAATTCAACGAAAAAGATATTATATACAAAGACGGAAGAAGTAACATGAAAACAATTTTAATTACCTATTTAATTAATAAATTTTTTTATTTTATTTCAAATCTATTTTATATAATACCCATTTTTATTATTGATTATTATCATTGTTTTAATTAATTAAATATATAAATATATAATATTTTAATTGATTTATTTTTAATAAATTATTTTAGTAGGGCTCCAAAAAAAATTTCGCCCTAGGGCCCAAGATAAGTTAGGGCCGGGCCGGTTTACATTTAAAAAAAAAGTTTAAATTTGAAAATAAGAATATTTTTATTAGGATAAGACAAATATTTTAAAAAATTGATAATGAATAATAATAAAAAAAAATATGTTAATAAAATATCCAAATAAAATATATATTTACACTTTCTTTTCTCTTGGTTCAAGATTATTACGAGCTACTGGTGTCTCTTGTAAACATCCTTTTAATATTTCCCCGTTTCATAAAAGTTAATGAAAAAATATAATTCTTTTTCCAAATTAAAATTAAAATAATGAATAAAAAAATTGAAATCACATTGTATATTTTATGATTAGTTAATTAGTTAATTAAGAAAATATATATTAAATATTTGTTTTGATAATTTGTTAATTTTGAAAATAATCATTAAAAAATATTCGCTTATTTTTGTTTTACTAATTTTTAGAAGAGAGGAAGTATCAATATAAAACATAATAATTAAAAATTGGGTTTTGCTTATAAGTTCCAATTCTTTATTCTCTTAACAATTCCAAAAACTTCACCTTTCAATACTTATAAATGTGCCAGGAGGTACCCTGCAATTGGTATTGATTTCCAGAGTATTAATGATATTAATTACTCTTTCCGGTTCTATTTATAAGACCCTTTGAGATTTTTATTTTGGTCCTATTTATAAGATCTCTTTTCAATTTTCAATAGCATTTAATTACTTCTTTCCACTAACATACCTATAAAGTCAACACTTTTTAGAGTTCCAATAATAATTATAGGGGTAGTTTTGAAAAAGTATATCAAATTTTCACATTTCCCATGCCACTAACAAACTTATCCACTCTTCTTGGTGGGAGTGAAAAATCCCAAAAGATCTTATAAATAGGATCGAATGAAGTATAAGGGGATGATATGTCAGTACGACTTGTGCCATTATATATTAATAGTTGAGGTGTTTTTAGTATACTTAATAAATATCTAAATATAGTTAAATGTTGGTAGAAGATGTGTGTTTGTTACTAACAGGGGTTGACTCAAGTGGTGCGATCCTGCCAACTTGAGAGCTTGTGAATGAGACCTATGACTAAGAAATCTCAGGTTCGATTCTCGATTACACACCCCACTGGGAGAGACATATGAACACGACCTCGTGCTGGATTAGTCTCTCAAGAGTTCCCTGGTATTAAGGGTGCTCTTGGGGACACCAGTGGTACTGGCCAAAGAGTACAGGAAAAAAAAAGAAAATTTGTTTGTTGAAATTTTTAAGAAATGAAGTATGATGAATTTATGATTAAATTTCTCTTTAATTGCTAGTAATCTTAGTAAATGTCTATAAGGTGAGTACTAGTTAAATGTAGTGATGTTTGGATAAGATAAAGGGTGAAACTGGAATTTCATAAGATAATAATTTCATCTATTTTGGTAGGGCATGGTGTTTATTTGGTGTATTAATAGTCCATACCAACTCCCTCTGCCAAGTTAAGTCTGGGAGATTCAAACTAGTGGATTAGTGGAGTAGTGCATGGTGTTTATTTGATTATTTATTTACCTTTTTTTGTCTAATTTTTTTAAGACATTACATGAGTAAGAAGACGAGTTACCTTTTTCACTTTTTTATTATTGGTTTAAACATAATTTTGGTTCTTATAAATGTAATAAGTTTTGATTTTATTTCTTATAATTATTACTAGCTTATTGCTATCGGTGTTGCACTAATGCTATAGGATACAAGGTGTGGAATTGAAAAGCTGAAAAAGACCTTAGCTTCTTGACGGTAAGCAGAGCATTGGATCTACCGTAAACAATGAGGAATTATTGTGTTCCGGGATCAATACGAGAAATTATTGTGTGGTCTCAGACATATCCACACCGATGATTTTATTAAATATTTATTTTTTCAGGAAAATGCTTAGGGCACTTGTTAAGAGAATAATTATAGATAAAAATTATTGGAAAGTGTGATTTTTTATGTTTTCGAGAGAGTGGTGAATGTGGACTTATGATTTTTTTTCCATATGTAATAACCTTAACAAGTGCCCTTAGGACACTTGTTAGCAAGACCCATATTTTTAACTAATTAATAATACATTCAACAGTGTGGATTGGTCAGAACCATTGATCCCGGACCACACACAATAATCACTTCACATATATAGCTGTCAGTCTGTCACCACTGCTCCCTTGGCCGCTCCCATCACTTGCATTTCATCTTTCATGCTTTACTCATCGCATTAATATTTAAGGGGTCCATGAAGTTATGTTACGTTGTAGGTAGGGATGAGCAAAATACCTATATCGATGGTACCCACAAAAATACTCGCAACGAATATCCACACTATTTTTTTGAGGTGGGATGAGTATTATGATACCCGCTATGTGGGTAGCCGCATATATATAATAATATTTTACTAATAAATATTATATATATATATTAATATTTTTTTATTATTTTGAAAACATATAAATTTTCTTTTATTTATATTTCATAATGAATTTTAAGATGGAATTATAATGACAAATTTTATCATATGTATATTACTATTCATCTTAAAATTATTTTTATATATAATGATTATTATTAAATATACTCCCTCCATTCCATTATCTTGATAAAAGTCAAATAAGTCAAAAAAATAAGAGAGTATCTGTTTAATATAATGCATGATTCATTTATTAATTACAAATTGATATTACACATATTTTCATATAATTAAAATTAATACATATTGCAATATTGTCTAAAAAAATCGTTAAATGTGTTGTTCTTACTTACTTATAAATCATCGATATAATATACAATCTTTAAGATTTTTCATTTATTTTTTTACTTTAATATGGGACAAATTTTTTTTCTTTTGGATTTTTTACCAAGAAAATAGGACGGAGGGAGTATAATTATATAATAAAAATTTAAAACTTGCAAATACCCATGAGTATCCATTACCCACACAATACCTGAGGGTATGTGCATGGGTAAGCACTACCCGTGTGCGTGGATACCCATACCCATTCATAGTTGTAGGATTTCATATGTATTAAATGGTGTAAGAGTGACAGATAGGGATGGCAATTGCACCCGCCCGCGGGTAATACCCGCAACGGGTCTGGGTCCAAAAAAGAGACCCGCAGGTCCAAAGAATGGACCCGTCTGGGTACCCGCTTTGAACGGGTCTGGATTCAGATATGAGATATCTAGACTTTTGGGTATCCGGACCCGTCCATATTTACATATATATATATATATATATATATATATATATATATATATAATTTTAGTATGTTTGTGTTTAACGAAAGAATTTCTTTGATGTCTGCGAGTGTTTAATGGTTTTAGGGATTAATATTAAGTAGAGTGTGTAATGATGTATTAAGGATCCCTCGGTCTATCAAAAAAACATAGAAATTAATTTAAAAAATAATTTTTTCTTTAAAAAAGATTGCTAATGTATCCGCAAAACCCGTCTGGGTATCGAAGACCCGCCTAGCCATTACGCAGTGGGTACCCGTGCGGGTCCGGGTCCAGTAATTTATGAATGACTCCGAGTCTGGGTACCCCATTACCCGGACCCATTGCCATCCCTAGTGACGGATGGTGGGGAATGATGGTTGGGTGGAATGGGGACACTTGTGTGGGTGAAGGGTGCAGCGAGGTGACTGGGGTTGAAGATTAGGAATAGGGATAAAATGTTAAATTACATTCAAACTTGTAAAACTCGTAAATAACGCTACCACTTGAAAAAATATGATACTAATTGTAAAAACAAAACAAACATTAATGCACAATATTATGATAATCACATAATGAACACAATACATACATTTAATCAATGATATCACTTGCTAAACAAATAAACACTCAAAATTTGATACCAATTGTAAGCATTTTTTACCACTTGTAGAACTAAGCAAGTTTTGTTGAAACCATTTGAAGAATCATTTGATAGTATTGCTTCTTGATACCAATTGATAACTTTGAAGAAATGATAAGCATGTTGAAATTTTCCTTGATACTTGAAGATGCAAATAATGAATAATACTTGTAAACCTTTTGCCTTCATTTGTACCTACAAAACAATCATGCTTTGCTTTTTGGTACCCAAATGGTCTTGGGTCCATTTTTGATAGTTAAGCGATTTTCACCCTTCTTAACCCAAACAATATTTCCTTTAGGTATACCATGCACTTTAATATAACACATTTGAAGTATGTCCATGAGTGCTACAATAGAAACATGTTGGTGCATTCGAAAAATTAATCATTGAAAAATCAACAACATTTCTATGAGACTTACTCTTAGCATTAGTATAACCCAAACCAAACTTGTTTGCATTATCTCTTTGAGTATTTAACAATGTTGCGCAATTTGATATCACCACTTGCGAAACTTGCAAGCTTATTTTTCAAAATATCATTTTCATCCTTAAGCAACTTGCAATTCTCACAATCACAAGAAGAACTAGCATATATGAGATCAAGAGTTTCATTTTGAAGATTAAGCTCATTAACTTGTTTTTGAAGGTCTAAAATCTCTTGTTGATGTTTCAAAATGAGCTTCTTCCTTTCTAAGTTTTTCAAAGCTAGTTTTCTAAGTTGTTCATGCAATTCTTCATAAGCATTATATAACATTTCATATTTGTTGGGAGATTCCGACAAGTGCACTGGATCGTACAAGTAATATAGACAATGAAGTCCGCGTATCGTACCCAAGGGAGTGACTGTTTAATTAATTCCACCTAATTAATATTACTTAGTGAACGAGACAAAGGATTTATGAATTTGTAAATAAAAACAGAAATTAAAATAAATGACTCTTTGACAAGGGGAAAGACGGGACGTAGTTGCGATGCAGGTTCCTAAATATTCTATAACAAATTAATTTATTTTCCTTGAATTCCGAATTGGTTTTGCAAAATTAGATAACACCTAATGTCTTAGCGTGTTTCTATATTTTAGAGATTAATCTCCCAATGATGTCTCAAGGGAGCCTTAAAACCTAACCCTTTCATTAAGTTCAGTCAAAACCTCTTTTTATAAAATTACCCAATTCATAGAAAACATGTATGTGCCTATACAATTGAGTTGTTTGATTAATGACTAAATCCTAAATTCATATGTCTATTTATAAAGGATTTTCAAAAGTCATGAAACAACTTCTTTCATGAGAAACAAATAAGAACAATCAAACACAAAATTCAATAACGGAAAACAAGATTAATTTATTACTAGAAATATTGAAAAGGTTCCGTACATCTACTCCTACAACCCAAGGATGAAATTAGTTCATACTTACAAAAGAAAACACAATAAACATGATAAAAATAATTACCATGAATCCTTGAGCTAACTCTGTGTTCTTCACAAAAATCTCCAATTCTTGTTCCTTCTCCAAGTCTCAAATCCTAATCTACTATTATTCTATGGAGTTGTATAAGTGTCTCTCCTCTTGAAAAAAATCCTAATCCTATTATTATATAGATAAAAACTAACCTAATTTTCAATCTAATGTGATAAGATTTTTATCTGAATAAAACTAATCCTAAATCTGAATATAATATGATAAGATCCTATTATAATAAACTAATCTTTAAGAATTTTATCTACAAATAGAATTTATCATTAAAATCCTTCTAGAATCCCGTATTTGTGTCTGACAGCAACTTCGGCACTGATTTTGACCCTCAAGATGGACGAATTTGAGAAAGGCTATTTCTGGCAAAGTTTTAGATCTTTTCCTTAGCTTTAAAATGATACCTAGATCGCCTCATTTGGATAAGCGTAGCTCAAGTTATGATCAAAACAGCGAACAGTGTCACTTTCTCGCATTTTGCGCGCCCAGGATCAACTTTTCTTCATTTTTTCCTCTTTTTCTTCCCAATTCAAGTACCAAGCTCTCCTTCCTCATTCCTTTGCAAAAATCACTGTTTTAAGAGCTTAAATACCTGAAAACAAACTAAACACATCAAAAGGTTCCGGAAATCTTATAATGATAAAATTCCATTGTTTTGTTCCAATTTACTCAAGAAGCAAGTCACTTACTATGTAAAAGGGAGACAAAAAAGGTACAAACACATCACATATTAGACCCCAATCAATATTTAGAAGAAATTTCGGATTTAGTTTCACTTACATCGCTATCCTCGCTTTGTTCACTTGACTCATCATTTGAACTTTCTCCTTCATCTACTTGAGCCATTAAGCTAAGTGCATCAATTTCTTCATCATCCGAAGAACTACTTGATGTGCTTTCCTTTTCCTTTTCATCCCATACAATGTATGCCTTTTTGTGCTTTGGATGTTTCTTCTCTTTCACCATCTTTTTGAGATACTATGAGCACGAATATTTGAGATGACCGGGTTTTCCGCATTCATGGCAAACTATTCCTTCTTTTGTTGACTTGGCCTTGTAGTGTGAGGAATTTGACTCTTTCCACTTATCTTTGTTCAACCTTCCTTTTCTCCTTAGGTGCTTGCTGAATTTTCTTAATAGAAGTTGCATAGTCTCTTCATCAATATCTGAATCGGATTCTTCACTGTCGAAACTCTCATCTCTATTATATGAGCTTTTAGACTTAAGAGCAATTCCTTTAGTCTTTTGAGTTATCTCTGAATCCTCATGCATAGCCTAACGCCCAAGCTCCATCTCATGTTCTTGAAGCTTTCCGAAAAGTGTTGCTAAGTCCATTGTGTCCAAGTCCTTTGATTCAATTATAGAGGTAACCTTCGGTTGTCATTCCCTGCTTAGACATCTTAAAACTTTGTTAATAACTTCACAATTCAGAAAAACTTTTCCAAGAGCAATAAGATGATTAATAATATGAGTAAAGCGTTTTTGCATAGCATTTATAGATTCATTAGGCATCATACGAAACAATTCATATTCATTCATTAAAGCATTCAATCTAGCACGCCTAACTTCACTAGTGCCTTCATGTGTGACTTGTAAGGTGTCCCACATTTCTTTGGCATTTTGACATTGGGAGACCCTAAAGAACTCATCATAAGATAGAGTCGAAGTGATGATGTTTTTAGCTTTTAAATCAAATTGAATTTTCTTTTTATCATCTGGGAATGAGCTGAGATGCACTTCTACTTGTTTTGAGGGAATATGAGGACCATTCTCAATGGCTTCCCAAATTTTCACATCTATTGCTTCAATAAAGATTCTCATTCTAACCTTCCAATAAGCATAACCCTCTCCATTAAATATAGGAGGATGATTTATTGAAACTCCTTCACCACCAAAGGGATTCATAGAACCCATTATATTTTCCTCAAGGATCTTTACGAAAAAGCTCTATGCTCGTGTCTTTCGATCGAGCTCTGATACCAATTGTAAGAACTACAATTGGTGGATGAATTAACTAAAGAACACTAGGAGAACACCTAGAAGGGGGGTTGAATAAGTGTTAAAGAAACCTTGAAAGATTTTCGCACAAAAAAAATTGAAACAATTAAAACAAATGATTTTCACAAAATCAACAACTCTTAATCGATTAAGGCAAGGGTTAATCGATTAACACATGACAGATTACAATTGGTAAATCGATTAAGCAACAGGTTAATCGATTAATCACTGTACAAAACAGAAAAATCCATTTTCAATCAAAACCAAAAATCAATCAAATATCATAGAATATCAGAGAGAGCGCGAAATTAATTAACACAAAGATTGTTAATGATTACCTAGATTATGAAAAAGATTTTCCCCAAATCAATTTGAACCATCAAAACCTAATTCATTCAATTATATGAAAATAAATTTTTTCTAGGTTTTCAATCAAGAACAATATGAAAATGCAGAAATTAAATAGATTAAGGTAAAGAGATACTGCACAGAGATTTTATACTGGTTCACTCTCCTCCACTGAGAGTTACATCCAGTCCCCTCTTCAAAAAGAGAGATTTTTTCACTAAGGAATTAAAATTCTCAAAATTACAAGTAATTGCCTCTCAAGATCCTCCACTTGATAGCCTCCAAGAGATAACCCCACTCTTGTCTTGTACCCCTATCGAATCTCTAATCTAACCTTCTTCTCTTGCTTGATGATTCCACACACCAAGTCTTCCACTTGCTTGTTGATGCCTCACAACAAGAGTTCTACAATCTTCTTTGTTTGCTTGATGATTACATACACCAAGACTTCTTCTTGTTGTATTGAAAGCTTGCTTTTTGCAATGATTACAACTCTAAGAAAAACAATAAAACCTATTGAATCTCCTTCATGAGCTATGAACTATTAGAACTTGAAATTCAAAAGTTTCTTGATCAAAAGATATGAAAATAAGAACTTTGATCTTTGTAAAAATGAGAAAGAATAGTTCATCACAATGATTAGGGAAAGGTTTATATAGAAGACCCATAAGGTTTAGAAAACATTAAAACTGATTTTGCAAAGTGAAGAACTAATTTAGAACACATAACTGTTCGTGTTAATCGATTAATACCAAAGGCTAATCGATTAGTCACTTGAAAACTCAGACTAATCGATTAATTCAACTAACTAATCGATCAGGACCTGACAGGTTTTATAAGCTAATCGATTAAGGACCATCCTAATCGATTAAGACCTGTAAAATCACTTCTAAAAACTTGTTTTCTCAAATGTAAACCTTTTCTAAAATACCTTTAAGCCACCTATTAATTTTGGTTAAGTGAAATACTCAAGATATAATATGATCATGCATTTGATAGAGATTCACTACCCAACTCTCTAAACTTACCCAAACTCTAAGACTCAAAACAAAGATATAAGACTATATACACATTGAATCTATGAGCATGCTCTCTCTTCATCATTGTTGCTTTTTGTTCTTTGTCATTGGTTGAGTTTGTTCACGGTTTAGCTTCTTCAAAACATTGAGCTTGTTCAAAACATTGTCTTCATCAAAACCACATGCATACTCCTCATATGTTTAACAGGCAATTGGACCCGGACCCGCGGGTACCCGCGGGTAATACCTGCAACTAACGGGTCCGGGTCTGGGTCCAAAAAAGAGACCTGTGGGTCCAAAGAATAGACTCGTCTGGGTACCCGATTTGAACGTGTTTGGGTCTGGGTCTGAGATATCTAGACCCGTGGGTACCCGAACCCGTCCATATTTACATATATGCATTATATATATATATATATATAAAATTTTAGTATGTTTGTATTTAACGAGAGAATTTCTTTGATGTCTGCGAGTGTTTAATGGTGGTAGGGATTAATATTAAGTAGAGTGTGTAATGATGTTTTAAGGATCCCTTGGTCTATAAAAAAAACAGAGAAATTAATTTAAAAAATAATTTTTTCTTAAAAAAATTGCTAATGGGTACATGCAAAACCCGTCTGGGTACCCGAAGACCCACCTAGCCATTAAGACGCGGGTACCCGCTGTAAGAACTACAATCGGTGGGTGAAATAACTAGGAGACACTAGGAGAACACCTAGAAGGAGGGGTTGAATAGGTGTTAGATAAACCTTGAAAGATTTTCGAAAGAAATGAATTGAAACGATTAAAACAAATGATTTTTACAAAAATTTAAGCTTCTTAATCGATTAACTTCAGTACTAATCGATTAATGCCGAAGCTTACTTTCAAACTAATCGATTAATGCCGAAAGCTGCTTAAAAACTAATCGATTAATTATCATCTTAATCGATTAATCACTGTTAAAATTGAAAAATCACTTTTCAATCAAATACGAAAATCAATCAATTAACACATAAGATCAGAGATAAAGCGGAATTGATTAACATCAATATTCTTATTGATTATCTAGGTTATGAAAATGATTTTCCCCAAATCAATTTGCACAATTAAGATTCAATTCAATCAATTATGAAAATCAATCTTTTCTAGGTTTTCAACCAAGAACAATATTGAAATGACTTGAATGTAAAGAGTTAAGAGTTTAGAGATACGACACAGTGATTTATCCTGGTTCACTTTCATCCACTTGAAAGCTACATCCAGTCCCCTCTTCAACCAAGAGAGATTCTTCACTATGAGGAATTAGAGTTCTCAAATTACAAGTAAATGCCTCTCAAGACTCCCTTCTTGATAGCCTACAAGAGATACCACACCCTTGCCTTGCAATCCTATTGAATCTAATCTAACCTCTTCTCTTGCTTGCCGATATCCTCACAACAAGTCTTCCAATTGCTTTGAGATGCTTCAAAGACTTCCACTTGCTTGATGATGCCTCAAACCAAGACTTCCAATTGCTTGTTAACACAACAAGACTTCCAAGATAACTTTGCATGATGAACAACCACCAAGGCTTCCTTTGTGATGTAGAATGTTTGCCTCCTTTGCAATGATTACAACTCAAATGAAAAACAATAACAATCCTATGAATCTCTTTCAATAGCTATGAAAATATCAACATGAGAGATTCAAAGATTCTTGATCAAAGAATGTAAAAGTTAAAAGCTTTGATCTATGAAAGTGAGAGAGAATAGTGTGGCTTTTAGAAATTGATTTGTTCTAAAGTGTAATAATGATTCACAAAGGTTAGGAAAAAGTTTATATAGAATACCCAAAAGTTAGGAAACAATAGAAATTGATTTTGCCTTGAAAAGCTTATTTTAAAAACTGATTCTACACGTGTTAATCGATTAAAACAATTCTTTAATCGATTAAATAACTTGTTAATCGATTAACCAAAACATTTAATCGATTAACCACTGATAAAATCAATTAAAAACTTGTTTTCTCAAAATTAAACCTTTTCTTTCAAACCTTTAAGCCACCTATTGATTTTAGGTTAAGTGAATACTCAAAATATAATATAATCATGACCTTGATAGAGATTCACTACCCTCTATAGACTCTACCCAAACTCATCATAATAAAAGACTTGAGAGGCTAAAGATATTACAATAAAACACAAACTAAGTTTTCATGAGCTTGCTCTCTCTTCATCATTTGTTGTTTGTTGTTGCTTGTTGAGCTTGAACTTGATCAACACATTTGTAGCTTATTCAAAACCTTTGAGCTTGATCACAAACACTTATAGCTTGTTCAAAACATTTGTCATTATCAAAACATTCTCACTGGATCTAACAATCTCCCCCTTTTTGAAAATGACAAACATGTTTTGAACTTGTTTGAAGTTGTTGATGCTTGAACCATTTGATACTTGGTGAGACTCTTGCTCCCCCTCAATAAATGCTTTTGACATTTGAAATCAAATTGAGATAAGCTTGATTCTCCCCTATCTTCAACAACTTTGCTCAACCTATATAAAAACAACAAAACAACCTCTTCTCCCCCTTTTGGCATTATCAAAAAGTAATATATACCAATTGAAATATAAAATACTAAGCCAAAATAGAGAAATTATAACATTCCTTTCTTCACAACATTGATACCCAATGTAAAACTAATGAACTATACTTTGAAATGTGATACCAATTGGAAAGAAATATGACAATGAAATATAATACCAATTGTAACTAAAAAGTCATAATATCGCTTAACAAAGTAAGATATCAATTGTAAAGAAATATCACAATAATCACAATAGCATGATAAACATATAATAATCACACAATGATACCAATTAAGAATTTTGTAGAAGTAATATCAATTGTCAAAGACTAATAGCAAGATTAGAATATACCAAATGAAAGTCCAATTGTGAATGCTTGCTATCTCTTGTAAGAAATTCACTTGATACCAATTGTGAATATTCAACTATATCAATTGTACCAAAATGTAGGAGTTTCACTTGAAATTTGAAGAAGCAAATAATGAATAACATTTGTAAGCCTTTTGCTCTTCAATCACACCTACAAAACAATCATGCTTTGCCTTTTTGGTATCCAAATAGTCTTGGATCCATTTTTGTTAGTTAAGGGACTCTCACCCTTCTTAACCCAAACAAAATTTCCTTTAGGTATACCATGCACTTTAATATAACACACATTTGAAGTATGTCCATGAGTGCCACAATAGAAACATGTTGGTGCATTTGAAAAATCAACTTTAGAAAAATCAACAACATTTCTATGAGACTTACTCTTAGCATTAGTATAACCCAAACCAAACTTGTTTGAATTTTCTCTTTGAAAATTTAACAATGTGCGCAATTTAAAATCACCACTTGTGAAACTTGCAAGCTTATTTTTCAAAATAGCATTTTCATCTTTAAGCAACTTGCAATTCTCACAATCAACCACAATATTCAATCTACTAGCACAATCACAAGAAGAACTAGCATATATGAGATCAAGAGTTTCATTTTGAAGATTAAGCTCATCAACTTGTTTTTGAAGTTCTAAAATCTCTTGTTGATGTTTCAAAATGAGCTTCTTCCTTTCAATATTTTTCAAAGCTAGTTTCTTAAGATGTTCATGCATTTCTTCATAAGCATTATATAAAATTTCATATTTGGAAGAAATTTCGGATTTAGTTTCACTTACATCGCTTTGGTCGCTTTGTTCACTTGATCCATCATTTGAACTTTCCTCTTCATCTACTAGAGCTATCAAGTTGAGACAAGCGGCTTCTTCATTATTCGAAGAACTACTAGTTGTGCTTTTCTTGTCTTCTTCATCATCACTATTCCAAACTATGTATGCCCTTTTGTGTTTTGCATTTTTCTTCTCTTTCTCCTTCTTCTTGAGATACTTAGAGCATGAATACTTGAGATGACCGGGCTTTCCACATTCATGGCAAACTATTCCTTCTTTTGTTGTCTTGGTCTTGTAGTGTGGGGAATTCTTCTCTTTACTTTTGTCTTTGTTCAACCTTCCTTTTCTCCTTAGAAGCTTGCTAAAATTTCTTAGTAGAAGTTTCACCTCTTCTTCATCAATGTTCGAATCGGAATCTTCATTATCATCATTATCGGAACTCTCTTCCTTTTTATATGACCTTTGAGCTTTAAGAGCAATTCCTTTTCTTTCCTTGTACTTATCCGATTCTTCATGCATATGCAAACGTCCAAGCTCCATTTCATGTTCTTGAAGCTTTCCGAAAAGTGTAGCTAAGTCCATGGTGTCCAAGTCCTTTGATTCAACAATTGCGGTAACCTTAGGTTGCCATTCCCTACTTAGACATATTAAAACTTTGTTAACAAGTTCACAATTCATGAAAGTTTTTCCAAGAGCAATGAGATGATTAATAATATGAGTAAAACGATTTTGCATCATACATATAGATTCATTAGGCAACATACGAAACAATTCATATTCATGCATCAAAGAATTTAATCTAGCACGCCTAACTTCACTAGTGACTTCATGTGTGACTTGCAAGGTGTCCCACATTTGTTTGGCATTATGACACTGGGAGACTCTAAAGAACTCATCATAAGATAAAGAGGAGGTGATGATATTCTTTTCTTTTAAATCATATTGAATTTTCCTTTTATCATCATCGGTCCACTTATCTTTAGGGGTAAGTTGAGATACACCTTCTACTTGTTTTGAGGGAATATGAGGACCATTCTCAATGGCTTCCCAAATGTTCATGTCTATGGCTTCTATAAAAATTCTCATTCTAACTTTCCAATAAGCATAACCCTCTCCACCAAACATAGGAGGGCGGCTAATTGAAGCACTTTCACCACCAAAAGGATTCGTAGAACCCATTGTAGTTTCCTTAAGGATCTTTACGAAAAAGCTCTATGCTCGTGTCTTTCGACCGAGCTCTGATACCAATTGTAAGAACTACAATCGGTGGGTGAAATAACTAGGAGACACTAGGAGAACACCTAGAAGGGGGGGTTGAATAGGTGTTAGATAAACTTTGAAAGATTTTCGAAAGAAATGAATTGAAACGATTAAAACAAATGATTTTTACAAAAAATTAAGCTTCTTAATCGATTAACTTCAGTACTAATCGATTAATGCCGAAGCTTACTTTCAAACTAATCGATTAACTAAAGCGTTACTCGATTAATGCCGAAAGCTGCTTAAAAACTAATCGATTAATTATCAACTTAATCGATTAATCACTGTTAAAATTGAAAAATCACTTTTCAATCAAATACGAAAATCAATCAATTAACACATAAGATCAGAGATAAAGCGGAATTGATTAACATCAATATTCTTATTGATTATCTAGGTTATGAAAATGATTTTCCCCAAATCAATTTGCACAATTAAGATTCAATTCAATCAATTATGAAAATCAATCTTTTCTAGGTTTTCAACCAAGAACAATATTGAAATGACTTGAATGTAAAGAGTTAAGAGTTTAGAGATACGACACAGTGATTTATCCTGGTTCACTTTCATCCACTTGAAAGCTACATCCAGTCCCCTCTTCAACCAAGAGAGATTCTTCACTATGAGGAATTAGAGTTCTCAAATTACAAGTAAATGCCTCTCAAGACTCCCTTCTTGATAGCCTACAAGAGATACCACACCCTTGCCTTGCAATCCTATTGAATCTAATCTAACCTCTTCTCTTGCTTGCCGATATCCTCACAACAAGCCTTCCAATTGCTTTGAGATGCTTCAAAGACTTCCACTTGCTTGATGATGCCTCACACCAAGACTTCCAATTGCTTGTTAACACAACAAGACTTCCAAGATAACTTTGCTTGATGAACAACCACCAAGGCTTCCTTTGTGTTGTAGAATGTTTGCCTCCTTTGCAATGATTACAACTCAAATGAAAAACAATAACAATCCTATGAATCTCTTTCAATAGCTATGAAAATATCAACATGAGAGATTCAAAGATTCTTGATCAAAGAATGTAAAAGTTAAAAGCTTTGATCTATGAAAGTGAGAGAGAATAGTGTGGCTTTTAGAAATTGATTTGTTCTAAAGTGTAATAATGATTCACAAAGGTTAGGAAAAAGTTTATATAGAATACCCAAAAGTTAGGAAACAATAGAAATTGATTTTGCCTTGAAAAGCTTATTTTAAAAACTGATTCTGCACGTGTTTATCGATTAACACAATTCTTTAATCGATTAAATAACTTGTTAATCGATTAACCAAAACATTTAATCGATTAACCACTGCTAAAATCAATTAAAAACTTGTTTTCTCAAAATTAAACTTTTTCTTTCAAACCTTTTCTTTCAAACCTTTAAGCCACCTATTGATTTTAGGTTAAGTGAATACTCAAAATATAATATAATCATGACATTGATAGAGATTCACTACCCTCTATAGACTCTACCCAAACTCATCATAATAAAAGACTTGAGAGGCTAAAGATATTACAATAAAACACAAACTAAGTCTTCATGAGCTTGCTCTCTCTTCATCATTTGTTGTTTGTCGTTGCTTGTTGAGCTTGAACTTGATCAACACATTTGTAGCTTATTCAAAACCTTTGAGCTTGATCACAAACACTTATAGCTTGTTCAAAACCTTTGTCATTATCAAAACATTCTCACTGGATCTAACACCCGCGTGGATCCGGGTGGGTCCGGGTCCAGTAATTTATGAACGGGTTCGGGTCCGGGTACCCTATTACCTGGAACCACCCAGATGCATTGCCATCCCTAGTGACGGATGGTGGGGAATGATGGTTGGGTGGAGGGGGGACACTTGTGTGGGTGAAGGGTGCAGTGGGTGATTGGGGTTGAAGATTAGGAATAAGGATAAAATGGTAAATTAACATTCAAACTTTCACGTTATACATTAATTGTTAAATTTAAAAGGTGCATTTAAGAAATTTCTATGAAATTTTAGATGGTTGCAATTCAACTTAGTCTTGACAAATTAAAATTGGATATTAACCACACGGGTCATATCTGTTGGAAACCAACAAGCGGCTCAACAAAAATACTAGGGGAGGTGAATAGTGTTTTGGAGCGTTGATACCAAATTTTCGAGTACGATTGTTAATGGAATGGAAAATAGTGATTTTTAACAAAAATGTCAGGTGATAATCGATTATGACAAAGCTTAATCGATTATTGTCTGAGAGCAATTTTGATAATCGATTATCAGAAAGCTATAATCGATTATAATACTCAGAATTTCAGAAAATCACTTTTAATCATATCAAAATCACTTTTTATCAAAAGTTGCGAATCAGAGATAATGGAAACAGAAAATAATGAACCCTATTTCAATTGTTAAATCCTCTTACTGATCAATTCTAAAGCAATGATGAAATTCCCAAATTCTAACCTTATTAATTGATTGTTCTTGGTTCAATTAATAAAAGCAATAAAGAGAGAGACAAAGTATTTTTATACTGGTTCCCCTTCAATCTAGAAGAGTACATCCAGTCCTCCCGGTGGATTTTGGGAGATTTGCTAATGAGAAAATCAAAGGAGTTAGAGGATCCTTTACAAGGATTAAGAGAATTAAACCTCACTCTCTAATCTAAATCCTAAACCCTCTCAAGAAAGTACCAGTTTCTTGAGTATCTACCCCAAGTTGATAATCTCCAAAATTCCTTGAATCAACTCCTTGTTGAAGCACCCTCTTCAACCTTGATTCAACAATCTCTTCTTGCTTTGAACCACCTTCAAAGACTTCCAAATATTCTTCACAAAAATGTTGAATTTGTTGTAGCCACAACCCTTGTTGTGATGTAATTCAATCAAAAACTATGAAGCACTAATCAATCTCAATAGGAATAATGAATAGAAGAAGGAGATGATGTGAATAGAGATTTGTGTAAAAACAATATTGGTTCTTGATAGAATCTTTAAGAAAAATGTTAGCTCTCAATTGTAGAAGATGCATGTGTGTATTTTTCTCTGAAAAACGTAAGTGTGTAATGTAATGTGAAACCCAAAATGAATAGCTCTTTTTTTTTTTCAGTTATAACAACTAATAATCAATTATTTAAATGCCATAATCGATTATACACTGCATAATTTGTGATAATTGATTATTCAAACTCCATAATCGATTATTCACTGATCAATACATGTTAATCGATTATTCACACACCCATAATCGATTATTCCTTGTAAAGTTACTTAAAAATGAGCTTTCATTTGGTTTTTCTTTAAACACATTCATAAGAGCTATTTTCTAATCAACCAAATCTCATTCACAACTCCATTCCAACATTCATAATTTAATGAGATAAAAACCTAAAGCTACCACCCATCACTCATATGCAATAATAATAAAATAATACAAAATAAAGTACAACATATGAGTTTATAAAAAAAAAACTAAAGACTAAGTGGTGCTTTGGCTTGATTGTTGTTGTTGTTCGAAGTTTGCCTTTAAATTGGTTTGTTGTCATCAAAATCATAAGTCTAACAATATCTAACCGATCAGAATTTAGAATGAGGAACACAAGGGGTCTAAAGCATAAAAGACAGGGCTGATAAAAAAAAAGGAGCTTCCGAATTTAAACGTTTTCTTTTATCCACAAACATTATCTTATTTTTGAAATTCAAAATTACCCTTATAATTTTCTAACAAGTATTTCTAAATTTTTTTTATTCAATAGATACCTACCGGAAAAAAAATTATTGATTGTTGTCAAAGTAACACTACTTATAAATATATTTGTCCAAAAATCAACACATTTTTTTCCAAAAGATACTTGTCGAAAAAATTTTCCGTGAGGTATCTGTCGAAAAAATATTCTAATAACCACTTTTTGAAAAATTAAGAGGATAATTTTAAGGCTTAACTATATTTTTATCGTTTTCTTATTTTCAAGATTCATTTTGATCCTTTATTATTTTGTAATAATTTTGTTATTATTATTTTTTTTAAAAATTCAGATCCTAGAATATTTCAGAAAATTTTCTCCGTTAACCGAATTCGGTAGAATACAACCGGATTTACCACCTTCTGTCTCTCTCATTCTCTCCTTTCACAAATCCATTTTCTTTTTCTTCTTTCAACTTCCCTAATTGCTCTCTTCCAAATGAGTCTCTTCCTGATAAAAGCTAGCTGTCGCAATTGTTTTTTGGGAGTTTCTTGCTTTGAAGCCAAGATCAGCCTTTGCAAAATTCTGCAAGGTCAAGTACTTGAAACTTATTCATCCAAAGATGGAGTCATCATTTTTTGGTAACCTGAACCAGAGGAACCTTGCAAACAGTGGAGAATTTCTTGACACTAACTTCTTCACATCATTTGCTGAGATGGCTAAGAAAATGTGGTTTTTGCATTGCTTAGCCTTCTCTTTTAAGCCTCAAGCTTTAATCTTTAAAGAGAAAATGGATTTGTAAAACGAAGGAGGAGGAGGAGAGAGATTGAAGAGCGAGGGTGGTAAATTCGGCAGCATTTTTCAGAATTTGGTGGCATTTTCTAGTATCCGGGAAGGGAGGGAATATTCTGGTGAAATATAACTTTATTTTACTGGAAGAACTAAACTGAATCTTTTTTAAAAAATAAAGGACCAAAATTATTCAAAAAATTAATAAAAGACCAAAGTGAATAAAATGTAATTAATCCTAATTTTAAAAATTCACATTTAAAATGAAGTTTATGGGTAAAAACGAAGTTTAAATTCCGAATCTCATTAAAAAAACTGGGGAACCTCAGCATTTTCTAGAGACCATGACATAGAAGCTGCTCAACAGCTTTATTTATATATATATATATATATATATATATATATATATAGAGAGAGAGAGAGAGCGGGGGAGGGGGGGGATCTTCATTAGAATTGAGAAATGATGAAGAATTGAAAAAAAATCGACGAGATTTTCTAGATTTTGGTAATGTTTATCGGTTTCCGGCAATGAACATGGAATATTTTAGAATATTCTAGCTAAATATAACCATATTATAACAGGAGGACTCGATTGATTTTTCTTTAAAAAATAAAGGACTGAAATAATTAAAAAAAAAGACCAAAGTGAATCTTATAAATAAGATAAAGTAAAAAACTGTAATTAATCATATATTTTACAAATAAACTCTTTATCTTTATTGCATAAAAATGTTCGTAAAACATTAGTTAGCATTTTGTCCCAAAAAATGATTATTTTATCTTCAAGTGTAAAATTAATTTTGGAAAGTAATGTATTTTATTCTCTTTCTCTCAAAAAATTAATAAAACTTTTAAAATTAAAATAAAATAAAATAAAATAAAAGGCAAACTTTTAATGTGTTAATAATTATCTACGAAATCAACCTATTATAAAATCAATCATTTAATCAATCATTTAATACATAATTAATTGATGATTCAAATAAATATTAAATAATATAATTTTAATTTTTATTCACTATTATATATCATCGATTTGGGACCATATTTTTTTAAATTTTCACAAATTTTTTGGAACAGAGAGACTATTTATCTTTTTTCTAACCTTTACACATGAACAAATGTTAAGATTACTTACAAAAATAATTTTAAATGATAAATGAGTTGTTTAATACTTTGAGATGTGATGTTCAATTTTCTAGATTTTGCTAACTTGGTATCTTTAATATGTGCTAAATACACACATGAGAAAACCATTTCATTTTGTTAATTAAGAATCTATATTTTGTTTTTTTAATTGACTTTTTACTTTCGATTAATGAATACTCCATCCGTTTCACAATGTTTGGCCTTTTAGGTCTGGGCACACAGATTAAGAAAGTGTTAATTATTGCAAGTATTATGTATAGTTTGTCTAAAATGCCCCTATTTAATCCTTATTGAAAATTGTAATAGTATTTAATTTTTATTAGTAAGCGTGTCCATTAATTAATGTATAGTGGTTTAGAGATGATAAAAGTAGAATTAATGAGGAGTAAGAGAAATGATTGAATGAAAGGTTAATATTGGAAAAAAAATATGTTTGTGTATTGAAAATGTAAAAGGCCAAACTTTGTGAAACAAGGAAAAAAGTTTAAAAGGCCAAACATTATGAAACGGAGGGAGTAACAAAACTCATAATAAAATTAAATCCCATAATTAATAAACATAGAGTTTAATTACATTACCAAAATACCAATGTAAAACTTCTTTACATTATCAGCCAATTATAAATAATTATAAGTACTTTTTTTTTTTGCGCATCAAAGATATCCTCCCGCCGATAGCTAAAGACTAATTCCCTTCGAGGTGTAGAGATCACCGACGTGAGTTTTGCCTCTACCAACAAAGTTTTTTTCTTACCTACGACAGGGATCGAACCCCTGACATCATGGTCAAGAAACTCAGCTATCTATCAACTGTGCTGGACCTTATTGATAATTATAAATACTTCTTGGTATAATCATTAGACATTTTAATATAGACACACACCAAAATGTGATTGTAAAGTAAATAAGTTGACTGTAGATGAGCCCTGCCCACTCAGATCGAAATACTAAATTATTCTAAGGGTAGAATATTTGTTGTCATTGTTAAAAATGTTTGGAACCCAAGGAAGTGGCCTAATAAAATCAAATTGATAGAAATTACAAGGGATCAATTAACCCACCAAGAGTGTACCAAACTCTTGGCTTCTACCTAATCTGATACAACCGCCGAAGAACCTCTTCGGACTTTAACACCGCCTTGAAACCTTCAAGGACTTTTGCCAAAGAACCTCCTTGAATGAGCTTGGAAACCTTTCAAGACTTTCAGCCGCTTGAGAACACCTAGAGACGTGGAGAACAATTGATTGAAAGAGATGATGATGGCTCCAACTCGAAAACTCAACAGAGTATAGTTTGAGAGTTTGTGTATCAGTTGAGTAATAGATTAAGAAAGGGATTTCACAGAGAATGAAACTTAGATTTTGAAAGTGAAGGTTTTGATTCTCTGTGTTCGAAAAAGTTGTTGCTGTTGTTGGTGTGCCTTTCTCTTTTTATTCTTCGTGTGTCTCTTTTCAGGAGAATGAGAGTTGGCCTTTTATACTCATCTTAGCACCCAACAATGAGGAAAGATATTTTGTGACACACGCTGTCCTTGTAACGGATATTCCAAAATTTTATCCATTTTGCTGCAACGTTACAATCCACGTATTGTCCTTTTTAGATGATGATGCCATCCGTTCGAGCTATGAGCCGAGCTTGAGGATTGTTTGCATTTGGCACTCTTGAGCCGAGCTTGATTGTTGTTCGCATTTTGCACCCTTTTTCCGAGCTTGATGAAAGTCCGAGCTTCCTCTCGGTTTACTGAGTCAATTACAATGGCTTAGCATCTTCGAGCTTCTGACTTGCTGCTGATTCAACTTCATTTCTTCAAAGCAACTACCGAGCATCTTCCGAGCTTGCATCTTCTCAGCATCCTCCGAATTGAGCTGAGCTTTTGATTGACCTTGATATCTTGGCTTGTGCTACATGTTCGACTGAGCAAATTTTAGAACGTCTTCCGAACTTGCATCTGAGCAACTGCCGAGCTTGTTCTTAATCTTCAGACTCGATACATGTGGCCAAGCATATTCTAAGCTTGAATCCGAACTGCTGACTTGCTACAGGTAGCCGATCATGAGCCGAGCTGAGCATCAAGGACCGAAATCAACACACGGAACTGGTTCACTTGCCGAGCTTCATAACATACGCTGATGCATTTGACTTCATCAAAGCTTTGGCCGAGAACCGAGCTATTTGTCTTCATCAAAATCTCTTTGATTCAACAGTCATACTCCATGTATTAAAGCTTTATGAAGATTAATAAACTATTTTCCTTTAAATTATCATGGGTGAGGGTATTAAGAGAAAAATACGATAACCAAGTAGGAAAAGGGGGGCAAGTAGGACAGATTGATGAGATCTATAAAAAAGGATCAGTGTGGTGTAGAGACTTAGGTAAAATTAGTTTGGGTGACAAAGGTGGGATGGAAAACTGGTTTATAAAGGGGGCTAAGAGAAGTGTAAGAAAGGGCTGGGAGGTATCTTTTTGGGATGAAAACTAGGCGGGGGTGAGATTCTCAGGGCGAGCTTTAATTTCCTTGGTTGTATAATATTGCATTGGACAATAATGCCCTCATAAGTCAAATGGGTGAATGGAGGGAAGGATTGTGGTTTGGAAATTGTTTTGGAGGAGCTTTATTCTCCAGGGAACAACTTTTTAATTTATTGAAGTTTGCACAGGATAATAAACTGTAAAATTTTAATATCTTAGTTTGTCTCATGTGATGTGCATGTGACATGTATTGATATGTGTGTAGTAAATAAATAATTAAATATTAATGGGTTTAATCATAATTAGATATAAGGGAGGTTGTTTCTGAAGGCCCATTTTCAAGCTAATGGATAATAGTTAGGGTTTTTACCTATTTATAGGAAACAGGCCGGTCCTGTTCCTGGCCATAAGGTATTCTTTTCTCTCCCCATCACAAAACGGCTAAACAAACAACATAGAAAAGAATAGCATAGGAGGCAAAGGAATAGAAACGTGTTTCGTGGCTTTTAATCAAAGAGCATTTAGACTTTGGAGAACTCTCTTTCAACTCTAGCAATGGATAGAGGTTAGTAATCGTATTCCTTATTGTCTTTATAATATGTGAAAGTCATGTAATTTCAAGATCCTTATTATTGTAGTTGTAACGAATAAATTAAACTACAACTTATATGTGGTATCAGAGCCATGTTAAGAAATTCATGACTTTCCAATTAAGATTTAGGATTTGGATTGAATCCTAATTAGGGGGTTTAGGGAATGAATTTTTGCATAAATCCAAATCATGAAATTTAGGAACTTTCAACCCTAATTATGAAATTTAGGACTTTGTTTCAGTATGAATCCTTATTATGAAATTTAGACTTTTACGCTTCCGCATTATTGTTAAATGAAATAAGATTATTTGAAACTTGATTGTTTATCGATTTGTTTTACCCATCAAAGTTGCTTTCCAATTGGGTATAACGTATACCCAGTGTTTCAATTATATATTTTTAAAGTTCATCAAGTTTTCTTCTAATTGGGGTACTATTAATTGATATATGTGAAAAGCATTAGGTATTGCTTTCATCACTATTTATGATTCGTTTTACTGTATAAAAGCACATCACAGTGAATGACGAATAATTACACATTCCTTTTGCATAATAATGAATATATATAGCAAGTCCAATATGTCATGGACAATTTACGTTTATATATATATATATATATATTTGAGATTAATATGATTTTTTTATTAGCAAAAGAATTTTTTTTTTTGAATTGACACTGCTTGATTTGATATTAATTTATGATGATTTGATCATCATTAAAGTTGTCAAATCATAAAGATATTAATTCCAATTGTATAATTTTTATTATAATAATGAATTTGATTTGAAGTTAATTGTATGTTGATTTTGTTAATCATCAAAGTGGTCAAATCAGTAAGTAAATTAATTTCAAATCATATGATGATCTTTCAATTACTCATAGATTTGATGTTATATGAATGACATAATGATTTCATGTTCTATGGATATATTGTAGTTCATTGTTATAAGACATTTATGGATCGCCCAAAGGTTTGATTAGTTATTCTTATAATTAATGGACATGACTGTAGGCAATATGTTTGTGCTATTGGTTTATTTATATATCCAAAGACAATAGATAATACTAATTGGTGCATATATCATTGCCAATTATTGATTATTAATTTTATTAGCATCATTATGTTTGAATGTCGTGTACTAATGTGTAACCCAAAGGAGAGCGTTAGTGCACATTAATTGTTTAAGTAATATGTACCTTATGTCTCAAAACATTTATGTAGTGCATGTTATTAATTTTCTGCATTCTCATGACTTGTATGTGTCAGTGTTATTCGCTAAATTTTCTGACTAGAGTTTGCAAGTCTTTCTCATCAGCTAAAAAAATATTGTTGCTATTAATGGTGTTAGCAACCATAAAGATAAAGTTTATTATAAGATTTGAGAAAGATTTCACAATGTTCATCAGGATAAATATTGCAGATACATTAAGATAATTCTCTCCAAAATTGAAAGTAATTAAAAAAAATTGAAAGAATTTTGTGAGAGAGTGCCAAATATTTTGAGTCTCTTTCTGGGACATTAATGAGTACCCCAACCCCATAAAGTTTGGTGATTTGTGTACTATTTATGAATGAATCGTTAAGACGACAATTATTGCAGCAAGACTTAAGTTTAAGTCTTTGAGAATAGTTGTGGATGAAAACTTCTTATTATAGTTTATCCTCGCTCATTAACGATTGAGTGTGACTTGTTTTTGAATGAGCTATAATGCCATGAAAGATAATGGGTTGTGCAATAAATTGCACAATATCTTAGTTTAAAAGGAAACTAGACTTACGATTATAAGAAGTCTCTTGGTCCAACCTTTAAGGACATCAAGGAGTTGGAAATAAATTTGTGAAGAAACATGATAAGGGCAAAGGATCACTTAGAATTAATGAGGCATATGTGAAAATTCATATGAAAGAACCTCATTATCATAAATGTCATTTTGTGCAAAAAATGTTGAATTCAGAAGAAGTGCATAAAATGAAAATCTTGATTCTTGAAAAGATAAGCTTAAAACTTATGTATGTTTGAGTCAAACTTATTCAAAGATCCACATAAAATTTGGTGGATTGATCCTGGATTTATTGGAACATGTTTCTAGCCTAATGAATTTTGTTTAGTTCATACCATAAATTCACATGTGAAGTACGTGTTTGTGGGTATAAAGTGGATTATCTAGTGAAACTTGTCAAGACTTAGTGTTTAATCCTTGACATTGGGCATCATCTAGACTCATTGGAGACCTTTTAGGTATCTAGTTTTATAGGAATTTGGGTTATTATCTAGGATTGATGTTACTAGATACTCTTTTATGTTTGGTTATGGATGTTTCAATTTATTTAAGTATAATTATCACATTGGTATTTGTATCTTAGTGATAGTTATATAAATTGAAATTTAAATAATTTTTTGCTAATTTGTGGCATAAGTGTTTGAGTCAAAAATCCAAGAAAAGAATGGAAAGCTTTATAAGGAACAAAGTCTTTCCACATTAGGATTTTATTGTCGTAATTATTTGTGTAGATTGTATTAAAGGAAAGAAAAACAAACACGCAAAGAAATGAGCCGCAAGAAGTACCCAACTTCTTGAAAATGTGTTCGTCAAAACTTGTAGACCTCTAATGTTAACTTTCTTTTAGAAAGGAAAAGGTATGTCATCATCTTTATTGATAACTATTCATGTTATAGTTATATGTCTATTAGTATCGTGAGAAATCTAAAGTAGAGGTCATGCCTTGGAAATTTACTTGAACAAAGTATAAAGTTATTCAGACATATAGGTGAATGTTGTCAGGTATGAAAGAGATGATAACTGTCATAAAAGAAGTAATTAAAATGGACAACATCCATGACTGTTTGTTAAACTCCTCAAGAAATAAGTTATTTGTGTGTAACACACAATGTCAGTTACACTGCAACAAAATGGTGTATATAGGGCATAATAGAACATTAATGAATATGGTTAGGGGTATGGTATTTAGTCTTTACCCGCAATGCTGAATGTATGTCTTGAAACTGTCATTTGTCTATTGAACAGGGTTCCTAGCAAGACAGTGCTAAAGACAATTTTAAGCCGTGTACTAATAGGATACCCAATTTAAGGCACCCGCATATTTGCGGTTGTCAGGCAAAAACAATGATTGTAATCCGCAATAAAAGAAAATGGATATAAAACATCAATGAGTATTTCACTGATTATCCAGATAGATCAAAAGGTATAGACCTTATTGTTCTAACCATAGTACAAGAATTATTGAAACTGAGAATGATAGGTTCATTGAGAATGATGAAATTAGTAGAAGTATAGTTCCACATAATGTGGAAATTAACAGAGTTAGGGTGCAAGTTTCTATAATTTGTTCTTCTACCTCAACAAGAATTGTTTCTTTTATTGTTGAATTGTATAACAATAAAGCACGAAAACATTTAAATGAATTTACTATTCACCATGATTTTATTGTAGAAGAACCATGAGAAATAGTATTAAAAAAATTGTTATTTCGAACGTTTAAGTGGTTTATCTACAAGAATATAAATTTTTGACTTAGTCATTAATGATAATAATGTGTTGTTTTCACATGCCGTAAGTTGTGATAATACTGATAAATAGTTAGATGTCATGAAAGTATTAATAACTATTAATTTTTTTTTGTTTGGGACCTTGTAGAATTGCCTAAAGGTTGCACGAGAGTTTGGGGGTAAGTGAGTCTTTTAGACCAAATATAACTCTTGTGACAACCTTGAATGTTACAAGTCCAAATTTGTTGTAAAGGATTTCCCTCACAATGTTGACATTAACTATAAATGAGGTATTTAACCAATTTCCTGAAAGATTTATTCAGCATTATCATGGCACATGTAGTCTATAATGATTTGGAGTTGCAGTAGAAGAATGTGAAAACAACCTTATGAATTTTATAGGAGGAAGTTTACTTGGATGACCCACTAATGTGGTTCTCAATTGAAAAGAATGAACACATAATGTGCAGATTTGAGAAAATTAATATACAATTTTAAACAAACGTCCCACCAATAGTATCTAAAAGAAAGTCAATGATACTATTGTTTCTTTTAGATTTAAGGAAACACAATTAACTTGTGTAAGTATATGAAGGTCAGTGGGAGTGAGTTTATTATGTCGATTCTGTATGTTATTATATCTTGTTTGCAACTTATTATCTTTGACTTTTAAACTAGACTAAGAAGTTTGTTAATTTCTAGTAACTTTGAATGAAAGATATGGGTGAGTCGAGCCTTGTGATCAGAATGAATATTCTAGAATATGTCACATGAATTGTTAGGCTTATCTCAGAAAGCATATATCATTAAAGTACTAGAATGATTTAGAATGAATAAATTTTACGTTAAGGAAGTATTAACTATACTCATAAAGTCTTGAGGTACTAGCATGAAACGAGTAAATACATGTTTACTTTTGTAATGAATGATCATATTGAGGCGATTAGAATGTTGAATTTGTAACAAGTTTTGAGGTGACAATTCAAACTAATTGACTGCAAAATTTTATTTCGGGGTTTAGAACTGTCGACAATATTGTTTAGCCGCTGAAAACGTACTGTGGTGTTTTGTAGCAATGACAAGTACTATAAAGGTGCTAAAAGTATGTGAATGAAGTACTTTGTCTCTAAAGAATGAGACCAGAAACAAAGATTGTCAACAGAGCATGTTAGAACCAATTTTATGATTGATAATCCCTTGAAAGAAGGGTTATTGCCTAAACATTTATTGAACATGTTGAAAGTATAGACATTACTGTTATTAAGTAAAATTGAATTTGATGTTGACATCCTTATGTATGATGTAATTGACACTCTTAGCTTATTTATGATATGTTTGTTATGTTTCTGATTACCTGTTTTCTAGAACGACATGCATTATTGAATTAGAGTAATGTAAACAGGTATTGTCTTGAAAAAAGACATTATGGACCAATTATGTATTTCCCAATTATAGATCGTGTTAAGGAAAAGACTATTTTGTGGTACATGGAAGGAACTATGTCGAACAAATGATGTACAACTACCATGACCCGAATTAGTTTCTATCTTTAATCATGATTAATAGAGTATCTAAGTATAAAATGATTTAGCCATGTAAATGTGCATTAATTGTTTATTTAATTATTTTGTTTATTAGACCATAATGTTGAATTGTGTCACATGAGCCAAGTGGGAGAATGTAAGATTTTAGTATCTTAGTATGTCTCATGTGATGTGCATGTGACATGTATTGATGTGTGTGTAGTAAATAATTAAATATTAATGAGTTTAATCATAATTAGATATAAGGAGGTTGTTTCTGTAGGCTCATTAGATTGATGGAAGCTAATGGATAATAGTTAGGGTTTTTACCTATTTATAGGAAACATGTCCTGTTCTTGGCCATAAGATATTCTTTTCTCTCCCCATCACAAAACAGCTAAACAAACAGCATAGAAAAGAATAACATAGGAGGCAAAGGAATAGAAACGTGTTTCGTGCCTTTTAATCAAAGAGCATTTGGAAAACTCTCTTTCAACTCTAACAATGGATAAAGGTTAGTAATCGTATTCCTTATTGTTTCTATAATATGTGAAAGTCATGTAATTTCAAGATCCTTATTATTGTAGTTGTAACGAATAAATTAAACTATAACTTATATAAATTAAACAACATCAAACCAAGACAAAGGGCGAAGGATTCTTGGATATGGAAACATAATGCAACAGGAGCCTATTCAGTCAAAAGTGCCTACCTTGCTATGCAACAAAAAGATCAACAAGGAGATGGGAATTTTTAGAACAGGTTATGATGTGACTTTGTGCATCTTAAAATGAATGGGCTGGCATGGAGAATATTGAACAAAGGAATACCAACAAAAATCAATCCTAGAAGGAGGAGAATTATTCAACCAAATGGCCTGGTTATGTGTGCATTTTGTAAAACTAATGATGAATCAATATATCACCTATTCTTCTCTTGTCCTGTGTCCTACGCGATTTGGCAAGGTAACTACAAATGGTGTGGCTATGAGCCTATGACACTGTCCTACCACAAGATGGAGAAACACATTTTTTAGCTCACATGGAAATGGTGCGGTTAAAAAACAGGAATGCAAGCTTGGATGTGCCTATGGTTTGTAACTTTATGGTGCATATGGACAACTAGAAACAAGGCTATTTTTGAAGACAAAAGTTGCAGTGTGGAAGAAATAATTGACACAATAAGCCAGGATGAAGCCATGCATGGTCTATTGTTAGGACTAAATATATACATGTTTTTCGTATTCTTGTTTCGAGTGGGTATCAAATTCTATTAGGTGTTTAAAATACTGTTAGTGTAAACAGGTTTATTGTTGGAGTTTTGTACAGAGTATGTTTTATGCTCTCGCCTAATAAAGTTATTCTTTTGCTCGTAGAAAAAAGGTTTTGCTGTTTTGCATGAAATGATACATGAAGCAAGTAAGATATCAAACATAAACCCTTTCTATAAAACAAAATAATTGCCTATAATCATTGTAACAAGATTAAAAAATTTAAAAAATATTACATAAATTATATATATATAAATAGTATATTCATCGTATATTTCTTAATTTATGTAGAATAACCTTAGAAAACACATAAAAAAAGCATGAAATATTTTGTAAGAGGCAAGTTGTTGAAGGAAATAACCTTGTAATTTCGTCCGGATTACTAAATAAAAAATTAAACATCACATGATTGCTGCTGTCATATAAAATAAAAAATATACATTAATTTACAAATAGGTTTACAGTACATAAAATGTGATATGCGTCACAAAGTGATACTTTGTTTATTAAATACCAAAACGGTTCCTATAAATGTTGATATCTTTGAAATTAGCCTATACATTTAACTTTTTTGATTTTGTTCCTATTTTTACATTTCATTTTGGTTTTGGTCCTTGGTAACAAATATGGATGAAAAACGTTGACATAACCTAATGAAGAAGGTCAAAATAGGATCAAAACCAAAACGGAATGTAAAATAATCGAGACTAAAATCATAATAGAGTGTAAAAATAAGGACTAAAATCAAAACGTAATGTAAAAGTAGGAACCAAAATGAAATGTGAAAGTAGCATATTTTCTTACATATTTAACATCAGGGATCAAAACCGAAATAGAATGTAAAAATAACGCCTAAAACTAACCAAAATAAGTATAAAAACTAATTTCAAAGAAATCAACATTTATAAGAATTATTTTGACACTGGAGATGGATACATCTCATGGAAAAAAGATGTTAGAACTTAAACATATATGCGATATGAGGAAAACTAACCCAATAAAAAAATTAGTTCAATAGATTTTGAGTTTTATGTTATAAATTAACCAATCACTATTTTGTGGTAATTACTATACTTTAATCCAGTTTCTAAGTAATTATTTTTGTGTTCAAATTTGTCAATAAAAACACCAATTGTTAGGACTTTAACATATGAGAAGAGTCTAACCCAAAAGATTAAGGCCGGGGAAATTGCACTCACCTCTCCTTAGGTTTGCACTAATGACACATACATCCCCCTAGTTTGGAAAATGACACTCACCTCCCCTACTTTAAAATTAGCATTGCAGTTATACTCCTTCTTATAATAAATGATTGGTTTATTAGCGAAAATGTTATTTTTAGGACTGAAAAATACATTTATATCCTCAAAGGACTAGGGGGTGCCTCATGCAAATTTCAAGTGCATTAGATGCAATTTTTCTTTATAACAATAATACGTTTTTTTTTTACAAAAAATTTATTTTTTTTTACATGAAAAGATAATAATTTTTTATTATTTTTTTTACTAAAATACATATTCTTGCATACAAATTTTATTCAAATGATTTTAGAATAATGCAAAAGACCTAACATCATTATTGAAATACAAACTCTATATAAAGATTAAATCTGTTATTATATTCATATCCATGTACCAATAACAAAATTAAAACCTATTATATCATATTGTATTCATAATGAACTTATCCACTGTAGACTGTGATTAACCATGAAAGTGTTAAAAAAAATATTTGCTATAATAAGCATGTTAGCCTCACAAATCCCTAGTGTATATGCATTCTAAATCCCACCACTTGACACAAATTTTGGTTGCCTAGACTTGACTTGCAGAAGTGATTTGGTTGGTCATTACATTTTCTTGAAAAAAAAAATTAATTTTATCATATTATTGTAAAAAATGCACAAAATACATTATAAATTTGTATGAAATACCTCTTGAAGGTATAAAAGTCTTTTTAAGTCCTAAGCATAACATTTTCATCGATAACCTAACCATTTATTACGAAGAGGGGGTATAAGTGTAATACTAATTGTTAAGGAGGGGAGGTGAGTATCATTTTCCAAACTAGAAAAGGTGTTTGTGTCATTAGTGCAAACCTCAGGAGAGATGAGTGCAATTTGACCAAAGATTAATTCATTAATCAAGAAAGTCTCATAACCTAAATATCACATTAAACTTTTTAAGCTATTCAACATGGAATTCCTAACAAAAGAGCCAATACCAAACTATGGATATCACTTCAATAAATAATGATTTTTGACTGGTACTCCTTCGTCCCATAAGTTAAGTCTTTTTAGATATTTCACGAAGTAATAATAAATGAGTAAATGATGTAAGAATTTGATATGCTTAGACTAAAATACCCTCATTTAATAATAGGAGAGAGAATAATAATAAATGTATGAAAATTATATTGAAGAGAGATAGAGAGATGAGTTGTGAAAAATGATATAATAAATACGGTATGCTTGGAAAAAAAAGTATAAATGAGTATTGAGTTTCTAAAAAAACATAACTTATGGGACAAAATGAAAAGCCAAAAAAACTTAACTTATGAGACAGAGGCAGTATATTTTTTATGGTCAATGAATATTTGTTGGCTTGTTGTTTTCAGTTCATAACGAATTAGATTACTAAAGATGGAGAACTGGTCATTATTTATATCATAATTTAAAATTCTTGATGAGTAAAAGCCAACCATTATACCTATTCAATCTAAATGCAATGTTGAATGTTTAAATGGATTAACAATCTGCTGTCTGCAATCATACAGCAGGTAAAAAGGGGATGTTTTCTTGACTTGGGCGCAGCAAATGAAAAAAAAATAAATAAAAATAAAAGGAGAGGAGAGGAGTCTATAATTGTAATCAATGTAATATATCGTTGTTGCTTTGTTTTGAATTGTTAAAATTATGGACTTTGCAGTGGTAGATGGTAGGTGTAAGAGGCTTAGAATATATGTCAAAATTTCAAAGCATTACTTTGTCATAGGACTTTACTGTTATGGAGGGTGTTACATACTGATGATTGAATTAAATTGACACTGTTAATTACATTGATCACATCGACTACGTTGATCAAGTTGATCATGTTTACCAAATGGTCACATTAGCAAGATCTAGTCCCAATACTATTGAACTAGTTAAGTATCTCAAGGCTAAGTTGTTTAGGTTCTTATCTCAACCTATGTTATTCAGGATTGACTAGGTCATATTTATCATCATAATGACTCCCAACATTTTTTTATGATTCCCATGATCGCTTATTCCTCTAAATAAGTTGATTGAGATAACAACGATTTTCGAAATTCTCGCTATTAGCCTATCCCACTAACTCGATTAGCTTAATCTTACCAAGTTGCAAACCCTGATCACCTACGCAATCCTATGTATACAGCCAAAAATTTCAAGTATTTCCGACTCATCTCTCACACGCACACTGAAATATTCGTTTAGGTTGCTACGTTCCAAACATCATACATCAAAGACAGTTCAAACTTCATACTTCATCTTGGAAACTTGGAACGAAACATCTTCAATGTCCTAAATATCTCAGACACCTGCGAGGATACGTGAAATTTGTAAAACCTTAATTTGGCCATAAATATATCTTATATTTCTTTCTTTTAAATAAAACTTAAGCTTTAAAAAAAACACTAAATGCGTCTCTATAAGCATATCGTCAGAGGCGGTGCATTTAGTTATAGTTACATTAGTTGTACAATTCTCCAAATTTATTTAATAATCAAATTCGTTTTGAACTGAAAGCAACAAATATTATTACTTTGATATAACTTGAGGTTCAATGTACATCACTATGCGTCACCTATGAGCGTGTACCAATTCCACATGCATAGATAGGTTAAATGAGGAGTATATATGAGGTACTACTAAAACAAAAATTAACAACAATATTCCATTTTTGCGAAAGTGGGACGAGATCCGTACACAATAACTTTAATTTAATCGCATAACAATGAGAGTTGGAACATACAAAAAGGCAGCCCAAAAATCGAAAAGACTCTTTTTTTTGTCCCACCATTTACTCACCGGTCCCTATTTTCTTCCGCCTTATATAAGGTGGAAGTGCAAATTATCAGTTTCCGACTCTTGGTAGTCGGAATGTTTCCGCCTCTTGTTAGTCGAAAACATGGTAATTTTCACTTTAGCCTTGTATAAGGCGGGAAAAAAATGGAGGCCGGTGAGTAAATGGTGGGGGAAAAAAGTCATTGAAAATGCCATCGAAAACAATTTATTCAAATTCATAACATGTTGACAATCAAATACATAACCATATGTTTGTCTTATCTAAAAAAATGACTTTTTCTTTTTGAACCCCTCCTTCTACTCCTTGCCCCCATTTCTTATTTTATGGACGAATTTGCCATTAATTTACCGACTGAAACAAGACGGAAATGATTTTCCGATTTTTGGAAGTCGGAAACAAATTTGATAATTTTCGACTAGTTAGAGTCGGAAATTTCCGACTACTTAGAGTCGGTAAAATATGCTCCTTCTACCTCTGCTCCGTCTAAGTGATGGAAGCCGTTGGCCTTGGAAAGAAAAATATAATGATGTTTTTAATTCAACGTTAGCTAGAAGCTTTTCTGTTTAGATGGAATTTGCTCCTTTCCATCTTAGTTTGACCAACTTTACTGTTGCAAGTTATTTTGATTCTGATATGTGACACTGAATTTACTTCACAAGGAGACGAAACTTGTCCCTCTGCTTGGTTTTGAAGAAAGTAATTATACCATGGAATTATGACAACAACCTACCCTCATGGTTATTTTTTAATTTTAAAAAGAAAGTTATTTTCATGAAGCTTCCAGCTCATAACATTATGCATCTTAACCAGATAATGCTATGCATGATATGCAACACTGGTTTGTGTCTATACTTTTATGTTCCCCTATAGTTGTCTTGCTGCTCTAAAGTTTCTTGGCCATGGAGGCCGGCGGTGAGTTTCCCCACCGAAGAGAGAAACAAGGTTTTCCTAGCTGCTAGGGTTTTACCCAACCTCATATAATCTTATATATATATATATATATGTGTGAAACAGCTGGAGTGTAGTAGAATCGTAAATCGTAAAAGTGATGTGACGACTCTTACAAATGGCACAGTTTTAAAAGCATAACAATATTTTAGAATTAAGCATATAATGTAATAGGCTTAATTATGCTTTTAGTCCCTGTAAGTTCACCGTGTTTTGAAATTAGTCCCTAATTTTTTTTTTGACCTTGAATGGTCCCTAAAAGTTAAAAAAAATTGTTTTTCGTCCCTCCGTCGAATTTCTACCGTTAAACGCTGAGCTGGCAGACGGACCTCCATGTCACCCCTTATGTGTCCCTCCAAGTGTGCATCTGATGTGGCCATTTCCTCACGTGCGTGTCACATGCTCAACCAGCTGAAGGGTTGCACGTGCGTATCACGTGGGATGCTAAAGAGGGGGAAGCTGAATCTTCTGAGGGAAGACTCTTCAGTGTCTCCCTCATTCACTCACCTTACTCAAACGTTTCTCTCTTCTCTCTTTCACCTAACCCTAAAACGATTCTTTGCTCTCTAACTCTCTTTCCGTTTTCGTCTCCTACTCCATCTCCTCTGTAACTCTCTTTCACGCCATCTCTCCTCACCCACCTAAAATCGAAGGATCTGAGAAGGAAAGAGTGCATAGGAACGAAGATCTCTAGTTTTGGGTAAGTGAATATCCTTCTCTTCTCTCTTTCTCTATCTAAAGAGTTTCCCTGTCTAAAGTGTGTGTTCTCCTCTTCTCTTCTATACCTTCTTTCTTCCTTTAAAAGGCTTTTCTTTTTGAAAAGAGAGAGGTGGGGTCCACACACTGTGTTCGACATGTGGCATGTGGGGTGTGGTTTCGTTGTTTAATGCTTTATTATTGTGATTTTTAGTTAAATCTTGTGCATGTGTTAACCCTTTTTTGTTTTAAAATAGTTTTTGTTTGTCATTTTCAATGGAATCTCGGTACTGTGTTAACCTAGGGTTTTGTTCGTATGGGGTTTTTTATTCTCATCTGGTGTGGAGTTATGAGCAAGGGTATATTAAATTCGTTTTACAGTGGTTTACCTTTATGAACGTCAGCATATATTTTTGTTGGTAATCTTTGTTGTTCATGTTTCATTTTGTGGGCAAAGTTGACATTAATTAATGTTTATGTTTACTGTGGGGGGAGGGGACCACTATGTGTTGTTGGACCCTTTTTGGTAACTTTACATTTACACCACTGTTTGATTTTGTTAAGTGTGGTAGACCCTTTTTGGTAACTTCACTGATGTTTGTTTTATTTGGCATGTAGGGATGAGTTTCACGGTGGTTCTACACCATGGGGGAAAGTTTGTTCAAAAAGAGCAAACTACATATGAAGGTGGAGAAGTTCATGCGGTTCACGGCATTGAGGAAGATAAGTGGTCCTACTTTGAAGCAGTTTCTCTATTGAAGGAGTTGGGGTATTCGAAGGTAGGCAAACTGAGTTGGAAACCAAAGTGGGCAAGCTTGGATAAATTGAGGCCACTGTCATGGGACTCACATGCAACAGACCTGGCCAATTATGCCCTCTCACACAGGGTTGAAGTGCATGTGTATGCGGACCATGATAGTGTCTCACACCCTGAGCCAGACTATATTGAAGGAGGTGCTGGAGATGCTGATGTTGTATCCATCAGCAGTGATGGTGAAAGTGTGAGATCTGTTGAGTTTGGGGAAAGTGAGGAGGAATGTGAGTTAGACCTAGATGATGGCTTCCCTAATGCACAAGGTGAGGGTGCTGAAGCTGAGTTGATTAACAACAATGAAGATGCTGAAGTTGTGGCTGAGGGGCAGGGTGTTAACCACAATGAGAATGCTGAAGCAAGGGGTGAGAATACAGTTGAAGAATCAGAAACTGAAGAGACCGAAGTTAGACCACCAAAGTTGAAGGTGAAAAGAAAGAGGGCAAATACAAATTCTCTACGAACTAGACAAAGTCAAAGGCCTAGAGAGAAGGGAATCAGGATCAATGATGGGACTCAGAGAATCAGAGGAAGTCAAGAAAGTCATGGAAATTTTGTGATGAATGAAGAACCAGGAGGTTACACTCCTATTGAGTCAGATGATGATGGTCATCCTATTGAAGATGAATACCTCACTGATGAGTTGGATAGTGGAGCAGAAAATGAATCTGATGGAGAATTGATGAGAAGACCAAGGTTTCCTGTTTTCAGAAAGGAGAATCTTAGTAAGAATTTCAAGTTTGTTCCTGGCATGGAGTTTCACTCTATCCAAGAATTTAAGGATGCCATTAAGGAGTATGCAGTGTTGAATGGGAGGGCAATTCGATTTCTGAAAAACGACAAAGTTAGGGCAAGAGTTGTCTGTAGGAGTGGATGTGGGTTTCAAGCCTTTGTTAGTCAAGTTGGGACTTCAAGAACTTATAGATTGAAGACTATAGTTGATAAGCATACATGTGCAAGAGTGTTTGACAATCCCAATGCTTCTGCCAAGTGGGTTGCTACACAAGTGCAAGACAAGATTAGGTCAAACAGTGAGTTCAAAATTAGTGAGATAATAGATGAAATAAGGAGGACACATGCAACTGAGATAACCTCCTGGAGAGCTTGGATGGCAAAACACATTGCAAAGGAAGTTGTTGAAGGTGATGCAGTGAAGCAGTACAGCTTGATGAGCCTCAAAGTAAGACCAAATGGACAAGGACACAAACAAAAAATAGATGTTCAAGATGTAGGGCTCCTGGCCATAACTATAGGACTTGTCCTTTGCCACCCCCACCTGAAACTCAAAATCAGAACCCTGTTGATGGAGAGAATGTGGGCCAGGCTGCTGAAGGTGATGTGGGCCCAGGTGCTGGACCAAATGTGGACCAACCTGCTGCAGGTCCTGTGGGCCCAGGTGCTGCCCCTAATGTGGGCCCTGCTGCTGGGGTTAATGCTGAGGTAGAGGCTGGAGTTAATGATGGACAAATTGCTGGAGGTGGTGAGGTCAATGTCAATACACCTTCTCAGATGACTATGACCCCACCACATGTGTCTTAGATTATGAGCAGATTGGTACTTTCTTCTACTCCCTTTTCTGTTCATTTTCTTTGTTTTTGTCTTTTTGTATGAACAATCTTGTAATTTGGTGATGTGTTGTTATGTAGTCTGATGGACCAAATGTTGGATCAAATACTGTACATCATAATACTGTACAGAGTGGGGATATTGACCCATTAGCAGATTACTATACACCCTTAATCCCTGAGGCAGATAGGTCAGTTGGCCATAGGAGGTGTTCTAAATGCCTCAAGTATGGTCATAACAGAAAGACCTGCACTTGGCAACCTTTCTCAAGTATTGGTGTTGCTCCAAAGGTAATGATAAAATGTTGTCTTTCATTTCATTTTGTTGTTTGAGTAATATTATCTTCTGTTTCAGTAATAATATAGTGTGTTTCCTTTCATTTAAAAGGTGAACAAATCAAGGCAAGGAGAAGATACATCTCATGTATCAATGGCTAAGAAGAAGAAAACTACACATGTACCTACAAATTCTGCTGCTGCTCCAAAGGTAATTCTGCTGAACCTTCATTCTTATTTCTACTGAAACTTCATTTTTGTCATTATGCTGTGTTAACTGCTGTAAAAAACCAGATTTTAATGTGACTAACTTCATTTTTAAGGCCAACATTTCAAGTGATGCTGCTGCGATTGCTTCTTGTGGTGAACAAGTTGTTGTTGGAACACAATAGAGCCAGATTACAAGGGGGACAGCAACGACAAGGACTCATGCAAAAGGTGCATCATCTACGAAACAACAGACATCCAAAGCTGAGCCTCCAAAGCTGAACAAAAAACAAAAGGAGGGACTTCTACCTACTGAACCTGCTGCTACTCAATCTTCTGGTTCTGGATCAAAGGTAAAAATCATTCTAACTGGTCTGCCTCTGTTACTGAACCTTCATTCTTATTTTTAACCATGATTCTCTTTATACACAGAGGATGAATACACCTAGGAAATGCACAACCTCCAAGCCTACACATATGCAAGCCACATCATCTAAGAGTAAACCATTTCAGCCACCACGACTAAGCAAACAAGTAGTGGATTTAGTGAAGGCTTTGGCAACCACATATGATGGCAACCAAGATGGAACAAAGAAGTCCAGGAAGAAGGAATGAGGACAACAACTGATCTGTTTTGAAGTGAATGGAACTTTTTTTATTTTGATTATTGTAATTACACAACTTCAGTGAATGGATATGTATATGCTTCCCATAGACCCCCTTTTTTGGTGACTTATGGCAGATATGGTTGGTTGTAAATGGCTAGATTTAAAGGCCATCTTTTTTGTGAACTTGTGGCTTTTAGGATGTATATGCCGGGTAAATGGGGAAATGGAATATGTGGTATATTTTTTATATGTATGTTGGGTACAGGGAAGGCAAACACATGTTATATTGTGAACTTGTGGTACCATTGGAGATGACTTTATGTTTACCAATGTGAAGTTATGAAATTTCAACTATTCCTAATGCCATTTCATTCATGTATTTATGCTTGACAATTGATGATTGTACGAAACATTTGGTAATTTGTGAACTTGTTACTAAATAACTATGAATTTTAATGAATGGACACTATCACTAAACATTTAGTTGTGGATTACTTAATGTTTCTTTGCTTCATTTATGGAGCTTATTTCAGTAGTAATGGTGCTCGTCAAATAGGGAAACAGGGAACATAATAGGAACACAATAATGCACTTTCAAAAGGAAACTCAATAACATTACTAAACATCAGATTTTACAAATGATAAACATCATGACCACTCTCTACCATAGCTCCCCATAACCAAATTTTACAAATTCTAATGACCACCCTTAACCAACTAAAGCAACACTGCAAATGTCACAGACAAAGATAGCACAATTCCAGCAACTACCATATTCACTTTGGATCTCTCATATTCTAATTTCCTTTTGCATTTCAACAATTTTTTCTTCAAGGATTCACAGCTTTGGCATGTATGGGGTTTCACTTCAGCTATGACTTGAGCTTTGACTTCAGGTTTCACTTCAGATTTGGCTTCATTATGCTCTTCTTCTTCATCTTCTTCATCCTCTACAGAAGCTTCATCTGCCCACCTGAAGTATCCTCTTCTATGTTCTCTCTCATGCATCTAAAAAAGAAAATAACTATCATAACTCACTCCCAAAAAATGGAACAACGAAGAATGGAGATGAAAATTTACATATCAAACCTTCCAATTAGGGCATCCCCAAAATTCTCTCTGGGTTCCTACTACTATGAGAAGTCATCAATCTAGCAAATGAACCACAAACACACAATTTCTTACGGGACATGATGAAGTTGCGAGATGCAGAGGAGTACGAGTTGAAGCTTCTTCCACTATGTTGAGACGCCATTGTTGCAGCTCCTTCACTTCTCTCTGCAGCGGCAGTCCAAGGATGAAGAAGGGTACTCATCAACCCTAAATAGAGAAAGAAGAGATACATGTGCCACTCACATGCCTACCACGTCATCTGCTGAGTTGGAGGCCCACATCAACGTTTTTTGTCCAGGTGGAAGGTGGTGACATGGAGGTCCGTCTGCTAGCTCAGCGTTTAACGGTAAAAATTGGATGGAGGGACGAAAAACAAATTTTTTTAACTTTTAGGGACCATTCAAGGTAAAAAAAAATTAGGGACTAATTTCAAAACACGGTGAACTTACAGGGACTAAAAGCATAATTAAGCCAATATAATAATATGTAATTATGAAAAAAAAAAAGTGTAAAAACCCCTAAACTATATATCTTTTGCAAATAATATAAGCATTGCCAACTTTTTTTCTTCCCAACATCTGCTTAAACTTTAATTATTAATGAAATTGGTAATACCATTAAATTTATGTTATAATTATAATATCTTTTAATAATAAAAGAAAATAGATAATTATTAATAATATCAAAATTTGATTGAGGCGTACATTGAGCTTAAGAGTATTTTGTTAGGTATCAGAGTAATGGAAATAATATCACACAACTAAAATAGAGTTGAAAAAATTAGGAATTGACACAGATATTTTACGTGGAAACCCTTTCGGGAGAAAACCACGGAGCAAGTATAGAAAGTTTTCACTAAGTGGGGAAATATTACAACCTCTCTCAAAATATAAGGAGAGAATAATAACACCCTCTCTTATACTAGGAGAATACACTTCTCTCTATAAAAATATAGGAGAAACACTAATGAAAACACTACAAGTATTTTACACTGAGATGTATTTTACACTAATGAAAAATATAGGATTTTTTGTGGGATGTTCAAAACTGAGGAGCTAAGGCCTCTATTTATAGAGAACCTCTGCACCGAGGAGCTGCCAATCATGTATGTGAATTGTTGACCACCATAGAGAGGCAAAGTTCATTTTTGCCTTGCTTCAATTAAGCTGCTAGAATTACTTTCGGTGCAGCTTTGTAAAGCAAAGTCAAAAATGACTTTAGCTTGCACATGGAACATGTCGGCAACAATCTCCCACTTAAAGTCATTTTTGATGAACTTACAAAACCTTTCTCAACTTGCCAGTTTCATACTGCTTACGTTTCCGATAGGCCATATGAGGATCGACACCATATAAACTTATCACTGTTGATTGGCTTCGTCATCACATCTGCTAGGTTCTCTTTGGTATGAATCTTTTGCATATCCACACTCTCATCTTCTACTAATTCTCTGACAAAATGATATTGTACCCCTACGTGCTTTGTCCTCAAATGAAAGGCTGGATTCCTTGCAATGTGCAAGGCACTCTGACTGTCACAATACACAGTAATCTTCTGTTGCATGTGCCCGATTTCTTCCAATAACCTTTGAATCCAAATTGCTTCCTTGCATGCTTGGGTAGCTACCATGTATTCAGCTTCTGTAGTAGATAAAGCTACGACAGACTGTAATTTGGATAACCAACTAACTGCTCCTCCTGCAAGTGTGAACACATAGCCTGGAGTAGATTTTCTTTTTTTGAGATCTCCTGTAAAATCCGAATCGACATAGCCCCTGATAGTAAACTTCGATCCTCCAAAACATGATGCAGCATCACAGGTTCCTTTGATGTATCTAAGGACCCTTTTAACAGCGTTCCAATGATCTCTACCTGGATCCGCCATGTATCGACTGACCACTCCAACTGCTTGAGCAATATCTGGCCTCGTACAAATCATGGCATACATAAGGCTTCCCACCGCTGATGCATACGGTACTGGAGACATTTCCATCCTTTTTGCTTCATTGCTAGGACACATACCTGAGGATAATTTGTAATTGGTAGGAAGTGGGATGGAGATTGGCTTACAGTCTTGCATGTTAAAGCGCCGCAAGACTTTCTTCAAATAATTCTTTTGAGAAAGCCAAATCTTCCTATCTTTTTTGTCTCGGTGAATTTGCATCCCTAATATCTTGTTTGCTGGTCCTAAGTCCTTCATATCGAACTCCCTAGCCAATTGTGCCTTTAATTCTTGGATTCGAACTTTGTTGGGGCCTACCACCAACATGTCATCCACATACAACAGCAAAATGATGAAATCATTATCACCAAACCTATTGTAGTACGTACAATGGTCTGAACTCAGTCTGTTGTATCTGAGGCTAATAATGAAGGAATCAAATCTCTTGTACCAACATCTAGGCGCCTGCTTTAGAGCGTATAGAAATTTGGTCAACCTGCAAACCAAGTTTTCTTTTTCTCTTTCTTCAAAGCCCTCTGGTTGGAGCATATATATTTCTTCTTCAAGTTCTCCATGAAGAAAAGCAATCTTTACATCCAACTGTTCAAGATGTAAATCGAATGCAGCGCGCATTGCCAGGACTACTCTGATAGTGGTAAGTCTAACCACCAGAGAGAATATTTCATTAAAATCAATACCTTCTTTCTGAGCGTATCCTTTAACCACCAGTCTTGCATGATATCGTTTCACCTGATCGTTGCCATCTCGCTTGATCTTATAGACCCATTTGTTACCAATGGCTTTCTGACCTTCTGAAAGTGTAACAAGCTCCCATGGTTTGTTTCTCTATAAGGCCTCCATTTATTCATGCATTGCTGCCATCCATAGAGAAGCATCTGAACTGTTCATAGCCTCTTGAAAGGTTGATGGTTCTCCTTCTTCTGTTAGAAGACAATATGCATCATGGTTTACCATAACAAAGTCTTTGTGACAATGTGGTTTTCTCCTTAGACGATCTGATTGTCTAACTTCTACATCATTGACGTCATCCGGTTCTTGTTCCTCGTGCTCCGGCTTAGCTTCAGAAGAATCATCTTCTCTAGATTTTTCATCTATATGTACTGTAGTAGTCTCTTTAGTGCTGCTTTCATTTATCTGTTCACTTTGCAGATCATTTTCTGCAAATGTCACATCCCTGCTGATGACAACCTTGCAGGCAGTGGGATCCCACATGCGATACCCCTTAACTCCATCAGCATAGCCCAAAAATAGTCATTTCCTAGATTTTGAATCTAGTTTGTCTCTTTCTTGGGAGTTGTACACCACGTACACAGGACACCCAAACACATGGAGGGAAGAGTAACTTGGTGGCTTGCCAGTCCCCATCTCCATTGGTGTTTTCAACTTAATTGCAGTTGATGACGATCTATTTATCAAGTAGCATGCAGTTCTGACTGCTTCTGCCCAGAAAGCTTTGGCTAATCCTGCAGTTCTCAACATAACTCTTGTTCTTTCTAGGAGAGTTCTATTCGTCCGCTCTGCTATACCATTTTGCTGCGGTGTGTGCGCAACTGTGAATTGTCTTTGAATGCCCACCTGCTTGCAAAATGCTACAAAATTGCCATCAACATATTCTCCTCCGTTGTCTGTCCTTAAGCACTTGATTCTTTTACCAGTTTCAAGCTCTACTTGTGCTTTGAATTCCTTGAATACTGGAAACACATCTGACTTCTTCTTAATTGGGTACATCCATAATCTCCTAGAGTAATCATCAATGAACGATACAAAATACTTTGCTCCTCCTAGGGATAATATTGGTGACTCCCACACATCAGAATGAATCAAGCCCAGTATGTGCTTACTTCAGCTAGTTGATCTGTCAAACTTCAATCTATGTTGCTTGCTTATCACACAATGCTCACAGAAAGGTAAACTTACCTATTTGAGCTCGGGCAAGAGATTTCATTCTGCAAGGAGTTTCAAGCCTCATTCTGACATGTGGCCTAGCCTGCGATGCCACATCATCGAACATTCTTCTTGGCTTGTCACTGCAACTGATGCATCTGCGTCTTGCAACGTATCTCCCATAACCATGTATAAATTAGCCGAGATCTTATCTGCTTTCATCACCACAATCGCACCTCTCACAACTTTCAAGATCCCACCTTCAATGTGGGTCTTGCACCCGAGGTCATCTAATTGTCCAATAGACAATAGATTCTTCTTCAACCCCTTCACATGTCGTACTCCCTGAATTGTGCGAACAGTATCGTCGAACATTTTCAATTTGACAGTACCAACTCCAGCAATATCTAAGGCATGATCATTTCCCATGAACACAGATCCCTTCGAGATAGGTTCATAAGTGCTAAACCAATCCCGTCGTGGAGTCATGTGCCATGTTGCCCCTGAATCCATTATCCAAACATCAGGTAGCTACTTTCCGCCTTTAGAACATACTTATGCTTCACTGTACAGGATTTCTCCATTATCTGAAGTACTTGCAACACATCCTTGAGAGGTTGTTGCATCAGGAGCCATATTCTTCTTATTCCAACAATCTTTCTTCAAATGCCCTCTCTTGCCACAATTGTAGCATTTGAGGTTCTTCCTTCTCTGATATTTTGATCTACCACGATTTCGACTCCCACTGGAGCCACGTTCCGTTGATCTACCTCTCGTCGTCGTCAATGCCTCTGCTTGGCTTGAACTCCCCAATCTGTCTTCCTTGTTCTTGCGCCTAGATTCCTCCTCGAGAATGGCTCCGGCGACATCATCAAAGGATAAAGTGTTGGCAACATTATTGTTTGCAATGTTGATGATGAGCTGATCATACAAATCGGGTAAACTCTGGAGTAGAAGCTCCACACGCTCATTTTCCTTTGATTGTAAAATCTGAAGCTGATAGTTGTGCAAAGAGCGTATTCAGATTGTTGATGTGATCCGTAACCGAAGTGGATTCACTCATTCGAAGAGTATAGAGTCTCCTCTTCAGAAATATTCTGTTGTGAAGTGATTTGACCTCATACAGTTTAATGAGGGTATCCTAGATCTCCAGTGTCGTCTTCTTTTCTGCAATGCTTGACAACACTAAATCTGCCATTGCTAGATGCAGATTAGCGACATCGTTGTCATCCATTTACTTCAACTTTTCATCAGTTACCGCTGAGGGTCTGCCTTCAATTGCTGGTAAGCAATTGTCCTTCCTCAAAATTGCTTTAATCTTCAATTTCTATAGAGAGAAATTACTCCCGTTGAACTTCTCTAACTCATATTTTGCTGCCATAATTTTTTTTCGATTGTATACATGAATAGTAACGTATACTTGAATAGTACTATACACGTAAATAGTACCGTATACGTGAACAGTATTGTACGTATTCCCGTATACTAGAACAAATCCAGTATAGGTTAACAATTACTGTAAAAGTATACAATTATACGTGAATAGTGCAGCAGAATAGTAACATGTGGCTCTGATACCACGGTTGGGTATCAGAGTAATATAAATAATATCACACAGCTAAAATAGAGTCGAGAAAAATTAGGAACTGACACAGATATTTTACGTGGAAACCCTTTCGGGAGAAAACCACGGAGCAAGTATAGAAGGTTTTCACTAAGTGGGGAAATATTACAACCTCTCTCTAAATATAAAGAAAGAATAATAACACTCTCTCTTATACTTGAAGAATACAATTCTCTCTATATAAAAATATAGGAGAAACACTAATAAAAACACTACAAGTATTTTACACTGAGATGTATTTATTGTATATATGTGTTTGGGACTGAAATAGAATTTTTTTTGTGGGATGTTCAAAACTGAGGAGCTAAGGCCTCTATTTATGGAGAACCTCAGCACCCAGGAGCTGCCAATCATGTATGTGAATTGTTGACCACCATAGAGAGGCAAAGTTCATTTTTGCCTTGCTTCAATTAAGCTGCCAGTATTACTTTCGGTGTAGCTTTGTAAAGCAAAGTCAAAATTAACTTTAGCTTGCACATAGCACATGTGGGCAACATATTTGTCATCATAAGTGAATTACTTGGTGTAAAAAACCTCATATTAATTAATACCTTATAGAATATTATAGAACAATCAATTATCACCAACTCTACACTAGTAGTGATGAAGGCTCGGTGAACAACATAAAATCGTGCATCCTAAGATATGTCATGTGGCATATCATGGTACACATGTTTCTACTATAACAAAAAAAAACAGTTGATAAATGGCACGTCAATTACATTATCATTATGGCATGTCTAAAACCGTTTCCTCAATTTTAACAAATATTTTAATTAAAGCTAATAACAAACTACCATATTCAAACTACCATATTTGGACCCAATAATCTGTTTCATATCAATGAAAATGTTACACAAGGCAAGCGAATAATATTGTTGTCAGTCAGATTGGTTGGCAATTTCCTCCCTCTTTATGGTATAAACTGAACACAGATGAATCACTTGGTAGTAATGGTGCTTCAACCGCCTATGGTGGTGTTTTGCATAGCAACACTAGAGCCTTCGTCTTCGCTTTTACAAGCAAGCTTGGCTGCTACTCAGTATTGCAAGCCGAATTGTGGGGGTTTTGCATAGGATCAAGCTAGTTAGCGTTTGCTTGAGGATTCAAGAAGCTAGTGGTGGAAGCCGATTCCTCTAGTGCGATTTCTTTCATCAAGAATAGGTGTAATTCTAGCCGCCCTTGTGCTCCTCTTATTAGAGAAATTCAAGAGATTCTTCAAGGCATGGAGGTTTGCGCCGCACATATCTATTGTGAGGCCAACTTTGTGCCTGATGCCCTTTCAAAGCATGAGCATGATCTTCTTCATGATTTTAGGTTGTTTGATTTTGTTCGTTATTTTCTTACCTTGCCCTGCTTGGTGATGTTTCCCAACGGGTTTCTAGTTTTTGTGTCTTTAGGATGTTGAGCCTCTTTAATCCACCAAAAAATAAAAAAGGCATGTCATGCTACATTTACCTGCTTAAAAAAAAAATGTAATTTTTAAAGTTGATAAATGGCACATTAGTTACATTATGACGTGTCCAGAACCGTTCTCTCAAAATTAACTAAATTTTTATGGAAAATGCTAACAAGTGTCCTTGATTCACTTGTTAAGAAGTCAAATGGAGTAAATAACCATTGAAAAATTCAACTTTTTATATTCTCGAGACACAAAGTAACGTGCACTTATGATTAATTTTCTAAGTTTAGAAACCTTAACAAGTGCTCTTAGGGCACTCGTTAGCAAGACACTTTTTTAATTCACATTAGCAAAACTACCATATTTGGACCCAATTTATTTGATATTAAATTATTACATATCATTCATAATTTTTAAATTCCTACTTTTATCTCCTCGAAAATGAATTTCTTCCGCCATCCATGAAACATCACAGGAGATCGATGTGGAAGTCATTGGCAAAGGAAAAAAAAGTTGATGATTTGGATTCTACGAGAGGTCTATTTATTCATTTTTAAGGTACAAATATGTTTCTTTTTTCACATTAGTTAACTTGCATTTTAGTTTTCAAGGTTAAGGTGCTCCTCCCTTCCGGTCCTTGAGTATAAACTCTTGAAGGAAAAGCAAGTAGCATTGGAAGTCTCTTTTCGGGCATACTCTTGCATTCCATCATGATAGCCAATAAAAAAGGTATAATGAAAATAAGTATAAGGTACAAGCAACACTTCCTCAAGAAAATTGTTTTACAAAATTATCGATCTTGATAAAAGAAGTATTATTAATCAAGCATTTTTAAAGGATATCATGAACTCCCCATCCTTATTTGATTAGAGATTTGAGTTTCCATAATTTTAAATTGCTCTTATATTTGAGCATTTTGTTTATTCTGATGCACATTTTACAATGTAACAATAAAAATAGAAATGATAAATATTTTGCTCTATATCATTTCATATGATATGATATTTTTTTTTATGACTTTCTTACTATATGTGCTCATATATTTACCATATTATTAATTTGTTGGAACGAAATTGTTGTTTCAAAATTGTCATTTCGAATTAGTCCAGGGTAAAAAAAGTAAAGGATGAAAATTTACAAGGAATAATTTTAGTTGCAACAACTGGATGCCAAATTGGGAATTTTTAGCATTATAATGTTAATTGAGTTATTTAGATGCAAGCTAGTCGTTGCACTTTTGTTTATCTTATAACGATTTGTGTATAAATCCTAATATTTAAAGATTTTACATAATTTTTCATGAATCCTTTTTGAGGTTGGTTTGAGTATTTTTGATATTCCTTCATAAAGCTTTTGTTGAAAAAAAAAAGTTGTTGCACTTTTCTTTATCTATATCATATGTTAGTTTTATAAGAACATTTTTTTTATACCTCTTTTAATATTTTTATAAAAATGTGTTTCTCCATGTTTATATTCATTCATATATCGAACTTTTATGTATAAATTTTTATTGTTTAATGCAAGGAACCAAACTAACCCAAATAATTAAAATATTTAATTTATGTTATATAAAATATATTTTTATAATTATTATTTATTATTTATACAATATAATTAAATTTAACAACCTATGCATGACATGGGCTAAAAATAGGAATGACAATGGGAGACTGCAGATGGGGATCCCCGCAGGGAAGGCCTTGTTCGGGTATCCGAGTTTGGGGATTTTTCCCCAGCTGGGGCGGGGATGGGGAGATTTTTCCCCCGAACAGATTTTGGGGCGGGGAATGGGATTGGTTCCCCCGTCCCCGACAATTTTACTTATATGTCCTTAAATATTTAGGCTTTATATAGTTAAAAAATAGGTTTTTTAGTAACTTCACATATATTATTATAATTATGATTATAATTATTAACGATTATTTGAACGATTTTTTTAAATTGAATCTCTTGAATTTTAACGATTATTTTTCTGTAGTGTACAAGTTTAAAAATGCTATTCGACATTGTGAATTTTATAACTGGTCAAATTGAAGTTAGGTTCCCTGTGAGGACCCGTGGGGTGGTGGGGAATGGGGATGGGGGTTAATCAACCCCCGACGTGGGGAATGGGGATGGGGATGGGGAGTAGGGATGGCAACGGGGCGGGGATAGGGCGGGGGGTACTTTCCCATTCCCCATCCTCGGGTCTCATTCCTCCCTCATCCCCATCCCCAAACCCCATCTTGGGTAGAAATTGTTCCCCATCCCCATTCCCCACGGTCCCCACGGGGTCCCCAAACATACACGAATTTTTTTTTAAAAAATCGTAACTTCCATTTGACTCGTCATAAAATTAACCCTGCTTAATAGTATTTTCAAAAGATGCATAGTACTTAAAAATAATCATTAAAAGTCAAATAATTCAATCTAAGAAATAGAATAAAAATAATCAAAAGGTTAATATTTGTTTTAAAATTAGACAATTACAAACTTTTTTTTTATAGTAAAGACAGGCTTTATAAAACAGGAAAAACCACAGGGGCTGAAAGTTCTACAAAGAAATGCTTAAGGAACCATGGGGTGTCAAACCAGGCACCCGAACCAAACTCCAAAAATTAAAGAACTAAACTCCAAAATAGAGCTACATTAACAGAGAGAAAAAGAAGAAGAAAGGTAACAACATTAACCACACACCTGAGAGGCTGAGATGGCAACGGTGGGTGGCGGACTGATGGAACAGTGACGAGCTGAGAAGAACTGAGAAGAACAGTGGCGGAACAGTGAGGAGTCGCGATAGGAAGAACTGAGAAGAGAAAGGGGCGGCACGGTCTGGGAGAAGGCCGGAGGAGTCGCACGGTGAAGGAGGACTGAGAAGAGAAAGGTGCGGCGGAAGAGTGAATCAGCACGGTGAAGGAGAAGAAGAAATTAGGGATTTAGTTGAAAGTGGAATGGGCGAATGACTGCTGCAGTGCTGGTATGTAGTTGAAATTAGGGTTGAAAGGTGAAATTACCAAAAAAACCAATTCTTTTAATTACATAAAAGTTAAAAACTAAGGGTGTATATGTAAAATATATAGGCGGGGAACGGGGCCCCGCGGGGACGGGGGGACCTATCCCATTCCCCTCCCCGAAATCTGTACGGGGAAAAAATCCCCCCATCCTCAACCCCGACGGGGAAAAATCCCCGAAATCGGGGACCCGAACGGGGCGTTCCCCGCGGGGATCCCCGAATGGCGTTCCCCATTGCCACCCCTAATGGGGAGCAAATGAGACCCAAGGATGGGGAATGGGAAAGGTCTCCCCGAGCGTTTCCCGCCCCGTTGCCATCCCTAGCTAAAAACTACTAGTTAAGTATATCCCAGAAATAGTAATAAAACTAGCTAGCTGTGGAGAACGCAATCAAAATTATTGAATTATGAAGTTATGTTTGATGGAACTTCTATTTTCTTTACGTTAGTTATCTTGTTTTGGTTCAATGGCTGAATGAGATAACTTGTTTCAACAACTAAAAAACTAGCGAAAAAGAAGGCTCAGAGCGAAGAACAATAGAGAAATTAAAGAACATACGTACTCCTTGTTTAATGTCGCCACATCAGGTTAAAAAAAATCAAAAATAAAAAAGTACGTAAATCATCTAACAAAGAAGATTCATACTAGATTAATGTTTCGATTAGCTCACTGGTAAATAACAAAACATAAATTTAAAATTTAAGGACCAATTTCATTAATAATTGAAGTTTAAGAATAATTGTGAAGAAAAAAGAGATAATGGTGCCAATTTGCAAAAAAGTATTGTATTAGTATTTTGATATTGGACCTATTAAATTTTTTTTCCTAATATTAGACCTGGCGGTTTATCATTATCATACCTTAAAAAAAGAGTTTTAATTTTTATTCCATAATATGTAATTTTTTACCTCCATTTAAATAAAAAGACTAAAACACCCTCACCTTTAAATATTTTCCTACTTCAAGATGTCTAAAAATAAATAAATGCATTCCGATAAGTATTTGTTGGAATTATTTTTAATTTCAACTCACCGATGTTGAAAGTGCAAATTTTTACATTTCACACAAACAAATCTATGAAAGAACATGAGTTTAAAAAAGTTTTCCGAGACGTAAACTTGGAATACAGTTTTCATTAGTATTTCGTTAGACAAAATCGAGATTATTTCATTAGCATAGGACACATATATAAAACAAAGAGAGAGACAAAGATTGAGTGAGTTTGGAGTTATAGAAAGAACGATCATCAGAGAATGGATGATGAGTGATGACAGGTATCTTGAAATCTCTGATATTGATGATGATGAGCATTTGAAAGAGATTTTGAGAGAGCCATTGCTTGCTGATAGGATATTGGGTCAACTTAATAGGTTGGTTAAATGGGTTATTTGGCCCATGTGAAGAAAAAGAGTAGGATAAGTATTTAGTTTAATAATTAAGTAAGTCTTATTATTATTATTATTATTGTTATTCTAGAATGTTCTAGTCTTTTAAGATTGTGCCACTTGTAGGGCATAGATCACTTTTAGGTTTATCATTTTCTATTTAAGGTTTTGCGTTCTCTATTCCCAAATCAAGTAAGAAGTTAATCCCTAATAAATCTCTCTCTTTTCTTCTTAGGAGGTACTCTGTCCTCAAAACAGAGATTATGTCGTCCCCGTTCATAACATACAATTGGTGCTTTCATCGATTCGAACTTCTTCCCTCATCATGACCGACCACCACACATCTGGTTTGGACTCCGAAAATTACGACCTTGATGTCCAAAAACTCGATCAGATGCTAGACCTCGTCCTTGCGATTCAGACTGATATCTCCGCGAAGATGGCCAACCTCTTCCACCGGCTTGAGTCCTTAGAAGCCAAACGCCGAAAACATGGGTCACCTTCAACACCTGATCTCGCAATAAAGCTAGATCCGGCGCTCGTCGGTACTGTTAATGACTCCGAATTTGTGACACAACATGGGAACCAATTGGGGAGGAGATCACGGCCAAGAAGGTAGTGGAGACCATGACAAACTTCGAAAGACAGGAGAAAAAGAAGCACCTCGTGCTCAGCCATGAGTCACCACTGTTACTGCCACCACCTCCTCCATTAGCATCACAGACCTGTGTAGCCACCGGTACATAAGATAACCGTCGCGAACCCATCCAGCACAAGGAACCGCAACCACGCACATCGCCATCTACACCACCGCCTCTGTCTTCCACCGCCGCGCCTTTAATCAGAACTGTGCCATGGAAACCACCATGGCCGTCGGTGGATACCGTCTCCAAAAAACCATCGCGCGACGAAAAGAGTCTCTCTCTCCACCAACAGAAGTGGCCTCTGGCAAGGAAGAGGAAGAGAGAAAGCGATCTCTGTGGGCCCTTGTGAAATACCGCGAGATCCGCCATGGAGACCACCGTCTCCGCCGCTGGACTTGGTCACCGACGAGAACTCCGAGCCCAGTCGCCGGCAACCACTGTCACCGCCAACATCGCCATGGAAACCACCGTGGCTGGCCGCAAACATTACCCATCCTACACCCTCAACTACCTTGCTGTCTGTGTCATACAGCCACCACTTTGATAAAAGTGGAGGGATGGGGTTCTCCTTTGGGAAGAAGAGAGGAGACCAAACGTGAATGGGGTGAAGGAAATAAAGCATGCGTGGATGGGGTTTACATTGGGAAGAAGAGAAAGGAGCACGCGTGGGCTTTTCATATAAACAAACTCCTTGGGCCTTGCATTGATATATTCCAATTGGGAATTAGTTTTTTGACCCCCTAGTTAATTAGTTGACCTTCTTTTTTTCAAAAAGACACTAGTAACCTTCTTTCTTCTTTTCTTCTCTACTTCACAATATGACACTGAAACAAAATAAAAAAAAATATAAAATAACATATTTAGCTGCTGAAGCTGAACCATCATCCAACGGGTAAACGCTTGAAAGTTTAGAATTGGAATAGCATGTTTTGTTACAAGTTGAGTTGAGACAAACTCACATCCAAGGGACTGAAAACGCAGAATCTACAACCAGTAGAACTGGCAAAACGTTTGGCAATGCTCGCTGAAGCCACGGCATTTTGCCATTCTCGCTGATGCCACAGCGTGGCTTCATTCCACACGCTTCATTCAATTTAAAATTCTCGCTGATGCCACAGCGTGGCTTCATTCAATTTAAAATTTTCCCAGCGAGATTTATAAAATTTAATTTTTACAAGCCTCGTTGACCTCCCAGCGAGGGTTATAATTTTTTATTTTATAATCCTCGTTGGGGGATCAGCAAGTTTTATAAAAATTAAATTTTACAACCTTGCTGCCATCAGCGTGTTTGTTAAAATATATATTTTATAAGCGTGGATTGTTTAATTTTTTTTAAGAGGAGATATTTTGGAATTATTGAAAGTTAGTAAGGTTATTATGGAATTTTTACATAAAAAGGGGGTCAACTAATTAACAGTGGGAGTCAAAAAACTAGAACCCATTATTTTTTATATATATGTTCTATCGCATAGGCCCAACAAGGCTAATAAAACAAGACTATTAGTTCCTAAAACCCATTTTTATATCCTAGATTCCAATTTTTTTGGAATGAACAATCCTATCGGAATTTTTTCTGACACCCTCGAATTAGAAAATGCATTTTTTTCAATTGACTCCCCATTGGAAAATATACTTTTAGGGTTGGAAATATTTTGAATCAAGGGTGTTGAAAAAATGGGATTTAATCGAAAAAAATGAGGTTTGGGATCTCAAAAATGGGATTTGAGAACTAACACTCATAATAAAAAGGCCGGCTCAAAACACCACTAAGATCGAACCAACTCCAATAGACTGGTCCAAGAGATATATATTCCCTTCGATCCTGTTTGTAATATTATTTTAGAAAAAAAAATTGGTCCAAGATTATATTTCAATTTCCAATAATATTTAATTACTTTTTAAAAAAAACATCTTGATTAACTCAACACTTTTTAAAATCTCAACAACAATTTGGGGTTTGATGGGGTTCGCTAGGGCTCGTGATGAGAGGAAGAGGACAAAGAGTGAACATGGAGGGAGGAGGGAGGAGAGAGAGAGAGAGAGAGAGAGGATTTGTGATGAGGAATAGCAAGAGAGGTAGAGAAACGGAGAGTGAGGAAGAGGAAGAGATGGTTGATAATATGAGAATAAGAGGGGTTTCGTGAGGAAGAAGGGTTTATGAGGGGAAATTTAATTTAGGGGTATATTTGTTATTTTGAAAAAAAAAATTATTTTTCCATCTTACACTTGAGAGATCATAAGGTTATATTTTTTTCTTCCGTGAAGCTTAAGATGGAAGACCTTTCCGTGATCCCGAAGGCGGAAGGAATTAAAACGTAAGGTCTTTTTGTCATTGAAAATATGAAACAGGGCCAAAAAACTTGAAGTTGGGGGCCCAAAAAATCAAAATTCTTTTTTCTTTTTTTTTAATATATATGTTCTATCGCATAGGTTCAACAAGGCTAATCATGGGGGACTTTTGCCACCCCACTTGTAGTTAGGGACACCCCATTTATTTTTATATTTTCAATTTTATCCTTTTTTTTTAACTTAAAGTCAAGATCGTGAGGCATACCTCACTACTTGGGGAAAAAAAAAAAACTTCGTTCGTCAGGTATAAGGGTATGATGTAACAAGTTGATAGTTAATGTGATGAAGATAAGGGTAGAATAGAAAAATTACGAGTCTAAAAAAATAATCTTTCAAAAAATAGTTTCTAGCTACTACTCCCTTCGACTTGAAATATAAGCAACAAAAAACATATCTCTCTTGGTTTAAAATATAAGCAAAATTAACCAATTTTCTTAAATTTTATTTCATTCACAATGTCACTCTCCTAAAACATCCCTAGAAAATTGTTATCTTATTTAGTTTTTGTTTCATTCTCAATGCAACTTTCCTAAAATACCTTTATTCTTTTATAAATTTGAGAAAATTAAATACAATCAACTAATCTCCTTAATAAGCGTAAATTTAGTTAATTTTGCTTATAAATCGAGCCGGATGAGTATGAGGGAGCTTATAGATTTTGATTATTTTTCCAAAAATATAGTCTAAAATTATAATTTGTATCGAAAACAAACACACTATTTATAATTATTTTTGAAAAAAAATAAAAGCATAATCTTTAAGCACAAACAAATGCACTAAGTGATACACATGACATAAATTATAAATACAAATTAAACTATTTTTAATTTCCCATGGAAAAATCATCTTGGAGCCTAAAGATTAAACAAAAATAGTTACCAAAAAACACGATCTAGGCTCAAAAAATTTGCAAACATACTACTCCCTCCGGTCCTATTTATAAGACTCTTTGGAAGTGTTTCACTCCCACCAAAAGTAGAGTGGATAAATTTGTTGGTGACATTGAAAATATGAAAATTTGATATACTTTTTCAAAACTACCCCTATATTTGTCATTAAAACTCTAAAAAGTGTTAATTTTATAGGGGTGTTAATGAAAAGAAATAATTAAATGCTATTGAAAATTGAAAAAATTATCTTATAAATAGGACCGGAGAGATTACAAATGATCGATTATTTCTACCAGTGCTGTGTAAGTACCATTTATTCCTATCACCACACCTAGGAATATTATTGTCAGTATTGCTACTGTCTCAAATTTGTTATAAGTGCCTGAAATCTTCAAGTAGCAGGAGCATGGAAGTATAATTGAAGCTCTAATACTTAGGAAAGCTCCAACTAGTGATGTTAGATATGCAAAGAAAGGAAAAGTCAGAGCATCAATGACAGTGCTAATTACCAAAGTACTCCCCCGGTCTCAACTAGTATAAGAAAAAAAAAGACACTTTATCGGTGGTCTTAAATATAAGCAAAAATTAAGTAATTTTATATTCTCAATACAATCATTCCTAAATTATCCCTATAAAGTGCTTGAATCATTTAATTTTTGTTTCATTCTCAATACAAGTTTACTAAACTAGTTTACTTTTTTATGAATTTGAAAAAATTAAATGCATCTAATTATTTTTTTTAATTTCTGTATCGATGGTTATTTTTGCTAATAAACAAGATGAGAAGGAGTAGCACTGATTAAGATATTTATAAGCCTGTTCTTGTGTTGATGTGGAAACAAGCCTTTTAAAGCATTGGTAATTGGTATCACCATCAATGCATGCTTGGCTATGGGATTCACTAAGGTACTCTTTGTGTTTCACGTATCTTTTTAACATCAAAATTTTGTTTTAAAATAAGTGTTTTTCTACCAAATCTAGGCAACATTTAATACTGTTTTTCTTTATTTATCCTTACATTTAATGTTGTTTTAGTTTTGAAATTTGTAATACTAGTAATGATGTATTGACAAAATAAAAGTATTAAATAGGGGTATTTTTGGCAAAATACACATAAAACTTACAATAATCATCATAATTAACACTTTCTTAATTTATGTGCAAAAGTCCAAAAAACACTTAAAGTGAAACGGAGGGAATTGTATTAGAGTATTACTTTTTGAACCCCATTGATTACTCACCGGCCCCCATTTTTTCCGCCTTACACAAGGCGGTAGTACATTTTTCCGCCTTATACAAGGCGGTAGTGTAATTTATTAGGTTTTTCCGCCTCTTTTTAGGCGAAAAAATGGTAATTTTGCACTTCCGCCTTGTATAAGGCTGAAAAATATGGTAATTTTACACTACCGCCTTGTATAAGGCGGAAAAAAATGCACTACCGCTTTGTGTAAGGCGGAAAAATGGGGGCCTGTGAGTAATCAATGGGGTTCAAAAAGTAATACTCTTGTATTAATGCAAGTTGGTACCATTTCCCAACTGCTGGTTGGTCTTTAATTAAGTCAAATTAAAGTGAGTGTATATGTCATTTAATTAAGACAAAAAAGGTGCTGAGAGCAAAAAGGCAAAAAAATATCCATAAAAAATACTCCTTCCGGTCCCTAATATATGCACCATTTGATCAATTTCATTCCCTTTAAGAAAGTTAGTTAATATTGTTAGTGGTATTGAAAATGTAAATATTTGGTATACTTTTTTAAAAGTACCCATATAATTATTATTGGAAATCTAAAAAGTGTTGAGTAATTAGGGATGTTTGTGGAAAAGAAGTAATTAATGCTATTGGAAATTGGAAAAGAGGCTTATATTAAGGATCCAAAAAAATTCTTCAAAAGGTGTTTATATATAAGACCGGAGGGAGTAGAAAAATGATTTAGAGACCTACAAGTCTACAAATCTACACGTAAGATTATGACATTTGTTATTTTCAAGTTAAAAAAAATTAAATAAAAGAACTTAAATGACAAATGCCAAGATTCTCATGTGTAGGCTTATGAGTAGATATCTTTATGTAGGTCTCTCAATCATTATTCTAAAAAATAAGGGATCGAAGATTTCAATCATTGTCGAAACAAACTACTCCCTTCATTCTTTATTATCTGTTGTTTTTTGGTGAGATTTTTTGTTTCTTTTTATCTGCCGTATTGAGGATTTCAAGAGTGCAATAAATGTTATTTTCCATGTTTGCCCCTATTTGATATGTTTTGGTTTATGTAAGTAGTGGAGAAAAATTAATGATTATATAGAGAGAAAATGTATAATGGGAAAAAACATAATTAATGTATTGGAAATATGAGTAATGATTAGATTTTTTAAAGGGTATGTTTTGTTTGAAATATAACAGATAAATAGGAACGGAGGAGTAATAATTTCAACATTTCCTTGTCAAAATTTAAAATTTTTATCAGCTCCACGACATTTAAAAATCATCCAAAAATATTCTTCAATAATGGAAATTGTAGTGTCCTTGAACACTATATGTCCTTAACCCTCTAAGCCCTCAAGATTATGGCAATCAGGAGTTCAAGAGAGGATCAAGTGTTTATCTGTGACCTTACGGTATTTCTGCAGTTCCAGTTGGGAAAAGCAGGTTTTCCCTAGTCAACCAGTGTGTCCAGAGTGTCAACTTAGGGATGAGAGTACATACCTGAAACCCTAGCTGTTATGAGCTATTTATAGGGTTTGGAGGAGGCTGATATGGGCCGTATGGGCCTTGTATCAGGGTAGAGCTGAACCAGGATTCTGTGAGATAATATCGGAGGTTTAAACTCTTAGAATCTAGATAGGATCAGCTCAAGATCTCATGTCTAGGCTGTTAGCGAGAATCTAGGAGAGATTTGCGGAGGGGATAAGAAACCTGAATGGGTCTGAATCTATCCACAAGCCGACGGTATGTCTCGGCCCTAGAGTCCCGAGCCTGATGGGTGGAAGACCATTTATAAGGCTCGGCCCCATCAAGTCCGAGCCTGGTCCTTTTGTGTGCTCGGAGCCAACGAGTCCAAGCGAGGGACGTTCGTGCTTAGTAAACCGAGGGAAAGGTCCTTGAAGAGCCCCTTAAATGAGACGAGTCCTTATATGGTCGGCAGACCCTACAAGCCCCCCAGCTCGTAAGACTTTATAAAGTCTGTGACGAGGTAGCATGTGTTTAGGGTTGGACCTTCTAGATGTCTTAGTTCGAATGTGCAACAGTTGTCCGAGGTGACGTTTTGGTTTCTCTAGGTACGGCGCTTTCTCTTGTAAGTTGTGCCAAATCATTGCAATTTTTGAAATTTGAAAAAGTACCTGTTGAAACCGCCACGTCTCACCCAGCGAGTGGTTGCATGGGTTGATGGGCTTTCGGCCCAAATGCGTAACATGGAGGGAAACTGAAAAGTTTCCATTTCCTTCATTAGTCCGAATCCTTTCAACCTCTTACTACCCACATTCATTTTCCCTTTCCTCACTCCAGAATCCCCTAAAATCAAAATCCCATTATTCTCTTTCCAATCTCCTTTCCACGCCTCCGCCTTCGAATCCAAAACCTTCTCCCATTATCCTTTCCAGCAACTGAAAGCAGGTAACTTCCTATACTCTTCTTATTTTTATTTCTGGGATTTCCTCTTTTTGTGCGATTTCTGCTTTTTGTAAAGGGGTTTTGGTTATGGGTTTTGCAGGGAGTTTGGATTTAGGGGATTTCTGGGTTCTGGGTCTTTGTTCCGGGTTTTGCAGGGAGTTTGGCTTTACGGGATTTCTGGGTTTTGAGTTTTTGTTCTGGGTAAGCTGTGTTTAGGATTCTTTACCTTTAAACCATGAGAGGGTGGAGACGTTTGAGGAGAGTTTATCGTGAACTCTGCAGGAAATTAGGAGAGGAACCTTCTAGTGATAGTGATTCTTCAAGTTCTTCTGGGAATTCTGGGGATGAGGGAAACTCTGATACTGACGATTCTACACACCCTTCTACCCCCCCCCCCCTTCCAACCAACGATCCACCAAGGCAAAACCGCTAGTTGTAGAATACCCGTCAAATCCCGCAGATGAGAGTAAGTGGTTATTAGCGTATAGGTTTGCTGAGCGTCGGGCTCAAGTCAGAACTAGTCCCGATCATCGCACCGAGGAAAAACCTTTAGGAAGTCCACCGAGGGAGGGGGGAAAAAGTCCAGGGCTCGGCCTTAATTTTAGAATAAAAACATATGCTGTATAAAATCCTAACGCTGAGCCTTTTGCTTTTTCCCCAGATATGGTGGAGCGCAGGTGTGTTACCAACCTAGAAGAGTATCCTTTGCCACCCAATCACGTGCAGTATGATGCCATTTTCGATCGGGAGGTACTAGGAACAAGACCGTCACTGCTGACGGAAAATAGTCTCAATCATCTCCGACCGACATTGACACCCCCGAGTGCTGATGGAAACGCCTCGGACTTTGTGTTGAGACCTTTAGGCATTGATGATCGGATATGCTTACAAGTACCTGAAGGTAGAAAATTCTTCTATTTCTATGAAGAAATAGCCACTAGAATTGGCATTCGGATGCCCTTCTCCACCTTTGAAATGGAAGTTCTAAACCATTTAGGCATCGCTCCGAGTCAACTACATCCGAGCGGCTGGGCATTCGTCCGAGCTTTTCAGCAGTTTTGTGATGCCGAGGATTTGACGGCAACACTGCGATCTTTCTTCTGGTTGTACGCCCCACAAGTGAATAAATTTGGTGATTCAAAGGGACTTTGGGTATCGCTAAAGGCTCGGAGGGAGCATGCCCTGTTCGCCAAGGTAACTGATTCATGGAAATCCTTCAAGCCTCTCTTCTTCCAGTATGAGCATACGGGAATTGGGGAATGTTGGTTCATGGAACAAGTTGTTGTTGATGGGGTGGTTAAGATTGTGCCTCGATTCCCTCTGAGTTGGACGACTGATATTTATACCCGAGGGCCTGCTCTATATCAATTTAATTATAAGACCGAGCTTACGAAAGCCGAACGGCGATTATGCGATGAGGCTTAGACGTATCTTCAAGCCCATGGGCAAATAGATACTAAGCGAATTTTGTTGAAAGGGACACGGGATGAAGTGAAAGCCGAGCTGGGTATTACTATTTTTTTTTATTGGTCTGCTAACCCATTTTTCTTACAGAAGCAATGGGAAAGAAGGCAACCAAGGCCAAGAAGAGTGAAGCTCGGGCAGCTAGAGTATCACAACTAGTTGCGATCAAAGAAAGTGCATCTGGGTCGCCAAGCACGAGCCAGTCTTCTCAGCCGACGTCTTCTAAAAGTCCAGCCGCCATCCCCAAAGCGCCTCCGATCATTAAGGTCACCGGTGTTGAACAAGTGGTTAAGGGGGATCGCGTCATTGACGTTGTGAACGTCGAAGCGGGGGCTGTTCAAACAGCCCCTCAATGCACACCCGAGCCCCCCCACAAGAAGCCTCGGCTGGATAAAGGGAAGGGCCTTGTTGGGGACTGGTTCAATTTGAGCAAGTCCAAGAAAGGGATAGAAATCCCCGAGGGTAAAGACGATGCCGCTGCCAAGACGGTGTGGGGTAAGAAGCTGTCTGATTCCCTCATTGCCTCTGTCTTCCCTCCTGAGGATGCTGAAGTGATTGAGGCCTGGACCCCTGGGACCTGGGAAAACAACTGTAAATCCCTGGTGAGGAGTTTTTTGAGAGGTGCGAGCATTCTTCACCACCTCAGTCACCATGCTGATGACGCTCATACTGGACTGGCAGCCGAGGAAAAGAAGAGAAGAAGTGAGGTAGACGAGCGAGAGGATTATCTGGAACTTCAGGTCCAAGGCCTTAACAGGAAAATCCAAACGCTCGTTGCTGAAAATGAACAACTTCAAAAGGCAGCACAAGATTCCGAGGGGGCAAAAAATCGGGCCGAGGAAGCACTTCAGGGGGTTCAGAAAAAGGCTGAGGAGGATGCTGCTGCTCTTCAGGTAGCTACTGAGAAAGCTCGGAAAGCCGAGCAAGCTACTGCCTTGGCACAGGAGCAGCATGAGTATGCAAAGGATGAGATACTCGGGCTTCGAGCTTCCTTGGAGAAGATGAGGGCGAAAGCTCTCAAACATAAGAAGGCAGCCAAGGAGAATCTGTTCAATTGGGACCATGCAATTGAAGATTCTTTCTACAACACTGCCGAGCAACTCCGCGTTCTGAATCCTGGGCTCGTGACCAAGGGTGTTGACCCTAATTTTTCTGTGAAAGGAGGTCGAATTGTCGGCCCGAGTGGGGTTCCCATAGATCTGAACAATGCCGACCTTCCTGACCATTTGGCCGAAGATTCCGAGGGGGACGGAGCCGGGGATGCTGAAGGTGAAGAGGAAGAAGAGGACACATTCAATGCTGACAGCATTGTACTGTCCGATTTAGAATAGTTTGATTATTCTGCTGCCTTTTTTGTAATTGCCCCAGTAGATGGGTTTAAACTTTTGCTGTATTACCTTGTTCGTATATTTATAAAATTTGTAGTCATGTTATGCTTCTTTTTATACTTTCCGTTAAGAATTCAGGTGTTAAGACCTCGGAACTCCAGCACTTTAGCCAAGGAAGGTTCCTCTATCCGCGACATAAGAAATGATTTTAGGAAACCATGTTTGAATCGGGAGTCTCAATAAAGTACTTGACGAGTTATAAGCTCTTATCCGAGCTGTTTATAATCGTTCGCGTCATAAACGGTGGATAATCGAGTATGAGGAAAAGTACGTAATACAATGAATTCAATAACAGTCCTTTTATTGATTAGAAGCAGTAAATACCATGGGCTCGGAATTCCACTGAGCGTACACCATCATTAAAAAGAAATAAACAATTCTAACAATAAAAACAATTGACACTATGAAATTGAAATGAAAGAAAAATTCTAACTATAGTATGCTCTTAGCTTTGCCGCGTTCCAAGTGTTGTTGATGAGGGCTCCCGAGAGAGTTTCGAGCTTGTAGGCTCCTGTTCCAGTCTTAGAGGCTACTCGGTATGGTCCTTCCCAGCTTTGGGCCAGTTTTCCGTCCTTTGCATTTTTGAGACCAATATCAGCTCTTCTTAGGACAAGGTCGCCTACCTTGAACTCTCTGGGCACAATCGTACGATTATATCCTTTCGCTTGCATCGTCTTGGCATGCTTTTCTCATTCGGCGGCTAAATCCCTGACTTCTTCCGACAAAACCAGATCCTCACACAATATAGTGTTGTTGAGGGGATTCGGCTGTTGCATAACTCGGAATGAAGGGATGATTGTTTCAATGGGAACGACTGCGTCACACCCATAAGTGAGCCGATAAGGTGTTTATCCTGTTGAGGTTTGTATGGTTGTGCGATACGACCAAAGCACCTCATACAAGTTTTCCAGCCAATTCCCCTTCGCACCTTCGAGTCTTCTTTTGATCCCCTGAATGATGGATCGGTTAACGGATTCTACTTGCCCATTAGTCTGGGGATGCTCGACTGAGGAAAAATAGTGCTTAATGCTCAGAGCGTTGACCAAATCCTTGAATGCCTTTGCCACAAATTGAGTTCCATTGTCTGTTACTACCACTTGCGGAACTCCGAATCGAGCTACGACCTGTCTCTCGAAGAACTTCTGAACCTGTGCTAATGAAATGGTAGCAAGCGACTCAGCTTCAACCCACTTTGTGAAATAATCAATGGCCACTATCACCCACTTGATCTGTCCTGGTGCGGTAGGGAACGGTCCGATTAAATCCATTCCCCACTGATAGAAGGGATATGGAGATGAAAGTGAATGGAGTTCCTCGGCGGGTTTCTGATATACATCACTGTGGAACTGACATTTCTCACATCTCTTCACATGGCGGATTGCATCTTGTTGAAGGGTCGGCCAGTAGTATCCTGCCCTTAGGATCTTTTTAGCCAGTGACTTCCCCCCAACATGATGACTTCCAACCCCCCCGTGAACTTCCTCCAGTGTTTGTTTTGCTTCGGCAGGGTCCAAACATCTGAGCATTGGGTCGCTGACCCCTCGGCGAAACAGGACTCCACTTACAAGGGCAAACTGCGATGCTTTTCTGACGAGTTTCTTGGCCTCGACTGGATCAGTTGGCAAAATCCCTTGTTCCAAGTAACCCGTGATCGGAGCAATCCAGCTCGGATCCACCGAAATAGGGAGGACAACGCTAGGTCCATGCACCATTTCTTGGATCAGCGTTTTGTTGTTTTCGGGACTCTTTGTCGAAGCGAGTTTGGAGAGGATATTCGCTCGGCTATTACTCTCCCTCGGGATGTGGCAGAATTCGACCTTCGCAAACTCTGAAGATAGGAACTTCACCTTTTCCAAGTATTTTTGAAGAATAGGTTCCTTGGCCTGGTAATCGCCTTTGACTTGTGAAACCACCAATTGGGAATCGCTGAAGATCTTCACTTCACGGGCCCCAACTTCTTTTGCCATTCTTAACCCTGCCAATACTGCTTCGTACTCTGCTTGATTGTTTGATGTTGAGAATCCAAACTTCAACGAATATTCGAGGGTGACTCCCTCGGAGTTCTCCAAAATTATTCCTGCACCTGCTCCGAGCTTGTTACTCGACCCATCCACAAAAATGTTCCAATCCAAGTTTGAGCTCGTCAATGGCTCAGTAAACTCGGTGAGGAAGTCGGCTAAAGCCTGAGACTTCATTGCCTTTCTCGGTTCGAAAGTGATTTCAAACTCGGAAAGTTCGATAGCCCAGGTCACCATTCTCCCTGCCAAATCAGGCTTCTGAAGTATCTGACGGATCGGCTGAGCTGTTCTGACCGTGATATGATGGCTCTGGAAATATTGACGTAATCGTCTGGCTGTGACAACCAAACAAAAAACCAATTTCTCCACTTTCTGATATCTTGACTCCGGTCCTTGGAGAGCTCGGCTGACGAAATAAATTGGAGATTCTTTACCAGATTCTTCTCGGACCAGAACCGAACTAATTACTGAATCTCCAACTGATAAGTACAGGAACAAAGTTTCTCCATTTATCGGACTAGACAAAATTGGGGGAGATGCCAAGTACTGCTTAAGGTCATTAAAGGCCTTTTCGCATGCCTCGTCCCATTCAAATGTCTTTCCCTTCTCTTTCCTCAACAGTTTGTACCAGGGGAGAGCCTTCCTAGCTGACTGAGACAAAAATCGAGATAGAGCCGCCACCCTACCTTTTAGCTGCTGAACACCCTTGACATCTGTCGGACTCTTCATATTAAGAATGGCTCGGCATTTTTCCGGATTCGCCTCGATTCCGCGCTCGGTCAGCATGAAGCCGAGGAAAGATCCAGCTGGAACTCCAAACGTGCATTTCTCTGGGTTCAACCTCATGTCGAACTGTCGGATCCTTCCCAAAATGACCTTTAAATCTTTAGCATGGTCTTCCTATTTCAAGCTCTTTGCAATCATATCGTCTATGTATACCTCCATTCTTGGCCCAATCAAAGGACCAAAGACCTTGTTCATCATCCGCTGGTAAGTTGCCCCAGCATTCTTCAATCCGAATGGCATCACATTGTAACAATATGTAGCATTTTCTGTAATAAATGAAGTTTTTACCTGATCCGAGGGATACATCGGAATTTGATTGTACCCCGAATAGGCATCCATGAAAGATAACCTCTGATAACCCGCCGAGCTATCCACAAGTTTATCTATGCAGGGAAGCGGGTATTGATCTTTAGGACAAACTTTATTCAAGTCTGTGTAGTCCACGCACATCCTCCACTTCCCATTGGACTTCTTCACTAGCACGGGATTGGCCAACCAATCAGTATACACCACCTCCCTGATAAATCCTGCTTCCAGTAGCTCGGCTACCTTCTCATCTGTTGCATGTGCCTTCTCAGTTCTGACCCTTCTTTTCTTCTGACAAACTGGCTTGGCTCCAGGATACACGCTTAACCTATGGCAGATGAAGTTCGGATCGATCCCTGACATGTCTACCGAGGTCCAAGCAAACAAGTCTTTGTTTTCCATCAGCAATTCAGTTAGCTCTTTTTCCAATTCCTCCGAAAGGCCAACACCTATCCTGACGCAACGAGAAGGATCGGAACCCAAAATTACCTTTTTGAAGTCCCCTTGAGGGGTGGGCCTGGTTTCATCCTCCTCTCTTACGTCAAGATCTGCTAGGTTGACGCTTCCCTTGTTAAGTGGCTCTTGGATGATCTTCTCTTCATCAATTTTCAACTTTGCCAGGCTGATATTATAACACTTCCGAGTCAACTCCTGATCAGACCGCACTGTTACTATCTTGTCATCTGACCCTGGGAATTTCATGGCCAAGTGGACTGTAGACACGACAGCACCAAAAGATTGGAGTGTCGTTCGGCCAAAGATGGCGTTGTAAGCCGAAGGGGCCTGGACAACTAACCACTTTACCATTTCAGTCCGAGCAGAGGGTGGTTCCCCCATAGTCACTGGGAGATGGATGTGGCCTAGAGGGACAATTTAATGTCCCGTGAAGCCAACCAAGCTTCCCTCGAACGGGGTGAGATCTGACCTTCTCAATTTCAATTTCTCAAACAAATCCAGAAACATGATGTCTGCCAAACTCCCTTGATCGACCAGAATCCTTTTGACTTCATAGTTGCCGAGCCTGGCCGAAACTACCATTGGGTCATTATGGTCTTGCAAGATATCCTCAAAATCCTCATCACTGAAACTGATAACTATGTTTTTCTTCCTTGGCTTTTGGATCGGTCGGCTGGCCACCGAAAGGACCTGTCCCACATACTTCATGCGATCACTCTTCTTTTCTCCTCCACCTGCAAATCCTCCAGCAATAGTACCAATGAGGAAAGAATCTCGAGGCTTATCCTGCTCGGATAGTTGGATAGGTCCCCCTGCAGGTGGTGAATGGCTTCGATTACGCTTTAGTTCAGTTTTGGGTGGCGAGGGACTTTTCCTCCTTGAACGTTTGCGCAGTGCTTCGCCAATATAATGTTGAAGCTTACCATCCCTTACCATCTCTTCGATCAAGTCCTTCAACTGGATGCATTGGTCGGTGGTATGCCCCCACCCACCGTGGTGATCACAATACTTTGTCCTGTCCTTTTGAGCTGCTTTCCTCAAAGCTGGCGGCCGAGTGATGTTACGCATCTCAGTATGCATAGTCTCACGAAGGATTTGACTCCTCGGGACTGTTAATTGGGTGTATTCACCGTACTTGCCTTTTGGAGGCAGTTTTTCTCTCTCTCCTCTTTCCCGTTTGTCCTTCCTCCCCCTAGTGTCTCGGAAGCGATCCCTTTGACGAGGGTCGTTCTGACGGGATTGTGATTATTGGTCCTCTTCTTTGCCCCTTGCTGTAGTACTTATCCTATGGAATTCCTCCAAATTAACGAATTTCCTAGACCTTTCTCTAAGTTCGGCCATATCTTTCGGTGGTTCCCCAATCAAGCAATCCTTGAAGTCTCCATCTCGCAACCCTTGTGTGAGTAAGAGAACGAACACTCCTGTCTGCAGACCTGATATGCCACTAGCTTCCTGCTAATATCGAGCTAGATAGTCGCGTAAAGACTCGCCAGGTCTCTGTGCGACTCCAGCTAGTGAATGATCTGACTTTGGTTGTGACATACTGGTTGTGTATCGGTTTAGGAATGCCCTTTTAAGCTGAGCCCAAGAACTTAGAGTTAGTGGGTAGAGAACTGAACCACCTCAAAGGTGCTGAACCTAGAGTCATCGAGAAAGCTCGGCACTTCATGAAATCTCCTCCCCCATAAAACATCATGGACGACTCATAAGAGGCTATGTGGTCCATTGGATCAGTTGTCCCATTATACCGAGAGACGTTCTGGTGGCCCATATATGTTTGGGGGGTTTGAAATGCCATTATGTCAGCTGTGAAAGGATGTCCCGGGTGGACTTCGGTTGTGGCCTGTTCACGCATCACGTTCGGATTGAGGGGTGGCGGTGGAGGAAGACTAACTGGGTTGCCGAGAGCCACGCGAGGGCTTGGTTCGGCCAGTCGTGCCATGCTCTGCTGCTGAAGAGCAGCAATGGCCTCGTTTTGTTTTTCAATCAAAGAAGTTTGGGTTCTTAGGATATCCATGATTGCTTCTTCTCTCCTTCTTGCCGAAGAGGAAGTCATATATGATCTACCCTGAGACTCGGAACGTTCACCGCCTTGAAGCGTTCCAAAACGACCTCTAGTCAAGTGTGGTATTTCCCTGTCGGTTCGCTCGGCTCTAGAGTAATCGTGATGAGCGGAACGCTCAACTCGCCGACCCTCACCAATTCGTGACGCTGCAGGGGTCCTTCGAGATTGATGTGGTCTAGAGTCAGCAGTATCGTGCCATTCTGAAACATGGCCATCCGGAATAGTGTGGGGGTTGGATTGTCCTCCTCCGCCTTCAATGACAGGGGGAACAATGGCTTGCGCCTGAGCCACCGGCGGAACCGTGACTTGTGCCTGATTCACAGGAGGGTCGTTAGTCCGGTCACCTTCAGCTGCTCCTCCAGGGGCAATTCTGTCCCTGAGGTGTGTTCCTCCCTTAGGCGGCCTCCCCCGGGGGCGCGGGGCTCCTCCAAGGGCGATTCTGTCACTAACATTTGCTCTGGCCCCAGGCTGCCTCCCACGGAGGTGATGACGGAGATCTCCTTGTTCTTGATTGTTGTTATCGTTTGCCATGAATATGGTAGACGTGGGAATGCTGGTTATTCGATTTCCCACAGACGGCGCCAATGTAGTGTCCTTGAACACTATATGTCCTTAACCCTCTAAGCCCTCAAGATTATGGCAATCAGGAGTTCAAGAGAGGATCAAGTGTTTATCTGTGACCTTACGGTATTTCTGCAGTTCCAGTTGGGAAAAGCAAGTTTTCCCTAGTCAACCAGTGTGTGCAGAGTGTCAACTTAGGGATGAGAGTACATACCTGAAACCCTAGCTGTTATGAGCTATTTATAGGGTTTGGAGGAGGCTGATATGGGCCGTATGGGCCCTGTATCAGGGTAGAGCTGAACCAGGATTATGTGAGATAATATCGGAGGTTTAAACTCTTAGAATCTGGATAGGATCAGCTCAAGATCTCATGTCTAGGCTGTTAGCGAGAATCTAGGAGAGATTTGCGGAGGGGATAAGAAACCTAAATGGGTCTGAATCTATCCACAAGCCGACGGTATGTCTCGACCCTAGAGTCCCGAGCCTGATGGGTGGAAGACCATTTATAAGGCTCGGCCCCATCAAGTCCGAGCCTGGTCCTTTTGTGTGCTCAGAGCCAACGAGTCCAAGCGAAGGACGTTCGTGCTTAGTAAACCGAGGGAAAGGTCCTTGAAGAGCCCCTTAAATGAGACGAGTCCTTATATGGTCGGCAGACCCTACAGAAATACTCCAACCAGTCACATTTTTAAGCAAAAATAATTAACTCCACACTTATTAAGAAAGTTAGTTGAATGTACTCCCTTTGTCCCTTAATATAGGGCACCATTTTGGTAGAATTTGTGTCCCTTTTTATAAGTCGTTTTAGAATATCTAGGTAGTATTAAAGAGTTTATTCCAAATACACCTCTCATAATTGCATAGGGGTGATAGGGTAATAATTACAATAGAGAGAAAATTTAATAGAGTTGTAAAGTTTTAAATAGGGGTATCTTTGAAATGACAACATATTTTTTGATAAAATTTAGAGAAATAATTACTTTTCTTAATATGCGTGAATTAGGTAAAAGTAACATATATTAAGGGATAGAAGGAGTATTTAATTTTCTGAAATTCATAAAAAAGTATACTAATTTAGTAAATTTACATTGGGAATGAAACAAAAATTAAATGACTCAACTACATTATGACGATATTTTAGAAATAATTGTATTGAAAATAAAAAGTTAGTTTATTTGTGCTTATATTATTGGAATGTCTTTTGTTTGCTTGTAAAATAAGACCCAAGGGAGTAGTACGTGGCATCATTCAAAATTTCAAATAATTCTGATGATGTCCTTCAATTGCAACCCTAATACAATATTTTCTCAATGCAGCGTTGAATGAAACAACATTTCTAGACTCCATACCCTTCTTCAATCTCATTAATGGCGAATCTTCTCTTATTATTTTGATATTTTTTTTTGTGTGTTTTTTTTTAACCGTTCTAACTACAGTACTATGTTTTTTTAATTCCATTTTGGTATTATTATTTTAGAGATAGTATATGTTTTTGGTTTAGATAAAGTCACCAAATCATAATCTAAGCTCAACCGGTAGTACTTTTTTATAAATAGAATTATTATGTAAGAGAGTAAATATTTTGAGAACAAAACCCTCTCAAGATGCATAAAAAAACCAAAAAGTAACAAGTCCATCGAAAAAAAAAAAACAAAAAAACAGAACAATATCTAATCATCACAAAACAAAGCACAACATCTAATATTATAATCTGTATTCCAAACAAACACACTAAGCACAAACAAACATGGACGTAACACATGACTTAAATTATAAACACAAATTAAACTATTTTTAATTTCCCATGGAAAAATCATCTTGGAGCCTAAAGATTAAATAAAAATAATCACGAAAAAATACGATCTAGGCTCAAAAAATTTGCAAACATACTACAAATGATCGATTATTTCTACCAATGCCGTGTAAGTACCATATATTCCTATCACCACACCTAGGAATATTATTGTCACTATTCCTACCGTCTCAATCCCAAATTTGTTATAAGTGCCTAAAATCTTCAAGTAGAAGGAGCATGGAAGTAAAATTACTTCTCTACGCTATAATTTATTTTCGAAAAATTATATTGGAATATATATCATTATTTAAATTGGGATATGACAAGTATAATAATATTAAATTGCATGTCACGTTTTATATAAAAAGTAATTAATATATAAATTTTATAAAAATATCCTTATTTAATTTAAATTTATTAAATATGAGTTTCTTAAAATATATCCTGTAACATACATTACAACACCCTATATAAAAATCTATTAATACTCTCTCTGTCTCTTAATATAAGTCACTTTTGAGTTTTGCCTAATTCACACAGATTAAAAAAAGTAATTATTACTCTCAAATTTATCAAAAAATATATTGTCATTCCAAAGTTACCCATATTTAAAACTTTACAACTCTATTCATTTCTCTTTCTATTGTAATTATTACTCTATCATCCCTATGTAATTATGAGGGGTGTATTTGGAATAAAATTTTTAATGCTACGTAGATATTTTAAAACAACTTATAAAAGGGACAGAAAAAATATACAAAAAATGGTGCCCTATAATAAGGGACGGAGGGAGTAATAGATACACCCTCCACCAGCTTACATATATTATAAGCAAATCTAACTACTTTTACACTTATTAATATTTAATTTTCTCAAATTTATAAAAAATAGAGGTATTTTAGGAAAGTATTATTGAGAATGAAACAAAAATTAAATGAGAAAACAATTTTCTAGGTATATTTTAAGAAAGTAATATTGGGAATGAAATAAAATTTAAGGATATTAGTTATTTTTGCTTATATATTAAACCAAATGAAATGTGTTTTTTGTTGCTTATATTTCAAGTAGGAGGGAGCAGTATATATGTTGAACATAGTGGGGCACGTGCCCCCACAAAGTTTTTATTTGTCTTTTATATATACGTATAATTATGTTATATATTTTAAACTTTAATTTTTTTTTTTTTTGACCAAAATGAATGGCATGGTCGGAATCAAACCAACTACCTATTTGTTCAATACCATACTTAGATATTTTAAAGCAAAAGTTGTGTGGCTGTATGTGGGTTGTCTTTAATTTTTCCATCTTCAACAACACGAGATCAAATCCTACTTTGGCACAGTATTTTGGAATTAAAATTGTGGCTCTCCAAATTTGATTGCCACTCTATATATGATAATTAGATTAATTACAAAAACATATATTATCGTATGATTTTTTATAAATAAATAAATATATATATATATATATATATATATTTCTTTTTGTTATATATATAAACCCTTTTGACTAAGCTAGCTAGGAGCTTGTAACTTGTAGCTATGAGCTTCTATCTTGTAATTGTTAAGCTAGTTAGGAGCTGAGAGCTTGTAGCTGTTTAGCTGACTATTTGAAATAATGTTGTTCGGCAAAACTAACCTTTGAAGTAGCTAAAAGCTATTAAATGACGAAAAAGGACATGTAACATTTTATTATTTTAAATTTTTCAAATTTTATTTCTTTATTTATTAAATAGATAGTTAATTAATTAAATAAAATTATTAAATTATAATTATTTAAATTCATTTTTTTCTTAATTCATTACTTATGTAGTTAATTAATTAATTAATTATAACAAAATTATTAAATTATAATTAATAATTAATAAAGGATAGTAAAATAATTTTAAATTTTGTTTAAGGGTATATATAATTGGTATATGAATTATTGAAAACTAATTTAGTTTCTTGAAAGTTACTTGAAGAAACTTTCTAAAAACTAGCTTTCAAAAGCTACAAGCTCTTTTTTTAAAAACTACAAGCTCCTTCTAATTTGTGTTCATCGAACACAAGACTAGTAATTTATTGACTGAATTTAAAAGTTCCTAGCTAACTAAAAGCTTCTGCCTACCCTTACCAAACAGAGCCTTTAGGATGGTGGAGGAAGAAAATATGTAGTTAACTAAGTGGTTAACAAAACCCTTTTTTTATTGATTTTCTTACCCTTGACTTGAATTATGATATGCATAAAATTTCGGTGTTGTTAAGTGCTTGTGATAGCCGATCCCACCTCGTGGAACAAAGGCTTGGTTATTGTTGTTGTTTAAGTGCTTGTGGCGTTGTTGGTTGTTTTACAATAAAAAAAATGTGTCGCACCTGTTATTCAACAACACAAACACCAGTAAAATAATGTATATAAGTTTTGTATGTCCTTTTTGAAATTTCGAAATGTTATGGAGGAACCTAAGTTAGTCAAATCAGGCACACGTGGCATCCCCCCACAGTGTCCGACCGGACCGGGCCGAGTCGCGGCTTCCCCCCAATGTCCAACCGGATCGGTCCGAGTCGTGGCGTTTCCCTAGTGTCCAACCGGACCGGGCCTTCTCGTGGCGTTTTCCCCAGTGTCCAACCGGACCAGGCCTTCTCGTGGCGTTTTCCCCAGTGTCCGACCAGACCAGGCCGGGTAGTGGCAATTTTCTTAGTGTCCGATCGGACCGGCATGGATGATTGCTTTCCTCCCCACTCGGCCGGACCCGGCGGCCCTCTCCACCCGGACCGGTCAAGGAGAACCCAACCCGGGCGAGTGAGCTCCATGGACCGGGTCGGCGATCTCCACCCGGCCGGCTCCAAAATGCCAGATCATGTCGCTGCCGTCGAATCTCCGCGATTCCCGCTGGTGACATGACGCCTGTCAGCACCTACTCCCTATGGCCTCGCATAGCTGGCCCTTAGGCCCAAGCCCAAGCCTAGCAGCCTCCTATATAAACCCCGTTGCACAGAGAAGCAGGGGAGAAAAGGGACAACCTCTCCCCCTCACTCCTCCTTCCCGGGCCGACCTGATTCGCCCCTCTCCCACTTCTCTCTCTCTCCCTATTCTCAAGAACTACGTGTGACTTGATCCCCTTTTCACTTGGGGTACGTAGGACCGGGGCCACCCCCGCCAGCTACAACAACCCATGAAGCCCATCGTGGTGTCACCAAGAGGACGCGGACGCGGACACCAAGAGGACGCGAACGCGGACCAAGAGCACGCGAACGCGGACCAAGAGCACGCGGACGCGGACACCAAGAGGACGCGGACACTTGAGGACGCGGACGTGGACAACAGAGCAAAAATGGGTCCCCCACCTGGGGTCAAGTCAAAGCCGGATCAACTAAACCGGTTCACCTTAGCTCGCTCGGACCGGTCAACCTCCCCAGCCAAAGCATCCACGTCAGCAAGTCAATCTTCCCTACCTCAGAGACATAACAATTGGTGCCCACCGTGGGCTTACCTACCCATATTAACCAGATTCTAACGAAGAAGAAATCCACAATCGCGAAACGAAGACACAACTTTCGAGATGACTCGTAGACCCTGGATGGGTATCTACTCGACCATCCGTCCACGTCGTAAAGGTCGACCCCCCATATCATGGTCGGGCATCCAACCTATTCAAATCAGAGGTTGACCCCCCTTATCATGGCCGGGTGACCTCCTCCATGTTATGTCCGGGTGAACCACTCGTTCACGTCGTAGAGGTCGACTCCCCATATCATGGTCGGACGACCTCCTATTCAAATCAGAGGTTGACCCCTCCATATCATGGTCGAGTGACCTCCTCCATGTTATGTCCGGGTGAACCACTTGTAGAGGTCGACCCCCCTTATCATAGCCGGGTGACCCACTCAATGTAACTGCATTATTTCACACAATAACTTCATAAGGCAATGAGCCATTACCGTTTGGTTCTTTGTGCAAGACTCCACCTATGCTCAATGTGACTCCATTGCAAGACTTAAATTAAAGAGGTCGACCGTCAGTGTAAAATGCTGGAAGGTTGACCACCTCTCCTGGCATAATGTCAAATAGAGATAGAAAGATGTCATCATCAAGCGACCCTCTCAAACAGGCGTTCCCGTCGCCCGGCTAGTCACCGGTCGAACGAGCGTGGCTAAACCTCCAACCTTCTTAGAAGGTAAGGAAGGGCCATAAATGAAACGCAAACGCACAACCCCCAACCCCCACCCATAAAAGGGATGAGTTGAGGTACTTAAAGATTTTTTCTGGCTGAAAAATCTAAAAGTTGTGCACTATGAGCAGAAGCTATCAAGGACAAAGAGGCAGAGATCCAAAATCAGTTTGGCATGATAACACGACTCGCCCCAACAAGGAGGCAAAGGTCCATTTCACCACCGAGTACCGGGCCGAGTGAAAACTTGACCAAATGAATTTCACCACCGAGTACCGAGCCGAGTGAAAATTCATCTTGTCCAAATGAATCACCACCTGGTACTGGGCCGAGTGAAAACTTGACCAAATGAATTTCACCACCGAGTATCGGGCCGAGTGAAAACTTGACCAAATGAATTTCACCACCGCGTACCAGCCGAGTGAAAACTTTTCCACATGAATTTCACCGCCCGGTACCGGGCCGAGTGAAAAAATACTGTCCAAATGGATTTCCCCACTGCGTACCGGGCCGAGTGAAATTCATCTTGTCCAAATGAATACCACCGTCGGGTACCGGGCCGAGTGAATATCGCCATCGGGTACCGGATCGAGTGAAAAATAGACCGCCGCGTACCGGACCGAGTGAATTTCACCACCAAGTACCGAGCCGAGTGAATTTCACCTTGTCCAAATGAATATCACCACCGGGTACCGGGCCGAGCGAAAAATTTAGACCATCAGGTACCGGGCGGAGTGGGAACTAGAACTTTAACGAGTGCTCCTCACCTGGTACCGGGCCAACTGGAAATCATTTCCAAAGAAATCATTTTCCCACCTGGTACCGGGCCGAGTGGAAAATCAAATTTCCAAAGAAATCATTAGGAACATGCTGAGTCAACACGTAGTTGAAATCCTAGGGGCTAGCCCCCAAAGGTTTGTGACTGATCCTGCAAACTCACTTGGCAAATAGGTCTACGCCAATCATAAGACCCGGCTATGGCTTACATAATGTCTTGTGAATATCAAGACCATACCTAAATAGGCCGACCCAAGAGGTTAGTCGACTCCAAGCTAACAGCCCGCTAGCAACTAGATTATAAATGTCGACAGTTCCTGTTGTCCCCACAGGTATCCAAACAACCGAAAAAAGGGTGAGATAATATCCACATTACTTAAAGAAGGCAATGCCATCAATGTGAATAAATTTTAAATGCTGCACGAAACACGAAAAACACATTCCCAAAGTACTTGGAAGGTCGTGTACTTGGAAGGTCGTGAACTTAGACCGGCAACTCGCTTGCACACCGACCGACCTACCAGTCCCACCACCATTTTACCTTGAGCCCCCCTCATCTTATAGTAACGGGACTTAACCATGGGTTGAGTGCTCCTTACATTTAAAGTAGAACTACGTGGCTTTGATTCCCACCTCATAAGGGATACGTAGGAGACTAGGAGCAGAACCTCACTTCTGTCAAGCCAAAACCAAATTTTATCCAATCATGTGAAAACAAAAATATCCACATCAGACAAGTTTACAAATTCTTAGACCAGCAGGCCGACCGCAACTAACGGACAGGCCACAAGTTTATAAATTCCTACCCCGCATCTCCGCTAAGCAAGACCGTGAGCCCGATCAGACTGCGCGACCGACCTCCCGTCTTGAGGGCAGATGTGGGAAAATCCCCTATGGGACCTGTCAAGGCACTTCGATCCACCTAACCCCAGGTGTGCAATTAAAAATCACAAGACTGACAACCCGACCCATTCGTCCGATCGGCTTCCAGCCTGGGGGGGCAACTGTTATGGGATTATCCATCATGACACCCTTACACCAGACTCATCATCCACGTGGCACTCACAAAGACACGTCACTAGACTGGGTGGACCACCCACACGGCCAGGCTCGGCGGCCCCCTCCACCCGGACCGGTCAAGGAGAACCCGACCTGGACGAAGTGATTGATCCGAAACTCTAATTTCATGGGGCACCCGAGCTTTAACCATATCAATAAGACAGGCAACCCGCTTCACCACGCAAATGGCTTACCTGTCTGGGGGGAAACTGTTATGGAGGAACCTAAGTTAGTCAAATCAGGCACACGTGGCATCCCCCCACAGTGTCCAACCGGACCGGGCCGAGTCGCGGCGTCCCCCCAATGTCCAACCGGACCGGGCCGAGTCGTGGCGTTTCGCCAGTGTCCAACCGGACCGGGCCTTCTCGTGGCGTTTTCCCCAGTGTCCGACCGGACCAGGTCGGCTAGTGGCGTTTTCCTTAGTGTCCGATCGAACCGGCATGGATGATTGCTTTCCTCCCCACTTGGCCGGACCCGGCGACCCTCTCCACCCGGACCGGTCAAGGAGAACCCAACTCGGGCGAGTGAGCTCCATGGACCGGGTCGGCGATCTCCACCCGGCCGGCCCCAAAATGCCAGATCATGTCGCCGCCGTCGAATCTCCGCGAATCCCGCTGGTGACATGATGCCTGTCAGCACCTACTCCCTATGGCCTTGGCGTAGCTTGCCCTTAGGCCCAGGCCCAGGCCCAAGCCCAGCAACCTCCTATATAAACTCCGCTGCACAGAGAAGCAAGGGAGAAAAGGGACAACCTCTCCCCCTCACTCCTCCTTTCCGAGCTGACCTGATTCGCGCCCTCTCTCACTTCTCTCTCTCTCTCACTCCCTATTCTCAAGAACTACGTGTGGCTTGATCCTCTTTTCACTTGGGGTACGTAGGACCGGGGCCATCCCCGCCAGCTACAACAACCCATGAAGCCCATCGTGGTGTCACCAAGAGGATGCGGACGCAGACACCAGAGCGTGGACGCGAACACCAAGAGGATGCGGACGCGGACACCAGAGTGTGGACGCGAACGCGGACACCCGAGCAAAAATGGGTCCCCCACCTGGGGTCAAGTCAAGGCCGGATCAACTAAACCGGTTCACCTTAGCTCGCTCGGACCGGTCAACCTCCCCAGCCAAAGCATCCACATCAGCAAGTCAATCTTCCTTACCTCAGAGACATAACACGAAACACAAATTTTAAAAGCAGAATGTTGAAGAAATCAAATTAAAAGGTTCTTATGGATACCATGTAAAAATGTTACCACAACTTACATTAGAGAACTGATGTTTGTTTTTCATTGAATTATACAGGCTTGGAAAGATTGGACGTGCACAGTAACAAAAGGCATATAAGCTAACAGCTGTAGGAATCCCATTCCAATTAAGAATATTTCCCTTTGCATTAACCCTATTGATCCATCAAATGTTGCAGTTGAGAATACAAATCCAGCAAATGATGATAGCAGAATTCCCTCTAAAAACCGTCGCAAAATTCCCTTTTTTTTAGTGCTTCAAGTAGCAGGAGCATGGAAATAAAATTACTTCTCTCCGCTATATAATTTATTTTCAAAAAATTATATTGCAATATCATTATTTAAATTGGGATATGACAAGTATAATAATATTAAATTGCATGTCACGTTTTATAAAAAAAGTAATTAATATAAATAAATTTTATAAATATATCCATTTTTAATTTAAATTTATTAAATATGAGTTTCTTAAAATATATCCTGTAACATACATTACAACACCCTATATAAAAATCTATTAATATTCTCCATATCCATTAATATAAGTTACTTTTGTCTAATTCACGCAAATTAAGAAAAGTAATTATTACTCTCAAATTTATCAAAAAATATATTGTCATTTCAAAGTTACCCATATTTAAAACTTTATAACTCTATTCATTTCTCTCTCTATTGTAATTATTATTCTTTCACCCCTATGTAATTATGAGTGGTGTATTTGGAATAAAATCTTTAATGATACATCGATATTCTAAAATGACTTATAAAAAGGGACAAATTCTTTATCAAAATGGAACCCTACATTGAAGGACGAATGTATGTAGTAAAAAATAGTACTCCCTCCGGTCCTATTTATAAGACCCTTTTGGGGGTTTTTCACTCTCAACAAGGAAAGTGGATAAATTTGTTAGTGATATTGGAAATGTGAAAATTTGATAGACTTTTTCAAAACTACCCCTATAATTATTGTTGGAACTCTAAAAAGTGTTGACTTTATAGGAGTGTTTGTGGAAATAAGTAATTAAATGTTATTGAAAATTGATAAGAGGTCTTATAAATAGGACAAAACAAAAACCTTAAAAGAATCTTATAAATAGAACCGGAGGGAGTAATAGAGAGTAGGTTGCAGCTAGCACGTGCAAAAATAGTATGACAATAGTACTCCCTCCGTCCCTTGTTATAGGGCACCATTTGGATAGATTTCTTGTTCCTTTTTATAAGTCATTTTGGAATATTTAGGTAGCATTAAATAGTTTATTTCAAATACACCCCTCATAATTACATAGGGGTGATAGAGTAATAATTACAGTAGAGAGAAATGAATAGAATTGTAAAGTTTTAAATAAGGGTAACTTTGGAATGACAACATATTTTTTGATAAATTTAAGAGTAATAATTACTTTTCTTAATATGTGTTAAAAGAATACTACATATCACTAAACTGAGGGAATAAAAATTTCAACATTTCCTTGTCAAAATTTAAAATTTTTATCAACTCCACGACATTTAAAAATCATTTAAAAATATTCTTCAATAATGGAAATAATTCATCCGGTCACATTTTAAGCAAAAATAATTAACTCCACACTTATTATGATAGTTAGTTGAACGTATTTAATTTTCTGAAATTCATAAAAAAAAATAGACTACTTTAGTAAATTTATATTGGGAATTGAACAAAAATTAAATGACTCAACCACATTATGATGATATTTTAAGAATGATTGTTTTAAAAATAGAAAATTAGTTAATTCTTGCTTATGTCAGTGAAATGTCTTTTGTTTGCTTGTAAAATAAGACCGGAGGAAGTAGTACGTGGCATCATACAAAATTTCAAATAATTCTGATGATGTCCTTTGCTCAATTGCAACCCTAATACAATATTTTCTCAATGCAGCGTTGAATGAAACAACTTTTCTAGACTCCATATATACCTTTCTTCAATCTCAGTAATGGGGAATCTTCTCTTATTTTTTTTATATTTTTTTTTCGTGTGTTTTTGTTTACCGTTCTAACTAGCTACTATGTTTTTTTTAATTCCATTTTGGTATTACTATTATTTTAGAGATAGTATATACGTTTTTGGTTTAGATAAAGTCACCAAATCATAAGCTAAGCTCAACCGGCAGTACTTTTTTTTAAATAGAATTATTACAAGAGTAAAGATGTTCGAGAACAAAACATTCTCAAGATGCATAAAAAAACCAGGAAGTAACAAGTCGATCGAAAAAACAAAACAGAACAATCAATCTAAAGATCACAAAACAACATAACAATAAGAATAACCACCCAACATTCTAGCTTCTTTGTAATTTGGCATTCATCACCTCCGTATCACAATCAAAGCAACTTGCCCAACTCCCATGTTCTAACAGCTAACTCTCTTGTGGAGTGCAAGCATGTGAACTCTACAATCTACCTCAGACATATACTACAAATGATCGATTATTTCTACCAGTGCTGTGTAAGTACCATATATTCCCATCACCACACCTAGGAATATTATTGTCATTATTCCTACTGTCTCAATCCCAAATTTGTTATAAGTGCCTGAAATCTTCAAGTAGCAGGAGCATGGAAGTATAATTGAAGCTGTGATACTTAGGAAAGCTCCAACTAGTGATGTTAGATATGCAAAGAAAGGAACAGTCAGAGCAACAATGACAGTGCTAATTACCAAAGTAGTGCTGATTAAGATACTTATGACCGGCCTATTCTTGTGTTGTTGTGGAAGCAAGCCTTTTAAAGCATTGGTAATTGGTGTCACCATCAATGCATACTTGGCTATGGGATTCACTAAGGTAGTATATATTGCTATTTGTGAACTTATTCTGTTTATGGGAAGGTTTAATGTAATTTGTGATTCAACCTCTGCACCAAACATTAGATAACCAATAATAGCCATGGATGCATAACCTGCACTGCTCAACACAAAGCATAGAAGAAGGACCTGAAACAGTGAAATGTAATACAGCAAATAAAATCAGTCACACAAAGGAATAGAATAGAAAGAACAAAATTATATATCAATCTCAGTCAATTAAAATGTTTTGGATTTTAGGATGGAGGAGGAAGAAAATATGTAGTTAACTAAGTGGTTAACAAAACCCTTTTTTTATTGATTTTCTTACCTTGACTTGAATTATGAAATGCATAAAATTTTGGTGTTGTTAAGTGCTTGTGATAGCGGATCCACCTCGTGGAACAAAGGCTTGGTTATTGTTGTTGTTTAAGTGCTTGTGGCGTTGTCGGTTGTTTTATAATTAAAAAAAAAATGTGTGGCACCTGATATTCAACAACACAAACACCGGTAAAATAAGGGGAGGCTCCGGTGCATGTTAATAGAGAACATTTATTTATTTTTTTAAAATTTAATCAATTAAAAAATATTTTATGCGTTTTCTTTTTTACCGTTATGAAGTGATTTTTATAATTTGGATTTATTTTTTATTTTACTCTGTGTTCTTAAAAAACTGTACTGAGTAAAACTGTATTCAAAATTTACATATTCTAATAAATCTGTATACAAACTTGTGTTAAAAAATATTCTGAATAAATCTGTATTAAAAAAATTTTAAAAACAAAAATAAAATCTCCCCCAATAATGTATATAAGTTTTGTATGTCCTTTTTGAAATTTCGAAACACAAATTTTAAAAGCAGAATGTTGAAGAACTTACATTAGAGAACTGATGTTTGTTTCTCATTGAATTATACAGGCTTGGAAAGATTGGATGTGCACAGTAACAAAAGGCATATAAGCTAACAGCCGTAGGAATCCCATTCCAATTAAGAATATTTCCCTTTACATTAAACCCAACCGATCCATCAAATGTTGCAACTGAGAATACAGAGCAAATGATGATAGCAGAAGCGAGCACCCCACTGGCAGATATGTAAGAAAGAAGACTTAAATCATCCAACCATACAGTAGGCATAATTATAATCCCAACCAATATCACAAAAAGCTGCTTTCCACCACTTGCTAATCCAGCAATTTTAATCTCAGTATTTGGGAATAAATTATCCAAATTATCACCTTCTAGAATTAAGAACCCTGTTGCAACTAAGTAGAGCTCAGTATATATTGATGTTGACACTAGTAATCTACCTATCTTTCCAAATGCAAGGTCACCTATATCTGGATAAGTTTTGATGTTACCATCCTTATCCATGCATCTTTTAATCAATAGCCCCGAGTAAAAGGCTATCATGGAAATAAGAAATAGAAGAATTAAACTTAGCCATCCTCCTGTAGCAAGAGCATATGGAATGGACAGAATCCCAACTCCTGCATGACCAGTTAAAGTGGACAAATAAGGAGCAACAAATCTTTCCATATATAATATTAGCGTTCGAAAACGTATTAGAAATATAATACACAATATATATAATTTATAAAATTCAATGAGACATCCACATACACTAAGTATATATCTATATATGAGATGCAATAATATTTGTTGTTCTGCATATGAGACAAGCAGATGTAAATCCATATATTAATTTTAGATGTACATATAACACCATTCATACAAGATTTGAATACTGGTTTATTAATGTTGATTTAGTTGATAAGGAATTATCTCATTTAAAAAAAGGTGATAAGATTTGAATCTGTTATTGATATAGGAACATCATTAAAGGCTGATAAGCTCCGAAACCTGACTTTGTATACATAAAGGGAGAATTAACATTAGAGAAATATGAACCTGATAAGGCGTTGAGTCCATTAAGAAAGGTGCCGAAAAAAGAGACAGTCTTAGTGGTAGATGGAGGAAGAGTTTGGTCTTTGTCCTCAACTAAAGCTGGTTCATCATGGTGCGTCAATAGAAGGGGCACAGTATTCATGGATGAACTATCATGATGGTTTGGAATCATTTGAACGGAGAGAGATAATAATAATGTCAAATGAATGAATAAAAAAATAGATTGAAATATATTAAGGTGATGAAGAGAATGAGACACACAAGTATATATATATATATATATAACATTCCCCCACCCTATCTAAATCCCGCCCCATTCCCTTATTTTTTATTTTTTTTTTTAAATTCCGCCCATTTCCTCCCATCCATTTTTTTTTAACTGCCCCTCCGATTTTGTTTATTCCGCTCAAACAATACAAGCATGGTTTTTGGTGCTCCGCCTTTTTTTTATTTTTTTATTTTGATAAATCTAATATATTAAAAAAATATGTTTTGTGTTTTCTGTGTTCTTTTTATGTACATGTTTTTGTTATTTGGATTTGAATTTTTTTTTTTGGGTCCGTATTTCTCGCGGAATCACCGGTATCCCCAAGAGCATCCTTAAGGGAACCCTTGAGACTAATCCGGAACGAGCTGCGTGGCTGGCTCTCCCAGCGGGATGTTTTTAGTGGGAATCGAACACGGGGCTACTAGCACCCGTGTTCCATTCCCAAGATTTCAGTTGGGGCCTTACACCAACTGAACTAAACCTCGTTGGTTGGATTTGAATTTTTTTAATATATGCCTCCTGACACATGTAATGGTCCAAACAAGTAAAATATTAAACAATTGTGCTTCTACCATGCACCGGTTTTTGGTGCTCCAGCTTTTTTTATTTTTTTTATTTTAATAAATCTAATATATTAAAAAAAATATGTTTTGGGTTTTCTGTATTCTTTTTATGTATATGTTTTTGTTATTTGGATTTGAATTTATTTTTATTATATGCTTCCTGACACATGTAATGATCCAAACAAGTAAAATATAAAACAATGATGCTTTTACCATGCACCGATTTTTGGTGCTCCGAATTTTTTTTATTTTTTTTATTTTAATAAATCTAATATATTAAAAAAATATGCTTTGGGTTTTCTGTGTTCTTTTTATATACATGTTTATGTTATTTGGATTTGAATTTATAATGCCTTTAATGACTTTTTTTCAAAAACACTTTTATTCACTTTTGTTTAGAGGCAAATTTTTTAGTTTAAAAATATTACATATAAGAATGTTAATTGACTCCAATTTATCGACTCTTTTGTAAATAATAATATTAATCGACTCCTTCCTAAACAATTTTTTAACATGAATGTTTACATTATTATACTTTATTTACACTTAAACATTATTCATATTAAAATTCTTCATAACTATTCAATAATAAATTAAAACTAATATTAATTGTAACTTTGTGAAATGTTTTATCAATGCAATAGAACTAATATTAATTGCAACTTTATGAAATGTTTTATCGATTTTGCATTTCTCTCGTACATCGCACGAAGTTGGAGGCTAGTTATATAGAAAAGCTGAAGTGGTGTCAAATGAATGAATGAAAAAACAGATTGAAATATACGAAGGTGATGAAGACAATACTACACAAGTAATATATTATGGTGAATTGGTGATTGAAATAAGATCTTTTTTGGAAAAAAATGGTCTTATTTATAACAATTTATTCCAATTTCTAATACTTCCTCCGTTTCATTATGTTTGGGCTTTTATGTTTGGGCACATAGATTAAGAAAATATTAATTATTGTAAGTATTATGTATAGTTTGTCCAAAATGCCCCTATTTAATCCTTATTAAAAATTGTTGTAGTATTTAATTTTTATTATTAAGTGTATCCATTAATTAATGTATAGTGGTTTAAAGATGAGAGATGATAAAAGTAGAATTAATGAGGAGTAAGATAAATGATTGAATGAAAAGTCAAAAATTTGGAAAAAAAATTGGTTTTATATTGAAAATGTAAAAAGCCAAACAATATGAAACAAAAAAAAAAGGCTAAAAGGCCAAAAATAATGAAACAGAGGGAGTAACATTTAACTACTTTTTTAGAAAAATACATTTATTAAGTTAATACTTTTTAGAATCCCAACAATAATAATTATAGAATTAATTTTTAAAAAAATTACATTAAATATTTACATTTCAAATATTATAAATAACCTTAACTCAAGATAAAGATAATACAATATTTTCTAAAATAAAATCTTAGGTATAATACTCGAGATAAAATATAATGTTTTCTATAAAAAAAAGTCTTGAATATAACAACGCCCGAGAGACTCCCTTCTCCTATTTTCTTGTTCTTCTATTTCTCCAGTTAGTGAGTGAGGGAGAAGGAAAGGGAGTTTCAATCTCTCCCCTTCGGCGTGAGGGTTTTGTCTTATTTTTAGTTTATTTGGGTCTCTTTCTTGCCTTCATGCAAGTTTGGTTTATAAATAAATATCAATTTTTCAGTTGTTTGGGTGTGTGTTTTTGTTTGGAGAAGCCTGTGTGTTATTACAGTTTACAGATCTGATGACTTATATCCTTCTCTTTTAAAATAAGTGGAAACAAATAAGTGGAAACAAGTTGTTGTTCGTGACAGTTCTTTCCTTACAGACTTTTGACTCGGCTTCTGCCCTGCCCAGCGGATCTCTCTTCACATATATAACTGAGATTCCTTGTCGCCAAAGTGCTTACTTCCAGTATTGATGGGATTGTTGTAAGTGCTTACTTCCAGTATTGATGGGATTGTTGTCTTGAAAATTAAGGCTGTTGAATCTATTGATCGAGACCGCTTTAATTAGGAAGAGGTTGATGACAGATGTCCGTTCTTGAAAGACTGGTACAGACTACTTTTCTTTTCGTAATGATGTTGGTGTGAAATCTATATATTTTATTTTGATATTGTTGATTATGATTGTATTATTTTTTCTTCTTAAATGAATTACATATTCTCCGGAAAAAAAAAAAAAACAACGCCGAGAGCGTAGTTAATACTTTACTTTATATCTTTATATAGAAAAGCTGAAGTCCTTGTCACCGTGGCTTTCGTGTCGGCTTCACTACACTGCCTTGGGGTTTGGTGCATCATGCACCTCCTATATTTTGCCTTTGCCTTGGGGTGTGGTCCAAGCAAAGGCAACTCCGGTGACGCCTCCAGCACCACCACTGGCGACTCCTCCAGCACCACCACCGGCGACTCCATTTTCACCGCCGGCGGACACCCCACCATCAACCACACCGCCGTTAGCTTCACCACCACCCCCATCAACCAGCACTCCTACGTCGCCACCATCTAAGACCACACCCCGCCATCGTCTAATATGCAACAAAAATTTTAATTTTTTTATTAACTTTAAGGATAGGAAGAGTATGAAATTAGTGTGCACCGAGGAGTATGAAATTAAGTCATGGGTGATAATGACTACTCATTAGAATTTATTTATTTATTTTTTTTTATCAAAGGTATCCTCCGGTCGATAGTCGAAAACTAATGTGTTCCGAGGCGTAGAAATCACCAAAGTGAATTTTGTCTCTACTGACAAAGTCTTTTCCATGTTCACAACAAGGATTCATTATTAGAATTTATTTAAGTGAATTGTGGAGCCACCCCTCTTCTCGGGTTCCATGGTGGTCCTATTTTGCAAGCTCTCTATGTATGGGTTCGTTTCTTCAATAACTCCACCAAGTATCTACACTATACCTAAGCAGATTTGAAAGGGTGAGTCTCTTTTAAATGAGTATAAGATGACATACACAATTGAAGCACGGTAAAGGCTAAGTTACACCGGATTTTGTTTTGGTGGATACATACACCATCTTTATTTACCTATTATAACAAGTATAACAAGTTATCCATCATTAATTATTATAATCTTTTATTTTTTGAAATGATGATTCATTATTTATTGTTGTAATCTTTTATTTTTGAAATGATGATTCATTATTCATTATTGTAATCTTTGAAGATTTTAGAAACCTTTATTTTTTTTAATTGTTAATTTTTTTTACTTAAATCATAAATTTAAAAAATAAAAATTTTCTTTACTGATTTTTTTTAATTCAAATACACGATAATGAATGAAATTGGGATTTATAATTGTTTAAAAATAAATAATGATAAAAGACTTATAACATAGATAATTAAAAAAATATAATATGATGAAGTTGATTTTTCATTTGAAACAAATTATAATAGTATTACAGATTATTCTAAAAAAAATACCTTTATATGCTTTGTAGAAATATATTAATTATAAAAGTTTATGATTTTTTAAAATTAAATAATTATAAAATAGATGATTATAACATATATAATTAAAAAAATAGTATAATATAAGAAAGATGATTTTTCAGTTGGAACATATTAACATAGTATAACATATTATTGCAGACAAAAATACCCTTATATGTTTTGTAAAAATATGTTAATTATAAATTTATAATTTTTTAAAAATAAATAATTATTAAAAAAACTTATAGCATAGATAATTAAAAATGTAAGATGCAAAAGGTAATTTTTCAGTTTAAACAAATTGACATAGTATAACATATTATATTGTAGACAAAAATGACCTTATGTAATTTGTAGAAATATGTTAATTATACAAATTTATGATTTTATAAAAATAAATAATTACAAAAACAACTTATATCATAGATAATTAAAAAATGTAACATACATGGGAAAAGTGATTTTTTAGTTGAAACAAATTAACATATTATAACGGTTTTTTTTACATAACCCTCATATCTTTTGTAGAAATACATTTACTCATTAATAACATTATTCATAAATATTGATATTCAAATATTAAAGTTAATAAAGAAAATTATAATGCATTGAAAATTATACGCTATAGATTGATGATTGCATCTATCAATCATGATTTTGGATAGAGATGATAATAAAATCCACATTCACGGGTATCCGCTCGAAATCGATCCGATTTTGATGGGAAAACCCCGCTTTAATTGGGTTTGGAGAAACTCGAAACCAAAATCTGCTTTAAAAAGATGGGTTGGACCGAGTCTGTGATTGTAAGCACTTGCCCCCGCTCCCAAACACACCCTAATATATAAATTAAATAATTTTCATTATAATAGTAGTTAAATGGTAAAGTCAAACTCACATATTTGTCAAAAATCATGATTTAATTCTTAAGATTTTAGATATTTTTAAAACTTGACGTTTATTATTATATTCTATTTGAATTATAATGTATGTTATATATGATTTTTGTTTAATATAATAAAAAATAATTTTAACAAATAATTGGATGGATTATCCATGGGTTTCCCCGAACTCGATGAGATGCGTTTGGGTTTCACATTTTCATACCCGCTCTCCTTATAACCGCAATCGAATCTGCCTTGCTCTTAATTGATGCGGCGTTAGTATTGGCAGAACCTGCCCCAAACCCGACCTGTTAGCATCCCTAATTTTGGAATGTTGAGTCTTCACATAAGTTCACATTAGGGGTCATGGTTTACTAAATTAACCTGTCATGTGAATAATACATGGATCGCCATTTAAGTTTGTGTTTGATATAACTGAAAAAATTATATTATGATTATTTTTATTTGTAACTATAATCTATTAAGCTTATAACTTTTAAAATTATAATATGTTTATATTTGGATATATTAGCTAAAGATGAATTTAAGCTTATTTATTTTATTTAGGTGGTGTAAAGAAGATTATTTTTACGAGTAAATTAAAAAAAGGTATGACGTTAGTTATTGCTATTTGAGTGATAAGGGTAAAATAAGAAAATTACACATGTTTCAAAAAATAATCTTATAAAAAATAATATACAGAACCGATGAAGTAGATGTTGAAATTTGATTATTTTTTCAAGAACATATTATTAAATTATCTCTTATCCTGTGCAAAGCACGGGTTGTTGATATTAAATTTTTTTATATTAAATATTTAAATTAAAGATTATTATTATTTTCATTATAAAGTAAAAATTATTATTAAACAATAACAAAAATAATTATAAAAAAAATTATTCAATATACTTTATTAAAAAATAATATACAGAACCGATGAAGTAGATGTTGAAATTTGATTATTTTTTCAAGAACATATTATTAAATTATATTTTTATAAAATTATATTTTTTTAGTGTAGGTTTAATAATCCAATACACTAAAAATAAAAAAAAAATAAATCATACGACACACAACAACGGTAAAATAACTTTGGTATAGGTAAATTATTTAATTTGCACCCTCAAAACTCATGATAATTCTAATTACTTGGTTTACATTTCCTACGCCAAAGATATTTCAATAAAAAAATTAATTGATTTACACCTCATAAATTAATATTTCAGATATAATTTAGTGAAATTAGAATTTATGATTTTCTTTAAAAATAAATCATTTTAAAAACTTATAGTGATAATTAAAAAAATAATGTATAGATATTTTTATTTATTACTTATTAATGAAAAAATCTTTAAATTCAAACAATAAATAAGTTCATTAATGAGATTTATATTTGGAAATTCATTAAGTTGATACATGTTACCTACTCAACAGGTTGCAGGTAAGCTTAATCATTAAATTAATACATGGTGTACTGTACACCAAATATATTTGGTGTTTTTTAGCCAAAACCTTGAAGCACTCATGACATAAGTACTTATTAAATAAGAGCTTACAACATAAATATTTTAGAGTTCAATAAGTTTTATGTGTTTGGGTGCACACTTTGAATTACATTTATACAATCAAAGCGTTTGGATGCATCATCACATAAATACTTATTAATATTTGTATTAACTAGTAAGCAAGCCCGTGCACATGCACGGGCCCATTACGCGAAGCCCCTAATTTAAAGGTGAAATTATTAAAGGTTTCATATCATGACTTAAATTTGATTAACAAACAATTGATTAAAATTTGTTATCATGACTTAAATTTTATATTTTAAAAATAACCAAATTCTAAAAAAATTCAAATTAAAACATGTCAAGTGACAAAACTTTCCTTAACCCTCTTAATTTGGTTGTTTTAGAATTTATTGATTTGTTATATTATTTTCATGATTTTTTATTTTTGTAATTTTTTATCATTTTTTTAAGACAAATGAAGCATTTTAAATAATTTTTTTTAGTTTTCTTAACTTCAATCCTAAAAACCCATAATCTTTTGATTTTTTCAATATAATAAAGTTTATCCCTTTTTAGATTCCTATTCTCAACACAAGATTATTAAAAACTCTTTTTTTAACAATTTTCGTAACTTATGCATCAATGCATAACAGAAACCATTAATTAATAATAATCAACTTGAAAATATTCCTTAAATGTTGTAAATATTTCTCACTTATTTGTCTTCTCAATGATCCCATTAATTTCGGTCTTCTCAATGCCATTATTTTCGATCTTAAATGTTGGAGATATTTCTCTCATATTTGTCTTCTCAATAATCTCATTAATTTCGGTATTAAATATTGTAGATATTTCTCTCCTATTTGTCTTCTCAATAATCCCATTAATTTTGGTCTTCTCAATACCATTAATTTCGGTCTTCTCAATGATCCAATTTGGCTCTCTTCTATTAATTAATGAATCACACCATATTTTCATACTTTTAGTAACTAATTAGTAATTGAATTTTTTTCTTCTATTAGTGACTGACTTTTTTTTTTATAGTAACTGATTTCTATGAAAAAATATTGAATTAAAAAAACCTAAAAAACCAAAAGTTAAGAAACTAAAAAAATATATTTTAATCTTCAATCATAATAACTACCTAATATATTTCTCTATGTTTTTTTTGTTTGAAAATTATTTGAATCAGATTTGGAATAAAATATTTACATTCAAAAGAATAATATAATACCTAAAATTGAAACTTTTAATGGAATGCTAATTTTCGTAACTTATGCATCAATGCATAACAAAAACCATTAATTAATAATAATCAACTTGAAAATATTCCTTAAATGTTGTAAATATTTCTCACCTATTTGTCTTCTTAATTATCCAATTAATTTCGGTTTTATGGAACCTTGTGAGTGAATTTATGAAGTGCTGGAATCAATGTTTTTGAGAAGACCGAAAATGGCTCATTATTGTTGATGTTTAATTCTTCAATGCTTCTAAAGTGTTGTGCATATAAATGATGTCCAAATATTGAAGCCAATTATAAAGTTGTGAAATGAAAAGTTTTTTTCATCAAAGCACTGAGTATTGATTGTGCATTGTTTAGTGAAACGTGCGTAGTGCTTTTTCAAGGCATTTATAACCCTGCCGACAAAATTATTAAAACTACGTGGTAATAATTCAGAATTGAAAAGTCTCATAACAATTGATTTTAATAATAATAATTATTATTATATAATTATATAATTATTCTGAATCGATATTACAACTTTTTGTTTCTTACTTTATTAAGTAACGTTTTAATAATAATAATAATAATATAATATAATATAATTATTTTGAATCCATAAGAGACTTTTCGTTTCTTACTTTATTAAATACATCCGGATCACAATGCAAACATAATTTTCATAAAGTATTTTATTATATCAGTTCCATAATTTTTGGCTCTTTAGGTTATGGCACGTATATTAATAAATTAATTATTATTGTAACTTTTATACTATATGTGATTTTATTATATCAGTTAACCAAAAATGCTTTTCATTTGATTGCCAAACTGAAGTACTCTGTTCCTTAGATGGAATTACAGTGACATTCTCAAAATCTTTGGAAAGCATCCTTACAAATTGATTTTCATCACTCTCAAACATACTCATCGAACGCGCTCGACTTGAATTAATAGTATTAGTAATATTAGAAAGTGCACTTTGTCCTTCACTTGATTTAACATACTTTTCACCTGCAAAAATTGGATAATACGAAACTCAATAACAAATTCAATTTGATTTTTATGCTTAGAAATACCAAAATACCAAAAACGCTCATCTCATTACCTTGATCAGCAGCTTCTTCCAAAGAGAAAGATTTAGAACTGGAAGAAGTTTTCTTTCTCAAAACTGTACGACCGGGTTGAAGCCTCCGCATCGAATTTGTTATCTAAAAAGATGGTAAACAATGGTGGTAAATGATAAACAATTTCTAAAGCAAATACAAACATACAATCGATAACCATGTAAGTATGTAAACCTAAAAATGAAAAAAAAAACATCAAAAATTTCGAAATGAATTAAGTTCCTTTACCTTTTTCCAGTAATTCTTCCATCTCGGGGAGTTTTTTCGACCTGCTAAAATGAGCTTCCATGAACTGAATAACAAAGGCTTTAATTTTATTTGTCGGTGTTCTACACAGAAGCTGCGAGCTGAGGTAGATGAAAAGTGAAGAAGATGGCATTATTTCCACTTTCCGCTTTCAATGCGGAACATAGACATTGGGCCGTCTTAGGATTTTGGGCCTCATTCTCGTTGACTGTTCATATTCAGCATGAGTTAACACAAAAATGATCATTAGTGGAGCATTGCGTATTGATTATCAGAGAGAGAAAGTGATAAGTGTAGTTAATAGAGGATTTGAGCGGGAATTAGGTAGGTATGATACTATTTCATCATACAATTTGGAAGGTTTGTCATTCAATTTTCTATTGCTGGACCCTAAACTAAAAGGTCATAAACGTTTTGAAGTATTTTTTTTCCATCCAATCAATCCATCAACCAATTACACTCTGATCCTAACAAACCAATCTCTGATCGGACAGAAAAAAAAGGCTAGCTTTGCATATACCTCTACTTTCTATACAACATCATAACTGAGTATTCAACCCAGACCAGTCTATCAAAGTCAAACCCACCCAAGAATACCAAACTTTTTATAGGCCAACATTCAAGTGCCAAAATTAACACGCGGATCAGATCGAAAAATCGATGTCAGAGAATGTAGAAACATTATATTAACCCAAACTCTACTCAACTCAGTCCTACACCATCCAATTCAATCCTATCAGGAATGGACACACACCTACTTCATAAAATACATCATTAACATTGACAATGGTTTAGAGCAAGGTCTCCCCGAAAAACAGACCATTTTCCTTAGCATACTCACATGCTTCCTGCATTTTTGGAGTAAGAAAATTTGCAAATATACCTTAACTTTAGAAACAACATATTACTAAAACATTAGTGATAAACAATCCAGTTCTGAAATTACATAGTTTAAGCTGAAATTGGACAAATTCCAGATACAAAATTCAATATCAAATTCCAGTTATAAAATAAGATTCCATGCATGCAAAATTCATTACTATTCCAGATATAAAAATTTAATCCAATTCACCACTATTGTTAAGTTTTATTTTTTTTCAAACGTATAATTCAATATCAAATTTACTATATATCTAAACCATAAATCAAAACAAAGAGATTCATCAGCATGTACAAAAAGAGATGGAGATTAGGATGTGTGAAAACCAAAACCTAATTTCAAAAGATATCCATAATCATAATCAATGTGTATCTGTAACACTTCCACATCAGACTTAATCAATGTTCTGAATTTCACTACGAAAACCCATTCTTTAGCCCAAGGAGAGTGCAAATACCGGACCCATTACAAATAGTTGAAATAGCAGTATTAAGAAGCAAAACAGATTTTGGTTATTTTGAGCACTTACCACAATCATCTCAGCACCTTCAAACTAAACACACGCATGAGAATTGAAAATATCATTAGATAGAGTAAAATAATAAGAAGCAAAAATATCACATGATAAGAACCTTCCTCAGCATGCCTAGCAAAGCCAGCACCAAGACCCTTGATCTGTCAAAAATAAACAACAACAAAAGTGCACACAATTCGTCAACTTTAGTGTAAAATAAGTCAATGCAACATCGATGGAAGAAAGATTGAATCTGATCCAGTACAGAAATCAAAACACTATGCACTCAGTAAGACCAGAATCTTGCTTCATTTTTGAGCCAATCCAATGTACTTTTATTTTGTTCCAGTTTTAACTTCCTTTTTTTTAGTATAGGTAGATAGATTTTATTTTAGTTGAGTTAGTCTCAAACTCAACTATGACTCCAAACCACACTAAAAGAGAGACCAAAAATTAAACACAAAAATGAAAAAGTGCAGTTCCTAGCTAAAAGATTATTAGTGTACCTGTTTCCCAACTTGTCATGCAACTGGATTATTGTGTCTTCTTCTTCTCTAATAAAGTTTACCCGTTTGATATCAGGCCTCAAATAATTTGTCCACTTGAGTCTGCAACTCTTTCCACACCTCAAAAGCCCTATTCATTAATTAAAGTATTATTATTAGGAACCAAAACAGCCATATAAAACAGCCAATAACAATAAATTAATAGCCGAAATGTATTAAGAATTTTCAACATGGCATACCCAATCAGCATAACAAAGTGAGCAGAGAATGCATAGAAATAGTGAGATATAAGAATTTAAAAATTACCTTTCAAAAAGTAATATGCCCAAGACATGGCAACATTAGTTTGGAATCTCTGAGACCAGAACCAGGTGATAAGTTTTGATAGCACAACTTGCAGTGCAAAGTGGATAGTATTCATCATAAAAGGAGCTGGGAACTTTCCCATATCATTCCCTAACAGACTTTTATTGTACCTGTTCAAATTATTTGAGAATATGGAAAAGAATCAGAATCACAAATAATATTAAATAGTATCAATGCATGCAATTACCATTTGTGTTAAGAAGGAACTTACAGGGTCAAAAGTAGACTGAAAGTGTACCAAACAATTATGAAAAACAATGACTTTAAGATATTTGCAATGGAAATAGGATCGGCGATTCTTTTTTCCAATGATCCGTGACCATCCACTGAAAAGGGGATTCAACACCACCAGTTCTCCTGGCAGACTCGTTTTCAATATCGAAAGGCACATAGTTCTCATTTCCGTTACCTCTCCGATGAATAGAATCTTCTTCCATGGAACAAATCTTGTCGATGTCTAGCGGTGATGACCACGGTAGCGACGGTCATGATTCGGTGGTGGCCGGAGCGAATCGCGTCAGTGTGGTGATGAAAGGATGAGAGAGCATGTGAGAAGAGCGAATCGCATGTGAACTCGAAACCGCAGATCTGAGTTCGAATCTGTGCTTCCATGGGGGTGGCTTTGCAGCGACCTTCCCAGGCTGCGGCTTTGTCCGAAATAAGCAGTGTTGATGTTGGAATCGTGGCGGGGAGAGGACGACGGAAAGTGACGGAGGTGGAGGAGCAGTGCTCGAGTACTGAAATGGGTGAGAGAGGAGGAAGAGAAAGAGACGTGAGGCATGAAGGAGTTTTGGCACATATATTGAGACTCCATTCATTAATTACATGTATTGAGACTAACACTGTTGGGCTTCCAACCCAATATAGCACATATACTGAGACTCCCAATTATGTCACATTTAATTACCAGTCACAATCAACTAACCCATTTGAATTAATCAAAATCAGAATTAATTTTGGAGGGAAAATCAGATCTAATTGCACACCCAGAAGGATTTATAATAGTATTGATAAAATATATTCTTATAATCATTATTTATTATTTATACAATATAATTAAATTTAACAACCTATGCATGACATGGGCTAAAAACTATTAGTTAAGTATATCCCAGAAATAGTAATAAAACTGAGTCCAGATCCTCTCCAGTACTGGAAAGGCCATTTCCTCCTTAGGATTGTGACACGTGGTTAAAAATAAATTAACGGTCCAGATTTTAAATTAGATCTAATTTAATTTTTAATTAAATAAAAAAGTTTATTCCAGCTTCTTCTCCAGCACGTTTGGTTCTCATACACTGTTGTATCATCACTTCCTTCGTTCAAACCATACCAGACTCTTCGTCTCCCACGACGCCATTCCGGTATCGGGACCTCCCTCCGCCACTGCTTAGCCATAGCAACACCACTTCGCTGCCACGCCACCGCCACAAAGTGACGCAACCATAGCGACGCCACTCTGCCGTTATCGCGACCCCACTCCGCTGCAACTCAGCCATAGCAACACCTCCTCTTCTCGAAGCCATCCACTTTGCACTGTGACACCTCCCCTTCTTCTCCAACAGTACGTTTTTCTTCTGTTCTGATTTTTTTTTCATTTCTTTAAATTGCTCACCGAATAATTTGCATGGTTGATTGTTTTAATATTTTTTTTGTGCTATTTGATTATGTTAATTTATTGTATTGAAGATTGATGGCCAGTTGTTGTTTTTTATTGGTGCTAGACAATAAAATACATTCTCACCCCTGCTTTATATGCACAATATGAAGGGAAAAAAAGTTCAGCATATAGCCATTAACTAAGACTGAAGTGATACTCTAAACATTGTATTTTATTGTTGTTGTTCTTTAGTCGATTCATATGAATTAATTTGTTTGGTTTATTGTGATCTTTTTCAGAAAAAATGAACTCTTCATCAAATCCAGTAGTGGAAGGTGTTACCAAAAGTGTAGAGGAATGGATAACCAATATCCATGAAAATGTTATGCAACACTGTGAAGAATGTATTATTGACTATACACCACACTTGGACATGATGTTTGAATCTGAGCAAGTTGCGTATGATTTTTATAATGAGTATGCTCAGAAGAGTGGTTTTGGTATTCGTCGAGAATATGCAAATAAAAGCAAAAAAGATGGAATTATCACTTCGAGAAGATTCTCATACTTCAAAGAGGGTAAACGGGGCGTTGACAAACGAGACCATTTGACAAAGCAGACTAGAGCAGAAACCAGAACTGGTTGTGACGCACATATGGTTATTTCATTTGATCGAAAGATTGACAAATGCAAGGTTATTGGTTTTATAGATCAACATAATCACACTCTCCAACCACCAAAACATGTTCATATGATTCGTTCTCATCGACACATTACAGAGTCACAAGCATTACAAATTGACATGGCTGATGGATCAGTATTAAAGCCAAAGGATTATCATGAATTTGCTTCTAAGCAAGCGGGTGGAGTGGATACTCTTGGTTATATAAGACAAGACCAAAAGAATTACCTTAGCACCAAACGGAAACAATCGTTAAAGTATGGTGAAGTGGGTGCTTTATTGGAGTATTTCAAAGGAAAAAACGAGAATCCTTCGTTCTTTTATGACTTTCAGATGGATGTCGAAGAGCAAATAACGAATATATTTTGGGCGGATGCACAAATGATCAATGACTATGGGTACTTCGGTGATGTCATTACTTTTGACACAGCATACAAGACAAATAAGGGTTATCGACCATTAGGAGTCTTTATTGGTCTTAATAATCACAGGCAAACAATTGTGTTTGGGGCAACATTGTTATATGATGAAACTATTCCCTCTTTTCAATGGTTATTTCAAACTTTTCTCAAAGCAATGGGTGGAGAAAAGCCTAAAACCATCTTAACAGATCAAGATGCAACAATGAGTAAGGCTATTTCTCTAGTTATGCCAGGAACATTCCATGGATTATGTACCTGGCATATTGCATAATGCTACAACAAATCGTGATAACAAAATGTAGTAGAATAATGCAACAGCAAATGGAAGCATTCAGTCATACAACATACTTGCATGTTATTTGTGATGGTAGTTGTTTTTCAAAACATGTTTTAGCATAACACTAAAATCAGAAAATAAAAGAGAGAGAGAATTACAATATAAAAGAATAAGACAATATCAAAGTAAAAAAGGTAATTTTATTAATGTATTCAATGTGAAACTTTACAATTCTTTGATCAAATAAACCCATAAAGCCCCTTTTACAACCATAAACCTATCATGACATGAATCATGTTGTTGAACTATCAAGTATGTCATCTAAAATGAGTTTTTGTATTGGAGATGCTTCTTCTTTTCTGGTCTGATTGGTGCAGTGTCTGGTTGTTGTATTGGAGATGCTTCTTCTTTTCTGGTCTGATTGGTGCAGTGTCATCTAGCAATTCGCAGTACATACCTATTAGCAAATGTGTTTGTTTTTCAATAGAATGAAAGATAACTAGCAATAAATAATACAATAACATATTCTCAGTCACATGCCAAAGATATCATACCTTGGCATAGAATCAAATAGCAGTTCCAAAGAGCATATCAGAATAGTAGTAACATATTCTCAGTAACATACCAAAGATACCAGACCTTGCCAGTCATATTCTCTTGTCATCTCTGTAAAATCAAATAGCAGTTCCAAAGATACCAGACCTTGGCATAGAAAGTTTCGGTTTGGGTAGTAAAAACACATGTGTGCCAAAAAAGAAGATAAAGATACAAACATGACAGTCTTAACCAACAAAGCTAACTGGATAAGGCTCATTCTTCTATGAATTGAGTACAAACAAATACTTTCTTCTATGAATTGAGTACAAACAAATACTTCTCTACATTAGAAGATTGTTCGCAGCAAAGGTATAAAATAATAAACCAAATAGCAGCTCTAGATTTACTTAATTAAGAGAATTGTTTAACTCTTAGCAATTGAAATTAGTTTATAACTAAAGGAATGAATTTCAATTTGGAGAATAGGTTAAAGAAAAAGAACTAAAGGCTCACTCATAAGCTGCAGCACTTAATCGATGGAGTGAAAAACAGAGGCGGCGAGGGGGACGACGGGTCGGTGTGGCTCCATCTGGGCGGGGCGGTTGGCAACGACAACAGAACAAAGAGGAAGAGAAGGACGATTCGAAGAAGGAAAGGAGAATGGAGCATGATGGTCGCGCCGGTGAAGCAGCATGATGCCGATGCCGACGGCGACGGCATGAGTGGTGCTACGAGAAAGAAGAAGAAAATCGCAGCTTTGAGAACCGGAGGAATTAGGTTTGAAGGAGCATACATGTGAGCCAAACGTGCTGGAGAAGAAGCTGGAATAAACTTTTTTATTTAATTAAAAATTAAATTAGATCTAATTTAAAATCTGGACCGTTAATTTATTTTTAACCACGTGTCACAATCCTAAGGAGGAAATGGCCTCTCTAGTACTGGAGAGGATCTGGACTCAATAAAACTAGCTAGCTGTGGAGAACGCAATCAAAATTATTGAATTATGAAGTTATGTTTGATGGAACTTCTATTTTCTTTACGTTAGTTATCTTGCTTTGGTTCAATGGCTAAATGAGATAACTTGTTTCAACAACTAAAACACTAGCGGAAAAGAAGGCTCAGTGCGAAGAACAATAGAGAAATTAAAGAACATACGTACTCCTTGTTCAATGTCGTCGCCACATCAGGTAAAAAAAATCAAAAATAAAAAAGTACTTAAATCATCTAACAATGAAGATTCATACTAGATTAATGTTTCGATTAGCTCACTGGTAAATAACAAAACATAAATTTAAAATTTAAGGACCAATTTCATTAATAACTGAAGTTTAAGAATAATTGTGAAGAAAAAAGAGATAATGGTGCCAATTTGCAAAAAGTATTCTATTAATATTTTGATATTCGACCTATTAAATTTTTTCCTAATATTAGACCTAGCCAAAGTTTCACCCCGTCAAATTCTTGATTACTAGTAAGTTTTTCTGTGCATCGCACGGATCGTTTAATTTGAGGTATTATTATTGTGTGAAAAATTGCAATTAACAAAATATGAGTAAAATATATTGAATTTGTAATGTATAATGTTAAATTACTACTTAGTTGTTAAATTATGTATAGCCAATGTGTAGTTTATGTTTTATATCATGTAAATAAATTTATTTTTATAATTGTACAAAAATAAACTTTATAATTATAGAAGACAACAATTTTGAGTTTTATATGTAGTTTATATTAAAGAGCTCTTCAAACTAATATTTATGTGATGTTGACAGGTTAGGTGAGGAGTAAAAATTTAGGAGCAAGAGCTTCCATTTGATAAGATTTCTCGCTTGTTGAGTACTAAATAGTAAATTCTCCAGACAAAACACGATTCACATGATAATGTATTTAAAATTTCAAACTGAACAATGCTTACTAGTCACAAAAAAAGATAACAATAAACATTGTCCAATATAACAACATTATAAAGCAAAATTTAAAACTTAAAATTGACAGTCCTGCCTTCAAGATATTGCTTCTATATAAACATTTTTCCAACATTAAATCAACTTAAAAACCTGTCATAGTAAATGGAATGAATAATAGTGAGGAATTATAGTTATTATCAGTAACTATAATTATAATATTGCCTTTAGTACCATTGCTCGTACGATGCACGGACCTTTAAATTTTGGTTTTTATTGATTGAAGAGTGAAAATATTTTATGCGAAAATTTAAACTTGGACATTTAATTTCAAAATTTAGTATTGACTGAAAAAATCCCAGTGAGAAAAGATGGAGTAAGTTAACTTAAATATGTATTGTATATTGTAAAATTAGTTATTAAATTATACAGACTAACAGTAAAAAAAATTTGTAGTTACTAAACTATGGACAAAAAAAATGGTAAATTTTTGTTGGTGTTATATTATATGAAACATATATGATTATATTTGGGATCCCTATTATATAGTGTTCATTATGTTTTTTTTAAGGGTTCTGGTTTTTTGACCCAATTAGTTAACCCACTTATTTAAAGGAAAATTTCATAATAACCTTAAAAAATTTCAATAATCCCAAAATATCCTTTTTTTTATTCCATCCTTACCCCTCCCTTCTTCCACTCATGTTTAAATTTCAAATTCAAATATCTCTCACACACCTCCACACAATATTCAAGAGCACATTAATTTAGAAAGAAAGAAGAAAAGGGAAAGGTTAACTGCACATTAACTGCAGCAGAAGAAAAAAGAAGAAAGAAAGAAGGGGTTCTAACGTAAAGGAAGGAGGAAGGATTGCAGCAGAAGAAAAAAGAAGAAAAAAAGAAGAAAGAAAGAAGGGGTTCTAAGTTCTAACCGAGGAAGGAGGAAGGACTGCAGCAGAAGAAAAAAGAAGAAAGAAAGAAGAAAGAAAGAAGAACCGTAGAGGGGGAGGAAGGAACACAAAGGCAAAGAAGGAACTCAGTGGAAGAAGAAAGAAAGAAGGAAACCACAAAAGGCAAGGAAGGAACACAAGGTTACATTCCTTCCTCTCTAATATTGGGTTGCTGCAACTGTTTTTTTATTTTTTTATTTTTGGTTTTATTTGCATTGTAGATTGCTGTTAGAAATTATGATTTACTTATGTTAATAGTTATAGTTTCTTGTTGTTTAATGTTTAGGATATGTGCATTGTAATTTTTGATTGGGTTTTTTTTTATGAAAATCGCGTCTCTTCTGCGTTGAATCTAGAAACGCTATTGTTAGGGATCCCTCGCTTAGAGCTAAGCGAGGGTGTTATTTTTCCAGAAAAATAACAACTTTGTGACTCTATTGACCCACCCCGTTAATTAGTTAACCCTCTTTTTTCTTTTAAGACTCTGTTAACCTTACTATAAAATAAACTACCCAAAATGCCCCTCTTTCTCTTATTAATAGAAACTTATTTTTTCTTCTTCCTTCTCTTCTTCTTTTTCACGTTAACTCTCCAGCAATCTCTTCCACCCTTCATCAACCCAAAACCCCTTTTCTCCTCCACCTTTCTCCAGTTGCAAGCAATTCATAAACATTCATTAAGGTAATTCTATGATCATAAACTTGATTCTTTATGTTTTTTTTTTTTGTATCAGTATGTGTTAGAAAAAGAAATGTAACAACTAACCACAAATAGAACCAACTTTGTGACATTCTTTTTAGAATAATTTCAATACATGAATATGAACACTTTATTAACATATTCTCCAACTCCTTAACTCATAATAACCTCTAACATATTTAATTAACATAAATCAATTGTAAGAATAAAGCTTATTGGTCTAAATTCAAGCCATATTCTTGAGGTAACCAAACTCTATTCATGATTAGTAAAATATGGTGAGAAGAATGTGTAACATTTCTTGATTTTGTTACCTTTTCCTTCCAACCAAGAGGATGCATATAACAATCCAAATTGTGAAGATAGTAAACCATGTACATCACCTAGACTATCTAATAAAAGAAAAAAGAAAGATAAATAATTAATCAAATACAACTAAGACAAAAATAATTAAAATATAAATATATTGTTTATAATTCTTATTGGCTGTGGCAAGATGTGAGTACACAATATTAGCCAAATAGAGGTTAGCACCATAATTAAGCCAGCCTAGTTTAGCATTGTGAATTATAAACATATCAGTATTCAAAACCTGTTAGTCTTGGCAGTTAGTCATAGCAGTATATTCAAATCAATATTCAAAACTTGAATACCTTTGTGAGAAATCTGAAATGGAAAAAGAAAGAGTAACTATGTAGATATAACATGATCATAGAGTTATCTATGTTGTTCCTATAAAATGACTGAGAATTTCATGATAAAAGTGAAATAGATTATGCGAGGGACAGCTGCTTGCAAAACCATAAGTGCAATCAATCAGATAGATAGGAGAAATAACTAACATATTAATGCATATCATGGAAGAATGTTATGACTGAGAGTTCTAACATATATCAGCATGAAATATCTTAGATTTTACAACAGAATTGGCTGCAACATGTTTGTATTAATCAAAATAAGCTTGCTAAAAAAAATTCATGAAAGCTTCACTAACCAACATTATTAGCTATTTCGACTTGCTTGGATGACCATAACAATATAACCTTCTACACCACGTACAATATCCCTTTGATAATGCTGAAACAAAAAAAACAAATGACATTATCAGCCAGCCAAGGAGGGAGAGTGTATAGTTGAGATGAAACATAAACAAAAACAGAGAGGAAAAGCGAGTTACCTTTCCAGTGCGTGTTGATACGCAAAGTTTCTCGAGTTTTTGATGATGTTGAAGCTCTGCTTCATCAGTAACCATGTTATCTGAACCTTCATATCCCCCAACCCCAAACTGTTTCAGCACAACCTAAATAACAATAACCATGATAAAAAAAAACTTCATAGAGGAGGCAAACCAAAGTAGCCTCACTATTGACATAATAATGCAATTAGCAACGATCGATTCACCAATTCATAAATCAAATTTGAATCTAATGGCACGCGAACTAAGGCACCAGCGTAAATAAAATTCCAACTTAATTATTAGTCTCATAAGAAAATTTTGAGAATCAAAGAATACAATACAATGTCTTTAGTTGGAATCGTTAGATCAAAAACCAAATCAAAAGGATCTTAGCAATTTGATCGTGAATACCAAACCAAATTTCACATTCAATAACCTATGGTAAAAGAGATCTTATTACTAACACAAAAATCATCACAAAATATTTCAAAAATTGAATAAAAAACAAAAAAGTACAGTTTCCAATTTCCTTATCATAGTTGAACAAAAGTAAGTTACCATATAAGTAATTGAAGGATGTGCATGATCATTGTACATGATCAAAATTGCACAGGATCTTAATGGCAATGAAAACTTGTAATTTCTCTTAAAATTGCACAGGATCAAAATCTGCAATTAAAGAAAATAAAAAGAAAGATGACATACACATAATAGAATTTAGCAATTGAAGAAAAATTACATCAGTGATTGCATTTGAACTGAAGCAAAAAATAACAAAAATATTATAATTTTAAATAACCTCTCTTTAGGAGACATTATAGAATTGAACCTTTGAAGACTATTAGCAAAGGCTTTTCGTGATACCTTCATAAGTTTTTTTCATTTGCAAAAAATAAAAAATAAAAATAAAACACAATTAAAAAGGAAAAAAGCATTTTTTAATTGAAGGTCTAACATATTGCATCTACTATACCCTCTAATGCGGGGGACTCAATTACGTAAGCTACTGAAAACTCATATGTACTCAATATATATGCTCTGAAACATATTGTTGTATCAGTTTAAAGAAGAGCACTAGGAACCAAGCAAATAGGTAATGAATAATGATCAATAAATGATTCCTACTTCCCAAAAAAAAATGTTCCAACTTATTCTTCCATAGGTCATCAAGATAACCGTGAAAGTAACTACCAGTTTTTCAAGTCAGTAACAGCGAAAAATACTCCACGGGTCAGAATCAACTAACAACGGCTTAGAAAGAACCATACCTTTATACCTCTACCCACAAATTCACAACTCATCCCTTCTATACAATTGAAACTCTTGTTACAAAGAAATTTTCTATGTATGATATATCCAAAATATGGTATAACAATAGCAAAACCCATTAGAAAAAAAACCAAAAAACATGCTTATCAAGAACAAAATGACCATTTATATATATATATATATATATAAACAAAAATCGCAGTGGGTTACGGTTGATGATGTGAATGAAAAAAAAATAGAAAATACCCAAATCGTATCTTTGAGGAAAGGACAAAGGGGGTTGATATGATGACGATCGGTGGATTTTGAATTGAAGAAGTGATCTAAAGTACAACTTGGGTGGAGTGATTAACATGAGTGGAAGGAATGAGAGCAACAGAGAGAAAGGAAGTATCGTGCCATGCTTTTGGTAAGAGAGAAGCATGATTCAGTGTTTTGGGGAGAGGAAGAGGCAATGAGAAAAGAGAATGAAAATTGTGAATATCATGGCCGGTAGAGATTTTATTCTAAAAACACCTCATGGACGGCTGAGATTAACAATTAGGTACTCTTCATTAATCACATGTTTAGGAGGGAAAAATCATCATTATGAGGGAAAAGGCAACATCAAAGGAGGGAAATCTTTTTTGCCATCATACTTCTCCTATTTTAATATATGTTGACGAGTTAGTACTTCACTTCACTCTTTCTCTCCCCTTCTTACATTATAGATTTCGTTTCCAATTATTATTATTAATTTTAATAATTTAATTATGTTTTGAATCAACACTAGTGACTATTCCGAGAGTTATCTCATGGAAAACTTTTTATAACTTCATAATTTTTTTAAGACTTATTTGTCAGAAACGTAAAAATTTGCACTTCCAACAATTATGAGTCAGAAAATAATTTCGATAAGTACTTGTCAAAATGCATTTTTTTTTTAAAAAAAGAAAAATTCGACAGTTTGAAGTCGGAAAATATTTAAATGTGAGAGTACTTTGATTTTTTTTAGAAAAAATAGGGACCAAAAATTACATTATGTATACCAAAAATTAAAACTCCATAAGAAAAACCTTTAACCAATTGGTCTCGAGTTCGAGCCTTGGGTATGGAGCAACCCCAGCTGGGAGACCCCTACCGCTTAGTGCAAGCTCAATTGGGTCAGATCAGGTGAGTCGGATTTTAAATAAATTAGATCCGGATACTGGTTGGTAAAAAAAAAAAAAAAAAAGCTTGTTCTCAAGGTTGATATAAGATGTCCAAGAAAGCAACAAGGCAACTAAACTAGCAAAGGTGCATGTGTAGTGATATTGCACATCCGAGAGGTGCGTTATAGCATGGTGTCATTGGTCAATGGTCCAGCTATGGTGCAGGTTATCTAATCTACTACTACAAGTTTTTATTGCTACATTACCCAAAAGAAACTGAAAACACGGTAACAAAGTAATCTATACTATATACTCCCTCCATCCTTTAATATAAATCACTTTTATCTAATTCACATATATTAAGAAAAATAATTATTACTCTTAAATTTATCAAAAAATATGTTGTCATTATAAAGTTATCCCTATTTAAAACTTTACAATTCTATTCATTTACTGTATCTTTTTATTGTAATTATTACCCTATCACCCCCTATATAATTATGAAGGGTGTATTTGGAATAAACTATTTAATTCTACCTAGATATTCCAAAACGACTTATAAAAAAAGACAAAAATCTACTCAAATGATGCCCTATAATACGGGACTGAGGGAGTAATAGCCCACAAGTACTACTCCTTTCTTCTTCTGTTCTTTAATGGAAGTATTGCTTCTATTATGCATTGGTTTTTGGTGCTCCGACTTTTTTTTTATTTTAATAAATCAAATGTATTAAAAAAAATATGTTTTGGGTTTTCTGTGTTAGTTTTATGTACATGTTTTTGTTATTTGGATTTGAATTTTTTTTATTATATGCTTCCTGACAGAGGTAATGGTCCAAACAAATAAAATATAAAACAAGGGTGCTTCTACCATACACCGATTTTTGTGCTCCGGCTCTTTTTTTATTTTTTTATTTTAATAAATCTAATATATTAAAAAAATATGCTTTGGGTTTTCTGCGTTCTTTTTTTTTTTAATTTTAATAAATCTAATATATTAAAAAAATATGTTTTGGGTTTTCTGTGTTATTTTTATGTACAAGTTTTTGTTATTTGGATTTGAACTTTTTTTATTATATGGTTCCTGACGGAGGTAATGGTCCAAACAAGTAAAATATAAAACAAGGGTGCTTCTATCATGCACCGGTTTTTGTGCTCCGGCTCTTTTTTTTTTATTTTAATAAATCTAATATTTTAAAAAAATGTTTTGGGTTTTCTGTGTTATTTTTATGTACATGTTTTTGTTATTTGGATTTGAATTTTTTTTATTATATGCTTCCTGATAGAGGTAATGGTCCAAACAAGTAAAATATAAAACAAGGGTGTTTCTACCATCCATCCCTTAATAAATCTAATATTTTTTATTTTAATAAATCTAATAATATTACTACAAGTATTTTTGAAAATACGGATAATTTTAATGGACGTAAAATCTATAAAAAGGGTGTTACATTAAGGGATGGATGGAGTAATAACTACATTAACTACTTTTTTTTAAAAAAAAAATATTCGTCTAGGAAATTCAACAAAAAAAAATAATCAGCAAATTTAATTTTTTTAAAAAAGAAAACGTGGCTTATGTTGCATTAGTTTTCATAAAAAAAAATGTGATTAAAAAAAGAACGTGGCTTATTGTTAGAAATGGGAAACGAAATGGGAAAAAAAATTTAACTTCATATCACTCATTTTTTACTGCTACGGTTTAAAGTAAATGGAGTGCAAAATCTCAACCTTTCATATTATACACCTAACATCCAACGAAATATTATAATGGCACTATAGCTGGGCCATTGACCAATGGCACCATGCTATAACTTACCCATCCGAGAGGTATTAAGATCCTCAAAAAGGCCTATACAAGTTTGGCCCATTCTACTTTACCACCTGCAACATGTAGCCCAAAATAGAAACTTCGATACTTTTGCCTTGAGTCATCAAGATTAAGGCACTAATTACTGTAGAATTTTGAAATTTAACCCCCACAAATTATCCCCAAATTTATTTTTTTAAATTTTATTTCAAAATTACCTTTCTTTATCTTCTTTATTTCAAATCTCAAACTCCATAACAACCACCACACCTCCAAACCTCACCACACCACCAAAATCCAAAACTCAACATCCTTTCTTTTTCTTTTCTCCTCTCATGCATTTTTCTTGTTCTTGTTCTTTCACTTTTCATTTCTTTTCTTTGTTGTTCTTGTTCTTATTGTTTCCCTTGTTGTTCGTCTTTTATAGAAAGACAAAAACTCTTAATTTTCCTTGCCTATTTACAACTTTGTTTGGTTTTGTCATGTATCCCTTTCTTGTTCTATTTTTTCTTTGCCCTTTCCTTTTTGGATTTCAAGAGGAGGAGTGCAACTCCTTACTCCTTCTCCTTAGTAGTAGTTATGATTGTGAATCAGTTTTTGCTTCTAATTTCTCTATCCCCAAATCCAACAATTTCCTTCTCCAGCAGCTTCATTTCTATCACTAACTGTTGGATCTCCTTCTCGATCTGGAGGTGTGCTAGGAAGAAGAATATTACAATATCTGCTCTTGCTCACAGCAGAATATCAAGCACACTTATCTATAATTGGTGGTGGGGTTTGAAGGTGGTGGTGGTTATGGAGTTTGAAATTTGAAGGTAATGGTGATAATTATGGGGATTAGGGTTAGAAAAAGAAAGTAAAGAAGGATAACTTTGAAATGAAATTAAAAAATGAAGTTTGGGGATAATTTGTGGGGGTTAAATTTCAAACTCGTTACTATAATGCAAAAGCTTAGAAATGTTTTGTCCATTTATAATGTCCCATTTTCTTTGCATTGAATCACAGCTTAAATCCTTCTTGGTGGGAGCAACCGGCTAAAATAGTAAAAACCGAATCATTGTTAAATATGTAGCTTCAATTGTATGAGACTATTCATATTAGTACAAACCGAATTATTGTTAATAATTTGATAATGTAGTTTATGGCTGCTTAGTAAATGCGGTTGTGATACACTTTGCGAAGACTTCAACAATATTGTTTTTGTTTAATAGAAAGATATCATGAATACATATATTATTTTTGTTCTATCTAATATTTTTTTATATATGCATATATCATGAAATAAAATAGTTTGGATGAGCAACAATCCTCATGAGTTATATTGTGTGGTAGGTGCAAATCAATTTGAAAATAAAATTTATATGAAATTAATTGTTTTTTATTGCAGACTTTAATTAGTATTGTTAACCGATATTTTGTATAAAACCAAATTGATATGATATATTGTTTCATTCATATTGTTTCAAGGAAATTAAGTGATCCAACCATATGTACTTCACAATGCAATGTTGTTCGACTTAAAAGTTTGCTAAGATCATAGATGAAAGTAAAATTTATTTAATGTAAGCGATAAATATAATGGATGAGTCATGAGTGCTAAAATATAGAACCAAAATAATACTCATCCTTCAGTCCTTAAATATAAGATCTATTTGGGGGATTTCATGTCCATTAAGAAAGTGAAATAATTTAATTAATTGTATTGAAAATGTGAATTTTTGATATGTATTTTCAAAATTACCCCTATTAATATTATTGGAAATCTAAAAAGTGTTAAATAAATAAGGTTGTTTGTGGAAAAAAGTAATTAATGATCATTGAAAATTGGTAATATATCTTATAAATATGCACAAAATAAAAGTGTCAAAAGGGTCTTATATTTAGGGACGAAGGAAGTACTTTTTATTCAACTTATAAAAAAATTTGAATAAAAAATATCATTTTGGTTTATATCAACTTATAAAAAACGATGTCATTTAATAAAAAATAAATAAATAAAAAAACATGTCATTTTATGCCACTTATGCAAAAATAATCTTTGTGCAATAGCTATGATAAGTTTTGCATGTGTTTTTGGATTATTAAGGCATTAAGCCTCGCATAATTTATCTTCATGTAAAAACTTAAGCAAAGTAAAAAAGTCATGATAACCAAAACTAGTCCGGCTTCTCTCTAGTATCGGAGGTTCTAGTACTTTTAGCTTTCAAGTAGATAAAGACACGTGGCAAAGTAAATATTGGATGATCAGGATTTAAAATAATAATTAATATTTTTAACTTAATAAAAAATATGAAAAACTCATCCAGTTTTCCCTTCTCTCTCTTATTTCTCGTTCTTCTTCTTCTTAATATATGTTTAGGCTTATTTATGCTTTTGATTCTTAAAAGTTCAGCGTGTTTTGGTTTTAGTCCCTATAAGTTATTTTGATCGGGACTGATCCTTAATTTTTCAAACATTTTGGTTTTGATCCACTACATTATGAAAAACTGTTATTTGCTTATGTGACTAGCGGAATACCATATCCGCAGTTATGTAGTGTGAGAAAACGCGAAATAAGTGATATGACGTGGATGATACAAATCCATGGACACAAAATGGTCTCATATGCAAAATGGTCTCATACGCAGAATTTTGCGTTTATGAATCTGAATCATCCATGTCACGATACTTATTTGGCGCTATCTCACACCACGTAGCTGTTGGCGTGAGTTTTCGTTAACCACGTCAACAAATAATTGATTTTTTCTAATAGATGGAACCAAAACCAAAATGTTTGAAAAATTAAGGACCAGTCACAGTCAAAATAACTTTTAGGGAACCAAAACACGCTAAATTTTCAGGGAGCAAAACCATAAATAAGCCTAATATTTATAACATCATTGAACAGCAGCAAGCCAGCAACAGTGGCAAGAGCACCAATGGCACCATCGAGAACCACCGCTATTTCTTCTTCGCACAACGTCGACCGCTGCTGCTGTCGAGTTGTCAAACCATTGTCGTTGCCCCCACTAGATCTGTCGCTTAGGATCTAGCCTCCGTCCAGGGAATAGAGATGCTAGGGGGCACGACCGGATGGTGTGGCCCCATCGAGGCGGTGCAGCGAGGTAGAGATGAGGGGACGACACTGGAACAGGAAGGAAGAAAAAGAAAAAGGAGTGAGGGGCAGGAAAAGAGACAGACGCACCAGCGAGGCAGCCCAACGCCGACAACAAAAACGTGGTGTTGAGAAAAAGAAGAAGAAATTGACGAAGTGGATATGAAGGAGATAATATAACATTATACGTTTTTTTTTTATTTTTTAAAGTTGAAAATTTAATTTATTTTCTGTGTAAAATCTGAACCATTGATTTGTTCTATGCCACATGTCATACTCTTGTCTATCGATTGGACCCTTTAGTACTGGAGAGGATCCGGAACCAAAACACGATGACTCGTTGATTAGTTAGAAAAGAACATTATTAATAAAAAAAAATCTTTTCCTTTTCTTTTTTTCTTTATGCATGTTAAAAAAATTATTTTTTTTATAGGCAAAAGACAAGTTTGTATTGAAAATTGACATATATTAAAATTTGCTTGTATTAATTAAATTAATTCTCGATGCATACTTATCTAATATAAATTTTTGACATTATCATAAGTACAATTCTTTTAATAATAATAATAATAATAATAATAACAACAACACAATATTAAAACGATTATTGAAATTTTTTTTCTAATATTTATTTTATAACAAATGTTAAAAAACTCACATTGGATGAGTATGTATGAAAAATTAATGTAACTATTACACATACATTTTTAGATATTTCAATTTTTAATACAGAATTCATGTGTCCTAGAACACATGTTTTTAAATCATTGATTTTGATTATTTTTACATAATTTTGTTGAAAATATTTCAAATTCAAAATCTAAGATAAAATTAGGATCATTAATCCTAAATCATACGACAAATTTCTCTCGTAAACACTGCAAACGAAATGATTCTGCGAAACGCAATTTGCGAAGGAGAGTATTTTAAATTTTTAATGACATGTTGAAAACTACTACTTGCCAGTTGCCACCTACGCATATGATATTTCTACCTTATCTCATCTTTTTTTTTTTTATATTACCTTATCCCATCTTCGACCTTGACATTCGAATATTCGTTTGTATACTCAAGTGCGGTTGAAAAATCATATACTGTGCTAGATAGTTGAGTTCCTTGATCATGATATCAGGGGTTCAATCCCTATCGTGGATATGAAGAAAAAACTTTGTTAATAAAGGCAAAATCCACTTCGATAATCTCTATGCCTCGAAGAAGATTAATAATCTTCGGCTATCGGTAGAAAAAAGAGAATATATATTGTTGTACTATTGGTAGGAAAAAGAAACTGTGTAATTCTTGTATATGATTGTTGTGAAGGAAAAAATGTCATCCACAACATGACAAATCTAATTTCAACCACGTTGTAGTTCTTTTATATATATATATATATATATATATATATTTTATATATATATATTCTCTTCTTTTTTTCTATATTTTCTTTTCTTTTACACAACCACGGTAAACAATGGTTGTGTCGCATAAAATAATGGTGGTGTTTTTCAAAAACATGATATTAATCCTGGACCTCCTTTTAGTGGTATGTGTAACACTAGTTTCTAATACTCTAATTATGAGACTAATTAGAATATTTCGTACTAATGAAAAATTCAACTTAATCAAAATGTTTAAAAAAATTTTGGCAGAGTTTGCTTTGTTTTTTAGACTATCCAAATTTTAGTTTCAAGTACCTGTCAGTTTCAATAATACATATAGTTTAGGATACATGGTGCCACCATATTATCAAACCCCAAATAATGGTACATTATATACCATGGGTTGTGGCACTATATACATACAAGCTACTAAATAAAAATTTGTTCTAATAATTTACATGACTGAAAGTAAAGGACTTTAAAAGGTTTTATACAACATCATAATAAAGTAGCCAAAAAGTATAGAGTATTATGGCATCAAGCTTAGTTGCCCAAAAGTGGTTAAACCGCATCATCAAGTCTATACTCCTTGAGACGGAGCATGACTCTCCTTGACAAGGGAATAGAAAAGACATCACCGGATGTAGTACCTAAAAATGTTAACATAAGGGAGTGAGTGATTTTACATAATTTAAAATAAAGAATTAAGAACAATAACACAAAACCAATAATTCAATATTAACAAATTATATATGCTACTTTGATCAAATAAAATATATTACTATCACACTCATCAACATATTATAAAATATGAGGAGTTTGAGGGTAAATATGATTTCCCTCCTAAACCTCTTTTTCCCTCCTAAGTGCATCATTAATGATGTGTTTACTATGTTTTAATCTAAACCGTTCAAGATGTTTTGTTTGATCAAATCATGACCGTTCTTTTTCTTCTTCTTCATCATTTTCTTCTTCTAGAAGCAATCGTCCCCTCATCTTCTTTCGTTCATATTTGCTTAAGATTAATTAGATTTATTCGTTCCTTTTCTTCTAAAAAAATATTGCAACTTCTTCTCCATATTGCAAGTCCGATTCCATTCATCTCCCATCCATTTTAATCAACCTCATATCAATTGTTGTTATTCGGTCCTTTTTGTTCTTATTCTCTCATCTCTGATTACATTCTTATCTCTTTCATTTTATTTGTTAATATCCCCATTCAGCACATATCTATATTTTGCATGTGTTATTGAGCTGTTGGTGTTCATAAAACTGGGAGCTTGAGTTATCGGCGTTGATTGAGGTAACGATTTTGTTGTTTATTTTTCTATTTTTATTTTATTTTTCGCTTAATCTCGAGGTTTTTATATTTACATCCTTATCTCGCTTAAAATGTTGGATTCGGTTCGATTGTTTTCTTCCTTTCGTCATTTTAGTATTTTCTTAGTTATGGTCTGTGTTTGAAGTAGGATTTTGCATGTGTGGTTTTATTCTGTGTTCCATTGTTTTCTTCCTTTCTTCATTGTTGTATTTGCTTTGTTATTCATTATGTTTGAAATATGAGTTTCGTTGTCTTTTTACTTTATGTTTTGTCGAAGATTTATTTATTTATTTATTTATTTTGCTCAGATTAGGGTGGTTGGTTAGCAATTTATTCTTTCATAAAAGTAGGAGAAAAATATTAGATTTTGCATAGAAACAAGGAGGGAGAAGAATACTCATGTGTCTTCCACATACTTAGAAGCACCACTATATTTGTTATGAGGAGCCTTTGCACATTTTTGGTATTGATCCTAAACCCAAGATTGTTGTGACAAAACCTGCCAATATAAAATATGTTATACTTAGTATACGTAAGAACAATGTAAAAATAATGGCTCCACCAAAAAAGTATGAAAAATAATGCTAACAACTATTCATAACGTTTTTAAAATATTCTTGATTGTTTCACATAGTATAATTCTTTTTCATTCACAATAAAAATTACTATCTAATACTAAATATTGAATTCCAATTTGATTAAATAAATTTATTTGATCGTATCTTTTTTTTTCACTGTAATAATTAAAAAATACCATATAAAATAAAATCCTAAAAAATGATAAATATATTATTCTCTAAGAAAATAGTCACGTAAATAAAATCAATGCTTAAACACATGAAATAGCAAAATTTAAGACCCGTGCTATGCACGGGTAAACTTACTGGTGTTATTAATAATGTGATGATGCATGAATACTATGTCATTGGTTCCTTAAGAAATGATGCATGTGCGGTTCCCTTAATCCATTAATTGAGTCCAATGATTTTGAAATATATCATCATCACTTTCTTCTCTATTTTCACATCTTTCTATTTTCTCTTGCACTTACCAATGCATTGGATCCAATCAAGGATTAATTCAAAGTATAATCTCCATCTCAATATTTCATCTCTTGCACATCTTCTCTCTTTTCATATCTCATGCATCATCATCTCACCTCATTATTCAACATTCCAAATCATTCCTCACTTCACCCTCCGCTCCAGGGAAAGACCAAACCGGGAGTAAGTGTCCCTCCACCAGTGCTTGCACAGTACTGGCCACTCTCTCGGTCCAGTACAACTTGGGTTGCAGGCCCAAGTTGGCTACAGCAGGGAACCACCCTCGATCGGTCAACAAAGTGACTCTGTGACCGTAGAATTATCGTGGTTAATGCGGAACCAATCCCCCGACACGAGTGGCCAGTTCGTGCCCTCCTAGGAGATCAAAGTTCCACCCAACGACAATTCCCGCGATTGTTTCATTAGAACAACCTAGTCACATACCACTCACGTCCATCGGTTCTAAGAACCTTCACGTCTCTTACTAAAATTAGAAATCAGTTTATACTTTAGTATAATTTCAATTGAGAAGCATATATGTTCTTCTAATTCATGAGTACTCAAAGCAACAAGCAAAATTATTATCAATAACATTCACTTTCAATTACTCAATTTTACTAATTTGCATATAATTAAATCATTAAAATCTATATCATATTCATCACTCTAGCCTATGGTAATTAAGATTCAAAGTCCTACATATTCAACATCATAAAGAAAGGGAAAGTTTCTAACACAACATTAAACACTCACAATACAATAATTAAAAGTAAAAATATCTATATCATTATCAATCCTAAGGTTCCATGTTATTAGTAATTAATTCTTCACTTTAAATTATGAAAACTACTCCTCCCTTACCTTGGGTTAGGAGAGGAAGTGACCTAGAGAGAGAAAGTCTATCTTAGACTTTAATGGCTATGAAGCTTTGCTCTCTTCCTTGTCTAATCCTTCTCCAACTATTTCTTTGTTCTTAAGCTCTTCTCCTTCAACTTATTTATGAAGAACACAAGAGTATTGAGAGTTAGGGATTTGGGTAGGAAAGGGTATGGAGTTCAATGGAAGTTAAGGAATGGATTATGATGGGTTTGAGAGTTTGATGGAGTTGTTTATTGTGATTAATTGTGATTTTAGGGTGGATTTTGATGGGTCTTTGGAGGTGTTTCACGAAGGTTCTAGAGAAAACAAGAAGGAGGGTCGAACTTTTGATGAGAAACATGTGAAGATATGCTTTAATTCACGTTTTTAAAATTGTTTGGACAGGGGTTACTCGAGTACCCACATGGTTACTCGATTAGTTCCTAATTCCATTTTAGAATTACTCGATTATTGGATGCTTTTACTCGATTAATGTTTGATATTTTGACAACCTTTAATCGATTAGTGGCTGAGAACTTAGCAGCTCTTACTCGATTAGTTCCCATACTACTCGATTAGTGCTTAAAATTTTTGCTTTTCTAATGCAATCTAATGATTCCTAATACTTCTTATGCTTAAACAAAGACTTTACCATATTAAATAACAATTCTTAGCATTCTTTAATTATCATTAAGTTTAGGATGTTACGGTATAAGCATGGCACCAGTAAAAAGGGAAGAGAGAAAGAGAAAATTGTGTAAAAGACTAAAAGGCAACTTTTTGATTACAAAATGGGAAGAATAAAAAATACAAAATACAAATGATATTTTTAATTAATTCTAATTAAAAGTTGTTGTTGACAAAAGGTGAAAAAGGAAAACAATTTATTGTTTAAACTCAGCCCTTTTATATCAAAACCGATTTACTTAATGTTTCTCCATTTTTAAAGATAAGATGTGTATCATGGCCATGGGGTAGATATACTTAAGATTTAAGGATTTCTTCGGTAAAACTAAATTAGCTTATAATTATGAGTTTGTTGTAATTTGTAACCATAATTTATAACTTGTAGTTGTGAATGAGTTTGTAACTGCGAGCTAATAGTTGTTGAACTGATTCTTTGAAATAGTATTGTTTGACAAAACTAATTTTTGAAGTAGCTGAAAGTTATTAAATGATCGAAAAGGACATGCAACATTATATTATTTATATTTTATTATATTTTAATTTATTCTATTAATCTACAAGCTCCTTTTTTAAAAGCTATAAGTTCTTTCTAATTTGTGTTTACCGAACAGAACTAGTACCTTATTAACTAAATATAAAAGTTTCTAACTAACTAAAAAGCTCCTAGTTAGGCAAGCCGAAATAAGTTTTTTTTCCTTGTAAATAATATTAACTTTCTAATTAGTCTTTGATAAAAGAATTTAATACTCCATCTGTCTCATATATTAGACCCCTTTGGGAGATTTCACTTCCATTAAGAAAGTTGATTAATTTAGTTAATAGTATTAAAAATATAATTAATTTTGTAAATTATGTACGACAAAAAAGAATTAGTCTGAAATAGTGTAAATTAAACATGTTTTTCCTCTTTGAGGAGCATTTGTACGTCAAATTAAATTTGAACATCAATCAACAATACAGTAGTATATCATTTTTCTACCGCACTTGAGTATACAAACGAACATTCAAATGTCACAAGGTCAAAGATGGGATAAGGTAGAAATATCATATGCGTTAATGTGTAGGTGGCAAGTAGTTTTCACTTTTCAACATGTCATTAAAATATATATCTCCTTCGCAAATTCCGTTTCACAGAATCATTTCGTTTGTAGTGTTTATGTGAAAAAAATTGTTGTATGATATAGGATTAATGATCAGAATTTTATCTAAGATTTTTAATTTGAAATATTTTAAAAAATATATATAAAAAAATATCAAAATTAATGATCTAACTTAGAGCTGGTAAAACAAGCACGATACGATCGGGTCAATCCGAATAAGCATGGAAAATATCGAGCTTAGACAATAATTTTGGAGCATGAATTATACTCATATTTTTTTAACACGATATGCAAAGGTACAAAACACGACCGAGCTTTTACAGATTTTTTTTTTTGAACAGCAAACCAAAAAAGCTTTTACCAAGTTAACACGGCACGACAAGTTAACCCAATTTATTTTATTTTTATTTTTAATTTGATGAAGTTTCTTGCTGAAACTGGAAAGAAAAGAAAAGGAACCATGTATCCATTACACTATACAATGCTTATTTACTTATTTACTAATACATATATGTCATTCAATACATATAACTAGTGCTATTATTAATTATCATATATTATCATACGTATATATATTTTTTTAAAATGGTTACCGGGCAGGCACGCAAAAAACACGAAACACGCACAATGCGAACCTAAAGAGTATTTTTGAAGCATGATTTTAAGCCATACTTTTTAGCATACCACGGTCAAAATCCGAATCCGAACCCAAACTAGATAGACACAAACACGATCGAGTAGTACGAATTGTCACTTTTATGATGCATCCGATCTGTCCAATATATTATTATTTTTTCTTTTAAATGTAGAGATCCTTAAAACATTTTAGCTTTACCTAACAGCTAGAGCTTTTTCATACATTAGGCTTACATTGTAGAGAAGCAGTAAAGCCTACATAAAGTAATTTTCTATTACATATAAATTGTATAAATATTATTCATGGATCTACAAAATTAATTTACAAATAAATTTATTGTATAAAAAATTATAATATATATATATATATATATATATATATATAAAATATCACTTTATTTGTTAATGATTAATTAACAAATAACACATATGTTACTTTAATTTTTTTTAATGTACTAAGGAGTATTTCATAAGCTTATATGTTTAACTATATGTATTATGAGAATTTTTTCAGTAACGTAGTAAAAAGATGATTTCCGACGATACCGTAAAAAATCTACTAACCAATAAAAATTAGGATGTTACTACCATGTAATCAAAAATTGAATGGTTGCTGTACAACCTAGTGTTAAAACAATAAAACCTTACCACCTAAGATATGTATGTCACGTCATTACTTAAATTAGTCAAAATTAAGTTTTGCAATTTAGTCCAACATAAAAACTAGATTATTTTAATTTAGTCCTTTTGTACTTTTAGACAAATTATAAATTTTAATTTTTTTTATATAAAAAAAATTCTTAAACTCAGAACTCATCTTCACTTCTCAAAACCCACTGCCACCACCACCGCGGCCTGCCCCGACGCCACCGCCGCCACTCGCCATGGCAAAAAATTAAATTTGACTACTTCAAATGATGACATGACACTGGTAAATTAAATGACAACTTTTTATTGGTTTAAGAGAAGGTTACATGACAACACTCTAATTTTGGATTGTATATTAGAAATCTCCTAAAAATTAACCATGTCAGATTTGTTTTGCTGAAGAGTGTTTTGCATTATTTTTATTTAGTCCCTACTATTCTAATGATGTATTTATTTCTTAAATATAAAAAGATTAAATAAAATTGCAAGTTGTTTTTTTTTATTTTTATTCATATATATTGAATAAGGTTATTCGATATTATATTTGAATAGAAGAATTAGGATTTCTCCATCATCATTTATCTTCTCCCATAATCAAAGTTTCTTCAATCTCTTTAATATTCATAATCTTCTATAATCTTTGCTGGCCGATAAATCTCCCCCAATCTCTTTTTTTGTCTTCCCCAATTTGTCTCTCTTTATCTTTCTCTTAATTCCGATTATGGTTGATATATTTTTTTTACGGGTTTAGAAATATTTGTTTTTAATGTGTTATTTTATCTTAATATGTTTATTAATGCTGAAGAGGGCGGCGACATGTGGTGGTCAGAGGAAGATTATGAACACCGATATGAAGAGGTTTTGATTATGGAAAAGGATGAGGGCTTCGTGGGAAGAAGATGAATGATGGGGGACGGATCTTACTTCTTCCTATTCTAATTTTTTTTTGGTTTGCACCCTGGTATCCGGCCCACTGGGCCGACTAATCCAGTTCGAGGGAGGTCCCGGAGAAAAAAAAAAAGACAATTTTTAGTTTGATTTAATTTTGTTATATGTTAAATAAATAAAACTTAATTAAAATAGTAAGGACCAAATAATAATACGTAATATAAAATATCACTCCTCAACAATAATCTAATGACATGACAACATATATCATATGTAGCATTTTTATTTGTTAATTTTTTTATGATACCGAAATCCATTTTTTACTACAGTACCGAAGAAACACTCATATATTATTTATCTGAATGACATGGATAAAGTCTATGCTGTTGTTGTAACTTGTAACTGCCTCCATAAGATTAGGGTAGGTTTGTTAGACTGATTCGGTGTTATGTTCCTCTATATAAGATTCCATATATCCTCCCTTTGGCACTATGCCACTATATTTTTTCTTTTTTTTAGAACTGGATCCCTTTGGCGGCACTGTAAAGTGTATCAATCAGATATGTAAAATAGGACAGCATGACATCATATTATAATAAAAATTTTACGAAAATGTAAGATGATCATTTTTTAAAAGGCAACCAAACATTGATCAGGAAACAACCCAAAGAAGTTTTTATTAACACAAACAAAATTCTATTTCAGCCATGGCTTCTGTGAATGACCAAACAGCAATTGAACTCTTGCAAGGTGAAGCTCTTCTGCATCACCAGTTAGTTAATTTCCTAAGGCCTATGTGCCTTAAGTGGGCTGTGGAACTTGGCATAGCAGACATAATCCATAGCCATGGCAAACCCATCACTCTTCCTGAGTTGGTTTCAGCTCTAGTGCAAGTTCCACCAACCAAGGCTTCTTTTGTGAAGCGCCTCATGCGGTTTCTAGCACACAATGGTATCTTTGAAATCCATGAAGAAAGCCAACATGATGATGATGAACAGCAACATGAAGCATATGCTTTGACCCCTGCATCAAAGCTTCTTGTCAAAGGCACTGACCATTGTTTAACTCCATTTGTTCTATTTGCTACTGATCCAGTTAGGATGAATAACTACCATCACTTAGGAAACTGGTTTTGTGGTGAAGTCCCAACTTTATATGAGTCGGTCTTGGGAACTAGCATTTGGGAATATATTGAGAAAAACCCTCAACAGATGAGTATCTTTAATCAGGGAATGTCCGGTGAGTCTCAATTGTTGAAGCTGGCGTTGAAAAATTGCAGTTCGGTGTTCGAGGGACTAGATTCAATAGTGGATGTTGGTGGTGGAATTGGAACCACAGCCAAACATATCAGTGAGTTGTTCCCAAAGTTGAAATGTGTTGTGTATGACCTTCCAAAGGTTGTAGCAAACTTGTCAGGAACCAATAATGTGAGTTTTGTTGCTGGTGACATGTTTGTATCTATCCCTCAAGCTGATGCAATTCTACTGAAGGTACACATATACTACTCAATTTGTTCTGAATCATAATACTATCACACCTTTTTTTTGTTCACATTTTTATGTATATTTTATAGGTTTTTCTAACTTATATATACTTGCATCAGCGTATAAGATAAAATGCTTTATAAGAAATGATGTTGAAATAGTGCGTAAAATGATACATAGATTAGAAAAATCATATTTAATAAAAACTAATAAAGAGATTATTGCTATTTTAATTGATATATATGTTCATGGAGTATAATTTGTTCTTCATCAAACACTATGTTAAAATTTTATTCGGGTAGGGGTACCCCTTGTACTTCCTTAATTTATAACATTTATTTGCTTATAAAAAATGCTTGAAAATATAAAAAGAAATAGTCCTAAATTTTTGTTATTGATCATTTTTCGTGTAGAGGGTGTTACATGATTGGAATGACGAGAATTGCGTAGAGATCTTAAAAAGGTGCAAAGATTCTATTTCAAACAATGGCAAAAAAGGAAAGGTGATTATTATAGAAGCAATTATAAATGAAAAGCAAGAAGACCAAGCTTTGACTGAAACAAAGCTCAGCATGGATATAATGATGATGACTATTAATGGAAAAGAGAGAAATGAAATTGAATGGAAGGAGCTATTTGTTGGAGCAGGATTCAAACACTACAAAATATTTCCACTTAATGGTTTGAGATCTCTTATAGAGGTCTATCCTTAAACGTTGTGATGATCTATTTGATAGTTTGTATGTTATGAATATGGACATTCCAAGGTATTATTGTTGTGATGTATTTCAAAGTTAACATATTCTGAATTGAATAAAATTGTTGTCATCACATTTTGAACTTTTTGGGTTAACTTGTACATGTTCCTCCCCTTCCCTCGTCCACATCGCCATGTTATTATGCGTATCAATATAACTGATCTTCCACTTTGCATAGCAAAAAGAAATGGGATTAGCTGTAATGATGTTACAATCGAAATTAATTTTGACAAATTGCGATAGCGTCGACAGCAGAAGTGATGTTCAAAATAAATGTATTTGCACCAAAAGTTTTAGTAAGTGCAAAAGTGATTTCAGGTAACATGCCTTTGTGTGGAGGAGTAATGTGTTGAAATAAAGAATGTTATATAAAGGTTCAATACAATCAAAGTTGGATGACAAGTCCGACGTGTTTCCCAGAGCAGTCAAAGTGGAACAATACGCAATAAATATGAAATTACTCCATTAGATAATTTTAAAGCTTACTAAATGCTGGATTTACCAACAGAAGAGAGTTTTTGGCTAAAAATACTGTGTTTATATATTCATTACTATCGTTCATGGTAATTTGTTTAGAAATGGAAAGGATTCCTTGGTGGTATGATTTTTGGGAGAGAATAAAGGAAATACCTCGTTTTGGGAAGTTTAGAATAGAATATATTCTATTCTAAACTTCCCAAAATGAGGTATCAGACTATACAAAGTCTAGCACAGTTGGTAGATAGCTGAGTTTCTTAAGCATGATGTCAGGGGTTCGATCCCTGCTGTGGGCATGGAAAAGACTTTATTGGTAGAGGCAAAATCCACTTTGGTGATCTCTACGCCTCGGAGGGGATTAGTCTTCGGCTATCGGCCGGGGGACACGCTTGGTGTAAAAAAAAAAAAGGATAGAATTTGGAAAGAATTGTTTAATATATTGGGGTAGGGTCGTTATTCTGTACTAACTAAAAAGTGGTTAATACATATACTAACTATTGTGTAACCTAGTATTCCCAGTTTGCTCACTATTTATCAGTTTTTTCTTTTTATTTTATTTTTTTTTGTTTATGCTTTTACCAAAATGGCCCATACGTTTTTGCTTACCATTTACCAATAGCTTTTTCAAACTCAAGCATGCATTCTCCACACCAACGAGGTGTGGCACACCTGACTCGGGACTTTGTCCTCGGTCCGCAAGGACACGGGTTCAAATTTCACCTCGGCGGTATGAGCCTGTCGCTCCTTCGGGAGTGGTTGACCTCCTCCGGGCAGTTTGCAGGCTATGACCTGGAGGCGGGGTTGCCCATCAGAGTCGTCAATGTGCGACAATGATGGTGAGATTTCCCTCGTAAACTAAAAAAAAGCATGCATTCTCCACCGTACGTTTTCATCAGTGTTATCAATAGCATTAATTTGATTTTTTTCACACAAATCAATAATAAATAATTTTTCTTCCGGTCCCTAATATAAGTACCATTTGACCAATTTTTACTCTCTTTAAGAAAGTTAGTTAATATTGTTAGTGGTATTGAAAATGTAAATACTCTTTAAGAAAGTTAGTTAATATTGTTAGTGGTATTGAAAATGTAAATATTTGGTATACTTTTTCAAAAGTACCCTATAATTATTATTGGAAATCTAAAAAGTGTTGAGTAAATAATGGTGTTTCTGGAAAAAAGTAATTAATGTTATTGGAAACTGGAAATGAGGTTTATATTAAGAACCAAAAAAAGTCTTCAAAAAGGGTTTATATATAAAACCGGAGGGAGTAAAAATTAATGAAATAATAAAAATTAATAAATAACAAAAATTACCGAAAGGATCTCAATCGGAGAAAATCTATAACAGAGGCACAGAGGGCTTATATATTAGGTGTTTTTTTGAATTTGTCCTTAAATTTTTTTTCGATGCTTTGAGTCTCTGAATTTTGCTCAAATTTTGGAAATGGTCCTTTCATCACTTAAGTGGTGATATGACTGAGGATATGTCACGTCACCTTCGTCACATCGATAGGTAACGTGTCAGATGATGTCACGTGAATTTTTTAAATTAAAAAAATAATAATTTATTAAAAATAATTAAAATTGTATTTAAAAAAAAGTCGAATCTTTTATTAAATTTGAAAAGAAATTATTTTTATAATAAAAAATATCATGTATTGTCCTGTGGCTATACATAACACATCACTTGTAGATACTGTGAAAGTGACGTGAGATGTCGTCGGCTATTTCATCACTTAAGTGACGAAAAGACCATTTCAAAAAATTAAACAAAGTTCAGGGACTCAAATCATCGAAAAAAGTTTAAGGACCAATTCCAAAAGAGCACCTAAGTTGAGGGATTAAAATGTTTAATAAGCCTTAAAAGATTATGCGTTGAAATATGTAATACTCCCTCCGTTTTACAATATTTAGCCTTTTAGGTCTGAGCACACAGATTAAGAAAATATTAATTATTGTAAGTATTATGTATAGTTTGTCTAAAATGCCCCTATTTAATTCTTATTGAAAATTGTAATAGTATTTAATTTTTATTAGTAAGTGTGTTCATTAATTAATGTATAGTGGTTTAGAGATGAGAGAGATGATAAAAGTAGAATTAATGAGGAGTAAGAAAAATGATTGAATGAAAGGTTAATATTGGAAAAAAAAACATGTTTGTGTATTGAAAATGTAAAAGGTCAAACATTGTGAAACAATAAAAAAAGGATAAAAGACCAAATATTGTGAAACGGAAGGAGTAATAAATGTATGGAAATTATATTAAAGAGAGGTGGAGAGAATATATCAAAAAAAAAGAGGTGGAGAGATGAGTGATGAAAATGATGATATAATAAATAAGAGTATGCTTGAAAAAAGAAGGCTTTTTTATGAAATTGGTCCCTGTAAATATTGGTCGTTCTGAAATGAGTCCCTAAACTTTATTTTTTTTCGTTTTGGTCCCCAAACACTTTTTACGTTATCGATTTGGGGACCAAAACGAAATAAACAAAAAATGTTTAGGGACTCATTTCAGAATGAACAATATTTACAGGGACCAACTTCGAAACGTAAATAGTGTTCGGGGACCAAAACGAAAAAAAATAAAGTTTAGGGACTCATTTCAGAACAACCAATATTTATGGGGACTAATTTCATAAAAAAGCCAAAAAAGAATTATAAATTAGTATTGAGTTTCTAAAAGAACATATATTATGGGACAAATAAAAAAGCTAAAAAGACTTGAATTATGGGACGAATTCATTTATTTTTAATATTATTTTCATTTATTTTTCCTAATTTTTAATTCATTTTTAACAAAATAAAAGTGCTAGTTTTTTTAAAAAAAATTATTTTAACAAAAAAAATTAACACAAAGACGTACTATGCTACTTTAAAAAAAAATTATTTAAAAAAAATATTTTAAAAGCCACCGAAAATAGGAAGAAAAAAATTTAAGGAAAGTGGAGGGGCACATTTTTGGTACTCCTATGCTACTTAGAAGTAATTCAATTCCAAGTAACCGGTTTTAATCATCACCCTCCATTATTCTCCATAATGCACCACAACCATGGATTATGCAGTTAATATACATACTCATCCACTTTGATGAGTATTGCATATAGACCATTGGAGTATAAGTTTGTTGGATTATGAGAATTTCTTGGGAGTAAAATTAATTTCAAACTCATAAGTATAGGTTCGGGAGATTATGCTTCCCTATTAGGGGAAATGCATGCAATATATTTGACTGTAAGTTCTGCAAATTCATGAGAAACTCCCAAGGTTAGAACCTATAGTCTGATAGTACTGGACTATCCTAACAAGGAGTTTCTATGTCGATCATGATAAATTTTATGCACAAGTAGTATGTTGTGATCCGAAGTTGCAGAAATACCATCGTACGAACTAATCATTCTCATAAACTGACGAGCCTTGAGTAAAAGTGTTGAAGAAATGAATTATGGGGGATTATGCTTCCCTGTCGGTGAGATTCGTCGAAGAAATGAAGAAACTAGTGCCTAGTGGACATGCATTTTCCTTTCACAAGTCTTCCTAAGAGTTAGTTATAGTGAAATACTGGCGGAAACAATGAGTGTCCCTTTGTCAATATTAGAAGTTGACATGCTTGAAATGAGTTCTCAGGAGAAACAACTTCGTTAGTAAAATTTTCGACAAATCGTTCTTAAGGAGGAAGAAAAAAAAAGAGTTTTACTTTTTGAACCCCATTGTTTACTCAACGGCCCCCATTTTTTCCGTCTTATACAAGGCGGTAGTGCATTTTTTCGCCTTATACAAGGCGGTAGTGTAAATTATCAGTTTTTTCCGCCTCTTTCTAGGCGGAAAAATGGTAATTTTGCACGTCCGCTTTGTATAAGGCGGAAAAATATGATAATTTTACACTACCGCCTTGTATAAGGCGCAAAAATGTACTTCGGCCTTGTATAAGGCGGAAAAAATGGGGATCGGTGAGTAAACAACGAGGTTCAAAAAGTAAAGTTAAAAAAAAAAAAAAACTTGTAGTTGAAGGCATCATGGAAAGTGCCGTGGTAGAAATACGTTGAAGTTGTCCACTAAGTTTAGCGTCTAAGGCTCATCAGTGTCAGGACAGATGGTTGTTAATTTTTATTTGAACTTCAAATGTAAAATAATAATAGCCATCCATTTGCCAGTAAATTACATTGGAAGTTATTTATTGTTTGCTTATTATAAGAGAATTCTCAATCTAATCTTAATTGAAACCTGGTTATTCATAACGTTTCATCGAGCAGATTATTGGAAAACATTATGTAACTTCTTTTTTAATTCAATAAATTTATCATTCCTGAGTCTTTACTCTTTAAACATTTTTAAGTTCCTATAATTTCAATTTCAGCCTATTAATTAATTTATTTTTTTATGAAATTAAAAAAAATTAAACCATCAAAATATACCTCCTAAAAAATACATAAAAATGACTTATAAAGAAGACCTGAAAATTAACTTAAAAATTGGATTGAAAGAAATATTTAAAAAATGTTTTAATATTTAATTGTATTTTTATTTATTATTTACTTTTTTTTATTTTTATTGATTAAAAATAAAAAAACAAAAAAAATGGTATAGTAATTCTCCATACTCTCCAATTACTCCTAATACACAAGGTAGCAATTCAAACACTAAAAATTCTCAAATTTTTCCCTATTTCCCAAATCCACGGTATAACCCAAACTTTTATAACCATTCATTTTCTATGCCATATTTGTACCAACACCCTGTATCAACCACCACAAACAAACCTCACCATGGGTAATAGTCGTGTTCAATTGATTGAAAAAGATCCCAAAACACCGGGTGAGTCAATTTCTTCATCTCAAGTACCACCATTTTCAACTCAAGTCGGATCGGAGAATATTAATCTTGAAGAAGAAGAAGAAGCAACCAAGAAGAAAAGTAGAAGAAGAAGCAACCAAGAAGACAAAAAGTAGAGAAAAGTTCTCTCAAGATGAAGAAAGGTTTCTCATTAAGACATGGATAAACATTTCAAATGATTCAGTTGTTGGAGTAGATAAAAAATTAGCTAGTTTTTGGGGAAGGATTGAGAGCAATTACAACCAGAACGCACCTTGACGAGAAGTTTTCTACAAGGAGAGTAGCCCAACAAAAATCAAGATGGCACAGGTTGAATAGTGCAACCCAAAAGTTTGCCGGATGCTACAAACAAGGCGTAGAAATGAAGAAAAGTGAGAGCAATCATGATGACATAATGAGAAATGCATACAAGATTTACGCTCAAGACAAAGGTGGCAAGAAGTTTGAGTATGGGCATGCTTGCTTGGCGTTTATTGAAAGAGGAACCCAAATGGGCTGCAAGTATGTTTGAATGTTCTTCAAAAAGAACAAAGATTTCTGCTTCCGATGCATATTCTTCTTCTTCTAACCCACCAACACCAACAAGTATCGAGTACAACCCAACATTGCCTATTTTGGAACGTCCAATTGGGCAAAAAGCTGTCGAAAGAAAGGCAAAAGGAGAGCAAGGTCAAACTTCGAATGCAAACGATGTTGCTAAGTTCAATCCGATAACTCAAAAAAAAAAAGTTGAAGCCATGACAGATTTTAATCGTGTATTTGATGAGTATAGTATCAAATTCTCTGAAAAGGTAAAGCTGAAGGAAGATAAGATCAAGATGAATGAGGATAGGACGAAGATGGATGCGAATAGGATGAAAATCAATGATTTAGAAAAGTAATCCTGAAATATGTCCGTCAAACTAGAATTCTCAGGAGTACTCTTTTGTTCCTCTCGTTTGACAAGCTCAGTCCATTATAAGCCCTCATTCTTGACCCTGAACTTAGTATTCATAGCCTAGTTTTAAATCCAATTGTGTAAGTTCCATGATGAATGTTTTGATAATGACAAAGTGTTTTGAACAAGCTACAAAGATGTTGATCAAGTTTTAAGTTCAACAAGCAACAACAAACATCAAATGAAGAAGAGAGAAAGCAAACTCATGAAGACATAGTTTGAGTGTAATTGTAATTGTTTTATCTTTTGCCTCTCAAGCTTCTTAGGTCTTTTATTTGGGTAGATTATTTAGAGGGTAGTGAATCTCTATCATAGTCATGATTAAATCATAATTTGAGTTTTCACTTAACCTAAAATCAATAGGTGGCTTAAAGGTTTTAAAGGAAAGGTTTGGTTTTGAGAAAACAAGTTTTAAACAAGTATCAGACATGTTTAATCGATTAAGAACATATTTAATCGATTAATACTCGATTAAGCTGAAATTTAATCGATTAAATACTGCAGATCTGGTTTTTTAAAATACGATTTTCACTTCTCAAAATCAGTTTTCAAGTGCTACAACTTTTGGGTATTCTATATAAACCTATTCCTAACCTTTGTGATAATATTACATCATTTTGATAATCAATTTTACAAGAATCAAGTCACTCTATTCTCTCTCAATTTCAAAGATCAAAGCTTTCATATTTTCATATTCTTTGATCAAGAACCTTTGAATCTCTTATTGTGAATTGTCATAGCTATTGATTGAGATTCATAGGATTGTTATTGTGCTTTCATTGAGTTGTAATCTTTGCAAGAAGGCAAGCCAACTACAACTACAAAGAAGACTTGGTGTGTCGTTTATCATCAAGCAAGTTCATTCAAGCAATTGAAGAAGAAGAAAGTCTTGGTTGTGAATCAAGCAAAGTGAAGACTTGGTGTGTGGATTATCATCAAGCAAAGAAGACTTGTTGTGTCGATTATCAACAAGGGGTAGAGGTTAGATTAGAGAGAAGATCAATAGGATTACAAGGCAAGGGTGTGATATCTCTTGTAGGCTAGCAAGAAGGGAGTCTTGTGAGGCACTTACTTGTAATTTGAGAACTCTAATTCCTCATAGTGAAGAATCTCTCTTGGTTGAAGAGGGGACTGGATGTAGCTTTCAAGCGGATGAAAGTGAACCAGGATAAATCACTGTGTCGTATCTCTAAACCTTTAACTCTTTACAATTCAAGTCTTTAATTGTGTTCTTGGTTGAAAACCTAGAGAAAGATTGATTTTCATAATTGATTGAATTGAATCTTTATTGTTCAAATTAACTTGGGGAAAATCATTTTCATAACTAGGATAATCAATAAGAATATAGGTGTTAATTGTTTTCGCTGAATCTCTGATCTTACGTGTGAATTGATTGATTTTCGTATGCGATTGAAAAGTGATTTTTCAGTTTCTGATAGATTTAATCGATTAAGCACATTCTTAATCGATTAAGGACTTTTGAACTTTCAGGTTTAATCGATTAAATTTCAGAATAATCGATTAAGACAGTACAAATTTGCAAAAATCATTTGTTTTGATTGTTTTGATTCATTTCTTTCGAAAATCTTTCAAGGTTTCTTTTACACCTATTCAACTCCCCCCTTCTAGGTGTTCTTCTAGGGTTCCTTAGTTGTTTTAACCACCAATTGCGGTTTCCTCAATTGGTATCAGAGCTCGGTCGAAAGACACGAGCATTAGAGCTTTTTCGTAAAGATCCTTTAAGAAAATTGCAATGGGTTCCATGAATCCCTTTGGTGGTGAAGGTTCTTCGATAAGTCTTCCTCCACTCTTTAATGGTGAGGGATATGCTTATTGGAAAGTTAGAATGAAAATCTTTATCCAAGCCATAGATAGTGAAATTTGGAAAGTAGTTGAAAAAGGTCCTCATATCCCCTCTAGTTTAGTTGAAGGTGTAGTACATTTAATCCCCGAGGATAAGTGGAAGGATGATGATAGAAAGAAAGTTCAATATGATTTTAACGCAAAGAATATCATCACCTCCGCCTTGTCCTATGATGAGTTCTTTAGAGTTTCTCAATGTACTAGTGCTAAGGAAATGTGGGACACTTTACAAGTGACTCATGAAGGAACTAGTGAGGTTAGGAGAGCTAGATTGAATGCTTTAATGCGTGATTATGAATTGTTTCAAATGCTTCCAAATGAATCTATTAATGATATGCAAAAGCGTTTTACTCACATTATTAACCATTTACTTGCTCTTGGTAAGACTTTCTTACAAGGTGAACTTTCTAACAAAGTGTTAAGATGTTTAGACAGAAATTGGCAACCAAAAGTAACGGCTATTGTTGAATCTAAAAACTTGGATGCTATGGATCTAGCAACACTCTTTGGAAAGCTTCAAGAACATGAAATGGAGCTTGGACGATTAAGTATCAATGAAGAGTCGGATAAGAACAAAAAAAGAAAGGGACTTGCTCTTAAAGTCAATAGATCATATAAAAAGAAAGAGAGTTCCGATGATGATGATAGTGAAGATTCCGATTCAGATGTTGATGAAAAAGACATGAAACTTTTGCTAAGGAAGTTTGACAAATTTCTAAGGAGAAAAGGAAGGTTGAACAAAGACAAAGGTAAAGAGAAGGATTCCCCACACTACAAGACCAAGACATCAAAAGAAGGTGTAGTTTGCCATGAATGTGGAAAGCCCGGTCATCTCAAGTACTCATGCTCTAGGTATCTTAAGAAGAAGGAGAAAGACAAGAAAAATTCTAAATCTAAAAGAGCATACATAGTTTGGGATAGTGATGAAGATAACAAGAAAAGCACATCGAGTAGTTCATCGGATAATAAAGAAGCCGCTTGTCTCAACTTGATAACTCTAGTAGATAATGAAGAACAAAGTTCAAATGATGAATCAAGTGAACAAAGCGAGGATAGCAATGTAAGTCATACTAAATCCGAAATTTCTTCTAAATATGAATTGTTATATAATGCTTATGAAGAAATGCATGAACAACTTGAAAAACTAGTTTTGAAAAACATTGAAAGGAAGAAGCTCATTTTGAAACATCAAAAAGAGATTTTAGAACTTCAAAAACAAGTTGATGAGCTTAATCTTGAAAATGAAACTCTTGATCTTATATATGCTAGTTCTTCTTGTGATTGTGCTAGTAGAGTGAATATTGTGGTTGATTGTGAGAATTGCAAGTTGCTTAAAGATGAAAATGCTATTTTGAAAAATAAGCTTGCAAGTTTCACAAATGGTGATATTAGATTGCGCACATTGTTAAATTTTCAAAGAGAAAATTCAAACAAGTTTGGTTTGGGTTATACTAATGCTAAGAGTAATTCTCATAGAAATGTTGTTGATTTTTCTAAAGTTGATTTCTCAAATGCACCAACATGTTTCTATTGTGGTACTCATGGACATACTTCAAATGTGTGTTATATTAAAGTGCATGGTATACCTAAAGGAGATTTTGTTTGGATGAAAAAGGGTAAGAGTCCCTACACTAACAAAAATGGATCCAAAACCATTTGGATACCAAAAAGCAAAGCATGATTGTTTTGTAGGTATGATTGAAGAGCAAAGGGCTTACAAGTGTTATTCATACATTTGCATCTTCAATTGGTATTACATTTGCATCTCAAGTGAATGTCCTACAAAGTGGTAAAATGATATTGTTGAATATTTACAATTGTTTAGTCTCCTCAATTGGTATAATTGAATTGTTCTCAAATAGTATTACTTTTCTAAAGTTCAATTGGTATAATTGATATTGATCACTCAATGCTACTAATTTTGATGATTAGATGATTATCATGCTATTATTGTTGTGATATTTCTTTACATTGATGATATCTCAATTGGTATTATGACTTCTTAGTATTTCTATTGGTTCATAATTCATTGTTATATTTTCTTGCCAATTGGTATTACATTTCAAAGTATAGTACTTGTTATATTTCAATTGGTATCAATGTTGAAAAGGAATGATTGGTGATTTCTCTATTTTGGCTTAGTATTTTATATTTCAATTGGTATATATATTACTTTTTGATAATGCCAAAGGGGGAGAAATGGTATGTTTTGAAAAATGGGAGAAGTGATATGTTTTTGTGGAGAAAGGTTGTTTTGTTGTTTTTATGTAGGTTGAGCTAAGTTGTTGAAGATAGGGGGAGAATCAAGCTTCTATCAATTGGATTTCAAATATCAAATGCATTGATTAAGGGGGAGCAGGTTTCTCACCAAGTGATCAAATTGTTAAAGCATCAACAACTTCAATCAAATTCAAAACATGGTTTGTCATTTTCAAAAAGGGGGAGATTGTAAGTTCCATGATGAATGTTTTGATAATGACAAAGTGTTTTGAACAAGCTACAAAGATGTTGATCAAGTTTTAAGTTCAACAAGCAACAACAAACATCAAATGAAGAAGAGAGAAAGCAAACTCATGAAGACATAGTTTGAGTGTAATTGTAATTGTTTTATCTTTTGCCTCTCAAGCTTCTTAGGTCTTTTATTTGGGTAGATTATTTAGAGGGTAGTGAATCTCTATCATAGTCATGATTAAATCATAATTTGAGTTTTCACTTAACCTAAAATCAATAGGTGGCTTAAAGGTTTTAAAGGAAAGGTTTGGTTTCGAGAAAACAAGTTTTAAACAAGTATCAGACATGTTTAATCGATTAAGAACATATTTAATCGATTAATACTCGATTAAGCTGAAATTTAATCGATTAAATACTGCAGATCTGGTTTTTTAAAATACGATTTTCACTTCTCAAAATCAGTTTTCAAGTGCTACAACTTTTGGGTATTCTATATAAACCTATTCCTAACCTTTGTGATAATATTACATCATTTTGATAATCAATTTTACAAGAATCAAGTCACTCTATTCTCTCTCAATTTCAAAGATCAAAGCTTTCATATTTTCATATTCTTTGATCAAGAACCTTTGAATCTCTTATTGTGAATTGTCATAGCTATTGATTGAGATTCATAGGATTGTTATTGTGCTTTCATTGAGTTGTAATCTTTGCAAGAAGGCAAGCCAACTACAACTACAAAGAAGACTTGGTGTGTCGTTTATCATCAAGCAAGTTCATTCAAGCAATTGAAGAAGAAGAAAGTCTTGGTTGTGAATCAAGCAAAGTGAAGACTTGGTGTGTGGATTATCATCAAGCAAAGAAGACTTGTTGTGTCGATTATCAACAAGGGGTAGAGGTTAGATTAGAGAGAAGATCAATAGGATTACAAGGCAAGGGTGTGGTATCTCTTGTAGGCTAGCAAGAAGGGAGTCTTGTGAGGCACTTACTTGTTATTTGAGAACTCTAATTCCTCATAGTGAAGAATCTCTCTTGGTTGAAGAGGGGACTGGATGTAGCTTTCAAGCGGATGAAAGTGAACCAGGATAAATCACTGTGTCGTATCTCTAAACCTTTAACTCTTTACAATTCAAGTCTTTAATTGTGTTCTTGGTTGAAAACCTAGAGAAAGATTGATTTTCATAATTGATTGAATTGAATCTTTATTGTTCAAATTAACTTGGGGAAAATCATTTTCATAACTAGGATAATCAATAAGAATATAGGTGTTAATTGTTTTCGCTGAATCTCTGATCTTACGTGTGAATTGATTGATTTTCGTATGCGATTAAAAAGTGATTTTTCAGTTTCTGTTAGATTTAATCGATTAAGCACATTCTTAATCGATTAAGGACTTTTGAACTTTCAGGTTTAATCGATTAAATTTCAGAATAATCGATTAAGACAGTACAAATTTGCAAAAATCATTTGTTTTGATTGTTTTGATTCATTTCTTTCGAAAATCTTTCAAGGTTTCTTTTACACCTATTCAACCCCCCCTTCTAGGTGTTCTTCTAGGGTTCCTTAGTTATTTCAATCACCAATTGCGGTTTCCTCAAATTGGTCTCACGTATTTACGTTGAACGATCATGCTAAACATTGAGACCAAAGTTACATAAAAGTTGTTCTAGTTCTGGGGACTGAAATCAGAAATTCCAAAGTTACCATTTTTTAGTGATCTTGTGGTAAGCTCTTTGTGAATTAAGCCATTCTTTTTTATCTATCCTAGCTTTAGTTCTCATAGCATAGTTATGACGCTAATCAATTTTGCGGTTTTCTTGAAAAACGACATTGTAATTCCTTGTCAAAGTCACTAAAAAATCATTCTGGTGTTGCTGAAGTTGATGCTACTTCAACCTTTAATTCTGAGTCTAATCTTTCTAGTATCTAAAAATCAGGTATGAGATAAGTTATTCATATCACTAGGATAGTAATTGATGGCTGCAAAGTGTAGTGCAAGCTACCATGAGCTTGTAGAAGTGTGCTTTAATTTGTAAGTCATGACAAGGTTACTTGGTTTGGAGTCCAAGATATGATTTCAGTATGTTTGATTTCTAATTGATTAAATGTTGAATAAATATACTAAGATTGGGGATGAACCATTGACTGGTTTGTATTTGACTGGATATATGTGATAATTGATGATTTGAATGAATATGTGTATTGTATGATATAAGTGCTATCGTGGATAACTCTATGATTTTATGCATATAAATAGTGTTTCATTACTGTAATAAAGTCCTAATAAGTTACTGAAGAAGTTAACTTAGCATTACTAAAGAAATGGTATGAGAAAAAGGCTTGAAAAGCTCTCTGGTTGCCCTAATAATTGATTATCAGAGTCTGACACTCGGTTATCGGGGTGCACTGTTGCAACTTGCAAATATTGGACTGTTTGCACTGAATAATCGATTATTAGCTTATGATAATCGATTATCACATGTAAAATTTGTAAGAAAAGCAAAGTTTATATATTTTAACCATTTCTTTTGGGATCCTAAGTCTAACCTGAACATAAGTAGTTGTCCATACACACATGCATGGTGCAAGGACTTATTATGGACGATTGGGAAAGGATGCATGGAGGGTTTTTGGAACCCGAAGTGGAGGATGAAAGGGGGAACTAACTAGGTCTAAGACGGTGATTCGTCCACGACTGCGGGAATGATCATGGGTAGGAGGGTCCTAAGATGATCAGGTCTAACTAACCTCGCTTGGGATAGTCTTACATTAACTAAGATAGTTCTATCGGTTCCTTCAACATACCAGGATCGGTGGAGGACGGTTCTTGGCATGGCCTTCCCAAGAGATCGTAGGCCTATTTATTTGTTGGTTCGTAGGCCTATAGGCATGCGTTGGTATCAAGATGTTTACTCCCAGTTGCCTTTCCCAATGAAAATTTATGAGAATTTGTGATACGAAGGGTTGTGTTGATATTATGAGCTCATATATGTATTGTTATTGAATTGTGAAGAAGTAATGATATTATTGGATCGAGGGAGCAGAGTGATAATGACATAACATTAGAGAGTCGTATGTGTTAGGTTCTGGATTGCCCTCATGCATCACGTGCAATATGATGTGACCCCTGTGATTTTTCACTTTCAGTTAATCTATTATTTAATCGATAATGTGATATGACAATGACTTACTCCCATCTACCCGAAATGTGTGGTAGGTACAAGTATCGAAGAGAAAGTTAGTGAGTTTGTTGAAGCCGGAGACTCAAGCTGAAGAAGGAAATGTCTGAAAGATAGTTTACTATTGCTTGATTCCATTGTAATCCTAGATTAAAATGTATTTCAAGGAAAAATTTTATCCACAATTTTTCCATAAAGGGAATTATTATTTTTCTGTTGCAATTATTTTTAAATAAATTCTTTTATTCCCTTTATAAAAACCAGGGTGTTACATTATGGTATCAGAGTAGTTCCTTCCTTTCGGCTTGAGAGTAGGATTTCATCACCTTTGTTGTCAGTCTCTGATTAGTTATCAAATAATCAGTTAAAAGAAGTCTTTAATCGTGTAAAAATCCTGTTTGATTATAGAAATTGTCTAAATTAAACATATCGAGTTTCGTTGTTGAGTTTTGGTCAAGTTATGACAAAGTTATATTCAGCTACATACCTTTTGTTATGATCATAGGAAAGGAAGTTAGTTAAGCCTAGAGAGAATGATAACCAACGAGCTAGGGCAAACGAATGCCACCCCAACGGAAGTGGAAAATCTCTAGAACTTAACTATCTAAGCTGAGTCTGATGTTGATAAATAATCTTTGTCTTTAGATTCATTTTATCTAAGGATGTATCCCATAATCTTCCATGTGGAGGATTATAAAGACTTCATTCGGATCGATATGATTTCATCACCAAATGGTATGTAATGTTAGGATTGGCCATCCTAATATTTACGGCTATTGGAGAATGACATCATAGGTATCCAAAGACTCAAATTGCTTACGATGGATCAAAAATCCTATGGATAAGAGTGCATAGCGGAAGCATCCATTATTCGCTCTCTTTTATTGACATATAACCCTTGTTTGTCTATTAGAAATCGAATAACCATATTTCTTAATTACCTCTCAAAACTTTGGGAAATGGAATCCTCTAACACCTTGAGAGTTAGGACCCCTGGAAAGCCCTTTTCGAGACCACAATTCGATTGAAGGACGAATCTATTTAGCTTCTTTCATTCTTAAGTAAGGAAACACTTCAAGCATCGAGAACGAATTTCTAATACCCTTCGAATAATTGGCTTTCCTTACCCTTATGACTATCTTGGTTTATTTTTAAAACCTTCTAGTTTTGAAGTAAAAGTTTTATAATACTTTGAGTTTTAACTTTGATGGTAAATCCTTTGTACATCTTAAAACCTTAATTTTCACAGGAACTTAATTTCAAAATAAAGAGTTCTTCATAATATTATGTGTATACAATGATTTTCAATGATCATAATCTTGAATTGTTATTCTTCTCATAATATATTAAAATAATTTCACATTTTAGAACTTTGATTTTTGAAAAATAATTGATAGACCTACAAAATTAACCTACAAATATGCCTACAACACAAAGAGTGATATGTGTCGCTTGCTTAGTATTGATTGGTTAGCAAGTGACACATGTTACTTTCTTATGGTGTAGATTTGTTTGTAGGTTGATTTTGTAGGTCTATTTATCATAACTCGATCTTTATTTTTTTGAAGAAACCTTCTTAAAAGTATTACCTAATAAATCATTAACCGAATATTTCCCTTATGATTCTATTACCCCGATGTAAGAAAATTTCTTTAGACACGTTAATTTCCGAACCTTTTTGGAAAAGGAAGAACTCCTTTAAAATCATTATTAAAGGAAGATTTTCTTAAATTGTTTTGGTAAATTGTAACCACCGTAAATAATGTTATTTCACAAGAAAATTTGGAATAAAGACTTCTAATCATATTTGTTCGAAAAATAGTTCTGAGATTTTCCTAACACTTTGGAATCATGATTTCTTTTGAAAAAACCCCTTAAAAAAATATTTTCTCATGTGTTATTAAAAATGAAATGTTTTTTAAATTTTTTTAGGATCATCATGTGAGGAAAATTTCACAGGTATCCTTAGGAGAAGAATTTCTAAAATCCTTTTCATAAAGATTCATTTCTTCTAGATTCTTGATTATTTGAATCGACATGCATCTTCTCAAAATTAACATTTTTTCTCACCAAATATTCTTCATGTTGCTTGTATGTTATATATATATATATATATATATATATATATATATTTATATATATATATATATATATAAAATTAATCAAAAATTAAATAAAAAATTTTAATTTTTTGTGATATCTATTTCTCGCCTGAACTACTCAACTAGTTATCTAAAAAATCATTGTCTACTCGACCTTTTCTTTTAAATAATTTTGTGATTACTTTTTGAGAATTTACAAAATTTTGAAATTTATCCTAATTTATCAATTGTGGTCATTATGTTTAATCCATTTGTTATGATGTGGCAGTTGCCATTGCTATATATATAGAATTCTTGAATCAATCATTTTAAAAAAAAAACTATATGGAATTCTAGAAATAGAATAGTTTTTTATAATGCTGAAGCAGGAGTTGAGGAAACTATGGAGCAGATAAGTGTTCAATTTTGGACCTTATTTAAAACACACAAGTATGACTCATACTTACGAAAATTGGGTACTAATATAATTCAATGGAATGCATTAATCGGTTGTAAAACAGTGGAGGATGAGACTACCCTTACTTGTGCTCCTTTTTATTTTTATTAATTAAGTTTTTTTTTTATGTTGAAAAAAAAAAAACCTTGCGTAAAATTTATTTTTAATTTTTTTCATTAAATTATATCAATTACCAACTTGTGCCAACAAGTGACAAAGTTAGTTATGACTTCATGTACTAACTTGTACTATAGTAAGCTACATCATCACTTAATATCAACAAAGACTAAAATTCAGAGAGGTAAATTTCAAAATTGTGTAATTTTACAAAAATTAAAATATGGTTATGCTAACAAGAACCCTAAAGATATTGTTTATTAAGTATTCCAAAATTAGTATGCTAATATTAAAAAATAAAATTCAACACTTCTCAATATATTGAGATTAATGTGTGTGCACTGACGGTGTAATGTTTTTTACATCATTAGCCCATCATCTACCATTAATTTGTATTACTTTTATTTGAAAGTCAACGACAATAATTAAGCAGATGAATGGTGATTGATGCACAGATTGTGTAAAAAATCTTTACATTGTTAGTGTACAATCTATTTTCTCATATATTATATGCACCATTTTCCGAGATAAAAATGACTCTTTTGCATGCTTAAATAATATCGTTAGGACATTTGTTAGCTCTTTTTTCGTTGAAATATATCAAAAATCCATGCAAAGACTAATTAGAAAGTTAACATTATTTACAAGGAAAAAAAACTTATTTAAGTCTTAATTATATGTGCTGATTAAAAAAAAGTCTTAATTATATGTATTCCATGGCATGATAAACATCTTATCTTTAAAAACGGAGAAAAATCAAACAATAAAATCAATTACAATTACCAGATGATTAGGTCTTTCATAATGATGTTAGAGCCTTTTTTTTTTGGTACAAGAGAGAAGAAAGAAAAAGACTAGAGCCTAGGGTAGGCAACCCCCATGGCATCAGCTAATAAAATCTGGGAAATGTTACTAGGAGGCTTGATAAACACCTCCATGCTAGAATCCATACGCGCTCCCTGCTTGGCTAAAAAATCTGCACGTTGGTTCCCCTCACGCAAAATATGCACGAAGTTAACAGACCAAGTCCTCCTGAGCATATCCGAAACAGCAGCTATGATGGTTGCATAAATATGAAACGATTCTGCGCTCCTTGCACCAAGCTCAACGCTTCCAAGCAATCAGACCTGCACTCAACATTTCTAAAACCCCGAGACCAGGCAAGTTCCAAACCATGTAAAATGGCTAACAACTCCATATGAATATTGTTAGAGATTCCAAAATAACCTGCAAACCCACAAATCCATTCGCCAATATTGCTCCGGATTAAACCACCATACCCTGCTCGTCCAGGATTACCAAAGGCGCTGCCATCAACATTAATCACAACTCCTTCCAGAATAGGTGTCCAAGAGACCCAGCGAGGTTCCTTATACTTCAGCGACTCCACCCCAAACGATCTCTGAATGTCTGCCTGCATCCTACTCGCCAGTAGCAGAACATCAGAATCCAAGATAATCTCCTTAGCCATACATTCGGAGCACCTAGCCCTCCATACCCACCACAGGACAATGATGAAGGTAACTCCCAAATTACTCACACATATTTTAACCCACTGCATCACAGGTTGAGACTTCCAAAACCAATCCACACCCTCCAACCCAATTCCACGCCAAACCGAATTGACCTTCCAACAATCCCTGAGGCAATGGAAAATACACTCAGCAGCGTTACCACATCTCCCACACACATCCAAACTAGAAAAATGACGCTGCCTTCGAAGGACATTTGTAGGGATAGCTTCGTGACACACAAGCCAGAGAAAGAAATTCAATTTTTGGGGCACCTTTATTTTCCAAATCCACGACCAGCTACTAGAGTCCTGCTGTATCTGAGTGTGGTTAATGAGCCAAGCATAGCCAGATTTGACAGTATAAATACCACTTTGATCGCCCTTCCAAGTGATACAATCAGGTACACTCTCATTGATCATAATCCCGCTGCTGGATAATTGTCTCTGAATATCCAGAGGGAGAATAGTATAGACATCATGGAATTGCCAATCCCCTTGCCTCCAAACATCTCTAACTTTCAACGCAGTATCCTGAATAGCCACCCAAGGGACCTGCTGGCAAAGAGGCTCATGTCCTATCCACGTATCAAAAAAGAAAGATAGATCACCAGCACCCACTTTCAACTTAAACCCATCTGCTAGCTTGGATTTAGCTTTCATAACAGCTCTCCACACCACAGAACCCTCCAGCTTCCCTCTCACCAAGTCAAATCCACGGGGAGCATATTTTCCTAACAGAATCTGGACCCAAAGCTTCTCACAATTATGCATCAGGTTCCAAACCAACTTCCCAAGGAGAGAAACATTCTGAAATCTAGCAATCCTGATGCCTAATCCCCCTGACCTTCGCGGTTTGGTGCAGGTCGACCAATTAACCAAGTGGATGCCTTTGGTCTCATTATTTCGCCAAATGAAGTCTCTAGCAATCCTATCAATGCTGTTACAGACATTTTCAGGAAACCAACAAATCTGCATGCAATAAGTAGGCAAGGAGTTTAACACGGATGTTGCCAAAGTTGTACGGGCAGCCTTGTTAAGGAGCTTGCCTTTCCAAGCTGCCAACTTGGTGCTAATTCTTTCAAAGATGAAGTCAAAATGCTCTTTCTTTGGTCTACCTGTGAAAATGGGAAATCCAAGATAACGACCAATATTGTCAGTAAAATCAATCCCAGCTATTGTCGAGAGCCTTCTACGAACGCCATTAGACATAGACTTCGAACCAAACAACTTCGACTTGTCTATATTCACTTTCAGACCTGAAGCCTTACAGAAGTTGTCCATCACAGACCTGAGTAGGCGAACCTGTGAGCTCTTAGCTTTAGTAAAAAATAAGGCATCATCCGCAAAAAATAGATGCGAGAGCTTAGGACCCTCCTTGGACAACGATATTGGTTTCCAGTTATTAGCTTCAACTTGCTGAGAAATAGCCATTCCAAAGAAGGGAGCTAAACGGCCACCATTCCAAAGAAGAGTCATAGAAGATGATTGAACGCAATGCATAATCAATCTAATTATAATATGACGAAAACCAAAATCATATAGAGTTTTCTCCAAGAAGCTCCAATCCACCCTATCATACGCTTTCTCAAGATCAAGTTTAAAACCCAAGTCACCACATTTCCTCTTGGATTTATGCATGGAATGAACAACCTCTTGCAAAATAACAGCATTATCAGAAGTGCCTCTACCCTTGATAAAACTGCTTTGCAGCGGACTAACAAGGTCAGGGAGAAAAGGTCTTAACCTGTTAACAAGCACTTTTGTAATAATTTTGTAACTCACATTACATAAGCTAATTGGCCTGAAGTCTTTGAAAGTAGAAGGGTTCTCTACTTTAGGAATTAAAGCAATTAGAGTATCTGATAACCTGTCATCAAACGTTCCACTAACAAAAGCCTCTCTAACCAAGCGCCAGATATCATCACCAATAATTTCCCAATGAGCTTTGTAGAACATAGCCTGAAAACCATCGGGACCAGGAGCTTTGAAAGAACCCATTTCTTGAATAGCGGCATAAACTTCTTCTTTAGTCACTTCCGCCGTGAGAGAGCTTGACCCATACTGGCCTAGAAGAGGCATAGCATTTATTATAAGAGCATTAGGTTGGAGATTCTCCTTTGAGCAGAACAACTTTTTGAATAAACTCACAGCCTCCTGCTTCAGAATCTCATCATCATTACACACCATACCATTGGGGAGCGTCAGACAGTGAATTCTGTTTCTCTTCCGCCGAATAACCGTTTGAGTATGAAAAAATGAGGTATTCTTGTCACCAAATTTGATCCATTTTTCCCTTGATTTCTGGAACCAGAGCACTTCCTCCTGATATAACACTCGATCATACTCCTTTTGAAGCTGCTCCTGGAGATTAAGCAGACTCAAAGTATCAACCGTTTGAAGAGCATTTTGGATGCCTTTAAGCCTCGCCTCCAAGCGTCTCTTCCTCTTAAAAATATTCCCAAACACTTGATCATTAAATACCAAAGAATCTATCTGAATCTCCTTGAGAGCCCCACAAAAGTCATCACATCTACGCCAAGCACTGCGAACAATACTGCTATAATCCGGATGATCCAGCCATGCAGCCTCGAACCTGAACGGTCTATTGAAATTTGAAAAAGGAAGTCCACCGCACCTAAGAAGAAGGGGATTATGGTCAGACTGGAGCCTGCAAAGAGTTTCCACTAAACCTTCAGGGAAAGATAAACGCCAAGCATGATCCGCAATACCTCTGTCAAGCCTTTTAGCCATGGGTCTTTGGCCTCTTTCATGACGATGCCACGTAAACTGGTTTCCCATGAGACCCAAATCAACTAAATCACAAGCATCCATAAAGCTAGCAAATTGGGCAGCTCTCGAATGAGAGAAGACACTACCCTGTTGCTCACTGGGGAGAAGGATTTCATTAAAATCCCCTAGCAGCACCCAAGGCTCAGCATAGTTCAACCTAAGTTGAGCAAGATAACTCCAAAAAGAAAGTCTCGCCGTGTAAACTGGACTAGCATAAACTCCAGTACATAACCAGACGTTATCACCAGACCCGATTCGAAGAGTGATTCCCTGACGGAAGGAGTCCAAAGGATCAACCTGAACTAAACAATTCGCTGCCTTTAACGCCCAAATCCCTCCTGAAAATCCATTTGCTTCTTCCACAGCAACCGGAGTATAACCTACTCTACTCCAAAAAGAGGCCAATCTCACAAACAGAACACGAGTTTCTACAATGAAGATAAGGGAGGGATGGAATCGCCTAAGTAACTCCTTAAGATACCTCCTCGTCTCCTTGTTACTAGCACCACGGATATTCCACATCATTACAGAGAAGTCAGCAAACTGATTCATAGGACTAGCCATACTCAACAGAACCAGGAAAGAGCTAGAGGATAGAAATCACCTATCCCTTCATGAAATCAGAATTGAATTTAGTTTGCCCAGGGTCAAAAGCAAACTGTGTCTCCGGAACCATATCCATACATGAGCCATCCTTGTCAAAGGTATCACTCTTCCAAGGAGCTTGAACCAGACCAAAATCCTTTTTCAAAGTGGGTTCACCTAACCCGAAATTCCCAGGTTGTATAGAAACCTTGAAGGGAGCAGAGTTCGTAGTGCTGGCACCTCCTCTGGTCATATCTTTGATACCTGCATTGCGTAAGAGGATATGTGTTGGCGTTGCATGTTTCCCCTCTTGTCTGCTACGTTTCCCAGTTCCACGTTTAATGGCATTATTTAAAGCAGGTGAGGCTTTATCAATGACAGGTCCACCCACGTGATTACTAATTTTGTCACGTGCCTCCACAACAGTGTTTAAAAACTTGTCCTTGTCAATTGACTTAATTCCCCGCGGATTTTTTGGTTTGTTACGCTTTCTACGGGTGACAACAAGCCAATCACCATGCGTTGACTCCTCACAATTCTCATGATGTCCAGCCTCCACCAAATCCACCAAATCCGTAGTGATTGATTCGTTTTGCTTCTGGGCGTTAGGGTTAGCAGGCACCACGTCAACAGGCTTGGTTTGAGCCTTCGAATGGTTACCGACAGCAATCCCAGGCTCCACCAAGTCTCCTTTGCCAGCTGATTTGCCTTCCGTCTCCTGACTCGCACTGGGAGGGGGTGCTTGGGCATGTCTGCATTAACGAGTGAGGTGACCATAGCATCCACAAGTAGCACAAATGAGGTGTAAACCCTCATATTGGACCTTATACCAGTTATCACGAAACCAAAATTTCCCTACCACTGGCTTGGTAAGGTCGATCTCTACACATACCCTGGCAAAACGGCCCCTCTCGGCGTTAATAGTATTGGTGTCTACTCTTACAGGTCTACCCACAGCAGAGGCCATTAGTTTTAGCACACTAACATCATAGTACATTAGATTCAAACCAGGAAAGCGAATCTAAACCATCGTCTTATTTACCTGTGCAGTAGGCGATGTGAAATCTGGTGACCACGCACTGACAGCCAAACAATGATCAAAGATCATCCATGCCCCCCCTCCATCACTTTCGCTTTATCCGCAGCCTGTTCAAACTTCACGGTGTAAAAACCATTATCAACGTCCACAAGTTCAAAGCCCCCAGAGAGTTTCCAAACAGACTTCAACCGCTCCTTCATAGTGAAGAATCCTAAAGACTTCCCCAGAAGCTTCACAACCAACGCCTCTTTCCACGGGTTACATAACTCATGAAACACGCTATCATCAATGAATATTTTAGGAAGCAGATGATTCCCACCTTCAAACTCAATTCTTCCTAGCTTCTTATCCAGCAAATTGATCTCCTCCCTCACAGGGAAGGCCTCTTGCCCCTCCATAAGTTTATTCCGAAAAGAAACCCTTGGACCAGGGTCAGGTGGTTTTGCATGGTGCATGGGGTCGTCTCCAGATGCAGAGAAAACCATGTCCTCCATTAGCTCAAAAAAAAAATACACGTATTTTGATCCAATTCAGCCAAAATACATTCTTGAAGTGCTATGAGAGCTAGATTTATGTTAGAGCCTTGATGTGTTAGAAAAATATTTTGTTTATAGAAACATAATTCATCTTAAAATTATGCACGTAAGAAAAAATTAGTCTTAAATGGTGTAAATTAAACATGTTTTTCCTCTTTGAGGAATAAACATACTCTTCGATCGTGCGCATCTAATTTGAACAACAAATTTCAACATATAGTATACAAACGAATATCAAATGTCATGAGATCAAAGGTGGTTAAACGTCGTAGAAATATCACACGCGTACGTAGCAACTAGCAAATAGTTTTCAGCATGTCATCAAAATATTCTTCTTCTCAAATTTCGTTTCACAGTATCATTTCGTTTTTAGGGTTTACTTGAAGAAATTATTGTACGATTCAGATCAGATTAATGGTCTTAATTTCATCTAGACCCTTAATTTAAAATATTTCTAAAAATTTATATAAAATTAATCAAGATCAGTGATCTAAATGATGCGTATGACCTGCCATTTAATACATTAATTTTATTTTAAAAGATTCGATCTATCCCTAGCACTATATTTTTTTCTTTTTTTTTAGAACTGGATCCCTTTGGCACTATAAAGTGCAACAATCAGATCTATTAAAATAGTACACCATGATATCATATTAAATAAAAAAAAATTACGAAAATGTAAGATGATCATTTTTTTAAAGAGAAAATAGAGAATATACTGATATTGCAAAGGTTTTTTACACCATCAGTGTATCATCGACCCTTCATCTGTGTATGGTTGTCGACTAAAGTAATACAAATAAATGGTGGATAATGGACTGATGGTATAAAAAATTTTACATCGTCAGTGCATACTCATTAATCTCTTTTTTAAAAGGCAACCAAACATTGCTCAGAAAACAACCAAAGAAATTTATTAACACAAAGAAAATTCTATTTCAGCCATGGTGTGTCTACTTCTCTACAATGTAATGTATGCAATTTTAGCTTAGCCTACATTGTAGAGAAGTAGTAACACCCACATAAATTAATTTTTCTATTACATTTAAATTGTAAAAAAGTTATTTATAAATTTAGGCAAAGCTATTAGATTGGTCCTGTAAATTATTTTTTGGTTGCGATTTCGTCCCTTAACTTTTTTTCGTTTCAAATAAATCCGGAAGTTTGTAACTTGTTTCAAATAAATCCTTCCGTCCAATTCTGTTTTAACACCGTTAATGAGAGCCTCCTACAGTCCTACGTGGCAACCAATGGTCTTACAAGGCTAAAAATCAGGCTTTTTTTACTTATGTGGGGTAGGTTTACAAACAATTTACGTAAAAGGGATAGTTTTAAAACTATTTACAAAATATAGGACAGTCAACAAAACTATTTATGAAAATGGGGTAATCAAAGTCAACATTATTTTGGTCAAACGCGTCACTGCCATTGACGCAAACCAAGTGCCACGTGGCAACTTGTTATTGGCTAATGTCACATTTCTTTAAATTAAAAAAAATAAAAAGTGAAAGCGTCACTACATGTGACGCATCCGTTGTCACGCCCTCCGAGGGCTCCTGCCCAACGTACTATCAACTATCGAAGTCTCGTTCCTTTTTTTTTTTTTAAAATTAAAGTCTTATTCTTCAATCCATCTTCTTCTGTATTTTGCCTCAACTCTATTTTCAAACATTCCAACATACTCTCCATATCTTTTCTTTTTATATTATTTAAGTAATTTTTTTTATATTTTATATTTTTATTATTTTTTATTAATTTTAGTTTTTTCTACTCTCTCCGATCCTATATATAAGCACCTTTTGAAGACCTTTTTTTGTCCTTAATATAAACCTCATTTCCAATTTCCAATAGCATTAATTAATTCTTTTTCACAAACAAATTACCCTACTACCCCAATCGTTCCTTTCTCAGTCATAGTATTCTATCTGTGCTCCTATATTCCTTTTTCAGCTCTCTAATCATGCAAAAAAATTTTATTTGTGTCCAGCCTCATTATTTTTACGTAGTATTTTAATTTTTGTTTTTAATTTTGTTTTATTTTTTGTTTTTTATTTTTATGCAATTGTACGTAAAAGTGATACTTTTAATTTTTTTTTACTTAGCATTTTTATACACTTGTATGACGAGGGTGATACTCTTTATCCCTAATTTATTTTGTGTCCTTTTTATTTTGGATTTTCTTAACCTCCGGCTGAGGATAAACACCCTAAAGTGCTTATTATTTCTTAAAAAAATAAAAGTATAAGTCCTTTGATTCATTTAATGCATCATTTTCAAGAAATAATAATCACTTTGAGGTGCTTATCCTCAGTTCTAAGGGCTGATTTAAGAAAATCATTTAATTTTTATTTTATTTTTTGTACTTTTTATTTATTTTATTTTTAAAATAAAAGGCAAAAAATAAAATAAATAAAAGTATCACGTTTTACGTACAAGACCAATTTCACTCTTTTTAAGAAAGTTAATTAATATCGTTAGTGATATTGAAAATGTAAATATTTGGTATACTTTTTCAAAAGTACCCCTATAATTATTATTGGAAATCTAAAAAATGTTGAGTAAATAGGGGTGTTTGTGGAAAAGAAGTAATTAATGCTATTGAAAATTGGAAATGAGGCTTATATTAAGGAACAAAAAAAAGTCTTCAAAATGTACTTATATATAAGACCGGAAGGAGTAGAAAAAACTAAAATTAATATAAAAAATAATATAAATATAAAATATAAAAAATTTACTTAAATAATATAAAAAGAAAAAATATGGAGAGTATGTTGTAATGTTTGAAAATGGAGTTGAGGCAAAATATAGGAGAAGATGAGATTGAAAAATGAGACTTTAATTAAAAAAAAAACGAAGAAGAAAGAAGGAATGAGACTGGTACGTTGGGCAGGAGGCCTATGACGGCGTGACAAGGGATGCGTCACTTGCTTTCACTTTTTTTTAAATTTAAAGAAATGTGACATTAGCCAATAACAAGTTGCCACGTGGCACTTGGTTTGCGTCAATGGCAGTTACGCTTTGACCAAAATAATTTTGATTTTCGAAAATAGTTTTGTTGACTGCCCTATATTTTGTAAATAGTTTTAAAACTACCCCTTTTACGTAAATTGTTTGTAAACCTACCCCACATAAGTAAAAAAGCCTAAAAATCAACGTTACACCCCAAAACGATGTCGTATGAGACCAAAATAGAAGCTTATTGGGCTATCCCTAACTGTTTTGGTTTTCTCTTTTGGCCTCATATGACATCATTTTGGGGGTGTAACGTTGAGTTTTAGTCACGTAAGACCAATGGTTGCCACATGCCCACATAGGAGGCTCCCATTAACGATGTTAAGACAAAATTAGATGGAAGGATTTATTTGCAACAAGTTACAAACTTACGGATTTATTTGAAACGAAAAAAAGTTAAGGGACGAAATCGCAACCAAAAAATAACTTACAGGACCAATCTAGTAGTTTTGCCATAAATTTATAAAGGCTTATTTATGGTTTTAGTCCCTTAAAAAGTTCGGTATGTTTTGATTTTAGTCCTTAAAAGTTATTTTGACCGGGACTAGTCCTTAAATTTTCAATTGTTTTGGTTTTAGTCCCCGCTGTTCGAAAAAAACTGTTAATTGCTAATGTGGCAAATGGAACCTAACGTGGTCCAATCCGGTTCGGTCCAGAAGTTTTCCATATGCAAAGACCGGACCGAACCGAATCGGTCCAGACCATTTCGGTCCGATCCGGTCTATTTAGACCATAATACTAAATTTTTGATGCAAATGCTGAAATGCCATGATATATAAAATTTATACAACCTAGTATTCAAATGAAACAAAAAAAAAAACACTTATACAGATTCTTTGCATGTACATCAGAACCTAATGAAAATGTACATAAAACACAAATTCTATTTAAGGACATAATAATCAGAAGATTTTCAAAACCTAATGCACTATGACAGTTTTAGAAATGAACAGAAAAATAAGAAATGAACAGCCACAGAGGAAAAATAAACTAAACAACAAGGGCAAAATCAACATAAAAATAAAAATAAACTAAAAATAAATCAACAAGAGCAAAACCAGAACCGTGGTCCGTGGCGATGGTGAGGCGATTCGAGAAGGCGGAGAAGCTGTGGCGGTGGCGGGGGCGAGGCAGGGGTGATGGGAGAAGCCATGGCGGTGTCGATTCGAGAAGGCAGAGAAGCCGTGGCGGTGGCGGTGGCGAGGCGAGGCCGTGAGGGAGAACCAGAGCGTGAGGGAGAGTTTGAAGAAGAGAAACGGTGAGACGACGAGTGGAAGAAGAGAAACGACAAAGAGAGAATGACGCCGGCGGTGAGAGGCGAACGACGCCGGTGGCTGCGTCAGGCGGTGGCTGCTGCAACGTGTGAGTGAGGGAGTGAGAAAGTGAGGCTGCTGCAACGTGAGTGAGTGGAAAGTGTAAGGCGGCTAGTTACAACTTAGGGTTTCTATTCTTTTTGGGTTTCTATAATGGATTTTGGGTTGGGCTGGGTGCAGGTTTTTATTTTTTTATATATATAATCGGTTCGGTCCGGTCTGAGTGGTCTGAAAAATTCAAAGACCATGGACCGGACCATAATAAAATGGTCCCAAATATTTGAGATCCGACCAGACTATGAGACTAGACCAGACCATATTTTTCGGTCCGATCCGGTTCGGTCTGGTCAGTCTCGCGGTCTAGGACCGGACCACTTACACCCCTAATCTAGGCTCAACCGGTAGTACCTTAACAGTGCAAAAGAATGCTGCTTCTAAAAAATTTACAAACATACTACAAATGATTGATTATTTCTACCAGTGCTGTGTGAGTACCATATATTCCTATCACCACACCTAGGAATATTATTGTCACTATTCCTACTGTCTGAATCCCAAATTTGTTATGAGTGCCTGAAATCTTCAAGTAGCAGGAGCATGGAAGTATAATTGAAGCTGTGATACTTAGGAAAGCTCCAACTAGTGAGGTTAGATATGCAAAGAAAGGAACAGTCAGAGCAACAATGACAGAGCTAATTACCAAAGTAGTGCTGATTAAGACACTTATGACCGGCCTGTTCTTGTGTTGTTGTGGAAGCAAGCCTTTTAAAGCATTGGAAATTGGTGTCACCATCAATGCATACTTGGCTATGGGATTCACTAAGGTAGTATATATTGCAATTTGAGAACTTATTCTGTTTATGGGAAGGTTTAATGTAATTTGTGATTCAACCTCTGCACCAAACATTAGATAACCAATAATAGCCATGGATGCATAACCTGCAGTGCTCAACACAAAGCATAGAAGAAGGACCTGAAACAGTGAAATGTAATACAGCAAATAAAATCAGTCACACAAAGGAATAGAGATGCATAAAATTATATATCAATCACAGTCAATTAACATGTTTGGATTTTAGGATGGAGGGGGAAGAAAATATATGGTTAACTAAGTGGTTAACAAAACCCTTTTTTAAAAGATTTTCTTCCCTTTCACTTAAATTATGAAATGGATAAAATTTTGGTGTTGTTAAATACTTGTGGTAGCCAATCCCACCTAATGAAACAAATGCTTGGTTGTTATTGTTTAAGACAGGTTAAGTGCTTGGGGTACAGTCGCTGTTTTTCAATAAAAACATGTGGCAGCTGTTATTCAAAAACACAAGCACCAACAAAATAGTACATAAGTTTTGTCCTTTCTAAAATCCTCTAACACAAATTTTATAAAAACAGAATGTTGATGACATCAAATTAAAAGGTTGTTATGGTTACCACTCAATAATGTTACCACGACTTACATTTGAGAACTGATGTTTGTTTCTCATTGAATTATACAGGCTTGGAAAGATTGGATGTGCACAGTAACAAAAGGCATATAAGCTAACGGCTGTAGGGATCCCATTCCAATTAAGAAGATTTCCCTTTGCATTAAACCCGATTGATCCATCAAATGTTGCAGTTGAGAATATTGAGCAAATGATGATAGCAGAAGCGAGCACCCCACTGGCAGATATGTAAGAAAGAAGACTTAAATCATCCAGCCATACAGTAGGCATAATTATAATCCCAACCAATATCACAAAAAGTTGTTTTCCACCGATTGCTAATCCAGCAATTTTAATCTCAGTATTTGGGAATAAATTATCCAAATTATCACCTTCTAGAATTAAGAACCCTGTTGCAACTAAGTAGAGCTCAGTATACATGGATGTTGACACTAGTAATCTACCTATCTTTCCAAATGCAAGGTCACCTATATCAGGATAAGTTTTGATGTTACCATCCTTATCCATGCATCTTTTAATCAATAGCCCTGAGTAAAAGGCTATCATGGAAATAAGAAATAGAAGAATTAAACTTAGCCATCCTCCTGTAGCAAGAGCATATGGAATGGACAGAATCCCAACTCCTGCATAATAAATTAAAGTGGATTAAGGGAGCAGCAATAATAACAAATCTTTCAATATTATTAATAATGTTTGAAAACATACTAAAAATGTAATACACAATATAATATATAAAATTCAATGAGACATCGACATCCACGTACATTTGGGTGTTGTTTGGAAGAGCATTTGGGTGTTGTTTGGAAGAGCTTAATTCTTATTCATTTGTGCTTATTTTAAATACAAGTATTTTTATGTGTTTGGGAGAGCTTATTGTCTGAACTTATCAACTCCAATAAGTTGTATTTATCTTATTTTCGTAAGCTTACAAGTTACAAACCAAGCTTATGGGATAAGCTTACACGGAGCTTATTATGTCAATACTCAATTTACTCTCTACTGTTCGAGACCAACCTCAAGACAAAGTCATATATTTTACGTTTTTTATTATTTATTTTCCGTTAGTTTAGATGCATGGTCAAACAATTTTGCTTTTCTAAATATCCTCAATATATGCCGTATTATATACCACATAGAAAATCTATTATTTATGTTTATTTATATGCATCGTCAAACAATTTTGCTTTTCTAAATATCCTCAATATATGCCGTATTATATACCACATAGAAAATCTATTATTTATGTTTATTTATTTGTTAATGATAGATAGATAGATAGATAGATAGATAGATAGATAGATAGAAACAAAGATCAGCACAGTTGGTAGATAGTTGAGTTCCTTAAGCATGATGTCAGAGGTTCGATCCCCGCCGTGGGTATGGAAAAGGCTTTGTTGGTAGAGGCAAAACCCACTTCGGTGATCTCTACGTCTCGGAAGGGATTAGTCTTCGGCTGTCGGCAGGGGATATCCTTGGTGTACAAAAAAAATAAAAAATAGATAGATAGATAAATAGATAGATAGATACACACCGTGTGGACCAGAGTAACTATTACCTCACCATGTTGCAGAGAACAGTAAGAGTATTGTTGATGAATGGATAATCTATAAGTGCCTACAAAAACACTTATAAAAAATAATAAATTATTTATAAATTTACATTTAATTCATAAATTTAATTTAATTTAATTTTTTTATAAGATAAACATTTTATTTCAAAAAGCAACAGGGAAGTAAATTTTATTTAATATTATAATAAAATTAAATTTAAATTTAGGAAGTTATCTTTATTTATATTTTAAGAATTAAGATTATATCTAGTACCTTATACCAATTTCGGTTAGAGGGGGTGTATCTTTTAAGGTACTGCTATACTCTTTTTCCCTTACTTTGAATTTTTTTTCCCTTTTGGGTTTTTTCTTAGCAAGGTTTTTAAGGAGGTAGGGTCCCTTTGAAGATTTTTATCATGGATGGATGGGATGCTTTGGTAGGTGTAGATGAGAGATGTATTATTTATGTTCCATTATCTTCACAATAGTGTGAAGGAAACTTATTGTATTTCGACTTTGGGGTTTCTTTGAGCACATGATAGGGTACCATATGGCAAACTCTTCATAAAAGGTGGGATCATAGTTATGTGCTTTGATGCTTGGTTGCCTCCTCTTTGATGGATTCCTTTTATTTGGTGTTAAAAAAAAATTAAGATTATATGCATTAAACACTTTAATTGCATAAATATTTTGGAAAGTGTGTATCCAAACATAAGTAACTTATTGAGTTTAAGCGCTTATATCATAACTTCTCATATGATAAGCGCTTACATGATAAGTACTTCATTAAAATATTTATTCAAACAAGGCGTAAGTGTATATCAATATATAAGATGTGAATACTGATTTATTAATGTTGATTTAGTTGGTAAGATAAGAAATTATCTCATATTTCGAAAGAAGCCGAGTTTGAATATGGAACATCATTAAAGGCTAATAAGTTTCGAAACTCTGATCCACATTGTATATTCTTTTTCGTCTGTTGGTACCCCAATATTTGGTGGCCCAAATTACAAGGCCCAATCCATATGAAGGCCCAAAATCATCAAACAAAAACAAAACAATAAAAGACTCTGAGAAAGGTGTGTAAGCACCAAGAGCTTCCCAGAGCGTCACGTGCCCGGAGCGACAGTCATCAAGGCGACACATTCTGATGATGTGCCCAGGAGAAAGAGCAAGACGTACTGATGGCAGTGAGCACAACATGTCCTCCCAAAGCGCCCCAGGTGTCATGGAAACTTGGGGAGAAAGTCATGATAAATGAGAGCGAACAGGGAATGGAGCTTGTGGAAGGCGCACACATGCTCAGGCAAAGGCAACACAACTGCTCAAGACTCCAACGACTTGCAGAGGAAGCCAAGAGGGAATCTTTTGGCTACCCAAGACAAAGCCAAGAGTAGTAAGACTTGAGCCCCTCTCATTCTGCAGCCATTGATGACAAAGCCAAAATAAGGAAACAAACAAAAGGTACTTGATAAAGGAGATAATGCACAACAGTCAAAGGGAAAAAGTGCTATCAACCAGTGGATAAAGCAGGAAAGGAAATAACCAGTGGGCAAAGAAGGCAATATAAATAGAGGGACTTCATCTTCCATGAGGGATAAGAAAAGAGGAACTCAACGGAGGAAAACAACACAATAAACACATGAAACACTAGTTCTCTTTTCTAAGCTTCAGAGAAGGAACACTGAAGAGAAGTAAGAGAGAGAACATGAGAGAGAAATACAAAAGAAGGAGGTGAGCCAGAAAGCGCACACCTCCAGCAGCCAACAAGAACAATAGAAAGAACAACTCAACTCATCAGAACCTCAACAACTCCAACACATGGAGAACTACACACAGAGAGAGTACAATGAGGGAAAAGGAATAGAAGCTTCCTCTGAAACTTAGGCTTAGTATCATAGAGGAGAGTGTAAAAGCCAAAGCGCACACCCCTCCCCCTGTAAAAATACCACAAGTGTGGAAGCCATTTTCTTGTATCCACCTCTCTGTATCTCATTTCAATATAATGAAAGCCTAAAGCTTCCCTAAGTTTACGAACCCGTTTATCTCTGCTTAATCATTTGCTTATCACTAAAAGCGATCCGAAACAATTGGCGACTCCACTGGGGAAGCTATGGCTTCCAACCTTGAAGGAAATGGGATTCACGTTGTGCAGCAGGTGCCTGTGGGAGATGCCGCTCCGAAGGCGATACCCGCAGTTGCCATTCAAAACCCAACATCCAGTCTTACAAGCCGTGGAACAGGAGCAGGTTCTAGGAGGTTGAGCTTTAGCCCAGCCAATCAGGGAAGTTATGGCTCCGAACGATGAAGGGAATGCTCCCAGAAGCGTTGCTCCAAAGATGGCTCTTGAAGGCGCTCCACTGATATCAACAGTCTCCAACTAAAGAAATGTTTCAGCAAGGAGGTTGTCTTTCAGCCCAAAGGCGGCCTTCTCGAAAGGCGGTCTGCTCCCCAAAAGGCGAGCTCCCTAGAAGGCGCTCCTCAGAGAGCGATCTCCCCAGAAGGCGTGCTCACAGAAGACGACCAGGTTCGCTCTGATACAAACTTTCCAGAAGGCGACCAGGTTCTCTCTGATACAAACTTTCCAGAGGGCGACAAGACTCGTCCAAGAGGCGGTCTAGATCTTTGCGAGCCCAACTGTCCAGAAAAGCGACTCTTCAAAAGGCGACCACATTCGCTTTACCTAGCTTTTCAGAAGTCAATCACACAACCGAAAGGGCGAAAGTACGCTCTTACTGACGAAGGCGCCACACAAAGTACGCTCTTACTGACGAAGGCGTCACACAAAGTACGCTCTTACTGACGAAGGCGCCACACAAAGTACGCTCTTACTGACGAAGGCGCCACATTGCAGAAAGAAGAAACTTAGGAGCAAAGGCGCAACCAGAAAGTTTCATGGAAAACTTGCTTCATGTTATCTGCACTAAAAGCTAAGTACATATAACTCTTAACTCAGTGCATATGCTAGTATGCCTTTTTCATGAATTTAATTATAATAGATATGAATCATGACCAAATGAAAAATGTATTGTATCCAATCACGTATCAGTTGCTGTATGTATAGTTAAGGAAATATAGCTACTATATGCTCATTTTGTGCATTTATGTCCTAATATGCTTTTGGTAGTATCGCTTTCACATGACATCATGCTCTGCGTAGTTAGTTTCATGTCTAAGATTATCCTGATGAGAACGATTTATTTTTACTTTGTCTAGAATAGCATTGTTCTGACAAGACATGATATGATATGTGTATGGTTTGATTTTTAGACTATGTATGTCATGGCTTATAATTGCATATGTATGATCAAAATCATGAATGATGTCGCTCTGATATATATTAAAATATGTGACTACAAAGGCAATAATTAGATAAGTCTATATAAATGAATGTTTACTAAAACTAGTACATCATGTTGTCATAATCTTATTAAATTTTCTTGGCTCAACCACGGCATGATGTGAAGAAACTGTTTTTCATAATCTAGTAATTCATGTCATGAGCCGACCGATTTAGATACATAAAGGCGTGCTTCTGAAAAATAGTTATACGAAGACATAATCTTGACAGTGATACACAATGATGCATGATCTTGTACATGATTTACTAGAGACGGCTAGTGAAACGGACATGTATAGCACGAAAAATAATCAAAATCAAAATTGTTTGTGTAGGAACAATAAGTGATATCCTCCTCGCATCCGGGAAGTCCTAAGTATGCCCTTAGGCTATGACCTTCCGTGTTTTGATAAGATGCCTGATGCCATAAGAGGACCGCTTCCTCCACTGAGAACAAGAGGCACCTGATCTATCCAAAATAGAAAAGCGCTCTCGCCCAGTGAGAAGGCAATCAAAAGTGAAGTATCAAACAACGAATAATGAAACAAGAGCAAAGTTTCAAGAGAAAGCAACCCAACACAAATAGGAAGATCTGTGACAACCAAGCAAATTGAAATCAAGCAAAGAAAGAAAAAAAAAGATGAAATCATACTAGAAGGCGACACCCCGCCCAGAATCAGCGATCTGAAGGCGCACCCTCGAGAAAGCGCCCCCTTGTACAGTTACAAAACACAATTCGGATTCAACAAAATCAGTCAACCAAAGGCGCACCCTTGTCCAAAGCGCCCCCTGTTCAGTTTCAATACACCATGTTAAAATTCAACAACATCAATCAACCAAAGGCGCACCCTCGTCGAAGGCGCCCCTTGTTCAGAATCAACACACTGTTATGTTCCAATTCAATCGACTAACCAAAGGCGCACCCTATGGAAGGCGCATCGGAAAAGAAGGGGTGTTGAATCTAGAAATCCTGGAGGAAATGCAAACAAAAGGCTGAGAGCAAGGTTATAGCAGAAGTTGAAATCAAAAGCTGACAATGAATCCGAACCGGAAAGACCAAGGCAACTTCAAAGCAAAAGCGTGCAAAAGATCACAAGCCAGAAAGTTAAAAGAAAATCAATGCAGATATCTGAGCGCAACAGCAAGACAAGATGAAAAGCAAAAAGGACATAACAAAACTCAAAAGGCGGACAAAAACAAAAGGCGTTCCCAAGCGAACCATCCAGCCAAAAGTCAAAAGCAAATCTAAAAGGCGGCTATGATCACAATTGTAAAGGCGTACAACTACAAGGCGTACAATTGCAAGGCGTACATGAAAAGGCGTACATGCAACATGTGGCGTTCCCAGAAAAAGGCTCAATGATACTGATGACATGAGGTATCACTGTAGAAAGATGCTAACAATAAAAGCCTAAAGCGACACTGATGACATGAGGTGTCCCCAGAAAATGCTTAAATGATACTGATGACATGAGGTATCGCTGTAGCAAAACCCCTTCAAACAGGGTCAGTAATGCCATATCGCGAGGTCCAACACACACAAAAAAAAAGAAAAAGAAAAGAAAAAGAAAAGAAAAGAAAGAATAGTGTTGGACCGTACCGCGGGCACAAGCGCCTTATCGCGGTACCCGGATAGACCTCCTCAAAAAGAGAAATTCCGGGACAGACGCGGACGAAGTACGCCATATCGCGAGACTAGAAAAGGTCCCGGGAAACAAGGGCGCTAGTCTTAAACGCGGGCGGAAAAATATGTAAAAAAAAGAGGTTGGCTAGCGCAAGATCCAAGGCGATCCGTTAGTTTATGAAGCCCAAAAGCGGCAAACTGAAAAGTCCAAAGCGACAACTGAAAAGAAAAAGCCCAAAGCGGCAACTGAAAAGAAAAGCCCAAAAGCGGCAAGCTGAAAAGTCCAAAGTGACAACTGAAAAGAAAAAGCCCAAAGCGGCAACTGAAAAGAAAAAGCCCAAAGCGGCAACTGAAAAGAAAAGCCCAAAAGCGGCAAGCTGAAAAGTCCAAAGTGACAACTGAAAAGAAAAGCCCAAAGCGGCAAAATCTGTAGAATGTGCCCAACGTGCACCCTGAGATAAAATCTTGGCGCCGATGACATGAGGGGCCATTGTTCAAAAAAAAAAGAGAGAAAAGAAAAAAAAAGAGAAGAGGAAATCTTTCTTGGGCACCAATGACATGAGGGGCCACTGTTACACTTGAAAAAAAAAGAAAAAAGAAGAAAAAGAAGAGACGTGCGCTATCAAAATACTTGAAGAAAAAGCACCAAAACCGGGAAGAGCGTACAAGAACAGAAACAAGCACAAGTGCAGTAACAAGCAATTATAAAGCTACGTTCACAAGACAAAGTTCAAGCTACAATGGCGCCAAAGCGACAAAGCCAGAAAAGGCGCACAAGAGCCAAAAGTGTACAACCCAAATGCAAGCCTAAGAGCAGGGCGAACAAAGACATGTAAAACAAAGTCAAGACATGCATAAACATTGTCAAGGTGGCAGCAGGCATACAAAAGCAGAGTTCAAGCCTGAAAAGCGCACCACCGCAAATAAGTGCAACTTCAAAGTTCAGCAAAATAAATCCTAAAATACAAGTCCAGAAGCAACATAGCCTAACAGCAACTAACAAACACTAAAGAGGGCATTCAGATTGATATGTTTGCGAGCCTCCTCATATGAACACTCCTGGGCAACCAAGTCATTAATCTCTTTTTCCACATTCTCCAAATCAGAAGTCACTTGTGCAAGCTGGGTTGAAAGTTCCTTTGAATGAGTAGTCAAAGCAGTGCGACGCTCTTGCAAGGTACGCTTGGTTTCAGTCAAGCCAGCAACATCAAAGGGAGGGCGCAATTTCTCCAATTTAGCAATGGCGTCATCAAGCCAAGTACCAGAATAGTGTTGGAATTTGAGAGAATGGAGGCAATCCAAAAGCTCCACCTTATCCTCCCATGGCAAGGTGTCAACATCAACAGAGCTCACCAAACCCAGCATTTGCACCATGGTGCGTGCAGCGGACTCTCTGAAAAAGCGTGGGAATGAGGCACCTGGTGGCACCAAGTCGGGGTGGGCAAGAAGGAATGATTCGATCATAGACTGCTCCTCCGCATCAAGAGAGTCACGAGACTTGGCGGAAAATGCTTCTGCAAAACAGAGAGAGAGCAAAGAAGGAACAGAACTAGTGTCATCCCTGGGGGTAAGCTGCTCCTCAACTAGGATCTCAACAGCGGCCTCGACTTGGCTTTCCTTGGAAGCAGAAGTACCTGCCCCAGTGTCCATCCCGTCGAACACGGCGTCTGTCTCACCGAATATATCATCAATTTTTTTGAGCATCAGAGACGCTCTCACCGACAACACCAGTATCAGTAACACCTGAAGGAGCATCAACAGGCACGCCCTTGAAAATAATAGAAACGCCCTTAAAAGCGCCAACAGGGGGCATCAAAGGATCAGTATCCTCACCAACAACCGATTCAGAAGGAACAAAGGGGGCAACGCCCCCCACTAACAAAAGGACGACGACGAAAGTCCAAGGAGCCCTCACCACCAGGGGTGGATGGAATTGTTGGAGAACTGACTGGAGTATGGACACCTTCAGAAATCTGAGGCGAAGGCGACGCCGAGGGACGACCGCCAGAGCCACCTATACCCAAAAAGAATATGAGAGAGGCAATGAGTGAGAAAACACTTAGAGAAAGCCGAAAAAGGAGAAGTTGCTGCCAAATCAAGCGCCAAAGCGCACTCCATCAACTCCACAAGCTCACAAGAGCGACAAACCAACATAGAGGAACACAAGTTCTTCACAGTATCAAGAGAAGAAAGGAAAAACGAACCAGAGAAGCAGAGAAGCATTCTTCATCACCTTGTTTCCTCACAGGAGCGACACAGGAGAGAGCGTACCCCTCTGCCCCAGCAGCGACAACCGCTTTATTCCGCCTTGACATCTCAAAATTAATGAACAGAAGCAACAGGAACAACAACAGTGAAGTGAAAAGAGTCTGTAGCAACTCTCTAGAAGAAAAGGAGAATAAAGTGTGAGAGTCCCAGAGCGACCTCCGAAAAGCGTACATCGCTCCCCAGAATAATAACTCCACCACAAGAGCGATAAGAACAACAACAGTAAAGAGTAATTAATCAATAATACATCAGAGAAGAAACCAAAGAGAAAGGGAGTCACTATCCCTCAGTAGTCGAAGGCGTACAATGAAAGCGCGCACCAAAGGCACACGACAAAAGCTCGCACTAAAGGCGCCCCTGTTCAATATTAAAGGTGACGCCCTGCCCAGTATCAGCAATCTAAAGGCGCCCTCAGTCCAGTACAAAGGGCGACACCTTGCCCAGTAGTAGCAGTATGAAGTATCTCTGTTCAGTCCCAAAGGCGACGCTCTGCCCCATGTAATGCAGTCCGAAGGCGTCCCCTCAATTCAACCTCAAACGGAAAAGAGAGAAGAAAGTGTGCAGGTCCAAGAGCGACATCTGAAAGTGCACGCCCCTGTCTAACTTTGATGCTCCCTTGAGGATGCACCTTTCTGAAATACATCCTCAATCCATTCTTGCCACCCACCTGTGGTAGTGACCCTTACATGAAAGCACACCTCAGATCAAGAGAACTCAGAACAAAGAAGACAAGAGCGAAGAATGAGTGGAATGTGGAAACCGTGCAGAAGAAGAAGAAAAGACAAGACCAGAGCAGAACAAAGATTTGCACTAAAGAGGAAACAATTTCTCCTCTTTATTGCAAAGGGGGCAATTGTTGGTACCCCAATATTTGGTGGCCCAAATTACAAGGCCCAATCCATATGAAGGCCCAAAATCATCAAACAAAAACAAAACAATAAAAGACTCTGAGAAAGGTGTGTAAACACCAAGAGCTGCCCAGAGCGTCACGTGCCCAGAGCGACAGTCATCAAGGCGACACATTCTGATGATGTGCCCATGAGAAAGAGCAAGACGTACTGATGGCAGTGAGCACAACATGTCCTCCCAAAGCGCCCCAGGTGTCATGGAAACTTGGGGAGAAGGTCATGATAAATGAGAGCGAACAGGGAATGGAGCTTGTGGAAGGCGCACACATGCTCAGGCAAAGGCAACACAACTGCTCAAGACTCCAACGACTTGCAGAGGAAGCCAAGAGGGAATCTTTTGGCTACCCAAGACAAAGCCAAGAGTAGTAAGACTTGAGCCCCTCTCCTTCTGCAGCCATTGATGACAAAGCCAAAATAAGGAAACAAACAAAAGGTACCTGATAAAGGAGATAATGCACAGCAGTCAAAGGGAAAAAGTGCTATCAACCAGTGGATAAAACAGGAAAGACAATAACTAGTGGGCAAAGAAGGCAATATAAATAGAGGGACTTCATCTTCCATGAGGGATAAGAAAAGAGGAACTCAACGGAGGAAAACAACACAATAAACACATGAAACACTAGTTCTCTTTTCTAAGTTTCAGAGAAGGAACACTGAAGAGAAGTAAGAGAGAGAACACGAGAGAGAAATACAAAAGAAGGAGGTGAGCCAGAAAGCGCACACCTCCAGCAACCAACAAGAACAATAGAAAGAACAACTCAACTCATCAGAACCTCAACAACTCCAACACATGGAGAACTACACACAGAGAGAGTACAATGAGGGAAAAGGAATAGAAGCTTCCTCTGAAACTTAGGCTTAGTATCATAGAGGAGAGTGTAAACGCCAAAGCGCACACCCCTCCCCCTGTAAAAATACCACAAGTGTAGAAGTCATTTTCTTGTATCCACCTCTCTGTATCTCATTTCAATATAATGAAAGCCTAAAGCTTCACTAAGTTTATGAATCCGTTTATCTCTGCTTAATCATTTGCTTATCACTAAAAGCAATCCGAAACACCGTCTTTATTATAAAACATACTTAACCAAATTATACATGTAAAGGATAGTAGTTAGTTTTATGAATTTTATATATAAGAATATATTGTAACATTACAATTTTAGTTGATCATTCAACTTTCTTGAAAAATTCACTTTTATTAATTAATAAAAAAATATAGATGGTGAAAATATTAACAAAGACAAAAAAGAGAAAACAATAAATGATGCATAAAAAATATAAAATGACTTAAAACTAAAACAAAAAATCTTCTAAAAAATGCCCTATAAAAAGACCAGAGTCGGGAGAATTCGAAGCTAAGGGAGAATTAACATTAGAAAAATATGAACCTGATAAGGCGTTTAGTCCATTAAGACAGGTGCTATAGAAAGAGACGGTCTTAGTGGTAGATGGATGAAGAGTTTGGTCTTTGTCCTGAACTAAAGCTGGTTCATCATGGTGCTTCAATTCGGATAGAAGGGGCACAGTATTCATGGATGAATTATGATGATGTTTTGCAATCATTTGAACGGAGAGAGATAATAATAATGTCAAATGAATGAATAAAAAAATAGATTGAAATATATTAAGGTGATGAAGAGAATGAGACACACAAGTATATTTTAGTTATTATATAAAAAAGCTGAAGTGGTGTCACGGTGACTTAGCTTTCGTACGTGTAGGTGTCGGCCTGCAGAATGTTTTTCTATGAGCACTGCTCACCGTGAGCTAAATAAAAAAGATTTAGAATTTTCTTAAAATATCAATTCAATAAATCATTTAATTGTTGAAAGTTAAAACAGACAAGAATAATGTGTGTTTTATTTTTTTCAAAATTAAAAAAAATGCTCATGAACGTCAAAATAAGGGCTCTTTAACCCAAAAAAATAAGAACTTTTTATTTTTATGAATTTTTTAAAATTAATCATCTTTTTTTAAAAAAAAATCAAGGGCTTTCTTTTATATTTCTTCTCCTTGCTTCATTTATTGAAAAATAAAAAGTGTGAGAATATTATTTTTTTTTAAAAAAAATTTATATACACAAAAGATAGAGAACAAGTAAGAAACAATACGATGCTCAAAAATTATATAGCTCATAAATTTAAACAATAAAGCAAATTACTAAAACTAAAGAGCATTGTTCAAGCAATAAGAGAGTTTTGGAAACTTCTTACATGGAATCAACTCAGTGAGATGACACGTGTTTTAATGTTGCCGTATCATCAAATTTCCGTAATTATACAAAAGAGAACTAAGTCCTAATAGGACACGCATGACACTTTGTTAATGAATTCATTTATTCCAGAAACATTACCTCACTTAATATGATTCACTTTTATTTTATCTCTATTTATAAGATTATATAAATTTTTAATGATAATTAATTACTTGTTTTTTAAACATTCATATTTATTTGATATTTATTAGATTTTTAATACTATTAATAAGGATAGTTTTAAAAATACATATCAAATATTCACATTTCCAATATCATTAATTAAATTAACCAACTTTTTTAATGATATGGACACGAAATATACCAAAAGAGTCTTATATATAAGAACGGATGAAGTATAATATAATATAATTTTTTAATATATAATTTTTTTCCTTTTTTCATTCCTAATACTTTAATGATTAATATTCTTCCAAGCAAAATTAATAAATTTGTCATTTCAATTTCAATTTCTTCTTAATTTTTTTGTTTAAATTTGCTCCAATTTTTTTCCTCACAATTCTTTTAATTCTTAATCAAAACTCATAATCTTCATATTACTGAGCTAAAATGAAAAGATTCACACGATTCATTCATCACTTTTTTTTTTTTTTTTGAAATTGTACCATAAAAATTAGATTTTAAGAGCCACTTGAAAAAAAAAACTTTTATGATGAAATTTAAAGAAAAAACTACACATATATTGAAATCCAAAAAGTAACTTAGAAAACGAAATTACTAGTTTTGCCTTACATATATATATATATATATATATATATATCTATTTTAATATGTTAGCATTTATTACTATTATTACTATTATTATATTTTTTATTATTGTTATCATTATTTTTACTCTTCCTTCTCTATCTTGGCTGATTTATTTTCTAATTTTCTCTGCTTTGTTCTTTAAGAGTTTGAAAAATAAAAACAACAAGGAACATTCATGTAACGTTTTAACTACTTCTTCAATTTCAATTTATTTGTTAGTTTAGCACTTTTCACATATGTCATTTTATGAAATTAATGAGCATTAACTTTTTTTTTTTTCATTTTTACTCGTTATTATTAAACGTGTGTCAATTTTTTGGGTAATGCATCTATAATTAATATCTCATAGCTAATCTAATTGTTTTAAAATGTCATTGATAATAGCTTTGTAATCTAAATTTTTTCTTTGTTTTTTTTTTTGTAAGAATTTTTTCTTTGTTACTAATTACTATAGGTGATGAGTTCATAAATTTGGTAACCAGCTGTTAATGCATCTTTCGTTTTTCCAATCATTTTTTGTTGTTTTTTCTTACTCTTCAGGTAATGCATCTCACTCCATTGATTTTCCAATCTTTTACTCCCTCCGTCCCATTATTTTAGTAAAAAAATGCAAAAAAATTTGTCTCATATTAAAGTAAAAAAATAAATGAAAATTTTTAAAGATTCTATATTATATCGATGATTGATAAGTAAATAAGGAAAATACATTTAAAGATTTGTTTTGAAGGCAATATTGCAATATGTATTAATGGTAATAATATGAAAAATTGTGCATTATCAATTTGTAATTAATGAACGGATCATGCAATATATTAAACGAATACTTTCTTATTTTCATTGACTTGTTTGACTTTTACCGAGATAATAGGACGAAGCGAGTACGTTTTTATTTACTTTTTCTTTCTGTAGAAACCACGGATTCAAATAGAGTTGAAATTTCAATAATGGAGTTGGAAAGATTTGAAGACCCTTTGGATTTCGAGAAAGTTGAAGACGCAAATACATTAAATAATTGAGTGTACTTGCAACTTGTCGTGTAAGTAACATGTATGATCTTAATAAATTTTCAAATATAGATTTAATTAATAAATTTATTTTTTATTTACATTTAAATTTTTTTATTAATAAGTAATAAATAAAAATAACAATATATTACGTTTTTTTAATTAATATCTATATTATAAGTTTTTAAAATTATTTATTTTTAAAAAATTATACTCCCTCCGTTTTATTTTAAGTGTCTTTTTAACATCAAAATTTTGTTTCAAAATAAGTGTCTTTCTACCAAATCTAGGCAACATTTAATACTGTTTTTCCTTATTTACCCTTACATTTAATGTTGTTTTAGTTTTGAAATTTATAATACTAGTGATTATGCATTGGCAAAATAAAAATATTAAATAGGGGTATTTTTGACAAAATACACATAAAACTTACAATAATCATCATAATCAACACTTTCTTAATCTATGTGCAAAAGTCCAAAAAGACACTTAAAGTGAAACGGATGGAGTAAATTCTAATTTCACAAAATTATATTTATAGTATCAATTTATGAGGATACAAATCAATTAATTTTTTTTTACTGAAGTATCTCTAACATAGAGAATGTAAATGAAGTAATTAGATTATCATGACATTTGAGGATGTAGATTAAATAATTTACCTATACCAAGGTTATTTTGTAATTGTGTATCGTATAATTTATTTTTTCAATTTCAATATATTGGATTATTAAATCTACATTAAAAAATAATATTATAAAAATATAATTTTAGATTATATTATTAAAAAAATAATCAAAATTCAACATCTCCTTCATAGGTTTTGCAGATTATTTTTTTAAGATTAATTTTTCGAGACATGTGTAATTTCCCTATTTTACCCATATCACTCCAACAACAATAACTAACTTCATAACATTTTTTTTAATTTACTCAGTAAAAATAATCTTCTTTATACTATCCAAACATGGTAGATTAGTTTAAATTCATTTTTTAGCTAATAGACCCATACATAAACAGTTTATAATTTTAACAGATTATAAGCTTAATAGATTATAATCACAAATAAAAATAATTGTAATATAATTTTTTAACTATATTAAACACTCACTTAAATAGTGATCCATGTGTATCATTCAAATGACAGGTTAATCTAGTAGATCATGACTCTTAATGTGAACTTATGTGAGGATTCAACATTCCAAACTCATGATTTATTATATGCTATCGTCAGTCTACACTGAAAAATCACCTTTCTCATATTACATTTTTTTAATTATCTATGCTATAAGTTTTTTTTAATTATTTATTTTTAAAAAATCATAAATTTTTATAATTAACATATTTGTACAATACACGAGGGTAATTTTTGTCCACAATAATATGTTATACTATTTTAATTTGTTCCAACTAAAAAATTATGTTTTGCATATTACATTTTTTTTATTATCGATGCTATAAGTTTTTTTAATTATTATTTATTTTTAAAAAATTAATTATAAATTTTTATAATTAACATATTTCTACAAAACACATAAGAGTATTTTTGTCTGCAATAATATGTTATACTCCATGCTATAAGTTTTTTTTATAATTATTTATTTTTAAAAAATCATAAATATATTTTTGGGTTTACGAGGGAAATCTCATCGTCATTGCCACACATTGACGACTCTGATAGGCAATTCCGCCTCCAGGTCATAGTTTGTAAACTGCCTGGAGGAGAACAACCACTCCCGAAGGAGCGAAAGGCTCATACAGCCGAGGTAGGATTCGAACCCGTGCCCTTGCGGACCAAGGACAAAGTCCCGAGTCAAGTGTGTCACACATCGTTGGTAAAATCATAAATTTTTATAATTAACATATTTGTAAAAACACATAAGGGTATTTTGTTTTCAATAATAAGTTATATTATGTTAATTTGTCCAACTGAAAAATCATTTTTCTCATATTATATTTTTTAATTTTCTATGCTATAAGTTTTTTGTTAATTATTTATTTTAAAAAAATCATAAATCCTAATTTTACTAAATTTTCGTGTGTTTGAATAAAAAATCAATGAAGAAAAATATTATTTTTTAAATTTATGATGTAGTTAAAAAAAATTTAACAATTAAAAATATAAAAGTTCTTAAAATCTTTAAAGATTACAATAATGAGTAATAGATAACATGCTATATCTATTACTCCCTCTGGTCTTTATTATAAGTCCTTTTTTGTGTGAGAGAGAGAAATGAGGCTTATAATAAGGACCAGAAGGAGTATAAAACAAGTATATATAAGAGGATGGTATATGTCCATTAAAACACAATCTGGTGTATCTTAGCCTTCACCTACTATTCATTGTTACTTTTGCGCTCCTTGAGTTTAAGATTAGAGATAAATATCGAAGATCAATCAAAAATTAGAAAATCATCGCAATTCATAAAGAACATAACTTACAAGTGTCATAATCTTATGTATAGATTTACATGTAGATCATTTTAAATAGGTGTCTTAATCATTCTTTATTCAACAAATAAATTCTAAAGTGTTGGGTGGCTCTCCTTAATTCTATCTTTGCCATCAATAATAGCAATGGCTGTTGTGCAATTGCCATTTCTTTCATTGGTTGTTATTCTATTTTATTTTTCACCGCATGTTACTGAATGGTTAGAAACCATTCATATTCCTCTCTCCTATATAAGGAGACATAATTCATTCTTGTAACTCATTCTCATTCTCTCGTTCCCATTTTCTCATATAGCAATAATTATAGAAAGTTCATTATATTATCATTTTGCCAACTTTTATATAAACTTCTCTTTAATTCTCCAATTGATTTGATCCTGTGTTTCCGCTTAGTGTATATACCTTAACAAGTGGTATCTAGAGCACTTACTCAATTGAGAATTTAAAATACCTACTGCTACCAAATTTGACATCGAGAAGTTTGATGGCAAAAATAGCTTTTCTATTTGGCGTGTCCAAATGAAGGCCGTTCTTACCCAGAACGGTTTAAAAAAGGCTTTAGATGGAAAGTCGAAGAAACCGGCTTCTATGACTGACGAGCAATGGGACGAATTGGACGAAAAGGCGCTTTCAGCAATGCAACTTAGCTTATCCAAGGAGGTTCTCCGTGAGGTAGCAAATGAAACTACCGCCGCCGGATTATGGTTAAAGTTAGAAACTTTATTTATGACCAAAAGCCTCGCAAATAAGCTTCGTCTGAAGGAGCGCTTATATACAATCTGCATGGGTGTATGTACATCTATTCAATCTCATCTTGATGAGTTCAATTCCATTATCATGGATTTGGAAAACATGGATATTAAAATTGACGATGAAGATAAAGCTATTTTATTGGTTGTCTCTTTGCCTTCCACCTATAAACACTTCAAAGAAATAATGTTGTATGGTAACAATGATACATTATCCTTCGAAGATGTTAAATCCAATTTATTGTCCAAAGAAAAATTTGATTTAGAAGTTCATTTTGAGGACAAGGGTGAAGGTTTGAATGTCAGAGGAAGAACTCAAGAAAGGTGGAATACCAGTAATTGAAGGTTCAGGTCTAAATCTAAGGGCCACAAATCTAGCAAATTTTGTCGCTATTGCAAGAAACCAGGGCATGATATTTCAGATTGTTATATCTTAAAGAAGAAACAAGAAAAGGAAGGAAAAGGAAAGCCTCTACAATCCGCCGAAGCCGCAAATTTTGAAAATGATTCTGATAGTGATATTTTGTTATCCGTTGTTGCTTCTGATAAAAGGAGCAAAACCGAATGGATTCTTGATTCTGGGTGTACCTTTCATATGTGTCCTTATAGGGACTTGTTTTCCAGTTTTGAACCTATTGATAGTGGTGTTGTCTTGATGGGCAATGATGCTCAGTGCAAGGTTGCTGGAATAGGTACTATTCAAATCAAGACCCATGATGGTATTGTCAAGACTTTGACTAAAGTTTGCTATGTTCCTGACTTGAAACGGAACTTAATTTCACTAGGCACCCTCGAGTCTCTTGGGTGCAAGTACTCAGCTGAAGGTGGAGTCCTAAAAGTTTCAAAAGGTGCCCTTCTCTTGATGAAATCTAACCGAATTGGTAGCTTATATGTCCTGCAAGGCTTAGTTGTGACAGGTTTAACAGCGGTATCCTCTTCCATGACCTACAATGATGACACAAAATTATGGCACATGCGCTTGGGCCATATGAGTGAAAAAGGCTTGCACCTTTTAAGCAAGCTAGGTCATCTTGGAAAACATGTTACCGGTAAGCTGGAGTTCTGCGAGCATTGTGTTTTTGGGAAACAGAAAAGAGCCACTTTCTCTACTGCTACTCACCGCACAAAAGGTATTCTTGATTATATTCACTCTGATCTTTGGGGTCCTTCTAAAGTACCCTCTCATGGAGGACACCGCTATATGATGACTCTTATTGACGATTTTTCTCGTAAGGTATGGGTTTATTTTCTTAGATATAAAAATGAGACTTTTCCCACTTTCAAAAGGTGGAAAACTCTTGTTGAAACCCAGACAGGAAAGAAAGTCAAGAAGCTCAGAACAGACAATGGTCTAGAGTTTTGTGAAGGTGACTTTAATGATTTCTGTGCACATCATGGTATTGCTAGACATAAAACTATCCCACGAAAGCCCCAGCAGAATGGTGTTGCAGAGAGAATGAATAGAACCATACTTGAAAAGGCTCGTTGTACGCTTTCAAATGCAGGGTTATGGCATCGACGTGATTTGTGGGCCGAGGCAGCATCTACTGCATGTTACTTGATCAACCGTTCTCCACATTCTGCACTTGATTTCAAAATGCCAGAAGAAATATGGTCAGGTAATCCTATTGACTTCTAATTTGAGAATTTTCGGGTGTCCTGCATATGCACATGTCAATGATGGCAAATTAGCTCCAAGAGCTGTGAATTGCATTTTTCTTGGCTATTCATCTGAGTCCAAAGGATACTGTTTATGGTGTTCTGATTCAAAATCAAGAAAATTAATTCTTAGTAGAGATGTGACCTTTAACGAGGATGTATTCACTAGTACAAAATACATTTTTCAGACCACCTTGTTAAGACCGGTTCCGTGCGGAACCGGTCTGGAAGTTAAAATTAGTTTAAACCAAACTAGTTCATTTAAATGACCAGTCTGAAAATATTTTAATTGAGACCGGTTCCGCATAGGAATCGATCTGGAAGTTGGTATTGGTTCATTTTAGAGTGGTTAATTTTGACAACCAGTCTAAAAAATAGATTAATTGACTGCCCCATGCATCGCACGGGCAAGGGTTCTACTTTAATCGGAACCCCCCTGCGTTATTTTTCACTCTCCCTCCAAAGCACACCACCGTGCTTCTCCCTCTGTCTCCCTCCAAAGCACTTCTCCCTCACTCTCCCTCACTCCACCGTGCTTCCACCGTCAGCCACCATTATCGCTCACTCAACTCTGCTCTGTTTCTTTCACTCTCTCCCGCCATCTCTTTCAGTCTCTCCCTTCGATTCCGATTAGGATTGCGATTAGGATTTAGGGTTCCTCTCATTCTCCAATCTTCTTCTTCTTCTTCTTCTTCTTCACTGTCACATCCACAGGTACCTTCTCTCTCCGTGTGTCTGCGTGCGTGCGTTTGTCTCTGTTTGCTTTGATTTATTCGCCCAATCCTTGTCTTGCTGTTGATGCTTATTCTGCAATGCATGCTTATTTTATTGAGTTAGTTCATCGAATTGAGTTAATCTAGCTCACTATTTTTAGCTCATTATTATTAACTAACTTACTATTTTAGTAACAAATGAGAAGGATGTATGTATGTATGTATGTATGTATATCCTATCACTATATATTATGTAGAAAAAGGGGAGAGAAATGCTAATGCTTACTTCAATGTTGCTAATGATTTAGAATTATGTTGCTAGAATGAGGCCTATTGTCTATTAGCTTGTCTAGACATACTGCGATTCATCTCAACTGCAAGATTGGATCCATCACTATGCCCGGATCTTCCAATTTGACAGTAATAAAAGGTTTTAAATTGACCATGATTTGTTCTGTTGGGGATGGAAGGATGTAATATATTATAATTATAATGTTTTGAATTATAATGTTAGGATGTAATATATTATAATTATAATGTTCTAATTTGACAGTAATAAAAGGTTTTAAATTGACCATGATTTGTTCTGTTGGGGATGGAAGGATGTAATATATTATAAAGGTTTTAATCCTGAAGCTCCTTCGCAACACCGCCCCTTCGATTCTTCAACCCTTCGCATCTCCACCGTCACAGCACCGCCATCACCGCCCTTCGCACCTCCGCCGTCAACCCTCAGAAGTCATTCATCTGATTTCGTCAACCCTCAGCTCTGATTTGGTAATTTAGGTTAGGTTTTTATTTTTTGTTTTTTTTTATTTTTTATTATATATTATATATATATGATTTACTATTCCTTTTTGCTTTATTTTGGTTAGATTGCTTAGATGGTCTTTGCATGCAACTTAGGGTTTTTTTTTCTCACAACTTAGTACTTCATCCTCTTCTTTCAACCCTCAGCACTCCTTCCGCAGGTACTGTATGGGTTTTTGTTTCTTCTTATTTTTATTGTATGTGCTTAGGGTTGATAGTGCTTAGCAAAGTGTGAGGTTGTGTTTCTGAAGGGTTTTGTTATGTTCTGTTGCTTTTATTAATGCCTCATTATCAATGAAAATAGTACTTTTCATCTTAACCGATTATTATTGTTTGCCTATTCCGATTTGTTCTTCAAAATCCAATCGATTATTACTCTTTCAATTTATGCAGCAATTGTGGTAAATTTATAGAAGCACAGTTAATCTGCGCAATTCAATTTAGTGAATTGGAAAATTGTTTGTATATGAGTACATGATAATGTTAAATTATTTAAGTTTAGATAAATTTTTGTTTGAAATGAGTAAAGAAGTTAGATAGAGAGAAAAGTTTAAATGCATCAGTTAAGTAGCTTTATCACTTAAGTAGCGAATTTAGTGAATTTCACTTAAGTAGCTTTATCAGTTACTTCTGGTAACATCAAATGCATGCATAAATCACAACAAAGAATTGGATGCTTTAATTTATAGTTAAAGCTTATATGATTGGAAGGACCTTTGATTCACATGGTGCACTTTCTTTTTCTAGCTCTAATAGAATAAGATTGAGTCACTTAAGTATGAGATTCTTGTAATACCGTGTGAAAATTGGTATTGAGGTGTCTTGGTTTCCTCTTTCCATCGTTTCCACCTTTTCATCTATGTTGAGTTACAAATGGCAATTTCAAAAATTAATGGGGAGATGTATTGAAACAACTATAAGAATTGGTAAAAGAATATAGTATTATAATTTGTTTTTACCTTTAATCTAGCTAAAGCCAGAGTGAGTATGCAGTAAACAACATGAAAATATATGGAGTTGATGAATAGCCTCTGATGAGACAAAAGGGACTTTACCCTGCACATTTTATGTTATTGCAGAAGATTCACTTGAGGAAATCTGTTTGATGAGGACACACGGTTTCAAGTATCTTTAAAAAAACAGTTTTCCTATTGCTAAATGCTTAAACTCAATGCTGTTGAAAGCATTTCGAATATGGCAATATGCTCAGCATAACTAGTTGCATCACTAGTGCATGTTACATCAATACTGAAGGCTGAATGAGTTGTACACTAGATACTAGCGCATGTTACTCTGGTAATAGGTGATTCTTTATTGTTTAGGTCTGAGTGAATTGTTGTAAGGAACCATTCAAGAAGTAAGAGTAGAGATTCTGATGTGTTATGCCATGTTTGATTGCGTGATCATTTTTTTAGTTCAGTATAATTGTTGTGACTATGATTTCGCACTAATGATTTTTTTTCCAGAGTTCTTGAAAGCAAAGTGTTTGATGAACTGTGAAGTTTCATTGATTCAGCACAAGTACGAGCAGCTTCAGTAGACATTAGATGATCCCATGAATCAAGTTTCTCAGTGAGTCAAATCCTTTGTCCAGTTATTGTTTTAGTTTTATATGAATGTTGGGAAAAAAGTCTTTATGCCCCAAGAGCAATTTATTTTTATTTATCTCAGGACTACAACATATTTAGATAAATAGGACTAGGACATATATACACTTTTAATTCCTCCAAGTTTTTGTCTTTTGATACAATTGCTGGAAAATGTCTCCAACCTTGGTGTCATTTAACTTCAATAATAGTAATAATGTTATAAAACATATCTCTCGACTTCCACTCTCAATTCGTCCTGCCAATTTTAAATTTGGCGCTGAAATTGAGATGAAAGAGGAACAAAGCTACTGGAAGTAATAGTTAACACCTTGTAGTATTGATATTTTCTCTTTTTTTTTTCAGGGTCTTTGAAAAGTCATTGCAGTATGTGAAGCGGTTCAACTGTTATAAGAATCCTGATGCTGTTAGACAAGTACGAGAGTATCCTTAAAAACTGTGTTGATTGTTTTGAAGAATTGATTTGTAGTTTATTCCTTTCCATACATAAATTTGCAAAAAAAATTATGCTGGTGTCATGTTTTTCATGCTAATGATTGAGCTAATTTTCTCATCTTGGTTCTTGCTTTGATTCAAATTTTCAACACGTTATTATTTATTTTTAAATGAAAATGCGATAGGCATTTGATTAGTCAAGGCCTCACGGGACTCTTGAATCTCTATTGGTCCATCTAAGAGAATTGGTCTATGTTAAGTCCTTTTTTCTTGGAAGAGAATAATAACAAACTTGAAATTTTAAAGTCTTGCATCAGAATTGTGATCTTAACTGACATACAGAATTCTTGCTAGATACCAATTGGCTGAGTTTGAGGTAATATGTTTTGGATGGTTGTGATCATTTGGAAAGAGCATCATTTTGTCCTGTAAGTGGTTTTCAAGTGGTTTTCATATATTCGGTGATTCATATTTTGTTTTCCGTGTGACGAAACTTCTCATGCCTTTTGATTTTATCATTGGCTGAATATGCTATTTTACTAAAACTAATTTATTTTAGTATTAACTTTTCTGAATGTTCATTTTGCTGCCTGCATGCTTTAAGAACAAGTTTATACTTTGCTAAGTAAGACATTTGATTTCCTCTATTCTCTCTAATGGCATTGGAAGTTGGTGCTTTTGGGTAAGGCTTGGGAGTAGTTGTACATAATACACTCAATGAGTTGACTTTTAGTGGCGTTGTATATAGTAGTTAGTGGCTGAGTGGATGTGTTCATTGTCTGCTCCTCAGGTTGATCTTCGGTCTCTCAATTTAGGAATATGTCCAAAATTGAATATACTCAGCATTGAAGCATTGTGCATGGTCTCCCTTGATTATGCAGCAGGTATAGTAAATTAAATTTGCATCTGATATTTTTCATTGTTTTAGCTAAGTCAAGAGTATGTCTTCTTATGTGGTTAAGATTTGTTACTTTCAAGTATAACACTTGTTAAGATTTGTCCTAGCATTTTAGCCGCAAAGAACTAGATGATCTCAAAGAAGAATTTGCTTCGTATTTCTTAGGATTATTTTCTATCTTGCTATAGCTAGGTATATATTATTGCTCTAAGTCTTTTTCCATTTCTTTATAACTTCTGTCATTTTATTTGGTATGACATAAAACATTTAATTTGTTACATTGGTCATCCATTATTTTTTTTATGCAGGTATTACTATCCAATATCACTATCTTTCGCTGGGGACATATGATGTGGAAAATGATGATACAAGCTTTATCTATTTTTTTTTGTGAACGATGCAAGCTTTATTTAGATATTATGGGATTATTATTATTATTATTATCATGCGTCTACTTTGTTGACAGTATGACCTAGTAATTAGCTTCCAACAATACTATAGGTTGTATGTACATTATAAACAATTAATTAATAGATGCATATATATATATATATATATATATATATATATATATATTCATGTTTCATTTATGTTAATTGCCTCTTGTTTCATATCGGTGCATGTCTTAATTCTTGCCAAGATGCGGTCAAAATAATAATTCAGAGCGGTTAAAAAATTAATTCAGATAGGTTCAAAATAATATTTCAGAGCGGTTCAAAAAATAATTCAGATCAGTTCAAAAATTAATTCAGACTGGTTCAAAATAATAATTCAAAAGAATTATTCAGACCGGTTCAAAAGAATTATTCAGAGCGGTTCAAAAGAATTATTCAGAGAATTATTCAGATCGGTTCAAAAGAATTATTCAGACCGGTTCAAAAAATAAATCAGACCGGTTCACAAATTAATTCAGAGCGGTTCATTTTTAAGTTTCAGACCGGTTAATAACCAGTCTCGTAAATATAAACAAGACCGGTTCATAACTGGTCTCATTTAACATGCATTTTTAGCAACAGGGGCTTTTAGACCGGTTCGGAACCGGTCTGAAAATTGGTTCGGAACCGGTCTGAAAAAGCTTTTTTGTAGTAGTGATTATTATCTTCTAGAAAACACTCTTCTATGTCTTCTTCTACTAGTACAAGTAATTTGCAGGGTAATAGCGAGAAGGTGGAGTTGGAAGTGAAGTCTACCGCTACAACCCCAAATTCATCTCCTGATGAATCTAAAAGTGATGATAATGGTGATCGTGAACATGAAGTCAGTACCACTTCTCCTATCCAGTCACAAGAAGATGATTATGTTCTTGCCCGAGATAGACCAAGAAGACATATCAAAATGCCAGCTAGATACACTAATAGCAATAATTTAATTGTTTATGCATTGTCTGTTGCACAAGAGGTCAATGATGTTGTTGAACCTACAAGCTATACTGAAGCTGTGTCCTGTGCTGATTCCTCAAAGTGGCTAGTGGCTATGAATGAAGAAATTGAGAGTCTTCATAAGAACAATACATGGAATTTGTGAGAGCTTCCACAAGGCAAACGACCTTTGAGATGTAAATGGGTCTATAAGAAGAAAGAAGGCATTTCCGGAGTAGAAGATCCTAGATGCAAAGCATGACTTGTTGTCAAAGGCTTTAATCAAAAGGAAGGTATTGACTTTAATGAGATTTTCTCACCTGTTGTTCGTCATATCTCTATTTGTGTTCTTCTTGCTTTTGTTGCTTTATTTGATTTGGAATTAGAGCAACTTGATGTGAAGACAGCTTTTCTACACGGAGAGGTGGAAGAAGAGATCTATATGGATCAGCCCGAGGGATTTGTTGTTCCTAGTAAGGAGCATCTTGTATGCCGCCTAAAGAAATCTTTGTATGGTCTTAAGCAAGCTCCGAGGCAATGGTATAAAAGGTTCGATTCTTTCATGATTGGGCAAGGTTATTCTAGAAGTCAGTATGATGATTGTGTTTATTTCAAAAGGTTTTCCGATGGATCTTTTGTATACTTGTTACTTTATGTTGATGATATGCTGATAGCATCACGTGACAAGTCTTTAATTAGAAAACTAAAAGCTCAACTTAGCTATGAGTTCGAGATGAAAGAATTAGGTGCAGCTAAGAAGATTCTTGGTATGGAGATTAGAAGGGATCATCAAGTTGGTAAATTATTCTTATCTCAACATAAATACATTGAGAGAGTGCTTGATAGGTTCAATATGAGTAGTTGTAAACTTGTTTATACTCCACTTGCTGCACATTTCAAATTATCATCAGACCTTTGCCCAGAGACAGAGGAAGAGGAGGAGCATATGTCTCACGTTCCTTATGCTAGTGCAATTGGTAGTCTTATGTATGTTATGGTATGCACTAGACCCGATTTAGCCTATGTTGTTAGCATGGTGAGTTGATATATGCATAATCCTGGGAAGGATCATTGGACTGCTGTCAAATGGATTTTCCGATACCTAAAAGGTACTTCCGATATCGGCTTGGTATTTGATAGAAACAAGGCTATAACTGATGGCATTGTAGGTTTTGTTGATTCAGACTATGGTGGTGATCTTGATCGAAGAAGATCTCTTTCTGGTTATATATTTAATCTCTGTGATTGTGCTATCAGTTGGAAGGCTACTCTTCAATCTATTACTGCATTGTCTGCCACTGAAGCAGAGTATATGTCAGCAACAGAGGGTGTGAAGGAAGCTATTTGGCTCCGAGGTTTGGTCAATGAACTAGGTCTAGCACAAGAAACTTTAATTGTGTTTTGTGATAGTCAGAGTGCTATTCACTTGACCAAGAATAATCGTTATCACGACAAGACCAAACACATTGATGTGAAACATCATTTTATCAGAGATATTGTTGCACTTGGTGAAGTTGTGGTGAGGAAGATTCACACATCGGAGAATCCAGCAGATATGCTTACTAAGGCACCTCCACAGGCTAAGTTCCAACATTGCTTAGAACTTGTTGGTCTCTACAACAGTGTTGAATTCGAGCCAAGGTGGAGATTGGTGGGTGGCTCTCCTTAATTCTATCTTTGCCATCAATAATAGCAATGACTGTTGTGCAATTGCCATTTCTTTCATTGGTTGTTATTCTATTTTCTTTTTCACTGCATGTTACTGAATGGTTAGAAACCATTTCTCTCTCCTATATAAGGAGACATAATTCATTCTTGTAACCAGTGTTATGAAACCCGGACCGAACCGGACGGTTCAACCGATTCGACCGTCTACTGGACATAAATCCGGGTTACTTTATGGCCTTGGCCGTTCCAGGAATAAAACCGAAAAAAACCGGCGTGCGAACTGAAAAGACCGGGTTGAACCAGGTTGAACCGGGAAACCCGGTGCCGGTTCAACCAATATTAAAAAAAACGAGAACAACATCAAACAAAGAAGAAGAGTAATCCTTATCAATTCGTAGCTTATCTCTAGCTATTCCCTCTATACTAAGTTGTTTCTCATTTCTCGGTGACCCGCAGTTTTGCACCTCATAGATAGAGAGAAAGCCAAGGTGGAACCACCACCTATGTTGAAATGAAAGAAAATAAAAGAAGGAAGAAGGAAGAATGAAAGCTTGCGGCTGGCTACATGCCTACAATAGTCAACATATGTGATTCATATCTTCATTAGGGTTTGAAAGATGGGCCAAGGCTTTGAGGTGTTGGGCCAAAGTTTTTTTGGTAATGATAAATTGATAATGATTTCTCTGAACCTAATGTTTAGGTTTGATATATAAATTTGGAGAGAAAACACATTTTCATTCTCGGAACATGATAATAAAATGAAAACAATTTCTTTATTGAAGAGAAAACATAATTTTAATAGATTGAATTTAAATAAAAAATAAAAAATTATATTACAATGTATTTTTTAATATATATTATATGTATCGGTCTAACTTTCCGGTTTAAACGGTTAATACGGTTGAACCTATACGGAGTCTTTTCCGGCTTGATGTCCGGTTCGGTTTTGACAACATTGCTTGTAACTCATTCTCATTCTCCCATTCCCATTTTCTCATATAGCAATAATTATAGAAAGTTCATTATATTATCATTTTTGCCAACTTTTATATAAACTTCTCTTTAATTCTCCAATTGATTTGATCTTGTGTATATATACCTTAACATAAAGAATATCATATCTCGACATGATACCGTTTATGGTTACAATCACTTCTACCGAAAACAAAGGTCTCCCCAAAAGATTGCAATTTTGCTATTTTCAACTGCATGATGTGTTAAAGGATGTAAGTGATTATTACATGTTATGCACGTCGGAGGTTAATGTTTTGATAATGATAAACTCGTTTATTTTAGGCTCTTTTTTTTTTTTAATTAGAAAAAGGTAATGACAAAAAGTTCTAGTATTTTTTTTAAACATTTTTAAAATATAACATCTCTGTGTTTTTCTTTTTTCTTTATGTCTATACTTTTTGGTTAGTATCACGGGTGTTACCAAGAGCACCTTTAATACCAAGAAACCCTTGAGACTAATCTTGCACGAGGTCGTGTTCCTATGCCTCTCCCAGCGGTGTGTTAACAGATAATCGAACCTGAGACTCCTTAGTTGATACACTAATATCTTTGATTTAAAAAAATGAATATGAAATTATTTTTTTTAATATACTCGATAATAAATGCATAATCTCTTTATTTATTCTCTGAATCTTTTCTTGTTTGAAATATTAATGAGAACTTCTTGTGCAGTTGTAGTGCTGATCTTCTTTAGAGACAATATCAATATGCGCATCTCCTTATATGAAAACTGAATAAAGTGAGCATGATATAATATTTCCAAGCCAAAATCATATTCGTTGCTCAGGTTCCACAACGGTAAAAAAATTTTTAAAAAAAAAAAAAATTGCAAGCAAATGAGTTGCATTGTTTTAAAAATAAATATTAGTTGCGTTGATTTTTCCATGAAGTAGACCTCATTGTCTTATCACTTTAGGAAAAGCAAAAGCAAAAACAATGTGCATGTTCATCGTACAAGCACTAAAAACGTCCTCATCACTTCTTTAGAAAAAACAAAAAACGTTTTGTCAGTTTAGAAAAAGAAACCCAGTCATTATTGTCTTGCATTGTTAAATTAGAAAATCCAAAAAGGAGTTCTCCTATAGTCCTTCGTTAGAAAATAAAAGCAAAAGAAAACGGTGCTTCTGCTAATATTTTAAAGAGTGCATGGTGTTATATATATATATATATATATATATATATATATATATATCCAAATTAATATTTGGATGTATATTTATTTACTATATATATATATGCAAAAATAATTTGTTTGTCTGTGAATATAAGACAAACAAATATATATCAAAATGATAATTTTGAATAGATTATACACGTAACATTATTGTATTTTTTTTAAAAACACGCTGCGTGAGTGCCTTTCCTTGTTGACACGGTGTGCGAGTGCTTTTCTTTTGGTAATATACGTGAGTTCCTTGCAGCCCCATCGTAACTTCTTTTGGGCCCTACGATGGAAAATTTTTTGGGGTTATAATTCATAAAAATTTTATCAAAAATAAATCAATTAAAACATGGAGTATTTTTATATTTAATCAATTAAAACAACGATAACAAACAATAATAAAAATAGGTATTAATTAAAGAGATATTAAATAATAAAAATAGTGCTGTTAAAAAAATAATAAAAATAGGAATTAAATAAAATAGAGCTGAAATAAAATAAAAAAGTTATTAATTAAAGAGAAAATAGACGGTGCACCAACAGTGTAAATGTTTTTTACACCATCAGTATATCATTCATTATTCATGTGTTTATGGTCGTTGACATTCAAATAAAAGTAATACAAATGAAAGGTGGATGATAGTCTGATGGTGTAAAAAGTATTAGACCGTTAATGCACACCCATTAATTTCTTAATTAAATAGGCCGGTAATAAATTTTTTTTTCATGTTACCCCTTTATACTTATGTATAAGACTTTTTTGGTTGAATTCACATTTATTAAGAAAATTGGTTAATTTTAGTTAATGGTTTTGGAAATATGAACATTTAATTTTTTTTTTCAAAACTATCTTTATATAAGTATTGTTGAGAATTTAAAAAGTGTTGAGTAAATATGAGTATATTAGTCATTGGATTTAAAAAGTGTTGTGTAAATATGAATAAATTTAGATAAATAGATAGATACATACAGTACATCACTTCTGTTTTCTTTCTTGAATAAAGCTTTTATTAGTCATTGGATTTTGGGGGTGCTCAAATTTTTATTGGGTTTTGGAACTCCCAATTAATTAATATAACAAAATATGAAGCACATTGTTAAAGGTTTGGACGTAAATCTCGCTCATATGAGACTAAATTAGAATAAATCTTGGTTTGCAATTTTTCTTACCTTTATTTTTTTAATTTTCACATCTTGTTTATTTTGGCAACAATAATTGTGGCATAATTATTTAATTCAAGATGATATAGAAAATTTATAAAGTTAATAAAATTCAATTCACCATCTTCTCGAGGCATAAAGCCAATTCTAACAAGGGATGACCCAAAGCACCAAGAGATCTTCAATAAGGAAATTTCTAATATGCAACCTAAAATTGGATGGTTGTTATGCAACTTTTTAATAAACTAATAAGAAGTTGACACCTAAGACATGTGTGTCGTGTCATTCTTGAAGTAGTGATTTATAATTTTTACAATTTAGTCCAACATAAAAAATAAATTAATTTAATTTAGTCCTTTGTACCTATTAGCAAATTAATCTAACACATGTTGTTATAATCACCTGTTGTTTTAATCTATGTTATAATTTGCTAATAGGTACAAAGGACTAAATTAAATTAATTTACTTTTTATGTTGGACTAAATTGTAAAAATTATAAATCACTACTTCAAGGAATAACATGACACACATGTCTTAGGGGTCAACTTTTTGTTAGTTTATTAAAAGGTTGCGTAGCAACCATTCAATTTTAAGTTGCTTGTTAGTAACTCCCCTTCAATAAATGGGTTATTCGAAAAACCTAATGCCAGCCCTTGACATACAAATTTGATCTCTCCTTTAGTATTATTCCTTAACCTTTGGCCGTTACCCTTAAGCAGAAACCATTTTTAATATTTGACGGTGTTAACCAGAGCTTAGCCTACTTTTGCTCAAGACTTTCGAAAGCTTCTTCCTATGCTTATATGGTTATTGCCCACATACATCTTCGATGGAACACAACATCTAACCTTCGTATTGCTAATAAGGTTTTCAACACAAGCCCATTTATAATATAAGTCATATCCCACATATGTATCCACAAACGATCGTCGTCTATTATAATCATTTTGGCTGATCCTTTGGCTTTAGTTCCACTGCTTGTTATGTCTACGAGTTCATCTACTTAAGAGATCTTTAAATTATTCGTAATAAATCAATATGAGACTTCAACAAATCACACTTAACTCCAATGATAAGGTAGTGTCCATATGTTCTTGTTGAGATTTTCAAGTATCAGTATTATATGATTAAAAGATGGGTGATTCTTTGATGCACTCCATATAGTCTTGTTTTAATGTTCCATTATTTTTATAGTATTATTGATTTAGTAATTAAAAACCTTGATAATTGAGATTAAAATTGAAATAATGATAAATTGTACCGTTGATCTTGAGGTAATTAAGGGTGAACGATATAACCCATCACTTTTTTGGAAAATTGTTAAGATCAAGTATATTGTCTTGTTGGTAAAATGCCTATCATAGATAAACATGGATGTGACGACAATAGTGTTAAAGTAGAGTGGGTGATGTTAGAACTATTTGTAGTAAGGTAAAAATGGATTAAATTTGAGGTTAATAGCAAAGCTAACAAAGAATTTTTATGAACAAGAATTAAAAGTGGTGCATGAATATAGTTTAAAAAGGGGAGCATCAAAGAATTTCCCATAAAAAAGTCTCACCTTGTTAAAAACTAAATATTAAGTTGAGTGCATATAAGTGCCAAAAACCCGGACCTAATCTTTCAAGATTTTGGGTTAATATGTACTAATATCAAGCTCACTTTTTTGCTTAACGTATTTGTTGTTGATCGCTGTTGCTATAAACTCTTCATTCTTAACAAGTGGTATCATAATCAATGATTCGGCTTAGTCGAGTATTTGGAAACACGATCATTTGTGCTTAGTCAGTTGTTTGTCCAGATTTTGGTTTAATTTTTACTTTGTTTGGACCGCACTGTATGTGTGTTTGTTTGTACCAAGAATAGAACCTTTAACTTGGTAGTAAGATTCTTAGACTTTGTCTAAGACCACCAAGTTAGAAGGCTCAATTGGTACTGTATGTGTGCCTGGTATGCTCTTTGACAAGACTTTGGTTTGTCTTGATCGTATTTGGATCGCACGATAACAAGACTATGATTCACACATGATAGGGGGATTATTGGAATCAAGCTAAGTGTGATTTGCTGATATCATGCATAGGTTAATCATGGGTAATAATTTAGAGTTTATAAATAGATGAGTAATTATAACATGATCTTCATGTTCACGTTTATGTCATGTAGTTATACCAAATAAACAAACTATCATGGATTTTATATTTTAATTATGTAGTTATTATCATTATTTTGTTATTATCTTAAGTCATCATGAATGGGGAACACCACTATATTTTATTATGCCTTACTTCATCACCTCAAGGTGTTCTCACAACCTTAAGGTTTGATGTTGAGATATTTCTGAGTTTCATCTAATCTTAATTCTGCCTATTTAACAGACTCACTTTTGGAATGGTTTATAACTAGCTCTTGTAACATCCCCAATTTTATAAAGGCGCTAGGAGCATTAGTTAGCAGAATTTTAATAAGTGTTGTAGTATTCTCAAATTTCGGTTTTTTTGTTTAAATGTGTTAATTGGTATTAGTATTAGTAAGTGTTTAGAATTTAGCATTTATCTAAGTGTATAATGGTATGAGTTAAGAAATGATTCGATTGTGTTTAGAGTGTAGGCCTTAGTGTTTAGTTAAGCTATTTTGGGTGGTGATAGCTTGGAAGTCTTAGAAGTATGAAAGAAAGCCAATTTTCAATAAGTTAATCGACTAAGAGTAGCATTAATCGATTAGATTTTAAGCCATTTTCAGCCACTAATCGATTAAGGAGTGGCTTAATCGATTAAGTTTTGAGGCACTTTCAGGCACTAATTGATTAATAGCAGTGTTAATCGATTAGCCATGTGTTACTGATAAGTGTTAATCAATTAACCAAAGTGGTTAATCGATTAACCCCTGTTATATCAGACTTAAAACTCGATTTTAGTGTGTTGTTGCTCATTTTCCTTCTCTTCTTCTTCACGAGTTCTTTGTCCCTCTCAACCCTAGGTTTTGAAAATATTCATATCAACACCAAATCTCATTAAATAAACTTCATATAATCACTCCCTATCAATTCTTTATCATATTCCCACTCTCAATCTCAATTAAATTCCTCTTTCTCAAAACCCCCAAATCAAACCCCTAACCCTAACTTTTGTCAATCCATCACATTGAGCCTCTCAATCATTCAAGGGGTCTTAGAAGGTGCTAAAGGACAAGGATTGGGAGTCTTGGAGCAAGGATTGGAGCTTGGTATGGGAGCTCCATCAAAACCCCAATTCCTCTTCCTCTCTCCTCAAGGTAAGGGGTGTAAATTGGGTCTAGCTTAGGGGAAAGGTTTGAAATTAGTAATTGGGACTTGATTAGGTATATTTAAATGTTTGGTTGAGATTAGGATTAAGAGGAAATAGTTTAGTGTGAAAACCCTAAGTGATTGTGATTCTATATAAGTGCTTTTATGTTTAAATGTGTTAAATATTATGTTGGTTGTATAATTGTTGATTCTCTCTGTGATTATGATGTGCTTGCTATTATAGGATTAAAAGTATTAATAGTTATGCACACCTTAGGGTCAAGTACTATTCAATTGAGTTTGAACCAAATTAATGTGATTTTAAAAGGAGAACAAAAAGGGGTCTCAATCTCAATTGAAAAGCACTTCCATATGGTATCATTCATGGTGTAAAGGTGGACGTTAGGAGTAGGGGAAAAACACACGTCTTTTTGATTGATGAGGACAAAAGTAAATTATTAGAATTATTATGGAGGACTTTGATCTTGCACAGGACATGGGTTTGATTCCCGTGTTGCGTATTGGTTCTATGCAAACTATAATAATTCTATTACTTTGGTTCCTTTTGGCCAGTCGAGGGTGATTTCTGCTAAAGCCAATTTGGGCGAATCAATCCAAATTGTATGACGAACCCTAGAGGGGTGAAGTACTGTGCAAGCAAGCATGACGAACCCTAGAGGGGTGAAGTGTGGTATGACGAACCTTAAAGGGGTGAAGTACCTTAGGTTGAGAAATGCTTACTCCTGGTCGGTTTTTCCCTAGAGTGGAGGGTGTATGTGAGGACATGAAATTGTTAATGAAAAAGGAAAAGTTAAAGTGTTAAAAGTGTTAAAGTTAAAGTTAAAGTGTTAATGTTAAAGTGAAAGTGTGGAAGGAATTGCATAAATGAGTTAGATCATTGAATCCGATTAAATCGTTAAAGTTAATGAAATGAAATCAATTGTGTAACATCGGATTCAATAATCAAATTCATAAGTGTGACGTGCATAGCATAATCATGTGATTGTATATTAAAGCATAGCATTATAAATATGAATCGTTTTATTGATTGGTAATTGTCATTGAAAACTTTCCTTTTTACCTTCGTTACTTTATGTTATGATTGTGCTTAGTCATGCCTTATTATTATTACTTTCAAATGTTTTTCTCTAATCTATATCCAAGTTACTCACCCTTACTGTTGACCATATTAGGTACCCAGTGGAGAAAGATGTTCATAGCTTCTATGCCGAGAATCACCCACTCTCTTTTAAAGAGAGCATAATTGTGATAGTGACCTTGTAGTCGCATCACCTTCGCAACCAGGCTAAGATTCTATTATGTAAAATATTTTCATTAATTGAAGTTGTATTTTAACCTTGCTTCTACTTGGAGTTAAGCCTATGTTGATTTTGTAAAATGGGACTCTATAATGACTTTTATGAAAGTATTAGTGTTTGAGGTGGATATAATGATATCCTCTTTTAAATAGTTCTAAAATGTAATTATAGGTCTCTTTTCTATACAATCTGTTCTGGACTTGACAGGTTCAAAATTAATTTGGGGAAAGTCCGTATTTTAAACGAAACTTCGCCAAAATTTTCATAAAACCCCAAGTGTTTTCTAATGAAATCAACCATTTTAACTAAAATATTTTAAATTAAAAGTTAGGATGTTACAAATGGTATCAGAGCAATGGTTGCATTTCCTCGGCTGTGGAGTATGGATTTCCTACTCCTAAAAGAGTTACTCCGCATGAGAGTAACTAAGGATAGTTAGATAGGTTGTATATTTTGGCACTATGTTCATGCATCTTTGGCTAAAGTTGGTATAGTTTATTAGTGTGGAATAGTGATAGTTATAATTTAGTAATCTTAGGGTTCTACCTTCAATTTAAAGAGGGGTTGAAACTGAATTTTCAATTGTCACTTTGTTATATTTAGAAGTGGACAGAAAGTAGAAACTAAGGGAAGTGAAAACCCCAACGGGTCAGAGCATGAAATTGCTACCCCAAAGGGCAGAACTAAACCTTAGTTTTGAAATTGAGTTTCATTTCAAATATGATAAAGGGCTGCAAATTTTCTGTATGGTGAAGTTTCAAAGTCCTCATTTGAATCGAAGATGAGTCGTTGTTTTGTTCTATTTTTAGTTTATTTGATTGGAACTTGGGTAGTACGAGAAGTGATGTTATCTTCAATGTAATGTGGAATCGAGATTGGCCACCTCGAGATTTACATTTGTTGGAAGATAATATCATTAATTCTTTGAATCCAATCAAATAACTTCCAGATTCATTTTCTATGCCTAGGAATAGGAAAGGTATTAAAGGCCATCCAATTTTATACACTCCGGGCATTCTTTATCAGAGTGCGCAGCGGAAGTGGATAGGTGTTAACCCTTTGTAATTGCCTTTCACTTTAATTACTAAGTGTCGTCTTTAGTAAGACCTAAGTGCCTTTTCTTATTTTCCACATTATATTTGGTGATAAACATACTATTATTGATAAAGTATAAAATCGTTTTTGTATCTGGTTATTTTGAGACTTTCTCTTTGAAAGATCCAAATATTATTAATGATAATAAATGTCAAGTATACTAGTATTCTGATACTTTCCAAGGCATGGAATTGGTTTCAACTTCGATAATTGATTAAGTGTCGCGACACCAACTTTTGAAGAATGTATATCAATAATGTGAATTCCTAACTAATTGAATGGTGGTGTAGTTTCTTCTTAAGTTACACCAATTGTCGATTAAATAGGAATTCACTGAATGCGACATAAGCCAATTCGAATCGAAGCTTGAACTTCAAAGTTAAAATAAAAGGGAATGTACTCAGTAAGATTTGAAAATTTAAATGAAATTAAACTTTTAACCGAAGAATACATTCCTTTTATTTGAGTTTGAAGAATCATAGAGGACTCTCGTTTGCTTGGTCCAAAGAATCCTCAAAGCTTCTGAATTAGTTTTAAAGCTAATGTGAGATGACCTTGGGAAACTTATAAAAACACTTTGAACTTCTGAATGCTTGACATGTCTTTTTCCAATCTAATAATTTTTCCAAGGTTTTAAATGAAAAGGGTTTATCAAGTACAAAGTGTTTTCCTTATGCTGAAGAAGATGCAAATCTTTAAAAGTACTTTATCACCAAATACCAAATCTTTTCTTGCAAGTCAATATTGTGGATTTGAGGAATGTAAGTGAAGGTAGCAAGGTGGGGTAAAGGCAATGCATGTTATCTTAGAGTTAAGGCTTAAGCTAGAACCTAAGTTTTAAGGTGAAGGATACTATGTCTTTTCCTTTAAGTTCACTTAGAACTCCGAGGAAATGTGTGGGCATTATTGAACAAGCGATATTCCGAAACTACAAATGATTTTCAAAACCACTATGATCTATTTCAAGGAATGTAGCTTGTTGAATGTTAAAGCCCCAATTTTAACATCTGTTAGGAAAGTCTTAGCATCAAAGTCTAGATCGTGCTGTGGAGGTTTCGATTAGGATTGGAGACAAGAATCAATCGTGTGAAGTCCCGACCTAAAGAACCGAATAGGAAGCCTTGAACCTTATAGAAAATATAAAACCTAGGATTAGTTGAGGCCCTGTTTTGTGGAGTTATCTATTAGGTTGAGTGTAGCACCCAATAGTTTCTAAGTCGTAGACCGGGTAGTAGAAGTTAGGTCCGATTTGATGGAGTCTTAGAGTTTAAGTCATAGGCATATATGATAGAGGCCGTACCCGATACAAATAAAAACAGTTTAAGTATAGTACTAGGATGTGACTCCTAGGTCGTCTCCCAAGGAATATCTTATCAAGCAAAAGGTCGAACACATAGTATGCATAGAAAACAGGGGGAGGGGGGGTTTTGTATTGAATATTGAATAATTGAAATCAAAACAGAATTAAATCAAAACGAAGAAACAGATAAGGAAAAGCGGATAAACCCCTTTGGCTCGCGTTCACAACTCTATCATCGGTCACAAAAGATCAATTTCTTTCCTCTTCACTGTCCAACTCGTGAGAATTAAATACTAAGCGAAAATTCAATTCTCACCCCAAAACCCAAACCTCTAATTAAGCATTAAAAGCCAAAGCATGGAGTTTTTACGAGTTTGCATAAATTAAGCATTCATACACATGGATTATCTCTATACAATGGAACTAAGCGAACCATAACATATCAATAAGCATGAAAACAGTGAATAAAAACGAAATAGCATTAAGAACAAAACCTCAAGAGTATGTGATACATTACCAAAGGGATTTAACCTAAGAGTTTAGCCTTCCATGAAGAAAAATACCAAAAAACGTGTAGAAAAGGGAAGAGAGAGAAACCCTAGCAGCCACCACAAGCTTGGAGAGCAAAACTAAGCCTTCTCTATGAGAGAGAATGTAAAAAACGTGATTGGAAGGTCTCCCCAAGGGTTTACACGAATTTGGCTTTTTAAATCACAAAACGGGCCTAAATCATGGGCCCAAATCCTAAGGAAAGCTTATCTCTAAATTAAATCTAAAAATATCTTATAGATAAAATCTAAATCTTAAAAGATATAACTAAATCTCAACTAATCCTAAAGATAGATTACAATCTTCACTTCATCATATATCTTCTCTTCCAACATTAAATCTTCATTCCCAAAATGTCCAAAAAGCCCTTGTGCCAAATATGACCTGAAAATAGAAATAGAATTAATTAGGCTAAATAATCCCAAATTAAACAATATTCAGAATAATAGTCCAATAAACTCTAAATCACTAAATCAAGCTAAACAATGTCAAATAGGCAACAAGTATCAATAATAGGAGTAAAATAATGCAAGGAAAAATGGGAAATAAAATGCTCATCAATATAGATATATACATGTTCATATAGGAAGTAGGCTTTATGTGTTTCTGAATGATTGACTTGTACGTGTATGTGTGTGTATTTACAATTTTAAGTTCACTAAGACTATATGTTAGGTTAAACTATTTTATTTTTATCAACCAATTACCTAGGATCTTTTTATGTTATTTCCCAACTTTTAGTTATTTTCATACGTTTCGTCTACAATTCAAAGTTAATTTTTGATAAAGAATATTTTTACCTATTATTGAAGATGGTTTTGAAAGAGTATTATACTAATCCTTATTAATTACTTATCAAATCAAATTCTTTCAAAATCGTATTTCTTTCATGAAAATTCTTTAATTCTAGTTTCAAGTTTAGCTCTTTTTATACACTTTGTTGTGTTCCTTGCATGGAAATTTCTAATTCCAATTCTTTCATTAGTATATATACATATTTTCAATGCAACCTCTTTCTTAGAGAAAGTGTTGCACGTGATAAAACTTATAGTTTTGATAAACTAAGTTTTGGATAATTGATAATTCATTTTCTCTATGTATATCATTATTAAAGCATATCTATTAAGTACTATTTGCAATCCTCTTTATAAATACCCGTTTAATTTTCTAAGAATAACTCTTATACCTATCTTTTATCATAACCCTTATTTTCCAATCATGTCCATATACGAGGTATTCCCCGATTTTCCAATCATGAAATTGTAACTTTTCTAATGTGCTCGTTTCATGTGGACGTTCCAAACCTTATTCCTTCTATATTCCATAGTATGAATATTAAATATCTATTTTCATAAATAAGATTGCGAACTAATTTTCAAATCAGGGTGTATTAAGGTTTTGGCATTTACCCCCCCAATTTTCAATGTTGACTCATGTACTTTATTGTTTGTAAACCCTATTCATTTAATGATTTTCTCACCAAACCTTGATTTTGTTATTCCATAATTCACAAATCTCTTTTATCCCAAGCAAGTCTTGCCATACCAAAATCTTTCAAACTTCTATTGAATTCAATTTAATTCAATGCAAGACTATTTTTAGTGTGTGTGATTGTTTTCATCTATTCATATTTAATTGATGTTGTGTTGCACTTCTAAAATTAACACTGTTTAATGAAATTTCAAAAAGAACCTTTCGTATTTCTGTTATGATTGATTTTAAGGTGAAATTTTAAAAGAGTAATGTACTTAATGTTTTGTTTGGATGTTAGATTATGTTTCTTGATTGTGATCGAATTATAGTGGTACTAATTCTTCTATGATTGTACGCTTTAGGATTGTTCTTTTGAAGGAGTTGTGGATGTCTACTTCAAATATTTTCTTGAGGCTAATATGATAATTTTAATGTTTGTATCTTCTTGAATAATGATATGCTATGATTGAGTATAGGACCAGCTCCTTTTCTGTTAGTGAGTAGTTGTAATGGGTTAGAGTTCCAAGATTAAACCTCTAAGGAGGAATAAGACTTGTGTCAAAAGAAACCTCGTTAGCCAGCAGGGAGTTTTGTTATGGAAACCCAATTAGAGTTGTATTTTAAGTGGGGGAGAGTAGATCCCTTAGGTAAGAACCATATCCTTGATTAGGATAAGAGCCCTTTTATTGTGTGAGCATATAGCTCTATATCTCCCTTAACTCTGAGAAGAGAGTCGAATTTCGGGGACGAAATTCATATAAGTGGGGAAGTATTGTAACATCCCCAATTTTATAAAGGCGCTAGGAGCATTAGTTAGCAAAATTTTAATAAGTGTTATAGTATTCTCAAGTTTCGGTTTTTTTGTTTAAAGGTGTTAATTGGTATTAGTATTAAGTGATTAGAATTTAGCATTTAGCTAAGTGTATAATGGTATGAGTTAAGAATGGATTAGATTGTGTTTAGAGTGTAGGCCTTAGTGTTTAGTTAAGTTATTTTGGGTGGTGATAGCTTGGAAGTCTTCGAAGTATGAAAGAAAGCCAATTTTCAAAAAGTTAATCGATTAAGAGTAGCATTAATCGATTAGATTTTAAGCCACTTTCAGCCACTAATCGATTAAGGAGTGGCTTAATCGATTAAGTTTTGAGGCACTTTCAGGCACTAATCGATTAATAGCAGTGTTAATCGATTAGCCATGTGTTACTGATAAGTGTTAATCGATTAACCAAAGTGGTTAATCGATTAACCCCTGTTATATCAGACTTAAAACTCGATTTTAGTGTGTTGTTGCTCATTTTCCTTCTCTTCTTCTTCACGAGTTTTTTGTCCCTCTCAACCCTAGGTTTTGCAAATCTTCATATCAACACCAAATCTCATTAAATCAACTTCATATAATCACTCTATCAATTCTTTATCATATTCCTTCTCTCAATCTCAATTAAATTCCTCTCTCTCAAAACCCCCAAATCAAACCCCTAACCCTAACTTTTGTCAATCCATCACATTGAGCCTCTCAATCATTCAAGGGGTCTTAGAAGGTGCTAAAGGACAAGGATTGGGAGTCTTGGAGCAAGGATTGGAGCTTGGTGTGGGAGCTCCATCAAAACCCCAATTCCTCTTCCTCTCTCCTCAAGGTAAGGGGTGTGTAAATTGGGTCTAACTTAGGGGAAAGGTTTGAAATTAGTAATTGGGACTTGATTAGGTATATTTAAATGTTTGGTTGAGATTAGGATTAGGAGGAAATAGTTTAGTGTGAAAACCCTAAGTGATTATGATTCTATATAAGTGCTTTTATGTTTAAATGTGTTAAATATTATGTTGGTTGTATAATTGTTGATTCTCTCTGTGATTATGATGTGCTTGCTATTATAGGATTAAAAGTATTAATAGTTATGCATACCTTAGGGTCAAGTAATATTCAATTGAGTTTGAACCAAATTAATGTGATTTTAAAAGGAGAACAAAAAGGGGTCTCAATCTCAATTGAAAAGCACTTGCATATGGTATCATTCATGGTGTAAAGGTGGACGTTAGGAGTAGGGGAAAAACACACGTCTTTTTGATTGATGAGGACAAAAGTAAATTATTAGAATTATTATGGAGGACTTTGATCTTGCACAGGACATGGGTTTGATTCCTGTGTTGCAGATTGGTTCTATGCAAACTATAATAATTCTATTACTTTGGTTCCTTTTGGCCAGTCGAGGGTGATTTATGCTAAAGCCAATTTGGGTGAATCAATCCAAATTGTATGACGAACCCTAGAGGGGTGAAGTGCGGTATGACGAACCCTAAAGGGGTGAAGTACCTTAGGTTGAGAAATGCTTACTCCTGGTCCCCAGAGTGGAGGGTGTATGTGAGGACATGAAATTGTTAATGAAAAAGGAAAAGTTAAAGTGTTAAAAGTGTTAAATTTAAAGTTAAAATGTTAATGTTAAAGTGAAAGTGTGGAAGGAATTGCATAAATGAGTTAGATCATTGAATCCGATTAAATCGTTAAAGTTAATGAAATGAAATCAGATTTGTAACATCGGATTCAATAATCAAATTCATAAGTGTGACGTCCATAGCATAATCATGTGATTGTATATTAAAGCATAGCACTATAAATATGAATCGTTTTATTGATTGGTAATTGCCATTGAAAACTTTCCTTTTTACCTTCGTTACTTTATGTTATGATTGTGCTTAGTCATGCCTTATTATTATTACTTTCAAATGTTTTTCTCTAATCTATATCTAAGTTACTCACCCTTACTGTTGACCATATTAGGTACCCAGTGGAAAAAGATGTTCATAGCTTCTATGCCGAGAATCACCCACTCTCTTTTAAAGAGAGCATAATTGTGATAGTGAGCTTGTAGTCGCATCACCTTCGCAACCAGGCTAAGATTCTATTATGTAAAATATTTTCATTAATTGAAGTTGTATTTTAACCTTGCTTCTACTTGGAGTTAAGCCCATGTTGATTTTGTAAAAAGGGACTCTATAATGACTTTCATGAAAGTATTAGTGTTTGAGGTGGATATAATGATATCCTCTTCTAAATAGTTCTAAAATGTAATTATAGGTCTCTTTTCTATACAATCTGTTATGGACTTGACAGGTTCAAAATTAATTTGGGGAAAGTCCGTATTTCAAACGAAACTTCACCAAAATTTTCATAAAACCCCAAGTGTTTTCTAATGAAATCAACCATTTTAACTAAAATATTTTAAATTAAAAGTTAGGATGTTACAGATCTTACCCCGTGCAATGTACGGATTATTGATATTTTAATTTTTTATATTAAATATTTTAAATGAAAGATTATTATAAATTAAAAATTATTATTACATAACAACCAAAAATTATGTATCAAAAAAATAATTATATAAAAATGTAGGAATTCAAACCAAACCCTCCACTTAAAAAAATTAATCTAAATGATTTTTTTTGAAGGAATAAATGATTTTGTTGATTCTTCCTCATACGAACAAAAAATGTAACATTTTTTATCTGATATATTCCTTATTTATTTTGGGGATAAATTGATATTTTTATATATGATTATCAACTTTATTATGATAAATCAAAATTAAATCAGAATTAAACATTTTAATCTTTTTTGTTTGATGATATTATGAGATATTTCATATATTTATGTGATGAATAATGAAGTGGTTTTTTTTGTACAATTAGTATTTTTTTTTAAATATGATTATCCCATCTATTGTTATTAATCATAATTAAATATTTTTATCTTTTTCAACGATTATATTATCTCAAGTTAATAAAAAGATTGAATTCTAAAAATCTTGATTCTTATTCTTATTGTTCTAATCATTTTGATTTTAATTTTTCTGCAAAAATGATTTTATCCGTTAGTGAGCAATTGGGTACTTGATAAAAACATTAATACAAAGTCCAAAAAAAAAAATAACAAAAAAAACAACAACAACAACACACATACACACATATATGTATATTTGGAATTCTTCGAAATTGCAATATTTTTGAATTCCTCGAAATTGCAATAATAAAATAGAAAAGAGTTAACAACAATGACGATGATTGCGACAACAACCATATATATTGTTTTGGAATTCCTCGAAATTGTAATAAAAAATAGAAAAGTGTTCATAATTAAAAAAAACAAAAAATATCATCTCTTATTTATGTCTTCTTTTGAGATTGAAGACCATAAATTTTAAAAAATATTTATCCAAATAAATTTGAAAAAAAAAATTGAAATATATATAAATATTTCTTTTATTCTTGAACTTTCAAGAAGAAGGTATCAATTATCAAAAGTGATTCTCTTTAATATTAATAGGGGTGTAAACAGGCCAGGCCGGCCTACAGGGGCCTATAACAGGCCTAATAAGAGGCCAGACTAGGTCAGACTTTTTTTGCAAACAGGCCAGACTTAGGCTATTAAAAAAGCCTATATAGTCTAAACAGGCCAGACCCAGGCTATGTAAAAAGCCTATTTAACTTAACAGGTCTGCCTATATAATTTATATTATTATTATTATTATTATTTATTAGTTATTATTATATTATAAAAAATTTAACTTGCACACTTATTAAATGAAAATGCAATCAAGCTCCACATTGTTTAACATGGTGCATGTTCTTTGGTTCTGAAGAAATGTTTGGCCATATGAGGGTAGGAAGGAGACTTAATATAATGCATCTATGCTTGCATTTGTTGAAGAGTTGGTCGATGTGGGACTTAATATGTTGAAACTTGCCTTGCCTTGCCTTGGTTATGTGTAATTATGCAAGTCCCACATTGTTCATTTCATAAGAAATAAGCCCACATCGTTCATTCCATAAGAATAAGAAATAGGCTTTCCACCCCTTGTTGTAATCCTTATGAGTTATGAAGTCCCACATTACCTATTAGAAAGGAAAAGCTTGTGTCTTTCCTTATAAAAAGGACCACTTCCATAGCTTTTATGATAAATGGAGTCACAATGGGCCTCAATGGCTAATTGGGCCACATGGCTAATTTAAAAGTTTTAATATTTGATCAATAATTTTTCTTGTTAGGAAATTTGGTTGAACCACTAATCCTTTGGTTTTTTTTCGGTTTTTGACTTGTTTTTCCGGTTTGGAAATTGGTACCATGATTGGTTCACCAATTTACTAGTAGGCCTATTGGCCTATTTAAAAATTTTAGTTTATGTAAGCTTTGTAACAGGCTTATAGGCCAGGCCAGACTTTTTAACAGGCCAGGCTCAGGCTTAAAAAATTAATTTAAACAGGCTAACAGGTCAGGCCAGGCCACAATAATTTATATAGGCCGAGCCTGCTTAAGGCCAAAGCCTGACCTGGCCTGGCCTGTTTCCACCCCTAAATATCAATAGCAAAAGGTGAAGATTTTGATGAAATATAGTTACATCATTTAAGAGTCACTTGAAACATGTAAGGTAGAAATCAACCTCAAACCAAATCAATCTCAGAAGTCAAAACTATATCAATTCCTTAAACATAGACAAAAACCAAGAAACAATTAGATAAACTTACCTCCACAGCTCCGCTCGCGATAGCCAACAAAAACCTGACCAACTCCATATTTTCCAAACTTCCTCTTTACCTTATACATAGATGACCATTCTACTTGAACCTAAAAACAAATTCAAAATTCATAATTATAAATAAACAATTTAAACAATCAATGAATAAGCAATAATCAATGATAACCAAAAACTTCAAAGAAATTAGTCACTGCATTGACATCCCTAACACTAATAAAAACACCTTAACATCAAGAAGAAAATATCAAAAACAAATAATATAATTTAAGATGAACGAAATCGAAGGACAAAATAATGGGAGAAAAGAGATTTAAAGGTGGAAAACATATGGAAAGATTGAAGGTGGAAAAAAAAATCACATCAAGCATAAAATCAAATTCTATTATATATAATGATTTGGAAAACTTATAAGACTTGAATAATGATTTGTTAAAGATAATGATTTCTTTTTTGTTTGATAAACTGAGGATAAAGATGTAGTGTCCTGGAACACTATGTTCTTAACCCTCTAAGTGCTCAAGATTATGGAACCAGGAGCCCAAGAGAGGATCAAGTGTTAATATGTGACTTTATGGTGTTTCTGCAGTTCCAGTTGGGAAAAGCAGGGTTTCCCCAGTCAACAGGTGTGTGCAGAGTGTCAACTTAGGGATGAGAGTGCGTACCTGAAACCCTAGCTGTTATGAGCTATTTATTGGGTTTGGAGGAGGCTGATATGGGCCGTATGGGCCCTGTATCAGGGTTGAGCTGAGCCAGGATTCTGTGAGATAATATCGGAGGTTTATGCTCCTAGAATCTGGATAGGATCAGCTCATGATCTCATGTCTAGGCTGTTAGCGAGAATCTAGGAGGGATTTGCGGAGGGGATAAGAAGCTGGAACGAGTCTGAGTCTTTCCACCAGCCGACGGTACGTCTCGATCCTAGAGTCCCGAGCCTGATGAGTGGAAAACCGTTTGTAAGGCTCGGCCCCATCAAGTCCGAGCCTGGTCCTTTTGTATGCTCAGAGCCAACGGGTCCGAGCGAGGGACGTTTGTGCTGAGCAAACCGAGGGGAGGGCCCTTATACGGTCGGCAGACCCTACAAGCCCCCTAGCTCGTAAGACTTTATAAAGTCTGTGACGAGGTAGCATGTGTTTAGGGTTGGACCTTCTAGATGTCTTAGTTCGAATGTGTGACAGCTGTCCGAGGTGACGTTTTGGTTTCTCTAGGTACGCGCCGTTCTCTTGTAAGTTGTGTCAAATCATTGCAATTTTTGAAATTTGAAAAAGCGTATGATGAAACCGCCACGTCTCATTCAGCGAGTGGTTGCATGGGTTGATGGGCTTTCGGCCCAAATGCGTATCATGGAGGGAAACTGAAAAGTTTCCTTCATTAGTTTGAATCCTCTTACTACCCCCACTCATTTTCCTCCTCACTTCAGAATCTTCTCAAATCATAATCCCCTCATTCTCTCTCCAATCTCCTTTCCACCGTCTCTGCCTTCAAATCCTCAGCACTCTCCCATCATCCTTTCCAGCAACCAAAAGCAGGTAACTTCCTCTACTCTTCTTATTTCCGTTTCTGCGATTTCCTCCTTTTGTGCGATTTCTGCTTTAGGGGTTTTGGTTTTGGGTTTTGTAGGGAGTCTGGACTTTAAGTGATTTCTAGGTTTTGAGTGTTGTTTAGGATTTCTGGGTAACTTGGGATTTCTGGGTAAGTAGTTAAATAATCATGAGAGGATGGAGAGGTTTGCAGAGGATTTATCGTGAACTTTGCAGGAGATTAGGAGAGGAACCCTCTAGTGATAGTGATTCGAGTGCTTCAAGTTCTTCTGGTTTTTCTGGGAATTCTGGGAATGAGGGAAATTTTCGATATGGATGATTCTATACATCCCTCTACTACTCCCCCAACTAACCAGGGATCCACCGAGTTAAAACCGTTAGCTGTAGAATACCCATCGAATCCCGCAGATGAGAATAAGTGGTTGTTAGCTTACAGATTTGCCGAGCGTCGAGCCCAAGTTAGGCTTAGCCCCGATCCTGACACCAGGGGGAAAGAACCTTTGGAGAGTCCACCGGGGGAGGGGGGAAAAAGTCCAGGGCTCGGCCTTAAGTTAAAAATAAAAACTCGTGCTATAAAAAACCCTAACGCCGAGCCTTTTGCTTTTTCCCCAGATATGGTGGAACGCAGGTGTGTTACCAACCCTGAAGAATATCCTCTGCCGCCTAATCATGCGCAGTACGATGCTGTTTTTGATCGGGAAGTACTGGGGACGAGACCTTCATTGTTGGCAACAAATAGTCTTAATCATCTTCGACCAATATTGACACCTCCGAGAGCCGATGGAAATACCTCAGAATTCGTATTAAGACCTTTGGGAATCGACGATCGGATTTGCTTCCAAGTGCCGGAAAATCGTCAATATTTTTATTTCTACGAAGAAATAGCAACTAAAGTCGGTATTCGCTTTCCCTTTTCCACCTTCGAGGTTGAAGTCCTCACTCATCTAGGAATAGCCCCTAGCCAATTGCATCCAAGTGGGTGGGCTTTCGTCCGAGCCTTCCAACAATTCTGCGACGTTGAAAACTTGGTCGCGACAGTACGGTCCTTCTTTTGGTTATATGCTCCCCAAGTAAATAAGTTTGGTGATTCCAAGGGTCTTTGGGTGTCCCTAAAGGCTCGGAGGGGGCATGCCCTTTTCGCCAAGGTGACAGACTCTTGGAAATCTTTCAAACCTCTCTTCTTCCAATACGAGTATACTGGGGCCGAAGTATGTTGGTTCATGGAACGGGTTGAAGAAGGTGGAGTGATCAAGGTCGTGCCTCGGTTTCCATTGGGTTGGACGACTAACATTTATAACCGAGGATCCTCCTTGTATCAATTCGACTATAAGGCGGATTTGACAAAAGCCGAAAGGCGATTATGCGACCATGTTTGGGAATACCTTCAAGCAAATGGTCAAATTGATACCAAACGAATTCTGCTGAAAGAGACACGAGACGAAGTGAAGGCGGAGCTGGGTACTACATCTTTTTTTTTTTTGGTGTGTTAATCCATTTTTCTTGCAGAAGCAATGGGGAAGAAAGCAACCAAGGTCAAGAAGAGTGAAGCTCGGGCAGCTAGAGTATCGCAGCTGGCTGCACTCAAAGAGACCGCATCCGGATCTCCAATCAAGAGTCAGTCTTCTGGACCGACCCATTCTAAAAGTCCGACCGTTATCCCCAATACCACCCCATCTGTAAGGGTTACGGGTGTTGAACAGGTGATCCAAAGGGACCGTGTTATCGACACGGTGAACATTGAAGTGGAAGCTCGTTCATCTCCTCAAGGCATTCCCGAGCGCCCCCTCAAGAGGACTCGGCTGGACAAAGGAAAAGGTCTCGCTGGAGATTGGTTCCATTTGAGCAAGTCTAACAAAGGGATAGAAATTCCCGAGGGTAAGGAAGATGCAGCTGCCAAGACGGTGTGGGGTAAGAAGATGTCCGACTCATTCATTGCCACCGTCTTCCCTCCTGAAAATGCTGAGGTAATTGAGGCTTGGACCCCTGGGACTTGGGAAAATAACTGTAAGTCGTTGGTGAGAAGCTTCTTACGGGGTGCGAGCATTTTCCATCACCTTGGTCATCATGGTGATGACGCCTATGCCGGATTGGCCCCCGAGGAAAAGAAGAAAAGATATGAGGCGAACGAGCGGGAAGACTACTTGGAAATTCAGGTTCAAGGCCTGAATAAAAAGATTCAAGAACTGGCAGCTGAAAACGAGCGACTTCAAAAGGCTGCCCAAGATTCCGAGGGGGCCAAAGTTCGGGCTGAGAGAACACTTCAGGATGCCGAGGCACAAATAAAGAGGTCGGAAGAAATCCAGAAAAAGGCTGAGGAGGATGCTGCTGCTCTTCAAGTAGCTACAGAGAAAGCTCGTATGGCCGAGCAAGTTGCTACAGTGGCTGAGGAGCGACATGAGTATGCTAAGGACGAGATACTCAGGCTCCGAGCTTCCTTGGAGAAGATGAGTGCGAAAGTTCTTAAGCATAAGAAAACAGCTAAGGAGAATCTGTTCAATTGGGACCATGCAATTGAAGATTCTTTCTACAACACTGCCGAGCAACTCCGCGTTCTGAATCCTGGGCTCGTGACCAAGGGTGCTGACCCTAATTTTACTGTGAAAAAAGGTCGAATTGTCGGCCCGAGTGGGGTTCCCATAGGTCTGAACAACGTCGAACTTCCTGACCATTTGGCCGAGGATTCCGAGGGGGAAGGAGCCGAGGATGCTGAAGGTGAAGAAGAAGAGGAGGACACATTCAATGCTGACAGCATTGTATTGTCCGATTTAGAATAGTTTGATTATTCTGCTATCTTTTTTGTAATTGCCCCAGTAGATGGGTTTAAACTTGTATTACTGTTTCGTTTGGAATATTTTATAATATCCGTAATCATGTTATGCTTCTTTTTATGCTCTTTGTTAAGAATTCAAGTGTTAAGACCTCGGAACTCCAGCACTTTAGCCGAGGTGGGTTCCTCTATCCGCAATATAAAATGATTCAAAAAAAAATCATGATTTAATCGGGAATCTTATTAAAAGTACTTGACGAGTTATAAGCTCTTGTTAGAGCTGTTTATAATCGTTCGCATCATAAACGGTGGCTAATCGAGTATGAGGAAAAGTACGTAATACAATGAATTCAATAACAAGTCTTTTTATTAACCAGAAGCAGAAAGTACAATGGGCTCAGAATTCCACCGAGCGTACACCATCATTAAAAAGAAATAAACTACAATAAAAACAATTGACACTAAAATTGAAATGAAAGAAAAATTCTAACTATAGTATGCTCTGAGCTTTGCCGCGTTCCAAGTGTTGTTGATGAGGGCTCCCGAGAGAGTTTCGAGCTTGTAGGCTCCTGTTCCAGTCTTAGAGGCTACTCGGTATGGTCCTTCCCAGTTTTGGGCCAGTTTTTCGTCCTTTGCATTTTTGAGACCAATATCAGCTCTTCTTAGGACAAGGTCGCCTAGCTCGAACTCTCTGGGCACAACCGTACGATTATATCCTTTCGCTTGCATCGTCTTGGCATGCTTCTCTCGTTCGGCGGCTAAATCCCTGACTTCCTCCGACAAAATCAGATCCTCACACAATATAGTGCTGTTGAGGGGATTCGGCTGTTGCATAACTCGGAATGAAGGGATGATCGTTTCAATGAGAATGACTGCGTCAGACCCATAAGTGAGCCAATAAGGTGTTTCTCCTGTTGAGGTTTGTATGGTTGTGCGATACGACCAAAGTATCTCATACAAGTTTTCCAGCCAATTCCCCTTCGCACCTTCGAGTCTTCTTTTGATTCCCTGAATGATGTATCGGTTAACGGATTCTACTTGCCCGTTAGTCTGGGGATGCTCGATTGAGGAAAAATAGTGCTTAATGCTCAGAGCGTTGACCAAATCCTTGAATGCCTTTGCCGCAAATTGGGTTCCATTGTCTGTTACTACCACTTGCGGAACTCCGAATCGAGCTACGACCTGTCTCTCGAAGAACTTCTGAACCTTTGCTGATGAAATGGTAGCAAGCGGCTCAGCTTCAACCCACTTTGTGAAATAATCAATGGCCACTATTACCCACTTGATCTGTCCTGGTGCGGTAGGGAACGATCCGATTAAATCCATTCCCCATTGATAGAAGGGATATGGAGATGAAAGTAAATGGAGTTCCTCGGCGGGTTTCTGATATACATCACTGTGGAACTGACATTTCTCACATCTCTTCACATGGTGGATTGCATCTTGTTGAAGGGTCGGCCAGTAGTATCCTGCCCTTAGGATCTTTTTAGCCAGTGATTTCCCCCCAACATGATGACTTCCAACCCCCCCCCCCCCCCCCGTGAACTTCCTCCAGCGTTTGTTTTGCTTCGGCAGGGTCCAAACATCTAAGCATTGGGCCGCTAACCCCTCGGTGAAACAAGACTCCACTTACAAGGGCAAACTGCGATGCTTTTCTGACGAGTTTCTTGGCCTCGACTGGATCAGTTGGCACAATCCCTTGTCCCAAGTAACCTACAATTGGAGTGATCCAGCTTGGATCCACTGAAATGGAGAGGACAACGCTAGGTCCATGCACCACTTCTTGAATCAGAGTTTTGTTGTTTTCAGAATTTTTTGTTGATGCGAGTTTGGAAAGAATATCCGCTCGGCTATTACTTTCCCTCGGAATGTGGCAGATTTCGACCTTCATAAATTCGGAGGATAGGAACTTTACCTTTTCCAAGTATTTTTGAAGGATAGGTTCCTTAGCCTGAAACTCGCCCTTGACCTGTGAAACCACCAACTGAGAATCACTTAAAATTTTTACCTCTCGGGCCCCCACCTCTTTTGCCATCCTCAATCCTGCCAAAACGGCTTCATACTCCGCTTGATTGTTCGACGTTGAAAATCCGAACTTCAAAGAGTACTCGAGGGTGACTCCCTCGGAGTTCTCCAAAATTATTCCTGCCCCCGCTCCAAGTTTGTTACTTGATCCATCCACATAAATGTTCCAATCCGAGGTTGAGCTCGTCAATGGCTCAGTAAACTCGGTGAGGAAATCAGCCAAAGCCTGAGACTTCATCGCCTTTCTTGGTTCAAAAGTGATTTCAAACTCGGAAAGCTCAATTGCCCAGGTTACCATCCTTTCAGCCAAATCAGGTTTCTGCAATATTTGACGGATCGGCTGGGCCGTTCTGACTGTGATATGGTGGCTCTGGAAATACTGGTGCAGTCGTCTGGCAGTAATAATCAAGCAAAAGGCTAATTTCTCCACCTTTTGATATCTCAACTCTGGTCCCTGGAGAGTTCGGCTAACAAAATAGATGGTCAACTCATTACCAGATTCCTCCCGAACCAAAACCGATCTGATCACCGAGTCTCCCACTGATAAGTACAAGAAAAGAGTTTCACCATTGCTCGGACTAGACAGAATTGGAGGTGATGCCAAATAATGTTTAAGATCAGTAAAGGCCTTTTCGCATGCTTCATCCCATTCAAACGCCTTTTCCTTCTCCTTCCTCAACAGCTTGTACCAGGGAAGGGCCTTCATAGCTGATTGAGATAGAAACCTTGAGAGAGCTGCAACCCGACCCGTCAGTTGCTGTACACCCTTGATATCCGACGGACTCTTCATCTCCAGAATAGCTCGACACTTTTCTGGATTTGCCTCGATTCCGCGCTCTGTAAGCATGAATCCGAGGAAGGATCCTGCCGGAACTCCGAATGTGCATTTTTCCGGGTTCAATCTCATATTAAATTGCTGGATCCTTCCTAGGATTTCCTTCAAATCTCTAGCATGATCTTCCTCCTTTAAGCTCTTTGCAATCATATCGTCTATATAAACCTCCATCCTCGGCCCAATCAGAGGACCAAACACCTTGTTCATCATCCGCTGGTAAGTTGCCCCAGCGTTCTTCAACCCGAACGGCATTACATTGTAACAATATGTGGCGTTTTCTGTGATAAACGAGGTCTTTACCTGATCCGGGGGGTACATTGGGATCTGATTGTATCCCGAGTAAGCATCCATAAAGGATAGCCTTTGATAACTTGCCGAGCTATCCACCAGTTTATCAATGCAAGGAAGTGGGTACTGGTCCTTGGGGCAAACCTTGTTCAAATCTGTGTAGTCCACACACATCCTCCATTTCCCATTGGATTTCTTGACTAACACGGGATTGGCCAACCAATCAGTGTACACTACCTCTCTGATAAATCCAGCTTCCAATAGTTCGGGTACTTTCTCATCCGTCGCCTGTGCCTTCTCGATTCCGACCCTTCTTTTTTTTTGACACACTGGCTTAGCGCCAGGGTACACACTTAACTTGTGGCAGATGAAGTTAGGATCGATTCCCGGCATGTTTGCCGAAGTCCAGGCAAATAAGTCCTTATTTTCCATTAGTAATTCAGTAAGCTCCTTTTCTAGTTCCTCAGATAGGCCAACTCCGATCTTGACGCAACGAGATGGCTCGGGGCCTAGGATTACCTTTTTGAAGTCCCCCTGAGGGGTCGGTCTAGTTTCATCCTCCTCTCTTACGTCAAGATCAGCCAAGTTGACACTTCCTTTGTTCAACGGTTCCTGCATAATTTTCTCATCATCCAGCTTTAGCTTCCCCAAACTGATTTTGTAGCACTTCCGAGCCAAGTCCTGTTCGGACCGTACTGTTACTACCTTGTCATCCGACCCTGGGAATTTCATGGCCAAGTGTACCGTTGAAACAACGGCGCCGAAGGACTGGAGTGCCGTTCGGCCAAAGATAGCATTGTACGCCGAGGGAGCCTGGACAACTAACCACTTCACCATTTCAGTCCGAGCAGAAGGGGGTTCCCCCATGGTCACTGGGAGGTGGATATGGCCTAAAGGAACAATTGAATGTCCCGTGAAGCCGATCAAGCTTCCCTCGAACGGGGTGAGATCGGACCTTTTCAACTTCAATTTTTCAAACAAATCCAAAAACATGATGTCCGCCGAACTTCCTTGATCGACGAGAATCCTTCTTACTTCGTAGTTGCCAATCCTTGCCGTGACGACCATTGGGTCATTGTGGTCCTGTAGGATGTCTTCAAAATCCTCATCGCTAAAACTGATGACCACACTTTTCTTTCTGGGTTTTTGTATCGGTCGACTTGCCACCGAGAGAACTTGTCCCACATATTTCTTGCGATCGCACTTCTTTTCCCCACCACCAGCAAATCCTCCAGCAATGGTGCCAATGAGGAAATCGTTGCCTTTCTCGGATTGCTGGATAGGGGCTCCGTCCGCTGGTGGTGAAGGGCTTTTATTCCTCTTCTGTTCAGTTCTGGGAGGCGAGGGGTTTTTCCTTCTGGAACGCTTGCGCAACGCTTCTCCTATATAGTGTTGAAGCTTACCATCCCTTACCATCTCTTCGATCAAATCCTTCAGTTGGATACATTGGTCGGTGGTATGCCCCCATCCGCCATGATGATCGCAATACTTCGTCCTATCCTTTTGGGCCGCCTTTCTCAAGGCTGGTGGCCGAGTGATGTTACGCATCTCTGTATGCATAGTCTCACGAAGGATTTGACTCCTCGGGACTGTTAACTGGGTATATTCATCATACTTACCTTTGGGAGGCAGTTTTTCTCCTCTCTCTTGTTCTCTCTTATCTTTCCTTCCCTTATCTCGGAAACGATCATTCTGACGAGCCTCGTTTTGGCGAGGACGTTGCTCATGTCGTCCTTCGGCACTCCTTGTTGCAGTGCTAATCCTTCGAAACTCCTCTAGATTAACATATTTCCTGGATCTTTCTCTCAGTTCTGCCATGTTACTAGGTGGTTCCCCAATCAGACAATCCTTGAAATCTCCATCTTGCAGTCCTTGGGTAAGCAGAAGAACGGATACCCCCGATTGCAAACCAGATATGCCACTGGCCTCTTGCTGATACCGAGCCAGATAGTCGCGTAAAGACTCGCCAGGTCTTTGTGCAACTCCAACTAATGAATGGTCTGATTTGGGCTGTGACATGCTGGCTGTATATCGATTCAGAAAAATTCTTCTAAGCTCGGCCCAAGAACTAATGGAGTTAGCTGGTAGGGAGTTGAACCATCTCAACGGCGCCGGGCCTAACGTCATTGAGAAAGCTCGACATTTCATTTCATCCTCTCCTCCATAAAACATCATGGAAGACTCGTAAGATGCAATGTGATCCATCGGATCGGTCGTCCCATTGTACCGGGAGACATTCTGATGGCCCATATAAGTTTGTGGAGTCCGAAATGCCATAATTGCTGCTGTAAAGGGGTGTCCAGGATGGGGTTCTGTAACTGCCGGTTCGGGAGTCACATTCAAATTGACGGGTGGAGGTGGGGGAAGGTTAATTGGGTTGCCGAGAGCCATGCGAGGGCCTTGCTCGGCAAGTCTAGCCATGCTCTGCTGTTGTAGAGTAGCAATAGCCTGGTTTTGCTTTTCAATTAATGAAGTTTGGGTTCTCAATATTTCCATAATTGACTCCTCTCTCCTCCTGGCCGAAGAGGTTGTCATGTAGTATCTTCCTTGAGATTCGGAACGTTTGCCACCCTGGAGCGTTCCAAAGCGGCCTCTAGTAAAGTGTGGTACTCCCCTATCAGATCGATCGGCTCGGGAGTTATCGCGAGCATGACGTTCGACTCGTCGCTCCTCCCCAGTTCGCGATCCAGCAGGGGCCCTCCTCGATTGATGTGGCCCAGAATCCGCTGTGTCACGCCATTCCGACACATGTCCATTAGACACGCGACGCGACTGAGATCGTCGTTCGTGGCCTTCAACAACCGGAGGGACGGTGGCTGGCGCTTGGACCTCCGGAACAACTGGATCAGCAGGCTGGACAACTGGAGGATCCTGGGGATTTTCAACCTGGTTGCCCTCAAGGGGTCCTCCAGGGGCAAGTCTGTCCCTTACATTCCTTCCACCAATATTCCTTGGTCCAGCGTTCTTAGGTGGCCTTCCCCTAAGGCGACGGCGGAGGTCTCCTTGGTTGTTGTCATTATCATTCGCCATTAGTGCGATGAGTGGTGGGGATACTGATTATTCGTTTCCCACAGACGGCGCCAATGTAGTGTCCTGGAACACTATGTTCTTAACCCTCTAAGTGCTCAAGATTATGGAACCAGGAGCCCAAGAGAGGATCAAGTGTTAATATGTGACTTTATGGTGTTTCTGCAGTTCCAGTTGGGAAAAGCAGGGTTTCCCCAGTCAACAGGTGTGTGCAGAGTGTCAACTTAGGGATGAGAGTGCGTACCTGAAACCCTAGCTGTTATGAGCTATTTATTGGGTTTGGAGGAGGCTGATATGGGCCGTATGGGCCCTGTATCAGGGTTGAGCTGAGCCAGGATTCTGTGAGATAATATCGGAGGTTTATGCTCCTAGAATCTGGATAGGATCAACTCATGATCTCATGTCTAGGCTGTTAGCGAGAATCTAGGAGGGATTTGCGGAGGGGATAAGAAGCTGGAACGAGTCTGAGTCTTTCCATCAGCCGACGGTACGTCTCGATCCTAGAGTCCCGAGCCTGATGAGTGGAAAACCGTTTGTAAGGCTCGGCCCCATCAAGTCCGAGCCTGGTCCTTTTGTATGCTCCGAGCCAACGGGTCCGAGCGAGGGACGTTTGTGCTGAGCAAACCGAGGGGAGGGCCCTTATACGGTCGGCAGACCCTACAAAAGATTTCACATGTGATTTGAAAAACTTGAATAACTTATTTAATTTTAAATTATAATTTTGGTTGGAGATAATGTTTATTTACCTACAATAACTCTGGTGCGAGGAAAACTTCAAAAACAAATGTGGTGCCTTGAAATTTTTTATATATATATATATATGATATGGCCAGATTAATCTTTTAATCTATGTGAAAGGATGTCTGATAAGTCAAAATCGTATACATTTATAAATGAGTTTTTCATGTTCACCAAAAAAAATGAGTTTTTTATTTACACGTGAAAATCTAACGTGCCAAAACATGTGTATGGGCCCACTCGAGTATAAGCCAAGCCCACACGCAGGAAACAAAAGTCTTGGATCTCTTTTATTATTTTGGTTAAACTATTGTATTATTGGTCTTTCATTATAGTGATTGCGCTATGGCTCAAATGCATGAAAATAATAAGCGCATTTTGTGTTGACGATGAACTCTTATACAAAGTCAAACCCATTTTAAATTATTTATTGAGAAGCCCTTATACTTCAAATTTTTGCTTAAAGGGTAAATGGTGTCAAGACCGATTTGCCCTCATTGTTAAATTTTTTTTTATTATTATATCTAAAGGGCGAAGTCGTGTTCCACACAAATATGAAAATATAAATGATTCTCATGGAGGTAAGGGCGATAGTGGGCAGTGGCCATGCTGGTTTAGGATGATGGGCGGGGAAATTAAAATGATGGTGGTGAGGCCCTTGATTGAGGGAGATGAAGATGGGTGATGATCTTAGTCACAGTTCCCATGTTGATTTCCTTCTTTCTTTGCCCTATGACTGTCATTTATTTGACTATAGATAGTGATTCTCGTTGCCACGATCGACTAGAGGAGCCATACTGGTAAGGTGTTGGCCATGTCGGTAAGGCGCTGAATATGGTGGTTCTCAAAAATCTACTTAAAGTAATAAAATTTTTATAGTTAAAACTGGTGATTCATAATAAATCATTTTTTTAGTTTTTAAAAATATAAGTTATACATTAAGTATAGCTACTAGTACTAATATCAAAACATAAATATAATATATATCATTATATATAAGGACTGACATGGGCAACGCGCTCACCACCACCTTTTAATATTATATAATATATTATATTATTACAAATAATAGTTTGTAAAAAAACAAAAAAATAAAAAATAACTTAACAATGATTATATTAAGATTTAAGTGTTTCAATATTTTTATTTGCAAAACCACTTATTACCTTTTGATATATTAAATTATAATTCTATTTTATATTGAAACATATGAAGTTGCCCAAACTTTAATATTTGATTTTAATCGATATATTAGAGTTCTAATAGTTTTAATTGGTCCAAGAAATAAATTAATATTCCAATCTGAAATGGAACATTGAGTCCTCAAAATTCAAGTGATTTTATCAACGATTTTATTTTTGAAATGGGATTTGGAGTATATTTTTATCTCTTAAATTCTAATGTGTATTAAATTATAGTATCCAACTTGCGATTTAGGGTAGAAAAAAAAAATGTAATGATAATATAACATAGGAGCCCTTATTTTTTTTTAATAAATTGTTTTGTGTGTATGTGGATATATATATAAGTGATCGAGCTACCCTCTCTCCTTCTTGTCATCTAATTTTTACTTATAATCAAATACCAAAAACGTTATATATACTTTGTTATATTGTTTTCATAGTCCATAATAATAATAGTAATAATAATAATAATAATAATAATAATAATAATATCTCTATTCTCAAACTTTGTCCAACTAGTCTATAATTCTTGGTGTCCTGGCAACAACTAGTAAAATTTTGAGACTCTGCTTTAGCTTGAAAAAAAAAGGTATGGGAGAAGTTATTCATATCATTAGAATAACGGTTTATAACTTAAAGTAGTGTAGTTTAAGCTTTCATAAGCTTAAGTGAATTATTTTGAGTATATATCATGGTATGAGTAGGTGACTTGGAGGTCAAGACATGCCATGATGACTATTTGAATAAATTTTAAATGACTTATAGTCAAATTATAAACACTTGGAATCATTGAAATTAATGATTAATTAAAATATGGTATGTTGAGTTATTGATTATGAGATTATGTATGATTTCTGTATTGATGTATGAATGATTTTGATTATATGTTGTTGTGGTTAATTCTATGTTCATCATATTTAATTAAAATGACATTTATGTATGATTTATAGATTGTTAGACTGAATTTTAGAGAAATTAGTATTTGAAATGGTTGATTATAATTGAGTGAAAATGGCTAGATAGAACTGGAACAAAACATTTTAAAAAAATTGATACATTGGAATTTCTAATATCAATTTGGATGTTATTATGTTTGATTAATAATTATCCTTGGAGATGGAAAGGAAATGTAAAGTGAAATTGAACATTGACGGACTTGATGGATGAATTTAAACTTACAAAAGGGGTATGTAATATTGAAAGTTATGAGAAATAAAAAAAACCCCATTCAAAGTCCAATATTCACCGAAAGAAATAATAAAGAAATTATGCATAAAATTGTATTTAGCTGGGAAAAAAAAGGACCAATAAGGTCCAGCACAGTTGGCAGATAGTTGGGTTTCTTAACCATGATATTAGGGGTTCAATCTCTGTCGTGGGCATGGAAAAGACTTTGTTGGTAGAGGCAAAGTCCACATAGGTGATCTCTGCGCATCAGAGGGGATTAGTCTTCGGCTATCGGCTGGAGGATACCCTTGGTGCAAAAAACAAAGATGTGAAAAGAAAGGGAAATCATATGGTATGACCATGTTTTCGAAATAAATATTTATTTCATGTATAATGTTTACAAATAAGTCTGGAACTTGTAAAAAGTAACGAGTATCTCAGGCTCGTAGCTCGCACTACTAGAAATAAGGCTTTTAAAATCGGCCTTTTAAACTCGGTTACTGTAAAACCGAGTTAAAAAAACACGGTAGCAATTTTGTAAATAAATTCTAACTTTTAAACTCGGTCGTTTGGTCAGCCGAGTTAGAAAGTGCTTTTTTTTCATTTTTAATTTTTTTTATCTTTTAAAATCGGTCAAAAAACGACCGAGTAAGAAAGTGTACTTTTTTTTTAATTTTTAATTTTTTTTAATCTTTCTAACTCGGTCATTTGGTCAGCCGAGTTAGAAAGTACTTTCTAACTCGGTCGTTTTGTCGATCGATTTAAAAAAAAAAAAAAAAAAAACGCTAAATAAAAGTGCAGCATATCAACACTTATGTTCTACTACGTAGCATAACTCTGATGCCTCTCTCACTCCTTCTTTCTTGTTCAATCTTCACTGAGAAAGAGAGAACATTGAGCGCAGAGAATACCACTACTGCGTCGCCAACCTTCCCCGATCCACCACCGCGACCTCTCTCTCTCTCATTCTCTCTCTCGTAGTTTGCGTCTCTCTGTCCTCTCTCTCGCCGCGACCTTCGCTGATGAAGACGACGTTGACGATGCTGATGAAGATGACGATGACGACGAAGATGACGAAGATGTTGTTGACAAAGATAACGATGTAGAACGCGACTACTCTTTCCTCTTTCAGATCTCAGATCTCAGATCTCGGCAACGACTCCTTCCTCTTTCAGATCTCAAATCTCCTTCCTCTTTGACGACAATGGCGACGACTCAACTTGGTCGGTGATGGCTCAGATCTCATTCTTCGACGACGACGACTACTCCTTCCTCTTCGACGACGACGGCGACGACTCAGCGTGGACGACGACGGCTCAGATTTTAGATCTAGATCTAGATGCTTATGTTTTATTTTATTTTATTTTAAATGTCATTATTATTATTATTATTATCGAATTGATTAATTTGGGGTTTGGATTTTTTTTGTTGTTGTGATTATTTTATTTTCATTATTATTATCGATGTAATTATAACTGCACTTTTTGTTGTTGGTGATTTTTAGTGTTTGATTTTGAACTGTATGTATGCATTATTAGTAGTTAATTTAGATTCTAACTCGGTCATTTTGGTCGGCCGAGTTAGAAAGTACTTTCTAACTAGGTCGTTTGTCAGGCGAGTTAGAAAGTCGTTGGAAGGCCGAGTTAGAAAGTACTTTTTAACTCGGTCACTTGACCGAGTTTAAAAGTTTGACTTTTAACATCATCGTTTTCCACATCACCTCAACGACCGAGTTTGAAAGTCCAAAATGGCCGATTTTAAAAGTGTTTTTTCCAGTAGTGTCGGGTGAGATGCCTGAGGTTCCAAGATGACACAAATATGTAAAGTTCATAGTTCCAGTGAGAAGCTCGGGAGGTTTGAGGTAACGCCAGTATGAAATGCTCGCAGTCGTCTAGGGGTTCGAAGTAAAATTGTGCAATGGTTGCAAACAAAATACTTGAGACGACATACATATAAATTGAATCCAAATAGAATATTTTGAGAGACGTGCACAATTGCATACAAAATAATAAGGTAATAATTATGTTTGTTAAAGACACTTGATTAGCATGCATCATGCGCATATATTACCTGTTGATTGTGATTGTTTACTTCTAACTATTTAAATTGCTATTTGCTAATAATGATATGACAATAACTTACTTCATGTCCTTACTTGTGTGTTTAGGGTCTAAATGTGATAAATCATAACGAGTTCAACATTATGATGAAGCAAGTATGTACTCGAAACGGATGAAGGAAGGAGAAATTTATACTTTACCTTTTTTTTAGAGTAAATTACACTGACCTCCCCTGCGTTTTAGTCATATTACACAAACCACCTCTCATCTTTTTAAACTTACACAAACCACCCTTAATTGTTATACTCACACTACACTCTATACCCCTCAACTTGATGAGCCGTTAGAAAACTTGACAGAAGTGACCATGTGCCCATCACATGTCAATTAATGATTTTTTTACCAAAATACCCTTTTATTAATTTTTATAAAACAAAACAGTAGTGACCATGTGCCCAACACATGTCAATTAATGATTTTTATTACCAAAATACCCTTTTATTTATTTTTATAAAATAAAATATTTTTACCAAAATACCCTTTTATTAATTTTTATAAAATAAAACATTGTTAAATGCTTTCCAAAAACAGTAAATTCTCTCTAAAATTAATACAAATTACTCCTTCTATTCTTATATATAAGTCTCTTTGAAGAATTTTTTTGTCCTTAGTATAATACAAATTACTCCTTCTATTCTTATATATAAGTCTCTTTGAAGAATTTTTTTTGTCCTTAGTATAATCCTTATTTTTAATACAAACAGCATTTAACAATGTTTTATTTTATAAAAATTAATAAAGGTATTTTGGTAAAATGTTTTATTTTATAAAAATTAATAAAAGGGTATTTTGGTAAAAAAAATCATTAATTGACATGTTTTGGGCACATGATCACTACTGTTTTGTTTTATAAAAATTAATAAAAGAGTATTTTGGTAAAAAAAAATTCATTAATTGACATGTGATGGGCACATGGTCACTTCTGTCAAGTTTTCTAACGGCTCATCAAGTTGAGGGGTATAGAGTGTAGTGTGAGTATAACAATTAAGGGTGGTTTGTGTAGGTTTAAAAAGATGAGGGGTGGTTTGTGTAATATGACTAAAACTCAGGGGAGGTCAGTGTAATTTACTCTTTTTTTTATAATCTGACCAGATGTAACCCCGAAAGCAAATATATTTTTATGAAAATTTTTATTTCTTTAGTTTATTGAACTTCTCTCCCTCCTATCTATTTTCAAGAAATTACATTTGAACATCATTATTTAAATTGTAGTATTACATCCCTATAAGAAAAATCCAAAATAGCGACGGATAAATCCCTCGCCAATCCGTCACAAATCCCTCGCAAAATCGAATTAGCGACTGATTTGCGACGGATTTGCGAGCAATGCGTCCGTCGCGTCTCATTCATCGCTAATTAGCGAGCACATGTTTCCCTCGCTAAAATCATGCTTTGCGAATCCCTCGCAAGAGTTGTTCAAGAAATTGGTCGCACTTATCATTTGGCCGTCGCTAATTAGCGACAACAGTTCCTCGCAAATCCCTCGCAATTGATTTGGCCGTCGCTAATTAGCGATCAATAGTTCCTCGCAAATCCCTCGCAAATGATCAAGCCGTCGCTAATTAGCGACCAACAGTTCCTCGCAAATCCCTCGCAATTGATCAAGCCGTCGCTAATTAGCGACCAACAGTTCCTCGCAAAATCCTCGCTGGTGAATTCTATTTGCGATGGCTTAATCCCTCGCAAATCTCTCGCATATTTTCATCCCTCGCTAATTGGTGACGAAGAGGTCCTCATTTACTACGAAAAATCGGGCATTTTGTGACATTTTTTGGAGGATTTTTGCGTCACTAATAATTTTGTTAAAAGGGTTTGCGACAATTAAAACTGCCGCAAAGCCAGAGAATGAATTGAAAAAAAAAATTGCCCTCCAAAAATCGCTAATATTTTGGTTAAAAAGGTTTGCGACAGTTAAAAAGGAATTTTATATCAAGAATCAGAATTATAAGCATTTTTTGCCCTCCAGAAATTGACGATAAACAGAGATTAGATATAACTATTTTTTCCTTTGGACATACATTCATCGAATCTTAAACTTTAAAAATATATTATATAAATTCATAAATTCATTCATGAAGTTGGTAAACATATACAAAAGTAGCTAAAAAAGACCTATAATTAATAATCGGGTTAAAAGAGTGTACCGATAAGAATTCACATCAATAAAAGTCTACTATATATTTAAATGATCAAGTACTATATATATAAAAAATAAATAAATAAATCTAAGGTAACTCATCAAGCATGTAAGCAGCCCATTTTTTCTTGACTTCATCTAGCAACTCATCCATGTACACGATGTACTGGCAATCATCAATCAACAACCCATTTTTTCTTGACTTCATCTAGCAACTCATCCATGTACACGATGTACTGGCAATCATCAATCAAAGTACTGTAAAATTTAATATAAAGTAACGTAAGTTATATTAAATAAGAATTGAAATTGCAACAAAACAACCAAAAAAAAGTGATAGGAGAAAAATGAAGAATACTTGGCAGAGACTTGCAATTAAATCTCTTCTTCACAAGCGATTCGAATTCCTTGCTTTTCCTTGAGAAAATGACAGTATCACATTAAATTACAGCCAGATCAAACATTACATGAATATATTAGAAACTAAATAAAACTGAATATTCTTAAAACTACAACACCACATATTTTGTGAGTTTATGTCTTTGATCAAATATCAAGCAATGCACATCACAATTGCACCAAATAATTAGCATAGTTGGGTAAATGTCATTGTATAAATTCAATCCTGACCATACCAAGCTACTGGCATCCTGACCATACCAATCCTGCACATGAAACTAAAGCAATTTAAAAGTCAAGCAATTTGAATGAGTGATACCACCTCAATAAATCCCCTCCCAGTTGCATTTGGTATATGACAAGAGAAGCTAAGATGCTGTATAGCTTCATCAGCCACAACAACTCCTTCAATCAAATCATGGCACCTATCATGTGCTAGATACTTCCCTTCGAGTGTACAGAGCAACCTGATATCGCAAGTAACAGATTAATATAAGGTTTTATGGTTTTACCTTTTTCTCAAATCTTTTGAAAGTGTATACCTGGCAGTATGGTGTACCTCAAACAATAATAAGTACTGTATAGCTCAACATAAGCTTCTGCCAATGAAAAAATGCTTTTTGTGGCTAGAACCTTTCAACTCAACAAGGTTGCATATTATCATTAGTAATAAAATTTACCTTGTGCTAGACCGAAAAAGGTTGCATCCTTTCACAGTAAACTAAGCACTTGAACTTGCAGGAACAACAAGTGGTTTAATGGATAAAATCCTGCAGTTTTGTGGGCTTGTAAGGCGCAACGGCGCATCTAAGACAACCTGACCTGCAGGAGGGATATATGAAATAAAAGAACGTTGTCTCGCAACCACATTAAAATGATAGAAGTATTTGATGATTTTGAAGAAGTTCAATCATATGAGAGGAATGCACAACAACACACAGTGTGAGAGTGAACAAACCATTATACAGAAACGCTACAGAGTGTTGCACCCTTGTATATACCCATCCTGTTCTCCATAAAGAATCATTTGATGCAGCAAGAAGCTTTCTCAAGCTTGATCCAAGATCACTACCAAGCTACATTATCAAAATATTAATAAGCCAAAAAATAGATTTTTCTTTCAAATAGTTTATTCTAGCAACCTGCAATAAGTTATTTGTTGGCACCAGTTCCTTGCTTGGAAATACAAGCATATTCATTTGATCCTGTTTTGTTAGGAGTGCCTTATACAAGCATTTCCTATTGAGCACGATATAGAATGAGGTAAGGGTGTGCATGTGCCCTGTTCTATTTCTAGCATTTAAGATAGTAAGGAAAAGAGAAGGCCCGATATGATAGGATAAGTGTTTGATTGTATGTCAGTATGTATTAACATGTAACTTGTCCAAATTCACTTGAATGGGGAAATACACTTGAAGGAACTAAAAATGGGTGGTATGTAGTTATGTTTATTCCAGTCCATGTATAAAAAACGCTCTCTATAAATAGAAAAAGGGTGGGAGGTGAGCATGTGTTTTTGGTTTAACTAATCCCGCAGGGTACTCTATTTACAAGAAATTTCAAAATAATGTGTTTCAAGCTTCAACTTTCAAGCCCTCTTGGCTACCTTTTTCTGCTGCCATCACATCTCAGGCAACAACGTGCAATGAAATGAAGTATGCTTAAAAAATAGGTTATTAAAATCCAAGAGGCTTAGCCTAATCAGTACAAATAATATCATAAATCTCCATCATAAATTGCAAATCAGTAAAATCAGAACCAAAAACAACTAATATCAGCAATATCCTAATTAAACCAAGATCTATTAATAACTACCTAATTAAAAAATAAAACGAAAAAGGGATATTAATAAATAAATAAATAAAGTTACCTGCTCTTAATGGGACGCAGAGACACAACACCGAAGACGAGCGGTGACTCGGCGATTGTTGTTGGCGAATCGGAGATGGATGGCGGAAAGCACTGGACGAAGAAGAAGAAGCACCGAAGTTGTGATCGAAGAAGAAGAAGCACCGGACGAAGAAAAAGAAGCACCGAAGCTGATAGGAGAAGAAGAACCGCGCGAAGGTTAGGGAGAATGAGAGGCAGCGGCTGATAGAAGAACCGAGTTAGATGGGAGAAGAAGAAGCGTGCAAGCGGCGCTGCTTTAGGTTATTGAGAATGAGAATATGAGATTTGCTTTTGCTGTAGGATGTAGGTTATTGAAAATTTCGTGTGATAAACTGGGCCAAGGCCCAAACACTTAGGGAACTTTAGACATAGTGTATTCTAGGGTTAGGTTTTTTTTTAATATATATATATATATATATATATATATATATATATATATTGGGTTAGGTTTTAAAATAAATATAAATAATAATATTTTTTTTTCATTGTGTAGTTTTTTTTATTTAACTTATGCTCTTTAACTCGTACACATGACATGGGCAACTACACGAGTTAAATAATAAACGAGGATAGTTTAACAAAAAAATCCTTTTCAAAAATGCTTAAATAACAATTTTGTAGTAGTGACATTTTAACTAACGGAATAATGCTTAAATAACAAAATAAATATTGGCCTTAAATAACAATTTTCTAGTAATGACATCAAAGTATAGAAAATAAGAAAGGGATTACAGTCAAAAACCATTACTTTCCTTTGTTTAGGCTAATGGCACTATGCATTTTCATTGAAACAAGCTCCTTTGGTGAATTTACACATGATTAGGGTTTCCTTTTGCTCATCTGCCTCTTTCTTTTTTGTCTCTCTTTGTTTTTGCATTTATGCTCAATTCTTAGTGTTTTGAGTTTTGCATTTCTGCTCTCAAGTTATCTCATGTGCGTATATATATATTGGTTGAACCAAAACCAGATTTACAGTTTAATCTAGATCAACTCGTGTTAGGTTACTACTTCCTACTTTGTTTTGGATTCAACCAGGTTTGTTATTATGCCAGTGGTCAGAACGGAGGACGTGGTTTTGGTGGTTAATGCAGTTGCATTAGTTGTCAGGTGGTGGTGAACAGTGGACATGGTGATGGATGTTGGGGACAGAATGGTTAGGGTAGGGTTTAGGTTAAAGTTACTCCCAATGGTGACAATGGTTAGGATTTAATTTGTGAAAGTAATCATGTTATTATGGATTTAATTTGGGCAGAGATATTATACTTATGATTTAGGGTGCAAATATATATATATATATATATACACACACACCTAGAAACAACAAATATTAAAAAAAAAATATTTATTTCATTAAAATGCATACCTAGCGACGTATTTGCGAGGAAAATGTTCCATCGCAAACGATTTGATAGCATAAAGGAATTTGTGGCGACAGATTTGCGAGAGAAATATGCTCTCGCCAACTTTATTGTCTTATAAATGTACTCATAGCGACGACTTTGCGAGGAAACTATTCCCTCGCCAACAATTTGACTACATAAAGGAATTTGTGGCGACGGATTTGCGAGGAAAATATTCTCTCACAAACGATTAGATAGCATAAAGGAGTTTGTGGCGACGGATTTGTGAGAGAAACATGCCCTCGCAAACTTTATCGTTTTACAAATGTATTACTAACGACAGCTTTACGAGGAAACTATTCTCGCATACGATTTGACAGCATAAAGGAATTTGTGGCGACGGATTTGCTAGAGAAACATGTCATCACAAACTTTATTGTTATACAAATGTATTCGTAGCGCCGGATTTGAGAGGAAACTATTCTCTCGCCAAAAATTTGACTACGTAAAGGAATTTGTGGCGATGGATTAGCGAGAGAAAGATGCCCTCGCAAACTTTATTTCAATAAAATGCATACCTAGCGATGGATTAGTGAGGAAAATATTCCCTCGCAAACGGTTTGATAGCATAAATGAATTTGTAGCGACGAATTTGCGAGGAAAATGTCCCTCGCCAAAATTGCTTAAAATAATCTCTCGCTAATTTGTCGCAATTTCATCGCAAAATTGTTTAAAGGAATTCATGGCGACCGACTTGTGACGGGAACATGCCCTCACAAACTACCTAGCGACGGATTTGCGAGGAAAATGTCCCTCGCCAAAATTGCTTAAAATAATCTCTCGCTAATTTGTCGCAATTTCGTCGCAAAGTTGTTTAAAGGAATTCGTGGCGACCGACTTGCGACGGAAACATGCCCTCGCAAACTACCTAGCGACAGATTTTCGAGGAAAATGTCCCTCGCCAAAATTGCTTAAAATAATCTCTCGCTAATTTGTCGCAATTCCGTCGCAAATGTTGTTTAAAGGAATTCGTGGCGACCGACTTGCGACGGAAACATGCCCTCGCAAACTACCTAGCGACGGATTTGCTAGGAAAATGTCCCTCGCCAAAATTGCTTAAAATAATCTCTCGCTAATTTGTCGCAATTCCGTCGCAAATGTTGTTTAATGGAATTCGTGGCGAACGACTTGCGACGGAAACATGCCCTCGCAAACACCTAGCGACGGATTTGCGAGGAAAATGTCCCTCGCCAAAATTGCTTAAAATAATCTCTCGCTAATTTGTCGCAAATCCGTCGCAAAATGATTATTATTTTAACGCACATCTCTTTGAGAGGGAATTCGCTTTTGCTCGCTAAACCCTCGCATGTCCCTCGCTAATTAGCGACCGATTAGCAACGAAAAGTTGTCCTCGCTAAAATTCCTCGCTATTTTGCATTTTTCTTGTAGTGCATTATGATATCAGAATAGTTCTTTCTTTTTGACCTGGACTATGGTCTTATATATCTCTAATACGTTGTGTGTCTCTACTTGGGGTAGTAATATTTAGGAAGTAATTAAGGAGGCATGTGTTAAAGCATACATAATATTATTGTTAATCTTTTGTGATAATCTTCAATTCAATTCTTGTTATATTGTCATACACTATCATAATTTTGTTCAGTTATAATTTTTGCAACACTAGTTTTTGCTTTTTCCCGTATTTAAAATTTTAAAAAAATAATGAGTAGGATATTGCTTTCAAATATGTCTATTAACATTTTTTTTATAATTGACTACTTTTTTTATAATTATTAACACTTTTTTTTAAGTGGGTCTATTAACACTTTAGTATTATCAGTCTTATAAAAATTATTTATATATATGCATATGTGTGGGGTGATGAAATCCTAGAAAATTTGTTAAAAAGGAGTTGTGGTTTGCGTAGTGATAACCATGGATATGAAATTGTCTGACAAGGGGTCAAGGATTATTCCATGTGAGATATGGAATTTCATCACCTATATTTGTATGGATATGCTTTTTCATAATATTTGAAGGAAAATATTTGTTAAGGTTAGGCATGATGAAACCTCCAAATAGGATATGACACTTTATCTCTAAGAAAGTTGAATGATTACTAACCAACAGGGAAGACTATTCTGCAATTTTGACAATATAATGTGACTTTATTTACAATCAAAATAGATAAAGTAATAATCATATATATATATATATATATACATTTACCTCGATTTAAGTTGTGTTTTACATTCTTCACTTAAAAAATTGTCAAGTCATTTGGTGCAAGACAAACTCAGATTGTATTCAAGTGGTTGTTATCATTAATGAGATGTATTATTGGGACGGGCCACCCCGATAATTACAACCATCATGGGGCAACAACCGCACAAAGTTATCTTTGATCTTCATAAACTGGTCTGGAATAGTTTTTCAATTCCTAAACATTGCTTTATTGTCTGGTTGGCAGTCAAGGATAGACTTAGAACAAAAGACTCTTTGTCTATGTTTATGCAAATTCAGCAGGAGTGCAATTTCTGCAACAGCTCTATGGAATAACGCGACCACTTATTCTTCTCGTGTAGTTGGAGCCGTGAGCTGCTTGAAATGATGTGTGCCTGGTGTTGCCTAGATCATTGGTGCGATAGGTTTGATAATTGGTGCAAATGGCTGCGTCATTCGTTTAAGGAAAAATCGAGAAGGAAATTTGTCTATGCTTCAATGGCAGCGTGTGTGTATCATACATGGTTGGAGCGGAACAGAAGGTATTTTATGCATCAATCAAAGAGACCGAATCAAGTTTTCCATATGATCAAGAAGGAGTTAGCTCTTAGAATAACTTTAGTGTGTCCGAGTTTTCAAAATTGGTCTAATAGAGTCTAAGTTGATAGAATTCTTTATGAAATTCAGTAATTGTATTTGACATTTTCCTAGTGTTCATTCTCAAACCCTACATAGTAGGTGTGGAGAAATGAATTGCTAGTTGTATGAGTTTATTTTTTGCAAGTTTACTACTTCTACCAAGAAAAAAGTTGTTTTCCAACCTTTTTGAAATGATTTCAGCAAGTACGTCAAGTATGAATGTTGTAATTAAAATCTATTGTTTATTTTATTTGGATATTGACAATGTGCCTCTTGTTATTTGACGTTTGTAACAAGAAACGTTTGACATATTAATGTTTTTCTTCAGCGTATTGTTTTAGTTTGTCAGCGTAAGGGTTACCCGCAAGTTTTAAACAAAATTGTAAAAGCTTAAATTGTTTTGGTTTGGCTTTGATTGAATTTTTTCTTACGCGAGTTAAGAATTCAACTTTTAATATTTTTGCAAAATGAGTTTTTTTAAATGATTTTTCTGGACTCTGAAATATTTGAGAATTATTCAAAGTGTTTCCAAAAGTAAACAAGTTAGAAGTGAATTATTTGATTTAATGATCTTAAGATGTTCAAGTGCATGGCATATGGGTGTGGCATAGTTTAATTACATAGTATTGATTTGTGTCGTTTCCTAATTCAAGGAAGGATGGAAGAGGACAAGGCTAACGGCGGCTTTGACCCGATGGACTGCAAAGGCTGCAAGCTTCGTCAGGTAAGAGAGAAGCTTTCTTTAAGACACCGTGGTGATTAGGTAATTTGGTTAAGTGTTCCTAACCATCTCAAAAGTCGGAACGTAGGGATCTAAGAGTCAGTCGTATAGTGACACTTGGTTGTGTGTGTATGGTCATTTATACGAAGGGCAGGATCCCTGTTGCTATTGAATGATTATTAAATTGTGAAATGTTTACTGTGATGCCATGATGATATTATCTGTTATTATATGCCTGCTGAATTTTGTTATGAAAGTAGAATGAATTGTGCTGAGAGACTCCTGCTATGTCTTGACTAGAATTGTTGTGATAAATAAAATGATAATGTGACGTGCGTGTAATCAAAGAAAATAAACCATGAATAATGATGAGACTTTGTTGGAAAGTGTGGCTAGGTATGAAAGTTAAGAATGATTGGGAATTTAAAAGACTCACCAGATAAGAGATTGAGGTGCAAGTTTACTGAATGTGATTAAGGATTGATGTGAAAGATTGAACTCCCTTATGTGCACGGTTGTTATGACGTGCTTGCCAGGTTGAGGATGGTGCTGGCCGTATGAGCTTTATGCCATGGTTTCGAGCCCTCATTTGTGATGATGATATGAATTGTCGAGGAAAGATCAAAGTGAATGATTTAATTAGAGGTCGAGGTTCACTGAAGGGATGAACAAGAGTGAATTGACCAAATCTTTAGGTTTAATAAAATATTAATAAAACACTAAAAGACATTGACAAATGCGATGAGTTGAGTGTGAAGTAGTGAAGAGGAAGATACCATGTTTTTCTGCGGATACTCAGGTGAGCGATTGTGATAGGGGAGGGTGATGACGGTGATACGTCAAGAAACCTAGAGTGTTATTCTAGGTGGAACTAGTCTATATGTGATCGGGGATTAATACCCAGGGGATTGTAGCGTGTTCCACACTGCAGAATAGAATAGTATTGTCGCTCCCTTGATCAATTTCGAAACGGTGAGAGGGAACCTGAATGAGCGGGCTCTCAAATGGTATTGGGCCCTGATGGTATTGATGATAAATTGCGAAATGATATGCTGATGTAAAGTTTATGATTATGATGATTTCTCGGCAGATCGACCTTCGTGGGTTAAGGTTCTTGTACGTCCTGTTTGCTTCCGTTTAGGCTCGGGAGGATTGGAGGAGATGTAATTTGATAACCTCAAGCCAAGAGAACAATGATCTAACAAAGGAAGGAAATGCAATCCTTGGAATTCAAGAAGGGTTTGTGCTTTTGCCTTAAGGAAACCTGACTATGATCATGCAAATTAAGGTTTATTCACTGAATTCATCAAGTAAAATAATGCAACATTCTAATCAATGAGGAACCAAATTCGAATGGCCATAACTAGAACTCAATGAGGAATTGATATTCAAGAATGAGAAACAAAGAGAAAGATCAAGAGTTTGTTGGAATAAACGGTGTAATTGGCAAGAATCACCCAAGAGGGGGTGAATTGGGTGTTTAGAAAACTTAGAAAAATAATCGAATTAAAAAGTTCTTTTGAAAAATATCAGAGATTAAATAGAGCGGAAGACTTAAAGAACGATTTAAAACGTTTTTAAGTACGAAATAGAAATATTATTATATGAATATTGAAAACATATTATACACGAGATTGATTTAAAAGATCAATACATGAAAACCACAATTCTCGTGTGATATAATTTAAAAACTTGAAAATAGTTTTTATGCACGAAAATATGATTAAAACAATTTAAGCGTGCGGAAAGTAAAAGATAAGGGATAGAGAAATTGTACGCAGGCGAATTTATCCTGGTTCGGCAAACCCAGCCTAGTCCAGTCCCCAAGCGACTCGCTTGAGCTTTTTCACTAAGCCAAGACGCAACTGCGTCCCCAAGTACATCCAGAGCGCCCCGCAAGCTACTAGGAATCCCACCGTTCGCAAGGGACCTCGAAACTCAAAAAAATAGCCTAACTACTAGGAATCCCACCGTTCGTATAGCGCTACCCAAACAACAAGGGTTATCTCACCCTATGAACGCGACACACGTTCAATCCTAAGGAATAACACTCCTTAACACTAAGGTTGTCACACCCCTTACAATAATAAGAATATGCACGAAAGAATTTGTGCAACTAACAATATGCTCTCTAGATAGAGCGGATACAACAATCAAGACCTGTGACAATATTAATAATCTAAAGCAAAGCCCAAGGTTTATAGCACTATGATGATGATGATGAACTTTTTCTTCTCTAAAAATATTATCAAAAAGGTAGAGAAAAGAGAAGAAGAAGAGTCTCTTTGTTTTCAAAAATGAAAAAGAGTTTTTAAAGAAGGAGAAGAAGCAGCCAAACAATCAATTCGTGATCCTCCAAAAATGGAAACAAATCATTCTGGGAATCAGATTGATTTCAGCACGTTTTTCAAAATTTGAATTAAAATAATCGATTACATTGGACAGGCATAATCGATTACAAGCTCTCAGGTTTTCCATAAAAGTTGCAGCATTAACATATAATCAATTACTAGTTTCTGATAATCGATTACTTACTCCCAAATGTCCAGTTCAAGGAAGTAATCCATTATAAGAACCTAAATAATCCATTACATGCTCTCTGGTTACAAGTTGCATTAAATAATCGATTATACCAGAAGGGTTAATCGATTACTCAACAGTAAACATTGATTTTCATGAAAAAGATTGTAACCAAAGGTTTTCGCAAAAACATTTTTCACAAATAAAGTCCTGGAGCAAAGGTTTTATAAAAATGCTTCTTCTAAGATTTTCAAATAAAAACATGATCATCATCACATAGACTATAATTCTTAAGTGCTTTAAGAAAATTAAATTGCCTTACAAAGACTTCTAAGCCTAAGGCTAGATCTAACACAAAACAAGCCTTTGCAATCTTCATTTGTACCTGAACCTGTTAAGCAAATATTCATAATTGATGTTGTTGTGTTATCATCAAAACACTGAGAGAGAAACACATGAGTTCAACACTCAGTTTCAACACTCCCCCTTTTTGATGATGACAAACACTCCTGCAAAACAAGGGTTAGTACGAATATAACATATTAAAGCAATTCTCATAAGAGTATCACAATAAATACTCATGCTCATAACATTGAGCTCATTAAGCTAAGCTCCCCCTGAATTCATGATATCTCATGAACAAAATAACCTGTAACCTGTGTAACCTGTTTTCTCATTCTTGTTTTCTCATTCTTCTCCTTTTTCTCCCCCTTTTGACATCATCAAAAAGGTGAAAAGGCATAATGGAAAGCAAATGACAACGCATAAAATAAGCACACCAAAGAAATAATTGTCATAAGCATCATAATCAGTTCGAACAACTCAGAGAAAACAAACTTAAATCCAGGAACAAGTCAGGCAAATAGAAATACTAGGGGTTAAGAGCAAGCATAAACAAAATATCCAAATATCATAATCCAAATAACTGAAATAGATAAAGATAGATGAGGTGCGGTGAAGAGAGTTGCGGTGCCACAAGCTCGACAATCACTGGAACGGAGGTCGATTCTGATGTCGCAGATGGTAAATCTCTTGCTGCATTGACTCCATATCCAAGTGCATCTGCTCCATGCCGGATGTGAGTTGAGCAAGAGAGGTGTCAACCGAATACATGTGCTCATCAGATCTCCTCATATACCCTCGAACATCATCCATGAATAACTGCATGTATGGAGGAATGTGTTCGGGAGGATAAAGAGCTTGTAGCGGAACATAATCTGAATCCTGAACCGGTACACTATCAGGCTGTGGTGGTTGCTGCTGCTGATCATCTTCATCAGGATCATAATTGTGGTTGGACTTGCGCTCACGTCTTTGTGCTTTTGGTCTCCAACTGGTGCCTTCCATGTTGATCCATCCCATGTTTCCCAAGAAGTTCGAGTCCATGCGCATATCTGCATTAGGAGCTGTTCTAGTTTCGCCATTCACAGGAACTCTGAATCGCCTGAGAATTCTGGTGATCACAGTAGCATATGGAAGCTTCGTCGTCTTATTCTTCATATCCTCATTAATAGACCGACGAACCTTAGCAGCAGTCTCAATCATATGATTCGATATAAACCAACCCCAATTAATTGGTTTATTATGATACCACGCCCAAAATATAATGTAGTCGGACTCAAGAACTCTGAAATAGTTTCCTTGCCTTGGAAGCAAACAGCGAGTCAGAATGAAATGAAGAACACGGTACACAAATTTCAAGTTCCCAGAAGTCATTGCCTTTCCGGCAGGAATACGATCATCAATAAATTCCTCTTTTGCAGCTTTCTTGTCGTACTCATCACCCCAAAGACTTTCAGAACCAGAACCAGTGAAAGTAACTCCATCAGTGGGCAAGTGAGTCATGTTAGTCCAAGTTGACAAGTTAATTTTGATCGCTTTTCCTTTGACCTCGGAATAAAGAGTTTGTTCTTCAGCATTCCAAACCAGGTTCGAGTAGAACACTCTGACCAAGTCCTCATAATAATCTCCTCCAATGGTACTGAACTCATAAAGTCCTTTTTCTTTCAACAGAACAACAGCCGGAAGATTACAATCATCACCTTCAAATGTTTCAGCATCGAGAAATCTTGGTGAAATAACGGAACAAGCAGCAAAGTATTTTTCATAATCCATTATTTGAGCAGGATTAGAGAACCAACGATTTAGCTTTTCTACTGCTATCGGCTGATGAACCGGTGGAGGTGGAGCTGAAGGACCTGCATCGCTTTGACGTGTCCTTGGCGGTCTAGGAACTCGACTAGATGAAGGTTGAGCCCTTCTTTGAACAACAGGGGGTGAAGGCTCATCATCCTCTGATTCCTCAATTACCATATGCCTTTTAGAGTGACGAGACATGATTGTAGCACAGATAATAACAACCAAATCGACTCAACTAAATGCAGCACAGCGCAACTATCTCAAAAGAAATTCTGAATTCTGAACCAACTAACTTTTCCAACCAGAATGCAGCACAGCACAGAATATAACTCAGATTACCAAAAAAACACAGTTCAGCAGTTTCAACTTCACAGAATCAATGACAGAATAACTTCATATCAAAAAATAGTAAGCATGAAGATACTGATAATGCATAACCAAGATACTGTGAACCTGAACCGGAGAAGCTATCAACTGAACCGAAGCAATGAACCGAACAATGAACAGCACACATCAACCCGAGCAAACCAGAAGCCAAACCAGACCATTAAACCAGAACCAAGACTGAACCGGAGAACCAAGAATCTGAACCAAGCAGAAAAACGAACCGGACCAATGAACCGAGTGATATTCTGATCAGCGAACCGAATGCTCAAACCAGTGAACTAGCATCTTCATCAACATGCATGAACCGGATCTGAAACTTGAAGATCAAGAGGCATGAAGCATGAAATCCTTGTGAACACCAAGTTTAACCAAGTATGAAGATAAGGTTTTGGACAATGTGAAGCAAGAGCAAGAGGTTTAATGGTGGTTATGGTGGTTGTGAGTGAAAAACCGAATGGTGAGGAAGAAGAGAGATAGGGGCGGTTTTGGGTTAACTGAAGTGGAAAGGGTGAAGGTTTATGAGAGAGAGAAGTAGTATGAGTGAGTATGGTGAAGGTTGTGAGTGGTTATGGAGGTTTGTGGGTGTTGAAGGTTTGAAGAAGATGAAGAGAAGAAGAAGAAGAAGTCGTGGAAGAGAGAGAGAAGGAGGAGGCCGTGTATTTTGAGAGGGAAGAGAGAGAGTGTGTGTGTAAGAATGTGTGGCTAGGGTTATTATTATAATTGGTGGTCCACACTTGGTCAAACATGGGTCAAAGGCCCACACGATCTTCTGCACTTTTTCCTTTTTTTTTCAGATACTGTAGCAATTAATCGATTATTCCCTTGTTGTAATCGATTACTTTTGCACATAATCGATTACTACAATCCATTTAATCGATTCTCTCTTCTCTGGTCAGAACTGATGCAACCAGTATAATCGATTATAATGACTTCCATAATCGATTATCTCTCCTCTGATGAGTTGAATGATGCTGCAAATATAATCCATTATTCTGATCTTCTAATCCATTATTTCTTCATAACTGATTCAAAAATCCACTTGGTAATCGATTACTGTTGCAGAGTAATCGATTACTTCTGCACAAATTTCCAAAATTCTTCCTTTTCTGACTGATACAACCCAATCCTTTCTGATATATGAACCTTGATGCCTGAATCCGTTTAGTGACGTTAAGCTTGTGGTCAACTTACCTTTAAAAATCTTATTTCCTACAAAACAAATATATCTAGCTATCTCCAACGCTCAAGTTAGATAATATTCATGATAATCACAATGAGCTTTATTTGAATAAATCAATAACAATAATGTTACAAATCATATGCCTATCATAATTATGAAATATATCAAGATTAATCATAATAAGCATTTGATACTATCTTGATTTCATCAAGTTTGTACTAAATGACATTTTATGAAGATCTTTGATTTTTCCAAGAATTGATGATCATGTGAAGATAAAACTAGCAACACACGATTTATTTTTCAAAAATAGTTTAGCTTGGAATAATCAAAGTACGTTCTTGAATAATCATAATTATAAGAGTTATATGATCTGTTTACCTCAATTTTTGCATGCCATGGAAATTTTGAATTTTGCCGATGTTTCTTTTTGTCACTTCCTTTATGCCAATGATTCTTTCTACGAATTTTTGTCCATAGGTGATTTTCATTTCTTCCATGTGCCATTTTTGACTTAAATGGAACTGATCTTCTTTGGTTATTCCATCTTGTCTCAGATATCCAAGGTGTCCAAGTGGTGAGATTGTCTCTTAGAATTCTTCTTGGTTTTTCCTTGGGTAGAAAATAATCTTCTTTCCTGTTACACGCAGAAGTTTTTGGTACCCATCTCATGTTGGGTCCACGGGGGTTAATTTTAGATTTCTCGGAGACTTTTGGAACCCATTTCATTTTATTTCTCAAGTATTGATTTTTCTTGAATATGCATAAATGAGAAATATGACCAGAACGACCACAATATTTACAAATAATGATTTTGGGAGAGGTTTTGGATTTTATAAAATCATTTTTGCGAAACTTGTGATCTTCGTATTCAGAATCACATTTGCTAACCTCTTTGCTTGACTTTTGAATTTCCACATTCGTATTTGAATTGTCAAGAAAAGAGTTTGAACAAACAGATTTTGAAATACAATGAGGGTCACACGAAGCAGCCTCAACAGAGTTTTTAATAGAAATACATTTTTCATTACTAGTAGAGGTGCTATTTTCAAAATTGTTTTTCAAATCTTCTCTCAAAATATTATTAGTACTATGAGGGTTTTGGACATTGAAATTAATCAAGGTTACCTCGTGAGGAGAAAATAAATGTGATGCATTTTCGTTTTCTACTGACTCCTCATCTGAAGAACTTGATTCCTCAAGAGTTTCCAAGAAAACTTCAAACAGTCTTTCTAGATCATCATCATCTCTTTCATCTAATGAACTCCTCTTCATGCTATGAGTGTCATCATTTAAAACTTTGTCAAGAGAGCTAGTCCATTCGTTCTTTGAGTTTTTCCCTTCGTGAGTATCTTGAAAACATCTGTGAACACTTACACTTTCCAAAAGATCATTAGTAGCATAACAAGTGTGTAAGGTATCCCAAATATTTTTAGCATTAATACAATCCTTGATTTTAGCATATGCGTCATCATTTAAGGCATTCCTTAAAATCTGCATTGCTTGAATGTTCAAGGCAAAACATTTTTTATCAAAATCATTTAAAACATTTTTTGGATTTAGATCAAAACCATTTTGCACAATACTCCATAAACGATAATTCATCGACTGTAAATAAAATTTCATTCTAGCACTCCAATATGAATAATTTTCTCCATTGAAAATTGGTGCTTCATCGAATGAATTACCCTCCATTTTAAAATTAAAAACACAAAATCCCAAAGCCAATTAACCAAGGATCTTTAACTCAAGCGGTTAAGCTTGTTACCAGAGCACGAAGCTCTGATACCAATTGTTGGAATAAACGGTGTAATTGGCAAGAATCACCCAAGAGGGGGTGAATTGGGTGTTTAGAAAACTTAGAAAAATAATCGAATTAAAAAGTTCTTTTGAAAAATATCAGAGATTAAATAGAGCGGAAGACTTAAAGAACGATTTAAAACGTTTTTAAGTACGAAATAGAAATATTATTATATGAATATTGAAAACATATTATACACGAGATTGATTTAAAAGATCAATACATGAAAACCACAATTCTCGTGTGATATAATTTAAAAACTTGAAAATAGTTTTTATGCACGAAAATATGATTAAAACAATTTAAGCGTGCGAAAAGTAAAAGATAAGGGATAGAGAAATTGTACGCAGGCGAATTTATCCTGGTTCGGCAAACCCAGCCTAGTCCAGTCCCCAAGCGACTCGCTTGAGCTTTTTCACTAAGCCAAGACGCAACTGCGTCCCCAAGTACATCCAGAGCGCCCCGCAAGCTACTAGGAATCCCACCGTTCGCAAGGGACCTCGAAACTCAAAAAAATAGCCTAACTACTAGGAATCCCACCGTTCGTATAGCGCTACCCAAACAACAAGGGTTATCTCACCCTATGAACGCGACACACGTTCAATCCTAAGGAATAACACTCCTTAACACTAAGGTTGTCACACCCCTTACAATAATAAGAATATGCACGAAAGAATTTGTGCAACTAACAATATGCTCTCTAGATAGAGCGGATACAACAATCAAGACCTGTGACAATATTAATAATCTAAAGCAAAGCCCAAGGTTTATAGCACTATGATGATGATGATGAACTTTTTCTTCTCTAAAAATATTATCAAAAAGGTAGAGAAAAGAGAAGAAGAAGAGTCTCTTTGTTTTCAAAAATGAAAAAGAGTTTTTAAAGAAGGAGAAGAAGCAGCCAAACAATCAATTCGTGATCCTCCAAAAATGGAAACAAATCATTCTGGGAATCAGATTGATTTCAGCACGTTTTTCAAAATTTGAATTAAAATAATCGATTACATTGGACAGGCATAATCGATTACAAGCTCTCAGGTTTTCCATAAAAGTTGCAGCATTAACATATAATCAATTACTAGTTTCTGATAATCGATTACTTACTCCCAAATGTCCAGTTCAAGGAAGTAATCCATTATAAGAACCTAAATAATCCATTACATGCTCTCTGGTTACAAGTTGCATTAAATAATCGATTATACCAGAAGGGTTAATCGATTACTCAACAGTAAACATTGATTTTCATGAAAAAGATTGTAACCAAAGGTTTTCGCAAAAACATTTTTCACAAATAAAGTCCTGGAGCAAAGGTTTTATAAAAATGCTTCTTCTAAGATTTTCAAATAAAAACATGATCATCATCACATAGACTATAATTCTTAAGTGCTTTAAGAAAATTAAATTGCCTTACAAAGACTTCTAAGCCTAAGGCTAGATCTAACACAAAACAAGCCTTTGCAATCTTCATTTGTACCTGAACCTGTTAAGCAAATATTCATAATTGATGTTGTTGTGTCATCATCAAAACACTGAGAGAGAAACACATGAGTTCAACACTCAGTTTCAACAGAGTTCACAAACCCTAGTTGATTGAAGCAAGAACACATACGGTTGAGGAATGAAATGGTTGCATCAAGGTGGAATCAAATCCTAGAAGAAAGAAGAGAAGGGTCGCCACACTCTCCTAAGAGAAATGATAAGCCAAGAACTCACAAAGGCATCTTTGTAGGATTCTCATGTTTTGATGCTAACAATCTCTCTCCAAGCAACAACATTGGCAACAAGCAAGCTACACCACATGAAGATTAGAATTAGGATTTTTATTAATTCTATTTCAATGTAATCTTTATTTTTATGCAATGCATCTCATTGGTGTGGGTAGCTTAGGTGATTTTAAGAATATTTAAATAATGTTTGATTAAGAGTGAAGATACTTTAAATCTTGATTAAATAGCTCTATTAAAAGTTTTGTGAAAATCCTTTTAGAAAAACCTTGTTTTTATTCAGATTCTGATCAGTTCACTCGAGTAATGAGTATTGGATCACTCGAGTAATTTATGTCATGACAGGTTAATCGAGTAATGGTTTACACATCACTCGAGTAACTTATTCTGACATGTTTTAATCGAGTGATGTTATATGGTTTACTCGAGTAATTCAATCAGTGTTTGAAAATTTTAAAAGGACATAATTTTCTCTTTCACAATAGATAGACCTTTTATTCTTACAATTTTCTATACACTTTTAAAAGCAATTCAAGAGCTATTTTACATCTTTCAAGAGCTATCAAGATTCAACAAAGAACTTTTCATTCTTCACTCTATTTCTCTCATTGTTCAAATATTCTTGAGATCATAATTTTTGTTCTTAGTGGTTGTTGAAGATTTGCAATTTATGATTGCATCATTGAAGTTTCAACACAAGTGAAGAATCTCACAAGGAAGACTTTGAGGATCAAATCAAAGCAAGAAAAGAGGATTGGTTGGAAGCATCTTCAATCAATTAGCAAGGAAATCTAGAATTCTCAAAAGGGGTAGATTAGATCAAAGTGTTTGGTACACACTTTGAGTTGGGTTTTAAGATAGGAGAACTAAGAATCTAGTTGCATCTTAAAACATTGTAAAATCTACATTTGAAGATTTCTAGTGAAGAATCTCTCTTGATTCAAGAGGGGACTGGAGTAGCTTTCAAGTGGGTGAAAGTGAACCAGGATAAATCCTTGTGTCTCTTTTATTTTCATTCCTTGTATTGCATTAATTCATTAACAATTGCATTTTTAGGTTAGAATTGGGGTTTTCTTAATTCTACTCAATTGATCTAAAATTGCATGTTAATATTACTTAAAGTTGTTCATATTAATCATTCATAATTTGTTGAATCATCATAGCATTGTTATTCTTGAAGAACTCCATTGAAAACTGAGTTTTAATTGAATTTTACCCAGTTTACTCGAGTAAAGTTCTTGTCACTCGAGTAATCTGCTTTCAGTTTATGAACAATACTCGAGTAGGTTTTCTGTTACTCGAGTGATTTAAAAATAGCTTTCGTAATACTCGAGTGATTTGCTGAATACTCGAGTGAAATTATTTTTGCTTGCGTATTACTCGAGTGAAGTCTTGAGTTACTCGAGTAATCTGACTTGAATTTTTTAAGAAAATTTATTTTCATAAAATCATTCTCTTAGGTGGACGAAAAATCTGTAATAAGGCTTCAATATTCTATTCACCCCCCCTCTAGACTATATTGAGCCGCTTGTTGGTTTCCAACAAGTGGTATCAGAGCTCGGACGAAACATCCGAGCCTTAAAAAGCTTTTTCGAAAAGATCCTTTTACTTGGAAACAATGGGCTCAATTTCAAATCCTTTTGGTGGTGAAGGAACTTCCATTAATCGTCCTCCACTATTCAATGGTGAGGGTTACGCTTATTGGAAGGTCCGCATGAAAATTTTTATTCAAGCCATAGATATGGAAATTTGGAACGCCATAGAGAATGGACCTTTTGTTCCTCAAACGAAAGTAAATGATGTTGTTTCGGTCAAACCACAATCGAGTTGGGACAACGATGATAAGAAGAAAGTTGCATTTGATTTAAAAGCTAAAAATATCATCACGTCCACTCTTTCTTATGATGAGTTCTTTCGAGTATCTCAATGTGTTGATGCTAAACAAATGTGGGACACATTACAAGTCACACATGAGGGCACTTCGGAGGTTAGAAGGGCTAGGCTAAATACACTCATGCATGAATATGAACTCTTTCGTATGCTACCTAATGAAAACATAGGTGACTTTCTGCACTTGGAAAAGTTATTACTAATGGTGAAGTTGTTAATAAGATTTTGAGATGTCTTAGCAGGGAATGGCAACCTAAGGTGACGGCCATTATGGAAGCTAGAGACGTGGATCAAATTGACTTAGCAACTCTATTCGGAAAGCTTCAAGAGCATGAAGTGGAGCTTGGACGGTTATCCATGAATGAAGATGCCGATAGAAAGAAAAAGGGGATTGCTCTTAAATCAACTTCAAAATCTCTTAAGGCACAAGAGGAAAACTCTCAAGTGGATGACTCGGACTCCGATATAGATGATGAGACCCTTGGCTTGCTAGTTAAAAAGCTTGGTAGGTTCTTTAAGAGAAAGGGAAACTTTAATAAGAATAGACAAAGAGATTCTAAGGACTCTCAACCAAGAAATAAGACTAACAAGGATCACATCAAGTGTCATGGGTGTGGAAAGCTTGGTCACTATCGATCAAAATGCCCAACTCATTCTAAGAAGTCGGAAGGTGACAACTCTAAGTTCAACTCATCTAAAGGAAAAAGGGCTTACATAGTATGGGATGAAGAGGAGAGTCAATCTACATCTAGCTCATCGGATGATGAAGAACTTGCAAATCTATGTTTGATGACGAAGCTTGATGAAGAGGAATCTTCGAGCATTAAATCAAGTGAGAACGTCAATGAGGTAGATTATCTTTCCGATGCTAGCTCTAGTTCTAATTCTCCTTCATTCAATGAATTGTACAATGTGTATGTAGAGATGCATAAAGAGTTGAAGAAACTTGCTAAAATAAATGTTGAAAGAAAGAATTTCATAATGAAGCAACATGAAAAGATAATTGAACTTCAAAAAGATTTTGAAGAACTTAAGCTTCAAAATGAAACTCTTGAACTCATTTATGCAAACTCTACATGCAATTGTGAATTGAAATCAAATGAGACTCCATCTTGTGAAAATTGCAAGTCTTTGGAAAAAGAAGTTTTTAATTTGAATGATCGACTTGCAAGGCTCATGAAAGGAGATACTTCATTAGATCATTTGCTTTCAACTCAAAGGAACAATAGCAATAGATCAGGTCTTGGCTATACCAAACCTAAGAAACGCAATTATCGCAAAGTTGGTGGATTTTCAAAGAATAAGATTTCTAAAAACCCAACTTGCCATTATTGTGGGATCTTTGGGCATACCACGAATAAATGTAATATAAAGAAATTTGGTATACCAAGCGGAGAATATATTTGGATTGTTAAGGGGACTTCTCCCCATGCTAACAACAAAGGACCCAAGACCACTTGGGTACCTAAGTCAACCAAATGATATGTTTCTTGTAGGTGTGTCTTCGAACCAAAGAGCGCAAATGGTACTTGGATAGTGGTTGTTCGAGACACATGACGGGAGACAAAACGCACTTCATGGAACTTACTCCGAAAAATGGTGGATTTGTGACATACGGCGACAACAACAAGGGCAAAATTCTAGGAGTCGGGAAGATCGGTAACGTATCTAACCTTGTCATAGAAAATGTCCTATACGTAGAAGGCTTAGAACACAACTTGCTTAGTATAAGCCAACTATGCGATATGGGCAATTATGTGACTTTTACTCCGGAATTATGCTTCATTAAGTCTTCTATAGATGATAGTGTTAAGTTTGTTGGTCGTCGCTCTAATAACACTTACTTAATTGATTTGGATGAGATAACTTCACTATTTTCAAAATGTTTCAAATCTTTTGATGATGAAATTCGTCTTTGGCATAGACGAATTGCTCATGTGAATGTGAATCAATTAAACAAACTTTTACGAAAAGATTTAGTGATTGGTTTGCCTAAACTAAATTTTAAGCTTGATGGCATTTGTGACTCTTGTCAAAAGTGCAAGCAAGTTAAAAGTTCTTTTAAACCTAAAAATGTGATAAGCACAACAAAGCCTTTGGAGCTCATCCATATGGATTTGTTTGGCCCTTCACAAATTAAAAGTTTAGGTGGCAATTACTATGGATTTGTTTTAGTAGACGATTTTACTAGATTCACATGGACTTTATTTTTATCCGCAAAAAGTGAAGTTTATAAATGTTTTAAAAAGTTTGCCAAACTCATCCAAAATCAACTAAGTTTGAAAATTGTGTCTATTAGAAGTGACCACGGAGGTGAGTTTGAAAACACTAGGATTGATGCGTTTTGTGATAAGTTTGGTATTGATCATCAATTTTCGGCCCCTAGGACTCCGGAGCAAAACGGAGTTGTAGAAAGGAAAAATAGAATATTAGTGGAACTTGCTCGTACTATGTTGAAAGAATCAAATGTTCCTAAATATTTTTGGGCCGATGCGGTAAACACTGCTTGTTATGTGCTTAATAGGGTTCTTATTCGTCCGCATTTAAATAAAACACCTTATGAACTTTTAAAAGGGCGAAAGCCAAATATTTCACATTTTCATGTTTTTGGGTGTAAGGTGTTTGTTTTAAATAACGGAAAGGAACCGATCGGCAAGTTTGACTCCAAAGCCGACGAAGGCATATTCATAGGTTATTCAACTCATAGCAAAGCATATAGAGTCTACAATAAAAGAACATTAACCGTTGAGGAATCCGTGCATGTTGTATTTGATGAATCTTCGAAAGGAGATTGTGTTGTTTCTTGTAATGATGATAATATAGGTACATATTTGGATCATGAGAAGTCAACTTCACAACAAATGGAAGAGAATCAAATTGAAGATGGAGAGGTGCAAGCACAAGATAAAGACTTAGCACAAGAGATTCAATCTCAATTACCAATAGCTTGGAAATCAAACAAAAATCATCCGATTTCTAACATCTTAGGTGACATTGCGAAGGGAGTGGTAACCCGACGCACTTTAAATAATTTTTGTTATTATGTTGCCTTTGTATCTCAAATAGAACCTAAGAATATCAAAGAGGCTCTTCAAGATGATCATTGGATTATGGCCATGCAAGAAGAATTAAATCAATTTGAAAGAAACCAAGTTTGGGAGCTTGTGCCAAAACCCGATGATCGTCCTGTAATTGGTACTCGGTGGATCTATAGGAATAAGTTAGATGAATCGGGTATTATTGTTAGGAATAAGCTAGGTTGGTAGCACAAGGTTATAGTCAAGAAGAAGGAATCGATTACGATGAGACATATGCTCCTGTTGCTAGACTAGAAGCTATTCGTATTCTTCTCGCTTTTGCTTCGATAATGAATTTTAAATTGTATCAAATGGATGTTAAGAGCGCCTTTCTTAACGGATACATTCAAGAGGAAGTTTACGTGTCACAACCTCCCGGATTCGAGAGTTTTGAGCATCCGGACTACGTTTTCAAACTGAAAAAGGCTTTGTACGGTTTGAAACAAGCTCCTAGAGCTTGGTACGACCGACTAAGCAATTTTTTATTACAAAAAGGTTTTAAACGAGGCACTGTTGAAACTACACTTTTTATTGAACGTTCCGGTAAGGATATTTTATTGGTTCAAATATATGTTGACGATATTATATTTGGTGCTACTAACGATAACTTGTGTAAGAAGTTTTCAGACTTGATGCAAAGCGAATTCGAGATGTCGATGATGGGAGAGCTTACATTCTTTCTTGGCCTTCAAATAAAGCAGCTTAATGATGGCATTTATATTCATCAAAGTAAATATTGTAGAGAGCTTCTCAAACGTTTTGGGATGGATTCGTGCAAATCCGCTTCTACACCAATGAGCGTTGCATGCTACCTAGATCAAGATGAGGCTGGAAAAGCGGTAGAGGTAACGAAGTATCGTGGTATTATTGGTAGTTTGTTATACTTAACTGCATCTAGGCCTGACATCATGTTTAGTGTATGTATGTGTGCACGTTTTCAAGCAAAACCGAAAGAGTCGCATCTAACTGCTGTCAAAAGAATTATGAAATACTTAAAGGGTACAACGAATACTGGACTTTATTATCCTAGGGATGCTTTTCTAAAACTTATAGGTTATTCAGACTCTGACTTTGCCGGTTGTAAAGTTGAGCGAAAAAGTACAAGCGGAACATGCCATTTAATTGGTAATTCACTTGTATCGTGGTTTTCCAAAAAGCAAAACTGTGTTGCTTTATCAACCGCGGAGGCCGAATACATAGCTGCAGGTAATTGTTGTGCACAACTTTTATGGATGAAACAACAATTATCTGACTTTGGTTTAAATTTGACAAAAATCCCTATAAAGTGTGATAACACTTCGGCAATTAATTTGACTAAAAATCCAGTATTACACTCAAGGACAAAGCATATTGAAATTAGGCATCATTTTTTGAGAGATCATGTTCAAAAAGGTGATTGTGTTATTGAGTTTGTTCAAACTTCGGATCAATTAGCTGATATCTTTACAAAACCATTACCAAGGGACACATTTTATAAAATTCGAAGAGAACTTGGTATTTTTGATGAATCAACTATTAGCTAATTATATTTGATGCTTTTCGAAATCACCTTCAAGCCTATTTCAATGTGATTTGTATTTTGAGTTGTTGTATCTTATTAAAGTGTTTCTTAATTTTTGTGATATGTAGTTATGTGTGTATGTTTTCTATAATATATTAATTGCTTTATTTGTATGTGTGTTACTTGCTAAATGCTAAGTGTTTCTATGTGGTTGTGCATGAAAAATGTTTTTGCATGAAAAATTTGAAATTTTTAAAATTCTGGACAGTTCACTCGAGTAACAGATATTTCACTCGAGTAATTTTAAAATCTCTTTCGTATTACTCGAGTAACTCTGTCTGTCACTCGATTAATTTTAAAATGACTTTCGTATCACTCGATTAGTTCATCCATCACTCGAGTGAAAACTTTTTTACTTTCGGCATACTCGAGTAACATTTTTTTTCACTCGATTACTGCTCGAATCACTCGAGTAACGCATGAACATCACTCGAGTAACTTACGTGATTTTAAAAACTGAACTGTTGCAAACTGCATCATTTTCTCGTCACTTTCTCTCTCTTGTTCGTATTTCTCTCTTCTCTATTATATGGTTCTTCATCAAATCATCATTTTCATTTGATGTTGCTTTCTGTTTCATGTTTCATATGCATATTTCTTACTATGTTATGTTTATGTTTCTGTTTCCTGTTTATGACTCTGTTGCTACTACGTTTTAGGGCCTTGTGTATGGTCTAGTTTGGTTAGTTTCGTTTGATTATTTGCTATGGTTGATGTCTTTTTGCTTTACACTATGATTTGCTGCATAGTATGATACTCTGATATTATGGATTATGGTGCTATCTTCATTGTACGTTTTTATTCGTTGAGGCACTATTGTGGTTTATTTTGGTATTGTCTTTATTGTTATTTTTTTTACCATTGTGAACTACTTACCTTCCACTTTTGGCAAAGGACTTTTCTCACAATTCTTATCTTTTTAATGATGCCAAAAGGGGGAGAATATTTTGTTGATGTTGTTCTTGTAGGTTAAGTTTTATTATATTTTTCCTAGGTGTTTTACATTTAGGGGGAGTATGTTAAAACTTAGTGCTTAATTGAAAAGGAGGTTTGTCATCATCAAAAAGGGGGAGTTTGTAGGATTCTCATGTTTTGATGCTAACAATCTCTCTCCAAGCAACAACATTGGCAACAAGCAAGCTACACCACATGAAGATTAGAATTAGGATTTTTATTAATTCTATTTCAATGTAATCTTTATTTTTATGCAATGCATCTCATTGGTGTGGGTAGCTTAGGTGATTTTAAGAATATTTAAATCATGTTTGATTAAGAGTGAAGATACTTTAAATCTTGATTAAATAGCTCTATTAAAAGTTTTGTGAAAATCCTTTTAGAAAAACCTTGTTTTTATTCAGATTCTGATCAGTTCACTCGAGTAATGAGTATTGGATCACTCGAGTAATTTATGTCATGACAGGTTAATCGAGTAATGGTTTACACATCACTCGAGTAACTTAATCTGACATGTTTTAATCGAGTGATGTTATATGGTTTACTCGAGTAATTCAATCAGTGTTTGAAAATTTTAAAAGGACATAATTTTCTCTTTCACAATAGATAGACCTTTTATTCTTACAATTTTCTATACACTTTTAAAAGCAATTCAAGAGCTATTTTACATCTTTCAAGAGCTATCAAGATTCAACAAAGAACTTTTCATTCTTCACTCTATTTCTCTCATTGTTCAAATATTCTTGAGATCATAATTTTTGTTCTTAGTGGTTGTTGAAGATTTGCAATTTATGATTGCATCATTGAAGTTTCAACACAAGTGAAGAATCTCACAAGGAAGACTTTGAGGATCAAATCAAAGCAAGAAAAGAGGATTGGTTGGAAGCATCTTCAATCAATTAGCAAGGAAATCTAGAATTCTCAAAAGGGGTAGATTAGATCAAAGTGTTTGGTACACACTTTGAGTTGGGTTTTAAGATAGGAGAACTAAGAATCTAGTTGCATCTTAAAACATTGTAAAATCTACATTTGAAGATTTCTAGTGAAGAATCTCTCTTGATTCAAGAGGGGACTGGAGTAGCTTTCAAGTGGGTGAAAGTGAACCAGGATAAATCCTTGTGTCTCTTTTATTTTCATTCCTTGTATTGCATTAATTCATTAACAATTGCATTTTTAGGTTAGAATTGGGGTTTTCTTAATTCTACTCAATTGATCTAAAATTGCATGTTAATATTACTTAAAGTTGTTCATATTAATCATTCATAATTTGTTGAATCATCATAGCATTGTTATTCTTGAAGAACTCCATTGAAAACTGAGTTTTAATTGAATTTTACCCAGTTTACTCGAGTAAAGTTCTTGTCACTCGAGTAATCTGCTTTCAGTTTATGAACAATACTCGAGTAGGTTTTCTGTTACTCGAGTGATTTAAAAATAGCTTTCGTAATACTCGAGTGATTTGCTGAATACTCGAGTGAAATTATTTTTGCTTGCGTATTACTCGAGTGAAGTCTTGAGTTACTCGAGTAATCTGACTTGAATTTTTTAAGAAAATTTATTTTCATAAAATCATTCTCTTAGGTGGACGAAAAATCTGTAATAAGGCTTCAATATTCTATTCACCCCCCCTCTAGACTATATTGAGCCGCTTGTTGGTTTCCAACAATCTCATCCTTGAAAAGCTCTGATTGGTTCAATCACTGAACTAAGAGAATCACTCTCCCAAATAACAATGGCCACGACCAAGTTTCATTCTACCTCTCAAACTGAGTTGTTTACAAAGATTAGCAAGCCTATTTATAGGCCAAGATAGCTTACAAATGAAGCCTAAGTCTAAGTGCATCATAAATAGCCTTAAATCCTAGTTATAACTACAAGTAACTATCATAAAGTGGGAAAACCAAAGGCCTTGAGGAGGTGCACGAATTTGCACTCCTTAAAGCTTCTTGGAAACTAATCCTTTATTGTGAAGAAGATGGAATAGGTGCATGGTTGAGTGGAATGACCATTCATGACCTTGAAGTCACCATAATGCTTCTTCAAAGTGTAACTTCCCCATTAATGATCACTTAGTTGATTGAATTTGTAACCAAAACATTTAATGCAACTTGAGTGATCAGTCTTGATTAAGCTTGCATTAAGAGAGCATTAAAGCCTTGATGATTCCTTTCTCCTTATGGCCTTCAAAACGTGGAAAACTTGGTCTCCAAGAAATTGATCTTCTCAAGCTTCGTTCTTGCATCTCAAGGAGGCTCTTCAACTTCCACTTGACTTGAGTCTTCAAGTTACACGCCTAAACTTACCTTTAGGGCAAGAAAACATAAACACAAAGAGTTGTGGGAAAACTCCTAAGCCTTTATTACAAAAACAAGCTTATTCATAAAGCATAAGTTAAAACATAAAAGCATAAAATCTTAAGGATTTGAGAGTCATTCTCTCAAAGGTCACCCTCATTTTTGTCTTGGTTGGAATTTGAAGCTTTTATCAAATCCTTACCATGCTTGGACTTAAGGCTCTTGGACTGCCCTTCATCATAACGGGTGCTAACTAATTCCTCGATGACGCCCTCTTATTCCCTTGTCGTCGAAGGATGAGATTCAATAAGACTTAATAAAAATAGGTTAAGAATATAATATAGTTTATGCTATTTAAAGGCTAAGGGGAGAATTTGTGAAATGATTATTACATGAGTGAGCCTTTGAGCATGGAAATAATATTGAAAGAAAGGACTTGGGATTAATGTTGTTGTAGTTGGCAAGAGATGCCTCGGAAAGAGAAAGAGAGATCGATGATATTGATACGAAAGTGAAGCTGAGGAATATGATTAACTAAAATGGTAACGATAATGAGTGTGTGAAATGCAATTATTGAATTTGTTGTGTTGTATGTGCCTATTTGTTTGATTGCCTAATGTAATCCCACACAGTCGACAATTATTTGTCTGGAATGCTTACTCTCTCTATTCTGCTATTCCCCCTTCTTGTATATATATGGTAAATACAGTTGGAGGATTGGACATTATGCTACGGAGGTGGTTCGTCGTCTGCTGAGATATGTGGAGATTCTTCATTGTTAGAAGATGAAGAACTAGATGATATAGGAATAATAGGAGCGTCCGGTGAAGAAGTGGTTTCATAATTTGTTTCCGTGGAGTCTCCCAAGGTTGAGTCAGAGTCGGCAACTGAGGACGGCCCTAGCCATTAGTGGTATACTGGTATTCTTTGTTTTGTTTTGTAACCCACTTATGTGCACTGGGTGATATTGCTGGAACCACTGTGTAACACGTTTTGATGTGTAACTAGTTTTGGAAACTTATGAACTTAGAATTGATAATTATTTTTAAATGAACAATGATTTGTGAAAATAGAGTGAGAGTTCCAAAGCGCGGTGTTGGTAACATTTCGGTTTGGAACTTGACAGGTGACGTGTGACATGTTGACAATACTCTTATTTTTTTTGTGCACACCAAGGGTATCTCCCAGCCGACAGCCGAAGACTAATCCCCTCCGAGGCGTAGAGATCACCGAAGTGGGTTTTGCCTCTACCAACAAAGCCTTTTCCATGCCCACGGCAGGGATCGAACCCCTGACATCATGCCAATACTCTTATTTTGAATAGTTAAATTGAAAGGTTTTTGTAATAGCCGTTCCATGTCCATATCACCAATGTAAAAAAAAATGACCCATATTTTTCTATATGATTTGAGCTCAATATATGATGTTTTTGGATGATATTTGACCCTCTTTCTTAGTAATTTTTGCTTGTTTCTCAAGTATTTTAGGAAAAAGATTGAAATTTTGATGTCTAATGTGAAGAACGAGATACTTGTGGATTTGGTATCAAATTTGTCTGAATTTCAGGTTTGGAGGCTTAATGTGATGATTTATGGAAAAGAAGGAAAAAGCAAGCCTCGGAGTCAGGAGTTCAAAGCAAATCTGCTGAAGAAGTACAGACTCGCCCAAGCGAGGTTACCACTCGCCCAAGCGAGGTTACCACTCGCCCAGGCGAGTGGGGTCAACTGTTCAAAACGAGTGGGGTCTTCTCAGTCAAAAACTCGCCCAGGCGAGCCTTATTCGCGCCTGGGCGAGTGTCGCAGATATCAGATTGCGATTTTATATCTTTTAGGATTTTGGGAAGGGATTTGGTTTTATCTTTTAACTTAAAAATATTAGGATTGGTAATGAGGATTATTCAGAACACTTGGGAGCAGAGTTTTGCATTGATTTTGTGAAGAACGGAGATTAGAGGCAAGGATTAGTGGTAATTATGTCACACTTTATCACTTTTATTGCTTTTCTTCTCTCAATTATGAACTAAATCCTTCTTTGGGATGTAGGAGTAGATGAGTATGGAACCTTTTTAATGTTTATACAATGAATTGAGTTTGTTTTTCCATTATGAATTCTGTGTTTGATTATGTCTTATTTGTTTCTCATGAAAGAAGTTGTTTCATGACATAGGAATCCTAATTTAATAGACATATTAATTTAGGATTATGCCCAATAATCAAACAGTTCAATTGCATAGGGATAGACATATTTCTTATGAATTGAATAATTTTTATAAGTTTTGATTGAACTTAATTAAGGGTTAGGTTTTAAGGCTCTCTTGAGACATCATTGGGAGATTAATCTCTAAAATACGGAAACGTCTAAGACATTAGGCGTTTCCTACTTTTGCAAAACAAATTCAGAATTTAGGAAAACAAATTAATTCAATGTTAAACGTTTTAGGAACCTTCATTGAAACTACGTCCCGCTCTTTCTCTTTGTTTAAAAATCGTTTTATTCATTTATTTTAATTTAATTAAATCAACTGTTGGAAACCAACAAGCGGTTCAAAATGTACTAGAGGGGGGTGAATAGTATTTTGAAGCCTTAATACAAACTTTTCGATTGCTAGTGAGAATGGTTTTCAGAAAACAAGTTTTCTAACAAATTTTACACTGTTTAATCGATTAATTTCAGGCTTAATCGATTAATGTCAGAAGACCACTAAAGAACTAATCGATTAACAGAGTGTTACTCGATTAAGACCAGAATGGTGATTCAGAACTAATCGATTAATCACAATCTTAATCGATTAATGCGTATTAAATCTGACAGAAAATCAGTCTTATTCAGAATTCAACAGAGATTACAATCCAATGATGCAAGAACAAATGTTAAATGAATCAATGAACAAAACTACGTAAATTTACCAAATCAATTTAGATTGATTATCTAGGAATTGTAAAAACCCCAAAATTAACCTAATTAATTGATTTGTTCTTAGTTCTTGAAAAGCTTAAAGAAAGAAAACAATGGAGACAAGATTTTTATCCTGGTTCACTCTCCAACCACTTGAGAGCTACATCCAGTCCCCTCTACCGAGATAGAGAGCTTTCACTAGATACATAATTGTTAGATTTACAAGGATTAAAGATGCAGCTCACACACTAGCTATCTTATCTTAACCCTTTCAAGAGAGTACCAATCCTCTTAAAATCTACCCACAATTGTTCTTGTATCTTGTCTCTTGATTGTTGAAGGAGGCTCTTCACACAATCCCTTTCTTCTTGCTTCGAATTGCTCAAAGACTTCCAAGGCATGAATTCTTCACTTGATGTTGTTGAATGCTTGAAGTTACAACCTCCGTTGTAGAATGATTCAACACAAAATACTAAGCTCTAAAAACTATATCTCAATGTTTCTAATAATATTGAATGAGTAAAAGTGAAGAAGAAAATTGAAAGATGTAAGATCTTGATAGAACACTTGAAAATTGTAATAGCTCTTTTTAAGATTGTGAGAGAATGAATTTCTTAAGAAAAATATGAAAGTGAAAGTAACCTCATCAAAGTCAAAATGAAAAGCTTTTAAACAAAATTAATTTTCCTGTTATAACAGTAATTAATCGATTAACATGTAAATCACTAATCGATTAACCACTGTTAACACGTGCTAATCAATTAACTTATAAGTCACTAATCGATTAACCTTTGTTAAACAATCAGTTCTAAACAGTTATAACGTGTTAATCGATTAAGCCATATTGTGCTAATCGATTAAGCACTGTAAAAAGTTATTAAAAAATTGTTTTTCAATTTTACTTTGATTTAATCTTTCATTAGAGCTATTTTCTATCAAGTTAATCTTACTTCACTATTTAATCAATCAATATTAAATCCTAACTTGAGATACCTAAGCTACCGCCCACTCTTATGAAATAAAAAGATAAAATATTACATTTCATTCAAAAATAAAACATAAACTTAAGCTAATCTTCATGAGTGGTCCTTGACTTGTTGTTGAATGTTGTTGCTTGAATTTTGGTTTGTTAGCATCAAAACATCATCAAATCTACATCAACAATTTCTCAATTAATTGAATTTCAATTTAAATTTCATTTAGTAACTACGAATAGGTGAGAATTATTAGAATCAATTTCAGTCCTCGTTGGGAACGATACTCTATTTATCACTTTATTACTTGTACGATCTGGTATACTTGCCAGAATCCCAACAAGTTTTTGGCGCCGTTGCCGGGGACTAAAATTAGATTTTAATAATTCTTCGGTACTTTTAGTAGTTACTTAGTGGAATTTTACTCTAGCTATTTATTCTTAATCGGTTCTATTTACTCAACAGGTGCTTTTAACCCTCTTTGCCGAGATTGGTATATGCACTTGCGTTCTGCAGGTGATTTCAGCAGCCTTCAATTCGATCCTGAGATCGAGTTGACAGCGAAGAAGTTAAGGAAACAAGCACAGCAAGAGAGAAGGAGACGAGAAAGAATAATGGCGGAAGAGCGTGAGCGCGAGCGTAGGAATGAGCGTGAGCCGGAACCTGAAAGGCGTACTTTGGCTGATTACGCCTTAGTCGACTCGACTTTATTTGGTACTAGCATAGTACGACCTGCTGTCACTGCTTCAAATTTTGATATCAAGGGGGCATATCTGAACATGCTGCAACAAAATCAGTTTAGCGATGCCCCAGAGGAGGATCCGAGTGATCACATTGCTAGTTTCTTGAGTTACCTGGACTTCTTCAAGATTCAAGGTGCAAGTGATGAGGCGATAAGGTTGAGGCTTTTCCCTCTCTCATTAAGGGGAAAGGCGCTTCAATGGCTCCGTGCACAACCACAAGGGAGCATCACTTCTTGGGAGGAATTGGCTAAGATTTTCGTGGATAAATACTTCCCACCTTCCAGACAAGCTCAGCTTAGGCAAGAAATCAACGCCTTCGCTCAGCAGGATGGAGAATCTTTACATGAGGCGTGGGAAAGGTACAAGCAAATGTTGAAGAAGTGTCTCAATCACTCTATGCCTGAATGGATGCAAATGAGGATATTCTATGATGGGTTGAGTCTCTCTAATCAGCATTTGGTCGACTGTGCATCGCAAGGTTCATTAGAGAGCAAGACCGCTGAAGAGGCTAGGTAGTTGTTTGAGAAGATGGCTCACAACAGCAGTCGTGCCACTGTTAGGAAGCGTATCATGAAGAAGAGTGATTTGGATCCTGAGAATGTGCAAGCTTTGTTTGCACAAAATAAGGAGATGCAGCAGCAGATAGCTGCATTGACTCAGAAATTGGGTCAGGTCCAAATGAATGCTTCAACAGGTATACCTTCTGTCCCTTCTGATATTCCTGGTTTAGTACTAACATGTGATTTCTGTAAAGGCAACCACCGTAAAGGTGAGTGTGTATTTGAGGTTAGTAATAGCACAGGTAACGAAGAACATGTGAATTTTGTGGGAGGAGGACAGAGGAACAATCCTTACTCAAACACCTACAACCCAGGGTATAGAAATCACCCTAACTTCTCTTGGCGCAGTCCAGCACTCCAGCCACCACAAGAGAAGCAGCCGGCACCTTGGGAGGCAGCAATTGAGAAGCTCGCTCAAACGACAACTAATTTTGTTGAGGAGACGCGAGCCTATTTCAAAAACCAAGGTGCCAGCATTCGCAACCTGGCGGTTCAGATGGGTCAACTTTCCAAGCAGATTTCAGAGAGGTCACCGGGATCCTTTCCCAGTGATACCATTCCCAACCCCAGGGAGCATTGCAAGGCCATTATTCTTCGAAGTGGCAAGTCTCTTGAGGCGCCACGGAAGAAGAGTGATGAGGTAGTGCTTGAGAAGGCAAAGGCAAACGAACATCCAGCTGAGGAAACAACTCCTGAAGTGCAACAAAATAAGATTTCAACTGCAACACAGGAAGGAGAAAAGAAGCCACAGATGTCTCACAAGGTTACCTTTCCTCAGCGGTTGAAAAAGGAGGAAAATAAGAAGAAATTTGCCAAGTTCATGGAGGTGTTTAAGAGGCTCCAGATCAACATTCCATTCGCGGAGGCCCTCGAGCAGATGCCCACATATGCGAAGTTCATGAAAGAGCTCTTGACCAACAAAAGGAAGATGCAAGATGATGAAACTGTGCTTCTCACAAAGGAATGTAGTGCAATTCTGCAAAGGAAGCTCCCTCAGAAATTAAAAGATCCTGAGAGTTTCACAATCCCTTGTAACATTGGGGGATTTGACATTGGCAAGGCTCTGTGTGACTTGGGGGCAAGCATCAATCTGATGCCCCTCTCCATTTTCAAGAAACTTGGTATTGGGGAAGTGAAGCCAACAAAGATGTGCCTTCAGCTAGCTGATCGGTCTGTGAAGAGGCCCTATGGGAAAGTGGAGGATGTACTTGTCAAGGTGGACAAGTTCATCTTCCATGCTGACTTTGTCATTTTGGATATGGAGGAGGATTCAGACATTCCTCTCCTCTTGGGTAGGCCTTTTCTAGCTACCGGGCGAGCCCTCATAGATGTTCAACATGGCGAGCTCAAGCTTCGGGTTCATGAGGAAGAGGTCTCATTCAATGTCTACCGGTCCATGAAGAATCCAATGGAGAGCTCCCAATGTTTCTTAGTGGACGTGATCGACACTTTAGTCACGTCTACTTTTGAGCAAATTGGGCATGGGGATGTGTTGGCAGCAGCACTGACACATGAGAAGAGTGAAGATCTCAAGGTGGAGAAGGTGGTGGCCAGATTGGATGCACCTGCAGCTTACACAAGGACATATCAGATGAAAGAGCTGAAGATGCATGAAAAGGAGGCACGTGCAGTACCAGAGCTCAAAACTCTTCCACCAAATCTCAGGTATGAATTCTTAGATGGCACTAAATTCTATCCAGTTATAATTAGTAATGCCTTGACTGAAACTGAAACTGAGAAATTAATGAGAATTTTGAGGCAATACAAAGCTGCTTTAGGATGCAGTGTTTCTGATTTGAAGGGGATTAACCCCCGTTTCTGCATGCATAAGATTCTCCTTGAGGAGAATTTTAAGCCAGTAATTCAGCCTCAGAGGAGGCTGAATCCGACTTTGCAGGAAGTCGTGAGAAAGGAGGTAGTCAAACTTTTAGATGCAGGCATTATCTACCCCATCTTCGACAGCACTTGGGTTAGCCCAGTGCAAGTAGTGCCTAAAAAGGGGGGGTTAACTGTGATTAAGTCTGAAAAAGATGAATTAATACATACCCGCTAGGGGTGAGCAGGACCCGGACCGACCCGCTCACCCGGACCGGACCCGCGTGCTTCGGGTCGGGTCAGACCCGGATCAGTGTGACAAAAGGGGACAAACCCGATTAAAAGTATATTACCCGGCATCGGGTTGTGACGGGTCCGGGTCTAACACCCGGTCACCCGACCCGACCCGTATATATATATTTATTTATTATATAAAATATATTATTACTAATTTATATTACAATTAAAATTATAAATTACTACATTACATTTCAAAAAAAAAAGTACATTACACTATTACAGTGAACCACACAAGTTACAGGCATACACGGTTCAGTGGTTCACTAATTTACTCAACTAATTCACTCCTTGAGTCCAAAATAATAGAATATCACTGCTCAGTGCTCACTACTCAGTCTCAGTTCCTCTTCCTTACTACTTTTAGAATTAGGGATTTTGACCACCATGGTCCATGAGGCACCATAAACCACTCTTCCATGGAAAACCCTCCATCACCGACACCGATTGAGCCGTCACCACCGTGATGTTGCCGCAAGCCCACAACCGAGGACGACGCTGCTCTTCCATTTGTGCTTGACTACGACACTGTTCCTATCACCTCTCTTCCCTGGCCTTTCTTCAAGAACAACCCAACACCGCTCTTTTCTTTCTTCAAGAACGACTCACTTCTCGTTGATGGAAAGTGGAAGACCTTGATTTTGAACTCTATTCAACAATTCAACTACCAATTCTTCCATTCTTCTAACACAAGAACAGAATCTAGCGATCTCCTTTGACCCATACGGTATACTTTAATACTTATTGTTGTAGAGTTTGATATTTTCAAACTGATTTCAATTTTTGCATTGTGGACTAAATATCTATTATATTTTCCTTTTTATCTTTTTTGTTTTGGTGAATAGAAATGGCAAACAGTGATGCTACACAAAGTGAGACTGAAATTAGAAACTTAAACCCTCCAATTGACACAAATTCTCCCATAGTTACCTCTACCCACCAAAAACCTCCTACAGAAGCACCTGTAATAACGGAGAAAAATGAGGTAATTAAAGTTGAAGATGAGGAGAAAAAGAAATCAATTGTTTGGGATCACTTCACAAAGCTTCCTTTAAAGGAGACTAAGGGTAAACACAAAGCCAAATGCAACCATTGTAATAGCACATACTGTTGTGACCCAAACAAACATGGTTTCTCTTCTTTGCGCAAACATTTGCACCGGAAGCATCCATGGATATTCAGTAAAGTAGGTAAGAGTGGAACACTGCATGGTTTTATGCCAAAAATCACAGAGGAAAATGTTTTAGATGAAACCAATTCCATTGTCTATAACTTAGAGGATTGTCGGAGGGCAGTGATAGAATTTGTTATTTGTGATGAAATGTCATTTAAGGTTGTAGAAGGGCGTGGGTTTCGTCGAATGATGAATCGTTTAGAGCCTAGATTTACTGTACCATCTAGGTTCACGGTTGCTAGGGATTGTTATCAACTTTTTTTGGATGAAAAGAAAAAATTAAAGGCTTGGTTTATGAAGTCATGCAATCGTGTTTGTTTGACAACAGATTGTTGGACTTCAAACCAAAACTTAGGCTACATGTGTATGACGGCACATTTCATTGATGAAGATTGGAAGCTACATAAAAGGATCTTGAATTTTTGCCTAGTTGAAAACCACCAGGGTGAAACCATTGGTAGAGAAATAGAGAGATGTTTAAGAGAATGGGGAATTTAAAGAGTGTTCACAATCACGGTTGATAATGCAAGCTCAAATGATAAGGCCATTGCATACATTCAAAAGAAGTTTGATGCGAGGGGTGGGCTAGTGTGTGGTGGCAAATATTTGCATATGAGGTGTTGCGCTCATATTCTAAATTTGATTGTTAGTGAGGGGTTGAAGGAACAACAACCTTCCATTGATAGCATTAGGAATGTCGTGCGATATGTTAGGTCTTTACCCTCAAGACTTAAAAGCTTCAAAGAATGTATTGAGGCTGAATTGATTGAGTCTGGAAGCCTTGTGTGCTTGGATGTTCCAACTAGGTGGAATTCTACTTACCTTATGTTGGAACATGCCGAGAAGTATGAGAAGGCATTTGATAGGCTTTATGATCTAGAATCAGATTTCCGAAATTGGTTTGGTAAAGATGACAAAGAGAAAAGGAAATATGGTCCACCTACTGAGAGGGATTGGGATCATGCTAGGATATTTATTCAATTTTTGGCAATCTTTTATAAAATGACTTTGCGATTCTCTAGTTCTTTGCATGTTACATCAAACAAATGCTACAGTGAAGTTGCATCAATACAAGCTACTTTGAAAGAATGGAGTCATGATGAATCTGAACTTTTAGGGTCTATGTCTCTTTCTATGTTAGCAAAGTATAATAAGTATTTTGGAAATGTCGAAAAGATTAACCCTATATTGTTTGTTGGGAATGTCTTGGATCCTCGATACAAACTTGATTATGTCACTTGGAGTATAGAGGATACATGCAGTGAACTCTTGGCAGCCAAAATGCTTACTTTGGTTAAAGAGACCTTGGATAACCTGTACAAATTTTATGCACATGTGGTGCAAGATGTGGTGCAAGATACCACTTCGGTTAAAGAGACATCTAACAACACAGCATTGGTGGAGAGTGTTAAAGGGTCAAAAGTCCAAGATGTGGTGCAAGATAGGAAGCAAGCTTGGAAAAAACAAAAGAGGGCCAAAACCAATTCAGAAAGAAATGATATTGAGAGATATTTGGCAGAGGATACCATTGAAGGGGGTGAGGACTTTGACATATTGGCATGGTGGAAGACAAACTCTACAAAATATATGATCCTTTCAATCATGGCTCGTGATGTATTTGCAATTTCGGTTTCTACTGTTGCATCCGAGTCGTGTTTCAGTACCAGTGGACGTGTGCTTGATGTCTTCCGCAGCTCTTTGTCTCCTAAAATGGTTGAAGCTCTCATATGCACTCAAAATTGGCTAAATCCTACTGGCCTCAAGTTTGATGAAAAAGATTTTGATCAATTTGATCGCACCGAGAAGATTATTGGTGGTGAGTTTACTAATACTTTACTGTTAAGTTTACTGTTGGCTTCAAAGTACATTATTTCATGCATATTGAATTTGTTTTGTTTTTTTTTTTTGCAGATGTTTCTGCTAAGATTCTTGACTCACAAGGAACAAACGATGAATCGACAGCCATGATTATTGATTGATAGGCAGCCTTGGCTAGATTTCTTTTTTGTATATGGGAAACTATTATGAATAGCTTTTTGGTGGGGAGTAAATGCAATTCTTTTTGTGCATGATAATGGGTTTATAGGATATTTTTTTGGATGTATAGTTTGTTAGAAAGGCTTACAAAGTTAATATATTTTTGGTCTATAGAAGCCTGACTTGACTTGGAATATGTCATGTAAGACAATGCACTTATAAATTATATATAGTGCTAACTGCTAATGAATGCTGATGTTTGTGATGAGACAATTGTGTAGAATTTCAGTATTCAATTTGTATGCAGATTCAGTATTCAATTGCATTTGTTTTTAGTATTTTATCTTAAGGGCCTTTCATTTTGCTGTTGCACTCTGGTTCTTTTGGCTGTTTTTAGAATTTCAGTACTCTGGTTCTTTTGGCTGTTTTTAGAATTTCATTTGGCTGCATTTGTTTTTAGAATTTCAGTGCTCTGGTTCTTTTTCATTCTGCTGTTGCACTCTGGTTCTTTTTCAATTTGTATGCAGATTCAGTATTCAATTCCGGTCTTATAATCACTATTCGTATGGCTCTCAGTGTCATAGCTTTCTTTGCAGTGAAGACTTTTTACAGGTACAGGGAAAGCCTTTTCAGGTCATAGTTACAGCCATAATGAAAAAGAATTTATCATGTCCTTCTGATCCTCACACTTTTGTATGAATTTATCTTAACATCTTCTGCTGCTATTTTATATAATGGAAGACCTTGAAGTCCTGAAGTAGTAATTGACGAGACATGGTTTATTTTCACTTAATCTTGTTACATTACTGATTACTGTAATGTATTCTTTCTTCTTTGAGAATGAATGCAGATTTATACTTGCAGTTTATTCTAAGCGCGTAACTGGATATCATGCTATTGTTGCTTTGACTCCTCCAAGTGTTGACTTCTAACAAGGTTTTCAGATCCAAATTTGGTCGGGGATTGGAAGGTATGTACCATATTCCATGTAACTTACTCAAATTTGAAGATCATGCAGGATGAATACGTGATTATGGTGTGGGTTAATTTGTTTAGAGTTGGGAATTTAATAGCATGTTTTCTAGTTTCTACTTCTACATAAAAATCAATTTTGTGCTTCTTCACTTATTAAGGTAACTCCAGAAACCATATGGAGTTATGGCCAATTGTTTACTGTACAATTGTATGCTGCCATATGTTTCCATGATTCGCCAGCTTTATAACCCTTACATCTGAACTTCTAGTTGCTATGTGAACCACTTTAGCTACTCTTGCAATATCTCTTGAAATGTCAAAGGCACTAGCTCCAAATCCAATATAACCACAACCTGTTAGTAAGGAAATATCATTACTTACTATTTTTACTGCAAAATTATCAGTGTTGTATTTCATGTCCTGTTCAATTGCATGATCTGTCAATAATTAACAACAGTATGTTACTCTTTGAGATGGAAAAAATCCCATTGTGCATATAGGTAATAATTTGTCTTGTAAAGTTTGTTACCCATCTCTTTGACTTTCTTGCCATTACATATTTGTGATTTCAGTGGACACCGTACATACTTTCAAAGATTTTAGCTGAGAATGCAGATTGGTGTTGAGTATGTAAGTGAAAGATTTTGGGTGTAAGTTTTATCTTATTTTAAGTTTGTGATTATTGTCCCGGGTCCAACCCGGACCCGTCCTCATTTTTTCTGTCTCAATTAGACCCAATATGTTCGGGTTTATTCGGGTTTAGGAACGGGTACGGGTTTAAAAATTGGCCCGGTCAAATTTTACGGCCGGGTGACGGCCAAACCCAACCCGTCACAACCCGTCACACGCTCACCCCTAATACCCGCACTGTTTCTGGGTGGCGTGTGTGCATTGATTATAGGAGATTAAACAATGCCACCCGGAAAGATCATTTCCCATTACCCTTTATGGATCAAATGTTGAAACGATTAGCAGGACATGCATACTATTTATTTTTGGATGGATATTCAGGTTACAATCAAATCTGTGTCGATCCTGTAGACCAGGAAAAAACTGCTTTCACTTGTCCCTTTGGGATTTTCGCCTATCGGAGAATGCCCTTTGGGCTTTGTAATGCACCCGCGACTTTTCAAAGGTGTATGTTGGCTATATTCTCCGACATGATCAAAAATTTCATTGAGGTTTTTATGGATGACTTCTCGGTCTACGGGTCGTCCTTTGATGCATGTCTTGCCAATCTGGGTAAAGTTTTAAAAAGATGTCAAGAAACTAATCTCATCCTTAACTGGGAAAAGTGTCAGTTCATGGTCAGGGAGGGGATAGTTTTAGGACATAAGATTTCAGAAAAGGGTATTGAGGTTGATCAGGCAAAGATTGATGTCATCAAAAATCTATCTCCTCCAGTAAATGCTAAGGGGATAAGAAGTTTTTTGGGTCATGCCGGTTTCTACCGGAGATTCATTAAAGATTTTTCAAAAATTGCAAAACCTCTATGTAATTTACTAGAGAAGGATGTTGAGTTCATTTTTTATAATAATTGCATGAAATCCTTTGAACTTTTGAAAGAGAGATTGGTTACAGCTCCTATCGTGGTTGCACCCAATTGGGGTGAACCTTTTGAACTAATGTGTGATGCTAGTGACCACGCAATAGGAGCTGTACTTGGTCAAAGAATTAATAAGGTTTTTCATGCAATCTATTATGCAAGTCGTGTGTTGAACAGTGCACAAATTAATTACACGACCACTGAAAAAGAATTCTTGGCAGTGATTTTTGCAATGGACAAGTTTCGTGCTTATTTGATAGGCTCGAAAGTGATAGTTTTCACAGATCATGCTGCTTTAAGGCACCTATTGGCTAAGCACGATGCTAAGCCGAGGCTGATTAGGTGGATCTTGCTCTTGCAAGAGTTCGACTTGGAAATAAGAGATAAAAGGGGGTAGAGAATGTTATTGCTGATCACTTATCTAGGCTCCCCCTTGAGGATAGTAATAGGGATAGGCAGGTTCCAATTGAAGAAAAATTCCCTGTTGAACACCTGTTTGCTACATCTGAACTCCCGTGGTATGCTGATCTAGCTAATTATTTAGCAGCGAATGTGATTCCTAAGGATATGACTTGGCAACAAAAGAAAAAAAATTTACACGATGCCAAGTTTTATTTTTGGGATGAAGCATTTCTGTTCAAGAGGAGTGCAGATGGAGTAATTAGGGGTTGTGCTTCCCAAGAGGAAATTCCTGACATCCTTTGGCATTGTCACAATTCACCATATGTTGGTCACTACAGCAGTGAAAAGACAGCTTCTAGAGTTTTACAATGTGGATACTACTGGCCCATTATTTTTAAAGATGCTAGGACCCATGTAATGCAATGTGATAGATGTCAAAGGGTTGGGAATATTTCTAGGAGAGATGAGATGCCTCTTCAAGGCATTTTAGAAGTTGAAGTGTTTGATGTGTGGGGCATAGACTTTGTGGGCCCCTTTCCCCCTTCGTATAACAACAGATACATTCTTGTAGGGGTTGATTATGTGTCTAAGTGGGTGGAGGCAATTTCCACTCCCACCAATGACTCTGCTGTGTTGGTGAACTTTTTAAGAAAAAACATTTTCAACAGGTTTGGAGTACCTACAGTACTTATTAGTGATGGTGGGAGTCATTTTTGCAATCAAGTCATGGAGAAAGCCTTGTCCAAATATGGGGTGCGCCACAAAGTGGCTACCCCATACCATCCACAGACCAGTGGTCAAGTAGAGGTGTCAAATAGATCTTTTAAGAGAATCCTAGAGAAAACGGTTAATAGCAGTAGAAAAGATTGGTCAAAAAAAATTGGATAAGGCCTTGTGGGCGTATAGAACTGCTTATAAAACACCCATTGGCATGTCACCTTTTCAGGTTGTTTATGGTAAAAATTGTCATTTGTCGGTGGAGTTACTTCACAAGGCATATTGGGCAACTAAATTTTTGAACTTGGATATGCAACTTGTAGGTGAGAAGAGGTTATTGCAGCTAACTGAACTTGATGAGTTCAGAGAGCAAGCATATAACACTTCTCGTGATTTTAAAGAGAAAACTAAAAAGTGGCATGACAAGAAATTGACTAATAAGAAATTTGAGCCTGGACAATTGGTTTTTCTATTTAACTCTAGACTTAAGCTTTTCCCTGGAAAGCTTAAATCTAGATGGTCTGGTCCTTTTGTGATTGTGAAGGTCTCGCCTTTTGGCGCTGTTGAGATAAAGGACCCCAAGTCTGGGGATGTTTTTAAGGTGAATGGACAACGCCTGAAATTGTATCATGGTGATGTTTTTGAGGAGAGCTCTTCTAAAGTGGGGCTCCGTAACCCTTAGCTTTTGTGATTATGTCATCCGTCAGGCTCGGAACGTTAAACAAGCGCTTTCTGGGAGGCAACCTAGTGGTAAGTAATTTAATTTTAGTTTTCTTTTAATTTTTTTAGTGTAGGCTTTTTACTGCTTTTTTATACAAAAAAAAACTACAGGTCTAATTGGCTCACCTAGGCGCGGCACCTGTGCGCCCAGGCGAGGTGGGGTTCAAGGGGGTTCGTTGACCGATTCGTAAAAAGAAAAAAAAAAGGGAGCAACTCAGTGAAAAACTCGCGCAGGCGAGTCCTTTTTTTCGCCCACGCGAGTTGTGGGTCTGATGCATGTCGTGACAAAACTAAGGACTCGCCCAGGCGAGCCATGACCCTCGCCCAGGCGAGTTGCGTCCGATGCAAAATTAAAAAAAAAAAGGGGTTTTCTACCCCAAACTCTCATTCTCTCCTTCCCTTGGACGAATCTTCTTCTCCCCTCTTCTCTTCTCCAAACCACCCCCAACCACCATCAACAACCTAATTCTTCTATCTCCTTCCCCAAAAATCGGTTCTTCCTTGCTCTTCCTCATCATCTTTTGTCACATGCTTGAAGGTTTTGTTTCACTTCCCTCCAATTCAAGTTCCTCCCTTTCTTTTCTAGGGTTCACGAATTTTGTTCTTTATTTGTGGGTAAGTCTCTTTCTTCTCTTGTTTCTACACTGATTAGTGGCCTAGGTACTGTTTTTGGGTAGTTTTTGAACTTGATTTGCACTTTTTAGGACCTTAGGTTCTAGTGCCCATAAGGTGTTTGATAAATAGCCACTTAGAATTTTTCTGCAAAATGGCTTCAAGGGACAAGGGAAAGAGACCTAAGCTTGTTGGTGGCTCTAGTCAACCCTACTCTAGGTATTTTGAACACCAAATTGCCAAGAAATTTTACACTGAAAAAGTAGTATGGAAGGGTATTACTCCGGACACTAGCATTGAGGATTATGAGGGGGGCATTTCGAGTGTTCCCGAGATTTTTGACCCATTGCGTTAGCTCGGGTGGGCACCATTTACAGTGGCACCCCCGGAATTTATGAGCAAGCCCTTAATTTGGGAATTTTTCGCTCACGCACACTATCGTGAGCAACAAAATCCGGGGTCTCGCAAAAGCTGGGTGCGGGGGGTAGAAATTGATTATGGCCGGGATGAAATTAACCTAGTGTTAGGATTCCCTGCTCACAATGAATCCACCGAATTTGAGCAATACTATCTTAGGGACACCCTTGATCCCCAGAGCTTCAATGACATCAAAAACACTCTTTTCTTGCCTAACAAAGATTGGAACTATGGTGTTAGAAATTCCATTAAGCATGTGACAGCCAAATACCTTCGCTCGGAAGCTCGTTTTTGGGCACATTTTGTCATGCATAACTTGCACCCCAGTCCCATGAAACCGACATCAAACCCTTCATTATGCGTATTGTCTATGGGATTCATAGGGGTATGGTGATTGATGCTGGATTTCTTATGTCCGAGTACATTTTTCACATGGCTCGGGAAAGTAACCCGGGCTCCTTTGGTTTGCCAGCGGTAATTACCAAGCTGTGTCTAGCTCGGCAGGTGGATTTGGGGGATGACCTTTTGGAGCTTACGCCAGCCAAAAGGATGAACATGAAAGTTTACGAGCGCTATGTGGATATTGCACGGCGCGAGTATGGTAACAATGAGCCGGTACCTGCAGAGCTTCAGGCTCCAGCTGCTCCTCGGGGACGAGGGCGCGGCCGCGGTGGTGATATGGCTAGTCTGACTGGTATGATGGAGCGGCTTCTATGCAGGCAGAGTCGTCAGAATGAGTATTTCCAACGCGAGATGCGCAGGAATCAAATAATTCATGATGCCTTGCGAGCTGTGACTGATCAGATGCATATTCCTTTTCCATTGCCTCCATATTCTCAGGAGGATTTGCAGGTCCTGGATCAGTCCAATGAGGATGGCATGGATGAGGATGCAGATGCTGCTGGGATGTGAGATGTGTGGTTTGCTGTTGTTGGTGGCAGTTGCCTCGTTGATTTAGGTTTTCATTTAACTTTGGAGATTTATAATTGGACCTGCAGTACTTTTGCTTATGCCTTGGTGTGGCACTTTTGAGTTTTCAGATACTTTGGTTATTTCAGTTTAATATGTCGTTTTGACTTTACTCGCTTTGTGTAGTTGGATTTCATTTGTCACAGGTGATATTTTGTGGTGCTTGATGCACTTTGGATTTAATTGTTAGTGGCAGGTGTTAAGTTTGAGGGAGGACATGTGTCTCCCTTAGATTCTCTGATTGCATTCAGAGAGGGAAGTCTCTTATCTTTTGTTTCTTTTTATTGTTATTTTTATTTTGTCGTTTAGGATTAGTGTCTTGCTTGAGGACAAGCTAACTTTCAAGTTTGGGGGAGTCTAACAAAATAAAAAAAAATTCATGACGACTTGATGATTTCCCCTAGCTTTGTGTTAGTTATGTCCTGGTAGAAGTAGGTAATTATTCTAGGCTTAGGATTTTCTTTCTTTTGATAGGTTTAGATGTCTGGTTTAGGAACGAAGCTCACTTCTCTAACATAAACTGCTTGGATTGAATTTGTAATTCTTTTAAAATTTGGTTACTTGGGCAAACTCTTGGAGAATATGTGATTAGCAAACTGACCTTACCTGTGAAATTTTGGGCTTATACACAAAACGGGTAATAATTGATAATTGATAATTGATGACTGAATTTTTAAACCCCCATTTCTTTCATGAGGGCGTTCACTTTTACTATGTGTTCTAGAACTTGTCTTGTGACCTCTTCAAAATTGACATTGGATTGCATGCATGAACATGATTAAGGCACTTAGGTTTGTGTTTTTGTGGCCTTCAACATATTTTGAGACATAATGTTCCCTTAGTTTCCCACTTTGAGCTTTGAGATTAGTGATTTTCTTTGGTACCCTACATGAATTGAATATTTTGAGAAGTACCTTGGGAAATTGTGAATGAGCAATGAAGTGGAATGTTAGAAAAAATGGTGAAAGTATAAGTGCTGAAAATTTGTGTTTCTATTTCTCTTCCATTAAAAAAAATAAAATAAAAAAAATTGAAAAGAAGAAGAGAATAGAAATAAAAAAGGAAAAAAAAAGAAAAGGAAAAATCAAGTGAATTGAGTTGTGATTGTGTAATTACCTTATTGCTCATTTCATAATTTAGAAGGGAAGTGCTATGATTTCATTATTAAGCCCTTTGTTTATCCTTTTATTCTTTATCCCACCTGAAACTTTTAGTCATGGCCCCGTTACAACCAAATAAAGACCTTATGATTTGTGCATGTTTTCAATAAATTCAGTGGAGATGTAGGTCTATAGTCAAGCTTATGGTAACACATTGTAATTGTTAGAACTTGAGTGCAGAATTTTAAACCTTGATACACATGAGAGGAAATTGTGAGTTGTGAGTTGTTTGTTAACCACATTGTTCTCTTGGAGATTGCCCCTCTAACTGGTTTTTGATTGGATTATTTGTTTGAGAAGAAAAGTTTTGAAGAAAGTGAGTCGAGTTTCTTGATTGGATTGATACATCTTGATAGAGGAAGTGTTCTTAAGTTGTGAATTTTTACTTTACTTTTGCCTGAGACATGCAAAATGCTAAGTTTGGGGGAGTGATTTGAGTTCAATATATGATGTTTTTGGATGATATTTGACCCTCTTTCTTAGTAATTTTGGTTTGTTTCTCAAGTATTTTAGGAAAAAGATTGAAATTTTGATGTCTAATGTGAAAAATGAGATCCCTGTGGATTTGGTATCAAATTTGTCTGAATTTCAGGTTTGGAGGCTTAATGTGATGATTTATGGAAAAGAAGGAAAAAGCAAGACTTGGAGTCAGGAGTTCAAAGCAAATCTGCTGAAGAAGTACAGACTCGCCCAGGCGAGGTTACCACTCGCCCAAGCGAGTGGGGTCAACTGTTCAAAACGAGTGGGGTCTTCTCAGTCAAAAACTCGCCCAGGCGAGCCTTATTCGCGCCTGGGCGAGTGTCGCAGATATCAGATTGCGATTTTATATCTTTTAGGATTTTGGGAAGGGATTTGGTTTTATCTTTTAACTTAAAAATATTAGGATTGGTAATGAGGATTATTCAGAACACTTGGGAGCAGAGTTTTGCATTGATTTTGTGAAGAACGAAGATTAGAGGCAAGGACTAGTGGTAATTATGTCACACTTTATCATTTTTATTGCTTTTCTTCTCTCAATTATGAACTAAATCCTTCTTTGGGATGTAGGAGTAGATGAGTATGGAACCTTTTTAATGTTTATACAATGAATTGAGTTTGTTTTTCCATTATGAATTCTGTGTTTGATTATGTCTTATTTGTTTCTCATGAAAGAAGCTGTTTCATGACATAGGAATCCTAATTTAATAGACATATTAATTTAGGATTATGCCCAATAATCAAACAGTTCAATTGCATAAGGATAGACATATTTCTTATGAATTGAATAATTTTTATAAGTTTTGATTGAATTTAATTAAGGGTTAGGTTTTAAGGCTCTCTTGAGACATCATTGGGAGATTAATCTCTAAAATACGGAAACGTTCTAAGACATTAGGCGTTTCCTACTTTTGCAAAAACAAATTCAGAATTTAGGAAAACAAATTAATTCATTGTTAAATGTTTTAGGAACCTTCATTGAAACTACGTCCCGCTCTTTCTCTTTGTTTAAGAATCGTTTTATTCATTTATTTTAATTTAATTAAATCAACAATTTCTCAATTAATTGAATTTCAATTTAAATTTCATTTAGTAACTACGAATAGGTGAGAATTATTAGAATCAATTTCAGTCCTCGTTGGGAACGATACTCTATTTATCACTTTATTATTTGTACGATCTGGTATACTTGCCAGAATCCCAACACTATATTATTTAAAATTAAAAGAATAATTCAAGTTCTAAATCGGGATGTTACACATTCCCTTAAAAAAAATGTTTGCTCATGATTTATGATTTCCCCTCCCTTCTCTTTAAAAAAAAAAAAAAAGTGTTTGCTCATGATTCATGATTTCCCCTCCCTTCCCTTACAAAATGTTTGCTCATGATTCATGATTCCTTCTAATCTTTAATACTCCCTCTGTTTCACAATGTTTGGCCTTTTAGGTCTGGGCACACAAATTAAGAAAGTGTTAATTATTGTAAGTATTATGCATAGTTTGTCTAAAATGCCCATATTTAATTCTTATTGAAAATTGCAATAGTATTTAATTTTTATTAGTAAGTGTGTCCATTAATTAATGTATAGTGGTTTAGAGATGAGAGAGATGATAAAAGTAGAATTAATGAGGAGTAAGAGAAATGATTGAATGAAAGGTTAATATTGGAAAAAAAATATGTTTGTGTATTGAAAATGTAAAAGGCCAAACATTGTGAAACAAGGAAAAAAGTCTAAAAGGCCAAACATTGTGAAACGGAGGCAGTATATGATTAAACTTTTTTTTTATCTTATAATAAAAATCTTTTTAAATTAATTAACTACGTTAACTATTTTTTTTCCAAAATTGTCTTTATTAAGTGAAGAAAATAATTAATGTGTCATAATTTCCAATAATTAGCATAAAAGTAATTTTGAAATAATATACTACTATTATCAAATATTCATCTCTTATCTTTTTCGATCGATAACCGAAGATTAATTTCCTCTAAGATGTAGAAATTATCAAAGTTGGTTTAGTCTTTACCAACAAAACTTTTCCATACCCACAATTGGGAGCAATTTTTATTTATATTATTAATTTTTTAAGTAATTTTTTAGGGAGCAATTTTTTTAAGTGGTTATTTAAGAGCATCCACAACAAACGTTCAGGTCTGTTCGTTGATTCATACGAGATTCACGGATGAAAGAGTTTGTTAATGAGAACTAGTTCATCCCCACAAATGTGTTTGTAACCGAAAAATTGGGCCCAATGCTACATAATATCACCTTTTTAAAAAAAAAAAAAAAAAATTATAGAAAGTGTGCTTGTGGTGCACGTCTTCTTTAGTTTTTTTTTTCTTCAAAATTGTGCCTACAGTACATGATTTCATGTTTTTTTTAAAAAAAAAATTGTGACTCTACTGCATGAAATTTTTTTTTAATCAATTTCTATCTTTTATCCTCTGAATTTTTGTTTTAGAAATAAAAAAAAAATTGTCCCAAGAAACAAGTTTAAATATATGATGTTTAAAAATATAAGAGGTTAAACCCATTTAAAAGTAAAAAGTTGGGTTTGAAAATAGGGAAAAAGTAGTTAAAGATTTTAACTTTTAGAGGAATATAAAAAACTTTAGGTACTATTTTCATTATACAATTAAATTTTGGATGGTTATATAACAACTTTTTAATTAATAAATTAATGATTGCTTTACAAATCAATTAATTTGACTCATTGATTCTTGCAAAAACTAGAAATCAAACATTCAACCACTTGCTTAAATGACATAAGGTATGTTCGGCAAAACTAACTTATAGATGCATGTTAGCTTATAGTTGATAAATGTGAATTTATTTTTTTTTTTGTGTACATCAACTGGTTCCCAGATCTGGTTTACCCAAAATCAGATTCATCCGGTCCGACTCAACTGAGCTCTCACTAAGTGGTAGGGGTTGCTCCATACCCAAAGCTCGAACTCGAGACCAGTTGATTGAGGGGCCAAGTGAGCTACCACTTGACCAACCCCATATTGATGATAAATGTGAATTTATAGCTGATAGAAGTGATCCTAACTTTTAGCTGTGAGATTATAGATGAAAACTTATAGTTGTATAGCTACCTTATTAAATTAGAGTTGTTTGGCAAAACTGGCTATGCAACTAATTTAAACATGTTAAATGCCTGAAAAATATAAAATATTATATTGGATAATCCTAGTCACACATTTAAATATTTCACATCAATCGCTCATATAACTATTAAGTAAACACATTCCACATCGATCATAAATTAGGACATTTTCCAGAAAAGCAATTGGGGGTTAAGATACCTATCACTTGATCCATCAAAAATATTGTTCACTAAGTTGAAGGGTATGTTAAATAATAATTAACATTGATATTCACATTCTAGGTTTTCGGTTTTTGAGAGAAAAGAGCAAAAATTTTGGCGGGTAATAATAATTTGGGCTAGGATAAAAAAAAAATTTAGTAAAATAAAGAGTGTAAAGTTGAGATATGATTTATTGAAAGTGCTTATGTTTTTTTTTTAATAAAATCTACCTGATGTAGCTTTCTAAAAGCTATCTTTTAAAAGTTATAAGTTTCTTTTTTGAAAGCTATAAGCTTCTTTTATTTTTCTGTTCACCAAACAATGCTACTAGTAGCTTATTGATCGAGTCAATAAACTAAAAGTTCCGGTTAAACTACAACTTTCTCATACCAAACACAACCATGGTCTCATACCAACTGGATCGATCTTAATTGATCAAACAACTACTAATTCATTAGAAAATTATTGTACATTCATTAAAAAAATTTAATTATGTAGTACAAATATTCAAAATTATAAAATAATACGAGATCAACTTTAAAATAAAGAGTTATGATAAATAGATCAACAAAATCGACCTACAAACAAGTTTATATTATAAAATAATAACATATATCATTTTCTCTAGATTAATTTCGTAGATTGATTAATAGTATTTCTTACAAGAAATTTTGGGTCTGGGCTGTGGATGCTGTATTGAAGTCCTTTGAATATAATTCTCGAATGAATAGAGCCACGTAATATAGAGCTGGTGCAGGAGTGTCATGGAAATGGTGAGTGCAGTAGTAATTCAATCCAATTCAAAACTCTCCTCTCTCTCTCTCTCCTTCCTTCCTTCCTCAGTCAAGTCAGCAACTAAGCATCGCCCACACGTTAACGTTTGATGTGTGCCAAGTTTTTTGGCACCACTGATGGTTCCAAAGTTTCTGACCATTGATTCTAGGGAAAAATGTGATCAATGGTGATTATTAAACAACTTATGACCAGCTGTACAGGTGAACATATAGTTATACGTAAAGGATACAAAATGAATAAATTTGAATAATATAATAGAACTTTTGCTTTCAACCACCAAAAAAGCATGAACATTTAACCCGAAGGGAGAAGTTAGTAACCACTGGGCTCTGGATGTGGTATAACCGACTGGAATTTAGGGTAAAATATTTATTATTTAGTTAATGATTTGATTTAAATTTTTATCTAAACATCGAATTTTTTTAATTTTTTTTTGAACAAAAGCTAAAAAATTAATGAATGGCACGTGCGGAGGAAATTTTTTTTTTGGTGCCACTGTGCAAGTATAGCACGTATCTAGGAAAAAAAGTTTGGTTGCTTTGTTGGTTTATAATGTGTTGGTTGATAATTATGTTGCTTTGTTTATGCATTTTAACACTGAAACTTTAAAATCAAAATTAAAATTATTAATAGTTAAGGGTATAGGTTTTTCTAAAATTATTAATAGTTAAGGGTATAGGTTTTTCAGGAATAAACATGTATGTAAGGTTCATATAAACATGTAAGGGTGTTGATAATAGGAACTCAATGTTAGGTTTATTGAATATTTGTTTTTTTATTTCTAAAAGAATAAATTGTTTAAATAAATTTAAAGAGTTACTCTTCCAATGCATACACTTCAAATTTGGATTGCATCATGCAAATTATCAGTAATAAGTTTAACCTTTTGGATGCAATTTATGAGAATATGTTAAAGGGTGAGAGTAAGGGTGTGGCAACATTAGCAAACGTAATATTTTTTATTTGGTGATTTAACGTGAAAACTCATAATCATTAAGAATTAGAATTAAAGTTACAGAGCTTTTGACCATGAGAAAATAACGAACTTGAAACAGGGTTCCATAATAAGGTGGTTTTACAACTATCATTCCTAAAATACATTAAGATAGCTCATAATGTGATTTTCTTGAATTTGAGCATGATCTGGTGTAAACCGTAATTTGGCATTGTCTGCAATGACTTCTTCTGAAATTTCAGTTGAGCTTGACTGTTGAGCCATATCACCCATTGTTATCCTAATAATAACACAATACAAACCTTAATTAAAACATTTACAATATCTTTAACTCTAGTAACCATAACATTTACAATAACCATAATAATTTCATTAACAATCAACTACCTACCCACCCCTTCCTTCTTCCTATGCTGATACAAGTTTCTATTCCCCTCATAACTTCAAATCCAAACAACAAATTAGTCGGGGTTTGGTTCGGTTACTCAGATCTTCATATGGGGTAACAAAAATTACCCGACAACAAAATCAAAAATTACACATGACAAGAAGCCACCCCAAAATTTAATCTTCCAAGTAATTTGATTAGAAACCAACTAACCTGACCAATGAAAAATCTGAGCAAATGGAACTGATGAAGAAAAATGTAGGCGAACAACAACACAGAGATCGCTCCTTAAACTTCGCAAATCTAGAATCTCGATGCACCTTTATACGTACGTGAAGATGAGCTCCACGTAAATGTGTTTCAGCTCCACGATGCTTGGTTTAAGCTCCGCAATATGGTTTTTGATTTTGGGTTTAAGCTTAACGACTTGGATAGTGTTCTTCAAGTAAAGAGAGAAGTTCCAGATTTGGTTTCAAGCAAAGACCTCGTAACATTGTGAATAGGACAAAGCAATTATTATGTTTCAGCTTTGTTTATAATTTTTTTAAGTTATTGCAAAAATAGCCGGTAGTATTTTGCAATAATAACCGTTGATGACCCGCATTGACCGGTCAATATACGGCCTCATCGGCAAAAACGTATATCTACATAACCACGTTAAAACCGCCCACACTGCTAAGAATTTCTCCCAAGTAAGTCTTACTACCTTGTAATTTTTTTTATTGTTTCTTTCACGTGCTATAGATCATCAACTATTATTGTTTGGGAAAATGTTTAAATCACGTCCGTATTTGACATTTAGGGGTGACACCTGCCTTTTTGGATAAAAACTGATGGGTCCTGTAAGAAAGAGAAATTGCAGGACCCACCAGTTTTTAGCCAAAAAGATAGGTGTCCTGTACAGATGTCAAATACAGATGTTTATGTAACATAATTGTATTGTTTGTATAAAAGAGCTAATAAATTATATTTCTGCCCTTGCCGTTGTCGTCAGACTTCTGTCTCGTTATAAGTTTTATCTGGCAGTCAGTGTCACTGCTTCACTAGACATCAAGTTTTATTCCAATAATTGCTTCCATCCATCAATATACTTTCATAACACTTTACTACTTCACTAGACATCAAGCTTTATTCCAATAATTGCTTGCATCCATCAATATACTTTCATAACACTACCCCATAGCCCATATAGCACGCACCTTCAACAGTAATCATCTATCATGGAGGAACAGCAACCATACAAAGTGATGTCCCCGTGTATTAATATATTTTTTAGTTGATTTTAGGGTGTGTGGTTTTAAATGTTTGTTGTTATAACAAAATATGTGTATGTACTTTTTTCATATTTTTTTTGGTCTAACCAAGGTTATCCATTACTGATACTTCTTTGTTCGTTTTGATATATAATGTGATTTAAAATTATGCATTTGTTTAAAAAATATGTTTAAATGATATAAAAATTTGGGATATCTCCATTACAATATCTTTTTTTAATTATTATTTAAGAGAAAAAAAATATTAGAATAAAAAAAGAATTTTTGATAAATAAAAATATAGTTGAGAAACAATATTGAACATATGATTATGTATCTATATTCAAACTTTTCATAGAAGGTAGGATTCATATGTATAATGATGTTTATATAGTCTTCTATTTTGGAATAATATTTTTTTTGCTTATAAAAAAATTGAGTATTAATATACTGTATTATATTGTATTTGTAAAAATTACTCCCTCCGTCCCTAATTATAAGACCCTTTTGGGAGATTTCATGTCTATTAAGAAAGTGGATTAATTTAGTTATTTGTATTGGAAATGTGAACTTTTGATGTGTATTTTCAAAATTACCCCTATTAATATTATTGAGAATCTAGAAAGTGTTAAATAAACAGGGGTGTTTGTGGAAAGAAGTAATTAATAATCATTGAAAATTGGTATGAGGCCTTATAAATAGGGACAAAATAAAAATATCAAAAGGGTCTTATAATTAGAAACGGAAAGAGTAATATATATGAAAAAAAATTCTACAAATATTTTTTTTTGTGTGAGGAGCAGCAAATATATGAACACGATTGTCAATGTACAATTCATGAACACCATATATACGTGTGAGGAGTAGCAAATTCTACTAATATATAATACTCACTCCGTCCCTTGTTATAGGACATCATTTTGGTAGAATTGATGTCCTTTTTTATAAGTCGTTTTAGAATATCGAGGTAGTATTAAAAAGCTATTCCAAATACATCCCTCATAATTGCATAGGGGTGATAGGATAATAATTACAATAGAGAAAAAAATGGATAGAGTAGTTGTAAAGTTTTAAATAGGGGTAACTTTGGAATCACAACATATATTTTGATAAATTTGAGAGTAATAATTACTTTTCTTAATCTGTGTGAATATGATACTCTCTCTGGTCCTATTTATAGGGCATACTTATCCATGACCAAGGAAGGTAATTAAGTTTCTTAAAACTTTAAAAAATACTTTAACATTACAATTTTACCCACTTATCTTGTATTGGGAATTTCATAATGTATTATTTCTCATTAATGGATAAAGGGCAAATAAGAGAAAATAGCAATAAATGTTTCCTAGAAAATGCAAAATGAATTATAAATAAGACCAAAGAATTCTTCAAGAATATGCCCTATAAATAGGACAGGAATGAGTAAAAGTAACTTATATTAAGGGACAAAAAGGAGTATATGAAAACAATTTATGAACACGATTTTGACAATGTCATTAGTAATTATGCTACTATTGTCAAGTTTTCAATATACATTTAATTTTTCCCACCCTTCAACCAAAAAACCAAAAAACACCAGCCTGTGCATCTCACGGGCATAGGTATTAGTATGAGTAACCAAAGAAGTAATCTATATTATAATAAAAGCCAATGGGTATATCCCATTTGGCTACCAGGCAGGAATCGGGAAGAGAAGGGAGGGAAAACCGAAAAAGTGAGAGAGAGTGAAAAGTGAGAGGAAGAAAGGAATTCACCGTTGGTACTATGTGGGTTAATATATTAGGTATTTTGGATTAAAACTAAAAGTTTGATGATCCTAAAAATAAAATATATTTAAGTACATCAATATTGTATTTCTAATTACTCAAAATTGATTGAAAAATAATAAAGTTACCGGTACTTACAAATAGCTATTGCGTAAGAAAAAGTAACAAAATTTAAATGTAAATACATTTTCTCAGTCCTGATGTAAAAATATAATAAGTCATTAAATATAACTTATACCGGTAATATATTAAAATCAGTCCGAGAGCTAAAACTAAAACAGTCTCAGAATGCTATGAAGATAGACGAGAACATTCCAAATATTAAATTAAACATATGTTTCAAATTTATACTTATTTCGATTAGTATATTTATTTTCGTAAAGTGTATGGTAACATATTTATACTTATTTCGATCAGGAAACATATTTCAAATATAATGATGAAATTTCAAATTTTGTTCCGACACTCCAACTTGAAAACATGATGTTAAATCATTTAATTTTTTTACTAAGAGTATTAAAAAAAACGGGATGTTACAAAAGTCAAGAGGGCATCTAAGAAATAAAGAATCTGGCAGTTACAAATTTAGATCCAATGATTCAAATAAATTTTCAATTCTCTAAATGCAATATTTTTAATAGCATTTAATTACTTATAAATTGAAATTACATTCTTTATTCTATGATTGATGAGTTTAAGGAAATATGCATTAACATTAATATGTTAGAAATTGATTAATTTGACGAACAATGTATAAAAAATATATTTTCTTAATTTTGTTCACTTTTTAAAATTTTGTGAATTTTATAAGACAAATACATAGAAATGAAAGTTAAATATAAGCTGTGAATAATTTATATACCCCTTCAAAGCTTTAGGCTATTTCCATAACAAAGTTTCATGTTTTTTTTTAACAAGTTTAATGTATTTTACACAATTACTTTTGTAACATCCCAAATTTTAAACCTAAGTGCAAATAAATAAATAATAGTTTGGGATAATTGAGATAATAATAATAAAACCATAAATAGGTATTAAGATAAGTGTTCAAGCATTAGAAAAGAGTAATAATAATAATGTTGGTTTAGGAAGGGAAGAAGTAGTAAATTTAAGTTAGAAACAGACGAGGAAAACGGGTAATTTAGTGTTAAACGAAATAAATAAGATATGAAATTAAAATAAAAGATATACATCTCTAAACACGAATTCCACCGTTGGATATGGAGATAAGGGTCTTAGGAAGCTTGTCCCCAAATTTGGGCAAGATCCGACGGTTAACGAAGAAGTTATGGTACGGTCAACCCAGAGTCAACAGGCTCGCGCCCAGACGCAGGAAGCCACGCCCAGGCGCGAGCAGGCATCAGACCTGAGAGCAGCAGTGGCTTCGGGCCCAAGAGCCGGACCTCGGGCCCAAGCGCGGGCGCGCTATTTGGTCGCACCAGCGCCCCTGTCCCGCGAATAAAACCCCCCTCCTTCATCCCCTCCGCCCCAATCTCCTCCCTCCATCACCCAAGCCACCCCCAACACCACCAAACACCAAAATCTCCCTTCCAATCCTTCCTCCATTGAAGCCCCACCTTTCTTGGACTCTTGGTCCCTTTCCCCCTCCCTCTCTCTCTTTCTCTCTCTCTTTCTTTCTCTCTCCTTCCATTCCCTCTTCCCTCCATATCTCCCTTCTTCGTTCCGGCCGGCCACCGCGAGCCGCCGCCGGTGGTTCCCCCACCCCCAATCAGTTCTTCCTCTCTTCTCTCTCTTTCCCTTGTTCTCTCTCTTCTTTTCTCTCACTTGACCCTCTTTCCTACTTACACTCCCGTCGGAACCGACACCGGGGTCACGAACCGCACCACCACCGCCTCTCTCTTCCTGTCATAGCCTCCCTCTCCTCCTCCTTGGGTCACCCTTTCCTTTCTCTCTCTTGAGAGCAACACCGATGCCGTCGTCGTCGCCGTGGCCGACTCTTCGATTGTGCTCGGGACCGAAGCTTAGTGGAGCCTCGGGAGTGAACCCGATTGGATCGGTGTAACTGCGAATAAGATCAAGGCAAGCCAAAGCAGGATCTCCCAGCCGAGTTGAAAACCAGGTTTTATCAAAAGCCCGAGGTAAGAAGGGGTGTATTACCTTTACTTGGGAAGTAAATTCTAGGATTCTATAGTGGTGACTAAGAATAGGATAATCAAGAAATAAGTTAATAAACCTTAGGGTAGTCCCCACTAATATAAATGATTTATTCAAAATAATTAATGAAAACCGCCCTTTAGGGAATAAAATGTAGGTGCGTAGAATAAAGTTCGGAATGAGTGAGTGTATTTAAAATATTAAAATAGTTAATATAAAAGGAAAAGGTAGAAAGACATAAAATAAAACCAATGGAAATTAGTTAAGGAAAACTAAAGAAAAAGTGAGAGGAAAAGAATAAAGAATAATTGCAATAGGCAAGGAGAGTGGAATGGCTAAGCTGAAAGTAAGATAAAAGAGGAGTTAAAATGCGAGAACAATAAGTGCGGAGTAGACTTAGTTAAGAGATTGTCGAGTATTAATGAAATAGTAACGAAATAATAAACTAAATTACCAATACAAGTAGGTAGTGGGTAAAAGCGTTTAGTGAAAAGATAATAAGAGAATGAGAGAGGATGTAATTGTGACAGTTGAGTAGAATGACGTAATATAATAGGGGAAAACAAATTAAGTTAATATGGTATTGAAATTGAATGGATAATGATGTAAGGAGAGAGAGTAAATAATGGTGAGATAGAGGAATCATAGAAATAAACTAAGAATTAAAATATCGGGGAAAATATGCGCCTATCTATGTGAAGTAAGTGCGATGACATATTGTTTTTGAATCGGTGTAATAGAAAGGTAAAGAATGGTAATTGAAAAGTTAAGAAAGAAAGTAATGCTAGTCTTGTAAGACGTTATCTGGGTTAGGGGACTAGACGCCTAGACTGCGTGATCCAGAGCTTGTGAGACGCAGGTGTGCATAGCTGGACAAATGTTTTATACAGCGTAAGACGCAGGTGCGCAGCTAGTTCTATTTATATTGATGTTTATACAGCGTAAGACGCAGGTGCGCAGCTATTTATATTTATATTTATACAGCGTAAGACGCAGGTGCGCAGCTATTTATATTTATACAGCGTAAGACGCAGGTGTGCAGCTATTTATATTGATATTTGTACAGCGTAAGACGCGGGTGCGCAGCTATTTATATTTATACAGCGTAAGACGCAGGTGCGCAGCTATTTATATTGATATTTGTACAGCGTAAGACGCAGGTGCGCAACTATTTATATTTATACAGCGTAAGACGCAGGTGCGCAGCTATTTACATTGATGCTTATACAGCGTAAGACGCAGGTGCGCAGCTATTTATATTGATATTTGTACAGCGTAAGACGCAGGTGCGCAACTATTTATATTGATGCTTATACAGCGTAAGACGCAGGTGCGCAGCTATTTATATTGATATTTGTACAACGTAAGACGCAGGTGCACAGTTTTATGATGCAGGTGCACAATGATGGTGGTAAATTATCAAAATGTAAGAGGAATTTGAATGTAACGTAAGAAAAGGAAAATAAGTGAAAGGAAAAGGAAAAAGAGAAAGAGTAAAAAGAAAAAGGAAGAGAAGAAGAAAAAGAAAAGAAAGAGAACAAAGAAATGAATAGAGAACAAATGTGAAAAGAAATGTGAGGATAAGAGGGAAGTAAAAGAAATTAAATGTATGAACATTTATGAATGATGTATGACAATAATAATGTAGGCTTAGCTTATTGCTATATCTCTTGTAGAATTTATCTTTTTAAGTTCTGTGTAATGCTACCGTTCTTGCTATATTTTGCAGGTGCTGAAGTGGAGCTTACATAGGACATGACCGAGCAGGGTTTTCATTCCACTACGTGGGATGTATATTGATTATTATGAGTGGACAACTATTTTTGTAATTTTAGAATATGTAGTATTTGTATGCCCTGAAGCTTATATTAATCGGGCGTTAGGATCTGATTTGATTATTTGGCTGTTGTGTTTTATGCTTTTAATATTTTTGGACTGACAGGTTTAAGAAAGAAAATTTTTGGGAAGTCCGAAAAACAGAGGAAACTCTGCCGGATTTTCGTAAGAAGTTTAATTCTAATAGTAATTAAGTTTAAAAGAAATTTTTTAACACCAATTTTAATAAAACTTAAAATAAACTAATAAAAGTGAGGATGTTACAACTTTTCTCTTCTACTGGCTGAAGGTGCTTATATCCCTTCAAAAATATTTTTCGTTATCTTATTATTAAGACACTAATCACCCATTATTAAAGCCACAATAATTTAATTACTGCCACTATAAATCTCATCATATATTTAACGCCACAATAATTTCATGCTTAAGTTGGTGGGTTATCGTATTGGCCCCGTGCGTAGCACGGGGTGTTTCTAATTTTAATCAAATCAAATAAAATAAGTACTTGACGATTGCCTTATTTTATTATTATTTTTTTTTTTTAAATAATGAGTTCAGAGACTCATAGACTTGCAATACTAGTATACCTCTGTAGTCTATTCTAACCCAGGAGCTGTCGAATCAGAATAAATGCATCTTTTACATATTTAATTAATCAAGTTGATCTAAATTTCTCCACGTTTAATTAATTTGATATACAGTAGTACAAGACTTGAATCTCCGTAGACTTTGCTTGCGCCACGTGAATCAAACCACGCGCAAATTTAAAATTCAGTACTCTTTCCGAAGATGAAAAAATTAAGAAGAGTAATTAATAAAATGTTTAAATTATCATAAAAAAATGGAGTAAATGTTTAATAGATCAACTACTCCCATAGTTTGGATAGATTTCTTATAATTTTTATAAGTCATTTTAAAATATTTAGGTAGCATTAAATAGTTTATTCTAAATACACTCCTCATAATTACATAGGAGTGATAGGGTAATAATTACAATAGAGAGAGAAATGAATAGAATTGTAAAGTTTTAAATAAGGGTCATTTTGGAATGACAACATATTTTTTTGATAAATTTGAGAGTAATAATTACTTTTCTTAATACGTGTGAATTAGGTAAAAGTGACTTATATTAAGGGACAGAGAGAATAATTATGAAATAAATAAATTTAATGTACCTAGTGAAATAAAATTGGTTGGGCACTTAGGGATTTCAGGGTCAAAGGCTCGAGTCACAATGAAGCAACAATTCTTGGAGATGATCCATATCGGTGAGTCAAAGACTCGCACAGTTCGCGAATCTTAGGTGAATTAGTTGAACCACAAAAATGTGAAACCCAAACACCACTTGATTTCGAAAAAAAAAATTAATGTATTTTTAAAGTTACAATTATCAAACCTAAATAATTAAGGAGTATCTTTTAAAGTTACCGTACGTACATTAAATTTAGTTGATGTATTATACATTAATAATTGGTTGATGTATGTATTATACTCCTTCTGTCCTTTAATATAAGTCATTTTTACCTAATTTACGCTGATTAAAAAAAGTTAGTTTTGCCATTTGACCAATAGCAGAAAACTAATCTCTTCTGAAGCGTAGAGATCATCTAAGGCTCTGTACGACAACATAAGTTAGGAGCTTTTTACCAGCCGAGAGCTTTTAGATTTAGACTCTGTTCGACAAGGGTGGCTATGAGCTTTTTAGTTAGTTAGGAGCTTTTAGATTCAGTCAATAAGCTACTAGTCCCGTTCGGTGAACACAAATTAGAAGGAATTTGTAGCTTTTAAAAAAGGAGCTTGTAGCTTTTGAAAGCTAGTTTTTAGAAAGCTACTCCAAGTAGCTTTCAAAAAACTAAACTACTCTCAATAATTCATATACCAATTATATCCTCAAACAAAATTTAAAATTATTTTACTACCCTTTAATTAATTATTAATTATAATTTAATAATTTTGTTATAATTAATTTATTAATTATAATTTAATAATTTTGCTATAATTAATTAATTAATCAACTACATAATTAATAAATTAAGAAAAAGATGAATTTAATCAATTATAATTTAATAATTTTATATTTAATTAATTAATTAACTAACTAACTATTTAATAAATAAAGAAAAAAATTTAAAAATTTAAAATAATAAAATGTTGAATTTTCTTTTTGGTCATTTAATAATTTTTAACTACTTCAAAAGTTAGTTTTGCCGAACAACACTATTTCCAATAGTATGCTAAACAGTTATAAACTCTCAGCTACAAGCTCACAGCTCCTAGCTAGCTTAACAGCTACAAGCTAGAAGCTCATATAGCTTCAAGTTACAAGCTCATAGCTACAAGCTAGTTTTGCCGAACAGACCCTTAGTTAATAAGCTACTAGCCCGTTCGGTGAACACAAATTAGAATGAGTTTGTAGCTTTTAAAAAATGAGCTTGTACCTTTTGAAAGTTAGCTTTTAGAAAACTACTTGAAGTAACTTTCAGGAAACTAAATTAACTTTCAAGAATTCATATACCAATTATACCCTCAAACAAATTTTAAAATTATTTACTTTTCTTGTTAATTTTATTAGTATTATTTATATTGCATACGTGTTGTACTTTAATCATGAAACGAGTAATATTGCATATGGAATCAATTAATGGAGCAATATTGCATATGTCTTCTGTTACTATGTTCTACTATTATTAAATTATCAAGTACTGTAATTTTTATCATCTAGAGTTTTGTGAGCAAATTAAAATATACCAATGATAATTTAATTATTAATTATAATTTAAATTTTTTATAATAAATTAATTAACTACATAATTAATAAATAAATAAATAAACTAATTTAATTAATTATAATTTAATCATTTCTACACTTTATTAATTAATTAATTAACTATCTATTTAATAAATAAATAAATAAAATATAAATATAAAATATAAAATATAAATAATATAATGTAGTATATCCTTTTTGGTCATTTAATAACTTTCAATTACATCAAAAACTAGTTTTGTCGAACAACACTATTTCAAATAGCTAATCATCTAAACAACTATAAATTCACTGCTACAAGCTTACCACTCCTAGCTAGCTTAACATCTACAAGTTACAAACTCACAATTACAAGTTACAATATCACAGCTACAAGCCAGTTTTACCGAACAGACCCTAAGTGGGCTTTGCTTGTACCAACAAAGTCTTCTCCATACCTTGAATCCCTAACATCGTGGTTAAGAAACCCGGCTATCTGTCAATTGTGTTAGTCTTTGTTGGTTTGGATATTTATATCTAACATCGAAGTGGAATGTTGCCTATCATTTTAAGTAAAAATATGAAAAATAATTTAAAAAAATAAATTGAAGAGAACACCATTCTTTATCCAAAAAAAATTTGATATTAGATGTAGATATTCAAATAATAATATTTTTAATACAGCAAAATTTATTTATATTAAAAAATTTAATTTTTACTCCCTCTGGTGCTATTTATAAGGCATATTCTAGAAGAATTTTTTTGTCCTAATTATAAGCCATTTTGCATTTTCTAGGAAGTATTTATTGTTATTTTTTCTTATTTGTCCTTTATCCATTAATGTAAAATAATACATTATGAAATTTCCAATATAAGATAAGAGGGTAATATTCCAATATACATTATGAAATATTGTAATGTTAAAATAATACATTATGTAAATATTGTAAAATAATATTTTCTGATCAATCAACGAAGACACTGAGCAAGAACGTAATCTTTCGATGAATCATGATAAGCATGCCCCGCAAATAGTGTTTTATCTGTATCCACTTGTCATATAAATTTGCATAGTTCCATGCGCTTCTAGGATATACCGAAAGACCAAAACACAATTCAAAATTTCCAATTCCCCTCTCTCTCTCTCTGTTCCAGTTATGGCCCAAGACAGTTCACCCATGAATGTGCCTTTTCTAGAGGAGTGGAGGCAACATGAGCATTCAGATGTGGAGAAAGAGCTTAATAATTGTGATCCATCATCTAACACAAAGACAGTCACTTTCTTTCGGACATGCCTTAATGGAGTCAATGCATTATCAGGTTCTACTACATCTATATTTATACTATGTCATATATTATTATATTCCATTCTATGTGTATGAAAAAGCTTTGTTAGGAAAGAACGTAAGTCTGTAACCACTTCGGCGATCTCTATATTTTTATAGAATGATTGGTTTTCAAGTGTTTGTGTGTACCTTTTTCTCTGACCTCATTTTGTGTAGATGTTTCATAGAATCATATGTTTTTAATAAAAAGTTTTAAAACATTTCCCTTTTTATGTTGTGTGTGTAAGTGTAATGTAATAGTTGGATATCCTTGTTTATCTGTTCAACTTTAATGTATGCAGGAGTTGGGATCCTCTCCATTCCATATGCTCTTGCAACAGGAGGTTGGCTAAGCTTAGTTCTTCTTTTTGTTATTGCAATGACAACTTTTTACTCAGGGTTGCTGATTAAAAGATGCATGGATATGACCACTTGTGAAATCAGATCCTATCCTGATATAGGTGAGGCTGCATTTGGAAAGATAGGAAGGCTAATAGTACAAGCAACCATGTACACTGAGCTCTACATAGTTGCAGCAGAGTTCTTGATTCTGGAGGGTGATAACTTGGATAATTTGTTCCCAAATGCTGAGATTAATATTGCTGGAATAGTAATTGGTGGAAAGCATCTTTTTGTGATATTTGCTGGCCTTCTGATTATGCCTACTGTATGGTTGGATGACTTAAGTCTTCTTTCTTATGTCTCTGCAAGTGGTGTTCTTGCTTCTGCTATATTCATCTGTTCAGTATTCTTCACTGCATCATTTGATAAATCACATGCCTCTGAGGGAAAGGGAAGTCTTATTAACTGGAGTGGGATCCCTACAGCTGCTAGCTTGTATGCCTTTTGTTACTGTGCGCATCCGGTCTTCCCCAACCTGTATAATTCCATGAGAAACAAACACCAATTTTCCAATGTAAGTAGTTCGTAATTTGTCATTTAATGGTTTGTCTAGATGCGGGAAAACGAGTCGAAGGGAAATTGTAATAAGGGATTTTTATGCTTATAATCAGTTGATTGAAATGAGGGATTGCAATCACCTATGTTTGCTTCCTTAATCATAGCATTCTCCTTTAAACAAAGTGGAAGAATTGAAATGAGGAGTTTGGTTTTTAATGTTTCCTTAACTCCCCCTTGTTATTATTGATTTTGATGAAAACTTCAAAAGTGAAACCAAGTTAGGAGGATTTTACATATCCAAATGAATTACTAGCAATTCTCTTCCCTTTCCTTCCCTTCCCGAAATCCAAACATTCGCTTAAGCGACTTAGACTGATGTTCTGCTTTTTTATCACTTTTTTTTTTTTTTTTGAGTCTCATCATTCATTGATTCATTTTTTATGTATAACATTGCAGGTCCTTCTTGTATGCTTTATGGTGAGCACGGCAGGGTACGCATTCGTGGCTATAATAGGTTACCTAATGTATGGGGCAGACGTCGAATCACAGATAACTTTAAACCTTCCCAAAAACATAATAAGTTCACATGTAGCAATATACACTACCTTGGTGAATCCAATATCCAAGTATGCATTGATGGTGACACCAGTTACTAATGCTTTAAAAGGCTTGCTTCCAAAACAACACAAGAGCAGGTTCATCACTAACTTAATCAGCACTACCTTGGTAATCAGCACTGTCATTGTTGCCCTCACCATTCCTTTCTTTGGGTATCTCTCGTCGCTGGTTGGAGCTTTTCTTAGTGTCACAGCTTCAATCTTACTGCCATGTTCATGCTACTTGAAGATTTCAGGCACTTATAACAAATTTGGGATTGAGACTGTGGCCATAGCTACAATAATATTACTAGGTGTAGTGATAGGAATTTTTGGTACTTGGACATCACTTGTACAAATAATAGAGCATATGTAATAGACTAACAGTGCTTCATTTTGTGGAGAAGCTTGCAGCACTTTTGAGCACCAACCAGGAAGTTATTGAGATTAGGGTGTGTATGTATATATAAGAGAAAAAGAAAAATGAGGGGTCTCTAAAATCAATCAATTGCCTCATCCATATATCAACCACTAATGCAAAATTGCAAATCCTTGCTTGCATCCACATCACAATCACACATTTCAACACAGGAAGGCAAGGCAATTCACAGTTAGCAGTTTAATTATATGTAATTGATAGTTGTTGATTGCAACATTATATCACTTGTACAATTCATGGTGTCCTTCTTACCAGTAGCAAATGTTAATGAAACTCGTATTTGTAAGTTCATGTGACGTATTCTTTCTAGCTGATTCTTTGATGCTCCCCTTTCAATTTTTTGTTTCAATGCTTTCTTTTTATAGTATCATTGATTCAATAATAAAAAAATCTTGATGATTAAGATTAAAAGTTGAAATAATGATAGATTGTACTATTAACCTTCACGTCATTAGAAAATGACGACATATGCTATAATTCTTTTTTGGAAGATTGTTAAGGTCAAGGATGTTCTCATGTTGGTGGAATGACTATCATGAATGAATCTGGATATGACCACAATGATAATAAAATGGGGTGAGTGGTATTGAATTATTTGCAATATGTAAAAACGGATGAAATTTAAGGTTTAAAGCAAAGCTAATAAAGAATTTTTATAAACAAAAACTCTATAATATCTTTCTCTCTCTTTAATAATGATTATATAGAGGCATTAGAGTCAAAATATCCCAAATTCTTACTTCATTTAACCATTTCTTAAAACCCGTGCATAATCTTAAAAAACACTACTTATGAAAACTAAGGAGTATCATTTAAAAAATGGAGTATCTAAGAATCTCCCATTCCGGATATCAAAACCCAACATTTTCATAAGATGAGTATATAATGCATAATTAATGAAAAAACATCTATTAAATTACATATGAGCACTACTTCCTCTAGTTTGAATTATAAGAAAAAAATTAATTTTACATCTATTAAGAAAGATAGTTGATTGTATTTAATTTTCTTAAATTTATAAAAAAAAAATTAGAGATATTTTAGCAAAGTAATATTGAGAATAAAACAAAAATTAAATAAAATAACAATTTTCTAAAATATTTTAGGATAATAACATTGGAATAAAACAAATTTAAGAAAATTAGTTAGTTTTGCTTATAATGTAAATCAAGAGAAATATATATACATGTTTTAAGGGAGTGATTTCTACATATACTGTACTTTTCAGGGAAAGAAAAAAGAGAATAGAGTACCCCATTAAATATTCGAGATCCACCTGGGAACTAAAAATTATGAGAAAAAAAGAAAAGAAGATAAAAAGAAGGAAGAGAAAAATGTAATGGTAACAGAATATATATTTAAAAAAATAAAATTAAAAATATGACATTTTTTTAATAATCGTAACAAAATTTTATTGAATTTTTATAATAAAAAATTTACTAATATATAATTCTCCTTTCATTTGTAATAAATTTATTATTAATCACAACATATTATAAAGAGTAAAAAATTAACTTACTCATCCAAAAATACCATGATTACCAAATTAGTCATTTAAAGAAAATGTTTACCGAATAAGTCTTTGATATGATTGTCATTTTCAACGTTCAAAAACTTATTTATTAACCACATGAAATTTTTAAAAACTATATAAATTGGTTTTTATACTTTTAGAAACTTATTTGATGACCACTTTTTTAAATACTAAAATGGTAATTATCGTATATCCAAGGGTTCAATATAACTTTTTATTTTATCATAAAACGTATAATTTATAACTTCATTTACCATTTAACTATGATTATTAAAATAGATTCTACCAAACCCGTTAAGCTGCAAACTCAAAGTATTACTAAGAATAATCAGGCCGGTCCTAACTTAATTTGGGCCCTAGGACGAAAAAAAATTTGGGGCCCCTAATTCAAAAAAAAAAAATATTAAAAGTAAATCAATTAAAAATTTAGTATATATACGAATAATCAATTAAAACAATGACAAAAATCAATAATAGAATTAATTATTAAAAAATAAGATTTGAAATAATATAAAAAGTTATTTAGTAAATAGATAATAAAATACCTTTTTTCATGTTGGATTACAAAAGTAAAGTTCACTACTTCACATATTTTTAAATTAAGTGAACAAATGAAAAAAACAAATTAAAATATTATGCTAAAAATCATTGATAGATAAAAGATAAAAAGAACTTGCAATAATTAATTTTTTTTTCAAAAATAAATGTAACATTAAAAAAATTATGGACCCCTAAATTTTTTGGGCTCAGGGCGGCCTCCCTTGTCGCCTTCCCTCAGGGCCGGCCTTGAGAATAATACAATTATATACGTGTGTGTGATAAAAAAAGGGATAAATTTTAATTTTAAATTAAGAAAGTTCTTTTTTTAATCAATTTTTAAAAATTAATACAAATATTAATAAGTATTTATGTGATGATGCATCCAAACGCTTTGATTGTATAAATGTAATTCAAAGTGTGCACCCAAACACATGAAACTTATTGAACTCTAAAATATTTATGTTGTAAGCTCTTATTTAATAAGTACTTATGTCATGATGAGTGCTTCAATTGTGTGTGTCATCTTTTACTCATTTAAAAGAGACTCACCCTTTCAAATCTGCTTAGGTATAGTGTAGATACTTGGTGGAGTTATTGAAGAAACGAACCCATACATAGAGAGCTTGCAAAATAGGACCACCATGGAACCCCAAAAGAGGGGTGGCTCCACAATTCACTTAAATAAATTCTAATAATGAATCCTTGTTGTGAACATGGAAAAAACTTTGTCAGTAAAGACAAAATTCACTTTGGTGACTTCTACGTCTCGGAACACATTAGTTTTCGACTATCAACCGGATGATACCTTTGATGAAAATAAATAAATAAATAAATTCTAATGAGTAGTCATTATCACCCATGACTTAATTTCATACTCCTCGGTGCACACTAATTTCATACTCCTCCTATCCTTAAAGTTAATAAAAAAATTAAAATTTTTGTTGCATATTAGACGGTGGCGGGGGTGTGGTCTTAGATGGTGGCGACGGAGGAGTGCTGGTGGATGGGGGTGGTGGTGAAGCTGACGGCGGTGTGGTTGATGGTGGGGTGTCCGTCGGCAGTGAAAATGGAGTCGCCGGTGGTGGAGTTGGAGGAGTCGCCAGTGGTGGTGCTGGAGGCGTCGCCGGAGTTGCCTTTGGTAGTGGTGACCATAGTTTATTCACAGTTTTACCCTTTTTTTATTTAAATAACTAAAAAAATTAAAAACCGAAAAACCGGCTGGGAGTAGGTAAAATATAGGAGGTGCATGCTGCACCAAACCCCAAGGCAGTGCAGTGAAGCCGGCACGAAAGCCACGGTGACACGGACTTCAGCTTTTCTATATAAAGATATAAAGTAAAGTATTAACTACGCTCTCGGCGTTGTTTTTTTTTCCGGAGAATATGTAATTCATTTAAGAAGAAAAAAATAATACAATCATAATCAACAATATCAAAATAAAATACATAGATTTCACACCAACATCATTACGAAAAGAAAAGTAGTCTGTACCAGTCTTTCAAGAACGGACATCGATCTGTCATCAACCTCTTCCTAATTAAAGCGGTCTCGATCAATAGATTCAACAACCTTAATTTTCAAGACAACAATCTCATCAATACTGGAAGTAAACACTTACAACAATCCCATCAATACTGGAAGTAAGCACTTTGGCGACAAGGAATCTCAAATATGTATGTGAAGAGAGATCCGCTGGGCAGGGCGGAAGCCGAGTCAAAAGTCTGTAAGGAAAGAACTGTCACGAACAACAACTTGTTTCCACTTATTTGTTTCCACTTATTTTAAAAGAGAAGGATATAAGTCATCAGATCTGTAAACTGTAATAACACACAGGCTTCTCCAAACAAAAACACACTCCCAAACAACTGAAAAATTGATATTTATTTATAAACCAAACTTGCACGAAGGCAAGAAAGAGACCCAAATAAACTAAAAATAAGACAAAACCCTCACGCCGAAGGGGAGAGATTGAAACCCCCTTTCCTTCTCCCTCACTCACTAACCGGAGAACCAGAAGAACAAGAAAATAGGAGAAGGGAGTCTCTCGGGCGTTGTTATATTCAAGACCTTTTTTTTTTTTATAGAAAACATTATATTTTATCTCGAGTATTATACCTAAGATTTTATTTTAGAAAATATTGTATTCATCTTTATCTTGAGTTAAGGTTATTTATAATATTTGAAATGTAAATATTTAATGTAATTTTTTTAAAAATTAATTTTATAATTATTATTGTTGGGATTCTAAAAAGTATTAACTTAATAAATGTATTTTTCAAAAAAAGTAGTTAAATGTTACTCCCTCTGTTTCATTAATTATTTTTGGCCTTTTAGCCTTTTTTTTTTGTTTCATATTGTTTGGTCTTTTACATTTTCAATATAAAACCAATTTTTTTTCCAAATTTTTGACCTTTCATTCAATCATTTATCTTACTCCTCATTAATTCTACTTTTATCATCTCTCATCTTTAAACCACTATACATTAATTAATGGATACACTTAATAATAAAAATTAAATACTACTACAATTTTTAATAAGGATTAAATAGGGGCATTTTGTACAAATTATACATAATACTTACAATAATTAATATTTTCTTAATCTATGTGCCCAAACATAATGAAACGGAGGAAGTATTGAAAATTGGAATAAATTGTTATAAATAAGAACAACATTTTTTCCAAAAAAGATCTTATTTCAATCACCAATTCACCATAATATATTACTTGTGTAGTATTGTCTTCATCACCTTCATATATTTCAATCTGTTTTCTCATTCATTCATTTGACACCACTTCAGCTTTTCTATATAACTAACCTCCAACCCCGTGCGATGTACGAGAGAAATGCGAAATCGATAAAACATTTCATAAAGTTGCAATTAATATTAGTTTTACTGCATTGATAAAACATTTTACAAAGTTACAATTAATATTAGTTTTAATTTATTATTGAATAGTTATGAAGAATTTTAATATGAATAATGTTTAAGTGTAAATAAAGTATAATAATGTAAACATTCATGTTAAAAAATTGTTTAGGAAAAAGTCGATTAATATTATTATTTACGAAAGAATAGATAAATTGGAGTCAATTAACATTCTTGTATGTAATATTTTTAAACTAAAAAATTCGCCTCTAAACAAAAGTGAATAAAAGTGTTTTTGAAAAAGAAGTCATTAAAGGCATTATAAATTCAAATCTAAATAACATAAACATGTATATAAAAAGAACACAGAAAACCCAAAGCATATTTTTTTTAATATATTAGATTTATTAAAATAAAAAAAATAAAAAAAGAGTCGGAGCACCAAAAATCGGTGCATGGTAAAAGCATTCTTGTTTTATATTTTACTTATTTGGATCATTACCTGTGTCAGGAAGCATATAATAAAAAAAAATTCAAATCCAAATAACAAAAACATGTACATAAAAAAATACAGAAAACCCAAAACATATTTTTTTTAATATATTAGATTTATTAAAATAAAAAAAATAAATAAAAGCCGGAGCACCAAAAACCGGTGCATGGTAGAAGCACAATTGTTTAATATTTTACTTGTTTGGACCATTACATGTGTCAAGAGGCATATATTAAAAAAATTCAAATCCAACCAACGAGGTTTGGTTTAGTTGGTGTAAGGCCCCAACTGAAATCTTGGGAATGAAACACGGGTGCTAGTAACCCCGTGTTCGATTCCCACTAAAAACATCCCGCTGGGAGAGTCAGTCACGCAGCTCGTTTCGGATTAGTCTCAAGGGTTCCCTTAAAGATGCTCTTGGGATACCGGTGGTTCCGCAAGGAATACGGACCCAAAAAAAAATTTCAAATCCAAATAACAAAAACATGTACATAAAAAGAACACAGAAAACACAAAACATATTTTTTTAATATATTAGATTTATCAAAATAAAAAAATAAAAAAAAGTCGGAGCACCAAAAACCATGCTTATATTGTTTGAGCGGAATAAACAAAATCGGAGGGGCAGTTAAAAAAAATGGATGGGAGGAAATGGGCGGAATTTAAGAAAAAAAAAAAAGTAAGGGAATGGGGCGGGATTTAGATAGGGTGGGGGAATGTTATATATATATATATATATACTTGTGTGTCTCATTCTCTTCATCACCTTAATATATTTCAATCTATTTTTTTATTCATTCATTTGACATTATTATTATCTCTCTCCGTTCAAATGATTCCAAACCATCATGATAGTTCATCCATGAATACTGTGCCCCTTCTATTGACGCACCATGATGAACCAGCTTTAGTTGAGGACAAAGACCAAACTCTTCCTCCATCTACCACTAAGACTGTCTCTTTTTTCGGCACCTTTCTTAATGGACTCAACGCCTTATCAGGTTCATATTTCTCTAATGTTAATTCTCCCTTTATATATACAAAGTTAGGTTTCGGAGCTTATCAGCCTTGAATGATGTTCCTATATCAATAACAGATTCAAATCTTATCACCTTTTTTTAAATGAGATAATTCCTTATCAACTAAATCAACATTAATAAACCAGTATTCAAATCTTGTATGAATGGTGTTATATGTACATCTAAAATTAATATATGGATTTACATCTGCTTGTCTCATATGCAGAACAACAAATATACATCCAGATATTAACTTTGGATGTACGTGTAATATCATTGCATCTTATATATAGATATATACTTAGTGTATGTGGATGTCTCATTGAATTTTACATTTCTAATAAGTTTTCGAACGCTAATATTATTATTGAAAGATTTGTTGCTCCTTATTTGTCCACTTTAACTGGTCATGCAGGAGTTGGGATTCTGTCCATTCCATATGCTCTTGCAACAGGAGGATGGCTAAGTTTAATTCTTCTATTTGTTATTTCTATGATAGCCTTTTACTCGGGGCTATTGATTAAAAGATGCATGGATAAGGATGGTAACATCAAAACTTATCCAGATATAGGTGACCTTGCATTTGGAAAGATAGGTAGATTACTAGTGTCAACATCAATGTATACTGAGCTCTACTTAGTTGCAACAGGGTTCTTAATTCTAGAAGGTGATAATTTGGATAATTTATTCCCAAATACTGAGATTAAAATTGCTGGATTAGCAAGTGGTGGAAAGCAGCTTTTTGTGATATTGGTTGGGATTATAATTATGCCTACTGTATGGTTGGATGATTTAAGTCTTCTTTCTTACATATCTGCCAGTGGGGTGCTCGCTTCTGCTATCATCATTTGCTCTGTATTCTCAGTTGCAACATTTGATGGATCGGTTGGGTTTAATGTAAAGGGAAATATTCTTAATTGGAATGGGATTCCTACGGCTGTTAGCTTATATGCCTTTTGTTACTGTGCACATCCAATCTTTCCAAGCCTGTATCATTCAATGAGAAACAAACATCAGTTCTCTAATGTAAGTTGTGGTAACATTTTTATATAGTATCCATAACAACCTTTTAATTTGATTTCTTCAACATTCTGCTTTTAAAATTTGTTTCGAAATTTCAAAAAGGACATACAAAACTTATATACATCATTGGGGGAGCTCCGGTGCACGTGAAAATTTTATTTTTGTTTTTTAAATTTTTTTAATACAGATTTATTCAGAATATTTTTTAACACAAGTTTGTATATAGATTTATTAGAATATGTAAATTTTGAATACAGTTTTACTCAGTACAGTTTTTTAAGAACACAGAGTAAAATAAAAAATAAATCCAAATTATAAAAATCACTTCATAACGGTAAAAAAGAAAACGCATAAAATATTTTTTAATTGATTAAATTTTAAAAAAATAAATAAATAACCCAAAAAGGAAGGCATGCACCGGTGCATGTTCTCTATTAACATGCACCGGAACCTCCCCCTTATTTTACGGGTGTTTGTGTTGTTGAATATCAGGTGCCACACAATTTTTTTTATTGTAAAACAACCGAGAACGCCACAAGCACTTAAACAACAACAATAACCAAGCCTTTGTTTCACGAGGTGGATCGGTTATCACAAGCACTTAACAACACCAAAATTTTATGCATTTCATAATTCAAGTCAAGGTAAGAAAATCAATAAAAAAAGGGTTTTGTTAACCACTTAGTTAACTACATATTTTCTTCCTCCTCCATCCTAAAATCCAAAACATTTTAATTGACTGAGATTGATATATAATTTTGTCCTTTCTATTCTATTCCTTTGTGTGACTGATTTTATTTGCTGTATTACATTTCACTGTTTCAGGTCCTTCTTCTATGCTTTGTGTTGAGCAGTGCAGGTTATGCATCCATGGCTATTATTGGTTATCTAATGTTTGGTGCAGAGGTTGAATCACAAATAACATTAAACCTTCCCATAAACAGAATAAGTTCACAAATTGCAATATATACTACCTTAGTGAATCCCATAGCCAAGTATGCATTGATGGTGACACCAATTTCCAATGCTTTAAAAGGCTTGCTTCCACAACAACACAAGAACAGGCCGGTCATAAGTGTCTTAATCAGCACTACTTTGGTAATTAGCTCTGTCATTGTTGCTCTGACTGTTCCTTTCTTTGCATATCTAACATCACTAGTTGGAGCTTTCCTAAGTATCACAGCTTCAATTATACTTCCATGCTCCTGCTACTTGAAGATTTCAGGCACTTATAACAAATTTGGGATTGAGACAGTAGGAATAATGACAATAATATTCCTAGGTGTGGTGATGGGAATATATGGTACTTACACAGCCCTGGTAGAAATAATCGATCATTTGTAGTATATGTCTGAGGTAGATTGTAGAGTTCACATGCTTGCACTCCACAAGAGAGTTAGCTGTTAGAACATGGGAGTTGGGCAAGTTGCTTTGATTGTGATACGGAGGTGATGAATGCCAAATTACAAAGAAGCTAGAATGTTGGGTGGTTATTCTTATTGTTATGTTGTTTTGTGATCTTTAGATTGATTGTTCTGTTTTGTTTTTTCGATCGACTTGTTACTTCCTGGTTTTTTTATGCATCTTGAGAATGTTTTGTTCTCGAACATCTTTACTCTTGTAATAATTCTATTTAAAAAAAAGTACTGCCGGTTGAGCTTAGCTTATGATTTGGTGACTTTATCTAAACCAAAAACGTATATACTATCTCTAAAATAATAGTAATACCAAAATGGAATTAAAAAAAACATAGTAGCTAGTTAGAACGGTAAACAAAAACACACAAAAAAAAAATATAAAAAAAATAAGAGAAGATTCCTCATTACTGAGATTGAAGAAAGGTATATATGGAGTCTAGAAAAGTTGTTTCATTCAACGGTGCATTGAGAAAATATTGTATTAGGGTTGCAATTGAGCAAAGGCCATCATCAGAATTATTTGAATTTTGGATGATACCAAGTACTACTTCTTCCGGTCTTATTTTACAAGCAAACAAAAGACATTTCACTGACATAAGCAAGAATTAACTAATTTTCTATTTTTAACACAATCATTCCTAAAATATTGTGGTTGAGTCATTTAATTTTTTTTCAATTCCCAATATAAATTTACTAAAGTAATCTATTTTTTTTATGAATTTCAGAAAATTAAATACGTTCAACTAACTATCATAATAAGTGTCGAGTTAATTATTTTTGCTTAAAATGTGACCGGATGAATTATTTCCATTATTGAAGAATATTTTTGGATGATTTTTAAATGTCGTGGAGTTGATAAAAATTTTAAATTTTGACAAGGAAATGTTGAAATTTTTATTCCCTCAGTTTAGTGATATGTAGTATTCTTTTAACATTTGTTTTATAAGTCTTGTTATTTTAAAAAATTCAATATATAATTAATGTTATTTTTCTCAACACACGCTTATTTATTACACTCTCTTCTTCTACTTTCAATATCTCTCTCTCTATAATAATAATATTACAAGAGTATCATAGTCAAAATACCCCAAACTCTTGCATCATTAAATCGTTTCTTAAAATTCGTGCATAACCTTAAACCAAGGTTACATATGAAAGAGAGGGAATAGGTTCTTTAGACAATGATGGTTGAAGTCTCCCATCCCTTATTTTTATGAATATTTTTTTGCCTTTCTGCTCTATGGACCTTTTTTGTCTCATCAATTAAATGACATACACTCACTTTAATTTGACTTAATTACATACCAACAAGCAGTTGGGAAATGGTATCAACTTGCATTAATACTGCCAACTTGTCTATGTGTTACTCCATCCGACTCGAATTATAAGCAAAATCAATTAATTTTATGCTTATTAAGGAGATTAGTTGATTGTATTTAATTTTTTCAAATTTATAAAAGAATAGAGATAGTTTAGGAAAGTTGCATTGAGAATGAAACAAAAATTAAATAAGATAACAATTTTCTAGGAATGTTTTAGGAAAGTGACATTGAAAATGAAATAAAATTTAAAAAAGTTGGTTAGTTTTGCATATATTTTAAACTAAAAGAGATATGTTTTTTGTTGCTTATATTTCGAGCTGGAGGGAGTACTCTCTCTGTACCTTAATATAAGTCACTTTTACCTAATTAACACATATTAAGAAAAGTAATTATTACTCTTAATTTATCAAAAAATATGTTGTCATTTCAAAGTTATCCTTATTTAAAACTTTACAATTCTATTCATTTCTCTCTCTACTGTAATTATTACTCTATCACCCCTATGTAATTATGAGGGGTGTATTTGAAATAAACTATTTAATGCAACCTAAATATTCCAAAATGACTTATAAAAAGGAACAAGAAATCTATCCAAATGGTGCCCTATAACAAGGGCCGGAGGGAGTACTATTGTCATACTATTTTTGCACGTGCTAGCTGCAACCTACTCCCTATTACTCCCTCTGGTTCTATTTATAAGATTTTTTTAAGGTTTTTGTTTTGTCTTATTTATAAGACCTCCTATCAATTTTCAATAACATTTAATTACTTATTTCCACAAACACCCCTATAAAGTCAACACTTTTTAGAGTTCCAACAATAATTATAGGGGTAGTTTTGAAAAAGTCTATCAAATTTTCACATTTCCAATATCACTAACAAATTTATCCACTTTCCTTGTTGAGAGTGAAAAACCCCAAAAGGGTTTTATAAATAGGACCGGAGGGAGTACTATTTTTTACTACATACATCCGTCCTTCAATGTAGGGTTCCATTTTGATAAAAAATTTGTCCCTTTTTATAAGTCATTTTAGAATATCGATGTATCATTAAAGATTTTATTCCAAATACACCACTCATAATTACATAGGGGTGAAAGAATAATAATTACAATAAGAGAGAAATGAATAGAGTTATAAAGTTTTAAATAGGGGTAACTTTGAAATGACAATATATTTTTTTGATAAATTTGAGAGTAATAATTACTTTTCTTAATTTGCGTGAATTAGACAAAAGTAACTTATATTAATGGATAGAGAGAATATTAATAGATTTTTATATAGGGTGTTGTAATGTATGTTAAAGGATATATTTTAAGAAACTCATATTTAATAAATTTAAATTAAAAATGGATATATTTATAAAATTTATTTATATTAATTACTTTTTTTATAAAACGTGACATGCAATTTAATATTATTATACTTGTCATATCCCAATTTAAATAATGATATTGCAATATAATTTTTTGAAAATAAATTATACAGCGTAGAGAAGTAATTTTATTTCCATGCTCCTGCTACTTGAAGCACTAAAAAAAAGGGAATTTTGCGACGGTTTTTAGAGGGAATTCTGCTATCATCATTTGCTGGATTTGTATTCTCAACTGCAACATTTGATGGATCAATAGGGTTAATGCAAAGGGAAATATTCTTAATTGGAATGGGATTCCTACAGCTGTTAGCTTATATGCCTTTTGTTACTGTGCACATCCAATCTTTCCAAGCCTGTATAATTCAATGAGAAACAAACATCAGTTCTCTAATGTAAGTTGTGGTAACATTTTTACATGGTATCCATAAGAACCTTTTAATTTGATTTCTTCAACATTCTGCTTTTAAAATTTGTGTTTCGTGTTATGTCTCTGAGGTAGGGAAGATTGACTTGCTGATGTGGATGCTTTGGCTGTGGAGGTTGACCGGTCCGAGCGAGCTAAGATGAACCGGTTTAGTTGATCCGGCCTTGACTTGACCCCAGGTGGGGGACCCATTTTTGCTCTGGTGTCCGCGTTCGCGTCCACACTCTAGTGTCCGCGTTCGCGTCCACACTCTAGTGTCCGCGTCCGCGTCCTCTTGGTGTCCGCGTCCACGCTCTGGTGTCTGCGTCTGCATCCTCTTGGTGACACCACGATGGGCTTCATGGGTTGTTGTAGCTGGTGGGGATGGCCCCGATCCTACGTACCCCAAGTGAAAAGAGGATCAAGCCACACGTAGTTCTTGAGAATAGGGAGTGAGAGAGAGAGAAGTGAGAGAGGGCGCGAATCAGGTCGGCTCGAAGAGGAGGAGTGAGGGGGAGAGGTTGTCCCTTTTCTCCCTTGCTTCTCTGTGCAGCGGGGTTTATATAGGAGGTTGCTGGGCTTGGGCCTGGGCCTAAGGGCCAGCTACGCCGAGGCCATAGGGAGTAGATGCTGACAGGCGTCATGTCACCAGCGGGATTCGCGGAGATTCGACGGCGACGACATGATCTGGCATTTTGGGGCCGGCCGGGTGGAGATCGCCGACCCGGTCCATGGAGCTCACTCGCCTGGGTTGGGTTCTCCTTGACCGGTCCGGGTGGAGAGGGCCGCCGGGTCCGGCTGAGTGGGGAGGAAAGCAATCATCCATGCCGGTCCGATCGGACACTAAGGAAAACACTACTAGCCGGCCTGGTTCGGTCGGACACTGGGGAAAACGCCACGAGAAGGCCTGGTCCGGTTGGACACTGGGGAAAATGCCACGAGAAGGCCCGGTCCGGTTGGACACTGGGGAAAACGCCACGGTTCGGCCCGGTCCGGTTGGACACTGGGGAAACGCCACGGTTCGGCCCGATCCGGTTGGACATTGGGGGGACGTCGCGACTCGGCTCCGTCCGGTTGGACACTGTGGGGGGATGTCACGTGTGCCTGATTTGACTAACTTAGGTTCCTCCATAACATTTCGAAATTTCAAAAAGGACATACAAAACTTATATACATTATTTTACTGGTGTTTGTGTTGTTGAAGGTGCGACACATTTTTTTTATTGTAAAACAACCGACAACGCCACAAGCACTTAAACAACAACAATAACCAAGCCTTTGTTCCACGAGGTGGGATCGGCTATCACAAGCACTTAACAACACCGAAATTTTATGCATATCATAATTCAAGTCAAGGGTAAGAAAATCAATAAAAAAGGGTTTTCTTAACCACTTAGTTAACTACATATTTTCTTCCTCCACCATCCTAAAGGCTCTGTTTGGTAAGGGTAGGCAGAAGTTTTTAGTTAGCTAGGAACTTTTAAATTACTAGTCCCGTGTTTGATGAACACAAATTAGAACGAGCTTGTAGTTTTTAAAAAAGGAGCTTGTAGCTTTTGAAAGCTAGTTTTTAGAAAGTTACTTCAAGAATCTTTCAAGAAACTAAATTAGTTTTCAATAATTCATATACCAATTATACCCTTAAACTAAATTTAAAATTATTTTACTATCCTTTATTAATTATTAATTATAATTTAATAATTTTGTTATAATTAATTAATTAATTAACTACATAAGTAATGAATTATGAAAAAATTGAATTTAAATAATTATAATTTAATAATTTTTAATTAATTAATTAACTATCTATTTAATAAATAAAGAAATAAAATTTGAAAAATTTAAAATAATAAAATGTTGCATGTGCTTTTTCGTCATTTAATAGCTTTTAGAGAAATCAAAAAAATCAAAAAAATTAAGAGAAGATTCCCCCATTAATGAGATTGAAGAAAGGTATATATGGAATCTAGAAATGTTGTTTCATTCAATGCTAGGGATGGTAACGAGGTATCCGGACCCCGACGTATTCATAAATTATTGGATCCGGACTCACCCGGACCTGCGCGGGTATCCGTTGCATAATGGGTAGCGGGTCTTCGGGTATCTAGATGGGTTTTGCGTGTACCATTAGCAATTATTTTTAAAATTAATTTATATGTTTTTTTATAGACCGAAGGATCCTTAATACATCATTACACACTCTATTTAATATTAATCCCTACCATCATTAAACACTCGCAGACAACAAAGAAATTTTCTCGTTAAACACAAACATACTAAAATTATATATATATATATATATATATAGAGAGAGAGAGAGAGATTAATGGGTATGCACTGACGGTGTAAAGTTTTTTACACCATCAGTCCATCACCCACCATTCATTTGTATTACTTTAAGTTAAAAGTCAACGACCATAAACGGATGAATGTTAGATAATGCACTGATGGTGTAAACAACTTTACACTGTCGGTGCATTACCCATTTTCTCTCATATATATATATATATATATATATAATGCATATATGTAAATATGAACGGATCCAGGTACCCACGGATCTGGATATCTCTGAGCCGGAACCCAGACCCCTTCAAAGCGAGTACCCAGACGGGTCCATTCTTTGAACTCACAGGTCTCTTTTTTGGACACATACCCTAATTAATTGCTGGTATTGCCCGTGGATCCGGATCCAATTGTCATCCCTATTCAACGCTGCTTTGAGAAAATATTGTATTAGGCTTGCAATTGAAGGAAATCACCACCAGAATTATTTGAAATTTTGAATGATGCCACGTTTTACTCTTTCCGGTTTCATTTACAAGCAAACAAAAGACATTTCATTAATATAAGCAAAAATTAATCAATTTTCTATTTCCAATACAATCATTCCTAAAATATTTTCATAATATGGTTGAGTTATTTAATTTTTGTTTCATTCCCAATGTAAATTTACTAAAGTAGTCTATTTTTTTTTATGAATTTCAGAAAATTAAATATACTCGACTAACTTCCTTAATAAGTGTGCAGTTAGTTAATTTTGCTTAAAAATATGACCGGATAAAATATTTCCATTATTGAAGAATATTTTTGGATTTTTTTTTTGATAGACTGGATGATTTTTAAATGTCGTGGAGTTGATAAAAATTTAAATTTTGACAATGAATGTTTAAATTTTTTGTTTGTTTCGACAATCATCTTATGGATATTTTTTAGCCTTTATGCTCCCAGGACCTTTTTTTTTTCTCAATTAAAATATAAACAAAACTAATCAATTTTCTTAAATTTTATTTTATTCTCAATGCAACTTTTTTAAAACATTCTTAGAATTTTTTATTTTTTTTAAATTTTTGTTTCATTCCTAATGCAACTTTCCTAAAATACCTTTATTTTTTTATAATTTTGAGAAAATTAAATACAATCAACTAATCTCCTTAATAAACATAAAATTAATTACTTTTGTTTATAATTTGAGAGAGAGAACGTACTTACTTTAATTCGACTTAATTACAGACCAACCAGTAGGGAAATGGTACCAACTTGCATTAATACTGCCAACTTGCCTATCTATTATTGTCGTACTATTTCTTCACGTGCTAGCTGAAGCGACTCTTCCCGGTGTCGGATCAAAAAAAATTTATATGTGGGGGCGATACATATATAAATATTGTAAATAAAAAATATAAATATATCAAAATTTATTCTAATGTGTTCAATATAAGACACGTTAAGAAATTTTATATTAGGTAAATTTAGATCGAGAATTAATGTAAATAATGTACATGATTTTTACAAATATATCAATTTCTAATGCAAATTTAACCAATATAGATTACTTAATATGTGTTTTACGACACATCAAAAAACCCATATAATAAAATAAAATGAGTGATACATCATTTTAACAAATCTTTCCAAAAATATTCGTAAACGTATATGAGTTAGCATGTGTTATATATCATGATTATTTACAATTGACGTATGTCAATTTATGTATTTATGAAAATTTTTAAATGGTACCGCTTTGTTAGAAAGATAGACTCTCTCGAGTTCTATATATATAAGTTTTTTTAAGACTTAATTTAGTCTTTAATATAAGTATCATTTTTAATTTTCAATGATATTAATTACTTTTTTTCACAAATACTCTTATTTAGTCAACACTTTTTAGAATCACAATAATAATTATAACGGTAGTTTTGAAAAAGTATACCGGATAATTACATTATTTTCAATATCACTAACAATACTAATTAACTTTCTTATAAGATGTGTTTTTTAGTCAAAAGGGTTTATATATATAACAGAAAGAAATATATATATAAAATCATACGATAATATATGTTTTTGTAATTAATCTAATTATCATATACAGAGTGGCAATCAAATTTGGAGAGCCACAATTTTAATTCCAAAATACTGTGCCAAAGTAGGATTTGATCTCGTGTTGTTGAAGATGGAAAAATTAAAGACAACCCACATACAGCCACACAACTTTTGCTTTAAAATATCTAAGTATGGTATGGAACAAATAGGTTGTTGGTTTGATTCCGACCATGCCATTCATTTTGGTCCAAAAAAAATAAAAAATTTAAAGTTTAAAAGATATAACATAATTATACGTATATATAAAAGACAAATAAAAACTTTGTGGGGGCACGTGCCCCCACTATGTTCAACATATATCTGTCACTGCTCCCTTCGACTTGAAATATAAGCAACAAAAAACACATTTCATTTGGTTTACTGTAATATATAAGCAAAAAAAACTAATATCCTTAAATTTTATTTCATTCCCAATATTACTTTCTTAAAATATACCTAGAAAATTGTTTTCTCATTTAATTTTTGTTTCATTCTCAATACTACTTTCCTAAAAAACCTCTATTTTTTTATAAATTTGAGAAAATTAAATATTAATAAGTGTGAAAGTAGTTAGATTTGCTTATAATATATGTAAGCCGGAGGGTGTATCTATTACTCCCTCCGTCCCTTGTTATAGGGCACCATTTTTGGTATATTTTTTCTGTCCCTTTTATAAGTTGTTTTAAAATATCTACGTAGCATTAAAAAATTTATTCCAAATACACCCCTCATAATTACATAGGGGTGATAAGGTAATAATTACAATAGAGAGAGAAATGAATAGAGTTGTAAAGTTTTAAATAGGGGTAACTTTGGAATGACAATATATTTTTTGATAAATTTGAGAGTAATAATTACTTTTTTAATCTGTGTGAATTAGGCAAAAGCAAGGTTCTCAAAAACTAGTATTAATACTTAGAAACTTACGAATCTACGAATCTACCTATGGAAAACGAGTTGAAACTAATGGAAACTCGGAGTGAAGTGACTCGGGTAGACTCGGATGGATACTGGTAGACTCTTGTAATTATATGAGTACTTTTGAAAAAATATACCAAATATTTACATTTTCAATACCACTAACAATATTAACTAACTTTCTTAAAGGGAGTGAAATTGGTCAAATGATGCATGTATTATGGACCGGAGGGAGTATCTTTTATGGATATTTTTTTGCCTTTCTGCTCCCAGCACCTTTTTTGTCTTAATTAAATGACATACACTCACTTTAGTTTGACTTAATTACAGACCAACCAGCAGTTGGGAAATGGTACCAACTTGCATTAATACTACTCTCTCCGTTTCATTTTAAGTGTCTTTTGAATTTTTGCACATAAATTAAGAAAGTATTAATTATGACGATTATTGTAAGTTTTATGTGTATTTTGTCAAAAATACCCCTATTTAATATTTTTATTTTGTCAATGCATCATTACTAGTATTACAAATTTCAAAACTAAAACAACATTAAATGTAAGGATAAATAAGGAAAAACAGTATTAAATGTTGTCTAGATTTGGTAGAAAGACACTTATTTTAAAACAAAATTTTGATGTTAAAAAGACACTTAAAGTGAAACGAAGGGAGTTCCTTACTAAATCCCATAGCCAAGCATGCACCGATGGTGACACCAATTACCAATGCTTGCTTATAAATATCTTAATCAGCGCTACTCCTTCCGGTTTTGTTTATTAGCAAAAATAACTATCGATACAGATATTAAAAAAAATAGTTAGATGCATTTAAGTTTTTCAAATTCATAAAAAAGTAAACTAGTTTAGTAAACTTGTATTGAGAATGAAACAAAAATTAAATGATTCAAGCACTTTATTGGGATAATTTAGAAATGATTGTATTGAGAATAGAAAGTTACTTAGTTTTTGCTTATATTTAAAACCACCGATAAAGTGTCTCTTTTTTTTTTCTTATACTAATTGAGACCGGGGGATTACTTTGGTAATTAGCACTCTCATTGTTGCTCTGACTTTTCCTTTCTTTGCATATCTAACATCACTAGTTGGAGCTTTCCTAAGTATCAGAGCTTCAATTATACTTCCATGCTCCTACTACTTGAAGATTTCAGGCACTTATAACAAATTTGAGACAGTAGCAATACTGACAATAATATTCCTAGGTGTGGTGATAGGAATAAATGGTACTTACACAGCATTGGTAGAAATAATCCATCATTTGTAATCTCTCCGGTCTTGTTTATAAGATAATTTTTTCAATTTTTAATAGTAATTAATTACTTTTTTTTCATTAACACCCCTATAAAGTCAACACTTTTTAGAGTTTTAATAACAAATATAAGGATTGTTTCGGATCCTTTTTATTTATAGGATGATAATTATACAGAGATTAATGGGGTTCGTAAACTTAATGAAGTTATGGCCTCAAAGGCGTACAAATTCTACAGATCAGTATAAAGAGAGGAAATACTATATATTGTTTTTACTACAGCCAAGTACGCCTTTGGTGGTCAGACTTAAGAAAGGCGCCTTTTGCAACAAGGATTGGAGCAACAACCTTTGAGGCACTTATCATGGTGTTGAGGGGTTGGTCATCAGAGCAATGTGGCCACAGTGGGTAGTTGTTGTGGTATTGTTGAGATGTGCGCTCTGTGGCCTTCTCCTTCTCTCTCACGCTCCTCACTGTTACTTCTCCTTGATGTTCTTTCTCTGAGACTCAGATAAGAGAACCAGTGTGCAATGTGTTTTTGTTGTTGGAGCTCTTCATTGAGTTAGTTTTGATGAGTTTGGAGGGAGTAGGAGACGTGCGCTCTGCTGCTTGCCTTGGGGGTCTCCTTCTCCTTAAATACTCTTCTCTTTCACTCGTGTTCTTCCTCCAAGTTGCAGAGGGAAGAACTTGTATCTTGTGTATGGTGTGTACTACTGTTGAGATGATTGCTGGAGGTGTGCGCTCTCTGATTCACCTCCTTCTTTGTATCTCTCTCTCGTGTTCTTTCTCTGAATTTTAGAGAAGAGAACCGGTGTTTATGTGTTTATGTTGATGTTGTTCTTGTTGTGTCTCTTGTTTCTCTTCAGTGTTCCTTCTCTGAGACTTAGAGAAGAGAACTAGTGTTTCATGTGTTTATTGTGTTTATTGTTGTTGTTGTTGTTGTTGTTCAGAGATGATCCCCTTTGAAGGAGAAGTATCTCCTATTTATAATGGTGCTTTGGACCAGTGGTCATTGGTTGCTCGCCTTTTGTCCGCTGGGTAATAGCACTTTGCATCATGTGCTCAGGGTATCTTCTCAGTAGCTTTGTCTTCTTTACCATTTTTGGCTTTGGCATTAATGGTTGCAGAAGGAGAGGAGCTCAAGTCTTGCCTTCTTGATCTTTCCTCTGGGAAAGGGCTGCATGAGGTAAGCCAAAGATGCTCTGGCTTCTCATGCACGCTCCTTGTAGTCCTGGGGAACTGGAATGCCTTGTATGCACGTGTGCGCCTTCCACAATCCTCATTCCCTGCGCTTTCTCATCTATCATGGTTTTCTTTGTGAGTTTCCACGACACCTGGGGCGCTTTTGGAGGATATGTTGTGCTCATCGTCATCAGGACGTCTTTCCCTTTCCTTGGAAATAATGTCAAAATGTGACGCTCTGGACAGTCCTTGATGCTTGCACGCCTTTCTCAGAGTTCTTTTATTGTTTTGTTTTGTTTTATGATTTTTGGGCCTTTATACAAATTGGGCTTTGCAATTTGGGCCCCTAAATATTGAGGTATCAACAATTGCCCCCTTTGCAATAAAGAGGAGAAATTGTTTCCTCTTTAGTGCAAATCTTTGTTCTGCTTTGGTCTTGTCTTTTCTTCTTCTTCTGCACGGTTTCCACGTTCCACTCATTCTTCGCTCTTATCTCCTTGTTCTGAGTTCCCTTGATCTGAGGTGTGTTTTCATGTAAGGGTCACTACCACAGGTGGGTGGCAAGAATGGATTGAGGATGTATTTCAGAAAGATGCATCCTCAAGGGAGTATCAAAGTTAGACAGGGGCGTGCGCTTTCAGATGTCGCTCTTGGACCTGCACACTTTCTTCTCTCTTTTTTCCGTTTGAGGTTGAACTGAGGGGACGCCTTCGGACTGCATTATATGGGGCAGAGCGTCGCCTTTGGGACTGAACAGAGATACTTCATACTGCTACTACTGGGCAAGGTGTCGCCCTTTGTACTGGACTGAGGGCGCCTTTAGATTGTTGATACTGGGTAGGGCGTCACCTTTAATATTGAACAGGGGGCTTTTAGTGCGCGCTTTTGTCGTGTGCCTTTGGTGCGCGCTTTCGTTGTACGCCTTCGACTACTGAGGGATAGTGACTCCCTTTCTCTTTGGTTTCTTCTCTGATGTATTATTGATTAATTACTCTTTACTGTTGTTGTTCTTATCGCTCTTGCGTAGATGAGGAGTGCGCTGGAGTTATTATTCTGGGGAGCGACGTACACTTTTCGAAGGTCGCTCTGGGACTCTCACACTTTATTCTCCTTTTCTTCTAGAGAGTTGCTACAGACTCTGTTCACTTCACTGTTGTTGTTCCTGTTGCTTCTGTTCATTAATTTTGAGATGCCAAGGAGGAGTAGAGCGGTTGTCGCTGCTGGGAAGAGGGATGCGCTCTCTCTTGTGTCGCTCCTGTGCGGAAACAAGGTAATGAAGAATGCTTCTCTACTTCTCTGGTTCTTTTTTCCTTTCTTCTCTTGATACTGTGAAGAACTTGAGTTCCTCTATGTTGGTTTGTCGCTCTTGTGAGCTTGTGGAGTTGATGGAGTGCGCTTTGGTGCTTGATTTGGCAGCAACTTCTCCTTTTTCGGCTTTCTCTAAGTGTTTTCTCACTCATTGCCTCTCTCATATTCCTTTTGGGTACAGGTGGCTCCGGCGGTCGTTCCTCGGCGTCGCCTTCGACTCAGATTTCTGAAGGTGTCCATACTCCAGTCAGTTCTCCAACAATTCCATCCACCCCTGGTGGTGAGGGCTCCTTGGACTTCCGCCGTCATCCTTTTGTTAGTGGGGGCGTTGCCCCCCTCTGTTCCTTCTGAATCTGCTGTTGGCGAGGATACTGATCCTTTGATGCCCCCTGTTGGCGCTCTTAAGGGCGTTTCTATTATTTCCAAGGGCGTGCCTGTTGATGCTCCTTCAGGTGTTACTGATACTGGTGTTGTCGGTGAGAGCGTCTCTGATGCTAAAAACAAAATTAATGATATATTCGGTGAGACAGACGCCGTGTTTGACGTGATGGACACTGGGGCAGGTACTTCTGCTTCCAAGGAAAGCCAAGTCGAGGCCGCTGTTGAGATCCTAGCTGAAGAGCAGCTTGCCCCCAGGGATGACACTAGTTCTGTTCCTTCTACCGAAAAGGACATGGCTCCCGTCAAGACAACATAAGTCTCTAAGAGCGTTACTGGCCCTTCTGATGGGCGCTCTGTGCATGAGGTTTCTCATTTTAGGACTCCTTCTGTGAAGACAAGTCACGTCATCGCTTCTCCTGGGTCTTTTAAATTTTGTTGCCCTTCTCACTTGTTCCTTCTTTGCTCCTTCTCTGTTTTGCAGCAGCATTTTCTGCCAAGTTTCATGGCTCTCTTGATGCGGAGGAGCAGTCTATGATCGAATCATTCCTTCTTGCCCACCCCGACTCGGTGCCGCCAGGTGCTTTGTTCCCTCGCTTTTTCAAGGAGTCCGCTGCACATACCATGGCGCAAATGCTGGGTTTGGTGAGCTCCGTTGACATTGACGCCTTGCCTTGGGAGGACAAGGTGGAGCTCTTGGACTGCCTCCATTCCCTTAAGTTCCAACACTATTCTGGTACTTGGCTTGATGATGCTATTGATAGATTGGAGAAACTGCGTCCTCCCTTTGATGCCGCTGGCTTGGCTGAAACCAAGTGCACTTTGCAAGAGCGCCGCACTGCTTTCGCTACTCGTTCAAAGGAACTCTCAGCCCATCTTGCACAAGTGACTTCTGATTTGGAGAACGTGGATAAAGAGATCAATGACTTGGTTGCTCAGGAGCGTTCATATGAGGAGGCTCGCAAACGTATCAACCTGAATGCTCTTTTTAGTGTTTGATAGTTGCTATTAGGCTGTGTTGCTTTTGGACTTGTATTTCAGAATTTGTTTTGCTGAATTTCTTGAAGTTGTACTTATTTGTGGTGGTGCACTCTTCAGGCTTAGACTCTGCTTTTGCATGCCTGCTGCCACCTTGACAATGTTTATGTATGTCTTGTCTTTGTCTTATATATCTTTGTTCGCCTTGCTCCTAGGCTTGCATTTAGATTGTACACTTTTGGCTCTTGTGCGCCTTTTCTAGCTTTGTCACTTTGGCGCCATTGTAGCTTGAACTTTGTCTTGTGAACGTAGCTTTTATAATTGCTTGTTACTGCACTTGTGCTTGTTTCTGTTCTTGTACGCTCTTCCCGGTTTTGGTGCTTTTTCTTCAAGTATTTTGATAGCGCACATCTCTTCTTTTTCTTCTTTTTTTTTTCAAGTATAGCAGTGACTCCTCATGTCATTGGTGCCCAAGAAAGATTTCCTCTTCTCTTTTTTTTTCTTTTCTCTCTTTTTTTGAACAATGGCCCCTCATGTCATCGGTGCCAAGATTTTATCTCAGGGTGCACGTTGGGCACACTCTCTTTTTTTTTCTCTTTTTTTTGAATAATGGCCCCTCATGTCATTGGTGCCAAGATTTTTTCTCAGGGTGCACGTTGGGCACGCTCTCTCTTTTTCTTTTGAACAATGGCCCCTCATGTCATCGGTGCCAAGATTCTTTCTCAGGGTGCACGTTGGGCACATTCTACAGATTTTGCCGCTTTGGGCCTTTTCCTTCAGTTGTCACTTTGGACTTTTCAATTTTTCGCTTTTGGGCTTTTCAGCTGCCGCTTTTGGGCTTTTTCTTTTCAGTTGCCGCTTTGGGTTTTCAGTTTGCCGCTTTTGGGCTTTGGGTTTTCAGTTGCCGCTTTGGGCTTTTCAGTTTGCCGCTTTTGGGCTTCATAAATTAACGGATCACTTTGGATCTTTTGTTAGCCAACCTCTTTTTCTACAGATTTTTCCGCCCGCGTTTAAGACTAGCGCCCTTATTTCCCGGGAACTTTTCTAGCCTCGCGATATGGCGTACTTCGCCCGCGTCTGATCCCGGAAATTTGTTTTCAGAGAGGTCTATCCGGGGACCGCGATGAGGCGCATCGTGCCTGCGGTACGGCCCAACACTATTCTTTCTTTTCTTTTCTTTTTCTTCTTTTTTTTTGTGTGTGTTGGACCTCACGATATGACATTACTGACCCTGTTTGAGGGGGTTTTGCTACAACGATACCTCATGTCATCAGTATCATTTAAGCATTTTCTGGGGACACCTCATGTTATCAGTGTCGCTCTTACTGCTGGCACCTCTTGTCACAGGCGCTATCTTGCTTCTGATTGATTGTTTAACTCTGATAGCTTGTGTTCCGTGACTCTTCTTGTCGCTGGTGCTATCATTTTGCAAACGCTTAGATTGTTCTGGATTCTTGACTTTGCGCTCATGCTCGCCTTGGTTATGTTATGTTTGGAACAGTTTTGGGTCAGTCACTTGTACGCTTCTTAGCTTGCTTTCATCTTGCACCTTGCTCTTGTATATAATTTATGCCTCATGTTGCATGTACGCCCTTTCATGTACGCCTTGCGGTTGTACGCCTTGTAGTTGTACGCCTTCACAATTGTGATCACAGCCGCTTTTAAGTTCACTTTTATTTTCTGATCGGTTGGTTTGCTTGGAGACGCCTTTTGTTTTTTGTCCGTCTTTTGAATTTTATTACGTACTTTTTGTGTTTAATCTTGTCTTGCTGTCGTGCTCAGATATCTACGTTGTCTTTCTGGCTTGTGCTCTTTTGCACGCTTTTGCTTTGAAGTTGCCTTGGTCTTTCCGATTTGGATTCATTGTCAGCTTTTGATTTCAACTTCTGTTATAACCTTGCTCTCAGCCTTTTGTTTGCATTTCCTCCAGGATTTCTAGATTCAACACCCTTTCTTTTTCGATGCGCCTTCCATAGGGTGCGCCTTTGGTTAGTCCATTGAATTGGAACATAACGGTGTGTTGAATCTGAACAAGGGGCGCCTTCGACGAGGGTGCGCCTTTGGTTGACTGATTCTGTTGAATCCGAACTGTGTATTGTAACTGGACAAGGGGGCGCTTTCTTGAGGGTGCGCCTTTAGATCGCTGATTCTGGGCGGGGTGTCGCCTTCGAGTATGATTTCATCTTTTTTTTTTGTTGCTTGATTGTCACAGATCTTCCTATTTGTGTTGGGTTGCTTTCTCTTGAAACTTTGCTCTTGCTTCATTATTCGTTGTTTGATACTTCACTTTTGATCGCCTTCTCACTGGGCGATAACGCTTTTCTATTCTGGATAGATCAGGTGCCTCTTGTTCTCAGTGGAGAAAGCGGTCCTCTTATGACATCAGGCATCTTATCAAAACACGGAAGATCATAGCCTAAGGGCATACTTAGGACTTCCCGAATGCGAGGAGGATATCACTTATTGTTCCTACACAAACAATTTTCATTTTGATTATTTTTCGTGCTATACATGTCCGTTTCACTAGCCGTCTCTAGTAAATCATGTACAAGATCATGCATCATTGTGTATCACTGTCAAGATTATGTCTTTGTATAACTATTTTTCAGAAGCACGCCTTTATGTATCTAAATCGGTCAGCTCATAACATGAATTACTAGATTATGAAAAATAGTTTCTTCACATCATGCCATGGTTGAGCCAAGAAAATTTAATAAGATTATGACAACATGATGTACTAGTTTTAGTAAACATTCATTTATACAAACTTATCTAATTATTACCTTTGTAGTCACATATTTTAATATATATCAGAGCGACATCATTCATGATTTTGATCATACATATGCAATTATAGGCCATGACATACATAGTCTAAAAATCAAACCATACACATATCATATCATGTCTTGTCAGAACAATGCTATTCTAGACAAAGTAAAAATAAATCGTTCTTATCAGGATAATCTTAGACATGAAACTAACTACGTAGAGCATGATGTCGTGTGAAAGCGATACTACCAAAAGCATATTAGGACATAGATGCACAAAATGAGCATATAGTAACTATATTTCCATACAACAACTGATACGTGATTGGATACAATACATTTTTCATTTGGTCATGATTCATATCTATTATAATTAAATTCATGAAAAAGGCAAACTAGCATATGCACTGAGTTAAGAGTTATATGTACTTAGCTTTTAGTGCAGATAACATGAAGCAAGTTTTCCATAAAACTTTTTGGTTGCGCCTTTGCTCCTAAGTTTCTTCTTTCTGTAATGTGGCGTCTTCGTCAGTAAGAGCGTACTTTGTGTGGCGCCTTCGTCAGTAAGAGCGTACTTTGTGTGCCGCCTTCGTCAGTAAGAGCGTACTTTGTGTGACGCCTTCGTCAGTAAGAGCGTACTTTCGCCCTTTCGGTCGTGTGATTGCCTTCTGAAACGCTAGGTAAAGCGAATGTGGTCGCCTTTTGAAGCGTTGCCTTTCTGGACAGTTGGGCTCGCAAAGATCTAGACCGCCTCTTGGACGAGTCTCGTCGCCCTCTGGAAAGTTTGTATCAGAGCGAACCTGGTCGCCTTCTGGAAAGTTTGTATCAGAGCGAACCTGGTCACCTTCTGTGAGCACGCCTTCTGGGAGATCGCTCTTTGGGGAGCGCCGCCTAGGGAGCTCGCCTTTTGGGGAGCAGACCGCTTTCGAGAAGGTCGCCTTTGGGCTGAAAGACAACCTTCTTGCTAAAACGCTTCTTCAGTTAGAGACTGTTGATATCAGTGGAGCACCTTCAGGAGCTATCTTTTGAGTAGCGCTTCTAGGAGCATTTCCTTCACCGTTTGGAGCCATAACTTCCCCAGCGGAGTTGCCAATTGTTTCGGATCCTTTTTATTTATAGGATGATAATTATACAGAGATTAATGGGGTTCGTAAACTTAATGAAGTTATGGCCTCAAAGGCGTACAAATTCTACAGATCAGTATAAAGAGAGGAAATACTATATATTGTTTTTACTACAGCCAGGTACGCCTTCGGTGGTCAGACTTAAGAAAGGCGCCTTTTGCAACAAGGATTGGAGCAACAACCTTTGAGGCACTTATCATGGTGTTGAGGGGTTGGTCATCAGAGCAATGTGGCCACCGTGGGTAGTTGTTGTGGTATTGTTGAGATGTGCGCTCTGTGGCCTTCTCCTTCTCTCTCACGCTCCTCACTGTTACTTCTCCTTGATGTTCTTTCTCTGAGACTCAGATAAGAGAACCAGTGTGCAATGTGTTTTTGTTGTTGGAGCTCTTCATTGAGTTAGTTTTGATGAGTTTGGAGGGAGTAGGAGACGTGCGCTCTGCTGCTTGCCTTGGGGGTCTCCTTCTCCTTAAATACTCTTCTCTTTCACTCGTGTTCTTCCTCCAAGTTGCAGAGGTAAGAACTTGTATCTTGTGTATGGTGTGTACTACTGTTGAGATGATTGCTGGAGGTGTGCGCTCTCTGATTCACCTCCTTCTTTGTATCTCTCTCTCTCTCTCGTGTTCTTTCTCTGAATTTTAGAGAAGAGAACCGGTGTTTATGTGTTTATGTTGATGTTGTTCTTGTTGTGTCTCTTGTTTCTCTTCAGTGTTCCTTCTCTGAGACTTAGAGAAGAGAACTAGTGTTTCATGTGTTTATTGTGTTTATTGTTGTTGTTGTTGTTCAGAGATGATCCCCTTTGAAGGAGAAGTATCTCCTATTTATAATGGTGCTTTGGACCAGTGGTCATTGGTTGCTCGCCTTTTGTCCGCTGGGTAATAGCACTTTGCATCATGTGCTCAGGGTATCTTCTCAGTAGCTTTGTCTTCTTTACCATTTTTGGCTTTGGCATTAATGGTTGCAGAAGGAGAGGAGCTCAAGTCTTGCCTTCTTGATCTTTCCTCTGGGAAAGGGCTGCATGAGGTAAGCCAAAGATGCTCTGGCTTCTCATGCACGCTCCTTGTAGTCCTGGGGAACTGGAATGCCTTGTATGCACGTGTGCGCCTTCCACAATCCTCATTCCCTGTGCTTTCTCATCTATCATGGCTTTCTTTGTGAGTTTCCACGACACCTGGGGCGCTTTGGGAGGATATGTTGTGCTCATCGTCATCAGGACGTCTTTCCCTTTCCTTGGAAATAATGTCAAAATGTGACGCTCTGGACAATTGACGCTCTGGACAAGCGACGCTCTGGACAGTCCTTGATGCTTGCACGCCTTTCTCAGAGTTCTTTTATTGTTTTGTTTTGTTTTATGATTTTTGGGCCTTTATACAAATTGGGCTTTGCAATTTGGGCCCCTAAATATTGAGGTATCAACAATTGCCCCCTTTGCAATAAAGAGGAGAAATTGTTTCCTCTTTAGTGCAAATCTTTGTTCTGCTTTGGTCTTGTCTTTTCTTCTTCTTCTACACGGTTTCCACGTTCCACTCATTCTTCGCTCTTGTCTCCTTGTTCTGAGTTCCCTTGATCTGAGGTGTGTTTTCATGTAAGGGTCACTACCACAGGTGGGTGGCAAGAATGGATTGAGGATGTATTTCAGAAAGATGCATCCTCAAGGGAGTATCAAAGTTAGACAGGGGCGTGCGCTTTCAGATGTCGCTCTTGGACCTGCACACTTTCTTCTCTCTTTTTTTCGTTTGAGGTTGAACTGAGGGGACGCCTTCGGACTGCATTACATGGGGCAGAGTGTCGCCTTTGGGACTTAACAGAGATACTTCATACTGCTACTACTGGGCAAGGTGTCACCCTTTGTACTGGACTGAGGGCGCCTTTAGATTGTTGATACTGGGTAGGGCGTCACCTTTAATATTGAACAGGGGGCTTTTAGTGCGCGCTTTTGTCGTGTGCCTTTGGTGCGCGCTTTCGTTGTACGCCTTCGACTACTGAGGGATAGTGACTCCCTTTCTCTTTGGTTTCTTCTCTGATGTATTATTGATTAATTACTCTTTACTGTTGTTGTTCTTATCGCTCTTGCGTAGATGAGGAGTGCGCTGGAGTTATTATTCTGGGGAGCGACGTACACTTTTCGAAGGTCGCTTTGGGACTCTCACACTTTATTCTCCTTTTCTTCTAGAGAGTTGCTACAGACTCTGTTCACTTCACTGTTGTTGTTCCTGTTGCTTCTGTTCATTAATTTTGAGATGCCAAGGAGGAGTAGAGCGGTTGTCGCTGCTGGGCAGAGGGATGCGCTCTCTCTTGTGTCGCTCCTATGAGGAAACAAGGTAATGAAGAATGCTTCTCTGCTTCTCTGGTTCGTTTTTCCTTTCTTCTCTTGATACTGTGAAGAACTTGAGTTCCTCTATGTTGGTTTGTCGCTCTTGTGAGCTTGTGGAGTTGATGGAGTGTGCTTTGGTGCTTGATTTGGCAGCAACTTCTCCTTTTTCGGCTTTCTCTAAGTGTTTTCTCACTCATTGCCTCTCTCATATTCCTTTTGGGTACAGGTGGCTCCGGCGGTCGTTCCTCGGCGTCGCCTTCGACTCAGATTTCTGAAGGTGTCCATACTCCAGTCAGTTCTCCAACAATTCCATCCACCCCTGGTGGTGAGGGCTCCTTGGACTTCCGCCGTCATCCTTTTGTTAGTGGGGGCGTTGCCCCCCTCTGTTCCTTCTGAATCTGCTGTTGGCGAGGATACTGATCCTTTGATGCCCCCTGTTGGCGCTCTTAAGGGCGTTTCTATTATTTCCAAGGGCGTGCCTGTTGATGCTCCTTCAGGTGTTACTGATACTGGTGTTGTCGGTGAGAGCGTCTCTGATGCTAAAAAAAATTGATGATATATTCGGTGAGACAGACGCCGTGTTTGACGGGATGGACACTGGGGCAGGTACTTCTGCTTCCAAGGAAAGCCAAGTCGAGGCCGCTGTTGAGATCCTAGCTGAAGAGCAGCTTGCCCCCAGGGATGACACTAGTTCTGTTCCTTCTACCGAAAAGGACATGGCTCCCGTCAAGACAACATAAGTCTCTAAGAGCGTTACTGGCCCTTCTGATGGGCGCTCTGTGCATGAGGTTTCTCATTTTAGGACTCCTTCTGTGAAGACAAGTCACGTCATCGCTTCTCCTGGGTCTTTTAAATTTTGTTGCCCTTCTCACTTGTTCCTTCTTTGCTCCTTCTCTGTTTTGCAGCAGCATTTTCTGCCAAGTTTCGTGGCTCTCTTGATGCGGAGGAGCAGTCTATGATCGAATCATTCCTTCTTGCCCACCCCGACTCGGTGCCGCCAGGTGCTTTGTTCCCTCGCTTTTTCAAGGAGTCCGCTGCACATACCATGGCGCAAATGCTGGGTTTGGTGAGCTCCGTTGACATTGACGCCTTGCCTTGGGAGGACAAGGTGGAGCTCTTGGACTGCCTTCCATTCCCTTAAGTTCCAACACTATTCTGGTACTTGGCTTGATGATGCCATTGATAGATTGGAGAAACTGCGTCCTCCCTTTGATGCCGCTGGCTTGGCTGAAACCAAGTGCACTTTGCAAGAGCGCCGCACTGCTTTCGCTACTCGTTCAAAGGAACTCTCAGCCCATCTTGCACAAGTGACTTCTGATTTGGAGAACGTGGATAAAGAGATCAATGACTTGGTTGCTCAGGAGCGTTCATATGAGGAGGCTCGCAAACGTATCAACCTGAATGCTCTTTTTAGTGTTTGATAGTTGCTGTTAGGCTGTGTTGCTTTTGGACTTGTATTTCAGAATTTGTTTTGCTGAATTTCTTGAAGTTGTACTTATTTGTGGTGGTGCGCTCTTCAGGCTTAGACTCTGCTTTTGCATGCCTGCTGCCACCTTGACAATGTTTATGTATGTCTTGTCTTTGTCTTATATATCTTTGTTCACCTTGCTCCTAGGCTTGCATTTAGATTGTACACTTTTGGCTCTTGTGCGCCTTTTCTAGCTTTGTCGCTTTGGCGCCATTGTAGCTTGAACTTTGTCTTGTGAACGTAGCTTTTATAATTGCTTGTTACTGCACTTGTGCTTGTTTCTGTTCTTGTACGCTCTTCCCGGTTTTGGTGCTTTTTCTTCAAGTATTTTGATAGCGCACATCTCTTCTTTTTCTTCTTTTTTTTTGAAGTATAACAGTGACTCCTCATGTCATTGGTGCCCAAGAAAGATTTCCCCTTCTCTTCTATTTTGATGGCGCATATGCACTGAGTTAAGAGTTATATGTACTTAGCTTTTAGTGCAGATAACATGAAGCAAGTTTTCCATAAAACTTTCTGGTTGCGCCTTTGCTCCTAAGTTTCTTCTTTCTGTAATGTGGCGTCTTCGTCAGTAAGAGCGTACTTTGTGTGGCGCCTTCGTCAGTAAGAGCGTACTTTCGCCCTTTCGGTCGTGTGATTGCCTTCTGAAACGCTAGGTAAAGCGAATGTGGTCGCCTTTTGAAGCGTCACCTTTCTGGACAGTTGGGCTCGCAAAGATCTAGACCGCCTCTTGGACGAGTCTCGTCGCCCTCTGGAAAGTTTGTATCAGAGCGAACCTGGTCGCCTTCTGGAAAGTTTGTATCAGAGCGAACCTGGTCACCTTCTGTGAGCACGCCTTCTGGGAGATCGCTCTTTGGGGAGCGCCGTCTAGGGAGCTCGCCTTTTGGGGAGCAGACCACTTTCGAGAAGGTCGCCTTTGGGCTGAAAGACAACCTTCTTGCTAAAACGCTTCTTCAGTTAGAAACTGTTGATATCAGTGGAGCACCTTTAGGAGCTATCTTTTGAGTAGCGCTTCTAGGAGCATTTCCTTCACCGTTTGGAGCCATAACTTCCCCAGCGGAGTCGCCAATTGTTTCGGATCCTTTTTATTTATAGGATGATAATTATACAGAGATTAATGGGGTTCGTAAACTTAATGAAGTTATGGCCTCAAAGGCGTACAAATTCTACAGATCAGTATAAAGAGAGGAAATACTATATATTGTTTTTACTACAGCCAGGTACGCCTTCGGTGGTCAGACTTAAGAAAGGCGCCTTTTGCAACAAGGATTGGAGCAACAACCTTTGAGGCACTTATCATGGTGTTGAGGGGTTGGTCATCAGAGCAATGTGGCCACCGTGGGTAGTTGTTGTGGTATTGTTGAGATGTGCGCTCTGTGGCCTTCTCCTTCTCTCTCACGCTCCTCACTGTTACTTCTCCTTGATGTTCTTTCTCTGAGACTCAGATAAGAGAACCAGTGTGCAATGTGTTTTTGTTGTTGGAGCTCTTCATTGAGTTAGTTTTGATGAGTTTGGAGGGAGTAGGAGACGTGCGCTCTGCTGCTTGCCTTGGGGGTCTCCTTCTCCTTAAATACTCTTCTCTTTCACTCGTGTTCTTCCTCCAAGTTGCAGAGGGAAGAACTTGTATCTTGTGTATGGTGTGTACTACTGTTGAGATGATTGCTGGAGGTGTGCGCTCTCTGATTCACCCCCTTCTTTGTATCTCTCTCTCGTGTTCTTTCTCTGAATTTTAGAGAAGAGAACCAGTGTTTATGTGTTTATGTTGATGTTGTTCTTGTTGTGTCTCTTGTTTCTCTTCAGTGTTCCTTCTCTGAGACTTAGAGAAGAGAACTAGTGTTTCATGTGTTTATTGTGTTGCTTGTTGTTGTTGTTGTTGTTGTTGTTGTTGTTCAGAGATGATCCCCTTTGAAGGAGAAGTATCTCCTATTTATAATGGTGCTTTGGACCAGTGGTCATTGGTTGCTCGCCTTTTGTCCGCTGGGTAATAGCACTTTGCATCATGTGCTCAGGGTATCTTCTCAGTAGCTTTGTCTTCTTTACCATTTTTGGCTTTGGCATTAATGGTTGCAGAAGGAGAGGAGCTCAAGTCTTGCCTTCTTGATCTTTCCTCTGGGAAAGGGCTGCATGAGGTAAGCCAAAGATGCTCTGGCTTCTCATGCACGCTCCTTGTAGTCCTGGGGAACTGGAATGCCTTGTATGCACGTGTGCGCCTTCCACAATCCTCATTCCCTGTGCTTTCTCATCTATCATGGCTTTCTTTGTGAGTTTCCACGACACCTGGGGCGCTTTGGGAGGATATGTTGTGCTCATCGTCATCAGGACGTCTTTCCCTTTCCTTGGAAATAATGTCAAAATGTGACGCTCTGGACAACTGACGCTCTGGACAAGCGATGCTCTGGACAGTCCTTGATGCTTGCACGCCTTTCTCAGAGTTCTTTTATTGTTTTGTTTTGTTTTATGATTTTTGGGCCTTTATACAAATTGGGCTTTGCAATTTGGGCCCCTAAATATTGAGGTATCAACAAGGGTAGTTTTGAAAAAGTATATCAAATTTTCACATTTTCAATGTCATCAACAAATTTATCCACTCTACTTTTGGTGGGAGTGAATCACTTTCAAAGAGTCTTATAAATAGGACCAGAGGGAGTAGTATGTTTGCAAATTTTTTGAGCCTAGATCGTGTTTTTTGGTAACTATTTTTGTTTAATCTTTAGGCTCCAAGATGATTTTTCCATGGGAAATTAAAAATAGTTTAATTTGTATTTATAATTTATGTCATGTGTATCACTTAGTGCATTTGTTTTTGCTTAAAGATTATGCTTTTATTTTTTTTTTCAAAAATAATTATAAATAGTGTGTTTGTTTTCTATACAAATTATAATTTTATACTATATTTTTGGAAAAATAATCAAAATCTATAAACTCCCTCATACTCATCCGGCTCGATTTATAAGCAAAACTAACTAAATTTACCCTTATTAAGGAGATTAGTTGATTGTATTTAATTTTCTCAAATTTATAAAAGAATAGAGGTATTTTAGGAAAGTTGCATTGAGAATGAAACAAAAACTAAATAAGATAACAATTTTCTAGGGATGTTTTAGGAGAGTGACATTGTGAATGAAATAAAATTTAAGAAAGTTGGTTAATTTTGCTTATATTTTAAACCAAGAGAGATATGTTTTTTGTTGTTTATATTTCAAGTCCAAGGGAGTAGTAGCTAGAAACTATTTTTTGAAAGATTATTTTTTTAGACTCGTAATTTTTCTATTCTACCCTTATCTTCATCACATTAACTATCAACTTGTTACATCATACCCTTATACCTGATGAACGAAGTTTTTTTTTTCCCAGGTAGTGAGGTATGCCTCACGACCTTGACTTTAAGTTAAAAAAAAGGATAAAATTGAAAATATAAAAATAAATGGGGTGTCCCTAACTGCAAGTGGGGTGGCAAAAGTCCCCCATGATTAGCCTTGTTGAACCTATGCGATAGAACATATATATTAAAAAAAAAAAAAGAAAAAAGAGTCCGCGTAAGACAGCCTAGTTGGTGGCTGCAGGGACACTTAGGATTTCCCCCTCCCCCAGGTCATGGTTTCTAGTCCCAGACCTCCCATGTAAACCAAAAAAAGAAAAAAGAATTTTGATTTTTTGGGCCCCCAACTTCAAGTTTTTGGCCCCGTTTCATATTTTCAATGACAAAAAAAGACCTTACGTTTTAATTCCTTCCGCCTTCGGGATCACGGAAAGGTCTTCCATCTTAAGCTTCACGGAAGAAAAAAATATAACCTCATGATCGGTCAAGTGTAAGATGGAAAAATAAATTTTTTTTCAAAATACCAAATATACCCCTAAATTAAATTTCCCCTCATAAACCCTTCTTCCTCACGAAACCCCTCTCATTCTCATATTATCAACCATCTCTTCCTCTTCCTCACTCTCTGTCTCTCTCCTCTCATCCTCCCTCTCTGTTCACTCTTTGTCCTCTTCCTCTCATCACGAGCCCTAGCGAACCCCATCAAACCCCAAATTGTTGTTGAGATTTTAAAAAGTGTTGAGTTAATCAAGATGTTTTTTTTTTTAAAAAGTAATTAAATATTATTGAAAATTGAAATATGATATTTGATCAATTTTTTTTTCTAAAATAATATTACAAACAGGATCGAAGGGAATATATATCTCTTGGACCAGTCTATTGGAGTTGGTTCGATCTTAGTGGTGTTTTGAGCCGGCCTTTTTATTATGAGTGTTAGTTCTCAAATCCCATTTTTGAGATCCCAAACCTCATTTTTTTCGATTAAATCCCATTTTTTCAACACCCTTGATTCGAAATGTTTCCAACCCTAAAAATATATTTTCCAATGGGGAGTCAATTGAAAAAAATGCATTTTCTAATTCTAGGATGTCAGAAAAAATTCCGATAGGATTATTCATTCCAAAAAAATTGGAATCTAGGATATAAAAATGGGTTTTAGGAACTAATAGTCTTTAAAAAATAATAAGGTTGGGTAGGAATATTATAGCCACTAGAAATACTTAATCTCATTCATTTTGGTTGATTGTGGTCTATCTTCCTAGATAGTAGGCTGTGTAATTGAACACAATTAAAATGGTGAGAATAATTTATACACATAGAATACATGGCAGATATATGTAGAGCACGAAGTCACCAACAAGTGGTTGCAGATTGTGATGAGTTATCCACACATTGCTATGAATCTGATAGATTGGCTAACCAGGGAAGCAATTTCTCATGTACTAACTCAGGCATGTCATCATGGGGACAATGTCCAACTCCTTCAAGTATGAAGAGTTTAACATTTTCTTTTTGAGAAGGCAATAAAGAAAAGTATTTGCCAACAGGTCCATCAAGTGGAGTAAAAAGATCTTGATCTCCCCATAAAAGTAAAACAGGCAATGAGATTTTTGGCATTAATTGCACCGGATTAGGCCCCGGTGGCCCTGTCACAATGGACACAAACGCATCTAAGGCCCCTGGCTCATCAGCTGGTCCCCTAATGATCTACATATAAAGAGTCAAAAAATGCCAATTATAAGTAGTAAATGTTGTTTAAAAAAGAAAACCTAGCTAATGTTGATTAGACGTGTCAAAACAAGACGCAACAAAATGTGAGTTATGAGATTTATGCTTTATTCTGACGAGCTTTATAAATTGAAGAAACATGATATTAAACTATATAATATTTTAGTTTCACTGAAAGGGTGAAACCAAAGAGAACATAAAAAACATGATGAAATACCATGATTCATATCCCACTAATGCTACCTAAAATCGAAACAAGTCAACATCATGGTATTACCTCCACCAGTTCTTCATCCACTGCCTCCTTATTTTGATACACTGAACTTAAAATGTTCCTCAAATTCTCTCTGCATACAAGCAATACAGTTTTAACTTTTAACTTTTGTATCTGAAAATTGAAGGAAATTATGGCGAAAGATTAAGGGAATACCTCTGCTTAACGCGCTCAAAAATTGATGAGGCAATTCCCTTTTGCTTCAATAAAAAATCAACAAGCCAGAGCAAAGGTAATAGTAGCTTGATCCTCCAGTCATCAACAATCGCTTTGTTATTCATGCCACCAGCGCAATTTAACAGCACAATTCCTCTAACAAGAGTTTGACTTGAATCTGGTTGGAGACTATTACAATTCACAAATGAGGCAAAAAAGAAGTTTCTCACATAAACTCTAAATGTTTAACTGTGTTACATAAGTTACGGTTACATCTCCTGCTACTAGCGAATGCATCAAACATACCTGCGGCAGCGATGACACAAGCAAGACTTCCAACAGAGTTTCCTATTAGTACAGTTGGCTTCCGAATAACTTCATCCAAGAAATCCAGGATCAACTGTTTACAGTGAATGCAAAGTACTAGGTAAGTTTCCAATGCAGGAGAGAGTTGGCGTCTGACTAACGGTTCAAGAAATTTACTACCTGAGCCCATGTTTCCATGGTATAAGAAAAGTCTGGAGGCTTATCTGAAGCCCCAAAACCAAGAAGATCAATAGCATAAACAGTATAATCCTGGGATAATGTCTTGATATTCCTGAAAAAGAAAAAGAAAACCTCATTTTTGGGGAAAGAAAGACTTGTTTTATAGTTCAATTTATTAGCTACTTTGTTACTGAGTAAATGGAAGCTAAAACAAAAGAATGTGACTTTTGAGATAGTTGTAACTTGTAAGAGGAACACTTCTAATGACATGGCAAAACAAGAACAAGTGAGAAATGGATTTGATGAAGCTGGAAAAAGCAAATCCTAGCTTTTGAATATGAATTATTTTATGATAATTTAATTTTAAACATGCAATTTAATAGAATGAATAACGGTGGGATTAGTGACTGCAACACATTGCAGTAGTTAACAACTGCAGCTAATCCTGATCAGAATAAGTGATTAGAACAAAAAACTTTAACACAAAATTAAGTCCTAAATTGATTATTTCACAGCACTAAAAATAATGTTGAGTATAAGGCCACTTCTCTTTTTTTAAACCCTTTCTTCCTTCAAGATGTGGGATTGTGGGGAGTTAGTGATTTTCAGTGGAAAGGGAAAAAGGAAGAACCTGAACACATGAAGAGGACTCTGAACAGGTAATTGAACAAATTGATAATTCTAGTTAAAAACTTAAAATTTATATAATTAGCTTCTAAATTTGAAGAATTTTCTATCTGGCAAGGAATTTGATGTTATAGGTAATAACTACAAATTAAATAAAAAAAATTTAAGTGGAAAAGTTCTTATGTTTAATCTATCTATCTTCTTGACACAATAATCCATATGCACATATTATATATATATATATATATATATATATATATATTCTTTCCTCCCTTTATTTATGGCTAGCAATGAACCATAAAAAAGTGACATACAAGGATAATATCTAAAAAACAAAAATGGGTGGATGAGAAAGCAACAATAACAAAAAAGATAATACCAATAGTTATAGTGGCAACTTACCTGCGCCAATGAAGAATAGAGGCACCAAAGCCATGGACAAGTAGCAAAGGAGGAAGGTTGGAATCTGCATCAGAAGAAACAAAGTAGTTGATGGAATATTGGCCCTTCCAATTCCATGTAAGGCACTTGTGCTTTATCTTTTCCACTTCAGAAAGGGACTCATAAGTTTCTGTGGTAGTAGTAGCATTTGTAGCAGAAGTAGTAGAGTTGAAGATGACACCACCCCTAACACCGTTATTGATTTGGTTTGCATGATGATAATAAGGAATTACATGAACTTTCCTTCTTCCTCTGATTGTGGTGGAGATGAAGAAGTCTCTGCTGTTGAGGAGCCTTTTAAGGTGTGGAGTAGTTTGTGTTTGTGAATGCAGAAACCCAACTGTATGAACTGCACTTGTCACTTCCATTACCACTTTGTTAACTGCTATGTCATCGGTCTTCAGGCTTCACTCTCTTTTGTGTGCTGTATATTTTTTCCTGAGGACCGGAGGCTAAACTACTTGGTCCCTTATTTTGTTTTTATTTTAATCAAATTGGTACCTTATATTTTTTTTATTACATTGGTTCTACACGTTTCTTTTTATTATCAATTTGGTTCGTGAGTTATTGTTTATCTTACATGGACCAATATGATACATACACGTGTCATTTCTCTCTCCAACAATGCAAACGTGAATCAATATGACACGTGCACTTAATACAATAACACAACACTTACATTTTATTACTACATCAGAGCGGGTTGATTCTGAGAATAATAATCATAATAGTCCCTTGACCACTATTGCGCCAACTTCACCTTATTATCTTGGTTCCTCGGATAACTCTGGAACACTTCCAGTCGCAGTGGCTCTCAAGGGAGATAACTGCTGCAACTGGGCTCGTTCTATGAAAACAGTCTTGCGTGTGAAGACAAAGCTTAGCTTTATTGATGGAAGCATCAAGAAACTTGCAAATACCTTCCAAATTATTACAACTGGGAGAAGGCAGATTCAATGGTGAAAACATGGATCATCAACTCCTTTGACTCAAGCTTGCACGAAAGTATTTCACATGCCACCACTGCCAGAGATATTTGGGTTGGCCTGGAATAGCGTTTTGCCTAGACCAACGCACCCGACATACACTAGCTATGGCGAACCCTTTGCATGATGCAGCAAGAACCAAATATAGATGAAACAAATTTCTACACTGAGTTCAAAACTCTCCTGGATGAATTAATTGAGCTACAACCACCACATAAATGCTCATGTGGAGCATAAAAAATATTGGCACAAAGAGAAGAAGATCAGCTTGTTCACCTATTTCTTGGGAGCCTTGACAATGAGCGTTACACTCATGCTAAAGGACCATACTTAATACAGATCCACTATCATCACTTTGACGATTTTTGAATCATATTTCGAGGGAAGAAGGCCGAGTTACTATAGAAAGAGATAAGTATACTAAATCAGAAGGAGGTTCAACCTTTTATTCATCAAACAGAAATAGAACACGAGTTGGACTAAGGCCTAAATGCAATCATTGTTGCAAGTTTGGGCATGAGAGGTCGAAGTGTTTTGAAGTTATTGGTTATCCTCCCAACTGGCATACTCAAAGAACACAGCGAGGTCCAAACAAAATAGCTGGACAAGGAGGAGCACACTTGGCTCACAAAGATGACATTCATAGAAAATGAACAAGACAGAAGCAATTGGGACATGTCATGCATTATATGGAACGCACAAAACAAGAGACACGAGTCAACATGATATGAAACTATGGCTGGTAATGATGTAATGCACATGGAACAAAAGTGGGTCTTAGATAGTGGAGCATCACACTACATGACTCGTTCACTTTCACTTTGGAAGGGGGTGTGCAAGCTTGATAAGCCATTCTATATCAATATGCCAACAGGGGATACAGTGGTGGTAGAAAAAATGGGCACCATTATCTTAAATTAAAACATGAAATTACATAATGTTTTGTTTGTTCCTGCATTTAAATGCAATTTAATATCTATTAATAAGTTGACAATTGATATGAATTGCATAGTGACTTATCATGCTGATTGTCGTGTAATCCAGGACCGAACCACGAAGAGGACGATTGGGTCCAGTGACCTGCATAATGGGGTGTATGTGCTAAGGAAAGCAATGGGAGGATCTTGTCAAATAGCAATTCAGGGGGACATCGACACTCTTTGGCATGCCGGGATGGGGCATCCTTCTGCTCAAGCTTTCCATAAACTTTCTAGTTTGATTAAATTTCATTTTGTTGAGAATAAAGATGCTTTCTGGGATGTAAGCAACAAATCTAAGCAATGTAGACTTCCATTTGATCTCAGTAATAATAAAGCTGAAAAGCCTTTTGAGTTGATACATTGTGATCTTTGTGGAAAATATCATACTGCATCACACAATGGTTCACATTACTTTCTCACTATTGTTGATGACTTTACTCATGGAACATGGGCTTATTTAATGAAAGACAAAACTGAAACCACTAGCATTCTCATCATTTTTTACATTTTGGTGAAAACCCAATTTGAATCTAGAGTTACGAGGATTCGAAGTGTCAATGGTACTGAATTTACTAACTCTTTGATTCGAAAATTTATTCAACAAGAAGGAATTGTGCATGAAACATCTTGTGTAGGTACACCACAACAAAATGGGCGAGGAGAGCAGAATCATAGACATATCCTTAATGTTGCACGAGCACTGAGATTCCAAGAAAGTAACCCCTTATCTTTTTGGGGAGAATAGTCATCCACATCATTAATAGAACACCTAGAGTTGCCAATAAAAAAGTTACCCCTTATGAAATGCTTTTTGGGAAACTACCTTCATATGACCATTTGAAAGTCTTCGGGTGCTTATGTTATGTAAAGACTCCGTCAAAGCAACGCGACAAGTTTGATCCATGAGTTGAAAAATGTATGCTCATAGGATATCTGCAAGGGCAGAAAGGGTGAAGAGTTTACAACTTGAAAACACGAGAATTCTTTGTCTCTAAAGATGTGATTTTCTATGAAAATGTTTATCCTTATGCATCAAATGAGAACAATATAGAAACAAACTTGTCTCTCTCTCTTCAACTGTATTCCATGATCCAACTCATATACCTGAAAGAGAAGAATCCTTATGTAATCAAGATGGTTAGGAACAAGATGTGTCATGTGACTCACAGAGAGGTGAACATGAAAAGTCTAACATAGAGGATACTGAAATTTCTGAAGAAAATGTGCTTAGTGAGGAGGAGCACATTGATGAACTTGCACCATGAAAGACACAACCACCTTGGATATCTCAAGGATTATGTTTGCCACATAGCCATACAATCCCATCCATTCACTTCACCGACTTCATCGAAACCTTCTAGTAAGGCTTATCCTATTTCACAATATGTTAGTTATGATAATTTCTCATCAAAACACAAAGCATTTCTTGCTGCCATCACATGTCATGGTGATCTGCGAACATATTCCTATGTTGTAAAAGAAACCCAAAGGCGAGAGGCAATGGCTCAAGAGATCAAGGCACTAAAGGAAAATGAGACTTAGACACTAGCATCACTTCCCAAAGGGAACAAAGCGATAAGATGCAAATGGGTCTATAAAATTAAATATAAGTCTACGAAAGAAATTGAAAAGTTCAAAGGAAGATTGGTAGCAAAAGGTTTCACATAGTTTGAGGGGAAGGATTACACTTAAGCATTTTCCCCAATAGCCAAAATGACAATTATGCGATGTTTGCTCTGCGTTGTTGTTGCCAATGGATAGGAACTCCACCAAATGGATGCTAGCAACACATTTCTTCACGATGACTTTGATGAAGAAGTATACATGGAAGTTTTACTAGGGTATGAGGTTCCTAACACAGGCTTGGTTTGCCAACTAAAAAAGTCTTTAATGGACTTCGTCGAGTGTCACGAAATTAGTTCACCAAACTATCAAAGGCACTGGTTGAGTATGGATTCATGCAGAGTCATGCAGATCATAGTCTTTTCACACTCTCTCATGGAAGCATTTTTCTAGCTATACTAATTTATGTCGATGAATTGGTTATAACTGGAAATGATTCACCGACTTGCACTAGTTTCAAACAATATTTGAGCCAATGCTTTCACATGAAGGATCTCGGATCACTCAAATATTTTCTCGGTTTGAAGCTGGCCAGGGTACCCTCTGGTTTGTTTATATGTCAGATCAAGTACACATTAGATATCATACGTGAATGTGGAATGTTGGGATGCAAACCAAGTCCTTTTCCCATGGAGCAACACCATAAATTGGCTTTGGAGATGGGGGAGTTTTATCATGATCCTGCACAATATCTCAAACTTGTGAGGCGTTTAATATACCGTACCATCACACGACTAGAGATTGTCTACTCAATACACATTCTGAGTCAATTTATGCAAGCTCCACGACAAGGTCATTGAGATGCAGCAATACGTGTTTTACGCTACTTAAAGTCTTCTCCAAGTCAAGGAATAATCTATCCTAAAGATAATGATCTTCATTTAATTGCTTATTGTGATTCGAATTGGTCTTCTTGTCCATTAACTAGATGATCCATACCTGGTTACTTGATGAAACCAAGAGCTTCGCCCATCTCTTGGAAATCTAAGAGTCAAAAGATAGTGTCTAAATCCTCCTATGAAGCGAAATATCATGCCATGGCTTATGTAACAAATGAAGTTGTTAGGTTGCGTAGGTTATTGTCATCGCTTCAAGTCACCTTGATAATCCTACAATTCTTTACTATGATAATCAAGTTGCATTGCATATAGCGGATAATTCGGTCTTTCATGAGAGAACGAAACATATCGAAGTGGATTGTCATGTTGTTCGCCAGCATCTACTTTCTGGAGATATCACTACTACTCATATATCAACTCAGCAACAACTAGCTGATAATTCACCAAGGCATTAGGTGGATGACAATTTGAAGAATTAACAGTCAAGTTGGATGTTCATAACCCTCACACGCCAACTTGAGGGGGAGCAATGAAGCTAATATTAGTATGTTAAGAATTTGTTATTTTTGTATTGAATAATTGAATAAGAATGTGTTGCAACATATACTCTTCGTTCCTATTTATTTGTCATATTTCAAACAAAACATATCCTTTAAGAAATATAATCATTACTCCCTCCATTCCATATCTTTTGGCCTTTTAGGCTTGGGCACACATATTAATAAGAAAGTGTTGATTATTGTAAGTTTTACGTGTACTTTGTCTAAAATGCCCCTATTTAATCCTTATTGAAAATTGTAGTAGTATTTAATTTTAATTAGTAAGTGTGTCCATTAATTAATGTATAATGGTTTAAAGATAAGAGAGATGATAAAAGTAGAATTAATGAGGAGTAAGAGAAATGATTGAATGAAGGGTTAAAGTTGGATAGAAAATGTCAACAAAAAAAATGGATAGAAAAATATGTTTACGCATTGGAATTGTAAATGTACAAAAGATATGGAATGAAATAAAGTCTAAAATGACAAAAGATATGGAACGAAGGTAGTACTTAGATTTTCAATACATTAATTATGTTTTTTCCCATTATACCCTTTCTCTCTCTGTAATTATTAAATTTCTCTCCTTTACTTACGTAAAACAAGACCTATTAAATAGGGGTAAACATGAAAAATAACATTTACTACAATCTTGAAATCTGTAAAATGATAGATAAAAAGGAACAAAAAATTTCTCCAAAAAAGGATAACTGTTAATAAAGGACGGATGAAGTATTAGATTAGCTATACGTTAGTTCATATCTTTATCAAAGTAGTTAGTCTTTGATATATATACGTTAGGAAGGATTCGTTTACACCATGTTTAATTACATCAACTCTTACCCCATTCATAATTCCTACACTAAATCAAATTTAATTGAATCAACCATTATATTGAAAGTTCATATTCTATAGATTATCTATGCCAAATTTTACAAAAATCCAAAATCATTTAGTACTTCATATATGTAAGTTAAAATTAACGAAATACATGTCTTAAAAGTATATGAAAGTGGAACTATTTGAATAAATATTCAATGATATTTAAATTTTTTCAAACTAGACACAAATGATCAAGATGACATATAGTTTTAATCAACGGATAGATAAATGAAATTCACACTCCATAAAAAGTTAATTAATATGATAATATAAAAATTTAACTTGATGTAAACGGATCCCTCCTCACACACACATATGAGAAGCTTCAACCTCTAATAATATAATAAAAACTTAATACAATAACACAACGCTTACATTTTATTAGTTAAACTATTTTTTCCAAATTATATATATTCTAAACTTCCCAAAATGAGGTATTCCATTTATTTTTGCCAAGCAAAGTGGAAGGTCAGTTATACAATACACATAATAACATGGTGATGACGACGAGGGGAGGGGAGAGGAGGCGAGGAACATGTATATATAAGTTAACCCAGAAGTTCAAAATGCGATGACAACAATTTTATTCAATTCAGAACGTGTTAACTTTCAAATACATCACAACAATAATACCTTAGAATGTCTATATATATTCATAACATGTAAACTATCAAATAGATCATCACAACGTTTAAGGATAGACTTCAATAAGAGATTTCAAACCATTAAGAGGAAATATTTTGTAGTGTTTGAATCCTGCTTCAACAAAGAGTTCCTTCCATTCTTTTTCATTTCTCTCTTTTCCATTAACCGTCATCATCATTATATCCATGCTGAACTTCCGTTTATGTTGTTTTGGTGGGTGGGGTACTGCTAGCAATGAACATTAGACAACTTGTAATCAGGAAGGGGTGATGGAGATGATATTGTGTAATTTTCGTTTCTTTGTTTCCTGATTCACTTACTTGTGAATGTGATGACATTTGTATCTTGTTCTGGAACACTCTTTGAGCAAATGATTTTGTACTCTTGAGCAAACCCTTCTTAGAAGGTGGGGCTCTTGTTTTGTACTGTGATGCTCGGGTGTTGTTTATTAATTTATTGCTTTTTTTGCTGTTAAAAAAAAAAACCTTGGTTTTCTTGCTTTTCATTTATAATTGCTTCTATAATAATCACCTTTCCTCTTTTGCCATGGTTTGAAATAGAATTTTTGCACTTTTTTAAAATCTTTATACAATTCTCATCGCTCCAATCATGTAAAACCCTCTACACAAAAAATGATCAATAATAAAAATTTAGGATTATAAAATTTCTTTTCATATTTTCAAGTATTTTTACGTTAGTATAAATTAAGGAAGTACAAGTGGTACCCTAACCCGAATAAAATTTAACATATAATGTTTGATGAAAAATAAATTATACTCCATGATCATAAATATCAATCAAAATAGCAATAATCTCTTAATTAGTTTTTATTAAATATGATTTCTTTTAACCTATGTATCATTTTATGCACTACTCCAACATCATTTTCTATAAAACTTCTTATCCTACGCGCTGGAGTATATATAAGTAGAGAAACTCATAAAATATACATAAAATATTTGTGGGAAAAAAAAGGTGTGATAGTATTATGATTCACAACAAATTGAGTAGTATGTGTTAATATTGATGCAAATTTCCGGAAGTATCTATGCCTTGTAGTCTTGTACTCCTAGAAGATTTTAGTACAATAATAAACAACTCAAGAAATATCTATGGTCTAGTAAAATGAAGTAAGTATTAGAACATACCAAAATTATAAATTTTTTCCAGAACCATCTATAGCATGGCGGTGAAGCAGTGCCTATATATAAGGCATGTATTTTCACTTGTGAGTAGTGTAAAAAACAAGTCACAAGCTCAGTGTGTGTAGTGCCAAGTACTCAAAGCACTAAATCAATAAATATAAGGGTGTTACTACCATGCAATCAAAAATTGAATGGTTGTTATGCAATCCATTGTTAAACCAATAAAACCTTGCCACCTAAGACATGTATGTCACATCATTACTTAAATTAGTCAAAATTAAGTTTTGCAATTTAGTCCAACATAAAAACTAGATTATTGTAATTTAGTCCTTTTGTACTTTTAGACAAATTATAAATTTTAATTTTTTTTATATATAAAAAAAAATTCTTAAACCCAAAACTCATCTTCACTTCTCAAAACCCACCGCCACCACCATCGCCGCCTGCGCCGGTGCCACCGGTGGTGGTGGCGATGGCGCTGGTGCAGGCAGCGATGGCGGTGGCGGTGAGTTTTGACAAGTGAAGATGAGTTCTGGGTTTAAGAATTTTTTTTTATATAAAAAAATTTTAAAATTTATAATTTGTCTAAAAGTACAAAAGGACTAAATTACGATAATCTAGTTTTTATGTTGGACTAAATTGCAAAACTTAATTTTGACTAATTTAAGTAATGATGTGGCATACATGTCTTAGGTGGCAAGGTTTTATTGGTTTAAGAATGGATTGCATAGAAACCATTCAATTTTTGATTGCATTTTAGAAATTTCCTTAATATAAAACCGTTCTTGCCTATGTTCTTTAGTCTCCAATAACAATTAATAAAAGCTCCCTATTATTCTATCAAATATTAACAGTGGTACCAAAGCTACGTTCGGTCATATACTGGGCGTAGAAATAATACCCAAACTATTTTCAACTACTCAACTGAACTATCCACTCCAAACCATTTTTACATCCTCTTAGGCCATGGCCACTACTATTCAACCACAATCTATCCCTATTCCAATATTCTCTAGAGAAAATTATGATTTTTGGAGCACTAAAATGACAACCTTCTTCCGGTCCCAAGATTTATGGGATATTGTTGAAGAAGGCTATACTATTCCAGAGGATACTTCAGCTCTTACTGCAGCTCAGAAGAAAGAGTTGAAGGAAAATGAGAAAAAAGATGCAAAAGCATTATTTATTTTACAACAAGCCCTGGCGGAGACTATCTTTCCAAGGATAATGGGAGCTACAAGTGCTAAAGAAGCGTGGACTACACTAAAGGAGGAGTTCCATGGCAGCGATAAGGTACGCACCATTAAACTTCAAACTCTAAGGCGCGAGTTTGAATTAATTAAAATGAAAGAGTCTGAGACCATCAAAGACTATTACTCTAAAATAAAAGAAATAGTCAATCAAATGAAAGCCTATGGGGAAAATATTCTTGACAAGAGAATTTTCGAGAAAATTTTAATTTCTATTCCCCAAAGGTATGATTCAATCGTCACTACGATTGAACAAACCAAAGATCTGTCTACCTTATCGGTGACAGAACTAATGAGTTCTCTAGAAGCTTATGAGCAAAGGTTGAGTAGGCATAATGAAGAATCATTAGAAAATCCCTTTCAATCAAAGTTCAAATTACGGTCTCAGAAAAAAGGACATAAAAATAAAAAATAATGGTGCGGAAAACTCTAGAAACAAGGAGATTTCTAGAGACTCGTCTAGAAACAATCAAAGCAGATATCCTCCTTGTGGCATCTGCAAGAAGCCAGGCCATTCAGAAAAATATTGTTGATACCGAAAAAAGCAACAATGCCAACACTGCAAAAAATATGGGCACTCGGAGCAAAATTGTCGCAATAAAGATAACCACCAGGCCAATTTCACTGAAGAGTGTGAACGAGAACAACAACTATTTTATGCCAACCAAGTCCCAAGCCGTGAGAAAGAAGAAAATTGGTACTTGGATAGTGGTTGCAGTAACCACATGGCAAAGGATGGGAGCATTTTCAAATAAAGATATTGATAAGTCCATCAGAGTACAAGTTCGATTGGGCAATGGCACCGTGGTGGAGTCCAAAGGCAAGGGCACTGTCATGGTGGAGACACAGTCAGGTACGCGACTTATCAAGGACGTGCTACTAGTTCTCAACCTTAAAGAAAATCTTTTAAGTATTGGCCAAATGATGGAGAAGGGCTACTCTCTCCACTTTGAGGGAGACACATGCAAAATATACGACAACAATAGAAAACTTGAAGTAGCCCAAGTAAAAATGGAGAAAAGAAATAGAAGTTTTCCAATAACTTGGATATATGCTACTAATATTGCCATGAAGGTGCAAGTTGATGATTCATGACTTTGGCATCGAAGATTTGGCCATCTCAATTTTCATGCTTTGAAGCTTTTATATAAGAAGCACATGATGAGAGACCTTCCATCCATAGAAGAGATTGAAGGAGCATGTGAAGGGTGTCTACTTGGGAAACAATACAGACTACCTTTTCCACCAAGCAAAGCATGGAGAGCAAAACGCTTGTTGGAGCTTATACACACCGATGTCTGTGGACCAATGAGGACACCATCATTAACCAACAACAGGTACTTCATCCTTTTCATTGATGATTTCTCTAGAATGACATGGGTCTACTTTATTAAAGAAAAATCAGAAGTATTTGGAGTATTCAAGAAGTTCAAGGCCCTTGTCGAGAAGCAAACTGGGAAGCATATAAAAGTACTCAGAAGTGATCGTGGCAAAGAGTACAACTCCCGTGAGTTTGATAAATTCTGTGAGGATGAAGGCATTGAGCGTCAACTAACAGTAGCATATACTCCGGAACAAAATGGAGTATCTGAAAGGAAGAATCGCACAGTAATGGAGATGGCTCGATCGATGCTTAAGGAGAAAGGATTGCCAAACACTTTTTGGGCTGAAGCAGTCTACACTGTAGTCTATATAATGAATAGATGCCCAACAAAGGCAGTTCGAGACAAAACTCCTATTGAAACTTGGAGCGGTAGAAAACCATCAGCAAAACATCTAAAGGTGTTTGGATCTATCTGCTATGTCCATGTCCTAGAACAAAAAAGACACAAGCTTGAAGATAAGACGATAAGAGGCATATTTCTGGGATATAGCACGCAGTCCAAAGGCTACCGCGTTTACAACTTGGAAACAAAGAAACTCATCATCAGCCGAGATGTTGAAGTTGACGAAGGTGCGACATGGAATTGGGATGAACAAAAAGTTGAGAGACATAGCATCCTTGTACCAACACAAGATAATCAAGCAAGAGAAGAAAACGAAGAAATAGAAGAAGCTGGAGAAGATCCAGGTACACCCATTGCACTCCCACAAGAACAAAGTTCACCAGAATCTACTCCAAGACGAGTAAGATCCTTGGTAGGCATCTATGAGACTTGCAACTTGGCCCTAGTTGAACCCATAAGCTTTGAAGAAGCCTCAAAGCATGAAGTATGGGTCAAGGCAATGGAAGAAGAAATAAAAATGATTGAAAAAAACAACACGTGGGAACTAGTAGACTGCCCAAAAGACAAAGATGTCATCGGAGTCAAATGGGTTTACAAAACAAAACTCAATCCCGATGGCACTATACAAAAACGTAAGGCAAGGCTAGTCGCTAAAGGTTACTCACAACAACCTGGAATTGACTACGATGAGACATTTGCCCGAGTTGCTCGCTTGGATACGATAAGAGCACTGATAGCTCTAGCAGCACAAAGAGGATGGAGCATTTACCAGCTAGATGTCAAATCTGCCTTCCTCAACGGTGTCCTACAAGAAGAGATCTATGTGGAGCAACCGCAAGGGTTCGTCATCAAAGGCAAAGAAGATAAAGTGTTACGACTAAAAAAGGCTTTATATGGCTTAAAGCAAGCTCCTCGAGCTTGGTATAGTAGAATTGATCAGTACTTTACCGATAATGGATTCAGGAGGAGAAAGAGTGAGCCTACACTGTACATCAAGACCCAAGGTTAGTATGATACTCTCATAGTCTCCTTGTACGTGGATGATCTAATTTGCACAGGAAACAACTTAAACATGATAGACGAGTTCAAGCGAGACATGATGAAGACATTCGAAATGACCGACCTTGGCCTAATGAACTACTTCCTCGGCATTGAAGTAAGTCAAAGAAATGAAGGCATATTTATCTGCCAAAGGAAATATATAGAAGAATTGCTCAAGAAATTCAAGATGCGAGAATGCAAACCAGTTGCTACTCCGCTGGTGACGAACGAGAAGTTACAAAAAGAAGACGGATCTCCAAAGGCAGATGCATCGCTCTACATAAGTTTAATCGGAAGTCTTCTATATCTCACTGCTACACGACCTGACATCATGTATGCGACAAGACTTTTATCAAGGTTCATGCAAAGCCCAAGTCAAATTCACTTTGGAGTTGGCAAAAGAATTCTAAGGTACCTGCAAGGAACGAAGGAGTTCGGCATATGGTTCACAACAAACACCAACTCAAGTTTGATTGGCTACACCGACAGTGATTGGGCAGGTTCGGTAGATGACATGAAGAGCACGTCAGGCTATGCCTTCTCACTAGGATCGGGAGTAATCTCTTGGGCATCCAAGAAGCAAGCAATCGTCGCACAATCAACTGCTAAAGCAGAGTATGTAGCAGCTGCGGAGACTACAGATCAAACTATATGGCTTCGACGAATACTCGGCGATATGGGAGCTCAACAAAGCGAGCCGACAACTATCTACTGCGACAACAAATCAGCGATAACAATAGAAAAGAATCCAGTCCATCACAATAGGACAAAGCATATTGCTATCAAATATATATCATGCTATTAGAGAAGCCAGCGAGAGCAAAGAAATAAAGCTCAAGTACTGCACAACTGAAGAACAAGTTGCTGACATATTCACTAAGGCATTACCGAGACCAAAGTTCGAGCAACTGCGAGCATTACTTGGGATTACAAAATATTGCATCAAGGAGGAGTGTTAATATTGATGCAAATTTCCGGAAGTATCTATGCCTTGTAGTCTTGTACTCCTAGAAGATTCTAGTACAATAAACAACTCAAGAAATATCTATGGTCTAGTAAAATGAAATAAGTACTAGAACATACCAAAATTATAAAATTTTTCCAGAACCATCTATAGCATGGCGGTGAAGCAGTGCCTATATATAAGGCATGTATGTTCACTTGTGAGTAGTGTAAAAAACAAGTCACAAGCTCAGTGTGTGTAGTGCCAAGTACTCAAAGCACTAAATCAATAAATATAAAACCCTTCTTGCCCCTATTCGTTAGTCTCCAATAACAATTGATAAAAGCTCCCTATTATTCTATCAAATATTAACAATATGTGTACCTTTAGTAGAATTGCATCAGCTTGAGGGATGGATACAAACATGTCATCAGCAACAAAACTCACATTGGTTCCTGACAAGTTCGCTACAACCTTTGGAAGGTCATACACAACACATTTCAACTTTGGGAACAACTCACTGATATGTTTGGCTGTGGTTCCATTTCCGCCTCCAACATCCACTATTGAATCTAGCCCCTCGAACACCGAACTAATAGAACAAATGAAGTTAAGCAATGGTCAGTGCCTTTGACAAGAAGCTTTGATGCAGGGGTCAAAGCATATGCTTCATGTTGTTGTTCATCATCATCATCATCATGTTGGCTTTCTTCATGGATTTCAAAGATACCATTGTGTGCTAGAAACCGCATGAGGCGCTTCACAAAAGAAGCCTTGGTTGGTGGAACTTGAACTAGAGCTGAAACCAACTCAGGAAGAGTGATGGGTTTGCCATGGCTATGGATTATGTCTGCTATGCCAAGTTCCACAGCCCACTTAAGGCACATAGGCCTTAGGAAACTAACTAACTGGTGATGCAGAAGAGCTTCACCTTGCAAGAGCTCAATTGTTGTTTGGCCATTCACAGAAGCCATGGCTGAAATAGAATTTTCTTTGTGTTAATAAACTTCTTTGGGTTGTTTCCTGAGACTTCATCTAAATACATGCCATTGAGAGAAATAATATATACACTTATTAAACATATAAGCTTACTAGCTGTGAAACCGTGCATAATGCTATCTACTATCTATATATAAAAGGATCCCTTTTCGAGGCACCATGTTTGCCGGAGAAATTTTCGAGGCACCACGTTTGTCTTGTAAAACTTTCCTCGCACTAGAGAGTTGGTAGGTAGATAATCATTATCTCTAATAAAATTACAATTTAAAATTAAATAAATTATTTAAATTTATTTAATCATTATATGTATGTAAAATTATTATCCTCAATTATTTGTTGGAAAAAAAAGTAATCATTATCCTCAACAAAAGTATTTAAAAAAATATTAAAAAATCACAAATTTATTTAATCATTATCTATACGTGAAATCATTATCCCCGATTTGTTAAAAAAAATAATCATTATCCTCAACAAAAATATTAAAAAATTTATAATAGGATCTCACATTCAATTCTACATTTTTTTCACCTTTAGATCTCTCTAATTCTAATAATTTTGTTCTCCTATTATTTCTTATTTTATATCCTAACTAGCTCTTACGTTGTTGATATTTTAATTTTTTTATATTAAATATTTTAAATTAAAGATTATTATTAGCAACAACTAAAAATAATTATATAAAAAGATAGGAGTTCAAACCAAACTGTACAACGAAATAACATTATCTCTAACCAAAATTACAATTTGAAATTAAATTAATTATTTAAATTTATATAGTCATTATCTGTATGTGAAATCATTATCCTCAATTTGTTGAACAAATCATTATCTTCAACAAAAATATTTAAAAAATATTAAAAAAATCATTATATATATATATATATATATAATAGGCTCTCCCATTCAATTTTTAAAGTTCTATCTAATTCTAAGAATTCTCTTCTCCAAATTCTCTCTTATTTTTATTTTTTCCCTCATTCATCTACTTAAAGCTCTTAATTTTGATTTTTGAGTGTTTGATGAATTACTTATTAGATGATGCATATTTTGTTATACTTTTAATTGTCTTTTGTTTATTCCTCTACTTAGAGCTCTTAATTTTGATCTTTGAGTGTTTGATGAATTACTTATTAGATGATACATATTTTGTTATACTTTTAATTGACTTTTGCTTAATGCTAATTTCAGGAAGAATAACAGCAATGAGTTACTTCAAACAAGAGCATGACCTTGGTAAGTTGTTTTTTTTTTTTTTTGAAATTTTGGTAAGTTGTTATACACTTACTTTGATTATTCTTTGTTGAAAGAATATGCAAATAATTGATCATTTTCTCTTTTCAAAGAAGAGAAGGGCTAAAACTCCTAGGATTAGGAAGAAAGAAATACCCTGATCGTATTCCGGTGAGAAATAATTTTGGTGAGTCTTTTGCCTGTTTGAAGAAACAATGTTTTTCGATTTATTTATGATTTTTTTCGTTTTTGTCATAAGATAAGATAAATGATGAAAAAGATCAAAATATTTAAATATGAATAATAATAATAATAAATGTGATAATTATATTAAAAAAATAATAATGGTAAAAAAAATATTAATTTATCCATCAAATAAATAAGAAATATCTTATAATATTATCCAATAAAAAAATCAGAATGTATAAGTGGTTTAATTATATATAATTTTTCATATTAGATGTGATAATTATATTTAAAATATGTTAAATTATCATGTCTTATGCAATAGAAAATATTTTGATTTATCTTTAAATCTACTCATAATACCATCAAACAAAAAAAATATAAAAAGTTTAATTTTCATTTCACTCCAATAATTAATCATAATATCATGATAAAACGTGTTAATTCATCGATCAACTAAATAAGGAATACATTAATTTAATACTCATCTATACATAGACAAATATAATATTAAATATATAAAAAGAACCAACATTATATTCATAATAAAATGCAATGTGTTAATCAAGATAGTCAAAAATAACAATTTCAATGTCGTCTTCATGTTCTATGAAGTACTGGATATTTCAATTTATCCTCAAATTTTCTCGTAATACCATTAAACAAAAAAGATCAAAATATTTAATTCTGATTTATTTTTAATTATCATAATAAATTTGATAATCATAATATTAATTTATCTATTAAATAAATAAGGAAGATCTAATTCCGATTTACTTTTGATTTATCATAATAAAGTTAATAATCATGTAAAAAAAATGTTAATTTATCCATTGAATAAATAAGGAAAATTTCAGATAAAAAATGTTATTTTTTATTTATATAAGGAAGTACAACATTTTTCAACAAGCTCATTTTTATTGTTGTTTAATAATAATCTTTACTTTAAAATATTTAGATATTAATAATCCGTGCATTGCACAGGATAAAAATAAAAAACTTTAATTTTGATTTCACTCTAATTAATAAAACATGCTAATTATCGATCAACTAAATAAGGAATACATTAATTTAATATTGATTTATACATAAATCAATATAATATTAAAAAACGATCCGTCATTATCTTCCAATGAATTCATGTCCAATGAAATAAGGGATATTATGATTTATCATTAATTATTCTCATAATACCATCAAACAAAAATAGTCAAAATAATAATAATAATTTTTGATTTATCATAATAAAGTATATTGAATAATCCTTTTTTTATAATCATTTTTATTATTGTTTAATAATAATCTTTACTTTATAATGAAAATAATAATAATCTTTAATTTAAAATATTTAATATAAAAAAAATTTAATATCAATAACCCGTGCATTGCACGGGGTAAGAGCTTTGCAATTTTTTCATCGAGGATAATGACTTTACATGTAAATAATATTAGTTATTATACCGTGTAATAATGTATGAGTTATTAGTATTTTAAAATTTTTATATTAAATATTTTAAAACAATGATTATTATTTTTTTATTATAAAATAAATATTATTATTATTTCCAACCAAAGTATCATCTTCATATAAAATCATTGTTCCCTACAAAAATTTTAAAATTTGAAATAATCATTATCTCCAACCTTTAATTTTTTTTACATTTTTTGCCTTATAGAAGGTATATGTGGTCCAACAATAATGATATTAAATGCATATTCGGGATCAAGATCAAATCAATATTTGGAGCCCTTTTTTCCTTCTTCATATGATACTCTAAATTGTATTAAATTGATTGTATTAAATTGATTGTGTCCTCTTTTGTGTGTGACACCTTTCAGCTTTTTTCTTTCCAAATTTGTTGCAGTTTTCAAAAACTTGACTTATTTGGGGTCAAGATCAAATCAAAATTTGATGAGCTGTTTTCACATGTTTTACTCATATATTGTATTACATTGTTCATATAATTGTCCAACAATAATGATTCCATGAGAAAAGGTTTGCTGAGTCAAATACACATTTGGGATCAATATCAAATCAAAATTTGCTGAGTAAAAGCTCTTTTTTTCTTCTCCATATGTTATTCTGAATTATATTAAATTGATTATATTATTTTGTGTGTGACATCTTTCACATTTTGTTCTTTCTAGATTTGTTGGAGCTTTGAATGATTTGACTCATCATGATCAAGATCAAATCAAAATTTGGTGAGTTGTTTTTGCATGTTTTACTCGTATATTATATTACATTATTGTTCATGTCATTGAGAAGTATGCACTAACACTTTCTTATTTTTATTCATATCTTTGCTCTTATCCTTAGGCTTCTACATCTTTTCAAACCAAACCACCAAACTAGACATTTGCAACATCTTTTATACAAAAAAATTTATGAAGAGTTGTTCTGTAATATTGCACAAATTAAAGTTAAATTCTCATATGAAAGAGTTGAGAGAAAACTTATATTGTCAACATATTATAAAATAGGAGAAGTTGAGGGCATTTTTGTCATTTTCATTTTCCCTACTTCATCCTTGCTTTTCCCTCCAAATTTGTTTGTCCGTGCATCGTGTAACGCCCCAAAATATTAAGGTAAATAAAAATGCGGATTAATAAAAACCTTTTTCCAAAAGATTGTGAAAACCAAAAGCTTTGTTTATTAATATCATATTATATTACAAAACAGTCTGAGTGTAAATATAAGAATATAAAATTCTCAAAAATCTCTCTTTACACCCAGAGCATGGTCTTCACAACTCTATCCTTCAATAAGAGGATTCAGACAACAAGATGTTATCTAGGATGTCTCTGCTAACGCTCCTTTAACTCTATCAGGAGAGACCTTTGACCTGTCATTCAAAAGACCCTACCACCACCAATGTGGTAGTATGGGAGTAAGTCACTTGTCATATCGTGTAAGCAGATTATATGATTGTTCAAACACAAGCATCACAGATATCATTTTAATGCAATGAATGCATGCTCAAGTGTCTTAACAAACAATAAATAATATTATTAATCTTTCATGCAATGCATGTACGTCTCTCAAAACATTCTTTTCATCACTTCCATAAAACAACACTCTGGGATGGGCAATCGTGCGCTCGATGTTTCCACAACCTATATAGCGGCCACACCGTTTTATACTAGAACCCCATCTACCACGATCCCAAAATGAACAAGGGGATGATCCCTGAACCATTGTCCACCAATAGTTCTAGGTCCTTGTCATTTCAACGTTGGCGGCCATACCGTTCCAACCGTCTCATATAGCGGCCACACCGTACTATATGGTTTCCCAATCCCGCATGCACCTTACTCATTTTACGATTCTTGTAACATCATGCATGAGATGCATATTCCATTAATTATCAGCATTTCCATTATCAAGAGTAATCATCATCATTATACACATGGCGGCCACACCGTTCCATGTCTTCATATAGCGGCCACACCGTACTATATGGAATCACACACATATGGCGGCCACACCGTTCCACATGTCTTCGTATAGCGGCCACACCGTACTATACGGAATCACACACATATGGCGGCCACACCGTTCCACATGTCTTCGTATAGCGGCCACACCGTACTATACGGAATCATCTAAGCTTAGGGTCTCATACCAGAGCTATTCATTCAGGCTCACGACCTCATCTCAAAGCTAATACAAGCTTCACATATCCAAATTAGAGCAACACGCATCAACGCATTTGGATCGGAGCTAATAATCATCATGCATTATCATGCTCATATAATCATCATTGTTCTTTTATAAATAACATTCATCTCAAGTCAATTCATATTCTAATGAATCATCATGAATTCCATTATATTTTACTCCATAATCAACTCATGTAACACCTATGCAAAGCCTCAAGGGATTATTGTGATTGACTTATTTAATTATTCATTTCTCTCAGGCACTAACCGGTTACAAGATCCACTAACCGGTTAGTGACAGCAAAACATATTGACTTTAAGTCCAAAACCTTCCAATCTTGAAACTAATTCCTTCCTACTCCGTATTGACCTTTTAAGACATAGTTCTAAGCATATTGCAGGTCTCCTAACTACCAAAAACATATTTTAAATTCATGTGCCCCTTAATGCCATATTCGGGAAAGTTTCATTGTTAAGCCTTAATAATTACTATGGTTAATTAGCTTACTTATTTCAAATTATGGTTCCATTATTAGTCCAAACCCATATCATACCCATATTCTAAGATTACCATACTAAACTTAATTAACTTCACATTTCTTTTTATGCTCATGCAATGTCAACCATGACTCTATGATTATTACCAACTTTAGCCATATTACAAACTAATGTGTAAATTCTAAATCTGTCATTACAACATTGCACAAGTCTTATTATTATGTCATAACAATTACCATTATTCACTAACTTACTTACTCTAAATTATCAGTTATAGCAATTTGGACATGACTCTAAGGTTATAGTAAGACTTAAGCATATCAAATTACATTCCATTAGTTCTAAGTCCATCAATCTAATTTCCAATTAAAACTTTTATCAAACCATAACAAATTCCATCTCTCCCTAGCTTATTTACTCCCAATGATTTGTTCAATTATTAGTCCAAGTCTAAGTAATAACTATTCTCAATGATTGCTATACCAACATAAGCAACTGATGCATTCTGTCAGTCACTAACCGGTTAGAGAGCCCACTAACCGGTTAGTTAATGCAGTTTGACAGCATACTGCACTTTTCTTGTTGAATTCCTTTCATAGTCCAATTATTACTTCTTGACATCATTGGACAACCAACATATGGTATCTAGTTACTACTTTGCAGCAAGTAATTCAACCAAATCAAAGCATCAAATCATCAAACCAATGCATCAAATCATTCAATTTATCAAGTTCATATTCATTGATTCATAATCAATTGCTCATGACCCTAATACTTTCTCAATTTCAGCAATCATCACAAGAATCATAACAGAATTATAGCAACATGCTTCTCATTAATTTCATTCTTGTTTAGGTCCTTAATTCAGTTACATAACATAGGGAACCAAGGATTGTATTGGCCTCCAAGCCAACCAATTCTTGTCTTGGTTCCAACATCAAAATTCACACATATCATAGCACAAACCAACAACCATAAATCCTAGCGATATGAATGAGGTCTCCCATACCTTAGGCAAATTGGACAGCACTAGACAAGCTCTAAAACACTCCAGGAGCAGCAGCTACATAGCACACAGCAGCAGCCACATAGTAACAGCAGCAGTTTAGCAAGAACAGAGAACAACACCAAGAATCACAAGCTCTCACACTCACTAATCACAAGCTAAAGGTGCAGCAACCAAAGGCTAGTTACTTGCACGAATTTGAGAAGGAATTTGGGCAGAGTTTCAGCTCTGAAACGAATGGGAGTTGAGCCCCAATAGCAGCAACCAAAACCCCTATTTATAGAGGAGGAAAAGAGGGAAATGAGGAAAGAGTGGAGCAAGGTGTGCCACCCAGCTCTTCCTCACGCCACACACTTGCTTTGAGGTGCTGAGGGGTGTTAGGTGGCTTAAGGGAAGAGTAGCCACGCTTTTAGCTCGAGATTTCGAGCTAAACCGACTTAAAATTATGCAGATACAGATGTACTAACCGGTTACTGGTTTCACTAACCGGTTAGCCACTGCTAAAATCCAGAAATTCAAATATAATACACTGCTTTGCTCAAAAATTAATTTAAAAAGATTTACTTCTCAAAACAAAATTTTCACCGTTGGATGTCAAGATAAAATCATTAGAAACCTTGTCTAAAAATTTGAGCAAGATCCAACGGTTAACGAAAGAGATACAGTCCAATCTTTACATGATATTTTACCCAAAATATCACTTTTTACATATTTCATTTAAATCTTTCTTTGCCAAAGCTATTTTATTTCTAAAATATGTTTCCTTGTGCTTATTTTTCCAGAATACTATTCTTAAAAATACTTTTCAATAATAAAATAATTGTTTATCCTTTTTATAAAAATGAGGGATGTTACACATCGCACGGAAATAAATATTTATCTTAAGTTATTTTTAGTAAATTTTTATTAGTACAATTTGGATTACACATAAATATAAAAATTGCCTGCAAACATAGAATTTGCATTTCGATATTATTACAATTTGCACGGGTTATTGATGATCTTTTCAAAATGAAATAATTTGAATCAAATATTGACATAAAAAATATATAATGTCTAAACGACCCGTCATATGATAATTAACCAGCAAAAAAATGAATATAATGTTGTAATTTCAGAAATTATAATACAAACAAGTCATAATATAGGCAAATTGGTATTAAACATTTAAACAGAGCATCATTATGAATAATAAATTTTGGGTACAACGGAAAAAACGGATATATAAGTATTAAATATGAGTTATGATTTGGTATAATGATTTAGCTTAATACAATCAAATATTTACTCAGTCATGAATTCAAATTTAAAAAAATCCAAAAATTTATACAATATGTTGCAATTTAAATTGTGAAAAATAATGATGCGTTATTTTATACTCTAGACAATATACTTATTTACAATTATGAAGCTCTAATAATACAAGCAAGTAATTTGAAAGTTTGAACCCTATAAACACGAATTAATTAAAAGTGTGAAAACATGTCTTATATTTTGGGACACATGTAATAATAATGATGATGATGATGATGATATATATGGTAAAAAAAATAGCTGCATTTGGACTTGGAAAACGAATTACTAACAAAATGAATTTGGAATAATGGATTAAGTAAAACAAAAATCAAAATGAGTTGGATTTTTTTTAATATAAGAAATTATGTTGTTAATTAAAATTAGAAATCGCATAGTTGATATATTATTAGTTAATTTTTATTAATGAAAAAGTTGGTAGCTGAAACTAGATTCAAAAGTTAATGTTTATGACTATTCATTTCTAAATACATGTAAATCATTTTTATAAAAAGTTCATATTAACTTATTATTTAAAAAGACATATTTTCAAAATCTATAATCAAATTTTTAAAAAAAAAAATTATACCCGGAAAATAACCCCATTTTAGAAAAATTATCTAATCCTACAAGTTTTTTCGTTTTTGGTTTATACTGTATCAATAACTATCACTAACACGTGCAGCTTGGGTGGCAAGCTCTCATTGACATAAATAAAATGAAGTAGTGATTTGTTAGGGAATTTATCCATTGCATATAAAATAGCAAATGATGATATTATCCATCCATTTACAAGATGGAATCAAAATATAATATGGTATTTTTCAACTACGTTAATTATGGTGCCGCCTCTCCAACCCAAAGCCAAGGTTTTGAGATCTTGGTTTAGAAGGCTATGTAACCTTGATACTACCGATTATTGTGAGTAAATGCAATTGGTATGACCATAATTGCGGTTGTGATGCAATTTCCGTAATTCTCAAAAACCTTAATATAAGGGTGTACATCATGGTCTCAAAACCTTAGTATCTTGCTAACAAGTGTTATAAGGGTAGGATACTTATTAAGGTTACTATGAATAGTAAAACAATAATAAATTGGTACACCATTAATCACTTTCTTGAAAATCCCAAAAAACACATCTATTTATAACAATATACTACTTTTAGTATTCTAACAAGGATATTTGTTAGCATTTTCCAAAGAATTAAATTAAAAATAAATAGGAGCAATACACCCTCCCTCAGGGAAAAAAAATAAAAAATAGGTTTAATTATGTCACAAGTCCCTGAACTTTTGGATACTTTTGTCAGATACCCTTATTTTTTTTAATGTCTGACTCCCCGAAGTTACTTGTAGGTTTGTCATATACCCCTATTACCAATTAAAGTATAAAAAAATAGGAGTAGTACTCCCTCCGTGGGAAAAAAATGATAAAAAAATATAAAGAAAAACATTTTAGAGACGGTTTTTAGAGACCGAAAATTATCAGAGCCGGAATTATACAATTAGAGAGAGAATTCATATAGAATTTTCAATCAATGAATTATAAAAATTAGGGACGGGTCAAGGAAATAATAGAGAAGGAATATTCCGTCTCTGCTTTTTCTGTCTCTGAAACCTTCCCTAGAATCGTCTTTAAAGTTCCATTTAAATACTTGCAACAGAGATTGAGACGGACAGATCCGTCGCTAAAATAAAAATAAAGTAGAGACGGAAATTTCCGTTTTAGATGTTTTGTATAATAAAAGAAAAGAGAGAAAGAAAAAACGCTGCCGCTTCATTTCATTGTTAGAGACGGAACAGGCCCGTCTCAAAAAAAATCAAAATAAGTTAGCGTCCGTCTCTGATTTTTTTAAAATTTCCCTTCGTTTCGGTGGCACGAAAAAGAGAGCGATTCCCTCTTCCTATTTCACTTTTCCCTCTAACTTCCTTCTTCAGCCTAAACTCTTCCCCGCACACCAAAACCATCGCAGCCACCGCACCCCAAAACTCGACGGCGACAGCAGTTTTCTTCTTGCCTGCCTGAAACAGTCTTCCTTGGAGTAACTAGTTGGCTTAATTATGTCACGAGTCCCTGAAGTTTGTGGTACTTTTGTCAGATATCTTTATATTTTTTTCAATGTTTGACTTCCCGAAGTTACTTCTGAGTTTGTATACCCTTACTACCAATTCTGGCTAATTTTGATGACATGTAATATCATATCATAATCCTAATCAAACGCAGAAGGTTGGTCATGTAATGCCGTGTGATGTGACACGGGCGAAGACGACCTTTTTCTTCATTTCTTTTTTATCTGTTTTTATTTAACTAAAAATATAAAAATATTAAGTTTTTTAGTTTTTATAATTAAAAAAAAAAAGATTTCGTCCACAGGGCACCAAGTGATTAATCTCCTACATCTGATCAAAATTCCGATGTTACATGTCAACAAAATGGACCAGAATTGGTAGTAGGGGTATATGACAAACCCAAAAGTAACTTTGGAGAGTCAGACATTAAAAAAAATAAGGATATGTGACTCCAAACTTCAGGGACTTGACATAATTAAGCCTAACTAGTTCATATTAGTTGCTATACTGTCACTCTAAGACTTGAACGGCTAACCACCCACATTGTGGGAAATGTATATATTGTGTATGTGCATTTATACTAAGGAGATTTTTAACATGCAACCTAAAATTAGATGGTTGCTATGCAACCTTATATTAAACAAATAAGAAGTTGACACATAAGACATGTGTGCCATGTCATTTCTTGAAGCAGTCAAATATAATTTTTACAAGTTAGTCCAACATAAAAAGTAAATTAATTTAATTTAGTCCTCTGTACCTATTGGCAAATTATAATTTTTAATTTTAAAAAACATTATTAAAAAAAATAAAAGTTGCTAAGAAGTACTAAAAAGAAGGGGCAGTACTTCTTAGCAACTTTTATTTTTTTTTAATAATGTTTTTTAAAATTAAAAATTATAATTTGCCAATAGGTTCAAAGGACTAAATTAAATTAATTTACTTTTTATGTTGGACTAAACTGTAAAAATTATATTTGACTGCTTCAAGAAATGACATGTCACACATATTTTATGTGTCAACTTCTTATTTGCTTAATACAAGGTTGCATAGCAACCATCTAATTTTAGGTTGCATGTTAGTAACCCCCTTATATTAATATCATTATCATTATCATAATCTCAAATTTTCAATGCATAAGCTTGATTTAATTTTTCATGGGGCTTATTTTTAGCATTCACCATACATATCTTGTTACCTGTTAGGCATCCTCTAACACCAGGTAAACTTACTCTAGTTTTCTTTAGTGGTGCAAATTCTTTTGCTTTGTTTCTTGAGTGGAATGCATTTCGAATGCCCCGAGGTTAGTTGATTCCTCTTTATTTTCTGGTGGCTTTAGTTCTTTATATGTCCTGCACATTTGGGTACTGATATGATATTGTTACAGATGGAAACCTTGGCCAAAATGTGATGACTATTATGCTCCTATCAAATGCCAACCAAAACCAAATGCAAACCTCTAGAACTTGACTTCACCAGGCCAAGTACAATGACACATGGATTCATGTTGTGCCTGACTTTTCTATGCGATGTTAGGGGCTGTACATTATGCTTTTCTTTCTAAATGTCTTGTGGGTGCTTAAGCTTAAATTTGTAATTAAATTTCTCTCCAGGGGAAAGAACAATCATGTGCTAATTGGTGAGCTTGGAGATGGAAAGACTGCAATTTGTGAAGGGTAAGTGTTCAGGTCTCCTCCTAACATTTAGCTTGCATTTCTATTTCTCTTGAGTATTATTTTACTGTTAAAATATGCTTTGAATTAAATTTAGCTTGTTCTACCATTATTTCTTGCCTCAATTTCATGCGTAACCTGCTTCATAAATTTAAGAATGGCACCTCTACAAGTCTTAGTCTCAATTTCATTGAGTTGTTCTACCATTATTTAACCCTTTACAAATCCTAGTCTCAAATCTCAATTACTTCGGTTTGCTTCATATAAATGCATAATTTATCTTATTTTCAAAATAGTGTGCTGGCCAGGAGTTGTAAAATTGAACTGATACACTTGTCTCTATTCAGCTCATATCCCTTGATATGGGTTCACTTATTGCTGGAGCAAAGTAAAAGAGAAACAGGATGAACCAACTGAGCAATGAGAGCATGAAAGTCTGTGATGAGTGATGACTCATCTGAGTTCAATCAATCAAAGAAGAGATGCATTAAGAGATTTTTTTAAGTTTTTACGAAGGTGCTCATCCCTTTGAATAAGTGAACTTTGCATAGTATCAATATTCTGAAGATAGCCTTTTAGGTTTGGTAAGTTGTTTCACCAGTGTCACTCTGTTAGTATCTTTGAGTTTGGTAAGTTTTTTTGTTAGTTATTTTTTTGTCTTTCTTGTTTAGTCTATTATTTTGTCAATCGATGAGTGTTTTGTGTTTTAAGCAGAAACTAACTATTTAGGTTCTTTTCAAGCAACAAGGTCATCACTTCTCTGGTTGCTCTGTTGATGATGCAGTCCTTATCATTTAGTTGGATTTTCACCTAACATCCATTTGTCTTTCTGCCACCACCACTTCATATGATCTCAATTGTTTATTTGTACAGTGTCATTCATGGTTCGAAATTTTGTTGTGCCTATTGTTATATGATTTTTTTCTTTCCAATTCCTTAAAATGTCTCTAGCTGTTAGAAATTTAGTAAGGAAAATGTTAATAAAGAGCAGCAGTATTCCTTAGAGTTGTATCTTTAATCATACTATGAATGATTTAGTACCTTTTTCATTGATCATGATGGCTTACATGCTTATAAGTCACACTCTTTCATTGTTTGTTTGTTTTATTCTTTACACTTCTGACTCAGCCACACTAGATCATTTCCCCACCTAGCCACTACTTGTCATGATTATTGAACATTTGTTGCATAACTTAGTAATTACGTCATATCGTGATCATTTAGATCTTATTATTCTTTTTAAAAAATATGGATTACTTGGTACCATGTGCTGCAGGGGCTTTCGAGGTTAGAAACAAACATTGTACTAGTAAATTGACCCGTGCGATGTACGGGAAAAATATTAAATAAAAACAATAATTTTTTAAAAAATATTTATACAACTTCAAGATAATACTACGTGTGAAATACATTATATATTCAAACTTATATTTACTCGCTCCGCTCCTATTTATAATACACTTGAGGAGTTTTTATTTTGCTAGTATTTATAAGACCCTTTTCTAATTTTTAATAACATTTAATTACTTCTTTTCAATAACAGCTTGGACATAAAGTAAACACTTAAAGTGAACAGTTTAATTACTTCTTTCCACTAAAATTTTGATGCTACTGTTAGCACCGTGGGAGAATTAATTATGTGATATCACATATCTGAATTAAACATAGATATGAATTGATACACTACAAAAACAATAAAATGAAACTCTATATTAGGTTTTATTCGTCATAATTTAAGCCAGATAGAAAAAGCAAAAGTTAAACAGTAAATAAATCATTCATGACAATAATAATAGGAAATGATAATTTTTTTTTAATATATTTTGCATCATAAAACAGTTGAAAGATGTTTCAAAGTTATGGTAGAATAAAACATAATTACAAAAGTCCTGTAATTACATAGTAGTACTTAAATACATCATTAAAGTTCTACAAAATAAAACTAACTTCTTCATGCAAACACCTTAGTTTTGGCCACACAGCTGCAATACCTCTGAGTATCCTGCTACATGATTAATGATATTAGATACATAGATCAATAATTTACTGTCTGGTATACAATAGATTGTTACAAATAGAAATGAAAATTTTTTTACTATAATAATTATGGTCTTTGATTCTAATTGTTGCAAATACTACCTAAAAAGATATAACTTTTATATTTTAAAAATAACTTACTAACATGGCATTGTTCAAACCAGAGACCAGTAGATGGTTCAAAGAGCTACACACATAAAATAGGAAAGCCTTATGTCAGTACAATTAAATAAATAGATGAAAGTGAGAGAACATAAATATTATTCAAAAGAGATGGGAAAACCATTAAATTGAAACATACAGATATAAAAAATTTTCACTGGTTGAGACTTATTAACTCCAAGTTTAAATGTTTGTCCAGTATGAAGATTACGGCGCTTGCAAAAGTTAAGCCATCCTTCAGATAAGTAAGCCTCATGCTTTCTTCTCGCTGCCTTTATCATCTTGCAAGCAGAGCCTCGTCCGAATTCATCCATAATTATGAACCATTTTTTTTTTTGTTGGGAAAGCTTGACAAACAAAATGTTTAGCCAAGAACTACAATAGAACAAAAAAAAGGTGAAAATCAAATATAATAAAGGTTGAAGAAAATTAATGTAAAAATTTCAACTTTATCAGGAAAAATAATCAACCATTATTCCTTTGTTGCATTGGTATTCAGTTAACGTCATCTGTACTTCACAGTCAAAATTTCTGATTTGATCTAAGCAAAATAAAAAGAATATACAGAAATTAGTTGAATGTTTTCTTTAACAATAAAGTTAAACATAAACTAATTTTATAAATGATTATATAAAATGTACATACTTGGCCTACACTGTAAACACCTGCATGGTGGCAAGTTAGTTGCTCTTGGAGGAACTGGATAATAAAAGTTCCTTCCATCTTCTTTTGTTAACTTGAATTTACCTTCATTGTTATTGTTAATGAAATAGACCTTCAAATAAACCTTACAATTCAAATTATAAAAGTGCATTAGATTGTCAAAACCATCAGTAATCCTTGTCTTTCCATCATATTGTGAAACTTGAAATCGTAATTGGTGAGAATTTCCAGCAGGATCTTTGATGCTAAAAACAAAACAATTTCCCAGATGAAGGAGGCAAGATGCTGTTTTATCATCAACCATCGAAATTCCCTGTCAAAAAAATGATAACAATAAGGCAAACAAATAACGTCATAATAAAAATATACATGTTTTTGAAAATCTTTGAATCTCTATAAAATTGTTCAACCATTCCACGCGTGATCCAAGTTCCAAACCCAGGCATATTTTCTGCACTATATATTGTCCAAAAAATTTCTGCAAAATAATATACGACTCAAATCCGTTTAGTTAGGTAGCATCATTATAAACAATACATAACTCACTGAAGTAAAAATGGAAGGGGAATAAAATAAAATTAAAAATAAAAGAATAAGGAGATATGGACCATTAATATATTATACATGCATCTTGAAATGCAAGGAATATTGCAAAATATGATGCAGCAAAACCCAAAACTACGAATTGAAAAGTACAAAATTAGTTGTTTGCCATCAATTTGTGGCTTAAAATAACCGTTGCTGCATGTGCTTTTTGAAATTGACAATATCAAGGGATGAAAGTGTGCATAAAGATTATACTGACAAATACCATCAATTGCAAACCCTAATTGAATTTAACAACAATAAAACGGGACCAAAATAACGGTTCAAGATGAAATCTAATATCCACTGTGGTTACCAATAGTCTAAACAAAAAATACCATATTTGTGAAATATGAAGACAGATTGCAACATTGAGAAGAAGAAAACCTAAATTTACGACTTCCAACTATAAACACTCGTTGTTCAGCAAACTATAATCAAGTAATAAACAAATATTGTGGATAATATATAATTGGAAAGATGGTATATTTTTGCAGTTTTATATGCATGTGAAAATAAAGAAATTGGAAAGCGACTTTGAGAGGAAGAAGTCAAAGTACCTTTGTTGAAAGTTACTGAGCTTGTAAAAGGGTCAACAGTACAAATGCAGAAATTTCACTTTGACTGTTGAGTCTTGTAACACCTAGGATTATTTACCCCTTTTAAACCCTAAAATAAAATAGTGAATTTAAAATTTCCTTTTTAAGCTTATAAAATCTCCCGTCAAACGGACGGAGTTTCGTTTGTTTTTAGGACTTTCCAAAAATTTCCGGATTTTCCTGCGACCTGATAAACAATAACATTTTCAAATTTCAGAAGCCAGCAGGGCTATATACAAATATCACAACTGATGCAGCATCGTGCACACATCAGAAAAGCAAAGTATGAAACATCAGAGTTAAGCGGAAATATAAACAAGTTGTGGAAAATAGTTCTTTTCCCAAAATAGGACTCCTACCCAAAAGGAGTCGTCCTGGGCCCCAAAAAGCTATTTACATTATACACAACAAAAATGAATCAAATCATATCACCGGGCCCAGGACATTCCCATGTCCTACATAGATAAAAGTAACCTACTCTCCCTGTGAGGGAGAGTACTCCTGCTCGGCCTGATCAGGTGCAAACTCTTCCTCAGTACCTGTGGTGATAGTAAGGAGTGAGTATTACACATAAAATGGGGAGGCAGTTTCCATTTATGACATAATGCAACACCAAGTCAAACACATTTAACAATTTAATCACAATATAGTAAGACTCAACACATCACAAAAGATTCATCAATTATCACAATTCAATTATTTCCGCATGCACTTAATCATCACTTTATCAAGCCTCTTATTCTATAAACTTTCATCATATTTACTTTTCTTTTTATTTTGTCCCTGGTCACGACCTACTGCGTCTGCACTCCTGTGCACTCACGACTTACTGCGTCCGGGTATAATTCATTCTCCCCTGGTCACGACCTACTGCGTTCGCACCACCGTGCGATCACGACTTACTGCGTCCGGGTATAATTCATTCTCATTCTTTCAACATTACCAACTCTTAACTCTTTAACAATTACATCCCCCTCTTAAATTGTTGCACTAAATATTTATGTTGCCCAATTATCACAATTATCTATTATAAATCGACCATCACAGTCCAGGCATGTTATCCACATCATCACTATTATATTCTATAATTCAAACAACATAATTCAAGCACATTCATGTTATCATTTCTATTATTCTTGGCTCACAAATCCCATTTATTAAATAACCTATGGTGCAATATCCTATCTAGCACATAATTCTTAGTAATCATTATATGCATATCGTAAACTAAACCCCAGAGTAAGGTAATACTCACTATAACCCACTCCTTACCTCAAATTAGTAAGAAGTAAATAGAACCTTTATGCCTTAGCTCAAAACCTTGGGAACTTGAATTTCCTAAGCTTTACTTGCCACCTCAACAGAGATATGATGAAGTGATGATATACAATCCTATTTGAGAGAACACAAGATGGTTGATCCTTGCCCTTGTCTTGGTTAGGATTAGAAGGCATGAAATAGAGTTCCTACATGTATATAAGTTCAAGAAACCCTAAGGATTTACACAACTTCTATGAACTAAGGAAAGTTGGAATGGAAAGGAAATTAAAGTTATGGCATGAAGCTTTACTTACTCCAACAATGGTGGAATTTGAAAACCAAGAAGAAGGAAGGAGGGAGCAATTCGTGAGTCAAAGGAGAGGGAAGGAATGAGACTTCAATCAAAATCCATGATGCAAGCTTGATGGGTTTGGTTGATTTTGGGTTTGAGGTGCCCAAGAATCAAGTGTTTGAGAAGGAATGGTGATGGAGATGATCTTGGAGTTGAGATAAATTTGATGAAGATGATGGGGTGCAATGGTGTTGAAGGGTGGTGAAATGAAGTGTTTTTGGTGTTTTATTTGCCTCCCAAAAAGCTGAGACAATCGTGTGGCCATGGTTCCATGCTTTGCCACCAAGTTTAAATTTCAATGCACCAGATTTGATCTGGTGTGCGTCGCTCGCTTGGGCGAGCCTATCACTCGCTTGGGCGAGTCCTGGCACCAGCTGGTACGCCTGATGCGTGCGGCTGGTGCGTGGTGGGAGTTCTGGCGCGCCAACGCGAATCTGGTGCGTGTGGTGCGGATTTGCGCTCGCCTGGGCGAATTGGTGCCTCGCCTGGGCGGGGTTTTCACTGTCTGGTGCACCAATGAACAGTGCACCCGCCTGGGCGAGCTGGAAGCGCGCCTGGGCGAGAATCAGACTTTCAATCTTCGATTCGCCGTAACTTTTTCGTTAACCGTCGGATCGGGTCCAAATTTTTAGATAAGCTTCTTCACCCCATAAACTTCATATCCAACGGTGGAATTTATTTTATTAGCATCCTATAATAAATTTCTAATTTTCTCTTTTCGGTCGATTTCTAACATCTAAAACGCCGATTTAACTCCCGATTTTGCTTAGTTAATTTTGCTCGAAGCTACCATTGCCTTCTATACAACCCCTAGGACTTATATTTACTACTCACCTATCTACCAAAATTCGTTAAGTCATTATTCCAATTTTTTCTAGGTTTTTAATAATAATTCCAATTAAAATAAGGTTTAGGATGTTACAAGTCTTTCTTCAAACGTTTTATAGTCTTTTACAGGAGCCCTTTTGCCAATTGGAAATTTGGTCTCCACAGATATAGAAGTCCAGAACGTTTGGACCACATTTTAGGCCCAAAGATTGTTGAATAAATTATGTGGTCTTGAAATAGTCTTCTACATCCTAATGGTTCTTAATTATTTAAAAGTCGTAATTAAATTTAATTTTTATATCCTAAATTTATTATACATAATAATGTTAAGTTTGACTCCCCCTTTTTTTTTTTAAAAAAAAAGCACCACTTTAAACCTTGTTTATTTAATATGTACATTGTATTATAATTTTTAGGCTGGAATAAAAATTGATAAAATTCTATGAAAACTTAATTAGATTCAAATTTATTTTATAAATAAAATGTATTTATTTTATATACTATAGGAAAGTATTTATAAAATGTTTATAAATGAAATGAAAGCTAATTTTTCCCCCTTAATATATAAAACTAATTATCCAACTTTTTTTTTGTTATCATAATAACAATACTAACAAACTAATCTAATTATTTTGTAGATTTTATTTGTCGGACCAAAAAATGATATAAATTTACAAAACAGGATAAAAGGTTAAACATAGTATCAAATTTATTTTTATGATTTTTTTATAATTTTTAAATAAAATAAATAATTAATGATAATGAAGTTCACTTGTAATTTAAGTTATTTAATTGTAAAATTGGAATATGATTAATTTTATGTCATTTGGGATTAATTTTGCTTAGGAAAATTTTCAAATCCCATGAATTCTGATATCATATTTTGTACCTAAACAAATACATGAACCCAAAACATAAAAAAAAAACATGCTATTATTTGTACTAAAGGTATAGATTGTAACATAGAGTCACATGAACAACAGATTGGTTTTCATAGAGAAAGCTCAAACAAACAAAAGTAAACAAACATACATAAGGATAGGGTAATAGTCAGTTGTGAAAGTCATTACAGTAATAGAACCCTAGAAAAATTAAAAGACTATATTAATAAGTATAATAAGCAAAATAAGCCAAAACACAAATGAACACATTGCTGATTCCACCAACCTTCTTCTGCATTACAGTAATATGAATGCAGTAGTGGTCAATAAAATTGTTATCATTATAAAAATATTATAATATAAATCTTACGAATGAAGTATATCCTTCCAATCTCAGAGACTTTGACACCAAGCTTAATCTGGTCCCCCCCTTTTAACCCATGTTCTGTGCTGAATTTGCGCCATCCTTCTGAAAGATATGCTTCATTTCGCGATCTTGCTGACTTCACAATCTTGCATGGGTATTCTTCTCCTTTTTCATCAATTAGATCATAAAATTGTCTGTTTGTTTGAAACACCTCGGCTACAAATTTATAAGGCAGATGCTGCAAAAATGATATAACAAAATTTATAGATCAAAAATATGAGCATATTTAAATTGTTGCTGCAACATTTGTTTCGACATTAGGTGTAACTCCGACAACATTCCCTCCAACATTGAGTTCATCATTTGCTTGAGTACTGGCTAGAACATTTCCTTCTACCCTGGCATAAAGATTTGCTGAAGCATTTCCCCGTATATTTACTACACCAAAATTGAGGGTAAATGAAAATTTAAGTTATATGAATTTATGATTATCTTAAATAATTAATTTCATTTATCATACCAAGATAACAAAAGGCACATTTGTAATCAACCAATGTTGTATGCCTAATCGCGAGAGGGTACCGCATGTCAACAGAAAAAGTCTTACTTATCTCTAATTGGTAAACATCACTGCCAGAAGGCATGAAGCTGAACCGGTTAACACCTCTCAAGTCATAAACATCCACCAAGGTATCTAATCCTTCTGTTATAACCATTCTTCGAGTAAGAGGCTTTCCTTTCAGTCTTATTTGATGAGTGCTCCCAACCGGATCCCTCACTGTTTTTGTTACACAGGGAGCATACCCAACAAATTCAGATTCTTCTTGGGTTAGCAGTTTGGGACCCTGTAACATTGAATTGAATTTATATTAATAACTTATTCCAATCAAATAAAATATGATATAATCTACTAACATATATATAAATGGAGAAAGAACTGAATGTACCTCCCCTTTGAAATAATTAAAACTGAAGCCTGCCATGATTGTCTGCTTTGAAGTGTTGAGATAATATATGTATGCGTTTCAAAGAAATAAAGAATACTGATTATAATGTTTTAACACTCTATGTCTCTGTTACTAATATCTTCATAATAAGCACACCAAAATTTAATTTACCTTGTTTTTCTTTTACCCTTTCTGAACATAAAGAAATAGACTATTATGTTTAATATAAATTGTGAAAACAAAATACATGATCTACAAATAACATTCACACATGTATATTTCCAAACAAAGAAGAATCAAAATAATATTATGAAGATATTTATAATATCTTATAATATAGAAAAATTTGCTAAACAAAATAAAATAGAAGTATATTTGTAAAAGAAAGTGGTAGCTTCTGGTGCTCAGCATACACTTACAAATGAAGAGAAGGTCATACACTACAAGAATTTTCTTGGACAGCTACGGAATTTTGCTAGGGAATAATTCCATAGCAATTTTATATCAAATTCGATACGGATTAGATACGAAAATAATTTCCGTAGTTATTTTTCGATAACTTAAAAACCATTTATTATCAGGAAAACAACTATGGAACAGCTATGACCTTGCTAGGGAATATTTCTAATGATATAAAATTCTGTAGCTGATAAGTTTGCTAGGAAATATTCTGTAGCTAACTTAAGTTTCCCTAATTTTTAGCTTACCCCGCGAAAATTTTCACTCTCCCGCTAGTGTCATTGTCTTTACTTCCTTGTTAGGCCTCAGAAACTCTCCCTCTCTCAACCACGACTCCCTCTTCTCTGCCGCCACCTCCCTCATCTCTCACCGCCACCGCCAGCTCCCTCTTCTCTCACTGCCCGTTCATCTTCCTCTGCAAATCCAAGACTTGCTGCTGCCGTGCTTCTGCTCTCGATTTCCGGCTCTGTTTCGCTGCTGCTCGCTCCCGGTCCGGTTGATTCGTTGCTGCTTTCGGTTCGCTGCTGCAATGAGGAGCGGCGGTGACGGTGCATCTGCTGCAGTGATAGGAGTAACTCTGCTCTTTCGATTCTCCCCTTCTTTTGATTCTGGTAATAGAGTAGAGGTTTAGGGTTTTTGATTTTCCCACTTTTTGATTCTGGGTTTAGGGTTTTTGATTTTCCCTCTTTTTGATTCTGGGTTTAGAGGAAACTAGTTCATACACAACTCAACAACGAGGGCAATAAACAGAATGTCTCTGAACCTCGCAGATCTGCTTCAATTGCTACCAGAGCAACAGTATTCGAAATTTGCATGAAGCTTCCTCAATGGGCTTTGCAGGTCTAAATAATTTTTTTACTTTTTCTCCTTTATTTTGATATTTTATGCGTTGGTGTGGTTTGAAAGTTAAAAGTATCCCTTTTTTTTAACAAGTACGATAACTTCTTCCTAGTTTCCTACTAGGTCATTCATCAAGATTTCAAATTCTATATTTTGGCATTAAAAACTGTATTTTTTTAAAACCATTTGTATCAAGTAGTGTTTGGTACAAGGAAAAGTCTTGAGAGTTGAACTTGTATTTGGATGATAAATCATATGATAAACATGATGAGGACGTGACATGTTGGAGCAGGGTTACCTTTGGTGAAAGATAATGCAATGGGAGCTATATTATTTGGCTGAGTATGTGACATGTGGAGCTATAATTTTGGCAGATCTCGTGTGGGAAGACGAGACTTAGTTCAATATAATAACTTAAAAACCCAAATAGCAGCACCCAGGATACCTGGTCTATGTTAGGTGAATAGACTCTTGATGGCTCAAATATCAAATATAGAAAACTATAGCTGAAATTGAACATGGCATGAGATATTGCAATTGAACTCTTTCTATAGGCCAAGTCGTATTTATAATTTTTTATTTGCTCCACTGTATAATTTTGTATTTGGAATCTCATTAAAAAAACAGTGAATAAAATCTTATTAATTTGATTCTTAGCCAAGTTCATTTGACATTTGTTGTATGATATAGACCCTAGCTTGTACCTGACTCTTGTGTATGATCTCTTCATTAATTGTATATTTTGCTGAGCAACGCTCCTAGCGAATCTAATACCGAGTTTCCTGTTGCGTCCCAAACATCACGATTAGTACATTATGGACCAAGCCTTGGTAACATGTCTTCCTGTTACTTTTCTACCCGTGTATGCAAGGAGTTACCCTATGACTTCCAACCCAAATTCCCACCCACCCCAACCACCTGAGCTTTTCCCAGTGGCTGCTTCTTGTTGATAGACTTCCTGATATCAAAATGCAAGAGTGAATCTCTATCCACTTAACAGTGTGTGCAACTTAAGTGAATTTTTGTCATGGTGGAAGTCTATATGTTGCTGATGTATGTATTTCTTCCTTTCTAACATCCCGAGTAAATGCATTTTCTTTACTTTCTTCATGCCAAGATTTATTTGACCTTCTAACATATTATTTAATCGATTTTTCAAATACACCAATCTGACGATATTGATTTGTCAGACCATTCATATTCATCAGGGTCATACCCTTTTTTCCTCAATAAACTTGGACTTTATGCTGTTTTGATTTCAACCAGTTATCATTGTTTTGCTCAGTGAGTGGTCTGTTGCTGTTCATGATCTTTTATACTAAATACTGATTTTTAGGTGTTTATGACCCCGATTGGTTATCAGATTTTCACATAATTTTATCCAGAATATCCTAGCCAAGTTTAACTACAATAGCAGGTCATGTGATCTTGCTTTGACATAATGTTATAGGTTTTTTCTTTTTTTTCTCATCCTCTTCCTGTATTCTTCTATCTTCTCGTCTAACAATATTCCTTTTTTTTTGTTAAAAAAAAAACCAAAATCGCAGGTCATGCTTCCATCTACAAGTTTTCTGGTTTAGTAATGCTGCAGTTGTAAGTATATGATATATTTAATGTATAGATATAGATATTGACGGAGGATAAAAAAAATGTTAGAAATGTATGAATTAAAAAAACAAAAGAGTGGAAAAACAAACGAGACAACATACAACAAAAAGGAAAGTAAAAGGAAAAGAAAGCATTTTAGTGATAGAGAGGATAGTATGCTTTGAAGAGTTAGTTGTTGAGGTACGTGATGTTTATGATTTTGTGAAACATACTTGTTTTGATCGTGAAAAAGAAGGAAAGTGAAATAAAATAGCATATAAACCTGTCTATGATTTAGGGTGAAAAAGAGAGATCTTTAGGATAGTAAGTTTTAGTATACTTCCAAAGTTATTGTGGTGGATGGACAACGGAGAACCCTAGGAGGATAATTTTATAATCTCTTGGGTTTCATTTATTCCACAGGTTGACTATTCTTGTATTCCTGAAGAAGTGCAGCAGCATTTCCCAATCCCGTGGAACAGTGAACCGAGTCACCATTCGCACTGATAAGTATGGCCAGCCCAAGGGTTATGCTTATGTAGAATTTCTTGAAGTAGAGGCTGTTCAAGAGGCTCTGTTGCTGAACGAGTCTGAACTACATGGGCGCCAATTGAAGGTTAGGGCTCGAGACTCTTGCTTTTGAAAAATATCTGGCTTTCCTTTTTGTATCTATCTATAACATTTTGGACTTTTTAACAGGTCACTGCTAAGAGGACCAATGTACCGGGGATGAAGCAGTTTCGTCCCCGCCGGCCCAATCCTTACATGGGGTTTCGAGGCAGATCCCCATATGGACCACCTCCTTTTGTGTATGGTCCATATGGATATGGGTATGTTCTTTCAGTTCCCTCCTTTCCAATGTGCTTTCTTTTTGGTTTAATAGTGACTTATTTCACTATTGAATGTCCAGTTCTCTGCTTAAAGTTGAAACAAATATATAGATTAATGGATGGATGCTTATAGTGACATCCTACTCCAGTACTCTCATATAGTAGTATTATGGCTATGTCTTGCCTCATTCAGTTTGAAGGAATTGGCTTTGGCTGCTGCTGGTTGGGTTATGTGAGGATGAACCTTGTAAACTATTGGAGTTCTCTCTTGTTTTGCTTTGGTATTGGATTTTATTATTCTAATGTTCTTTGTAATTCCTCGTGACAGTGGTCAAATATTGGTTCTTAAAAGTTGTTTATTTTACCCCCACGAATTCATAATATGTTATTAAGTTCATCTCTATGCTACATTCAGTCTTCTTTCTGATCCAGTTGTTTTTGCGAAAACATTGTGTATAATTTGTTTCGAAAAATCACCCTTTTCTTCAACATCTCAGATTACTTGAACTTGTAAATTCGATTGTCCAGCAATGAAGTTTATACTTGACGTGTAGGTCAACACATTTATGATGACTTTAGCTCACGCTACCACACTCATAATGGATGCTTCTCGATCACTTGAAATTGCTTTTATTATTGCAGTTGCAGAGAGGTTGTTGGCAAGAAATACTTGATTCAATGCAGTATGTTGAGTGACCAAGTAATAGTGTATTGTGAGTCTGATTATGACAGGAATGAAAAATCATTAGGTTGGAAGACATAATTTTGCAATCAATACAACATTGAGATGACATGAACTAGTATATATGTTGAAGGTATTAGATAGAAGTCTTTTTTATTTAATCTCTCTGAATGTGAAGTTCTGAACACAGTCATTTATATTTGATTTGATTGCTTTTTTTTTTCTTCTATAAATTTTACCTGCTGTCTGTGTAGTTGTAATAAGTTTTCTATGCCCTATTATGTATCAGATAATAAGATCTCATTTCTTGTTTCATTTTCTTTCATTATGGCTAATCACAATATGTAATTTTTATAATTGATACATTTGGAGTTTTTTTTATAATTGATACCAGGTCAGCTTGGAATTTTGTTTGTAAATGATTTAATTTAATTTGATTCACAATACAGTGCAGGTGTTTCTGTTTCTGCATTTTGTTGTAACTAGTGCAATTACTTTCCTTTTACATCTGATTACTCTCCCTTATTTCTATTACCAATTTTCTGACAGACACTCACAGATTCGATTAGGTAATCTTATACAACTCATAGTGAATGCTCTATTGAATTTGAGGCGGATGGACCCATACAAGGTAAAATGTAGATGCTACATGCTGTTTATGATTTAAAGATTCAGCCTTGTGTTTCACTCTGTGAATGATTTATATGGTTTTATTTGATGTAGGCTATGATCCTTCCTGCTTCAAAGGAAAAAGGAATTCTTATTAAAAAGCGGTATGCTGTTTTTAATGATGATGGAACTCTTGCAGAGCTGAAAGGTTTTGAGATCAAGCATAGAGGTGAACTGAAGCTAATCAAAGTTTTCTAGGTATACTGATAAAAATCTTTAGCTTCAAGCAAATAGCCATAATAAATAAGTAATGAGGTTGATAAATAAGGATGTATGCATCAACAAACAAAAGGTTGTTTTAATCCACTTTTTAAGTTCCAAAGTTGTCTTTTCTGTGTTGTATGTTATTTATTTGTCACTTGCATGAGTAGGATTGGCCTAAAAGAAATGATTCCTGTAGATTGTTTCTTCTTTTGAATCTGCCAAGGCAATGAATATGCCCTCTTCCTTCTAAATTGTTTCTTGGGCTGGAGCGACTTTCGTTAGAGAGAAAGTAGGGTAGCTCTAACCAATTGGCAAAGAGGTGGTAGAATCTTGCCTTAGATAGTTTTTCCTTGTGAGGAGAAGACCATTAGAAGCCTCAATAAGAAGAATGAACTAGTAGGAGGATAGACGGATACATAGAGAACAGCTAGGAAAATAAGGTACCCAACTACAACTGAATTGCTACATAAATGCGATCCGAACAGCTAGGAAAACAAGTACCAAACTGCTACCGAATTGCTACAAAATTGTAATGCAATTCAGCAATTCAGCTAGGGAATAACTAGAGAACACCTAGGAAAAACAGCTGCCGAATAGCTTCAAAATTGCTAGGGATTATGTGGTTATCAGCTACGAAATAGATGCAACTTTGCTACAGATTGTGAAAATACTAGGTACGGATCAGCTACCGAATATTTGTAGCTGGATAGCTACGAAAAAATACTATTATTACTTTTAAGTGGCAATTATTTTGCTACAGTATTGCAACGGATTAGCTACAACTATTCTTTAATTAGCTTTGAAATAGCTACGGTCTTATTCGGTAGCGAATTAGCGACCTGATTTACGCTATGCACCGTGTTGTAGCTGTTCCATGGCAATTCCGTAGTTATGACTACTTTGCTAGAGGATAGCAACGGAATTGCTACGCAATATTCCGTAGCTGTCCGAGAAAATTCTTGTAGTGCATAGGCAAGTATTCAAATTGAAGTAGAAGATGAGTGAACAGTTAGAAGTGACGTTTACCTTCTCATTTAAAGACCTCCGATAAGTAACGTCTTTTCACCTTTGCCAGTGAAGATGCATCTAGAATCTTTCGAAGTGTATGCAGTTGAAAAGGCAGTTAATGGAATAATTACTTGTTGGACTTATAATATAATTTTCTCAACGGGCTTTTGTTTGCAATTAAATGATACTCAAGCCCAATGTATAAATGACACTCTACATGAACATATTAATAAATATCTCAATTATTTAAAGACCAAAATTTAGCAGTTAATATAAAGCTTCATAAGATTTAATAACCATCCTTTCACAACTAAATTTAAGGGATTGAAATGTTGTCCATTAAAATATGTAAATTTATTGCTCAATTATAAATGTATTTAAGCAATTAATTAACTGTTTATAGGTAGCCTTTAAGATGATGTGTTCAACCTAATTTACAAAACGGTATCACCTCCTCTACTTATTATCTGTCGTTTTTTGGAGAAATTCAAGAGTGCCAAATATTGATGTGAAAATTAAATGTAAATGTTAAAAAAAAAAAGAAATAAAATGTAATGAAACTCTCCTTTTTAATGCCTAGAAGTCGATTATAATTTATAAATAATGTAATATACAATACAACCTATAATTTGTTATATAAAAATTTAACTAAACAATTTATTTTTTATGGGTAATGAAAGCAAATTTGAAACTATTTCCAAAAGTTTATTTATATGTAAATATATAAAAAAAAATCCAATACATACCTCAAAGATAATATAATCATAAATAACAGCTATATTAGAAGAATAACGATGGTCCTTATATTTGAAATCTATATAAGAAAACTTAATATAGTAATATAATAACAAACTTGTAAGAAATCTATATAAGAAATCTATAAGTGATTTCCCCACTCGTACCAAACTTCTTTCAATCTCTAACAAACCCAAGTTTTGAATCTCTTTAGGTTGCATGTTAACTGCAACACAACAACCATATTGACATGTCGGTATCAAACACAGTCACTTCAAATCATACCACCAGAAAATTATTATTAAAAACATGTTCTTTTTTCTAAAAAGAACATAATATTAGATTATCTTATTTCTTACAAAATTTACCTTGATCACCAAGCATTCTCCTGTAATGAAATGCTAGATTTTCACACAAAATTGACCAAGTGTTTTCCCACACATATTCTGGTCTGCTCATAGAATAAGATAAAAACATGTTTACAAACATACCTCTCAACATTATTCCACTCCCCCAATCAGCTGCTTCTTCTATTGCATGTATATATTCTCTATCATCTTCTAACAACCCTAAATGATAACAACATTCCTTGAAGGTAGAATACTCTACACTATTTATTGTTCTAATTTCAGCAAAATTAGTAGGCCCTTTAACAATGTTCAATAACAAACTAAGATAATACAATTCACCAGCAGAATATGGGACAAATATCAATCTCCCAATGCTAATCCCTTGTTTCCTCTTATGCCATGATTTTTCTTCCCTGTCATATACAAACTTGCTTGGAAATTCAACATATGTAAGTTCCTTTGCCTCTTCGAACGTTTGATTAGCTTCCATCCAAGCAATAAACATTGAAGTAAGATTTAATCTGAAATCAACAACATTTTCAAGATCATCATCATCTTGGAAAATAACTGATTGCTCATTCTCCAGTTGAAACTTCAATCTTTCAACACTTGGCTTTCGATAATTAATCTCAAATCCAAAAATTCTCCAAGCTGCTTCACAAGAAGACACATATCGACAATCATAATAGCACTTGATTTTATCCACTGGTTCATTAGAAGGATTAACACTTCTTTGATAAATGGCAGCTGTGACTCTGTCAGAACCCTTGTTGATATACTTAAATAAATACTTCATACTCCTTCCTTGATTACATCATTCAGTGTTGCAATGAGATTGTGCCAGAATTAACAACTCCTTATTAAAAGCAACCACATCCCTATTATCAAAAATATGACCACCCTTCTCAATAGTATTACCATTATTCCTTCGTCTATAAACAGGGTAACCATCATCATTAACTTTAGTTACTTCATTAAACTATTTAGGATAATGTTTCGAACACCGTCCATCAATCATACAGGAAGAGTTCCGATTGTGATTGCCACATGGTCCATGCAACATGAACTCCTTAACAGCCTCATATAATCTTGGATTCCTATCAGCATCAGGTATCTCAGCAGAAATAATTTTATCAATATCATCAGGATGTGGATACTTAGCACTTGGATGAAGAAACAGTAATATATGAGCATGCGGTAATACCCTCTTTTGGAACTCAATTGTATATACTACTGCAAGAGAATAGTGCATGTTAACTTCACTAAATAGAGTACTTATTCGCATATTTAATAAATTTTGGAAAAATTTATTAATTTCACAGTTACCCGCTTTGCAAAGTCCAAAGATAGAACCATCTTTCAACTTTTTTACTATCTGCTTCAGCTTAAGTCTGAAAATCCTTGCAACGATGTCAGGTCTATCTTCCACTTTTAATCCCTGTGAATCCATATATCTTGTTATCTCCGGCCATTTTGGATTGCATGTAACTGTGATGAATATATCAGGATAACCTGCCCATTTACATATGGCCATAGCATCCTGATAGTTTTGAATCATATACCGTGCACCTCCGGTAAAGCTTGACGGCAAGATGACTCTTTTACCAACTGATGCACCATCCATTCGGCCAGACGATATAGCATCGGTGATACCAGAATAATTTTCTTGCCTTATGAGCTTTTGTTTAGATCGAATATAGTTCAGCCTTCAAGATTCAACCATTGTATAAGCATCCACTACAAATTGCTGAAATAATCTCCTTGTATGCAATAATACAGACTTCTCCCTTTCCCGTTCATGGAGTCTGAAAGCAAACCATTCTCTAATTGTCACCTTCTTGTTTTTCTGGCTATGTGGATCAGATTCATCAGCATGTAACGTGTCTTCACAAAATTCGTCCTCACCCCACGGAAGACACAATGGATAGTGAAGAGGCACATATAGTGGATGTAGCTCATCAATCCTCTGCAAGTATCCACAATGCTGTTGTACAATGATATCTCGATCACCATTATACACATTCACATCACCTACATACAGAGCAGCAATTTCATCCACCGCAGGCAAATTGTATACTCTGCTGTCTTTGCCTCTTTTCCGAATTAGCCGAATCTTCAAATCATAAACAACATCATCCTGAAGCCTATCTCGAGCCATTCTAAATACCTTTGCAATAGGATTATACGTGTCCACCATTGCTTTCAACCTACCAATGATACACTCCTCCATCACAGTATCAACAACAGCAGACCTGTAATGCATGAATATAACATGGCAAAATTAATAGTATTAAAGTAAAGTGTAGAAAATAATATTGAATTTATATAACTTAAATAAAGCTATCAAAATAAAGTAAATTATACCATGTACCAATATTAACTCATAACATTAAAACAGAAGAATATTTATCTAAACCTGAAGGCATGCATTCGATTTGAAACCTCATTTGCAGTATCATAAATGTAGAGCTGAGCAAACTTAGGATTATGACCTTCATTGGGAAGCAATGACCCAATCTTATGGTGATTATGTCCACTTATTCTAAAAACATACCTTCCTCTCCCATCATTAACCGTGTTATCAACTTTACCACCCATAGAAGTGAATGAAAACATTGTATTGAATAATCTAATATTATTCTGAAAATAAACACACTCTGGATCTTCACGATTAAAAACCAAGCGATGCAAATATTCTGGTGCTTGTTGCAAAAATGGAATCTTTACCTTACCCTTTCAGCAGCAGCCACTATAAATAGGAGCATCAGAGCGCTTCCCTTTACTAAGTTTTTCCATGAACCAAAACTTAGCACCACACCACTTACAAACATAAATACAATCATTCAAATCATCATATTCAATTTCAGAATTGTCATTGACACTTTCCACTCTTCGACATTTTCTCCTTGCATGAGAAACAACTTCATCATTGTGTTCTGGAACACACTCTTTATTCTTACTCATTCGGGGACTCTGCACACTCCTTTTTTTTAACTTTTACTTGAACTACTACCTACACAACATATTTAATGTAATAAATGTATTATTATTATAATTGTAAAAATTAATATTAATATTATTATTATGATTATGATTATGATAACCACAAAATTACATAGAGCTAATTATAATATATATGACTTCTACAGTACCTGCAACCTTACTAAACTCAGAAGCAAGATCACGTGCAGCATTCTGAATAACAGTCTTCACCCTCCTTTTACTATTGTGTTGATCTGATAAATTGTTAGTTCCTAAAGTATCAACAATATCAACATCCATGCAAGTACCTGTCGATCGACGTGTAGAGCTTAACCCTTTAAAAGCATCTGATTTACAAAAAAACTAACAATTAAAAGTGAAACGAAAAATTTGGTTCACTGTGTACAAATTAACAACCATAACTTGGTTTTACAATAAAGACATACAAACCTTTCCTTTTTCTGTATTCAGGGGTACTGCTCTTATGGTCTACCATATCCAGTTGTGTCCTTTTTCCATTGCTATTGAAATCCACTATTGGTATTGTTGACATCAACTTATCCACTTTCGATCGACTAACATCAATATATGCTTTCACATTACTTGTTAAAGACGGTTGAAATACACTATGTTGACTCATAAAGGCATCTAAAAATTATCAAAATAACATATTTACACCTCTGCATATAATTTTTCAATATAGTACAATATAGTATCACAACCTTAAAAAAAAAATTACATAACACTTTCACCTTTATAAAGATTATCATAGGAGAAAGGAACATCACGGACATCACTTTCCTCTTGGGGGTCGAACTCCATTGACCTTTGCTCAAATCTTCCTCCTTTATTACATGTATATTGAAAAGTACAGCTCTCAACATTATACCTATCCAAACTAATATTGACTTCACGAAGTGAGCCACAATAGCAAGGACAACCACTTCCATTACATACATCTCTAAAACAACTACACTTCAAAGCTTGTGACTTTCCAGATCCTAAAATAAAACAAATTTAACTTCAGTCTCAACAAATACTAAAAAACAAAACTTGTGTTGAATGAATGTTTACCGTCTTCTTTCACGTTACTGACTTCCACAATATTTGTAACATCTCTTAAAACATTCTTTGACGTTCGAAACCTTGACTGGGAAATGTGGACATTAGCTGCAAAAAAATACATGTTAACTTCCAAATACATCAAATCCATATGATTCCAGAAACATAAACTAAATTAAATAAATAACATTCCCACCTTCTAGCTCCTCACACACAACACTTCTTCTTCTTCTCATGCGCAACTCATTGCCTTTCTGAGAACTATCAAAGTCCATATTCTTCAAGATTTTCAAAACCTAACTCCACTCCTTCACATCTGGTGCGAGCGGGAAAGAGGGAAAGATACAACTTTGGCTATGATGCTCAATCGGTGCCAAAGTCAATAAGCTTCTAATAGAAGCCACAACAATGTATTCAAATTCACTCGCATACCACATGCACCTCACGTGAGCAACTTAAATTTCCGCTACAGTGGCAGACGCATTTCCACTGTACATCTACAGTAACCCCATAGACACAGAACACTGTTTACAGAACAGTGACACCAGACACAATTTCACTGTTTCAATTATAATCGGCCACTGTTTAGCAAGTGTGAAGTAGAGATTACGTTTAAAAACTAAACATAACCTTGCCTTTTAAAAATATGTAGATAACAACATGTACACTTATACTTAAATTTAGCTCGATTACCTTCATTTTATGTGGTATATTGATGTGATCTAGGTGATGTTGACCAGCTTCTCCTGATATCGATTATTTAAATTTATGTAACCATTATGCTGCTGCAAATCATGTTATTACACACTCGGTCTTGAGACGTCTTGAACTATTGTAGTATTTTGAAAACAACCCTAGTCACATGCTTAAAGTTCAGTTGTACAATATCTTGAATTATATTATGATTTTGGCAGGAGTTATTGGCCATTCAATGAAACGGACCCGGAGCTATTTGCATTTTTGGGACACATATAATTATGGGATTCATAAACCAGAAACTAATTTAGATTCTTAGCTATGCTTTGGTTATAACTGTAAGATGTTGTGACTTCAATCCAATGTTTCTTAAATACATGCTCTCTTGAATTTTACAGCCATAAGCTTAGATGTTCATGTACTTGTTTTGGATCTTCAAGCAGTTCAAGGCTTGCACTTATGCTAGAGATAGAGGAACAGAAAGGCTAACATGAAAACAGAAAACGAAGAATTAAGTTATTGGCATTTGATTACTACTATTATCAACAAAAAAATTAAGTTAATCACCACTTTTAATTCAATGCAAATTTACTTTTTCTTATCTTTACTTTTTGATCATTTTATTTTTCAAGTTTTTTAAATGAGAAAATAGTTTGTACACTGATAGTATAAAGATTTTTTACACTGTTAATTAGCACATCATCCACCATCAACGATGTATGATTATTGACTTCTAAATAAAAGTAATGCAATTGAACGATGCTGTCAGTGCACGCATATTAAACTCTTTTTAAATTACAAAATTTTACTTTTTTGTCAAACTTTCACTTTTCAGCAATTTATGTTACAAGCCATTTACTTTTTCAAGTCCTTTACATTTGTCGCTTTTTTACCACCGCTTTTTTTTTAAAAAAAATTATCATAAAAACTTGTTCGAATTTGGAATAATGTATTTTTTAAATTAAAAAAAATATAATTATTTTGTTTAGAGTGTATTTTTTAGTCCCTTAAGTGTTAAAGAAATAGAAACAATTAATAAATTTAAATTTATTAATTGTTTGAATGATAAGAAAAAGGGATTAAATTATAGTAAATGATAATGATTCGAGTTCTTTAGGCATTAAGGAAGTGAATAAAATAATTAAAAATAGTAAAAATGCAATTTAACATGTGTTTTTAATGCCAAAAATCCTCTATAACCAATTACAGGAGCTGTATAATCGATTATGTACTGTAATTTGGAAGAATTTGAAAATAGGGAAGCACGATAACTGATTATATGGGGATATAATCGATTATGACCGCCCAAAAATAAAAAGGTGAAGTGGAAAAATCTAAGTTTTCCTAGAGTTTAAAAAAAATAAAAAATTGAAATCTGAAAAATGGTGTTGAGGAACTAATTCTCAAAATGGTTAGCCAAAAAGGCCAAGAAAATTGTAGTGGGCTAGTGGCCAAGGCCAATGTTAAGTAGATGCAGAAGATGACTACAAGAGTCAAGAGGTATTTGCAGGAGGAGATTTAGTTCACAGCCTGAGAACTAAATCTCTTGCAGGAGGACCAGAATGTTGGGGTCCACATTGTTTTGTCCATATATTGTGATGGAAATAAGTTTTTGGCAGTTATTTGGAAAGAAAAAAAAAATGCATAGTGCGTTCAACGCATGGAGGACGTGGGAGACAGAGCAGTACCAAGCATGTATACTTGTATAGCTCTCGTGGTTCACACCTTACAAGGTTGTGCCCACTGCCCAGCGGATCAAAAATTAACTAGCATCAATTTGTTACTGAAGTAAGCAAATTGCTCCAATATTTTCTATGTGGCAGTTACGTTGATTTAGTTATTTTATTTTATGTATTTTATTTTATTTTAATATTTATTTACATTTTCTTCAATATTTATTTATTCATTACTTATTTTTTATTTTTAATTAATATAATTTTTATATATTTATTATTATTTTTGATTACTATTAAATAAGAGTAATTTAGTTAAAATATATCGAATTATAACATCATTTATTCATGTCTTAATTTATATGTAATATCTAAATGAACATGATTTATATGACAGAGGGAATAAAAGATTACATAAGAAATCTATTTTTATAAATAATAAAAAATTATATTCAACATATTAACATTTTAGTTCATTTTATTGCTTGATTTTTATTTTAAAAGAAATACAATGCTAGTAAATAAATTTTAAATCACTATGAAAATCAAATTTACAAGCGGCGTGATTATTTAGTTAAAAAAATCTAAAAACTCAAATATATTTAATTACATTTAGTAAATTCACTTTTTCTTTCTTTTTTATCAAAGATATCCTCCAATCGATAATCGAAAACTAATCTTCTAAAAAAATTTATTAATCTTCTTAATTTTTATTAGGCTTAACACTATTGGTAATTTTGCTTGGATTGCTCAATTTTTGTATTGTAGGCTATTTTGCCTACTTTCTAGGCTCGTTTAATATAATTTTTGACTTTTAAAAAATTGTTTTTATACGCAAATTCAAAATTATGATATATAATAAGTATTTAATAAATATAAGAAAAATGATTTAAAGACTTACACAAAAATGCCTACACACAAGCTTACACGTTAAGATTGTGACATGTGTCATTTAAGTTTTTTTATTTTATTTTTTTAATTTCAAAAATAACAAATATCAAAATCTTATATGTAGATTTATAAATATGTGTCTCAATATAGGTCTCTCAATCATTCTAAATATAATCATGTACTAAATCTTAAGTACCACGGACACCAGAAACAATACAATACGTAGTAAGTTTTCAATTTTTATATGCTGAAGCTGGTTGAGTAGAAAATCTCGGGAAGTTTTTGATAGTCCTCTAAAAAAGATACAGTCTCTCTTCTTAGAATTTCACAACAGCTATTCACGAACTAAATATTTATTGTCCCACTTTCCTTTCTTTTATAACTAATATGTTAATACATGCAAGTATGCAATGTAACATCCTAAATTTAATATTTAATTTAATTAGAATAATTCTGATCGAAGATAATGGAGGTCATAGAAATAGGTGGAGATTGATTAAGAGGAAAAACATGTTAGAATAGGGGAATCTTAGCAAAGAGTACAAGAGTTTGAGTATGGCTGACCAGACCTCGTTCTGACCAAAGTTTACCTTAACCGACCAACTCGCACCGTGCAGGGTCACAGACCCATCTTAGCCGAGCATATTGAGACGACCCACGATTACACGCACTTATCCTAGCCATATACGGTCGACCACAGCGAGTTACCTTGTACCACCGACCAAAGGCTCGACCTTTTACCAGCCGACTAGAAAGAGACTAAGTTAAGCTTCCGTCGACACCGAGATATCTCGGCCCCTCGCGCAGAGCTTTCCACCTTACTGTCTTATTCCGAGCAGGAGCCCCCTCCCAGATTCCGAGTACCGAGAACCTATCACGCCCAGCTTTAGCTAAGCGCTTACGCTCGAACAAATAACTTGAGCCTTGTTATCTGCGCTAGACATACAAACGTCTCTTTCAATCGCTGTCTGTCCCTTTCAAATCACAGCTGTCCCTTTCAAGTCACTATTGGTGGCTTCCTCAAGAAGCCAATGAATCCTAGCCAGATGTTCCCAAGCTTCTCAAAGAAACCTCCAATCAGGACCACACGATCTCTTCTTAAGGGAAAAAAAAAAACAAAACCACTATTCAACACACTAACAAACGTGATAATCCTCTTCTTCGTCTTCTTCATTTTCTCCCTAGGGCACTAGTGATAAAACCACTCTTTCTCACCTCACTTACAGACTCTACTCTCTTAACTTTCACTAAACATCAACCACTTCCAAGAACCAAAGATCATCCCCTCCGCTTTCTCTTGAGCTTCGAGTTCTTCTCAGCATTTCTAAGGCTCCGTTAAGGTGTCAACGAAGATTAAAGGGACCACGGTTTAAGGAGTCCAAACGCGAAGAACAAAGACTCAAGCTCACAGAGCATCCTTATCTCTCACGGTTTTGAGTTAAGGAGTGAGTGTTACCTTAGCTTAGATTTGGGTTTCTAGTGTGTTCATAGTGAGTACTAAGAATGGGTGTTAGATTAGGATATTGAACTGTAGGATAGTGAACATGGAATATTAACGGAGAACAAAGATTAATAAAAAGAAACCAATGAAGAAAAAGTGAAATATGTGTATGTCTGAATAATAGTTGCTGTGTAAATGTGTGTAAAATGTGATAATTGTTTATTCATGTTTGTTACTGTTCGTTTAGAATGTGAGCCGACCATAGGTGGCCGAGATGGGGAAAGGGTGTAAAATACTGGACAAAAGATTTAATAAGGAATAATAACTAAAGAACAGAAACTATAATAAGAAGACGAGTGAAATGGGAAAAAGGGAAATGAGCCGAGAGAATCCAAGAGTGGATGAGAAAGAAATGAAATTGAATAAATTGAATGATTAAAAAGAAATGTGGATATGTGGTGTATTCGAGCGCCATAAGTCACACATGTGTGTTGTGTGCAATCAACCGCGTGATGAAAACTTGTGGTTCAACAGGTTTTGTAAGTCATTTGTCCGGGCGTTGTAAGTCGCACATGTGTGTTGCGTGCATCGCAAGAGGGACTGTTTGCTAAGACCGCGAATCTGTGGTGTGATTCAAGTCTTATAAGACATTTGTCCGGGCGCTGTAAGTCTCACATGTGTGTTGTGTGCAATAAACAGCATGAGGGACTGTTTGCCTAGACCTCGCTTGGTGCGCTGTAAGACACATAGAGGGTTATGCGCAATGATGGACACACGTTTTATCTAAAAGATATGTGAAATATGAATGCAAACTTGTAAAAATGAAATGAGGAGTGAGAATGGTCGGTGTGTGCCGAGCAAAGAAAATGTAAAATATGTTAAAAGAATAAAAGTGAGAATGGTTGGAAATGGATAATGAATAAAAGTGAAAGGTAAAAGATGCAAGAGAGAATAAATATGGGCTGAACAAATTGACGTTAGCTGTGATTATTGCATGTTTTGGACTGTGTATATGATTATATGTTTAGTTGCCTAATTGTATTTGACTTGGTATGTCGGTATGTCATATTAGAAATTGTTTACTTAAGTTTTGTGTAATGCTCACCTCCTTACCATTTTTCAGGTACAGAATCCGAGCAAACACAGTCCCCGGCCGAGTAGATTCACTTTCCCTCACAGGGAGAGTAGCTAGGTTTATTTAGTCGGACACTAGTCCATGTTCTCGGTCCTCTGGACGAGTAAAACATTGATGTTTTGTTTATTTCGTTTATGTAAAAAGCGAACATTTCTAGACTCCACTGTTGTGCACGTCGGTGCTTTGTGAAAACATGTATTTTTTGGTTGCCATTTTGAAAGATATTAACGCAAATGAAATTATTATACTTTGGAAAGAAAAATTTTCAAATCCTAAAATTAATTTAAGGTAGAATTTATTTAATAGGGTGTTACATGCAACGGTACTAGGTCCAGGTCTATTAAATACAACCAACATATGCGGACAAAAGAATAGGTTTAAATATTAAAATTGTTTTCGTAAATATTGATTTTTTTTTTAAAATTAGTTCTTGAAATAAACAAAGATTTTGTTTCTTGCATTTACAAAATGTTTTTGTTTTAGTTTTTCCTATTAAATTTTGGCTCTCATAATTATGTTGGTAATATGCTTTGATCCCTCTATTATTAAATTTGATAAGTTTTAGTCCCTCTACTGTCATAATTTTAAGTTGGTTCTTTTATGTAATGAAAATTGTCTTTTTACTCTTGAGAATTAATACAAGAATATAATCTTTAATTGGTCATAAAATATAATATATTACATTTTCGACATTTTCCATCCATATTAAACTAAAACATTTTGTAATAAATGGGACCAAAACCATTTTTTTTCAAAAACTAATTTCAAAAATATCAATAATATTTATAGAAATTATTTTGGTATTTAAAAAAAAAAAAACTACAGCCAGCACATCTATCAACCCATAGATAATAATGGTACAAGTGGTAGATAGCCTGATCGATCTACATCAATACAACTAACATATCCCCTTATGATCAATATGTAAACCAAAATCAATTCCACATGTAATAGTTGACCCCGAAATTCTAATTTTTAATATTAAAATTTTAAAAAAATGAGATATTTACAACACTCCTTGTCTCAAAAAATTAGTAAATTTTTAAAAATTCAATAAAAATAAGATAACATACTTCTAATTCATTGTCCCCAAATAAACCAATTACTAAAGCAAATATTTAATGCATGTTTCCTTAATTAACTAATCATAAAGTATATATTGCAATTTCAATTTTTTTATTCATTAATTTATTAATTTTAATTTGGGACAAATTTTTTTAATGTTTTTTACTACTAACTTTATCGAACGGAAAGAATAGAAATAATAATAATAGATCCTAATCTTAAACTAAGAGAAATTAAACTGTTATTATTTATTTTTCTTAAACTCAAATACTTCATCCATCCCTATATATAAGATTCTCTTGGTAAATTTCATGTTCATTAAGAAAGTTTGTTAATTTAGTTAATTGTATTGAAAATATGAATATTTGATATATATTTTCAAAATTATTCCTATTAATAATATTGGGAAACTAAATAGTGTTAAGTAAATAGGTGTATTTGAGGAAAGGAGTAATTAATTATTGTCATTGAAAATTTATATATGATCTTATAAACAGTGACAAAATAAAAGTCTCAAAAGAGTCTTATATACATATATATATATATATATATATATATATATGGCGGCAAAGGTATTATTATTATTTCATAAACCGTGTTTGATTTTAGTGCGGAATTTATAAGAAAAAAATTAAACATTGAACCACATACACAATTTTAAGATAAATGATTAAATAAATGAAAAAGGTAACATGCATGCACTTCATAATCATGATTTATTTAATAACTAAATAGAAAACAACAATTAATAATGTGATATGATAGGAATAAAAAGAAAAAAAAAGAAATATAAATAAAGTTGTAAAAAAAATTATATCACTATAATGATTTTTTTTTTTTTTGTGTAGCAAGGGTATCCTCCAACCGATGATAGAAATAAAAAGAAAAAATGAAATATAAATAAGGTTGTAAAAAAAAATTATATCAATATAATGATTGTTTTTTTTAGCAAGGATATCCTCCAACCGATAGCCGAAGATTAAGCCCCACCGAGACGTAAAAAATATAATGATTGATTTTAAAAGTTCATGAAACTGAAAAGCCATTAATTTTTATTTGAAGGTTAAAGAGTCCTTATTTTGACGTTCATAAGTTTTTTTTTTCTAAAATATATTTCTGCTCCATTTTTTAAAAAATAAAAATAAAACATCTTTTATTCTTGTCTGTTTTGATAATTAAGTGCCCTAAAAACACTCATCAGAAACGTGCATCCTTGTAATTATAACGTTTGATGTCTCTTTTGCTTATTGGAAAAAATAAAAAACAAAAAATTCATTCTACTGGCAGGCGTCACCACGCAAGAAAGTCACCATGGCCCCGCTTCAGCTTTTATTTCTATATAAATGTATAAATGTATCAACTAAAATGTGCTTCTGTGTCTCATTCTCTTCATCACCTTTATATATTTCAATCTAGTTCTTATTCATTCATTTGACATTATTTCTCTCCGTTCAAATGATTGCAAATAATAATCACGATAATTCATCCATGAATGCTGTGCCCCTTCTATCCGAATTGAAGCACCATGATGAACCAGCTTTAGTTCAGGACAAAGACCAAACTCTTCATCCATCTACCACTAAGACCGTCTCTTTCTATAGCACCTGTCTTAATGGACTCAACGCCTTATCAGGTTCATATTTTACTACACTTTTATATATCTTGAGTTAATTTTTGAATTCTTACATCGTTGTTTATTTTCGTATAAATTTCCTTTTTGATAAATTTATGTGGGTTCAAGTAAATTTCAATATAATTGATAAATTCTCTATATTTAGACATTAATTTATCAAAAAAATAATTTTAATATGTGTGCCATTGTATCTTATATTTTTTAATTTTTTTTTGGTTTACATGGGAGGTCTGGGACTAGAACCCATGACCTGGGGAGAGGGAAGTCCTAAGTGTCCTTGCAGCCACCAACTGAGCTGTCTTACGCGGACTTGAATCTTATATATTATAGGAGTACAAGGTAATAATATGCTTTTAATATGTTTTTAAACATTAACATAGTAAGATTTGAACAGTGAAGACAAACGGATGGATAAGAAGCATTTGGATTATGATTTTAATAAGAGAATAAATTTGCACAATTTTTTCTCTTTTAATAGATAGATGAAAAAAAATCCAATAATCCATTTAATTTCATTAGATCATGCTTAAAATTGTTTAAATCAATCCATATTTTAATTTAATGAATGAATTTTGATCCATATCCATTTAAATAGACAGGAAAGATGAATTTCAGATCCATTTATGTTTTTTTTTTATAAATAAAATTAAATCGAGAATAAAAAAATTTATAAAACTCTATTTAAAATATGATGGTTTAGAACGAATCATGTATTATGAATAATTTTGCCACCTTTATATTTGATATTATGTATTATGAATAATTTTGCCACCTTTATATATATTTGATATTATTCTTACAACGTAATCCACTCGCTAATGGGTTTGCAGGAGTTGGGATTCTGTCCATTCCATATGCTCTTGCAACAGGAGGATGGCTAAGTTTAATTCTTCTATTTGTTATTTCTATGGTAGCCTTTTATTCAGGGTTACTGATTAAAAGATGTATGGATAAGGATTGTAACATCAAAACCTATCCTGATATAGGTGACCTTGCATTTGGAAAGATAGGTAGATTACTAGTACAAACATTCATGTGCAATGATCTCTACTTAAGTGCTACAGGGTACTTGATTCTAGAGGGTGATAATTTGGATAATTTGTTCCCTAATACTGAGATTGAAATAGCTGGATTAGCAATCGGAGGAAAACAACTTTTTGTGATATTGATTGGGATTGTAATTATGCCTACTGTTTGGTTGGATGATTTAAGTCTTCTTTCTTATGTATCTGCTGGTGGGGTGCTCGCTACTGCTATTGTCATTTGCTCTGTATTCTCAACTGCAACATTTGATGGATCAGTTGGGTTTCATGCAAAGGGAAATCTTCTTAATTGGAATGGAATCCCTACAGCTGTTAGTTTATATACCTTTTGTTACAATGCACATTCGGTGTTTCCAAGCCTATATAATTCAATGAGAAACAAACATCAGTTCTCAAATGTAAGTTGTGGTAACATTATTGTGTGGTATCCATAACGATATTTTAATTTGATTTTATGGACAGTCTATTTTTGAAATCTTCCCCTAAATTTAAAGAGGACAAAACTTATGTATTCATTCTGTAAATAAAATTAGTAAAAAAAATAAAATGATTTTTCCTAAATTAAAATTAAGGTAGTGAATAAAAAATTGAAATTGCATATTATATTTTACGAGAGATTAATTAAGAAAATATGCATTTAAATATTGCTTTGGTATTTGAATGATTTGATAAACCATAGAATAAAAGTTTTTTTTTTTTATTTTTGTTGCTTTTCAAAAGTTTAGTAATAATTTCTTCGATCTTTATTATAAGTCACTTTCTAAAAGATTTCTTTTGTCATAATTGTAAGTTACTATACATTTTCTATGCATCATTTATTTTTTTTTCTTATTTGTTTTTATTAAATGTTTTGACTATCTATATTTTTTTGTGATTCATTAATGATTGTAAACTTTCCAATAAATTTTTTAAGAATAAAATTGTAATGTTATTATGTCTTTTCCAAAAATGAAGAAAAATAATTACTGTAATTGATATATATATATATATATATATATCATAATAATAATAATGTATATTCCGGTATGAGAAGATAACTTGTCACTTTAATTCATTTGAATGGTGCCACCTGTCTTTATCTGTTAAATCTTTTTTTAATTAAAAAACAATTAACTAATGCAAAAATAGTGGCTGTTGCAAACTCAGTATAGAAAAACCTAGCACCATCTTGCAGCAAGCGGCGGTAGTGGGTGACGGCGGCTGCTCTCCCAGATGGTGCTGCGTTTTTCTCTTCTTGATTGCAGAGCCACTGAGCATTTTTCTCTTCTCTATTCATTTGTGTGTCTAATTTTTTTTTTCTGCATTACTTTTCAGGTCCTTATTGTATGCTTTGGGTTGAGCGCTGCAAGTTATGCATGCATGGCTATTATTGGATACCTAATGTTTGGTGCAGAGGTTGAATCACAAATAACGTTAAGCCTTCCAATAAACAGAATAAGTTCACAAATTGCAATATATACTACCTTAGTGAATCCCATATCCAAATATGCTTTGGTGGTGACACCAGTTATCAATGCTTTAAAAGGCTTGTTTCCACAGCAACACAAGAACAGTAGGCTTATAAGTATCTTAATCAACACTACTTTGGTAATTAGCTCTGTCATTATTGCTCTGACTGTTCCTCTCTTTGCTTATTTCATATCACTGGTTGGAGCTTTCCTAGGTATCACAACTGCAATTATACTTCCATGCTCTTGCTACTTGAAGATTTCAGGCACTTATAACAAATTTGGGATTGAGACACTAGCAATAGTGACGATAATATTCCTAGGTGTGGTGATAGTAATATTTGGTACTCACACAGCACTAGTGGAAATAATCAATCATCTCTAGTGTTTGCAAATTTGTTTTTGGAGGCAGCTTTCTTTTGTCTTATTAAATGTGTGATTGGTATAGGGGAAAAAATATATAGTATTGTTGTGGAGTGTTATCCCACTTGTAGCGATAGACCGGTTTGTTGATGTACGATAATGATAACGGGTTTTCGGTTGAAGAACTCCGCTACCGAGTCGGGATATTTGAGGTGGTATGTGTATCGTGTGTAAAAGGAGAGAGTTGAGAGTTCGTTCATACCTTGGTTATTACCTGCTATTATATAGGGAGAAGTATGAAGTATGATAGGGCATTAAGGCCGAAGTGCAACGGCTCCATTAATGCCATCATGAGCACAATAATTACTAAACGTTACAGTGTTTACGTATTGATTGACTATTGATGCCGGATTACCGGTATACTGGATTGATGCTCGTTGGTCTGTGATACCGGTACTCATAAGTCCGTGATACCGGTACTTATTGATCCAAGGAATCGGTCCATAACAGTAGCCCTCAAGCCAAGGCTGGTTCTTGAAACCGTCTTGGTTTTGTGTTTGTAGCTCATAAGAATTTCGAGTGGAGGAAGTCCATCTTTTTTGTGTTGTTCATGAAGTGTGTCAAAAGAATAATTACTTGCATATTTTCATTAGGTGGTTGAATTTAATAATTCAAACTCGGCCTAATTGATTTTTTATTACTCTTTTCACTAAGTGATTAAAACTTGGGTCCATTCACTCCTTAGCTACTCAAGTGCGCAACTTATTTTGGGATACTCAATGCTTTAGTCAAGATGGATCTCTCGACCCAACAAGTCGGCGAAATACCGAGCAAGTGGTAGTTGCATAGTCTGTAGTGTACATTCATCCTCCTAACTTGGTGGCTAATCAAGTTAGGGTGATGCATTAAGGTGCAACTCTTTTTGGGACATTCGATTCTTTAGCCAAGATGGGTCCCACGACCATACAAGTCCGCAAATTGCCTTACCAGTGGGAGTTACATCGATCGTGTAGAGTATTCTCGAGATAGTGGTTTTAAAGACCATGTATCTCTCTAACCCCTGCTAACTCGATGGCTAGTCGAGTTAGGAGACGGTACATTTCGAAGCCTCATGGGTCAATAAAATGGTGGCGCAGGAACATTTTTTATTCTCCTCTTGAAAAACTTATTGTCCATTGATGAGAATCTTAGAGTCATTTTTAGACTAGTTCTGAGGAAATTGAGGCATTATGTTTGTACCTTTCAATAAAAAATAATAATTAAAATATTAAATAACAATTACCATGTAGTGACATTGAGTAACAAAGTTATATTTTTCTTTGAAATTATTTATAAGTCATAAGGCAATAAAAAAGTAATATTATATAATTTATATATGCCACGAGTAGTGACCATCGATGATTAGTATGTATAAAACTAAAAAGCAAAACATGTACCGTTAAGTGATGAATTTATTAAGAAAAACTTTGCTTCCCTGATTACTAGTTTAGCAACTATGGGTTACTATTGGGTCTTCTTTTTATTTAGGCCCAATTGGTGTTGAGGCTCATTCTCTTGGTCACTACATTTTTGAATGGGTTTTAGTTTATTGACCCCCCACTTAATCACCTGATCCCCTTTTCTGTCAAAACTCAAAATTGCCCTTTTTTTTTCTTGGTTTATAACGCACTCGCTAGAGGTCTAGCGAGATTTCGAAAAAGTAAAAAAAAAAAAATACTGCTCGCTGGGGGGTCAGCGAGCTGTGTAAATTTACACACTCGTTGATCCTGGAGTGAACCAAGAGATTTATGCATTAGAATAGCTCGCTCAGGGGTCAGCGAGTGTGTAAATTTACACAGCTCGCTGACCCCCTAGCGAGCTGTATTTTTTTTTGTTTTTTGAATACTCGCTAGCTCCCAAGCGTGAATGTAAAATATGTGTACTCGCTGGCACCTTGGCGAGTTCTATTTTTTTTCTTTCTTCGAACTCTCACTTACAATTCAGCGAGAGTGTGAACATTATGCACCTCAAGTCAGTTAGTTTATTATTGAGTGTTCATTGCACTACTTTGACAGCTGTTGATTCTTTTTACCCAATTGCACTCTTCCATGTGCTGCTCACTTATTTTTCATTATTACCATTCGTTACACTTGACTTTGTTGCATAATCTCTATCATGTGTTGTGCTGAGTTCGTGTCTTGCATTTTTTAACAAATTTAACAATCTCGCTGGGGGGTCAACGAGAAGGCAAAAAAGGGGAAAAAATAAAGCTCGTCAGCTAGCTGTGTAAAATAACAAACTCGCTTACCCTGGAGCGAGAAGGGGAAAAAAAGCTCGCTAAAGGGTCATCGAGTGTATAAATTTACACAACTCGCTGACCCACCAGCGAGCAGTTTTTTTTTCGAATTCTTGCTGGCCCTCCAGCGAGTGTGCTATAAACCCAAAAAAAGAGGCAATTTTGGGTTTTTGCAAAAAAAAAAGGGGGTCAAGTGATTAAGGGGGGGTTCAATAAACTAAAACCCTTTTTGAATAGGATTGCAACATCATCTTTTCCATGGAATATAAAAGAGCATCCGCATCCGTGTGCCTTCATGGAGGGAGAATGAAGGCGATGCTGAAAACACAAGAAAGAATGCAAGCCAAAGTGCAACGGCTACTAATTGGCTTGTTCATCAAGTGCGAGTCGACCCCATATCGCCATTAGTGTCGTATTTGCAGTGATGAAGGGATCGCAGTGGTTAGACACAATTTGCGTGAATGCCGGCGAGATGCGATATTGACGAGTGATGACTGGGCTTCGTGAGGACAGATCCGTGATGACAGGGCTCGTGATGGCGGCATGGATGAGGAAGCCATGGTGGACGACGTGAGAGTTGAAGAGACAGCGGAATTGGTGGATTATTTGGGTGGTGCAGCGGTGGCTCTAACCACTGGCATCTCCGTTTCACGGCTTCCATCAAGGTGGCTCGAGAATTCCCGGTCTCCGTTTCTTTGAGTTTCTTGTCATAATTTGTATCCTCTGTTCATTCAATCTGTGTGATATAGATTATGGAATTTTTGTTTAAATCCTTGTGTAATAGATATCACAAGATTGAAACAAGTTTGACAAAACATAAGCATAGTATGGTGGACTCTAAGGTCAGGCTTCGGATTGTTGGTGGTGGGAATTAATTTTCCGCTCCCATTGTGGTTGTCATTGTTGTGGGGTGTTATCCCACATGTACCGACTTTGTTGATGTACGACGATGATAACGGATTCTCGGTTAAAGAACTCAACCACCAAATCGAGATATTTGGGGTGGTGTGTGTGCCGTGTGTAAAATGAGAGAGTTGAGAGTTCGTTCATACCTTGGCAATTACCTGTTATTTATAGGGAGGAGTATGAAGCAATGTAATGATGAGTCATGATGGGGCATTAAGGCCGAAGTGTAACGGCTCCATTAATGCCATCATGAGCACAAAAATTACTAACTATTATAGTGGTTACGCATTGATTGGCTATTGATGACGGATTACCGGTATACTGGATTGATGCTCGTTGGTCAGTGATATCGGTACTCATAAGTACGTGATACCGGTACTTATTGGTCCAAGAAATCGGTCAATAACAAGTATGATAATATTTTTTATGATTATAATTTTTTATAATTTTTTAAAATTATTTTTTTTGTCTTATATGTAAGATCTTTTTGAGACTTTCCCGATTATTTTTGTTAGAGATATATTAGATTATACTTAAAATAAAATTAATTTAAATTTTTTTTAACAAAATTAAAAAATTAGTATTTAAAAAATAAAAACTAAAAAAATAAAAAATGAAAGGCGAAAGAATAGTGAGTCGAGTGAGAGAAATGGAAAGAGGGGAAAGAGAGAACATACTAGCGGCGGTGACGAAAGCAACCACTGTCATTGTCGTTCACCTCACCACCCTCGTCCCTCTCCCTATCCCTCACTTTGAACCCAAAATCCAAAAATCGGAGCATCACTGTCGAAGAGACAAAAAGATAATTGTTACTCCCTCCGTTTCTTACTAACTGTTTTTTTTAGAAGTTTTTTGTTTCTTTTATCTGTTATTTTGATGATTTCAAAGGTATACTAAATGTTATTTTTCATATTTACCCTTATTTAAAAGGGTATTGATTTACGTAAGTAAGGGAGAAAAGGTAATGATTGCAAAGAGAGAAATGGTATAATAGGAAAAAAAACATAATTAATGTATTGAAAATGTAAGTAATAATTACATTTCTTAAAGGATTTTTTTTGTTTGAAATAGTACAGATAAATAGGAGCGAAGGGAGTACTTCCATCATTGCTCTAATTAGAAATTATTGTTGATTTATGAGAAGTAGAGCCGTGGAGAGGTATCCAATTACAAACCACAAAATCATTTCCATAACCATTCTTTTTATATAATACTCTCGCCATTGCATAAATTATGTTGTTTTAGATCATTGTACATAGATTAAGAAATGAGTAAATGATATAAGAATTTGGTATATTTTGACTAAATTACTCTCATTTAATAATATGAGAGAGTAATAATAAATACTCCTGTATGAAGATTATGCTGAAGAAAGATGAAGAAATGAGTGGTGAAAAAGATGATGTAATAAATAAGAGTAAACTTGTAATATTAAATTTAAATGAGTATTGAGAACATAACTCATGGGACAAATTAAAATGTTTAAAAGAACGTAACTTATGGGACGGAGGGAGTAGAAAGTTTAGGTTAGTTGGGTCGCGGAGGCTTATTAGGACACAGAGGTAAATTGATAGGAATCGAACTCTGAAGACATGCAAGGGGTTGTGAAGATAGAAATGGTATCTCGAGGGTTAACTTATACGTGATATATGTTAGTATGCTAACAACTAGTAGATGAGAAAAAAAGATCCCTTTTCTCTAGATGTAAAATATGAAATAATGTAGCTTATTGTGATATAATGAAGTTAAGTATTATGTTTATGTGTTAAGTGCCTTTTGAAATTCATTCTTATTTTTTATAAAAAGAAAATTATGGCCAATCTTTAGAAGATAATTAGGAGTTAATTAGCGGGTCATTACACTTAGGATTGTTGAATCTTTCTATTATCGACATTTTTTTCAGGCTTAATTGCATTTTTGGTCCTTTATTTTATTTTAAGATTCATTTTGGTTTTTTATTATTTTTTGAATAATTTTGGTCCTTTATTTTTTTAAAAGGTTCACTTTAGTCTTTCCGTTACAAAAAGTTAGATTTCACCAGAATATTCTGAAATATTCCCTCCCGGCCTTCCCTGGATTCTGGAAACACCACCGGAAACGTCGCCAGAAAATTGCTGCTTCATCTCTCTTCTTTTCCTCCTTGTCTTGTCTTCGCTTCTTCTTCTTCTCGGTCTCTGATCTCTCCCTTTCCTTTCACAACAAATCTTCATGCTGCTTCCTCTCTTTTATTCTTCTTCTTCTTGGTCTCTCTCCTTCTCTTCTTTCTCTTCTCTTCTCCTTTTGAGTTTGATGCTCTCCGCTGGAAGCTTGAAAGTTCCATTCCAAATGCTTCATTCCTTTGTTTTTTTCAAGGATGTTTCAACATTGAACACAAATATCATATCATATCATTAAATTCTTACTCTTCAACTTAAGAAATGGATGTGCCACTGTGATAAATAGTATAAAATACATAAATCAGATATCATATCCAACCATAGAGAAGAGAAAAGGAAGACGACAAAGGAAAGACATCAATAAGAAGAAGAGAGATAAAGCAATATTTTTTCGGTGACGTTTCTAGAATCTGGGAAGGGGGGAAATATTTTGGAATATTGTGGTGAAACAAATTTAACATTTTTTTAACGGAAAGATCAAACTGAATCTTTTTTTTTTTAAAAAAATAAAGGATTAAAATTATTCAAAAAAAATAATAAAGGACCGAAGTGAATCTTAAAAATAAGATAAAGGACAAAAATGCAATTAAGCCCTTTTTTTCTTTTTACTACTTCCTTGATTTGTTTAATACAATTTTTTTCTTTTAAAAAATGATTAAATATCAAATAATTTCTATAAATATTGATTTCTTTGAAATTAATCCTTAAAAGAAAATGACTTTCGGTTGCTACTTTTACATTTTGTTTTGGTTTTGATCCCCGATGACAAATGTAGATGGAAAATGGTACTTTCACATTCCATTTTGGTTCTTACTATAATATTCCTTTTTTATTTTGGTTTGTCCCAATTTTTACATTCCATTTTGGTTTTGATACATACTTAAATGTTTTTCATTGGCCTATGATAGTGTTTTCCATCCATATTTAACACAATGGACCAAAACCAAAACAAAATGCAAAAATATGGACTAAAGTCCCAAAAAAAATTGTAAGAACTAATTTCAAAGAGATCAATATTTATATGGATCATTTTGGTATTTAAACCTTTTTTTTAAAAAAATATTTTTTGCTTTTTTTTTATTCATAAGATTTTTTAAAAAAGTATTCAATTAATCATATATATATAATATAGGGAAGGATAGGGAAATTAAATCTGCCAAATAGTAGCACCTGGAATCGAACCTAGGACTTCCAACTTCTAAGCATTAAGATTTGGTACATGACCATACGGGTTATACCCACTTGTCTCTCTCTCTCTCTCTCTCTCTCTCTATATATATATATATATATATATATATATATATATATATATATATAGACACACACACACATGCTCCCTCTGTCATGTCATAAAGTTTTTGTCTCATGTTTCATATATATTGTTCTTTTACAAAACTTAATACATAATTAATACTATTTTTCCTTACACACCCCTATTTATTATACCCTCTTTTTCACTTCTAATATCTTTATCTCTTTTCAATAATGATTATATAGGGGTATTATAGTCAAAATACCCCAAAGTCTTACATCATTTAACCATTTATTAAAAATCGTGCATAATCTTAAAATACAATACTTATGAAACAGAGGGAGTAATAAATATAAGAGTAAATTACACTGACCTCTCCTGAGTTTTAGTCATATTACACAAACAACCCCTCATCTTTTTAAACCTACACAAACCACCCTTAATTGTTATACTCACATTACACTCTATACTCCTCAACTTGATGAGCCGTTAAAAAACTTGACAGAAGTGACCATGTGCCCATCACATGTCAATTAATGAATTTTTTTTACCAAAATAACCTTTTATTAATTTTTATAAAACAAAACAGTAGTGACCATGTGCCCAACACATGTGTCCAACACATGTCAATTAATGATTTTTTTACCAAAATACCCTTTTATTAATTTTTATAAAATAAAACATTTTACCAAAATACCCTTTTATTAATTTTTATAAAATAAAACATTGTTAAATGCTGTTTGTATTAAAAATAAGGATTATACTAAGGACAAAAAAAATTCTTCAAAGAGACTTATATATAAGAATAGAAGGAGTAATTTGTATTATACTAAGGACACAAAAATTCTTCAAAAAGAGTTATATATAAGAATAGAAGGAGTAATTTGTATTAATTTTAGAGAGAATTTACTGTTTTTAGAAAGCATTTAACAATGTTTTATTTTATAAAAATTAATAAAAGGGCATTTTGGTAAAATGTTTTATTTTATAAAAATTAATAAAAGGGTATTTTGGTAAAATGTTTTATTTTATAAAAATTAATAAAAGGGTATTTTGGTAAAAAAAATATTAATTGACATGTGTTGGGCACATGGTCACTACTGTTTTGTTTTATAAAAATTAATAAAAGGGTATTTTGGTAAAAAAAATCATTAATTGACATGTGATGGCACATGGTCACTTCTATTAAGTTTTCTAACGGCTCATCAAGTTGAGAGGTATAAAGTGTAGTGTGAGTATAACAATTAAGGGTGGTTTGTGTAGATTTAAAAAGATGAAGAGTGATTTGTGTAATATGACTAAAACTCAGGGGAGGTCAGTATAATTTACTCTAAATATAATAAATATAATGATACAAGTGGTACCCCTGTTTTGTTTTTTTTTAAACTGTGTGGTACCCCATTTCTATATCAATAAAACCAGCCTATCCGTTTATGATCAATAAAACCATCGCCCACCCCCCACCCCCAATTTAAAAAAAAAAAAAAAAAAAAAAAAATCAAAGATGTACTGCAGTCCATGCCGTTTACCAAAAAAAATTAAAAAGATGCAGCCTGTGCCTGCAAAATTACCTAAAAAATAGGATAGATTTTTACCGATCATGACTACTCCCTCATTTCCTAAATATAAGTCCACTTTAACACTTTTATTTTGCCCTATTTATAAGATTTTTTACCAATTTTCAATGATCATTAATTACTTTTTTCGACAAACACTTTTATTTATTGAACACTTTTTAGATTCTCAATAATATTAATAGGGGTAATTTTGAAAATACATATCAAAAGTTCACATTTCCAATACAATTAACTAAATTATTTTAGTTTCTTAATAGACGGGAAATCTCTCAAAAGGGCCTTATATTTAGGGACGGATTTCAGTATGCTTTGTCCTCACTCGCACACTTCCCGGGAAAACTTCCCAGGAGGTCACCTATCCCAGAATTACCCCAAGTCAAACACGCTTAACCATGGAGTTCTTATGTGAAGGGCTACCAAAAAGAAGATGCATCTTGTTGATATGGGTAGTATTAATCAATACATTTAAGTCTTCCTATACTGTGTAGTCCTCATTCCTACATAGTCTCAGGATCACCCTCTCATTCCGATGTGTTGCTTCATCCATGTACCCCTCCCTTAGAAGCCTGCCAGGAGCCGCTCTTTGTCCGTGCCTCTTTGCACCGGGATCACTCCCCGCCCTCATCAGCCCGGGTCTTACATAGTTCTAACTTTAGATTTAGTAAATACTCCCTCCGATTCCTATTTATAAATCCTTTTTGGAATTTTTCACTCCCACCACGGAAAGTATGGTTAAATTTGTTAGTGGCATTGAAAATGTGAAAATTTGATATATTTTTTCAAAACTACCCCTATAATTATTATTGGAACTCTAAAAAGTATTGACTTAATAGGGATGTTTATAGAAAGAAGTAATTAAATGCTATTGAAAATGGAACATCACTAACTCGATACCTTATAAAATAATATATATATATATATAAGTATTATGTTTTTAATTTATTATTTAATTTATATCTGAGTATGGATATTGCACAAATTAAAATGGACAAATAACGTATTTTATTATAAACCCATTAGAACTCACGTTATATTTAATTATTTTATTAAAAGTATTGATTAAAGTTTATCTAAGTTTTCACATGTTGTAATTAATTAAAAAGAAAAATAAATATCAATTATTATTCATATTTTTTATTCTTCTAAAATCTAAATTATAATTATTATATTATACAATTATTATTATAATTATCGCAAATAAAAAATTAGAATGTTTAATGCTTATTTAATTTCAATTAATCATAATAAATGTGATAAAGCAATCCAAAAACATTTTAATTTGTTCATCAAATAAATAAAGAATACTTTATTTTAATTAATATTGCTTTATGCATAAACAAATATAATATTTAAAAAATGAACAATTATTATTAAGCTCACAATACCATGAAACAAAAAAATGTTCAATTCTTATTTAACTTTGATTCATCATAATAAAGTTGATAATCATATAAAAAGTGTTAATTTATTCATCACATAAAAAGGAATATCTTAGATAAAATGTGTAATTTTTTATACATATGAGGAAGTACAAAATTTATCAACAAAATAATTTAGATTAGTTTTTTTAAGGATAAGGTATGATTTGAACTCTTGCATTTTTGTATAATTATTTTATGTTGTTATTTAATAATAATCTTTACTTTATAATAAAATAATACTAATAATCTTTACATTAACATATTTAATATCAAAAATTTAAAATTTTAATAACCCGTGCATTGCACGGGATACGACCTAATTTGGTATATTTGCTTGATTAGGGATGAAGTTATTTTTAATGGTGCTAATATTAATGTATTAAGCCTTTTGACATTATTAAGGTCAGTTTTTTTATAAGAAAAAAAAACCTTTTATATTAAGGTCAGGTCCTGAAACTGATTTATGGATTTGTCTTTCTCTCATATTTCTTTTACCAACTTATGCATAAATCCAGTAATATGTATGTCTTAAGCTTAGCTTGTAAAATTCGATGATTGTCTCTTCTCCAAAACTCCTAATACTCACTTAATATTATACGTTTGCCAATAAAAAAAATAAATGACACATTTTGTTCTTAGAATTATGTTGCAACTATTCACGAACTCAATATTTATTTCTCGTCGCTTTTTTTGAATTACTCGATCTGTTAATATTATAAAGGTACCCCAACACTATTAAATACAACCAACATATCTATCTATATATATATCTCTATTAAATGAGTATCTAATGGTACAAGTGTACCAATATATCCCCTTATAATTAATAGGCTTGATTACATTTTTGGTCTTTTATCTTATTTTAAAGATTTACTTTGATCCTTAATTTTTTTTTTACTTATTTTGATCCTTTATTATTTTAAAAAAAAAATCAATTTGGTCCTTTTATCATAGCATTATTAGTTTTGTCGAAATATTCATACCAGTAATCGAAAAATGACAAATGTTGCCGAAATTGGAAATATTTCAGGTCACCATCCAATAAAAATAGCAACCTGCTTCGCAAATGATGGAGCAATTTAGCTCGTGATATGATTGATTGATATGAATAAAATGATAATATGATAAAGATTTGAATGGAAATGACATTAGGAGCTCTATCGAGAGAGTCGTAGAAATATTTATTAAGCTCTATCAATGAAATGTAATAAGTGTGAATATTATGAGTAAAACTAACATTTTTTTTATGGAAGGACCATATTCAATTTTTTGAAAAAAGATAAAGGACCAAAATAAGTCAAAATAAAGATTAAAGACCAAAGTGAATCTTGAAAATAAGATAAAGAATCAAAAATGTAATTAAGCCTAATTAATAATCCTTTTGTCCAATTATTTTGGTAAAAGTCAAAGTAGTAAGAAAAAAATAAGAGAATATTTTTTGATATAATGCATGATTTTATTTTCAAAATAAAATATAATTCATGATTCATTCATTAATTACAAATTTCTATATTATTTTTACAAACTTTAAGATTTTTCATTAATTATTTTTACGAGACAAAAAAAACTACAATTTTTTTTTACCAAAATAATGAGACGAAGGAAGTATGATTAATATAAATGTAAACCAAAACCAATTCCACGTGTAACTGGTGGCCCCTATTTTCTTATTAAATTTTTGATTTATGTTTTATATTGAATTATTGATACTAAATTTTTTTAAAAATGTAGGATGTTTACTAGCTAGAGGCAGCAATAGATGCTAATATTGGACTGAAAGAAAAGATGTTGGAAACCAACAAGGGCCTAACAATCTACTAGAGAGGGGGCGAATAGTAGTTGGAAGCGATAGTATTAATTTTTCGGAAATAGTTGAAATAGGTGAATTAATGCTTGTTGTTTTTAAAAAAGAGTCAGGTTTTGTGCCGAGCAGAATGAGATAATCGGTTATCTATACCGATAATCGATTATCTGAGCTTCAACACAAAAAAACCAGTTTTGCAGCGGATTCACAGCTAGCACGATTCGAGCAAATTAAGGTTCATTGAGGACGACTAAAATACTCGGACAATGCAGACGACCAAATAAACAGATAATGCAAAAAACGGTAAATAGAAGAGACACATAAAATTTTATACCGGTTCACTCTCACCCTTGAGAGCTACGTCCAGTCCCCCTAAACCTTAGGGAGCTTTTTACTCAAAATCAATTTAATTGGTTACAAGGAATTACAAGTGAACCTCACTCAACCTAACCCTTTCAATAGTGTACCAAACCCTTGAAATCTACCCCAATTGAATTGATGGCTGAAGAACCTCTTCAGCACTTCCACAGACGGAGCTCCTTGAAACCTTCAATAGCTCCTCCTTTTGCGGTGAAACCTTCACCACCACTCTCGATGAAACCTTCACCGAGCCACAAATATGAGATCGTGATTTGTTTGTTTGTTGTATTAGCTTGCACCTTCTTGATTTGTGCGGATTACAACTCGAATCAATACATGCAAAAAATCAATTGAATATTATTCTGAAAGTGTGAAAATCAATTGAGTATTCAATTCAAAAGAAATTGACAAAGATGATTTACAATTTTATTTTCACGTGTCTGTTCTCTGTGTGTCTTCTGCTATCTCTGTCTGAATCATACGCTATCTTTATAATCTCCAAAATCCCCAAAGATCAGGGAGGAAATGGAGTCACCGAATTAGGAAAGATTATGGGAGTAATTGCTTTTCCAACGGTCACTTTTAAATCAGATTTGATTTCAGTCAATCCCGGCTGAACAACAGTTAGTGAACTCAGCATCTGTCAAAACGCCTTGCCGAGCTAGGAAACTTGTATAACGGATCTGATCAAAGTCTGACCGAGCTGATCTTACGTCGACCATTTTGTACTAAGATTATGAGCACCGATCGATCCGATCCTCTGCCGACCATATAGCACTGAGATTCATAGCACACCGAGCACCGAGCTCATCAAACTAATTGACTTCATTCGAATAGTGAGCGGATTCATTTGTCTCCATCGATTGATTGAGGATAGAGCTAGGTGTCGAGAACCGATCTCATCAAGGTAATTGACTTCATCTGCACAACTGAGCTCGATTGCCAAGGACTGAACAAAACTTCATCAACACAGGTCTTCATCTGATGCCGACGATCGAGCTCGACTTCATCAACATAGCGAGCTGATTCATTCGTCTTCATCAATGGTCAAGGACCGAGCTCGACTTCATCTACACAGCGAGCTGATTCATTTTCATTGTCTTCATCGAAACCTCTTTGATTCTACAATATGTTGATTTTGTACACTCCCTCTGAATGTATGCTCGGGAATTATGCTCCCCCTGTATGCTCAGGAATTATGTTGCTCGGAAACCTGTAAGACCTGTAAAACAAAAACAACACCCTTTCTCCCCCTTTTGGCATGATAAAAAAGGAATCGAAGATTAAGCATATTGCCAAATGAGCGGAAAAATGCGACAAAGGGCAAGCATCTCCGAAAGCATTCTTGAAAAAAAATTCCACTTGTTGAAAAAAAGAAGATAAATTCTTGCCCTTCTCCCCCAACATATGATCATCTAAGAAATAAACGGGAAAACTCATATGACAATAAATGAAAATCATGAAACCCTTTCTCCCCTAAGATTAATTAATGTGTAGAGTTGGAACTTTCAAAGGCCGAGGAAGTTAAACAGATATTTGAACGTAGAGATCTTATCCCTTGACAATCCAAACATATGAGCCATCGGCCACACTATATCGCCTTATTTTACATTTGTAGAATCAGAAAGGTTTTGATGAAGACAAAGATATCAACTCATTGCTCGACCAGTGATACTTTGATGAGCTAGGATCTCGGCCATTGATGAAGCCAAACGTATCAGCTCAGTATGCTCGGCCAGTGATACTTTGACGAGCGTAGCGATGGGTCTCGGCACCGAGTGTAGAATCAAAAAGGAGACAAACAATGGTTCTCGGCCATATCTCAGTGCTCGTATGAAGTGAAATATATTGATGAGCATAGCGATGGCTCTCGGCTCCAAGTCGGTGCTCATAATCTCATTCTAAATGGTCGACAGAAGTTCAGGTCGGTCAGACTGGGATCAGTTCCTCTACTCATGTCCCCAAGCTCGGCAAGGCGTTCAGTCAAGTGCCGAGCTCGCTCGTCGTTCAACTCTCTCAGCAAACATCATTCAGAAGTCTTTCCTCCCGTTGTTTTTGTAATCGTTTTTCTTTCCGAGTGTGGGTGGTAGACTTAGGATTTAACTCAAACACATATCAATCAGTAAGTATTAAATACCATCGGAGTTAAATTAAGAAGGGATTGATTGAAAATCAAATCTGATTCTAAGTGACCTTTGGAAAGGCAATTACTCCCAAAATCTTTCCTAACTTGATGACTCTGTTCCCTCTCTGATTTTCGGGGATTCTGGAGAATATAAAGGGGAGTGTTGTCTTCTCCAACAAAACACGAGAGAAAGCACAGACAGAATTTCTGACACACGAAAAACAAATTTTCAATCTTCTCTGTCAATCCCTTTCAAAATCGATACTCAATTGGGTTTAACACTTTCTAATCAATATTAAATTGAGTTTCTGTTTGGAGCCCCAACTGCTTTGTAATCTTTGTTATTTGAAGAAATGAAGGAATCTTTGAAGGTTTCAAAGAGTTCCGATTGTGGAAGTGTTGAAGAGGTTCTTCGGCCATCTTTTCAATTGGGGTAGATTTCAAGGGTTTGGTACACTCTTGAAAGGGTTAGGTTGAGTGAGGTTCACTTGTAATTCCTGTAACCAATTGATTTGTTTCTGAGTAAAAGCTCCCTAAGGTGTAGGGGGGACTGGACGTAGCTCTCAAGGGTGAGAGTGAACCAGTATAAAATTCATGTGTATGATTCTTTTACTATTTTCTGCATATTTTTTGCGTTCTGCATTGTCCGATCATTTTAGTCGGCCTTATCTAACTTTATCGGTTGAAGTGTATTTGCTGTGAATCCGCTGCAAAACTGGTTCTTGTGTGTTGCAGCTCGGATAATCGAGTATCGGTCTAGATAACCGATTATCTCATACTGCTCGACACAAAACCCGCTCTTTTATTTAAATACAGCAAGTATAAATTCACCCATTTCAATTAAATCCGAAAAATTGGTAATATCGCTTCCAACTACTATTCACCCCCCTCTAATAGATTGTTAGGCCGCTTGTTGGTTTCCAACAATTGGAGAATGACATCATAGGTATCCAAAGACTCAAATTGCTTACAATGGATCAAAAATCCTATGGATCAGAGTGCATAGCAGAAGCATCCATTATTCACTCTCTTTTATTGACATATAACCCTTGTTTGTCTATTAGAACTCGAGTAACCATATTTCTTAATCAACTTTCAAAACTTTGGGAAATGGAATCCTCTAACACCTAGAGAGTTAGGACCCCTGGAAAGCCCTTTTCGAGACCACAATTCGATTGAAAGACGAATGTCTTTAGCTTCTTTCATTCTTAAGTAAGGAAACCCTTCAAGCATCGAGAACGAATTTCTAATACCCTTCAAATAATTGGTTTCCCTTACCCTTATGACTATCTTGGTTTATTTTTAAAACTTTCTAGTTTTGAAGTAAAAGTTTTATAATACTTTGAGTTTTAACTTTGATGGTAAATCCTTTGGACCTCTTAAAACCTTAATTTTCACAAGAACTTAATTTCAAAATAGAGAGTTCTTCATAATATTATGTGTATACAATGATTTTCAATGATCATAATCTTAAATTGTTATTCTTCTCAAAGGTATTGAGATTATTAAAATAATTTCACATTTTAGAACTTTGATTTTTGAAAAATGATTGATAGACCTAAAAAATTAATCTACAAATAGGCCTACAACACAAAGAGTGACATGTGTTGCTTGCTTATTATTGATTGGTTAGCAAGTGACACACGTCACTTTCTTATGGTGTAGATTTGTTTATAGGTTGATTTTGTAGGTCTATTTATCATAACTCGATCTTGATTTTTTTGAAGAAACCTTCTTAAAAGTATTACCTAATAAATCATTAACCAAAGATTTCCCTTAAGATTCTGTTACCCCGATGTAAGAAAATTTCTTTAGACACGTTAATTCCCGAACCTTTTTGGAAAAGGAAGAATTCCTTTAAAATCATTATTAAAGGAAGATTTTCTTAAATTCTTTTGGTAAATTGTAACCACTGTCAATAATGTTATGAATAAAGACTTCTAATCATACTTGTGCGAAAAATAGTTCTGAGATTTTCCTAACACTTTGGAATCATGATTTCTTTTGAAAAACCCCCTTAAAAAAAAGATTTTCTCACGTGTTATTAAAAAGGAATTTTTTAAAATTTTTTTTTCATGATCATCATGTGAGGAAAATTTCACAGGTATCCTTAGGAGAGGAATTTCTCTAAAATCTTTTTCATAAAGATTCATTTCTTCTAAATTCCTGATTATTTGAACCGATATGCATCTTCTCAAAATTAACATTTTTTGTCACCAAATATTCTTCATATTGCTTGTATGTCACACACACACATATATAATTCATAGTTGATTTAATTATTCAAAAATTAAATAAAAAAATTAACTTTTCTATGATATCTATTTCTCGCTTGAACTACTCAACTAGTTATCTCAAAAATCATTGTCTACTCGACCTTTTTTTCTAAAATAATTTTGTGAATACTTTTTGAGAATTTACAAAATTTTGAAATTTATCCTCATTTATTAATTGTGGTCATTATGTTTAATCCATTTGCTATGATGTGGCAGCTGCCATTGCTATATATATGGCATTCTAGAAATAGTATAGTTTTTGAAAATGCTGAAGAAGGAGTTGAGGAAACTATGGAGCAAATAAGTGTTCAATTTTGGACCTTATTTAAAACACGCAGGTGTAACTCATACTTACGGAAATTGGGTACTAAATTCAATGGATGTATTAAAAGGTTGTAAAACAGTGGAGGATGAGACTACCCCTTGTGCTCCTTTTATTTTTATTAATTAAGTTGTTTTTTTGCTGTTAAAAAAAATAACCTTGTGTAAAATTTATTTTTATATTTTTTTCATTAAATTATATCAATTACCAACTTGTGCCAACAAGTGACAAGGTTAGTTATGACTTAATATCAATAAAGACTAAAATTCAGAGAGGTAAATTTCAAAATTGTGTAATTTTACAAAAATTAAAATATGGTTATGCTAACAAGAACCCTAAAGATATTGTTTATTAAGTATTCCAAAAGTAGTAGGCTAATATTAAAAAATAAAATTCAACACTTCTCAATATATTGAGATTAATTTGTGTGCACTGACGGTGTAATGTTTTTTACATCATTAGTCCATCATCTACCATTAATTTGTATTACTTTTATTTGAAAGTCAACGGTAATAATTAAGCAAATGAATGGTGGTTGATGCACAGATTGTGTAAAAAAAATCTTTACACTGTTAGTGTACAATCTATTTTCTCATATATTATATGCCCCATTTTCCGAGGTAAAAATGACTCTTTTGCATGCTTAAATAATATCGTTAGGACATTTGTTAGCTCTTTTTTCGTTGAAATATATTAAAAATCCATGCAAAGATTAATTAGAAAGTTAACATTATTTACAAGGAAAAAAAACTTATTTAAGTCTTAATTATATGTGCTGATTGAAAAAAAAGTCTTAATTATATGTATTCCATGGCATGATACACATCTTATCTTTAAAAACGGAGAAAAATCAAACAATAATATCAATTACAATTACCAGATGATTAGGTCTTTCATTATGATGTTAGAGTCTTGATGTCTTGGTTTTCTAAAAAGCAAGCTTGTGTTGCTCTTTCAACCGCCGAAGCAGAATACATTGCAGCCGGTAGTTGTTGTGCTCAAATCCTTTGGATGAAACAACAACTGTCGAACTTTGGCTTAAAATTGAATCACATTCCTATCAAATGTGACAATATGAGTGCAATCAATCTAACCAAGAATCCTGTGTATCATTCGCAAACAAAACGCAATGAAATAAGACATCATTTTCTACGAGATCATGTTCTAAAAGGTGATTATGCTATAGAATTTGTAAGCACAGAAAATCAATTAGATACACTTTTCATATAAGAAGGGAACTCAGTATTTTGGATGAATCAAGTATAAGCTAATTGTCTTTCAGTGTTTTCAATTGATCAATCACCCAAAACAATGTCTTATCTCAATGCAAAATTGATCGTGTTCCTTTTACTCATATCTGTTTAAACTTATAAAAAGCATGAGAGTTCCAACTCTACATATTCGATAATTGGCCTTCATGTGCTGGCATATGTAGGGGGAGAAGGGTATATCATTAGGGGGAGAAGGGCATATTCTATCATGTCATACTCTTGCCATCTGTCTTATTTTTTTTGGCAATATGCTTAATTTTCGGCCTCTTTTTGATCATGTCAAAAGGGGGAAAAAGGGTGTTGTTTTTGTTTTTACAGGTCTTACAGGTTTCCGAGCATACATTCAGGGGGAGCATAATTCCCGAGCATACATTCAGGGGGAGTGTACAAAATCAACAAGCATTTGTCATCATCAAAAAGGGGGAGATTGAAGAACAAAAAAGGTTTCGAGTAAGACAAATGAATCAGCTCGCTGGGTTGATGAAGTCGAGCTCGGTCCTCGGTCATTGATGAAGACAAATAAATCAGCTCGCTGGGTTGATGAAGTCGAGCTCGGTTCTCGGTCATTGATGAAGACAAATAAATTAGCTCGCTGTGTTGATGAAGTCGAGCTCGGTCCTCGACAATCGAGCTCAGTCATGCAGATGAAGTCAATTACTTTGACGAGCTCGGTTCTCGGCACCTAGCTCGGATCTCGGCAGCTCATTGTACAGATGAAGTCAATTACTTTGATGAGCTCCGTTCTCGGCACCTAGCTCCGTCCTCGGTCAATCGATGGAGACAAATGAATCAGCTCACCGTTCGAATGAAGTCAATTAGTTTGATGAGCTCGGTGCTCGGTGTGGTACAAATCTCAGTGCTATCTGGTCGGCATAAGATCGGATCGATCAATACCCATAATCTCAGTGCTATCTGGTCGGAATAAGGTCGGATCGATCGTGCTCATAATCTCAGTGCTATCTGGTCGACAGAAGATCGGATCAGTCAGTGCTCATAATCTTAGTGCAAATGATTGGCGTAAGATCAGCTCGGTCAGACTTTGTTCAAGTCAGCTATACCAGTCCCCTAGCTCGGCAAGGCGCTTTGACAGATGCCGAGTTCACTAACTGTTGTTCAGCTTTGTCAACAAACAACAGTTAAGACGGGATTGATTGAAATCAAATCTGATTCAAAAGTGACTGTTGGAAAGGCAATTACTCCCAGAATCTTTCCTAATTTGGTGACTCCGTTTCCTCCCTGATCTTTGGGGATTTTGGAGATTATAAAGGGAGTGTCTTCTCCAACTCAAATTACAGACAAGTAGACGGGATTACACAATACACGCGAAACAAAATTTTCAATTATCTCTGTCAATACCTTTCCCAACCGAATACTCAATTGGCTTTCTCACTTTCTGATTAATATATTCAATTGAGTTTCTGGTCGGAACAATTTTCTTTTATCTTGCTGTTCATTGAAGAGAGGAGGAGCTATTGAAGGTTTCAAGGAGCTCCGTCAGTGGAAGTGCTGAAGAGGTTCTTCAGCCAGCAAAATCAATTGGGGTAGATTTCAAGAGTTTGGTACACTCTTGAAAGGGTTAGGAATTAGTGAGGTTCAGTGTAATTCCTTTGTAACCTATTGAATTGATTTTGAGTAAAAAACTCCCTAAGGTTTAGGAAGGACTGGACGTAGCTCTCAAGGGTGAGAGTGAACCAGTATAAAATTTTTGTGCCTCTTCTTTTTACTGCTTTCTGCATTGTCTGATTGTTTTAGTCGTCTTTGTTGAACCTTAAACTGCTTAAATCGTGCTGGCTGTGAAACGACTTCAAATCTGGTTTTTGTGTGTTGCAGCTCGGATAATCGATTATCGGTATAGATAACCGATTATCTCATACTACTCAGCACAAAACCCGCTCTTTTATTTAAAAACAGCAAGAATCATTTCAACTATTTCAATTATATTCGAAAAATTAATACTATTGCTTCCAACTACTATTCACCCCCTTCTAGTAGATTGTTAGGCTGCTTGTTGGTTTCCAACATATGTGATCTATGATGAAAGTGACATACATTGTGTCATTGATTATTTAGAGGGGTCAAATATGAGAGTCATTGATATTTATGTTTCATTAGACGTTACGGGTAGTTCCACTGCTCTAGCGGTGACACGTGCAAATGAAATGGAGAATGATTTCACAGAGAGTGATGATGAAAATTGGCGTCGAGATATGGACGACGATTTCACAGAAGATGAAGACGAGGCTCAATTTTCATATGTTAATTCGTCTGACTCCGAAGAGGAAGGAGCAATCAATATTTCTTTACCTTCACAGTCGACACCAGTTATGCCAACTTTTGAAGGATCTCCAAACCCTGAAATTGTAGGTTTGTGGTTGTAAAGCTAATATTTATTTTAATAATATTTTATTAGTACGTAATTAAATTTTTTAAACGATTTTTTACTTTCGTATTGATTACAGATCTAGATTACAGTTCATTCCCACTGCATACTCCCCATTCTAGTTACATTAATTGGGACCACCCAGATCAAGAAATGGATGGTAGAGGGCTTGATGTATCAGGATCTTCTTTGTGGGAGGATGATGGATTTTATGTTGGTTTAAGATTCAAGAGCAAAGATTTAGTTCTAATGGTTATCAAGCAGTATTAGATGAAGACACATCAAAGTTATACCATTGTTGAATCGAACCCAACAAAGATATATTTGAAGTGCCCAAAACATGCAGATGGTTGTCAGTGGAGGATGAGAGCCATTTGATGTGTGCGTAACATGCATATTATTTTCCTATTAGTTTGTATTTTTAATATTTATTTATGTATTTTATTTTAATTTAGCATGCATTTAGTTCATATTTCACTTGGGAAAGGTTTTTGGTGTTTTTGATGTGCAGGTTACAATTTGGAGGCTTGGAGTTTTGGAAAGTAAAGAATTTATCATTGACAAAATATTAAAGAGCTTTTGGGAGCAATAGCATAGAAAAAAAAGAGATTTGGGGGCTTTGAGAAGGAAGATAAGTCATTGGGCCTAATTAATCAATTTGGGCCCAAATTTGGAAAAAGTAGCAGATAACTTGTAAAAAGATAGAAACCGTTGTAGATTAGATTTGATGAGAAGATAAATATAATTAGAAAACAAGGATTGAAGACACAAGACAACATATCTCTCTGAAGGAAGAACTGGAAGGCGATTGAAGACAGAAGAAATTCTCCTCCTCTCAACTTTTGGTTATTCCTACTTTAGTATGTCTTATTCTTATTTTTTTAATTTGTATCATGAACATGAGTAGTGAGTAGTTCCCTTTTTCTGAGGATTAGGATTAGCCCATGGAGGCATTGACATGAGGATTTGATATTTTACCTTTTATTTATGCTAGATTCTATTTTTATTTAATTTTGGTGTGCTTAATGCTTTTTGTTGTGTAGAGCTCCACAATTACATGATCCCAGGTAGTAAGGGAAGTACCGAAAGGTGAACCTTAGTATTAGAAAATACCAAAATTGAACTTAGGAACTTAAATCACGAAAGTAGTTTTAATTCCTGAGGGGATTCCCTGAATTATCATAGAACTTAATGGATTTAATGTTGCCTAATTATCACGAAAGTAGAAATTAGGCCTCATTAGGTACGTTTCTAAGACTCTGAAAGGAGCGAGCTAGTATTCTACATTAGGATAATTCACCCTAAAAATAAATCTAGCTAAATAAAAGAGATATCACTAAAGATTGTCAATGCGGATATGTGGTGAAACTAATCCTTGGAAATTTCCCAATCCAAATCTCAATCCAATCTTTTAGATTTTATTTTATTTTATTTTTTCCCAAAAATCAATCTCTAAATTTTATTTTTAATTTTATACTAATCCGGTTTAGATAATTGGTGCTTATAATTTGTTTGTATTTAACAACAAAATCCATGCGGATACGATACTTTTTATTACAACGATAACCTGTGCGCTTGCGGGGCTACCAAGTTTTTGGCGCCGTTGCTGGGGATTTTGCTTTGTTAATATTAACTGTTATTATAAGTTGATTAGACTAAACCTCTTTTTCTAGTTTGTTTTGTTTTCTCCTTTTTCCACAGGAATTCTGTTTCTTTTATGCGAAGCATTAGACTTGGGACACCTGTTCAATCAGATCCTGAGATCGTGAGGACTTTGTTAGAATTCAATGTGGAAGAACGTTGAAGAAGTTTTGATGATGCCAAACAAGGACCTTTCAAAGTCAAGATGCAAGTCAAGTTTCAAGCAAGAGCTTCAAGATGTTATCTCTCCAGTCTTAGTAGGAAATCAATGTAAGGCTAGAATATTTGTCTCACTATTGTTTAGGCCCTTATTTAGAGTTCTTGGAGAAGAAACGTTTTAAATCAAAAAATGTTTTAATTGCGAAAAAAGTTTTTCTAAAAACATATTTTTAAAGACTTAACTGATTCACTGTGAAAATATATCTTGACAACCTCTAGCTGGATTTCTATAAAGTTGTGAAAATCTGTTAAGACAAGTTTTGACAGAGATAATTGATTACTCTTTCAAGATAATCGATTATTTATGTTGCATCATAGAAAATCCAGAGAGTGTGTAATCGAGTATTTGAATCTGGCTAATCCATTACTTTTTGTATGAAAGCAATCGATTACTTGGCAAAGATAATCGATTACTGGAGTTGCATCATATATTTTCCAGAGGCTGTGTAATCGATTAATTGATTAGTGTTAATCGATTATATTAGTTGCATCATATATTAAACAGAAGTGAAGTAATCGATTACATGCATGTGATAATCGATTACTGGTTTTTCAAACGAATTTAAGAATTTCTATTTTTAAAGGGATAATCGATTACCTTCCTGAAGTAATCGATTACCTCAAGTTTTATTAAAACGTGTCAGAATCATCTTGATTTATTTCTATATTTGTTTTTACATAATTGATTCTGATTTATTTTCAAAATTCGAGTTTGATTTTATTTTTGAAAATATTCCTTTTTGGTTTAAAATTCAAATCTTTATTTTATTCTTTAAATCTATTTGATTTGATTTTGATTTCAAAAATATTATTTTATTTATTTGATTTTAGAAAATCTATCTTTATATATTTCCTGATTTTTTTTATTTGATTTTGAATTTGATTTATTTCCAAAATCATTTTTGATTTGATTCTGATTTCAAATTCAAAATTCAAATATTTTTCAAATCTTTTTATAAGAAGGTTTTTATCTCTTTCAAAGTTGAACACTTCTGATAATATTTTTGAGAAAAACGTTTTCACGCTACTTCTTCTTCTTCTCCATATTCTCTGAGTTATTGGCCTATGCTATAGTGAAACCTTTATCCATAGCCATTAGAACATAATTGTTGTATTCGTGTTATTTAGAACACACTTTTGTTAGAGGCCTTTATATTGTTGTATCCGCACTATCAAGAGTGCATCATAGTGGTTGTACCAAATCATTCTGTAAAATCAAGTCTCCGATTAAGGCGGATTAATTTTGATGATGACAATGTAATTAAATTATGGACTTAAAGTGAAGAATGCAAGCCCAACATTAAAGAAGATCAAGTGCTTAGTTATTTATTCATTCTCATTTAATTTTAATGTATTTTATTTTATTTATGAGAGTGGGTAGTTTAGATTTTTATTCTCACATAAGGTCACATGATAATTATGCATGAAAGGTTGAGATTAAAACCAATTAGGCTTGAAGAGAGAATTGAAAACAATGTTAGAAAAACTTAATTTTTCCAACATTAAGCAATTCACTCGAGTGATTCTCAAAACACTCGAGTGATTTATGAATTTTCAGTAATATAGCCGTTGGATAAAGTAAAAAGGCAACCCTATCAGAGTTGACCAAAACACTCGAGTGTTTTCAAAAAGAATCGAGTGTTTTGGGTCTGACAGCAATTTTTCTAAACGTTAGAAGAGGACAAAAAGGGAGAATAACTTGATTTTTCCTTCCCTTTTGTCCCCTCACTTACATTCTGAAGTGTTGACCTCATTTACTACAATAAGCCAATACTCTTTCATTGATTTCCATCTCTCTCAAGTGTTAAAATCTTTTCTCTCTCTAAACTCAACCAAGCATTCATCTTTATTATTGTCTTAGTGAGTTAAGAGAGTGTGCTTTAATTGTAAGAGAATTATTTGTTGTACAATTCTCAAACACTCATACACTTCTTGTTCTAAAAATCTTGGTTGGTAACCAAGTGTACCTAAGTGGGTCTTAGGTTCATTCAAGACTTGAGAGGTTCTCAAGCAAGGGCTAAGAGGTTCTTAGCTTTGGTGGAGCTCTTGGAGGTTCCAAGGAGCAAAAGAAGAAGGGACTCTTCATCACCAAATCAAGTTGGGGTAGAAATTTCAAGAGTTTGGTACACTCTTGAGAAGGATTAGGATTGAGTGAGGAATCTCAATTTAGCTTTGTAATTTCTAACAATTTGATTACTAGTAGAAACTCCTAAGTTGATTAGGGGGACTGGATTAGCACTCTAGATTGAGTGTGAACCAGGATAAATTGGTGTTGTCTCTCTCTTTATAGCTTTCTTAGATTTCAAGAAAAACCAAACCCTAAGTTCTCTAGAAAGGGGCTTTTACAATTCAAGTAGAAATTGGTAGCAATTAAATTGTTTTCAACTTGTTATACCTTCATTTAATTGCCCTCTACTTTGATTAATATCAGCTCTTTCCTAGTCTTTAAGATATTGAATCATTTGGCTAAATTTCTCTGAAACTGAATTTTTCTGTCCTGCATAAAACACTCGAGTGATTTCCAAATCACTCGATTATTTCGTAGGTTTTCACTCGAGTGTTCTTAAAATCACTCGAGTAAATTGCCCAGTTTCAGAAAATCAAGCTTTTGATCAATTATTTTTTAATTGAACCGAAAATTAGTCACTGTTGCTTTCATATTACTATTCACCCCCCTCTAGTAATTGCTAAGCCCGCTTGTTGGTTTCCAACAAGTGGTATCAGAGCTTGGTCGAAAGATCGAGCGTAAAAGCTTTTTCGAAAAGATCCTTTGGAAACTATGGGCTCTAGCAATTATCAAGAAGGATCCTCTTCAATAAACCTCCCTCCATTCTTTAATGGTGAAGGGTATGCTTATTGGAAGGTTCGGATGAGAGTTTTTATTGAAGCAATAGACACCGATATTTGGGATGCAATAGAGGATGGTCCATATATTCCTAGACATATGATAAATGGGGAAGTCGTTGAAATTCCTAGGAAAAGTTGGAGTGATGATGATAAAAAGAAAGTATCCTATGATTTAAAAGCTAAGAACATCATCTTCTCCGCTTTATCCCATGATGAATTTTATCGAGTTTCTCAATGCAAGTCGGCTAAGGAAATGTGGGACACTTTGGAAGTCACACATGAAGGAACAAGTGAAGTAAGAAATGCTAGATTAAATTCTTTAACACATGAATATGAATTATTTCACATGTTCCCAAATGAATCTATTGATGACTTACAAAAGAGGTTTTCACATATCATTAGTCACTTGATTTCTCTAGGAAAGTAATTTCGTGATGGTGAAACTACTCACAAAATTTTGAGATGCCTTGATAGAAAATGGCAACCAAAGGTCACCGCCATCAAGGAGTCCAAGGATTTGAACACTATGGACTTGGCAACCTTGTTTGGGAAGCTCAAGGAACATGAGATTGATCTATCAAGACTTAGCTCACATGAGGAGTTGGACAAAAAGAAGAAGAGCATCTCTCTCAAGGCCTCAACCAAAGTTGTAAAAGAGGTTGAAGATGACTCTACAAGTAAGAACTCCGATCATGCACTCAATGAGGAGGAAATTGGATTATTTGCGAAAAGATTCAATAAATTCCTCAAGGGTAAGAAGAGTGGCTCATCATCAAGAGATAGAAGACCCAAGGAACAAAAATCAAAGAACAAGACTTCAAGTGATGTAGTGAAGTGTCATGAATGTGGAGGCATTGGACATATAAGGATGGAATGTCCTACATACTTGAGAAAGAGTGAAAAGAAGACCCAAGAGGGGAAAGGCAAGAGAGCTTACATTGTGTGGGATGCACCGGAGAAGGAAGCAAACTCATCATCAAGTAGCTCGGATGATGAAGTTGCAAATCTATGTCTCATGGCTAGAAGCAACAATGAAGCCTCAAGTGCCAAGAGTGAAAATGAGGATGAGGTATCATCTCAAAGTTCTAGCTTTTCCTCTTCCTCTATTCCTTATGATGATTTGCTCAATGAGTATAATGAAATGTTGACACAATTTGAAAAACTAGCTAAGGTTAACAAGGAAAAAGGAAAGAAAATTTTGGAGTATCAAAAAGAAATCAATGAATTGGAAAAATACATAAATGATTTGAAACTCCAAAATGCATCCTTAGAACTTGCTAGCTCTAGTCATGTTTGTGATTGTGCAAATCCTAAGGAAACTATCACTCATTGTGAGAAATGTGACTTTCTTGAAAATGAAATAAAAGATTTGAAACACAAACTCACAATATCAAATAGTGATAGAAACCTAGACCGGATAATTAATTATCAAAGAAATTATTCAAACAAAACCGGTTTAGGATATGTCCATAAGAAAAAGGACAATAAAAAGGTTGGTTCATTTTCTAAAATTGATTATACAAAGAAACCAACTTGCTTTTATTGTGGAAAGTTTGGACATACAAACAATAGGTGCCACATAAAACATTTTGAAATTCAAAAGGGCACTTATGTTTGGATTAAAAAGGAAGAAGCACCAAAAGTTAACCCAAAGGGACCCAACATAATTTGGGTACCCAAAATGAGAAAATGATTGTGTCTTGTAGGTGTGCCTTAGAACCGAAAAGAAACTGTGGTATCTTGATAGTGGATGTTCAAGGCACATGACGAGAGATAAGCGGAACTTCATAGAGCTTACTCCTCAAGAAGGTGGATATGTCACTTATGGAGACAACAACAAAGGCAAAATTCTTGGGATTGGTAAAGTCGGTAATTCTTCCAACTTGGTTATTGATAATGTACTTTATGTTCAAGGATTAGAACACAATCTTTTGAGCATTAGTCAACTTTGTGATATTGGTAACCATGTATTATTTACCTCTACCCAATGTCTCATAAAAAGTGACAAAGATGAATCTATCAAATTTGTTGGCAAAAGGTCTAATAATACTTACTTGGTTGAATTAAACAATATCACCTCTTTGGTTTCTACTTGTCTAGTTAGCAAAGAGAGTGACACTTGGTTATGGCACCGTAGGACCGCTCACATTAATGTAAATCAATTAAAGAAACTACAATCAAAAGACTTAGTAGTTGGATTACCATAGCTAGATTTTAAAATTGTAGGTGATTGTACTCCTTGTAAGAAGTGCAAGCACACCAAAAACCATTTTGGTTCTAAAAATGATGTGTCCACAACAAGACATTAGAAATGCTTCATATGGACTTGTTTGGACCTTCTCAAGTAAAAAGCTTTGGTGGCAACTACTATGGTTTGGTGATTGTTGATGACTTTTCTAGATTTACATGGACATTATTTTTAAGTGCAAAGAGTGAGACCTACAAATCTTTTAAACGCCATGTTAAACTTGTGCAAAACCAAGTAAACCAAAAAGTAATTACTATTAGAACCGACCATGGTGGTGAATTTGAGAACTACAAGTTTGATAGATTTTGTGATAAACATGGTATTGAACACCAATATTCCGCACCAAGAACTCCGGAACAAAATGGAGTGGTAGAGCGGAAAAATAGGGTGTTAGAGGAACTTGCAAGAACCATGCTAAATGATTCTCAAGTACCTCATTATTTTTGGGCCGATGCCGTTAATACGGCTTGCTATGTCATGAATAGAATTCTAATTAGGCCCATGCTCAAGAAAACCCCCTATGAGCTTTACAAAGGAAGAAAACCAAATATATCCTACTTTCATGTTTTTGGATGCAAAGCTTATGTGCTAAATAATGGAAAAGATCTTCTTGGAAAATTTGACTCCAAATCCGATGAGGGAATATTTTTGGGTTATTCTTCACATAGTAAAGCATATAGAATTTTTAATAAAAGAACTATGACTATTGAAGAATCTATTCATGTGGTTTTTAATGAGTCTTCGAAAGAAGATGGTGTTTTAAGTGATGGTTGTGATGAAGGTTTTGAGTTTTCAAAAGAGGAAAAAGGGAAGGAGATTTTAAAGGATGAAGGAGAAGTCAAAAATGACCTTGATCCGGCTTGGAAAACGGTGAAAGCTCACCCTATTGACAATGTCATAGGAGACCTTTCAAAGGGAGTATTAACTCGTAGGACAATTCAAAATATTTGTCATTTTGTTTCCTTTGTTTCTCAAATCGAACCAAATTCAATTAAGGAAGCAATTTTGGATGAACATTGGGTTATGGCCATGCAAGAAGAACTAAATCAATTTGTTAGAAATGATGTTTGGGAATTAGTGCCTATACCCGATGATCATACCATAATTGGTTTAAAATGGATTTATAGAAATAAACTTGATGAATCGGGTTTGATTATAAGAAACAAAGCTAGACTTGTTGCCCAAGGGTACAACCAAGAGGAAGGTGTTGATTATGATGAGACCTTTGCTCCGGTTGCACGCCTTGAGGCAATCCGAATCTTGCTTGCCTTTGCATCAATTATGAAATTTACTCTTTATCAAATGGATGTCAAGATTGCTTTCTTGAATGGTTTCATAAATGAAGAAGTGTATGTTAAGCAACCACCCGGTTTTGAAAGTCATGAATTTCCAAACCATGTTTATAAATTGAAAAAGGCTCTTTATGGATTAAAACAAGCTCCTAGAGCTTGGTATGATCGATTAAGTACCTTTTTATTAGAAAATGACTTTCAAAGAGGAAAGGTTGATAATACCCTATTCATCTATAAAACCAAAAAGGACATTTTGTTAGTGCAAATATATGTAGATGATATTATCTTTGGTGCCACTAACGTGTCCTTGTGTAGCAAGTTCTCTAATTTGATGAAAAAGGAATTTGAGATGTCCATGATGGGGGAGCTCAAGTTCTTCCTAGGACTTCAAATCAAGCAAGTCAAGGAAGGGATTTTTGTGCATCAAGGAAAATATTGCAAGGAGCTCCTTGGAAAATTCGGAATGGACAAATGCAAAGAAGCCTACACTCCCATGAGCACATCATGCTACCTAGACAAGGATGAACAAGGTACACCGGTTGATGTTAGTAAATATAGAGGCATGATAGGTAGTCTTCTATATCTTACCGCATCTAGACCGGATATTATGTTTAGTGTATGCATGTGTGCCCGTTTTCAAGCTAATCCTAAGGAATCACACCTATCCGCGGTCAAACATATTTTTAAATATCTTAAAGGAACAATTAACACCGGATTATGGTATCCTAGTGATACTAGTCTTAGTTTGGTTGGTTATTCGGATTCCGACTTTGCGGGATGCAAGCTTGATCGCAAAAGCACTAGTGGTACTTGCCATTTATTGGGAAGTTCATTAGTGTCATGGTTTTCTAAAAAGCAAGCTTGTGTTGCTCTTTCCACCGCCGAAGCGGAATATATCGCTGTCGGTAATTGTTGTGCTCAACTCTTGTGGATGAAACAACAACTATTGGATTTTGGTTTGAAACTTGAAAATATTCCTATTAAGTGCGATAACACGAGTGCAATCAACTTAACTAAGAATCCGGTGTATCACTCAAGGACTAAACACATTGAAATTAGACATCATTTTCTAAGGGATCATGTTCAAAAGGGTGATTGCACAATTGAATTTGTAAGTACCACAAATCAATTAGCGGACATTTTTACAAAACCATTGCCAAGAGATACCTTTTATCATATAAGAGGGGAACTTGGAATTTTAGATGAGTCAAGCATTAGCTAATTGATTTGTGTTTGTGAAAAATCACCAAGCATGTCTCATTTCATGTGCATTGGTGTTTGATGAACAATTGGACCTTGAGATGTTATAAATCTATGTTTTAACTGTGTGTGATTATGTTTCCTATCTATTGTCTTCATTATTTGTGGTGGATTTTGTGTTTTGTGTTTTAAAAACTGTGTTTTAAGCTTAACTGATAAAAAGACTCGAGTGTTCCTAAAAACACTCGAGTAATTTTAATTCCAAATTAAATCAATTTTAATTGAAAAAGTTTTTGAGCAGGTCTGATGGAAAACACTCGAGTGTTTTCAAAAACACTCGAGTGAATCTCTGTTTTCTGAAAATCTAACTTTCGGGCAGCACGCGAGTGAATTTCAATTCACGCGAGTGTTTTTCAGGTTTTCTGAAAAACACGCGAGTGTTTTAAAAATCACTCGAGTGATTTCATCAGATTTAGTCTGATGCTGCTGCGATTTTGCTCATATCTGCTCGAACCTCTCTCTCTTCTCACTCGCGTTTTCTCAGCTCTCTTACCTCTTTCATCACATACTTCACCCAAAATCAATATTTCTTTCATTTTTCAACAAGATTTCATCTTCTAAACTCATTCCCATCCTTTATTTCACATCAAATCCACATTTTTAACCCCCAAATTCATCATTCCCTTTCAAAACCCTAACTTTCAAAAACCCCAATTTTCTCAAAATTTCTTCTAGTTTTCAATTATAAGTGCAAATGGCTTCATCATCGGATAGAAGAAAAGGGAAGAAGCCTAGAATGGAGGAACCAATTGAAGAGGAGGATGATTTCTACCATAGAGCCAATTGCATTGAGAGGGAGAGAAAGTTTGCTTCCAACGATTATGCTACTCAAACATGGGTAAGTGAAGCTTATCTCAATAGTAGAGGATTCCCTTTTGTAGATGCCCTCAAAACTCAAAAGCTTATGGGTTTCATATCGTTTAATGGCCCTATTTACATTAGGCTAGTTAGACAATTTTATGCTAACTTTAGGCCGGTTGGGAATTCTTATGAGACCTCCGTGTTAGGAAATCGTTTTGAGGTTACCCCCAAGGCTTTATTCCAAGTCTTTGGGATTTCACGATCGGGCGAAGGTACATCAAAAGGGGAGGTTGACCCTATTTTTCGAAAACTACTCCGCCCCGATCGTGCATATCTCAAGGGCGAGAAGAGAGCGAACCAAATGACCGCCGACAATAGAGTCCTTCACTATATTGTTAGCCATATTTTGTTGCCCCAAACTTCTCCAAATTACTCCCGCCCTATTCAAATTGAACTTAGAGCTATGGATGCCATTTTAAATGGTAATGTTTTGAATTGGGCTTCCATTATCCTTGCCAAAATGAACCAAGCCTCCGACTCTAAACCCAAGCAACACCTCCCTTACCCAATGCATGTGTGCAGACTCCTTCAACATTTTGATGTTCAAATTACTGAAATCGAGTCTGTTGTTCGTCTACCTGAGAAGACTCATGCCTTTTCTGACATTTCTTTGGGAAAGATGGACATCGAATACTACGGTAATCGATGTTTCTATTTTGATGAGGCGGCTATTCTGAAGGCTCAGGGGAACGTTCAGCAGGCTGCGGATCAGCTGGGTGTTGATTCTCAGCAGCTAGAGGAGGAGCAGGCTGCTTTTGACCAGCAGGCCGGAGGGAGTGGGAGTGTGCCCCATGATGACCCTACTGATGGAATTAATTTTGATATGCTGGAGTCCTAGAACTCCCAATTTGCACAGCACAGGGTCTATATGGATGAGAGACTGGATATTTTTGATGGGAAGTTTGCCTCCATGGGACATCAGGCTGAGGAGTTTAGGAACATTATGACTGGTCGGGCTGATAGGATTGATGGACGCTTAGATGCTTTGGAAATCCAAGCTCAAGAGCAAAGGGCAACCTTATTCGACATGAGAGCTCAGATGGATCTCCAGCATTCTGCTCTTCATGGTAGACTTGACGCACATTCCGATCGTATGGATGCTAGCTTTGGCCATGTGCGCTCCGACCTCAGTCAGATTCTGTCAGCTCTTGGGCGATTTCAGCCATATCCTCGCGATGATGATCAGCAGCCACCCTCTGTCTGAGTCCGGATGTTCCTTTGCACTTCTTGGTTTTTTTATGACTATGTCTTTATTTTAGCTATGTTGAACTTTTTGAGTATTTTGTTGTTTTTGGAGTTGGGTGTACTTTGATTCAAACTCTAGTTTTATGGTCTATTTATGGTTTGTTGGAATGATGAATTTATGACATCTATGCATTACTCATGTTTTCTTCATAATTTTCATGTTCTTCAAAGTTTCTTTATTGCTTCATAGTCATATTTTTCTTATTATTTACTCTTCAGGGGTAAGTTTTCTTATTGGTATCCCTCATTCTCCACCTTGTTTCCAAATTGTATCTTTTTTGATCATGACAAAATGGGGGAGAAAGTTAAAGAGAAAGAGCATATTTTTTTTCCGCTTTCTTGCTTATACTCTGATGACTTATGCTCTTGCTCTGATACCAATGAGCACTTGATTATGTTTATTATTGTATTACGTTGTGCTTGGCAGTTTTTGGATTGTACAGGTTAAAAAGGTTCCTAGATTGAGGGGGAGCTCTCAAGTGCTAGAGGTTTAATTATTTTGTCATCATCAAAAAGGGGGAGATTATAAAATCAAGTCTCCGATTAAGGCGGATTAATTTTGATGATGACAATGTAATTAAATTATGGACTTAAAGTGAAGAATGCAAGCCCAACATTAAAGAAGATCAAGTGCTTAGTTATTTATTCATTCTCATTTAATTTTAATGTATTTTATTTTATTTATGAGAGTGGGTAGTTTAGGTTTTTATTCTCACATAAGGTCACATGATAATTATGCATGAAAGGTTGAGATTAAAACCAATTAGGCTTGAAGAGAGAATTGAAAACAATGTTAGAAAAACTTAATTTTTCCAACATTAAGCAATTCACTCGAGTGATTCTCAAAACACTCGAGTGATTTATGAATTTTCAGTAATATAGCCGTTGGATAAAGTAAAAAGGCAACCCTATCAGAGTTGACCAAAACACTCGAGTGTTTTCAAAAAGACTCGAGTGTTTTGGGTCTGACAGCAATTTTTCTAAACGTTAGAAGAGGACAAAAAGGGAGAATAACTTGATTTTTCCTTCCCTTTTGTCCCATCACTTACATTCTGATGTGTTGACCTCATTTACTACAATAAGCCAATACTCTTTCATTGATTTCCATCTCTCTCAAGTGTTAAAATCTTTTCTCTCTCTAAACTCAACCAAGCATTCATCTTTATTATTGTCTTAGTGAGTTAAGAGAGTGTGCTTTAATTGTAAGAGAATTATTTGTTGTACAATTCTCAAACACTCATACACTTCTTGTTCTAAAAATCTTGGTTGGTAACCAAGTGTACCTAAGTGGGTCTTAGGTTCATTCAAGACTTGAGAGGTTCTCAAGCAAGGGCTAAGAGGTTCTTAGCTTTGGTGGAGCTCTTGGAGGTTCCAAGGAGCAAAAGAAGAAGGGACTCTTCATCACCAAATCAAGTTGGGGTAGAAATTTCAAGAGTTTGGTACACTCTTGAGAAGGGTTAGGATTGAGTGAGGAATCTCAATTTAGCCTTGTAATTTCTAACAATTTGATTACTAGTAGAAACTCCTAAGTTGATTAGGGAGACTGGATTAGCACTCTAGATTGAGTGTGAACCAGGATAAATTGGTGTTGTCTCTCTCTTTATAGCTTTCTTAGATTTCAAGAAAAACCAAACCCTAAGTTCTCTAGAAATGGGCTTTTACAATTCAAGTAGAAATTGGTAGCAATTAAATTGTTTTCAACTTGTTATACCTTCATTTAATTGCCCTCTACTTTGATTAATATCAGCTCTTGCCTAGTCTTTAAGATATTGAATCATTTGGCTAAATTTCTCTGAAACTGAATTTTTCTGTTCTGCATAAAACACTCGAGTGTTTTCCAAATCACTCGAGTATTTCGTAGGTTTTCACTCGAGTGTTCTTAAAATCACTCGAGTAAATTGCCCAGTTTCAGAAAATCAAGCTTTTGATCAATTATTTTTTAATTGCACCGAAAATTAGTCATTGTTGCTTTCATATTACTATTCACCCCCCTCTAGTAATTTCTAAGCCCGCTTGTTGGTTTCCAACACATTCATATTCGTAACCAGTGTTGTAAAGGGGTGTGTGACCCTTAGTGACTAGGGGGTGAATATCCTAGTGCGGACGTGCTGCGTTCGTGGTTATAGGGTGAGGAACCCTTGTGTATTGGGTAGTGCTAGACGAACGGTGGGGCACCTAGTAGTTAGGCTATTTGGTTGTTGAGGTCCCTAGCGAAAGGAGGTTCCTAGTAGCTTGCGGGGCGCTCTGGTTGTATTTGGGGACGCGGGGGCGTCTTCGGTTTTTTAGTGAAAAGCTCAAGCGGGTCGCTTGGGGACTGGAGTAGGCTGCTTTGCCGAACCAGGATAAAATCTCCGGTGCAATCTCTTCTATCCCTATCTCTTTTATATTTCGTTGTTGTTATTTATCGTATTGCATCATAACAACTATTTTCTTAATAAATTAATTTAATTGTTTTAAATTAATTAGCGCGATAACAGTTTTCGTTGTTATTGTTTAATTCGTATCCGCGCATATTAGTTTTCATAATAGTATTAATATAATTTGCTTTCGCGCAATCGTTTTTCAACATTATATTGTTTTCTGCTGCAAAATCTCTTTAATTTTATTGAAAACGATTTGAAACCAATGTTTTCCTAAACACCCAATTCACCCCCCCCCCCTCTTGGGTGACGGCTGCCAAAAACTAACAATTGGTATCAGAGCTTCGTGCTCTGGTAAAGGCTTAACAGCCCGAGTATAAAGATCCTTGTAGATTGGCATCGTTGGGATATTTTATTGTTTTTAATATGGAGGGATTTTCATTCGATGAAGCACCATTTTTTGATGGAAATAATTTTCATTATTGGAGTGCTAGAATGAAAATATTTTTACAATCTATTAGTTTTCATTTATGGCATGTTGTTCTTAATGGTTTTGATTTTAAGCCAAAACATGTTTTAAATGATTTTGATGAAAAATCCTTTTCATTCAATATTCAAGCTATGCATATTTTGAAAAATTCTTTGAATGTTGATGCATATACTATTATTGAGAATTGTTTGAATGCTAAGGATATGTGGGACACTTTGAATACACACTATGCTACTAATGATCTTCATGAAAGTGTTAGTGTCCACAGGAAAAAGGAGGAGAAAGAAGAAAGTGATGTAGAGCATGAAAGAACTAACTCCCTGGAAGAAGAATACGATGATACTGAAAGCGCGAGGAGTAGTTCAACATGCGATGAGGATGAATTAGAAAGGCTATTTGAGAGCTTTATAGACTCATTGGAAGAATCAAGTTCTTCGGATGAGGAGTCGTTAGAAGATGAAAATGAAATATCAAATTACACTGCTCATAAGGTAACTTCAAATAGTCGTTGTTCTAATAACCTACATTTTGCATATAATGATTTGAATGATGATTTGATATCTTTGAAGAATAAAAACTTGGACTCTTTACAAAAATTATCTCTAATTGAAAATGAAATTGATATTTTGAAAAAGAGAGATATTTTTTATAAAGAGATATTTTTAAAAAACAGCTCCTCAACCATTTTTGAAAATTGCTTACATATTGAAAAACAAGTTGAGGAAGCACTTTTTGAAAGTAACATTGAAAAATCAAATTGTTCAAATTCTTTACTTGATGAAATTAAAAATAATGTGGATATCCAAAAATCAAGTAAAGTCGTTGACAATAATGTTTTTCAATGTGAAGCCAAAAATTCCAAATTTCACGAAAATCATTTTGAAAAAGTCAAATCTTCATCCAAACCCATTATTTGCAATTATTGTGGTTGTTTAGGACATATTTCTCATTTGTGCTTTTATCGTAAAAATTTTAATTTGAGAAATAATTTGCAATGGGTTCCAAAGGCTTCTAAGGAACCTAAGACTAACCCCAAAGGACCCAAGATGAAATGGGTACCAAAATGTTCTCCTAGTATTTCAAATGTGCAGAATTTTATTAAAAAGGATGAACCAAGTGGAGGAGAAAAGAGGAAAGTGTCAAGGGTGATCTCCAAGAGGCAAAGAAATAGATGGATTGGTCAAAGGAGGAAAGTACCTACAACCAAAGCTTCTCACATGCATAAAAGTGAAATCAAATGGTCTAGGACCTCAAGCAAGAAGCAATGGGTAAAGACAAACACCTCCTTGATCAACAAGTCCAAGGTATCAAGTTCTCATTCCTACTATAACAACGACTACACAAAGGTATACCTGGACTACTCTATCTTTTGCACATACCAAGGTGTAACATGAGTGCTGACATATTTTTTTAAAATCTTTTATCATGATCACTCCTTGGATAAAATAAATCATGTGTGTCTTGATTTATTTAAAAACCTTTTTAAGCACATGATTATATTTTTTGTGCATTGCATTATTTTTCTCCATATATTGAGTTGTATCGTGTGTGTTAAAATATTCTTAAAATTCCTTTTATCACATGAATACACTCTTTATGTGTTGATTCCATGTCATGCCATATTAGAGATATATATTGATATAAGACATGCATTTGTGTACATGAGCATATTTTTTAAGTGAATTTGACTATGTTGTCCTTCATGTGCTTCAATTTTTGAAAAGTCAAAATGCCTATTTATGCTTGTGCTACTAATCTATATGGATCCAAGTTTTTTGGATACCAAAAGAAATGTTCCTAAGTATTTTTACAGGCAATGTCTCAAGTACAAGAGAAGGTATGTGCATTGAAATGAAATAAAAGAATTCCAAAGGAGGAATTAAGACTCTCCTTCATCATGATGCTTGAGGAAAAATAGTAAAGAAGGGAAACATATTAAAAAGGTGGAGACTTCCTTCAAGGCAAAGAATGGCAAAACTCCTTAGGGAAGAACCTCACAAATACACAAGATTATTACTTGTGATAGCCTCTCCTACGATAAGTATCACTGGTCCTAATTTGTGCTTAAAAATCTTGTGATACTTGTTTATGTGATATATGCCTTATATGACAATATGTTCTAAATTGAATATTTTTTTGTCATGGCATATAGTATTATCATGTTTTGATGATGCATTTTTTTTATCTCCCTTTTGTGTTATGCCTGTTTTTGAAAAATCCTTTTAGAAAGGGGGAGAAAAATATTTTTTGAATATTTGCATTGAAAACATGTTTTGTATTTCCACTCCGTTTTGACATCATGCGCTTTTTAAATTATTTATTGGGAAAAAAATTTTATCCCATAATTCTTTTTGCTGATGTCAAATAGGGGGAGAAATATTGATATAGAAAATTATGAATATTGTGCTTATATGTTTGTTTTGCTATTTGATTCATAATTTCTCTATAATGATTTGTCATCATCAAAAAGGGGGAGAATTGTGGAAATATGTGATTTCCCCTATGCCTAGTGCATTGTGTTTTGATGATAACAAATCATGCTATTTGTTTTACCTTTATTCTGCCTATATTTGACTAAGTGTATTTACAATTGCCCATTATATATTATCTTATGCTTGACTGACTTGGGCGTTGGAGATATTACTGTGCAGGATATTGGAAACCTTGAGGTTGATGCCAAAGTTCTATAATTGTTTTATTTATTGATTATGCATCAATTCAGGGGGAGACACTGATATTCCTATGTGTGAGGGGGAGATATATTTTTTATATATGCATACTGCTTTAACCCTTGTCTTGCAGAGAATAGGTTTGACATCAACAAAAAGGGGGGAGTGTTAGAATTCAACGAGGAAGAACGTTGAAGAAGTTTTGATGATGCCAAACAAGGACCTTTCAAAGTCAAGATGCAAGTCAAGTTTCAAGCAAGAGCTTCAAGATGTTATCTCTCCAGTCTTAGTAGGAAATCAATGTAAGGCTAGAATATTTGTCTCACTATTGTTTAGGCCCTTATTTAGAGTTCTTGGAGAAGAAAGATTTTAAATCAAAAAATGTTTTAATTGCGAAAAGAGTTTTTCTAAAAACATATTTTTAAAGACTTAACTGATTCACTGTGAAAATATATCTTGACAACCTCTAGCTGGATTTCTATAAAGTTGTGAAAATCTGTTAAGACAAGTTTTGACAGAGAAAATCGATTACTCTTTCAAGATAATCGATTATTTATGTTGCATCATAGAAAATCCAGAGAGTGTGTAATCGAGTATTTGAATCTGGATAATTCATTACTTTTTGTATGAAAGTAATCGATTACTTGGCAAAGATAATCAATTACTGGAGTTGCATCATATATTTTCCAGAGGCTATGTAATCGATTAATTGATTAGTGTTAATCGATTATATCAGTTGCATCATATATTAAACAGAAGTGAAGTAATCGATTACATGCATGTGATAATCGACTACTGGTTTTTCAAATGAATTTAAGAATTTCTATTTTTAAAGGGATAATCGATTACCTCCCTGAAGTAATCGATTACCTCAAGTTTTATTGAAAAACGTGTCAGAATCATCTTGATTTATTTCTATATTTGTTTTTACATAATTGATTCTGATTTATTTTCAAAATTCGAGTTTGATTTTATTTTTGAAAATATTCCTTTTTGGTTTAAAATTCAAATCTTTATTTTATTCTTTAAATCTATTTGATTTGATTTTGATTTCAAAAATACTATTTTATTTATTTGATTTTAGAAAATCTATCTTTATATATTTCCTGATTTGTTTTTGATTTGATTTTGAATTTGATTTATTTCCAAAATCATTTTTGATTTGATTCTTATTTCAAATTCAAAATTCAAATATTTTTCAAATCTTTTTATAAGAAGGTTTTTATCTCTTTCAAAGTTGAACACTTCTGATAATATTTTTGAGAAAAACGTTTTCACGCTACTTCTTCTTCTTCTCCATATTCTCTGAGTTATTGGCCTATGCTATAGTGAAACCTTTATCCATAGCCATTACAACATAATTGTTGTATTCGTGTTATTTAGAACACACTTTTGTTATAGGCCTTTATATTGTTGTATCCGCACTATCAAGAGTGCATCATAGTGGTTGTACCAAATCATTCATATTCGTAACCAGTGTTGTAAAGGGGTGTGTGACCCTTAGTGACTAGGGAGTGAATCTCCTAGTGCGGACGTGCTGCGTTCGTGGTTATAGGGTGAGGAACCCTTGTGTATTGGGTAGTGCTAGACGAACGGTGGGGCACCTAGTAGTTAGGCTATTTGGTTGTTGAGGTCCCTAGCGAAAGAAGGTTCCTAGTAGCTTGCGGGACGCTCTGGTTGTATTTGGGGACGCGGGGGCGTCTTCGATTTTTTAGTGAAAAGCTCAAGCGGGTCGCTTGGGGACTGGAGTAGGCTGCTTTGCGGAACCAGGATAAAATCTCTGGTGCAATCTCTTCTATCCCTATCTCTTTTATATTCCGTTGTTGTTATTTATCGTATTGCATCATAACAACTATTTTCTTAATAAATTAATTTAATTGTTTTAAATTAATTAGCGCGGTAACAGTTTTCGTTGTTATTGTTTAATTCGTATCCGCGCATATTAGTTTTCATAATAGTATTAATATAATTTGCTTTCGCGCAATCGTTTTTCAACATTATATTGTTTTCTGCTGCAAAATCTCTTTAATTTTATTGAAAACGATTTGAAACCAATGTTTTCGTAAACACCCAATTCACCCCCCCTCTTGGGTGATGGCTGCCAAAAACTAACAGACTTTTCATAGAAGAAGGAATAGAAGAAGGAGACAACAAAGACCTGAAAATCTAACAATGGCGCAGAATGAAAATCACACGCCATTGAAGGATTATGGGACCCCTTCTATCAAAGGGCTACAATCTACTGTGGTCGTCCTGCCCATTAAAGCCAACAACTTTGAGATCAAGATGAGCTTGATTAATGCGGTCCAGCAGAATCAATTTGGAGGCTCACCTGCAGAAGATCCTACTGTCCATGTCGACAACTTCCTCCTATATTGTGACACTGTGAAGGCCAATGGAGTCTCATCTGACCATATCGGACTGAAGCTGTTTATATTTTCACTAAAAGGTGATGCACTTGCTTGGTTCGAGGCTTTTCCACAAGGTTACTTCACCGAATGGGACAAGTTGGCAGCGTACTTCCTTACCCAGTATTTTCCGCCTGTGAAGACTGCAGAGTACAGAGGCCAGATCATGCCCTTCATGCAAAAGAAGGAGAGACTCTTTATGATGCTTGGGAGCGATTTAAGTTTCCATTGCGGAAGTGTCCTCATCATAAGTTTCCCAGACCTCCTTTGGTTCAAACTTTCTACAATGGTTTGACACCAGAATCTCAGATGAATCTTGACTCCGTCACTAATTGTTCGTTCATGGATAAGAATGCAGATGAGGCATTTGATTTGCTTGAAAAAATTTCTCTCAGCCGCAGGTGATATTCAAGAGAAAGATCAACTTCTACTAAACCTTCTTCATCCATTGCAGGAGTGATCGAGACAAATGAATTGAAACATCTATTCTCAAGAGTTGATGCTTTGAGTGTGTTGACCGGCAAAGTTGATATTTTAACTAAGAAGATTGATATGTTGAATGTGAATGCTGTGAATGTGGCAAGTGCTATTTGTGAGATATGCGGTATTGCTGGTCATGTTGCTCAACATTGTCTGTTGGTTCACCCTGTTCCTCAAGAACAGCCGACGGAAACTGTTGATTATGTCAACAATTTCAACCAGAGGACACATCCAAATCTTTCTTACAGGAGCAACAATGTTCTCAATCCTTCTGTTATTCCTAGACGCCTTCTGGTTTCCCTCAAAGGACTATCACTCCACCAGCTCCTCAAAAGTCCAACTTGGAGATCATGCTTGAGAATTTTTTGATCAACCAAGAGAAGGCAAATAATGATTTCAGAGCCAGGTTTGATTCTCAAGAGAAACAATTTGTGCAACAAGCAGCTCACAACAAGATGATAGAAACTCAAATTTCACAATTAGCAGCCTCATCTACAAGAGCTCCAGGCACACTTCCAGGCCAACAGAGACAAATCCTAGTGAGCATTGCAAGGCAATAACTCTAAGGAGCGGAAAAGTTCTTGAAAGCCCAAGCAGTGAAGATGCAGTGAAAGAAGAGCTATCCCAGAAAAGAGAAGGAAAAGGTGTGGTTGATGAAAAATCCGAGGACTCCGCTTATACTCCTCCAGCCCCTTACAAGCCACCTATTCCTTTCCCTCGAAGATTGGCTAAAGTGAAGCTAGAGAAGCAGTTTGGCAAGTTTCTTGAAGTTCTGAAGAAGCTGTCTATCACCATACCATTCACTGAAGCTCTACTACAAATGTCATCATATGCAAAGTTCTTGAAAGATATTATTTCCAACAAGAGGAAGCTTGAAGATTGTGAGACAGTAGCTTTGACTGAGGAGTGCAGTGCAATAATTCAAAATAAATTGCCTCCAAAGCTCAAAGACCCAGGTAGCTTTTCCATTCCATGCCTTATTGGGAATGTGTCTTTTGACCGCGCTTTATGTGATCTTGGGGCAAGTGTTAGCCTTATGCCTCTCTCAGTGTGCAAGAAGCTTGATATTGGTGAGATGAAACCCACAAGAATTTCATTGCAATTGGCTGATCGCTCAGTCAAATTCCCAGTGGGTGTCTTGGAGGATGTTCCTATCAAGGTGGGTAACTTATTTATTCGAGTTGATTTTGTGGTGCTTGAGATGGAAGAAGATACCTTCATTCCTATCCTTCTTGGAAGGCCTTTCTTGGCCACTACTGGTGCTATTATTGATGTGAAGAATGGCAAGCTTTCACTAACTATTGGTGAAGAGAAGGTTGAGTTTGATATATCAAATATGGTCAAACAACCATCTCTTGGGGACTCATGCTATAGAATAGATCTGTTGCATCAAGTGGTGACTGACAAAGCATTCAAGTATCGCTCTAAAGGTCCACTCGAGCGGTGCTTGGTTGGTGAGTGCTCTAATGAAGTTGATGATGTTGAAGCCGCCCGCTATGCTACACTACTTGAAGCAAATCCACCTCTACAATCTCATAGGAATACATATGAAAAGCAGGAATCTGAAGCCAAGTCATCAGATTGGAAGGAAGATAAGCACCAAAGGTAGAACTTAAACCTCTCCCTTCATTGCTCAGGTATGAATTCCTTGGACCTAACTCTACATATCCAGTGATTGTTAATGCTAATCTAAGCAAGCTTGGAACTGAAAAATTACTTAGAGAGCTTAGGTTGCATAGAACAGTCATTTGATATACCATTAGTGATATAAAAGGAATTAGTCCTTCACTTTGCATGCGTAGGATATTAATGGAGGAGGGTCATAGGCCCTCCGTTGAAACTCAAAGAAGATTAAATCCTAACATGAAAAAGGTAGTGAAAAAGGAAATATTTAAATTGCTTGATGCTGGTGTGATTTATCCTATCTCTGATAGTGAATGGGTTAGTCCTGTGCAAGTAGTACCTAAGAAAGGGGGACTGACTGTTGTGAAGAATGATAATAATGAATTAATCCCCACTAGAACAGTCACAGGATGAAGGATGTGTATTGACTATAGGAAGCTAAACAAAGCAACTAGAAAAGATCATTTCCCCCTTCCTTTCGTTGACCAGATGCTTGAAAGGTTAGCAAAGCATTCACATTTTTGTTATTTGGATGGGTATTCGGGATTTCACCAAATCCCCATTCACCCTTAAGACCAAGAGAAAACAACTTTTACTTGTCCTTATGGCACATTTGCCTATAAAAGGATGCCCTTTGGTCTTTGTAATGCTCCTGCTACCTTTCAGCGCTGTATGACCACTATCTTCTCTGATTTTATTGAAAATATAATGGAAGTTTTCATGGATGATTTCTCTGTATATGGCATTAGCTTCGATAATTGTTTAGCTAATCTTTCCAAAGTGTTGCATAGATGTCATGAGATGAACCTAGTTTTAAACTGGGAAAAATGTCACTTCATGGTAAGAGAAGGTATTGTGTTTGGACACTTAGTGTCCGAACGTGGCATAGAAGTAGATAGGGAAAAGGTTGAGTTAATTGATAAAATGCCCCCACCCACTTCTCTCAAGGGAGTGCGGAGCTTTTTGGGGCATGCTGGTTTTTATAGAAGGTTTATCAAAGATTTTTCTAAGATTACTAAACCTTTAACTAATTTTTTGATTAAGGATATGCCATTTGATTTTAACCAGGATTGCCTAGATAACTTTTACAGGTTGAAGAAAGCTTTGATCTCTGCTCCTATCATTCAGGCACATGATTGGAGTTTGCCCTTTGAGCTGATGTGTGATGCAAGTGACCATGCCATTGGAGCAGTGCTTGGACAGAGGAAAGACAAGAAGGTTTGTGCCATATAATATGCCAGCAAGACCTTGGATGATGCTCAAGTCAACTATGCAACAACTGAGAAGGAGCTGCTAGCGGTTGTCTTTACCTTTGAGAAGTTCCGCTCCTACCTTGTTGGCTCGAAGGTGATCGTCTACACTGATCATTCAGCAATCAAGTACTTGTTGAGTAAGAAGGATGCCAAACCACGACTTATTAGATGGATCCTTCTTCTCCAAGAATTTGATCTTGAAATCAGAGACAAGAAAGGTGTTGAAAATGTGGTTGCAGATCACCTCTCCAAATTGCCTCATAATCCTGATCTTGATGATACAGATGAGATTCCCATTGATGATTCTTTCCCCGATGAGCAACTGTTGGTTCTTTCTAAGGTGGATGCTCCATGGTACGTAGACTTTGTTAATTATCTTGCTTGTGGAGTGCTTCCACCTGAGCTGAGCTACCAACAGAAGAAGAAGTTCTTTTATGATGTGAAGCATTACGTCTGGGAAAAACCTCTACTTTATAAGCGGTGTGCTGATGGTATATATAGAAGATGTGTTCCTGAAGAAGAAGTGAAGAATATCCTTTTTCACTGTCATGCCTCTGTGTATGGTGGACATGCCAGCACCTCAAAAACATCTGCAAAGGTCCTTCAATCTGGATTCTATTGGCCATCATTGTTCAAGGACGCAAGGAAGTTTGTGCTCTGATGCGATGCTTGTCAAAGGATGGGTAATATCTCCAGAAGAAATGAAATGCCTCTGAACAACATTCTTGAAGTGGAGATATTTGATGTTTGGGGAGTTGACTATATGGGACCATTCCCATCCTCATGCAACAACAAGTATATTCTCGTGGCAGTTGATTATGTGTCCAAATGGGTGGAGGCAATTGCGTCTCCAACCAATGATGCCAAGAATGTAATCAAGCTCTTTAAGAGAGTCATTTTCCCCAGATTTGGAGTTCCTAGAGCAGTTATCAGTGATGGAGGCTCACACTTCATTGAAAAACAATTTAAGAGTCTCCTAAAGAAGTATGGGGTAACCCATAAGGTTGCTACTCCTTATCACCCTCAGACCAGTGGCCAAGTGGAAGTTTTCAATAGAGAAATCAAGAGTATTTTGGAGAGAACAGTGGCTAAATCCCGCAAGGATTGGTCTTTGAAGCTTGATGATGCTCTTTGGGCATACCGCACTGCTTATAAAACTCCTATTGGTATGACCCCGTTCCGATTGATCTATGGAAAACCTTGTCACCTTCCTGTTGAGTTGGAGCACAGAGCTTTGTGGGCAACGAAGTTTCTCAACTTTGACTTGAAGGAAGCTAGTGAGAAGAGGAAGCTTCATCTTAATGAGTTGGAGGAGTTGAGGCTTGATGCATACAAGAATGCCAAGATTTACAAGGAAAATACAAAGCGTTGGCATGACAAGAGAATCCTTCGAAGGGAGTTCAAAGAGGGTGACTCTGTGTTATTCTTTAACTCTCGTTTGAAGCTCTTCCCAGGCAAGCTTAGGTCTAGATGATCAGGACCATTCCGAGTGAAGCAAGTCTACCCTTATGGTGCTATAGAGGTGTGGAGTGAAGCCACTGGAGCTTTCAAAGTCAATGGACAAAGATTGAAGCACTACTTGATTGGAGAACCTATTGAGGATGGGAACACACAGTCCCTTCTCAATCCATCTGTCTCGGAGTGATCACAGTGAGAGGTCAATCTTAGGACCTTAAATAAGCGCTTCATGGGAGGCAACCCAAGTTTTAAATCACTTTCGTGCTTTATTTTGTTGATTTTTAGGATTTTATTATGTTATATTACTGGGGTTTCGTCTTTGTTTTGTAGGATTATAAGAGGTTGCAGCAAAAAGGAGTTGCTTTGGAGCGTAAAAGTGTTGATTTGGGAAGAAAAAGAATTAATTTGAAGAACCGTGGGGAGGCCACGGTACCTACCATGGCCACGGGGCTCTGAAATGAATGAAAAAAAAAAGTTTCAGTGTGCCACGGGTAGGCCGTGGCAGGTGCCACTCCCGCGGCAAGTAAGGCACCAAATCCCACAGAAAGCTCCACGGGCTGGCTGTGGTACATGCCACGCCCGTGGAGCTTAGTAGCCTTCCCTTGTTGTTTCCCAGGTTGCCACGGGCAAGCCATGGCGTATGCCATGCCCGTGGCAACGTTACCTCCAGCTCGTTTTCCTCTCAAGGGCGCCACGGGCAAGCCGTGGCACTTGCCAAGCCGGTGGCGCGTCCAATCCAAAAAAAAAATTAAAATTTGTTTCAGATTTCCCCCACCCCCAATTAAACCCTAGACCGCCGCCCCCTCCCTTCTAATCCTTCATCTCTTCTTTTTTCTTCTTTCCCCTTACTTCCCACCACAGCCAAACACCCTCAGACACCATCCCCGCCATCGCCGCCCTCTATTCCTCCTCCACCGGTTTTCTCTCTCCGCCGCAAACCCCTTTCCCTCTCTTCTCACTCCCTTCGACCCTCTCTCTTTCCACCCTTCGCCTCTTCTCCCTCTCCCCAACTCGTAGCCGTTCACCGCCGCCACAACCACGAACAGCCACACCACAACCTTCCCTCACTTACCACACACTCCGGTTCGAACCTCCCTCTCTTCTCTCTCCCATCGACCTTATCTCCCTCCGCCACCACCCTCTTCCTCCCTTCCTCTGTTCGACCTCTCCCTCTCTTCCGACGCCATAATAGCGTCACCCACTCTGACCCGACTCAGCCACCTCCCACCTCGACCGACCCGACCCGACCCAGCCCCCATAACTCTTAGCCCCAGATTCAGTTTTCAACCCAAAAAACAAAAAAAAATCCTTCACTGCTGCAACTTAAAAAAAAGTGTCCAGCAATGTCATCCAAAAGAACAAGGAGCAATGCAGCACCTGCCGGACGTGGTTCATCGTCCAGAGCTTCATCCTCCCGTTCTAAAGGTAATAGAGTTCCTCCTCCCTCTGCTAATCCCTATGGTATTATTTTTTATTCTAACATTATTTTCCAAGAGGCTAGGTACACTACATTAGTGCAAAGGTCCATTGTGCCTACGTGCTACATGGATGAAAATACCTTAGTTACTTTAGGGATTCTAGAGGATGTGCAGTGGATGGTTGATAGGGTAGGTTGGACTAGTTTTGTCACTAAAAAGAGTCTTACTTATCACCGAATTACCTTAGAATTTTTAAGCTCTGCGGATGTGAATGTGTTGTATGGTATAGGGTGCAACGAGGGTAAGATTAGCTTTCGGTTATTTAACACTAATTATGTCTTCACCCTTACGGAGTTTAATCAACTCCTGCAGTTGCCTATAGGTGGTGAGCACCGTTATCCTTCTGGATTTAATGAGCGCAATTTTTGGCTAGAAATAGCCTATATTGAATTTGACCCTAACACCACCAAAGCAACTCTCCTTCGCAACCCCTGTCTTAGGTATGTGCACAGATTATTATCATACACTCTTTTCGGACGTGGTGAACCCGTTGGGGTTCGGTCCGATGAGTTGTTATTCCTTTGGGGTATGCTCTATGGCGCGTCTCTTGATACCGGTTCTTATCTTGTTCGCCACCTCGAGAAGGTTGGCAAAGCGCTGAAGGGACACATTGTGGTTGGTGGCCTTATTACCACTAGTGTTCTTGCCCTTGGTCATGATGTTTATGGCCTAGTTCCGATCCCTGGAGGCACTCGTTTTGATCTAGCCACTTCCCTTCGTACGAATATGCTTGTAAAGCAAGGCGATGTTTATTGTCTTCGCCTCCATGGTGACCCTGTTGCTTATCCTCTTCCTGATCCTGTTCGCACCACTGTGCGAATCTCAGCCAATTGGCGCTTTCCCACTCCTATGGAGCCACCTCCTGTGACGGAGGAGTTCATGATAGATCCACAGCCTTTGGCTGAGGAAGCCCCTGAAGATACCCCTGGCCCCTCTAGCTCTTCTCCACCTCCTCCTTCTCACGCTGAGTTCACCGAACTCCGCTCTGAATTAGCAAGGATTGCCTCTATGGTTGAGGACTCCAATAGGATGCAGCGAGCCATGTTTGACTGGCACATTTCTCAGGGTCACTTCCCTGATCCCACACTATGATCCTTTCCTTTTCTTGAGTTTTTGTTCCACATTGGGGACAATGTAGAATTTAAGCTTGCGGGGTGCATTGCATTTTGCATATTAGTTTAGGGCCATGTAGTGTTCTCATTCATTTATCATGCATTTTTCATTTTTTTTTATTTCACATGCATATATATATATATATAATCATTCACTTTTCATGCATTTGACTGACTCATTATCTAGGCAATTTGACTTATATCTGTTTTGGCTTGCACTGAATGTGTTTCCTTAAGAATATTATTTTTGAAAAGTGACTTAGCCTGTGATGATCTGCTTGTTTGGAATGATGGTTGCATGAATAATCATTAGGATACTAATAATTGGTTGAAACTTATTGTGATTCTTGCTCTTCATTAAATTAGCTACTAAAAATGTGAGTTTTTGAGCCTAACAGGGGTAATACATAATAAATATTTTTTAAACCCCTCTTCTTTCTTGATATTGAGTGATGTTCACTTTGATTGTGAATTTTAGAGCTTGACCTGTGACCATCTTGAGACTGATAATTGTTTGCATGCATGAATATGATAAAGGCACTTAGGACTGTTTTTCTGGCCTTCAACAATTTTGATAAACACTTTCCCTTAGTTGCCCATTTTGAGCCTAATGAAGTAATTGTTTTACTTGGTACCCTTTCATAATGTTACATCTTTTTGGTACCCTTTGGATTGTGAATGGTGCAATTGAGAGAGTAGTTCTTTGGATGAGATGTTATAGTGTTGATATTGAGCTTAAAGCATTATTCTCTTTATCTCTCTTCTGAAAAAAATAAAATAAAGAAAGGAAGAGAATATAGAGAAGTGAAAAAAAAGGGAAGGAAAGATCACAAATTTTTGGAGTTGATGTGTAACAACAGTGATTATATGCTTCATTCATAATTCAAGGGGATATTGTGTTTATGGTTACATTATTATATCCCTTTGCGTGATCCTTTGTTTCTTATACCCCACCTGACATCTTTAGCCATGGCCTCATTACAACCTAATTAAGACCTTTTGATTCTTGCATGCATTCAATAGTTTCAGCGGAGATTTTGGTCTATGGTCAAGCTTATGGTAATTCACTTTCATTGATGAACTTGAGTGATATGTCTTTACCCTCTTATACACATTGAGAGAAGGTGAGTGGAGTGACCCCTTTAGTGATGAGCAAGGTTGTGATAAGTTTAAGGTTCTAATTGGGTAGACTTTTGATTATTTCATGATTGGTTAGTGGATGTTAGTTTGGGAGAATTGTAGGTTATGTCATTTGTTAGAATTTGTTTTGAGGAAGTTGTATTTTTGTGCATGTCATTATTGGATTATGAGTTTTGTTGCCTAGATGATGAGTTAGTTAGCATTCATATAGGATTCATTCATTGCATTGCATGTTTTGCTTGGGGACAAGCAAAGGTTCAAGCTTGGGGGAATTTGATGTGTGCGTAACATGCATATTATTTTCCTATTAGTTTGTATTTATTTTAATATTTATATATGTATTTTATTTTAATTTAGCATGCATTTAGTTCATATTTCACTTGGGAAAGGTTTTTGGTGTTTTTGATGTGCAGGTTACCATTTGGAGGCTTGGAGCTTTGAAAAGTAAAGAATTTATCATTGACAAAATATTAAAGAGCTTTTGAGAACAATTGTATAGAAAAAAAAGAGATTTGGGGGCTTTGAGAAGGAAGATAAGTCATTGGTTAATCAATTTGGGCCCAAATTTGGAAAAAGTAGCAGATAACTTGTAAAAAGATAGAAACCCTTGTAGATTAGATTTGAATTAGAAGATTAGATTTGATGAAAAGATATATATAATTAGAAAACAAGGTTTGAAGACACAAGACAACATATCTCTCTGAAGGAAAAACTGGAAGGCGATTGAAGACAGAAGAAATTTTCCTCCTCTCAACTTTTGGTTATTCCTACTTTAGTATGTCTTATTCTTATTTTTTAATTTGTATCATGAAAGTAGTGAGTAGTTCCCTTTTTCTGAGGATTAGGATTAGCCCATGGAGGCATTGACATGAGGATTTGATATTTTACCTTTTATTTATGCTAGATTCTATTTTTATTTAATTTTGGTGTGCTTAATGCTTTTGGTTGTGTAGAGCTCCACAATTACATGATCCCAGATAGTAAGGGAAGTACCGAAAGGTGAACCTTAGTATTAGAAAATACCAAAATTGAACTTAGGAACTTAATTCACGAAAGTAGTTTTAATTCCTGAGGGGATTCCCTGAATTATCATAGAACTTAATGGATTTAATGTACCCTAATTATCACGAAAGTAGAAATTAGGCCTCATTAGGTACGTTGCTAAGACTCTGAAAGGAGCTAGTATTCTACATTATGATAATTCACCCTAAAAATAAATCTAGCTAAATAAAAGAGATATCACTAAAGATTGTCAATGCGGATATGTGTTGAAACTAATCCTTGGAAATTTCCCAATCCAAATCTCAATCCAATCTTTTAGATTTTATTTTATTTTATTTTTTCCCAAAAATCAATCTCTAAATTTTATTTTTAATTTTATACTAATCCGGTTTAGATAATTGGTGCTTATAATTTGTTTGTATTTAACAACAAAATCCCTGCGGATACGATACTTTTTATTACTACGATAACGTGTGCGCTTGCGGGGCTACCACCATTCTACCCAAAGATGACGACGGATGGGTAGTGAAGACGTGGGGAGGCCCACACACTTGTGTGAACACAATGTTGTCACAGGATCACAAAAAGTTGGACTCTAACGTCATAGTGTCGTTTATTCATGGTATGACATTTAAGAACGTTCCTATTTTTATATCATTGATGACATTATTGTATATTATAATATTTTAAAATTAAAACATTTGCTGATTTGATTTGTGCGGCACCATCCACTTCTATCAAGGCTATCCAAGCAATAATCGACACTCAATATAATTTTCAAATATCATACAAAAAAGCTTGGCTAGCAAAACAAAAGGCAATCGAAAAATTTCATGGAGACTGGGATTTTTCTTACGCTATGTTACCAAGTTGGATTGAGAATATGTTTCTTTATGCTCCTGTTGCTTACTACCAGGTCCTAGAAAGAGATGTTTATCCCCGATCTGGAGAATTTTCATCTTTCAGATATTCGAAAGACTATTCTGGACATTCAAGCAATGTCATGATGTCTTTGAGTTTGCAAGCCAATTATTCAAGTGGATGGAACACATTTGTATGGAAAGTATCGTGGTGTGTTTTTGATTGCAACAAGCCAGGATGGAAATGATCAAGTGTTACCACTGACATTTGCGATTGTCGAAGGAGAGATGACATCTGCATGGGAATGGTTTCTGACACATTTACGTGAGCAAGTGACCAATAAGCAGGGTTTTGTGAAGTCAAGCCTTGAAGTGTTTTGATGATAATAAGCATGATCAAACATACAACATCTAGATGAAGATTAGTTGGTAATTAGTTGTGTTTATCCTAGTTAGGCTTTTATTCCAATATGTGTAATAGTTGTAATAATTTGTTAAGTGTTGGGTAGAGATCAACTTAGGAAAGAGTGGTATCTCATAAGTCTTAGGTTCATAAGCTTGAGGCAAGATGAGAAGAATGCATGTGCATGGTAAAATCAAGGAGCTTAAAAAGTAAAATATTTTTTACTTAAAAAGAAAAATATTTTAATTAAGAAAATATATTTTAAATAACATTGGGAATTATTTTTTAGTAAAAAGGAAAATTCAGATCTTGAAGTTTAATGAAAAATCTCAATCTGGTTCTTAGGTGGTTCTGACATGGTTCTAACCACTGCTGTAACATATTGGTTGAAAACAAGATCTGAACCGGTTTTCTTTTTATGTTAGGGTCTGAACCGTTTTCATATAACAGACCAAAATAGATTTTGGTATTTTTACTTTTCACAAATCATTTTTACAATCAACAAAAAGTAAAAAGCCACAAAGCGATTTTCTCTTCTCCAAGATCCAAAAACTGATTTTCGTTCATCTTCTTCAAGAGAGAGAAATTGGAAAAACCTAATTCCCAAATTGCAAAGCTTGTTTCAAGAATCAAATTTGTTTTTGTAAAAGCTCCTTGGTTCTAACCATTCACAATCGCATTCATCTCCAAGCTTGGGTTCACATTCATCTTCTTGTTCATATTCGCGATTCATTGTGTCCGAGTTCGTGTTCACGTTCGGGTTTGCATCTGAGTTCGAGTTCGTGTTCGAGTTTTAGTTCGTGTTCTTCATCGTGCTCGCTGTGAAACGCAATTCATCATTATCAAGCTCGAGTTCTTGTTTGCATTCGCGAGTTCGTTTTCTGTGAAACGTGAATCGTCATCTTCAACCACAAGACCATGAGATTCATTCACTGCATGTGTTGATTCGAGTTGTTATTCGCACATTGAAGGTACACTTTGCTACAACAACAAACGATATTTTAAGTAGCTGAAGGTTTCACCACAAGTGATGAAGGTTTCATCGGGGAAGGCAATTGTTGAAGGTTTCAACAAGTAAAGAGTTCTTTGAAGGTTTCAAAGAGGGTGTTCTTGAAGGTTTCAAGAAAAAGGAGAAAGTCGTGTTGAAGGTTTCAATACGCAACACTGTGAAGTGAGGAGAGGTTTTAGTACGATTAGAGTAAGGTTTACTCGGTGGGGTTTTTAGCAAAGGTTTTGCATAAAAACACATTGTACTAACCAAATCTTTTCATAGTGAAGCAACTCTCCCGAGTCAGAAAGGGAGGATTGGACGTAGCTCTCAAGGTTTGAGAGTGAACCAGTATAAATCCTTGTGTTTAGCTTTTCTACCTTTTCTCCTTTGATTACACGTTTTCATAAATAATCTTTGTTAATTGAAAACCTAAAGAACTAAACCGTTTTAGAAATTAATCAACAAAATAACCAATTTGTATATCTTGTTAAGTGCCTTCGTTATCTGTTTGTTGCGTTGTTTATGTAATTCCACTGTTTCTGATACGTTTAGTGTTTCTTGAGATTAGAAGAAAATTTTATAGAGACACCTATTCACCCCCCCCCCCTCTAGGTGTATTGTACCCGCTTGTATTCCTACAGGTTTGTGTTTGATTTCCGGTTGCCACCGATGTATATTATCAACTGTCCGTAATGAAGCTCTCAGTTGGCAGGCTCCATCGGGGTATCACAAGTTTTGCATGCGGAACATTGGAAGCAACTTCAATACCAAATTTAAGAATGAGAAATTGAAGCACTTATTGAAGAGTGCAGGTACCCATTATTCTTAATTGATAGCGTATTTGTTTTTGTGCTTTTTTTAATCGTGTATCGTACCATATCTCATTTGTGTAAGCGATACAGGTTATGCTACTGATAAAGATACCATGGAGCGGGGATTAAACAAACTCCGCAATAAAAGTGAAGAAATAAAAAAATGGGTCGATGACATACCAAAAGAGCAATGGCTACTAGCTTGTGATGAAAACGGGTGAAGATATGGACACATGAAAACAAACCTATCAAAATGTGTAAACAAGATTTTAAAGGATGCTCGTAGTTTACCAATTACATCATTGGTGAGGTGGATGTATCACCGGTTGGTTGAATATTTTGTTGAAAGGGGTTCCAAGGCGAGGGCCCAATATGCATCCGGTCAAAGGTATACCATTGAATTAAACAAAGCCATTGATGAAGCTTGTAAAGACGCTAGTAGTCATCAAGTTCGACGGTATAACATTGCTAAGACAAGGTTTCAGGTGGAGGAGACATTCAATCCAACTAAGCAAACGAGTGTCCGATCGTTTTGTGTGGATTTGGAAAGACAAGTTTGTGAGTTTGGAAGATTTCAACTTTTCCATTATCCATGCTCTCATGTTATTGCTGCATGTACATCAGTGAGACTTGACTTTTATCAATATATGGATGACGCGTACAAATTAACTACTATGATCTGAGCGTATTCCCCTGAATGGTACCCAATCCAGAATGAGCATACGGTTGCATCAATGCTGGTTCCATGGATGCTAATGCCTGATCCCAAAATGCAAAGAAAAATGGTCGCCCAAAATCCACCCACATGAGGAATGAAATGGATTGGAAGCAGTCTCAACCTCCACAAAGTTGTGGCCTTTGCAATCAAGTTGGCCATAATAGTCGTCGATGCCCTTACTTAGCAAGTGGATCTGGTTCACGACAAACTGATGATGAGTACGATGCAGCAAATTTGTAGTGTAGCTTAATAATTTTAATTCTTACTCATAACTTGTAGAAATAAACGTTGGCATAATAAAATAAAAAACTCAATTATTTTATTTTGTACTCAACGCTTATAATACAATGAAAATAATAATATAAAAAGAACTCATGTTCTGCATCGCCAATGCTTGTAACTAGCCCCACGATGTGGATTTCTCCTAACATCTTCATTGACATCTTCGGAAGTTGATTCATTGAATAGTTGTGTGTTGAGATCTATTTGTGGTGCACTTGTTCTAACTATGTCGTATAAATCAATGTTAGGAGATACCAAATTGATCTTTAGGCTGTGTTGGTGCAAGGGGGATGGGTTGACCCATACCAAATTGACGCATGACACAATCTGGCTGATGCCACTCTACAATATTGTAACATATAAGTGGACATACAGATCTCCAAGTATGTGCGCTTTGTAATGATAAACCTGGTATAATGGCCAACGCACCATCTGTCGTGTATGGCTCCCACACAATCTGAAATAACAATAATATATTATATAAATGTAGATACAAACAATAAGGGTTAGGAGACTAAAAAGAAATACACTTTCGTCACTTTGTTTTAACTTCTCAAATTTGTTCCTGTACCATTTCAAGGTGTAAGCAGGTCTAGCGAAATTCTTATCATGCATCCACCTAAAAAAAATTGCTTTAAAATATTAATAGATTAAAATAAGATTATTTATAATAATAACTTGCAATATGACATCGATTGAAAATAATTAACATGTACTTACCTTGTACCATATACGACGTCATCTCTACGCTCCTTGTTTTCATCCCTATTTATTATTGGCGCTATGGAAGGAAATCTCACCCCAAGCCCACATTTGGATTAAGGGAACAAAACCACATATACCTTTTCTCTCATAGTCAATGGATAGGCATAACTCACGATATAAGAAGCTTAGCACTGCCAATCCCCAACTATAATTCCCAGTTTGGGTGAGGTCTTGCAATAAAAAAAGATACCTCAAGGGTACATAACTTCCAGAATTGTTGGTGAACATAACACCTCCAATCAATCTTAATATGAAGGCCCGTGTATATATTAACTTCATATGATCATTGTCACCATATTCCGGAGGAAAGAACCCAAAATTGTTCTCTAGCCAGCTCATCTTCAGTCCGTTGTCATGCAAAGCTTCATCAGGTGGATGAATGCCTAGTAGCTGCTGAACAAGTGAAGGCCAGTCATTATGATGAGTAGGACCAATCACCGCTTGTCCATCCATTGAAATATCTAGCAAGACGACAACTTCCTGTAACGTTATGGTGCATTCTCCGAATGGCATGTGAAACGTGTGTGTTTCAGGCCGCCACCGCTCTACTAGGACAGAAATTAACTTATGATCCACTTGAAATAACATCAATTCAGCAACATAATAAAATCCAGTAAGTTTTAAATTATCTTTCAAAGCCTCCAGAATTTCAACAATTACACGATGAAACTGTTGCGCACGTCTACATCTCAAAATGCGATCAGGGCTACCATTCCATACATGTTGGGACACATGTTTATGTTGCAAGTATAAAAGAGAATCATCTTCTGGATCGGGGTTAATCACATGTCCTGATGAAGATGAACTTGATGCCGCCATCACTATCTGCATAAACATTAACATAATTAATTAACAACAAATTGTAATAGAAATAGAAATATTTCAGTAAAGAATGAAAATAATAAAAAAATAATCATGGAACTACTAAAAATAGAAATAATTCTTTAATTTTCTAAAACTAAATAACGATATCGCACTAAAGATAAAAAAAATATAGCTAATAAATAAATTAATAAACAATCTACGAATACCTAAACATAAAAAAAAAAACTAATACATAAATAAAAAATCAAACTAATTCATAAACATTAAAAAAATCAACCTAATAAATAAAGAAAAAAATCTAACTAATACATAAACATAAAAAAAAACCTAATACATAAATAAAACATCAAACTCTTACCTAAACATTAATAATTGCATAAAAAATCTAACTAATAAATAAACATAGAAAAAACTAATAAATAAATAAAAATCTCACTAATACCTAAACATTAAAAAAATTAACTAATACCTATACCTAGACATAAAAAAAACTAATAAATAAATAAAAAATCAAACTAATAAATAAATACAAAATCTAACTGTTACCTAAACATAAAAAATCTAACTAAACCCTAAACATTAAAAAAAAACTAATACCCAAATAAAATCAAACTAATACATAAACATAAAAAAACTAATACATAAATAAAAAATCAAAATAATTCATAAACATTAAAAAAATAAAAGTAATAAATAAAAAAATCTAACTAGTACATAAACATTAAAAAAAAACCTAATACATAAATAAAACATCAAACTCATACCTAAACATTAATAAGTGCATAAAAAATCTAACTAATAAATAAACATAGAAAAAACTAATAAATAAATAAAAATCTCATTAATACCTAAATATTAAAAAAATCTAACTAATACCTAAACATAAAAAAACTAATAAATAAATAAATAATCAAACTAATAAATAAATAAATAATCTAACTAATACCTAAACATTAATAGGTGCATAAATATTCTAACTACTAAATAAATAAAATATATCTAACTAATACCTAAACACTAAAAATCAAACTAATAAATAAATAAAAATATTTAACTAATATCTAAACATTAAAAAACTAATAAATAAATAAAAATATATCTAACTAATACCTAAACATAAAAAATAGCTAATAAATAAATAAAAAATCAAACTAATATCTAAACAAAAAAATAATAAATAAATAAATAAATATAACTACTAAATGTATTAAAATAATAAATTAAATTAAAAATTAAAAATTAAGTTCATGATAATACCTAAACAATAATAATAAATATTGTGCCAAAAAATAAAATAAAGATGTACACATAAATATAATTCACAAAATATAAAAATTTACCTGGAAGAGTATAAAAAAATTTATGTAGAAGATGACTGTTAAGAGAAGTAAATATAATAAATGAAGAAGTATTTTTTTTCTTATTTTTCGAACCGGAAAATATATTATGTATGTTAGAATTTTGTGAGTTGAAAAGAAAAAAATTTCAGCGGTGTATGAGTTCAACCATGTATGAATCAAATTCAATGGGTCGGAGGAGTAATAATTTATAGGGGTTGGGGGAAGTATACGCTGGGGGTAGTAATTATAGGGATTCAACAAAAATGTTATTCATACATCTGTATTTGACATCAAATACAGACACCTACCTTTTTTGGTAAAAAGTAGTCGATCCTGTAAGAAAGAGAAACTGCAGGATCCACCAATTTTTTCCTAAAAGGCAGGTGTACCGTATAGATGTCAAATACAGATGTTTGAATAACAGAGTTGTATTCAATGGGTTGGGGGAAGTATACGTTGGGGACGAGGAAGTATACGTTGGGTAGTAGTATAGGGGTTGGGGAATTACTCCCTCCGTTTCTTATTATCTGTCCATTTTTGGAGAGATTTTTTGTTTCTTTTATTTGTCATATTGAGAATTTCAAGAGTGTAATAAATGTTATTTTCCATGTTTGCTCCTATTTAATAAGTCTTGGTTTACGTAAGTAGTGGAAAAAAATTAATGATTATAGAAAGAGAAAGGGTATAGTGGGAAAAAACATAATTAATGTATTAAAAATCTAAGTAATGATTTGATTTCTTAAAGAGTGTATTTTGTTTGAAATATGACAGATAAAATAGAAACGGAGAGAATAGTAGGTTGGGGGTAGTAATCATGGGGGTTGGGGTAGGTTGGTGGAAATTTATGTAGGAAGGGATGTGGGAGCAAACAGGAAGGGTGGAATGGGTTTAAAGTCGGGAACAGGTTGCGTCAACCACAGTGACAAAATCCACCTGGTTGTGTCACGTGGGGAGCTTGTTGGGTTGTTTTTTTTTTAACCTTTTTATCTAAATAAAATTTGGACAACCAACGACGGAGTGACACGTGGCAGATTGAAAAAGTCATTTCGGATGACTTGTTTGACTTTAATTATTTTGACTTTGACTGTCCCATTTTTAGCTAGCTAGGAGCTCTTAGATTCAGTCAATAAGTTACTAATCCTGTTTTGTGAACACAAATTAGAAGAAGCTTATAGCTTTTAAAAAAGGAGCTTGTAGCTTTTGAAGCTAGCATTAGTAGCTTTCTAGAAATTAAACTAGTTTTCAATAATTCATATACCAATTATACCCTCAAACAAAATATAAAATTATTTTTACTATCTTTAATTAATTATTAATTATAATTTAATCATTTTGTTATAATTAATTAATTAATTAATTAACTACATAATTAATAAATTAAAAAAAATGAATTTAATTAATTATAATTTAATAATTTTTATATTTTATTAATTAATTAACTATCTATTTAATAAATGAAGAAAAAACTTTAAAAATTTAAAATAAAAAATGTTTCATGTTCTCTTTGGTCATTTAATAACTTTTAGGTATTTCAAAAGCTGGTTTTGCCGAACAACACTATTTTAAATAGTCAGCTAAACGGCTATAAGCTCTCAGCTACAAGCTCTCAGCTCTTAGCTAGCTTAATAGCTACAAGCTAGAAGCTCATAGCTACAAGTTACAAGTTCACAGCTACAAGCTAGTTTTGCCGAACAGATCCTAAGTTTTTCTAGATTTTTTTTTTTAAAAAAAAATTGATATCTGAAAAATGGTGTTGTGGAACTAAATCTCAAAATGGTTAGCGAAGAAGGCCAAGAAAATTGTAGTGGCTAGTGGCTAATGTTAAGTTGCACACTGAGTCCATATTTTTGTTTAGTTTCCAAGAATTGTAACAGATGCAGAAGATGACTACAAGAGGTATTTGCTGGAGGACCACATTGTTGGGGTCCACATTGTGTTGTTTTTTTTTTATGAAGATATCTCGTGGACGATAGTTGAAGACTAATTCCTTCGAGACGTAGAGATCACGTAAATGGATTTTGCCTCTACCAATAAAGCATTTTCTATGTTTAAGGCAAAGATCGAATCCCTAACATCATGATTAAGGAACTCAACTATCTATCAACTATGTTGAGCCTTCTTGATTGGGTCCACGATGTTTTGTCCATATATTGTGATGGAAATAAGTTGTTGGCAGTTATTTGAAAAAAATGTTTGTTTAAGCTACGACCGCCAAGTCGCCAACATTGCATGTAATCATGTATACTTGTATAGCTCTCGTTTCACACCTTACAAGGTGTTCCCACTGCCCAGCGGATCAAAAATTACTTTCTTCCTTTCATTATATTTCCCTTTTTAGGTTTAGGTAGATAGATTAAAAAAATGTTAATTATTGTATGTGTTATGTATAGTCTATTCGTATTTAAAATGTTCATATTTAATTTTTATTGAAAAATGTAGTGGTATTTAATTTTTATTAGTAAGTGTATCCATTAATTAATATATAGTGATTTAAAGATGAGAAATATGATAAAAGTAAAATTAATGAGGAGTAAGAGAAATGATTGGATAAAAAATTAAAATTGAATAAAAAATGTTTATGTATTGAAAATGTAAAAGACCAAACAAAATGAAATAAAAAAAAGGCTAAAAAGCCAAATATAATAAAACGGAGTGAGTAACTCGCATCAATTTGTTAAGGAAGTAAGCAAATTACTTACCAATATATATTTAGAAAAATCTTTTTAACAAAGTCAAAATATTTATTTAGCCTACGGACTTAAGTTGCCCATGTCTTAAAAATTAGTTTCTCTGATTTTATTTATAAGTTGTTTTGTAAAAGAATTTTATGATTTTATTTAGAAGTTATTTTGTATTTTGTAAAAGATATTTATTGTTTTTTCTCTTATTTATCTTTTGTTTATTACTTCCTCTGATCCTATTTATAAGACTCTTTCAGGATTTTTATCTTGGTCCTATTTATAAGACCTCATTTCAATTTCAGTAGTATTTAATAACTACTTTCTACAAACACTCATATTAAGTCAACACTTTTTAGAGTTACAATAATAATTATAAGGATAGTTTTGAAAAATTATACTCTCTCCGTCCCTAAATATAAAACCCCTTTAGGGGATTTCACGTCTTATATTTAGGGACGGAGGGAGTATGAAATTTTCACATTTCCAATGTCACTAACAAATTTAATCACTCTCCTAAATAGGAATGAAAAACCCCAACAAAATCTTATAAATAGGATCCGAAAGAGTAATATGGAACAATACATTTATGAAATCTTTCATAAAGTTAAAGGATAAAAATATAATATAAAAGTAATATTTTAAAGTTTAAAAAAATGTAATTATCCTGTTTAATTTAATTTTTGTAATGTAATTAAGGCTTAACTACATTTTTAATTTATCAGTGTTAGTTTTATCGAAATATTTGTAGAATCAAAAAGGTTTTGATGAAGACAAATAAATCAACAAGTTGTTTTGATGAAGTCATTTGCCTTGAAGATCAACAACATCAAACAAACAAGCAACTTCCTACTATATTTATTCACTCTCTTTGTAATTTTAATTATTCTATCTTTATGAGTGTGGGTGGTAGAATTAGGATATTATCCTCTATCTAATTTAGAATAATTAATATGAATTATTGATTGAGGTTAATAAGTGACGATAAACACTGGAGAGAAATAAAAACAATCAAAGAAAAACAAATCAGAAAAATCATTTTTGCAAAAATGTCAGCAGTCTAATCGATTAGAACTTTTATCTAATCGATTAGGGTCTTCCTCTAATCGATTAGATCGACAGCAGATCTGAAAATAACAGACACGTTTTTGCTGATTTCTTGGAGGAATTCGTGGGTGAACGTTGGGGCAATAAAATCAGAGGCTCCTCCTTGGCTCCTCTGATTTCCTTGCCTATAAATTGAAGCTCCATAGTCTTGTTTTCAGATACACACAAGCATATTAAAGCTATACACGAATTTATACTCTCTCAAGTGCATATTCATACTCTCTCAATTGTTCATATCTGTTATTCTTGTTAGATTGAGTGAGTTGCTGAGTTTTATCCATTTATTGCTTGTTGTAAAGAAGTCTTGGAAGGTTTCCAAGCTAGCCTAAGAGGTTCTTAGGTGAATTGAAGTCTTGGAAGGTTTTCAAGTACAAGACAAAGAGGTTCTTCGCCCGGTGGAGCTACTTGAAGGTTTCAAGGAGGCTTTGGAAGAAATTGGGGTAGAATCCAAGAGTTTGGTACTCTCTTGGAAGGGTTAGGTTGAGTGAGGTTCATTCTAGTAATCCTTTGTATTTCTAACAATTTGATTAATAGCAAATCTCCCAATTTGAGAGTGAATCGGTATAAAATTCCTTGTGTTCATATCTTTTACTGCTTTCATTATCTCTGCTTTATTCAATCATTATCTGCTAGTTGTTGCTGCCTTATTTCGTGCTTATTCATTCGTATGCGCCGCGCTTAGATTCGTATTTCTCTCTGAGTTGTGTACAGTCTAATCGATTAGACTATATTCTAATCGATTAAACCATCAAGTTTTAATCGATTAGTGCTGAACTCTAATCGATTAGGTCGTGGTTTTTGTTAATGTAACACCCCAAAATTTTAATCCCTGATTAATGAAATGTTAATTATAAAGTTTATTATAATTAATTATTTCTATTTTAATCTTTGATTAAAATCTGTGTTTATGTTATTAGTGGATGTGTGAATTTATTAGTAAGTATAATCATGCATAAAATAAATGTTTTGCCTATTAGTCCCTGATTTGGGACCTAGAGGTAATAATAGGAAAGATTTTGGAGGGAAAGAAAATAAAATTATTATTTTTCAAAAACTGGTCGAAATACTCGAGTATTCCTGAGACTACTCGAGTATTCTGGTCAGAGTTGCACGAGTTAGTGCGTTTGGTGAGTCACCACCAACGATTCCGCCGTGGTGACACGAATACTCCATCATCAACACATCATCAGCTTTGTGTCGACTCGCATGGATCTGTTCTTCGTCTATATAAGCCATCTAAACTCGAATTGTGGAGGCATTTGGTCAAATTTGGGTTTGTTGCTTAAGTTAGGGTTCTTGAATCGTTTCCTTCGATTCTCCCTCTGTGTTTGGATTTGAGTAACAAATTATACACCAATACAAAGCTCACATCTCGAGCTTTGTATAGAGAGCAAAATCGTGAGCTGAGAGTGTGTGTGGAGGAAGAATTGAAGCTTGGAAGTGGAGCTTGTTGCTGTCAAACCATTCTCTGGAGCTTACTTTAGATTCGAATTCTGGTAAGCTCTTGCATCCAATTTGCTTCAAACTTGTTGTAAATCCTAGTCTATGTTGCAGAGAATGAATTCTAACAAAAACCCCTAATTCTCTTGCATGTTAACTCATTCAAATATTCTGATTTTGGACCTCCACTCAAACTGTCCTGCATGTGATGCTTGAAGAGGTTCTTGGTGCTGTGGAGTTTTCTTTTGCAAATTTCCTGTTGTTTTACGTCAGTGAGGTAAGGGGGAAGCTTTCTATTCACTAGATAGAGTTTAAATTCCATGAATTTAAGTAGAGAGCCACCAAGAGGCTCTAAGGGCTTAGATTGAATAGGGAAATTGGTTTGGAGACCAACTTGTGCTCTAAAATGGTTGTGAGTAAGTCTCATATGATGCATGCAAGCTGTTTTGAGCTTAAATTCACAAGTTTATTGAGTATATTGCAATTTGGTATGTTGAGTTGTAAATTTTCATGTTTTATGCATAATCTTGTGATTCTCTGTCAAATCTGTAATTTGATGTGTTCCAAGTGTTTAAACATGCTCAATATATAGTATATGAACTCTGTTGATCATTGGATTGGATTAGAAATGGTTAGAATTGAAAATGGTATGTAAAAACCAAGTTTTCAGTCTGTTCTGTCTGATAATACTCAAGTAGGTGGCTCGATACTCGAGTATTTCGTGGTGCATCAGTGTGTCTTTTGGCACCACGACTCGAGTATCAGGTTTCGGACTCGAGTATTAACAGATGCAGCAAGAGTATAGTCTGATGAACGACTCGAGTAATGCATGAACTACTCGAGTATTCTGGGTTGATGAACGACTTGAGTATTTCATGAACTACTCGAGTATTTTTAGGAAACCTGAAACTTGACTTTCTGAAAAAGTAAGAACGACTCGAGTATAATTATGAGTTACTCGAGTAAAACTGGAGACTGAAGAACTACTCGAGTATTATGAAGAGTACTCGAGTATTTTAACTAGAAACTTAAATATACCATTTTTAATTCTGAATCATACTGTTAATACTTAAATGACAATAATCCAAGCGATCTTAGACTTAAAAAGAAATTGATTGACGATATGGTGATTTCCTTTGGATAACGATACGTTGCTCGGGTGGCACGTAATGTTTTATTTAAAAAAAAGAGAAATACATCAATCAATTCCTTTAAAATCAAGATAATGCATTCATGCTGGAGTTCGGATGATAGATCGTTTATCATGTTTTGGTAACATGAGGAGGGCCTCTGGGAGTGCCAACTGACGGCTCGCTTGATGACACGTTATGGTTGACGACGTGGTCAGTACTGTGAGATGCTGATGATATGGTTATACCGTTTGGATGACGGGACGTTGCTCGGGTGGCACGAATTCCAAGTTTGTCGTGTACATTCTTGGTGAATGTACGAATGTTGTACACCTAGGAGTACAACGCACTGTTGAGTGCTAGGAAGTAAAGGATGGACGTCAGAGAGTGACATAGAATGATGGAGTAAGGCTTGAGAGCTAGATTCATACATCATGCCACTCATTTAACCTAAAATTTGATAAATGAAATAAGTATGAGCATCTTACTTGCATCCAATATTTGCTAAATGCTAAATGTGGTTGATTATTGTTGCATGTCTATATCTTCATATTGTACATATATTTATGCTCTATTGATTATGTGTATAGAATTGCTTACCCCTATGCCCTTGTAGGTGATGTCACGTTACATCGCTTGCATCGAGATCCGGCCACTTCCTAGTGGCATATGGATCTACGAGGATCACCGCGCGATGTTTGAGGGAGAGGTAGAGGTTACCTTCTACCACCCGAACCCGCTGATTCGATTCCGCCCTCGTAGGTTTATGATTCCCATCATATAAACTATGCACGTACCACCCTTTTACACATACCATGGACCACCTCCCACACGACCAGCTCGCTCATATCACAGTTTTCATTTTCGACCTACCCGCTCACACCCTTTTTCTTCGAGAGTCGTCTGCGAGGAGACTCCCCTATCTGATCCGAGGAGCCCTGTTAGGGTCTCACCATCTCCTGACCCTGTACCCAGTGGTAGGGTACCCACTCCATCGGATGAGATCGAGGAGGACCCTGTGGAGGACGACAGCGGAGGCGAGCCTGTCGTACACTCTACCGGGAGCCAGTGGAGGGACGATGATCCCTAGGTATGTGCATATGGTAAATGATGAGGATCAGGGGATCCGGTGTGATGGATGCTTTGGAGGAGATACTGCTGCTGATGATGATGTTGGATGATGACTATTACTACTTCTGCTACCTGGAGACTTCTACTACTACTACTGCTGCTGCTACCGGATCTATGTGACCTACTCTAGAGTTTCATATTTTTGAGATGTATATTTTGTAGATATACTTTTGAGAGCTCTAGGGTTAGGGTTTCTTTTCATATAGATCTTTTATGGACTTGTATTTGGATCTTGGAGACATGACTTGGGACTATGTATTTCCAGACTTACTTATTTATATATAGTTTATGTTTACTTTACAATTATTCATAGTCCTATAATTTCCGCTTACTCTGATAAAGGTTATTTAAAGGATTCGGCTACGTTATTGAAAATGGTATCAGTTCCGCAAAAGAAACGAATGGATAGTATCGCTTAATTTTACTATGTAAATACATTTTCAAAAGTACCGATGCTATCTGAATTACGAAAAGATTTTTTTGTCTTGGAAAATGCCGAATTCAATACAATGTTTAAACTGGTACAAGCTATATTCTCCAAGAATCCCATGTTTTGGTTTGTGCACCCGCCTTATAGAAAATAAAAAGAAAATTTTATTTTCCACAGTTTCTAAACACTAACAAGTCCATAACTATTACAAGTAATAGTACAATTATTGTATTAATTGCTTGTATTAGGCTGGAGGGTGTCACAGTTAATATCTGCTTCCACTTTAATCTGTTTCAATTACATTCGAAAAATTGGTATAGTTGCTTCAAATTACTATTCACCCCCTATAGTAATTGTTAGGCAGCTTGTTGGTTTTCAACAATATTCACACATATTATAAAAAGTTGGAAAACATTATTAGAATTTGGAAAAATTCCAAACCACCATTCGATAAAGGTTAGGAAAGTGATGTTTCTTTTCCAATGAAGGAGCAAGTTGACTCGTAATAGTGATTGATAGATGTGAATATAAATGACAATGTGATATAGATATGAAAGGAGATGACAGTCCGCTCTATCGATGGAACTGTAAGAAAGGGTCAAAGTAAAAAAAATTAGGAACCAAAACCTAAATACTTTCAACTTTCAAGGAACTAAAGACATAAATAAGCCTAATCATAATTAGGCAAATGTTAATAAGTATCCTTAATGCACTTGTTATTTGTTAACAAGTCAATTATAATAAAAATTCATAAAAATTTATTTGTGTTTTTTAATATTTTCAAAAAATAAAATAATATTCACTTATTATTATTATTTAATTACTATAATTAAGTATCCTAAAAGTACTCGTAAGTGATATCCTAATTATATTTGATGTGTCTTTTGCTTTTTGGGAAAAAGAACAAAATCATTCTACTGGCAGGCGCCACCACGCAAGAAAGTCACCATGGCACCGCTTCAGCTTTTCTATATAAATGTATCAACTAAAATGTGCTTCTGTGTCTCATTCTCTTCGTCACCTTAAATATTTCAATCTACAGTATAGTATTTCTTATTCATTCATTTGACATTATTATTATCTCTCTCCGTTCAAATGATGGCAAACCATCATGATAATTCATCCATGAATGCTGTGCCCCTTCTATCCGAATGGAAGCACCATGAGCTAGGTTTCGTAGAGGACAAAGATCAAACTCTTCATCCATCTACCACTAAGACCGTCTCTTTCATTGGCACCTGTCTTAATGGACTCAGCGCCTTATCAGGTTCATATTTTACTAAACTTTTATATTTATATATATGACTCTTGAGTTAATTTTTGAATTCTTACAATTTTTTAGTCATGCATAAAAATGAGTTTATTTTCGTATTAAAAAAAATGAGTTTATGATTTTACTAATAGATAGATGAAAAACAAAATCCAATCATCCATTTAATTTCATTAAATCATGCTTAAAATTGTTTAAATCCATCCATATTTTAATTTAATGAATGAATTTCGATCCATATCCATTTAAATAGACTGGATAAATGAATTTCAGATCCATTTGTGTTTTTTTTATAAATTTAAAATTAAATCCAGAATAAGAAAAATTATAAAACACTATTTAAAATATGATGGTTTAGGATGAATCATGTATTATGAATAATTTTGCCACCTTTATATTTGATAATATATTACTATTCTGTAATCCACTCTAACGGGTTTGCAGGAGTTGGGATTCTGTCCATTCCATATGCTCTTGCAACAGGAGGATGGCTAAGTTTAATTCTTCTATTTGTTATTTCTATGGTAGCCTTTTATTCAGGGTTACTGATTAAAAGATGTATGGATAAGGATTGTAACATCAAAACCTATCCTGATATAGGTGACCTTGCATTTGGAAAGATAGGTAGATTACTAGTACAAGGAGCCATGTGCATTGATCTCTACTTAACTGCATCAGGGTTCTTGATTTTAGAGGGTGATAATTTGGATAATTTGTTCCCTAATACTGAGATTCCTGGATTAGCAATTGGTGGAAAACAGCTTTTTGTGATACTGGTTGGGATTATAATTATGCCTACTGTGTGGTTGGATGATTTAAGTCTTCTTTCTTACATATCTGCCAGTGGGGTGCTCGCTTCTGCTATCATCATTTGTTCTGTATTCTCAGTTGCAACATTTGATGGATCAGTTGGGTTTAATGCAAAGGGAAATCTTCTTAATTGGAATGGGATCCCTACAGCTGTTAACTTATATGCCTTTTGTTACAGTGCACATACGGTGTTTCCAAGCCTGTATAATTCAATGAGAAACAAACATCAATTCTCAAATGTAAGTTGTGGTATCCATAATGATATTTTAATTTGATTTTATGGACATTCTATTTTTGAAAACTTCCCCTGCATTTAGATAGGACAAAACTTATGTACTCACTCTGTAAATAAGATTAGTAAAAGAAATAAAATATTTTGTTCTAAATTAAGATTAAGGTAGTGAATAAAAAATTGAAATTGCATATTATATTTTATGACAGATTAATTAAGAAAATATACATTTAATTATTGCTTTGTAATTAGATTGATTTGATAAACAATAGATTAAAAGTATTTTTTTTTTTTAAAATTTTGATGTCTTTTCAAAATTTTATTAATAGTTTCTCTTATTCTTATTATAAGTTATTTTGTAATATGATACTCCCTCCGTCCCATAAAGATGATTAAAAAATTCAAAAGTCAAAAAATTAAGGAGACATACATTTAATGGTTTGTCTAACATATCAACCATTTATCAAACAATCATTTCATGCATTTTTCATGGATCAACTAATCACAATTCAAAGTTTACAATTTCTAAACTTTTCATTAATTATTTTAACTATAGTTTGAGACAAAAAATTTAGGCAATTTTTACCATTCTTGTGAGACGGAGGGAGTAGATTTCTTTTGTTATAATTATAAGTCACTTTACATTTTTTCTTATTGGTCCTTAATAAATGCTTTGACGATCTATGTTTTTTTATTCATATTGATATATATATATATATATATATATATATATATAATCTTTTATATATATATATATATACATATATGACAATTTTGATAATTTCAATCCAAAGTTGGTTAATTCAATTAATGATATTCCTTCCGTTTTATATGTAGTGTGTTTGAAGGTTATGCATGAGTTTTAAAAATTGGTTAAATGATGTAATGATTTGTTGTATTTTGATTATAATGCCTCTATATAATCATTATTGAAGATAGAGAAAGGTATTGGAAGTGAAAAAGAAAGTAATAAATAAAAGTGTGTTTGAAAAAATAACATTAATTATGTATTAAGTTTATAAAAAAAATAAAACTTATAAAACATGCTAAAATAACATTAAATATGAAACGGACTTAGCTTTGAAAATATGGCCATGAAAAGGGGCCAAAGTTGGCTGTCACACAAGTTTGATGCTTGTGTCAGTGTGTGAGTTGAATAATAGTAGTTGTCTCACATGTTTACTGCAAAACAGCTGCCAACAGATGTTTACTGCAAAACAGCTGGAAAAAAAATCATTACTCCTACTTAATTAATTAACCCCATATTCTCTTCCCTTTCCATCGTAAAATCTAAACATTTTAGTGAGGCTGCTGTATAATTTTATGCTTCTCTATTCATTTGTGTCTAATTTTTATTTATTTATTTTTCTGCATTACTTTTCAGGTCCTTATTGTATGCTTTGGGTTGAGCGCTGCAAGTTATGCATGCATGGCTATTATTGGATACCTAATGTTTGGTGCAGAGGTTGAATCACAAATAACGTTAAGCCTTCCAATAAACAGAATAAGTTCACAAATTGCAATATATACTACCTTAGTGAATCCCATATCCAAATATGCTTTGGTGGTGACACCAGTTATCAATGCTTTAAAAGGCTTGTTTCCACAGCAACACAAGAACAGTAGGCTTATAAGTATCTTAATCAGCACTACTTTGGTAATTAGCTCTGTCATTGTTGCTCTGACTGTTCCTCTCTTTGCTTATCTCATATCACTGGTTGGAGCTTTCCTAGGTATCTCAACTGCAATTATACTTCCATGCGCCTGCTACTTGAAGATTTCAGGCACTTATAACAAATTTGGGATTGAGACAGTAGCAATAGTGACAATAATATTCCTAGGTGTGGTGATAGGAATATATGGTACTCACACAGCACTGGTAGAAATAATCAATCATCTCTAATGATATGTTTGCAAATTTGTTTTTGTCCTAGTGGAAAAAAATATATTATGGAGTATTCTTTATGATTATAATCTTTTACTCCCTCGCTTTCATGTAGTGTGTTTTATGTTAAGAAATGGTTAAATGAGGTAAGAAGAGAGAGAAAAATATTGGAGGTTGTTTCGAATCTTTTTATTGCAAAAGATGTAATTATTCAGAGATTACAGAGGGTTCGTAAACTTGATGAAGTTTGGCTCTGGTAAAGTGGAAATGTCAATATTATTTCTGCAGATAGGGGGTGCGCCTTTGATTGGCCCGATTTTGCGGGGGCGCCCATTACAAGCATACAAGTACTACAGATGATATAAGTAAATGAGCGCTATCAGTATTGCTTCTACTTGCTGTGTGGTGCGCTCTTGCTTCCGCCCCCAGTGTTGACTGTAGAGTGTTTATTCTGATGCGCGCTCTGGCTTCTAGCCCTTCTTTTGTTCGCCTTTTTCACTGTTGTTTCTTCAGGTGTTCCTTCTCCAAGTTTTGGAGAGTGGAACCGGCATTTTCTCTATGTTTGATGTTTCATGGAGTTGAGTGAGTTGATTGTCTTCCTCCCGTTGGTTCAGTTGCTTCAGATGAATTTGTGGAGGATGGAAGGCGTGCAATCTGTTGTTCGCCTTCGGGACCTCCTTGTTCTTAAGTATTCCTCTCTTTCTCTTGTGCTCTTCCTCCGAGTTGCAGAGAGAAAAATTTGTGCTCTACTCCGGTGTATTGTTGTTACTGAGATGCTGGTTGGAGGTGTGCGCTTTCTAGTGCATCTTCCTCACTTGTGTTTCTCTCAAATTTATTCTTGAGCTCTTGGTGAGCTATATGTGTCTCTGGTTGCTTTGTCACTCTTCTGAGTTGATCACACCCTTTTTCGGTGATCCCCTTTTCTCTTCGTTCGTTCTTCTATGGAGGATGGAGCTTCCTCCTTTTATAGTGTGCTCTTTGCCCACTGGTCCTTGCTTCTTCTCTCTTTATCCACTGGTCCATGGCACTTTTCCACCTTGGTCGCTACATACTTCTTCTTTATCAGGTCCCTTTTGTTTGTTTTCTCTTTCTGGCTTTGTCATTTAATGGCTGCAGGAGGAGAGGTGTGCAAGTCTTGCTATTCTTGGCTTTGCCTTGGGAAGGGCTGAATGAAGTAAGCAAAGATTCCTTCGGACAGCTGGCTACCTCCGTCTGGGTGTGTGTGTGTGCGCCTTGGGCTAGGCGCGCCTTTACCCGTAACTTTGGTGCTTCTGACGCCTTCTTCTTCCCACAGCTATTTTCTTGAGTTTTGCGACTACTGCAATGTTGCTGGTCATTCTCCCTTTCCCCTTTGGCCATGTTAATGAGATGCTTCATATTCCTTCGGGAAGGCGTACAATGGAGGACGCCCTTGCACTACAGGTGCCTGTCACATGCTTTTTCCAGTTCTTTATTTGTTTGGTAGTCTTAGCTTCTATGATGGATTTGGGCCTTGTCATGCAATTGGGCCTTGTTAATGGACCACTCATTTTTAGGTATCAACAATTGCCCCCTTTGCAAAGAAAAGAGAGACCTCTTTTCAGTGCAAATCCTATTTTCGTTTCTTCTCTTCCCTCATTCTTCTGCCGTATTCCACGTGTCGACAGGAGGAGAAGGCAATACCTTTCAGTCCTTGGCAGTTGCACGCTTCCCCACGTTCCCTCCTTTCCACATACTCTTCTTCTTTCAAAACATCCCTTAACCTTTCAGTTACTTCACTGTTTAACCTCCCACTCATTCTCTTTCTTCTTTACTGTCTGAAACATCCCCTTTTACTTTTCATCTTTCTCAAAACAGAAAACCTTCTAGTTGCCTTCCTACTCTTCATCTCCTTCCCTTCTCGCTCTCCTCTGTTCATCCCCTGCCCGTTTCTGCATTTGCTACTGCCATGTCAAAGTCAAAGGTTGTTGTCCCTTCCGAGGTTGAAGATGTCTCTTCAAGTTCTGAGGAGGAGATTCAACTTCCTGGCCCTATCTCCTACTGCTTCCTGCAACGACTCCCTTGTCCTCGTTCCTATCCCATCGAACCAGGCCATCGTCGTTGGGCGGAGGGGGTGAAGGTGGATTCGCCCTTCGGTCCAGACTCAGGCGATCTCCTTGCTGGTCCTCCTACCAAAGCCACGGTGGTTCCCGAGGACGCCTCCGAACTCGTCTCTTCGCCGTCCTACCACAAGGATCATTGTGCATTAGGTTCTTCGCTACTCCGTTCTTGTCTTCGCCGCTCAGAGTTCCCTTGGGTGGATTTGAATTTCAATGTTCGTGTTGGAGGCACCAGCGGTTTGCAGGAGTGGGTTAATCACATGTTCTCTACTGATGCTGCATTTGTGGCTATTTTGGAGAGGGTAGGCATTGCTGCTGCAATCAAAGCGTCCCCTCGACTCGGCGCTAACCGTAAGCCTGACGACTTGTTAGTTCTGATGCAACGTTGGTGCTCTTCTACTCATACTTTCTTGACATCATGGGGGGAGTTTACTCCAACTCTTGAGGATGTGGTTGTTCTTCTTAAGCTCCCGTCTTTTGGAGACAGAGGCTCCGATGTAGAAGGTGTTGATGAACGCCTTTCCGAATTGTCAGTGGAGTTGAAGGCTGCTTCGGCTCTTAGTGCCAAGTACTCGCGAGATCTTTTCAAGTGAAGGTGTGTTTCTTACGCGAGAGGTTCTTCTTCCCAGAGGGTGAGGGGTACCGGAAACTTGGTCCCGAGAGGTCAGAGGACAAGCCAACGCTCTTCCCTCAAGTATACTTTTGCTAGCTGGGTTAGATACTTTTTCGGCGACTTTCATGACGGCAAGTTTAAAGCTGGGCCCGTCAAGGATCAACGCCTTTGTCGTGCTGCTTTTGTTGCTTTTTGGCTGAGTAGGTATGTGTTTCCTGGTCCTCCGTGGGAATCTGTGAGTCCATGTGTTTTTCTTTTCGCTTGCTCCTTGGCAGAAGGCATCTGCCTTCCTCTTGCTTCATTCTACTTAGGCGGCTTGTATGCTCGCCTAGACCAAGTGGCAGAACAGATGCGAATCTCCCATGGACGCTTCGCGATCAATTCCTACATTGACTTGCTTTCCAGACTACGGTCCTGTTAGACTCTCTCCTTCGGGTAATGCTGCTGACTTGGAGCCTCTCTCTTGGTGTTGGACAAGAGGCTTTCCAAGAGAACCTTTAATTTCTCATTGATTTAGAGGATAAGTTTGTGTTTCGTCCTTACTTGGAAAATATCATGGAGGGTGGTGACCCCTTGCATCCCCTGTATGACGAGGAAGAGTTTGCCTCCAGGAACGATTCTGTTGCTCGCTTTGAGGGAATTTATGATTTATGGAAGTTGATTTTAACTGCTCGCTGTTTGCCTGGTTTTGTTCCACTGGACAGTAAGAGTGTCCACGGTGGAGCTCTTCGGCCATGTGCTTATCGCCCCGATCGCGTGGCTAGACAATTTGGGCGTGATCAAGCCCCTTGCGTCCTCCATATCGAGCAGGCTCCTGTAGAGGGCTTGGTCAAAGTGCTCCTTTTTGGTACAACTCCTGATATTTCTGAAATCCCTCGTGTTCATGTTTCTCCCTTCCGTGTTGGAGGTGTTTTGCGTAGTTGGATCACGTCTCATGAGGATATTCTTCAGCACTTGCGAGATTTCGAGGCCTCTTCACAACATTCGGTCCCTTCTTTGCTTCCCATCGTATACAATGACCCTTACTTCTGCACCTCTATGAAGAAAGTTAAAGGTGAATATCCTGACCATTTTTCTGTCTTTGTTGTTTCCCCTTTTTCTGCTTTGCACTAATTCTTTCTGTTTTGTTTCGTCTTCAGTTGAGGAAGACTCACCTAGACGCAAGGCTACTGCATCCTCCCCTTCTGCATCCCAGCGGGGTAAGAGGAAAATCTCCTCTCAAGGTCCCTCCGTTTCCAAGTCTCCTACTAAACGTGGTGGCAGAGGCGCCACCCCGTCTCGAAAGAAAAGAAAGGCAGTTGCAGCCGCACCTTCCCGCCGCTCTAGTCGCTTGCGAGCTTCTGGTGTTCACATTGCTCCTTCTTCTCCTGCTCACATAGATTTGGTTCATGATGATGCTAATGAGACCTGCTCAGATGACTCTCTCTTGGCTTATTATGATGATTCTCCCGAAAGTGGCGGCTGTAACATCCCGAATTTTAATTCTAATAATAATTAGAATAATAACAAGATTTGGAAATAAGAATTATCCTAAAAGGGATTTAAAATAATGAATTAGGAATTCTTCGAGTGCCATGAAGGAGTTAAGGAGCATTGGCATCGAAAAGCAAATTTAAAGAAGACCAAACGAGTGTTAAAAATCGATTTTTCGGTGTTATAAACACCTGACATTAGGAAATTCAAAATAAAAGATTTAAGACTCAAAACACAATTCCCACCGTTGGATGTGAAGGTATGAATTTTAGGAAGTTGCTCGTTAAATTTGAGCAAGATCCGACGGTTAACGAAGAAGTTATGGCACGGTCAACCTAGAGTCAATAGACTCGCGCCCCAGGCGCGCTTGGCGCATCAGACCTGAGCCAAAAAGGGGCTCGCGCTCAAGCGCGGGAGCCGGCGCTCAAGCGCCAGTGCGCAAATCTGTCGCACCAGCCAGCATAAAAGCTCCCGCTGGCCTCCCCTCCCTCCATTATTTCCGGTCCCAAGCTCCTCCCTCCCTCCACCACTACAACCGCCACCGCCAAGAACCCCCACCACCATCATAGATCTCTTTCCCTCACCACCGGTTCCCAATCTCTCTCTTCCTCCCCTTTCTCCGGCGAATCCGCCACCCTCCGCCGGCCACCACCACCCAGCCACCATCACCACCGCGCGTCTCCTCCTCTCTCGGTCCCAAGTTCTCTCTTTCTCACATCCACGAGCCTTCTCTCTCTCCACGGACATCATCGGCGCTGTTATCGACCCGTGATCGTGCCTGACTCGTGTCGGGAACCTCGAAGCTCGAAGCTCTTCCCTTGGTCCAGCCGCGATCGTTCCCGCTAACGAGGAGCAACACCGACGTCGTCATCGTCGCCGAGCTAAAATCCAGGTTCTATTTAAAAAACCCCGAGGTAAGAGGGTTCGCGTTACCTTTACTTAAGAAGTAAATTCTAGGATGCTATAGTGGTAGCTGAGAATAGGATAATTAAAAAGTATATTAATGAGCCTTAGGGTATTCCCCGTTAATATAGATAGAATAAATAAAATTGTTACTAGAAACCATGCCTTAAGGAAATAAAACGTATATACTTAAAATAAGGTCCGGGATGAATGAATGTAATGTATGTGCATAGAATAAGGTCCGGAGTGAATGAGAGTGTTAGGATATCAAAAGAGTTAATATAGAATGAAAAGGTAGAAAAGCACAAAATAAAACCAAGGAGAATTGTTAGGGAGAACCAACGAAACGTGAGAGTAAAAGGATATAGGGTAATTGTGATAGGCGAGGAGAGAAGGGTTATTAAAACTAAATGTAAGGTAAAAGAGGAGTTAAAATACGAAAATCATAAGGAAGCGCGGAGTGGACTTAGTTAAGAGTTGTCGGGTAATAATGGAATAGGAATAAAAGACTAAACTAAATTTTAAATATAAGTAGGTAATAAGTAAAGAATTTAATGAAAAGATAATAATACAAGAAGATGGAGTGTAATAGCGGTAGATAAATAGAGTAGAGTGTTATTTAAGGGAAAATAAGTGAATAAGTAAATAATAGTGTATGAGAGAGGAATCATAGAACTAATTAAGAATTTGCAAACGGGAATTAAAATATAATGACTATACTAAAGCTAAGTAGAGTTAGATAGACATTAGGATAATTAATGGTAGGAAAAGGGAAATAAAGAGAAATACTGAAATAGAGGTAGAATAAACAATATGATGATAAGCCACAAAGTAAAGCTGGATAAAAGCGAGAGTAATTAGTAAAAAGAAAGATATTAAAGTAGAAAACGAAGGAAAATGTGATAAGTCATAAACAAAGACAAAGAATAAAATATTGAGATAAGCATAAAAGAGTTACTTATATTATAATAAGAGAAAAGATAAATAATGAAGAAAGAAAAGTGAACGGCTGATGGTCTGTTGGACTCAGTCATGGTAAAAGAAAAGAAGGAATGCGATGACAGGCGGACGGAAGTCCCTGTTATCATTAAAAGTAATAAAAGGAAAGAATAAATTCGATAGCAGGCGGACGGAAGTCCCTGTTATCACTAAAAGAAATAAAAGAAAAGGATGAATACGATGACAGGCGGACGGAAGTCCCTGTCATCAAAGGTAAACGACTGATGGTCTTTTGGACTCAGTCATAAGGAAAAAAGGAAAAGTAAAAGAAAAGGAAGAAAAGAAGAAAAAAAAAAGAAAAGAGAATGTAAGAATAAGTAAGGAATGAGAAGAAATTAATTAAATGAATAATATATATACTAAAAATTGTGTAGGCTTAGTTATTTGCTATGTCTTCTTTTAGGATTTATCTTTTTAAGTTCTGTGTAATGCTACCCTTCTTGATATATTTTTACAGGTACGGAAGCGGAGCTTACACTGTTGCGGGCCGAACTGCAAACTCTCCACCACGTGGAGTGAAATTGCGATACCCCGAGTGGATTTTATTATATTAAAAACCGATAATTTTGTAATATATAATATGTGTAGTTATATGCCCTGAGACTGGTACTAATCGGCGTTAGGATCTGAACTGGTTTTTAATCTGTTGTGTTTATATTTTTAGACAATTCTGGACTGACAGGTTTTACGAAGAAATTTTTTGGGAACTCCGAAAAACAGAGGAAACTCTGCCAGATTTTCGTAAAACCTTTCATAAGAAATCGAATCCTAAAATGAATTTTTAAACTCTGATTTTATTAAAATTTAAAATTAACAAATTAAAGTGAGGATGTTACAGCGGCGCTGAAGAGGAATACCCCCCAGGTTTCATTTCTTGCCTTCTTTCTTTTCTTGCTTTTATTGTAGCTCTTTGGGTCTTTTCTTCGTTTTTTCTTTGGCTTCTTTATTTTCAGTACGCTTTGCTCAGGCAGTTTTGTGGCATTACTGATTCTCTTCTCTTCCTTTGGGTGTAGGCGGTTCTGGTGGTCACTTTTCGGCTTCGCCTTCGCCTCAGGTTTCTGAAGGCGGCCACGTTCCTGTCAGTCCTTCGACAATTCCATCCGTTCCTGATCGTGAAGATCCCATGGATTTCTGCCATCAACCTTTTGTTGGTGGGGAAGTTACCCCCTCTGTCCCTCTTGAATCTGCTGTTGGTGAGGATACTGGTTCTTCGATGCCCCCAGTTGGTATTTTCAAAAGTGTTTCCGTTACCTCCAAGGGTGTGCCTTTAGATGCCCCTTCAGGTACTGCTGATGTTGTTGATGAAGCCATCGCCGATACTCAAAGGTTTGAAGACGTATTCGGCGGGGCAGACATCGTACTCGATGGGATGGATGTTGAGGTAGATGCCTCTGCTCCCGAGGAGAGCCAAGTTGCTGTTACTGCTGAGATCCCAATTGGAGAGCCTTCTGCCCCCATGGTTTTTACCCCTTCTGCTGATAAGGGCATAGCTTCGACCAGCGTGACCGAAGTCTCTAGGAGTGTTACTGTTCTCCCTGATGAGCGCTCTATGCATGAGGCTTCCCATTTCCAGACTCCTTCCGCGAGGACAGGTCATGTTTCTGCTTCTCCAGGGTCTTCTTCAGTTTGTAAGTATTTCTTTCTTTGTTTGATCCAAGTTGGGTTCTTTCCTCTTCTTTGTTTTTGCTTTTCTGTCTCATTATCTCTGTGCATGTTGCGGTGTGCTTTTGCAGCTGCACTTTCCGCTAGGTCTCGCGGTTCACTGGATGCAGATGATCAATCTTTGGTTGATTCATTCCTTCTTGCTCACACTGCCCTGATACCGCCTTGTGCCTCGCTTCCTCGCCTTTTCAGGGAGTCTGCTTCACGCAACTTGCTGCAGATGTTGTTGTTGGTCCGTTTAGTTGATGTGGATGCCTTGCCATGAGAGTACAAAGCTGAGATTCTGGATTGCTTGTATTCACTCAAGTTTCAGCACTATTCCGGTGCTTGGCTTGAGAATGCCATTGCTGGTTTTGAGAGTTTGGGCCCTCCGTTTGATGATGCTGATTTGGCTGAGGCTGAGCGCTCCCTGCAGGAACGTCGTGCTCCGTTAGTATCCCGCATTAAAGAACTTTCTTCTCAGCTTGATCAGACAACTTCAGAGTTGGAGCGACTTGATAAGGAGATTAATGATTTAGCCGCCCGGAAGCACGCCTATGAAGAAGTTTGCAGGGACACCTCTTTGAATTCCCTTTTTAGCATGTAGGCGCTATTTTCACTGCATATGCCGCTACTTTTGTTATTCTGCTCCTTGGATCATGGTTACTGCTTTTCTTTTGGCTTCGCGTTTTGTATGACTTTAATCGGATTTGACTTTTGTTGCTTTACCGCTACTAGACTTTGCTGCCGGATCTTGATTCCTTGTATGAACTGATTTTCTCAATTTCTTGGCATTTCTTGTCTCTCGTTAGCATTGGGTATTTTGGTATAAGCTGCATAGACTTTGATGCTTTCTTCGGGTGCTTTACATACGTGCACTTTTGCTTATGAAATGTTATTACTACATGCTTTCTTTTCTTTCATGCGCGTTTTTGAACAGTGGCCCCATGGTGCCGAATTTTCTTCATGGTGCACGTTGGGCACACCTTCTCTCTTTTTGAACAATGGCCCCTCATGTCATTGGTGCCAAATTTTTCAAGGTGCACGTTGGGCACGCTTTCTCTTTTTTTTTTTTTGAACAATGGTCCCTCATGTCATTGGTGCCAAAATTTTTCTCAGGGTGCACGTTGGACACGCTTTTTCTCTTCTTTTTTTTTAGGGTGCACATTGGGCACGCTTCTTTCTCTCTCTTTTTTTTAGGGTGCACAGTGGGCACACTTTCTCTTTTGAACAATGGTCCCTCATGTCATCGATGCCAAATTTTTTTTTTCAGGGTGCACGTTGGGCACATTCTACAGGTTTTGCCGCTTTGGGCTTTTTCCTTCAGTTGTCACTTTGGACTTTTTCAGTTTGCTGCTTTTGGGCTTTATACACTAACGGATCGCCTTGGATCTTTCGTTAGCCAACCTCTTTTTCTACAGATTTTTTTTCCGCCCGCGTTTAAGACTAGCGCCCTTGTTTCCCGGGTCCTTTTCTAGCCTCGCGATATGGCGTACTTCGCCCGTGTTTGATCCCGAAAGTTTGTTTTCAGAGAGGTCTATCCAGGTGTCGCGATTAGGCGTCTTGTGCCCGCGGTACGGTCCAACACTGCTCATTCTTTTTCTTTTCTTTTCTTTTTCTTCTTCTCTTCTTTTTCTTTTCTTTTTGAAGTGTTGAACCTCGCGTTCTAGCATTATTGACCCTGTTTGAGGGTGTTTGCTACAGCGATACCTCATGTCATCAGTATCATTTGTACCCTCTCTGGGGACATCTCATGTTATTAGTGCCGCTTTAGGCTTTGCTATTAACACTTCTTGTCATAGGCGCTACCCTGCTTCTGATTGATTGCTTGATTGCTCATGCTTCGTAACACTTCTTGTTGCCCGTGCTACTTTTCTTTCTGTTTTTCCTTAATATCATCAATCTGTAAACACTTGTGTTTCCGGATCGCTCTGCTTCTTGACTTTGTTCTTATGCTTACTTTCGTGTAGTCTGTTTCAATGTATGGATGAGCGCGGATGCGCCTTGCTTCAGAGGCTTGTTATTACTATAGATTTCTGCGTCAGGGTGCTTTGGCAGACTGGGCTGAATTCTTGATCTTAACAAGTATACTGAATTCGTTTTTGTTTCTAAACAGTTTCCGCCTCGATCACTTGTATGCCCTTTTGGCTCGCTTTCGTGTTGCACCTTGCTTTTGCATTTGATTTCATGCTTCAGTGCTTAAGTATGCCTTTGAGTAACATACTTTTCAGGATTTTGTACTCGTACTGGTCATCACAAAGCTTGCATTTACCCTCATGTTGCATGTACGCCTTTTCATGTACATCTTGCAGTTGTAAGCCTTGTAGTTGTGATCATAGCCACCTTTTAAAGTTTGCTTTGGACTTCTGGCTGGCTGGTTTGCTCGGAAATTCTTCCGTTTGATCCGCACTTGTACTTGGGTTCAGTTGTATCTTGCTTTTGCTCTTTGACTATTCTCACACGCTTTTGCTTTGAAGTCGCCTTCATCATCGGCTTTGATTGCAGCTTCTTGATATATCTTTGCTTTCTGCCAGTTATCAGCAACTTCCTGTTTATGTTTTCTCCAGGATTTCTAGCTTTAACGTCGTTTCCATCCTCTTTTCTCTCCTTCTTTTTTTTTTGCGCCTTCTTTTGAGGTCGCTCTTGGACCTACATTCTTCCTTTCTTTTCTTCGGGACTGAACCACGCACGCCTCTAGACGGATGGTTTTGGGCAGGGCGCCGTCTTCTAATCTTTGCCTCACTTCAATTTGCTTGATCGTCGCCGCCCCTTCTATTTGTATTGGGTCGCTTTCTCTCGAGACTTTGCTCTTGTTTCATTATTCACTCTGGGATACTTCACTTTTGATTGCCTTCTCATCGGGCGAGAGCGTTTTCTGTTTCAGACAGCTCAGGTGCCTATTGTCTATGGTGGAGGAAACGATCCTCTCATGGTATTGAGCATCTTATGAAAACATGGTAAGTCATGACCAGAGAGAGTGCTAAATGACTTCTCAAATCTTAGGAAGTGGCTCCTGCATAAACAACGTCCATTCATTTTTTTTCGGATATTTTCATGCTACGCATGTCCGTTTCGTCAGTTGTATCTATCAGATCATGTATGAAATTAATTATACATCATTATGTAACATTGCCAATATCACGCTTTCATGTAACGCTTTTCTAAAGCATGCCTTCTCATCATTTAAACCATATGGTTTATAACATCAAACATTGTATTTGCATGCTAGAATCATGGAAAACAGTTTATCCACACCATGTAGTGGTTGAGCAAAGGGCAATTAACAAGGTTATGACATTGTATACCATTTTAGTTCTACAGCAAACATTCACATGTACAGAGTTATCTAATTACTGCTTTTCTAGTCAAATACTTGACACGTATCAGAGCGACAACATTCCTGAATATGAACACACATATACGATTCTTGGACATGACAAACACAGAGTTTAAAAATCAAACAATCTTCATATCATATCATGTTACAACGGTGCTATTCTAGACAAAGCAAAAATAAATTATTGTTATCACCATAAGGTCGTAAATGAAACCATGTTATCATATGAGAGCGATCATGCCAAGGTTGTCATAGATGCATTCAAAAGCTAGCTAGATAATAAGTATACGCATACTGTAGTTATTCTTACACAAAATAGTTTGTATGTGATCAAACAACATATTATCATATTCATTTCTATTGTAATCAAATTCATGAAAAAACTCACTAGGCCGAGCCAAGGATTGTGTGTACTTAGCTTATAGTGCAGGTGACGCGAGGCACTTTCACATTTAAGCTTTCTGATTGCGCCTTAGCTCCTGATTTTCTACTTTCCGCAGCATGGCGCCTTCCTTAGTGAGAGCGTACCTTCACCCTTCTTCGGTCACATGACCGCTTGGTCGCCTTCTACAAGCGAGCCTTCTGGGGAGTTGCCCCCTAGGGAGCAGACCGCCTTCCGAGAAGGTCGTTTTTGAGCTGAGAGACGACCTCCTTGTTACAACACTTCTTCAGTTGAGGGCCGTCGATGACAGTGGAGCGCCTTCAAGAGCTATCTTTCAGACAGTGCTTCCAGGGACATTTCCTTCATCGCCTGAAGCCATAACTTCCCCAGCGGAGTCGCCAAATTGTTTCGGATCTTTTTATTGCAAAAGATGTAATTATTCAGAGATTACAGAGGGTTCGTAAACTTGATGAAGTTTGGCTATGGTAAAGTGGAAATGTCAATATTATTTCTGCAGACAGGGGGGTGGGCCTTTGATTGGCCCGATTTTGCGGGGGCGCCCATTACAAGCATACAAGTACTACAGATGATATAAGTAAATGGGCGCTATCAGTATTGCTTCTACTTGCTGTGCGGTGCACTCTTGCTTCCGCCCCCAGTGTTGACTGTAGAGTGTTTACTCTAATGCGCGCTCTGGCTTCTAGCCCTTCTTTTGATTGTCTTTCTCACTATTGTTTCTTCAGGTGTTCCTTCTCCAAGTTTTGGAGAGTGGAACCGGCGTTTTCTCTATGTTTGATGTTTCATGGAGTTGAGTGAGTTGATTGTCTTCCTCCCGTTGGTTCAGCGGCTTCAGATGAATTTGTGGAGGATGGAAGGCGTGCATTTTGCTGTTCGCCTTCGGGACCTCCTTGTTCTTAAGTATTCCTCTCTTTCTCTTGTGCTCTTCCTCCGAGTTGCAGAGAGGGGAATTTGTGCTCTACTCCGGTGTATTGTTGTTACTGAGATGCTGGTTGGAGGTGTGCGCTTTCTAGTGCATCTTCCTCACTTGTGTTTCTCTCAAATTTATTCTTGAGCTCTTGGTGAGCTATATGTGTCTCTGGTTGCTTTGTCACTCTTCTGAGTTGATCACACCCTTTTTCGGTGATCCCCTTTTCTCTTCGTTCGTTCTTCTATGGAGGATGGAGCTTCCTCCTTTTATAGTGTGCTCTTTGCCCACTGGTCCTTGCTTCTTCTCACTTTATCCATTGGTCCATGGCACTTTTCCACCTTGGTCGCTGCATATTCCTTCTTTATCAGGTCCCTTTTGTTTGTTTTCTCTTTCTGGCTTTGTCATTTAATGGCTGCAGGAGGAGAGGTGTGCAAGTCTTGCTATTCTTGGCTTTGCCTTGGGAAGGGCTGAATGAAGTAAGCAAAGATTCCTTCGGACAGCTGGCTACCTCCGTTTGGGTGTGTGTGTGCGCCTTGGGCTAGGCGCGTCTTTACCCGTAACTTTGGTGCTTCTGACGCCTTCTTCTTGCCACAGCTATTTTCTTGAGTTTTGCGACTACTACAATGTTGCTGGTCATTCTCCCTTTCCCCTTTGGTCATGTTAATGAAATGCTTCATATTCCTTCGGGAAGGCGTATAAAGGAGGACGCCCTTGCACTGCAGGTGCCTGTCACATGCTTTTTTCCAGTTCTTTATTTGTTTGGTAGTCTTAGCTTCTATGATGGATTTGGGCCTTGTCATGCAATTGAGCCTTGTTAATGGACCACTCATTTTTGGGTATCAACAGAGGTGGAAAAGAAATTTTAATAAATAAGGGAATAGTTGCAAAAACTAGGGGTGTAAGTGGTCCGGTCTCGGACCGCGAGACCGATTGGACCGGACCGGATCGGACCGAAAAAATTGTTGAACCGCGAGACTGTGGTCCGGTCCGGTCTTAAAATTATTGGACCGTTCTATTGTGGTCCGGTCCACGGTCTCACAATTTTTTAGACCGCGAAGACCGGACAGGACCGATAGTTGAAATATTAGGGGAAAAAAAAAACACACACACACAAAGCCAGTAAGTCACAAAGCCTTCATCAGCCTCATGGTTTCATACGTTCACACTTCTTCACAGGCACATGAGTTAAAGGCACTTTCATTTTTGCACTTCTTGCCTACCGTCATGTTGCTGCTGTAATGTTGTTTGTGTTGCCCCTTTTGCTCTCTACTTTGAAAGGCATGCTTTCTTAGCTTAGCTTGCTTCAAGTTATCATTTTAATTAGATTCTAGTTTTTCTATTTTTTTTTTTTTCAGGGACATAGCAACCCCTATTGTTTTTTCTTCCTGATTTATGTTCATTAACTAAAGACAATATCTATATTTTTTTTTTAATTTTTGTTATAATGGTCTAAATGGACCGGACCGGACCGGATCGAAACGGTCTGGACCGAACGGTATGGTCTAGTCTTTGCATGTGAAAAACTTTCGGACCGGACCGGACCAGACCACATAAATTTAATCGGTCTGGTCCCTAAAGTCCTTCAAAGACCGGACCGGACCGGACCGTTACACCCCTAGCAAAAACAGTATTATTTATTCATTGGATTTGTAAAAGATCAATATATATATGAAATACGTGACAACTTTATGAACACTACATATCACATGAATAAAGTAAAATTATACTCAATTTTTTTTTTCTACATGTAAGATCTTTTTTATACTTTTATTTTCATTCTATTTATAATATCATATTTTAATTTTTAATGCTAGCATTTAATTACTTCTTTTCACAAGTATCCCTATTTACTTAATACTTTTTAGAATTCCAATAATAATAATAGGAGTAGTTTTTAAAAAAGTATATTAAATTTTTACAATTCTAATCTCATTAATATATTTAACTACCTTTTTTAATAGAAGTGAAAAATACCAAAAGAATTTTACATATAAAAGCGGAGGGAGTAATTGGTTTATGTTTAGATATCTTAGTTAATAAAATTTATTTTAACTTAACCTGTTTTGTTTGAGTTGTGTAATAAAATTATTTTTTAAAAAATAAATTAAAAAAAAGAACATGAATTATTTGTGTATGTCATGAATAATTGGATTGTTCTTTACACTTTATTTATATTCTTTATAAGCATTATCAATTTTTTTTATTGTAAAAAAATGAAATAATTTTGTGATATATATTCTTAATGAGAAAAGCTAAATATATATATATATATATATATATATATATATATATTTTACATAATAATCCCCCGGCCCCAAGATTGAGCTGAAAATGATTTTGGCTAATAAAATTCTACTTTATATATATATATAGTTGTGGGAGAAATTATTTTGCCAACCCGATTACATACAATGTCACCCCAATATTATAAAATATCTCAATTTTATCCTTTAAAAACATCAAGTCGTAACATGTCGTAAGCACCCCATACGATCCAGTGTTTTTTGTATATTTAAGTTAAGGTTGTAAGGGTGACTTATATATATACATATAGGGGGCTGCTAACATCCACCTATGTAGGAGGATTTTAGCAATGTCCACCAAAATATTTGGACAAAATTACCCTTCCTTTTATAACTTGAGTAACTTATTTTTTTAAGGGTGTTTATGTAATTAGATTATTAATTAATTTTTTTTAAAAAAAAAAGAAAATCATCCCCCACCATCCGTTGACCACCATTGGCCGCCGTTGACCGGCGTTGACCGTCGCCGTTGACCGCCGCCGCCGCCACCGCTAAACCCTAAGACCTTAGACCCTAAACCCTAAGACCCTAAACCCTAAACCCTCCCTAAACCCTAAACCCAAATTACAGAAATACCCTTAAAAATTAACCTATCCAATTTAAAAGATGGAGGGTAATTTTATCCAAATATTTAGGTGAACATTGCTAAAATCCTCCCCACATTGGAGGATGTTAGCATTCCCCATATATATATGATTTGGTGTTAGTTAATTCTAACTGAATGTTATTGGTAAATAAACTACCCCTTGTTAAGATTGGTTTTTGAGTGATGAACCTGTAACCATATAAAACTTCATCACCGAATCATTATTCTCTGCGCGGTGGATTTTAGTGTGTGTTTGATATGATCAAAGGTATTAGTACAAAATCCTTACAACCTAATTTGCCCATCTTTAAAAAAAAAAATTTCTTCGCAAAATCATTTTGTTGCCTAAGGAAGTAGAGTTTCTTTGCTTCCTAAGGTATTTGAATAACAAAGCCTTGGTCATGTTTTTACTATTCAACTCTGTTTTAGGCACTGAATACATTCAATGCAGCTGTTGATTCTCCTATATATTAGGCTATGCTCACAGCTCTGACTATTATTTGTTAATATTAGGTGTCATTGTCATCACAAATCTAAATGCAGCGCTCCATGTCATCATCTCAAATATAACATCATCGCTCCTTGTTGTTGTCCAAGTTCAAGCACTAACCAGTGTTCTATGTTTTCATGCCCTTATCGCAGAGCAACCAACAATTAATTAAATCTTGGACCTGAGGTTTGCGTTACATTTTTTCAATTATTAGATGCAAATTTGGATTATTTGATAATAAGAACCTTTTAAAATGGGTAACAATTTGCCAATTTAGATTGATCTTTAAGATGCTTCTTATCCAAATATTTAAGTCAGCAATGTTAAAATGAATGAATAAAACCAATATATGATTAGTGCTAATTTGTTAAGTTTAGCTAAACAATTGGCATGCTAATTTAATTGACGTGCTAATTTGTTATTGTGGTAGATTGAAGTGAATAGGTAGAATTCTGCTCCTCTGAATAAATTCTTGAAGAGCGGCAGGGCAAATGGGAATATTCGGGGTTGCAATTCAATGGAACTTTGTTATTATCCCACCACTTCTCCTCTCGCTACTATGTTAGTTTTGATTTTGAAGTGATAGATGTTTGCTCTGAGATGAGTGAGGATGAAAATAGATATTGGGAAGTTGGTTGTCCTTTTAATAAAATATAATTATGCTTGTCTAATCATATTTCTCAGTGAGTTATCGAATTTTCTTTTTTTTTTCTTCAGCTATAATTGAAAGGAAGATTTTCTATCTTATTATGTCAACTTTATTATGTCAACTTTATCGTCTCTTTTGCACATATAATGGAACTTAAGTCCCGTTTGAAAGAACTTATTTTTTTTCTTAAATGAGCTTATCTTATATAATAAGTACTTATCAAAGTGTTTGAAAGAACTTAAAAAATTGGCTTATTGCAAAATATAAGCTTTACTTATTATATTTTGATAAGTACACACTACAAGCTTATTGCTAGTAGCTTACAGGGAGCTTATGTTTTTATTTTAAACAGAGACCAGTAATCGAATCTCACAGTAGGCATTTCTTTTCATTTTATTTTATTTTTTCTTGAAGTCAAAAAGGCCTTCCCCCTTGGTGGCCTCTCTCTCTTCTCTTCCTTGCCTTCTTTCTCTTCTTGCTTACTCTATCCAGATTTTCACTTGCTTATTATGGTTAACAACTGCTAAGGATATGAATCTAATAATAAATTGGAAAAAAATGCTAAACATGATACTGTACAGAATGGTTTTTATTGGAAGGCTGTACAGGATAATAAAAATGATACTTATTGGATTGTTTTTATTGGATAAGGAAATAAATGATATTTTATAGGATGGTTTTTATTGGATTGTTTGATGGCTTCATTTTTCTCTGTACAGGATGTTTGATGGCTTCATTTTTATCTGATTTTATATTTCCCAATATGTACCTTTCTCATATAGAATGTAAACAATGATTTAGCATAAAATAATGCAATGCTGTCTGCGTAAGTCAGCTCAGTTGGTAGCTGCAGAAACACCTAAGTAGCTTAGGCTCCCAGGTCCTGGGTTCTTGTCTCAGGTACCTCCTTTGTAATAAAAAAAAAAAAAGATGCAATGCTTATGTTCAAGTTGCTTTAAATAGATACTGATCAATATGGTGTTACACGGTGATAAAAAAACTTTAATATTATATTCAATAGATTAATTTATATTCACTTCGTCTCACCAGGATGATAAAAAAAGGCTAATTTTTTTGTCCCAAACTATAGTTAAAATAATTAATGAAAAGTTTAGAAATTGTAAACTTTGAATTGTGATTGGTTGATCAATGTAAAATGCATTAAACTAGTTGTTTGATAATTGGTTGATGTGTTAGACAAACCATTAAAATAAATGCATGTCTCTTTAATTTTTTGACTTTTGAATTTTTTAACCATCCTTGTGGGACGGAGAGAGTAATTTATAATTGATTTTTAAGAATTACAATAAGAGCTTATAAGTGTTTTTATGTAATAGTGCATCCAAACACTTTAATTGTATAAGTACTTTTCAAAATGTGTATTCAAACATAATCAGCTTATTAATCTTAAGCTCCTATATCATAAGCTCTTATATATTAAGCTCTTATATTATAAGTACTTCAATAAGCTGTTTACCCAAACATGGCCTGATTCTATGGAAAACACACTTACTCAAAACAATGAGCAGTTTGAGGGAATTAGCGAGGTTGTTAGGATGTTGTACAAATCAATATTGTTCTTTTGTTTAGCACGAAGAGTTGACTCTATTTTCTCTCCTTGGATATCCATCATGAGATATACGGAGTTTACTTATGAGATATCCATTGTGTATGCAAATTGTTAGATTATAGGTTTTTATTTTCTTTTCTTGGAGACATATACTTTAAATGTTGAATTCATTTTTTACATTTTAATTCTTTTTATTCATTTTTGTGTTAAGCTCCATTTTTCTCCTCGGAGATACACACATGATTGTATTGTAACAATTTTAAAGAATATCTTTGAGATTTTGTATAGCTAAATTTGACGTATGATCGCTATTGTAATTTATTTTCATTGATCAAAATGTATGAGGGGATTTATTTTGTGCAGAGATTTCTACAATTTTTGTTTTAAAAAAAATTAAAAATTTTTATGGATTTTTCCGTCAATAAATTTCTATTATTTTAAATGTTGTTAAAATTTGTCGGAAATTAAATAGTTACCGATGGATTTTTCCATCATACTTGCTCCATGTCTTACAATCTCCAAATTTTGGTCCCAAAAGTTGACCTAGTTTTGGTTTTAATCCCTATCTTTTTATTTAACCGGTCTTGGTCCTTAAAAGTTTAAAAATTTTGATTTTAGTCTCTGTCGTTAGGGATCCACCGTTACTTGATGACGTGGCTAACGGAGTGTTACGTCAGCATGTCACGTGTCTTTTTTTTAAAGTAAAAGATCCCTGAAAGTTGATTGAATCTTTTTTTTTTTTTTTTGCCGGTCAAGGTCCTTAAAAGTTTAAAAATTTTGGATTTGGTCCATGTCGTTAATAAAATACTGTTAATTGTTGACATGATTAACTGATTGCCACATCATTATGCTACGTGTCTGCATAATAATGAGCTATTGTCATGTTGGCATATGATATGTAAGAACAGTCAGCATATAATAACAGTATAACAACATCGAATAAGACATAATTTCTATCATGTATTTGGTTTATTATATAAACAAAAAAGACGAAAGACTAAAAACTATAATATTTTAGTTCATCTAAAATCGCATATGTTGAATGTTATATACTTGTATGATATTCACGGGTTTGTTTAATTTATTGGGTTCGTGTAAGTTAGGCAATTTTGGGCCAACCGTGGCTAGAGTTCTGCATGTATTGCTGGGTTATCCATGTAATCTATCAACGTGACAACAACTCATTATTATGCAGACACATGACATGTTGATGTGACAATTTATTAACCATGTAAACAATTAACGATATTTTATTAACGGCAGATACCAAAAGAAAAAATTTTAAACTTTCAAGGACCTTGACCGATAAAAAAAAATAGGGACTAAAACCAAAATTCGGTCAATTTTCAAGGGCCTTTTACCTTTAAAAAAAACATGGCATGCTGATGTGGCACTCTGTTAGCCACGTCATCAATCAACGGTGAATCCCTAACGACAGGAACTAAAACCAAATTTTTTAAACTTTTAAGGATCAAGACCGGTCAAATAAAAAGTTAGGGACTAAAACCGAAACTCGGTCAACTTTCGGGGACCAAAATTTTAAATAAGCCTAATTTATTTTTTTCAACTTTAACCTTGCTTTTAAATATTTTGAATATGTGAAATGTGTGATAACTTATGTAGTGTGAGAATAATATAATAAGATTGCCTTATTTTTTTTCTTGAAAATTGAAATATTAAATGATTTTCTTAATCGTGTGAAACTTCTAAAGCGATAGATAAATTAGAATGGAGGGAGTACTAACTTGCAAATACAATACAAAGATACTCCCTCCTCCGTAAATATAAAGCCCTTTTGACACTTTTATTTTGTCCCTATTTATAAAGCCTCGTACCAATTTTCAACGATCATTAATTACTTTTTTTCCACAAACACCCCTATTTATTTAACACTTTTTAGATTCCCAATAATATTAATAGGGGTAATTTTGAAATTACATATCAAAAGTTCACATTTCCAATACAATTAACTAAATTATTCCATTTTCTTAATAGATGTGAAATCCTTCAAAGAGGCTTTATATTTAGGGACGGAGGGAATAATAGGTAAAGATTTCCGACCATTAATCAATTTCAACTCAAAATCAAGGCCTCATAGAGTGCACAAGTGCAATAAAAAACATGACAAAACTTCACTTAAGCTATGACCAAATGTAGACAGTCATGCAAATATTTAACCATGCCATATTTTGGCCTTTGTGTCTGTTTTATGCTCTATGATAAAGTTTCTGCAAGTTGTTATCATCATCCTCGTCGTTATTATTATTATTATTATTATTATTATTATTATTATTATTATTATTATTATTATTATTATTATTATTATTATTATTGCACCCCTCCATTTCATATATTTTTAAAAATTTTAAGCTTATGCTAACCAGCCTTCTATGACATTCTAAAACCCAAGTAACCTTTATTATACTTGTGACATGCTTGTACCAACTAACAAATTGTAAGTTGCAAGTGCTATAAACAAAGTATACCAGCAAACCATAAAACCATGACTCCAACACATTTTATGCCCTGGTTTTAAAATACCAAATAATTTAGCAGCAAAATTTTTTTTTTCCATCATTGGACAACAGTCACAACACAACTGAGAACCCAGAAAGTAATATAACTAAGATTCTAGCACAAACATATCTGACAATTATTTGTAAAAAAAAAAAAAAAAAAAACTCCAATGCTGCTGAGAGGTGAGTGCAGACTATAAACTATAACAGTTCCCAAGTGTCTAAAATATAGAAAAATAACCCACTATAAATTAGTATGACATGATATAGGACTAAAATAAGAAATTTCTATCTCCACCCCTATCATAAAAAAGGAAACTGGACTTGAAAGGGCAAATAGCATAAATCAGAACACATCAATCCTTTAAAATTGAGTAACACATACATGATTTGAGAAAAATGGAATAAGATTGTAACCAATTGGTGATACTGATCAATAATGAGAGCTAAAAATCCAACTATGAAGAAATTGACAATATCTGAAAGTTAGAACCGCGAAAGTGAAAATGATCATAAACCTAAAAAATAAAAAAGGAAGGGTGGCTTGTAGCCAGACCCTTGTGTATAGAAGTTCTATATGAGCCAAACAATCCCATAACAAGCATAGCTTACCTATTTGCATAGCAAATAAATCTTCTATCAATTACCCTCTTCCATAGTTCCTATTTTCTGTATATCTTTACCTATTTCCACCCTTTTCTTGACCCAAGCTTTCACGTATCATTCATTATGTCCTCACCATTAGCTTCTTTCATGTCACCATTTGCTGATTCGTTATTAATAGTATCCTCATTGTTCATCCAGTCTTCCTCCTTCGCGACTTCTATTACCTGAAGAAGATCAAATGGAGTTGCAGCTGGGTCCAGCTCCAAGCAACCCTTTGGGGCATTTGGAGCTTCTTGGCCATTAAGCAAGTATGATGGAACCTGATGAGAGAACCGAGACATCTCTTCCCTAGGAATGAGCCTGACTTCTCCCAAATCTAAATGGCGGTGAAATAATGTCCTGAAACCAGCTACTTTAACTAGAGTAGCGACAATGACACCACGTTGTTCATTAAAATTCTCAAGTACCTCAACCATATCATACTTGTGTATAACATCATAATCTGTTAGCTCATCCCAATCAGGAGACCAATTTCTATAGAGGGTCCAAACATCCCCTCTCCTTGGATATATAGAAACGGCTCCACCATTGCCTTTTCTCCACTTTACCATGTGAGAAAAAAAATTGGGAGAGTTAATGATTTTGGACCTTCCTACTCTGAAATCTCCACATGTTTTTGAAAACCCTGAAGCAACACGATTCAGAGGGCCCAATTCATCAGCATTCGTTATTGGGTTGAGCCAATTGAGCTGCATCTTGAATGGATTCACAGAAATTACATTGTGAATCATTGCATACTGACTAGGCAACCCATCATCGTCATATGCAACCCATACTTGATTTTCACCAAAAGATCTTTCAGTTCGATCCTTGTCAAAATCATGGAAATGAGGGTCTGGGACATCTATTGCCATCGTGCCCAAAGCTTTCCTTAGTATGTTAGCCATAGCAGTGTCTGCAAATGACTTGGCGACTTGGGATCCACTCATTCTTCCTTCTGATTTCTCATCTGCTTTTTGGTAGCCATTTACACTCTCTTTCAGCGCTGTTTCTGAAAAAGTATTTGACTGAAGTTCTCTCAGTTTCTTACAAATTTCTTTAATAGATTTCTTCATAAGAAGATTCTGAAGTTCAAGCTGGTAGATATCTCTTCCACTGCTGGTCTTAGTGATTCCACTTATTCCAGTAGACTCAAAATTACCCTTTTTAGCTTTGCATGAGTTAGATGCTCCTACTACTCCATTTGCCCCTCCCGTTTGATTTACAGTATCCTTATCATGGCTTCTTAAGCTTGTATCCTCCATGCCCCTTCTTCTCTTATCAGGATTGAAGTAAGTTGTTTTAGCAACATGCTGCTTCCTTTTCGTAGCTGCTTGTAACTCCACACGTTTTCGCTTCACATTTGCAGCTTGAGCTGCAGAGGAAGCACCAGGAGCTCTTGAGAATGGAACCTGCTGGAGATTGGTTGGGTTGTGTGAGTCAGTTTTACGCTTAGAACTTGCTCCGACATTTGCAGTTGCCGTGTTCTTTCCAGCAGTAGATTTGCTTTTACCAGCTCCTTGGTGATTGACTTTTGGCTTATCCTTCCAACAATTCCATGAGGTTGCACAAACACTTGGAGGTGGAGCTGCTTCTACAGCCTGAAATGCCTTACCGCAGCTGCAACACATGAGTTTAAAGTTAAGATAAACTCTCAGGTATTCGTACCTCACTTGGCATTGATTGCAAACAGTCCAAAATGTAGTTGACTCTGCCTTATAGGAAAACGTTGAAGCATGTTCTTTAGGAGCTTTCTTTTGAGTCCTAGCACTTGACGTGGCAGTCTTAGTAAAATTGTCACTGCCACTAGCCCCTCTTCGTGGTGATGTCCTTCCAGTCTTAGTTGAAATTTTGGGAGCTTTTGCATTTATCTTCTCATCATATGTTTCCCTTTTAGCCTTATCTGATAGTACACGCCATGCCTCTGAAATAAGGCTAAATGCCTTAACTGCATCAACGGACTTGTTCTTATCCGGGTGAAGCCTGAGAGCTAGCTTCCTATACTGTTTCCTAAGCATGTCATCATCAACCCTTGAATCAACACCAAGTATACCGTACAGATCTGCTTCCCCATTTATTTTATTCTCAGCAGAGATATAGACATCAAACATCGTTATCATTTGCGGGATATCCTCAAGGTTTGGATATAAATTTTGAGCCTTCAAAGCAAACTTCTTTGCACCCAAAATATCCTTTGCACCAAACTTTCGCTTGGCAATTTCTTTGGCTCTGTGGGCCTCATCCTTGTTGCACTCCATTAGTGAAGCTTGTCGTTATTTTATGCAGTTTGTGTTCCACCAGAAATAGGCAACACAAACACAGTCCTGTAAGGAAAAAACATAATTTGGTTAAGAAAATTACAGAAGCATCATCGATCAAAGACGTAACTTGATTTTTATTTTTTTATTTTTAAAAAAAGGAAAAAAGGTAGTGTGGTTCTATAAAGCTACCGATATGCGGGGAGTTCGGCGAAGGTGATCCTAATTCGTAAGTGCAATGATTGGAGTTGTCCCATATGATCAAGAGATCATATGTTAAAGAGGTGGAATCAGCTTAGTGCAAGTGAGAAAAATATAAGGGCAATATTATAATTATTTTTGTCGGATTATAATTTAAAAGGGAATCGAATCAGCCTCCATTCGTCTAGCCCATATTTATTCAAAACTATTTTCCTACATTAAACAATTTTGCACGGTCCATCTGGCAACACAACACTGAATGGCAAAAGCACATTTTAGTATAGAAATTTACAAAAGCATCATCAATCAAGGCACCAACTTGAATTCATAAATAGAAGAAAAAATTAACCAGTGTTGTAAAGCTATCATTAAGCACAGGTCGAAGGAAGTGTTTGATTCCACATAAGGAGTTTCTAAGCTCATGAAGAAAGACTCTATCGTGGTTTGGAATTCATGCCAACATGTTTGGCATACAATTTTATAGCAAAATCAATTTTGCATCATGCCATGGTTTGACCACAAGTGACAACCTAGCGCTTTTACACCGGTAAAAACTTTTACACCGAATTTTCCTAAAAACTTGCTTTTTGAATAAGAAATCGAAGCATAAAAAACCTCACTTTAAATTCAATTTAACCAAAATCTTTACACAATCAACTTCATTCAAAACCATGTTTTGCAAACACTCACCAAGTCTTTTAAGTAGCCTTTTACAAGTGAGAAAAATAAAAAGGCAATAATATTATAGCTTTGTTGAAAAGGGTGGCCATGAAATGGCTTATTTCAGTGTATGGCACAGGTACAAGTTGGTATTTTCATTTCATTCCAAGCTAGGAAGGTGTAAATGGAATCAAATCACCGTATAATATAAAGAACACTAAACTATAAAATGAACTCATCATAATCATATCATAATCAGAAGCACAAAAAGTCACAAGCTTTAATACAGAATATGAAATTACCAGTTGTTGCAGAACCCAAAATTCAATGATCCTGAACGTTGTAGAGGTTGTTTAGGCAGATAGAGAAAAAGGGGTGTGAATGAGAATCATAAAGTTCATAGCTTTTGGGTTGTAGAAGGGAATTGAACCCTAAACGTTGATATACGGCAGTAACCGGTGAGTATAGCAGAGAAGGGGAGTGCAAGAAGAAGAACCGGTGCGAGTGTTTTAAAAGTCTAAGGTTGTTTTGTTTTGTACGGAATCACTTTTGTTTGACACTGCTTCGTCTTAATTATAAAAGAAAAAATCATAAATGACAACATTTTTTTCTTAAAAACAAAGATACGATCGTTTAATTTATAAAATATTTATATAAAATGATTGCCTTATTTAATTTTTAATTTATTTTAATTATACTTTTCTAAAGTATTTTTTATTTGTTTATAAATTTCAGAAAATTATATACATTTAATTAATTTTCTTCAATAAGCATGAAGTTTTTTTTTTTTTTTTACTATTAAGATCAAAATAGTACGTAAATATGATCATTTGTAGGATGTAAATATGGTCATTCTAATCTACTATACTTATATAAAAACATCCCTCTTTTTGAGGCACCACGTTTGTCCGCTTAAGGAATACTCGCACTATAACATTTGTAGGTAGATAACATCGTCTTTAATCAAAATTATAATTTAAAGTTAAATAAATTATCTGTCCAAAATTAATATTTAAAATTAAATAAATTATCTATATGTGAAATCATTATCTTCATTTTGTTAAAAAAAAGTCATTATCCTCAAAAAATTGATAAACCCAAAGAGATGATGCTTGAGTTCATGATAAACTCAAATATCTTTTTAGTTATCACATATTTCAAACTATAAATATGATGATTTCTCAAGTCATGAAAGCTACATTCTTCATCATTCGCCTCTTTTTTTTTTTTGTTTCATGAACCACCGCCTCTTCCAATGTGTCAAGCATATAAGTTGCAATCTCACTACACGCATTCATCACCATTGTCATTGCATTGGCAGAAGCTTTATCTATAGCAATGAATTCCCAACAACAGCATGGGAAGAACAACAAGCTTCATATGCTTCATTGTTGCGTGAAGAACTATGATTGGGATCGACCACTTAATTTAGGTCTTTATCATTAGTCCAGATTTGTTGAATGTAAATAATGATGTGGCAAGGGAATACATGTTACTTTAACCATGTCAAGTAAAACCCACATCAATATATAAGTTGGTCACACATAATTACAATTCCCTTTGTTATTTAATTTTTACAAATTATTTGCTCACCAAATAACCAATAATTAATTCTTCAATTATTTATTATATTATATTGTGCGTGGTTGGTTACGTTCTCTTATGTCTTACCAGTAAACTCTAATTCCAGAAAATATAGGATAATGGAAACGTTTCGAAAATAGAACAAACCATGAATGATTTTTTTCTTCTCATGATAACAATTTAATATACAATCTTTAGATTTAAAGATAGGCAATTTTCTGCGTTGGATTCTTCAGATTATCAAAAAAAATAAAAAATAAAAACAAGGAAAAATATATAATGAAAATAACAATTTCGATTGACACCCATAATTTTATGTTTTGAACCTTTTGAATAGTTTGTTCGAAGTGCAAAAATTTGGGATAGCATATTTAAAAATGCACTCAGACATGTTGTACAACATAAATATCAAACTAAAAACAATAATATTTTTTTTCAGATTTAAATTAATTCTTTATCAACAATTTTAATTAAAAAAGATTGATATACTTGCTTATAATTAATTTTGATTATAAATGATTATCCTTAAGCGAATAAACGTGGTACCTCGAAAAGGGATGTTTTTATATAAATATAGTAGATTTATTTGAAGCCCTATCAGATTACTATATATTTTCATGATATTTGATAAAATTGGTTGAGTTTGGAATCAACAATTTTTCCTTCATTATAAAAAAAAGTCGATCAGGCTCGTAATTTTGTATAATTAATTACATTTAATAAATAATATCGTTAATGAACTAGGATGTCATTTAAAAAAAGATAAAAATAAAACTAAGAGTCCATCTTCATTTTTTAATATTAAGATTTGATAAGTGTTTAAAAAAAGAAAAGAAAAGAAAATAAAGATTAAGATCCCATAAGATAAAGATAATCATAAAAAATAATAAAAATATTTAGCTTGAGATAAGATAAAGATTTTTAGGATTCAATTTTATTATTAACTTGAGATAAGATAATTGATTAAAAAGATAAAAATATTTAATTATGATTAATAACAACAGATTTGATAATCATATTAAAAAAATATTAATTGTACAAAAAAAAACTAATTCATCCATCTAATAAATATAAAAAAAATCAAAATGTTCAATTCTTATTTAATACTTATTTATCATAATAAATTTGATAATCATATATAAAAATGTCAATTTACCCAAAAAATAAATAAGGAATATCTCAGATAAAAGTATTACATTTTTTGTTCATACGAAGAAGTATAAAATTTATCAACAGGATCATCCTTGACACTGATCCTGTACGAGGTCGCGTTCCTATGCCTCTTCCAACGGGATGTGTTAACCGGGAATCGAACCTGCGACTTCTTAGTCTCAGCCCCATTCCTCAGTTCTCAAGTTGGCAGGATCGCACCACTTGGCTAACCCCCGTTGATATTTTTGGTTGTTGTTTAATAATAATCTTTAATTTATAATAAAAATAATAATAAATTTTAATTTAAAATATCTAATAAAAAAATTAAAATATCAACAACCCGTGCATTGCACGGGGTAAGAGCTAATTTTTTTATAACCACCAATATTTTTTTTTATTGAGTTTTATAATTTTCTTAAGATTTCCTCTTATTTCATTCTTTTTGTGATATTGTGTGGTCCATTTTTTTCCTTTTTTTTGTTTACATGAGAGGTTTGGGACTAGAACCCATGACCTGAGGGAGGGGGAAATCCTAAGTGTCCTTTAAGTTTACATTAATGTTGTACCTTCTCTATCCCATTATTTTGATAAAAGTCAGATTAATCAATAAAAATAAGAGAATATTTTTTTAATGTAATGTATGATTTACTCATTAATTACAAATTACTATCACACAAATTTTTTATATCATTACAATTAATACATGTTTCACTAATTTTTCATAAATGTTTAGAGAATTGAAGGTAATGATAAGATTTTAAAAATCAATTGATTATCATATTTTTTTCGATAATTAAATGTGTATTTCCTTATTTACTCAATCATGAATATAATATACAATCTTTAAGATTTTTCATTTTTCATTTTTAATTTAATTTAGAACAAAAGTTTTTGCATTTTCTTTGCCAAGATAATGAAACAAAAAATGTAGGAGTGTAAATTAATGGATTGTGTTAAATTGCTTATATTTTCTTGTGTTAAATTGATTGGGTTACTAAGGAAGTGTTTGATTCCATGCGATGTTGCCGCAAACGTGAAAGGCAATGAATGGCAGTTGTGGCCCAAATGCGCATTTGGGTTGCCTAAACGCTCAAACAAACACATCACAAGAAATTATGGTATTCCATGTATGGATAGAATATTAATGGTCACCGATAATCAACCTATTATATTATAAAATAGGAGAAGTTGAGGGTAAATGTAATTTCTCTCCTTAATCATATTGTTAATCTTACTTTCCCTCATAATTTCCCACTTTCCCTCATAATTTCCCACTTTCCCTCCAAATTTTCTTTCTAATCTCAGTCATCCAATTGCAAATGTAATAATAAATCACATTTGTCCATATCCATCTAAGGTAAAATCTTTTCATTTTCTTTTATTTATTCTTTCTTTGTCTTTTATGATATGATAGTCTCTTTATTTGCAAAAGGAAAAAAAAAAACAAACACGATAAAAAAGAGACAAACAGAACAACATAGCTACAACACAATTTTGTAGCAGGTTCTCAGGTATAGACCAGCCAAAAATATCATTTTCACTCTTGGGAAGCACAATATGGCCCATTTGCAATCCCCACGAAGAGCTACCTTTGCAGGAGTCTTTCCTAATTTCTCCGCGACCAAACTTAAGACTGGATGCTTAAGGACATCACCGGTACGCCAGTTAGGAGCACCCAAAGGCGTATATCCCTAATTAAATATATGCAAGTAATAGACCACAGTTTAAATCAGACCAATTATTCAGGCGAAAAATCAATGTTTGATTTTACAAACAAACATGATTATTGTGTTATAATTTCATACCAGCAGCCAGTATCAATGTTAGATGGTAAATTAAATTTGGAACTTCTGAGTTGTCTCTTTAGAATAACCTTTTTTATTTTTGTTTTTTTCTCAACTTGATTGAAATAGTTCTATATAACTATGACAGTAAATATTATGCTCCTAGAATTCAGTCTTGATTTAACTTCAACAAAAAATGGAATGTGTTATGGACCGATTCCACGGACCAATAAGTACCGGTATCACAGACCTATGAGTACCAGTATCACGGACCTATAAGCATCAATACAGCGGACTAATAAGCACTAGTATGTGGGTAACCGGTATAACGGCTCATAATGACATCATTAAACCAGTAGTCCGTTACACCTAGAATTCCTCCATAATAATGACGGCCATAAACGACCCGCAGCCGAATCAATTGAAGGAAGACGATCAACCCAATCAACTTCATGAAACACCAGACATAGAGAAAATGCCGATTCCACTCTTCAAAATGCGGAGAAGGAACACCTGAAGAAACAACGGTGGGAAAGCGGACAAGAGAAGGGGCGGGAGCCAAAGCGTACAACATAACAGTAGAAACAATACTACATAATCTTTTTATCATTTCCAAAATAAATAAATAGGATCACATATCACATATCATATCCAATAAATCAGACAAATAATGTAAAGTTATTGTCGTAACGTAGACGACTAAACACCCACAATCAATTGTCGACTCGTATACGAACAAACAACCTTGGATTCCGACTTTTGAGATGGTCGAAATCGTCCTAATGTTACCATGGTGCCATTGTGTCTTAAGATGGCTTCAGAGGAAATCCAAAGACAATGAGGTTGATGTCGGATTATCGATGATGATGTTACAATCAAACTTTTTCAGAGAAAGAAGATTAACTGCTTGTTGTTTGTCTCCAGTACGGAGCAATTGAAATTGGGCCAGTTCCCGGAATAAGGTCTATACCAAACTCTACTTCTCTTCTCGGTGGTAATCCTGGCATTTCGTCCGAGAAGACCTCTGGGAATTCTCCAGCCACAGGAATTTGGTCTAAAGTTGGTTCCTCTGTCGCCTCTAACATTGCAACAGACGAGTCGTTAAAGATAATGGTCTTCTTACGGCAGTCAAGCAGAACATGGTGTTGGGACATCCAATCCATGCCGAGGATAATATCTAATCTAGTTAGGGGCAAACAAATTAGGTTAACCTTAAACTCTCGACCTAGCACTTGGATAGGACACTCTAAACACATTTGGGAGACCATGTGAACCTTTTTGGGTTTGAAAATGCCATTCTTAGAACGAGTAACCATGGGGTGTGAAGGCACGGGGTCAGCCGGTGCAATAACAGTGGGCGATGAGTATTTTGATGCAATGGGCTATAGTCAAGTAATGAAAAGCTTATAGCTTTGCTCTAAGTGCTATTTCGATTTCACATATTATAAATGAGATTTAATCCTAAAGCTCCATGGTGATAGGGAGATGATTTGGGGGTTTAATTTGTTGATCTATTGGGTGGTTGCATAAGAGATCAAAAACCACCTGGTAGAACTATTTTGAGCTCAAGAATGTCGGTCAGTGATAAATGTTTGGCCATCTTGCACGTAGGGCTCTAAAAAACCAATAAACTGAAAGAAAATAAAGACATCAATATAAAATTATATTATGTTAGTCTGCATGACTGTATTGATTTTCCTATGTGTGTGGGAGAGACATACATATGCATACTGCTTTAACCCTCGTCTTGCAGAATAGGTTTGACATCAACAAAAAAGGGAGTGTTAGAAGTCAATGTGGAAGAACGTTAAAGAGTTTTGATGATGCCAAACAAGGACCAAACAAAGTCAAGATGCAAGTCAAGTATCAAGCAAGAGCTTTAGTTGTTTCCTGTCATCCTGCACTATGAAATCATGTAAGGTAATGGATATAGTTACTACATTTTTTATACCAACATAATTCCAACAGGGCAAAACATTTCATATTACAATCATTTTACATCAATTCCAAAATAAGGGTAAGTCCTTGAAGTTCATTAGCTCCCAGAAGATAAATTAAATATATACATAAAGTTCTCAAAATAAAACCCCGGACCAACAAGTGGTCAAACCCCTAAATACCCACACTCCATGGAGTGGAGTGTGTCATTGCTACAATAATGACGTCATCATTGCTCATCATGGTCATGCTCTTTCCCATAACCGTATAAATACATGTAGTGGGCAATGTATGAACTAACTCTCCTTTTAGACAGCACACACCACCCCCAAATATCCCGACTCGGTGGCGGAGTTTTTTAATCGATAACCCGTTACCATCGTTGAGGGTCAACGAGAATTCAGGGACCAACGTGACAGTTTACTCCATTATAAGTGTATGGGGACGCAAAAATGACGCCGTTTAAGGCCCCCAGTCAACCACGTTATCACTCCATTAATGTCTGCTGACAGAGGTTAGAGGCAGAGATTAACATAAATGACTTTTTACAAAATCAAAGATGTAAAAACATTTTTTTAATTTCAAAAACTAAAGTAAAATTGTTGGATAAATTCAGGCATCATAGCGAGAGTTTACTGAAATTAATTTTGTAGATTAACTGCAGCACATAGCATGTGACAAGTGTGTTTGGCAGTTTTCCTTCTTCTCCCACAAAACTGAAACACAAACACTTCATGACTCGTAACTTTATCCATTTTTTTTCCTAACAGTATTACACACAAAAAAAAAAAAACGCATAAATTAAGTCATCCCCAGTCATCAATAACCCACACAGATCCCAAAGCTCTTCTCTTTCTCTCATAATAATCTCTTCCTAAACCAAACAAACACAACAACCCCACCCACCCCCCAAATCCCAATCCCTTGTAATGTCTCGAATCCTCACCTCCACGTGGAAGAACAAGCAGAAGCTCCACCACGCTGTAAACACCATCGCCGCCCACCAGCACCGCTTCTACAAGTGGGACCCACCCCAGAATTACACAGCCAACGGCATCAAACTCTTCTTCAACCGTGATTACCCAAATTACCCTTTAACTTCATATAACGGTAATGGGGACCCACCGCATAATTGGCCTCCACCACCACCATCACCACCATCTGATGGTGATGGTGGTGGTCTGGCTGTGCACACTCCTCCGGGCCCACCTTTCGCGCCCGGGCTAAATGTCATTCGGGCTTTCGGGCAAGGTGGTTCTGGTGGCGGCGGCGGCGGCGGTGATGAGACGACTGCGTGGGGAGGTTCGAATTTGGGGAGGAACTTGCCAACTCCAAAGGAGATTTGCAAGGGTCTTGATAAGTTTGTTATTGGTCAAGATAGGGCCAAAAAGGTAGTATTTTGTCATGTTAGGTGTGTTCTTGAATTGAGTTTCTTTGAAGTATGATGATGCTATGCATTTTTTTTATTAAGTTTTATGTTAATGATAAGTTTAGTGTGTATAGAAGACTCGTCCCGATAAGGAGAGTAGGTCAGATGGAAGGTAGCATAATAGTTAGAGGTAGATGGTTTAATTCGTCTTAATACATGTTTAGGATTGGACATTATGTCGTCGTTCGATTCTTGTAGTTCGTGTTTGGTAACACCACCTAGGAGCTTATAAGCTACTCAATTGGCTAATTTGACCCGAAAAAGATCTTAGTTGGTGTTTGGTAAAGGGGTTTATCTTAATAAACTATGAGTTTTTAAGTTAGCATTTGATAAGCTACTTGTGGTAGCTTATGAGCTTACAAGCTAGGAGCTTATTTTATTTTACACCTATCAACTTATCTTATCAAATAGTAGTTACTAATCAATCAACTAGCTTATCAGCTCTCAACTTTCAGCTCCTAGTTTATAAGCCTTTAGCTAGCTAGAAGCTAGTTGTGCCAAATACAGCCGTAGCCAACCCAATCTAATGAAAATAAAAGCGTGGTTGTTGTGGCTTTGTTTAGTATGCTAATGATGATTGTTTATAGTACATTTCCCTTGATATTATGTGCACATGCGATGATATATAAGTGCTCCTTTTATGGGTTCAATTGAGATCTAAAATGGGGAAAGGAATGCATATTATTTATCCATAGCATATATATGTGTATGTGGTGTCTAGATTGAGTCTTAGTTTTGTTTTCTCTTCTTTTCTTTCACTCTTTTTAATGATTCCTGAAGAAAATGCCTTTGAGAGTTTGAGTTATCTTATAAGTCATTTTTAATGCATTGTTCTGACTTGTGGCCTTCAATTGTAATCTGACTAATGGTTTATGTTTGTGTTGAAGGTGCTCTCTGTAGCTGTTTATAACCACTATAAAAGAATATACCATGCTTCTTTACAACAAGGGTGAGTTCTTTGCTGTCCCTATCATTTTCTTAATATGTGCTACTTAGTCGAAAGTCGAAACATTATTGATGCTACTGAGCCTTTGCTTCCTTTATAAATTTCTTCTTGAATGCACCGCACCACTCCATGTGTCTTCATATAATTTATAAAATGTCAATCTTATAATTTATTCTTCTCTGATAATTATTTTCTATGACTGAATTGGTGGATTTTAATACTAGGTCAGGGGCAGATTCGGGAATTTCTGAAGTATTAGATGATGATGATCAGGTGGAGCTAGAAAAGAGCAATGTTCTCTTGATGGGTCCAACTGGGTCAGGTATGACATTCATTACAACTATCTTTTTCCTTCTTTCTTAAAAAATGATAATTAATTCATTTGGATTCACATTGTTTGCTCTTTTCATATCAGTCTCTAAAGTTATACATGACTGCTATGCTAATCTGACTTCCTTCAAATAGGGAAGACATTGCTTGCAAAAACACTCGCTCGATTTGTGAATGTCCCTTTTGTCATTGCGGATGCGACGACCTTAACACAGGCAAGTATGGGATGTTGGACTTTTGCATAGTAAGAGTTGAGCTTGGCCATGTTAAATGATAATGATCTATGCCAAAGGTTAACGGTTTAAGTGCCTCGGACAAAAGTCTTACTGTTATTGACCTTAAAGAGGAAATTTTATAATTTGCAGGCTGGTTACGTTGGAGAAGATGTCGAATCAATATTGTATAAACTACTTGCGGTATGTGAATTAATGATGTTTCAAAAAATTATCAATTCTTCACTCCTTGCAATTTTTTAGCTTTAGGTTTTGTTGTTTGTTATGCTCACTAACATAGTCTACATATATATAAAATAGCAAACCCCCCCCCCCCCCCCCATATAAAGATCCAGCCCATTCCCTCCCTCCTGTTTTTTTTTTTTTAAAAACTACTCCCTCCTATTTTGACTTCCCTCCACCCATTTTTAGCCGAAGACAGTGCATATTTAAATTGTGCCTTTACTAATTCTCCAAATCTATGTGCTCAAACAACACTCCATATACTTGTGTTGTCAAGTCAACTTAGAACATTGCTAACTGATTGACATAGTAATGTAGGATCCTTAGTGAATGCTTTTCTTTGGTTTATTTTATGTTTTAATACATAATCTAGGTTGCTTGTCTCTATTATTGATGGTACTACATTTTTTATGGAGGAGCATTCTTTTCTTCAATTTTAGTCACATATCGGAGAGTCTGGGTTGGCTCTTTCTTGTGCAACTGTATTTTGAGTCTCCACTTAATACAGTTGGTATTTGGCATCGGACCAGAGCCTCCGTGCTGAAGTGGTTAGGAGTTTGGCTCTTCCAGCCTTAATTCTTCCAAATAAAAAGTAACATGTGCATGGACTTCCGTAGCTGTATTAGGAGTCTTCCGAGATGTTTTTCTACACAAAGCTACAAATGGTTTTAGTAAATTTTTTATCAGGACTCTACATGGTTTATCATTTTTTTGGGACATTCAATACTGCTCAATTTATATTACACTTGCTTTCTTTTCCATCTGTGTAATGGTTGGACTACTTTGATTATTAAACTCTGCATACAACCTTTCTTAGATCTTTTTCGTTGTCTTTTAGATGATATCTTGTGTTGTTTGCCATCTTAAATGCTTTCTATTTTTTTCCATATAGGCAGCAGAGTTCAATGTTCAAGCAGCTCAACAAGGGATTGTTTACATTGATGAAGTGGACAAGATAACTAAGAAGGTTTCTTGCTAATTTAATTGGCTAAGTTTATAATTGCTCTTCCACTATAGCTTTTAACTGTTATATATTGCAGGCTGAGAGCTTAAACATTAGCCGTGATGTTTCTGGCGAGGGTGTTCAGCAAGCATTATTAAAAATGTTGGAAGGAACTGTAAGTAAATTAATTCCAGACTGCAGTTGTTGATAATTGGTTTATCTGTGTTGTAACTGAAGTGCTAAATGAACTGTGTACTCTGTACTTCCATTCCATTTAATATCCCTTAGATCTTGACCATAAGAGGGTAATATCATGCATATACTGCAACTAAATTTTTTCCATGAAAAGCAAATTTTTCGCTAAGGCTCTGATAGCAATTCCATTTTAAGATTCTATCTATTTCAGTACACGCATGGGGTTTTAAACACGGTATTGGTGCATTAATGAATGGTATCTTCAATCATAATAAGAAAAACCAATATATTCCTTTGTTTGGTGGGATCGAAATTCTGAAATTCAATGGACAGACTCTTCAGAAAGATGATTCAGTAAGATGATGGTATGCTTTGTAATTATTGGGTGGTTGGGTATTGATGACTGAATAGAGTAGTTCAAACAAGAAATAGTGGTTTGGAAGAGTTCACTCACTTGACCAGGGTTTTAAATCATGGTTGTGGCTGCGTTGTGTTGCTGCCATTGTGGTCTGATGCGGTTCGGTGATCGAGATTTAGCATCTGCATCATGTGAAGCGGACCTATATGGCAGTACACTGATTTTTGAAAAAATACACGATATGATATGATTAGGATAAGCATATAAAGTATGCCCAAAAAAAATCATAAAACCTAATGAACATATAGTAGTTGTTCCAAAATTCCAAATTAAGAACATACTTCTTAGAGATTGCTGAATACAAAATGAAAATTATATTGTCATAAGAAACCATTGCTTATTGCCTACAAATAGGAATAGTATCAATCTCATGCCCCCCTCAACCATCATTAAGATTGCTCTTATAAATCAAAATAATTTTTTTTTTTCCGGGTTAGTGGAATAAAGGAATAACCTGCCTCTTATGCTGATGTATTTCTTCTTTCTTCTCAATGCAATACACATCTATTTTTTTTTTCTCTCTTAACACTTCCACTTGGCAGATTGGGTGCTATTTCTCTCTCTACCCTTTCACGTGGCTGATTGCATGCTATGCATCTCTCTCTCTCTCTCTCTCTCCCTCTCTCTCTCTCTCTCTCTCTCTCTCTCTCAAAATGCTTTTGTACAATAGTTCGGGTGTCTGAAGTGGTATCGGAAAGATATTAAAGAGTATCGGAGGGTATCCGGAAAGTATAAGATTTATAATTTATTTTAAAAAAAAAATATGACTTTGATACTTAATGGATACGTAACAGTATTAGATAATATCGGATACGGATACGGGTATGTGAAGGAAATTGAAGTACTGTGACACTCTTAAAACCCTGCACATGACATAATGGTGTTGGTCATAGGGATTATTTAGAGAAAATTACTTTGCTGTTCCTTCTGATCCCCACCTTGTGAACAAATACTTTATAATGCAGAAATAAATGATCATTGCTCTCACTTTTCATTCTGCAAAGTAACACAAGCTAACATTTATGCAGCCCTTTTCCTCTGATTCTTTTCATGATTATTTATTTATTTATTTTTAAAGTTGATATGTTTTCATCTATAACTATGAAGATTACAAAATTGGCACTGTTTTCATTCATTTCCTGTTTTGAAATTTTGGTCATTATACATGGAAAATATCAAGTGAAAATGAAAATGGAAAATTTTCTTGGTAAATGATTAATGAATCGAATAACATAAGACTGAAATTAAATTATTTGAGTCTGGAAAAGCTCCCTGGCCAGTTGTGGTTGATTATGATGTGGTTTTGAGATGCTAAATTCTGAAGTGTGCTTTCTTAAGCATTTCTCTACCATCTGTGCCCAAAAATACAATCAATTGGACTTCTTTACATCTTTGGGTTTCAATATTGTTGCTCTCATAATCTGGAGTAGCTAAAATTGTTGTTAACATTTTGTCTGTTTCTTAAAACATTGTCATTTGTTAAGAATCAATCAATTACTTGTGCTAAATGTTTCTTAAAAGATAATTTGTTGTAGGACGATTAGTGCCATTCTTACCGTGTCATGAACTTGGAATGATTTCTTTTTTGTCTAGATAGTAAATGTTCCTGAGAAAGGAGCAAGGAAGCATCCACGGGGTGATAACATACAGGTATGTTGTTTTGGAGTGTATTACATATTTTGTCATCTGTTTCTACTGGCACATATGAGAAGGGCTTAATTATGTCATAGGTCCCTGAAGTGTGGGGTACTTTTGCCAGATACCCTTATTCTTATTTTTTCAATGTCTGACTCCCCGAAGTTTCTTTTGGGTTTGTCATATACCCCTACTATCAATTCTGGCCAATTTTGCTGACATATAACATCGGAATCCTGGTTAGACGTAGGAGGTTGGTCATGTGGTGCCGCGTGATGTTACATGGGCGAATACGACCTCTCTCTTCAATCATTTTTTTTTTCTTTTTTTATTTAACTAAAAATATAAAAATATTAAGTTTTTTAGTTTTTTAATTTAAAGAAAAAAAGATCTTCGCTTACGGGGCACCACGTGTCTAACCTCTTGTGTCTGACCAGGATTTTGATGTTACGTGTCAACAAAATTTGCCAGAATTGATAGTAAGGGTATATGACAAACCCAGAAATAACTTCGGGGAGTCAGACATTGGAAAAATAAGAATAAGGGTATCTGACAAAAGTACCCCAAACTTCAGGGACTTCTGACATAATTAAGCCTATGAGAAGTTTGGAAATTTTTGTACCTTATACGTTTTTCTTGGTGCTGACTTGAATCCCAAAATGTTTTTGAAAGATGCATATATTGTGTTGGTTAGTTAATCTTTTTGAAAGTATTGATAAGCATGAAGACCATACAACGACCTAATTGGTTGATAAACACTCATGAATAGACACATTAGAGGCTGTAGGTGCTTGGAGGATAATTAGGTAGGAGAAAATGTAAGATAGATTGTTTCTTTATGAATTCATTTATCCCCTTAGCTAGTATTTGTCAACATTTTATTAATGTTGGTCAGCTTTAATCACCTAGTGCTGTATGCATATAATTCTAGAAAAAATAAACCTTTCATTCATATTTTTTGATAAGCAGATCGACACAAAGAATATTCTTTTTATATGTGGTGGAGCATTTGTTGATCTTGAAAAAACCATTTCAGAGAGGTAAATCATTTTTGCATGACTTGCAAGAATATTTTTCACTTTATTTTGCATTTGGTTGCTCCACAGTTTCTGTCAAATATTAATTACAGAAATATTCCAGACGACAAGATTCGTCTATTGGTTTTGGAGCACCAGTACGTGCGAATATGAGAACTGGCAGAGTAACAAATGGTTCTTTAACGTCATCTTTACTTGAATTGGTGAGAATTGACTCTTGTTTTCTGACTGGAAAGTTTTGTTCTCCTTCCTATTAAAGTCAATAGAAAGATGAATACTTGAACAATTAAATCTAACGAGTCATACACGTAAGCGACCATTGATGATATGCACTTCCTCCACTTTTCCCCAATAGAACACAGAAATTAGAGAATGAAATTTAATATTGCCGATAGCCTTCCAAATGCATCTAAAGTTGCATTAGTAATTTTCAGGTGGAAAGTTCTGATCTAATTGCATATGGCCTCATACCAGAGTTTATTGGACGATTTCCAATCTTAATTAGCTTGTCAGCTCTAACTGAAGACCAACTTATGCAGGTATTCAGTCATTGTAGCTTTTCCTGACTACTCTCACTGTTCAGTGCCCCAAGGACTAATTTTGCTTGCCTTGTTGCTACGATTATCATTCTGTTTTGTCACCATTGACACTTCCTATATATAAAAGTTTTATAATAAAACTAAGAAACCTTGTGATCTTCTGACCTTCGAAAGGCATTAAATCTTTATGAATACCTCTTATTGTATTAAGGATTTTTGTAATGTATATCAAAGTTGCTAAATGTTAATTTGGCTTGTTGCCTTTTGGATTTAATAAGTAATGCAAAGAATGACAAAATGTGTATCTGGCATCTACAAGTGCTTGGTTCATATTGTTTATTGAATGGATGCACAAAAAGTTTGGATAAGGATACAAGGGTCCCAGAATGGATTTTGTAACTGGGGTTTTTAGTATTGACTTTATTATGATAAACAAAAGGGACATGTGAGCTTCTTTCCAGTGAACTTATAATTTTTCAGCTGCATGTTCTTTTCAATTGAACCTCAAAGAAGGGAGACTGACATTGAGAATATCATCTCATATTTTTTTTAATTGTGCTGCTTGCGGGTGTGTATACATTAATTTATTAGTTTATAATTTTTGGATTTCTGTCATGGGGAATGCTTAATTTTAAATGACAATAAGCAGGCCTACTTTAGAAAAGAAGTAATGTTCTTGATGTTGCACAGATATCTGGTCATATGACTACTGAAATATTGTTGGTTTTACAGGTACTCTTAGAACCAAAACATGCTCTTGTGAAGCAATACAAGAAATTATTTAGCATGAATAATGTAAGCAGTTTTTCCTTAGTCAAACTCTCATCTGTTCTGTGAGTGTCTCTTTTTGTGTGTATGTGGTGTGAAAATCGGAACCCATTTTACTTGTCAGTTATCACCATATGTGGATTACCCCAACCAAATTCGGTAATTTTTGTGCATAACTAATTGCTCTTCTAATTCTGGGCTGAGGTTGTTTGTTAGGATTTGAACCCTTGACAATGCAAAGTATGGGAATCTGTAGATGAGAGTCGTTCAAACTTAAATAGAATGAAGTGATTGCTTGCCTATGGACTATGGTAGACCTAATCTAATAATGACTGTGACTCAATATATCTTCTCTTTCAACTTATCATATAATTCATTGCTCTGTTTCCCACTTCTATTTTCCCTTGACACTTGCCAAATAAAGTAATTCACTTGCTTCCCTTCTTTTCTTTTATTAATTTTCTTTCTTCATTTGATTTGCTGGTGTCTACTGAAGCTTTCTTGAGTCATTGCCTGGTGATACCATTTACCATTCTGCATTGGAAATGACTTGGAGATCTTCTCTAAACTATCCTTGGATTAATCAGTTTTTATGATCTATACCACCATTTGGTGGTTTTGCTATGTCCAAGTTGGTCAGCTTGTTTGAGCTTCTTGTGAGATATAATTCACTGTCCTGGGTTACCCTGTTTTACCATTGCTCCAATTGCAGTGATCTGTGTGTATTTGATATGTTTATTATGGGTTCAAGACTTCAAGTGAGTGGTGGGGAACGTGGGGAGTAAGAAAGTTCTCTTTATTTGAAACTCTACTCCTGCACTTCAGGTAAAGCTACACTTCACAGAAAAAGCTCTGAGACTAATTGCAAAGAAAGCAATGGCCAAAAATACCGGTGCTAGGGGTTTAAGAGCTCTACTGGAAAGCATTTTAACTGACTCCATGTTTGAGGTATGAAAACATGCATTTATTTTTAAAATATATGACTGACTATCTCCAAGTGTCTAAGGTTATAATCGGTCTCTTCATTTTTCTACTGATACATCGAATGCTTGTATGCATCCAGATTCCAGATGTTAAGGAAGAAAATGAACAGATTGATGCAGTTGTTGTTGATGAGGAGTCGGTTGGATCAGAAAATGCCCCAGGATGTGGAGGAAAAATCCTTCGTGGAGATGGTGCTTTGGAACGGTACCTGGCTAAGTTGGAGGATTCGGTGGTATGATATTTTATCCGAACGCATGCTGAATATTGCTGTATATGGTTTTACTTTTCTGTTCTGGCTACTTGTCCAAGTTACCTTTAGAAACCGAAGCTAATAAATTATTTCATACCCAAGAATGTTTTCTTTCATTTGCAACAATGAGCATGTGGTAGGTAGTCATGGCCCGATTTTCTTCATGTGTTGTAGGTTAACGATGATGTAGCTGAATCAGACTTGCGAGAAGGGGAACCGGAGATTTCATCAAGAGCCGTGAGCATGTAATATATATTTACCATAATCAATTTGTATAATCATTGCCATTGTTATTGTAAAATCACATTCATAAGTTACTGTAAATTTTTCCTTGTATAACACAGCATTGTCACTGGTTCATTGGATAGTAAAGAAATAGAAAAATGAAAGGTGTAACGTTGCTAATTTAGGAAGCACATCCTAGAAAATATCAGTTCTTTTTATAAGAAAGGTCTAACTTCAGACAATTTTCTCATGTTCTGTTGTCCCCCCGAGATTAAAGATCAATATCTTAAAGCACTGACTGATTATGTGATATCATTTTCCCTTTCACCCTCTTCTTTATTTGGAACGTGGATAAAGTTCAGCTAGTGATGATTCACTTCAAAAGTTGATATCTTAATACACATTTGACTAAATGGGTTATAGAAAGTGCCGAGAAAAAAAGAAAAAGAAAAAGGGTTATAGAAAGTTAACCTTTTGTATAGTCCATGATTTGTCAACCATAGAACAGAGGTACGAACATTTTTTTCTATGTTATATTTTGGTCGGACTAGTGTATTACTAAAAGAAGATATGGTAACTTTTTTCTTCCGTTTCCGGAGGTTACAAGTTAAATATGCGAAGAAACACAATGAGTTGGCTATTATTCAGAGACAGAAACAACACCCTAGGTCCTTGTATCAAGAAGGCTTTATAAAAAGAAAGCCTCAAATGAGAATGAATGGCAAAATCATTGGACTAACCAAATTTCCAAGGATAATTCTACTTGGCTTTAGAGCTGGAAATAAACTCCTGAGCCTGTGATACTGTTGGAATTGCAGGAATTGCTCCTTTCTGTGTTGTACAGATTGCTCCACAAGCATTTGCAAATGACAATGCCTCTCTGAATTTTGATTCGTCCTATGGTGAATCCATCAAAGCAAAGATTTAAACCAATGACAAGTTAATAATGTATTGTTTAGAAAATTAATGGGTGCTATATTATATGGGGTTGTTACAGTGTACTCATCTTTTGTGGATGAGTATAGAAACTCATTGGCTAAATCTATGGCAAGTGTGTTTTTAAGACATTGGACGGCTGAGATTGATGGATGGGGCATGGTGTATGTATACACCTGGTTAAGTTGAGTGCATCATAAAAAATTGTCATATGTAGGTTTTTTCCGGTAAACTGTTTTTTTTTTAAATGATAAAGTCGCCTAAAAATAATTACCTTAAAAAAAAATACACTAATCACAATTTTTCTAATATTTTTTTGAATATTTTTTTGTCCTTAATATAGATCTTATTTCTAATTTTCAATGCAAAATTCTCAGCCCCTAGAGATTTTTTTTTAAATTTTTTTAAATATCCTATGTATTTTCATTTTCAAAAATATATATTTTTTTGTTAGTCAGATTTTTTTTTATTTTTATTATATACTCCCTGACAGAGGTTAAAATTTTTTTCCTTATTTTCAAATTTAGTCATTTCAAAAATATTCTATGTCTATTCTTCTTCGGTGATATGCACTCGTTTTTATGATTTGGATTAATTTTTTTTGCTCTCTGCTCTGAAAAACTATATTGAGTAAAAACTGTATTCAAAATTGACATATTCTAATAAATCTGTATACGAATCCGTGTAAAAAAATATTTTGAGTAAATTTGTGTTAAAAAATTTTTAAAAAAAAGTCATTATTTTTAGGAGAATTTATCATTTCTTAAAAAAAAGTTAAAAAAAAAACCTACTAATGGTCATTTTCTATGATGCACTCAACTTAAATACACCATGCTTCCATCCATCAATCCCAACCGTCCACCTGATGACACAATCTCAATCATTGATGAAGCAATGAGTATACATACTCATCCACAAATAATGAGTATTGTATACAAACCCATATTGGGTTATATATATACAACTCTGTTATTCAAACATCTGTATTTGACATCTATACAGGACACCTGCCTTTTCAGGTTAAAACTGGTGGATCCTACAGTTTCTCTTTCTTACAGGACCCACCACTTTTTATAAAAAAAAAAAGGCAAGTGTTTACATCTGATGTCAAATACAGATGTCCCAATAACATTTTTGAGATATATATGTGTGTGTCTGAGAGAGAGCATACCTCAAATATGGAAGGGTCCTTGGCCACAGCTGTGAGAATTGCCCCAACAAAAGAATCACCAGCACCAGTAGTGTCAACTGGCTTCACTGAGAACCCGGATACCCTTCCTTTGAAATTCTGCAGTCAGACAAGATAATATTCCAAAGATGTTTAGTTTAGATTACCCATAAATGTGAATACAACAAGACATCATACAAGTATAAATGTTTAGGTAGGGGCAACAAAAGCAACTTACGGGTCCAAATATTTAGGAGTGAAAATGACAAATGACTATCATGTGTAGTAGAAAAATTTCTAAGTTGAGTGAGCCAGAAAGTCAGGGACAGGCTAGCATTTAGGGTCCCGAAGAACTATATGTATTGATCAAGAGTGCTATCTGCCTATCTCAGTTTCTTTTAGAAAATGCTTCATCGAATTAATTAAGCCAAACAAGCACTGCTTTCAAAACAAGGTTGAATATATAGTACCTTAGAGAAATATCTGCAACCCTTCTCTCCATCAGTGACGAGAAGCATCTTTAACTTGTCATGAAACAGGGACATAACAACTTCTTCCTTTTCAGAATCTCCTTGTGTAAGGAATTTAACTTCATCATCACTCACCTATGATGACAAGATCAGTTATTTTAATGACTTTAGAGATACTGCAGCAAAACCTTGGCGAAAAAATTTGGCCATAGGGAATCATCTTTTCCTACTGAGTTGATAACCACAACAAATGCCCTATAACTCAATTAAGGACTAACACAACAAGTTTAGGATCTACATTTGCCTATTCTGCCATCAATCATGTTATTTGTGCATCTGTCTGTGACAACTTCGCCGCAACGTTCAGGTTTATAACAAAGTATTAGTACTTCGTGATATAAACAGCAAAGTTATTGCATATAGACATTACAAATAACATGTTTGTTCTGCCATATCCTTCATACTGATTTAAGCTTTAAGAAAGAATTTTTGAGCAATATTTGTACCTTGATGAAGTCAGCTTCATTCCAAATGCTCTTGATCCCAGACCTACAAGCGTCATCAGAAGGCCACAAAGGAAGCCTCACATTTGGATCATAGGACAGCAAAGCACCAGCTTCTCTAGCTTTTTTCATGGCTGCCAAGTGAGCTGATTTGCATGGTTCAGATATGAGGCTAATTGATCCATAGTGGAATATCTTGGCCTTCTGTATCAAACCCATGTTTAGTTCAGACTCCTTCAGTAACATATCTGCACTGGGGTTTCTATAAAACATGAACTCCCTCTCTCCATCCTTCCTCAATGTCACAAAAGCCAATGCAGTTCTTGCCCCCGTATCAAAACAAACACCATCTGTATTGACCTTATTTTGCTTCAAGATGTCAACTAGCAACTTTCCAAACTCATCATCCCCTACCTTGAGGGACATATTAAAAAAGATAACATAGTATTAGGCATAGCTAAATTTTAGTCACTTTAAATATAAATAATAAATTGCTGTTCTACATTATATTTTGGACAATATAATCATAATTTAGTGTATGTGTATATATTGTAATCTCAAATTTTAATGACTTATTGTCCAAAGTCGTTGAGGTTCAACTTCCATAAGGAGAAGAATCGCTCCATTGATGTTGATTGCCATGAAGCAGGAACAAGATTGAAAAAGAACAATGTCTGATGCTAAGAGATAAAAATTATACAAAAATATATTTGATAGATACCATAAAGAACACTCCCATTTCATTTTTCTCTTATGGAAGGGAGTATACATACATATTTAGTGAGTATGCATTATTAGCTTTTCTGGAATTATTCTGCAACTTTTTCTTTGAATCAACAATTCTTTTTTTTTTTCCTCAAAAAAAAAAAACCGTTTTTTTTTTAATCATCAAAGTAAAATTCATATACTAGGTATAAGGGGTACCTCAACCCATAAACAAACAATAAAGTTTTAGCATTGTTTTATACATTGTATGGGTTCCTGAAACCAATCGGATAAAGAAAATTGCACTCCTACATATGGTGCTTTATTTATGGACCATGTTCTAATCTGTGTTGATTCTTATTATACATTATTAGAAAATTAGTATACTTAAAAAAAATCTTGTTTGAAGAAATATTGGAAGCATGTAATAGGATGCAGGAGGGTATATGCACATGCCCTTTCTGGCCAGCAAACGGATTGGTTTTTAGTTTTACACCGTATCAAAAAGTAATAGCATTACTGTTGTGATATGTGTGGATATTAATATTCTAAAAAAATGTCACTAAGAGTTGGAAAAAAAAAAAACAAGTATTTTGAGGATAAATTATTAGATAAATGCTAACAAGTGTTTTTATAGTATTTGTTAAAAAGTTAAATATAATGAAAATAATGGGAAAATTTAGTTTTTTATTTTCCAAAAAGATGATGATAACAAATAGTATTATGTAATAAAAAGTAACAATTACCCTGCCCTTCATAAGAATATAGATTTTTCAAATCATATGCATGCATTTAACAACAAAGACATTTAGTAACCAAACGTCCCAAGTTCAGTAAACATAACAAGAAAGACTGACACATGAGTGGTTGGACCAAAAAAAAGCTTGTAGAAAGTAAGAACCTTGCCAATGAAGGCAGCGTTACCACCAAGTTTGGATATGGCACAAGCCACATTGGCTGGTGCACCTCCAGGAGCTTTGATAAAAGCATAAGACTCAGCCAAGGAAACTCCAGCTGTGTCAGGAACAAAATCTATGAGCATCTCACCGAATGAAATGATTAAAGGATCTGTTGAGTTTGCCATCTTCTTCTCCTGCCTTTCTCTTCTTAATTTCTAGTATTGTTTTTGTTGTTGTCTCTGTCTTACAAATAATGGGTGTGGAATAATATTTATATGCCACAGAAAATATTAGCATCAATATAAATCTATCATAGCAACCTTGCAATAGACACAACCTTAATTAGCTAATCTGTTATTACTGTTTGGTTAAGATAAAAAGAAAAAAAAGTGAAACGATAAATATAAAAGTTTGACAATGTCTTGTGATTCTTTGCCCATTTTTAAGGTGCTCAATCAAAATAACCGTAGAAAAAGATTTGGTGCTTGGCCCAAGCACAGGACTCGTTCTAATCACTAAGGAAAGTAACAATTTTTTTTTTTTTTAAAATGGATTAAAATAACATAAGTTTGTTCCCAAAGTATATGCTTTCAATTTGAGAGGTAAAAAATAAAAGGAAAAAAAAAAAACTAATCTAGTAATTCACTAAAGAAAAGGTGTGATTAGTGATAGAACACTTGTGGCGGTTTGGAGAAATGTTTGGACCCAAGACTCCAAGAGGAAGTTCCTTGTCTTATGGTCAACGTTTTAACTATCTCCAGTAATTGCTTTTAGAATTTGCTTTTATAAGGGAGCTTTTAGAATTTGCTTTTTTTTTTTTTCCAAAAATATAATCTAAGATTATAATTTGCATTGACAAATAAACATGATAGATTATGCTTATTTTTTTTTTTAAAAAAAAAAACAAAACTAACTATAATCTTAAACCAAACCAATCATGCTCTTAGCATTTTTAGTGGCCTTTGCAATATCACCCTCATGCAATTGTGTGGACCTATAAAAAAAAATAATGTAGTGAACAAAGAAATCCATTAAAATACACATAACACAACTTCTATTTAAATACAACTTTTAAATTAAATTTTATTTAATACTTATGTCACCAACGATGAACACATGCACATGAAATTTGAGTACTGTACGCATAAAGAAAGACCACAACCAAAAGTACAGTGAGTTACCATGCATGAATGCATATTTTGGACCACAACTCCATGTGTTAAAATTTAAATTTTTTTTTTTTATAATTTTATTATTTTTTAAAATATTATTTAAGGTTTTTGTTAAAAAAAATGAAATATCCAAAACGTGACTAATGGCTGAGCAACACATGCTGATTGTTTCGGTAAAAAAATAGGCTTAGTTGCATAATTGGTCTTTTATCTTATTTATTAGATTCACTTTGGTCCTTTATCTTTTTTTGGCAATTTACTGATCCTTTATTTTTTTTTAAAAGATTCAGTTTGGTCCTTCAGTTAAAATAAAGTTAAATGAGAAGGAATATTCCAAGAATATTCCCCTTTTCTCTCCTTAATTGCATAATTGATCCTTTATCTTATTTATTAGATTCACTTTGGTCCTTTATCTTAATATTCCAATTAAGAATATTTTCTCTTTTTCTTCCTCTTCTCTCTCCTTACAACGGCGGCAGCCACCATGGGCTCACACCCTCTTCCTACGAAAATCATCAAATTTCTTCAAATTTCTTCAACATTCTTCAATTTTTCACGGTTTTTAAGCTTTATTTTCATTATTCCTCAAACAAATTCGTGTTTTTCGTTCTTTTTTCCTCAAAATCCGAATTTTAGGGTCACTTTTCTAAAACCTTGGTTGTCAACAATGGTCTCTCCTCCTCTGAACCTGCTGGAAAACGTGTGAAAACACGTGCAAAACGCTTCAATAACTCCAATTAATTTCTAAAAATGGCGGTGATGGTGGCATGGGCGGTGGCGGCGGCGCCCATGGTGGCTGTCGCCGCTGTAAGGAGAGAGCAGAGGAAGAGGAAGAAGAAGAGGGAATATTCTTGGAATATTAAGATAAATGACCAAAAAAATTTTAAACCGTAACAATAAAATAGATTATGGGTTCATAAGCTTAATGAGATGTATGTAGTAATAGAAAACTTTAATTTTCATGGCTTAGAAAAAAGGATGAAGCATCCGTGATAAACCTTGTAGGAGGATCGACTTGGAGTGCTTCAAACCATATTGTGGGGAGACTTTTGCACAATCACTATTTATTAGTGTTAAGGTGATGGTGGTTTTAGTATAGTCATGGTGGTTTATTGGGTTTTGGAGTGGTTGTGTTGTTTATGGAAGTGGGGGAAGTAGAGGGAGTAATGATGCCAAGTGTTGACAATGTTGGTCTTTTTGGAATGTTGGGTCAAAGGCCTTCTTTTATAGAATTTGTGGGGGGATAAAATGGTAATAAATCAAGGGGATAATAGTGAGAATAACATTTACCAGCAAATAACGGAGTGTCCATATCTGAGAGCAGACTGGTCAAACTAGTCAGATCAAAGAATGACCATGTCTGCGAGTGGATTGGTCAAATTGGGTAAGAGAGCAATCAGTGTCTCAAAGCGACATGGTTCTAGAGAATTTCCACCATTGTCTATCACGAAGATGCCTTAATAAGGTATAAACACCTTGGACACTTTACTTTGTCCAAAGCTTTCAAAGCCACGACATCTAGTAGTTCTCTTGACTTTTTGGCATCATCCTCAGTGAATCGCCTACACTGAACGATATGGTCTAGAAAGCGTTCGATCGTAGAGTCTTCAATCTCCACTACGATATCGTGCTTGCTTTATCTTTAAGGATCATATTAACTTCGTTAATCATATTAACTTCTTTAAGGGTCAATATTCTACTTCATAAATTAAGTAGAATATTTTTTCCAAACAATAATAGTTAATGGAAAAATTAATAGAGCTAAATTGTAGAAATTTGGGGACCAAATCTGTATTCAAGCTCAATAATAACATTGATGCACATGTATTGAAAAAGGTTTAGAAAAATGCCTTTCAAAAGGAAAATGCTTTGAATTTTTCTTTAAATTTTTCCAAACTATTGAAATCAGTCGTTTGATCATTTTGAATAAGAATATGAAGTTTTTAAATGGTCAAAATTGAAAATATAGACACCAATGTGGGTTGATCAAGTGGTAGCTTACTTGGTCCCTTAATCAAGCTTTGGGTATGGAGCAACCCCCGCTGGGAGACTCCAATCGCTTAGTGCGAGCTCAGTTGGGTCGGACTGGATGCATGAGTCGGATTTTGAGTAAATCAGATCTGAGTATCAGTTGGTGTAAAAAAATGAAAATATAGACCGACTGTAACATCCCTGGCAGGCAAATGGATTGTGTTGGGATTCTGGCAAGTGTACCAGATCGTACAAATAATATAGACAATGAAGTCCGAGTATCGTACCCAAGGGAGTGACCATTTAATTAATTCCACCTAATTAATATTACTTAGTGTACAAGACAAAGGATTTATGATTTTGTAAATAAAAACAGAAATTAAAATAAATGACTTTTTGACAAGGGGAAAAAGCGGGATGTAGTTTCGATGCAGGTTCCTAAATATTCTATAACAAATTGATTTGTTTTCCTTGATTCTGAATTTGTTTTGCAAAGGTAGAAAACGCCTAATGTCTTAGAACGTCTCCGTATTTTAGATATTAATCTCCCAATGATGTCTCAAAAGAGCCTTAAAAACCTAACCTTTAATTAAGTTCAATCAAAACTTGTAAAAATTATCCAATTCATAGAAAACATGTCTGTGCCTATGCAATTGAACTGTTTGATTAAATGACTAAATCCTAAATTCATATGTCTATTCATAAAGGATTTTCAAAAGTCATGAAACAGCTTCTTTCATGAGAAACAAATAAGAATAATCAAACACAAAATTCAATAACGGAAAACAAAATTAATTTATTACTAGAAATATTGAAAAGGTTCCATACATCTACTCCTACATCCCAAGGATGAAATTAGTTCATACTTACAAGAGAAAACACAATAAACATGATAAAAATAATTACCATGAATCCTTGAGCTAACTCCGTGTTCTTCACAAAAACCTCCAATCCTTGTTCCTTCTCCAAGTCTCAAATCCTAATCTACTATTATTCTATGGAGTTGTATGAGTGTCTCCCCTCCTCTTATTATATAGATAAAAACTAACCTAATTTCCAATCTAATGTGATAAGATAAAACTAATCCTAAATCTGAATATAATATGATAAGATCCTATTAGAATAAACTAATCTTTAAGAATCTTATCTACAAATAGAATTTATCATTAAAATCCTTCTAAAATCCCGTATTTGTGTCTGGCAGCAACTTCGTCACTGATTTTGACCCCCAAGATGGACGAATTTGAGCAAGGATATTTCTGGAAAAGTTGTAGATCTTTTCCTTAGCTTTAAAATGATATATAGATGGCCTCATTTGGATAAGCGTAGCTCAAGTTATGATCAAAACAGCGAACAGTGTCACTTTCTCGCATTTTGCGCGCCCAGGCATGAGAATCCTGCGCCTGGGCGTGATGGCCTGCGCTTGGGCGTGATGGCCTGCGCTTGGGCGCACGACGGTCAACTTTTCTTCATTTTTTTCCCTCTTTTTCTTCCCAAATCAAGTACCAAACTCTCATTCTTCATTCCTTTGCAAAAATCATTGTTTTAAGAGCTTAAATACCTGAAAACAAACCAAACACATCAAAAGGTTCTAGAAATCTTCTAAAGACACAATTCCATTGTTTTATTCCAATTTACTCAAGAAACAAGCCACTTACTATGTAAAAGGGAGGCAAAAAAGGTACAAAAACATCACATATTAGACCCCAATCACACCCCCAAACTTAGCATTTTGCATGTCCCAGGCAAAAGTAAAACAAAAATTCAGAGCCTAAGATTCTCCCCTCTCAAGGTATAGCAACCTAACCATAAATTCCAACTCGCCTACCCAAGATACCTTTCTTCACTAGCAAATCACCGCAATGAAAACTAGTTGAAAAACAAACTCAAAATGAGCAAAAGATTAGTGACCACACCACCTCTCAATATCTCTCATGTGTATGGGTAATAATTATCAATTCACTCAAGTTCAAACAATGAAAGCATGTTACCATAAGCTTGACTATAGACCTACATCTCCACTGAATTTATTGAAAACATGCACAAATCATAAGGTCTTTATTTGGTTGTAACGGGGCCATGGCTAAAAGTGTCAGGTGAGATAAAAGAATAAAAGGATAAACAAATGGCTTAATCAATGAAATCACAACACTTCCCTTTTAAATTATAAAATGAGCAATAAGGTAATTACACAACCACAACTCAATTCACTTGATTTTTCCTTTTCTTTCTTTTTCTTTTTCTATTTCTATTCTCTTCTTCTTTTCAATTTTTTTTAAGAACATTTGTTGCTCTTTTTTCTTTTTTTTTAGAAGAGAAATAGAAACATCAAATTTTCAGCACTTACACTTTCACCAATTTCTAACATTCCACTTAATTGCTCATTCACAATTTCAAAGGTACTTCACAAGAATAATTCAATTTATGTAGGGTACCAAAGAAAATCATTAAATCTCAAAGCTCAAAGTGGGCAACTAAGGGATCATTATGTCTCAAAAATTTGTTGAAGGCCACAAAAACACAAACCTAAGTGCCTTAATCATGTTCATGCATGCAATCAATTGTCAATTTTGAAAAGGTCACAAGTCAAGTTCTAGAACAAACAATCAAAGCGAACAACACTCATGAAAGAAATAGGAGTTTCATCACAATATTCATTAAACATTACTCCTTCAAGTGTATAGGCTCAAAATCTCACTGGTTAAGGTCAATTCACAAATCAATCATTCACAACAAGTTTGCCAAACAACTAATTTTCAAAAATCTTCAAAGCTAAATCCAATTAGTATCTGGGTAAAACAAGTCGAAAATCACAATCAAGCATTTACACCTATCAAAGGGACAACTCTAACACCTAGAATTAGTGCCTACTCATCCCAGGACACAAACCAACACAAAGCCAGGGGAGAAATCAAGTTCAGAAAATTTTTTATTTTGTTACCCTCACCCCCAAACTTAGAATGTGGCTTGTCCTCAAGCAACAAATCTATCCTAAACTACAAAATAAAAATAAAAAAAACAAAAGCAAGGAGTTAGAGACTTCCCTTTGTAGCACAGGATTCTCTCTTGATGCACCATGGAGGAGACTCCCCCAAACATATTCACCTGTGTCACATGAACAACTAAAAATAGTGCTTGAAGCACCCCATTAGCAGTTACATATAGAAAACTCTAAACTCTTTATTCAATCTCCTAATTAAAAATTTAAATCCTACACTACTACAAAACTAAAGAGAATCCACCAGGATCCCAAATCCTATAGCACAACTTCCATGTTATGCAGCAATAGCAAGTTATTCCTGGATCCCATGGAAATATGCACGGATGATGTTGGAGCAAATGTTTAAAAATAGTTTTAAACCCTCCCGGGTCAAATGGTGCATTTTTCACTCCAAGCATCATCACATGGTGCTTGTCTTTTCCATCATGCATGGAGTCTATGAAAGTGTAAACTCCATGCCTTAGCAAAGTTGTCTTTTCAGGCTCTAAAAAGGAGAACAATGGTTTATCATCATCATGATCATCAGGGAAGTCATAAAAAATTAAGGGGTAAATTGAAGGAAATTTTTTTGAGGGTTCCACATATTCATGCAATCCAATACATTTAGCAAGAGCAGAAAATTCATCATGCAAAGTGGACCTTAATTCAACCCCTAGACTCATCCCATTATTCAATTTATCTTGTTTCACTTCCTCAATCTCATCATGCACAATTTCTTCTTTTTCTATGGGTTTAGAAAGGGAAGCACTTTGGTCTTCCATAATAGAAAATTTTTGTACCACCTCCTCTAAAAGACCATCAAAAACTTTAATCTCATCAACAATATTTTGTGCATAACAGGATGGAATAGGTGACGACAAAATAAATTTGAAAAATTCTATGTCATCACGAGAATAAGCCATGTTACATAATAATAAAATAAAGAAAAATAAAAATATATACCCAAGTTACACTAAGTAAAATTAAATTAGTACCAAAATTAATTAAAACAGAATCACTCCCCGGCAACGGCGCCAAAAACTTGTTGGGATTCTGGCAAGTGTACCAGATCGTACAAGTAATATAGACAATGAAGTCCGAGTATCGTACCCAAGGGAGTGACCATTTAATTAATTCCACCTAATTAATATTACTTAGTGAACAAGACAAAGGATTTATGATTTTGTAAATAAAAACAGAAATTAAAATAAATGACTTTTTGACAAGGGGAAAAAGCGGGATGTAGTTTCGATGCAGGTTCCTAAATATTCTATAACAAATTGATTTGTTTTCCTTGATTCTGAATTTGTTTTGCAAAGGTAGAAAACGCCTAATGTCTTAGAACATCTCCGTATTTTAGATATTAATCTCCCAATGATGTCTCAAGAGAGCCTTAAAAACCTAACCTTTAATTAAGTTCAATCAAAACTTGTAAAAATTATCCAATTCATAGAAAACATGTCTGTGCCTATGCAATTGAACTGTTTGATTAAATGACTAAATCCTAAATTCATATGTCTATTCATAAAGGATTTTCAAAAGTCATGAAACAGCTTCTTTCATGAGAAACAAATAAGAATAATCAAACACAGAATTCAATAACGGAAAACAAAATTAGGATTAGAGAGAGAGGTTAGCAACATCTATTAGAGCAAAGAGGCAAGACACAAGGATTGAAGGTCTCTTGGAGAGTTAACCAAGTATTGTCTATGATATGAGGTTTTCTCTTTGCTTTTCGTTTCTTTATTTCTATATGTGTAACTAAAACCTCTTGTTAGGAACATGGTGTAAATTGTATGATGTAACTTATTTTAATTTATGATTTAGTATTTTTCTGTTTTCAATTCATGCATTAATTGAGTTCTTATTTTATACATAAATCTGGCCAATTTATGTTTTGCATTTCTTAATTCGCAACGACAGTTGGGGTTTTGAATAGGCCATGCAATTAATGGTATTTTCAGTCCAATACATAGAGATATGGTTGGATGATTATATGGCCACATAATTCCCTTGTGCTAGATAGATATTTTCTTGTATTGTAATTACTTGAGAGATCAAGAATTAAATATATAGAAAATAAGGGTAATGTATAGAGACATCTAACTATTACTACTTGAGAGGAATGATCCGTGAATTGAAGGATAATTAAAGTTAAATATGAATCATAGTTAAAATAAGTGAAATCTACAACGAAACCAATAAAAATAAGAATAATTACCATAACGGAAAACAAAATTAATTTATTACTAGAAATATTGAAAAGGTTCCATACATCTACTCCTACATCCCAAGGATGGAATTAGTTCATACTTACAAGAGAAAACACAATAAACATGATAAAAGTAATTACCATGAATCCTTGAGCTAACTCCGTGCTCTTCACAAAAACCTCCAATCCTTGTTCCTTCTCCAAGTCTCAAATCCTAATCTACTATTGTTCTATGGAGTTGTATGAGTGTCTCCCCTCCTCTTATTATATAGATAAAAACTAACCTAATTTCCAATCTAATGTGATAAGATAAAACTAATCCTAAATCTGAATATAATATGATAAGATCCTATTAGAATAAACTAATCTTTAAGAATCTTATCTACAAATAGAATTTATCATTAAAATCCTTCTAAAATCCCGTATTTGTGTCTGGCAGCAACTTCGGTACTGATTTTGACCCCCAAGATGGACGAATTTGAGCAAGGCTATTTCTGGCAAAGTTGTAGATCTTTTCCTTAGCTTTGAAATGATATATAGATCGCCTCATTTGGATAAGCGTAGCTCAAGTTATGATCAAAACAACGAACAGTATCACTTTCTCGCATTTTGCGCGCCCAGGCGTGAGAATCCTGCGCCTGGGCGTGATGGCCTGCGCTTGGGCGAGATGGCCTGTGCTTGGGCGCACGACGGTCAACTTTTCTTCATTTTTTCCCTCTTTTTCTTCCCAAATCAAGTACCAAACTCTCATTCTTCATTCTTTTGCAAAAATCATTGTTTTAAGAGCTTAAATACCTGAAAACAAACCAAACACATCAAAAGGTTCTAGAAATCTTATAAAGACACAATTCCATTGTTTTATTCCAATTTACTCAAGAAACAAGCCACTTACTATGTAAAAGGGAGGCAAAAAAGGTACAAAAACATCACATATTAGACCCCAATCAGATTGCGACTGTCCCCACATACCAACACGGGTCTTTTCAGCATGCTTTGTCCTCACTCGCACACTTCCCGGGAGGTCACCCATCTCATAATTACTCCAAGTCAAGCACGCTAGCTTAACTATGGAGTTCTTAAGTGAAATGGATTGCGACTGTCCCCACATACCAACACGGGTCTTTTCAGCATGTTTTGTCCTCACTCGCACACTTCCCAGGAAAACTTCCCAATAGGTCACCCATCCCAGAATTACTCCAAGTCAAGCACGCTTAACTATGGAGTTCTTAAGTGATGGATTACCGAAAAGAAGATGCATCTGGTTGATATGAGTAGTACTAATCAATTCATTTAAGTCTTCCTGTACTATGTAGTCTCATTCCTACACAGTCTCAGGATCATCCTCTCATTCCGGTGTATCGGTTCATTCATGTATCCCTCCCCTAGAAGCCTGCTAGGAGCTACTCCTTGCCCGTGCCTCTTGCACTAGCGATCACTCTCAGCCCTCATCAGCCCAGGGTCTTACACCGACTCAAATATGGTTTGAGCAGTCGTACGTATATTTTTCTGAGAGTGAGTACTAAGGTACAATGCCCTTGTATATCATCAGTACATGCCCACCCACATATGTGCCGAGACGACCGTAAACGCATGACTAAGTCAAATACCACCAAAGTCAGGCTTTGTCTCAACATTACCAAGATTGTCTCCTTTTGCAAAAGAGTCTCCATAGGTTATTTGGCTATCTAATCCTAATTCTCATCATAGTCATTGTCATCTAGTGGCGACACATCACTTAAACCATCACTTACCTCGTCAGTTTCATGAGCATAATAATCCTCATCTTCATCACTTATGGAATTAGAAAGTAGGAAATATTTTTTTATGTTCCCTTTTAGTTTTGTTATACACCCTTTTCAATTTTTTTTTTATAAATTTTTTTTTTAAGTCTTGTTTTTAACCTTAAGTTTTATCCACTTTTACTTTAATGCAAACAGTCGAACACCATTCACCTTATTTTATCCATTAATTGTCGTCATATCCAACTTCACTTATGATAGTCATTCCACCAACATGACAACATTCTTGATGTAACACCCTCATCTTTTATAAAGGGAAAAATAATTTATTAGAAAATTGTTGTGGTGGAAGAGTAAAAATTCCCTTTATTCAAGATTAATGAATAAAATTTTTTCTTTGAAGTACATCGTTTCAGTGTTACAATGGATCAAATCCAGTAAATGTACATCTTCCTCTTCCGCGTGAGTCTCTAGCTTGACGGGTGGACTAACTTTATCTGATGCTTATACCTACCACCAAAATGGTAGATGGGAGTAAATCACTTGTCATATCGCGTAAGCAGATAATTAATTGAGTAATCATAGACAAACATACACTCATAATCATTGTAATGCATTTCATATGCTCAATCCTTGATTTACAATCATATTATCTTATCTTTATGTGGCATGATGCATGCTAATTTCATCTCCAACCTTGGATCCAATATCAATTCTTCTCAACCCTTCGTCTGGTTTCTCATTACTAAATCAAAGTAAAGAAACTGGGAGTAAACGCCTTTCAACCACGACAAATCACACAACTCATCTATGTGTACCCTCTCTCTAGGGTTAGATCATTGCCAAAGGTCCGCCCTCTGCAGCCATGATATGCACTTAGAGGTCGATAGGATATATTATGGTTAAGCAAAACTATCATGGGAAAAGTCTGCAGAACCCCCCCCCCCCCAATCATAGGACCGTTTTACCCATAATAATCCCCACACGGTTACAGACGAATCACCGTCAAACCTGACCTCTGAACATTCTCGCACCGATCCTAGGAATTCTTTTTCCAATTCTTAGAATGGCCGTATCTTTCCCGATATCCTATCTCACCATCCGCAACTCCTCGTGCGAATGCAAATAATTTATCATTTCACTTTACGTTGTTAATTCATTGCATAATTAAGAATCCATGTTCATAATCAAACATCATCAAAATCATCATAAAGTATTCATTCATGCATAGAATTTCCTTTCATGACCCATTGATGCATTAGACTAAGGCTGGGTGTATTAAAAATGAGCAAATCTCAATTCAGGGGCCTTGGTAATCGATTACCAAAGGGTAGTAATCGATTACCACGTGAAAATTCAAATTTTGGTACCAATTTCAGCCTGTTATATAGGCCGGCCTGTTAAGCTAAATAGGCTTTTTATATAGCTTGGGCCTGACTTGTTTAGATTATATAGGCTTTTTGAATAGCCTGAGCCTGACCTGTTTGCAAAAAAAGCCTGGTCTGGGCCTGACCTATTATTCGGCCTGTCATAGGCCCTGTAGGCCGGCCTGACCTCTTTCCACCCTAAGCCACAAGACCGGATGGCGGAAGGAGTATGGAGTTGGCACGAAATCCTAAGCAAAATGTTCTCTTTTTTATTTATTTTTTATCTTGTCCTTCTCTATATTTTTTTTTCAAAGTGAGGAAGAGAGATTTATTTATAGGAAAAATTAGGTTAAGAAAAATAGGGTTTTTTCAACAGTCTTTGAAAGCTCAGAGGAATATTTCCTGATTTATTCCTCAATCAAATCTTTCAAACTTTGTTAAAGATAAACTATCAATCTTTTAAAATAAAAACAAATTTGATGATAATCCTTTTATAAATAAAAAAAATTTAATAAAAAAAATTATTTTTATCCTCACAAAAACTTATCAAATCTTTTATCAAAAACACATTTTTATCTTATATTTTTTTAATTTCGTTTTTTTATTTTTTACATAATCTTTTCTTAATCTTTATTCTTATTTTTTATCTTTTAAAAAAAAAAACAAAACATTTTTTTTATTATTTTTTTATTTTATTTTGTTTGAGGGGACAAAATTGGGTATCTACAATATCTATTTACTTAATATATTTCATTTATAATTTCGAGGATAATTCCGATGAGTGTTACACATGACATCAATAATTTTAAAAAAAAATGATCATAGATGTCATCATCTTCTCCATACTTTAAAGTCAATGTTACAATTTATCATTATTTCAACTTTTATTCTTAATTATCAAAGTTTTTAATTACTAACTAAATCAATGATACTATGAAAAGGGTGTATTGAAACAAAACTAAATGGGGATTAGAGCATCAAAGAATCATCCTAGCAAGTATATATCTTAAGAATTAGTTTCACCGCTACTTTCCAAATTTAGGAACTGAAATCTTGCTTTATAGTGTGTGTTTGCTATAGTTGAAAAATTAGATTATGATTATTTTTATATGTGTCGGATTATAATCTGTTAAAATTATAATCTGTTTATGTTTGGATCTCATAGTTGAAAAATGAATTTAAGTTGATATGTTTTGTTTGAATAGTTTAATGAAAATTATTTTTACTGAGTAAATTACAAAGAAGGGTATAAGGTTAGTTATTGCCCTTGGAACGATAAGGGTTAATAGGAAAATTACAAGAATTTCAAAAAATAATATTACAAAAAATAATCTATAGCATCTATCATGAAGATATTGAATTTTGATTATTTTTCCAAAAATATAATTTAAATATATAATCTGCATTGACAAACAAACACAATAAATTATGATTTAAAAAAAAACTCAAAAACATAATTTTAATTTAAATCAAATACACCATAGTTGCATTTTCAATGGCCTTTGCAATATCACCTTCATATGGAATTGTGTGGGCCTATAAAAAATAATAACAATAATGCAGTCAACAAAAAAAAAACATTGAATTACACATAATAAAACTTCTATTTAAATTATGTGACCGACAATGAACACATGCACATGAAATTTGAGTAAACTATATGTAAATTATTTTCCTCGTGTTCCGTACTCGAGTGTCTTTCTTTTGGAGTGAACTTCAAATTGTATTCTCCTTCCTTACTTCTCTTTGATTTTTCTCAACAATGAATTCTTGATCTCACACACACATGTCTATATATATATATATATATATATATATATATATATATATATATATATATATATATATAGCAAGGGCCCATCTCATTTAATGAAGCTATCGATCACTTCATTATTAAACAACTTCCTAGTAGGCTAGTACTGCATTTTTCACATATAGTTGATTTGTTCTTCTACTATAGGCTGAAGGGAACTACAATTACAATGGCCATCACTGAGAAATTTGGAGTGCAGATTGACAAGAATCCTCCTCAATCCAAACTTGATGAGCTTCAAATTACAACTTGGCCGGTGTATTCCTCTTTCACCTTTATTCATTCCAAATAAAATCATGCTCTTATTATTGGTTTATTTTGTTTTCTTTACCTCCCAATTTTGTGTCTCAAATTAAATTGTAAAATATCAAGTGTTGCATGCTCTTATTTTATTTTGTTTTTGGTCTAAATTTACACCAACTAACTTTCACACATGCGTTTAATAAATACTCTAACAGGTGGGAATCTGCTCCAGCGAAAATGTCATGGTCATTTCAAGGAAAAGAGACTATTTACATCTTTGAGGGAAAATGTCGATGCACCGTTGATGGGTATAATGAGTCTTTTGAGCTTGGAGTTGGTGATTTTGCTATCTTCCCAAAAGGAATGACCATCACTCTTGAAATCATTGAACATTTGAAGAAGTGCTGCAACATTGAAAAGTAATGCACCTAAAGCTATAAGCCCTTAACTGTTGGTGTGGTAGACTTGTCAATTATGTCACAAATAATTGATGCTAGCTAGTTTCTATCTAGATGAAAGAAGGCTTCAAGTCCATTGTACCTTTTACAATGTTGATCTTAATGGAAATAATCGGTTGTGTTTGAGATTATTATCGATTGAGCAGATATTCTCATACTATTTTCATTGGGTATTTGCTTTAACTACACTAGTTAGTTTGGATTAATTAGTTGGAATTTCCTTATGTTGGTTTAAAAAATTTGCAATTTCCTTATCCATATAAAAGGCATGGTGCCTTAGTAGTTAGTACTCACTCTGAGAAAAATATACCAATGCTCAAACCATATTTGCATCGGTCTATTTTCAATTTTCACCATTTAAAAACTTCATATTCTAATTCAAAATTATCAAACGACTAATTTCAATAGTTTGGAAAATTTTAAAGAAAAGTTCAAAGCATTTTCCTTTTGAAAAGCATTTTCCTAAACCCTTTTTCAATATATGCGCAAGCATTGATGCTTGAATGCGGTTTTGGTGCCCCAAGTTTCAGCAATTTAGCTCGGTTAGTCTCTTCATTAACTACTAATCATATGTTGCTCAACCATTAATCGCATTGTATATTTGATTTTTTTTTTAATAAAAAACTAAATAATATATTTTTTAAAAAAAGTGAAGTATCATTTTGGTCCCTCGTATTTTTTAAATGGGACACTATAGTCCCTCAAAATGTGAAAATTTACTTTTAGTCCCTGAAGATTTTTTTTTGGGACACTTAAGTCCCTCTGTCCACTTCGCCATCTGCCTCAACTATGGACTTAAATGACACACTTAATAATCCCAAATCCCACATGGCATGTTGACCCAATCAACAACCCCAATGTGGCATACACACCTAGATTCTTCCACCTCTCACCTTCCAGCCTCTCCACCTTCTAGTCAACCAAAACTAAAAAAATTATACGTGGGTCAACATTTCACATGGGACTATTAAGTGCTACGTGAAAAAATTCTAACTGTGTAAGACAAATAATGGAAGTAAAATAATGAACGACTAACATGACAAATGCTTACAACTTAAAAAAACGAAATTGAAAAAAAAAAATGGTTAAAGAATTAAACCGAAAAATGAAAATAACTTGAAAGGATCAAATTATGGGTTTCGGCAAAAATAAAATAAAGAAAACATCAATGAAAAACATTAAGATTCCTACATATGAAAAACATTACTTGTTGGAAATTAAACGCGGCTTAACAATTTACTAAAGGGGGGTGGGGTGAATAGTAAATGGAAACTACAATACCAAATTTTCGAATATAGTTGAAATGGGTTAAAACTGAAACTGATTTTTGTCAAAAAGAGCAAGTCCTAATCTATTAGGCTAATCGATTAGAAGACTGTACGAATTTCAGTGATAGCTTTCAGTTCCGAGTGCAGCAAGCATAATCGAAAGATAAATTAACAGGGCAACAATAATCACAAGTGCATATATAATGAATAAAGCAGAGATAAGAAACTAAGTTTGGAGGATTAATTGTTGATTTTACTTAAGATTTAGTAACCCCCTTTCACTTCCTTAGTTGGTTCAATTAATTGATCGATGATGAGATAATTAAAGCATAAAGAGAAAGAACACAACCAATTTTCATACTGGTTCACTCTCAAATCTTGAGAGCTACGTCCAGTCCTCTTTTCCGAATTGGGAGATTTGCTTTTAATCAAATTGTTAGAAATACAAAGGATTACATGAATGAACCTCACTCAACCTAACCCTTCCAAGAGAGTACCAAACTCTTGGATTCTACCCCAATTTGATTCCGGTAGGAAGAACCTCTTTCAAAGCCTCCTTGAAACCTTCAAGTAGTTCCACCGGGCGAAGAACCTCTTCGTCTTGTGCTTAGGAACCTCCTAAGGCTTCACTTCACCTAAGAACCTCTTAAGCAACCAAGCAAGCTCCTTGAAAACCTTTCAAGAGCTCCTTGCAACAAGCTTTGAATTGAGTGAAATATGTTTTGGGAACTTACACACGGATCCTAACTCAATCTAATTTGAATGAAAAATAAGAACAATTGATTGAGATAGAAACACTTGAGAGAGTTTTAGCAATTCAGAAATTGTGTATGCTTCAGGGTTGAACAAGGATGTGGAGAATCAAATTATAAGCAAGGAAATCAGAGAGAGCCAAGGAGGAGCCTCTGATTTTATTCCCCTAAAGAGCTCCACGAAATCCTCCAAGATTTCTTCCAAGATATCTGCAAAAACGTGTTTCTTATTTTCAGTTCTGATGAAGTTCTAATCGATTAGAAGATGACTAAATCGATTAGGCTAATAGATTAGATAAAGGCCTCTAATCGATTAGGCTACTGACAGCTTTGCAAAAATAATTTTTCCTAATATGTTTTCTTTGATTGTTTTTATTTCTCTCAAGTGTTTATCACTTATTAACCTCAATCAATGATCCAAATTAATTATTCTAAATTAGATCGAGATTATTATCCTAATTCTACCAACCACACTCATAAAGATAAAATAATTAAAATTACAATGAGAGATAAAATAACTTGTTGATTTATTTGTCTTCATCAAAACCTTTTTTATTCTACAATTACAAGCCCTTAATTATAGGATCTTGCTACGAGCAATTGTTAAGATTCCTTCATATGAAAAACATTACATACAAGCCCTTAAATTCTCCTTCTTTAATTTAAGCAGAAACATAAAAAGTAAATTTTTTTAATAATTTTTAATTGTATTTGGGTTATAAAGATATAAATGTCTAGACAAATGCTAACAAATGCACAAAGGGTTAATAAGAGCCATAACTCAAGACCCAAATGTCAAACTTGTGAGGTACCTCTACCAGGTACTACTCATTGGGTACTGATTCACGTGGGGCTCTCATAGGTACATTTTGGGTATGGTATCCCACGAGAAAATGAACCAAACAGCTTGAAGTTCATTCACTCGTTACTTGATTCGTTGAGCATATCGTGAATTTAGCTCATGAGCCAAATGAATCGACCTTCAACTGGAAATTGAGTTTATTAAATAAATAAACAAATTGAAATTGAGTCAAGTTTAGTTCTGTTTGTTTAGTGCTCCCCAAGTTATATATATATATATAAGTTAAAATTAATTTTTTATTTTTCACAAACACTTGGATTTAGGAGTAATATTAATAAAAATAAATAAATTAAAGGCAAAACTATTAGATTGGTTGTGTAAGTTATTTTTTGGTTGTGATTCCGTCCCTTAACTTTTTTTCGTTTCAAATAAATCCGGAAATTTGTAACTTGTTTCAAATAAATCATTTCGTCCAATTCTGTTTTAACACCGTTAATGAGAGCCTCCTACGTGGCAACCAATGATCTTACAAGGATAAAAATCAACATTACACCTCAAAACGATGTCATATGAGACCAAAATAGAAGCTTATTGGGTCATCCCTAACTGTTTTGGTTTTCTCTTTTGGCCTCATATGACATAGGAGGCTCCATTAACGGTGTTAAGACAAAATTGGATGGAATGGTTTATTTAAAACAATTAAGTTACAAACTTACGTCTTTATTTGAAACGAAAAAAAGCTAAGGAACGAAATCGCAACCAAAAAATAACTTACATGACCAATCTAGTAGTTTTGGCTAAATAAAAATGTAAGAAAACATTGAGAAATGAGTGTAGTGATTAAGAAAATATTTAAGACATATATAGCGTAATGAAACATAAGATATTAAAGTCATAACTCATAAAGATAAAAAAATTTATGTATGTGTTATGGCGTGTTATCCCACATGTACCGGTAAACCGGTTTATTGATTTGTGACTATGGTGAGGGGTTCTCGGTCAAGAGAACTCCGCCAGTCAAGTCAAGCTATTTGGGGTGGTGTGTGTAATGTGTAAAACGGGAGTTTAAAGTTGTCCATACCTTGGCACATTACCTTACAATTATAGAGTGTCGGTCATGATGAGTCATGATAGGTCATTTATGGCTGTTATGGCCATTATTGTAGCAATGATGATCGTCATTATTATAAGGGAATAATAGGAGTAATGGTCACAAGGCATTATGAGCCATTATACCTGTTATCCGCAGTTAATTGGTGCTTGTTGGTTCATGGTATTAGTGTATGTGGCCTGCGGTACTGGTCCATAACAGTAGCCCCCGCCCCCTAGCTCAATGTTGTGACTTATATTAAGGCGGAGCATCGAGATATTAATAGAAAGGATCAACATGAGTGTTGAATTATTCTCAAGGCGGTTATCGCTTGATATTTGGGCTGACTTGAGTAGTGGATTAGTGAGCCTGGGGTGCTCAAACTTGTTTACTCTACCCATGAAGTGTAATGAAAGAATAATTACTTGTGTATTTCCCTTAGGTGGTTGAATTTAATAATTCAAACTTCACCTAATTGATTTTTTATTTCTTTTTCCACTAAGTAGTTAAGACTTGGGTTCCTTCACGTCTTGGCTACTTAGGTACAAAACTCATTTAGGGATACTCAATTATTTAGTCAAGATAGATCCCTCAGCCAAACAATTCTGCAAAATTAAATACCGAGCAAGTGGCAGTTGCGTAGTGTGTAATGTACACTCATCCTACTAACTTGGTGGCTAGTCAAGTTAATTAAGGGTGGTGTATCGATGTGTAACTCTTTTTTGGGACAGTTTATTCTTTAGCCAAGATGGGTCCCACACTCATACAAGTCGGCAAAATACCGTACAAGCGGGAGTTACATCGACCGTGTGGTGTACATACACTCAAGATAGTGATCATAAAGACCATTATGTATCTCTCTAAACGCTACTAACTCAGCGGCTAGTCAAGTTAGAGGTTGATACATTTAATAAGCCTCGTGGGCTAGAATAATCGTAGTATTAGAGATTTTTTATTTATCCCTTCCAAAGTATATATATGTATTGATGAAATATGAGTCACCATATTTGCATCTAGTGCATTATCATCATATCAATTGGGGTATATACATGTCACCGGGTTCACTTTACCCAAAAAGCTTATTGTCTATTAATGAGAATCTCGAATTCATTTTTAGACTAGTTTTGAAGAAATTGAGTCATCCTATTTATACTTTTCAATATTTATTAAAAACAACAATTAAAATATGTGTCTGGTATTGACATTTTAGGTGTAGGTGGTTGGAGCTGGGTGTTTGTCAATTGTACTATTTTATGTTTTGTTGGTTGAATTTGAAGGGGGTTCTGTTTTTGTTAGGGTCGTTGGCCAGGTCGGTGGGGAACTAGTTCCTTGTAAGGTTCTACTATGCTCTTTTTCCCTTGCCTCGAATTTTCCCTTTGTTTTTTTTCTGGGCAAGATTTTTAAGGAGGTAGGGGTCCTGGCAAGCGGGTTTTGGTGGTAACAGACATTGTTTATGTATTTTTTGATAGGTTGATTAGGAGAAATCATATGTTTATGGTGTAACTACTACTTTACTTTAGGATAGTGTGAAGTTCAACTTTCTAGTTGGATTTTTGGTCAACTTTGAGCAAATGATATGGTACCTTTTGACAAACCCTTCATAAAAGGTAGGGTCATTGTTGTGTACGATGTGTAACACCTTAATTTAAACTACCCTTAATTTCCCATTAGTGAAAAATAATGAAATAAAAATTCCTTTTTAATTTATAAAAATCTCTCGTCAAACGGACATAGTTTCCTTTATTTTTCTGACTTTCCCAAAAATCAGATTTTTCCTGCAATCTGATAAAAACCTTCATTCATAATTTCCAGAAGCCAGCAGGGCTAACATTAGCATATATCACAGCTTAGTGCATCCTACTGCACACATAACATCAGTATATCAACATCAAAGTTTAGCAGCAAATATAAACAAGTTTCGGAAATAGTATTTTCCCAAAAGACTCCTTTTTCCCAAAGTAGTTGTCTTGGGCCCACCCAAAAAGATATATTTACATGTTTACATCAAAATAAATCACATCAGATCATCAAAAGGGCCCAGGACATAATCATGTCTTACTAACTAAAACCTACTCTCCTTGTAAAGGAGAGTACTCATGCTCGGCCGGTACCTGTGCTAGATCAGACTCAGTACCTGTGGAAAAATGGTAAGGAGTGAGCATTACACATAACATAGGAAGGCAGTTTCTAATATGACATAATGCTATACCAAGTCAAACACAATAAATCAAATAGTTCATAACAATACAAACCCAAACAATTCATGTTCATACACATTTATGGCCTCTGATTTAAATTATCAATCCACCTTAACTTTTTCTTAATTACTATATTTCATAAGGTCTTTCTTTCCCCTCTTTCCTATATTAATCTTTTCTTTATTTAATTCACTTCTCGATGTTTCTGTGGTATGGTGTGTCCATCATTGCGCACATCCCGTGTGCGACTTACAGCTGCACATCCCGTGTGCGACTTACAGCTGCACATCCCGTGTGACTTACGCAATCAAGGCATACAATCTGATCGCAGCTTATTGCACTCATTCACATGCGCGACTTACCGCACCCGGACGCAAGACTTACAAGACCAGGAGCACACTATCGGTTCGCATCACTAGGATTTATTTCACCTGCTAGGCATTTGGAACACCCTGTAGGAACTTTACACCCGACCAGGACTTTGGCACCCAATAGGTATCACCCTGTTAGGCTATGCTTATTACTACACTCATTGTTCGATTTCATACTCTTCAATTCTATTGCACAATTATACATATTTTATTCAGCAGCAAATTGAATCATTGGGTACATTGGCGCCTAATGGGTGTTTGAACCTAATGGGCATTTGGTACACCTAGTAGGGCACCTAGAGTATCAATGCACCAATGCTCAATTCAGCTACACATTCCTTTAATCTTTAATTTATAATTCTCTCTTTGTTTATGGAAGCATTCTATAACCTTCTTCGCATTCAATTCTTCACTCATCATACAAATATTACTCATATCCTCATTCCATGACTACTTATCTCCTACATGTTATTCTCAATTAATTCCATTTCCTAGCATATTTCACCATTTACCTAGTTCATATTTTTATAGACACACACACATGCTCAATTAATTCAACCATATATAACAAATATTCCAAATACACATAATATCACAATTATCAAAAAATAATATTATTTACTTATTTCTCCTACTTTAATCATTAATTATATCAACTACCCTAATGTGTAATATCTTAAACTAGCACCCAATCTTAGTACCCATTATACACACACTACAAACTACTTCCTAGGTTAGGGTAACACCCACTCCTTACCTCAAAGATGATGAGAGATAAGGAGACCTTGAGTTCAAGCTTAAATTTGTGCCCTAACCCTTTAAATCCTTAAACATTTAACCTCTTGATGTGTCTCAACCAAGCAAATATGAGATGGAGTGGGACTTTATCAAGCGGGGATTGAGAAGGAGAAAGAGAGCATGGCTTCAATGGGTCTTGAGGAGGAGGCATGTGTATGGGTGATTCTCCATTGTTGTGGAGCTTGAGAAATCCTAGGGGAAGGTGAAGATATATGTGTGTGGAAGGAGAAGGTGAGGGGAGTGGTTTTTAGCTTGCTCTTGATGGAGGTTTTGATGAAGATGATGGTTGATGATGATGGGTGTTGTTGATTTGCTAGTGTTTTTGATGATGATGAGGGTGGTGCTTCATGAAACCATGAGGAGAGGATGAAGAGGAGTATGATATGTGTGCCTTTGTGTGTTGTTGTTGTTGCCTTGTTTTCGGTTGTGTTTGCATGAGGGAGTAAGATTTCGTGGCTGAAAATGATGGCTTCCTATGGAAGCCACGATTTTTTCTGGTCCATAACACGTTTTACCCCCCTTTTTTTTGCCTTAACGAATGATGGATCTTGCTCAAATTTGAAAATAAGTTTTCCTACATACTAACCTTCACATTCAACGGTGGAATTCTTGTTTTGGGTTGTAAATCTTTTATGTTAAATTTTCTATTATAACGTGCTTAAAACACCGAAAAGCCGTTTCTAACATTCGTTTTCCCCTTTTTGACTTTTTTTTTCTTTGCTACGATTATCTAACGACTTCATGGCATTAAATTTGATCCTAATCCATCACCTTAATTATTATTAAACAAAATTATCATTTTCTTAAGCTGTTTATTATTCTAATTAAACTTGGGATTAAAAATTCTGGATGTTACACGATGATGCTTGATCGATCTTTTATTAATGAAATTTTACCTTTTGGTGTTAAAAAAAAACAATTATTAAAATATCAAATAATATTTTTCATATAGTAACATTAAGTAGTAAAGCTATGTTTTCCTTTGCTATTAATTGCAAGCCATAAGTCATTAAAAATATTATGTTATTTGCATGATGTATAATTATTTAAAAAATAAGTGCATTATAAATATAATATATGCAATTAGGAAAGTGATGTATGAACACATAATTGATATATAAGAAGGGGTTTTATTTCGGAACTCTCTGAAAATAGTGAGTTTCTGTACCCTTTTGATGTGGTTCAATAAAAATTAGCCACGTATTTTTTTTTGCCATGTCATCTGAACATATTTTTAATTTATAAATTTTATAATTAGGTCCCTAAAATATTTATTTAAAATTATTATTTTTATCCTTAATGTAATTTATCCAAAATACCATCATTTTAATATTATTTTCGATCTACCCAAAATACCCTCATTTTAATATTATTTTTCATCTACCCAAATTTTAATTTTATATTTCATCTACCCAAAATACCCTCATTTTAATACTACTTGTATTTACCCAAAAAAACCTTAATAATTTATAATTTCTCATTTCACTACCTACTCACGTTATTCTTCTCCATCAATCTATCATACCCTTCTTCTTCTATCACTACCAAATACCAACATAATCACCTTCTTATTCTTTATTCATACCTTATTCATTGAAAAACCCAGGAGCAAGCCTAAAACATACATTTTTCATCATCACCTTTTTTTTATTCTTCACTCTCCAACCCGTTTTCATTTTCAAACCCAATCCAAATTTCGTCGCCGCCGCCACCACCACCACCATATATAGATAGGTTCTCTTTCTTCCTATTTTAGGGATGCTCATTTCCTTAATATTTAATTAAATCAATTTCATTCATTTTGTTTTTGGTGGCTTATAGTTGTTAAGAACTAAGGATATACAATGAGATTGACGTTAGTTGTTTGATAGGCTAATGTTTTCTAATCCCTCTGTCCCATTATCTTGGTAAAAAAATGTAGTTTTTTTGTCCCAAATTAAAATAAAAATAATTAATGAAAAATCTTGAAGATTGTATATTATATTAAAAATAATTAATGAAAAATCTTAAAGATTGTAAAAATAATACGAAAATTTGTGTGATAGAAATTTGTAATTAATGAATGAATCATTCATTATATTTTATTTTGAAAATAGAATCATCCATTATATTAAAAAGATATATATTCTCTTATTTTTACTATTTTGACTTTTACCAAGATAACGGAGTGTCTCAATTTCTTTCCTTATCTCTTACTTCATTATAGGAGCGAAATTTCTCTTATCTTATTTTATGTTAATATTATCTCATTTAATTCTCAATTTTTTTCATACCTTATCTCCTTCTCTATATCAGATAAGTGAAGTTTATCTTATTTTGTTCTCATATCTTCTCATTTAATTATCTCTCATATACTCCGTCCGTCCCATTATTTTGGTAAAAAAAAATGAAGTTTTTTTTGTCCCAATTCAAAGTAAAAATAATTAATGAAAAATCTTAAAGATTGTATATTATCTTAAAAATTGTATATTACATTTTTAAAAAAAAACAATTAGTGAAAAATCTTAAAGATTGTAAAAATAATATGAAAATTTGTGTGATACAAATTTGCAATTAATGAATGAATCAAGCATTATATTTTATTTTGAAAACAGAATCAAGCATTATATCAAAAATATGTTCTCTTCTTTTTTTTGACTATTTGACTTTTTCCAAGATAATGGGACAGAGACAGTATAACTTAATTGATAAAGCTCGAAAACACAAAATACGAATATTTTTATTTGATTTTTGATAGATTCTATTTCTTCCTTTTTTAGACCAATGAAAAGCACGAGGTAGAGCAACACGTTGCTTCTCACCACCACTCAACTGTATGTATTTAAAAAAAACAATGTTGCTAAAAATTGAGTTTTTTTAATGAAAAATTTAAGACTTTTGTCAATGAAAAAGTGAAAAATTTTGTTTTCTTCATTATCACATTTGGGGAATAAAAAAATAATCGCATGTTATGAGTTTACACAAAATTGTATTTCCCTTGGTAGAAAGCAACAATCAACCACACAAAAAAGCATCAACGTATACTGCTGACAGCACGAGACCCACATAAATAAAATCGGAAGGGAATGAACATCCCTAAAAAAGGAAGAAAGAGAACATATCTATAGTGATGGTGGCGGCATAATTAGATTGGATTTGGAAATGAAAACGGGTTTGGAGAGGGAATAATACAAAAGAAGGTTATGATGAAGAATATATGCTCTTGTGTCTGTTCCTAGGTTTTTTGATGCAGAATGTATGAATAAAGAAGAAGGTGATGATGTTGTTACTTGGCAGTGATAGAAGAAGAAGTGTATGATAGATTGATGGAGAAGAATAACTTGAGGATAGTGAAATATGAAATTATAAATTATTAAGAGTATTTTGGGTAGATACAAATAATATTAAAATGGGGGTTATTTAGGGTAGATGAAATATAAAATTAAAATCAGGGTATTTTGGGTAGATGAAAATTAATATTAAAATGATTGTATTTTGGGTAAATTACATTAAGGATTAAAAAAGTATTTTCAAATAAATATTTTAGAGATCTAATTATAAAATTTATAAATTAAAAATATGTCCAACTTACATGGCAAAAAAAAAACAACCACGTGATTAATTTCTATTGAATCACCTCAAAAAGGTACAGAAACCCTCTGTTTTCAGAAGATAGCGAAGTAAAATCCACAAGGGAATATCTTATACATATGTAAAATTGGAATATTCATCAATTGATATGCATAAAAATGTAACTTCCCTATAGAGGAATTGGGTAGCTATGAAGTTTTTGTTTTTTTTTTGCCAAGTCACGTGCTGTGTGATTGTATCCCCACCATTACTATTGGGTTTTAATTTATGATCTCATGGTTAAATTTTTTACCCCATCTTGATTTTTTAAAATAAAAATGACCAAATTTTATAAATTTTTTCATCTTTATGTTTATGGAAGGATCTTTCATCTTACACTTGACCAAAAAACAAAATTATTTTCTCTGTGAAGTGTCAAATGAAAAAAAAAAGTTTTTCGTCAAGTACAAGACGAAAACAAAAAATTTGGGCTTGTTCACTTTACGTAAATGTATTAACTAACTTAATGCTTTATAGAACTATTGGTTACAACATATTTTGTTTCCGTCTTGTACTTGACGGAAAACTAATTTTTTGTTTATAGAATTATAATCGCAATCAATCGGTTTGTTAGTTTGTGGTATCGATACTTATTGGTTTGCGGCATCGGTCCATAACAGTATGTAAAAAAATCTATAAAAAAATAAAGAATTTAAAATTAAAAGAAAAGAAGAAAAAAAGATAGATAAAATTATAAAGATGTAATACAAAATGGTAGTAGCATATTATTTATATTGGGGAAATTTATTTAGTACTTTTTTATGTAATAATGTAATTTATAAAAAAAATATTAATTATTATTCGAGTTAAAGAATTAATTTTTTTTAAACTTATGAACTGAACAGTTTATAAACTCAAATCGAACCGAACTCGAACCTAAAAAATAGATCGATTGAAAATTTGGTTTGAGTTCGATTCGAAATATTTTTTAACGAACCGAATTGAACTAACCCAAATTCAGTCGTTCCGTTTGACTTGTTTTCTAGCCCTGCCCTTATCCATACCTGATATGAACCTGTGTTGATGCAATATAGTGTCTGTTGAGGGTCAAAAAATGGGAAGATACAATAATGAGATTTTGGGTTTGTAAACTTTAGAGATTAAGACAACAATGATAATAATAGAGTTTCTGGAATCTAGTAGTGGAGGAGAGTAAGCAAGTCTTGCACAGTGGCCTTTAGTGGGAGGGATGACAAGCTTTCTTAAGCAACAAAGGGACTTCTCCCCTTTCGCTCTTCCTCTCTCTCTGGTTCGCTCACCCCCCTTTCTCTCTTGGTTTCTATTTCTCTTTTCTTTCATTCTTCCCCTAAGTCTCTCTCCGTGTTTCCTTGTTGTTGTCCCTGATATGTGGGTTTCTATTGTTGTTTTTGATGATCCCCTTCTTCTTTCTTTTTCCCCCTTCTTAAGCTCTCTCTCCTCCTCTCTTGTCACTATCTCCCTCGAGACTCTCATTTTCTTAACCATTAAGTGTTTTCCTTCCTCCCCAAGCTCACACTATTTTTAACTAACTTTCCCTAGTCTTACTTCTTTGGGTCAGGGACAAAAGACCCCTTTTCCATGATTCATGAACATGGCCCACATCACCTATGCTACCCTCTCTTTCCCTTTTGTTGCTTAAAGGCCGCTCTCCGGTCATTGTGCAAGTCCTCAAGAGACTACTTTGTCTCTCTGAGGCGGAGCTCGCTCAGAGCCTACCAATCCACAGTCCTCAGAAACTCCCAGGGTACGTCCGCCCAGCTGGCCACATCATCCCTGATGTCCAGCTTTGTGGGTGGAGTCCCCAAATATGCTTTCCTTTCTGACCACGTATTGGGCCGCTTCCTCTTCTTTTACTTGAATCTTTCATGTTGGGCTCTCTGCTTCTATTTGGCAACTCACTTCTCGGTCTGTTATTTTGGCCCAATAAACTGATCCTCAACAATAGCCCCTTTTGCAGGAAAAGGGAAAAGCCTTTCCGCCTCCCCTGTACAGTCTTTTCATGCAGTTAGGAAAAAAGAAATTGCCCACTCTTGCACTTTTTCCATTTTGCTGCAAACCAATTCCTTACGTCTTCTTCCATCCATAATCGTCCCTCCTCCGATGACTTGCTCGATTCTCCTGGTTCACACGCCTCGAGCGTCTCCCTTAGGGAGGCGAGGCTCTTTGCGCCTTCTTCGCCCGCTTGCTTCCATGAGGTGGGTCCTTACCTTCTTCGCTCTCGCTTGGCTATCGAAGAGTTCCCTTGGTCTCCCATTTGCTTTCACAGTCGCGTTACTGGTACTGGTGGTTGGTTCGCATTGGTGGACCACGTTTTTGTCCATAATCCTCCCTTCGCCCTTGTCCTTGAATAGGTGGGAATAGCCTTTGCAAACCTTCTTCCTGGATGTGAGGGGCTTCATGCTCTCTATACGGAGTCTCTTTCCAATTCTTGCAATAACTCTTCCAAACGTACTAAGGGTACCTTTGATCTGTGGCTTATGATCATTTCTCCTCGCTATCTCCTTGGCTTTGTGATTACTGACAATCTTGGATCTTTTGGTGGAGCTTTATGGCCCTATGCATATAGGCCAGACCAAGCAGCCAGACAATTAGGCTTTGACCAAGCCCCTTGTACTCTCATTCTTAATCCTCTTGGTGTTCCTGATGCTGCTGATGCCGTTTCGCCTAAGCCCCTTGCATCTTCGCCTCCTTATGATGGTACTTTTTTCTTCTAATCCCTCCGCTCCCTTAGAGAGTTCTCATGATCCTGAACTTTATTTGTGTACTTCCACTGAAACGAACCAAGTCCCTACTATTGCTCTTTCTCCTCTTCATGATTCTGGGGCTGCCACCGATCTTCCGCCTCACTCCCCAGGTTAGTTGTATCTTATGTATTTATTTTCTTTGCTTTCCTCGCTCTTCTCCTTTCCTTTTCCCTTCTTCTTTCGTCTTTTTTATATTACTGAACTTTTTTTTTTGTTGCAGTTGAGTTGGCTACTTCTGTTTCCGCCTCCGCTTCTAAGAGGAAACAATTAATGATATCTTTTGTCATCTTTTCGTTTTGTCTTTTTTCTTTACGTTTTAGCAATCTCTTGCTTCAACGCTTGCAATCTCTTTACAAATAACAAATATTTGCAATTCTGAGCAATAAGTGGGGTGGCCTCTACCCACTTACGCTTATCCATCACAAAGGCGGGGAGCGGCATCCAATCGCACCTTTGGATATTCTATCTTTTATGTGCAATCTCTTTGCATAATTTCCATTCCGTTGTGCTCTTGCACAGTGCTCTCGCACAATTTTATTCTGTGTGCTCTCGCACAATTTCTATTCTACCGTGCTCTTGCATAATTTTTATTCTGTGTGCTCTCGCACAAATTTTTTATCGGGGGAGGTTCACACCAACGCGCCCGCTTGTGTTTTTTTTATTGGTTTTGCTTGAGGGAGGTTAAGACCATCACGCATCAAGCCCCTTAGCGACAATCTTATTTCATGCATTAGGTTGGGTATACTTAGGGGCGGTTTAAACCATCACGCCTAAGCGCTATCTCAGAGTCCATTTCTCATAATAAATGTCTATGATTTATTTCTTAGCATGTAAGCATGTGAGAGAATAATAATTGTACAAATGAAATTAAAATTAAACTAGGCATAATACTTAGCTTTGTGTCCGCTTGATGTCTTGTTCCTTATTGTGACGTCTTGTCCAGCTAGAGCGCTCCTCTTGCTTTTGGGCGTCTAGTTATGGGGAATGTGACTTTCGCACTTTCCAACTTTAGGTGTCCTTCTCTCTTAATGTGGAGAGCGTTCCTCTTGATCTTGGGTGTTTTCTTTCTATTTAGGAAATTTCTTGCTTCTGATCTTTATGCACACCTTTTCGTTTTATAAAGAGCATGCTTCCCACTTTGTTGTTCAGAGCGTGCATTCTCCGCTTTGGTGTCTCTGAAATGTAAAATAAAACTCAAATATTTTGCTCCATGTACATAATAATATGATAATTTCTCAATCAATAAACTTGCATCAATTTAACATCCAGGTTCTACTATTATACAATATTATGCATAGAGAGCGTATCCTCTCGCTCTCAAGTATGGGGAGTATACTTCCCGCTTTGGGTGTGAACGGTGTTCCTGCCCGCTTTGGGCTTTCTACTAAAGCTCAAATCTTTTGCTTTATCATAATAATTTTTTTTAATAAAGTTGTGTTGATTCAGCATTCAAGTTCTATTGTTCAAATATCCATGGCCTAAATTGACACATCACATATTCACCATAAACATCTATTACATATTCTCATCTATTATTGTCCAGAATCTTCACAAAATATTTCCATCATAATCCAAAAAAGGTATTTGACAAGTTCGTTAGATACATGTAATAAGGATTTGCCCATCACAGATAAAATAAGGGCGTTTTTTTTATAGTACTAGCAATGTGCGCAAAGCATCTTTTATTCAAACCAATCATACCCATAGGGCCGTAATAGAGCGGGAACTTCCAATAAAATCTCTTAATCAAAGCTCAATTATGAAGATTGGGTATATATTTCTATGTAAGTGGCCGGTCTCTGAAAACTAAACCTGATTATCAAACATTGATGTTACAAGGTGAAAAAAGTTCAATTTAATTTGCCCTCACTCAAGGACAAAAACTAGTCGTCATTTCTTTCAAAGTAATCACGCTTTGAGTCTTTGACCGTGGATTTAAAGGTCCGCCCCTAAGGCCAGTTAGCAGGGGTGTAGGAAGTGATTGTACATATCATTGTGATGGTTTAAAGAGTAGCACAAATAGTTGGACAACTGATATTTTCTTAATTGCATTTCTATTATTATTTGAATAAAATGTAACAGTGTGCTCTTTATAAACATACATAAATATTTCATGAACATGGTTCAAATATTTCATGAACATTTGATTCTCACATTTCATATTCTTATATACTATTGTCTATAGTTCTAGTAAAATATTTTTTTTTATCATGATCTATCAATTTTGTCACACAATAATATTCACATAGTAAGAAATAGCACATATCAGTAACTAAAAATAGTGACCAAATTCTTCAGTAGAAACAAATATAAGGGATTATGAAATAAGACTAAGGGTGAGTTCAATGTAGGTGTATTCACGTAACAGTACCCACGAAGACCAAATCATGGATTGTTTCTTAACTTTATCTTTACTAACTACATGATGTTGTTATCATATCTCCTCTCTGTTGTTATCAGTTCCTTACTTTTAGCTATAGTTGTTATTTAGTAACACATACATATTGCCTCTGTACACAAGTTGTAATCATCAAGTTATCAATATACATTTTACGTTTCTTTATATTCAACAGGTAATAAAATTCATTTAGTAAGAATTTGTATATAATAATAATTAAAAATAGTGACAAGTTTATTAACAGTAACAAACACAAGTGATAAAATAAAAATAAGGATGAGAGTTGCTAAGCATAAAAACATACAGTATGATAAAAAATAAATAATTGAAAAGTTAAAGTAGGTGAGAAGACTTAGTTGTAGCTTTTATTAGTAGTCACCATGCTTCACCCTTTTATCCTTTGGGTAAAATCTTTTACTCCCTTTGGTCCTTATCTTCTTCCTCGGTTGTTGTGTCATATCTTCTATTCCAGCCTCTCTTTTCTTTTCTTTTTTTTTGACCAAAATAAATGAAAGGAAGAAGGTCCAAGATGCTGTCCCTTTCTTCTCTGCTACAAACAATAACCAGGAAGCTCTCCTTTTCTCTGTCTCTTTTCCTCCTTTTTTTCTTTTCTTTTCCTAATAAAACTTCTTCACTTTCTCTGTGTGAGTCTGTTGTCCCTTTCTCCTCTCTTTTCTTTTTTCTGTCTCCCCTCTTTCTCTCTGCACCATCTTCCTTTTCTTTTCTCTTTCACAAAAAATATGTAAACTCCCTTTCTTTCCCTTAATCGAGAAACTCAAATTTATCTCTCTTACTGGTTGACTATCAATTGGGCAAATGGGGTGTGGCTTTGCTCACGGCGGATCGAGGCGGCTCCGGGCAGCGATGATATCTTGGCTGTCGTGGTAGCAACAATCGTAGATGATAGTAACAAGATCGAGGGCGGCCATGTTCAAAGACCCATATTGTCGTTCGCTTCTTTTCTTCCTCTGATTAGTAAAAATATCACTCCGCCTCCTTCTACAACGCTTCGCTCTGTCTTCATCAATCGGGACGGAGCAACGCTTCGCTCTGTCTTCATCAATCGGGGCGGAGCAACGCTCCGCTCTATCTTCAGTAACCGGGGCGAAGCAACGCTTCGCTCTCTCTTCAGCAATCGGGGCGGAGTAACGCTCCGCTCTATCTTCAGTAACCGGGGCGAAGCAACGCTTCGCTCTCTCTTCAGCAATCGAGGCGGAGCAAGGCTCCGCCTTGTCTTCATCAGTCGGGGCGGAGCGACGCTCCGCTCTATCTTCAGTAACCGGGGCGAAGCAACGCTTCGCTCTCTCTTCAGCAATCGGGGCGGAGCAACGCTCCGCTCTGTCTTCATCAGTCGGGGCGGAGTGACGCTCCACTCTGTCTTCAGCAACTGGGGCGAAGCAACGCTTCGCTCTGTCTTCAGGAGGCGACCCTTCCTGTAGAAATCTTTCAATTGGATCCCTCCAATCTTCGCCTTCTGTTCTAGCTACTTCCTCTCCCTCGTTCTTCTGCGGCATATATGTCCAACAAGGCGGCATCTTTAGCACGCTCTCCCTGTCTCGTCATGACCTTTGTCATCTTCCTAGCTTCTCCTCTATGTTCTTCCAACATCTTCCTTAACTATGCTTGAGTAACAGGGGTATCCTCCCCCAATCTCGCAGCGAGTGTCTCCGCCCTGTTGTAGGTCCTTTCTCCTTCCGCCTCCCTCCTAGCTATCTGTTTCTTCACTTCTTTCATCATCTTAGTCAGGTTGTTCTGGTTAGCCAATAGTGACGTGAGCAGGGCGGCCGAAATAATGATCTTAGACGAGCCCGCCTCTCGCCCAGAGAGCGGAGTTTCCAAGTCTCCCAAAAGGTTCAAAGCATGTTCCGCCTCCTGCCTGGGTGATGAAACCGTTGTCTCTCCTGGATTCTGTGGTTGTTCTTCACGCATTTTCTCATAAGGAAACTCCATGTTGAAAGACAACCTCCTGGGTGTCACTAGTTCTTGTGTGTGTTGGTTGTCCATTGTTGCTTAATCTCCCCAGTGGAGTCGCCAATTGTTGAGGGTCAAAAAATGGGAAGATACAATAATGAGATTTTGGGTTTGTAAACTTTAGAGATTAAGACAACAATGATAATAATAGAGTTTCTGGAATCTAGTGGTGGAGGAGAGTAAGCAAGTCTTGCACAGTGGCCTTTAGTGGGAGGGATGACAAGCTTTCTTAAGCAACAAAGGGACTTCTCCCCTTTCGCTCTTCCTCTCTCTCTGGTTCGCTCACCCCCCTTTCTCTCTTGGTTTCTATTTCTCTTTTCTTTCATTCTTCCCCTAAGTCTCTCTCCGTGTTTCCTTGTTGTTGTCCCTAATATGTGGGTTTCTATTGTTGTTTTTGATGATCCCCTTCTTCTTTCTTTTTCCCCCTTCTTAAGCTCTCTCTCCTCCTCTCTTGTCACTATCTCCCTCGAGACTCTCATTTTCTTAACCATTAAGTGTTTTCCTTCCTCCCCAAGCTCACACTATTTTTAACTAACTTTCCCTAGTCTTGCTTCTTTGGGTCAAGGACAAAAGACCCCTTTTCCATGATTCATGAACATGGCCCACTTCACCTATGCTACCCTCTCTTTCCCTTTTGTTGCTTAAAGGCCGCTCTCCGGTCATTGTGCAAGTCCTCAAGAGACTACTTTGTCTCTCTGAGGCGGAGCTCGCTCAGAGCCTACCAATCCACAGTCCTCAGAAACTCCCAGGGTACGTCCGCCCAGCTGGCCACATCATCCCTGATGTCCAGCTTTGTGGGTGGAGTCCCCAAATATGCTTTCCTTTCTGACCACGTATTGGGCCGCTTCCTCTTCTTTTACTTGAATCTTTCATGTTGGGCTCTCTGCTTCTATTTGGCAACTCACTTCTCGGTCTGTTATTTTGGCCCAATAAACTGATCCTCAACAGTGTCAAACTTAAGGAAAGCATCATGTATGTTTGAATTGCAAAAATAAATATTTATAGTTGACTTATTTTTCCGGTCAATACCTTTTAACTACTTTTTCTTTTTTTTAAGCAAAAAATTTCATTAATAGGAGAGTATTAGGGGTATATACACAGCCCATATACACAAAATAATTACTTAATTAATAAGTTACAGAGAATAATTACTTAAATTGTAAACAATTTTTTTCTTGAAAAAAAGTTCTTCCGGAATGAAAGTAGTATATTGTGTTTGTTTGATATGGTTATGAAGCAGCTTATAAGCTAACCAATAACCAGCTTATTTGGCAAATTTAAGCTACTAGTTGTATATGACAAATGACCTTCTTTCATGAGCTACTGTCTTATAAATTACTCGTATTTATAAGCTACTTAAAGTAACTTATGTGCTTATAAGTTAGGGGTTAATTTTGTTTTACACCTATTAGCTAATTTTGCCAAACAATTCATCATATTAAATCAACTTATCAATTCCTAATTTTCTGGTCTCATCTTTTAAGCTTTCAGATAGCATATATACAAGCTTCCAGTTAACTTATAAATTTTTAACTGGTTTATGAGTTAATCGTGGCAATTAGAACATCATCGTTTTCTTTATATATAATAATGATGTCGTGTGTGTGTGTTTTTTTTTTTTTTTTTTTTTTTTGAGATAGTTGTTGTCAAATATGTATGTAGTATTTTTTTAAAGTTAAATATGTAGTTAAATATATAATTGGTAGTCAATCACCTAAAATAGTCAAAAAATGAAAAAGTAAATTTTTAATATTTAACAATAGAACAAAAAATTATATATGTTGTTAATGCATCATCACCGTTGATGCGTTAAAAATCACAAAATTATACATCCAAACCTTTACGGATAAGGAAATTGCAACCAGACAATATGAGAATATGCTCAAATCATTATCAGCTTAAACACAACCGATTATTTCCATTAAGATCAACATTGTCAAAGTTACAATCGCATCATGGTCTCATGGAACTAAAATCCTTATTACAAATAAACCGATTGAACCTCAACAATTATTTACTTATTTATTTTTTATAATTCCGCCCCACGTGTAGGTTAAGGGCTTATTAAAGCTATAGGTGCATTACTTTTCAATTTTGAAGTACTTCTTCAAATGTTCGAAGATTTCAAGAGTGATGGTCATTTCTTTTGGGAAAATAGCAAAATCACCCATTCCAAGCTCAAAAGACTCATCAAACCCATCAACAGTGCAGCGACATTTTCTTTCAAAGATATATATAGTCTCTTTTCCTTCAAATGACCATGGCCTTTTCACTAGAGCAGATTCCCACCTGTAGAGTATTTAGATCCCACACATGAAAGTAATTAGTTGGTGTAAAATTAAGACGGAAGATAGAGAGATGTAAATATTTCTAACCAAACCCACTCAATATAATAAGAAAATATTAACATGTATCCCCTATTATATCTTGCCTTACATATATAGGATTTTTTTTTCAAATATAAATGTATACAAGAGCCATGCATAACTTTATAATTATATCATTGTAGGGTAATAAAACTTTTTCTTTGTTTGCTGTTAAAAAAAAATATATATCATTGTAGGAAACAAAAAGAATTTACCTCATTATCTCAAAAAAAAAAAAAAAAAAAAAAGAAGAAGAAGAAATTTTTGTGGTAAATGTCAAACAGATGAACAAATCTTTTTTTTTTAAAGGTTATTTATTTTCATTATTACTACATACTACCTAAGCCAAAACAATTATTGGTAGTTATACACAAACCAAAACAATTACTCTATTTGTGATACTAATTTAGATAGGTGAGTGAAATTCAGGCTTATCTCAAATATTTTGGAACTTTGTGCAAATTAAATAATTATGTCTTTTTTGAATCATGATTCGTGATAACCCTTAAATAATACTCCCTCCGGTCCTATTTATAAAATCCTTTTGGGATTTTTATTTTAGTTTTATTTATAAAATCCCTTTTCAATTTTCAATAGCATTTAATTAATTCTTTCCACGAACACCCCTATCAAGTCAACACTTTTTAGAGTTCCAATAATAATTATAGGGGTAGTTTTGAAAAAGTTTATCAAATTTTCACATTTCTAATTTCACTAACAAATTTATCCACTTTTCTTGGTGGAAGTGAAAAACCTCAAAAGGACCATATAAATAGGACCAAAGGGAGCAATTGAACCCTTTATTTAAAATTTTTGAACTATTCAGTGCCAAAAAAAATTTAATATTTTTAGTAAATTTAATTTAATAAATTTTGGAAACTACACAAAAATATTACATGCATCACACAAGCATCACGCGGAAATTGCACATGCACCACAAATATTACATGCATCACGCGGAAATTGCACATGCACCACATAGGTACCATACACACACTATATGAATATCATATCACATGACATTCTCACATGCTTATCCTTATATGCTAACATATATATAGGACAATCACTTATTATAAATTCATATTTTAAATAATATATTTCTTATATTAAATATTTTTATTTTTCCATATTTTTAATCACTCAACAATAAATTATTTTTTACTTAATATTGCTTATTAATAAATATTATTTTCTTCTATTTTTTTTTTCAATTTGTTATTACAAATGTGATATTTTTTTATAACAATTAAATTTAGTTTTGAAAGTAATGTTGAACTTTTACTTGAAAAGCACCAACCAAGTGAACATTGCAATGAAACTAATGTTTCAATGGAACCCTCGAAATAATTTCAGATTAAAGAATTGAACAATATTTGAATCATATAGACAAGGTTTGTATGAAATGCTTGTGGGTGATTGTGGAAATTTAGTGGAATTTGGGTTTGTAATTCTCTTTCATTAATTTCAGGAAAAATAAGAAAACCACGAATGATTTGTTCAAGACCATCTCAAATAACAGAAATCCTAATGTTTTTTTTTCTCTCCCCTCCTCCTTCCTCTTTGCTTCCTGCTTGTTTTTATTTGCTGTTTCTCGGTAGGAGAGGGAGAGATCTCCCTCCCCTTCATTTGAGAAAGAGTGTGGGTTTATTTTCTCCCAGTTTTTCGGTTTTATATTGTTTTTGTGCAAGTTTTTTTTTTTTTTTTGTGTTTCAAGTGGAGAGATGCTTCTGGATAGTTTCTACTTTCCAGATCTTATGGTTATCCTCTCTGCTCCAATAATTGGAAGGCTACTCGTCGAGACAGATCTCCCTTTGCCGACTGTTGATTTGGCTACCGTTCAACGGCTCTCTCGTTTTAAATATGAGATTCCTTGTCGCCGAACTGAGCTTAGTCTCGACATCAATGAGATTGTTATCTTGATATTAAAGGCTATTGAATCCCCTGTTAGAGTCAGGTTTTGGCAGTTGCTGATGATCCATCACATGGAAGAGTCAGTTGTTGCATTGTATTTTGTTTTCCCTTTAATTATTATTAGTGTGAAATTTCTTGTACTATTTTGAGTTTTATTATAAAAAAAAATATTTTGGATTTTTGTGTAAATATACTTGGTCTTTTTAGAAACACGGCAACTCTTATATAATTGAGTCTATCATTTAAGATCTTTGGATCATTGAAAGCCACAAATTTTTTTTAATATCTTTAGTAAATTTAATTTAATAAAATAATTTCATGAAAATATCACATGGTTCACACGAATATCTCACATACACCATATAGACGCTATATGAATATGTCACGACAGTTTCACAAGTTTATCTTTATGCTACTGTATAAATTGTGCAGTCCTTGATTATGACTTTATTTATTGAATAATATATTTCCTTATAATAAATGTTTATAGCTTTAAATATTTTTATATCACTCAAAAATAAATTATTCTCAATTTAATATTGACTGTTAGTAAATATTTTTTTAAATAATTTTTTTTGAAAAGATTATTGCAAATGCCTTATTTTTTTTTATAATATCTCAATTTAATTTCAAAATTAATGTCGAACTTTTGCTTGAAAATGTTATCCTTTTATCATTCTTTGAAACAAAATAAAGCCCTTATAAAAAAAAATATATATATGAAATCCTTAAAATTGGTACCATGTACAATTGCACATTCTCACATATGCTATGAGCCGGTTCCGGTGAAGTTGTTGGGCAAAAAGAGCAATGGCGAGAAATGGTGCATTAAATTATATTCTCTCCATCCCTGTATTCCTGTATATAAGATTTTTTTTGGTAGATTTCGCATTCATTAAAAAAATTGGTTAATTTAGTTAAAGGTATTAAGAATGTGAACAATTGATATGTATTTTCAAAACTAATCATGTTAATAGTATTGAAAATCTAAAAAGTATAAAATAAATAAGGGTATTTATGAAAAAAAAAGTAATTAATATCTATTGAAAATTGATAAAAAATCTCACAAATAAGAACAAAATAAAATTGTCAAAAAAATCTTATACTCCCGATCCATATTATAAGTACCCTTTCTCTCACAAAAATGATGCTTATAATATGGACAGGAGAGTTAGTATTATTCAAGATAGATTTGGAGGCCTGAATAAGCTGCAGGATATCTAGAAACTCATACCGTCAGATTTAAAATTTTGAGACACTAACATTGGGAAAACAAAAATAAATTTTAAAAAAAAATGATATTTGGAAAGAAAAAGGTGAAAGAGTGATACACTGGCCAAGTTGTGATTCCAAGCTCATCGAGAAAGGATTGAGTAGGATTCTTGTCAATCTGCACTCCAAACATTTCAGTGATTGCCATTATTGTATTTTCTTCGGAGAGCAGATAATGAACAAGTTTGGAATGAGAAATGCAGAGCAAGGAACTTGTTTAAATAGCAAAGTGGGTTCGTCATTAAATGAAATAAGGAGTAGGTAATGCACCGATTGTAAAAACTTTCGCTAATGATATACTACTATAATAAAAAAAAAAAATTTATATTATTAAAAAGTAACATGTATTATTTATAAATTAATTTATAATAAAAAAGTATTACTTTATAATTTATGTATATCATTTTTTTATAATATAAGTCTATATATATTTTTGAAAAGAAATGATTGAGAGATCTATATAAAGAGATTTACATGCATATTTACAAGATTTTGATACTTGTCATTTTTTAAATTAAAAAAAATAAAATATAAAATACAAATATCACAATCTTACGTATAGATTTGCGTATAAATCTAACTGAGTATGCATTTTTAGAAACTGTATATACTATATGTAGATATCCATTAATTAAACTCATCTACTTATTCCGTATAAAGCAAAACGGTTTTCTTAACTTTTTTATTGGAAATTATTGTATTAATAGAATGGGTTTTTCTAATTTATGCATTCCATGCATAGGATAAAAGAACATAAATAGTAAAATTGTATTGAAAAATTAAATAATAATTTATTTAATTCATTAAAAGCATCAATTTCCAATAAACAGTTACTTTTTAAGGGATGATTAACCTATGCACCTGGCGCATATATTAGAAAGACCTTAATAGAATAAAAAGATTTTATGTTTATTTTTTCAATAAAAAATATTCATTTTTAAGTTTTTATCCTCAATCCCAATGAATGAAGTTTACAAAACGGAAAGTAAATGCATGCAACAGTGGAAAGTGTTAGGTGACATGATTCGGTGTATTTAATTTCCTTCTGAAAATAGTCCATTATTTACTATCAATTGTTATAAAACGCATAAAAATAAGGAAGAAGAGAGGAAGAGAAGAAACAATATATTGTGATATATTCAGTGTACATTTTATATCATAGGTGAGTTCTATTTATAGGGAGATAAGAAACCTTGATATGAAGTGGTTTTAACTAAAGATAAACACAAAGAATGATAAACTCAAGCCAATAGAGATAAACTCAATCCAATAGACAGTCACAATCGAATAGAGAGTCATCCACTAATTGGATAAATATAAATTGTTTATAACACTCCCCCTTGGATGACTATTACAAAAATATGCCTCATTAAAAACTTTACTCACAAAAAAAAACTATGAAACTTAATGAAAGAAAAAGAGTACATAATTTTGATATGCAAATGAATATTGCCTCATTAAAAACCTCACCAGGAAAACCCAATGGGATAAAACCGTGGCTAAGGGAAAAAGAGTGCAGTGCGTATTTATTGCTCCCCCTCATGTGAACAAATATCTTTGAAACGAGGAAGACCGATCTTCTGTATTAGTTGCTGGAATGTTGTAGTTGGTAAAGACTTTGTAAAAAGATATGCTAAATTCTCACTTGAACAAATTTGTTGAACACTTATGTCACCATTCTTTTGTAGGTCATGAACATAAAAAAATTTGGTGAAATATGTTTTGTTCTATCTCCTTTAATGTATCCTTCTTTCAATTGGGCAATACATTCAGCATAATCTTCATATAGAATGGTCGGATTCATTTTACCATATGATATACCACAATTTTGTTGTATGTGTTGAATTACAGATCTTAGCCAAACACATTCTCGACTTGCCTCATGTAACGCTAAAATTTCTGCATGATTAGACGATGTGGCAGTTATCGTTTGTTTCATAGATCACCATGAAATAGTTGTGTCACCGCAAGTAAATACATAAACCGGTTTGCGATCGACCATTATGAGGGTCAGATAGATAACCTGCATCGGCATAACCGATAAGATTTAATTTAGTCATATTTGAGTAAAACAAACCCACATCCATTGTACCTTTAAGGTAACAGAGTATATGCTTAACTTCATTCCAGTGTCTTCTTGTAGGCGAAGAACTATGTCTTGCCAATAAATTAACAGCAAATGATATATCAGGTCGTGTATGACTAGAAAGGTACATTAATGCCCCAATCGCACTAAGATATGGTACTTCAGGACCAAGTAGTTCTTCATCTTCTTCTTTAGGTATAAAAGGATATTTATTCACATTAAGTGACCTTACAACCATTGGACTACATAATGGATGTGATTTACCCATGTAGAATCGCTTAAGAACCTTTGCAGTAAAGGTTTCTTTATGTACCAAAATTCCATTATTTAAATATTTGTTCCATTTGTAAACCAAGACAAAACTTTGTTCTTCCCAGATCCTTCATCTCAAATTCTTTCTTCAAGCAATTTACAGCTTTTGGAAGCTCGTTAGGAGTTCCAATAATATTCAAATCATTAACATAAACAGCAATTATAGCAAATTCCTTGCCACACCTTTTCACCTTTTCAAAAAAAAGAATACATGGACAAATTGAGTCATTTTTATATTCTTCCTTGATTAAATATTCACTTAGGCGATTATACCACATGCGTCCAGATTGCTTTAATCCATAAAGATTTTTATTCAATTTAATTGAGTAACCTTCTCGAGAATTTGAATTATATATTTCAGGTAAATTAAACCCTTCAGGAAGTTTCATATAAATGTCATTTTCAAGAGAGCCATATAGATAGGCTGTAACGACATCCATTAGATGCAAATCAAGCCCTTCATGTACTGCCAGACTAATTAAGTATCGAAAAGTATTTGCATCCACCACGGGAGAGTATGTCTCCTCAAAATCAATGTCAGGTCATTGCGAAAATCCTTGGGCAACCAATCTTGCTTTATATCTCATAATTTCACCTTTCTCATTTCGCTTTCGCTCGAAGACCTCTTTGTATCCAATTGGCTTCATGCCTTTAGGTGTACGAATTACAGGTCCAAATACTTGACGCTTTTCAAGCGAATTCAATTATGCCTCAATAGCGTCTTTCCATTTTGGCCAATCATTTCTTTGTCTACATTCCTTAATAGACTTTGGTTCATGATCCTCATCATTTATAATTTCAAGCGCTATATTATAAGCAAAAATATCGTCGATTTGGTTCCATTGAATTCCATTCATGACATAATTTAGAGCTTTACTTTTAATTTGAACCCCGTTGTTTACTCGCCGGCCCCCATTTTTTCTGCCTTATACAAGGCGGAAGTACATTTTTCCGCCTTATACAAGGCGGTAGTGTAAAATTATCATATTTTTTCCGCCTTATACAAAGCGGACGTGCAAAATTACCATTTTTCCGCCTAGAAAGAGGCGGAAAAAACTGATAATTTACACTACCGCCTTGTATAAGGCGGAAAAATGCACTACCGCCTTGTATTAGGCGGAAAAAATGGGGGCCGGTGAGTAAACAACGGGGTTCAAAAAGTAAAACTCATAATTTATTGAGATCTCTTTGTTTTCATAATTTTCAGGTATCTGAGTTTCTTCTGGAATTGAACTATTAATTATGTCTAAAGGTTCTTCAAGAGTCACTATATCCTCGAATTGACCATCTTCTTTCTTAGCTCCTTTTCGTTTTCGAGGATTTTTATCTTTGGAACCGATGGGTCTGCCACGCTTCAGACGTGCCTCAGACTCATTTGCAATTGTGTTTTGTCCAACATGGACATCAATTTTTATTGGAGCATTAGCAGCTGTAATATGTGACTTAGTCACTCTTTTTAGGTTAGTGAATGCATATGGCAATTGGTTGGCTAAATTTTGCAAATGAATTATCTTTTGAACTTCAAGTTCACATTGTTTTGTATGAGGATCAAGATAAGATAACGATAATTCTTTCCAAATAATTTCTTTTTCCCGCTACTTATTTTCTCCCCCTAATGTTGGGAAAACATATTCATCAAAACGACAATCGGCAAATCGATCCGTCGATAAATTTCCCGTTGTTGGTTCGAGATATTTTATTATGGATGAAGATTCATATCCAACATATATAATCCCAACCTTCTTTGAGGTCCCATCTTAGTGCGTTGTGGTGGAACAACGGGAAAATATACCGCACATCCGAAAATTCTTAGATGAGAAATATTAGGTTCCTGACCAAAAACCATTTGTGGAGGGGATGATTTGTAAAACTTGTTGGCCTAATGCGAATTAGTGTTGCAGCATGCAAAATTGCATGTCCCCAAGCAGTTATTGAAAGTTTTGATCTCACAAGTAATGACCTTGCAATTATTTGTAATCATTTAATAACTGCTTCCGCAAGTCCATTTTGTGTATGAACATGTGCTACGGGATGTTCAACATCAATGCCAATAGACATGCAAAAATCATTAAAATTTTGGGACGTAAAGTCATTAGCATTGTCAAGGCGTATTTTCTAAATTGGATAATCAGGAAAATGTGCTCTAAGTCTAATTAGTTGAGCAAGTAATCTCGCAAATGTATGGTTACGAGTTGATAATAAACAAACATGTGACCATTTAGTTGATGCATCAATTAAAACCATGAAATATATTAAATGGTCCACATGATGGGTCTATTGGCCCACATATATCACCTTGTATACGTTCTAAAAATGCTAGTGATTCATACTCAATTTTTCCAGGTGATGGCCGAATGATCTACTTCCCTTGGTAACAAGCAACACATGAAAGACAATTAGTTTGAAGAATCTTTTGGTTCTTCATTGGGTGTCCACAAGAATTTTGAATTATTTTTCGCATCATAATATATCCGGGATGACCTAACGGGTCACGCCAAACGATGAACTTATTATTATCCGCAAACTTTTGGTTCACAACATGATGTATCTCAATTGTTCTAATGTATGTGTAGTACAAACCAGAGGAAAAAGTAGGCAACTTTTCTACTATGCATTTCTTATTTGAAATAACTTTTGTGATATAAATGAATTCAATACCTCCTTGATTCGTTGTCTCTATGTAATATCCATTTTGGCGAATATCCTTGAAACTTAATAAGTTTCTTTGAGACATAGTAGAGAGTAATGCATTATTGATACACAATTTTGTTCCTCTGGGTAGTATTATATTTGCTCTTCCGGATATTTGTACTACCAGATATTGTATTAACATTTGCTTCTTGCATTACTAAGTAGGAGAAATATTTTTTATCCTTGAGAATTGTGTGAGTTGTTCCACTATCGGCAAGACACATTTCTTTATTATTAAAGTTGTAGCCAACCAATGAAGCACGAAAAGGAATACTCATTCTTACTACGATACAAAGAAAATAGATAATTAATATGAATTCTTAAAAAAAATGAAATGATAAAACTTGAAAATAAAACTTTATTGCTTCATCAGAGAAAGGGAAACACATTCTAGACCTAAATACTTTATTAGAAAAAGGGAAGATAAACTAAAACAAAAATAAACTAAAACCAATAACATCTAATTAAATTTTGGCAGTTCCATCTCCAGATAGAAAATCAAAATTTTCATTTGGATCAGTAAAGAAATCCGAAACATCTAGAGAGGTGTTATTCATATGGTTGTAATCAGGATTGTCTTCTTCAAAAGCAAAATTTGTTTCTATATTTTTCCCTTTTTTCTTGATTGATTCTTGGTATGGTTTGACAAGATGTTCAGGTATACGACATACACGAGCCCAATGGTCTTTGATACCACAACGATCACATTTGTGTTCATCGTTTTTGCTAATTTGAGCACCTTTTTCAGTATTTTCACCCCTTTTCCATGTGTGTTTCGAATAACCACCACAATTATGTCTACCTTGTTTATGTCCACGACTACAACTAGGTCCATATCCACTATAACCATATCCACGACAACGATAACTACCGTGGCTACGACCACGACCACGAGTTTGTGCATGGAAATTGTGGTTGTGTGTTTCTATATTCGCTTCAGAGAATGGAGTAGTGTCCGTTGCATGAGATTCATGATTTTTCAGTAACAACTCATTATTTTGTTCAGCCACAAGAAAACAAGAAATTAATTGAGAATATTTCTTGAAACCTTTTTCACGATATTGCTGTTGTAGGAGCAATTGTTTTGCATGAAATGTGGATAATGTTTTTTCTAACATATCAGAATCAGTGATTTTTTCTCCACATAATTCCATCTGAGATGTCATTCAGAACATGGCCGAGTTATACTCACTTATAGTTTTGAAATCTTGTAAGCGCAAATGCATCCAATCATAACGGGTCTTAGGCAAAATTACGGTTTTTTGATGATCATAGCGCTCTTTTATGTTGTTCCAAAGAAGTGGATCCTTAACAGTGAGATATTCTGTTTTCAACCCTTCATGGAGGTGGTGGCGTAAGAAAATCATAGCCTTAGCCTTATCTTGGTTAGATGCCTTATTACCCTCTTTTATGGTCTCTCCAAGACCTTTTGCATCTAAATGGATCTCAACATCTAAAACCCATGGCAAATAATTCTTGCCAATGATATCAAGGGCAAAAAATTCAAGATTTGCAAGATTTGACATCTTGATTCTATAATAAATAAGGAAAATAAATAAATTAGATAACACCCAAAAATATTATTTACAATAAATTAAAAAAAATTGTTATTACCTTAACAATGCAAACAAATTTTCACTGAACGTAGATTATGAATGTTTTTAATAGTTGCGTCAGTTTGGCCGGTTTAGGCCAGTTAGGTTCCTTTTTTGTAATGTTTTTCTATGCTCTCTTCCGTTAATATACTGTGATCCAGTGACTCAGTATCTTCCATCAATATGTTTGTGCATAAACAAATGGCCATATATCAATCATGTTTCACTAATTGAATGGCAAAATCAACCATGTTTGGCATCAGTATCAGTACATTGTTAGCATCAGTATCAGTATCACATGTGCAAACTATATATATATATATATGGGATCTTTAGATCCTTCAAGTACTATGGGTACTTTTTTTTCAGATCTATATATACAATCAACACTACTTCTGTTTGCATCTTCTTAAATCTGTTTCGATTTGCATTTTTTTTAGAGGTACTTCGAGATCAATATATTATTTATCAAAAGAAGACAAAATAAATAAATAAAAAAATTTACCTTGCTTTTGATGAATTAACTTCAACACCTTTTGGAGCAAAGAACGATCGTGCTGATAACGTGTTGTAAAACGTATGAAAATAAGGAAGAAGAGAGGAAACAATATATTGTGATATATTCAGTGTACATTTTACATCACAGGTGAGTCCTATTTATAGAGAGATAGGAAACCCGGATATGAAGTGGTTTCAAACCCTGATAAAATTGGATCCTAACAAATCTTTATCCTAATTATTCTAATCTTTTTTATTTACTTTTTTTACTTTTTGAAATGTATGTAACTTTGTTTTTAATTGGTTACATATTTTTATTGGTGTATAGATTAGAACAACCATGGAAGTATTTATCCATTACAAATTTTCTTCCAAAAAATAATCATTATATTTAATTATATTATTTATAGTTATCATTTGGTCTCTTGTATTATTTATAGCTATCAAATTGATCTCTCACATTTTTTTTTCTTCATATTGATCCTTTTTGTTTCTTTCCCATAATTCATCCTAGAGTTACTATTTATCACATGTGTTAGTATCATATTTATCCATGTTGAAGAGTGACAATGACAAGTATACGTAACATATTGGTCCATAACAATGACTTAATGTGAGAGATGAATATGATTAAAAAAAAAAGCATATAAGACCAATTTAATGATTAAAATTAAGGTAAATGAACAAATAAACAGTTTAACCTTATTTTTAATATGTGCTAAATAACAATATACCTAGATCATGAAATATATGATAATCCAATATTAATTTTTTTTTTTTAAAAGCAAGAGGCAAGAGAGAGAAGAAGAAAAGAATAACACCTTGAATTTGCAAAAGCTAATCGCCATTACAAGCTCCATTAAACCTTGTTACATCCAACTATATATATAGAACATAGCCAAACCAACTCTTGAAAGTCTACCATATTTATTCATTAGGTACCCCTTATAGGATTTATTCAAAATTATAGTGCTTGTTTACACCAACAGAAACGTCCCATATGCAACTCATACCTTTTGGAAACACAACCAAGTCACCAGCAGCAATTTCAACTGACTCATTTGCTCCATTAGGTGTAACATTTACTTTTCCTTCCAAAAGATAGCAAGTCTCTTTGGCTTCATATGTCCATGGGAATTTGCTAGGGGGGCAACCCCATCTGTTTTACATTAAAATGAGTGTCATCACAGTCAGAAAAATGCACTTGCAAGAAGCTTAGAAGAATAAAAACACATTCTACAGAAAATATTTTTACTTATGGCTTAAAAGGCAAACTTCTAGCTTGCAACTTTCAAGTAAAAACATAGCCACATTCCAATTACTTCTGGAAGAGGAAGAGTATGAAATGTAACTAGCAAATCTATATAATATAAAATTGGAGAATCTGATTTCCATTTTGATCTCCCTCCTAATTCTCCCGCCTAATCCTCCTTATGGTTAGTTTCCATTTTTAATCTACATTGATTGCACCTTTAATTACTTTCATTGAGAAGAAAAAAAATCACACTTCTCGGGTAAACCTTTTGGGGAAGCCAACAGGCTTCATTGAGAAGCAAAAAAAATTAGGTTCTCTTTTTTACCAAGAAACTAATTGAAGTGTTATTCTTGCGGAGCTTCTCTTAGAAGCCAAAGTCCCTTAATCTTCTTTCTTTCATTTTTTCTCTCTCTTATGTTTTTACTTTCTCTCTGTCTTCGATGGCGGTGGGAGAATCGGTGAAGACAACGACTTCAATGATGGTGGGAGGAGGAGGTGAATCGAAGAAGACAACGATTTCACTGAAGCCTATCGCCGGCGTACAATGCCACGACAACGTTCGCATAATCGAGGTTCCACCGTCGATCGCGAAGCACATGCAAACAATTCAAGCCTTCATCGAAGATGATTCCTTTGACGCTTCCTCCACCGTCATTCCTCTCCCCAACCTCACCGTCTACCAGCTTGACAAGATCTTCGAGTATCTCAATTTCTACGAAACTCCTCGCAAAGCATCCAAGGCCGAACCTCACCCGGTCGCCGAAGTCACCGCCGCCATCGACGACATCTCCGTCGACGGCGCCGAAGTCACCACCGCCTTATAAAGCATACATAGCATAGGAGGTTTTTTTTTTGTTATGCTTCTCATGATATGTAGTATATGTGTTGTTGCTTATGAGTTTATCTATCTGTCATGATTTTCCAGGGGAGACGGTGAAATGACGAAGGCTTCTCTTTTTCACTGTTTTACACTCTGATGAAGCTTCTCTCACTTTTCTCACGTGTTATAGATTCAAAATTTTGCTGAAGGCTCTCCACTTCTTACACTTTCCCAAATTCTAATCTCTCGAATTGTTATCTACATAAGGTAGAGTTGCATTCTCTATTTGTGATTTCAGTCTCACACATGCCCTCCAACTTCTTTTTTCAATTACACCCCTCTTTCACATTCTTTCATTCATGATTTCAAATGAAATTATTATTTTTTATTTATGTAGATGGTGATGATATGATTTTCTTATGGGTGGAGAGAAAGTTTGCTTTTTGTATCCCATTCTCTTCTATTGCTCGCGGAAGATATGAGGAAATGAAACCAGAGAGTTTAGCTTCTGGGTACATAAAATATGTGTTAGGTTTGCTTTTTTAAATTTCGTTATCTTACCATGTTATTTGATTTATATACCAAGTGTTTGTGAAAAGTCTCAAAAGAGTCATGTCCGATGTTTTGCTTACTAATAATAATGTTTCCTATCTCTTCTAAACTGAATTTCTCTCCTTAAATCATAGAAAATATAGGTGTATTTTTATACTGGTAGATCACTAATTTTGTTATAAGCATGTGCAGAATGTTAGTTATGGTCATTATCCTTCTTTTATTGAACTCATTGGTTAGTAGTTATGGTCATTATGGTGCCTTTTATAACAGATTTTTGAGAGTTCCATTAATTTTTTTTCAACATCATAATGTAAGAAGTATAGTTTTTGACACGGGTTCATGCAGTAAAGGAAGGGAAAATTCAGTTAATGACGTTCTCCTAAATAATGGGTTATCTTTACCATCACTATAAACTTGATACCTTTTCCTTCAAAAGTGCAAGCAATCAAGTTAGCTAGCTGTTCTTTATAATACCATGTTTTCTGTTCTTTATGATACCATGTTTATTGTGTTTTTGTTCTACAGTATACTTATTATTTCCATGTGCAAAGGAGTAGTGTGATAGAAATTTGTTATTTTTTTTTAAATCGAAAAGTTGATTTTTTGGTTGTTTATGGGCAAGTAGGTTCTCAAAATTGACTTTTTTGTTTTTTTTCTTTGATTATTTGAGAAAATTAATATTTGTGAAGGTGAGATCATGATCACACTAAAAATCCTGTGTTTAAGGGCAAGTAGGCTGGCAATGTTGAGAATCTTTCTACCAACTATTTGTGAAATATGGAAGTGTGAAAGAATATCAAAACTTTGAGATGCTGAAGGGATATCAAAACTTGCAGCCCTTGCCAAGGAGCAAGGGAAGAGCAATGTTTCATTCCTTTTCTTATTGATGTTGCTTTTCATTCCAAGCTTGGAATGTTGCTGCTTATATGATTTATGGTGTTGTTTTGTATTGTTGTTCTTTCTTGCTGTTTGCTATTATCGCTGATTGTCGCTATTTGCTACTACTCTTTACTACTGTTATTGTTTGTCGCTGTTTGCTTTTGCCATTTACTACTATTAATTTGCGGATATTTGAGGTCTTCTATTTCTGATATTGAAACAATATCATCTCTAAATCTTACTAAACAGGTTGGTTTTTACTTATGTGGTTGGGCAAATACATAATCTGTGTGTGTATAGAAAACAAGGTGTTTCAGCATATACATACATTATGTGCTTCCATTCTTTGAAGAAGAAAATGGTTGTTTCAACTCATAATCCACCTACCAACTGTATGCGAAAAGTGTTGAGAAAATGGTATCATTCCACATATGTTGAGAAAACAATAGGTATGACAAAAGACATGAGTGACAGGTTCTCTCATGTCAAGTGAATGAGTGAAATATTTGTAAATTATAGTTGTATTTTGCCTTCGATAATCTTTAATGCTATTTTTTTCTAATTAATATGATAGGAACCAAGATGTCATCTTATTTTTTGTTGTCTTATATAGGTTTCTATGGTAGATTTGGACTCATTTTATTAGGAAAGCTCATGAGAATATTGTTTTTTTGGTTTTGCAGATTGAGCTCCTTCATGTTGGTTCTTTCAGGTGAGTTTCCTTGCTCTTACTTTTACAATTTTAATTTTTGGTATTCTCTTTAGTCTTTACATATTAGTCTTTAGAAAACGATGAAGTGAGACCCTTTCTTTGGTTCCTTTTTTTGTTCCACGTTATATTTTTTGCTGGTTGTTGCTACTTCTGCTGGTGTTTGTTTCTACTGTTGCTATTGTGGTTGGTGTCCTATTGTTGTTGTTGTGCAGATGATTAAACCAGCATTTAGATTTGTTGGTTGCATGTTAGTTCAATGCTATCTGTTTTTACTAAAGAAGCTTAGTGTAGCATACCAATCTCAATTATAATCTAAATGCTTCTTCCTTTGAGTGCGAGGTTAATTTATAATTCCATGGTGTTTAATTGACATGTTTTAATTCTAGGTTTCACTTTTTATGGAGTCTTTTTTAGTAGAGTTTGCTGTTTTTCTGTTTTGTCTCTTTAATGTGTTTTGCTTAGGGTTTTGAATCTCAAATAAGTTGTCTGCTATAAAGGCAGACATATGAAGCATATGTAGCACACTCTCTATTTGTCTTGCAGCATATGAAGCACCAAATTTAAGGTATAACCCCGCCATATCTCATGTCTTTATTTATATACTCGAATTCGGTTATCATTTAGAGTAATTTTATAATATATGTTATGGTTTTTTCTTTTTTGTTGTTGATTGGTGCCTGCTAATGATAACACTAAAGCATTAGGCTAATCCTCTATGTTGTTAACAGTATATCTGTATATTATGTGGTTTGGATGTATAGATCTACTATTATGAATTGTCAAATTTATTGAAAATTGTTACTTATTTGTAAATTAAATAACATCATTCTCCAATGCTTTCAATACTATATTATTAGGACAAAGAATTTGAATATCTGCACTCCCTTGCAATGCACAACTGCACTTTTCTACACATGCAGGAGTTCAAGATGTCTTTAAATGTCTATCTTTTTTTTTTTGGAATGATTTAAATGTCTATCTTTTATTATGTATCTGCCACATTGTTTTAGCAGTATCACCAAAGTTCTGCAATTTATCTTGGATATGTCTTTCTTGGTCAGAAATTGATATCTAGAGAAGTTTTGGTTGATGAGGGTCATAGGCAAGTGGTTGAACTTGAGCAAGCAACCATATGGAGATTTCTTTGGTGGTCCGCGGCTATTTTGATAAAAGTTTTGGTAGATCGAAATAGAAATGACCGCTGTAAGGATCTGCCCCTCTTTTAGATAATAGATGGATTCCATATTTGTTGCACATGCTTATTTGGATCACAAAAAAACTCTTGCACAAATTGTTCGCTGAGGAAATGTGCTATTCGCAGATCTTAGTATTTTATTCTTTTACTAAATTCTGCTCTTGGTCTGTTTCACTATTCAGTCAGGTCAATGATAGAATTTTTTTACCTTTTTTCTATTTGATGAATATTTGTTTAGCTTTTTGTCGCAAATTTAGGAGATGCCAAAACAGTTTTAGCTCGATCAACTATAACTGATGGATCCCAGGATCACTCAAATGGAGTCAGTGTGCTGAAAGCCATTGTTTTAATTAGAGAACACAAGCCCATTTTCCCCCGGGAGCGTGCATGCATTCAGAAGGTTTGAAATGCTTCAATGATGATAGATAAGTCACCAAAAGTATATAGCAATGCATGTTAATTCTTAGAATAAGTTTCTGATTCTTTGCCATTCATTAAACTTGCTATTTGCATCTCCTTATATAGGGGTTTCCATGATACACTTGCATCCAATATGTGAACTATTACCTTCATGGTTTTTCAACAAATTGATGGTAGGTCTAAGAAGAGATTTCATGTGAAATAATCCATCGCTTTATGTCTGTCTTATATCATTTGTGTTGCAAATTTCTTTTTTTTGAGCTTTGTATTTTGATTTTTTAAGTGTGTGTAGATATCCTTAGATCATATCTTAGTTCTCTAATATAAGATTAAGGACTTGAAAATCCTGACTATTTCCTTCTTCTTCAGTGTGTGTAGATATTCTTTCAGAAATTGATATCTAGAGAAGTTTTGGTTGATGAGGGTCATAGGCAAGTGGTTGAACTTGAGCAAGCAGCCATATGGAGATTTCTTTGGTGGTCCGCGGCTATTTTGATAAAAGTTTTGGTAGATCGAAATAGAAATGACTGCTGTAAGGATCTTCCCCTCTTTTAGATAATAGATGGATTCCATATTTGTTGCACATGCTTATTTGGATCACATAAAAACTCTTGCACAAATTGTTCGCTGAGGAAATGTGCTATTCGCAGATCTTAGTATTTTATTCTTTTACTAAATTCTGCTCTTGGTCTGTTTCAGTATTCAGTCAGGTCAATGATAGAATTTTTTTACCTTTTTTCTATTTGATGAATATTTGTTTAGCTTTTTGTCGCAAATTTAGGAGATGCCAAAGCAGTTTTAGCTCGATCAACTATAACTGATGGATCCCAGGATCACTCAAATGGAGTCAGTGTGCTGAAAGCCATTGTTTTAATTAGAGAACATAAGCCCATTTTCCCACGGGAGCGTGCACGCATTCAGAAGGTTTGAAATGCTTCAATGATGATAGATAAGTCACCAAAAGTATGTAGCAATGCATGTTAATTCTTAGAATAAGTTTCCGATTCTTTGCCATTCATTAAACTTGTTATTTGCATCTCCTTATATAGGGGTTTCCATGATACACTTACATACAATATGTGAACTATTACCTTCGTGGTTTTTCAACAAATTGATGGTAGGTCTAAGAAGAGATTTCATGTGAAATAATCCATCGCTTTATGTCTGTCTTATATCATTTGTGTTGCAAATTTCTTTTTTTTGAGCTTTGTATTTTGATTTTTAAGTGCGTGTAGATATCCTTAGATTATATCTTAGTTCTCTAATATAAGATTAAGGACTTGAAAGTCCTGACTATTTCCTTCTTCTTCAGTGTGTGTAGATATTCTTTTAGTTTGGTTCTACTTTGTTGCTTTGGTCTTATCAATACAGTAGTAGAAGGATTGATTGATCTTCGAACTATTTTTTTAATTGCTAGAAACCACATGATTAGTTTGAAGTATAGACTTTTGTGTTTATGTTAGCTATAGCCTTATAGGTATTAAATTCAAACCTTTTGTGTTTGTTGAAGTAAAGACGGTGCTGATATCTCTACAATGTCCTAGAGAGAGATGGAAGTAAGTCAGGGCCTTATAATAAGTTATTTTTTTACGGTATGAGTTTTATTTGTTTACGGTATGAGTTATTTTTTGTTTTTAAGTTTGTTCTATAAGTTAATTTTTTATGTTTTTTATACATCGAAAAATGAGTTATTTAGTTTATGCAAAAGTTGAGTTTATGGTTAGTGTGAAACTGATAGGGCTCCCTTTGCTTATATTCCTATTTTTAGTTTATTCAGTTTGTTAAAGCAAATTTTTTGTGAGAGGAGAAAATCATACTACAAAAGCTGTTGTTTCTGGAATCAAGACTTGCATTAAGCTTTTAATTAATATCTGTGTTATGTTGCTATATGTTAAAACCAATTTTTTGGCCTTTGCTGTTTTTCACTTAGAAAATGTCAAAACAACATAGATGATGCGAAATTGATTTTTATTCTAAACTTAAGTCCTATCTATCATTGTTTGCTTGATGGATCAATACTTCAGCTTGCAAATTCTTATAGAATGAGTGTGCAGAGTAAACTTAGTACTTTTTATTCCTTTAAGCAGATTTTTTTGTCTATGTATTATTGTAGGTTGATTTGGTGTTGGTTGTTTGAATCCCTGTTTGGTTGTTGTTTCCAAACCCAAATACTTAGAAATTATCTTATATAGGACTCATTTAGTTGTAAGTCTATGTAGCTAAAGATATACTCTGTAACAAACCAATGCTCTTAATGAAATGTTTTGTTTAGTACTCACCAATAAAATGAGCTAGCATTTACATATAATGACCACACTTCCTTTATGCAGAGTGCCAAAACATTCTAGCAATTGGTCACACTATCTTTCTTCCTCTTTGAAGAAGATCGTTTCTTCACAATTGCTTTCAATTTCAAAGGCATAGATAGATACACAAATAAACAACTTCAAGAGTTCAATAGAATATAAACTTTGAAAGTTGTTATTGACAGACACTTCCTAGAATTGACCCAAAAGTTGGATCAGGTGTTACAGGTGCATTCTTTGTTGAAGATTCAATGCACTCAGCGAAAGAAGCCGTATTTGATGTGGATTCCGACTAGAAAGTAGTATTATGTACATTGTTCATTACAATGCAAAATAAAGAGCATTGTTTGACTTGAATATTGTAAAACTTGCATTATTTATACTTCGTTATTCATAGAGATTTAATTATTGTTGGTCATCTTTTGTCTTTAAATTTCATGATATTTACACTAAAGGATAATATATGAAACATTTAAGATAGTCATAAGCATTGAAGATACATCATATTTTGTTTTCAATTTGTGAATCTCCATTGCATTTCTTTTGTGTTATCTATCATACTCATGTTATGAATAATATTTATTTAGGGGATGATTTATGTAACGGTTTTTATTAGCATGCCAAATTATTTTAATTATAAGTTGTTTGTACTTATATTACTACTTAAGTAAAATATACATGTTTTTAATCATCTTTATAAAAAAAAAGGTACCTAATTAACTTATTCTTTGAAAAAAAATGGCAGAAACATTACGGAAATCTTTACTTAAAATAGCAAAGAAAAAAGCAAAATTAAATCCCGTGCGATGCACGGATAAAATTACTAGTAATATTAGTTACACAAAAGTTTAGATTAGAATTAAAAACACGTATTCATTCAAGGTTAGGGGAGACCCCAACTACAATAAATATTTTTTAATAGAATTTTGTGTCACCTGGCGGACAAGAAATAATCATGAATTGAGCCCAAGTCACGGCAAAATGATAATTAAGTAAATTGATACAATAGAAACAAAAACAGAGTAATTGACGAGTTTTATTCACCAATATTGATAATTAATTTGGAAATGTTATATGCCATCGATGATAGTCTCCATGGTACCATATATATCACGAATTTGGGCTCTACCCAATGGGTTAGCTTAATTGAATGTATTGAATCCACATCTTTTTTGTAAGAGATTTTAAGATACTGAATAACACATGGAAAGCTCATAAGTAACTTAAGGATATTGTATACTGCAGCATGGGTGAGTTTAGTATTTGACCGGCTATAATAAGTTAAAAATGGACCTAAGAATAAATGAAATCTTTATTATTTCACCCTTATTCATCTCTTATTGCCACAACCTTCCTCAGCCACCTTCGTTCGCCATCGGAGTTCATAAACGTCGTCATTGAGATCACAGTCTTTAGGTCTCAATCTTTGTTCTAATCCGGTCAAAATAGTGCAAGTGATAAATGGTTTGACTAGAAAATCTAACTAGTATGTCAAACTTAAATGCAAAAAGGACCAAATCCCCTTCTTCATTGTCCTGTATCATAGTTTTTATTGTTACTTTTGGTCTTCTCTTTTTTCATAGCTGATGTTGCATATTGATTGTAGAGGTTAGTGATGAATCAAGTTCTTATATTTTCATTTGAATGACTTTGTTAATTCCTGTATCTTTTGGAGATCTTCAAAGGGAGGCGGTAGATTTTAAACAAGCAGAGCCGTCCCTATGCCTAGGACAAGAGAGGCGACCGCCTAGGACCCCCAATTTTTTGGGACCCCAAAAAAAAAAATTTTTAATACCTATGGCTGAAATAAAAAAAAAAGTAAGAAAATAAATAAAACAAAACACATATAGCGGTATAGGCATAGCAAAATCATCAAGACACAAGCCCACACACAAATCAGAGACTCAAATCAAATTTAGAAACTAGAATGGGAAAAGAAAAGAGGTGGAACCGTGGAAGTTGGAACACAGAGACAAATGGAGACAAACGGACAGAGCCAGAGGGAATCAATAGTTGATGCATTTTTTTAATTAAGAAAATTGAAAACTTACATTGTATATAAATGACTCAATAGTTGATGTGCTTTTTTAATCAAGCTTAAGGCAAATGATAGGGTGGGTTTCTTCAACCCTTCCTAGAAGGTGGTGAAAATATCTACTATGATACTTACTTAAACTTGATGTTATTAATGAAATTTCTTAATTATAAAAAAAAATTAGTTATTACATTATCCTATTGTGATTTATATTGCAAAAAGTTTTATGTAGTTAACTTTACATAATTAATTATTTTTATAAGAGAGAGCTCCTGTTTCTAATTTTGTCGAGGGCCCCGAAAATGTTAGAAACGGCTCCCTAAAGAAGCAACCCCAAAACCAGATCTACAATGTTTCAGTATATCTGTGAGATCTTCTAGGATAGGGTTAAATAACCATCCCCAAAACTAGATTTGCAATGTTTAAACTTCTTTTTTTTTGGCAATTAGATCTGCAATTGTATCTTTTCAGCTAAATAGTACTATTGTGTGTAATTTATGAGTTTTAATTTGATATCCTTACTATAGTAGCTATTCTGAAATTTTGAGATTAAAGTATATGTTGCTGACATGCAGAGTACAAATGGCCAGTGTCTTGAAACATTCAAGTGCAAATGAAATTCCAGAAGAAGTTAACTTAGTTTCTTATTTAATTTGTTACTTTTTTTTTGGGTGGAAGTTTAATTTGTTACTTTTGCATCAATTGTTTTGTTAATTTATTTCTTTAAATTTTGCTTTTGGTACCTCTTGCAGAAATTGTATTTTTTTTTTTTTTGGTTTTACATGGGAGGTCTGGGACTAGAACTCATGATTTGGGGGAGGGGAAAATCCTAAGTGTCCCTGCAGCCACCAACTGGGCTGTCTTATGTGGACCAGAAATTGTATTTTTAATGAATAGTTATTAGTAATGTTATTGGAATCCCTTGTTCAAATTTACTTGCCTTAATTTTCCAAACTATTCATATTATCAACTTTTTTAAACAGCCTCCAGATAGCTTACAACCAACAAATATTTAGTACTCCCTCCGTCCCTAAATATAGGACCCATTTGAGATATTTCACGTCTATTAAGAAAATTGATTAATTTAGTTAATTATATTGGAAATGTGCATTTTTAATATGTATTTTCAAAATTACCCCTATTAATATTAGTAGGAATCTAAAAAGTGTTAAATAAACATGAGTGTTTGTGAAAAAAAATAATTAATGATCATTGAAAATTGGTATGAGGTCTTATAAATAGGAATGAAATAAAAATGTCAAAATGGTCTTATAATTAGGGATGAAGGGAGTATTAAACAAAAAATCCCATTTGAAATTTGTATCATACCTAAATATCATATTAAGCTTTTAATTTGACTTTATTGACTTTAATTATCATCGGAAGTTTTAAATGAATTACTGTATTTCTTAAAAAAAATTTACATTATAAGTGTTATATAATAAGTTGTACTAAAAACTAAGGGATACACTCATTATTTAAGGGATTACATTATAACATTATCTACCATGTTCCACACTAATATATGCACTACAAAATATGTATATCCGTAATTATAGTGTAATAAAAAAAATACGATTTTAGGTATAATTTTGAAACTATCAAGCCTATTTAAATTTTAATTTTTTTTCATGTGTGGGTAAAAAAAAAATATTTTGTTTGCCCAAACAATTTTTTTTATTGCCAAAGTTTTTTTGCCTATTGGCCCAACCCAAATGCAGCTTCTCCGGCCCATTCTATTATTTTTTATTAAACATTTTTTTTAATCAGAAAATACACATACATGTATTTTTACCCGTATAGCAAAGTATATGGTATACGGTAACACAAAGTATACGGTATCCCACTATCCCTCATTCCGTTCACTAGCCAAGGAAAACATCATGTTTGATAAAGATGGCAAAAATAAGTTTTTTTCCGCTCATATAGTAGTCTTCCTATGGAAATCTAATGGTGTTAACACCTTTTTTTATTGGATCCCAATGGTGTTAACACCTAATATCATATTATCTAAGTTGGGCCACCATGCCAACCCCTCACACCACTTGTAATGTAGTAAATGACTTGTGCAATGGTACTTCTTTATTGAAGTGGTTTTAGCTTAATTATTGTATTGTAGTCCTCCCTGCTTCCTATGCTGACAAATCGAAATTTAATGGTTTATATTAAACATCAATTCATAATAAAACATTAAATTTAATGCATTTTGCATTTATTAACCAATCATAATTCAAAGTTTATAGTATTTAAACTTTTTATTTGTTACATTAATTTTAATTTGAGACAAAAAAATTATAATTTTTTATCATCCTTATAAAACGGAAAAAGCAAATAGTAATGGAAACAAGAAAATGGATAAAAGTAAAAAACTAAAACAGAAAAGGTAATGAAGTTTACTTGGGCCATTGCCTAACGCCAAGTTGAGTGAGCTTGGACTCAGGAGGGTTCCTCTCAATCTTGATGCCAAGTTTCTCTGTGACACTAGTCACACTCTCTGCTCTTACTCCTAAGTGCACTCGAGCACCTACTCCCCTTCTTGAAGGAAAAGGTACCAAAGTAGGAGTGTATATAGCAGAGTGTTTAGTTTGCGGGGAAAGAAGAGAGTGGTTTGGTGAAGTACCCAAACATGATGATGATGATGCCATTGCAAATTTGCAACAAAGCAAAGTAGAGAATTTTGTGAGCTTTCGTTTAGAGTTAAATTGTCACGGGTGGTGGGACAAATATAAATTTATTTATACTTTATTTTCGTTCACTCATTTCTTATCTTCAGTTTAATAAAGGCAGCAAAACTAAAAAACTAAAACAAAAACAGATACTCTTGTTATAACGCACGGGATATTTTTTATTTTTTTTATGAATCGTTTTAGAATATCTAAGTAGCGTTAAAGAATTATTCCAAATATATCATTCATAATTACTTGATAGGATAATAATTACAATAGAGATAAATGAATAGAGTTGTAAAGTTTTAGATAGGGGTAACTTTGAAATGAGTATATTTTTTGATAAATTTGAGAGTAATAATTACTTTTTTTAATTTGTATGAATTAGGTAAAAATGATTTATATTAAGCGAGAGAGTATAAATTCTTGTTTTGTGGAAAGAAAGTAGAAGAGTTCTATGGATACCATTTTCTGAAAAAGTGCTTCTTTAAGATGCCCGTAAGTTGAATATTTTGATTTTAGGTTTTAACTTTTAAATGTTATCTTGTGATTGAGTTATACTTAATTATTTTGAAATTTTAATTTTGGTCATTAACACTAGCATTTTTCCATCAAGTGCCAATGTAACTAACATAATGCAATATTAGCTTGTCAGGTGTACAAAATGCTAGTAAGATGACATGGCCGATGACTAGCAAATCATTGCAAAATAATGGACCTAGTTGAAACCCATTTTAACACCCTAGCTCCTGAGAAATTATTTTGTTGTCCAAACATCATACCATGTCGCTTCAAAAATTAATAAAATGTCTTAAATATTTCTAAAGTTTTGTTTTAAGGTTTTTCGATTTTCTCTCATATTCGTTCCCATAATATTTCCCTCCTTCACGACCTTAGTTCCTGAGGGCTGCTTACAACCCATACACAATTGGTTTTAATAAAATTTAAAGGTAGGGCATGAGGGTTGCTCATGACCCGTGTTTAATGTTTTTTAATGAAACTTAAAGGTTGGGTTATGAGACCAGTTCAAGATCCGCGCTTGACTTGCAAAGAAAAAAACAACGGTTGGAGTAGCGCACAAAGCATTTATTATACCAAATTATGGCATCTTTTGCCATGGTGCACAGTGATGATATGAGATTGTCTACTTCTCTCACACACTCTTGGCATGTTTTTGGGGTTATATCTCTTTTACAAAAGAAGAAGTCATAGACACTATGTGCTTGTGAAGTTATAGGAAGCATTGAGATCTTGATAGATAGCATGATCGGAGAAGAAAAACATTGAATGGATGGGGGAGGGGGAGGTAAATAAGAAGAAAGAAATTTTTTAGTAAAAGTGTAAAATTGGAATATATTATAATATTGGGGTGACATTATATATGAGTGAGGTGAAAAATAATTTCCCTTTACCCTATGTCACACATGAGCAAGTTTATATCTTTCTTGCACCTATATATATATATTAGAGAAACCGAAATCGAAGAACTCATACTTTACAAAAACTACAATCATTTTAAAGCCAAAATTAAAAGTAGTTTTTAGTCAATTATAGTCGTATTCTATGTTTTTTAGTTTGAAAAGTTGTTCTCAAGCTTATAATTTCCTCATGTAGTTTAGCAGTCATTGAAGCTCAAATCTAGAATGAGATGCCATTGCCTTATACAAGCACACAATCAATAGGGAAAATACCATACTTCTAGTTGTCTCTAAAATTCAAATGAACATGATAAACCCTTTCACAAATTTGGCATCATTTATGTACTCAATGCTTTGGCATTGGGACTGGCAAAAGATGTTGGAGGAATGCCTTGTTCATTGGTGAAGACATTGTTAGGATCAATCAGAGTCTTGGCCCTAACCAATCTCTCATAGTTTCTCAAGAAGTACTTTTCACCCCAAGCCCTGGCACTATCCACAGCATCTTTCATTCTAGCACTATTGCTAATTCTCTCCATTACTCCAAGGTCAAAGTCCATATAATTAATATATGCAGCCCTTGGACCCCATGAAACAAAGGGAGTCATAGATGCATAGAACCCTCTTATCCAATCAATGTAGCCACTGCTTTTGTCATTGTTTTCTTCTTTCCAATAGATCAGGTACTGAATTGTAAACAGGTTACCTTTTCTATGGGGAAAAGCAATTGATTCACTGCTTATATTATGCATCATCCCACCATAAGGGTCCAGAATGACATACCCTTTAGGCTCCTTTTCAAGTATGTCCAATGCAGTTTCTATACCAGCAAGAGGAACATGCTTCTTCACAAAATCTGATTTGGCCTTAAAATATTCTTTATCTTGCATATACCTATTCTTCAAGTCAGAGACCGAGGCTCCATCACTTAGGCCAGAGAAGAAAAGAATTGACTCAATCCAACTCATTTCCCTGCATTCTTCTTCTACAACACCTAATTCAGGAAAAGCCAGGTTTAGGGTAGATATGGCACTGGCCTTAGGACCAAGGTAAAACCCTTTAAAAGTTGTTGATAAGCCTATAGCTTCAGCTTCAGGCAAACCAGCACCAACAAAGCATGACAAGTAGAAGTCATCTACCAAGTTCGGTGCTGCATGTTGCCATTTGTTTACAAGGTTGGCAACATCACTTTTTTTGCCTGTTCTTGATACAATACAACCAGTTACAATTGATGGCACTTTCAACAACCGAATTTTCCAGGCATACACAATCCCCCAAAGACCACCCCCACCGCCTCTAATAGCCCAAAACACATCTTCTCCCATCTTTTCGCGGTCTAACAATTTTCCATTGGCATCAACAAGAAGAGCATCCACCACATTGTCGGCAGCGAGTCCATATTTTCTGGACAACAATCCAAATCCACCACCACCAATATGCCCTCCAACTCCTACAGTTGGACATGATCCTGCTGAGAACCCACGTAAATGACTTGCCTGAGAGATTGCGTAGTAAGTCTCTCCCAGTGTTGCACCACCTTCAACCCATGCAGTCTCGGTCGCCATATCCACCCAAACATGGTTTAAATTCATCATGTCAATGATGACAAAAGGAGCCTGATCATCTGCAACATAAGAAGTCCCTTCGTAGCTATGTCCGCCGCTTCTTACTCGGATCTCCAAGGAACCTTCCCTGCAGCATGACACACTTTTCTGTAGCTGCTCCAAACTCTCTGGCAGTACAATGGCTATTGGCTTTGGAGTCGCGGGTTCTGCGAAGCGAAGGTTTTGAATTGAAAATTTGAGAATTTTGAAGTAATTATAAGCAGAAGATTGATCATGTTCTTTGTAAGGGAATGTGGTAAAGTTTTTTATGTTGTGATTATCCAAGCAAGAAGTGAAGTCTCTCAGTGAAGCAGATAAACAAAGTGAAATATAAAAAGATAGCAAGAGGAATAGAAGGCACAAGCTTTTGAGGGAGTTGAACATGGCTTATGCTTGTTAGTGTGAGAAAACAAGGTGATTTGAAATTAATGAAGGACAAGTTCAAGTTTATGGCCACTAGAGAATGACTTAAATTGTTTCAAGACAACAGGATGAAGAAAACGTAGCAACCATGCACATGTATGTTGTGGCCGGCCATAGTTTAATATTGGAAATTTGGAAGGTTGGCAGAGTGAACTTGAACACTGCCATGGAATCAATCTCTCACAAGAAGCAAACAAATATATAAGAACACAAAAACGTTAAGAACACTTGAAACATTTACGTAACAAAATTAAAGTGTAGGAAATTTGACAAGAGGGGCTACATATGAGGATGTACATAAGAGTTTGCCGGCTGAGTTAACAAAATTAATTGCATGGCCTGCTATTTTTGCTGTTATCCAAATGATTTTCGACAATGCTAAACAATGCATACGATTAACCACGCATTGAGTATATAAATCATGTCTAAGTGTCATCAATAAATTATGCTATTTGCTGAAACCTCCGCAAAAAGAGGTGATAACATTTGTTGTCCATACTTTATATAACTACACGTATCAAAACAATGGGTAAAAAATAAATAAATTTAATTGAAAACTCCCCATTTTATGGCTTTTTTTTTTATCAATCCCACGTATGCTTTGACACACTAGAGTGACACAGACGGGGAATGGGGAAGGGAAAATTGTGAGCTATCAATATTCGAACCTAGGTGCTTACACTATATGTCCTACAACTTTACTGATTGATCTGCCTCATGGGAACTTTTAAATATATAATATTAAATGTTAAATGTTAAATACAAAAACTTGTTATTCATAATTTAAAAATTTGTCTACACAGAATGTTGCAGTGAATGAATAGACCACGTTAAACAATATAGGATTACAAGTGAGTATATTCGAGAGAGAGTTAAGGTTGCACCTGTCATAAAAAAAAATGGTAGAATATCACCATAGATGGTTTGAACATGTGTGAACAAAACCAATAGAAGCTTTGGTTATGATAGTAAATCAAATTGATGATATTCCAAGTGTTAGAAGTAAAGGAAGACAAAAAAAACCATAGATAAAACAATTAAGAAGAATATAAAAATAAATACATTATCTCGCTTCTGCTGAAAATAAATACATTATCAATGAACATGACTTATGACAAATCATTTTGACCTCCGACCCTACCTATAGAACAAAGACATGTTAAGAAGACCCTTATCAAATTTTTATTTTTTTTTATAAAAAAAAAAAAAAGAAAAAGTGTCGCTTTGGATATTGCCCGCACGGTTTTGCTATTGGTATATGTAATATCATTGGCTTCTTTCTAGAAATACCCGCCCAATTATCATTAAGGCCGTGTAATAATTATTGGAAATTTCTATTATCCAACCTAATTTTGGGTTGTTGCTAAACAATCCTTTATATGAACCAATGATGCATTGTCACCTCATGTATTGTTGTCATGTCATTTTTTAAAAAGTCAAAATTCATAAGTGTCAACCCAAAAATATGTGAGATGACAAAGTATTATTGGTTAAACAAAAGATTGTATGACAACAACCCAAAATTAGGTTGCATGGAAGCAATGCCCATAATTATTATCTTAAAAAAGGCATGTAAAATGCTAGTGGCATATCATTTCAAATTGATGAAGACATGAGACATAGTTTTAATCTGAAGCATGGGTGCACCATTTTAGGAGCCGTACACGTATCGGGTACTTTTTGGTGTGGGTACGCCTTGGGTACACCGTACCCGAACAAAAAAAAATAAAAAATAAAAACTTGGGTACATATTTGGGTACGCCGGGGTACGCGGTGGGTACGATACCCACCAATTGGGTACGGCACAACACCACTAAAATTGAAAAATTTTATTTTATTTTCTTTTTTTTTTTAATTCCCAACCTTAGACATCTTAATCTTATCCTAGGGTTGAGTTTTGAAGCAAACCCTCCCTGCCTCCTCTCTATTTCTCGAAGCACCCTCTCTACCTCCCCTCTCTATCTCTATTGTCAGCTGTCGTTCGCTCGCCGTGCTGCTCGATGCTATCGCCATCGTGCTGCTTAGAGATAAAATACTTCTACTCTGTTACTTATTTTTCTAATGAGATTTGTTGCATCTTGGAAAGTTATGATTTCATTTGCTGCATCTTGTAATTTTTCAGTTTTTTTCATAGTATCATACTGATTTCGTAAGCTTGTTCTTTTTTTCATAGTATCATACAATTATTTTTTCAGTTTATTTTTTCATAGTATAATACTGATTTGTTGCATCTTTAATTGACTGATTGAGTAAGCTTGTTCTTTAAATATGGTAATGTTGTTAGTAACTAGTAAGCTAACTCTATTTGGAAAATCTTTAATTTTTAAGTGTTTATTATTAATTTCAACTTAATGTTTTCTTTTTTACATCAAAATAATTTTTAAGTATTTATTATTAATTTTAATTTATTTTTACCTTACTGATTTTATTTTTTCCATTTTTTAAATTTAAATATAATTACATTAATAAAATAAATTATTTTATATATATATATATAGACGTACCCGTACCCTAATTTTTAAAAAATTGCCGTACCCCGTACCGGTACCGTACCCGTACTCATGCAACCCAGTTTTAATTCATAAAACAGAGATCACGTAGAAAATAGATGAGAAAAAATTGAAGTCCGTAGTAGCCGATGCCACAACAGTTCAAAAACAAGGGACAGAACATCGGTGAATAAAAACACCAAGTACAAGACAAAGCTATTATGCATCAGCAAAACAAGATAGAAAACTGTAGGCAAAACACAACCAACCCTTTTATTAGATGCCTTTCCACAATAATAACACTAGACAAGAAAGATTTAGCCCCAACAAAGCTAGGTGTTTTCATGATATACTCTAATCAAAGATCATGTTATAAATAGTGTATAGCAGGAACATAAAGTGCTAAGAAAGAAGGGAACAAGGATGTAATTTCGAAGTAGGAGATATATACACAAGTAATCATAATAATATCACCAAAACATAAACAATTTGCAAAACGCTGAACATGTTCATAACTTTAAAATATGAATTCTATTTGTAAACAATCCTAGACAACTTTAAACTTTTTAAAAGAACATCATGAATGGGCAGGGGAAGGATCATAATTGGCATTTATCATATGCTTTAGATTTTTCTATCACAACCTTGCCTTTTTCATCTCTTTTTCTTACCTGCAAAAAAAGTTAGTGACATTATCGGTCATAATATGAAACAACCTGGAAAGATGATTTTATGATCCTGAATTAAAGGTCTTCAAGAAGAAGCTTATTTATATATTGGTCAGACATGATCTTATTAATGGACTGTTTTCTGAGTATAAAATAATAGGGGACACATAATATGCACCTTAGCAGATGAAACAAATTTGAACAAGAGCATCCACATGACTACTTAACATACACCTAGTGGTCAAGCTATAGCAAGTTACTCCAAACATCTGGAACCTATGATGAAGTTGAAGAAGGATTTCATCATAATATGCATTACATTTTTGTTCTTTACTATATTTTATTCAGAAAATAATGAAGAAATTGAACACTAAAATTTATTTCTTTTTCATTGCAGCTCAAACCAAAAAAGTTAATAATTATTGGCAATTGAAAGATTTTATAGTAATTGATCATGCATAATATCCAGATACAACTGATATGAATGAAAAATAGTATACGGTAATACGATAAAATAATCGAAAGGCAAATCTTCTATATCAAATTGAGGACTTCCGATCAAATAAAAACTAAATAACACCAAAGAATTACCTCAACTTGCGGATATTTGCCTCGAAGCAACATATCTACACTTTTGTCAGTCTGCAATAGGAAAACATGAAAGAAACCCATTAAAACTGAGTCACATTTTAGCTTATCAACACATCTAATCATTAACAATTAACATTCAATAACCCTCCCTTGCCTAATAATTCATATCCAAACATTTCAGATTGAGTAATTTTTCGGCAATGAAACCAAATGATCAATAAAACAACACCATAATTAATGATGCAAATCCACGCAGAGCTTTGAATCAATGACATGTTATATATGTGACATATATACATGGCTTTAGTGGCCAATTATTGATAACTATCCATTCTAACAGTACCTCTTTCGTGATTTTTGTGCGATTGTTGTGTTATAGGAATTTCATATTCTAACTGTTTGGACTATATGATGACAGCTGTTATTTTGAAAACTAGTTAAGATGAATAACAAATTTTTTTTTTTAAAATATATAAAGTAGTATAAAAAGTGAAAATCTTCAGTAAAAATCATGTTTTAAAACAAGTGTGAAATAACTTGTCCCCAAAATGTGAAGGAATACATAATGTCTGTCAAACAAGTGATGGAGGCTTGTACAGACTACCAATCAGAGGTGCAAGAGGAAGAAGTGAACCGATTTTGTTCTTCTGGATAAATTGCTTGCGCAAAAGTTTTCCAGTACTAGGGATAGCTTTCCTATCTTTTCTAATGCACCAATTGCTACCACAACCTGAATTGCTATGGATTTATTATATATATGTATACATTCCTTATGTCTTACAAGTTACAAATGCACTAAAGATAATGCCAAACACAAGTACTTGGATGCACTTAGATAACACTAGCAATGACAATCAAGCATGAAACAAACTGATAGTTCTACTGTTCGAGACTAGAGAGTGCTTAATAAGCCAGTAATTTTACTTCTCATAAAAAGTCCATAATAGCAATTACCTCCTCCTAATTTTACTTAGAATTCAAAATTCAGATATTTGGCACGAGTAAAACAGATCATTGTAATATACATAGATGGGATACCCCAAAGAATTTGGAAATTTAGGTTTCCTACATGTCATACATTCTCATTATGCTGTCCTTACAAATGCCACATACAAGATACCAGGGTGTCTTATTTACTAGTGCAAAATTGTTTGTGTACCAAACACTTCCTTTTTGTCAAAGCCAAAACCTTGTTCATCCATAGTTTATTAAGTCCAAACATTTCCTATTGGAATTAGAATACCAATATGAAAAGAAACATGAAAGGGAACATGGAAGTCTATTGGCTACTTTTCTAAGCTGAATGGACTTTAAAATAGGGTTTTCTAAGATGGACTATCACACAATATGACAATAATATAAGAACAAAGATTTAACTCAGATGGCACTTCACCAATATATCTTCATTTATTTACTTATTTAGATAATGGATTCAGCCATCTCCATGATAGGAATTTCTCATGACTAATAGTTATAAATCTCAATTAACATACCTGATGTGTAAGCCAGTAGTGCATTTCTCTCATCTCAATCAAGAAATCAAATGTTGGAGGAGCTTTCCTCTCTAGAATTGTCTTCTGGCAATTTCTTGCTCTGGCTTCTGCATCTCCCAGAGTAACAGTTTCTATTCCACCAATCTGATAAAGTAAATAGAGGCGGATCTTCAATATTATAGTTAATAAGATTTCATGATGAGTCAAAGTTCCATGAATCAAGTATCTTACAAGTGAATGAGTGGCAAAAATTTTCAGTATACTCTTGAAATGCTGATGAAAACTCGATTACAACATTAAGTAAGATGCATTGCCGAGTCTCTTCTAAACAACATTATTGGTCAACTAGCGGAACATAAAGCAAGCTCAGAAGAGGCAATTATAAATGTTGTCTTATAGTATGTAGTAGCCACATTAAAAGAATTCGGTGCAGACTTCCATCCATCCATACATATCATGCATGATAATCTGATGAATTGCATATTTTCACTTTTCAACCTTAAAAGCTTGCAGGTCATCATAATGCTGCTAACACCAAATTTTAAAATTGTTTATCAATGAAATAGCACACCTCCTAAATCAGAACAAAATTAGTTAGTTGTCATGAAAAAAGAATTAATTTGAAGGCCATATGATGCTCAAGAAAGCAGCAAACTGACTTTATAACTAGCATAAAAGCCAATATAGGTCAATCTCACATCCAAGAAAGTAATAAAGTCCAAAATAAATATCAGATACACAACTCAAAAGAAACCAGAGAGCTCAACTTTTTAAAAAGGGAGCAAAACCTAAAAAGTCTTGGATGTTATTGGCACAATCGTGTAAGATTAAAACAAACCAGATCGGAAAGTGTAGGATTCTTCATGATATTCTCAAGCTGCTGTCCATGAGCAGTCCCAATAAGCATGATGCCTCGCTCACCAATTGACCGGCAAGCATGAGCTTCAGCTTCTGTGCCAATCTCATCTACTATAATCACCTCAGGCATGTGATTTTCTACGGCCTCAACCATCACTCTATGTTGCATTGATGGCTCAGGTACCTGCATTCTTCTTGCACCCCCTATTGCTGCATGTGGAATATTGCCATCACCTCCAATTTCATTGCTGGTGTCAACAATCACCTACCCCATTTGCAAGTATTCTATCATGAGCAAATCAACAAAGTACTTTGAGGAAGGAAGAGAGGCATAAGATGCTGAAAAAACAATATACCACTCTTTTGTGAAATTCATCTGACAGTACACGCGCGATCTCTCTCATAACAGTAGTCTTGCCGACCCCAGGCCTGATACAATCCAAATTAAGGAAGACCCAATTGGGAAAAAAGAACACGAAGAAAAATTGTGCATTGTGAATCTATTATGAGTTGGGTTAGCAAGTCAACAAACCATGAAAGAGAATTTTACCATTTATTAGTTTTTCCAATTTCTATTGCTCATATTTCAAAAAAACCTCAAAATTATCGAATTTAGATTATTTATTACAATAAACAGTGCCAAACGTGGAACCCGCCTAGTATTTTAGGTTTAAAAAATAGAAACATCAAAGGTCAGTTTGATGAAGTATGGGCGAGGATGAAATTTAGACCAAAAACAATAAAAGGATAAAGATCATATCAGAATCAATTAATTCTTATCCAATATAATGAATCAAACTGGTTTCATTTCATGGGGTCTGATCACGAATTGACAACAACATGCATCTTATATATTAAAACATCAGAAAGAATCACTTAAATACAAGCTATGGACTGTGAATAGTGTGGTATACCTTCCAACAAATAAAATGCTCTTCCCATATTGAAGCAGATCATAAACCATGTCAATCTGGCCACTGACTGCCCTCCCAACTCGACATGTCAAACCAACAATACCACCTTTCCTACTCCTTATTGCCGATATTCTGTGCAATGTACCCTCGATGCCAGCTCTATTGTCCCTCCCAAACTCTCCAACAGCTTGTTGAGCATATTCCAACTCTTTCACTGTTACCTAACTATACATTTCTCAAGAGATCACATAACCACACCAAGATTTTTATTTGTGAAAGAAGTTGTATCAAATAAGGGCATGCTTGGTTCAAATTTGAATATCAGGTATTCTGAATATTATAAACTCCTAATTCAAAATTCGTTATTTTTTACTCGTAAACAGCTTATGTTGTTGCCAAACACCTTCCTCCTTTGCAAATTATCATTTTGAATCAGCAAAAACTGTTTTCCTTATCTCTACGGAGGTGCTATACCGTTTACAACTCGCGGTGCCAGGTAGATTAGTTTGGGCATGCAAAATGAACCCAGGATACCACTAAAGGTCAAAGGAAAAAAAACTGTTTTTCCTCAAAAATAACTTGAACCAAAAACTCAAACAACGGCATAACCTATTGAGTATAGTTGACACTTTACAGTTAGTTACAACAGTTAGTTACAATTAGTTAGTAATTACCAGAATTGGTTATTCAATTAGTTACTACAAGCTGTATATAAACGCTCATTGTATTCCTTTTTACACAAGTAATTCCATTACAATCATTCATTTCTACAATTCTATATTCTCAATATAACCCATAAATCATGTCAATTGATAAAGTGTTGATTTCCGAGCCCCATTTTGCGCATAGACTACTGCAATCATAAAATTTTTATAAAAAAAATCATTCTTCATTTTTGGCAGGAGCTTTAACTAAAGAAGCTGAGAAATATAGTTTCTCGTGAAAGCTGAATTTCAACTCTTTCTTAGCTTTTACTACTTTTTAGAAAAATTCCAACCAAACAAACATGTAAATATAAAAAGTGATAAAAATCACTTTTTTGGATGAGAAAAGTTAAAATAAATGGCCCTTAAATTAAAAACCAGGAATTGTAACGTTGATATAGTGTAAGTGTATGTATGTGTATTGTTACCTCAGTGTTCCTAATATAGTGGCCTCCATCTTGGCCAAGATAACGTGCTTCTGGATAACGCCCCAAATCCAATATAACCTATTCAATTCAATAATCACATATAAGAAAGATTTTTTTTTTTTTAAAACCATAAAAAAAAAAAACTCATAAGACACTTAAATTTTTTTTTTTTTTTGAGGTGACATAAGACACTTAAATTGCTCATTTGTTACTTACCTTATTTTTCAATTTCAAATTGGTCTCTTACGTTTTTTGTTTCAAATTGATCCTCATGTTTATTTTCGTTGTCAAATTGTTCTCTGAGTCACTATTCATCTTATTATGTGGATTACTTTGATTTGCACACGTGTCACTACTCATCCTGTGCAAATCAAAGTAATCCACATAATAAGATGAATAGTGACTCAGACCAATTTGACAACAAAAATAAACATGAGGAAAGAAACACGAGGGAACAATTTGAAACCACAAAAACGTAAGGGACCAATTTGAAATTGAAAAATAAGATAAGAGACCAAATGAGTAGTTTAGCTCATAATATAAGATGAAAGGTGAAAAGTGACCTCTAACAGCTGAGGCCGGGTAGTTTGGTTGAGAAGATAGTGATGCAAATCAGATGGAAGAATGTGTAACAGAGCTTCGAGGTCGTCGTTGTGAACAACACAGCAAGAAGACGGTGCTGAGCGAAATGTTTGGGCTTTATTACGATGATTATGTGAGTGAAAGATGTGAAATTGATGAGTTTGTTTGATTTGGAAGCATTTAGAGGAAGTGGATTTGAGTGTGCTAAGCGGGTTTGGATTTGGATTCGGAGGAATGGGTGGGGATAGGGATAGCGCCATTTTCAGTGAAGTCGCAAATGCCATTGTTTTTTTTTCGTGGTTTACTCTGTTCTGTTTCAACGTTGTTGCGCCCCTTATCCCCTTTAGCTTCTTCCTACGGGTCGGGGAAGAAGATACACATATGTTTCACGGGAGAGGTTAATACTTTCCTACCGAGAGATTTCACGTTCATTAAGAAAGTAGAATAGTTTAGTTAATTGTATTGAAAATATGAATTTTTGATATGTATTTTCAAAATTACCCCTATTAATATTATTGAGAATCTAAAAAGTGTTAAATAAATAGGGGTGTTTGTGGAAAAAAATAATTAATGCTCATTGAAAATTGGTAAAGAGCCTTATAAATAAAAACAAAATAAAAATGTTAAGAGGACCTTGTAATTAGGGACGGAGGAATTACTGGTTTTTACCTATGTAATATTCCGGAAATGGATGATGTAGGCAATGAGATAGCATGTGCATATGATTTATTACTTATTAGTGAGAGTTCTTAAATATGTTAGAAATTTTTTATGGCTAAGGTTACTACCTATAAAAAAAATCTTAAGTTCCCATTTATTATTTTCTTAAAAACATAAAAAAAAAAATAACACTTGTTAATCATTTTTATTCATAATTGGTTTCTTAACAAGTGCCTTAAAAATACTTAGTTTTAAAAATTACACAAACTCCTATTAATCTTTATTTATAGAAGAAATCAATGGTTTCCAAGCTTGCTTGAAGCATAAGAGAAGAGGAGAGAGAACCGAGAGCTTAGAGAGTAATGAAAAATGATTTCATTGATTAACAAACTTCTCAATTAACTACTATAAGTGTGATTCAGCTATTTATATACAATTATCCAACAATAGAAGTTAAAGGAAGCTTTTATTGGAAGTCACAAAACTGAATTAGTTCTGAGTTATTTAAATAACTAATTTATGACATCAATTTAACCGATTACATAGGCACTTAATCGGTTATTGTTAGTTATTGCACAACGATCGTTAATAACAAACTCAATAACCGATTACTCCCTACGTCCCAAAAAGTTAATAAATTTTTGGAAATTCAACAAATATAAGGGAACATGTTTTTTGATACATTGTCCCCCAAATCAACTAATTACCAAAACAAGTATTTTAATGTATGTTTCCTAAATTAGCCAATCACAGAATATACAATACAATTTTAATTTTTTTATTCACTATTTTAACTTCAATTTGGGACAAAAATTTATATGTTTTTTACTAACTTTATAGGATGGAGGGAGTATGTTTTAGACTTAATCGGTTATCGTTAGTTATTCGATCAGAAAAGACCGCTGATAACTAACTCGATAATCGATTACTCATATTATCTTAACCGGTTATGTTGATTGGTGTTGCTTGCTATGCAAGTTACTAATTTGAGCATGAGTTCAACGCTCCATCCCCCCTCCCCCTTTCGCGTGCAAGCTTGACTATGGATATAACACAATCCAAGCTTGGAATACAAAGAGTTGAAAGTTCCTGGGGGTAAAGCCTTGGTGAAAATATCTATCAATTGATTCTCAGTAGAATTAGGGATGAGATGAACAGTTATTGCTTCCACTTTATCACGGATAGGGTGACAATCAAGCTTAATGTGTTTAGTCCTCTAATGGAAAACATGATTATTGACAATGTGTATTGCTAAATGATTATCAGAGTATAGAACAACAGGTGTGACAGATGAAACCATGAGATCATTCAACAAATACACTAACCATTGTGTTTCACAAACACCAAGTGCAAGTGCTCTATATTCAGCTTTCGAGGAGGACCTAGAGGCAGTTTTCTATTTCTTGCTCTTCCATGAGATCAATGCTGAACCAAGAAAGAAACAGAAACCACCAGTGGATCTTTTAGTGTCAAGACAAGTGGCCCAATTTGAATTAGTGTAACCCTTTAGTACTCTATTTGAGTCTGAGGGAAAGAATAATCCTTGTCCTGAATCCTTCTTAACAAATTTCAAAATCTTTGTTAATTGATCTTGGACTAATGGTCCATATCCTTCTTAACAATTATGTTTCAACCCTTTAGTACTCTATTTGAGTCTGAGGGAAAGAATATCAATTATCCTAAGGGATTAAGGATTTAGTACTCTAATTGATCTTGGACTAATGGTCCATATCATATGAGTAAAAAAATAAAAAGATAATATTGTTAAAAAATTTGGTTTGTTATTAATAGTTTTAATTTTCTTGTCACAATTTAAAAACAAAAAAAAATATTTACATCAAACATAAAAAGCAAATCCTATTTTTATATAGGATGATTTTTATCTATTACAATAGACAAAATATATTATAGAAGGAAAATCAAATCCTATTATTATTAAGGATGATTACATTTGGTTTGTTATTAATAGTTTTAATTCTCTTGTCACAATAAGAAAAAAAACAAAAAAAATATTTAAATCAAGTATAAAATCAAATCCTATTTTTTTTATATAGGATCATTTTTATTTATTACAATAGACGAAATATATTATAGAAAAAAATCAAATCATATTATTAAATTGCCTCAATCATAAATGAAGTCTTCTTAAATTAAAACTTGAATCTCTCAAGAAAATGAAACGGTAAGATTTGGTATATCGCCACAGTCATACGCCATTTTCCACTGTCTACGTGATTAAAGAGGTCATTAGTATAGATAACAATAAATAATCATCTTCCTTAGTAGTTTATGATAGTCATCATGAAACAATTAATACAATATTAGATTTTGATGCACTCTATTGTTACCCACAATTGAAGAATCAATCACTACAAAAAAAAAAACTATTTATTTTGTCAAGGTGGACTCCTCCACTTGTCTTTCTCCACTCCCTAACCGCACAATTGGTTACACCTAATTCAAAAATTTGAACAAACTACATTTTGATCAATAATGCACACAAATTGCTGAATTAAATTAAGTATTTAGAGAAAAACTTAAGAATCAAACAATATAAATAAAAATGAATGTGAATTATTAGAATTAAAAAAAATTTAACAACGAAAAAATATAAAAATTGAAGACAAGTATAATTGTGAGATTGTTGTTTACCTGAATATCCATAAGTTTGTGAGCCATTTCCAATTTGCAGAAATGCTAAAATATTGTTGAAGAGTCATCCAATGCATGTTGCATACTATATATAATGATTTGGAACACTTGTAAAATTAAGAATAATGATTTCACATGTAGATAAGATTAAATAAATTTGAATTATTTATTTAATTTTCGACAACAATTAAGGATAATTATTTCACAGATAATATTAAATAAATTTGACTTATTTATTTAATTTCGATAATTAAATATAATTATTTCATAGATAAGATTAAATAAATTTGAATTATTTATTTAATTATCAATAATTATAATTTTGATTAGAGATAATATTATTAAATTTTTTTCTTTAAAAAAAAAAACTCTGACTCCTATCTCCTCTCTTCCCAATCTCACTGTCTCCTTGGTTTCTCACTTCTAAGTATCAAACATCAACAATTTAACACCTTTCTTCCACCAAATCAATAAACCCATTATCATTGTTGTCTTTTACCTCCTAGTCACTTTTGCATCTATCTTTCTCTCTTCTTTTCGATGTCTCATTTCTCTCTCCTCTTTCATGTCTCTCTCTCTTCTCTCACGTGAGCTCCACCGTCGCCAACCCCATCGGCGATGACATCACTCTTCCAATGCACTCCACCAGCACTCTATTGTCACCCACAATTGAAGAATCAATCACTACAAAAAAAAACTATTTATTTTGTCAAGGTGGACTCCTCCACTTGTCTTTCTCCACTCCCTAACCTCACAATTGGTTACACCTAAATCAAAAATTTGAACAAACTACATTTTGATCAATAATGCACACAAATTGCTGAATTAAATTAAGTATTTAGAGAAAAACCTAAGAATCAAACAATATAAATAAAAATGAATGTGAATTATTGGAATTAAAAAAAATTTAACAACGAAAAAATATAAAAATTGAAGACGAGTATAATTGTGAGATTGTTGTTTACCTGAATATCCATAAGTTTGTGAGCCATTTCCAATTCGCAGAAATGCTAAAATATTGTTGAAGAGTCATTCAATGCATGTTGCATACTATATATAATGATTTGGAACACTTGTAAAATTAAGAATAATGATTTCACATGTAGATAAGATTAAATAAATTTGAATTATTTATTTAATTTTCGACAACAATTAAGGATAATTATTTCACAGATAATATTAAATAAATTTGACTTATTTATTTAATTTCGATAATTAAATATAATTATTTCATAGATAAGATTAAATAAATTTGAATTATTTATTTAATTATCAATAATTATAATTTTGATTAGAGATAATATTATTAAATTTTTTTCTTTAAAAAAAAAACTCTGACTCCTATCTCCTCTCTTCCCAATCTCATTGTCTCCTTGGTTTCTCACTTCTAAGTATTCCACCAAATCAATAAACCCATTATCATTGTTGTCTTTTACCTCCTAGTCACTTTTGCATCTATCTTTCTCTCTTCTTTTCGATGTCTCATTTCTCTCTCCTCTTTCATGTCTCTCTCTTCTCTCATGTGAGCTCCACTGTCGCCAATCCCATCGGCGATGACATCACTCTTCCAATGCACTCCACCAGCACTCGCGCGTTCACCGCCAACCCGTTCGAGTTGTTGTTGCCTCTTCTCCATGCCTGTTTGTGACTTGCGGGTGGCTCTGCTAAACATATAGCACTAAACATTAACAATTCTACTTCAGATATTGTCATGCTATTATATCTAGTATCAATGCATGTTATAATTTCCAACATAAACAATTCCGTAGCTGCAAAATAATACTAGCATTAAATAAAAATATAGTAATGACAATAACAATACTCAAGAGGATACTACGAATGCACTGCTCTCTCCAGTACTGGAGAGGATCCATTCTCTGCATGGCCTTAGCATACCAATGGAGTTCCAATTTTAAAGTACACTATCACATGTTCTCACAAGCGTGAGACTTCCACTTACATTCATATAGTGTTTGAAGAAGCTTGTAACACATTTGACTCTTGATTGTTAACCATATATCTAACTATCAATTATATCAACTACAATCCTATCTGAAGATTTTAAATCTGTATAATCACAATCATTGTCTAAAAATGGTTGAAATTCCATCATCATTTCTTCACCATTGCCCTCAAGGCCCTCAAAGTTCTTCTTGCCTGCAACATTTATCACAGAAGTAAAGTCAAAATAAACAAGGGATTCCACAACAATAAGAATCAATACATTTTCATGCTAGATAAGATAAGACACATGGAAAAAAAAAGTCAGTGATCTCAAAAATCAAATTTTCGAAACAAGAAAGGGAAAAAATTACCAAATTATTTGATTATTTAAGGGGTGATTATTTGATTTCTTTTTTAGTTTTGTTTCAATGTTCTATTTTCATAGTATTATTTATTTAATAATTAAAAATTTTGATAATTGAGATTAAAAATTGAAATAATAAATTTTAATATTGACTTTAAGATAATAAGGAAATAACGACATCTGTTATTATTTTTTGAAAAATAGTTGCACAATTATTAGTACTATGTTCTTTTAAAATAAATGCACAATTATTATATATTTAATAATTTGAATTTCTGAGCCTGTCATTATGTATTTTAATCTTGTCCTTACAAATCTCGACGAAAAAAAATTGAAAATTAGTAAAAAATAATGAAACTATTCCAACATAGACCAAAAGTAGAATTATCAATTATGTAGACTAGTGCTTAGCTAGAGTCCAGTATACGTTGTTGCAGTGGATTTGTCATAGATTTATTACTAGTTTAAACAATTATTATTATTAATATTATTATTATTATTATTATTATTATTATATTTATTTAAACAATTACAATAGTTACTCTATTTATTCTATTTATGTCCTAATTTAAACAAAACATGTCGTTTAAAAAACGTAATCAATATTTAAGTTTTCAATACATTAATTATATTTTTTTTATAATCATTAAAATTTTTTTCATTACTTACCAAACAATTCAATACATATTGAATAGGACAAACATTAGTGCTCAGAGTCCCGTATACGTTGTTGCAGTTGATTTGTCATTTGTCATGTAAAAATTTCTCAAAGTCAAAAGAATCTGCTTGGAATTGCATGGAAATATCCATGATGCTGATGTGAAACAGATTTTTGTTTTTAACCCAATGCAAGTAATAACATTTCTCAAAATAAAAAAAACCTGCGTGGAATTGCATGGGAATATCCATGATGTAGTGTCCTTGAACACTTTATGTCCTTAATCCTCTGAGCCCTCAGGATTATGGTAATCAGGAGTTCACCAGGAGGTTAAGTATTTATGTATGACCTTATGGTTTTTCTGCAATTCCAGTTGGGAAGGGCAGGATCTCCCCAGTCAACTAGTGTGTGCAGAGTGTCAACTTAGGGATGAGAGTACGTACCTGAAACCCTAGCTATTGTGAGCTATTTATAGGGTTTGGAGGAAGTTGATGTGGGCCGTATGGGCCTCGTATCAATGGTGAGCTGAACCGGGATTCTGTGAGGGAATATAGGAGATTTATTCCCTTAGAGTCCGGATAGGATCAGCTCACGATCCCATGTAGAGGCTGTTGCGAGATTCTAGGAGATACGGTTGGAAGTGATAGGAAGCCTTGGTGAGACTGAGTCAACCTACCAGCCGACGTTATGTCTCGGTTCTAGAATCCCGAGCCGATGGAGTGAAGACCGTTGTTGAGGCTCGGTCCCGTCAAGTCCGAGCCTGGTCTTTTCGTATGCTCGGAATGAACATGTCCGAGCGTGGGACGTTCGTGCTAAGTGAATCGAGGGAAAGGTCCTTGGAAAATCCTTTATATAGGACTGTAATTTTTATACGGTCGGCAGACCCTACAAGCCCCCCAGCTCGTAAGACTTTGAAAAGTCTGTGACGAGGTAATGAGCGCTTAGGATAAACTTTCCCGCATGCCCCGTGACAATTGTAATCGTGTCGACCGCTTCGAGGTGACGTTTTGGGTTCTCGAGATACGACGCGTTTCCTTGTAAGTTGTGCCAAATCATTGCGTTTTTGAAATTTGAAAAAGTACCTTTTAGAATTGCCACGTCTCTCCCTATGATTGGTTGCATGCGTCCATGGGCTTTTGGCCCAAATGGGTGAGACGGAGGGAAACTGAAAAGTTTTCTATTTTAACTAAAACTTACCCTTTCTCTGCCTCATTACTCACTCTACTCCCAAAATTTCTCCGAATCCCCTTATTCTCTCTTCGAGTTCCACTTTGCTATCTCCGTTCCCAAATCAAGATCCCCCAAATCCTTCTCCAGTTTTAACAACTTCACACAGGTAACCCCTTCTACTCCTCTTATTTCCATTCCTGCAGTTTTCTTTATTCGTTTGGGGTTGTTTTTCTTTTGGAGTGAGTTTTTCTTTGTAAACGGGTTTTCTGGTTTCGGGATTTTCCAGGGGTTTCTGGGTAGAGTTTTTGGGTTTCTTTTGTTTTTAAGTGAGTGGGGTTTATACCTCAATTTGTTTGAATCATGAGAGGATGGAGAGGTTTTAGGGAAGTTTATCGTGAACTCTGTAGGAGATTAGGAGAAAATCCATCTAGTGACAGTGAATCAAGTTCTTCATCCTTTCCTGGGGTTTCTGAAGATTTTGGGAACGAAAGAAGTCCATGTTCGGAAAGCTCCACGCCTATCCCTACTATTCCCCCCCTCAATTCGGGTTCTTCCGAGTTAAAACCATTAACAGTAGAACATCCATTGAATCCTGCCGACGAGACTAAGTGGTTATTAGCCTATAGATTTGCTGAGCGTAGAGCCCAAGTTAGACTTAGCCCCGATCAAGATATGAGGGAAAAAGAACCTGTAGGAAATCCATCTGAGATGGGTGTAAAAAGTTCGGGGCTCGGCATTAGATTTAAAGTAAAAACTCGTGCTGTAAAAAATCCTAACGCCGAGCCTTTTTCTTTTTCCCCAGAAATGGTGGAACGCAAGTGTGTAACCAACCCTGAAGAATATCCTCTACCGCCTAATCATGCGCAGTACGATGCTGTCTTTGATCGGGAAGTACTGGGGACGAGACCTTCATTGCTGACAACAAATAGTCTTAATCATCTCCGGCCGATATTGACACCTCCGAGAGCCGACGGAAATACCTCAGATTTCGTATTGAGACCTTTGGGAATCGACGATCGGATTTGCTTCGAAGTGCCCGAAAATCGTCAATATTTTTACTTCTATGAAGAAGTAGTAACCAAAGTCGGTATCCGCTTGCCCTTTTCCACCTTCGCCGTTGAGGTCCTCACTCATTTAGGAATAGCCCCAAGCCAATTGCATCCAAGTGGGTGGGCTTTCGTCCGAGCCTTTCAACAATTCTGCGATGTTGAAAACTTTGTCGCGTCGGTACGGTCCTTCTTTTGGTTATATGCTCCCCAAGTAAATAAGTTTGGTGATTCCAAGGGTCTTTGGGTGTCCCTAAAGGCTCGGAGGGGACATGCCCTTTTCACCAAGGTGACAGACTCTTGGAAATCTTTCAAACCTCTCTTCTTCCAATACGAGTATACTGGGGCCAAAGTATGTTGGTTCATGGAACAGGTTGAAGAAGATGGAGTGATGAAGGTCATGCCTCGGTTTCCGTTGGGTTGGACGACGAACATTTATAACCGAGGATCCTCCTTGTATCAATTCGACTATAAGTCGGATTTAACAAAAGCCGAAAGGCGATTATGCGACCACGTTTGGGAGTATCTTCAAGCAAATGGTCAAATTGATTCAAAACGAATTCTGCTGAAAGATACGCGAGACGAAGTGAAGGCGGAGCTGGGTATTTTTTTTTTTTTTAATTTGATCCATTTTTCTTGCAGAAGCGATGGGGAAGGAATCAACCAAGGCCAAGAAGAGTGAAGCTCGCGCAGCTAGAGTGTCACAGCTAGCAGCACTCAAAGAGTCTGCGTCCGGTTCTCCAATTAAGGGTCAATCTTCTGAGCTGACCCATCCTGAAAGGCCGACCGTTATCCCCAATACCACCCCCACTGTCAGGGTTACTGGTGTTGAACAGGTGATCAGAAAGGGCCGCGTTGTAGATGCGGTGAATATCGAAGTAGAAGCTCATTCATCTCCCCAAGACGTTCCCGAGTGTCCCCTCAAGAGGACTCGGCTAGATAAAGGAAAAGGTCTCGCTGGAGACTGGTTCAATTTGAGCAAGTCCAACAAAGGGATTGAAATTCCCGAGGGTAAAGAAGATGCAGCTGCCAAGACGGTGTGGGGTAGGAAGATGTCCGACTCATTCATTGCCACCGTCTTTCCTCCTGAAAATGCTGAGGTAATCGAGTCTTGGACCCCTGGGACTTGGGAAAATAATTGTAAAGCATTGGTGAAAAGCTTCTTACGGGGCGCGAGCATTTTCCATCACCTTGGTCATCATGGTGATGATGCTTATGCTGGATTGGCTCCCGAGGAAAAGAAGAAAAGATATGAAGCCAACGAGCGGGAAGATTACTTGGAAATTCAGGTCCAAGGTCTGAATAAAAGGATACAAGAAATGGCGGCTGAAAATGAGAGGCTTCAAAAGGTGGCACAAGATTCGGAGGGGGCCAAAGTTCGGGCCGAGACAACACTTCAAGCTGCCGAGGCACAGATAAAGAGGTCGGAAGAGATTCAGAAAAAGGCTGAAGAGGATGCTGCTTCTCTTCTGGTGGCTACGGAGAAAGCTCGTTCGGCCGAGCAAGCTGCTGCAGTGGCTCAGGAGCAACATGAGTATGCTAAGGACGAGATACTCAGGCTCCGAGCTTCCTTGGAGAAGATGAGCGCGAAAGCGCGAAAGCATAAGAAAGCAGCTAAGGAGAATCTGTTCAATTGGGACCATGCAATTGAAGATTCTTTCTACAATACTGCCGAGCAACTCCGTGTTCTGAATCCCGGGCTTGTGACCAAGGGCGCTGATCCTAATTTTGCTGTGAAAAAAGGTCAAATTGTCGGTCCGAGTGGAGTTCCCATAGATCTGAATAACTCCGACCTTCCGGACCATTTGGCCGAAGACTCTGAAGGGGAAGGAACCGAGGATGCCGAAGGTGAAGAAGAAGAAGAAGACACATTCAATGCTGACAGCATCGTATTGTCCGATTTAGAATAGTTTGATCCTTTTTTTTTTTGCCCCAGTATTGGTTTTTTGTAACCGCCCCAGTAGTGGGTTTGAACTTTTTCTATGCTTCTTTGCTCGAAATATTATGAACGATTATGGTATTCGCAGTGAACTGTTTGCTTCTTTTTATACTTTGTGTTAAGAATTCAAGTGTCAAGACCTCAGAACTCCAACGCTTCAGCCAAGGTGGGTTCCTCTATCCGCGATGTAAAATGATTTTAATAAACCATGTTTGAATCGGGAGTCTTAGTAGAATACTTGACGAGTTATAAGCTCTTGTTTGAGCTGTTTATAATCGTTCGCGTCATACACGGTGGCTAATCGAATATGAGGAAAAGTACGTGATACAATGAATTCAGTAACAGTCTTTTTATTAATCAGAAGCAGAAAGTACAAGGGGCTCGGAGTTCCACCGAGCGTACACCATCATTAAACAAAAATGGATGAAACTAACAATTCTAACAAGAATAAATGAAACTATGAAACTATAACGAAAGAAAGATTCTAACTGTAATATCCTCTGAGCTTCGCCACATTCCATGAGTTGTTGATAGGAGCTCCCAAGAGAGTTTCAAGTTTGTAGGCTCCTGTCCCGGTTTTGAATGTGACTCGGTATGGTCCTTCCCAGCTTTGGGCCAGTTTTCCGTCTTTCGCATTCTTAAGACCAATATCCGCCCTTCTTAAGACAAGGTCACCTATCTCGAACTCTCTGGGGTTAACCGAGCGATTATATCCCTTCGCCTGCATCCTTTTAGCGTGCTTTTCTCGCTCGGCAGCCAAGTCCCTGACCTCCTCCGACAAAACAAGATCCTCACACAGCAAAGTGTTGTTTAGAGGATTTGGCTGCTGCATAGCTCAGAAAGAAGGGATAATTTTTTCAATGGGGATGACTGCGTCGCAACCTTAAGTGAGCCGATAGGGCGTTTCACCTGTTGAAGTTTGGATGGTGGTGCGATATGACCAAAGCACCTCATGCAAGTTTTCCACCCAATTCCCTTTTGCTCCTTCAAGTCTTCTCTTGATCCCTTGAATGATGGACCTGTTTACTGATTCCACCTGGCCGTTGGTTTGAGGATGCTCAACCGAAGAGAAGTAATGTTTAATATCCAAAGCACTGACCAAATCTTGGAACGCCTTTGCCGCAAACTGGGTTCCATTGTCGGTTACCAATATCTGTGGCACCCCAAATCGAGCCACAATTTGCCTCTCAAAAAACTTTTGCACCTTTGCCGAGGATATGGTTGCCAAAGGCTCGGCCTCAACCCATTTTGTAAAATAGTCTATGGCCACGATCACCCACTTCAACTGTCCTGGTGCGGTTGGGAACTGCCCAATCAAATCCATTCCCCATTGGTAAAAGGGATAGGGAGATGAAAGAGAATGAAGTTCCTCGGCTGGTTTCTGATAAACGTCACTGTGAAATTGGCATTTATCACACCTTTTCACATGGTCTATCGCATCTTGTTGAAGGGTAGGCCAGTAGTACCCTGCCCTTAGGACTTTTCTATCCAGTGACTTCCCCCCAATGTGGTGGCTGCCTATTCCTCCATGAACTTCTTCTAGTGCTAGCTTTGCTTCGGCGGGGTCGAGACATCTGAGCATTGGACCGTTGATCCCTCGGCGAAAGAGTACTCCCTCAGCCAGTGCAAATTGAGACGCCTTCCTGACAAGTTTCCTAGCTTCCACCAAGTCGGTCGGCAAGGTCCCTTGTTCCAAATAGCTTGCAATTGGGCTAATCCAGCTTGAATTCAGTGATATGGAGAGGACAACGCTAGGTCCATGCACCATTTCCTGAATTAAACTCTTGTTGTTTTCAGAGTTTTTTGTTGAGGCGAGTTTGGAAAGAATATCCGCTCGGCTATTGCTTTCCCTCGGTATGTGACAAATTTCGACTTTCACAAATTCGGATGATAAGAATCCTAATTTTCCAAGTATTTTTGAAGGATTGGCTCCTTCGCCTGATATTCACCCTTGACCTGTGATACCACTAATTGAGAGTCGCTGAGAATTTTCACCTCTCGGGCTCCCACTTCTTTTGCCATCCTCAACCCCGCCAAAACAGCTTCATACTCCGCCTGATTGTTGGATGTTGAAAATCCGAACTTCAAGGAATATTCAAGGGTGACTCCCTCGGAGTTCTCCAGAATTATTCCTGCTCCTGCCCCCATCTTATTGCTCGATCCATCCACATAGATGTTCCAATCCGAGTTTGAGCTCGTCAATGGCTCAGTGAACTCGTTAAGGAAATCAGCCAAAGCCTGAGACTTCATCGCCTTTCTCGGTTCGAAAGTTATTTCAAACTCAGAAAGCTCGATAGCCCACGTCACCATCCTTCCCGCCAAATCAGGTTTTTGCAATATTTGTCGGATCGGTTGAGCCGTTCTGACCGTGATGCGGTGGCTGTGGAAATATTGGCGCAATCGCCTCGCAGTTATTACTAAACAGAAGGCTAATTTCTCCACTTTTTGATATCTGATTTCCGGTCCCTGGAGAGCTCGACTCACAAAGTAAACCGGAGACTCTTTACCTGATTCCTCCCGTGCCAAGACCGAACTTACCACTGAATCTCCAACCGACAAATAAAGGAAAAGAGTTTCGCCATGGCTCGGACTAGACAAAATGGGAGGCGATGCCAAACAATGTTTAAGGTCAGTAAAGGCCTTTTCACATTCTTCATCCCATTCAAACATTTCCTCCTTCTCTTTCCTCAGCAGCTTGTACCATGGAAGGGCCTTTCTAGCTGACTGAGACAGAAACCTTGAAAGAGCTGCGACCCGACCTGTTAGCTGCTGAACCTCTTTGATGTTCGAGGGACTTTTCATCTCCAAAATGGCTCTGCACTTGTCCGGATTGGCCTCTATTCCACGCTCTGTAAGCATAAACCCGAGGAATGATCCTGCCGGAACTCCGAATGTGCATTTTTCCGGGTTCAGCCTCATATCAAACTGTCTCACCCTTCCTAAGATTTCTTTTAAGTCTTTTGCATGATCTTCCTCTTTTAAACTTTTCGCAATCATATCGTCTATATAAACCTCCATCCTCGGCCCAATCAGAGAACCAAAAACCTTGTTCATCATGCGCTGGTAAGTTGCCCCAGCGTTCTTCAATCCGAACGGCATAACATTATAGCAATAAGTAGCGTTTTCTGTGATAAACGAGGTTTTTACCTGGTCCGGGGGATACATTGGGATCTGATTGTATCCCGAGTAAGCATCCATAAAGGACAACCTTTGGTAGCCAGCCGAACTATCCACCAATTTATCGATGCATGGTAGTGGGTACTGATCCTTCGGGCACATCTTGTTGAGATCTGTGTAGTCCACGCACATCCTCCATTTCCCGTTGGACTTCTTGACTAGCACAGGATTGGCCAACCAATCAGTGTATACCACCTCTCTAATAAATCCAGCTTCTAAAAGCTCAGCTACCTTCTCATTGGTCGCTTGCGCTTTCTCAGTTCCGACCCTTCTCTTCTTCTGACATACTGGCTTGGCGCCAGGATATACACTCAACTTGTGGCAGATGAAGTTAGGATCGATTCCCGGCATGTCTTCTGAGGTCCATGCAAACAAATCCTTGTTTTCAATTAGAAGTTCAGTAAGCTCTTCTTCTAGCTTTTCCGACAGGCCAACCCCTATCTTGACGTAGTGAGATGGCTCGGGGCCGAGGATTACTTTTTTAAAGTTCCCTTGCGGAATTGGTCGAGTTTCATCCTCTTCTCTGACGTCAAGATCGGCCAAGTTGACGCTTCCTTTATTCAATGGTTCCTTCATAATTTTCTCATCATCTAGTTTCAGCTTTGCCAAACTGATGTTATAGCATTTTCGGGCCAACTCCTGATCAGACCGTACTGTTACTACCTTGTCATCCGACCCCGGAAACTTCATGGCCAAATGCACTGTCGAAACGACGGCACCAAAAGATTGGAGTGCTGTTCTTCCGAAGATAGCGTTATAGGCCGAGGGAGCTTGGACAACGAGCCACTTTACCATTTCCGTTCGGGCGGAAGGTGGTTCACCCATTGTCACTGGGAGGTAGATATGGCCTAATGGAACGATCGTGTGTCCCGTGAAGCCAATCAAGCTTCCCTCGAATGGAGTAAGATCCGACCTTTTCAACTTCAATTTCTCAAACAGATCAAGGAACATGATGTCCGCCGAACTCCCTTGATCAACGAGAATTCTTCTTACTTCATAGTTGCCCATCCGAACTGTGACGACCATTGGATCATTATGGTCTTGCAGGATGTCTTCAAAGTCTTCATCACTAAAACTGATTACAACATTCTTCTTTCTCGGTTTCTGAATCGGTCGGCTTGCCACCGAAAGAACTTGCCCCACGTACTTCTTGCGGTCACACTTCTTTTCCCCACCACCAGCAAATCCTTCAGCAATAGTACCGATAAGGAAGTCATTTGCCTTCTCGGATTGTCGTATTGGGGCTCCGCTTGCAGGTGGTGAAGGACTTTTATTCCTCTTCTGCTCGGTTTTGGGGGGCGAGGGGCTCTTCCTTCTAGAACGCTTGCGCAAGGCTTCCCCGATGTAATGCTGAAGCTTGCCATCCCTTACCATCTCTTCAATTAGATCTTTCAGTTGGATACATTGGTCGGTGGTATGCCCCCATCCACCATGGTGATCGCAATACTTCGATTTATCCTTTTGGGCCGCCTTTCTTAAGGCTGGTGGCCGAGTGATGTTGCGCATTTCAGTATGCATGGTCTCACGAAGGATTTGACTCCTCGGGACCGTTAATTGAGTGTATTCCTCATACCTGCCTTTAGGAGGCAGTTTATCACCTCTTTCTTGTTCCCTCTTGTCTTTCCTTCCTCTTTCCCGAAAACGATCACTCTGACGAGCCTCGTTTTGGCGAGGCCGTTGCTCCTGTCGTCCTTCAGTACCCCTTACCGCAGTGCTTATCCTTCGGAACTCCTCTAGGTTGACATATTTCCTGGATCTCTCTCTAAGTTCTGCCATGTTATGAGGTGGTTCCCCGATCAAACAATCTTTGAAATCTCCATCCAACAATCCCTGAGTAAGTAGGAGAACGGATACCCCCGACTGTAAACCAGATATGCCACTGGCCTCTTGTTGATACCGAGCCAGGTAGTCACGTAAAGACTCGCCAGGTCTTTGTGCGACTCCAGCTAAAGAATGATCCGACTTGGGCTGTGACATGCTTGTTGTATACCGATTGAGGAAAACCCTCCGAAGCTCAGCCCAAGAACTGATGGAATTTGCCGGTAGGGAATTGAACCATCTCAGCGGCGCCGGGCCTAACGTCATTGAGAAAGCTCGGCATTTCATTTCATCTTCTCCTCCATAAAACATCATGGAAGACTCATAAGATGCAATGTGATCCATCGGGTCAGTCGTCCCATTATAGCGAGAGACGTTCTGATGGCCCATGAAAGCTTGTGGAGTCCGAAATGCCATGATTGCGGCTGTGAACGGGTGTCCCGGATGCGTTTCAGCAGTAGCAGGTTCGGCAGCCTCATTCGAAGTAAAGGGTGGAGGCAAGGGAAGGTTACTTGGGTTGCCAAGGGCCATGCGAGTGCCTTGTTCGGCAAGCCTAGCCATGCTTTGCTGCTGTAAAGTCGCGATAGCTTGGTTTTGCTTTTCGATTAATGAAGTTTGAGTCCTCAAAATTTCCATAATTGACTCTTCTCTTCTCCTAGCCGAGGAGGTCGTCATGTAAGATCTTCCCTGAGACTCGGAAAGTTCACCACCCTGAAGTGTTCCAAAGCGCCCTCTAGCAAATTGCGGTACTCCCCTAAACAAGGGTATTTCTCTTCCAGACCGCTCGTTTCGGGAGTTCTCTCGAACATGACGCTCAGCTCGTCGCTCCTCCCCAGTTCGGGATCCAGCAGGGGCTCTTCTCGACTGGTGTGGTCCAGAATCCGCAGTATCACGCCATTCCGACACATGACCATCAGAAACATGACGTGGCTGAGAACGTCGTTCATGGCCCTCCATAGCCGGAATGACGGCGGCTTGCGGTTGGACCTGAGGAGCAGGCGGATCTACAGGGTGGACTACTGGAGGAACTTGGGGGTTCTCAACCTGATTACCCTCAGGGGGGGCCAGTCTGTCCCTAACATTCCTGCCAGCAGCATTCCTAGGTCCGGCGTTCTTTGGTGGTCTTCCTCTAAGGCGACGGCGGAGATCACCTCCTCCTTGGTTGTCATCGTCGTTGTTTGCCATTTCGTGCAGTGAGCGGTGGGAATACTGGTTATTCGTCCCCACAGACGGCGCCAATGTAGTGTCCTTGAACACTTTATGTCCTTAACCCTCTGAGCCCTCAGGATTATGGTAATCAGGAGTTCACCAGGAGGTTAAGTATCTATGTATGACCTTATGGTTTTTCTGCAATTCCAGTTGGGAAGGGCAGGATCTCCCCAGTCAACTAGTGTGTGCAGAGTATCAACTTAGGGATGAGAGTACGTACCTGAAACCCTAGCTATTGTGAGCTATTTATAGGGTTTGGAGGAAGTTGATGTGGGCCGTATGGGCCTCGTATCAATGGTGAGCTGAACCGGGATTCTGTGAGGGAATATAGGAGATTTATTCCCTTAGAGTCCGGATAGGATCAGCTCACGATCCCATGTAGAGGCTGTTGCGAGATTCTAGGAGATACGGTTGGAAGTGATAGGAAGCCTTGGTGAGACTGAGTCAACCTACCAGCCGACGTTATGTCTCGGTTCTAGAATCCCGAGCCGATGGAGTGAAGACCGTTGTTGAGGCTCGGTCCCGTCAAGTCCGAGCCTGGTCTTTTCGTATGCTCGGAATGAACATGTCCGAGCGTGGGACGTTCGTGCTAAGTGAATCGAGGGAAAGGTCCTTGGAAAATCCTTTATATAGGACTGTAATTTTTATACGGTCGGCAGACCCTACACATGACGCTGATGTGAAACAGATTTTTGTTTTTAACCCAATGCAAGTAATAACATTTCTCAAAGTAAAAAAAACCCTGCGTGGAATTGCATGGGAATGTCCATCAAGTTGACGGGAAACAGATTTTTTTTTGTGTTTATAGTACTCCTTCCGGTCTTTATTATAGGGCATACTTAACCGAATTACACATACTAAGGAAAGTGGTTGGTTTTATGAATTCTATGAGAATATATTGTAACATTACAATTTTACCCCCTCAACTTTTCTTGGAAAATTCACTCATTAATAAACAACAAAAAACACATATAGTCAAATCATTTAATAAGGGCAAAAAAGAGAAAAATATAATCAATAAATGATGCATAGAAAATATAAAGTGACTTATAATTAGGACCAAGAAAACTTTCTAAAATGTGCCCTATATATAGGACCGGAGGGAGTATTTCTTAAAACATACTCCCTCCTGCTCGAATTATAAGCAAATTCAATCACTTTTACGCTTGTTAAGGATGTTACTCCCTCTGTCTCTTAATATAAGTCACTTTTACCTAATTCACGCATATTAAGAAAAGTAATTATTACTCTAAATTTTATCAAAAAATATGTTGTCATTCCAAGGTTATCCCTATTTAAAACTTTACAACTCTATTCATTTCTCTCTCTATTATAATTATTACCCTATCACTCCTATGTAATTATGAGGGGTGTATTTGGAATAAACTATTTAATACTGCCTAGATATTCTAAAACGACTTATAAAAAGGGACACAAATTCTACCAAAATGGTGCCCTATATTAAGGGACGGAGGGAGTAGTTGATTGTATTTAATTTTCTCAAATTTATAAAAAATAGAGGTATTTTAGGAAATTAGTATTTGGAAAGAAACAAAAATTAATTAAGATTACAATTTTCTAGAGATGTTTTAGGAAAGTGGCATTGGGAATGAAACAAAATTTAATAAAGTTAGTTAATTTTGCTTATATTTTAAACCAAGAGAAATATGTTTTTTGTTGCTTATAATTTGAGCCGGAGGGAGTACATCAGCTAGCTAAGTTGTGTGTCTGCACGACTCCTCGATATACAATACCTAATACATTGATTATTTCTTTCCTTGCATCTTCAAACTAATTCATGTATCCAACTCGATCACTCAATAAATAGGCCTCTAGCTCATTCAAACGGCGGTGGTAGGGCTCTAACTCATTCATACAGGCGGTGGCTCAAGCATAAGATAATACATGCCATGCACGAGTGCATGGGATGCTATATATTGCTAGTTGATTCACTGCTTGGATGTCAGGGTTATGCGTCCTATGATTGATGGTATTGATAAACAATTTCACAATTTTTTTTCTTTCTATTTTTATTCACTTGTAAGTGGATATTAGTATTCTTGTTTATTTTTTATGTGCTTTAAATTTCTATACACTTGTATGTAACAGGGATTAGTGTTGTTTTTTATTTTTATTTTATTCACTTGTAGGTAGATACTAATATTTTTGTTTATTTTTTGGTAGATACTCTTATTTAGTTTTTTATTTTTTAAGGACCAAAAAAATTTAAGGACCCAAAAAATAAAAAACTAAATAAGAGTATCAATTTCTATGTACAGATGCATAAAAATATAAAACTAAAATTAAAAAAAAATAATATATTTCAAATGAATAATGGTTGGCTTTTTTTTAATCCAAATAAAATTTGGTCAACGAATCATAGAGTAACACGTGATATTTGGAATAAGTCAAATGTGATTTAGTGACATTTAGTGGTCTGAATGTTATTATAAAAGCGAGGGGCAATATTATCAAAAAAAAAAAGCGAGGGGCAATTTCGATATAACACATTAATGATATATCAACAATACTCAATATTTTATCATTTTATACCCTTATTGCAAATATTAAAAAGCTGCCTATTCATTGTGCAAGCTAACCCATGAACTGATTTATGGTATGTACTACCTCCGTCCCTAATTATAACGCCCTCTTGGGAGATTTCACGTCCATTAAGAAAATGGAATAATTTAGTTAATTGTATTGGAAATGTGAACTTTTAATATGTATTTTCAAAATTACCCCTGTTAATATTATTGGGAATCTAAAAAGTGTTAAATAGATAGGGGTGTTTGTGGAAAAAAAATAATAAATGCTCATTGAAAATTAGTAAAGAGCTTTATAAATAGGGACAAAATAAAAATGTTAAAAATGCCTTATAATTAAGGACGGAGGGAGTATTATCTTGCACTTGAGTAATGGGAATAATGCCCATGAAGTTGATAGGTCACGGGAATAATGCCCATGAAGTTGATGGGAAACAGATTTTTCAACATAGATCAGCTAGCTAGGTGCCTAGGTTGTGTGCGTCCTCGATATATAATACCTTGCTAATACATTGATTATTTCTTCCCTTGCATCTTCAAACTGATCAATGTATCCAACTCACTCTATAAAAAGGGCTATAGCTTATTCACTCAAACACACATACCAACATACATAGCGCATCATCAAATCATTCTCTCATATATCATCAGTCTCATGCTTAGTCTCATGCTTAGTGTTTTCTTATTTACTTTAATCAGTTGGTGTTATTGGTGCAGTGGGCGTCTTAGTCCTAGTGCTAGTCCTACTCCTGCTTCTAATACTAGTGGGTTTTCATTACAACTCTTTCCCCCTTACTCTCTTAAGTCACCACTGCAGTACATTATTCCCAATCTCACTTTTGCTGAGAAAATACAAATGATCGCCCAACGTTAAAATGAGCGTGTCATATATTATATTATGGCAAGTTGTCATCATCAAATAGTAGTTCCAACTCCTCGTCCTCCTCTAATATGCCGCTGGGTTCGCAGCATTGTAGCCAAGTCGTTGCACTTCCGGTATCAAACGTCAACAAGTACTGTGAGTAAAAATCCTCGCAAATGTGTCAATCCCTATGTTCACAATCAGCCTTTAGGGATTGGCACATTTGGTAGCGAGGATTCTTACTCACAGTACTTATTGACGTTTGATACTAGAAGTGCAACGACTTGGCTACAAAGCTAGGAACCCAGCGGCATATTAGAGGAGGAGGAATTAGAACTACTATTTGATTATTTGATGATGACAACCATATAAATATATGACACGCTCATTTGAACGTTGGACGATCATCTGTATTTTCTTAGCAAAAATGATATTGGGAATAATGCGGTGACTTGGGAGAGCGGGGGAAAGAGTTGCAGTGAAAACCCCGTTAGTATTAGAAGCAGGAATAGGACTAGCACTAGGACTAGGACGCCCACTGCACCAATAACACCAACTTGTTAAAGTAAATAAGAAAACACTAGTGTTAGTGTTATGAGTGAAGCCATGAGACTAATGATATATGAGAGAATTATTTGACCATCACAGAGGGGGCATTGGTTAACCTCTTAGGAGCGAGGAATTATTGTTTGGTCTGGTCCCGGACACATTCATACGGTTGATTTCATTAAATATTTATATTTTTAATTAATTAATAATACATTCTCTGCATGGCCTTGGCATACCAATGGAGTTCCAATTTTAAAGTACGCTATCACATGTTCTCACAAGTGTGAGACTTCCACTTACATTCATATAGTGTTGAAGAAGCTTGTAACACATTTGACTCTTAATTGTTAACCATATATCTAACTATCAATTATATCAACTACAATCCTATCTAAAGATTATAAATATGTATAATCACAATCATTGTCTAAAAATGGTTGAAATTCCATCATCATTTCTTCACCATTGCCTTCAAGGCCCTCAAAGCTCTTCTTGCCTGCAACATTTATCACAGAAGTAAAGTCAAAATAAACAAGGGATTCCACAACAATAAGAATCAATACATTTTCATGCTAGATAAGATAAGACACGTGAACAAAAAAAAAATGTCAGTGATCTCAAAAATCAAATTTTCGAAACAAGAAAGGGAAAAAATTACCAAATTATTTGATTATTTAAGGGGTGATTATTTAATTTCTTTTTTAGTTTTGTTTCAATGTTCCATTTCCATAGTATTATTGATTTAATAATTAAAATTTTTGATAATTGAGATTAAAAATTGAAATAATAATGTTTAGGTGTGAGACTTTTTTTTTTAAAAATTTTAGAAAGGAAAATTATTAAAATACCCTTAATCATTAAAATTTGTTCTTACAAAATATATAAGGGCATTTTTGTCTATAATAATTTGGTACATAATGCTATAATGTTCCAATGAAAAAATTATTTTATCCAAGTTAGCAAATCCCATATACATATATTAAAACACTAATTATAAAAACCATTTCATAAAAATCTATTGCGCTGCATTGTCTTCACTTTTTTTAACTAACAAGTACATATTAAAAAGGATGGCACTTTTGATATTACTAAAAAAACCCTATTTTAAAAACAAAATACATTAATTTATTCATCTTATTTTAAATAATAATATTTTTGTGATGATAAATAAAAGTATTATATATATTAGATTTATCTCCTAATTTATTTTATGCTTTCAAGTCAGTTTTTTTTTTAATTAAGGGTATCCTCAGGCCGAAGATTAATCCTCTCCAAAATATAAAGATCACCTAAGTAAGCTTTGACTCTACCAACAAAGTTTTTTTCATACCATGACAAGGATCAAACCCCGTTAACATCATGATTAAAGAACTCAGTTATCTGCCAACGTGCTTGTTGGTATTTTCAAGTAAGTTTTATATTACTAAAGTTATTTTTGTTGTCAAAACAGTCCTAGTTTTTGTTTTTCCTGATAGTTTTGTCGGTTACAATCAGTTTTTCAAAAGTTTTAGAAAACTAATTGAGGAATTTGGGGAAATTATTTTGCCGTACGTTCAATGATACTGTAGGCGTAAATTGTGAATTCCTATATTTTTGAAAATAGAGAGAATTTGGATGATTGAAGTCTTCCATACGAAAGGATTTAGCGTTCAAGTTTAGGTAACCCATCACCTCACAAGTGGCAACTCAAATCAAAACAAAACAAAGCATATAGCAAGCAAAGGGCAAGGCACCTCAATCAACATTTTGACTTTTGATTTGAGAGGTGAGTATTGAAACTTGGATTTTGTCTTTAGAACCCTGACATAACTTGTTGTTTACAAACTAACCACGTATCAATCTTCTCTCGCGTACGCATAGGCTAAGTAAGTTCCTCCTTCTCTTCTCTTTTTTCCAATAACAGCAGAGAGAGAAGAGAGAAAGATGAGTAGCAATGGCAGTGATGGTGGGGAAAAGAAGGGTTTGGTGTGGAAGCTTCCAGAGCTCAAGTCCAATGATTTTGGTAAAGTGGGCCCCGCCTTTGGCCTCGGTGCTGGTTGTGGCCTAGGCTTCGGCGTTGGTCTTCTTGGAGGTAGGTATCACTTCTACTCCCTCTCATGTCCAAGAAAAATTAACTAATTTCACGTGTATATTGATTAAGAAAGTTTAGTTAACTATATTTAATTTTCCAAAATTTATAATATATATATATATATATATATATATATATATAATTTAGGTTAAAAAGTTGCATTTAGAATAAAACAAAAATTAAATGAGATAATTAGTTTATAAAAATATTTTAGGAATAATTATATTAAGAATTAAAAATTAATTTTTTTATATATTTAATTTTCTCAAATTTATAAAAGAATAGATGTATTTTAAAAAAGTTGTATTGGGAATGAAACAAAACTAAATAAGATAACAATTGATATTTTAGGAAAGTAGCATCAGAAATTCAATAAAATTTAAGAAAATATGTTTTTTTTTTTATATTTTAAGCCGGAAGGAGTATATGCAAAAACAGATATGTCTTATATGCAGAAACAATATAAATTATTTTTACACATAAGACAAACAGATGTACATCCAGAATTGAATTATGGATGTACACGTAACATTTTCCTATTTTGCCCATGTATTATCTCTCTATGATTTATTGCTCACTCACACTCTCGGGTATTAATAAGTAGATAAGTGTTTCAAAACATGGGTAAAATGGTAAAAACAATAACTAATGTTACATTGGTTTTGCAGAAAGATTTATATTATGAAACAATTATTTTTAAAACGACTTATATTCAGAACCCGAACGAGTATAGCTTGTTGGAATAAGTTTAAAAAAAAAAAAAAAAAGTCGAATCTTTGGCATGTGTAATAGTTTGTTGATAAATACAAAACTCATTATGGTGATCTCTGTGTCAATGGTAAAAGATTAGTTTATGACCGCCGGGCGAAATACGCCTTGACACAATGATAAGAAGTTGTAAAATATGTTTAAGTTATTTTTATAAGTTGTTACTATAATCTCTATGTTCAAATAAAGCTCTTTACAGAATCTTCCTACATCCTGTGTTATTCTTGTATTTTTTGAATGGCCAGGAAAATTCATATTTGGGAGACACAAACTAATAACATGTGCTATATAAGCTAATGATTGAAAGAGTTTGTCTTTGAGGGAAAGAATCACTACTCGGTTATGTTTATTAGCTTCTCACTTACATAAAACACAAACAAAAGGAAGTATGTAATGTCTCCAAATGCTTTTGCTGATGAAGCCTTGTGCTAAATATTTTTATGACTCCAGGAGTGGGGTTTGGCCCTGGAATTCCTGGTTTCCAAGTTGGTGTTGGACTTGGTGCTGGATGTGGTGTCGGTTTAGGATTTGGTTATGGTGTTGGGAAGGGAATAGCTCAAGATGAGAATAGGAGGTACTCTAATGTTGGCACTTCTTTTCCTCCTTCTGTGAAAATTCCTTCTCAGTAAGTGCTCCCTCTTACTATCTTTATTATGTTATGCCCCTTTTTTGCTCTATCTTATTATTCTTTCACTCATAAATGACAGATGTTCTAATAAATCATTCTATTATACTGTGTATGGTGTTTGACTGTTTGCTAATATAATTTTGCTTTTAAGGCTTAAATAGATAAAAGTCCTGTCTTTTTTTTTAAAAAAAAAATAATTATTCCTATTATAAATTTGAAGAAAGAAATAGATAAAGAAAACCAATAAACAACTCACATAGAAAAAATATTTATTTTTGGGTAAATCCTGGTTTACTCCATGGAATTATAAGCATCTAATCATATATCTGGTTCCTGACTTTAGTAGATTATTATATTAGTCTTTGAAATTGAAAGCATTAGTTATATTTGTTCCTCATGTCTATTGAAGCTCAAATCGAGAAATTATTGGTTGGTTCTAGACCATCACGTCATCTATGATCCAGGCTTAATTATTCATATTATACCATGGAAGTTTTCCAAAACTAAAATTGTTCTGTTGTTTCATGTATGTATTTGTAGTATTTGTTTTCTGAATATTTCTTGTGCTGCTGTCAGGGATGATATTACTGCACTTGTGGATGAGCTTGTCGAAAATACAAAAAAGCTTATCGCAGTAACATCAAGAGAGGTTGACAAGTGGAGAAGATGAAATGTTGAATTGAAGTTGTATATTTGTATCACTTAAGTTATGTCTACCAGTAGTTTCTAGTTACTACATGAAATTCACTGCAGAATTATTTGCCCTTTCATTGGAAGTGAGTTCCAAAATATGTTAAATTGTGTAGCAGATTCTCATTTTCTCTTAAATTGGTGACATTTGTTTGAATTTGTGTAGCACTGGTTGCTTATTATACTAATTTTTTTAGCAAATTTCCATAACCATGATTAAAATAAGAAAACAATGTCGTGAGACAAATTAACTTGATATAATAAATTTGTAGAAAGAAGATCGAGCGAGTAAGAAAAAGAGGAATTGTATTTTCTTTCACTCTAGAGATACAAAGAGTGATAGTAGTCTATTTATAGGCATTAGCATGGAATTCAATTATAGCACATTGACACCCACTAATCCACTATCAAAAGATGATAAGTGTATAAAAAAATATAATTCATCTTGTTCTTACTCTCTCAATCTTCTTTTTACAAATTTATTAATTTTTTTCACAACAAACAACACTATGTTTGAGAAATTAGTTTTTGTGTAATTTGATTTTGATCATGTGGGGTGGTGCTAAATTCAAATATAATCTGCAACGGCTACTGAAGTGGCAAGTCTTGTATCATTCTAAATTTTTTTATAAGAGGAATTAATTGAGTGGTACGGTATATGACAAACGTGACTCTAGTCCAAATTCTATTCTTATTTCACAATAAAAAAAGTCTTCATCTGAAATGGTCCCAGAACACAGATGAATGGTCTCTGTGCATTGTGTTCTGTGTTTCTGACTAGTCATGTGAGTGTCTATTGGTCTATTACTATCACGTGGTAGACATTGTTTCTCCTGAATCTGGAGAAAACAACAAAATCAAATGCCTCGAATTTATATAATATTTTACAGGTAGGATAATACATATTATCCAAACCTATGCAATATATCAGCACAGGAACAACCAAGTCAGTATCATCACCTTCCACATATAAGAGCTAATCCAATCAAACCCTTGCAATGGATTACACATTTTGCATGTAAACCAATCAGAGTCCATGATCATGAATCCTACATGGCATGTCCACATCCTCCAAACCATGCATATAGGCTATAGTATCTTCAAATTCATTCCTTCATCCATCAACTACACTGCTATCAGTCTGAGTTTCTGAGGCTTCCAAAACATGGCTTCCTTGTCAGCTTCCACTGCGGCCGCCTCCCTTGGCATGTCGGAAATGCTCAGAAACCCCGTGAAATTCAGTGGTCCCAGCAGGTCAGCTCCGACGCCCTCTACCCCTGCCACCTTCAAAACTGTTGCTCTTTTCTCTAAAAAGAAGGCAGCTCCACCACCTTCAAAGCAAAAGCCTGCTGCTGTCTCTCCTGCGGATGATGAGCTCGCGAAGTGGTATGGTAAGTATCCAAGTTCTGTGTGTTTGTTCATCCTCATTTCTCTTAGCAATGGTATAAGAAGAGTTACCAAATTTGAGTTATCATATAATTTAGAAGACTTTTTTTCATTGTGAAGTACCATGAATTCGTATGCTCTATGCTGTATGTAGTATGCAAGAATTCATACGCGGTTCTTAGGATCACTGAGAGATTTCTGCAAAATGCTATATACATGCATCACCTCGTATCTACATAATTTATCTGATTACAATTGGTACTACCTCATTTTTTCGGAACACTTATATTCTAATTCTGTCATGTATTCCAGATATATGTATAAATGTGAGGGCTATAGAGATGTGGACGTTTTTCTAACAATGGAATTTGAAGTTAGAATGCAGTTGCTATAACTCTTTGCTATCATTTGGTGACAGGTCCTGACAGAAGGATCTTCTTGCCAGAGGGTCTCTTGGACAGATCAGAGATCCCAGAGTACTTGACCGGAGAAGTCCCCGGAGAGTACGTGTCTTCTTCTCTCTAATCTCTTTTTCTTTCAGGTTGCAACTCACATTGACATGCAAACTATTGAAGTTTATGAACATTTATGAATTTGTTAATCTGCATTGCCTGCAGTTATGGTTATGACCCATTTGGTCTTAGCAAGAAGCCAGAGGACTTCGCCAAGTATGTCAAACACACATAAAATAATTATATATATATATATATATATGATGAAATATATGCTGAATTTCTTCAATATATGCTTATGCTTAATATTAGTATTTGTGTGGTGATGGGGTGGTGGTGCTTGATATTGTAATGCAGATATCAGGCATTTGAGTTGATTCACGCCAGATGGGCAATGCTTGGTGCTGCTGGATTCATCATTCCTGAGGCCTTAAACAAATATGGAGCTAACTGTGGTCCTGAAGCTGTTTGGTTCAAGGTTTGCAAGCTCCGTGAACTATATCACCTTGTCAACTTCATTAATACACGAGTTTTATATGACTCTCAACAGATTAATTATATATATCTACCTCATATATCACTGTACTAAGCTGAATTTTGGCCATGCAACTTTAACTATACTCGATATCTTGTTTACGTTATCTTCTTTTAAGTGGTAATTAAATTAAAAGCTGTTGGATTGGGAAAATTATTTGTTTATCCTTGACATCAGACCAATTATTTACCGACTTGCGGCACTTACTTCATTAGAAAACCAAATGTTATGCTCAATTTCGTTTGAGTTTATACATTCTCCAAACTTTGTCTTGCTTGTACAAATTGAAAAATATATATAAAAAAAAAGGACTATGCTGGCTCTGATGCTAAGCTGCTACAGTGGCACTTCTGTGATCAGTTGCAAAACAAGATCCTTATTCACTCTTCAAATAACCAAACAGCTCCAACTGATTCGAGTTCACACCAAATTTTTAGCAATAATAAATGTTTATTTATGTAAATGCCAATTCCGAGTTACCTCAGAATCAGATTGAGTATAACTTATCCTTTCCAATTATTTTTACCCATATCATACATTTTTAGCGTTCATTGCTATTAACTGCGACTTAAATTAATATCAATTACCGGTTTAAAAAAGACAGCTCAATGCATGAGGCTTCTAACTGGCTGGGTCTAGAGAGAGCAAATGTACCCAACCTTACCCTGACAAGCGGATAGACAGTCTGCAGGACCTTTCTGTTGTGCAAAGACTCGCCCTCTTATCTTGATTATTTTATGATAATTTATCTTAATGATCAATAAGGGTTACCCTCTTAATTTAGTATATAGCATATTAAAATGGTCTTGATTGATACTAACATGTTATTATATTGTTTACATTGAGCTGATTTTCTCTACGGAATCAATGCAGACCGGAGCCTTGCTTCTTGATGGGAATACATTGAACTACTTTGGGAAACCTATCCCCATTAATCTTATTGTTGCTGTCATTGCTGAGATTGTTCTTCTTGGCGGTGCAGAATACTACAGAATTATTAATGGCCTGGTATATATGTAACATTTTAATTTGGATAGTTTGTTTTTGTTATAACCGAACGTCTCTTAGATCCATAAGGATTATTACAGAATAAGTACAGTTCACATTCAAGAAGAAACATCTTAACTTAATCTTAATCAGTTAGTTTACTAATTGTTTGTGACATATTCCTTATAGGAATTGGAGGACAAGCTTCATCCGGGTGGTCCATTCGACCCTTTGGGTTTAGCAAAGGATCCTGACCAAGCAGCATTGCTAAAGGTGAAGGAAATTAAGAATGGTAGACTAGCTATGTTTGCCATGCTTGGTTTCTACTTCCAAGCTTATGTCACTGGAGATGCTCACAGTTATTGCTGGGGGTGCTGAGAGGACACCAACTCTGTGAATCATTCACCTTCTTGGTTTTTTTTTTTTTTTTTTTTTGGGGTGAAAAATCATATTCATGTTCTTCTTTAATCTTAAATGTACAATACATCTTGCTAAGACGTTATTAAGGCATTTTCCTAAGGGCTGAGTTTAAATGATGTTCTTTCAAATTCTGCGTGGTGACAATCTTAAAAAAATTCATACTTCCTCTGGTCTCATTTATAAGAAAAAAAAACAATATTATCAATGGTATTAAATACTATAAGCAAAAATTAACCAACTTTCTATTTCCAATTCAACCATTCTTAAAATATCCCTACAAAGTGGTTATAACATTTAATTTTTGTTTCATTCTCAATGCAAGATTCTTGCTAAAGTAGTCAATTTTTCTATAAATTTGAAAAAATTAAATGCACTCAACTAATTTTCTTAATACCTATGCCGGTAGTTATTTTTGCTAATAAACAAGACCGGAGGGAGTATAATGCAGTTTAAATGGAATTAGTTTTTAAATTTGGAAGTTAAAATTCTACATAATATGCTTGAATTATTTTAATGGGGACATAAGCATGCATATAGCATTGTCTGTCACAATTAGGCCTTCCTAGTTCACCTTAATTAAAGAAAGTACCCATAGCTTTTTTTTTTATTGGCATAGAGTTTTTTTTTTCCTTTTTCTTTTTAGGCTTAAATACACTTAGTCTTTTTTTTTTCTATATTTGTTTTGATCCTTTATATTTTTTTTATGTTTATTTTGCTTCTTTATATTTTTAATAAAAATCAAATCGGTCATTCCATTAACAATGTTGTTAACGGTATTAAAACAATCCTTCATGGCTTCCGACTCACGTACTACATGGCAGCACATTATTTAGCTGTTGAATTATATGACCATTACTTTCATTAAGCACATTATTTAGCTGTTGAATTATATGACCATTACTTTCATTAAGCACATTTTCTCTTTAAAGATTGAAGCTTGAGGCTCAAAAGAGAAGGCTAAGCAATGCAAGAGCCACACTTTCTCAGCCATCTCAGTAAATGATGTGAAGAAGTTAGTGTCACGAAATTCTCCACTACTTAGTGTGTTTTTGTTTTCGCGTTTGCTCTGCATTTCAATAGAAGCGACTAGATATAAGCTTCTGCCGTTGCGATGAGCAACCTCCCAACCAAACACGCTCACAAGGTTCCTCTGGTTCAGGTTACCAAAAAATGATGACTCCATCATTGGATGAATAGGTTTCAAGCACTTGACCTTGCAGAATTTTGCAAATTTTGATCTTAGCTTCAAAGCAAGAAACTCACTCACTTTCATATTGAACCTCCTGAAAAACAATTGCGGCAGCTCGCTTTTACCATGAATAGACTCATTTGGCTTTTGTCAGGGAGAGACTCATTTAGAAGAGAAAAATTAGGGGAGTTGAAAGAAGAAGAGAAAATGGATTTGTGAAAGGAAGAAGGATATAGATTGTAGAGGGTGGTAAATTTGGTGGTATTTTCCAGAATATTACGATGAAATTTAACTTTATTTGAACAGAAAAATCAAATTGATTTTTTTTAAAAAAAATAAATGACCTAAATTATTCAAAAAAAATAATAAAGGATTAACGTGAATCTTAAAAATAAGATAAATGACTAAAAATAATTAAGCCATTTTATTAAAGAAAATCTTTTATTTCCTTTATAAAATTTGGGACGTTACAGTATCTTTATTAGTGAATCCATGACCCTATTTTTTTTGTGGCGCTTTTGAGATGCATTTGATGGATACACATGATTTGTTCTATTTTGAAAATGTTGCACATATTAGTATTATTCTCTTTGTGGATTTATAGCCTTATTGCAGGCATTGTTGTGATTCACTTGATTAATCCATGTGGGTGATATTTTTGATTATGGATTCATAGCCTTAATGGTGGTGTTTTTGAGATGCATTTGATAGATCTATAAGATGAATTTTACTTTGTAAAGTTTTGGTATGTGTTATCTCTCTTAGAGAATCCATAGCCCTATATTTGTGGTGGTGCTTGAGATCACTTGATGGATTCACATGTTTCTTAGAGAATCCATGGCCCTATTTTTGTGGTAGTGTTTGCAAGCACATGATGGATTTATATGTTGAAAGTGAGATAACATTTGTAGACCCTTTTAAAAGGATACGTCGAGAGGGATGAGGCGTGCCTTTGAGATGAGAAAAGTATGGTGGATATCCATTAGTCAATGAAACGAACCCTATAATTACTTTATTTGCACTACATTCTCATCCTTGTTGCGTGAGATAGGCGCACTTGATGGTCCACCTCAATTGTGATAACGACATGAGGTTAAGTCGTATGCTCTTAATAGATACATAACCCTTTGTTTGGGTTGTGCTAGAGAGACACACTTGACGTATCTATCTATATGAGTGTGAAGGTGGGGTCGCCTCTTATGAAAGACTTTGGCAATCTTTCTAGAGCACTCATGAGTAACCCAAGGTGTGATGGACCCACAAATACATGTTTGCTATGACGAAGTTTACATAAGGTCAAAGGTACAATAAGTTTTGTGAGGGTGTCAACTAAATAAATCTATTAAAGTCCAAGGGAACTTCACTTTATTAAATATAGTTGTTCCCTCACATGTCACATCATTATGTGTTAATTCAATCCTTTTGGACATTAATACTTAAGCATTCATCTTTTCCTTTGCCCAAATATATGGTTCTTTTATTTGTGTGTCATTAGTGGGGGATTGTTGGAAAATAATAACAACAGATAAAACGTTGGGGCTTTTGCCCCCGTTGTTTACAAAAAAAAAACAACAGATAAAACGTTTCATACTTCAATTGCAATATAATTTGTTTTTATTGTGTTGTTTTGCATCGTTATAAACTGTGCCTAAATTAAGAACGTAGGATTTTAAATGCATGACATTAAAATTGTGTTTTATTCCATGCTAATATAATGATAGTAACATTTTCTTATATCATTATAAAAGAAATGGAATCCAACATTCTTATATAAAAGCATATATGAAATACACACAAGGGTATTGTCAAACGGTAAATATAATATATATATATATATATATATATATATATATATATATATATATGCATATAAAATGGTAGTACAAGTGGGATATTGTCTTTTTAAATCTTAATAGATATACTCTTTTTGCTATAATTTGAGCAATTGAATTGTGGAAACTTCATACTCTTAGTCTTGAGTGTACAAGTCCTAGAGTAAGTTGTGTTAATCTTGGAAAGTGACTCAAAATTAGTTTAATTTGCACCTATCGGAGGTTTGTCGGGAATCACTTTCAAGTGAGTGGCTTTAATACTTCGACAAAATTAAATCATTGAACAACATTCCTAGCATTTTTAACAATATATTACAAGTAATGCATTGAGTTGAGTCGAAACCGCATTTTTTTAATTAGATTGAATCTGATTTTTTAAATTTAAATTAACCAAATCAAAACGAACCACATTTAATTTTTATTTTTTAGATTATATTATTTTTTTAATAATCAAATCAAACCAATTCACGAATATTCTTACGATGTGTTTGGATTTGCGATTGGGCTACCGCAAACGTGGAAGCCACTGAAGACCAGCTTACAATCCACCACGTGTTTAGGGCTCCCAAACGCCAAAGCAAACACGTACTTAGTCTAATTTAAATGGGACCATTACAGTCTAGGACACCAAGCTATGTAGCATGTCCAAGGCCTCAAAAGCAGCACTGGAGTATTAAAAAAATGCTGTATGCCAAACGTCCTTTTTGGGTGAGTGTGACAACTTCCTTAAATACTCAAATTTGATTATTTGAAGCTGAATTTTATCATGCCAAGGAGATAGAGCCAGTTTCCCATAGTTTTTACTTTTTACAACTAGCAAGACACCATACTGCAATCTCTAAAAGAGTAATCTAATACTATTTGTTAGTACTCCTTTGTAGGGGAATCTGTCCTGCACAAAAGAGTGCAAAGAAGAAAGTGTCTGGGTTTGGAATCTTCCCATATAATTTACTAGTCACGAAGTCTTAGCTTATTGGTAATGACATAAAAGAACTTTTTTTTTTTTTGGTTTACAACATAAAAGAACTTTAGCAACGTTCCTTTTGAGTAAATCTTTTATTGTTATTTTAACCTATGTGCACCGTGTACAAGATAAACAAGTTTTTTTTTAAGTGTGTCTATATATATATATATATATATATATATATATATATATAAAGACTTATTTATGTTTTTAGTCTCTAAAAATTCATTGTGTTTTAATTTTAATTCCGAAAAGTTATTTTGATTGAGACTAGTTCTTAACTTTTCAAATGTTTTGGTTTTGATCTCCCCCATATGGGAAAAATATGTTACTCCCTTTGTCCCAAAAAGTTAGTAAATTTTTGAAAATTCAACAAAAATAAGGAAACATGCTATTAGTGTATTGTTCCCCAAATCAACCAATTATCAAATTAAAGCAAGTATTTAATGCATGTTTCCTTAATTACTTAATTAACCTTATACCACGTGACACGTGACTACTGATGTAGTATTCCGCTAACCATATCAGCAAATAACATATTTTTCTTCTTTACGGTAGAAATCAAAACTCCTTCTTCCTTCCGCTTTTATCTTATTCTCCCGTAGTCTTCTTTGTATTCTATCTCTATAAACATTTTTATCGCAACCTCATACTTCTTAGCTTGTTCTCTATTTTCATTGTAATCTTTTACACCAATTGTAATACCATTGAGAACATATTAAACCTATTAGTTGTGTTAATTGTTTCTTTTTAATCATGTAAGATCGATAAAAGCACCAATGTAACGAGGTTAGATTATACCCGTAATAAGCAATTAACACAATCAACGTAGTTTTGTTGTTCCAGGACTGCATGATTTTTTTTTTTTTTTAAAATATAAAATAACAATTACCTATTTTAATATGGAAAAATATGAATGAAAAATGATATGAGTAATAAATGTTTCATTGTTGCTAGCTTTCAGTGTACCGGATAACGGGGGATTTGAATTTTAAAAAAGTGTTACCACGTGGCATACGCAGCGCTAATATCACCAACGGGGCCCACCTATGATCCAGATTCCAGACACAACACCATGCAGTTGAAGAGAGATTCTAACGATCCATCATTAAATAACTAGACCTCATATAATGGGTTGATGAATGTTAATGAAAAAAGTCCTCACATGCATAAATAACCTCGTCTCCACTATAATATCACCATTTTTAGTAATTTTTTCCCTTTTTATAAGTTAATTTAAAATATTTAGATAACATTAAAAAATTTATTTTAAATACACTCCTTATAATTTGACAGTGGTAATAGGGTAATACTAATTAGAATAGAGAATAAATAAATGAAGTTGTAAAATTTTAAAAAGTGGTAATTTTTTAAAGGTTTTCTTAACCTCAGCCCTTAGGGCTGAGAATAAGAGCTTAAAAGTGGATGTATTTCATTGAAAAAATAAATACAATGTCTTTTTATTCTACCAATACAACATTTCCCAATGAAATACATCCACTTTTAGGCTCCTATCCTCAGCCCTTAAGAAAACCCTTTTTTAAATCACAACATATATATTTTTTTTTTATAAATTTATGAGTACTAATTACTTTTCTTAATCTGCTTAAATTAAAAAAAATGACTTATAATAAGAGACAGAAAAAATATATAAGACTTAAGAGTTATTAACATTCAAAATTTTATTATATACGGAGTATAAGAATTTTCTTAATAAGCATCTTAAAGTTATCTAAACTAGGAACTAGTAAAGCAATCATAAGTCAACATAAATCTAACTCTTAGAACCTAAAAAAACACATATTTCTATAATAATTTACTTCATTTAATTTCTTAGAAAAAACATTTATATATATATAAAAATAAAGGATTTGTTATATATTGCCATGAAGGTAATAAATAAGAAATCTAAAAATGTAAAGTTCATCTCTTTCCGTTTTTTATTACGGTTATTTTTTTTAAAAAAATTTGTTCCTATTTATCTATTTATCTGTCCTATGTAAATTAATAGTGTAACAAAAGTTATTTTTCATGTTTATTATTATTATTTAATATGATATTGATTTACGTAAATAGTGAAAAAAATTGTAATTATTACAAAGAGAAAAATGATATGTTAGAGAAAAATATAATTAATTTATTGAAAATTAAAGTAATTATTGTATTTTTTTAAAGGTGTGTTTTTTAAATATAACAAATAAACAATAACATAAGAAGTATTATACTTTCGAAGTTTTAATTATTCTTTTAAAGGTAATGTATAAGAATGTATGAATGAAAAAAAAAAGATTGAAGTGTTATTTTCAATTTCGTTCTAAAAGTATTGTTTTTGTTTCAAATGGATCCTAAAATAAATTTTAACATGGTAAAAAAAAAGATGAATGTATTTTGTAGATTTTTTATTCTGAAATTAATAATATCAAAGTTGTGAATTTTGGTTGAGAATCGATAGTTATGAAAGAAGAAAAATAAATAAAACTATTAAATTGGTCTCTTAATTTATTTTTATGTTACACTTAGTCTTTTAAATATTTTTTTTTCAAATAAGTCAGGTAAGTTATTACCATCTAACAAATCAATCATTTCGATTAATTTTTTCCGTTAAGTAACACGTGACACCATTAGAAATTTTTTAAAAAATCATTAAACCAATTTTTTAATACATGATACCATTGGTTAAGCTCGAAAGAAGAGATTTGTTAGACACCAATAATTTACCAAACTTATTTGAAATAAAAAAACTTAAAAAAATAATATGTAATCTAAAAATAACTTAAGGGTTAGTATTTAATAGTTTTGAAAAAATAAATTTAGCTTTATTGGTTAGAAACAGAAAAATGAACAAGTCTCCCTTTGCTTGCTTTGTTACTTGTGACAGATAAAACACAACCAGACAGAAACACAGAGAGTCACAAAAGCAAGTAGTAGAACACTCTCCTCAACAACAAAACTGAGTTAAAAAACCAGTACAATAGAACATGTTGCAGAAGTGTTATTAGAACTATAAGAAACGAAAGCCTCAACCTTTGTCACCCACAACTGAAAAAAAATGGACTTTTCAGCACTACCCCTTCTCTTCTCTCTCCTTGTTTTCTTCTCAAACCCAGCATGGGTAACTGGTAATGCAGAGCTAAGAGCACTCATGGACTTAAAAGCAAGTTTGGATCCAGAAAGCCTTTATCTTTCTTCATGGACTAACAATGGAAACCCATGTGTTGATTCCTTTGAGGGGGTACTTTGCAATGAGAAGGGTCAGGTTGCAAATATTTCTCTTCAGGGGAAAGGTCTTTCAGGTAAGCTTTCACCGGCCATTGGTGAACTTAAGCATTTGACAGGGCTTTACTTGCATTACAACTCTTTGTGTGGTGAGATTCCAAGAGAAGTTGGAAACCTGAGTGAGCTTGTTGACTTGTATTTGAATGTGAATCATCTCTCTGGAGAAATCCCCTCTGAGATCGGTTACTTGGAGAACTTGCAAGGTTAGTTAGTGCTTGGGGTCTTGGTTTATCTTCAAATGCTGATGTGTTAAAAGTTAGCTTCTTTTCCATGTGTATTTTAAGTGCTGTTTAGTTAAGGGTGTCATCAAAAACTTGAGCTTGGTTTTGTTTAATTTGTTAGACTATTTCTATTGCTTTGTCTTCTCAAATGAAGAGCTCTATTGCACTATATTGTCCCAACATAGTTATTTTGGGTTCTAGAGATCTTATTTGGGGCTATGAGAACAACTTGTGAAAATAATTTTATGAAAATAGCTTATAGCCTGCTTATAAGCTTTTCTTCGGCTTATTTCATTGTTTATTTTTTTAGCTTATTTGAAAAAAGTTTGTTGAATAAGCATTAAGCACTTTATGAGGTTGTTTACCCAAACACAAAGTCTTAATGTTACTGAACTCTTGCTTTTGAATCCTGCATTTTACTGTAAACTGTACACTAAACCTCTTAACATAGTAACAATTAGTTTCAACTCTATTGATTGTTACAAGCCTTCTCTTAGTAATTATTTATTAAAAAACCAAAGCTGCTATTAATAATTTTAATTTTTTGCTTTGCTTTCTTTGCTTAAGATATTTTAAGGTGGTTCAAACTTGGCAACATGCTTACTTTGCCTATTTCACTTGATTCGCAGTCTTGCAGCTTTGTTATAATCGGTTGACGGGAAGCATACCTACCAAGATTAATGCTTTGAAAAAGCTTAGCGTCGTTGCTGTGCAGTCAAACGAGTTAACCGGTGCAATCCCTGCTAGTCTAGGTGATTTGAGCATGCTGGTGAGGCTAGATTTGAGCTCCAACAATCTCTTTGGTTCCATTCCCACCAGCCTAGCTGAAACCCCTTCACTGAAAGTTTTGGATGTTCACAACAATTCTCTCTCTGGGAATGTTCCTCTTGGTAATAATGATGTTGCTTCATTTATTTAATTTGTTCTTACCATTTCTTCAGCATATGAAATAATCAATCTTAATTGTCTTTATTTTCTTATCCACGGTTTAATGTAGCCCTGAAGAGACTAGATGATGGATTTTTGTACGAAGACAATCTCGGGTTGTGTGGGGAAGGTTTTTCATCTTTGAAAACTTGCGCTGCTTCGGATCATGTGAATTCGAGCAGACCTGAACCTTATGGAGCACCAACGAGAGACATCCCAGAAACTGCTGATGTAAACTTGCCTTGCAAGGGGGCTCGGTGCCTAAAATCTTCAAAATCCAATCACGCAGCATCTATTACCATTGGTACAATTGTGGCTATAGTTGCAATGTTAGCAATTGGTGTTTTGGCCTTTACAATGTATCGTAGGCGAAAGCAAAAGCTTGCAAGTTCTTTTCAAATCTCTGATGGCCGTCTAAGCATCGATGAAACCAAGTGTATATACAGGAAAAATGGTTCTCCTTTGGTTAGCCTTGAGTATTCTAAAGGATGGGACCCTTTGGCTGATGGCAGGAATTTCAATGAGGATAGCTATGATATGTTCAAGAATTTAAGGTTCAACTTGGAAGAAGTGGAGTCTGCTACTCAATATTTCTCAGAGCTGAATTTGTTGGGCAAGAGTAATTTCAGTTCAACATATAAAGGAGTTTTAAGAGACGGATCAGTTGTTGCCGTGAAGAGCATCAGTAAAACTAGTTGCAAGTCAGATGAAGCTGAGTTTTTGAAGGGATTGAGCATTTTGACCACACTAAGGAATGATAATTTAGTGAGGCTGAGAGGATTTTGTTGTTCCCGAGGACGAGGTGAATGCTTTCTGATTTATGATTTTGTTTCTAATGGAAATTTGTCGCGCTTCCTTGATGTGAAGGAAGGTGATGGAGAAGTCCTTGAATGGTCAGCTAGAGTTTCTATTGTGAAAGGGATTGCAAAAGGTTACCCTTCTATCCTACCTTTTAATTAAATTGCTTTCCTATAACTTTAGGCCATTTTTGAGGTATGCTAGTTAATAAATGAGAGCATCTCTTTTCTCAATACCACTTATATATGCTCTAAGTCTAAGATTAAAATATGTAATTATGCAATGTTTAATCCATCTATACTTGTTTGTACTATATCCATTTAGAAGAGATAAATGCTTATGCTTTCTAATGTTGAATTATATACTGAACCTTGTTTTCTTTAATCAGGCATAGCATATTTACATGCATACAAAGCAAACAAACCAGTTCTTGTTCACCAAAACATCTCAGCTGAGAAAGTTCTCATTGATCATCGATACAACCCGTTGCTGGCAGATTCTGGTGTGCACAAGCTTCTTACTAATGACATTGTCTTTTCATCACTCAAGGCTTGTGCCGCAAAGGGTTACCTGGCTCCTGAATACACCACTACTGGCAGGTTCACTGAGACGAGTGATGTTTACGCTTTCGGCGTGCTTGTTTTCCAGATCCTCTCAGGGAAGCAGAAGATCACTCATTCAATAAGGCTTGCTACAGAATCCTCCAGATTCCATGAATTCATTGATCCAAATCTCCATGGAAGATTCTTCGAGTATGAAGCAGCCAAACTAGCAAATATAGCTTATCTTTGCTGCCATGAGTCTCCTTTTGAGAGGCCATCCATGGAAGCAATTGTTCAAGAACTTGGAAATTGTAGTAGCTGTCTCTGACTGATGAGATGAGAAGTTAGTGCTAATTGCTGATGGTGGTAACCTTTTAGTGATTAAGATTGTAATTCTGTGTCCTTATCTAAGGACTAACTTTTATGTGAATGTATTATGGTTGTAGCTTAGAGAAGGGGCATTTCGGTCCACAATTCAGTGACTTTCACCATGTGACTTTCGATGACTTTGACATTTCTGCGTTGCTTGATGATGATTTGAGAGCTTAAATTTTAATTGTACTATCTAATCCGAATTTAAATATGAGCCATTCAATTATCATGCAGACCACAAAGTCTCAACAACTTCCAAGGGTACGTTTGGATTCATGTTACAAAATCACCTTAGCCCTCATTTTCATGTTGGAGTAGAAGCTGATGTGAGTAGCGGCATATGGATTCCATAATTGATTTTGGGTTAACTCATCGCAAATCCAAACATGCACTAATTCACTAAATCATTTCTCGGGCATTTTTTTTTCTCAAATCAGCTCCTAGTTTTGTTGAATTAATGTATTTTAATGTAAAAGGTGGAATGCCTTTTCAATTTTCAATCAAATGTAAGTCCTAATCTCAAAGAATCTATTCATTGAGACTCGTGGATGAAACTTGGTACAACGACAAGATTGTTGTTTTTTAACCCGAAGATGAGATCACAGGTTTAAATCCAACAAATGTTTTATCCACTTGCGAGAGAAAGGTGGGTACGTACTACCCTAACTGCAACAAATGAAATTTTGAATTCATTTTTTTGCAGTTACCACTGATTCCCTAGCAAGCTTTTGCAGTCGTGCATCCGTTCCTATTTAACTTTTAACTGTCCGTTTTTGGAGAAGTTTTTTGTTTCTTTTTATTTTTTTTTATTATTTTAAGGTATAATAAATGTTACTTTCCATGTCTACCTCTATTTAATTGGATATTGGATTTCGTAAGTAGTGGAAGATAAATAATGATCATAGAAAGAGAAATAAAATCTAAGTAATGATTGTATTTCTTAAAAAGTGTGTTTCGTTTAAAATAAGATAGATAGGAACGGATGAATTGTTTTACTAAGCTGCATTTATTGTCACAATGATCCCCGCGGTGGCGTGGTCACCAGGTAAACCTGCAAACATGAAGGACCATTCGCAGGTGTTAGGTCCAACTAACTTCAAAAGTTTCTTTTAGGTACAACCTGCTGCCAATGGGGTTTTAATTTATTGACCCCCACTTAATCATTTGACCATTTTTTTTTTTGTCAAAATCCAAAATTGCCTTTTTTTTTTTGGGTTTATGCCAAGTTCGTTGGCCCCCAGCGAGCGTGCAATTTTTGTGATGTTCGCTGGCGAGTACACGTTTTTTGTGATGTTTGCTTGTTTTTCCATATGCCAGCTCTCTCGGGGGTCAGCTAGCTTGTAAAAATTATAAGCTAGCTTACCCCTGAGAGAGCTAGCTAGCTGAGGGGTCAGCGAGCTTTGTAAAATTACAAGCTAGCTGACCCCCGAGAGAGCTAGTGAAAAATCATATTTTTAAAACTAGCTCTCTCCAAATTAGCGAGTGTGTAAATTTACACAGCTCGCTGACCCCAGCGAGTAGTATATTTTTTTTGTTTCTTAATTGCTCGCTGGCCCCCAGCGAGCGTGCAATTTTTGTGATGTTCACTGGCGAGTACACGTTTTTTGTGATGTTTGCTTGTTTTTTGTGATGTTTGCTTGTTTTTCCATATGCTAGCTCTCTCGAGGGTCAGCTAGCTTGTAATTTTTACAAGCTAGTTGACCCCCGAGAGAGCTAGTGAAAAGTCCTATTTTTAAAGCTAGCTCTAGCTCTCTCGGGGGTCAGCTAGCTTGTAATTTTTACAAGCTAGTTGACCCCCGAGAGAGCTAGCTAGCTGAGGGGTCAGCGAGTTTTGTAAAATAACAAGCTAGCTGACCCCTGAGAGAGCTAGTGAAAAATCCTATTTTTAAAGCTAGCTCTCTCTAGGGTTAGCGAGTGTGTAAATTTACACAGTTCGCTGACCCCCCAGCGAGCAGTATATTTTTTTGTTTTTTGATTGCTCGCTGGCCCCCAGCGTCAGTGACAAATTCCCAAAAAAAGGGCAATTTTGGGTTTTGGCAAAAAAAAGGATCAAATGATTAAGACGGGGTCAATAAATTAAAACCCCTGCCAATGATGTCTGCTGGAGCCTTGCAATTCATCCGACTTGGCTAACTTCATACTTGCTTCTCTTAAATTCTCAAATAAAGTGTTGGTTTATAAACTTTTCTTTTTGAAATTCTCAAACTTCAATTTTTTTTCCATTGAACCCTATCGAAATTTTTATTTTTTACATAATTTAGGGATTTAATTACAAAATTTATAATTCATATTTATGTCTAGCTGATGTGGCGAAACAATGCCCTTGAAATAAACTTAATGTCATTGGGTTATCAACTATCAATGTAGTTTAATTTATGCACCAAAAAAGTCATGCTCCCAAAAATATATTGTAATAGATATTTGTTTTTGTTTTTAACGTGTAATAGATATTTGTTATGTGCGGGTCTATTGTGCATCATTTATCCTACGATATGCAAAAATTGCTACGATTTGAACATAAGAAAAGGTAAATGTTTTTGGCATAAAATTACTAGTTGAATGTATTGAGATTAGAGCCCAAAGTTGATAATTACGTAGATAATTAACTGAACTAGAGTTGTTTCATGAAAATAGTTATATAAGTTTATGTGCTTGGCGTTCCTGAGTATTTCTTATACTCGGACCTTTTGGTTATTTTAATAAATTTTCTTTATATAAAAAATGTTGATGTAATTTGTTAATTACTGAAAAGAACATTTAATATATTATGTTGAGTAAAAATTATCCTTTGTTGAAAAACTATAGGACAAAATTGAAAAAGGAATTATTTGGAATGACTTGTGATAATAGCTTATAGGCTTGTAGAATCTCCATTTTTAAAAGCGATCATCTCCCATTATTCATTATTCATCAAATAGCTTCACTAGATGTTTGACAAAGTCAATAAGTTATATAATCTATGCAAGTGTTAGGTGAGCATATCTTGATGTTGCGAGAGGTGAACAAGTGTGTCTTGATTATTTTATTTAGTTAAATACTAATCAATATTTCAAGGGTATTGAATAAAAAAGCAAAATAAGTATGTTTATTTATGGAAATATTGTGTTTATCATATCTAGAAATGTTGGATTTGACTGATGAATGTCAGCACAGATGGTAAGAGATTTGTTGTTATTTAAGTAAATGATTGAAGGTTCGATTTCCGACTTTTGCAAATGTATGAGGCTTCACTGGGAGACTATCCCGTAAGGGTCTGACAATGTTGGAAGGATTAATTAGCCAATTGCGTGGAGGATACTTTAGAAAAAAGAAATATGATTTGAATTTATATTGTTGCTTCTTTTGTAGTGCATTTTTTAACAAATGTTTTAAAGCACTCTTTAGCAAGATACTAATTTTTCATTAAAATTAGAAGATAAATGCATATGAATTTTTTCAAGTAATGATCAAATAACCCTTTAACTAATTCTTAATCTTGATCATTATTCAATTATGGTTTCATGATTAAGATTTGCTGCGTGCTCACACTTTATTAGAATTCAAATTCCTCTCATGTGATGCAGCCCTGCCAACCCATGAGATGGGGGTAGAGTAGACTGTCTTATAAGACATGGAGGTGTTGGAAACCAACAAGCGGGCTTAGCAATTACTAGAGGGGGGGTGAATAGTAATATGGAAGCAACAGTGACTAATTTTCGGTGCAATTAAAAGATAATTGATCAAAAGCTTGTTTTTCTGAAACTGGGCAATTTACTCGAGTGAAATGAAGAACACTCGAGTGAAAGTCCACGAAATACTCGAGTGAATTGAAAAACACTCGAGTGTTTTATGCAGAACAGAAAGGAGCAGTTTCAGAGAAATTTAGCAAAATGATTCAATTTCTTAAAGACTAATCCAGGGCAGATATAAATCAAAGTAGAGGGCAATTAAACTAAGTTAAAACAAGTTGAAAACAAGTTAATTGCAACCAATTGCTACTAGAATTATAAAAGCCCCTTTCTAGAGAACTTAGGGTTTGGTTTTACTTGAAAACTAAGAAAGCTATAAAAGAGAGAGACAACACCAATTTTATCCTGGTTCACACTCAATATAGAGTGCTAATCCAGTCCCCCTAATCAACTTAGGAGTTTCTACTAGTAATCAAATTGTTAGAAATTACAAGGATAAATTGAGATTCCTCACTCAATCCTAACCCTTTTCAAGAGTGTACCAAACTCTTGAAATTTCTACCCCAACTTGATTTGGTGATGAAGAGTCCCTTCTTCTTAAGCTCCTTGGAACCTCCAAGAGCCCACCAAGCTAAGAATCCTCTTAGTCTTTGTGCTTGAGAACCTCCCAAGACTTGAGAACTTGGATACCTCACCAAGTACTTGGATACCTCACCAAGATTTTCTAAACAAGCTAAAGTGTTTGAGTGTTTGAGAATTTTACAACAAATAATTCTCTTACAAATGAAGCACTCTCTCTTAACTCACTAAGACAAATAATAAAGATGAATGCTTGGTTGAGTTTAGAGAGAAAATGATTTTAACACTTGAGAGAGAGAGAGAGAATCAATGAGAGAACGTAAGCTTGTTCACTTGATAATGGCCACTATTCAGAATATATGTGAGGGGACAAAAGGGAAGGAAAAACCAAGTTATACTTCCTTTTTGTCCTCTTCTAACGTTTAAAAAATTTGCTGTCAGACCTAAATCACTCGAGTCTTTTTGGAAACACTCGAGTGTTTTTGGGTCAACTCTGATAGTGTTGCCTTTTTACTTTATCCAACGGCTATATTACTGAAAATTCATAAATCACTCGAGTGAATTGAGAATCACTCGAGTGAATTGGTCAATGTTGGAAAAATTAAGTTTTCTAACATTGTTTTCAATTCTCTTCTCAAGTCTGATTGGTTTTAATCTCAATCTTTCATGCATGATTGTTATTTGACCTTATGTGAGAATAAAAACCTAAACTACCCACTCTCATAAATAAAATAAAATACAATAAGAATAAATGAGAATGAATAATTAAACTATGCACTTGGTCTTCTTTATTGTTGGGCTTGCATTCTTCAAATTAAGTCCATAATTTAATTACATTGTCATCATCAAAATTAATCCACCTTAATCGGAGATTTGATTTTACAATCTCCCCCTTTTTGATGATGACAAAATAATTAAACCTCTAGCACTTGAGAGCTCCCCCTCAATCTAGGAACCTTTTTAACCTGTACAATCCAGAAAATGCCAAGCACAGCGTAATACAATAATAATCATAATCAAGTGCTCATTGGTATCAGAGTAAGAGCATATATCATCAGAGTGTAAACAAGAAAGCGGGAAAAAAAATATGCTCTTTTCTCTTTAATCTCCTTTCTCCCCCTTTTTGTCATGATAAAAAAAATAACATTTTGGAAACAAAGGTGGAGAATGAAGGATACCAATAAGAAAACTTTCCCTTAAGAGTAAATAAGAAGCAAAATATGACTATGAAGCAATAAAAAAAACTTTAAAGAACATGAAAACCACGAAGAAAACATGATTAATGCATAAATATCATAAATCCATCATTCCACACACCATCCATAGAGCATGAAACATGAGTTTTAAACAAAAAGTACACCCAACTCCAAAAACAGCAAAATACTCAAAAGTTTCAACATAGCTAAAAATAAAGTCATAGACATAAAAAGTAGTGCAAAGGAACATCATGGACTTCAAGCGGGTGGTGGCTGCTGATCATCATCACGAGGATAGGGCTGGAGTCTCCCAAGAGCTGACAGAATCTGACTAAGATCGGAGCGCACATGTCCAAAGTTCGCATCCACACTAGCAGAATGGGCATCAAGCCTACCATGAAGAGCTGAGTGCTGGATGTCCATATGAGTCCTCATATCAAACATAGTTGCACGCTGCTCTTGAAGTTGATTGTCAATAGCATCCAAGCGCCCATCAATGCGATCAACTCTCCCAGTCATATAGGTCCTAAAGTCCTGAGCCTCATGAGCCAATGAGGCAAACCTCCCATCAAAACCATCCATTCGCTCATCCATATATACCCTGTGCTCTGCAAATGTGGTGTTCCCGGACCCCGGCATATCAAAGTTGATCCCATCAGTAGGATCATCCTGGGGTACTCCACTACTCCCTCCTGCCTGCTGATCAAAAGTGGCCTGCTCCTCCTCCAACCGCTGAGGGTCAATGCCCAACTGATCTGCAGCCTGCTGAACATTGCCCTGACCTCTCAGAGCAGCTGCCTCATCAAAATACATAAATCGATCACCAAAGTACTCGATGCCCATCTTACCCAAAGAGTTATCAGAAAAGGCATGGATTTTTGCAGGAAGACGAACGACAGGTTCGTTTTCCGAAATAGGAATCTCAAAGTGCTGAAGGAGCCTGCAGACATGCATCGGGTAAGGTAGGTTTTGCTTAGGTTTGGAGTCGGAGGCTTGTTTCATTCTAGCAAGGATAATGGAGGCCCAATTCAAGACATTTCCATTAAGAATGACATCCATAACACGAAGCTCAATTTGAATTGGGCGGGAGTAGTTTGGAGATGTTTGGGGCAACAGGATATGACAAATGAGATAGTGGAGGACTCTATTGTTGGCAGTCATTTGGTTTGCTTTCTTCTCGCCCTTGAGATATACACGATCGGGGTGGAGCAAGTTTCGAAAAATTGGGTCAACATCTCCTTTAGATGTGACCTCGCCCGATCGTGACAACCCAAAGACTTGGAATAAAGCCCTAGGGGTAACCTCAAATCGTTGTCCTAACACAGAGGTCTCATATGAGTTTCCATTTTGCCTAAAGTTTGCATAAAATTGCCTAACTAACCTAATGTAGATAGGGCCATTATATGATAGGAAACCCATGAGTTTTTGAGTTTTAAGGGCATTGACAAAAGGGAATCCTCTACTAAGGAGATAAGCTTCACTTACCCAAGATTGTGTTGCATAATCATTGGAAGCAAATTTTCTTTCCCTTTCAATGCAATTTGCCCTTTGATAGAAATCATCTTCCTCCTCTTCAATTGGTTGAGGTTCCTCCACCCTTGGCTTTTTCCCTTTTCTTCTATTGTCCGAAGATGAAGCCATTTGCACTTACAAGTGAAAACTAGAAGAAATTTTGAGAAATTGGGGTTTTGGAGAGTTAGGGTTTTGGAAAGGGAATGATGAATTTTGATGTGCAAAAGGTTGAATTTGATGTGAAATAGGAATGGGAATGAGTTTAGAAGATGAAATATGCTTGAAATATGAAAGAAATTTTAGTTTTGAGTGAGATTTGTGAAGATGGAAGTGAGAGAACAGAGAAAAAACGCGTGTAGAGAGAGAGTGGTTCGAGCAAAAATGAAAAAAAAATCGCAGCAGCAGCCTATAACTGATGAATTCACTCGAGTGAATTTTAAATCACTCGCGTGTTTTTCAGAAAATCTGAAGAACACTCGCGTGAAAACGAATTCACTCGCGTGTTGGCCGAAAGAGGGATTTTCAGAAACTTTTAATTCACTCGAGTGAAATGTGATTCACTCGAGTGTTGGCCCAAAAGACTCGAGTCTTTTATAAAAGACTCGCGTGTTTTGCATCAGAACTGCTCAAAAACTTTTCCAATTAAAACTGTTTTAATTTTGAATTAAAATCACATGAGTGATTTACGAAACACTCGAGTGTTTTTATCAGATATGCAGAAAAACTCAGTTTTGAAACACAAAAGCACAAAATCAAACACATTTAATGAAACCAATAGATAGGAGACATGATCACACACAATTAAAGACATAAATTCATAACATCTCAAGGTAATTTCAAACAAGTATCATCACACACTAAATTTAGACATACTTGGTGATTTTCAAATGGCACAAATCAATTAGTTTATACTTGACTCCTCTAAAATACCAAGTTCCCTTCTTATATGATAGAAGGTATCCCTTGGCAATGGTTTTGTAAAAATGTCCGCTAATTGATTTGTGGTACTTACAAATTCAATTGTGCAATCACCCTTTTGAACATGATCCCTTAGGAAATGATGTCTAATTTCAATGTGTTTAGTCCTTGAGTGATACACCGGATTCTTAGTTAGATTGATGGCACTCATGTTATCGCATTTTATTGGAACACTTTCTAATTTTAAACCAAAATCCGATAATTGTTGTTTCATCCACAAGAGTTGAGCACAACAACTACCGGCGACGATATATTCCGCTTCGGCGGTGGAAAGAGCAACACAAGCTTGCTTTTTAGAAAACCATGACACTAATGAACTTCCCAATAAATGGCAAGTACCACTAGTGCTTTTGCGATCAAGCTTGCATCCCGCAAAGTCGGAATCCGAATAGCCAACTAAACTAAGACTAGCATCCCTAGGATACCATAATCCGGTGTTAATTGTTCCTTTAAGATATTTAAAAATATGTTTAATTGCGGATAGGTGTGATTCTTTAGGATTTGCTTGAAAACAGGCACACATGCATACACTAAACATAATATCCGGTCTAGATGCGGTAAGATATAGAAGACTACCTATCATGCCCCTATATTTACTAACATCAACCGGTTTACCTATGTCATCCTTGTCTAGGTAGCATGTTGTGCTCATGGGAGTGTATGCTTCTTTGCATTTGTCCATTCCGAATTTTCCAAGGAGCTCCTTGCAATATTTTCCTTGATGCACAAAAATCCCCTCCTTGACTTGCTTGATTTGAAGTCCTAGGAAGAACTTGATCTCCCCCATCATGGACATTTCAAATTCCTTTTTCATCAAATTAGAGAACTTTCTACACAAGGACACGTTAGTGGCACCAAAGATAATATCATCTACATATATTTGCACTAACAAAATGTCCTCTTTGGTTTTATAGATGAATAGTGTATTATCAACATTTCCCCTTTGAAAGCCATTTTCTAATAGAAAGGTACTTAATCGATCATACCAAGCTCTAGGAGCTTGTTTTAATCCATAAAGTGCCTTTTTCAACTTGTAAACATGGTTTGGAAACTCATGACTTTCAAAGCCGGGTGGTTGCTTAACATACACTTCTTCATTTATGAAACCATTCAAGAAAGCACTCTTGACATCCATTTGATAAAGAGTAAAATTCATAATTGATGCAAAGGCAAGCAAGATTCGGATTGCCTCAAGACGTGCAACCGGAGCAAAGGTCACATCATAATCAACACCTTCCTCTCGGTTGTACCCTTGGGCAACAAGTCTCGCTTTGTTTCTTATAATCAAACCGGATTCATCAAGTTTATTTCTATAAATCCATAATTGTTTCCTTAATTGAATTTGGTTCGATTTGAGAAACAAAGGAAACAAAATGACAAATGTTTTGAATTGACCTACGAGTTAATACTCCCTTTGAAAGATCTTCTATGACATTGTCAATAGGGTGAGCTTTCACCGTTTTCCAAGCCGGATCAAGTTCATCTTTGACTTCTCCTTCATCCTTTGATTTTTCCATCTCTTCGTCAACATTTGAAATCTCAAGTCCATCATCACTACCCTCACATAAAACACTATCTTCTTTCGAAGACTCATTAAAAACAACATGAATTGATTCTTCAATAGTCATAGTTCGTTTATTATAAACTCTAAAAGCTTTACTATGAGAAGAATAACCCAAAAAATATTCCCTCATCCGATTTAGAATCAAATTTTCCAAGTTAATCTTTTCCATTGTTTAAAATGTATACTTTGCATCCAAAAACATGGAAATGGGATATATTGGGTTTTCTACCTTTGTAAATCTCATAGGGGGTTTTCTTTATCATGGGCCTAATTAAAATTCTATTCATTACGTAACAAGCCGTATTAACGGCATCGGCCCAAAAGTATTGAGGTACTTGAGAATCATTTAACATGGTTCTAGCAAGTTCCTCTAGCACCCTATTTTTCCTCTCAACAACTCCATTTTGTTGTGGAGTTCTAGGTGCCGAATATTGGTGCTCAATTCCATGCTTATCACAAAATCTATCAAATTTATAGTTTTCAAATTCACCTCCATGGTCGGTTCGAATAATAATCACTTTTTGATTTACTTGGTTTTGTGCAAGCTTAATATGGCGTTTAAAAGACTTGTAGGCCTCACTCTTAGCACTTAAAAATAATGTCCATGTAAATCTTGAAAAATCATCAACAATCACCAAGGCATAGTAGTTGCCACCAAAGCTTTTTACTTGAGAAGGTCCAAACAAGTCCATATGAAGCATTTCCAATGGTCTTGTTGTGGACACATCATTTTTGGAACCAAAATGATTTTTAGTTTGTTTGCATTTCTTGCAAGGAGTGCAATCACCTTTAATTTGAAAATTGAGCTTTGGTAACCCAACTACTAAGTCTTTGGATTGAAGTTTCTTAAGTTGATTTACATTAATGTGAGCGGTCCTACGATGCCATAACCAAGTATCACTTTCTTTGCTAATTAAACATTTTGAAACTAAAGAAGTGATATTATTCAATTCAACCATGTAAGTGTTATTAGACCTTTTTCCAACAAATTTGATAGATTCATCTTTGTCACTTTTTATGAGACAATGAGTAGAGGTAAATAATACATGGTTACCAATATCACATAATTGACTAATGCTCAAAAGATTATGTTCTAATCCTTGAACATAAAGTACATTATCAATAACCAAGTTGAAAGAATTACCAATTTTACCTATACCAAGTATTTTGCCTTTGTTGTTGTCTCCATATGTGACATATCCTTTTTCTTTAGGAGTAAGCTCAATGAAATGTCGCTTATCTCCCGTCATGTGCCTAGAACATCCACTATCAAGTATCCAAAGTTGCTTTCTGGTTCTTAGGCACACCTACAAAACACAATCACTTGCTCATTTTGGGTACCCAAATTATGTTGGGTCCCTTTTTGTTAGTCATGGATGATTCTCCCTTCTTAATCCAAACATAAGTACCATTTTAAATTCCAAAATTTTTGATATGGCACTTATTGTATGTATGTCCAAACTTTCCACAATAGAAGCAAGTTGGTTTCTTTGTAAAATCAATTTTTGAGAATGAACCAACCACTTTATTTTTCTTTTTCTTGTGGACATATCCTAGACCGGTTTTGTTTGAATTGTGTCTAAGAGAACCAATTAACCGATCTAGGTTTCTATCACTTTTGTTAAAAGTGTTGAGTTTGATTTTCAAATCATTAACTTCATTTTCAAGCACACAACACTTTTCACAATGAGTGATGGTATATGATTGATTTGCATTCTCACAAACATGACTAGAGTTAGCAAGTTCCAAGGATGCATTTTGGAGTTTCAAATCATTAATAGATTTTTCTAATTCATTGATTTCCTTTTGATACTCCAAAAGTTTCTTTCCTTTTTCTTTGTTAACTTTAGCAAGTCTTTCAAATTGAGTTAACATTTCATTATACTCATTTAGCAAATCATCATAAGAAATAGTATGAGAAGAGGTGTAAGAATAATTAGATGATACCTCATCCTCACTCTCATTGTCATTTCTTTCACTACTTGAGGAGGCTTCATTGTCATTCTTGGCCATTAGACATAGCTTGGTTTCCTCATCATCCGAACTACTTGAGGTTGACTTGAAATCCTTTTCCGGTTCATCCCAAACAATGTAAGCTCTCTTCCCCTTTCCATCTTGAGTCTTCCTCTCATTCTTTCTCAAGTGGGTGGGACATTCCATTTTTATGTGTCCTACCCCACCACACTCATGACATTTCACACTCTCACTTGAGCTCTTGTTTCTTTGCTTGCTATCCTTGATTCTTTTGTCTTGAGGTCTCTTGTCCTTAGAGAATGATGAACTACCCTTTTTGCCTTTGAGGAATTTGTTGAACCTCTTGGCAAATAAGCTAATGTCTTCCTCATTTAGAGCACGATCGGAGCCTTCACTTGAAGATTCATCTTCATCCTCTTTTGACATTTTAGTTGAGGCTTTTAAAGAGATGCTCTTCTTTTTCTTGTCCGAATCTTCATTTAGGTGAAGTCTTGATAGTTTCATCTCATGTTCTTGGAGCTTTCCAAACAAGGTGATCAAGTCCATAGATTTTACATCCTTAGCTTCCTTGATGACGGTCACCTTAGGTTGCCATCTCCTATCAAGACATCTCAAGACTTTGTTAGTAGTTTCACCATCTCTAAATTCCTTTCCTAAGCCAATCAATTGGTTAACGATATGTGTGAACCTTGTTTGAATATCATTGATAGACTCATTAGGGAGCATATGAAAGAGATCATATTCATGAGTTAAAGCATTTAATCTTGAGTCTCTAACTTCACTAGTTCCCTCATGAGTAATTTGCAAGGTATCCCACATTTCTTTAGCCGATTGACATTGTGAAATCCTATGAAATTCATTTTTGGACAAAGCGGAGAAGATGATATTTTTAGCTTTTAAATCATATGAAACTTTCTTTTTATCATCTTCATTCCAACTTGTCCTAGGAATAACAATGGCTTCACCATTAATCACTCTTCTACGAATATAAGGACCTTTTTCAATTGCATTCCAAATATCAGTGTCTATTGCTTCTACAAAGACTCTCATCCTAACCTTCCAATAAGAATAATCTTCACCATTGAAGAATGGAGGTCGATTAAGAGACATAGACCCTTCTTGTTGATTGCTAGAGCCCATTGTTTCCAAAAGGATCTTTTTCGAAAAAGCTTTTACGCTCGATCTTTCGACCGAGCTCTGATACCACTTGTTGGAAACCAACAAGCGGGCTTAGCAATTACTAGAGGGGGGTGAATAGTAATATGGAAGCAACAGTGACTAATTTTCGGTGCAATTAAAAGATAATTGATCAAAAGCTTGTTTTTCTGAAACTGGGCAATTTACTCGAGTGAAATGAAGAACACTCGAGTGAAAGTCCACGAAATACTCGAGTGAATTGAAAAACACTCGAGTGTTTTATGCAGAACAAAAAGGAGCAGTTTTAGAGAAATTTAGTAAAATGATTCAATTTCTTAAAGACTAATCCAGGGCAGATATAAATCAAAGTAGAGGGCAATTAAACTAAGTTAAAACAAGTTGAAAACAAGTTAATTGCAACCAATTGCTACTAGAATTATAAAAGCCCCTTTCTAGAGAACTTAGGGTTTGGTTTTACTTGAAAACTAAGAAAGCTATAAAAGAGAGAGACAACACCAATTTTATCCTGGTTCACACTCAATATAGAGTGCTAATCCAGTCCCCCTAATCAACTTAGGAGTTTCTACTAGTAATCAAATTGTTAGAAATTACAAGGATAAATTGAGATTCCTCACTCAATCCTAACCCTTTTCAAGAGTGTACCAAACTCTTGAAATTTCTACCCCAACTTGATTTGGTGATGAAGAGTCCCTTCTTCTTAAGCTCCTTGGAACCTCCATGAGCCCACCAAGCTAAGAATCCTCTTAGTCTTTGTGCTTGAGAACCTCCCAAGACTTGAGAACTTGGATACTTCACCAAGTACTTGGATACCTCACCAAGATTTTCTAAACAAGCTAAAGTGTTTCAGTGTTTGAGAATTTTACAACAAATAATTCTCTTACAAATGAAGCACTCTCTCTTAACTCACTAAGACAAATAATAAAGATGAATGCTTGGTTGAGTTTAGAGAGAGAAAATGATTTTAACACTTGAGAGAGAGAGAATCAATGAGAGAACGTAAGCTTGTTCACTTGATAATGGCCACTATTCAGAATATATGTGAGGGGACAAAAGGGAAGGAAAAACCAAGTTATACTTCCTTTTTGTCCTCTTCTAACATTTAAAAAATTTGCTGTCAGACCTAAATCACTCGAGTCTTTTTGGAAACACTCGAGTGTTTTTGGGTCAACTCTGATAGTGTTGCCTTTTTACTTTATCCAACGGCTATATTACTGAAAATTCATAAATCACTCGAGTGAATTGAGAATCACTTGAGTGAATTGGTCAATGTTGGAAAAATTAAGTTTTCTAACATTGTTTTCAATTCTCTTCTCAAGTCTGATTGATTTTAATCTCAACCTTTCATGCATGATTATTATTTGACCTTATGTGAGAATAAAAACCTAAACTACCCACTCTCATAAATAAAATAAAATACAATAAGAATAAATGAGAATGAATAATTAAACTAAGCACTTGTCTTCTTTATTGCTGGGCTTGCATTCTTCAAATTAAGTCCATAATTTAATTACATTGTCATCATCAAAATTAATTCACCTTAATCGGAGATTTGATTTTACAGGAGGTACATGGGACCTTCATCATTTGTGTGTGCACTTGGGAGGGGGGATGGGGTGTTGCACTGTTACCACATATTTTGTGTACTACTTGGGCTCAGTTGTCCATAGGCATGGCAAAAAAAACCAGAACCGCGGGCACCCGCCCGAACCCGATCCGCCATTAGCGGGGAAAAATCGTTCTAATCGGGTATCGGGGCCGGGGCGGGGAAAACCCGCTTTTTCAATCACGGGGCGGGGGCGGGGGCGGGGGCGGGTGTGATAATTATACTATCCGCCCCGCACCCGGCCCCGAAACCGACCCGCTCACACTATATATGCATATTATATTATATATTATATATAATTTATAATAATAGTAATAAAAAAAATATTAAAAATAATGTTTTGACTCTTAATAAAAATCACTTGTGAAAAATACTGTTTTAAAAAAGCTGTTTTTAAAAGAAAAAGTTGGTATATTATAAAAGAAAAGCTCTTTTAGAAAAGTTGTTTTTAAAAAAAAAGCGAGGGCGGGTACGGTGCCGTTTTACCCGACCCCCGACGGGTGGGCTTTTATAATACCCGACGGGGGACGGGGGCGGGGGCAATTTTTTGAGACGGGAGCGGGTGTGGGAAGTGCATAATCCGCCCGCGCCCCGTTGCCATGCCTAGTTGTCCAGTAGGCAGAGTTGAAGAATCTGTTTAGCCACACTTATCCATTGGATCGTACTCTACATTTGTTATCCAACCCTCTGCTTGTCCATTTGGACCACATGATTAGTTCAGAGGACCCCACCACCAGACCAGTGAGTGTCATAGGATGCCCAAGTGAACTTGAAAGCAGGTCATTTTGAATTTAAGAGGGAAATAACGCTACTTACCAAGATCAGAACTTACTGGATGAATATATTTAAGTAGAAAAAAGAATAATGCAGTATAAAATTTGAGTTCAATTTGATAAGGCAAAATCATTTACACTAACAGCTGGTGATAGATCCTTGTATAAGCTAGTACAGGCAAGTGCCCTCACTTACGTTGAAAAGTTTCTATTATGCACTATGTCATTATTATTTGTTATTTTCACACTTCTATGTTGCTTTTGTCACTATTACTTATGTGGTAAACATTTACTCTTATGTTCTTTTAGGCCATTACATATGGATTAAAAAAATAAGTAAATGATTTAAGAATTTGAGATATTTGACTAAATTATCCCCTTATTTAATAATAGGAGATAAATTAATAATAAATGTATGAAGACTATGTTGAAAAAAAATAAAGAAATGGGTGATGAAAAAAATGATATAATAAATAAGGATATGTTTGGAAAAAGAAGTATAAATAAGTATTGATTTTCTAAAAGAACATAATTTATGCAACAAAATAAAATAGCTAAATGAACATAACTAATGAGACAAATGAAGTATATATTTTATTTTATTCCGGTGCCTAAAATTTCTGAGCTCGTCACTCATTGTTTTAAATAAAGGTTCACAATCAAGATTGTGCGGTAATAATATTGCGATTTCGAATATCTCCATGATAACATCACAATTGTGGTTACATGGAATGCAATTTTTCATAATTATGATGGCAATCGCAATGCAATCTAAAACATTGCTATTCACCATTGATAACATACTTTTCCTCACTGCCAAGTGCTAACATGACCTTAGTATATAAGCAATTGTTACAAATATCCGAACTCTGAAGGCAAGACCTCACCAGGTCACATGACACATGCTAATGCTGGCAGGTGATTCCCAAAACATGTAGGCAAAGATTAGCTGTTTTTGAGTGCTAATTAAGCTGTTTGCTAATGAATTATTACACTCTCTGCCTGATGTAATAGTAAGACAACAATGTAGCCACTAGCCAGCACTTTATCAAGGCTTCTCCTGTTATTTGAAGAGACAAAACCACACAACCCCACGCTAAACCAGTAAGGTAGCTTTAATTTTAGTTAGAATACCGCAAACCAATGAACTTGAGTTGTTTTTATTGTAATGTATACAGCCTGTTGTCTGTACCACCTTACTGATGCTACTTGGGACTATTTTGGTGTTTCTTCCACATGGATGCTGAGTACCTTAGGCTTTAACTAATCAAGTGGAAATCAATTAATGGTCAGAATTGCAGCCTGAAAGGGGGTGGAAAGTTAGTACAATTATAATTTTATATATATTTATTTTTTCATCAGAATGCATAAAACAACAAAAAGAAGCAAAAATGTCTTTGAGCACACTTTTGGAAAAGGAATTTCAGTCAGGAATATGTTCAGTAAGAAAACTAGGATATGAAACTGACGCAGCATAAAATAAATTGCACTGTAGTTCTTATTTATTGATGTATGTGATCTTATTAGATTTTTTTTATTTTTTTTATTTTTTTGGTTTTCTGGAAGCTTCATTCTACATATGTCTAGCTCAATTGGCAAGGTAGAATTGGAATTGAGGAAGAGAGCTTAATTTGATTCTTAATAAAATTAAGGCTTGTTTTTGTTTTTAATCCTTAAAAGTTGAATTTTTTTAGCCGGATTTTCTAATATCAAATTTTCATAACTTCAATAACTTCATTCCATATTTGAAAATACTTTATTTTATTTAATTAATTAAACTAAATGTGAAAATGAAGAGAGAGAATTTTATTTCTAAATAAAGGATGAAGTCATTGAAGTTAGAAAATTTGAAGTTAGAGAATCCAAATCCTTTTCTTAAAAAAAAAAGTAAGAATTAATCATAATTTGACCATTTTGAACTGAAGAATCATACAGAAAATACTAAACTAATTTTTTTTTTAAAAAATAAGAATTAATCCCGTCAAACAAAGTTTTAGGAACTACAACTAAAAAATGTCTAACTTTTAAAAATTGAAGACATAAATAAACTTAAAATTAATATAAATGACTAAAGGTGTTTATATTAATTTGACAGAACTACATATAATTTTATTAGTCTAATATGAACAAATATCATTTACACATTTCTTCGCAAAAATTTATCTTTTTCTTAGTTATTTCTTAATGTGCCCTTATTACTTTCTTTTGCGCGTTTCATATTCAAAGTCTAACTTGAATAGAGCTTTGTGATTTCAATTTCACATCTTATCAAGCAAACTATTAGCAAAGGTGTTTAGTTATGGCCAATACATGAATTATTAACTAGAAAAAAAAAAGGACAAGTTAACAAGGACCAAGAGTCTAAAATTGTTGCATGTAGCCTTTAGTCACTCTTTCATCATTTGAGTATGCAAAACATGACAAATATTTCTAACTAATTATCCAATATATATTCATAATTTGTTATATACATTTCAAAATAGAACTAACTCCTGGTGCTTCTTAACAGAAGCAAAATACAGCACTCCATTTTGATAAAGAATGAGAGGGAGAGTAGTAGAGGCTAATACATACTTGGATTAACTTAATTCATGCACAAAATAACCTATAATCAAAAGCTTGTTTATAGAGCTTTTGATTAAAAAATAAAAGTTATTTTCCCTCAAAAATAAGCAAAACCAAACATGCTGCAGTCTAATAGTATAGTACTACTATTGTTTCCAAATTAACCATATCAATTATGATTAAGCTTGAATCACTTTCCCCTGTGGTAATCTGACCCTGAACACATGTTCCTCCCCTGTGCATTTGTCTACCTTAACAACCCAACGGCTTTTGGTCCTCCCCATTATTCTGCTTCCATATTTTGGACTAGCATCACTTGCTCCAAATCTAGTCACCAAAAGCCCTTCACCTATAGGCAGCAACTGAGTCTTAGAACCACATGAACACCATGACCCTCTACACCTAAATGCATTGTACCCTACAACCACTGTGCCATTCTGCTTCCTCCTACCCTCTTGAACCATTTTTAGAATCTCTTCATGGCTATCAAGGTTGCAATCAATGAGCACGAAGTCCGCGGCCTCGAACAATCGGTCTAATAGAAGCTGTTGTGGTTCTCCAACCATGAATTGGACATGATGAGAGGCAATTCCTAAAGCAATTTTGGAGGCTTTTAGCTCTTTATGGCCATTCACAATGCAAATGACTTGGCCACCAGTTTGATGAGCTGCAGCCACTAATGCTAGTGTTGTTGAATCTGCTGCACCAGCACATGCCACAACCATCACTTGTGCATTGTTTCCAGCTGCTAGTGCTGATATAAACTCAGCCACATTTGGTTCTTTAATCTTTTGACCCTGAGAAAAAGAACACACAAAAAAAAAAAAAAAAAAACAGATTAGAAAAGATTGGTTATTGTTATGTGGAAAATTATGAATATAGAGATTGAAGAATCTGGCTAGTAGAAAATTGAGATATGTTAGAGAATAATACTTACCATTTTCAAAGTGTTAAGATAGGCCTTTGTGGCATTTTCTGCAGACCAGCAAGCCATAGTTCAATTTATTGACTCTTTTAATTGCTCTAAGGATTTCTTTTTTTGTTTTTGGAAGGAGGAAGAGGATCTTGAGAGATATGTTTGATGCAAATGATGAGTGCCTTGGGTTTGGTTATATTGGGTTTATATATAGGAGCAACCAAGGGATCTGGCTTGACATGGTGGGTCATGTGTCATTCCAACTGGCACAGGACATTGAAAACTATATTTTGGTTTGCACCGGGTTAAGGTTTTATTCCTCTCCCATCGTTGTTGCGGACATTGAAAACTACATGATAATAGAAAATGATATGTATATATACCAAAAAAGAAAAGGCTTAATTATGTCTGGGGTCCCTGTAGTTTTGACCTCTTTTGTGAGATATCCCTATATTTTTTTTTTCAATGAATATATCCCTGTAGTTTACACCGGTTAGGTATTTACCCTCAACTCCTTTTCCGGCGAGTTTTTGGGTGAGCTGGACCGCCGGAGCTCCACCTGGAGCTGACACGTGGTAGTCATTTAGATGAAATGTTCTATAACACGTGGCTCCAGGTGGAGCTCCGGCGGTCCAACTCACTCAAAAACTCGTCGGAAAAGGAATTGGCGGCAAATACCTAACCGGAGTAAACTATAGAGGTATATTCATTGAAAAAAAAACATAGGGGTATCTCACAATAGATGTCCAAACTACAGGGACCCCAGACATAATTTTAAAAAAAAATTTAAATGACTACCACGTGTCAGCTCCAGGTGGAGCTCTGGCGGTCCAGCTCACCCAAAAACTCGTCGGAAAAGGAGTTGGGAGCAAATACCTAACCGGTGTAAACTACAGGGATATATTCATTGAAAAAAAAATATAGGGATATCTCACAAAAGAGGTCAAAACTACATGGACTCCAGACATAATTAAGCCAAAAGAAAAACAGAGCTTCTTCAATTGGATAAGTTTATTGAAAATATTCATTATTAAATTTATAAAAAAAAATATTACTATGCAAGTTTTCCCTTTTCTTGCCAAAATTTTCCAAGATAATATTTGAAATTTGGAAATGAAAAGGATAATACTTGCCGTTAGCACGGATGAAATCAAGGTTTTAAATATGTGTTCTTAATTGTAATTGAGATCGCAATATTAATTTTTTTTTTATGGAAAAACTTTTTTTTAAGAGAGGGGAAGAGAATACACTATTTAGGAGCTTGGACACTTACACATTTTTACGCCTTATTTCATGTATCTTAACTAATTAAAAAAACAAAGTAAATATCTTCAATAAACATTGCACATCTATTAGGATTGTTAGAGGGATGGACACATTGCACATTACCCATTATCGTAATTTAAAACTTTGGATTGCACATCTATTAGGATTGTTAGAGGAATGGACACATTGCAAATAGAAACAAAGTAGGTAGCCCTATAGGTTTATATACCTAATTGATTTCATCAATCTTTATGTTGGACAGAAGGAACTCATCAGGTGAGCTTCCTGGATATTGATAGAGGGCAAACAAAAACATAGTCTAACAACAAAGGCTTATAAATGATTAAAATTATCAAACTGAGTCTGATCTTACAAGTTTTAATTATTATCTCCTATCTAAGAATCTTAATCTCAATTCAATATAAATAAGTTAAGCTAACCCTTGCGAGCTAAACACGCCAGCCACCATGCCATGTTCGTATTGTGGTGGTGTTGCATGTTCGATCTATTTCTCGCCTAACAAGGCTTTATTAATCTTTTGCTCTTCATTTTTTTAATCCTGAACTGCTTTTGTTGAATGGTTGGCTTAAGAATTCCTAGCTTTGGTGTTGTTAATTATTATTGTTATTGTTTTATTATTTTTATTATATTCTAAAAATTTATTGAAAATCCGGAGCATAAACCATGTTCAACTCATATACTTCTTCCGGTTTCAAATATAAGCAAAAAAATACACTTTATTAGTGGTATTAAATATTAGTAAAAATTAACTAACTTTTTATTTCTAATACAATCATTTCTAAAATATCACTATAAAATAGTTGTATCATTTAATTTTTTTTTATTGGTTTAATTACACTTTTGGTCTTCCAATTTTGTCAATTTGGTGAATTTAGTCCCACTACTTTTAATTTATGGGGATTCCAGTCCTTCTGCGTCTAACATAAGAAAACGTGTCAACATCTAAGCAATTTTGTTTGACGCAAAATGACTAAAATCGCCACAAGTTGACAATTGAATGATTAAATTCATCAAATTAATAACAAAATTGAGAGATCAAAAATGCAATTAAACTTTTTTTCAATGCAAATTTCCTAAAATAGGCTTTTTTTTATGAATTAGAGAAACTTAATTGTACTTAACTAACTACTAAAAAGTTAGTTTTTTTACTACTTATTAAAACAATGCAAGTTTCTATCAACAAAGTTAGAAGTAGCAGCAACCATGAGATCAATACACCTTTGAGCAAAACAAACATTACAATATTACAATTGATAATTGAGGCACAAAACTATCTTCAAGATCTAATTATTATTATTCTTTTTTTTTTTTTGAAGCTCTTGCTCTTGCTTAGCTTGTTGTTTTGCTGATTGGGTTTTTGGTGATCAATCTTTACGGCTTGCTTGCTTCTTTCGTAGAGGAGAGAGTTTTATTTTGTTTCTTTTTTTGCTTATCATTGGTTTTCATGTTGTCGAGATTCTTCTCCTGGTTTGATTTCTGTATTAAGGGTTTTGTGTTTTGTTGTGGCCTGTGGACTTTTTCTGTTTGGAGCTTTTTGTCTTGCTATTGGAAGGTTTTGGTGGTTTTTTATTTTATCTTTTGATGATTTTGAGTGAGTTGTTCTCAACAATCTTTTTTAATTTAATAATATTATTTTTTTTAATTAAAAAGTTATTATTATTATTATTAAGAGTCTAATATATATATATACTGTGTAATTTTTTTTACACTAAACTCTTTTGTTAAAATCTATAAACTCTTTCTAATTTGTGTTCATTGAAAAATATTAATAGTTTATTAACTGAATCTAAAAACTCTTACTTAACTAAAAAACTCCTAGTCAAATATGCCAAACAGAGCTTTAGCTTGTGTGGAAGGAACTCGATATTTCAAGTAGTATGAAACTTGATTCTTACTAACATAACAATAATTAGAGAGATGACATATCATATACAACTCACGACGTCGAATGAATTAGTGTAGAGCTAATAAATCTATAAAATATGTTTAATATATCTAGAATATTGCTTAAGATAAAAGGCAAAAAAAATCTTAATATATTATGTCTGTTTAATAATTTTTTTACATTTTCTATATCTAATTATTTAATGTATAACATAAGATATAGCAACTATGCAAGCTACCATATATACGAAAATAATATTTAATTTCGATCCGTACGTGCAACATAGTATACTTATTATTAAAAAAAATGTGATAAATGATGAAGACTTGTTGTTCCATATCCATTATATATACTCCATTGTCTTTTATTTCTAAGTCACATTTAATCAAAACATATGTATTAAGGTAAATAATTAACTCTTTGTTCTCAACAAAAACAAAAGAGATTGATAACTGTGCATTGACGGTGTAAAATTTTTTATCCATCATCCACCATTCATTTATATTATTTTTATATAAAAAAGTCAACGATCATAAACACATGAATGGTGAATAATTCACTGATGGAGTAGAAATTCTTTACACTATCAGTGCATCGTCTATTTTTTCAATACAAATTTATCAATTTTACATTTTTACACATTTTACTTGCATTATTTCTTTTATGAAAAAATTGAACTTTATTAATTACAACACTCATTTAATAGAAATAATTTAAAAAAAATTAAATATTTCCTAGAAAATATAAAATAAACTATATATAAAAAATGAAAACAAACAACTCTTCTACAATATCACTTAGATATAGAACGAATTTAAAATTATAAACTGCGGCAACTATATTATACAAAACATAAATATGTACAAAGACAGCACAGAAGAATCATCCTAAGTTTTAATTTGCACGTCCAAAGACCAACTTTTTGGCTAAAATCTTTAGGTTTATATTAGAAAATAAGAAAATATAAACATGTAAACAAATCATGCAATTGGTAGACCCTAGAGACATGCCAACACCGAGCACCTTCTTTGAATGCTTTGCATAATGTCGAAGACAGAATTAGCTGGTTAGGTGCATTAAGAAGTCCTATTTGATTCTTTCTGCACTTGGAAAAGCAAACAAAGATCTAGATCGCATGAAGTTGCTCCCCTTACCTAGAACATTGTTAACAACGGGGAAACCCCATGAGTAAATTTTCTGTCTTCTGGTCTCTGGTTCTTTCACTTCTTTGCATTATAAGATACCGCCCGTTGTCTGATTCTGCTAGGGAAGATGATGCAAATACTTATTGGTGGACCTTGAGGGAAGTGTTCAATCTAAATTTCCTTGGTTTTACTCGATCTGTATAATTAAATTCAAAAAAGTCATTTCCCCTTTCTTGGTTTGTCCAATTGGATTGCAAAAGAATCTAGCAGGGTTAAATTAAAAGCTTAATTACATTTTTATCCTTTATCTTATTTTCGAGATTCAATTCGATCTTTAATATTTTTTTTTGACTTATTTAGATCCTTTATTTTTTTTTCAAAAAATTCAATTTGGTCATTCTGTATGTCATAACAATGTTAATTTTATCGAAATATTCACACACATTAGTGAAAACAGGAAAATGTTGCCAAAATTTGAAAATACTCTAGGCCACTTCTTGACAAAGGCTAAGAATAGTAGTTTTGCTTCGCCAATGATGGAGCAAGTTGGATCCCGACAGTGGTTGGTCAATATAATATGGATAAAGATGACAATGTGATATAGATATAAACAGATATGGCAATCGGAACTCTATCGATGGAGCCATAGGAATATATGTCAAACTCTATCGATGCACTAGTAATGAATGAAAATATTTCGCGTAAAACTAATATTGTTATGACGAAAGGATCAAATTTAATTTTTTGAAAAAAAAATAAAGGACTAAAATAAGTAAAAACAAAAAAATTAAGGATCAAAGTGAATCTAAAAAATAAGATAAATGACAAAAAAATATAATTAAGCCAAAAAAGCCAATATACTGAATACCAGTATCAATTAATTTTGTTGATCCAAGTGAAAGGAACTTAAATATATTCAACTTAAATATATTCAATAAACATATCTGATTATCTACGTGGCATTTTAATACACATGTCACTATTTTATTGTTTAAATAAAAAAGGATACCGCAACTAAGGTAGCGAAGCAAAACCCATTATATATATATATATATATATATAATTAAGCTAAGGTTGTTCCCAATAAAAATATGATGTTTACATAAACACAATATAAACACAAAATATAACTCAAATTATCTTTTGCTGAAACATGAATTTTCACAAGCTATAAAAGATATCTGGAAAGTTAAAGCACCTTCGAAGGTTCAAACTTTTATGTGGCAGTTGATGTGGGATAAAATTCCAACAAAGCAAAATCTGACAAGGAGAGGGGTATCAGTAGATATGGAATGCGTGTTCTGTAAAAAGGGGGTAGAAAATGCATTACATTTATTTTTTACATGTACGGTTATGAAACATGTCTGGATGTTGGTTTATAGGTGGCTACAGGTGTCTTTCAATGAAGGAGAAGACTCTATTGCTCTTAAATTTCTGCGGTTCAAAAATTTATGGAAGAGTAAAGTAGGCATTTTGAAGGGGACAACTATCTGGCTGCGATTATTTGGTCTGTGTGGTTACAGAGAAACAAAATAGTGTTTCAAGGTGAGGTGAGGAGCTGGATGTAGTTGAACTGGTGGAAATTATCAAATTAAAGGCGTGGCATTGGGTTAACACCTTGGGGAGTCTGTCAGTATCATATGATGTTTGGTGTACGAATCCAATTTAATCTATTGTTTTATGTCCGGGGATAGGCGTTTTTGCTTGGTAGGTACTGCTATACTCTTTTTTCCTTGATTTGATTTTTTCCCTTGGGGTTTTTATCATTTCAAGGTTTTTAAAGAGGTAGAGTTCCTATTAAGTGGGAGATTTTCAGGTGATTTTTTGTATTAAGCAGATAAGGGGTTTTGGGGAATATAATTGTAAGTTTCATAGCTTGTGTTCTTTGGTTGTATTCTCCCATTGGTTTAGGGAGAAAGACTTTGTATTTCTTGAGGTAGTGCCTTTACTGCACATGATTGGGTTCCCTTGGGCAAACCCTTCCTAGAAGGTGAGGCCTTTGGTGTGTTCTATGATGCTTTGGTGTGTTCTATGATGCCGTTGAAAAAAAAATAAACACAATATAATGACTATAAGGTAAATTCAACACAAACAATTAACTACAATATGAACGTTTGTAGAGTCATGAGACTTATACGAGAATACACAGGATTCAACTTATCTAAATTTTTCTATATATAAAAAAAAGAAAATATAATAAACAAGTTATGGGTCTATGTTGGTTCAGGTTCAATGGCCTCTGAGTGTACCTATCCGTGAAATGATAAAGGGGACATGTTGGTATGGGTCACCATAAGACATTCATAAGCTAAGCATGGTATACCTTATCCGGTACCACTATCCATCCTGTACCTCTTGTCTGTATCATGCATGCATGCATGCATCTCTATGATTTTTGTTTTGAGACAGGAGAAAAGAAAAACTTTTAATCCTCATTGGTCAACATATTTTGATGCCGCGTTGTTCTGCCATGAGATTGAGTTTCTTCTGTTCATTTTGGTTTATAAGAAATTAAGAATATAATCTGATGAACATGTACCAGAGTATAACTTCAGTAGTTCAGTTACGTTTTGTATCTTCATTAATTACTATACCACTAAAATAAGTTATGAATTGTTGTCTTATTTTTATTTTTATTTTTTGAAATGTTGTCCATACCTAATCTAAATCTATAACATTTTTGAAATATGATTTAACCCTTCCAATTCATCTAGATACAATAACTTAGCTTCATTTTCATCTATTTAACATTATTTTTGAAATTTTTTTTGTCGACAAAACAAATTTATTAAAAGAAAAACCAGAATACCAGCGGTACTCAAACCAAACAATACAAAATGTTCAAAACATACAAATGATATGCGTCACAACACAAACTCCTCATAATAAATTTCTAAGTAAAAGATATAACCTCATAACATAATACACACACCCCTCATACTTGGCTCTCCTCTCATGTTATGCAAGTTTTTTAGTCTCCTCAACCAAATTCATTTCCTATGCGTCAATTAACATGAAGCTTGTTGCACAAGCAACAACATCAAGTGAGTTTCAAACTACACTGCAACCTGATACAGCAGCAGCTGCATTGAAAAATGATACAGCTGAGCTGCAATCAGCTACAACAGCTAATAGGATTGGAGCTCGATTCACTAAAAATTAGATCTTGGCATTGGGGAGGTGGATATTAGGAGATTGATAGACTTATACTGAAAATTAGATCTTGGCAATGGTTAAATTTTTTAGGTGATGATCATATTTTTATAATAATTGGTATATGAGTCAAAAATAATCATGTAATCTTGTGACCTTGTGTGGTTGAGTATCTACCATATTCTCCCTTAATAAAATTCTTTGTTGATGGAAAAAAAAAAAGTTAGTTACCGATGGGGTTAGTTATAACTTACTTTGGTTATTAGCTAGTTTAGTATATATAGTCTGTTAAGAGTTAATTTAATAATCGAGGACAGTGTATATAAGAGTTAGTTCGCTCATTGTATCTCTTAATACAAACACTTATCATTTTCTTAGTTCAATGCAATCCAATATTCTTATTCCTATAGATTAATTTATGATTTATATGTGTATTAATTTATGAAAAATGTTAACAAATATAATTCATATGATATTGTATAAGTTAAGTTCAATTTTTTTTTTTTGTAGTTTTAAGTAATTTTGAACTTAATTTAGCAACATTAACTTCCTCTTTTTTTTATCACCTACATTACTTATTTCTTTTATATTTTTAACAAGTGCTTAACAAAATCCTTAATTAATTCATTTTGCAGATGAAAGATGATATACGTATATACCAAACAAATAGCTAGATTAAAATGTCAAATTGATTCACCAACAAAAACACAACATAGTACGTACTGTACTCCTCCGAATCGAATTATAAGCAAAACTAACTAATTTTACGTTTATTAAGAAGGTTAGTTGATTGTATTTAATTTTCTCAAATTTATAAAAGAATAGAGCTAAGTATTTTAGGAAAGTTGCATTGAAAATGAAACAAAAATTAAATAAGATAACAATTTTCTAGAAATGTTTTAGTAAAGTGACATCGGTTAATTTTGCTTATATTTTAAATCAAGAGATGTATTTTTTTGTTGCTTATAATTTAAGCCGAAGAAAGTAATTGATTAGCTCGTTACTTATTAAATATTACTTGAAGGTCCAATTTAAGTTGTTTTAGTTTTTGTATTTAAAATAAGTAGACCTATTAAACATCATCATATATATTTTGGAAAAAAATTGCACTCACTATTTATCTTGGTGAAGAAAAAAATTTGATTTGGAATAATGGGGTCAAAAACCGCAGACTTGGTCTTGCACCTTAGGACAAATTAAACATGTGGCGTGACGTGGTATTATGTTTAGATCAAGTTTATTAAGATCTTTGCATGCAATGAAGAAAAATTAAAGGAAAGTGGGAGATCAGAAAGGATTGTCTCTTGTCTTAACACAACTAACAAGGAAAAACAGAGAGCAAGATCTATTGGCGTGTGTCATTGATCGAGCAATGGGGAATACGTTTTGCTTATTCTGCGGTTGCATTGAGCAGTCCCACGTGGCGGTGGTGGAGCGGTGGGGCCGGTTCGAGAGGGTGGCTGAGCCCGGTTTTAATTTGTTCAACCCCTTCGCCGGAGAAATGGTGGCCGGCCTTCTCTCCACCAGACTCTCCTCCCTCAACGTCCGCATTGAAACCAAAACCAAGGTTTATTTGCATTTCCATGCATGCATCATCATTTTATTATTCCTTTTTTGTGTATATAATATATAATATATTTATAACATACAAGAGTAACGCATAACCAAGAAGCTAAGCACGGCCACCATATGAATATGAAACAACAATTATATGGAGATTGGAGATACGAAAAAAAAAGTTATAAAATATTAAAAAATAGGGTTAGAATTATAAAAAAAAAAGTCCAAAGTTTGTGTCTATCATGAACATGACACAGACATTATGACTATTCTATAGTGTCTATGTGTTTTTCCTTGCATATAACATATACATTGCATTTTCAGAGTGTTTTATTTACATCAAAGATCAAGCTTTCCTGACACCAAGGAAGCGCATTCACTTCATGTTAAACACTCTTAATCATTAATCATCTTTTTTTAATATTTTATATTTTCTCAGATCCTATAGTTATACATGTAAAACTTTTTTGAAAATTTTCATTTTTATTAAGGAAAGTAGTTAAATGTGTCAGTAATATTGGAAATATAAAAATTTGATATACTTTATCAAAATTATTCCTAAAATTATTATCCATGTCTTGTATTGTGTGCATGATTCCATGCTAGACACTTTTTTGGATGGCAAAAGTGTTTTTTTTTTCTCTAAGTTATTTATTTGTTCTAAAGTGGTTCTTCAATTTTTTTTGTTTGAAAGTAGTTCCTTAGTTTACTTCCGTTAACATAGTTGATCTTTCTATTAATTTTTTTGTCTCTAATTATCTTGTTCGACAAGCAACCAATTATTTTCGGCCAAACACCATTTTTTCCTACAAATAATCTTTTTAACCTCTAACTCATTTTCATTTTTAACCCCATTAATCTCATCCCTTGCGTGCAAGTTTCTTGTAATATTATGATGAAATCCAACTTATAAGGTTTGTGACAATAACAACCTACATGCTCTCAACTTAAAGATGAAAACATAACACATCTAAATTGAAAAAGGCTATGGTCTTCCCTATCACTATGCAGCGCATGAATTGTCTCCGCTGATCCTAGAGAGTTGTTATAAATGTTATCCTTCCTAGAGCATATTTAACCAAATTACGCATACAAGTAAAGTAGTTAGTTTTATAAATTTCATAAGAATATATTGTAATATTACAATCTTACCCTCAACTTTTCTTAAAAAATTCACTTATTAATGGAAAACAAAGATTACATAGATAGTAAAAGAATTTAATAAAGGCAAAAAAAGGAAAAGCAATAAATAATGCATAGGAAATATAAAGTGACTTATAATTAGGATTAAGAAAATCTTCTAAAAGATGACCTATAATAAAGACCGAAAAGAGCAAAAGAGTACATGGGAAAAATCAATAGTTGATGCGCATGCATGCTTGAAACTCTTAGCTAATTCCTAGCCGACTAGCATAACATTTCAATACAAAAATTACCCCGGTATTTTTTCGGTGGAGTAATAGGCTACATTAAATTGATAAAACTTTTTTAAATTGTATTTCTGTGAAATTTTTCATCCTTACTTGGTTGATTTGTTAGATAGGTAGTTCTTTCGCTTGTTGGCAAAATCCGTATGATTAACAATGAATAAAGAAAAAAATCAGCTTCCTCGGTGATACCAAAATCAGTGTCAGTCCAATCTTGCGGAAACAAAATCTGGATTTAAGAGGAACTTGCACATTTAGTCTTGTGCAAGGGATAAGATTAATTAGGTTAAAAATAAGGTGAGTTAGAGATTAAAGATATTTGTTAAGAAAAATAGAGTTTGGTCGAAAAAATGATGTTTCGTCGAAAAATATTGGTTGTTTGTCGAAGAAGATGATCAGAGTCGTAATAATTGAAGGAATGACTACCTGTGTTAATGGAAGTAAACTAAAAAAAACTTGAAGATCACTTTGAAACAAATAAATAATTTAGGAGACCAAAGAAACAGTTTTGACTTTTTGGATTGGCTTAGCTTATTTATGTCTTTAGTCCCTGAAAATTCAGCGTGTTTTGGTTTTAGTCCCTAGAAGTTATTTTGACCGGGACTAGTCCTTAAATTTTCAAACATTTTGGTTTTGGTCCCCTTCGTTTGTAAAAATTTGTTATTTGTTTGTGTAGCTAGCGGAACATCATATCAGCAATCCATGTGGTCTGAAGTGAAACCAAATAGGTGATATATCGTGGATGATACAAATCCACGAACCAAAATAGTCCAATACGCAAAATGGTCTTTTATGCAAAATTTTGAGTGGTCTGAATCATCCATGTCACATCACCTATTTGACACTATCTCACACCCTGTGTCAGCTGGTGTGAATTTTCGTTAATCATGTCGGCAAATAACTGATTTATTGTAACGGAGGGGACCAAAACCAAAATGTTTAAAAAATTAAGAACTAGTCCCGGTCAAAATAACTTACAGGGACTAAAACCAAAACACAATTAACTTTTAGGGACCAAAACCATAAATTATCCTTTTGGATTTACAGTATAACACAAAGTATCCAAAAGTGCTGCTGTTGTGTAGAGATAAGATTGTTAATTAAATATAGGTATAGTATTATACATGAATAAATGAAGTAGTATGTTTGATTCTTGTGTAGGACAACGTGTTTGTGCAGTTGGATTGCTCCATTCAATACCGAGTGATTAAGGAGAATGCGGATGATGCTTTCTATGAGTTACAAAACCCACAGGAGCAGATCCAGGCTTATGTGTTTGATGTCGCCCGTGCTCTCGTCCCTAGAATGAATCTTGATCAACTCTTTGAGCAAAAGGGTGATGTTGCCAAAGCTGTGTTGGAGGAGCTTGAAAAGGTAGCTTTATAAGCTTGAATCTTCGACTAATCAATCATAATATCAGTTCCTTGTCTTGACAACATAATCATAACCATAATCATGTAACACAAAATTAAAGTGAACATCTCTATGAACGGTTTTAATGTATTAGGCAATAGGGTTTTGTATATATTCATTTGATATTCATGTGATACTCGGTATTAAATAACTTATGAAAGACGTGTCAGAACAAGATAAGACAGATGAAATGGAACTCATGAATACTAAATTGGGGCAACTTAATTAGATTTTGATATCTTTTAATTAAAAAGCATATACCAAATTTCATTGCTGGATTATTTTTCTGCTTAATTATATCCCTTGGAATATTCATGTATCAGGTGATGGGAGAATATGGATATAGCATAGAGCACATACTGATGGTTGATATTATACCTGATCCTTTTGTGCGTAACGCAATGAATGAGATAAATGCAGGTTAGTGGTTACATACAAAGGTTTTTCACAAGGCTTAATTATGTCAGAAGTCCCTTAAGTTTGAGATATTTTTGTCAGATATCCGTATTCTTTTTTTTTCCCAATGTCTGACTCCCGAAGTTACTTTTGAGTTTGTCATACTACCAATTCTAGCCAATTTTGCCGACATGTAACATCGGAATCCTGATCAGACGCAGGAGGTTGGTCATGTGGTGTCGAGTGATGTCACACAGGCGAATACGACTTCTCTCTTCAATTCTTTTTTCTCTTTTTTTATTTAACTAAAAATATAAAAATATTAAGTTTTTTAGTTTTTTAAATTTTAAAAAAAAAAAAAATTTCGACCACGGGGCACCAGGTGCTTAACCTCCTACATCTTATCAGAATTTCGATGTTACATGTCAGCAAAATTGGTCAGAATTGATAGTAGGAGTATATGACAAACTTAGAAGTAACTTCGGGGAGTTAGACATTGAAAAAAAAAAGAATAAAAGTATCTGACAAAAGTACCCCAAACTTTAGAAACTTACAACATAATTAAGCATTTTCACAATGTATGCATTATTTAGTCTATAACACATGTTTGCTTGCTTATGCCTATGTATGCTTCTCATAGACACTCCTTTCCCCTTTCTTGTTCTAAGGGCTCCCCTGTCCCTTGCCTCAAGAAATTTAAGTGATAGGAAATTTTAAAGTTGAAGGTAGGCTAAATTTATTATGATCATTGTGTATATATTAATATAAATGGGAGGACTGCATTCTAATATAATTCTGTGAATTTCATTTTCCATTATTGCTTCCCATCTATTTATTTAAAGATATATGGTGAATTAATTTTTCACATCTTGATACCATAACTCATTGTACAATGTAAGATTACATACTTTAAGAATTGTTTTGTTACAAAAAATTTACAAGATAAAAATTACATCTGAAATTACAAAACCATATGTCATTATACAATTGGTTTGTTTAAGATTTTGTTTATTATCCACCCTGTGTGGCATCAAAATTTAAAATAGATTGATGTTGAAACATGTCCTGTTATATGCATTCTACTCATTAAGGGGATTGATTTTACTTTGCATGCAGCACAAAGGATGCAACTTGCTAGTGTATACAAAGGAGAAGCTGAAAAAGTGCTACATGTTAAAAAGGCAGAAGCAGAAGCTGAAGCCAAGTATTTGGGAGGGGTTGGTGTGGCAAGGCAGAGGCAAGCTATCACAGATGGCTTGAGAGAAAACATATTGGACTTCTCCCACAAGGTAGAAGGCACCTCTGCTAGGGAGGTTATGGATCTTATTATGATTACTCAATATTTTGACACAATCAAAGAACTTGGGAACTCATCAAAGAATACTACAATTTTTATACCTCATGGACCTGGCCATGTTAGGGATATTGGTGAGCAAATACGCAATGGAATGATGGAAGCAGTTAGTGCTCAAGCAAATATCGAATGATCTTTTTTTTGACCGTATATTGAATGATCTTCGACATATGTTAGACGAGTTTTATTTTTCCCATACATACATACATATATATATATATATATATATATATATATATATATATATATATATTATAATAATGGTATCTTATGAATATGTTCTTGGATTTAATTTTACAAGCTAAGAGAAAAGTTAAGTGGAGATAGTAAGTTAGCTAGGATGGTAAAGGTTGCTACTATATATATCTACTGTCTATGTATAAAAAAAAAGTGTATTCGAGACATCACGTTTGTCGGAGAAATTTTTGAGGCACCATGTTTGTTCGCTTAAGAAATACTCGCACTAAAGCGATTTTAAGAAGATAATCATTATCTATGTGAAATAATTATCCTTAGTTGTCGAAAATTAAATAAATAATTCAAATTTATTTAATCTAATCTGTGAAATCATTATCCTTAATTTCAAAATATTTTATATATGAAATCATTATCCTTATATTTAAAATTTATTTAATCATATCTGTTAAATCATTATCCTTAGTTTGACAATTTTTTCAAATCATTATATAGTACGTAATATGCATTTGATAGCTCATCAATAATATTTTAGCATTTATGTGAATTGGCTCACAAACTTATGAATATTAAGGTAAACAGCAATCTCACAATTATATTCACCTTCAATTTATTTATTTATTTTTTCGTCATTAAATTTTTATAATTATAATAATTCTTACTCATTTTAATTTATATTATTTGATTCTTAAGTTTCTCCCTAATTACTTACTTACTTTAATTCAGCAATTTGTGTGTATCATTGATCAAAATGTGGTTTGTTCAAAATTTTGATTTGGGTGTAACTATTTAGGATGTTAGGGAGTGGAGAAAGACAAGTGGAGGAGTCCATCATGACAAAGTAAATAATGATCAACCAGTTTGTTTGTTTTTTATAGTGATTGATTCTTCAATTGCGAGTGACAATAGAGTGCATCGAAATCTAATGTTTTATTGTTTACAGGTGACTCATAAAATACTAAGGAAGATGGTTATTTATTGTTATATGCACCAATGGCCTCTTTAATCACGCAAACGCAAATAGTGAAAGATGGCATATGACGGTGGTCGATATACCCAGTCCTACCGTTTTATATTCTCGAGAGATTCAAGCTTTAATTTAAGAAGATTTTATTTATGATTGCGGCAATATAATAATAAGATTTTATTTTTTTTCTATAATATGTTTTGTCTATTGTAGTAGATAAAAATCATCCTATATAAAAATAGGATTTGATTTTATGCTTGATGTAAATATTTTTGTTTTTTGTTTTTTATTATCACAAGAGAATTAAAACTATTAATAACAAACCAAATGTAATCATCCTATATAATAATAGGATTTGATTTTCCTTCTATAATATATTTTTTCTATTGTAATATATAAAAATCATCCTATATAAAAATAGGATTTAATTTTATGTTTGATGTAAATATTTTGATGTCAATTTATGCATAAGATAAATAAAAAATATATGAGATAAAAAGTGTTACATTTTTATTCATACGAGGATATATAAAATTCATCAACAAGATCATCTACATTAATTTTTTTAAGTGTAGGTTTTGGTTTGAACTCCTACCTTTTTATATAATTATTTTGTTGTTGTTTAATATCAATCTTTGCTTTATAATAAAAATAATAATAATTTTTAATTTAAAATATTTAATATAAAAAAATTAAATATTTAATATAAAAAAATTAAAATATCAATAATCCATGGATTGCACGGGGCAAGAGCTACTATATATATATATAATTCAATATCATTTTTTTAGCTTGAAATTAATAATTCAGAAGGTGATACGCGATCTACTTTACAAGATTATATTCTTTTGTTCAGAAACTGATTTGAAATTTTCAATTTGAAATTTAAAAGATAAACATGAAAAAACTAACTTAGCACTCCTATATTTTCCAAGTTGGAAAAGAGTTGCATGTTTTATTTGTCATTTTCATGGATGATCCAGCACCACTCAAATGTTATATTGATGCGGTAAATTAAGTGTTATGCCAACCACAATAAGATAAAAGAAAAGAAAGAAAAATAATACAAAGATTTGGTCTTAATAATCTAGGTCCACATGCAATCCACATGCAATAGCAACAATTTCTTATTTCTCAGGTTTAATTTGTGAAATTTTCCTGGTTTTCCCCATTTAGTACCTCTATAAAAAAAAAATCTCCACTCATTATATCTATATTAATAACTAAGGGTAGAACTGTGAAAAAAATAATTAATGTTGCATTAAATTTGTTGAAAGACTTATAAAAAGGGAAAAATATTCCTTGAATTGAAAGATTTACACCAAATAATTGAGGGAGATTTGATAACCATAATAATTTGTTTTCCTTTTTGATAGTTAACTTCTAACTAAAATGACAAAAATATTCAATTTTAAAATTCAATTATTTATTTTCTTCTCATTCTAGTTTTTTTTTTTTTTTTAAATTATTTCCTTGCCATCTTTGAGCTTCAAATGTTTCCCACTATCTCTGGCTTGAACTAGAATGAAATCTTAATAATAAAACCTACCAAACACATTAATTGCGTTTTATCTCATCTCCTCTAAACTACCTGGGAGCCAAGGTAAGCTTAATCAATTAATGCTTGAACGTGTATCACATAAAAAAGAAATGCTTGAATCGTGTATTTTTCAATGAAAAACACTATCCCATATTACCTCTTAATCATACAACTTCTTGTTCTTGACAACTAGAAGTGGAGTTGAAAAGCAATTTTAAATGAAATTTTTTATCCCCATACTTCACATGCATAGGATAAACTAACTTGAAAAAGAAAGTTTTATAAGAAAATTACATACTTAGTGAAACAAAAAAATGTTTTAGCATTCTAATATAACTTTACCTTATATAATTATTTATCCTATGCATGGGTGATGCACCATTTAAAAGAACCCAAGAATCAACCTCGTTAAAATCACTAGTAGATTCAATTGTACTGCACCATTGAAAAAGAAGTTTGATAATTTGAAAATAAGTAAATAGAAAATGTATTCAATAGTTTTAATGAACACAATTGCTTAGAGTAAATGTGCCCTTAAACCAAAAGGACTAGCATTGATATAAAGATTTCAAATTATAATGAACCCAGTACACTTAAGAATCTTAGCATATGATTATGTGAATTTCATTTTTAAGTGACATAATGAGTATGTTTAGGAGGCCCAGTTGATGCATTGTCTGGGATGTATGACAATAAGGATACAAGTAAATAGAGTACTACAATGAAAGAAATACAAACATAAATGATAAATCCATAAGCATCATGATAAGTAAGGAAAGTATAATAGAGTTTGATGACTGAACTATATATCCTGACAAAATTTGCCCAAGTAAACACACAAGGCTTTACATAATGTGATTACCTAGTAACTACTTCAGAACATTGATGAATCAACTCAAAATGAATAATCCTTCAAATCAGATTTTGAGTCACCCATTTCCATGTCTGCCATGCACTCTTCCTCAGTAAGGGGTGGTAGTTGCCTTGTCTTACGCTTCATATTGTGTTTGTGCCACTCACTCTTGTGGTGTTCCCTGTACAGCTTGGCGTCTTCAAAAGAAACATTGCAAGTGTTGCACTTGTTTTGCTTTTGTTGTTGTCCCTCGGTAGGCCTGCTCACAGATGAAATTGTCTGCTTTTGAAGTTTATCATTCAGTTCAAGCACAGATTCCCGCGTTTCTTTGGGTAATGGTGCAGGCATATCCTCATAATCATTGTATTGGTCCACTTGGGTATCCCCATCGACATAAAGAGAGTGCGCAAGAACTTCAAATCTTCCGTGCATATTATTCACAACAAAGTCATGACAATCCTTATATAGACCAGGTTCCAATTCAAAAACCTGCAACCCAATCAGAAATTATACCGAACTCAACATTAACACACTCAAGATTAACTTTATATACAAACATGAAACATGCATGTACACAATCCAGAGTTCCAGACCCGCATACACCATTTGGAATGTTTAAATAGCTGTGTTCTGCACAGATTAGCAATCTTCTTCATTCATAGATTGAACATGGCTATAAGAAACAGCAACCACTGTCCACTGGTCCAATATCCAACGTAATCAGCTAACGGCAACAAGTGAACACTTTGACATGTTATTCCTAGTTTTATTTTACTGATTAGCATATTCAAACTTCAAAGCAAAAACCACATAAAGCTTGGGAAAAGAAAGTCATCAACCTATTACCTATTCATAGAATTAGATCAACAAAACAATTATCTAAAAGGATGTCTTTTTTTTTAAAAAAATATAAGAGATAAGGAACTCTTTTAAAAAGATAATAATGATAATGATACAAGGTATGCCAAGAGTGATCAACAAGAAAATCAGTGTACCTAAATTTACATTAGAATGAAAAGTGAACTAAACTTGTCCACAACTATATGAGGAATAATAAGGACTTACAACAGATAGTTGACCAGCAGATCCTTCTTTAGAAACAATGGTTGTCTTCCATACATTCAGCTTTTCTAAAAGAGCAGCAACTTCCTCCTCGGGAGCAGCAACTCGTATCCTTAATGGACACCGCTTTATTGGGAAATGCTTTTGAAGCTCTTGAATCAACTCCAGAGCCTGAATATATAACAATTTACCAATTGCAAAGAGTATAAAATAACTTGACAATTGAAATCTTATTATGGAACAATGATGCTAGAGACCTGCTTCTTGGAGGTGCTATTTGAATCAACAGCAAAATGAATTTCCCTCATGAGGCGTTCAATCATACTGATAGTGTAAGGGCGCTGAGTCTCAGGATTGAAAGTCTTCTGCATCACAATTGTAGCAATATCCCTGAACTGACTCGACAAAATAGACTCCCTCTCTTTCCCAGCAACCTGAAGCTCCCCTTTCTTTAAAATCTGCAACACAAACATTTCATTACAAAACCATCTCATCACGCACATGTCATTAATAAAAAAAAAAAAAAAAAATTTATGTCACCTCTAAGCATATCTTGGACTGGTCATCAGTCCCAAAAGCCGCATTCAAATCCTTTGACTTGGCAAGAACCCCTTTCGAAACATTAGAATAAACAGTGTGTGACTGCAACACTTCATCAATGTCCTTCTCCCTGTTATATATATTAAACACGCAAAATACATGCTATTTTCTCGTTAAACCTAAAAACGAAAAACATAAAAAATCACAGATTCTAGAAGGTATTAACAAGCTTACACGCCGGAACGCCACGAAAGAACAGTGTTGGGGTAGCAAGCAATCTCAAACCGCATGCCATGTTTCTTAAGACGCACCACAGCCACGTTCGTTAGCCTCTTCTGCCCAATCGGCTGCACCAGCGACCTAGACATCTCTCTTCCACTACTACTACTCTCTTCTTTCCTATTTACTCGCTCTTCAAACGATTACGAGCAATATTGTCAAAACTGTACCAGATAGTAAAAGCAACTAAGTTTCAGGTTCAACCAAGCCCGATACCGTTATAGTAATTACAATCAAATAAAATTGAAGTGTCAAACACAAAACATAATATATATCATATGTTGCATGGATACGATAAAATTACACACATTATAAAGATTAATTATTGTTTTTACAACCCCAGACATCAAATCAAATTATCGGAAAAGTAGGTGAGTATAATAAAAAAGACAGCAAATTTAATAATATAAATGAAATTTCAGAAGCAGGGTAAGACCGAGTTGAGGTGAACTCACCGGAGAACGGAGAGAGAAGATTAGGGCCCCGAAGGAGAGTTGAAGAAGGCTATGTGAAGAAAATGGAGTCGAAGCGACAACCGGGGAAAGCAAAACGATGCCAAGGGGGTGCTATTGGGCCAGGCGGGTTGGGCTTAAGCTTTTGAATAAGATTTGTAACGGTCCGGTCTCTGACGAATATTACAAACCGGACCAATCAAATAAGCATGTTTCGATCTAGTCTGGTCTTGATATGTTCCAAATGCAAAGACCGGACTGGACCAGACCGAACATAAACGGTCCACTCCGGTCTGGTCCGATCTATTTAGACCATTTACTTAAAATTTTAAAAATTGAAAATAATATTATCAAATATTCATGAACTTCAGAATCAGGTTTCTTTCTTTCTTTCTTTTCAATTTCGATTCTTTTATTTTTTTTCATAATCAGGCTATCAGAGTCTGTTTTTTTTTTTTAATTTCCTTTTTAATAATTAATAATTAGTAAAAAACATGAAACAGGGTAAGAAGGAGAAATCAAGGGCGATTGAGAATGATAACAAAGAGGAAACATTGAAATAAGCAGCAACAACATTGAGGAAAATTAGCAGCAGCAGCGATTGTAACATATTGGAAAGTTGAGAATGGCAAAATAAAAAATCAAAAGCAAAGCCTAACCTTCACAGCGAGGAACGATGAGAGAGGGAGAGTAGCAAGGAAGAATAGCGAGGAACAGCAATGAACGACGCCAACGAGAGAGCGGCAGCGATGAATCAGAGGCAGTGAGAAACTAGAGAGAGTGACGAGGAGGAGAGAGAGAAAAACCGAGAGGAGGAGAGGATGAGAATGAGGGACAGAGAGCGATGAGAACTGTTAGGTTAGGTTACAGACTTACAGTGTTTTTAGTTTTTACAAGTGGGAGTGGAATTAAAAAAATACAACAAAATTGGATTAGCCGATCCGGTCCGGTCTTCATGGTCTCAAAAATTATGAGACCATGGATCGGACCATATAACATCGGTCTATAAATTTTGAGATCGGACTATATTTTTTGGTCTGATGCGATTCGATTCGAACGGTCTCACGATCTCGAATTGGATCGCTTACACCCCTAAATAAGAATGGTGGATTATAAACACATCTTTTTTTTTTATCCCGAACCCCTTTTTTTTCGATTTGGGGATGTCGGAAAAAAATTTCCCATACCTCTTAGTAAATGTATTTTTTCGACTGAACGTCGTCGAAAACACGTATTTTCTAACGGAATTCGGTTTGAAAAATGCATTTTTTAATAAGGTTTAGTCGGAATAATTTTATGATCTTACTTTTTCTTTTTTTTTTTTGGTAAAACTTTGATTTTACTTTTTCTTCAATTCTGAGTATTTTGGAAATTTTCATATTAAGAATGAAGTTTGGGATTTAAAACATGGGTCTATAATCCAACATTCAAAGAATAAAGATGCCTTTTTTTCTTGCCTTAAATACTCTTTGGTCCAATTTCTTTTCAATTTGGTCATTTAACTTAAAAGAGTCAATTTAGTTCTTTATCTTTTTAATATTTGTCAATTTCATCCTTTCATGACCACAGTATTCGATTTTCATCAAAATATCCTGCATTTGTCGAATATCCCTTCTTCCGATCACTGAATTTTCATTGAGATACACATTTTCCAAGATGTTTGATACTCGCTAAAAGATAAAAGTATATACATGATTCAGAACACTCAATTCATTTCTGCGAATGAAGGTCATCAATATGTTTGGTGGTTTTTGTGATTTTTCACCCCCAATTCTTTAAACAATGTTCTCAATTTTCGTGAAATATTATGCTAAATTCCCAAACATACCACTATAGGTGAAATATTATACTAAATTCGGACCTCTTTCATAATTTCATTCTAGAAGATATATTATTTTAATGATATCCTGTTGAAAGAACAATCCTAATAAGCAACGAATGAGCCTCTAAACTTCAACATATTTGAATACGCAGTCATACATACGTGACCCCAGAAATTCTGCTACTTCAGGATGCTTCACCTGTTAAAAAATTATAATTATAACAAACTATAATTTTCAGCATAAAAATAAATAAAAAAATAGTAGAATAAATAGAATTCAGATTTTCACAAAGTGCATTACCATTGCAATTTTGAGGGAATCACATTTAAATTGGGCATTGAGATTTGTTTCTAATCCACGACCCTGTAAGAAGAAACAAATTAAATCAAAAGTTTAATATTTAGGGGGTACCTATAACATGAGTTTATTGGTGGTAAAATGCATATAAGTAATTCATGTAAATATTGGTTAATTGTTCTAGACTCTTAGAAAAAAATGTGTAGCAGTGTTATTTGATCAACTATTTCAAACATGCTCATATCTGGTTCATGATAAAGGATTGTTCTTGAGAAAAATTTCCAGAAAATAAAATTGGTGCAGAGGATAAATGTACAAGTATAGAAGCCTCATTAGAGCAAGAATTCAAGAACTTACCATCCCTTCTAAGATGACAAGATCTGCATCATTGGCATGGTAAGCAATCTCCTGTGATACCCTTGTAAGATCAATAATCTGCAAACCGACGAGCAAAAGAAATAAACAAACATGTAATCGTCTCATCACACAAATCAATGGTCTCGTTGCATGTTTCAATATCAAAATTCTGCTGATTTAACAAAAATAATTTACTAACAGTTTTCTTACAGGTAAATCATTGCCTGAATTCACAATTAAAAGATTTGAAGTACTGACACCCACGAGACATCCTTCATCATCCTTCAGCTGGTAATCAGCAAGATAGAGTTAGCAAAGAACATGATCATGCCAATAGTTTGCTTAAATCTAATCTTCATTACCTTTGATATAATTTCAATTAGCTCAGGGTAAGTGATATCATTGATGGAAGGTAAGTCGTTAGCAGCCAATACAACCTGCTTTCAAAACAGGATCACATGAAATATGTCGAAGCAGGCAGCTATAAGAACAGCACATAATTTCGAACAAAACCATAAAATGAACTATTATGTCGAAAACAATGCATTCCTAATAACGAACCGTGTCATCCACAAAGAAGAGTTCGGTGAATCTATTGAGTTCAATGCAAGGATGACAATACTTCTATGCCAAAACAAGGTATTCCTTATAATGCAAAATTGATTCCATCATATATTTCAACACAATGATCTATTGAGAACAACGACAAAAGGCTGGTCTATCACATGCTGTTAGGCCAAAAAGCGCATATGATTGATAAATTAAATGTGTGCAAACCTTACTGCCACGCCGAAGGAGCTCCCTTGCAAAAGGCAAAATACCCAAAATGATATCTGCACCACAGTTATCAACAAATATGATAACCTGTCATGATAAAGGAATTAATTCATTAGAACACACTGCAAAGAATATATAACAGAAAACAAAAAATCCATTCCAAAGTTGTATGCTTTTATATATAGGGAAGTGCTAAATTTTTATACTTTTATATATACTGACATATATACACAATGATACTTGCCTTCTTCCATGACTTGTTACTCCATTTGATTTTGAAAGTCTCCAGGTCATCAATAACCCATGGTCGAGGGACAAGATTTTGGCAAGTAGCCAAAAAAGACATTCCCTCCTTAGCGAAAACCTCTGCAAGCTTCAAGAAATTGAGGGAAGAGAAAGGTAAAACATATGCTTCACGTAGTTATATATAATCCATCAAACAATGGCATGATTATAATTAGTAGCAATAGTTAAACTATCTGATTTCACAAGCAAGTTTTTAGCCTATGGCTGTGAACAAGATCATAGAATGGGAAAATGCCAGTAACAACTAGCCAGAACATGTGCTCTCATCTTGCAGAGGAACTAAAATAGATAATAGGGAAGTGGAGTAACACGGAGCATAAATTATGTCCACAGGTAAACTGATTCTTGCATGAACAAATAGGCTTACTCCAACTTCATCCAACACTCTTTAATTTAATTTCAGTTATTAAACATGCATATACAAAATGAACCTACTTGTGCAGATCCAAGATCAAATACATTTCCGGCAAAAACTCCTCTAACTAAATTCTCAAGTCGCTTGCCTTCATCTTCAATGGCATCATTAAGACGAACAACATTCTCAAATAGAGACATGGCTTTTGCATTCTCTTCATCCTGTTGCATTCAATCAGAGAGAAGTTATAAAACTACATGGTTATCGTTAATCATGATATTGAAATTAAAAACAAAAAATGTAATTTTTTTCAACTTTGGCCTGTAAATTTAGAACTTTCTAGCCTACTACACAATGAAAAAGAATGCCATGAAATTCCCTTTTATTCTCATGCAAAATGTTAGTTACTGCAATGGTTCAACCATTATGATCAGATAAGCACAGGCTTCTCTATAAAATATTAGTGGAATAGTATTAGCATTTAGCACACAGGATGCTAGACTGTTCAGTTAAACTTGCCTTGACACTCTTGAAGATATCTCTGAATCCAAGCTCTCTAAGTATTTGCTCACGAATTTGGCATAGACGCTAGAAAGGAAAACATAGAAGAGACAGATAATAATGAACTGCTGGGGTATTGAGACAAATTTGCGAATAACTTGAGCTAAAATACATACAATGAGATCAGGTGGGCCACCGCGACATGCTGGATCTTTCTTGAAATCTTCAAGTATTTCACCATACCTTAACTCGCAGGAAATACATAAACAAAAGAATCAATAAACAAATCTCGTAATAATTAGAATTTGAACTACTTGAATTAAAATATTACAGTATTTATCAAGATGAGAATAAAACATATTCCAATCCTAAGATCCATAAAAGACATGAAGCATTTCTAGGTTGAAAAGATCACCTTTGAGCAAATTCTTCCGCTTTATTTGCAGCATCAGGGACAGAAGCATCATTCTCAGCACGTTTCCTGTACCAAATCGAAGCTAATTAACATTGATGTAAACAGGAAACATTGAAACGATAGAATCCTTGTAATAATATAAGTTAAAAACCACATATTCATTCACTACAATAGGCAAAGGTTACATTAATATTGCTTTTACCATAAATACTAATTACTTCTAATAATTAGAAGCAGCAACTAGCCTGTATACTTCTTAAATTATGTTAAGAAGATAGTAGATAACTTGAGAACCTATAATGGAGACCTTAAATTGAAACATTTCATTTGTTATAAACTCTAGTGTTAGCAAGTACATTTTTCAATATTGATCATACATAGTGATAGTTATACCATTCTTAACTCTTTCAATTTGGTGTCATTGCAATGAAAAGATTTAGATAACCCCTCAATTACCAATTTTCCATTAAAAACTACGTTGTCCACCATCAATAATAGAGTATTGTGTTTTTCAAATTATTGAAAAATATATTTAGACATATCAACCTATTTTGCCTTTTATATATATATATATATATATATATATATATATATATATATATATATATATGAAGAATAGAAATATGAATGTACACCCTAATTTGGTTATGGATAAAGAAATTTGGACCACACAACACCATTATTATTTTTGTATAATGGAAAGGAAAATAAATTGAAGGAAAAGAGATTATAAGTGTATAACATACTTGTAGGAAGGGATAAGGTTGAGGAGGAGATTAATCCAAGAAAGCTCAGTGGGAGTGGGGATGTGTATATCATCAGAAGGGAGCCTCCAAGGAATGGTGTTTGCTGTGTAATTGGTACTGATCAACAATGGGAATTGTACAAGCTCTGATGCACTCTCCATTGCTCCTCCTCCTGATTCTGATATATACTATGTCAGTGACAATGATACTGTGATCAGAGTAGAAGAAACAAGGAGCAGAGAAAAGGTGTATGCTTTGTTGTTTTTTGGACTGGCCCAAACAAGTACACTAACTGTTCTGTACTTGCATGTTAGAACTTAGTATTGTACCAATACAATTCACTTCTTAGTTTCTTTTGAGGCTTATTTATGTTTTTGTCCGCTATGCTTTGTTTGGTTGCACGAGAGAAAATGAGAAGAGAGAAATAGGGAAGAAAGAAATAGGGAAGAGAGATTATAGGAAAAAAATGAGTAGAGTTTGTGGTTGTTTGGTATGAGAGAAAATGTGAAGAAATAGGGAAGAGAAAAAAGTTAAGTTTTCTTTCCTTTCGTTTGGTTTGAGAGAAAAGTGTAAAGAGAGAAAATAATAAATTTTCCAAAACACAAATACACCCTTATTTTACAAAATATAAATATATATATATTTTTTCTTTTTCACATGTATGTATATTTAAAATAACAAAAAAAAAATTACTTCAATTATTTTTTGTTTAATAAAAATTTCCAGTCCAAAATATTAAAAAAAACAATTTTTTTTAATGAAATAAAAATGCTTTATTTTTTTTTAATAAAAAAATTAAAAAAGGTCAAATAAAGTGAATAAGTGAAGGACAGATGAGTAATTTTATGTGTCAATCTCAATTTTCTCTTCATTCTCTCTTCTCTTGAGGAGAGAAAACTTTTTCTCATGTGACCCACCGCATTTTCTTTTCTCCCTCATTTTTCTCTCCTCAACCAAACGGAGAGAAAAAAGTTTTCTCCCTATTTTTTCTCCCCCCAAATTCACCCCAACCAAACAAAGGGTAAAAGTTTAGCGTGTTTTGATTTTAGTCCCTAAAAGTTATTTTGACCGAGACTAGTCCTTAATTTTTCAAACATTTTGGTTTTGGTCCCCTATGTTAGAAAAAATCAATTATTTGCTTACGTGGTTAACGGAAACCCACACCAACAACCATGTAGTGTGAAGTGACATCAAATAAGTAGTGTGACATTGATGATCAAGTCCATAAACACAAAATTCTGCGTATAAGACCATTTTGTATCCATGGATCTATATCATCCATGTCATATCACATATTTGACACTGTCTCACAACACGTGACTGCTGATGTTGTATTCCGCTAACCACATCAGCAAATAACAGATTTTTCATAATAAAGTGGATCAAAACCAAAATGTTTGAAAAATTAAGGACCGGTCCCAGTCAAAATAATTTATAGAAACTAAAATCAAAACACACCGAACTTTTAGAGACAAAAACATAAATAAGCCTTCTTTTAACAAATAAGTTCACAAAATCTTATCGGCTATTTTAAAATTTGATGGAGAGTTTTGAGTTTAATGTTGTAACCTAAATTTTATGAATGATTTTTGGAGATCTAGTTTTTATTTATTCATTATCTATTTTTTATATTAGTTATTTATATTAGAGTCGAAAAAAACTCGATATGATAGAGCCGGTTCGATAAGCACGGGAAAATATTAGGTTTAGACAATAATTTTGGAGCACAAATTGTATCGGTTCTTTCTTAGCACGATCCAGAAAAGTACAAAGCACGTCTGAGTTAGCTTGACACAACACGCCAATCGGATTATTTTATTTTATTTTTTAATTTAATGAAAAGTTTTCTTCACTAATCCACTACACTATACAATATTTATTTATTAATCAACATAATATAAAATAGGAGAAGTAGAATGACAAAAAAGATTTCCCTCCTAAAACAACTCATTTTCCCTCCTAATGTTGTATTTCTCTCCTAAATCCATCATTAAGTGTGTGTTTTGTGTCTTTTAATCTTAGTCATCCATCATATTTTATTAGATTAATTCATAATCGTTCATCATGTTTTCTTAGAGACACACTTCTCTTCATCTTCTTTTTTTTCCGGTTGTCTCCGTTTCTCTCCCTTTCAGTTTCTTTGTCTCTTCTCATTTCTTTCTATCTCTTTAATAGATATTTTCAAACACTTTTATGTACAAAAAATTTTGGAAAATAAACTTCTGATTTTAATGTTCGTTAAGTTCTCCAAATATACATCATAAAAAAAATTATACAAATGAGTACTCGAATAAAAAATAATTTATCTTTCATTTATTTCTTATTTTGTTTCTTTATCTTTAATTTATTCCTTGCCATTTTGAGAGTTGTCATAAAGTTCAAAAAAATTATTTAATTATATATTTTTTGGTGAAATTAAATATTAAAGATTTTATTTGATCTAATTAAATAACTTATGGTTTCTAACTACACTAAAATTTATGCCTTTTTGTGGAAGTTAAAGATTTGATAAGACAAGTGCTGAAAACAAAAATAGAATATGAAAATTGGTGAGTAGAGTATTAGTGATATAACTATTTTGATCATATATATAATTATTTTTTCTATAACACAATTACACATATGTTATGAAACGTATGAAAATAAGGAAGAAGAGAAGAAGAGAGGAAACAATATATTGTGATATATTCAGTGTACATTTTACATCATAGTTGAGTCATATTTATAGGGAGATAGGAAACCCTAATATGGAGTAGTATCAACTAAATATAAACACAATCCACCCTAATATGGAGTGGTATCAACTAAATATAAATACAATCCAATAGATAGTCATTTACTAATTAGATAGATATGAATTGTTTATAACACTCCCCCTTGAATGACTATTAAGAGAATATGTCTCTTTAAAAGCATTCATAAAAAAAACCTTATAAGAAAAATTAGTGAAGGAAAAAGAGTACACAATTCTTCATACGCAATTGGATGCTGCCTCATTAAAAACTTTGTCAGGAAAATCCATCGGGAAAAAACCGTGACTAAGGGAAAAAGAGTGCAGTGCGTATTTATATCTCCCCCATGCGAACAATTATCTCTGAGATATTACACTATTACTTTCGCAGCATAGGTTTCATGATGTACCAAAATTTCATCAAATATTTCATTTGTAATTCAAAACAAAATTTCGTTCTTTCCAAATCTTTCATTTCAAATTCTTTCTTTAAGCAATATACAACATTTGGAAGCTCTTCAAGAATTCTAATAATATTCAATTTATCATACTAAAAATGTGTGTTTAGCTTCATTCCAACATCTTCCTGTGAATGAATAACAATATCTTGCTAATAAATTAATATCAGATGACATATTAAGTCACGTATGACATTTAACAATCTAATAGAGATTATCATATAAATTAGTTGTTATTTATCAAAGCAACTCACTTTAGAAGTTGTTTTCCCCAACTTGATAGTAACAAATTTAATTTACTAAATGTTCCATCTTCTCAAACAATTGCAATAAACATATCCATGATTGCATGACATGATATCATATATATAAGTCAAAAAATATATAACTAAAAAAACATAAATTATTAGCTAAATCTAAATAGATATATACATGTATATATCAATATCCTTAATTCTTCTGAAATTTCTCGTATTGATATAATGATATCATTCCCGAATGAACCATGATAATGGCTGCAAACATATAATGCATTTTATGTTTGCTAGAATTATAACTTCGAGTCTATTAAAAATCTCTTGGAGTTTGAACTATAAGTTCAAAATTATTGCATTTTGCAATTTAACTAATTAAAGTGCATGTGTCGACATATTACACTTTATGCTTCAAACATTTTAATTATTCATGGATATGGTTCAACCATATTAAATAGTTCAAGCATATGCTTCGAGCATATTGAGTCCTTAAGGGGTATTCATATATATGTTATTAATCAAGTTAGCCATAAAAATCTGCTATAAAATCATTTGACACAATTTGAATCCTTTTTATATTGCTAGACTAATCAAGTATCGAAAAATACTTGCATCCACCACATGGAAGTATTATTCGTCATAATCAATGTCAGTTCTTTGTGAAATTCTTTGGGCAATCAATCTTACTTTATATCTCATAATTTCTTCTTTACAATTTCGCTTATGTACAAAAACACATTTGTATCCATCTGACTTTACACCTTTAGGTGTACGGACTATAGGTCCAAATACCTGTCGCTTTTCAAGCGAATTCATTATGGCTCAATAGTGTCTTTCCATTTTGGCTAATCATTTCTTTGTCTATATTCCTTAATAGACTTTGATGCATGATCCTCATCTTATATTATTTAAGCGCTATATCATATGTAAAAGCATCGTCAACGTTGACTTCATTTCGGTTCCATTGTATTTCAGTCATGACATAATTTATTGAGATCTCTTTGTTTTCACACTTTTCAGGTACCTGAGTTTCTTCTTGAACTGAACTATTAATTATGTCTAAGGACTCTTCAGGAGTCTCTACATCCTCGAATTGACCATTTTATTTCTTTGCTCCTTTTCTTTTCCGAGGATTTTTTTTTTGTGTATTTTTTTTTATTTTGGAACCGATGGATTTATCACGCTTCAAGCGTGCCTCATACTCATTTGCAGTTTTAATTTGTCCACGAGGGACATCAATTTCATTGGAGCATTAGCAGCTGGAATATGTGACTTAGTCACTCTTTTTAGGTTAGTAAATGCGTCTGGCAATTGGTTATCTAAATTTTGCAAATGAATTATCTTTTAAACTTAAGTTCAAATCGTTTTGTTCGAGGATCAAGATAATATAATGACAACCCTTTCGAAATTATTTCTTTTTCCAACTGCTTATTTTCTCCCCCTAATGTTGGGAAACAAATTCATCAAAGCGATTATCGAAAATCGATCCATGAATGACTCTCCTATTGTTGGTTTGAGTTATTTTATCATGGATGAGGATTCATATCCAACATATAAATATTCCCAACCTTCTTTGAGGTCTCATCTTAGTGCGTTGTGGTGGAAAATATATCGCACATCCAAAAGTTCTTAGATGGGAAATATTAGGTTTCTGACCAAAAACCATTTGTAAAAGGGGAAACTCATGATAATTTTAATGGCTTGATGCGAATCAATGTCATACATGTTCTCAATTAGTAATGGCAATAAACATACAATAGTTAATAACTAGATTTTGATTGATACAATTGAACAAGTAATCTCGCAAACTTCTGGTTGCGAATTGTCAATGAAGAATCATGTGACCATTCAGTTGATGCATCAATTAAAAATATAAAATACCTAAATGATTCACATGATGGAAGTAATGGCACATAAATATTACCTTGTATTCATTCCAGATTCAATCCAAATTTTATGGTGATGACCGAATAAACTTTCTATGGGAACAATTATTAGCACATTGAGATAATGAAATTGAAGAAACTTCGATTTCTTCATTGGATGTCAACATAAATTTTAATTTTATTTTATTTTTCGCATCATATAGTTGATCTGGGATGGTCTAACCAGTCAAGCCAAACAAAAAAAATTATATTATAATTTATAAACTTCTAGTTTATAAACTTTTGGTTTTACGATATGAGGTATTTCAACTATATACATGTAAACTGAAAAATTTTCCAATACCTCTGGATAACAAATCTTTTAGATCTCCAAATTATCATCGTACACGAATATAGTGTTACCAACGGTTTCTAGCAATACTACATAGTAGAAATTTTTTGTATAACTAGTAGAGTATGGAAGAAACATTTTGTAAAACATTTGGAATAAACTATTTCCGCCATAAAAAAAACATCATAAACTATGTTTTGATTTTTATTTTTTAATTGAGTCTATTATAGACACATACTTGTATAAAAGATTAAAAAATATCAGACTAAAATTTGTTATCATCAAGTTCATTGAACTTTTAAGATTGACCATGATATTTTCTTCCAAATAATAAATTTATTCATAATCGTGAAATATAATCAATAACATCAAGAAGAAATTAAAACATGAAATAAATATTTGAACAATTTAATTTTGATAAAATATACTAAACTATTTTGAAAATAAAAATTTGGCATATACCTTTGAAACTTGGTATATTTATTCATGATCCACTACATTATAACACATTGTTAACCTCAATAAAAAAAATAGGATATGCTATTTTAAAATTTTTATATCCATAAACTTTTGTTATAAAAATATATTATGTATACATATGATCAATTATTTATGTGGTTCGTACAATCCAATCTAATCAAGTGGAGACTTAATTTTTGGAAATATCAAAAAAAATATTTATATTGAAAATAGAATTCAAAACAAGATCATACGAGATCTTGCATAGTTTTACTTGCTAAAACTAACAAGTATCAAATATCTCCAAAAAAACATATGTGATCAATATCATTCAATTATATCATATTCAAACAAGTATTGACGTCACTCAATGGTATAAACAAATGCGCAAGTATATCCATAATTATATTGGCAAATTTTCCTCTTTATCATAATGAAAGAAATCATTTTCAATAAAAAAAATATTAGAATTTTTCATCACAAATAGTTTTAAAACATGTCAATAAAGAAGCACATAAATTTCATGTTGTGAGATTGTCGCATTCTTAAAATTTCATATTGAAAAACAAAACGACAAGGCACATGTACTCACTTAGGATAAATTTCTCCACTTATTCATATTCTTAATATGACAATAGCTTAAAAATTTTATAACTAACCTCGAAAAAAGTACTACTCAACATGTGTGTAGAGCCAAGAAAATAGAAGCGGCCGACATAAGATATGAGTCAACTTGATGAAGCATAATCTTCCTTATATAACTTTCAAAACAACTCATAGGGAGATCATTAGGGAACAATAACAAAAATTATATCAAATAAAGCTCTACTTTAATGTCAAATTGTTAATGATAGAATATATAAATCATATTAATTTACTTCATGAAAAACATTAATATTTTCATGTTTCAACATAACGTTCAATAATAATTGACAAGAAACACAATTAAATATATAAGGCAAAATAAAGAAAAATATTTTTTCTCAAAGTAAAATCATACTTATTTGGCTGTCTTTGCATCATAAAAATAAATGTGTTAACATTTAAAACTAATAATTTATGACACATGAGCAGTATCATTGATACATCAAATAATGATTACCACTACCAAAGAAATATTTGCATTAAAATTAGAACTTGTCGATATAATAGTGAAATTATCCAATTTAATAAAATGATATCAAATATTGATTTCATCAATAAAGACACAACAACCTGGTGCGATTGGAATGACCCGTGGGGTCCCGAGTACAATACTCGGTGAAAACAACAAATTTTTTTTTAATAAAAATTTTATTAATTCAATAATGCAATCAGCCCAAATGGTTGGAGTTGCACAATGATAAGTGTCGGTGTGTGTTCAAATTCCAATGATGTATTTACTCTTTAAACTCTCCAGTAATACTTGAAATCCTTAGCACTAGACATGATTATTCACATCTTGGTTCGATATGTATTCTTTATTTTGTGGAATTTGTACACAATTGAAGCAAGAGTTAGACATTAAAAATTGGAGATGAAAAATGAATACAAGTCCCTCGATTGCTTTAAGAAGTTGTCACCATTGATAGTAAGATTTGGGCACTGAGAACATTGCCATCCATTGGCATAGTATTAAATAGATTGGAACTCTCCATTGGCATAGTATTAAATAGATTGTAACTCCTTGGACTGGTGGAACAAACCAAGTCCCACATCGGGTTCTATAGATTCCAATCTTAGAAAAATTTTGCTATTTTATTTTTCGATCATTCTTTGGAAAATATATAAAATAGAATTCAAGGATCAGTCTTGAACCCATAACTTGCCATTATTGCAGTGATTATTGCTACCGTGCTTGGCATGAAATGCAAACATAATATATATAAATATCACGGTTACTGCAGAGCTATAAATCGCTTCTGCCTTATTTGCATCGATGAGTTCTTTTTTTCAAATCAATCAACACTGCTTCTGTTTGCATTTTTTCAAATCTGTTTCGATTTGCATACTTTTCAATTCAATCAACACTGCTTCTGTTTGCATCTTTTCAAATCTTTTTCGATTTGCATACTTTTGAAATCAATCAACACTTTTTCTGTTGCATCTTTCTTTCTTTCTTTTTTATGATGGACATGATAAATGCTATAATTCTCAAGAACTTGTATCTCTTATAAAATGTTCATGTCCATATAATATTGATACTTTGGGATCAATATATAATATATCAAAAGAAAAAAATGAATAAATAAATAAAACATTAATAATATTAAAATTTACCTTGCTTCAATACTCTTTGATAAGCTTTAACACACCTTTTGGTTAGAGCTTCGTGCTGATAACGTGTTATGAAACGTATGAAAATAAGGAAGAAAAGAAGAAGAGAGGAAACAATATATTGTGATATATTTGGTGTACATTTTACATCATAGTTGAGTCCTATTTATAGGGAGATAGGAAACCCTAATATGGAGAAGTATCAACTAAATATAAACACAATCCACCCTAATATGGAGTGGTATCAACTAAATATAAATACAATCCAATAGATAGCCATCCACTAATTAGATAGATATGAATTGTTTATAACAACATAGATAATTATTCGTTATATTTGATCATATATATTTATTCGTTCTATAACACAATTACACATATATTTTTTTTTGTGAACACAAATACACATATTTTTTCACATAGATATATACTCTAATAAATAAGAGATGCCGAAAATCTTTACGAAAAAACAGAAACACCAATGGTGGATTAGAAAAATAATTAAGAAAATGAAGATATGAGTGAGGACACTGACACACCCGTATGACTATTCACACTCTTATTTTTTTAATTAACAATATTTTATTTTTCTGATATATCTTTATTAAAAATTTTAAAGTAAAAATTAAATAGATTTATCTTTTGCTCAATAATTAATTTTTTAATCAAGAATTCTAGAACTTCAAAACCTATATTCTTATAGATATACTTTTTTATGATTTTTGAATTTTCATATATTTAGCATTAACTGGATATTTCAATTTTTATATTTATATCAAAGTGATCATAGAAAGAATAACGAATTTTAAGACCCATGCATCGGACGGGACAATTTTCCTAGTACATATGTAATTTAATATATATAACTAATGTTTTTACCAATTATCATGCTTATATAGTACTCCATCCAATCCTATATATAAGCCCATTTTGAATACTTTTTTTTGTCCTTAATATAAGCCTCATTTCTAATTTTCAATAGCATTAATTACTTTTTTTTCCACAAACACCCTTATTTACTCAACACTTAGATTTCCAATAATAATTATTGGGGTACTTTTGAAAAAGTATACCAAATATTTACATTTTCAATACCACTAACAATATTAACTAACTTTCTTAAAGGGAGTGAAATTGGTCAAATGGTGCTTATATTAGGGATCGGAGGGAGTATATTACACTGGTAGCGACTTCAATAATGATGATGGTGATGATGGCATTTGTGGTGGCAGGCTGGCAGCAGGGATGGTGATTATGGACACGACAATGATGCTAGTGATGGTGACAACAACAATGTTGTTCTTAATGTTGACGACGACAATGGTGATGGTGATAAACAACAATGAAATTTTAATTTTTTACATTTTTTTCTACTCACAAAGTTTTGTCCACAATTTAGTGAGAATAAATAAAAATTTGCCTTGTCCCCTGATTGTTTTTTTTCCTTATTCAGCCTAATTTAAAATCAAACAAAGGGTCAAATATTTTTATTCTATGTTGTGCCTATTTAAAAAAAAAATATTAAAAGACTTACAAAATCAATCTACAAACAAACTTATAACATAAAAAAAATGACATGTGTCACTTGCTTATTATTGATTGGTTAACAAGTGACACATGTCACTTTCTTATGGTGTAGGATTGTCTATAGGTTGATTTTGTAGTTCTGTTTATCATAATTTATTTATTTTTAACAAATAAAAAAACCCTTAGTTCCTATACAAGGCAATGTCAAATGTCAACACTTGCTACAGGAGGCAATGGAATGTGCAATTTGGTTGGTGAACCACAGCCTGAAGGCTGAAGCTAGGAACCTTGATCCATGAAAGTACACACTTCGGTAGATTTAACATTGATTCTTATGGTACAGTATTATTTTTGCTTGCATGATCAGAATTGCTCAACACTGAGAAAGGGGAGTAGAAAGTATCCTTGGAATTTTAATGCTCTTGTATTGCATAGTGATTTTAGGGACATGACCTCCTAATTCTGGCCTAGGAGTAACCATTGATGGCCCTGGATAATAATGTTTAAAATCCTCTACACATTTAAATTTGGACCTCCTTTAAAATTTCACTCTAGAAGGTACATTGTTTCAGAGTGGGTTTTCATCTGATTTTGGCATTTTGGGGGATTTCTACTTGGCTTGTATAAGAACTCATTTGGTGGACTTCTTGTCCCCTGCATTTAATATAATTGTTTTTTTTTCATCAAAAAAAAAAAAAAAAACATTGTTTCAGAGTTCAGACATATAATGATTACATTCTGTTGAAGAACAACACTGAACAAATTGCTCATGTAGTATGTGCAGGGTAAAAAATCAGCCTTACTTACTAGCTTTAAACTTCAACGTATTTGATTACACAGTCATACATACGTGACCCAAGAAATTGTGCAACTTCAAGATGCTTTACCTGTAAAAAAACATAGCAAGGAAAGAAATAAGATTATAAGACAAAATAGTGTAATAATATTAGAATTCGAATGTTCATAAAGTGTATTACCATTCCAATATTGAGGGAATCACATTTAAATTGAGCATAGAGATTTGTTTCGATTCCACGACCCTATCGCATGAAATAGATCAGGATTAATATGTATGTGGTACCTGTGATGAGTTTATTGGTAAAATGCAGAAGAAACTAAGTTTCAATCAGGTAATCAAATATTGGCAAGGAGCGGTAGTATTATTTGAATAATTGTTTAGAATAACTTCTCAATGTCGTTAAGTTATTCAAAATAGTTGTACGAGTAGCATTTTCTGTATATGCATGCCTCGAGAGTCGAGATATCAAGAGCCAGCTTGGGCATATTTGACTCATATTAGAGGATGGTTTTTGAGAAATATCTTCATGAAATCAAAATGACTGCCAAGGCTAAGTGCTATAAGTAGAGAGTCCTCATATTAGCATGAAAACCTTGGGCTAATCCAGCAGTAGAGCAAACAATGTTTTAGGAAGAACTTACCATCCCTTCTAAGATGACAAGGTCTGCATCATTGGCAAGGTTAGCAATCTCCTGTGACACCCTTGTAAGATCAATAACCTGCATCATCACACAAGTATATGTGGTCTTAAAATATATAGGGATAAAAGATACCAAAGCTCTCTTAAATACTAGTGATTTTCTTACAGGTAAATCATTGCCTGAGTTGGCAACCATAAGTTTTGAAGTACTGACGCCGACGAGACGTCCTTCTTCATCCTTCAACTGGTAACCAAAATGATGAAGTTAGCAATGAACATGGTCCTATCAAAAATTCGCTGAATCAAATTTTGGTTACCTTTGATATAATTTCAATTAGCTCATTGCAAGTCACATCATTGATGGAAGGTAAATCGTTGGCAGCCAATACAACCTGCTTTCCAATCAGGATCACATAAAATATGTTACGTCATGCAGAACAGCTCATGAAAAGCAATTTCAATTTCAAACAAAAGCTTGATACTATTGAGACCAAAACAAGGCATTCCTACTAACAAATCGTGCCAATCTAATTAAAGTGCCTAAAAAATATATTAACGAACTCTATACTTCCTCTAAATTCCTTAGAATGCAAAATTAAATCCAAATACTTGAACACATTGATATATTGTGATCAACAACAACAGGCAGTCACTATCACAATAAAAAATCACAGCTAGTAAAGATATAAAATGTGTGCAAACCTGACTGCCACGCCGAAGGAGCTCCCTTGCAAATGGCAAAATACCCAAAATGATATCTGCACCAGAGTTATCAACAAATATGATAACCTGCCATGATAAAGGAATTTAGTTGATTAGGACACGCTGCACATAGTATATAGCAGAAGACATAAAATCCATCATAAAGTTGAATATTTGTATAGATTGACATGTGATACTCGCCTTCTTCCACGACTTGTTGCTCCATTTCATTTTGAAAGTGTCAAGGTCATCAATAATCCAAGGTCGAGGGACAAGATTTTGACAGGTAGCCAAAAAGGACATTCCCTCCCTAGCGAAAACCTCAACAAGCTTCAAGAAATTAAGGGAAGAGAAAGGTAAGAAATATAGTTCAAATATTCATATAATCTTCCTAACTCTAAACACAATTATAATCTGTAGCGAAACAAATGTCTTGAAGTAACTGATTCTGAATCAAATTTGAAACCTATGGTTGTGAACATATCTATCAGAGAATGGGATAATGATGCTAATAACTAGCTACAACATGTGCTCTCATTTTGCACAGGAACTAAAACAGATACTATGGAAGTGGAGTAACAAAGGGGTTGGTACTTGGCATAGTGATGCTTACATGAACAAGTGCGCTTAATCCAGCTTGATCCAAGAATTCTAATTATCAAAGTTACTTATAGAAAATCAACCTACCTGTGCAGAACCAAGATCAAAAACGTTTCCTGCAAAAATTCCTCTAACTAAATTCTCGAGTCGCTCGCCTTCGTCTTCAATGGCATCATTAAGGCGAACAACATTCTCAAATAGGGAGATGGCTTTGGCATTCTCTTCATCCTGTTGCATTTTATCAGATAAGATTTACAATTCTTGGGCAAAATATCACAACATAGTTCATTGTCAATCATGATACTGAAATTAAAAACTGAAAATATGACCTTTCTAACCAACTACACATGAATATGATTAAATGAATGCCTTTAAATTCCCTTACAATCCTCATGCAAAATATTTTAGGTGACTAGTATTAGCTTCCAGCACGCAGAAGCACAAAATCAAACTTACTTACCTTGACTTTCTTGAAGATATCTCTGAATCCAACTTCTCTTAGTACTTGCTCTCGGAGTGTGCAAAGAAGCTAGAAAGGAAAACACAGAAGGAAGAAATTAGACAAATAATTATAAACTGATGGGGTTGTTAAGACAAATTTGCATATAACTTGAGCTAGTACATACAACGATATCAAGGGGACTGTGACCGGTAGGATCTTTCTTTAAAGATTCAAGTACTTCTCCAAACCTTTATTTGAAGGAAATGCATAAACAAAAGAAGCAATTCACAACTCCAGCATTAATTAGAACGGAAATGTGATTTGAATAACTTCTTGCCCATGCAGTTTACATTTTGTACATAAAACTATCACTCTATCAGTATCACAAGAAGGTATCCAAATCAGTTGTTCAAAAGATACTACTCTAATTGGAATTTAAACTCCTTGAATTAAGATATTACATGAATTATATAACAAGAGGATGATAAAAGACAGTACCATCATGCCTTTCTAATTTCAAAAGATCACCTTTGAGCAAATTTTTCAGCTTTAATTGCGGCATCAATAACAGAAGTATCACTCTCAGCACGCTTCCTGTGCCAAATCAAAGCTAATTAACATTGAGACAATAAAATCCTTGCAACAATTGGGAAACCACATGCTCCCTCTGCTCGAATTATAAGCAACAAAAAACATACCACTCTTGGTTTAAAATATAAGCAAAACTAGCTAACTTTATTAAATTTTGTTTCATTCCCAATGCCACTTTCCTAAAACATCTCTAGAAAATTGTAATCTCAATTAATTTTTGTTTCATTCCCAATACTACTTTCTAAAAATACCTCTATTTTTTATAAATTTGAAAAAATTAAATACAATCAACTAACCTCCTTAATAAGCGAAAAAGTGGTTAGAATTGCTTATAATTCGAGCCGAAGAGAATAGTACACAATAAAAGGTAAAGGTAACAATTAACATTAATATTGCTTTCAACCTGTGGCCTGTACTAACCATAAAGGTAAAGGGTCTTACTAAGAACTAGAATAATAAATAAGTTAACATTAATAATTATATCGAGAATCCTAAAAAGCACATCTTTTTTTGTACTAATCTACTATTTTTGGTCTCTTAGTTTGTTAACATTTACCATAACTAAAAGCAGCAACTATGTCGTACTTCTAATTTCAAAAATTACGATATCATACTTATTGATACTAATACAATTAGTAAATGTTTATGAATTTTTTTTAATGTGTGTCGTGGGGCACATTTTAAAAAATCCATAAGTAGAATAAATTTGCATTGGGAATTAGTACATATATAAAATTCTTATGTAACTGTAATGTCAATTCTACCCATTACAAAATTGATACAAGGTTACCCATTTTAGGTTTCTAAAAATATATCTCAAGACACACAAAAATCTCAATGTTTATTAAACACCCAGCTGTTCTTTCACTAATTTGGACCACACCCTATTTGTTGATAAAGATAAGTTATGAATAAAGAAATGTTGTCCACATACACCAAATAATTTTTGTTTGGTGGAAACTCATTTGAAAGAAAAGAGATAACATACTTGTAGGAAGGGATAAGATTGAGGAAGAGATTAATCCAAGATAGCTCAGTAGGAGTTGGAATGTTGGTATCATCATAAGGTAACCTCCAAGGAATAGTACATGCTTTGTAATCATTCATCAACAATGGTAAATGTACCAGCTCTGTTCCATTCTCCACTGCTTTCTAATACATGATTACTTATCAAAGACATAACAAAAGGGTAGCTGCAAATAATAATCTTATACTATACGTTACTAGTAGTACTACCACATCACATTTTTTACGTACAAAATCTAACAAATATGATGTGGTTGGTGCTGTTGTGTACCAAAAGTATTATTCATGTGAATAAAGTTTATTATTTTTTATTATCATAAAGATTGTTTTATCATAAGGTAGTGTTACCTACGGTTTTGGAGTGGACGTCAGATTGTGTGGCTTGAGGAATGGATGAAGGAGATGTGTGATTGGAGAGGGACATAGGATTGGTTGAGAGGGTAAGAGAAGAAGGATACAAATATTGGAAGGACATTATTGGTGGATGATGCTTGCAACTCTTGTGAAATGGGAGCATGCCTGATAATGAGGCCATAGGCCTATGAGCCACCATTGGTTTCGCCATTTGAAGCTTGTAAGGTGAACTTGTCGTTCTGTTAGCCAGTGACCTTAATATATATTGAGGTATCTCTTGTGAACAGGGTTAATCCTCCATGGTTCAAAGATTTATCATAGATTATATTCATCAATTTTTATCGAGGTTTTAAATTTGGGTCCAAAACTACTATACACGTCGATATGTCGAAATTTAGGTAGTTGTCAAAATTGTATCACAAACGCAATTGCAACTACATCGATCGCATTTATCCAAAATTCATAGCCTCAAGATTTTGAAACCCTTCAAAAAATGGTGACGATATTTAAAATATTGACTTTTTAATTAATTATTACAAAAATGTATTTTAGTTAAATTATCTAAATTTTTTACATTATTTAACCATTTTTAAAACATATGTATCTTTTGTTCGGTTAAGCTTTTTGGATAGAAGGGGGTAGTAGTTTAGGAATTAGTGAAAAAATAAAAGTATATTAATAAGTACTAAAAGAAATGATTGAATGAAAGGTTAAAATGGAAAAAAAAAAATTATGCATTGAAATTGTAAAATGACAAAAGCTATGAAATAAATAAGTTAACATTTATTCTTCTCTTGAGAATATTAAAAAATACATTTTCCGATACTTTTTATCTCTTTTAGTTGCTTATCAAGTACCTTTAGGACACTTGTTCGGATTTGACAATAAAAAAAACTTAAAGGCAGAAAGTTAATAAATGAAAAGAGTACAGAAGATTACAGAAAGATACTTCCTATGATTTTTATTATCTTTCTTCTTTTTTTAAAAAAACAATTGTTCTTTTTTGTTTGTTTCATTTAGAAGTTTAAAAATGCAATAAACATTATTTTTCATGTTTATCACTATTTAATATGATAATTATTTATGTAAGTAGTGATGAAAAAATAATGTTAGAGAGACAGAAAGGTATATGTTAGGAAAATTGATACCCCATAATTAATTTATTCATTATATTTTTTTAAAGAGTAAATTATACTGACCTCCCCTGAGTTTTAGTCATATTACACAAATCACCCCTCATCTTTTTAAACCTATACAAACCACCCTTGATTGTTATACTCACATTACACTTTATACCCCTCAACTTGATGACCCATTAGAAAACTTGACAGAAGTGACCATGTGTCCATCACATGTCAATTAATGATTTTTTTTACCAAAATACCCTTTTATTAATTTTTATAAAACAAAACAGTAGTGACCATGTGCCCAACACATGTCAATTAATGATTTTTTTTACCAAAATACCCTTTTATTAATTTTTATAAAATAAAACATTTTACCAAAATACCCTTTTATTATTATTCTTATATATAACTCTCTTTGAAGAATTTTTTTGTCCTTAGTATAATACAAATTACTCCTTTTATTTGAAGAATTTTTTTTGTCCTTAGTATAATCCTTATTTTTAATACCAACAACATTTAACAATGTTTTATTTTATAAAAATTAATAAAAGGGTATTTTGGTAAAATGTTTTATTTTATAAAAATTAATGAAAGGGTATTTTGGTAAAAAAAATCATTAATTGACATGTGTTGGGCACATAGTCACTACTGTTTTGTTTTATAAAAATTAATAAAAGGGTATTTTGGTAAAAAAAAATCATTAATTGACATGTGATGGGCACATGGTCACTTCTGTCAAGTTTTCTACGGCTCATCAAGTTGAGGGGTATAGAGTGTAATGTGAGTATAACAATTAAGGGTGGTTTGTGTAGGTTTAAAAAGATGAGGGGTGGTTTGTGTAATATGACTAAAACTCAGGGAAGCACGGTGTAATTTACTCTTTTTTAAATGATGTGTTTTTTTCCTAATAAACAATGAATAAGAATCGAGGAAGTAATACTGATAGAAGATGGAACTGCATTACCAAAAATTTTTGCGAATTTTTTATTTTTTAAATATTTAAATGACGGTTAATCTAATCTATATATTAAGGGGGTGTTTGTATATTATAATTTAAAAAATAATCGTAATCTAATGTGTTTGGTGGTCTTTGTATATTATAATTTTAGATTATACGTTTGGAAAAATAATCGAAATTCAACCTTTCCCTCATAGATGCTGTAGATTATTTTGATAAGATTATTTTTATTGAGTAAATTACAAAAACCTCTCCCTCATAGATGATAAGATTATTTTGACTGAATAAATTGCAAAAAAATATATGGAGTGATAAGCGTAGAATAAGAAAATTATATGGGTCTAAAAATATAATATTACAAAAAATAATCTCCAACAACTATTAGGGAGCTTTTAGATTTTGATTATTTTTTCAAGAATATAATCTAAAATTTTAATTTGCATTGACAAACAAACACGTTAAATTATGACTATTTTTGAAGAAAAAAACTAAAACTACAATTTTCATCCAAAACAAACACGTTAGTGCGTATTTGGTATAGCTGATAAGATGAGATCATGATTGTTTTTTCTGTAATTATAATAATATGTTAAAATTATAATCGATTTATGATTGGGTATCTAAGCTGAAAAATGAATTTAAGTTGTTCTGTTTTGTTTGGATAGTGTAAAGTAGATTATTTTTTACTAAATTAATTACCAAAAAGGGTATGGAATGATAATGAGGTAGTTAATGTGTAGAAGTCATAAAGGTAAAATAAGAAAATTATATGGCTCTAAAAAAATAATCTCCAACCGAGGAAATTGTTAGATTATGATTATTTTTATAAGAATATAAGCTAAGATTATAATCTGCATTGACAAACAAATAGATTAGATTATGATTATTTAAAAATAAAACTAAAATAATAATCTTCGTTTATTTTAAGCGTCTATAATTTTTTTTTTGAAATTTTAAATATTTTTCTTATTAATCAAATTTTAAAAAAGGGTTCTCTAAACCTCAGCCCTTAATTTTTTTTATTAATAAAGGGGCCTAAAGCCCAAAGAAACAAATCAAACAGGGATGAAAGGCTCGAAAGCAACACCCCTCATATCCTTGTGTAGAACAGAAACCAGAGGAGGAGGGGGATCATCATAGTAAATACAATCAAAAGAACCACCATAGTCAATATATATTGGCTAAAAAATAACACATCTATTACCCTCCCTAAAAGAGTGCCTAAGAATAACAGTCCAAGGGGAACCTAACAATCTGCGAATCTGCAATACCAAAGTAAAGCAGTGATGAGTGGGAGCACACTTGTCTTGAACAAAGCTAAGTGCAACCTTCGAATCCATCTCCACAACAAGGCGCTCAATATTAAGGGAGGAAGCCATAGATAAACCGTAAAACAGACCCCAGAGTTCAGCTTTTACTGACGTACACAAGCTCAAATCGCAGTGAAAAACTTTCTAGAAGGACCCATCGTTTCTACGAATAAGACCTCCACAGGCAGCTTGCTTATCAACACCTTTGACCGAGCCATCCACATTAAGCTTCACATAACCAAATGGAGAAAAACTTCAGGCTATGAGGGGGGAAAACGACCACCATATTTTGGAATACAAGGACCTGCCCTTAGTTTTTAAATATCTTTCTTTTAAATATTTTAGGCCTGATGATAAGCATCCAAAAATGAATGGTTTTTCTTGGAAGTTGATGCATTGAAGAAATCAAAAGTTTAAAGTTTTAATTTTTCAAAAAAATTATTCATTTTGGGATTTTATCTTCAAACTTAAGGGTTAAAATTAAGAAATTCCTTTAAAAAAAAGCCAAATAAGTCAAATAATTAAGATGATGTTTCCACGTTAAAAAGATGTTGTTTCCATTATTTTCAACAAAGATGTCACTAGTTTTCAAGAAATGTCACCACGTATATAATACCTGTCATAAGCATAATAGTCCATTTCGATGATCTCTACGTCTCGAAAAGATTAATTTTTTATTAGAGGATGCTCTTAACATTAAAAAAATGCCATTAATCATTATCTTGCATGTGTCATGCACCGTTCAATTCTTACTGTCTCAATCTCAAATATAAGCAAATAAAAATATTATATCTGTAGTCTCAAATATAAGCAAAATTTAATTAACTTTTTATTCTCAATACAATCATTCTTAAAATACTTCTAAAAAATAGTAAAAATGAAATATATCTTTTATATTATAACTTTACAAATATTTTGTTTTCAAATTAATTTTTTTGAAAATATTTAATTATGTAATTCATATTAATGGTGGTTGACTCAAGTGATGCAATTTTGCCAACTTCAAAACTTGGATATGGACCCAGACTAAAAAATTTCAAGTTCATTTTTTTTTACTTAAATCACCTTTCTTGGAAAGACATATAAGCATGACCTCCTGTAAGATTAATCCGATGTAATCGAATTTGATATCATATCTTACCCAATTTAATAATAATTAAATTTATGTAACACATATCAAATTGAACTAATTCCCGTGCAAATTGCACGGCTACAGTACTAGTTCATCAACAACATGCCAACAAGGCAAGAAGAGACAAGCGACATTATCAAGCAATAAAAACTTATCCAATTTTCCCTCTCTTGATTTTTTTTAAAAAAATTTTGCTATTCATTACATTCTAAAAATAGAAAATCAATCTAAAATAATAGTAATATAATTCAATATTCAAGAATTAATTTATTTAATTTTTTAAAATTTACTTTACAATCTTGATTCCTTGTACATGACTTTAAGGGAAGAAACAACAAAACTTTTTTTTATTCCCCAAATTGGCCACGATAAAGAAAGAAAAATGAATAATAAGCCAATAAGAAGAAGAGATTGAAAATGAAAAGCACGTAAAGAGTTTGGTGTGAATGAGAGAGTTCCGTATTGATTGATTAATTTATCGAAATAAAAGCCACGCATACAGTTGGATGAAACTTCGAACATACGTTAATACAGGTGCATCGAATATTCTAGTCTCTCCTATGCAAAAGTCTTGATATAATTTTTTTTAAAATATAATTTGATTATTTATAAATCTAGTAATCCTATATAATTATCTTATTTTTGTAAATATATACTCTCTCCGGTCCTATTTATAAGATCATTTTGGAGTTTTTTTTTTTGTTTTATCCATTTTGGGGTTTTTCACTTCACCAAAGAGAGTAGATAAATTTGTTAGTGACATTGGAAATGTGAAAATTTGATATACTTTTTCAAAACTACTTATATAGTAGTAATTATTATTGAAACTTTAGAAACTGTTGACTTTATAGGGGTGTTAGTGGAAAAAAGTAATTAAATGCTATTGAAAATTAAAAAGGGACTTATAAATAGGACCAAAATAAAAACCCAAAAATATTTTATAAATAGGACCGGAGAGAGTATACTCTTATTCATAAATACATTTTTTTTACTTTCGATTTTTTCTTCTTTCCACTCGTCTCTCTTCAACCATTGATGATTGCGAAAGAACATTTTATTTAATGGATTTTTTTAAGGCTATATAAAGATGATTTGCATTTTCATAAAAAAAAAGATTATTTGCATTGAAAACTTATACTACAATTAAGCCTTTCAGGTTAATGAATTTATTTTTTATTAAAAATAAAACATGGATTTTCTTAACACTATACAAAGATCATTTGCAACGAAAACTTTTACAATTAAATCTTCAAAAATTTAAGTTTTTACTACATTTTTACAATTTTTTTTTACTTCTTATTCTCAGGTTGAGGTTAAACAAACTCATGAAAAATTTATTAGCAAGGATGGAGGATAAGCACCTCCTAATTAAATGAATTTTATGGGGAATGTTAACTTAAAAAGGTTATACTTTCTTCATTCCTATATATAAGATTCATTTGGTAGATTTCACATTCATGGAAAAAATTGGTTAATATAGTTAATGATATTAGAAATGTGAACATTTAATATGTATTTTCAAAATTACCCTTATTGAAAATTGGTTCGTGTCTTATAAATAGGAACAAAATAAAAGTCTCAAAAGAGTATTATATTTATGAACGAAGAGAGTAATTAAGAGGGAGTAATACCATTTCAAAAATATTGTATTTTGAGGTTAGACAAGAGTTTTTATGAAATGGTTAAATGATGTAAGAATTTGGGATATTTTGACTACAATATCCCATGTAATTATTGTTGAAGAAAGAAAAATATCAGAGGTAAAAAGAGATTGTGACAAATAAGAATGTGGTTGAAAAAATTAAGATAATTACATATTGAGTTTGTGAAAGAATAATACATATAAAAAAAATTGTATGAACAATACATACGAAATGGATGGAATACATATTTAGTATTTTACAAAAAATACAACTACATTTATATGCTTATGGTCAATCTTAAAAATTGAGGTTAAGAGGAAAAAATAATATTTTATTGTCTTAATAGCTTTAGAAAAAATTAAGAATAGAAGATAAGAAATTAAAGTAAACAATTTTTTATTAAAAACTTAAATATTTAAAAATAATTAACTTATATTTTAATTTTAAGGTTCTTTCATCATTTTTTAACCATATATTCTCAAGGTTTTTTTTTTTTGAGTTAATTGTCACTTTGGTCCCTGAAATTACATACCGCTTTTACTTTCGTCCCTCAAATTACGAAAATAACTTTGAGGTCCCTGGATTTGTAAAAACGTGTGCACGTTAGTCCCTCTGTCAACGTCCGTTAACGGATGCGTGACATGCACTTTAAATAATTCACTATAGTCCTTGTAATCACTTTAAATAATTCAATATAGTCCCTGTAATAATTTTAAGTTATTCATTATAGTCCCTGAAACTATACAATTTATTCACTTTAGTCCCTATATCAGTATAGTTCAAATTCTAGATTAATTCAAACAATCAGTGAAGAATTAACCAAAAAGATTAACGGGTATGGAATACCTTCTGCATATTTGAGATGAAGTTTCATCCTTGCTCTTTTAAGGACAATGTTTAAGTAATTAAAAGTGTAAAGTCAATATTGAAAACTGTGTACCAAAAACAAAACATTGAAACTTTCAAAATTTACTCAATATATTAAAGGTTTATTTATGTCAAGTGCCCCTGTAGTTTGCACCTATTTTGTCAGACACCCTTTAACTTTATTTTTCAACAAATATACCCCTACAGTTTGCTCCGGTGAGCCATATACCCCTGCATGCCATTTCCGGCCACCGGTGCTGACGTGGACCGCCGGAGTCAGCAAGTGGTAAAAATAGGAGCCCTTGTAGTTTGAGTCTTTTTTGTCAGATACCCCTATGTATAACTTCAAAAATTCATATCTTTTAAACCGTAAGTCCAAAAATTACAAATTTTATGTCAAAACGATCGTATTGAAATATAAAATTTTAAAATGTAATTATTTTATTTTTATGGATAGTTTTGTAAAAAATTGTTTTTTGGGCAATTTTCTATACGAATTTTGAATTTATGAATTATTAAAAACAATTTATGAATTGGATTGCACTAGTTTTTATTATAATTTGAGGATCATAAAAATCATGAGTTTTGACTTTTAAAAATAAATTGTAAAAACTATAAAAAAAAGCTATAAAAAAAACTAAATTTAAAATCATCGGAGACTGACATAGTCAAAACTCATGATTTTTATGTTCCTCAAACTACAATAAAAACTAGTTCAATCCAATTCATAAATTATTTTTAATAATTCATAAATTCAAAATTCGTATAAAAAATTTCCCAAAAAATAATTTTTTAGAAAACTATCCATAAAAGTAAAATAATTACATATTAAAATTCTATATTTCAATACGATCGTTTTGATATAAAATTTGTAATTTTTGGACTTACGATTTAAAAGATATGAATTTTTGAAGTTATATATAGGGGTATATGACAAAAAAGACTCAAACTAGAAGGGCTTCTATTTCTACCACTTGCTGACTCCGTGGTCCACGTCAGCACCGGTGGCCGGAAATGACATTCAGGGGTATATGGCTCACCGGAGCAAACTTTAGGGGTTATATTTATTGAAAAATAAAGTTAAAGGGCGTCTGACAAAATAGGTGCAAACTACAGGGGCACCTGACATAAATAAGCCTATATTAAATATATAATTTCAGGGACGTAAATTTTACATTTTTGGTTGCATAAATATTATCTTTGGTGCAATGAAGAGAAAAAAACGGCACAATTTGGAAAACATACAAAACGATGCTGTACATAGTAAAACAGCACTTTTACTGATTGTTTGAGTTAATATGGAATTTGAATTATACTGATATAGGGACTAAAGTGAATAGATTGTATAGTTACAGGGACTGTAATGAATAACTTAAAATTATTGTAGGGACTATAATGAATTATTTAAAGTGATTACAAGAACTATAGTGAATTATTTAAATTGCATGTCACGCCGCCGTTAACGGACGTTGACGAAGGTTAACTCCAGGGACTAACGTGCACACGTTTTTACAAATCCAGGGACCTCAAAACTATTTTCGTAATTTGAGGGACGAAAGTGAAAGCGGTATGTAATTTCAGGGACCAAAGTGACAATTCATTTTTTTTTCCTGATAATTTCCACACTGCACTTCATCATCAGCTCATTAAATTTTGCTTTGCACCTATCCAAACAAGACTTTAAATAGGCCTTTAATCCTCAATCAGCATATAAAATAGCTTTCGGTGTCTGTCTCATTCAATTCAACTTGACTCTCCACGTTATATTCTTGTTGACAGTCACATGGATAGGGATCAAGGAGAAAAATGCAAACCATAAGTGGAGTGTGGAGATTCCTTTTTCACCTTTTCCATTTCTTTTATTAGAAAATAGTGCCAAGAAATTTTCAAATTTTAACAAATAGAGCACCAGTTAAAAAGTCAAAAATAATAAAAATTCATAAAATACTGTTTTTTTTTTAAAATTTTGGAGACATGAAATAATGTACATTTATGATCAATTTTCTAATAATAGAAATTTTAAAGGGCACTCCTCGCAAGACCCAAAACTAAAAAAACGTGTATTTTTATTATTAAATTTTTTTAACCTTGATACTTAAGGTTGAGGATAAAAATCTATAAAAGGATAAGTTTTAGGGAAAAATAAATACAAAATCTTTTGATTTTTTCAAGACAATGTTTCCCAATAAAATTTATCTTCTATTAGGTTATTATCCTTAGTCCTTACTCCTTAGGTTAAAAAACCCTAAAATTAAATGTTTAACGCGTACAAAATAGTGAACATAGCTTTCCAATTTTTCATTCTCACCCCTAAAAGTTAAGGTTAAACAGACGCTAATAAATAACTTTAGAACACCAATTTTATTTATATGGCACTTGTACTCACTCTATTTAGATTTTTCATTATTGAGAGATCTACTCATAAAACTACACATAGGATCTTGACATTTGTCATTCAAGTTCTTTTATTTATTTATTTTTAAACTTGAAAATAATAAGTGTCACAATCTTATGTGTAGGTTTGTCACTCTGTATAGGTCTCTAAATCATTTTTCATATCTAATAGTTCCTGCTGATACCTTGGAGAAAAGAAACATGGGTAACAACAAGAGAAGGTAAGCCATAAAAGGGCTGATATGCAATTTCTTCTTTCACAACAAATAATATTGTTAAGTTACAGTTCAGAAACACTCACTTCCACTCAATAACATCCATATAGAGAAAATGGCACACAACATATACCCTAACATCTAACTGCTACAACATTGATTAAACACTCCTAGAGATACATCAGCAAAACAGACACATAGAAAGCCTAATAATAGATTTCCTAACTAACACCCTAATACCAAAGAGTTCGATTTATGAGCCGAAACCATCGCGACGCTCACCTGACTATCAGAGTACTCCTGTCGTTCGTTCGCTCGCATAAGTTAATTGTCAGCATCAGTCAAGTATGAGTGAGCCTAAATGAGGTTGACTCTGCAGAATAACAAATAATTCACAGTGGAAAATGCCTAACATGCAATATTAGGCATTTTATTGGCTAGGATTAGACTCCTTTTCGGCGAAAGGTTCTTTATCATCAGCAGACGAGTTCCTAGAGTCTTGAACATTGTTATAAGACGCAATATTCTCTTCTTGAAAAGCAGCAGGTGTCATGATAGGCTTAAATCCACCAAAACTGATTTTTATTCCCTCATCATTAGAGATAGGATTAACATGTGAATGGGTATATGTTGATATAGGCTCCACCCTCTGCTTCTTGTTTTTATGCTCCAGCTGGTGACCAGGAAGAAAACTGCCAACAACAACCTGAAGCAGAAGACAGTGAGAGAAGTGCTAACTGAAATGCCCTTCATACACTAATTTGGTTCTGATTTCTTAATTGCATGGTTCTGATTATTCTTTTTTTTTCTTTCAGAGGCTATTGAATAGTAATATAGCAGCATGTATATAGTTATTTATAATTCCTATCCAAGAGCAATGGTCATCTAAACAGAAAACATAACAGATTAAAACTATTGCATTAAGATGATGGCGACAATTTGAATGATCAGCACGTAAACCCAAATATTTTATCGAACTTCTCTATTTATAGCATACGAGGTTTACCTGCACAGGACCTGCAGCTATCAGCAAACCAGCAAGTCCACCTCCCATTACACGACCATCTGGACCTGCCAAAGAGACACTCATTCCACCAGATCTGCTTCTTGCGATTCCATTCTCAGTTGGCATAAAGGAACCAGACAAGGAAAGAATCTCAAAGCGTCCCTGTAGATGAGTGGAAAGCATGAAAACAAGAGCCATTCATCCATAGTGTACGGAAGAAAAAGATGCTGAACAGTGAAATGTGAATTAGCTTCTTCTTTTTATCATTTAGTGAGCATCTTGTATTTCATAAAAATAGGGGGCGGTATAATCTTTACGCAAAGGCCATAGAACTGAACTCACCTCATATGTTAAAGTACCCCCTGAAGAAGTTGGTTGACGAAGTGTAACATTCGAAATTGTGCCATTCGCAGAGAGAACGCATATAGCACGTGATCCTTGTTGAGAAAAGGACATAATCTTCATAGTAACATCCTGAGACAGGCCAAATGGAAAATCACAAACTAAGCACATCGTGAGCTATAATTTTTTTTTTTTTTTTAACAATGGAGCTGGATAGTTTACTACTATAGTAATGACCCTGTACAGAATCACAAGCTATGATCCATTAGATAGTAAAATTCAAGTTTTGTTATGTCATGCCACTACTATAAACTGCAAGTAACTTCATTTCCTAGTCAGTACAATGAAATCAAGCTGCTAACGTTTCTCTTGAAGATTTGTAGAAACATTATAAAATCAATAGTAAAATACCGGTTTTGCTATTTCATGTCACTATTATTAACTGCAAATAACCGCATTTCTTTACCAGCTCATAAAATCAAGCTGCCAATGTTCCTCTTAAAAATTAATGGAAACATCATACAATCATAGTACTTTGGATTTCATTTAAAAAATACCAAATCATTTCTCTAATTTTTTCCACAACCTCCATGGAACAACCAAACCTATGCATTTCTTTTGAATATGGCAGTTGTACACAAGTTGATTAGAGTAAAACCACAGTCTAACTACAGTTCAGCATATAGACCTCAAAAGAAATTAACAAAATACCTCGCCAGAATTTACTGTAAGCACATGCGGTGTGAAATTGGCACCAACTGAGTATGCAATTCCCTCACCTAAAATATACATAGATGGGTTCATAAATAGATAGACAGAGAAAATGAATAAAAGATTTTATCATCGCAAGTTGAGAGAGATACTTTCTACTTGATTTACACAAATTTAGAAAGAAAGAAAAAAAAACTAAACAGGAAGCTGCATTCATCGAGTCACAAATCACATATTAAGTTTTAACTCCTGCTCATTCATACATTTAATTTAGCAGCTAACTCAATCTCACAGATCATAACATTTTTTTTTGCACAAGATACCCAACTATAATCCTTATTTAGATGCATCATTAACCTGGATCAACTTTATTTGATGAATCATGTTAATAGAGTGATGGAACCCGGATTCAAACCCTAGTGACGACGCTTTCTCCCCCTCCTCCATAAAAGCGAAAAAGAAAAAGATATTAGCCTATCCAAAAAAAAAATAATAATAATAAAGCATCTGCCCTTCTATATGTCAGTTATGACATTAACCTCTACTAATCGACACAAGATGGCTTATAACCCTAATTAAAATCTAAATATACTCAGCCTCAATAGTCAAGTCCAAAAATAATCTACTGTTCAATACTTTATGTCATTCTAAACCTCCTAGGCTCCTATACAACTAGCAGGGACCAAAGAGAACCAAACCTCATAAACATAATGCATGATTTAGAAGTCGGTATGTTATCTGGCAAGTGGCATGCTAAATGTAGCATAAGCATGTCTAGCATATTAAAACAAAAATATTAAATGTTCACATGGCCTCTCACCTTGATGTGAAATGCATCCTGCACATGGGGAAAGGAAAGGAAGAGAATGAGTGATTAAGCAACGATTTCCCTTCCCCTTGCTTCAATGTTTAAAATCCTCCAAAATTTGGAAACCTTTAAATGTTGAAAAAATATGAAAAGTGCAAGAATTTTAAATAATTTCATGGAAATCACTAATTTTCTTGTTTAGTTTATATAAAACTCCCACACAAAGGTTCACCAAAAACCTTCCCTTATCCTCCATCAAAATACCCAAGGACCAAAGCTCCTCTATGAATTTTGAAAAAATACAGTATTTCACTACATTTGAATAAGATATAAATCAACACTCATTCTAAGAAAACACTCTTAACATCCTGCCTGAGTAAATTCACCTAATTGAAAATTTTTCTTTTGACCAAAATTCCTAAAAATGCAACCCACTATTCCAATCATGTCAATTCGTGAAATCATCATCCTTGCTCAGATTATTCAAATTTGGGTACTTATTTTGTCAGACGCCATGACCCAAAGCCAATATGAAACAAGGCAGTCAGCGAGCTGTTGAAAATAATTACTCCCTCCGTCCCTAAATATAAGGTCCCTTTGGAAGATTTCACGTCCATTAAGAAAGTTGACTAATTTAGTTAATTGTATTGGAAATGTGAACTTTTGATATGTATTTTCAAAATTACCCCTATTAATATTATTAGGAATCTAAAAAGTGTTAAATAAATATGGGTGTTTGTGAAAAATAGTAATTAATGATCATCGAAAATTGGTATGGGATCTTATAAATAGGGACAAAATAAAAGTGTCAAAATGGTCTTATAATTAGGGACGGAGGGAGTATTATTTTAGACAAGTTCAAGCATGGCCACATCAGCTCACTATCTACTAGACCCAACCTATTGAATAATAAGCAGACGTTTCCTTCGTTTACTCTTTAATTATTTTCATCGTCATTTTATGCCATCCTCTTCCTCCCTTCATAGAAGAAAATAGAGAGCATATATATGCTAACTGAAACAAAAACCAACCTCACAAAAGGCACAAAGTATCCCCATCCACCCCACAACTTTTATTCCAAATTTGAAAAGGAATCTAAGCTAAGGGTCCACTACTCATACAGTCATACCCTCATCCTCCATATAAACTCTAATACAATAGACTCAATCAAACCCGAAAAAACTAACTACGCATTTAAAATACACATAGATCAAAGGTTATGACTAAATCTCCAATTGATTAAATTCAAATCAATTAGAACCCAAAGACCCAAAAAAAAAAAATAATAATTCAGGTATGATATTCATCCTTAAAGAGATAAATGACAAACCAAACTAGCCTAGAAAAACTCTACAATTTATTACCCTCCTGCTCTTAATTCTCAAAGACTACAAATGTAACAGTAATAACAAAATCACAACACCAGATGTAACACATAACAGTAAAACTCATATAAACAAAAAAACATCAGCAATAAATAAGATTAAAAAAATACTACAATTCAAAGTTCAAAATCAAAGATCAAGCAGCTACTACTATATAACAACACACACCTGGTCCTGAACTTTCAACATCGTACTTATATGTTGACTTCTTGATAGATTCAAGAGGCCTCCCTCTGCCCCTTTTCCAAGCTGAGAAGTCTCCGGTCAACGGAATCGACGACGAGATCGGCATCGGAGACAAAGCCAAGGCAGCTGCCTTGCCATCTGGTCCATACTTCCTAGGCCTCCCTCTCTTCTTCTTCCCATCAGTTGCCGGCGACGGTGCCGCCGGCACCACCGTGGCTCTGGAAAAATCCAAGTTGTTCTCAATTCTAGGTGCCACGTGGAAGCTATCTGGAGCTTCAACACCTACCACTGTATGAGCAACACCAAAATTCTCCTTTCCCTCCATTTTTTATGCAACCAAAGAAAAACTAAGACACCCCAATACCTTAAAACTTTGCTTAAACCCTTCCCATCGAAGATTCACACGTTTTCACACTCAATCACACCAAAAAAAAAAAAATCAGAAAAAAAATGAAATTTTTTAAGGAAGAAAAAATATTAACTTTACTTAACAGAAATAGATTTGAATGCTTGGAAAATTTACAATCAAACAAATAGCTTCAAAAAAAGAAACTTTTTGGGGAAAAGATGAAAACCCAGAAACAGTTGAGCTTGGTTTGCGAGAAAATCGAAGTTCTGGGAGCTCAAACCTCCACCATTGCAGAGAAAACAAAGAGCTTGAAAATTAACAGAAAATTTTGAGAAAAAAATTTCTACAATTACAGAGAAAATTACAAACTTTGGTAGATGAATTCTCCAAAGTGGAATATGAATTTAGGGTTTTGCAAGAAAAGGTGGAGTAAATAAATAAAGTGGGAAGAAAAAAATGGGGAAAATAAATAAATATTAAAATAAAGTGATTAAAAATTGGGAATTTATTTATTAATTAATATTATTTTAATTGTTAAATTCAAAGTATAAAATTTGGTTAAGAAATTGGTTCACGTCCGTCTTGGAAATTTAATAAAGTGATTTAATTAATGACTGTGAATGCAGATACTTAATTTGAATGCATTAAAAAAATATGTATTATTATTTGAAAAGGAAAGAAAATGCCTTTTTTATTCAATACTGGCATTTATTTATTTAAAGGTTTTATTAAAAAAATTAAAATTCAAAGCTGTAAAGCTAAGGTAGCCATTGCATTTCCCCAACTACTGACAAGTTCTTTGTCTTTTCAGTTAAACAAATTAAAGTTGACTAAGAAACTCAAATAGATGAGATTATAAGAAAAGAAAATAATTTAATTTTGAAATACCCTCTTGGTTTGTTGAATCTACTGTAAATGCCACTGTTAAGGCATGCTTTTCTATCTTTTTAATTTTACCTATTTTCTTTACCTAACTTTTGTCTTTTTCCTTGTCTCCTCCTCATTCACCTTGTGTTGACTAAAGGAGTATTTCTTAAAATCCACTTTTTCCTCTTTATTATTAGGAATTTTTTTTTTTAAAAAAAAAAAGGAGACAACATCATGTTCCTCAGGTAATTTGGTTTAGATTTAGCAAGCCATATTTATGATGCTCAAAATCTATGCTCCCTGCACTGTACTACTGTACTGTATAACTGTTGATTTGAAAATTTGTACATGTATATCTTCAGAACCTCTTTTTAGGGCCTTTTTTCCTTATAAAACTCACTGTGGTGTAAAAGTAACTATAGGCTGTCACAATAAGTCAGTTTTTCAAATCTAGTGCTTGGAATCTTAAAATCTAGAACTTGGACTGGTAAGGCAGATAACCTAAATTTTGTATTAAAAGTTTACCTTCATACTTACAAATTCGTCAAGGAGTAAGGACATTCGAGACCTACTACACAGAATTGATACAATAATTTGAGCATATAATAACAATGACAAAAATGATTTTCACCTTTTTCCCCTTGTTGATTTGATAAATTGATTGATTCATTAGAACATGGCCGAAACAAGCCCTGCAGGATTTCGCAAGCCACAAATCATACTAGTACGAATCCTTTACTCCACAACCAACAGAATAAAACAGAGAGTAATAATGAAGAAAACTAAATGGAATTAGACTGTAAATCCTCACTTCACTAAATTTGTTCCACATCCTAGTCTACATCCACTTCACTTAGATGTACACAATCAGGAAGCCAATTACAATTGACTTATGATTATCCATTACAAGATTCCGAACAAATAAAATGTAAATCCAAGCCAAAAATCAGGCCAACATATAATGAGCAAGCCTTCTTTCCTCGAAGGAGTATTCAATCTCTTGAACCAAGCCACCTCCAGAAGGAACAGATGAAGGAGCTGCTGGAGTCATAACCATATTCATTGGAACCGACACTGTCATAGGTGTAGCAGGGACGGGAATTGGCAGTGCCTTTGGAGTTCTATTCTCTTCATCAACCACAGTCGTAGTCTTGGAGGGAGTAGTAGTGAATGGCTCATTGTTAAGTGATAGTGTTCTCTGCAACTTCTCACTCTGCATTTTCAGTTCATCCTTCATGTTTGTCATATTCACCTTGGATGATACATTGGAAGAGATGGGAGAAAAAGGCTGACGGGTCAGAGGAGTTTCTATGTCACGAGCAGCCCCAGCACCAAATGAGTGCTTTTTTAAAGGAACACCAGCAATATCCAGGCCTCTTCTAGCTGCATAAACATAGGGAAAACAAAAAAAATATACTCATAAATCATAATAATAGTTCTAAATGTGTGATAATGCATGAGTATAGGGAAGAGCGATGCTAGATATACCAGCAAGAAATTATGGGAAGAACAATGTTATGTGGCTTTGACTTCCTCAATATCAAACCAAAAAATGAATAAACCATTGCTTTCATACAGCCTTACAAAAAAAACCATCACCAAGAAGAGTAATTTGGGAAAATCTATTGTAGTATCTTCTACTAAAACAAAGGAAAACTATGAGGCTATTTTTTTATGGCGAGTTGGACACATTAAATGCATCGATCAATGCTTCTTGCACCATCCATTATTAGAAGAAAATTTACAAATTGAAAAAAACTATGGTACTGGAATCTGAAATAATTGAATCATTTCGCTTCCTCAAATAAAGAAAAGAAAGTCAAAAGAGAAGAAAAGAAAATATACGGTTCAACCTAAGAATTGTTTTTCTTTCCAAGATCTGAACCTATACCCCATCAAACATATATTAAGAGACTTGTTTGATCAGTGTTCTTCCTTCTTTTTAACCATACAGGAAGAAACACAAATAATAAACTCTTTATAAATGAGAAATCTCCAAAAAAGGAGGGGGAAAGTACACTTTAAGGAAACTACCTGCTGATAAACATGAGGCACCATCATCCAAGTAATTTAGTTGCTCAATTTGGTGAACTTTGTCAGTCTTTCTCATGGCACGTGAATGAGTAGCTTTTAAATCAGGTTTTGGAGTTTTAAGCATTGCTCCTCCAAGGGAGACTCTTCTACTTGCTGCACCTCCGGTTGACATCCTAGGTCCCTTTTTAACACTCTGAGCCTTTGAAGGGCTTGGTTTTGACCCGTAAAGCACCTCTTGTTCGGCTATCATTTGTCCCTGAAGTTTTTTCAGGTCCTGAAACCAAAAAGAAACGTTTTAACAAATTTTGGAGGAACAACACTGCATGTATTTGTTGAATAAAATGTTTCCCAGAATTCCAGTGTTTTATAGCTAGAAAATTTAACTGGGACGAATTTTAAATGCCGCATACCCGCTGCCTACGACGTTCTTGCTCTTTCTCTTGTTGTAAGATGTTGTACTCTTCTAGCATAGAGAGCAGACGAATCTAGAAAGCCACACACAGCAGGAATTATTTTGGAGCAGATTCATTTGAGCAACCAACTTAAAGACTCTAACATCCAAAGTTGAAAAAAAAAATTCCTTAACCCATTATGAGTTCATAGTAGGTACTTTTGAGAGAGTACTTACACCATCATATGTGAACTCAATGCCTTTTTCCTTTTCCCAAGCCAGAGTTTTTGAAGTCAAACCATCTACCATTGCTATATGCAAAAGGAGAGAAATTTTAAAATTACGCCAACACTGATGTACGAAAAAATGAAAGAAAAAGAAAACACAGTTTTATTCAAGAAGCAGAATGAGATGGCTTGGAAGAGAAATGAAGCTAATCGATGAATGTGATGGAACAACAGTACCTGAAGAAAATGAATATCTCTCAATCATGAAAATGACTACACTATCATCACTCAGTAATTGCATTTAGAACTCACAAGCAAAGTAATAATAATACAATACCATACAGTATTGTCATCCCTTCGTATCCTAATTGGAACCTTTGCTGAAGCTATGTCATTATTGTCATCTATGTAAAATTTAGTCAAACTCGCTCTACACCATACAGTATTTCACTAAATATTTTACATGCAGGTTCGTTACTTAAGCTTAATTTTGTAGTTTTATATCGATGAACCATAATGGTAAAGGTGTAATAACAAATTATTAAAAATATGGCTAACAATTAAGATCTATAAATACCAGGAATTTTGTTAACCACTTTACGAGCTTCCCCAGCTCGCTTCAGAAGAAGATGAGCACCTCTCCCAGCATTGTATCGATTTTCATCCTGAAAGATAAACAAGATAAATTGCAAAGGTGTGAGTACGATAAGAAAAAGCAGTCAAACTACCAATCTAGAAGGAGGTTAAAAACAATTAACCCTGTTGTATTCTTCAAGCCAAGACTCTTCATCACATGCTGCCAACCATTTCTCAACCCTGTCAAGTATTTCTTTTCTGCTAAGAGCTTCCTCTTTGACTTGTACAATCTGAAGCTCAATTTGTTCAAGCACGGAAGCAGGGTCCAAAGCTCCTGCATCAGAAAGGAAGAGACCAACTTTTATTTACCGAAAAAACAAAAGTGCCATTCATGCCCACAAATAAATTACTCCCTCCGTTTCATTATGTTTGGCCTTTTACATTTTCAATACATAAACATATTTTTTTTTTCCAATTTTAACCTTTCATTCAATCATTTCTCTTACTCCTCATTAATTCTACTTTTAACATCTCTCTCATCTCTAAACCACTATACATTAATGGACAAACTTACTAAAAAAAATTAAATACTACTAAAATTTTCAATAAGGATTAAATAGGGGTATTTTGGAAAAACTATACATAATACTTACAATAATTAACACTTTCTTAATTTGTGTGTCCAGGCCTCAAAGGCCAAACATAATGAAATGGAGGGAGTACAAGAAATATAGAAAGTTACCAGATTCTACAGCTTCAACAGCATTTTCCACTGCCCTATCTATTTCTGGAATCAAATGAGTCTTTCGACAAATCTCCTCTAGCTCAGTTCTCTTCTTGAATACAAGTTCTTTCATTTTGCTCGATTTTAATTTTTCCAACCTGGATACTTCTGCCTCAACCTACATGACAATATTACTTCTCTATGAATTCTGAACCACAAAAACAAAGAGAGTATATATAGTCCTAATTATCATCAAGTAACTTATAACTCACACAATTGATTATAACTCACACAATTGATTAAGTCCATGGACAATGTATTTGGTTCAGTTACTTCATCTTCTGAAGCAGCTATATTACAAGTAACATTCTGAAACATCTGTTGCTCTTCGATAGGTGTATCCATCAAGTTCCAGAGCTCCAACATGGTTGATGCAAGATCTTGAAGCTGACAAACCGTAAGTAATTTACAGCTATCAGCCAGTTGAAAGAACACAAAAGTCTTACAAAGTACCAGAATGTATTTTTAAATGAGTCTTTACCTTCTGCATTCTCTGCAATTTAACTTCCCGCAGTTGTCGTATAGCAACATCCAGTTGCTGGAGAGTGTCATTACTTACACTCTTAGACCCTTCAGGGTCCCCTAAACTGGGATGAATTCCATTGACAGTCTGATAATAGTCCAAACCAAGCACTGAACAAAGAGAGTTTAAAGTATACTGGTGCTCATGGACCTTCTTTAGGCGGACGCTCTTCATGAAAGAAGATATCAGCATTAATAGAAATAGTAATACAAGGCATCAAAAAGAGATGTTTTAAGTTGATGAAATGGTGAAAAATGAAGTGGAAGTAAATTATTGACCTTCTCAGTTTGAAGTGCGTGCAGTTGTCTGTGCAATTCTTCAAGTTTTCTCAAGGATAAATCAGTTTCATCTACAATAGCTGCAATGTACTCTCTGGGACCATAAATCTCAGTTGAGATAGTTTGAATCTGCTCTTGGACCTCTATAAATTGATTTCTACGCTCAGACTTCTTTTTTTGCATCTCCTCCAATTGCGGACGAATTCTTGTGAGCTCTTCTTTCAAGCTTTCCGCAATTTGATCAGTCTAGATAAATGAGAAAGGGACAAAGAGTACCAATCATTAGCAGGATAACAAATTATCATATTAAAAAAAATCAAAAAAATAGCAAATAATTAAACTTTTAAGCTGTATAAAGGGCTGGAATCTGGACCCAATGAGATGCAAATTTTACCAATTCAGATTATAGTCAAGAAATGATGCCATTATACACAGGTCTGTTTAACTTGAGCTCTTTTCCCTCGCTATCCAGGTAACATACAGACATGCCCCCAAAAAAAAAAGCAAATTAGTAAATTCATAATAAAATATCTAACCTGCCTAATATGCACTGGTCTCTCTCCCATTGCTGAACAGATGGCCGCAAGTTCTGCCTCGCACTCAGCAATTGCTTGTCTTAATTGAGCTCTAGACCGATTTGCTTGATCAACCTTCCTCCTGTACACTTCTAGACACTCTTGTTCAAGCTCATACAACATTTTATCTCTGTCAGTCTCAGACTCCCCAACTTCATCCCATATTATCTAAAGGTGAGGCAAACAATGAGAATTTCTCCACAGTTTCGACTTATAACATTCTTCAATCCACGTGCCGGTGGGGAGAGGGGCATGGTAGGAAAGAAAATTGCAGAGAATTTTAAGGCATACCTGAAGCTCATACAGAAGTGTTCCACACGTTGTTTCAGCTTGCGAAATGGGATCGATTTGAGGTTTAGACATTCTGGATCACTTGTATCAGATCTGGCAAAAAAAATTATCTTAAAATTACAATATGATCGAAAAGAAAGGAAAACTTGAAACACCGAAACTGACCTTCTAATTGAACAGAAATTACTGAATCGCGGATATAGAAACTAACAAAACACTTGCATCATAAAAACTACTCTACCACTAAAAACTCAAACAATGCCAATAAATTTTGGATTTCGATTGAGGCCCAAAAGCAAAATGTCTAGCCAAAGCATGAAATTAAAAGGCATTAGGCAGTCATCATTATTTTCATCATGTTAAGTTTCTAAAACATGATTAGAAATGAAACGACACGAAACGATGCTAATCATTGAATTGAAATTCATACAGCCTCTACTCTTCTCTTCACTCAACATTTACTTCTATTAAAACCTAAAAACACACTTTTATTAAGCACAAGAAAACAGCTTATCAGATACACAGAAAAAAAAAAAGCAAAAACACAATATTAGTAACATTGCTTCTAATGCAATTAATTAAACCGCAAATTCAGTGAGAACACTAATTTTTTTTTTTTTTTTAAAAAAAAGGGGGGGAAATAGAAAAAGTAGGCACTACAGAAGTTTGTTGAATTAATCTGATCGGAGAAATGATAAAATCGATCTGAGCTGGGAGAAAGTGGAAGTAGCTACGGAAATTGAAAAGAGGGGAAACGCAAAACAGAATTTGTAGAATGAGGTTTCGGATTTAGGGTTTCGATTTGGTTGGAAACGGGACAGAGTGTGATGTGAGAAGTCTCACTGACCTGTAACGGATCGAAGAATTGGTTTGTGTTAGGATTTTGTTTCGTTCCTTTCCTTCAGAGTTGAAATTGAAATTGAAAATGGAAATGTGTGTTTGGGGGAAAGTGAGTTTCAAGTTTGAAGTTTTGAATTGAAGAGAGGGAGGGAGAGAGAAAGTAGACGTTTTGAAAACGGGGACCGTTGAAGAGCGCTTACACGGGATTTGATTTCCCATTTATTTATTATTTATTACTTCTCTTCTGTCTGTTTTTATTTTATTTTTAATTTTTAGTAAATAGTAGTAACTTCTTTTGTGTGGGGCACAGGGGATTCAGATTCATGGAAAAGAAAATGTTTGAATTTCAAATTCTCAAGGGTGAAAAAGCCAGAGAGACTGATGGTATAGTGCTGGTGAGTAGTGATACTCTTCTCAACTCAAAGCCCATAGTGATAGTAGTACTATGGTAGCATGTTTGTTGATTTGAGCATAAAAAGTATTTAAAAAAAAAAAAACAAGTTCATGTACAATTCAATTAGTTTTACAAAACATGTTATAGCATGTTTATGTTTACATTTTGATAAATACAAACCTGAATTAATTGTAAAAATTGAATTTTTCATGGTATCTTTATTTTTCTTTCTAAGAAAACATATATCCTCTTTCTTCCAAGTTCCAAATACTTGAGGTAAGTAAATTTTCAAATGTTGACTTTTACCTCACTCAAATAGTATTCTTTGTTGTTGTGAATATTAGTGGTCAAAGTTTAAAAAAAAATGGCAATGAAATAATATGTGGCAAGTCAAACTAAAGTTTCATGGTATTTAAGGAACTTAAACTTTTTTTTTTAATGAAAATAAATTACAGTTTAGTACTGATATATTGGAAATTGAAACAATTTTGTTTTTTCTTTAAAATTTTCTATTTTAACTTCCACATTGAACTAATTATTGTTTTCTTTTTACTAATAAACATTATTTTTTTTAAAAGGAAATAGTTCTACATTCATTAACTTAAATAAAGAGAATTACAAATAAATGTTCTTTGAAACCATTATTTTTTTTTATATTTATAGGATTGATGATTATGAAGTAAAAGAGGTAAAAAGCTTTATCATAAAACTAAAATTCATAAATTTTTTGACTTCTTGAATATATCATTTCTAAATCAAACTTATCCCATTTTGACTCCTTAAATATACAATTTCCAAATAAAATTTATCCATTTTATCCACACTTCTTAGTCTCTTACCCTAAATTGAGGTTAAGAAATCCTATTTTTGTTGGCACATTATTTTATCTTTGATCATGTTAACTAAACGCAGAGATTGTTATTTGTGAATAAATTCAATTTGCACATTCTAAACTGGTGTTTGCACTGTGCAAACTATGATCCAAATAAACTATTAGAAGACTAGCTTATCACATTTTCATAAAAAAATAAATGATAAAAAAAAAAATTAAATGAATGGAGAAACGAACTAGATCTTTTATTTTATCCTCTAACTTTTAGTTGGATCTCATCAATTATGTTAAAATCTGATGTGAGGAAAACTTACTTGTAATTAGAGGTTGAAAGCTATTATAAATCACTTGAGTGCCATAGACAAGGAAGCACCAATATTTCATATTTGTCATCATATGGTGTTTGATACGTACTGTGTCTCGTGTAGACACGTATCCATTTTAGACACTTTTAACCATTTACTTTAACATTTAATATCTTTTTGTCGTATCGTTGTATCCCGTATCATGTCGTATCCATATCTCGTATCGTATCCGTGCTTCCTTGGCTATAGATTCAAAATTATACTGGAAAACAAAAATAGTAATCAACCTTAGTTTTTAATTATCCATTGTAATTGTTTCTAGTTGCTCATTTGTTTGATTTGGAATTTGTTAATTTATGCATCTGCAAATGTAGAAAACTTGGCAAACAATCACTAATCAGTTAACTTGTGCATGTTGTGAACAGGTAGAAAACTTAACAAACAATTACTAATTAACAAAGGTACACAATAATACAAGGTAAAACTTGAAATCAGAACTTGCTCATGAAACATATTTAGTCGTGTAATATGACGGCTTTAGATAATTGCGGAATAATAAGCTAGCAGCTTATCACCCCAAACCATAAGTAAATTAATTTCTCTATAGTATAACATGTTATTCTATGAAAAATACAAGTGGACTATTCTTACCTCTCTCCCTAGACAGGTACATTTCTAGACAAGTCACCCTCTTAACAAAAGTAACCATAACATGGAACTAGATTGTCATAATTCTCATGATGCAACAACATCAAATTCTCTCTTGATGATTTCAAACACAAGTTCATTCCAGGTATCTACAGGACCTGGCATGCACCAGTGTAAGCAATCCTGTGGTGGTGGCCTTCCGTCTGGGCCACGTTTTGTGATCTTATTAGGGTCAAGACTCCTATATGGACCAGGGTGACCATCATGCCTATACTGAAACACATCAGTGATATCCATAAACTTCAACTTTGATCTATTTGTTGCCTTCTTTATAGCGCTGTTGAAACCTGCAACCTGTTGCTGATGCATATTATTTGTATGCCCGTTTTCCACCAATTCACCAGGTGCAAGAGGCTTAATCTTCCCGGTGCATGATCCACCCGTGTTCCAGGCCCCGCCCTCATAATGATCAGGTGAATATGACCTCACAATCGTAAGCCCTGAGTAATTTGGATGTGTAACAAGAGCGGTGAGAATTGTTTCAACAGATATGGCATATGCTTGTACACTGTTAACCTTCATTGTCTTAGACTTGTCTGGCCACCACAACTGTCCTCCCACTATCTCGTTGTTAAGAATATACACAGATTGCTTCGCGAACCAATGACCGGAAGAAAGAACAACCACATCAAATTTCGGGACGTGTTCCATCAACTTCTCCTCAGGTACATCAAGAAAGAGCTTATCCACACCAGCAAGAGCATAATCAAACGGTTCAGATGATACTTTGACAAGCCATGACGACCATATCCGGACAATCATAACAGACGTGGACCTGAAAAAATATCGTTGCATATGACGATTTCCCCGATTCTTCGGTACCTCAACCTGAAACCATATTGTTTCAGTTAAGCATCTTACTATGAAAAATATGGATGTTCACAACAGGCATGCACATATTATGTCGAAGGGCAAACAAACCATTTGATAATTGGTTAGGATATATGGGTGATTACAATTTACAAGTTAGAGTGGATTAGTTAGTCATTAATTAGTTACTTAGTAGAAAGGGTATAAATAAGAGGAGATAATAGTAGAGATAATCATTCAAAAAATTAGAATTGTGCGAACTGAGCAATGGCTCTTTGTGAAAGGGATAACCCTTTGTGAAGGGGAAAGCCTTGGAGGAGAATTCATTCTCCTATTCTTGTGCATCAATCAAATTCTTTCTTTTCTTCCTAATTTTCTCAGTCCAGTTCTTAAGTTCCTATAATCCTATCACTAATGAACGAGGCCACAGAAAGAGAATTCTTCACCTAATGCTAAAAGGTGTCCTTTTTTATTTTCGTATAATTTGGCTGGGCAAGGACATGGTACTCATGGTAGGCATAAAATTTCCAAACAAACTTAGGCTTATTCTAAAGAACTGGAGGACCATCTCGAGTAATTTTACAAAAAAAAAAGGCCAAGATAAATATACTTCATCTCAGTTGGAGCTTGATTTAACCTTCTTAAAATGCATATTAACTAAAAACACCACATATATCAATTATTAAGAAATAAGAGGTTGCTACAAGATGTGAAGAAGATGCACTTGCAAGCAGGCCTAGCAGTTGACAACTGCCAAGAGAATTTCCTTAAAATTTAAAAATCTAAGCTGGGATTGCAAGTAACTCAGAAAAGAATATTATGCAATAAATTAAGCATCCATAACGTTATCAAGAGAGTAAATTTATTTCTTCAAGTCATGCCAAATAGAACAAATGTCAATAGGGAATAAAGAAAATAACCTGCCAGAGAATACACAGCATTGATTCCATCTGGTTTCGTGAAACTGAATCTCCAATGAAAGCCAAAGTTTTCCCTCTCATAATCTCTAAGAATTTCTTGGGATCAAATCGAGGGATGTCACACTGAGAGGGCTTCCATCGAAAGTTCTCATAATCCTTGTCAGGCCTACCATTACCCTGGCAATTCTGCATCCGTGTTATTACAGGACAAGAATTGTTTGTGTACAATGGTCCCAATGGATCATATACCCAATTTCCATGATACAGATCACATCCTACACAACAAAATGGAAAAGACCAATTAAAAAACTCAGAAGGTATACAGAGTAATTCCAAATAAAATCTATGAGAAATTTTTTGTAACAAGAATACAAAGGTATATCTAATAATTTACTTAAGTTGAGATTTGAGAATATATAAAAATATGTAGCAACAAATGACATCTCATCTAATTCAAAAAATGGTTGAGTGAGATCACTGATACTGCCAGTATTTGTGTCTGTCTTATTTACTAACCAAATGCAGACTGAGGAAGGCTAAAAGGTGACCAAAAGGGACAAAACTAATCAATGACATGAAAATCCACCCAAAATTGAACCTCGGAACAACAAAAAGGAAAAACTAGATACAAGTGAATGATGAATCATTAACAGCATGTTTGTATGTGCGTTTGCGGAGCCCAAACGCAGAAGCTACTGAGGAGCAGCTTGTGCCGAACACACGTTTTGGGTAGCCCAAACGCATAAACAAACACACGCTAAATCTCCTTGGGCTTGCATGAGTGACATTGCCTACAATGTTTTGCATCTGATGCACTTGATCACAAGCCCTCACATCACCTTGTGCTTAAAAAAAGTGAGGTTCTAATAGATAACAGCATAACAACAACATGCCGCCGGGGCAAAGTCATTGGCAGTTGACTCCATGATACTATGATTTAGACTACGTTCAATGGTTCACAACATACATCCCAAATCACAATATGATCAGTTATATGCTCCCTTATCCCTATCACAAACCAAAGTAAATCAAGTAATTTTGACAAATCGCTTAATTAACCCAATTGAGATTTGAACATAAACCAAAGTAAAAGAGAGGTTGCTACTTACTAAACATTAGACGATAACACTCCAAGTTTTTCTCTCAAATAAAAAATCAAGCTAAATCAGTGAAAGCTAGGAATCTCCATGGCACATGATATAATTTAGTATTAAATACCCGAGTCATAATTCCATAATAGAACAGATTCAGATGTGTGGGGCTGAGAATATATGCATGTATGAAAGACTGAATAAAACTAATAATTGATTAGATAAAAACAAGAAAGCTAAATAAAATGATAAACTAATAACAAGCTTTTGCAACACGAAAATCTAACTACAACCTGAATTAACTGCGCCGTCATAGGATGCTTTATTTGGCTTTTCTAGTGATTCCGGATTTGCTGTTGATGTCGAATCCCAAACAGAAGGAGAGGCCTCATTTGATGATGTAACCTCTGCATTGGAAGAATTGGTCCCAGCCACTGGCAAATCAATCCGTGGATTGGATTGAGCAGGCAATCGACTATGGCCAGTTTCTTTGCTGTTTTCAGATGAGGTCACGGATTCTTGAGGATTAGAAGCTGTGGCATCAGAAGTTCCTACCCCACTCCCCTCCTTTGTTACTTGAGCATTCACTGATTCAGGCTCACTCAACTCTACTTCCGAGTTCGATTTAATGTCGGTTCCTTCGATCCTATTATCACTAGACACACCAGAGGAAACCGTGGAAGATTGCGGATCTGACGATGGTTTATCACCAACTAGATCTATACTCTTATTCAAGTTAGCAACAATAGTATCTTTATTTATGGAAGACACTAATGCCGTGTCTAACTCTCCTGAACCACCTACACCGTAAAACAAATCATGAACCGTGGCGCCAAACGGAGAAGACACAAGAACAAATGAAGCATAAATCAAGAAAACTGCCAGTGCTCCTACTGAAACTACAATCCACGAAAGCGGCCTCGGATTGGAAATAGAAGACATTCTGGGAGAGCCTTTAGGTGCACCCCAACCCATGCCTTTCATTATACACTAACCAAGCAGCTCTCTACACTAAACCCTGAATCATCAAAGCTTTCAAAACCCATTCAAAAAATCCAAAATCTTTAATCATGAAACATAGCTACCACGTGATTAGATCAAACCACAAGAGCAAACCTGCTATATCTACAAATATACAAATAATCAATAATAGTTTATAACAAATTCTGAGTGAAAATGTGAAAATAAAAAAAAAATAATTAATTAATGTTCATACTTAAGCACTTGTTATTACAACACATTAAGTTGCAGAAATTCACAAAACATAGGAATTCAAATACCCATCAGGAAAAAAATGATTTTTTAAAAGAAAATGAAATACCCAGAAAAAAAAATAAAAATTTGGATCAGCCAATGAATGAGAAGGAGGAACCTGTGGTGACGAGATTCAATGAATGACGTGGAGGGAATGAAGAAGAAGATGAATGTGGAATTTGAGATGATGAAATGCTTGGTTTTGGCTCTGTATGTTTGTGATGCTTGTCCGGTTGTGCAAGGAATAGAGCGAGATTCTAGAGAGGGAGAGAGAGGGAGAGAGGGGAGATGAAGAAGAAGAAGTGCCTCACCTCATTTTAACCAGCACATCAAAGTTCATTGATGAGTTTTATTATTGCTCTCATTATCCCTAAATAATCATTGTTAAGATTACAACATTTAGATTAAAAAATAAATTTAATGAATTTTTATAATAAATCAATGATTACTTTGTCATTTTTACAGTTTGTCTTTGGGGTTTTCTTAACCTCAGCTCTAAGAGACTAAAAGTGGACATCATGTGTTGGAAAATGGTACATTGAAAGAATAAAAACACTTTATATTTAGTTTTTCAAAACATGATATCCACTTTTAGCCTCTTATCCTCAGCCCTAAGGGCTATCCTCAGCCCTTAGGGCTGAGGTTAAGAAAACCCTTATCTTTGTTACTAATAATTGATCATTTCTTCATTAGTTTATCTCTCTAATTAATTGTATGAAAATAAAATTGTAAAAATAATACTAATCAATTTTATAGAATAACCATTAACATTCATAGATTCATTCATGACGGATCCTGTAAACTTGTTGGATATCTTAAAGACCCGCAAATAAGATTAGCAATGGATATTCACACAGGTCTAAGACGAGACGAGTCCAAATCTAAATTTACACTAATGAAGCGGGTCCAAATAATGTGTACCCGGATTCACCCGAACCCATTACCATCCATAAGCTCGTCCTAAAAATAAAGAATCAAATTGAAATTTTTAAAATAAACAAAGGATAGAAATAAATACAAAAATAAATAAAAGATCAAAATAGTAATTTTTGAAAAAATGAAAGATCAAAATAAATAAAAAAAACTAAATGATCAAAGTTTATCTTCAAAATAAGATAAAAAATCAAAAATGTAAATAAGTCATTAATTATATAATACTTTCCCTGATCCTATTTATAGGTAATACTTAACCATATCACACGGATCAAGGAAGGTATTTAGGTTTCTTAAAACTTTAAAAAAAATACTTTAACATTACAATATTACCCTCTTAACTTGCATTGAGAATTTCAGTATATATTATTTCACATTAAAGGATAAATGACAAATATGAGAAAATAACAATAAATGTCTCCTAGAAAATACAAAGTGATTTATAAATAAGACTAAATAATCTTTTTAGAATGTGATTTATAAATATGACCGAAAGGAGTAATACATATTTTTAATGAATTATGGTAATTTAATTTGAGCAAAGACTTATTTTGAAGGAATGGAATCATGAACACACCTATAATTAAGAGTATATCGACCTGATTTGAATTTTGAAAGAAATTTAAGAAGAAAAGAAAATCATACTATTCAATCATAAAAATTATTTTTTGTGATTCATATATCTCAAAGTAATCAAATTTGATATTATTTAAGCAAAATTAATCAATTTTTTAAGGTTTATTTCATTCACAATACTACTTTTCTAAAATATCACTAGAAAATTGTTATTTTATTTAATTTTGTTTCTTTCTTAATACAATTTTCCTAAAATACCTCTATTTCTTTTATAAATTTTAAAAAATTCAATACAATTAATTATCTTTTTAACAAGCATAAAATTAATTTTTTTTTTTAATTCGAGTAAGAGAGAGTACTTATCATTACTATCACGCATTTGATTTTTTTTTTTCCAATCAATTTCTCTATTTTTTTTAATTAAAATCTAATTTTAGCTGTTCATTATCATCTTATGCCTATTATTAACTGTTTTCCTTTCTCATAAGCGTTCTTACTTAACTAAATCCGTATATTATGATTAAAAGAAAAAAGGTGCATACATATTTTGGTTTCAAATATATATAAAAAAAATTAACTGACTTTTTATTCTCAGTATAATTATTCCTAAATTTATTTAAAAAGTAGTGATCTCATATTCTCATACTGTATTATTTTCGTTTCATTCCTAATACAATTTTCCAAAAGTAGTCATATTATAACCCCGAGCGTGTGGTTCAGTGGTAGGGATTGATTCACGCTTAAGCAAGGTCAGGTGTTCGAATCCTGCCTTGTGCATGCAGCAGCGTTAAATCTCGGGGCCAGCTGTCCCACCCATTAGAGGTGCCTACAAGCCAGCGAGGAGATTAGTCACTGCGGTCGGCGGTGGACACTCCGGTCATGGACCAAAAAAAAAAGTAGTCATATTATGTAAAATTTATAATTTTGATAAAATTAAATGCATTCAACTAATTTTCTTAATAAATATGATTTTGATTATTTTTTCTTATAACAGGAATGGGAGTATATATCAAAAGTAACCTAACATATTCCATTGTCCATCATAAGACTAAAATTTTCTCGAAACGCAACAATGTGCAACCTTACACGGACCGGTTCAAGTTTTGTATATTTATGTGTGACATTTATTCAATTTCAATTTTTGTGAAAGAAACATATAATGTGTTTGGTTAAGCATCGGAGTTAACATACCTATGTTTACAAAAGTTTCCCCTCATAACTTTTGCGAGGCTTTTGCAGGATGCCAACACATTTTCGAACATACCATCAGATAGTTTTTTGGCATGCAATTAGGAAAGAATATGAAATAATCCTGTTTTCTTTTTTTTTTTTTTTAGTGATATTGTTATTTCAGTAATACTGAAATGTCTCACCTAAATGTCTATTTTCAAATGATACAAATGTAGAAGATCTTTCCTATTCTAACTCCTAATCCATCTACCAACGCTATATATATATATATTTTAGGTTAAAGTTGAGAAGTTGTTATCTTGATAACTTAGATTTTTTTTTTGTTGGGTAAAGTTTTTGTCTCTGACACTTCTTAAGAAGGGTAAGTATATATATATATATATATGCCTGGAATTCAATAATACTCTACTTGTTTAGAATGGAATCAATGGATAAAGCCTAAAAGGTTGGATGTTAGAGACCTATTTGAGGATGTTTAACACTTTAACTAGCAAATGATAAGATCAGATTACATGTTCAGGTGGCAAATCTCTTTCGTGTGTTCAAGCAATTTAAGTCGGAAACGGAAATATTCTCAAGCCATTCAAGACATAATTTCGACTGATGATGACTTGAGCAAAATGCATATTAAACTAGAGTCACATGTTATATACTCCCTCCGTTTCACTTTAAGTGTCCTTTTGGACTTTTGCACATAGATTAAGAAAGTGTTGATTATGATGATTATTGTAAGTTTTATGTGTATTTTGTCAAAAATACCCATATTTAATATTTTTATTTTGTCAATGCATCATCTACTAATATTACAAATTTCAAAACTAAAACAACATTAAATGTAAGAGTAAATAAGGAAAAACAGTATTAAATGTTGCCTAGATTTGGTAGAAAGACACTTATTTTGAAACAAAATTTTGATGTTAAAAAGACACTTAAAGTGAAATGGAGGGAGTATACAATTAGAGAACGATATGGACAAGTCTAATTGCCCCATGTCAAAGATGATTCGAAAATTAAATGCCTTTAGTTTTTAGTATAATAATTAAATGGGCAAATAATGCCTTTGATGACTTTGGCAATTGATGACAAGCAGTTTAAATTTGGAAGCATTTTATGCTATTAATAATTGAATGTCTCTCATTAATAATTAAAAATACGAATAACAAGTCATAAATATTAGTAGATGTCTAGTGATCTCTGCCGTATGTACAAAAAAGATTGTATTAATAAAAATAAAAACTCATTTCAATAATTTTTATTATATCTCAAAAAAAGTTAATTTTCAGTTATCGACAAAATACCATGATGTACATACACAAAACAAAATGGCAACCATATTGGGATTACATCGGTTGGTGTCATTTTGTGTTTTTATTTACAGTTAAGTTTACCTCTATATCGATCTTAAGGATTACTGTATTTTCATTCAAACCCTCATAAGAACCATTCAAATTATTTTTCCTTCATTTTTCTTATATTTCCTCATCATTCTAAGGTAGAAAAATAACGCACCACTTTTAAACAACCCCAAAAAAATAGAAAAACATGGTTATCGAAGTTAAAATAAGATTGAAAATTAAAAAAAAAAAAGAAAAAGTAAAATGATTATGTTAAGAAAAAAGAAAAAACTTACACACAGTTATTAGGATTTTAAAATAAAAATGGAATTGATCTCTTTTTATTTTAATGAAAAATGAAAAGGATCTTATGATTTTTTTTTTTTAAAAAAAGATAAGGGTCAATATTTACATACTTAAATGAAAACAAAATATACGTACTCTGATACGGATTATACTTTGATAAAGAGATTTGCTCAAAAAAACCATATAATAATTTCAAGAATGAAAACAAAATTAATTAATTTTTATGATAAATAAATAAAAGATAGAAGAGGAATGTTTTGAGAATGACCAAGAAAACAAAAAAAAATAACAATTACAAAAAATAAATAATTTATAGAAAAATGAGAGACAAAAAAAAAAGTAAATGGTCTATTTGGTCCTCCGAACATACATCGGCATCAGCTTAGTCCCCGAAAGATTTTGGGAATCAATTAAGTCCCCCAAAGATCAAAATGAGATCACATTAGTCCCATCATCCATAAATCCGTTAGTCCCTCTTTTAAGTGTCACGTGTCACATTCTCATAGTTATTTCCGTCAACATATTTAGACACGAACTACAAAATTATTCCTTCTTAAAATTTCAACCGTTGAATATATCGACGGTTAAAATTTAAAAATGAAAAATAAAAGGCTTATTTAAGTTTTTGGTCCCCGAAAGTTGATCGTGTTTTGGTTTTAGTCCTTATCTTTTTATTTGACCGGTCCTAGTCCTTAAAAGTTCAAAAAAATTTGATTTTGGTCTCTGCCGTTAAATTTTGCCATTAATGCTGACGTGGCAAATGGAATTTAAAAAAATAATTAAATTTATAAAAAAATTAAAAAAAAATATTTAAGTTTTTGGTCCCCGAAAGTTGACTTTGTTTTGGTTTTAGTCTCTATCTTTTTATTTGATCGATTCTAGTCCTTAAAAGCAAAAAAATTTGGTTTTGGTTTCTGCCGTTAAATTTTGTCGTTCATGCTAACGTGGCAAACAGAATTTAAAAAAAAGTAATTAAATTTATTAAAAAAAATTAAAAAAAAACCCAAAACCCGTACCCAACCCCACCCCACCCACCATTCTCTCTTCCTCTCTCTTTGTCCCTCAATCACTTGGCTCTCTCCCTCCCTCACGCCCTCCATCACGCCACCGCTCTTCCCTCTCACAAGAACACAAATCGCGTCTCTCTCCCTCCCTCATGCCACTGGTCTTCAAGGCAAAATCGCGTCTCTATCACCCCTCACCAAGGCCTCATCTCTCTCACTCACATTTTCCCTCTCCTTGCCTCTTCCCTCTCTTCTTCCCTCATCAAGGCCTCTTCCTTCATCTCCAATCGACACATGCAAGTTCACAAAGTGATGTCTCTTCCCTCACAAATCACGCCCTTATAAAACCAAAACACGGTCAACTTTCGGGGACCAAAAACTTAAATAATTTTTTTTTATAAATTTAATTAATTTTTTTATTATTTTTTTTTAAATTCCGTTTGTCACGTCAGCATTAACGGCAAAATTTAACGGCAGGGACCAAAATCAATTTTTTTCGAACTTTTAAGGACTAGGACCGATCAAATAAAAAGATAGGGACTAAAACCAAAACACTGTCAACTTTCGGGGACCAAAAACTTAAATACGCCAAAATAAAATAATAAAACTATATTTCATATTATTAAAAAATAAAAAAAATTCTAAAAATAATAAAAAATTCATATTTGTTTAAAATATTTTTTAAAAAATTCTGCAATTTATTTTTTTAATATTTTAAATATTTTAAAAAAATAATAAAAATATTCAGAAAAATTTTAAATAATCATTAAAATATTTTTTAAATTTATGAAAATTTTATTTTTCGGTTTTAATATTCTAAAAAGTAATATAAAATTAGTAAAAATAATTAAAAATATTAAAAAATCTGTAAAATATTATAAAAAATTATGAAAAATAATAAAAGTTTTTTAAAACCAGTAAAATACTTTAAAATATTTTAAAATTTAATTTTTATATTTAAGTATTTTTCCGATATTTTTAATTTTCTACAAATTCTGAATTTTTTTGAAATTTTTTTCTTAAAATTCTTAATTTTGTTAATTAAACAATTTTTTATTGTTTTTCAAAAGGAAAATTTAAAAAAAATCAGAATTACGTAAACTAGACAAAGCATGCAAAGGATTTTGTAAATGACCTCTCAAACGGTAATGTTCTAACTCATATAAGCCTCGCTGCAAAAGCAGATTTAGTTTATAATTTCATAAAATTAAAAAAAGCCGAAAAAATTTAAAAAATAAAAATAAAATTTTCATATTTTTTTAAAAAATATTTTACCGATTTTTTAAAAAATATTTTTGAATTTTTTATTATTTTCAGATTTTTTAAAAAATATTTTGCATGTTTTTTAAAGTTTTCTGACTTTTTTATTTTCTGAATTTTTTATTATTTTATAAATATTTAAAAATAAGAAAGGCAATTTTCATAATTTTTTAAAATATTTTACAGATTTTATAAAAAATTTCTGAATTTTTATTAATTTTTAAAAATAAATTTCAGAATTTTTTTAAAAATATTTTACAGATTTATATAAAAAAATTTCTGATTTTTTATTATTTTTTTAAATAATATTATATAGTTTTATTATTTTATTTTTCTTTTTTAAACTTTAACCGTCAGACATATTCAACGTTTGGGATTTTAAGAAGGAATAATCGCGTGGTTCGTGTCTAAATATATTGACGAAAATAACCAATGAGAATGTGACTCGTGAAACTTAAAAGTTAAAAGAGGGAAATGGATTTATGGGCGGTGAGACTAACGTGATGTCATTTTGATTTTTGGGAGATTAATTGATTCCCAAAATCTTTTGGGGACTTAATTGATTCCCAAAATTTTTTGGGGACTAAACTCATGCCCGATGTATCTTTGAGGGATCAAATAGACTATTTACTCAAAAAAAAAAAAAAAGGTTTCAATATATATTTCAAAAGTATCCCAACCTAATCCGTTATTCATTATTCTAAAAGTTAAAGAATGAAGGAAGTATAATTTAATTAGCTTGGACTGAAATTTTCTCTAAACCCAAGCAACGTGCAACCTTATATAGATCAGTTAAAGTTTTGTTTATTTATGTGAGACACTCCTTCAATAATTTCAATTTTTGTGAAAAAAAAAACTTAGATAGTTTTTGGCATGCAAATAGGAGGGAATATGAAGTTCTGTTTTATTCTTTGAGATTACCCGCTTTTAGTGATACTGAAATGTTTCATTTTAACATCATGGTCTGCTATATTTAAATTTTAAAATGAATATTTCAAATATGGAAGGGCCTTACTGATCTAACTTCTAATCCATCTACTAAATGCTATTTTCGGTTAATAGTCTTGTTAAGTTTTTTTTCATAGTTTTGTACCTTGGATTTTTATTGTTTTTGAGTAAACTTTTTGTCTTTGGTATACTGGATAAAAAGAGTATATATATGCCTGGAATTCGATAATTGTTTAGAATGGATAAAGCCTCAAAAGGTTGGATATTAGAGACCTATATGAGGATGTTTAGCTAACAAATGATGAGATCAGATTACAAGTTCAGTTGGCAAATGGATCTCTTTCGTGTGTTCAAGGCTTCACGAATTCAAGCCATTTAAGTCTGAAACGGAATTATTTTCAAGCCATTCGAGTCATATAATTTTGATTGGTGATGTCTTGTTGCAAATACTGAACTGACAAGAGACATGTTACTATTATACAATTATACAATTAGAGAAACGTTTTTCTGCAAGTTTAATTGTCCCATGTCAAGGATGATTCGAATATTAAATGCCTGTAGTTTTTCTTATCGAAAATAAATGCCTTTAGTTTTTCTTAATCAAATATTAAATACAATTACAATTTTCAATTATTGGACAAAATACAAATAAAACTTATACTACCTCAATTTCATATTTTTTGATCTTTTAGACTCTTGAGCATACATGTTAAGAAAGTGTTGATTATTGTAAGTTTTATATGTGTTTTATCTAAAATGTCTCAATTTAATTCTTATTGAGAATTATATTGTAATAATATTTAATTTTTATTAGGTGACATGTCCATTAATTAGTGTATGGTAGTTTAAGGATGAGAGAAAAAATAAAATTAGAATTAATTAGGTGTAAAAGAAATGATTGAGTGAATGATTAAATTTGGAAAAAAAAAAAGGTATATGATTATGCATTGAAATTGTAAAAGGACAAAAATTATGGAACGAAAAAAAACCTAAGAAGCCAAAAAATATTGATGGAGGAAGTAATAACTAACACTTTCTTAATCCTGGTTTAGATTACTCGTGCGATGCACGATGTAACATCCCTGGCAGGCGAATGGATTGCGACTGTCCCCACATACCAACACGAGTCTTTTCAGCGTGCTTTGTCCTCACTCGCACACTTCCCGAAAAAACTTCCCAGGAGGTCACCCATCCTAGAATTACCCCAACTCAAGCACGCTTAACCATGGAGTTCTTATGTGATGGGATACCGAAAAGAAGATGCATCTTGTTTATATGGGTAGTATCAATCAATTCATTTAAGCCTTCCTGTACAATGTAGTCCCATACCTACACAGTCTCAGGATCACCCTCTCATTCCAGTGTGTCGGTTCATTCATGTACCCCTCCCTTAGAAGCCTGCCAGGAGCCGCTCCTTTTGCACCGGCGATCACTCCCCGCCCTCATCAGCCCGGGTCTTACATGCCCACCAGCTTCCGCCTGGTTCGTCCCCGAACCACACCGTTACAATTCTCCCCCACTTATTAGAATTTCGTCCCCGGAATTCCGTTCAGTTCCTTTAATGGAGAACCATCCCAAATGCAGGGTCCTTCGACTACAACACTCACTTCCCTTTGGTTCCACTCCCCCACTTGGAGTCGGCATACCACTTGCATTAGTACGCCACCAATTTCTTGCACTCTATGAAGAGTTCGGACTATGGTTCAACTCGGTTAGTCTCAGCGCGGAGACTCTATGAGGTTTTCAAGGTTGGTTTTTCTTGCGGCTAAACGTTTCAAGAGTCTTGCTAGTAAGACTCCGAAAGGGGTCTTGGATTTCTAAAACCAGGTTTAACTCCCCAAGGAAATTGGAGATGGTTCCTCGGGTCAATTGGGTTCCCTCGGGAATTTTGCAGCAAAGGTTTGGAAAGGGTACTATTCAGGCTGATTTCCTTTCTTCTATGTCGGGTTGGTTTCTGTTCTACTTAAAAACTTTCAATGACATCAACCATTAATAAATGCAAGGATCGAGGTGGTCATTCCCAATCTCACATTCATCAATAGTAACATCACTGTCGGCTTGCTGATGATATCGTCACTTAACAGTTGTAAGAGTCAGGACGACCAATCCTACCCTTACACTCCATTAAACGACAACACCATCATGGTTTTGGTTCTATTCTACCCAGAGTTCTGCAATTCCATAACTATGCCTAAAATCTCAAATCAGCACATTCATCATTCAAGCATACATTGCAACATTTCACATCAACACATACACAAAACATCAAAATGAATGTTATTCATTCATATTCGCACATTAGTTACTGTCTACCTATAAGCCCTATTCAACTTATCCTAGTGTTGTCCTACCAAGTTTTTCTCTCAACCTTATCCTAGTTTATTATAATTCTAACCTACTTAAGATTTCACTAACAACTAATTCCACTAATTCATACATAACAGAGAATATCATACATATGCATACATAACTTCACACATCTATATATTCAATCATACTCCTAATAGGATTTCTACCTCGACTCTAACACTTGAACATCTAACTTTACATCGGTTACGCGCTTGATGAGTAACCACTGGAGTAATGAGTAACTCCAATAGGCCGAGGAAAACTGCTCTGATACCAAAATGTAACACCCTAGTTACTTTTACCCTTAATTTATTATGAAATTAAAGTTTTCTTTTAGTACTACTAGATGATTAGGAAAAACACTTAGTTACTTTTATTTCTTATGAAAATATCCGTAAAATCGGACAGAGTTTCCTTTGTTTTAGGGACATTCCCAAAATTTACTTTTCCTGATTAACCTGCATAAAACTTTATTTTCATCAACAGTGGACTAGCAGGGCCAAAAATATAATTAAGTTCTTGTACATCATTTCAGAAAATATTTACAACTCTATATAATACATTTCAAATTCCAAAACCAAAATAAAACCATTGACCGACAAAGGGTCACCTAACTAACTACACAACACTCCACGAGGTGGAGTGTAATCCTTCCCGGCCATACTCGTGTAAGCTCCTTCTTCACCTGTAAAAATATAACAAGAAGGGTAGCATTACACAGAACTTAGAAAATACATTCTAAAATGACATAGAGAACAACTAAGGGATTACTACCCGTTATCACTTGAATTATATTTTCTATTTCAATTTCCCTTGCTTCATTAATTCCCTCTTGTTGTCCATATTCATTTCTCATTCCTTTTTACTATTTCCCTAACCTTTCTTGATTCTATCATTTCCTTCTATTATATTTTACACTCACCATTCGGCGGGTCCTAATATCAAACATTTACTCACACCCTAAGGCGGGTCCTATGCCATTCATTTACTACTTTACCATTTTATTCCCATCTATTACTCACTCCTTATTGGAGGGTCTTGTTTGTATAATATTCCACTCCTTCATGGTGGTTCCTGATATTATCCACTCCATATGGAGGGTCATGATACTGTACATACAATTCTATAATATTCTGCTCCTCTATGGAGGGTCCTGATATTATCCACTCCTTATGGAGGGTCATGGTAATGTCCATACAATTCTATAATATTCCACTCCTCTATGGAGGGTCATGATACTACACATATACAATTCTCACTCCTGCTTAGAGAGTAAGCGGAGGGTCCTATTCTCACTTCACTTACGATGCAAGTGAAGGGTCATGATAATATCCACTCCCTTACGGAGGGTCCTGATAATATCCACTCCCTTATGGAGGGTCATGATAATATCCACTCCCTTACGGAGGGTCATGATAATATCCACTCCCTTACGGAGGGTCCTGATAATATATCCACTCCCTTACGGAGGGTCCTGATAATATTCACTCCCTTATGGAGGGTCATGATAATATATCCACTCCCTTACGGAGGGTCCTGATAATATCCACTCCCTTATGGAGGGTCATGATAATATGATTTTCCCGCTCCGCATAGGGAGGGTCATGATAATGTGATTTCCCGCTCCGCATAGGGAGGGTCATGAATGTATCCTCTCCATTTTGGAGGGTCCATGGATAATACTCAATATCATAATCAATTATTCATACCATTTACTTACCTTCTTCTCTAACCATTGATCCTTTTCTTGATTTCTTTACCATTCACCTAATTTCCTTCTTATTTCCGTTAATTGCATTTTACTCTTCATCATCATTCATGTTCATTACAATTCCATTCTAAACACTAAAATTAATAACATAATCAACTTTCTAATCACTATATGCATTATTAACCTTCAAGCCATTCTATGTTCTACCACCATCATCATTAAATCCAATTGTCTATCTCATCTCTAAGTCTATAGCTCACTCTCATTATTAAACCCACAAATACTTAAATCTAGACAATTACAAACATACACATTTATAGTCATATCCATAACCTTTCATAAATCCTATTCTAGTCAATTTCCCTAAGGTTCCTCTTTATATTTTATTCCCTACCCTTAATTCCCCCTATATACATACTAGAAAATACCCTCTAAGTAAAGGTAACACACCCCTTCTTACCTCAAATGTGATGAGATAGGGATGATTTTCCCTAGCTCTAGCTTAGAACCTCCTTAGCCTAGCTTGCCACCTCAAGATAGCAATAACCCAAATGATTGCAGGTGATCCTTGTGGGATTGTTGTAAGATGGTGTTGTGCTCTCTCTCCTTCTTGTTCTTGATTAGAAAGTGATTGATTCATGTGAAATGCTCCATAGCCAACCAAAAATTGAAAACCCAAGGAGAGGGAAAGAGAGGGAATTTCGTGTGGGATGAAAAGAAAGGAGGTAAGTTCTAATCCACTTTCATGCCCAACACTTGATGAAAATGATGAGGGGTGTTGGTGATTTTTAATTATTGATGATATATATATGATAATGATAATAGGGGTTCGAAACTCTAAGGAAGGAAATGAAAGGAATGATGGTGATGTCTTGTGCTCACTTCGTGAGGGATACTTGATGATGATGAGGATTAAGTGGTTGATTGTTTGATCTTGTGTGTTTGGGTGATTGAATGATGCTTGGGTGTTCTTGAGTATTGAGAGAAGATGAGAGGAAGAGGGAGATCGTGATGTGTTGGTAGGAAGTGTGGTGTTGGTGTGTTGGTTTTATTTTGTCTCTTGCCTAGGAGGGGAAATCGTGTGGCTAGGGAGGCCCAACTTGGTGCCCAAGTTTTGATCGTGTGGATGAGATTGCTCCAGCTGACCGCGCGCGCCTGGGAGCGGATTCTCGCGCTTGAGCGCGGGTTACGCACCAGCTGGTGCTGCTGATGCGGTCTGCGCGCGTGCTGGTGCTGTTGGGGCGAGTTGGTGCGCGTTCTGGTGCCACTGATGCGGGCTGGTGCGCCATTTCCATGGCTGGTGCGTGCAGGGCGCGCCTGGGCGAGCGGGAGGCGCGCCTGGGCGTGCACCGGTGCACCTGGGAGTGCACCAGAAACTTGAAACTTCGATTCGCCGTGTAACTTTTTCGTTAACCGTCGGATCGGGTCCAAATTTTTAGACAAGCTTCTTAACCCCTTAAACTTAACATCCAACGGTGGAATTTAATTTCTTAGCATCCTATAATTAATTCCTAATTTTCTCTTTTCGGTTGATTTCTAATATCTAAAATGCCAATTTGACCCCCGATTTCGCTTAGACAACTTTGCTCGATGCTACAAATGCCTTCTATACAACCCGTAGTACTTAAAATGGCTGCTCACCTGGCTCACAAAATTCTTTAAGCAATTAATCTACCCATTTTCTACACTCTAAACCCATTAACTCACTAATTATGCTTGGGATTAAATTTGGGATGTTACACACGAGAATGAACAAATATATTAGATTACATCCCATCGTATATAATAATATTTTAAACCAAAAAATTCAATAGACAATTTGAACTAAATTGCATAATTTAATTTAGCAAATTAATTTTTAAAATAACAAACTAATTTCATATTTTCCTCAAATTTGAAATTTGAAATATTAATATAAATCAAAGATATATAATGGATTTCTTCCTTATCACAAAAATTTGTTTTAGTTTCGGTTTAAATAAAAAATTGAACTAATCCATATTTTTTTAAGAACTAATTCATATTTATATATATATAATTTGTTGATATAATTTGTTGTTGTCTAACAAATTATGATTCAACATTATCCAACAACTTATTCTTATTTTTAATTATTAATTTCAAAAAATAATAATTACGAAATTATGAGGGGGTGTCACCTAAATCGTTGTTGTCTAGAAGATTTTTATTGGTGGTTTTATCATGATTTATTTGTTTACATATCTCCTTCAATTATTTGGTAGTTTTAAAAATTTGTTTTAAACTTTTTTGTTTGGAACATTTAATGATTATCCATCAATTTGTTGAAAAAGAAAAGTGATTCCATCAATTTAAACTTTTTGAATTCAACTTTTAATGATTATTATCAATCAATTTGTTGAGGAATTTTTTTGGTTATTATCCATAGGATCAAGAAGACAAAAAAAAAACATTTGATTATATATATTAGACCTTTTTGTAATTATCCACGCAATTAAGAAAATAAAAATTGCTAAAGGGACACAATCATTTCATAGGTTGGAGGTATCCTCTTTTTATGATATATAATAATTCAAACTTGAAATTCTATTGTTGAACTTTAATTTTTATTTGTTTTATCATAATTTATTTGTTTGCATATCTTCTTCGATTATTTGGTAATTTTAAACATTTATTTTTTCACAAAAAAAACTTTTATTTTTAACATTTAATAATTATCTATCAATCTGTTGAGAGAAAAAGCAGTATACTATCTATCCAAAACTAAATTGAATTGCTATTTTTCTTTTAAAAAAATTTAAATCATCCTATCTATCCAAAACAGAATAAAAGGAGGTAAATAAATTATAATTTTATCACCGTGCAGTTTGTTAACCAAATGCTTAAAAGAGGTAAGAATTATAGAATAGATAAATTAGAAACAAGCAGATATTAAGAAATATTGTGTAGGGTTAACCAATAATAAATCCTACCGCTACAGGATAAGTATGAGCTCTCTAGTACAGGATAAGGGTGAATAACTCATCCTTCTTATCCTCTAAGAGCCACGTCAGCCCTACTGGGCCGAACAGGCCCATAAGGCACCACAACACAACTTCCCCTATAACTATCGCCATGCTATAGGGGCTAAGGTATGTTCTCTCATCCCTACTCTCAAGAACTACGTGTGGCTTGATCCCCTTATCACTGGGGGTACGTAGGACCGGGGTCACCCTCGTCAGCTGCAACAACCACCAAAACACATCGTGGTGGATCTATTTCTCAGATCCACTACATTGGCGCCGTCTGTGGGGATCGGTAAACTCCGATTCCCATCCACAATTACAAAAAATTTAAATAAAAAGAAAAAAAAAGAGGTGTTGCCGCTGCTGCTCACGAGGGGGGTGATCCATGGTGGTGTTGCGCTCCCGAGGGGGGCGATCCATGGTGGTGCTGCCGGTGTCGCTATCGCCGCCGTTTCTATTCCTTCCCATCATCGCTGCCGGTGCGGTTCCTCATCACCACCGCGTCGCTCTCTCTCTCTCTTTCCTCCTTGTCGCCGTTCTCTTTCCACCGTCACGCGAAGCACCGCCACTAGTCTTCGCACAATGGAGGCAGCGATCGAATAAGCAAGGAGGACGAGACGATCGCGTTCGTGGGAGGCTGGAGTGTTGGAAGCAGAACTCAGAAACACCGCCGCCGCACCCCATCGTTTGAGCAAACTCGCCATCGAGGCAGGAACCACCGTCGCATCGCGATTGCATCGTGAACGGTTCACTCCCGTTCGTTCGCGATCGCATCGTGAATCTGCTCTCTCTCCGCCGGTGTGCAGCGAGTGATTCACGCTCCAGTTCGTGCCACGGTGGCGAACCAATCGCCGCCTTCGTCTTTTTCCCCACACCACTGGTGGTGGTCTTCGGTCCCTGTTGCAGCAGCCACCATCTCCGACCCGTACCACCATCATCTCTGTTGCGCCTTCGTGCGCCCCTCCGCACCGGTGCAGGTCCTCGCGTCTCCTGGTGTGGCACCGCCGCCTCGCTCTTCCATGGATGGTGCGGCGGCTGGACTATTGCTGTTCGAAGAAGGAAAGGAACCCTAGGGTTCCCAAGCCCTAATGGGCCAAAAAAGTACAACAGCCCAATTTAAAAAAAAAAAAGAGAGAAAAGGGCCTCAACAGGCCCTAACTACAAAAGAAAAAAAAAAGAAAAGGGCCTCAACAGGCCCTAACTACAAAAGAAAAAAAAAGAGAGAGAGAAAAGGGCCTCAACAGGCCCTAAAAAAAAAAGGAGGAATGGACTATCAACACCTCTATTGGCCCAACAACTCGTTCCTAAAAACAGGGAAGTAACGTTTTTATTCAATTGCCAATATCACTCATTAGCGCATGATTAATTTGATTACATGTCATTTATTAATTGCTAATAATTATCATTACTGTTATAAATTGTTAACTTTGAACAACAATAACTAATTAATTATTGTTTTCGTACACACATGCAAGGTACACGTATGATGGCCCGAGCAGCTGAGTGACCCATTTCAAGATTCTCATCAATGGGCAAATCGTTTTCCGAGCATAGTGAACACAATAACATGTTACTCTATTCGAAACGTATTGATGATGGCAAGGACCCCCGTGCCGAGTTTCCCTCTTTGCGCTTGTGTTCCGAGCGTAGAGAAGTCTGTGTACGGTTCCTTGCTTCGAATACATGTGCCAACTGCGCGCGGACCCTCGACAGCGTCCCCCTTTTTGGTATCTCATACATTCAGAATGTCGGGAATCACGCACTACCCTTCTCTTCTCGGATTCGTTAGACGATTGTGGAAACCTCGCACTATGTTCCCCACTAGAGTCTCTCGTTCCGGATATGAAGAATATTTTGTTGATTTCCCCTGCTCGGAATCGTTTGCTAATTATGAAGAATCTCATATCGAGTTTCCCTGTCATTATCCGAGCACGAAGAACGCTATCAACCATCAGTGATACTCTTCCGAATAAAAGGCATCAACTAGCAAACAATGTTTTATGTTACCACCAACTCTCAGAAGCTCAGCACAGGCTCTTCTCGAGCCTATACGAGCTTGGGGGGCTTGTAGGGTTAACCAATAATAAATCCTACCGCTACAGGATAAGCATGAGCTCTCTAGTACAGGATAAGGGTGAATAACTCATCCTTCTTATCCTCTAAGAGCCACGTCAGCCCTACTGGGCCGAACAGGCCCATAAGGCACCACAACACAACTTCCCCTATAAGTATCGCCATGCTATAGGGGCTAAGGTATGTTCTCTCATCCCTACTCTCAAGAACTACGTGTGGCTTGATCCCCTTATCACTGGGGGTACGTAGGACCGGGGTCACCCTCGTCAGCTGCAACAACCACCAAAACACATCGTGGTGGATCTATTTCTCAGATCCACTACATATTGCAATGAACAAAACACAAAATAAAATATAAAGCATTAATATATAAAAAAATGAATCCAGATTATTCATCTTCCTCCTAAACCATGGTCCATAGAGAACAAAAGAAATAAATAAAACAATACATACCAAATTTTGGAAAGGATACTTTCCTGTCAGTTTATTTTCTTATAAAGGATTTATTTATTGGGAGTCACTACTTCAGTTATCTCGACTTCACTTAAAAAGGTTGCAATGATATCTTCCATTAATTGATGCAAAGATTGAGGTGATCAATCCCAACCTCACGTCTATCAACAACACATCATTGTCGGGCTTTGCTGATAATATCATCACTTAACAGATGCAAGGATTAGAGTGATCAATTCTAACCTTACATTCTATTAAACAACAACATCATCGCAGTTCTTGGTCAGGTTTTACTTAAAGTCCTACACTTATTAGTTCTTTCTAAGGTCTCTCGTGATTTCCTACGAGCTTGGTTTACCTCTGAGTATCCCTTATGTTTAGCAGTCCCTTGCAATAAGGAACCAGGAATCCTAAATCTTTTCCTATCACCAATGACTTCTGGGACGATGTCTAAATCTGAAACGCAATCTAAGGAATATAGTTATCGGAAACTACATCGTATAAAGTCGCTTCCATAAATATCTAAAGGTATTTATTATTTACTATTGTTCAGTTGGACTCGTACATTAATTTGGTTTGAAACACATATTTGGGAAATTAAGTGTGATTTTTTTTAAATAAAAAATTGGAAAATTATATGAAAGCACCACGTCAGCAAATTTGGAATTGAAGGTATCCTCTTTTTATAATACATAATTGCTGTGAATATCATCCTTAAAAGTCACAAGTTAAAGAATGAATAAAGTATTAATTATTTTATTTGTCCCTAAATATAAGCACTAAGTGTGAATGTTTTGTCGTTCTTCATAAGCATTTGATTCAATTTTCAATGACATTAATTATTTTTTTCACAAGTATTCTTATTTACTAAACATTTTTTTTTTATAATTTCAATAATAATTATAGAGATAATTTTGAAAAAATATAACAAAAGTTATCAATTCCAATGTCAATAACCATGTTAAATAACTTCCTTAATCAATATACAGGACCTCCCCAAATACATATATTTAGGATATGAGAGAGTAAAAGTAGGATGTAAAAATAATTTATGAAAAATATTCACATGTACCCTAAAAGCATTTATTAAAGAGTTATACTCCCTCCATTCCTTTGAATAAGCACTAGATAGTGGAAGTGTATTTATCCTTATCCTTTTTACAAAAATATTTTTGTTCAATTTTTAATGACATTAATTATTTAATTTTTACAAATACCCTTTTTTATTCAACAATTTTTAGAGTTTTAATAATAATTATAGGGGTGATTTTGAAAAACTATACCAAACGTTATTAATTTTAATATCATTAACAATATTAATCAACCTTCTTAATCTATATGCAATTCAACTTCAAAAATTTAGATATAAGAACTGAGGAAGTAGTTAGAAAATATTTAAAAATATATACAATTTTTATATTTTATATTATAAAAAACTAGAAACTTATCTATTTTTATTTTTATTTTTTTTTTTAAAAATAACAATGCCCTTTAAGGCACTTTTTAACTACACCCATAATTTATTGGTAGTGAATACAACTTTAGGATCCCAATGTCTTTTTGGGCCTGAGAAAATATGGGTAAGAAGACGCCACCTACAAAGGCTGTCCAAGGTACAAGACTCCAAGGATAAGAGGCACCGATGTCGGTATGGTATGAGACATGAAATTCTAAATTCTAAGTTTGTAAGTACATGTTTAGATGTTAGCTGCATTTTTCCGGAATTAATTCTGGAAAATAGAAATTATTCATATATGCTTCACATTCAACATAATTTTGAGATCTAACAAGAATTTTTACCACGAAATCAAACATGCACTAACACATCATGTGCAACCATTTACTTTAAAATAAAAAAAAAGTGAGTCATTTATGTCTAGGGTCTTGTTAACTAGTACCTTAAGGGTGTTAGTTAATAAATACATTAAGGGAAAACTTACATTGGAAATCTAAGTCCACTAATTATTAATGTTTTAAACTCAACATTTTACAAGATAAAATTACCTCTTTTATTCTCTTAAACAATGCTCTAATGACACTCTTTAGCATTTTTCTTTTATTTATCTATCATATTTAAAAAAAAATTCTTTCGTTTGATATTTTTTAAAGTTTTTTTTTATTTCATATCTTTTTATGTTTTAGTTTTTCAAGATATTATTAATATTATAATTTTCATTCAATCATTTCTATCACTTCTCGTTAATTATGTTTTTCTTATCTTTCTCATCTCTAAACTATCATACATTAATTAAAAGGAACACTTTCTAATAAAATTTAAATACTACTATAATTTTTAATAAAGATTAAACAATGATATTTTGGACAAAAGATAAGAATGAAACAATCTTAAACCATACTTCAGTAGGAGTTTTTAATTCAATTGCAGTAGATAGTGACCAATTCACCAAATAACAAGCCATATTAGCAGCTTCAACCCAAAATTTCTTTCCCAAATAGGTACTAGAGAGCATGCACCGAGATCAATTTACAATAATATTGTTCATTTGTTCTGCAACATTATTTTGCTATGGAGTCTTCCGCACAGTGCGATGTCTCACTATGCATGCGTTCTCACAAAACTCATTAAACTTTCCTCCACAAAACTCCAAACCATTACCAATTCTAAGATGTTTAATTTTATTACTCGTCTAATTCTCAATCAACACTTCCCACTTTTTCAAAGTGGAGAAAACATCATTCTTGTGCGAAGAACGTATTCAAACTTGATGCATTTTGTTCTCTCATCAGCATCTCTGTAGTTGCCAGCATACCGGATCAAGTCCTCAAAGTGGGCTGCATACTCCCCCGCACTAAGATTTCCCTGAGTCAAATTCAAGAAAGTCAGTTCCTTCTCCTTGCGAACATATTCTGGGAAATACTTTCCCAGAAAATGGACCTTGAACACGTCCCATGTAATTGCAAGATTGGCCACCTCCGAACCTCTTCGTTGTTGCTCCCACCAATGCTCAGCCTCACTAGTCAACACATACTCGGCCAATCGGACCCTGTGATCAACAGGTGGTTGCAAAGAGCGGAAAATCTTCTTTATTTCCTGGAGCCATCTTTGAGCCCCATCTGGATTGTAGCCTCCTTCGAACCTAGGTGGCTCGCTCTTCCTAAATCGTGTCAACCAATCGATCTCGACTGGAGCTGGTGGTCGAGGATTCAGTGTTGTGGCTACTGCCATATTCTCTGCCTGGTTTTGGTTCATCTGAACCAGATTCTCGAGAATGGCTGTCATACGATCCGCATCCGCACGCCTCCACGCCATAATGACTAAGTCCTGAGGGATGAACAAGTTATTCCACATATAATGAAATAACCATTCAGCTAAATGTAAGTACATATATATAAACTTATATTATCTACTATACACTTGACAGTGACTATTGGTTACTCGTTTCGTTAGTAAACCATTGGAGTTGTGAGTCCAAACTCCAAGGTCGAGGAAAAATTGCTCTGATACCAGCTTGTAACACCCTCACAATTAATTAGTTAAACTAGGATTGATTAATTAAGTACTTGAAAATTTCTTTTAAAATCTGACAGAGTTTCCTTTATTTTTCGGACTTTCCAGCAATTTCTTCTTTTATACCTGTCCAGACCATAATATTTTAAAACTTAAACTTACATGTAAACTACCGCCAACTTACTACTAAGGCCCTAATTTACAAAACAATACAAATTCCAGGGCGTACAAGTAGTGACACATTTTAGAATCAAAATACGCTGACTTAAACTTAAAACAACTACAGTCTTCTTATAATTTAATTTACACTCCACGTGGTGGAGGTTATTCCTGCTCGGCTTGTAACAGTGTAAGCTTCGCTTCTGTACCTGTATACAAAAACAGCAAGAAGGGTAGCATTACACAGAACTTAGGAAAATAGTTTCCAAAAAGCATAGCATTAAACTAAGTCTCGTGCACTTATCATAACTAGGTCACGACGTAAACTACACAACTAAACACTTAATCCTTACCAATCAGTTTACACGTACTTTCCTTATTTGTTTCTCTTTTCCATGTTCTTATTTTCCATTATTACCGTTTCGACTCATTTGTACGTGTGCTTTTATTTATCTTTCATTTATTATTTTCCTTCTTATTAATTGGCTACATGGTCTCATGACCAGATCATACAATCTAACTTGCACCAGTTATTCTCGTTATCTTTTTTTTTTTTATTAATTGGCTACAGGGTCTCATGACCAGATCATACGATCTAACCTCCACCAGTTTCCTTCTATTATTCCGCCACAGGGTCTCATGACCAGGTCTTACGATCTAACCTGTGTCAGTTTCTCCATTACTATTTAGCCACTGGGTCTCATGACCAGATCTTACGATCTTACCTATTGTAGTTACCGTTTTATTATTTGGCCACTGGGTCTCATGACCAGGTCTCCCGACCTAACCTGCGCGGGTCCTCTTTTATTATTAGGCCACAGGGTCTCATGACTAGATCATACGATCTAACCTGCGCCAGTCTATTATATTGTTTCTTTTTCATCCTTATTATCTTACTTCCCTTTTCTTTTATTATTACTTATTCATTCTATTACGTTATTGTTTTCTAACTTACTATTTACATAATCTGTTTTCATTTAGCTTAGTCTCTTTGTATTCTCCACTTTTACATTTTTTATTTATTCTTAGAACTCAATTCTTTGCTTAACTCCTTTTCACTACTCCCCGTCACTCTTTAATTAAATCGACTCTACCTATGTTAATTCGTTTAAACTTAATTCCCTCTTCTAACCTCGATTTATTCATCGACCTCCGAGAAATCATATTATCATTTAACTCATTTGTTCTATTCTCTTGACCTCGCTCAGTCTCAATTATCCGATTATCACCTTACAAGTCTTCTTCATATTTTCTTATTACCAATTATTTCATAACAATCAATAAAACATAATCATCTCCCAATATCTTAAATATACTCATTCGTCACAGATGTGAACGTAATCACCTATAATCATACCCATTAAAAGTGGTTTCCCCTATTCACTTTAAATACTCCATTTTTGTCAGCAGGGACTACCCTAAGGTACATTAACATGCATATATATTACCCTATCCTTAGTTATCACTATGACATTTCTAGAATCCATTCCCTAAATAGAGGTAATACCACCTTCTTACCTTAACCACGTAGTGAGAGAAGAAAAATATCAAACCCTAACTCTAAACCTTGCTCTTAAAGCTTTAGAATTGAAATCGGTTGAGCCGAGTGTGGTGATGAAGGAGAGCGACTAGGAGACAAGACGGAAAGCGATGAGGAGCAATAACAAGAAGATGTTGATGAGTCTTCCTCCTTCTCTGGAGATGGTGAGAGAATCAAGTGAGAGAGAGAGAGAGCCATTATCCACTAGAAATGCTTGAGATGAGGAGAGAACCAAAGAGAAGAGATGATGGAGCTTGGTGGAGATGGGGTTACCACTGGGAAGAGGGGAGGAAGAATAAACTTGATGATGATGATAGGGATTGCCACTTGAAGAAAGCAAACTCAAAGAGAATAGGTAATGGGTTTTGATGCTTTGTTGATCTTGAACCCTAAGCCGAGAAGAAGAATGAGAGAGAAAGCTAAGGTGGAGATGGTGATTGCATTGTGATGATGGAGATGAAGATGGGGAGCTTGGATGATGGGTGGAAACCTTGGGGAATGGCTATAGAGTCTTGGCTTGCCTTGGAAGCCTTGTGCACTAACTTAGGGAAAAAGAATGGGGCAATTCGTGCCCCCCACGCCTTTTTTTTTTCCAGATCTGACATGATCTAATTGATTAGATCATTACCTAATCAATTAGATTTAGGTTTTCTAATCGATTAGACAGACAAGCTAATCGATTAGCCTGCATTTCTATCATTTCTTTACATTTAAAAATGCTATAACTCATTCGTTAACCGTTGGATCTTTCTCAAATTTTAAAGCATGTTTCCTTACATACTAATCTTCATATCCAAGGACGGAATTCATGTTTTAAGTTGTAAATATTTTATTATTAATTTCCTAATATAGGGTGTTTATAACAACGAAAACACTGTTTCCTACATTCGTTTTCTCATCTTTCAACCTCTTATTCTATGCCAATGCTACCTAACTCCTTCATAGCACTAAAAGGGATCCTATTCCATCACCTTAATTCCTCTTGAGCATAATTATCATTTTTATAATCTATTTATTATCCTAATTATTCTTGGAATTAAAATTCGGGATGATACAATTCTTCTCCACTTATTAGAATTTCGTCCCCGAAATTTCGTTCAGTTCCGTAAATGGAGAGCCATCCCGTTAAACAGGGTTTTCGATTGTGGTCATTAATTTCCTTCGATTCCATTCTCTTACTTAGGATACTACTAAGTCCGTACTCCTTGGGCTTTCCTGCATAGGTAAGGACATTCTACTTCTTGCTCTTGCACAACTTTCCTATATTCATACCCATTAAAAGTGGTTTCCCCTATTCACTTTAAATACTCCAATTTTGTCAACAGGGACTATCCTAAGGTTCATTAACATGCATATATATTACCCTATCCTTAGTTATCACTGTGATATTTCTAGAATCCATTCCCTAAATAGAGGTAATACCACCTTCTTACCTTAACCACGTAGTGAGAGAAGAAAAATACCATACCCTAACTCAAAACCTTGCTCTTAAAGCTTTAGAATTGAAATCGGTTGAGCCGAGTGTGGTGATGAAAGAGAGCGACTAGGAGACAAGCCGAAAAGCGACGAGGAGCAATAACAAGAAAATGTTGATGAGTCTTCCTCCTTCTCTTGAGATGGTGAGAGAATCAAGTGAGAGAGAGAGCCATTATCCACTAGAAATGCTTGAGATGAGGAGAGAACCAAAGAGAAGAGATGATGGAGCTTGGTGGAGATGGGGTTACCACCGTGGAAGAGGGGAGGAATAAGAAACTTGATGATGATGGGGATTGCCACTTGAAGAAAGCAAAATCAAAGAGAATGGGTAATGGGTTTTGATGCTTTGTTGATCTTGAACCCTAAGCCAAGAAGAAGAATGAGAGAGAAATCTAAGGTGGAGATGGTGATTGTGATGATGAAGATGAAGATGGGAATGAAGATGGGGAGCTTGGATGATGGGTGGAAACCTTGGGGAATGGCTATGGAGTCTTGGCTTGCCTTGGAAGCCTTGTTCTTTAACTTAGGGAAGAAGAATGGGGCAATTCGTGCCCCCCACGCCTCTTATTTTTTTTCAGATCTGACACGATCTAATCGATTAGACCATTACCTAATCGATTAGATTCAGGTTTTCTAATCGATTAGACAGACAGGCCAATCGATTAGCCTGCATTTTTATCATTTCTTTTACATTTCAAAATGCCATAATTCATTCGTTAACCGTTGGATCTTGCTCAAATTTGAAAGCAAGCTTCCTTACATACTATTCTTCATATCCAATGGTGGAACATGCTTTCAGTTGTAAATCTTTTATTATTAATTTCCTAATATAGGGTGTTTATAACACCGAAAACACCGTTTCTTACATTCGTTTTCTCATCTTTCAACCTCTTATTCTATTCCAATGCTACCTAACTCCTTCATAGCACTAAAAGGGATCCTAGTCCATCACCTTAATTTCTCTTGAGCATAATTATCATTTTTCTAATCTATTTATTATCCTAATTATTCTTGGAATTAAAATTCAGGATGTTACAAGTATCGTGCTCCATCTTCTCACAACTCAAAAGTGATAATTTAACCTCATCAATATTAAGGCTTTCACACCCATATATGAGTGTTTCTCGAAAGTGTTTGTATAAGGGGATAAGGAGCAAAGCAACAAATTGCTTATTTCTCACTTGAAAATGACTCATCCATATTTTTAAACTCTATAGTTAATTAAGTGAACTCAGAAATGTGTGATCTAAAGGATGTCCATTCATCCAATCGAGATGTGTACAAACATTGCAATACACTAAAATGATTAGCCACCGTCTTCTTCATATATAAGGACTCCAACTTGGTCCACAAAGCCTCTACTCTTTTCTTCGATAAAACCTTTTGCAAAATATCATCTGTAATGAATAATTGAATAGTAAACATAACTTTTGCATCTATGTCATCCCACTTAGAATCATTCAGTGTGTCATGCTTCTTTCTTTTCCCAGAATGTGCTACCTTTTTATTTTTTTATGTTAAAACAACCATCATTTGAACCTTCCACATCCCAAAGTTGATGTGCCCATTAAACTGTTGAAGGCAAAATTACTAGATTGGTCCTTTAAGTTATTTTTAGGTTACATATCGGTCTCTTTTTTTTTTTTTCAAATAAGTCTTATAAGTTGTTATTGTCTAACAATTTTGTCCATTCCGTTAGTTTTTTTTCGCAAATGACATGTGCCACTCAACTAATGGTGCCACATATTAAAAAAAATGCTTAATGATATTTTTAAAAAATTTCTAATGGTGCCATGTGTCACTGAAAGGAAAAAATTAACAGAAATGATCGATTTGTTGGACGGCAACAACTTACGGGACTTATTTTAAAAAAAAAAACTTAAAGGCCTGACTGGTTTGTAACCTAAAAATAACTAAAGAGACCAATCAAATTGTTTTGTCAATTGTTGAATATCAAATTTTGTAGTCGCCATACTTTTTTAGTACATAGATTCTACGCTATAAGTGCTCTGATAACAATTTGTTATATAATTAGTGGAAATAAAGTAGAATAGTGAACAAATGTGGTTCAACTTAGCTTACATCCACATATAAAGATGGCTATACACATCAATAATGATACTTGACAACAACATAAATTCCAAATACACCAAAATACCAAACAATATTTTCTCATGTATAAACCAAACTCACACAAATATACAAAGAAAAGATAACAAATAGACAAAATCTTCTGAGTTATATCTATCTTACAAAAAGATATTACAACTATGTTTTTTAGTTGTTTTTCTATGTTTTTACAAATGAAAGACTTTAGTACTTATAATGAGAAATACTATTAAGTATATATATAACTAAATGGTCTTCACCAAAAGAACAATATATTATTACTCAAAAAAATAGCAAAACAGAAATTTTCTCTATTCTAATTACGTTGCTAAATACATTTGAACCATCCATTTCAAACTACATCATAACAGTTCGTGAAGAAAATGTATGTATACCATATATATCGAATGAGGAAGTCAAATTTCATTATCTTATTTTGTGTATACAAATCCTCCCATGACATAACGTAGCATATCACTTGGCACCATTTTGAACCTGAATTTTTAAAATCACTTATAGTGGGATCTTGGCAAGGCACACCTAGGTCTCCATCCAATAGGGAGAGAGAAAAAGAAAGGGCAAAATGAGTGTTTTGTTTGACATGAAAAGGAAGCCTCTCATTTCTTCAAATTCACTTTGAATTGCTTTTGACAATTTTTCCTAAGGTTAATGGGACCTGTCTAGAACAATCGTGACCGGCGGATTCTATTTTCACTTCGATTATTGGTAATTTGACCAATAAATTAACACGATAACTTTTCTTTCTTCCTTTCTCCCCCCCCCCTTTTCCCATCATTTCATATTCATAGTTTTAGCTTAATTCCTTTTCCATTCTAATACTAAAAGCAGAAGCCAAAGCAGAATGGAAGAATCACTATTCACTAGGATTTCTTTAATTAGTTATTTCGGCAAAAAGTATATATGGGTATATGTATTTCGTGGATGCAGCTCTTCCAAATTTTGGGGGAAAACTGTTCACATATTGCATAGTTTGCTTATAAAATAAAAGTAGAAATGGACAAACATTTCAATCAAAGATGCAATATAATTCCATAAAAAAAAGGCAATAATATGAAGTCTTTTCTTAGAGATTCCTTAAAATTCCAAATTATAAGGTTACGTATTCTTTAACAATTATATTTGTGATTAAAAACAAAAGAAATCAATAATATACAGCTAAACATTTCTTAGGTAATGTACAATTGTTAATTATTGGCTAAACACTTCTCCATTTCTGACGCAAAGATAAGTCTCCTTTCGATGTTATTGGTTTGCGACATGAAGCCTAATATAGGGGATCATATCATATGCCAGTAGCCCACTACTATGGTATGGAAAATAAACTTACATGGGAATAATTTCTAAACTAATATGAGGGGCTCAGCAATTAATTATTGTATAAAATTATAATTTTGATAGATTTTGGCCCAAAAAGGGTATTTTATGATGAAATCACCCCACCTTATAATTTTAATAATAAATCAATTACTATAAAATTACAAAGCCCCCAACTAACTATATAATGATTTTTTTTATGAGCTTTCTTTTTTTTTATGAGCACTAACTATATAATGATAGTAGTCAAATAATAAACTAATTAATTTCGAACAACAGCTTGGAAGAGACACTCATTGATGAGATTTTTCATAGAGCCGAAAGCGTGTAAAAATTATGTTTAAAAACGTGTCCTAGCCAGGACTTTTATATATCCATCCATGCAAAGCCATCTCATACCCCAAACTAATTGTTATGTTCCCACATGATAGGAGCTTTGATTGTCTATGCATGACTTTCTGTAACAATGGTGTCCCTACCAGTGGTGGAGCTCGACCAAATTTTGAGGGGTGCAAATTTTAAGAGTTATGTTTTTAACGTGATATATGTTTTTAAGGTGATATATTTTTGCCTATCTAATTTATTAGAAGTATTTCGCCTGGTGGTATTAGTTGAAGAAACATGGTCAACAAATCAAGGGTTCGAATCAAAGAGAGACCTTATTTTAGAGCTTTTTTTAATTTTTAACTAAAAGTGATATTAATTGAACTAAATAGTATGGCCTGATGAGACTCAAACCAGCAACCTGTGTGTTCTCATTCCATGCACCATGCCATCAAGTAAGCCATTCAACAACTTATGAAACAAAATACCACGATTGCATGTATATAACTTTTCAACCCTCTTAAGGTCCGTCCCTGGTCCCTATACCACACTCCCATCATCTATTGCTCTTTTAACTTCTGGAAAATTAGAGTAATTAATCAAGAGAGAGAGGCTATGTTCTTAGGAACTAAAGTGACATCATGCATCATCACCGACCCACTTACACGCATGATAGCAAATTACACATTCCTCACCATTAATCATATTTATATGAGGTTTCACGACCTCATAGTAGCTAGTTTTGACCCCCAAAAAAGTAGATAAAATTTGCCCCATCATTTCTTGTTTGGGCAATTGGTGTTCTTCAGCGTGCAAACTAGCATGCATGCTGGTATATAGTCCCACTCGTGTGAGTAATTAATCAGATAATAAGGATGGTCTCATGGTGCAACGTATATACACCCTTTATGAATTTGTGCCCCAGCACACACACATTCTCCCGTTTTTCAAACTTTTATGGTGTATTGAAATGTTGGGTTGTTAGGTGAATGTTATGTGCTTAATTACTCGCGTGACACTTGCATGTAAATGCATTTATTTTGAAAGATGTTTTATAATTTTCATTTTTTTAACAAAATATACAACGAAAATGAGTGATGCACTGATGATGATGTGAAGGTTTTACTCTAGCATATCATTGTAAAACCTTGGCAAACTCATTAAACTCAAATATATAACTAATTAAGATGGTAAAACATTTTTGTCCTGCTCACAAAAAAAAAACATTTTTGTTCTCAGATAAGGATGAGTGTCAAGCAAATTGTCAATTTTCATTAACAAGGGGAGAAGATTAACTTGAAGAAAACAAGAGGAAGATAATTTGAAGAAAAACGAAGCAAGAGTAAAATGAAAGCTTGATTTTCATTAGAGTAATCAAGTGTTTCTCTTAATTAACTTACAGACTCAGCTTCAATGAGCTTATATATACAATTGGAATTGCTAATTAACTACTTGCCAGCTTATGATAGCTAACCAACTAACTAACAGAAAGTAACTGTTTCGTTAACGATTACTAACAAACGTAACCGCCGGTTAAGGAATAATTAACTTAACTAATTTCCCAACTGAATTGCTTAACCGATTAACAGTTTTGTAATCGGTTATCATGCTTTCTTTGACAATGTGATTTTCAAGTAGTTGCTCATGCTGCTGATTATCAATCCAGCTTAACACAAATAGGAAACTTCCTCAATTGTATGTGGAATATAAGGAAAATTGATGAAGGTGGGTCTCTAATGCTCTTTCGTTTATCCCCTTCACTTTAGAGGATTTCTTTATCTTTTTTTTTAAATACTTTTTCTTCCTTTTAGTAACTTTTTATGCATGGGATGTATGGTGCTCCTGGTTAATAGACCACTAATTATATGCTCTCAAATGTTTGCCATAAATTAATATGGTAAACTTGTCTACCTTGGTACTTGGCATTATCGGTCTAAAATGTAATACCTATTTCGCTCCTTATTATTATAAGGTGCTCCTTCCATTCTTTTTTTTTTGTTTACATGGGAGGTCTGGGACTAGAACCCATGACCTGGGGAAGGGGAAAAACCTAAGTGTCCCTGCAGCCACCAACTGGACTGTCTTATTATTATAAGGTGCTCCTTCCATTCTTTATTAGCATCATTTCCTTTTTTAGATTTTTTTTATTTATATGTTTTATTTAGAAGTTCAAGAATGTAATAAATACTATGTTTTATATTTATCTCTATTTATTAAGGCAGGATTATTTTATGTAAATAGTAGAGATTAAAGTAATAATTACATAGAGAAAAATGATATATTATAAAAAAACATAATTAATTTATTGAAAATTAAAGTAATCATTACATTTCTTAAAAGATGTATTTTTTTAATGAAACAAATAAATAAGTACGAGATAGTACATTTTAAAAGATTTTGATAAACTTTTTAAAGTTACTTTACAATTTTGAGACATTTTTTATTGCTTTTCTCTTATATTAACCTTTAATAACTAGTATTTCTATTTTTTTTCATCATAGATTAATGAATAATTAATTGGATAAATCAAAAATACTTAAACAATGAGATAAAATTAAAAGTTTGTTAGTTCAAATACAGTCAATTATGGAGAATTTCAATATTAAATGAGAATAAAAATGTAAAATTATTGTATTCTTTTAAAGAGCAAAACAATTAATAACCAACACCAATTAATTTTAGAATGTTTTTACCATACAATCAAAATTGAGATAATAGCAAAATAATCCATTAATAAAATTAATAATTGGATGACAAGTCATTCAATTTTGATCATGACATGATGACATGCATATTTCATTAAATGACTTGTCACTCAATCATTGGTTTATTAGTGGGTTGTTGTGCTACATGCTATCCTAATTTTGATGGCATAAAAGTAGTGTTGCTTAACTTTATTGATTTTTATAATTTGGTTAATAATTAAAAATAACTTAGAATAAGGATCCGATTATCGTGATGGAGTATCATCCTAGATTGTGCAAATGAAGGTACTGGTTCATTGAACACATTCAAAAAAGTCAAAGGAAAATCCATGTTCTTTGTTTTTCAAACACTGTATGTCTGATCTCAAACACTATCCTCCATTTCCAAGTTACTTAACCGATTGACTAAGATTTATCTTTAATCGATTTGAGATTAGAAAAATTGATTGGGCTAAGTAGCCATTTGTCACATGACATTCCAGCTTGCGGTCAATAGATGCAAGAAGAATAGGATTTTATTTAAAATTAATTTTTCTCGTTGTTTCATTGCATATCCATGTGCTTCCGATGGACTGTTGGCTAATCCAAAAGATGCTGTAAATTTAAGGTACTGTACGTTGTTTCAGTTAAAACTTATTTTGTTAAAATGTTTTTTTTATTAGGGCAATTTTTTAAAAAAAATTTACTAACCAATATCCTAAGGACATTGGTTAAAGAATACATTAAAAAAAACTCATATCGAAAATTTAAATCCATTAGATTTTGATATTTTGAATTCAATGAGGAACGACCCAAAATTTTTTAGATATGACGGCGACAAATATAAATCAATAACATTAAAAATATAACTTGAATTTTTACTTAAAAAACAAATTCATTCTTAAGCGATACTTCACCCTCATTAAAAAAAAAGTAAATCATTTATCAAAATTTTTTGATAAGAATTTGTATTACAATAATGAAATTTCAAAATAAAGGAGCATTCGTTCAAACTTTAGTAACTGTTATTTATTATATTGTTTATTTGCAACAAGAATACTGTAATGTTTTTTTTATTCCACATTGATATTGTTTATATCTTCATTTTGAACTTGCTTCAGCCTTAGCCTACAATTTTATGAGGCACTTCATCATAACTATCGGTCACCAATTTATGGGTTTCGAGACTTGAACTTTAAGAAACTACAGATTCAAAACCATTACACTTTTATTTCAAACCTAGAAACATATATACTCCTTTCGGTCATAAATGTAAGCTTCTTTTGAATATTTGTGTGTCCTTAATGTAAATCCCCTTCTAATTTTCAATGATATTTTTCTATAAATATTCTCATTTACTCAATATTTTTTAGAATTCTAATAATAATTATAGGAATAGTTTTGAAAAAGTATATCAAATAATTATATTTTAAATGTAACTAAGAATACTACCTAATTTTCTTAAATGATTTATTTTTAATTAAATGAAACTTAGATTTAAAATCGAATAACATAATATTTATGCATATATATATATATATATATTTAAAAAAAATAAAAAACAAACTCAATTTCCCTAAGCAGGTCCATTACTGTATTCAATATTTTCTAAGATAAAATTACTTCTTTTGTCTTTTAAACAATGTTCTAAGGGAACTCTTTAGCATTTTTTTAAATAAAAATACAAGTAAAAAGGAATTATGTCATGTTGGAAAACAATGAATTTAATATTAGAGGAACTCTTAATTTGGTTTTTCTATATATACAAGTGGTGAAAAATTGGTGTTAAAAAAAATAATATAATAAATTAAAGTATAGTTAAAAGAATGGTTCTCTTAAATTCAGTCATAAAATTTGAGGATAAAAATCTAAAAACGTATAAGCTTAAATTAGAAATACTGTATTGAAAGAATAAAAAAAAATTGTATTTAGTTTTCTAATATAAAATATCTACTTCTAGATTTTTATCATAGCTTTAAAGATTAAAAATAAAAAATTTCTTAAAAGAATTATAAATAAAATGTTGAATTTCTGAGTAACTAATAAGACACCTTTAAAATAAGGCAGTAATATCTCGGGCATGGGGAAGTACTCCCCCAACTCAAATTATAAGCAAAAATAATTAATTTTACGTTTATTAAGAAGGTTAGTTGATTCTATTTAATTTTCTCACATTTATAAAAGAATGGAGACATTTTAGGAATGTTACAATAAAAATGAAACAAAAATTGAATAAGACAACAATTTTCTAGGGATGTTTTAAGAAAGTAGCATTGGGAATGAAATAAAATTTAAGAAAGTTGGTTAGTTTTGCTTATATTTCAAGCCAAACCAAATATAGAAAAATTGAATTAATTTTACGCTTATTAAGGAAATTAGTTGATTGCATTTAATTTTCTCAAATTTATAAAAGAATATAGGTATTTTAGGAAAATTATATTGAGAATGAATCAAAAATTGAATAAGATAATAATTTTTTAGGAATATTTTAAAAAAATAGCATTATAAATGAAATAAAATTTAAAAAAATTAATTAATTTTGCTTATATTTTAAATGGGAGAGAATGATGACAATTGGCAAGGGAGTGCATGAGTTAAAGCCTTAAAGGCACCAAGACCAAAGTAGGAAGGGCTCATGGCTGCTTATTTATTTTCCGACAACTCAACAAAGAAATCCTTCCTTACCCTTCCAGTGGTTGGCTAAAGGTGAGGCAAGGGTTAGAAAAAAAAATTTAAAAGAACTTTGACTTGATTTGATTTTATTTCTCCTTCTTCTCTTCCTCGTTTTAGTTTAGAAAATAAAATAAGGTTCTTACAAATGTAAAAATAAAATATCAAAAGTTTTTATTTTTTTTTAAAAACATAAAAAATTTAAAATTTTTAATATATTTTTTTGCTATACTTTGTTTTATTATTAAATATTTGTTAACATTTACCTAAAAAAATATTATTGGACTTACTTCCCCCCTAAACTGAATTACCAATGCAAGATCCCCAAAATTACATAAATGAACAGTGAATTTTTATAACTTACGTACTTTTACGTATAAAATGAATAAATTTGAAAAGTAAGCTATCTAAGTTTTTACTTTATAAGGATATTGTATACTTATTAGACAAAAAATTGATGTTTTAGTTTTCCAATATAGTAGTAACTTTTATCTTTAGTACTCCATTATTTATGCTATGCTTAATTACATAAGCTAGAAAAAAAAGCATTACTACCTTTGAGATAGAAAAATCTTTGGAGCATTTGATGATCCCTACAGTATTTTCTATATATCTCTCGGCCAACACACTCTTCCCCCACTAACCATGTGACATGAATGAGTGAGCTAGCTAGTGGGGAGATGGGAGGGGCTGTACATATTTCCACCATCAAAAATCAGCACTATGTCTATTCTTTTCTGAATATATCGTTGTTTTAGGCATACGCCACAACCTAATGTTTCTATCATCTTCCTTCACCTATGTGGTCCTCTCATAATAACATAACTATTTAAGTCAAACTTTGCTTGTTCTATTATTATTATCCGCATAAAGCACACTGACCACAGTTTTCTGTTTCTAGCAATTGGCATATTACTTGTTTGGCTCTTAATGATTTGATACATATACAAACTAGTCTTCCAAACAAAAATCATTCTAACATAAACTTTAGGAGATATAAACTTTCTATGCCATGTATATTCCCTATATTGGAAACTTATATGACAATTTAGAGTTGTAGCATCTCCGAATACAAGCCAAATTAAAAAGAAGCTAAGCAGTAGAAAAGAATAGTACCCTTCTCCATGAATCTAAAGGCATATTATGTTATTTTTTTTAAATAAAAAACCAAATATATTTTGTGGTATAAAAATAATAGTTAGCCGTTAAGATTTTTTCCCGGACACAAGAAAGAAGACATTTCGCAACAATCACTCTCACGACAAAATATGATAATCGTAACTATAATTGTTGTTGCGATAACATTTACAATGACGACGCCACCATCGTGACAATAAATATGGTAATTGTAGTGAAAAATGTTGTTGCGAAAACATCTCTAACAGTAGTGACACATTTGATGTTGCTGCAAGACTTTTTGCAACAATTCTTTACATTAAGAGTCATCACTTAAAACCTTTTTTATTTTTTGGTGCACTTAGAACCATTATTTTGAAACTATGATAAATGTTTTCACAGCTATTTTGGACTTTTGGCAGCAAAAAAAAATTGTTGTGAAAAACCATAAATCTTGTAGTGCCTTTTCGATTTTGGCATTACATGTTGTGTGCGCGAGACTTCGATTTAGCATATTGCATTATGATCATCAGCAAGAAAATAGTGGCGTTCATCCTCCATTAATTTAATATAAGATCATGATTAAAAATCTTTAATCACTAAATTAAATTTGACACCTACAAAGGATACCTTATGTAATTTTCTAATTTATCACTTAAGAAATTATATTCATTACTTATTTAGGGTCTTACTAATAACAAAGGCACTTGTTAAATTTCTTAAAAATAGAACAAAAAATCACAAGTCTCAATTTCTTATTCATTTGAAAACATAAAAGAGTCTCAATTGTTAATGATTTTCTATTGATATTTGACTCTTTATTAATTAACTAATGTACCAAGAGCATTTGTTAGCATTTATCACTTATTTATAAAAGACAAGAATAACTTATTACTTTAATTGTGTCAAAAATATGTATTGTTTCGTTTGTCTGGACAAATTAAGGGCAACAAGTCAAAAAATTAAGTCTTGATTCCTTTTTTTTTAATTAAAAACGGGGCAACATAGCCCAAACAAACAATTACATAATAGAAATGAATCTAGGGAGGGAAACCCCCCAATTGTCCTCCCTCGAAACAGAAAGCATGGCAATAGGAGGGGTAAGAAAGTAATGCACATCAAAGCTATACGAGTGACCAAGATTGACCAAAAAATCAGCACTCCTATTTGCTTCACGAAACACATGGCGAATAACAACATGATATTGTTGTAAGAGGAGACTTCTAATCCTTCTAATAACCAAGCTATAGCAATGATGAGTAATCGGATACTGACCCTCCACCAAAGTAATAGCAGTTTTGGAATCCAACTCAATAATAACTCTGTCCATACCCAGTGATGAAGCTAATTCCAAACCATAAAGCAAGCCCAGAGTTCCGCCTTCACAATCGTGCACTGCCCCAGATTACACGTAAAACTACGAATGAAACCACCATTCTCATCCCGCAGCAATCCCCCACACCCAGTAGAGCCTGAATCATTGTATAGGGACCCATCCACATTGAGCTTAGCATAACCGGCTAGGGGCGGAATCCAGCAAATATTAGCCTCCACACAATTTTGGATATTCACCCCTAGGATCTCCACTTTAGACACTTGCTCCACAAAACTCAAAACCTGTATGTGAAACGCATCAAAGAAAGAGGTGTGATTGTTGAAAACAAAACTGTTGTGGTCTTTCCATAAGCACTAGATAACAATTGCAAAGAAAGTGTCCCATTTAAGATTCTCAAAACGCATCCGACTAGGGGACAAATTAAGAACCAGCCATTGATCCAAACCGACACTGTGAAAATGACACCAATTTGGGTTCTTCTCGGAAATGTAAGCATCCCAGATTGTACGGATAAACTCACAATCACGAAGGACATGCATAACAGTTTCGGGAGCTACCTTGCAACGAGGACAAAAATTGTCATAAGTTATCCCACGATACTTCCTTTCATCATTTGTCAAGATTTTACCATGGGAGAGTTGTCAAAGAAAAGTAACCACCCACATGGGCCCATTCCGCTTCCAAATGACCTTAGACACCTCAGGATTCACATGATGAACCAGATCAGAAGTAACACATTGTAAGTAAGCACTTTTAATACTAAACGTTCCATCCACAATCAATTTCCAAGTAGGAAAGTCATCACCCTCCTTCGGATTAGGAGGTCTAGTAGTCGCTAGATAACCACAAGCTTTGCTAGATAGGAAATTTCGTAGGAGCGGCCAATCCCAACAACTATCCCTCACATAATGAGCAACCTTATGGTCAAAGAATTCTGGAGGAATAGCAACATCAACATGCAGCTGAAGAGGACCCAACGTTGGAATAAAGAATCACACCAAAACCTGGTGCCACACCCATCACCTAACACCCAAGAGATCCCATTAACCACATTATTCCAATGCTTCACCACACCTTTTCAAAAATGAGAGCTAGATTGTGCTACTTTAATCACCGGTAAAGCTTGCCAACCACAACCATACTTGGCACGAAGCACTCTGACCGCTAGAGAATCAGGATTAGAAATAAGACTCCATCCTATCTTCATCATAAACGCCTTGTTCATCATGTGAAGACGTCAGAAGCCCAAGCCTCCATGAGATTTTGGCATGCAAATTTTCTCCCAGGAAAACAAGTGACACTTTCTCCTATCTGAACTTGACCCCCAAATGAAATTACGACACAATTTCTCAATCGCATCACACACTCCGATTGGAATAATGGTAGACTGCATGATATACCCAGGGATACTCATAACTGCTGATTGGGCCAAGGTAACTCTTCCTGCAAAAGAAAGAGTGTTGGCTTCCCAATTAGATAGTTTACTCTTCACTTTGTCAATAAGAAGGTTATAATCAGCTTTTGTCTTCCGGCCATGGATAAGAGGGATACCAAGATAAGACCCCAAATTATCCGTAATAGGAATATGCAGTTGTTCACTAATAACTTGTTGGATGCTTAGATCAGTATTCCTCGAAAAGAACATCCTAGATTTTTCCAGACTAATAGCTTGTCCAGAAGCCGAACAAAATCCGTCAAGAACATTACGTATAATATTTGCTTGCTCAATCAATGCTTCTCCAAAAAGGACCAGATCATCCGCAAAAAAGAGGTGGGAGAGGGGAGGACCATCTCCACCAAATCGAATTGGTTTCCAAGATCCTGCTTCCATTTCGTCAATTATACAATGAGCTAGTCTTTCAATACAGATGATGAACAGGTACGACAATAAGGGGTCTCCTTGACGGATTCCCCTTGTTGGCTTGAACGGTTCCATGCTCCTACCATTCCAGTTAATGCTCATGGAAGAGGAAGATATACAATGACAAATAAGATTAATCCAGGAATTATCAAGACCAAGTAAAGACAAGGAATCAACAACAAAATTCCAATTTAGCTTGTCATATGCCTTAGCTAGATCAATCTTAAGAGAAATAAATCTTTTTTTTATTCCTATTTAAATTTGGAGATCTCGTGTGAATTTTCTAAAGACCAATGTAAAAAGCAAAAACTACTAATTGACTATTTAACCAATCCAATTCATCACCACTTATTTTGATATGCTTGAAAAAAAATTGAATGTCACATATTAAGTGCCATTGGATGTAAAAATCTGAATTTCTAAACACAAATGATTGTGCTTTATTTGGTGCTATAGTTAATTATGTATAATTTACCAAAACAAATATGATATGAACAGAGACCATTAGACACCTGGTTTTGAATTGTTTTGTTCTCAATGATGATTTGTCAATCTTAAATAATTGAATTTGCTATTATATAGTGGACATTAGAAATCTAATTATGAAGATTTAAGAAATAGCAGTCAATGGAATTGATGAATAAGGATCTTTGGACCAGGGACAGGCCCACAGACTTGAGAATTCTACAGCTAATTATCACATCACACTCGTTTCATTTTCCTTATATTTTAGTTAGCGATGTCTAGTGCATGTGAGAAGAGAGAGATTGTTGATAATTTTAGGGCAGTTAAAATCACAAACCAAAACAAACATATCGATAACAACAAAACCAATTAGTTTATATAAACTTCAAAAAAGAAGGAGCCAATAATGACATGGCCCTCAATCCGTATAGAATATAACAGCATCTAAGGCAAAAGTGTTTCTGTGCATCAAAACAATACAACAGAAAAGTCCCCTTTACCTACTAAAGATGTGTTAATAATACAACAGCAAACGAATTGAGCAGTGATAAATTAAGTAAACACCAACCCCCAACACAAAGAAAAAGCTAACAGCTTTACATAATCCCTCCACCTCAACACAAAGAGAAAAAAAAAAAGCAAATAGTTTGAAACTTCATCATCATCAGCAGTGAAGCTTCTACGCGCTTTAGAGCGCCTGAACCATTGGATTTTTATTTTTTTTTTAAATGTATGAAACATGGTATTCATATAGATTATAGACAAAGTTAACTTTACCTGCATACAAACATTTCGAATTTTGAAATAAATCATTTTGGTACAACTTTACTTAACCAAAATCCTATTAAATGGTTAATTTCATAGTTATGCCGGTAATGACCTATCAAAAACTAACAAAACTGCCAATTGACATAAGCGTGATTGGCATGGTGATGACACTTAAGCAATTGATATATATATATATATCAATGAAAACTAGCACAAATAATAAAGAAAAAAACCTCTTGCTACTTAAGTAAATTATCAAGAGTTCGATCTTCAATCATGTATGAAAGATGAGCTTAAATAAGTTTAGAAAGCAAGGGAAATGAAAGTGCTAATAGCCTAATACAACAAATAAGATCTACTCCCCTAAGAAGAAGTAAAAAGACATAGTTTATTAATTCCTCTTGTAAATTGAGAAATCTTTCAAAAAGAAAAATAAAAAAGAAAATTGATGAATGAAAATCACCATAAGGTTGTGACATCTTTTGGCCCACACCAACCCTATGATGCAACAGTCTATCACGCCCTGTCACTGCATGTGGGCTTAAATACTTTAAACCTTCCTCACCTCATATCCCTCCCACTCTCTCTCTCCCTCTTTCTCTTTGCTTACTTCTTTCTTAATAAACACATCCTGCTATCACTCTTCATCAAACACCCCACGAACCTCTCCATCTCTCTGCACCAAAACCCACCCTTCAATCATTCCTCATCCTCACACCCATTTTCACAAACACATGGTGCTCCTTATCAGCCACCTCTAACCCAAACCCTTCCAAATATACCCACCAAAATCCAACACCGACCCTCAAATCCCTTCATACCATGGCACTCGAAACCCTTCTCATCAAGGTCAAAACCGCCATTTCAACCAGCTTCGACAACCCTCCAAAGCTTCTCAAAAAGATACCCTCCTTCAAGACCAAGCAAAACGTCGCCGTTTTATCATTCGAGGTCGCCTCCACCATGTCGAAGCTCCTCCACCTTTATCACTCCCTCTCCGACGCCACCATCGTCCGCATCCGAAACGACGCCGTCACTCTCGAAGGCGTACGCAAGATCATCTCCGACGACGAGTCGTTTCTTCTCGGACTCGCCTCCGCCGAGTTCTCCGAGTCACTCCGACTCGCCGCCGACTCGGTCTCGCGACTCAGCCACCGCTGCGACGATCCCAACCTCCGATCCTTTCGTCAGCGCTTCCTCGACTTCGCTGATTCGGGCCGCGACCCTATCGGGTGGGCCCAGTCCGGCCCGAAAGAAACCGAAGCCAAGATCAAGAAAATGGAGCGTTACGTGATCCTCACGGCAACTTTGCACCGTGAAATGGAAGAGCTTTCTACTTTAGAAAATAGTTTAAAAAAATTAATAAATGATAATAATAATAATAATAATAATAATAATAATAATAATAATAATAGTGAAGGGAGTTCTTTAAATATGAAGGAGCAAAAGGTTTATGAGCTACAACAAAAGATTTTTTGGGTGAAACAAGAGGTTAAGGAGTTAAAAGATAGATCTTTATGGAGTAGAAGTTTTGATAGTGTTGTTATGTTGCTTGTGAGGTTTAGTTTCATTGTTTTAGCAAGGATTAAGGTTGTGTTTGGAATTGGTCAAAGCTTGTCTTGTTTATCTCGTACTTTGTCAGCTTCAGCTGCTGTTCATCCCTCAGATCATCAAAACCCTACTTGTGATGATCATGGTTTCGTTTCTGGGTCAATGGAAATTTTGAAACTTGATGAAGAAAAAGAGGGTTTGGGAAGTGGGTTTTTTGAGTCTAATTGTAAGTTGTTGAAGCCGCCTCCTAGTACTTTGGGTGCAACTGCTTTGGCTTTGCACTATGCTAATTTGATCATAGTGATGGAGAAGATGATAAAGTCACCACAGTTGGTTGGTGCTGATGCAAGGGATGATTTGTATGCTATGTTGCCAAGTAGCATAAGGTCAAGTTTGAGGGCAAGGTTGAAGGGAGTTGGGTTTTGTGCTAGTGATCCTGTGCTTGCTAATGAGTGGAGGGATGCATTGGGGAGAATATTGGGGTGGTTGTTGCCATTGGCACATAACATGATCAAGTGGCATAATGAAAGGAGCTTTGAGCATCAAAACTTGGTGCCTAAGACCAATGTCTTGTTGTTGCAAACTTTGTTCTTTGCAAACAAGGACAAGACAGAGGCTGCCATAACTGAGCTGCTTGTTGGGCTGAACTATATTTGGAGGTTTGAGAGGGAAATGACTGCTAAGGCATTGTTTGATCAATTCAATTATTTCAATGTAAATGGGTTGGGAAAATAGAACAAAACCCAAGTTAATGAGATGGCATAGTTTTTTTTTTTTTTTTCCTTTTCTTTTCTTTTTTGTTTCTTCAATTCATCCCTTAATGGGAGTTCTAATTTTGTCTATGGAGATTTTGTGGTTGTTGTATGTTTCTAGATAAATTTGAACCAAGTTCAGATCCTTCAGGGTTTGTTTTTCTTCTACGTTCTAACCCAGCCTTGTAAATGGAATATCAATGTATGTAAATGATATATATGATTTTTTTAGTGAAGTATCCAAGATATGGATATTGGCTTTCATGATTCATACTTCTGTAATCATGAAAAAATATTCCAATTGTTCCTTCACAAGTTTACCAAAAACCTATGTCATTTTGTTATTATTATTTTTAAAATAATGATTAAATAATTTAAAAATATAAAGTTAATATTAAAAAAATTTAAAGCTGATTATTAATCTTTTCAAATTTCAACTCACCATTTTTAAATAAATTTGACATTTTTTATTTCTTAAACATTTTTCTAAAAGCAATGAAGCAAAATGCTTTATTAATTGTTCTTGAAGTCTTGGTATTGCTTGTGGTTGCACCACCTGTTCCAGATTGAGTTTAGTTGTGGTTCATGTGGTATGTAATAAGCTACTAGTTATACTCAATCCTTCCATATCTTGTTGCCATTAATTTATATGAATAAAAAACTGACCAGACTGGGCCCTGCTATTATTGGCACACCAACATACATTGCTAGACTTAAAATTCTCAACATCGCATGGTGGAAATGAGAGGGGACATTTTTCCACTCTTGTTCCCTCGCTTTAAGAGGCCAGGTGAGGAGGGGTATATAGTTATAGAGTGTTGTCATTTGTCAAGCTTATATTGGACCAGCCGATCTAACCGGTTTAACAGTGACCCGGCTGCTTTTCTGATTTAATGATTAAATCAATTTTAACTACACTAAACCATATATAGTATTAAAAAAAGAAGGATAATTAAATTTTTTCTTCTCTGTTCCTCAGTCTCCTTCCCCTTGGTTTCTTCTTCGTGCGGAGCGTGATAGAGGGGGAGGGAGTTCAGTCCCTCCCCTTCCTTAGGTTTGGGTGTGTGTTTCAATCCTTGTTTTTAGGTTCAGTCTTGCCTTTGTGCAAGTTTGTTTCATAAATAAGTGTTCCAGATATGATGGTTTTCCTCTTTTTTTCAAATAACTGGAAGCAAGATGGTCGAGACAAATACCTCTCCACAGTTCATCAGCAGATTTTTGCGTTATTGGTCAGCTTTTGTTCCGTCCTTGCTTCGTCTTGGATCTGTACTTCATCAAAGTTTAGTACCTTTAAGCATTTATTTTTATGGTATGTTGTCTCTTATTTTAAGTCTTTGTTCCTATGTATTTAAGACAGGCCCAAAAATTGTTAACAACTGTGCTCAGTTTGTTTTACAGCCTTCTGTAGACAGAGTCAGACATGATGTCCCCTCTGTCTTTCCATGTAATTCTCCTTTGGGAGGTGTTTATTAATCCTATTTTCTTTTCCCTTAAAAAAAAACCATATATAGTATTAAATAGTGGTTAAACCGAGTTAAACCATGTTAAACTGGATTCGGTTAAGTATTAAAAATTGAAATTAGAAAAAAAAATTATATAAAAAATGAAAAACTAAGGGGAAGACAATAAATGATATATGGGTACGTAATTTTCTTTGAATCAATGGAATGTAACAAGTAGTTGGGATCACTTATTTTTCAATGATTATTATATTGTATATTATAGGCTTAACTGTATTTTTGGTCATTTATCTTATTTTCAATATTTATTTTGGTCATTTATTATTTTTTTGAATAATTTTGGTTCTTTATTTTTTTAAAAAGGTTCAGTTTGGTCCTTCCGACACAAAAAATGTTAGATTTCATCGAAATATTCTAGAATATTCCCTCTCATCCCAGAATATTCTGGTGAAATATAACATATTTTCAACGGAAAGACCAAAGTGAGTCTTTTTTAAAAAAAATAAAGGACCAAAATTACTCAAAAAATAATAAAGAACTAAATTGAATCTTGAAAATAAGATAAACGACCAAAAGTACAATTAGATAAATCCATTCTTTGGACTCACGGGTCTCTTTTTTGGACCCAGACCCGAACCCGTTGCGGGTATTACCGCGGGTACCCTCGAGCTCGGGTCCAATTGCCATCCATAGGGATAGTGGGTGGGATGTTATTTTATCTGTTTAATAAAATTAAAAGAGAAAGAAAATAAAGAGTAATTGGTTTGATTGGGTTCGAACAGTCTAAAAAATTATGAGATCGTGAATTGGACCATTAAACAATAGTATGAGAAAACTAAGAATAGACTGAACCACGAGATCAGATCAAACCATATTTTTCAGTTTGGTTCGGTTCAATCCCAATGTTTAACAATGTTTTAAATGAATAAAATTCCGTGATTTTCAATTTGAGTTTATTTAGTACTCCTTTCGTCCTATTATTTTTGTAAAAGTCAAAGTAGTCAACAAAAATAAGATAATATATTTTTTGATATAATGCATGATTCTGCTTTCAAAATAAAATATAATGCATACATGATTTAAAACTTATTTAATCATAAATATAATATATAATCTTTAAGATTTTTCATTTATTATTTTTACTTTGATTTGGAAAAAAAAAAGTATTTTCTTAGCCAAAGAATGGGACGGAGGAAGTAAGATTTATTTACTATTTGGTTTTCTCGCAGCATGAATCCCCCCCTCTCTTTTTTTTATTTTTTAATTTTTAGTCTTAAAATCTAAACCGTTAGATATGGAAGGGATAATTTAATGTTTCGTGTGTGAATGCATTAGGATAAATAACTAATGAAAAAGCATGATATGACACTTAACGATTTTATGAATGAAAAGACTAACGTTATGAACTTTTTATCTTTAATTTGGAAGATCCAAAAACCTTTCGAAAACTAAGTTAATATCATATACTTAATTTGTTCCAAAAAAAATTCGATATTAAGTTAATGTTAAATATATCTTTGGAGACCTAATAAACTAGTATAGTGACTCGTTAGAAATCGAGAAAGAGAAAAAGAACAATAATGAAGGATATTTAAAAAAAAAACATGTATAATTGATGTTATATTTAATGTTTCTGACATAATTCACGTTAAACTACTCAATTTTCTTTTGGTTTTTAATGGAAATCCTCCCTTCCAAGTAGAAAATTACTTTCGCTTTATATGTAATATATATTCATTAAGTTTTTGTCTCATATTTTATATGTATTGTTCTTTACCAAAACCTAATACATGATTGTTGTTATTTTTCCAACACACCGTTATTTATTACATTCACTTCCAATATCTTTCTCTCTTTTTAATAATAAGGATATAAGGGTATTATAGTCAAAATATTCTAAATTTTTAGATCATTTAACCATCTCGCAAAATTCGTACATAACCTTAAAAAACACTATTTATAGAACGGAGGAAGTAATTATTCAGTATATTTTTTTAAAGATGGAACTTTAATTCTCTCATAAAATGGTAATGTGTTATTATGTCAGCACCGTTGTAGCTCTGGATTTGAGTAGTGCAGTTCGCAGAAATCACTTGCAGAAATTAAAGCACTTGATAGAGTATGCGATGAGGAGTCGAAGCGCCAGTCCAAGACGAAGAAGGTATGCAGACAGAAACCGCCAACGGTACGGATTCGCCGGAGAAAAAAGACAAGACAATGAAAGAAGACTAGACAACAAAAGAAGTTATGTCAACGAGAGGAGATTGATGTCAAGAGAAGATAAGTTTTACCACAAAGAGGAAGGGTGGACCTTAGTTAGAAGGGATCAGAAAAGACCACGAAACTGGAAACTGAATATACGTCCTAGTTTCGGAAACAAGAATGGTCCAGTAATGCAACAAAGAAGAAAATCCTTCTCTCTATTCGTAGACAACATACACCCAAGTCTGACGAAACACGACCTATGGAAAATCTTCCAGGAATTTGGTGAGGTGGTGCACTTATACATCTCTTTGAAGAGAAGGGAAAATAAGAACCAGCTTTTTGGGTTCGTCAGATATGGTACAAAGGAAGATGCTTCAGAGGCTATAAGGAGAACAAAGGGTTTGATGGTGAAAGGTGAAAAGTTGTTTGTCAAATGGGCCAGGTATGTTACGGAGATAACTGAGAGCGATCATAGAGGAAGAGAAGATGACACAAGATCTGAAAGAGTAGGTGAGGACCAGAGGAAGATAGGCAATCCGAAGATGCAAAAACAATGGAGAGATTCAAGAAGAGATGGTAGGTCCTACAGAGATGTCCTTAAAAATGAATTAAGTCAGCCAAGAGAACAAAGGTGATGATGAAAGAATAGAAGACCCAGGGAGACAACCAAATATGCAGAGGTCAGGAGGAGATGCATCTCAGGAACAACTAAGAGTGGTCCAGGCTAATACCATTCCGGAAAATATAGCATGGCTACAAAGAAGATTGATCATGGAAACAAAGAGACCCTCCAACATAGAGGAAATTTTATTGAAGCTGGTAAATTTATGGCCTACCATTTGCATGGTTCGGGACATAGGTGCCTTCAAGTTCATTGTCACCTTCAGGTCTTATGATGATAGGCAGGAGGCTTTTGAAAGAAAACAACAAGCTTTGACGATGGATTTCATCAAGAGGGTTATCAAATGGACACCGGAAGTGGTTTATGAGCGAAGAAAAGTCTGGCTTAAAGTCTATGGCATTCCACCTCATGGTTGGAATAAAGAGAACTTTGTTCGAATTATTGACAGGATTGGCGCTATTGTAGATATGGACCCGAATACGGAGGATGGTATTTCAATGGAGTCTGCTAAAATTTGTGTCACTACTGAACTAATGCCGTTTATTGAAGATCATCTGTTTATCAGTTTAAACAACCAAAGATTTGAGATCTTTGTTAAGGAGACGGAAGGAGAGAAGATTTTTCCATGGAGAATGGAGAAGTGAAAGGATATAGAGCATCACACAGAATCCAGAGTGAGCAATACCGAAAATGATGGTGTTAAGCAGCAGTTAAACCCCGATGCGGCAAACACTGAAACTGAATTTTCATTCGAGAATGATGAAGGTCTCCATGGTGACAGGGAGGCAGAACAGAACGTGCATGGAAAGGTTGACGAAGACGATGATCATGGAGTCTTGGGACGTGGGCCCGGTAGAAACATTAATTATGGCCCACCATTAATGGAGGTGTTGGAAGATGGTGAGTTTTTGAATTACCTGGAAAGAAATAAGGAAAATAATGACAACTTTTCAAGCTCCCAAAAAACGGCGGAAGGTAATATTGCTTTTAACTTGGAAGAGGAATTAGCTTTAATTGCTCATTATGAGAAAAATGGCAAACTAATGAAAGCCCACTTTGTTGAAGACCCGGCCCATATGCTTAATATGGCCATCCATCACCTTCCACAAGCACAAGAGGATAGGACCCATCTTGGTGAAGAAGCCCAATGTGGCCCTCTACCCACCTCTAATTCAGTAACCAGATGCCTTGAAGACCAACAAACAAAAGCTTTGACTCCAGGTCCATCTGTATCAAGTGATGAAGAGGAAAGGGATATTGGTCAGAAACAAAAATACCCAGCCACACATTGCAAAACAGTGAAACGCAAATACGGTAGATCCTAGCCAAACAAGACCAGCGAATCAATAATACAGAAGAAAGGAACCGGGACAGAAGAAGATCAGCAACTTGAGGAAAGCTCTGATGATGCAGAACAGAATGAAGAAGAAGAAGCTCAATTGACATGGGAGTTGGGTAAAGAGATTAACTTGAAGGCACCTAACGAAGAAAAAACAATGGAGACCTTAGTAAAGCTAAGGAGGAGCGCTCGGAAGAAGGGGAGCAGCGGGAAAGAAGGAAATCTTTAAGCCTCTCTTCACAGGTGTTATTTTTATTTAATTTCATCATGAATATCATAGCTTGGAATATTAGAGGAATTGGTGGTGCAGGGAAATCAGGAGCTGTTAAGAAGTTAATTAACTCAAATAATCCGTCTATTCTTGGGTTAGTAGAGACTAAGCACTCTTCTTCTAAGCCAAGAAGATGGAATTCGTGGTGGAGAGCTGATGATCTTGGTTGGGAGGAAGTCTTGGCTGTGAATGGAAGTGGGGGTCTCATCCTAATGTGGAATCAAACACTCTTCAAAGTGTTATCATCCACTAAAGGTGATAGATGGATTAATATCGAAGGGAGATGGACCAATGGTGACTTTCCTGTATCAATTACCCTGGTGTATGCACCTAATGACAGAGAGGGGAGAATCCGAATTTGGCAGCAACTGAAGATCCTTAAGCAAAGTAGCAACTCTCCGATGATGATTATGGAAGACTTCAATGAAATTCTTTGTCCCAGTGAAAGAAAAGGTTGTTCAAGACTTCAAGCAAGTGCGGAAGATTTTCAGGAATGGGTTTCGGATATGTGCCTTATTGATCTACCACTCTTGGGTAGGAAATTCACATGGTACAGAAATAATTCGGCAAGCAAGCTGGATCGTATTTTTGTTGAAGCAGAGTGGGTAAGCAGGTTCCCTGAAATGAAATTATGGGGGCTTAATAGATCAATATCGAATCACTGCCCTTTGCTTTTAGAATGTAGCAAGGTCAATAGGGGCCCAAAGCCCTTTAGAAGCCTTGATATGTGGTTCTCGAATCCGAATTTTGTCAAGATGGTGGAGAAGGAGTGGAAATCTTTTGCTGCTATGCCACTACAAAGGAAGCTTAATGCTCTGAAAGCGTCGTTGAAGAAATGGAATAAGGAATCTTTTGGCAACTTTGACAGGAAAATAGAACAATTAGAAAGGGAACTGAATTTGATCGATAACATTAGTGACTCAGCTCTGCTGGATGAATGTACGCTAGCAAGGAGGAACGCTCTTACAAATCAGCTCTGGTTGTGGCCGAAAAGAAAAGAGAGCTACTGGTTTCAACACTCCAGGTCAAGGACTATTAAAGAAAAGGATCGGGATACGAGGTACTTCCATATCTTGGCTTCAGTCAGAAAAAGTCGAAAGACGATTGGCATGCTTCGTGTTGGAGGAAATGCTATTAGGGAACCCAGAATGATCAAACAGGAAATTACCAAATTCTATAAGAAGCTTTATTCTGAAGAACAACCGCCATGTCTGAAGATTAGTGGTGAAGGTTTTGCAAGAATCAATGAAGAAGACAGTAAAGAACTTGAGAGTCTACCTTCTCTTGAAGAAATCAAAAAATCAGTGTGGGACTGTGAATCATCAAGGGCTCCGGGCTACAATGGCTTCAATTTTGGCTTTGTGAAGAGGATGTGGGATGTAGTGGGTGACGATTTTTTCCGCTTCATTAATAATTTTTTCCAACAGGGCAAATTGCTTAACGAAGTAAACAGAACTTGGGTAACCTTAATTCCAAAGATAGATGGTGCTTGTGAGTTGAAGCATTTCAGACCGATCAGCATGGTGGGATGCATATACAAGGTGATTGCAAAAATCCTATCCAACAGGCTCAAAAAAGTTCTTCCAAATCTGATTGGAGAAACACAATCAACCTTTATTGGTGAAAGACAGATATTAGATGGGGCTCTGATTGCAAACGAGGTGGTGAATTGGTGTAAGAAGAAGAAAAAGGAAGCTGTTCTACTCAAGCTCGATTTTCAAAAGGCTTATGATACGATAAGCTAGTCTTTCATTGATGACATAATGCGAATTATGGGGTTTGGCATGAAATGGAGGTCATGGATCAAACAATGTCTGTCAACAACGTCTATCTCCCTACTAATCAATGGATCACCAACAGCCCCTTTCAGAATGCAAAGAGGCCTTAGACAAGGAGATCCGCTTTCTCCTTTACTGTTTGTTCTTGCAACAGAGGCGTTCAACCAATTAATGATTAGAGCTGGAAGCAAGGGCCTGTTTAAAGGGCTAGAGATTGAAGCGGATGCACTGACCATTTCACACCTCCAATTTGCAGATGATACGCTAATTTTCTGTATGGCAAAGAGAAGAAATTTAAATAACCTAATAAGGATGCTTGATTGCTTTCAATTGCTCTCGGATCTTCAGATTAACTATTCCAAATCAGGTTTACTGGTTCTGGGCAAAACACATGCTTGGAAGGTGATGATGGCCAACATACTGGGTTGCAAACTCATTGATCTACCGATAAAGTACCTTGGTGTTCCCTTGGGTGAAAACTCTCGATGTTTAGCAACTTGGCAACCGGTAATACAGAAAGTACAGGAGCGCCTTGCCTTGTGGAAGTCTAAAGTTCTTTCGAGGGCTGGAAGATTGGTTTTGATAAAATCCGTACTTCAAAGCCTCCCTTTATACTACATGAGCATTTTCAGGATGCCAGCGACAATAGTTAAGAAGATTATCAGTTTACAGAGAAACTTCTTCTGGTCAGGCAATGAAGAGAAACAATGTCTCCCTTTGATTAAGTGGGAGATCATACAAAAGCCCAAGAAACTTGGTGGTCTAGGGGTTGGTGACCTTGTAATCCAAAATACAGCTCTTCTTTTCAAATGGTGGTGGAGATTCTCAAATGAGGTTGATACACTATGGAAGAGAACGTTATGCTCAATCCACAATTTGAACTCCTCTACATCAATTTGGCAGAACATGCAGCAATGCACAGGTGGGGTTTGGGGTACAATATCCTCCATTCCAAGTTGGAGTCAAGACTTCGAGCGATTAATAGCAAAAGGATGCTGGATGAAAGTTGCTAGCGGAAATAAAACCAGATTCTGGTTGGATAATGAGCCACTCAAATAAAGAAAAATTCCCAACTCTGTTCTCGGTCTCATTACAAAAAGAAGTCGTAGCAAATATGGGTTTCTGGGATGGTTTACAATGGAACTGGAACCTTTCATGGCGAAGACATCTTTATCAATGGGAGCAAACAAAATTGGAGGAGCTATGGATCTCCCTAAAGCAAGTCAGTCTTGATACCGGTGGTGATGATAAGCCTTGCTGGTCCTTCGATAGAACAGGTACCTTCACTGTTAAATCTTTTCAAGTTGCTTCTGTGGGAAATGGATTCATATCCAATACGGTTAGGAATGTGTGGCGGGGTCTAGCTCCACCGAGGGCTGAACTATTAGTTTGGTTTGTTCTGCTAAACCGCCTGAATACCAGGAGTAGATTAAAAAGGTTGGGCATAATCTCAAATGGTAATGATAACTGTCCGTTCTGCAACAAGGAACCAGAAACAATAGATCATCTATTTTTTATCTGTGATTTTTCTTGGAAATTATGGGGTGCTACGTTGAAGTGGTGGAATATTCCGCTAGTTATCCCAAATAACCCACAGGCGTGTTTTGATGGAATATTCCGCTAGTTATCCCAAATAACCCACAGGCGTGTTTTGATATATGGATGGAAGCGGTTCAGGGAGAATTCCAAAAAAAAGATGTGGTCTACACTTTTCTTTGTTGTCATCTGGACTATTTGGCATACTAGGAATAAACAGATCTTTGAAGGAATAGAGGTCGATCAGGAAGAAACTATTTTTTTTTTTTTGACTAAGCTAAGACTTGGCTTTTGGATAAAAGGATAGAAAGACGGATGTCCGTATGGACCTGGGGATATTAGAAATAACATCGAGGCAGTCAGATCTTGGCACTTGCCAATGAGGCACAGACCCTCGATTGCTTGGGTGCAACCACCTGCTCCAAAAATTAAATGGAATGTTGACGGATCGTCGCTTGGTAAACCAGGACCAGCGGGTATTGGGGGTGTTCTCAGAGATTCTGTGGGTACAATTTGGTGTCAATTTGCAGCATCGATTGGTATTGAAGACTCTAACATAGCAGAGTTCATGGCAATTATTTTTGCTTTAGAGACTTCACTGCAACAACCATGGATGAAGGAGCAAATCATAATAGTAGAGTCAGACTCTAGAACTGCACTCTCATGGGCCAAAAATTATGGTGAATGTCCGTGGAAACTTCAATTTAGAAGAAACAAGCTTGTAATAAATCTAATAGCCATGCTAAAAAAGGTGGAATTCATTCATCAGTGTAGTGTAGGGAGGCAAATAGCATTGCTGATCACCTTGCAAAACAGGGAAGGAATTCTCATGGTACATGGATTGAATGGAGGTAGCAGGCTGGAATTGTGGAGTCCTAACTATACCTGCACTTTTAATCTTTTTGTTTGGAGGGGTCCTATTTATGTGTTCTAGTTAGTAAAAGGGTTTATTTTTTCTGATGTAGACTTTGTGTCTGTTTTATTTATGCTTGTAAACCTGTTGATTCAAAACATGCGTGTTTTAACAGGGGTACTTAGTGTAGCAAATGCAGATGCTAGTTCTCTACTGTATTGGAGTGAGGGTATAAGGGTGTACAAGTGTAATTATGTACTGGTGTTTGCCTTTTTGCTAACTTTCAAGCACATGATTGTGGACTAGTACTCAAACCCTTCATAGAAGGTGGGGATACTTAGTGCTATGATGCTTAAGTTAGCTTTTATATTTAATTAATAAATTCTAATTATCAAAAAAAAAAAAATGTCAGCACCGTTGTAGGTTATGAAACTAGTCAAATTGATGATCTCATGAAAAAGATTAGATGAAGTTTTTTTTTTTTTCAAGTTGGAAATTTTATTACAATTACTACTACTGTCTAAGTAGACTAGCCAAAAAAACAGGGGGTGTTATCCTGACCCTGTGTACAAGAGCCAGCACTATTACCTGATCTATGACTGAATTGAAAGAATACATGAAATAATCAAAACAACAAGCTTTACTAAAAATATCAGATTTTGATTTTAAAAAATTAAAAAAAAAATCAGATTTTAAAAAACCTAACTCTGAAATAAGTTCACTATTTACGCTACAAATAAGTTTTAGTTTTTAACCGAATTTTATCACTCCAAATTTAACCACTCTTTTTTCCCCCGAAATTCAATATTATTATAAAGGCTGAAGCATACAGCGTTCCGATTTGCAATCACAAAGGTTGACTAAAACATCAACAATATCTGAAAGCTCTAAAAAATCGGGAATTTTAATATCAATAATGTACTGTAATAAAGACTAAATAAACCATAGAATTCATTATTATAAGCTTTTTTTTCTCTAGTTCTTCGCAGGAGGACAATTAAAGAAGCAATCACATTGTTGACCAGGAACAGGACCAGACCCCATGCAAATTCCAATACCACCCTTGTGATTCTGGGAGCATGCCTGTTTACACTTTCCGGTGTCACATAGTTTTGGATCCAATCTTGTAAAACATTTTAAATCTCCGATTGCTTCACCGGTCAGTGAAAAAACTACACAGAGAAAAAAAATAATGGCAAAATAAATAAATGAATTGAATTTAATATGCATAAGCAACGCTAAATCAATTGAACAATAATAAAGAGTTTGGCAGCATGAACTTGAGAAATTGGACATTAGAAATAAGCAAACCTGAAACGAGGAGAACAAAAGCAAAAAAATGAGTGATAATATTAGCCATCTCCTACGACGATTGTCCCGCCAGCCAGAAAACGTTTGAATATTATTATTTGACTGTGTAATCTACGAAGTAAAAAGTGGAAGCAAGGGATATAAATATATATAGATAAGCAAATTGCGTTAGTAAAATAATCTGTATAGATATAGTATTTTTTTTTATGTGTAAAAAAATAATCACTAGTATTTTCGCCAATAATCAAATCAAATATTTGTTCCTCTTTAACAACAAGGTTGGGCACAATTGAGAAATAACTGAGTTTTTTTAAACATGATATGGTTTGATTCTTACCGTGAATATGGAAAAAACTTTGTTGGTAGAAATAAAACTCACCTCCATAATTTATGCGTTTCGGAAAGAATTAGTTTTCGGCTAGAGAATATCCTACGTCTGGAAAAAAAATATTTGTTCTTCCTTAATATTTTAGCGGTGTCTCTGCTAACTAACTCATTCATTCGTCCCATTATTTTTCTAAAAAATATAAAAAATATTTGTTTCAAATTAAAATAAAAACAATAAATAAGATATTGTAAAATGATATATATTATACGTAGGACCAAAGAAGTATATGAATATTATTGAAACTCAAAAAATGTTGACTAAATAAGGTGCTTCCAAAAAATAAAATAATTAATGTCATTACAAATAGAAATAAAATTTATGAAAAAGGAAAAAAAATTCAAAATTTGTGCTTACAGTAGCTATAAAAATTTGTTCGCCTCATAAGTATAATAAATATATTAAAGAAATTAATGAATATGCATTAACGGTGTAAAGTTTTTTACACTATCAGTCTATCATCCATCATTCATTTGTATCACTTTAATTTAAAAGTTAACAACTATAAACGGATCAATGGTAAATGATGCACTGATGCTGTGAAAAACTTTACATTGTCCATCTATTACCCATTTTCTCTATTTAATTCATCTTAAAAAAACGACATTGGTATGGCTCAGTGGTTTCACATTAACTATTTTTACTTTAATTTGGGATAAAAAAAACTACATTTTTTTACCAAGAGAATAGAAAGGAAAGAGTACTCCTCCTGTCTCTATTATAAAAAAAAAAGGGTGCATACATATTTTGGTCCCAAATATAAGAAAAAATTAATCAACTTTATACTCTCAATTCAATTATTCCAAAAATATTTCTAGAAAGTAGTGATCTCATCTAATTATTGTTTTAGGGGGAAAGCTTCCATGCCATCTAGCGATGAAAGGCACTAATGCCTTTTTATTTAAACCAATCATATCATGACATATATGTTTATTTAATCCAGTCAACGTTTATTTGTCATATGATATATCAACTTACCTGTCATGTATCAAGGATCATTTTTGCAAATTTGAAAAACTTTAATTCAACAAAAACAAAAATTAAACTTCATGAAAACCAAAATTTAATCTTAGATAAAACCTAAATCCTAAATTGAATCATAAAACAAAAAACCTAAGTATGAACATGAAAGATAGAACAAAGGTTGAGTGTGGTGAGAGAGAACAGCAGCAGCCATCACTCATCGTTGGCCTGTTGTCGTTGTCGTTGGCCACCCCTTTCGCCATTTCTTCCATTTCTCTCACTTTGATTTTCCTCCTCGTGCCCTTCTATACTAGATTTTCTTTGGATTGTATTTTACAAATATATCATGTTTAAAAACAAGTGATAATTAAAAACTATCAAGTGATGCATTGATAAAGTTAAAAGCTTTGACCTCAGTTATTGTAAGTTCTAACTATTACCATGTCCAACGCTGTTATTGTATTTGTATTATTTATTTGTTAAAATTTATAACAGTGTGTTATAAACTTAATAAAAAAAATAAAAAATAAGTCCATCTTCCTCAACCTTGAGGATGCGCATCACAAAACAAGCAAGATGACAGGGCGACAAATGGTGAACGGTGGGGGCGGCAAATCGATGAACGGTGGTGGCGGCAGATCTTCTATGATGATAGATGTTATGATGTTTTTGTTTTATTTAAAAATTAAATTTTTAATTAAAATTATGATTAAGTCAAAATTTTTGAAAATTTGCAAAATAATCCTTAATATATGACACATAATCAAATATTACATATGTTGACTGTGTTCAATTGTCATACGTGTCATATATTGATTGGTATGTTTGAAAATAACACCAATGCCTTTTCAAATTTAAGTGGCACCAAAGCAATTCCCATTATTGTTTCATTCCCAATACAACTTTCCAAAAGTAGTTATATTTTTTATGATTTTGAAAAAATTAAATACATTCAACTAATTTTCTTAATAAATGTGATTTCGATTATTTTTTCTTATAACAGGGATCGATAACACAACACATCAGGTAATGACACGTGGCACATGTGTCAGTTTAGTTCTTTTTTTAATTTTTTATTGGCTAATTAGAATTTGCCACGTGGTAGTTATGATAAGTCATTGAATGCGATGGCGTTGACAAAAAAAATAAAAAAAATTTGGTTGACTTAGATTTAGCTATTTCAATAAATAATTTCGTTGACGGTCAAATATTTCATAAAATAGTTTTGAAATTATCATTTTCTTCATAAATTATTTATAAAACTGTCTCAATTAAGTAAAAAATGCTGTTTTTTTTTTTAAAGGGCTAATAATGCTGTAGTCTCATTCATTATTTAAGCTATAGCCACATAGTAAACACAGATGTAACTAATTTGCAGTTGCAGGGTCTTACAATTAAAAAAAAGAAAGAAAGAAACATGAAAACCCATGAATTTATTATGCTTCGTTTCTGCATATACTTTCGCCTTATAAAGTTGCAAACTTTGGGTAGGTATGATTTTATGCGAACAAAGAAATTCTTAGTTATTCGCCGGCGGTGGAGGACAATCAAAAAAGCATTCACAAACTATTTCACTAGTACGAGTCCCAGTGCAAATTGCTGAACCATGGTCGAATTGGTGTCTCCCTCTGCAGAACTGCTGACACGTTCCTGTGTTACAAAAGTTTGAATCCAAAAATTCCACACATTGTTTATCTCCGATTGCTTCACTTGTCATTGAAATAACTACAAAGATAGAATAATAAGATATGTAACAAAAATAAAAAAACTGAAAAGAAAAACATTTACGGCAAACAAAATATGCATCAGCAACGTTAAAATCAATTGAACATTGAAAAGTTTCGCAGCTAAACATAGATAGATAGATAAATAGATAGCTAAACCTGAAATGAAAAGGACAAAAGCAAAAAGATTAGTGATGATTTTAGCCATCTCCTTGCCCCTTAGTACGATTTCCCGTCAACAAGAATATGGGTGGTACGTTATTTCGTCCATAGTTATTTATAGGATTTAAGTGAGACATACGGATTAAGGTAGGTAATTAATTTTTTATTTTTAACATAAAAATTTATCAATTTTATATTTTTACCCCTTTTATTTGTATTATTATTATTTTTTATTTTTTTTTTAAAAAAAATTGAACTTGGTTGACTTAAACACTCGTTTAACAAGTATAGTTTGGAAAAAAATTAAATGCCTCGTAAAAATATAAAGCAATCTGCATATAAAAAAAATAATTATTCTAGAATGTGATGAATCAGATAGGAAAGGACGGAGTATTATTTTTTCTGTCTAATCTATCAATGAAGTAAAAAGGGAAAACAGAACAAGTGGAGGCTGACACAAGTGGAAGGGACTTGTGTTCCTTAAGCATGTGGTCGCGAGTTCGAGTCGTACCCAAAGCGCATGTGAATGGAGCAAGCCTTACTAGGAGCATCACCCCCGAAAGGGCCCGACCGTGGTGCGAGGGATTAGTCACCCAGTTGCGCGGGTGAATACCCTGGTTCATAAAAAAAGTGAAAACAGAGGGATAAAAATGGAAATTTAACTTCATATAATACAAAATAATTTTTTTAAGGTTTTAATTATGTATTTATTACAATTATTTGCTTGTAGTATTTTATTACTATGTATGTTATAAATAATGAGTTAGGATTCGTTGACATCAGGTGTAAAATTTGATCACTTACATCTTCACATAACTTTTTATATATTATGAAATTCGTCAATCCAAATTATTATATTATAATCAAGTAGATCAAGTCTACAAAATTATATAAAAAGTTATGTGAATGTTTAAGTGACCAAGTTTTACATCTGGTGTCCACGGATCCTAACAATATGTAATTATTTAATTAGTGGATGACTCCTTTTATTAGGGTATTATATTTTTTTCTATAAATAAGATTCACTTGTGATGTATGTAGATTACATGTCAAGAAGTATATTGCAAGTCCTTGCTTCTTCTCTTTTCTCCTTCACCCTCTCATTTTTCTTATCTTTCTCTTATTTTCATTAATTTCATTTGTTTTAATTCATCAAGGGGTGTGAAGCGAGGTAATCTTTGATACTATTAATGTTTAACTATTTTTTTTACATATATAAGATGTATTGTTCCAGATGTATCATCATCATTATACATGTGCATGAATATTTTATAAAAGAAGCTAGTTGCTGAAAAATCAAACCATTTTTTCCTGTTCATTGATAAGAATAGTTATCGAAGAACTTTCAATAATAATAATAATAATAATGATGATGATGATGATGATGATAAAAAAGGTTCCTAAAGAACTTGATCTTTCTATTTATTTATTTATATATATAACCATTAATATACTACTCAGATCAATATAATATAATATTAAATAATATACTAATTAATCAATATAATATAATATAATATTCAATATAATATAATATAGTATCTTATTCAGTATCTAATACATTATGATAGTTATAATTGTTTTATTAGTGTACATATTTTATGTGATGGATTGATTCTGAGGAATCATTATCATAGTTAATGAATCTAGTTTCTGAAGAACTAGACAATTTTATCATGTTTATTAGCATGAATAATTCATGTTATATTTAGTATATTATGTTTATTATCAACTAGCATTGGCAAAACGGGCGGGCGGGCGGGTATGGCCCGCGCCCGCACTCGGCCCGCAAAAATTGCGGACGGGCCCGTTAAAATATTTAGGGTCTAATTTTGCAGGTGGGCAGGGTGGTCCGCATTTAAAAAATAAATTAAATTAGTTTTTTTTCTTTATTTTTAACACAAATTTAAAAAAAAAGTGCGCCCGCCCGCGAAATGCCCGCAAATAGCGTGTGACACTAAGATGATTTTTTTTTTTAATATTCAAGCCCGTGGGCCGCCCGCAAAAAATAATGGGCGGGCATGCCCTCCCGCATTTAATTTTTTTCGACAAAACTTGTGCCCTGTTTTTGCGGGCGGGCGGGTGGGCCCCGCGAGCCATGGCCCGTTTTGCCAATACTATTACCGACGCATGTTTATTAGCATGGTTAGAACTAGACCTTGATATCAATATTAAGGGTGTAAGTGATTCAGTCTTAAACCGCGAGATCGTTCAGATTGAACTGGATCGGACTAAAAAATATAGTCCAGTCTGATCTCGTGATCCAGTCTGATATCAAAATTTCCATACTATGGCTTCATGGTCTGATTCACTATCTCATTATTTTTGAGACCATTAAGACAGGATTCGACCAGTTACTTAAAAATTTGGGAAAATTATAGTAAATTTTCTAGATATCTCAATTAAAGAAAATTTTCATTTATCATTTATTGATTGAAAATATTGTTTATGTGAAAAAAGGAATTTTATTGAAGAATGATATTTTAAGTTAAACTTTAATTATACTTTTTTTTTATAAAAGTTTTATGATTCTATTTTAATTGCTTTTTTGTTATCGAAGGTATCCACTAATGTGAGTACGATGACTAATTCTTTCAGGTATTGATTAGCACTTTCGTGGACGATCCTTGCAGTAAGACCTATTACATTCATAATATTCGTGAATTGAATCTCAATCACTTACTTAAATAACAATAGGCTTAATTATGTCACAAGTCCCTGAAGTTTGTGGTACTTTTGTCAGATACCCTTATACTTTTTTTTCAATGTCTGACTCCCCGAAGTTATTTCTGGGTTTGTCATATACCCTTACTACCAATTCTGGCCAATTTTGATTACATGTAACATCAGAATCCTAATCAGACGCAAGAGGTTGGTCATGTGGTGCCGCGTGATGTCACACTGGCGAAGACGACCTCTCTCTTCAATGCTTTTATTTCTCTTTTTATTTAACTAAATGTAACATCCAAAAAAAAATACTATATTGATAAGTAATACCTATCTATATGCGTTTGAATGAATTTTTATATTTTGAATTTTCTTTATGTGCAATATATGATATAAATAAAGTAATAGAGTTTTCATATAAAAAAAATATAGTGGTTTTGGTGGAATAGATAATTGAACAAAAATAATAGTAATAATAAAAAATTATCTTTTATTAGTATGTGATGTTTGATAGGAATAAATAATAGATTTGATTAAAAGAATTAAAAAACAAGTAATTAAAATCCTAGTAATAAATAGCTAGGAGGAAACCCTATAAGGAACCAGTTAGAACAAAAAAAAAAAAGAAAAGAAGAAAGGGGGCAAAGCCAATCCTAGCAGCCAAGAGGTTTAGAGAAGACAAGAAGAAGAAAAGCTAAAAGAGAAAATTCTCTTGAAGGTAACACTATAACCCAACTCAATTAAACCTCCATAAAAATAATAATGATAAGGGATTAGATGTTTCTTTTTCATATTAATATATATATATATATATATATATATATATATATATATATGCATGCGTATATGATATTTGTTGATATGGAATTTGAAATTCAGGGTCATTATTCAATGTTTATGATATGCCGCAAGTATTTGTATACACAGTGTGTTCTCAATGGGTTATGCCGCAAAATCCTCATGATGTACTTCCTCCCGTTATATTTATAAGACCTTTTTGGGGTTTTTTACTCCCATCAAGGAGAGTGGAAAAATTTGTTAGTGGTATTGGAAATGTAAAAATTTGATATACTTTTTCAAAATTACCCCTATAATTATTATTGGAACTTTAACAAATTTTGACTTTATAGGGGTGTTAGTGGAAAGAAGTAATTAAATGCTATTGAAAGTTGAAAAAGGCTCTTATAAAGAGGGTCAAAATAAAAACCCCAAAATGGTCTTATAAATAGGATCGAGGGGAGTATTATTTGTGCGGCAAAATCCTTATGATGTATTATTTGTGCCGCAAAATCTTAACTACTGCATGTTATGCCGCAGTCCTTATGATTTCGGTGAGCAGTATTAATTACCGCATATTATGCCACAATAATTATGTGTATATTCGGTGAATAGTTGAATTCTCTGATGTATTATTTGTGTATGGGTACTCGTTGTCTATTATTTTTTAAGATGATTATCATTCTTGCTTGTATAATTATAGTTATGTATTAAAGTTAAAAAAGGGGTTATGCCCAAAGTATATTTGTGGAGGGAATTCTTTTAAATCAACTGTTTGATCATACACACTGCACACCAACCATATGATTATTAGGACTGACCCGGACGTGGGTGTAAGTTATCCGAACCCGGGGCGCCGGGTAAGGGGTAGACACCTCCAGCAAGCGTGCTGTGTGCAAGAGAGAAAATTAAAGTCATTGGTTGAGAATGTATAAGTACGACTTTGTTATTATAACATATAATTTATTAATCGTTCAAGACTGACTCGGACACGAGTGTAAGTCATCCGAACCCGGGGCGCCGGGCGAGGGGTAGACACCTCCAGCATGCGTGCTGTGTGCAAGATAACAGAAACTTAATAATTAGAGCTCTAATAAAATTAAGGTCTTAAGTGTATGTTTGTTTTTTTGTATTATATCTAATAGTTATGTTTAAATTCATCTTGTTCATATTTTCGTTATAAGTTATTTATTATATTATGAAATGATGATTGGAATTTATTTTTCCCTTTTATTATTATGAATGGAGATTTTCCGTACTTGAGACGGCTAGAATTGTCATATTTGTTTTATTTTAGATAGTGTTACTGAGATATTTATCTTACTATGCTTGGGTTTTCTTGACAATTCTAGGTTCTCCTAAAGAGTGAAACAGTAGTTGGTAGAGGACCGCGATCAAGCAAATATATGATTTGATATATTATTATAATTAAATTCTTATGCTATTTTGTTTTATGGATACATGTATTTATTTGAGGATAATTTAAGACTTCGTTCTTATCCTTCATAGACAATGCCCAGTCCAATACGTTGATTTGAGTTATAAGTATGTTCCTTTATATTTGAAATAATTGACGCTTGGTACATTTTTTTTGTTGTTATGAGGAAATTTAAATACTGTGGACTCCAATTTTTTTTAGATATTTGCTTATTTAATTTATTTTCCGCTAGAAAATGTTAGTCGTAACTTGATATTACATTTTTGGTATCAGAGCAGTTCGATTCAATTCGGATTGTGGTATGAGTCAATCACGTATAAGCTCGGTATTTAGGAGCTAGATAGAGTCTTTAGATTTCTCTTTACTTGTTCATCGTCTACCAAACATTCTAAATATTTAAGTACCCTATGTTGAGAGTAGCTAACTCAATATTTTGTGCTTTGTATGCAGAACTATGGCTGGACGTGGATGCCCAAGAACCAATAACAATAATGACTGTATGTTGATTGCCTTAGAGCAAATGGCTAACACTATGAGAGAACAAGCGGCTGCTACAACTGTCACCAATCAAATCCTAGCTCAACTCCAGAATAATGGGAATAGAGGTTTGGGTGCTGTTGGAGGAGGCAACAACAATCAGGAATATGCAAGCTTGGCAGAATTTAGGAAGAACTCCCCACCATCTTTCAATGGTGAGTATATTCCGATGGCTGCTGAGGGATGGCTCCAAGGAATGGAGAAAATCTATCGGGTGATGAGATGCACTGATCGACAGAAGGTAGACTTTGCAGTTTTTATGCTTATAGGGGAAGCGGAACACTGGTGGAGGAATGCACAAGGGAGACTTGATGCTCGTGGTACCAATATCACTTGGGAGCTTTTCCGCTCAACATCTTTAGGAAAATATTTTCCTGAAAGTGTTAGGAATCATAAGGAAGCTGAATTCTTACAGCTGTTGCAAGGAGACATGAGTGTGGGTCAATATGTGGTTAAATTTGAGGAACTTTCGATGTTTTCCCGATACTTGACAAGCAATCCAGATGAAGTATGGAAGGCTATCAAATTCGAACAAGGACTGAAACCCGACATTAGAAACATGGTGGGAGCTTTTGAACTTAGAGAGTATTCTATATTGGTGAATAAGTGTCTGATTACAGAGCAAAACCTTCAAGCAGTAGAGACAACAAATCAAGAAAAGTGGATTGCTCAAAACAAGAAGAATGAAGAAGGGAAGTTTCAGAAAAACCTCAAGCCCAATCCTAATATTGGGAAAGGGAAGCAAACTCAAGGGAACCACCAAACCTGCGGAAAGTGTGGTAAAATGCATGGAGGGAGACCTTACCTATATGGAAAAGGAGTGTGATATAGTTGCGGTCGACCAGGACACATAATGAGTGAATGTCCTCAATACAAGTCAAAAAGTCAATCCAACCCAATACCGCAAGCCACAGGGAGAGTCTATACTATGAGTGGGGAGAAAACTACTGAGTCAGACAATCTGATCCAAGGTACGTGTGTAATTAAGGGAAAAATTTTAATTGTACTATTTGATTCAGGAGCTACACACTCTTTTATTTCTCAAAGTTGTGTGGAAGAGTTAGACATTCCTTGCACTAGGTTATTTTATAACTTGTCTGTCTCCACTCCTACTGAGGGAAATGTGGTTACCTCTTATGCTTGTTTGAATTGTCCAATCTCTATGTTTGATAGAACTTTTTCTATTGATTTAATATGCTTGCCTCTTAAGGGCCTTGATATCATTCTTGGTATGAACTGGCTATCTATCAATCAAGTAGTACTACTAAATTGTTCGACTAAGTCGGTTGAGTTTTCTTCCGAGTGTCCCCAGCCTCTAATGGAAAAGTCTCTTATCTTCCTAAATGCTACTCAAGTCACGAATTGCCTAACAGAGGGAGCCCAAGGATACATTCTCTTAGCTTCCTTAGAGTTTGAGGTCTTCACTGATGTTATGTCTGTTCCTGTAGTAGGTGAGTTTCCAGATGTTTTCCTTAGTGAGATTACTACCTTACCACCAGATAGGGAGGTAGAATTCTCTATAGACTTAATTCCGGGATCAGGTCCTATCTCCATAGCGCCATATAGGATGGCCCCTCTAGAACTAAGTGAGCTTAAGAGACAGTTAGAAGAATTGTTAGCTCAGAAATTCATTAGGCCTAGTGTCTCACCTTGGGGTGCACCTGTACTTTTAGTTAAGAAAAAGGATGGGAGTATGAGGTTGTGCATAGATTATAGACAATTGAATAAGATCACCATTAAGAATAAGTACCCTCTTCCTAGGATAGATGATTTGCTAGATCAATTGAGAGGAGCTGTAGTATTTTCGAAGATTGACTTGAGATCAGGGTACCATCAGATTAAGATCAAGCCTGAGGATATACCAAAGATTGTCTTTAGGACTATGTATGGGCACTATGAGTACCGGGTGATGCCTTTTGGGCTGACTAATGCCCCTGCTGTATTCATGGATCACATGAACAGGATCTTTAGGCCTTACCTAGACAACTTTGTGGTGGTGTTCATAGATGATATTTTGATATATTCTAGGAACCATCAAGAGCATGAGGGACACCTGAGAATAGTCTTGCAAACCTTAAGGGAGAAAAAGTTGTATGCTAAGCAAGAAAAGTGTGAATTTTGGTTGAGTGAGGTAAAGTTTTTAGGACATGTTATTTCTCATGAAGGAGTTTTTGTAGACCCGAGTAAGATTGATGCAGTTTTACAATGGGAACTGTTAGTTCCATGACGAACATGATAAATGTTTTGATAATGACAAAGTGTTTTTGAACAAGCTACAAGTGTTGATCAAGTTTCAAGCTCAACAAGCAACAACAAACATCAAATGAAGAAGAGAGAAAGCAAGTTCATGAAGACCTAAGTTTGAGTGTATTTGTATTTCTTTTATCTTTTGCCTCTCAAGCTTCATAGGTTTTTTATTTGGGTAGATTATTATAGAGGGTAGTGAATCTCATTCATAAGTCATGATTAAATCATAATTTGAGTTTTCACTTAATCTAGAATCAATAGGTGGCTTAAAGGTTTTAAAGGAAAGGTTGGATTTTGAGAAAACAAGTTTTGAACATGTACAGTACCAACTTAATCGATTAAATGATAACTTAATCGAGTACTACTCGAGTACACGACTTGCTTAATCGATTAAGTACTGCTGAACTGATTTTTAAAATACGTTTTTCACTTCTCAAAATCAGTTTTCAAGTACTACAACTTTTGGGTATTCTATATAAACCTTTTCTTATTATTTGTGAGGAGTTAGAATCATTTCATACAAGTTTTACAAAGAATCAAGCCACTCTATTCTCTCTCATTTTCAAAAGATCAAAGCTTCTCATATTTTCATATTCTTTGATCAAGAACCTTTGAATCTCTTATGGTGAATTGTCATAACTCTTGATTGAGATTCATAGGATTGTTTTGTGTTTTCTATTGTGTTGTAATCTTTGCAAGAAGGCAAGCCACTACAACAAACAAGAAGTCTTGGTGTGTCGATTTTATCATCAAGCAACGTTCATTGAAGAAGAAGAAGTCTTGGTTGTGAATCAAGCAAGTGAAGCCTTGGTGTGTGGTTTATCATCAAGCAATTGAAGACTTGTTGTGTCGATTATCAACAAGGGGTAGAGGTTAGATTAGAGAGAAGATCAATAGGATTACAAGGCAAGGGTGTCGGTTATCTCTTGTAAGCTAGCAAGAAGGGAGTCTTGTGAGGCAATCACTTGTAATTTGAGAACTCTAATTCCTCATAGTGAAGAATCTCTCTTGGTTGAAGAGGGGACTGGATGTAGCTTTCAAGTGGGTGAAAGTGAACCAGGATAAATCACTGTGTCGTATCTCTAAACCCTTACTCTTTATATTCAAGTCATTTGATTGCGTTCTTGGTTGAAAACCTAGAAAGATTGATTTTCATAATTGATTGAATTGAATCTTTGATTGTTCAAATTGATAAAGGGAAAATCATTTTCATAACTAGGTTAATCAATAAGAATATAGGTGTTAATCATTTCCGCTGAATCTCTGATCTTGCATGTGAATTGATTGATTTTCGTATTCGAATGAAAAATTGATTTTTCTGTTTTCTGTCATATTTAATCGATTAAGTTCAAGTTTAATCGAGTACTACTCGAGTAAATTGCAGGTTAATCGATTAAGTGCTGTAGAATTTGCAAAAATCATTTGTTTTGATTGTTTAGATTTGTTTCGTTCGAAAATCTTTCAAGGTAGCTTCAACACCTATTCAACCCCCCCTTCTAGGTGTATTCCTAGGGTTCCTAAGTCTCTCCAACCACCAATTGCGGTTTCCTCAATTGGTATCAGAGCTCGGTCGAAAGACACGAGCATAAGAGCTTTTTCGTAAAGATCCTTTAAGAAAATCGCAATGGGTTCCATGAATTCCTTTGGTGGTGAAGGTGCTTCAATAAGTCGTCCTCCATTGTTTACCGGAGAAGGCTATGCATATTGGAAAGTTAGAATGAAAATCTTTATCCAAGCCATAGATAGTGAAATTTGGAAAGTAGTTGAAAAAGGTCCTCATATCCCCTCTAGTTTAGTTGAAAGTGTAGAACAATTGATCCCCGAGGATAAGTGGAAGGATGATGATAGAAAGAAAGTACAATATGATTATAAAGCAAAGAATATCATCACATCCGCTTTATCCTATGACGAGTTCTTTAGAGTTTCTCAATGTTCTAGTGCTAAAGAAATGTGGGACACTTTACAAGTGACTCATGAAGGAACTAGTGAGGTTAGGAGAGCTAGATTGAATGCTTTAATGCGTGATTATGAATTGTTTCATATGCTTCCAAATGAATCTATAAATGATATGCAAAAGCGTTTTACTCACATTATAAATCATTTACTTGCTCTTGGTAAAACTTTTCTACAAGGTGAACTTTCTAACAAAGTGTTGAGATGTTTAGACAGGAATTGGCAACCAAAAGTAACGGCTATTGTTGAATCTAAGAATTTGGATGCTATGGATCTAGCAACACTTTTCGGAAAGCTTCAAGAACATGAAATGGAGCTTGGACGATTAAGTATCAATGAAGAGTCGGATAAGAACAAATCAAGGAAAGGACTTGCTCTTAGAGTCAAAAGTGCATATAAAAAGAAAGATAGTTCCGATGATGATGATAGTGAAGATTCCGATTCCGATGTTGATGAAAAAGACATGAAACTTTTGTTAAAAGAGTTTGACAAGTTTCTAAGGAGAAAAGGAAGGTTGAACAAGGACAAAAGTAAAGAGAAGAATTCTCCACACTATAAGACCAAAACTTCAAAAGAAGGTGTAGTTTGCCATGAATGTGGAAAGCCCGGACATCTCAAGTACTCATGCTCTAAGTATCTCAAGAAGAAGGAGAAAGACAAGAAAAATTCTAAATCTAAAAGAGCATACATAGTTTGGGATAGTGATGAAGATAACAAGAAAAGTACATCGAGTAGTTCATCGGATGATGAAGAAGCCGCTTGTCTCAACTTGATAACTCTAGTAGATGATGAAGAACAAAGTTCAAATGATGAATCAAGTTATCAAAGCGAGGATAGCAATGTAAGTGAATCTAAATCCGAAATTTCTTCTAAATATGAATTGTTACATAATGCTTATGAAGAAATGTATGAACAACTTGAAAAACTAGCTTTGAAAAACATTGAAAGAAAGAAGCTCATTTTGAAACATCAAAAAGAGATTTTAGAACTTCAAAAACAAGTTGATGAGCTTAATCTTGAAAATGAAACTCTTGATCTTATATATGCTAGTTCTTCTTGTGATTGTGCTAGTAGATTGAATATTGTGGTTGATTGTGAGAATTGCAAGTTGCTTAAAAATGAAAATGCTATTTTGAAAAATAAGCTTGCAAGTTTCTCAAATGGTGATATTAGATTGCGCACATTGTTAAATTTTCAAAGAGAAAATTCAAACAAGTTTGGTTTGGGTTATACTAATGCTAAGAGTAAATCTCATAGAAATGTTGTTGATTTTTCTAAAGTTGATTTTTCAAATCCTCCAACATGTTTCTATTGTGGTACTCATGGACATACTTCAAATGTGTGTTATGTTAAAGTGCATGGTATACCTAAAGGAAATTTTGTTTGGATGAAAAAGGGTGAAAGTCCCTACACTAACAAAAATGGATCCAAAACCATTTGGATACCAAAAAAAAAAAAAAGCAAAGCATGATTGTTTTGTAGGTTTGATTGAAGATGCAAATGAATGACACATGTTCTCAATTGGTCTCAACTATGAATGTCTATATTCACATTTTCAATTGGTATCACACTTGCATCTTAAGTGAATGTCCTACAAAGTGGTAATATTTGATATTGATATATTATCTTAATTGGTATCTTCTCAATTGATATTACTTTTCTAAATGTTTAGTTAATTCAATTTGTATCATTGAGAGATTATTAGTTGATTATCATGCTTTTGTGATTATTGATTCTTCTTTACAATTGATATCTTCTTTGTTAAGTGATATTATGATCTTTTTAGTTTTCAATTGGTATTATATTTCATTGTTATATTCTCTTACCAATTGATATCACATTTCAAAGTATAGCTCTATTGTATTTGTTCAATTGGTATCAATGTTGTGAAGAAATGATCATTGATTTCTTACCTTGGCTTAGATGTTATATTTCAATTGGTATATATTACTTTTTGATAATGCCAAAGGGGGAGAAATATGATGTTTTGAATTGAATGAAATGTTTCTCAAAGGGGGAGAAATGGTATGTTTTTTAAAACATGGGAGAAATATAATATGATTTTTAGATGTTTGTTTGGAGAAAGGTTGTTTTTGTTGTTTTTATGTAGGTTGAGCTAAGTTGTTGAAGATAGGGGGAGAATCAAGCTTCTATCTCAATTGGATTCAAGTGTTATAGCATTGATTGAGGGGGAGAAAGAGTCTTCTCAAGTGATCAAATGTTTCAAGCATCAACAACTTCAAGTGATTTCAAAACATGGGTTGTCATTTTCAAAAAGGGGGAGGTTGTTAGTTCCATGATGAACATGATAAATGTTTTGATAATGACAAAGTGTTTTTGAACAAGCTACAAGTGTTGATCAAGTTTCAAGCTCAACAAGCAACAACAAACATCAAATGAAGAAGAGAGAAAGCAAGTTCATGAAGACCTAAGTTTGAGTGTATTTGTATTTCTTTTATCTTTTGCCTCTCAAGCTTCATAGGTTTTTTATTTGGGTAGATTATTATAGAGGGTAGTGAATCTCATTCATAAGTCATGATTAAATCATAATTTGAGTTTTCACTTAATCTAGAATCAATAGGTGGCTTAAAGGTTTTAAAGGAAAGGTTGGATTTTGAGAAAACAAGTTTTGAACATGTACAGTACCAACTTAATCGATTAAATGATAACTTAATCGAGTACTACTCGAGTACACGACTTGCTTAATCGATTAAGTACTGCTGAACTGATTTTTAAAATACGTTTTTCACTTCTCAAAATCAGTTTTCAAGTACTACAACTTTTGGGTATTCTATATAAACCTTTTCTTATTATTTGTGAGGAGTTAGAATCATTTCATACAAGTTTTACAAAGAATCAAGCCACTCTATTCTCTCTCATTTTCAAAAGATCAAAGCTTCTTATATTTTCATATTCTTTGATCAAGAACCTTTGAATCTCTTATGGTGAATTGTCATAACTCTTGATTGAGATTCATAGGATTGTTTTGTGTTTTCTATTGTGTTGTAATCTTTGCAAGAAGGCAAGCCACTACAACAAACAAGAAGTCTTGGTGTGTCGATTTTATCATCAAGCAACGTTCATTGAAGAAGAAGAAGTCTTGGTTGTGAATCAAGCAAGTGAAGCCTTGGTGTGTGGTTTATCATCAAGCAATTGAAGACTTGTTGTGTCGATTATCAACAAGGGGTAGAGGTTAGATTAGAGAGAAGATCAATAGGATTACAAGGCAAGGGTGTCGGTTATCTCTTGTAAGCTAGCAAGAAGGGAGTCTTGTGAGGCAATCACTTGTAATTTGAGAACTCTAATTCCTCATAGTGAAGAATCTCTCTTGGTTGAAGAGGGGACTGGATGTAGCTTTCAAGTGGGTGAAAGTGAACCAGGATAAATCACTGTGTCGTATCTCTAAACCCTTACTCTTTATATTCAAGTCATTTGATTGCGTTCTTGGTTGAAAACCTAGAAAGATTGATTTTCATAATTGATTGAATTGAATCTTTGATTGTTCAAATTGATAAAGGGAAAATCATTTTCATAACTAGGTTAATCAATAAGAATATAGGTGTTAATCATTTCCGCTGAATCTCTGATCTTGCATGTGAATTGATTGATTTTCGTATTCGAATGAAAAATTGATTTTTCTGTTTTCTGTCATATTTAATCGATTAAGTTCAAGTTTAATCGAGTACTACTCGAGTAAATTGCAGGTTAATCGATTAAGTGCTGTAGAATTTGCAAAAATCATTTGTTTTGATTGTTTAGATTTGTTTCGTTCGAAAATCTTTCAAGGTAGCTTCAACACCTATTCAACCCCCCCTTCTAGGTGTATTCCTAGGGTTCCTAAGTCTCTCCAACCACCAATTGCGGTTTCCTCAGGAACAACATAAGACTGTTACTGAGATTAGGAGTTTTCTTGGTTTAGCTGGTTACTATAGGAGATTCATTCCTAAGTTATCTCTTTTGCTTTGCCCTTGACTAACTTGACTTGTAAAGGAGTTCCTTTTGTATGGACACAAGAGTGTGAAGAGAGCTTCCTTGAGCTTAAGAAGAGATTGACTACCACTCCTATCTTAGAAATTCCTGATCCATTAGGTGACTTTGAGGTTTATAGTGATGCGTCTAGGAATAATGGGTTAGGTTGTGTGTTGATGCAAAACAAAAAGGTGATAGCCTATGCTTCTAGGCAACTTAGGCCTCATGAGATAAACTACCCTACCCATGACTTGGAACTTGCTGCAGTAGTTTTTGCCTTATAGGTTTGGAGGCACTACTTGTATGGTGTGAAATTTGAAGTGTTTAGTGACCACAAGAGCCTTAGATACTTATTTGACCAAAAAGAATTAAATATGAGGCAGAGGAGATGGATAGAGTTTCTTAAGGATTATGACTATGAGTTGAAGTATCATCCTGGAAAAGCAAATGTTGTTGCAGATGCTTTGAGTAGAAAGACCTTGCACATGTCTCATATGATGGTTCGTGATCTAACTTTGATAGAGGAATTTAAAGACATGAACCTTGATGTAAACTTAGCAGCCAATAGCTTGAGTCTAAGTAAGTTGGAAGTTTCCAATGACCTTTTAACCAAGCTTAAGTTAGCACAAGGTTTAGATCTTGAACTTTAGGGTAGGCTACATCAACCAGGATTCTTTGAGAAGGGGGGTCTTATCTTGTTCCATGACAGATTGTGTGTTCCTAAGGAGGGGAGTCTAAGGGATGTGATCTTAAGGGAAGCTCATAAGGGTATGCTGACTATACATCCTGGTGCCACCAAGATGTATCATGACATGTGAAAGAGGTATTGGTGGCCTGGTAAGAAAAATGATATAGCAAAGTTTGTAGCCAAGTGTCTAGTTTGCCAAAAGGTTAAGATAGAACACTAGAAGCCCGCAGGCTTACTTCACCCTTTGGAGATTCCTGAGTGGAAGTGGGACAACATTTCTATGGATTTTGTCATGGGTTTACCCCGAACCCAAACAAACCATGATGCCATATGGGTAATCATTGATAGGTTGACGAAGTCAGCACATTTCTTACCCATTAAAGGAACTTTCTCACTGGACAAGTTAGCTAAACTATACATTCAGGAGATAGTTAGACTTCATGGGGGTACCTTTGAGCATCGTTTCTGATAGAGACCCTAGGTTTACCTCAAGGTTTTGGAGAGCCTTTCAAGAAGCTTTTGGAACTAAGATGAACCTCAGCACAACTTACCACCCGCAGACCGATGGTCAAACTGAAAGGACCATGCAAACGTTAGAGGACATGCTTAGGGCGTGTGTTTTAGATGAGAGAGGTAGTTGGGATAAATTCTTACCTTTGATAGAGTTTGCTTATAACAATAGCTACCATTCTAGCATTGGGATGGCACCTTATGAAGCCCTCTATGGAAGAAAGTGCAGATCCCCCTTTGTTGGTTTGAGGTTGGAGAGAAAGCCCTCTTAGGACCTGAGTTAGTGTCTGAAACCACGGAAAAGATTAAGTTGATTAAAAAAAGGATACTTGCTTCACAGAATAGACAGAAAAGTTATGCTGACAAAATAAGAAGACCTCTAGAGTTTATGGAAGGAGAGCATGTATTTCTTAGGATTACTCCCACCACTAGAATAGGCAGGGCGATTCGTGTCAAAAAGCTAAATCCTCGATTTCTTGGTCCCTTTCAAATTCTCAAAAAAGTCGGATCGGTTGCTTATCAAATAGCCTTACCACCTCAGTTGCCAAATCTCCATAATGTCTTCCATGTCTCTCAACTTAGGAAGTATGTTCCTGACTCTTCCCACATCATTGAACCTGAATCAGTACAATTAAAAGATGATTTAACATATCACCCACGACCTTTGCAAATTGTTGATCATAGTAGCAAAACCCTGAGGATTAAGGCAATCCCTCTGGTGAAGGTTGTTTGAGAAGGATTGACATTGAAGGAGGCCACTTGGGAACTTGAAGATGAGCTGAAACTGAAGTATCCAAATTTATTTTAGCTATAAGGTAACAACAAATTTTGAGGACAAAATTTTTATTTAGAAGGGGAGAAATGTAACATCCAAAAAAAATACTATATTGATAAGTAATACCTATCTATATGCGTTTGAATGAATTTTTATATTTTGAATTTTCTTTATGTGCAATATATGATATAAATAAAGTAATAGAGTTTTCATATAAAAAAATATAGTTGTTTTGGTGGAATAGATAATTGAACAAAAATAATAGTAATAATAAAAAATTATCTTTTATCAGTATGTGATGTTTGATAAGAACAAATAATAGATTTGATTAAAAGAATTAAAAAAAAGTAATTAAAATCCTACTTATAAATAGTTAGGAGGAAACCCTATAAGGAACCGGTTAGAACAAAAAAAAAAGGAAAGAAAAGAAGAAAGGGGCAAAGCCAATCCTAGCAGCCAAGAGGTTTAGAGAAGACAAGAAGAAGAAGAGCTAAAAGAGAAAATTCTCTTGAAGGTAACACTATAGCCCAATTAAACCTCCATAAAAATAATAATGATAAGGGATTAGATGTTTCTTTTTCATATTAATATATATATATATATATATATATATATACATGCGTATATGATATTTGTTGATATGGAATTTGAAATTCGGGTCATTATTCAATGTTTATGATATGCCGCAAGTATTTGTATACACAGTGTGTTCTCAATGGGTTATGCCGCAAAATCCTTATGATGTATTATTTGTGCCGCAAAATCCTAAATACTACAGGTTATGCCGCAATCCTTATGATTTCGGTGAGCAGTATTAATTACCACATATTATGCCACAATAATTATGTGTATATTCGATGAATAGTTGAATTCTCAGATGTATTATTTGTGTATGGGTACTCGTTGTCTATTATTTTTAAGATGATTATCATTCTTGCTTGTATAATTATAGTTATCTATTACCATTTTAAATTCCTGGCTCCTTGGCTCTCGCATCCAGATTTTCACAATCAGGTTCGCTTAACTTGGTCACAATCCTCAAGTTGGGATGAAAATGTAGCTCGGTTTACCATGGCTATTTCTACTTGGAATAAGGACATTTTCGGAAACATTTTCAATCGGAAACGTCGCATTCTTAATCGTTTGGAGGGGATTAATGTCAGCCTGGCTTTGTCAAATAATGTTTATCTTCGTCGTCTCAAATGCGAGCTTTGTGCTGAGTATGAAACTATTCTTATGCAGGAAGAAGCTTATTGGTATCAGCAGTCACGTTCTAAATGGATTACAATGGGGGACAGTAATACCCGCTTCTTTCATCGTTCAGCTTCAATCCGAAGGCAACATAATAGGGTGGATGCTCTTTTGAATGCAGCTGATCAATGGGTGTATGACCCTAGTATTCTTCGTGACATGGTGCTCTCCTTTTTCCGTAATCTCTACACAGTTAATGATGCTGGTTTTTTTCCTTTGGATACTGCTTATACTTTTCCGACGCTCTCGCTGGTGGAAAGAGATAAGCTGTCAGGGATGGTAAATCTTCTTGAAGTTAAACAGGCTTTATTCAGTATGGGAAATTTTAAAGCGCCGGGTAGGGATGGTCTTCATGCTGTTTTCTTCAAATCTCAATGGGATTTACTCCAAAATTTTGTCTTTGATTTTGTTAAAAAAGTGTTTGTCCAACCTGATGCTATTGCTTCGGTTAACCAAACTGTCTTGACGCTTATTCCGAAGGGCAGAAATCCGGAGCGCGTTCAAGATTTCCGGCCAATATCCCTGTGCAACGTCATCTATAAGGTTGTTACCAAGGTTATCGCTAATAGGCTGAAATGTATTATGGATCAGGTGGTTTCAAATACTCAGTGCAGTTTCGTCCCAGGGAGGCACAACACAGATAATGTTATCATTATGCAGGAAGTGATTCATTCCTTGAAATCCATGAAAGGTAGGAAGTGTTTTATGGTGTTGAAGCTTGATCTTGAGAAGGCTTATGACAGGGTGCAGTGGGATTTTGTAAAAGACACCTTAGAAGCTCTGCATCTGGATACTTTTCTGATTAATTTGATTATGCAGTGTATCTCTTCTTCTTCCATGAGTGTTAATTGGAATGGGGAATATACGGAGAGCTTCAAGCCTTCTCGTGGTCTCCGCCAAGGGGACCCAATTTCTCCTTATCTTTTTGTTCTTTGCATGGATAGATTATCCCACTTGGTTAATCAAGCGGTTGATGATAATAGCTGGTGTCCGCTAATTATGGGTACTAAGGGTCCAAAACTCAGTCATCTTTTCTTTGCGGATGATTTGATCTTGATTGGGGAGGCTTCTGTCCGCCAGGCTAATGTAATTAATGAAATTCTGCAGAATTTTTGTCTCTCATCTGGCCATAAGGTGAGTAAGCAGAAATCTAGCGTCTTCTTTTCTAAAAATACTGCTCATTTGCTGTCGACGCAGATATGTAATGATCTAGGTGTTCAAAGAGCTGAGAATTTTGGGAAGTATTTGGGAGTTCCTATTCATCAGTCAAGAATTACTACTCCTCCTATGCCTTTTTGATTGACAAGGTGCGGAAGAAGTTATCTTCTTGGAAAATGCATAGCTTATCTTTTGCTGGCCGGGTTACTCTTGCTCAAAGCTCGATTATGAGTCTCCCCAGTTATGTCATGCAAACATCAGTTATCCCGGTAGGAGTGTGTAATGAGATTGAAAAACTATGCAGAAATTTCATTTGGGGTAGTTCTGACGATCAGCGGAGATGCCATCTTATTTCGTGGGAGAAAATTTGTGCTCCTAAGGACAAAGGGGGCTTAGGCTTTCGCAGTTTGAAGGTTGTTAATGAAGCTTATATGTTAAAGTTAGCTTGGAGGTTAATGACTTCTCCTAATGACTTGTGGGCTTCTGTTCTTCTCTCCAAGTACAGAATTCAACATCCCCTGCACATTTCTGGTCATGCTTCTTCCAATGTTTCTAGCATTTGGAGGGCTATCTCCAAAGCTTGTCCTATTGCGAGAGAAGGCTGTTTCTGGATTTTAGGTAATGGTGGCCATGTTAAATTTTGGAAGGATTGTTGGATTCCTGGTATTCCCTCCTTGGCGTCTTTGTCGGATATTAATATTCCCATGTGGTGCGATAATTACCCTGTGATTCATTATTCCATAAATGGAGAGTGGGATTGGCCCGTGCTTAATTCCATTCTCCCAAGTTATGTCTGTGATAAAATTGCTGCTATTGTCCCGCCTAATCATATTGCAGGTGCTGATTCTATGGTTTGGAATGCGGAAAGTAGTGGCATCTTCTCTATGAAAACTGCCTATGATTTTCTTTTGTCAAGGAATCATGCTGTGGCTACTCTCCAATATTCTAGTTCGCCTATTTTTGAAGCCATTTGGAAATGGGATGGTCCTCAACGGATTAAAGCGATGCTTTGGAAATCTGGTCATGAAAGGCTCCTGACAAATTCTGAGCGTTTGAAGCGAAGTATGACTAGTAATGCTAACTGTCCTCGTTGTCGTATGAATGAGGAGACTATTTTGCATTGTCTCAGGGACTGTGATGATGTTAACAGGCTTTGGAATAAGGTTGTGCATCCTTCTAAAGCCCTTTCTTTCTTCACTGCTGATTTTCAATCTTGGTTATCTCTCAATCTTGCGGATGGTGATTTGGGTATTGTGGATGTTCCTTGGAATATTTTCTTTGGCACCGCTGTGTGGAGGATTTGGAATGATCGTAACTCTCTTGTTTTCGAAGGTACTTCTGAGTTGAGTTCCAACTTGTTGTTTGCTGTTCTTGGGTATGCGCGGCATATATCTTCAGCTATTTCTTCCACAATTCCGGAAATGAAGTTCAAGAGGGAAGCTCTTGTTGCTTGGCAGCCGCCTCCCCCGGGTTTCTGGAAGTTGAATGTTGATGGATCTCGTCGTCAACCTAATAACTCTGCTGCTTGTGGGGGTCTTATTAGAGATAGTACGGGGAAATTTGTCCGTGGTTTCTCTTGTTGCATTGGTGTTTCGACCTCTGTGAAGGCTGAATTATGGGGATTGCTGATTGGATTGAGAATGGCCCGCTCGATGAATATTACTCGGCTTCAAGTTGAGATGGATTCTCTTACTGCAGTAAGTTTGGTTAACTCCAGGTGTGGAGCTTCTCATCATTGCTTTTCCCTTATTCGTGAGGTGAAGTCGTTATTAGATTCCTCTTGGATTGTTTCTTTGTGTCATGTTTTTAGGGAGGCTAATAGGTCTGCTGATTGGCTTGCTAGTTTGGGCCATTTAAGGAGTATAGGGTGTGATTTCTTTGACTCTGTGCCTACTGGCTTGCACAGTATTATTTGTGAGGAGGCTTATGGTGTTGCCTTCCCAAGGATGATTCGTTAATCTGTTGTCTTTTGGGCTTTTTGCCCCGTTTATTATCAAAAAAAGAAAAAGTTGAAAAAGGGGTTATGCCCAAAGTATATTTGTGGAGGGAATTCTTTTAAATCAACTGTTTGATCACACACACTGCACACCAGCAACCATATGATTATTAGGACTGACTCGGACGCAGGTGTAAGTTATCCGAATTCGGGACGCCGGGCAAGGGGTAGGCACCTCTAGTAGGCGTGTTGTGTGCGAGAGAAAATTAAAATCATTGCTTGGGAATGTATAAGTACGGCTTTGTTATTATAACGTATAATTTATTAATCGTTCAGGACTGACTCGGACGCGAGTGTAAGTCATCCGAACCCGGGGCGTCTGGCGAGGGGTAGACACCTCCAGCAGGCGTGCTGTGTGCAAGATAACATAAACTTAATAATTAGAGCTCTAATAAAATTAAGGTCTTAAGTGTATGTTTTTTTTTGTGTGTTATATCTAATAGTTATATTTAAATTCATCTTGTTCATATTTTCGTTATAAGTTATTTATTATATTACGAAATGATGATTGAAATTTATTTTTCCCTTTTATTATTATGAATGGAGATTTTCCGTACTTGAGATGGCTAGAATTGTCATATTTGTTTTATTTTAGATAGTGTTACTGAGATATTTATCTCACTATGTTTGGGTTTTCTTGACAAATCTAGGTTCTCCTAAAGAGTGAAACAGTAGCTGGTAGTGATCAAGCAAATATATGATTTGATATATTATTATAGTTAAATTCTTATGCTTTTTTGTTTTATGAATACATGTATTCATTTGAGGATAATTTAAGACTTCGTTCTTATCCTCCATAAACAATGCCCAGTCCAATACGTTGATTTGAGTTATAAGTATGTTCCTTTATATTTGAAATAATTGACGTTTGATACATTTTTTTTTTGTTGTTATGAGGAAATTTAAATACCGTGGACTCCAATTTTTTTTGGATATTTGCTTATTTAATTTATTTACAGCTAGAAAATGTTAGTCATAACTTGAAGGTACACTAAAAATATAAAAATATTATCTTTTTTAGTTTTTTAAAGTTTTGGAAGCGGGGCACCAGGTACTTAACCTCCCGTGTTTGATCAGGATTCCGATGTTACATGTCAGCAAAATTGACCAAAATTGGTATTAGGGGTATATGACAAATCCAGAAGTAACTTCATGGAGTCAGACATTGAAAAAAAAAAGAATAAAGATATCTGTCAAAAGTAGCCCAAACTTCAGAGACTTGTGACATAATTAAGCCATAACAATATATCAATTTACCATATGTTCCGTCTATTTTAATTGTTTGATAACACATTTATACTTCACTTTTGGAAAAGTGACAATTTTTATTCATTTTAATTATGATTCTAATTTAATTCATTTTAATGACCGGATATCCTTTTCTTTTCTTTCGAATATTGAGACTACTAATTTGATTTCCTTTTCACTCTTCTTTTTTATATTTTAAAAACTAGTTTAGATTATTCGTGCTATGCACGGGAATGAACAGATATATTAGACAGCATAATGTTTTTATATTTGATAATTATTTCAGACTAAAAGTTTAATAAAATTTTTTAACTGAATTGAGTAATTTTATATATGAGATTATTAATAATTAAATTGAATCAATCAGATTTACATTTGTCTTCATTCTAATATTAATTTTTTAGTGTAAAGAATATAATTTATACAACATAAAGAATATTAGCTTTTGTAATTTCATAATAATAATAATAATAAAAAAGAGTAAAGATCGTCAACAACAGTATAATGTTAGGAAAAAAACTTCATTCTAAGATTAATTATTCTAATTACCTAATTTTCAATTAAATATAGTTCTCATAGAACTCAGATTACACAAATTATTTCATTCTAAGAGTAGATGACTTCTGTTGTCAAAACAAATCCCTTAGTTACAGGAAACATTGAATTAACAAACCAATTTTGAAAATAACAAACTAATTTCATATTTTCCTCAAATTTAAAATTTGAAATAAATATTAATATGAAGCAAGGATATTTAATGAATTTCTTCTTTATCATAAAAAATTGTTTTTGTTTTGGTTAAAAAAAATTGAACTAATCAATATCCATATTCTCATATTGTTGTCTAATCAATTATGATTCATTTTCCAACAACTTATTATTTTTTGCAATTATAAATTTTAAAAAAATATATAGGAAATTATAAATTTTAAAAATATATATAGGAAATTATGAAGTGTCAGATAATCAAGTATTATCTTGAAGGTTTCCTTTTTTATAATATATATAATTGATTTTTTTTACCATTTTCAAACTTGAAATTCTATTGTTGAACTTCAATTTCTATTTTGTTTGATTTATTTGTTTACGTATCTCCTTCAATTATGTGGTAGTTTTAAACATTTACTTTCTTCTTAACAAAACATTTATTCAATTTCTATTTTATTTGATTTATTTGTTTACATATATCCTTCAATTATTTGGTAGTTTTAAACATTTATTTTATTATTAAGAAAACATTTATTTTAAACTCTCTTGTTTTGAACATTTAATAATTATCCATCAATTTGTTGAAAAAAAAGAAAAGTAGTTTAGTTGTGTCTTTTAATTTTTAAATTCAAAATATTATATATATATATATATATATATATATATCCAAAATGGAATTAAATTGTTGGTAGAATCTGACAAATCAAGTAAACTTACCCATTACTCGTATTTATCTAAAAATCGTTGACTTTAACTTTTTTTTAATTTGGATTTTTTTAAACAAAAATTTGGGAAATTATATGCTAAACTTTTTTTATTTAAAAAAAACCAGTCATTTATGCTTCATGAAAATAAATACTATATATATTTGAATCATATGAATTTCTTTTATAGCTAGTGAACATTTTATCTTTGATATTGGAACGTGAAATCGAGAGAATTAAAATGTTGAGAATGAAAATATAAAAAAAATATCGAATGATCATTTGATTCAACTTTAAGTTGGAAACTATTATTTATAATTAACTTGAAATTCCTGAAATATTTTAAACAAATTTAAAATTTGAATTTGAATTAGTTGTTTCTTATCTTGTTATCCAATTTTATCCAATTTTGAATTTCCACATAAGTAGAGATTCTGTGTTTCTTATCTTGTTAATCTATATTTGAAACTGTTAGTTATTTTTTATGTTGCAGTATTATTTATGATAGAATCTCTATCTCTATATTGTTGAACATAATCCATCGTATCATAACCGAATGATATGCTCAATCTCCTTTATAATTATCCATACAATTAGAAGAAAAAGAAAAAATTGAAAAGAAAAATTTGCTATAGCGATCCATCAACCTTTGACATAGATTGCATGTATTTTTTTTTATAATATATATAATTGATTTTTTAGATTGATAATTGATAATTTATAATTGATAATTGATAAATGATGAATGATAATTGATAATTGACAAATATATATATATATATATATATATATATATAATGATTGATTTTGGTAGTTTTAAATATTTATTTTTTTCTTAAAAACATTTATTTTAGACTTTTATCATTTTGAACATTTAATAATTATCCATTAATTTGTTGAGGAAAAAAAGTGGTCTCATGATTATCCATCAATTTGTTAAGGAAAAATCATTTGGTTGTTTAGATTATAATACTCGATCTTTTGTAATTATCCACACAATTAAGAAGAAAAAAAGAGAATATTTAAAAGAAAAAAGAGAATATTTCAAAATTAAGAAGCACATTTTTTTATTTTAACTTATTATAAAGTCAAACTTATTAGAAATTGAAGAAAAAAACATCTTCTAAAAAAATCTCATATTCATCTGAAACGTGTCATGCATTTCGCTCAAAATTATAAATTAATCATTCATCTCTTACTTCATGTCATACATTATTTTTGGCCTCATAATTGCCCCAAAAAAAAGATTATACATTAGTAATGAACAAATTATAATTTTATATTGATAGTATGATTTAAGAAATTTTTATTATACTCCATCCATCCCAAAAAAAAAAACCATTTTTGTACTAATTTCTTTAAACAATTTACCAACATTTTTTTGGGGACATAGTGAATATAAAATAAAAAAAAAAGAAAACGAAGAAAGAATTATAATTGGTACTGCTTCATTGTTCTATACATGTAAATATTGAAATGCCCTTTCCTATTTACCACCTCAACAAACAACTACAAAAATATTCATATTGCACATTAGCAAACTAAAAAGAAATTGTGTAGAATAAAATTAGGAGAAGAAGGAAGATATAAAAATATCGCTCCTAAACATGGATCCTTTATAAAATAGTTGTAATCTTGCCCCTAAAAATTGACCTTTTGTGCAATCAATAGTTGCGATCTAGTGTGACATTATTTCACTATCGTATCAACCGAACTCTGTAAATATAGAAAAAAAATAGTTAGTGCAAAATAAAATATTCAGAAATAATAGATGATCTAATAATAAAAACAAAAATGTAAATAGAAAAATTAGAATATAATTGAAATAAGATGAAACACGTCTCACATTCTATTTAGTATATGCTTATTCTGATTGCATCCCAGCTTAGCCAAAAAAAAATGTATCGTAATTCTATTTACATGACTGACAATAAAACTATCACAATTTGTGAAAATAATAACATCCAACAAATTAAAAAAAAAACTGCAACAGACAAACTACCAAAATTTGAAAAGGTTAACATCAAAGAACTTAAAAAATAACATAAATATATCCACACTTCCTCAAATTCAAAAATTGAGATCAGTATTAAATTGATTCGGTTGTTATTATCTTATAAGCTTGAATTATTTTTAAAACCAAAGATTGTGGGAATTAATTGTTGAATTTTAAATAATTTTTTTTTAAAAAAAATTGGACAAAATTATGTGGAAGTGACAACTCAGCAGTTTTTGAATTACAGATATCATCTTTTTATAATATATAATTGATTGATAATTGATGATAATTGATTGATTCAAATCTTGTATTCCTAAAAAAAATCACACAATTATTATTACAGACACAATCTTATCAAAATCAAATAAATAAAACATAATTGGGTCACTTTTTTTTCTTTCTTTTTTTTTTTGATAATTTTTTTTCATGTTTAAATCATAACCATTATAATATTCGAAACAATTTCAAATTATATTATCTTAATCTCATACTTGAGGAATATTAATTAAAAACAAGTAGTTTTCCATCGTTTAATCTACATATCCATAGTTCTTTTGAGGATTTTTATTATTTATAAAGTTGGAAACTTGGAATAAATTGATTTTATACAATATATAATTGATTTTGACTCATTAGGAATCAAACCAAAAAAGTAGTTAATAGATTAGTACATAATCTCAATATTTTTTTTAATATTTAATATTTGAATAAATTTTTTAAATATTAGAATTAGTTAAATATTTAAAATTTGAATGCATGTTAGCAAAAAGTAATTAATGGATTCCTAAAATTTTGCTTTTCTTTTATTTTTATCTTCACAAAATATATAGCAATATTTTTTATATGTTTTTAATTATTTAAAAAAACAAAAAATTTAGAAAAAACTATAGAAGCGACACCTCAGCATTTTTTGAACTGCAGGTATTGTCTTTTTTATATTATGTAATTGATTATTTTTAAAACCAAAATTTGTGGGAATTAATTGTTGAATTTCGAATTAATTATTTAATAAAAAATTGGACAAAATTATGTGAAAAAGACACCTCGACAATTTTTGAATTGCACGTATCCTCTTTTTATAATATAAAATTGATGATAATTGATTGATTCAAATCTTGTATTCCTAAAAAAAAATCACACCATTATCATAGATGTGACGCTCTCGAAATATTACTTTATTTATATCAAAATAAAGTACGTAAATAGTTTATTTAGAAACTATTACAGAATTTCATGAAAAACTTTTTTCCTTTTTACACAATAAGTTTATATCTCGAAATACTTTCAAGTTTGATAAAATAATTGTGTACTTGTTTTGAATTCAGCGGAAACGATTTGAAAGTGTTAATATGGTTGCGAGAAAATAAATATCAGAATGATCATGCAACCATAGCCCATTCATATATATATATATATATATATATATATATATATATATATCATAAAACCCAAGTACACCAGATAACCAGATAATGAAAGTCGAGGTAGCAAAGTTTTAGGGATACAGACCAGTAAGCATAAAATATTAGCTCTCAAATGCTCTCATCAAAATATATATAATATACTACAAATCAAAATAAGAGAGCCATCGAAAGCTGTGTCAAGACCACCCACACTGATGCCTGATCCCTGGATCCTCCAAAAGCTGAAACACTACATCCTACTATGGTCCCCATACTGCACATACCAAAATAAAGTCACTACATCACTGGCTGTCAGCAGCTGTCCCATCCACGTCCTCTACGGGGTCCTCCTCCTCCTCCTCATCCGACACCGGAGGAGCAGCAGTGCGACGCACTGGCTCAGGTGAAGGTGCAAAACGTACCCTGGTGGTCAGACCAGGACGAGGAGTGGCCGTAGCAGTAGCCTCAGAAGAAGTAGAAGGACGAGTACGGGTAGCCGGACGTCTGACATGTAAATTATAAAAACGACGGCCATGACGTGGTGGAGGAGTACCAAAACGATAAGTATAAGCTAGAGGAATGTGCAGTATGTAAATCATAGGGATGCGAAGTTACGAGGTCGCACACGAGCAAGGGGGTTAGGGTGACGAAAGATCACGTCAACCTCACCCTCGAAAACAGCCCTGTGCTCCTCGTAATCCCACACTCCTCTACGGAGTGGGCGTAGCTCCACGAATGTCATGTAGCGAGCCATCACCTACAAGGGCATAGGGAGTCAGCAAATACTAACGCATAATCAAATAGATAGGATAACAAATAATGAAATAATCAAATCTTTATTTATCATTAACCACTATTTTCCTTTCTAATCAATTATCATTTGTTAATAATCAATTATAATCCTTTGATAATCCATTAGAATTTCTTAATAATCACTTACATAAATCGATTCTCATTCCATCATAAACATCCAAACATAATAACGAATAATCAATAATATATGCACTGATAATGCAACTCATCTATCAATGCATGATCGTTGGCCAACACAACAAATAGGCTCCCGTGGCACCTTTAAAACATGCCCGGTACTCCTCAACAAGTACCTCTCAGACTCGGCCAACATTAAACGACACCCCTAGAGCTCATAGAAGTGACGCCGACGTATCCCGCAAGACTACGTCTCTCGAGCCCGGCGTTTGAAGACATGCCCACACCCACGTGTGTATTTACGGAACAAAAGGTGCAACCCCGGTCACCGACATTCCCTTACGTTCCTACGAACACACAATGACCCTTTGGAGCAGACACTTTCCTTAGTGTCCCTCGACTCCAAAATAACCAAAAGGGATATGCCCACGCCTCACGGACGTGTCTCCACCAATGTGGGAATCCAGAATGCAAATGCTATGCATGATTCCGCAAACATAAGTGTAGTTTAAGTCTACTCGAGGTCATTCAACATAACCTTTGGTGTTTCAGTTACTATTTTAATAAACCTTTGGTCAATAAGTTCCACCTTCAGCCTTTAATCGATTAAAATGTCTGGTTAATCGATTAATGAATTAAATTCTGATTTTTTTTTATTACAACATTTCATTAATAATCGATTATCCCTCCTGATAATCGATTATTCATTTATAACATTTCAAACTGATCAGAATTTACACGTATTAATCGATTAACAGTCGGGTTAATCAATTAATATATCAGTAAAACGGTGCTGAAACTGGTTTTTGAAGACCAAACTCATACCAACTCAATTTTTTCCAAAACCAACCTCAAGTACAACTTAAATGCATCATGTGAAACTTGTTCATAACATCAATTGCACCAATTAACATCAATTTCACAGAATCATGTTGTTTTCCCCCAAATTTAACCTAAAACTCAATTTACATATCAGTTTTTGATTCACACCATTTCAGATCAAATTGAGGATTCATTTAGCTTCCAATACTATAATCTAACATGTTCCAATTCCTGTTTCATTTCAAATTGGCCTCCAAGCCATTGTCCACTAACCTAGTGCCCTTTGAACCACATAGAGGTTCAACCAATATTCAATTCAATCCCATAATCTATTCTAGCATTAGTAAAGCTTCTCCCTTACCTCAATGAAGCTTTTTGGATGCAAAGACAGCAAGAAAAACCCCAGATTCTAAAATCACCTCTTGCTCTGTTTTTGATTCCAACACAGGTTCAAGAGAGCAAGTTTGGCAGAGGATTTGACATAGCAAACGTGCATGAAAACGAATAAACTTGGTCAATATAGAAACTAGACATTGCAAACTTTAATTAGAAACTGAAATGACACGATTTGAGGGCCTCTACCTACCAAAATCGAAGGCTTGAACTTGGAACCTCAAAACTGAAACTGCAGAATTCAGTTTCTTGGACCAATCTTTAGTGAATTCGTTCTCCTTGCACAAGCCACCAAAATGCACGATTCTTGTCTTGAATTGAAGGTCTTTTTGCAAGCTTTAAAATGGTGTAAAGCTTACAATTAATGTGTGGGTAAGGATTAAGAACGAAGACGAAGAACAGAGGGTGTTCAAATGGAATTTTTGCAGAGTTTCCCTTCTTTTTTCCCTTATTTCTTAACCAAAATATTTTTCTTATATTTTTCCCTTGATTATCCTTCTAATATAATCATAATTTAATAAACAAAACTAATTAATTCCATATAATTAGTTTTATTTAAATTTTTCTTTTTATTTATTTGGGAAACAAAAATTCGGGGTATTACAATAGGCACAATCTTAGCAAAATCAAATAAATATAACATAATTGGGTCATTTTTTTCTTTTTCTTTTTGATAATTTTTTTCTCTTTTTTAAATCATAACCATTATAATATTTGAAATCAATTTCAAATTATACTATCTTAATCTCATACTTGAGGAATATTTGTTAAAATCAAGTAGTTTTCCATCGTTTAATCTACATATCCTTAATTCTTTTCAGGATTTTTATTATTTATAAAATTGGAAACTTGGAATAAATGTTAGTTCCATGATGAACATGATGAATGTTTTGATAATGACAAAGTGTTTTTGAACAAGCTACAAGTGTTGATCAAGTTTCAAGCTCAACAAGCAACAACAAACATCAAATGAAGAAGAGAGAAAGCAAGCTCATGAAGACCTAAGTTTGAGTGTATTTGTATTTCTTTTATCTTTTGTCTCTCAAGCTTCATAGGTTTTTTATTTGGGTAGATTATTATAGAGGGTAGTGAATCTCATTCATAAGTCATGATTAAATCATAATTTGAGTTTTCACTTAATCTAGAATCAATAGGTGGCTTAAAGGTTTTAAAGAAAAGGTTGGATTTTGAGAAAACAAGTTTTGAACATGTACAGTACCAACTTAATCGATTAAATGATAACTTAATCGAGTACTACTCGAGTACACGACTTGCTTAATCGATTAAGTACTGCTGAACTGATTTTTAAAATACGTTTTTCACTTCTCAAAATCAGTTTTCAAGTGCTACAACTTTTGGGTATTCTATATAAACCTTTTCCTATTATTTGTGAAGAGTTAGAATCATTTTTATACAAGTTTTACAAAGAATCAAGCCACTCTATTCTCTCTCAATTTCAAAGATCAAAGCTTTCATATTTTCATATTCTTTGATCAAGAACCTTTGAATCTCTTGTGTGATTTGTCATATCTATTGATTGAGATTCATTAGGATTGTTATGTGTATTCATTGAGTTGTAATCTTTGCAATAAGGCAAGCCACTACAACAAACAAGAAGTCTTGGTGTGTCGATTATCATCAAGCAAAGTTCAAGCAATTGAAGAAGAAGTCTTGGTTGTGAATCAAGCAAGTGAAGCCTTGGTGTGTGGATTATCATCAAGCAATTGAAGACTTGTTGTGTCGATTATCAACAAGGGGTAGAGGTTAGATTAGAGAGAAGATCAATAGGATTACAAGGCAAGGGTGTCGGTTATCTCTTGTAAGCTAGCAAGAAGGGAGTCTTGTGAGGCAATCACTTGTAATTTGAGAACTCTAATTCCTCATAGTGAAGAATCTCTCTTGGTTGAAGAGGGGACTGGATGTAGCTTTCAAGTGGATGAAAGTGAACCAGGATAAATCACTGTGTCGTATCTCTAAACCCTTACTCTTTATATTCAAGTCATTTGATTGCGTTCTTGGTTGAAAACCTAGAAAGATTGATTTTCATAATTGATTGAATTGAATCTTTAATTGTTGAAATTGATAAAGGGAAAATCATTTTCATAACTAGGTTAATCAATAAGAATATAGGTGTTAATCATTTCTGCTGAATCTCTGATCTTGCATGTGAATTGATTGATTTTCGTATTCGAATGAAAAATTGATTTTTCTGTTTTCTGTGATATTTAATCGATTAAGTTCAAGTTTAATCGAGTACTACTCGAGTAAATTGCAGGTTAATCGATTAAGTGCTGTAGAATTTGCAAAAATCATTTGTTTTGATTGTTTAGATTTGTTTCGTTCGAAAATCTTTCAAGGTAGCTTCAACACCTATTCAACCCCCCCTTCTAGGTGTATTCCTAGGGTTACTAAGTCTCTCCAACCACCAATTGCGGTTTCCTCAATTGGTATCAGAGCTCGGTCGAAAGACACGAGCATAAGAGCTTTTTCGTAAAGATCCTTTAAGAAAATCGCAAAATGGGTTCCATGAATCCCTTTGGTGGTGAAGGTGCTTCAATAAGTCGTCCTCCATTGTTTACCGGAGAAGGCTATGCATATTGGAAAGTTAGAATGAAAATCTTTATCCAAGCCATAGATAGTGAAATTTGGAAAGTAGTTGAAAAAGGTCCTCATATCCCCTCTAGTTTAGTTGAAGGTGTAGAACAATTGATCCCCGAGGATAAGTGGAAGGATGATGATAGAAAGAAAATTCAATATGATTATAAAGCAAAGAATATCATCACATCCGCTTTATCCTATGACGAGTTCTTTAGAGTTTCTCAATGTTCTAGTGCTAAAGAAATGTGGGACACTTTACAAGTGACTCATGAAGGAACTAGTGAGGTTAGGAGAGCTAGATTGAATGCTTTAATGCGTGATTATGAATTGTTTCATATGCTTCCAAATGAATCTATAAATGATATGCAAAAGCGTTTTACTCACATTATAAATCATTTACTTGCTCTTGGTAAGACTTTCTTACAAGGTGAACTTTCTAACAAAGTGTTGAGATGTTTAGACAGGAATTGGCAACCAAAAGTAACGGCTATTGTTGAATCTAAGAATTTGGATGCTATGGATCTAGCAACACTTTTCGGAAAGCTTCAAGAACATGAAATGGAGCTTGGACGATTAAGTATCAATGAAGAGTCGGATAAGAACAAATCAAGGAAAGGACTTGCTCTTAGAGTCAAAAGTGCATATAAAAAGAAAGATAGTTCCGATGATGATGATAGTGAAGATTCCGATTCCGATGTTGATGAAAAAGACATGAAACTTTTGTTAAAAGAGTTTGACAAGTTTCTAAGGAGAAAAGGAAGGTTGAACAAGGACAAAAGTAAAGAGAAGGATTCCCCACACTATAAGACCAAGACATCAAAAGAAGGTGTAGTTTGCCATGAATGTGGAAAGCCCGGTCATCTCAAGTACTCATGCTCTAAGTATCTCAAGAAGAAGGAGAAAGACAAGAAAAATTCTAAATCTAAAAGAGCATACATAGTTTGGGATAGTGATGAAGATAACAAGAAAAGCACATCGAGTAGTTCATCGGATGATGAAGAAGCCGCTTGTCTCAACTTGATAACTTTAGTAGATGATGAAGAACAAAGTTCAAATGATGAATCAAGTTATCAAAGCGAGGATAGCAATGTAAGTGAATTTAAATCCGAAATTTCTTCTAAATATGAATTGTTACATAATGCTTATGAAGAAATGTATGAACAACTTGAAAAACTAGCTTTGAAAAACATTGAAAGAAAGAAGCTCATTTTGAAACATCAAAAAGAGATTTTAGATCTTCAAAAACAAGTTGATGAGCTTAATCTTGAAAATGAAACTCTTGATCTTATATATGCTAGTTCTTCTTGTGATTGTGCTAGTAGATTGAATATTGTGGTTGATTGTGAGAATTGCAAGTTGCTTAAAAATGAAAATGCTATTTTGAAAAATAAGCTTGCAAGTTTCTCAAATGGTGATATTAGATTGCGCACATTGTTAAATTTTCAAAGAGAAAATTCAAACAAGTTTGGTTTGGGTTATACTAATGCTAAGAGTAAATCTCATAGAAATGTTGTTGATTTTTCTAAAGTTGATTTTTCAAATCCTCCAACATGTTTCTATTGTGGTACTCATGGACATACTTCAAATGTGTGTTATGTTAAAGTGCATGGTATACCTAAAGGAAATTTTGTTTGGATGAAAAAGGGTGAAAGTCCCTACACTAACAAAAATGGATCCAAAACCATTTGGATACCAAAAAAAAAAAAAGCAAAGCATGATTGTTTTGTAGGTTTGATTGAAGATGCAAATGAATGACACATGTTCTCAATTGGTCTCAACTATGAATGTCTATATTCACATTTTCAATTGGTATCACACTTGCATCTTAAGTGAATGTCCTACAAAGTGGTAATATTTGATATTGATATATTATCTTAATTGGTATCTTCTCAATTGATATTACTTTTCTAAATGTTTAGTTAATTCAATTTGTATCATTGAGAGATTATTAGTTGATTATCATGCTTTTGTGATTATTGATTCTTCTTTACAATTGATATCTTCTTTGTTAAGTGATATTATGATCTTTTTAGTTTTCAATTGGTATTATATTTCATTGTTATATTCTCTTACCAATTGATATCACATTTCAAAGTATAGCTCTATTGTATTTGTTCAATTGGTATCAATGTTGTGAAGAAATGATCGTTGATTTCTTACCTTGGCTTAGATGTTATATTTCAATTGGTATATATTACTTTTTGATAATGCCAAAGGGGGAGAAATATGATGTTTTGAATTGAATGAAATGTTTCTCAAAGGGGGAGAAATGGTATGTTTTTTAAAACATGGGAGAAATATAATATGATTTTTAGATGTTTGTTTGGAGAAAGGTTGTTTTTGTTGTTTTTATGTAGGTTGAGCTAAGTTGTTGAAGATAGGGGGAGAATCAAGCTTCTATCTCAATTGGATTCAAGTGTTATAGCATTGATTGAGGGGGAGAAAGAGTCTTCTCAAGTGATCAAATGTTTCAAGCATCAACAACTTCAAGTGATTTCAAAACATGGGTTGTCATTTTCAAAAAGGGGGAGGTTGTTATTTCCATGATGAACATGATAAATGTTTTGATAATGACAAAGTGTTTTTGAACAAGCTACAAGTGTTGATCAAGTTTCAAGCTCAACAAGCAACAACAAACATCAAATGAAGAAGAGAGAAAGCAAGTTCATGAAGACCTAAGTTTGAGTGTATTTGTATTTCTTTTATCTTTTGCCTCTCAAGCTTCATAGGTTTTTTATTTGGGTAGATTATTATAGAGGGTAGTGAATCTCATTCATAAGTCATGATTAAATCATAATTTGAGTTTTCACTTAATCTAGAATCAATAGGTGGCTTAAAGGTTTTAAAGGAAAGGTTGGATTTTGAGAAAACAAGTTTTGAACATGTACAGTACCAACTTAATCGATTAAATGATAACTTAATCGAGTACTACTCGAGTACACGACTTGCTTAATCGATTAAGTACTGCTGAACTGATTTTTAAAATACGTTTTTCACTTCTCAAAATCAGTTTTCAAGTACTACAACTTTTGGGTATTCTATATAAACCTTTTCTTATTATTTGTGAGGAGTTAGAATCATTTCATACAAGTTTTACAAAGAATCAAGCCACTCTATTCTCTCTCATTTTCAAAAGATCAAAGCTTCTCATATTTTCATATTCTTTGATCAAGAACCTTTGAATCTCTTATGGTGAATTGTCATAACTCTTGATTGAGATTCATAGGATTGTTTTGTGTTTTCTATTGTGTTGTAATCTTTGCAAGAAGGCAAGCCACTACAACAAACAAGAAGTCTTGGTGTGTCGATTTTATCATCAAGCAACGTTCATTGAAGAAGAAGAAGTCTTGGTTGTGAATCAAGCAAGTGAAGCCTTGGTGTGTGGTTTATCATCAAGCAATTGAAGACTTGTTGTGTCGATTATCAACAAGGGGTAGAGGTTAGATTAGAGAGAAGATCAATAGGATTACAAGGCAAGGGTGTCGGTTATCTCTTGTAAGCTAGCAAGAAGGGAGTCTTGTGAGGCAATCACTTGTAATTTGAGAACTCTAATTCCTCATAGTGAAGAATCTCTCTTGGTTGAAGAGGGGACTGGATGTAGCTTTCAAGTGGATGAAAGTGAACCAGGATAAATCACTGTGTCGTATCTCTAAACCCTTACTCTTTATATTCAAGTCATTTGATTGCGTTCTTGGTTGAAAACCTAGAAAGATTGATTTTCATAATTGATTGAATTGAATCTTTAATTGTTCAAATTGATAAAGGGAAAATCATTTTCATAACTAGGTTAATCAATAAGAATATAGGTGTTAATCATTTCTGCTGAATCTCTGATCTTGCATGTGAATTGATTGATTTTCGTATTCGAATGAAAAATTGATTTTTCTGTTTTCTGTCATATTTAATCGATTAAGTTCAAGTTTAATCGAGTACTACTCGAGTAAATTGCAGGTTAATCGATTAAGTGCTGTAGAATTTGCAAAAATCATTTGTTTTGATTGTTTAGATTTGTTTCGTTCGAAAATCTTTCAAGGTAGCTTCAACACCTATTCAACCCCCCCTTCTAGGTGTATTCCTAGGGTTCCTAAGTCTCTCCAACCACCAATTGCGGTTTCCTCAATAAATTGATCTTGTATAGTATATAATTGATTTTGACTCATTAGGAATCAAACCAAAAAAGTAGTTAATGAATTAATATATAATCTCAATATTTTTTTTAATATTTAAGATTTCAATCATTTTTTTAATATTAGAATCAGTTAAATATTTAAAATTTGAATGAATGATAGCAAAAAGTAGTTAATGGAATCTTAAAATTTTGCTTTTCTTTTATTTTTATCTTCACACAATATATTGCAATATTTTTTAAATGTTTTTAATTATTTTAAAAAACAAAAAATTTAGAAAAACTATGGAAGCGACACCTCAGCATTTTTTGAATTTTAGGTATTGTCTTTTTATATTATAAAATTGATTATTTTAAAACCAAAAATTGTGGGAATTAATTGTTGAATTTTGAATTAATTTTTTAATAAAAAATTGGACAAAATTATGTGAAAGTGACACCTCAGCAGTTTTTGAATGGAAGATATCCTCTTTTTATAATATATAATTGATGATAATTGATTGATTCAAATCTTGTATTCCTAAAAAAATCACACCATTATCATAGACACAATCTTAGCAAAATCAAATAAATATAACATAATTGAGTCATTTTTTTTCTTTTTCTTGTTGATAATTTTTTTCTCTTTTTTAAATCATAACCATTATAATATTCTAAATAAATTTCAAATTATACTATCTTAATCTCATACTTGAGGAATATTTGTTAAAATCAAGTAGTTTTCCATCTTTTAATCTACATATCCATAATTCTTTTCAGGATTTTTATAATTTATAAAATTGGAAACTTGGAATAAATTGATTTTGTATAGTATATAATTGATTTTGACTCATTAGGAACCAAACCAAAAAAGTAGTTAATGGATTAATATATAATCTCAATATTTTTGTAGTATTTAAGATTTGAATCATTTTTTTAATTTTAGAATCAGTTAAATATTTAAAATTTGAATGCATGTTAGCAAAAAGTAGTTAATGGATTCCTAAAATTTTGCTTTTCTTTTATTTTTATCTTCACACAATATATAACAATATTTTTTAACTGATTTTAATTATTTTAAAAAATAAAAAATTTAGAAAAAACTATGGAAGCGACATCTCAACATTTTTTGAATTGCAGGTATTATCTTTTTATATTATATAATTGATTATTTTTAAAACCAAAAATTGTGAGAATTAATTGTTGAATTTTGAATTAATTTTTTAATAAAAAATTGGACAAAATTATGTGAAAGTGACACCTCAGCAGTTTTTGAATTGCAGGTCTCCTCTTTTTATAATATATATAATTGATGATAATTGATTGATTCAAATCTTGTATTCCTAAAAAAATCACACCATTATCATAGACACAATCTTAGCAAAATCAAATAAATATAACATAATTGGGTCTTTTTTTTTTATTTTTCTTTTTGATAATTTTTTTCTCTTTTTGTGGTGGACTCGGCTTGGCCGAGCTCCCCGGAACCATCACTCAGAGCCTGATGACCCTTTAGGAAGCCCTCTGTGTGCTTGGCCGAGCTCAGTAGCTCAACGGCCGAACAGACACCCGACACGGGCCGACCTCATGCTCCTACCAAGGTCCGACCTCCTTGTCCGACACCTCGCAGAGAGTCCGACACCAAGGACAGGATGACGTGTACATCTTATCCACAAGGACAACTCATCCACTCATAGCTCATTACAGGCTGGCCCTACTTGGGCCTCAAGCAAGCCCATTAGGGCAACCAGCTCCCCCTATAAGTAGCTCCGTACTACATGGGGCTCAGGTATGTCCTCTAACCCTAATTGCCACCCTCACACACCAGTGATTAGGGCTACTCCTTGGCTCTCTACCTTGCCACCAGAGGACACCCACAAACATCACAGATAAACCCTAGACAGAGGCTTCCTTAAGGTCTTCTTCCTTAGCCTTGAGGTCCTCAAAGTCTAGGACATCACATTGGCGCCGTCTGTGGGGAGAGAAAAACTTCATCCCCACCCAAAGAATCTACTATGGCTGATATACCACCAGTTCAGAGGAGGAGGAGGGGCCGTCCAAAGAGGGTGCCAACAACAGAGGACCTGCGCCTCCACCTTGAAGCCAATAGAGCAGCAAGGTCCCCACAACCACCCCCTCCACCACCACCACCTCCTCCACCACCCCCACCTCCACCTCCATCACCGCCACCTCCACCTCCCCCACCACCCCCAGAGTTTACCCACACCCACAGTGGACCATACACCATCCACACTGGAGATACCTCAAATCCAACTCAGCACCATGAAGGAGGTCAGCGCGTGCAGCTACGCTCCCAACTTGGGGAAACCAACACAGAACAGCACCGCCAACACGGCGAACGTGCCCACTCCGTCAGTACTACACACCGTTCTCACTCACGTCAATCTTCACGCTCCCGTGATGCTGAGGTCTTGGCCATGATGAGACAGCAAATGAGGATCATAGAGCAGCACGACCAAGCCATAGCAGATCTCCAGCAGCTTACCATGCAGCGTTTGGCTGAACGAGCCATCATACAAGCTCCAGCCCCAAACGAACTTCCACAGCCTTTGGGATTTCCAGCTGAATGGGGCACTATGGTACCCCCAGCTCAAAACTTACCACCACCACCACCCCCGTTGACACCACAAACGTTAACAACACCACATACAATCATCACCCAACTAACACATACACCACCTCTCCGTGACCATCAACAACCCGACTTAGATGATTCTCACCCTGGACACCCTTTCACAGCAGCTGTTATGTCCTATGAACCACCACTAGGGTACCTCGGACCTAGCAACATACCCAGGTATAATGGCTTGACTGATCCTCAAGAGCACATAGTCTCTTACGAGAGAGCTATGAACTTCTATGGCAGTGGAGATAGGCTCAAATGCCGAGCTTTCTCCATGACCCTCCAAGCTTCAGTTCTCTGATGGTATGCGACATTACCTAGGAATTCTGTTAACTGCTGGGCAGATATGAAGCGCGCGTTTCTCAATAGGTACACTGCTAGCTGTGTGCAACCGAGATCCGACCACACACTAGCAACAGTGACACAAAAACATGACGAATCGCTACGCGCTTATCTACACAGGTTTCATAACGAGTCCATCTCGGTTCCCAACTTATCTCCCGAAGTGGCCGTCCTCCTTTTTACTCAAGGCCTCGCAGAAGGTGGGTTCAAAGACTCACTAATAGGTAAGCCACCAAGAGATATGGCCGAGCTCAGACAAAGATCCAACAAGTATATCAACTTGGACGAATTTAGCAAAGGTCAGACAAGCAGGATGGAGAAGGCCCAAACTGCTTCACAGAATGCCCTTCCTCGAGGTCGCCCTCGAGGAAACAGGGATGATAGAGGTGGAAGGGTGGACCAGGGTGACCGGCGACGTCCTCAGGTCGGCCAGCAGGATGACCGCCGAAGTCCTTATGTCACCAAGTATGATAATTACACCCCACTGACAGTTCCGAGGTCGCAAGTATGGAGGGAAACCATGCAGACCGAACTCCGACATGTACCCAGGCCACCTTTCCTTAGAAACCAAAATAGCATCAGAGACAAATCTAAGTACTGCAACTTCCATGATGGGTATGGCCACCATACCGACCAGTGCACCTGGCTTCGAGACGTTATCGAAGACATGGTGAGACAGGGTAAGTTGCAACAGTACGTACGAGAAGTTGTGGAAAGAAGAGGTCGAAGACGGTCTCGGAGCCCGAACAGAGACAAAGGAAAAGCCAAGACTGACCCATCTCCAGAAAATAAAACCGAAGAACCACAACAAGTGAATATGGTAGTGGTGCAGGATCTGGACAAGTCACCGGAAAATTTCAGAGTCGAAACCATTTCGGGAGGTTTCGCCGGTGGTGGTGAGAGAAGATCAGAAAGGAAGAGGTATGTCAATCAAGTGTTAGCTGTTCATCATAAACCCATCTGTAAGAAACCATCTCGGAACATCCCCATTATTTTCTCCGATCAGGACATGGAGGACATCATCCCGGATCACAATGACCCAATGGTGATCACGGCGTTGATTGGTAACTTTGAAGTCGCCCGAGTATTCATTGATCAAGGGAGCTCGACCGACATTCCTTTTCTCCACACCTTTCAAGCACTAAAGTTGAGGTCAGTCGACCTCGTCGAATTTGAAGGTAATCTCATTAGCTTCACAGGAGAGGCGATTCGCCCCCTGGGAGCCATCCACCTCCCGGTGACCTTAGGCAGGCAGCCTTCGGCCCGAACGGAGATCATCAAGTTTCTCGTTGTCAATTCAGAATCCCCCTATAATGTGATACTGGGAAGAACCTGCCTGCAAGCCATTGGGGCAGTCGTTTCAACTGTGCATTTAGCTATGAAATTTGTTGGTTCAGACGACAAGGTCATCACTGTCAAAGCCGACCAGGTCAGAGCCCAACTCTGCTACAACGCGAGTCTACGGGGAATAAAAAAGAAACAAGAAGAGCTGACTGGTCCGACGTTGGCCAAAGGAAGAGTTTCATTAGCTGAGCTGGATGTTCGGGCCGAACAGGATGATCTTAGGCCTTCCCCTCAGGGGGAGTGGTTGGCAATTCCCATTGATCCCTCTGATCCCAACAAAACTGTTAAGGTGGGAGCCGACCTCCCTCAGAAAATCCAAGTTGAGATCATCAACCTGTTAAGGGCCAACCGAGATTTGTTTGCTTGGACCTCGGCCGACATGCCGGGGATTGATCCTAACTTCATCTGTCACAAGCTCAGCGTGGATCCGAAAGCAAAGCCAGTAGCACAAAAGAAATGGAGAGTTGGAGCAGAAAAAGCAAAGGTGATTCAGGAGAAGGTCTCCGAGTTACTCGAAGCGGGATTCGTTAGAGAGGTGCCATATGCTGAGTGGGTTGCAAACACAGTCTTGGTAAGGAAGGCAAACGACAGTTGGAGGATGTGTGTGGATTACACCGACCTCAATAAAGCTTGCCCCAAGGATCAATACCTGCTGCCGATCATAGATCAGCTCGTTGATAGTTCGTCAGGCTACCAACTGTTGTCATTTACAGATGCCTACTCAGGATACAATCAGATCCCGATGTATCCCCCCGACCAGGATAAAACCACATTCACGACTGGAATGGCGACATATTGCTATACTGTTATGCCTTTTGGTCTTAAGAATGCAGGAGCAACCTATCAAAGAATGATGAACAAGGTCTTTGATGGTATCATTGACACCACCATGGAGGTCTACATTGATGACATGATTACAAAGAGCAGGAAAAAGGAGGACCACGTCCGAGATCTGACCATGGTGCTGGAAAGGGTAAGGGCGCACAGTATGAGGTTGAACCCAGAAACGTGCACCTTCAGGGTCCCTGCGGGCGCCTTCCTCGGCTTCATGCTGTCTGAGAGGGGGATAGAAGCAAACCCCGACAAGTGCCGGGCTATTTTAGAGATGAGGAGTCCTGCCGATCTTAAAGGGGTGCAACAGTTAACAGGCAGAATGGCAGCACTGTCAAGGTTTCTCCCTCAAGCCGCAAAAAAGGCTTTACCCTGGTACCAACTTTTGAAAAAAGGAACAACTTTCAATTGGGATCAAAACTGTGAAGCATCTTTCTTGGCACTTAAAGAGTATTTAGCTTCTCCCCCAGTCCTCTCCAGTCCTTTGCAGGGAGAGAGTCTTTTCATTTATTTATCTGTTGGTGATTTAGCCCTCAGCTCGGTTTTGGTCCGAGATGAGGGCAGAAATGAGTTTCCCATTTACTTCATAAGCCGAGCTCTACAAGGTCCCGAGCTCCGGTATTCCAAGGTTGAAAAATTCGCATTTTGTTTGATCCTCGCTGCACGGCGGCTACGACAATACTTTCAAAGTCATCCCATTGTCGTAAGAACCGCCCAGCCCATTAAGCAAGTTCTTCAGAAGCCCGACCTCTCCGGGAGAATGATGGCGTGGGCAGTTGAACTTTCCGAGTTCGATATTTCCTACGAACCGAGGAGGGCAATTAAATCATAAGCGTTGGCGGATTTCGTGTCCGAGTTCACAGAGCCCCACCAAAGCTCTAGCTCGGACACTTGGGTAATATATGTTGATGGTTCAAGCAATCAGAAGGGAGCAGGAGCCGGGGTGATCTTGGAAAACGCGGAAGGTCTCAGCATCGAGTATTCCCTGAAATTCGAGTTCTTAACCTCAAATAATCAGGCTGAGTACGAAGCAGTCCTTGCTGGCCTCCGTATGGCTAAAGAGCTCGGAGCAGTTGAAGTTCAAGTATTAAGTGACTCCCAGTTAGTAGTTTCCCAAGTCATCGGAGACTACCAAGCGAAAGAGCCCGTTCTGCAAAAATACCTTGATAAAGTTAAGACTCTGGCTTAGGACTTCGCCAAATTCTCCATCACCCACATTCCCCGTTGCTCAAACTCCCGCGCCGATGTGCTTTCCAAGCTGGCGAGCACAAAAGGAGCAGGGAATAACAGAAGCTTCATTCAAGAACAGATTTCGGCCCCTAGTATAATAATGGCTATTGCTGTATCACCGAACTGGATGCATCCGATCAGGGCCTATTTAGAGCATCGAATACTCGCTGCCGACCAGAAGGAAGCGAAGAAACTGACCAGAAAAGCGGCCGAGTATGTCATTGTTGATGGAATCCTCTACAGGAGAGGAATGTCTTCCCCACTCCTCCGATGTCTCACCTCCGAGGAAGCACAAGAAACCTTGAACGAGGTTCATGGAGGAATGGGGAGCCACCATGTGGGAGGTAAGTCCTTAGCAAGGAAAGTATTAAGGGCTGGTTATTTTTGGCCTACCTTGGTAACTGATTCCATTGATCATGTCAGAAGGTGTCCTCAGTGCCAATTTTTTAGTGATGTATACCAAAAGCCCGCTGAGGAACTCCATTCTCTGGTTTCCCCTTTGCCTTTCAGTATGTGGGGAATGGATATATTAGGACAGTTCCCAACAGCTCCAGGTCAGCTAAGGTTCATTGTGGTAGCAGTAGACTACTTTACTAAATGGATTGAGGCCGAGCCACTAGCGACCATCACTTCTGCAAGAATTCAAAATTTTTTTGTGAAACAAGTCATTTCTCGTTTTGGACTTCCACTCACTCTGATTACTGACAATGGTAGCCAGTTTGCTGCAAACAGCTTTCAAATATTGGCTGGAAACCTCGGAATCTCTCATCGGTTTTCCTCGGTCGAACATCCCCAGACTAATGGGCAGGCCGAAGCTGCTGATCGGGCTATTGTTGATGGACTCAAAAAGAGAATTATACAAGCAAAAGGAGGGTGGGCCGACCTGCTACCTGAGGTCCTCTGGTCGATCAGGACCACAGTACAGACCTCAACAGGGGAGACCCCTTTTAGACTCACTTATGGCTGTGACGCAGTCATCCCCATCGAACGAAGAATCCATACCTTCCGAATGAGGGACAGGCCCGAGGAACAAAATGAGAATCTAATCAAAGAGGACCTAGTATTGGCCGAGGAGATCCGAGAAGCTGCTTCAGTTAGAGAGAAGAAAGCGAAGGAAAGACAAGCAAAACAATACAACAAGTCAGTGCAACCCAGGTCCTTTGAGGTCGGAGATCTTGTACTCCGAAGAGCAGACATTGGTCTCAAGAATCGAAGGGATGGAAAGTTTGCCTAGATTTGGGAGGGCCCCTACAGAGTCGTTTCAAAAACATACTCTGGAGCATACAAGTTAGAAACCCTCGAGGGAGTCGAGCTCAAGAATTCCTGGAACGTTGCGAAGTTGAGAACCTATTTCAGCTAGGATTACCTCGGATATTATCAGCAAACACCTGCATCTTCAGCTCAAGTTCAAGTTTAAGTTCATTTTAGTTTCTGTTAAAGTCTTTACATCTGCTTCCTTTATTCATATCTTGTTCCACTGTTATATACTCACTTTTCAATTCCCTAAATGGCAATGTACTCATATTTCTGATCAATGAAACAGTACAAGCTTGCCCTTATTCACGTGTCACAGTTTTATATACGTACGTACTAGCTTCTCATTTAGCACTAGCCACCTAAATGTTGCATGGCACTATGTACAGTCAACGTCTTGTAAATAAGATCGGCTCATATGCACAGTGTACTAGGGACACCCGATAAAGTATAGCTTGTTGTGAAATGTTCTCACATAACTTCACTCAGCAACCTCTTTCACATCGGGGACGAGGACACCCACCTTGGCTATGGTGGGTGGATCCGAGATCCCTACCGTATGCACTTATATACAATACCTTTTTTTCAGAGGAAAACTTATAAGATTACTGCACTTACTGAGTCATCCGAGCTTAACCTAATTATTTATATTAAGTTTTAACGAAGAACAGCACAAGTGTCTTTATCATGAGTTTTCCAGGTCCAATTAAATCTGAATACAACAAGTAAAAAAGGACTTGTATTCTTAAAAACAATTTTACTTGGTTATCTAACTAATGACCACAGCTCAGGGCCGACTACGACCGATCACGATAGGCAACTAAACAAAATGCAACAAGTCTCAAGGACTTGCGTTTTTAACAGAACAAATTTCCTTGATGTCCCGACATCTAATCACAGTTCGGATCCGAGGTATCGATGGTAAACATGCAACGGGTTAACAATATAAACTCGCATTGCGCAACAGGTTGAAGGAAAGGCTTGTATAAAAACGATCTCGGACACAGCATACATGCAACAAGTTAAAACGAAAAACTTGCATAAAAACGGCGGGATGCAACAAGTTAAACAGAAAAGAACTTGCATTAAACTAAAGAAAATGTTATACAGAACCAGCAAAATAAAATACGGTCAAACATGTTTTACAAGAACATTGACAAATTGCAAGCTGCCCAGCATAAGGGACTTATGCTGCGTCATCTTCAACATCGGAAAGCTGGACCTTGGTCGGATCAAACTCCTCCTCGGGTTTCTCTTCCAAGGGGTTAGGCAGGTTCTCCTCAGGTTGATCGAGATCCACCTCGGCTCCGTCTTTTTCGAAGTCCACCATCTTCCCGTCTTCGACCCCAAAACCAGCACTGGCTCCGATGATCCGAAGTAGGATCTCCTTGTTCAGAAACTGAATTTGCTCAACAGCACTAGCAAAGATCTTGCTCCCCCCCTTCTCAAAATCGAAGGTTGCCTCGGCCGCAGCTATCTTGTGCTTAAGTGCTTGAGCAGCCCTTTTCTTCAGCATGGAGCAGACTCTCAACCTCGGCAAGGCCCTCCTGCCGACCTGCTTTTTTAGAAGCCTCCTCCGCTTTTCGAGCATCCTCTTTGACTTGGGCCAGTGCCTCCTCATGATTTTTGAGAAGCTCCTCCATTTTCTGTCGGTGCTTCTCTTCCAACTCAGCCAGTTTCTGATCAGCGGAATTTTTACTACTCCTTAGAGCGGACACCTCGGCCGCTAGCTCAGCTCGGGCATTCTTTTTAGCAGGTGATACACCCTCCGCCACGTCATCCGAGACCTCCGCCAAAACATTAAACATGGTGGTCGATCTCTTCAGTTGACAGGCCAGCTCCTCGGCCATTCTCTTCCATTCAGCCCCGGACATCTTTATCAAAGTTTCCTTGACCGAAGGTTTGGCGGTTGTGGTCGACGGCCTCGAAAGAATGTCAGTCCCCTTCCTCGGACCGAATGAGGAAGGGGGAGCATCAATAGCAGTAACCACCTCGGCGATATCGCTCGGAGACGGAGGAGGAGGAGGGGCCAGAATCACCGAAGGAGGAGTAGGTCGCGGCCGAGGGGCCGAGTCAGTGGAGGCCGTGTCGGTAAAGACTTCGACAGAAGCAGTTTCATTGGAAGGGCTGTCAGTCCTCTTCCTCTTTTGGGCCTCCATTGCAAGTTTGAGCGCCTTGGATGACATATCCGACCAGTATTTGTCTGAAAACGAAAGAATAAAGAAAAATTAGTCAAAAAGTTGGAAGAAAATATACAAGGGCAAGAGTAAAGTTAACTACCAATCTTTGCAACAACTTTGTTATCAGGACACTTCATGAACACTCTGATGTCAAGTTGAAATTTCCTGGCCCGGTACTCGGACTGGAAGTGGTTGGCCGTTACCGCCTCATCGGCATCAAGTGTGGCTCCTGACCATCTTTGCGGTGTGCCGACATGGCGAGAGAAGAACTCCTGGGTCCATTCCAAGGGGAACTTCGGCCCCGTCTCGGCCCGAAACCAGGGTCGCCCCGTGCCCACATACTTGTACTTAAAAAATCTTGGCTTGAAATGCTTCCAAGAGTCAGTGAACTTGCCGAAGAGCCCGTAATGACCTCGGGCCTTGGTCGACACCCAGAGCCGACCACTCACCCCTTCCTTGTTACTCAAAAAAGGGGTTGTACAACCAGAGGAAAAGTCGAACTGTACATACCAATCCTTTGGCTCCGCAGTACTTTTGGAAGGCTCGAAGAAACAACCAAGTGTTGGGGTGTAATTGGGAAGGAGCCAGTCCGAGTTCGTTTAAAACCCTCATCTCCGAGCCGGTGAATGGGAGGGTTATGCCAAGGTTATGTATCAGGTCGGCATAGAAGAAGAAAGAGTTGTCATCGGTCCGCGAGCATATCCTATCGTTCACGGAGCAGGGTAGAACTTCATAAGAATTTCTAGCAGTATCTCCAGAGCACGGCAGCACGGCTCTCTTTACATCTGCAAGCTTGTCCTCAGAGTCTAGGCTGGACCAAACTCCTTTGGGCTCCACATCAACCCACTGGTAGTCAGCAGCATCAGGAGGTGCGGGGTAGAGCTCGGGTCGGCTGATGCACTTCCGGGGTGGCATGTTACCTGTGGAAGAACAGGGGAGCTCGGCGTTAGTCCTACGGGTTACGAAAAATAACCCCCCATAAAATCCCCTCGAAGTTGTTCCGAGGGGCGAGCATCTCCCCTCTTCCACAGGAACCCCCCGTTCATACAGCCTCTCTCTCTCCATCATTTCAAAATCACAACGCTCCCTACCGTCAACATACTCGGCCCAAGCATACTGTTTTATCCACTCTCTCTGCTCTTTCCCATCCCGAGGATAGACGACCTCAAGGGGATCGACCTCCAGGACTTGTTTCTCATACCTTTGCCTATACTCCTTCTGGCGACGAAGCGCCTCGTCTACCTCCGTTGAGGAGCAGGACGAGGAGGAGGAGGAGGCCTCCTCCTCACTACTGCTGGATGACAACGAAACTACCCCTACCCATTTCCTAAACCACTCTCTACTCCTACTCATCTTCCTACTTCCCCAATCCACTCTTCTGGGTTTCTGAAAAACAAGAACAAAAGTGTAACATCCCTAATTTTTATCCCTAATATAATTATAAGTTTTATCGAATTAAATAATTGTGTCTTGAAAGCAATCAATTAAGTGCTGGGTATTTTCATAAAATACATTATGTTAATTACGAAAGTAATTGTATTTTAAAGTAAATTCATTTAGAAAAGATTACCCTATTTGAATAATATACTTTATATTCTTTACCTTGATTTTGACAAAGATACAATATCAAATAAATTTTTGTTATTTCCTAGTATCTAACTAATTTCTTACTTTATAGTTTTCCTATATAAAGCTATATGATGCTAAATTTTTATTATTAATATTTTGGGAACAATTAAATAAATAAATAAATAGAACTATATGTTAAAAAAAAAAAAGAAAAGAAGAAGATTATGTGCGTGTGGTGTTGCTATGAAAGAAGGGTATGAACCCTTTTCTTCTTCCTTTTGTCCTACCACTGCCACCCCCCATCTTGGTCCATCTTCTTCATTTTTTTTCTTCTTCTTCAATGGAGCTTCTCTCTCTCTAAGTTTGGCTCTCTCTCTTCCTGAACCGTTTTCTCTCTCATTCACGCTTCTTTCTCTCTTCGCCACGTCTCTCCTTCCTCCGTCCCGGTCTCTCTCTTGTTTCCGTCGAGCCCTCTCCGCCGCGCCTCACCCACGACCGCCGCCGCTGCTGACAAAACCGAGCGCTACGCTCGCTCTCCCTCTCCTCAGTCGCAACTCGTGACTTGCTGCCCCCGGGGTCGCGATTCATCGCGTCACAGCCACCATGGAGCCACCGCCACTGTGAGAAGAAGCCAGAGCCGCCGCCTGGGTGTGGGGGTGTTCAAGGCTGCCAGTTGTTGGTGCTTTGGAGCTCATCTCTCTCCCTCCTTTGTTCAGATCCGTGACCGTTGCCGTTATCGTCACTGACGCTGGTTGGGAATGTCGCAGATGCCGTGAAGGAGATGGTGCTATTTCTGCGGTTTGGGTTGAATCGGGTTGACCGAACCGGCCTTCAAAACCATATTTGGGGGTATATCTCTAGTACCTTTTTAATTACTTTATGTTATGTTTTAATTTTAATACTAGTAATAATTTTAATGTTATTAGTAATAATTATTTGGTATTAAATTGATTTGAAAATTTAACTTGTAATATAGTATACATTGATTTTACTTATGCTGATATTGATGGTGATTTTAATTATTTTTGATAAACATGTAGTTTTGATAGTTAAAGTGTTTTCAATAAAGAATTGTCATTGTCAAGCAATACTAGCATTTATTTTCATGAATTGAAGTTAAAAATACTTGACTCTAACGTATTTTAATAATGATTATATTAGTTTGAAAGTTAATCTCTTTTCAATGAAAAACCATGCTACTTTATGAAGACATTGGCTCTTATTTTTATCTTGGTTAACCATGGTTTACGAACTACAATCAAATGTTTTGACGCCGCTATTAGTCACTAGTTATTCCTAAAACTTGCTTTTTGGGAACACCGAAAGATACCTATTTTTAATACTTTGTTAGCTTATTTCGTATAACGAAAAATTATGTTTTGTAACATTCTCAATCAAGTTTTAAGTGATCATTTTATTATTTCGTTTGATTGATCCTTAGTTCGCTATTTTGATGATTCTTTATTTTATATAAATATGATTAGACGATGAAGGAGCATTAGAACCTATAACCGCGCGTAAGAATGGACTCGGATGCTTTTGGTCACTATCATACAAAAGGAGTATGTTTTTGGGAAAGGCCAGGTAAGGAGTGAGTGTTACCTTATCTTAGGGATAAGTTTCTAGTATGTATATAATGCTTGCTGAGAGTTTGTTGCTAGTTTTAGGATTTTGCACATTGGGATAACTGATAAAGCTGATAATTTGAACTTAGAAAATAAGTAAATAAAATTAAGGGAAATAATTTGGGATGTGAATTTATTGATGATGAGGTTATGTACTTGTATGTGCTTTATGCGCTGATATTCGCTTGATGATGATGTTATGTACTTCTATGTGCTAAAGGTGCTGATATTTGCTAGATGATGAAATGATTGTTAAGAATAATAATTTGATTAAGGACCCAGAAAAGTGTGAAAGTGATAAATAATTGATGATAAAAGAGGAAGATAATTGAAGAAATATCAAGATTTAGAGAAGTAACTAATAAAGAGTTATTTTGTGTGGAATCCGACTGCGATGTGTTCGCGAATCGGATAGTCCACGTTAAGGAATAAAGAGTTATTTTGTGTGGAATCCGACTACGATGTGTTCGCGAATCGGATAGTCCACGAAAGATTTGAGGGGTAATTTCTTGTAGCCGACTGCGATGTGTTCGCGAATCGGGTTCCGACTGTGATGTGTTCACGAATCGGATATACTACGATAGAGGAATTACTTGGTGCTCCTTGCAGCCGACTACGATGTGTTCGCGAATCGGGTTCCGACTGTGATGTGTTCACGAATCGGATATATTGCGATAGAGGAGTACGACTCAACCTCTTGCGTCCAACTACGATGTGTTCGCGAATCGGACAGTATGCATGAGGGATGTTGTTGTCAAAATTGTTAAGAATGAAAAAGGATAAAAGAAATATAAAACACCATATAGTGCTTGAAAAAGAATTAAGTGTGTTGTGATAAAATTGTAAAAGAATCAAAATATGAGAGGAGAAAAGATATGAGAATGTTTAATGAATGAAAATGGGTTTATTTGTAAATGAATATGATATGACTTGACTTTGTGCGTATATGCGTTACTTGAATTAAGTGTGTTTGGCTTAGTCGGTTATTATGTCATATCAGAAACTGCTATTCCTACTTTATGTGTAATGCTCACCTCCTTACCATTTTTCCAGGTACCGAGAATTGAGCTTGCACTATCATTGGCCGAGCAGGTGCACACTCCACTCCGTGGAGTGTGCGTTAGTTATAGGGGATTATAGGTTATTTAATTGTAATTAATTTATTTTAATTTGATGCTATGTGGGGTGCGATGTAGCACCGATTTATGATTATGTGTTGTTGATAGCCCTGTTGACTTCTGGTTGTTGAAAATGAATGTTTATCAGGTTGCAGGAAAAATCTAATTTTTGGAAAAGTCCGAAAAATAGAGGAAACTCCGTCCGTTTGACGGGAGATTTTTAATAATTAAAAACGAAATTTTAAATTCTCTATTTTGATTAATGGGTAATTAAGGGTAGTAAAGAGTAGGTGTTACAAAAAGCAAAAATCAAAAACTCTCCAAAGGCTTAAACACTCCCAACCCAAAGAACGCCAAAACCCCAAGATTATTTCCCTAAATCAAAACCTCAAACCCTGGATTTTAACCACAGAACGCGAAGTAATCAGGGGAAGACCACCCCATTTCCATAAAAGCAGAGACAAAAACAAGAAATATCTACCCCTCCCAAGCAAACCAACATGCAATAGAAGAAGAAGAATAAAAGAAAAAGGAGAAGAAGAAGCAGTACCTTAGAAGTAGAGATGTGAATGGAACTGGCGCTACAAACAAGAACAAGAAAGCAGGATACAGAGAAGGAGAAACGGGGTCGGTTTAGGAGAAGGACGGTTGCAGATATGAGAGAGGAACGGTTGCTGGAAGTTGCAGAGGAAGAAGAGCAGTTTTCAAGCACAAGCGGAAATGGCGAAAAGGAGGAAGCGAAGGGGTAGGGGGTTTAAATAGACAGTTTCCCCCCTCTTTTCTGCGAGATGGGCTCGGCCCAATGGCCCAACCCAGCTTCCTACCGCATACCCCAGGATGCGTGGCACAAAATGAGTGGAAGGGCAGACCTCGAACAGCGTTGCAATAATGGCAACACATCGCTCAACGTGATTTCTGACACGTGTCAGATACGGAGAAAGCAAACGTCACGTCGGAGCAGGTGAAAGGACAACTTTCAAGTCTGCTCCGTCAAAGTGAAAGGACGTCAGAGACAGCTGGATCCAGCTCCCGGCAACTCCTCTTCCGAACTCCCCAGAATCTCGAAACAAGGCCTGAATAACCTTGACCGAGCTGGGGGGCTTATGTGGTGGACTTGGAAAAAGGACCTAACCCAAGACCTCGGAACAAGGCCTGAATAGCCTTGACCGAGCTGGGGGGCTTATGTGGTGGACTCGGCTTGGCCGAGCTCCCCGGAACAATCACTCAGAGCCTGATGACCCTTTAGGAAGCCCTCTGTGTGCTTGGCCGAGCTCAAAAGCTCAACAACCGAACAGACACCCGACACGGGCCGACCTCATGCTCCTACCAAGGTCCGACCTCCTTGTCCGACACCTCGCAGAGAGTCCGACACCAAGGACAGGATGACGTGTACATCTTATCCACAAGGACAGCTCATCCACTCATAGCTCATTACAGGCTGGCCCTACTTGGGCCTCAAGCAAGCCCAATAGGGCAACCAGCTCCCCCCTATAAGTAGCTCCGTACTACATGGGGCTCAGGTATGTCCTCTAACCCTAATTGCCACCCTCACACACCAGTGATTAGGGCTACTCCTTGGCTCTCTACCTTGCCACCAGAGGACACCCACAAACATCACAGATAAACCATAGACAGAGGCTTCCATAAGGTCTTCTTCCTTAGCCTTGAGGTCCTCAAAGTCTAGGACATCACACTTTTTTAAATCATAACCATTATAATATTCTAAATAAATTTCAAATTATACTATCTTAATCTCATACTTGAGGAATATTTGTTAAAATCAAGTAGTTTTCCATCTTTTAATCTACATATCCATAATTCTTTTAAGGATTTTCATTATTTATAAAATTGGAAACTTGGAATAAATTGATTTTGTATAGTATATAATTGATTTTGACTCATTAGGAATCAAACCAAAAAAGTAGTCAATGGATTAATATATAATCTCAATATCTTTTTTAATATTTAAGATTTGAATCATTTTTTTAATATTAGAATCAGTTAAATATTTAAAATTTGAATGCATGTTAGCAAAAAGTAGTTAATGATTCCTAAAATTTTGCTTTTCTTTTATTTTTATCTTCACACAATATATAGCAATATTTTTTAAATGATTTTAATTATTTTAAAAAATAAAAAATTAAAAAAAAACTATGGAAGCGGCATCTCAACAGTTTTTGAATTGCAGGTATTGTCTTTTTATATTATATAATTGATTATTTTTAAAACCAAAAATTGTGGGAATTAATTGTTGAATTTTGAATTAATTTTTTAATAAAAAATTGGACAAAATTATGTGAAAGTGACACCTCAGCAATTTTTGAATTGCAGGTATCCTCTTTTTATAATATATATAATTGACGATAATTGATTGATTCATATCTTGTATTCCAAAAAAAATCACACCATTATCATAGACACAATCTTAGCAAAATCAAATAAATATCACATAATTGGGTCATTTTTTTTCTTTTTCTTTTTGATAATTTTTTTCTCTTTTTTAAATCATAACCATTATAATATTCTAAATCAATTTCAAATTATACTATCTTAATCTCATACTTGAGGAATATTTGTTAAAATCAAGTAGTTTTCCATCTTTTAATCTACATATCCATAATTCTTTTCAGGATTTTTATTATTTATAAAATTGGAAACTTGGAATAAATTGATTTTGTATAGTATATAATTGATTTTGACTCATTAGGAATCAAACCAAAAAAGTAGTTAATGGATAATCTCAATAATATTTTTAATATTTAAGATTTGAATCATTTTTTTAATATTAGAATCAGCTAAATATTTAAAATTTGAATGCATGTTAGCAAAAATTAGTTAATGGATTCCTAAAATTTTGCTTTTCTTTTATTTTTATCATCACACAATATATAGCAATATTTTTTAAATGATTTTAATTATTTTAGAAAATAAAAATTTTAGAAAATAAAAATTTTAGAAAAAACTATGGAAGCGGCATCTCAACGTTTTTTGAATTGCATGTATTGTCTTTTTATAATATATAATTGATTTTAAAATCAAAAATTGTGGGAATTAATTGTTGAATTTTGAATTAATTTTTTAATAAAAAATTGGACAAAATTATGTGAAAGTGACACCTCAGCAGTTTTTGAATTGCAGGTATCCTCTTTTTATAATATATAATTGATGATAATTGATTGACTCAAATCTTGTATTCCTAAAAAAATCACACCATTATTATAGACACAATCTTAGCAAAATCAAATAAATATAACATAATTGGGTCATTTTTTTTCTTTTTCTTTTTGATAACTTTTTTCTCTTTTTTAAATCATAACCATTATAATATTCTAAATCAATTTCAAATTATACTATCTTAATCTCATACTTGAAGAATATTTGTTAAAATCAAGTAGTTTTCCATCTTTTCATCTACATATCCATAATTCTTTTAAGAATTTTTATTATTTATAAAATTGGAAACTTGGAATAAATTGATTTTGTATAGTATATAATTGATTTTGACTCATTAGGAATCAAACCAAAAAAGTAGTCAATGGATTAATATATAATCTCAATATCTTTTTTAATATTTAAGATTTGAATCATTTTTTTAATATTAGAATCAGTTAAATATTTAAAATTTGAATGCATGTTAGCAAAAAGTAGTTAATGGATTCCTAAAATTTTGCTTTTCTTTTATTTTTATCTTCACACAATATATAGCAACATTTTTTAAATGATTTTAATTATTTTAAAAAACAAAAAATTTAGAAAAAACTATGGAAGCGGCATCTCAACATTTTTTGAATTGCAGGTATTGTCTTTTTATATTATATAATTGATTATTTTTAAAACCATAAATTGTGGGAATTAATTTTTTAATAAAAAATTGGACAAAATTATGTGAAAGTGACACAGCAGTTTTTGAATTGCAGGTATCATCTTTTTATAATATATAATTGATGATAATTGATTGATTCAAATCTTGTATTCCTAAAAAAATCACATCATTATCATAGACACAATCTTAGCAAAATCAAATAAATATAACATAATTGGGTCATTTTTTTTCTTTTTCTTTATGATAATTTTTTTCTCTTTTTTAAATCATAACCATTATAATATTCTAAATCAATTTCAAATTATACTATCTTAATCTCATACTTGAGAAATATTTGTTAAAATCAAGTAGTTTTCCATCTTTTAATATACATATCCATAATTCTTTTCAGGATTTTTATTATTTATAAAATTGGAAACTTGGAATAAGTTGATTTTGTATAGTATATAATTGATTTTGACTCATTAGGAATCAAACCAAAAAAGTAGTTAATGGATTAATATATAATCTCAATATCTTTTTTAATATTTAAGATTTGAATCATTTTTTTAATATTAGAGTCAGTTAAATATTTAAAATTTGAATGCATGTTAGCAAAAAGTAGTTAATGGATTCCTAAAATTTTGCTTTTCTTTTATTTTTATCTTCACACAATATATAGCAATATTTTTTAAATGATTTTAATTATTTTAGAAAATAAAAAATTTAGAAAAAACTATGGAAGCGGCATCTCAACATTTTTTGAATTGCAGGTATTGTCTTTTTATATTATATAATTGATTATTTTTAAATCCAAAAATTTTGGGAATTAATTGTTGAATTTTGAATTATTTTTTTAATAAAAAATTGTACAAAATTATGTGAAAGTGACACCTCAGCCGTTTTTGAATTGCAGGTATCCTCTTTTTATAATATATATATAATTGATGATAATTGATTCATTCAAATCTTGTATTCCTAAAAAAATCACATCATTATCATAAACACAATCTTAGCAAAATCAAATAAATATGACATAATTGGGTCTTTTTTCTCTTTTTTAAATCATAACCATTATAATATTCTAAATCAATTTCAAATTATACTATCTTAATCTCATACTTGAGCAATATTTGTTAAAATCATGTAGTTTTCCATCGTTTAATCTATATATCCATAATTATTTTCAGGATTTTTATTATTTATAAAATTGGAAATTTGGAATAAATTGATTTTGTATAGTATATAATTGATTTTGACTCATTAGGAATCAAACCAAAAAAGTAGTTAATTGATTAGTATATAATCTCAATATTTTTTTTAATATTTAAGATTTGAATCATTTTTTTAAATATTAGAATAAGTTAAATATTTAAAATTTGAATGAATGTTAGCAAAAAGTAGTTAATGGATTTCTAAAATTTTGCTTTTATTTTATTTTTATCTTCACACAATATATAGCAATATTTTTTAAATGTTTTTAATTATTTAAAAAAACAAAAATTTAGAAAAACTATGTAAGCGACACCTCAGCATTTTTTGAATTTTAGGTATTGTCTTTTTATATTATATATATATATATATATATATATATATATATATATATATATATATTGATTTGTAGCTATTGATTTTATGACTCAAAAAATGCCACGTGGCACACTTCTCTATTCAGTATTTGGTCCACATACATGATACAACTATATAAATTTAAGATAAATGCTCAGGATCGATCTCTATAGTAGTATTTAATTTCATATTTCATATTAGTTTATAGCACATTTATTTCATATTGATCTACGGTATATGCTGAGACATGATGTTTCAAGTGAATAAGAATGTTGATAGTGATGAGAGCAACAAAAAATCACAAGAAATAGAAAATGAAGAAGAAGTAGCCTATGCTTATGCTATGCAGCTTTGCACCTCAACCGTGCTATCCATGTCACTGCAATCTGCAACAGAGCTTGGTGTCTTTGACATCTTACAAAAAGCAGGTCCAGGTGCTATGCTCTCTGCTGAGGAGATTGCATCACAACTTTCATGCAAGAACAAAGAAGCACCCTCAATGTTGGATCGTGTGCTTGGACTTCTTGCATCTCACTCTATACTTTTATGCACTGTCCATCAAAATAAGAGGCTATACAGCATGACACCTGTGGCAAAATACTTTGCTCCTGATTTTGATGGTTTTTCATTAGGCCCCTTCCTGGCCTTGATTCAAGATAACGTTATGCTACAAAGCTGGTCAGTTCCTCTTCTTCCCTACAATCAGTATCAATAAATTAAATGTCAACCATTCATTTTAATAAAGGCAGATAAGCATACTTGTCAAGGAACTAAATATAATAAAAAAATGTAAACCAAAAAAAATATATATATAATAAAAAAATTTTAAAAAAAATGTTGTTTTTTATATTCTTTAAAGAAGAAAAAAAGATGGATTTATAATTTTTTTTTATATCTAATAATCTTAACAAGTGCTCATAAAACACTTATTCGCAAGATCTTTTAATCAACTACAACTTTTAAAATGTGAGATAAACTATGTATGTGGTCAATTACCTTATTTTCCAATTTTAAATTGGTCTCTTACATTTTTTTGGTATCATATTGTTCCATCATGTTTCTTTCCACTATCAATTTGATCTCGAATCATTGTTCATGCTATGTGGACTAATAAGATACGCACACATGTCATTTCTCTCTCCAACATTGCAAATGTGGACCAATATGACGTTGACACGTAGGATGAACAGTGACTTGTGGACCAATTTGATAGCAAAAAGAAACATAAGGGACCAATATGATAGCAAAAACACGTAAGGGACTAATTTAAAATTGAAAAATAAGGTAAGAATACAAATATGTAATTTAGCCTAAAATATGATATGCATATAAAGTGAATGATTGAATCTACCAATTAACACTCTATACATTATTCAATTTGAGTGGACCCATTCTCCAATTCTCTTTTTTTTTTTTTACATGGGAGGTCTGAGACTAGAACCCATGACCTGGGGGAGGGGGAAATCCTAAGTGTCCCTGCAGCCACCAACTGAGCTGTCTTAAGCGGACTCCAATTCTCTTTATTTGTATTAGAAAATGCCTTATGAATATTGATTAAATAAATAAAGTAACTTGCATTTAAAAATATGCGTTCAACGTATAAAAAAATCTGAACTATTATATGAACTAGATTTTTCAATAAATAAAGTAGGAGTAATTTGCATTTAAAAATGATATTCAATATATCAAAAAGTTCTGAACTATTATGAAATAAATTATTTAATGTTAGTTGACTAGTTTTTTTTTAAAATGTTTTCTCCATTTCTGAATATAATTTTTCATTTTTAAAGTTGTAACACACTACAAGTTAAAAAATATTATTAATATGTCTATTTGTGTTAAATTTACGTATTTTTTCTTTTTTTCCCTTTTCTATCACAATACTTCCTTAATTCCTAAGCTTTGATAGTTTTAACTTTTTATTTTTTTTTTCAAAATATTTGTACTTTTATATATGATTTCAAGGCACTATCTAATTTTTTTTACCTTTGATTCAATATTTTTTTTCTTCTTCCTCGCTAAACGATCATAAATTAATAAATAGACACACTTCCTATTAAAAATTAACTCTTTATAATTATCAATACCATGGACGAAATAAACTATCCAATTTAGGAGTATATAGGAATAAATAAAAAGACAATTAACTCTTTTACTATATAGGAATAAATTAAACTATATGGACAATTAACTCTTTTATTAATTGTGTACACGAAATAAACTATCCAATTTACAATTCTAAAAAGACAATTATTATATATGAATAATTTTTTTATGCTAAAAAGCACTTGAAATAAGTATTTATGAAATCTAGACATCATTATTTAAAACTATTTTTTCTTCTGTACTACTTTATCTTGTCCTGTATGTAAGACCTTTTTAGAAAGAAAAAAAATTGGTCCTTTTTATTATAAGACCTTAGTCCAATTCCCAATAACATTTAATTACTCCATCCGTTCCTTATTATCTATTGTTTTTTGGAGAAATTTTTTGTTTCTTTTTATCTGTCGTATTGAGGATTTCAAAAGTGTAATAAATATTATTTTCCATGTTTGCCCCTATTTAATATATCTTGGTTTATGTAAGTAGTGGAGAAAAAATAATGATTACTGAGAGAGAAAAGGTATATATATAGTGGAAAAAAAATATAATTAATGCATTGAAAGTCTGAGTAAAGATTAGATTTCTTAAAGGGTGTGTTTTGTTTGAAATATGACAAATAAATAGGAACAGAGGGAGTACTTCTTTTCAAAAACACTCATATTAAGTCAACACTTTTTAGAATCTCAATAACAATTATATGAGTGGTAGTTTTTTTTTGGTTTACGAGGGAAATCCCACCGTCATTGCCGCACATTGACGACTCTGATGGGTGGGCAACCCCGCCTCCAGGTCATAGCCTGCAAACTGCCCGGAGGAGGTCAACCACTCCCGAAGGAGCGACAGACTCATACCGCCGAGGTGGGATTCGAACCCGTGTCCTTGCGGACCGAGGACAAAGTCCCGAGCCAGGTGTGCCACACCTCGTTGGTTATATGAGTGGTAGTTTAATTTTGAAAAAAGTATATTAAATGTTTGTAATTCCAATGCTACTAACAACATTAATCCACTTTTTTTTACGTAAATTCCTCCAAAAATATCTTACATGTAGGACCGTGTTGAAGTAAGTCCCACATCGGATGGAAATATGATCTGGTCAATGCTTACAAATTAAAGGTTAAGGCATCTCTCATCCTATGAGCTATCTTTTGGGATTGAGTTAAGTCTAACCTACACAATTATAATATGGTATCAGAGTCTGACCCTCCCGATGATGCCACCCGCAAATATCCAATCCTGCAAACTTCACGCTCCAAATGTCCAATCTTGAGCGTGAGGGGGATGTGTTGATGCTAAGTAAGTCCCACATCGGATGAGAATTCGATGTGGCCAATACTTATAAAGGCTAATTAAAGCATCCCTTTTTAAGAATATCAAAGAGTATTATTTTCTCTTTTTAAATTGTAGTACTAATATTTTTTATAAAATAAAAAAAAATATAACAATGTCATATTAAAAAAAAAATAAGTCAAAGAACTACTTATTCTAATCTTTATTATTATAAGAAATACTTAACCCAATCACATGTATCAATGAAAATTGTTAGTTTTTTTTTCTCGGAAAAAATACGATAATATTACAATATTATAGTCAAAATCTTTAATAAAGGAAAATAAGAGAAAAAATAAATGGTACACATAAAATATAAAATAACTTACAATTAAGATAAAAAATACTTATAATAAAAAATAAAATATTAATTTAATACAAATATATACATTAAATATATTTTTTAATTCACATGTAAGGATAATCAATAAAAACACACGTAGAATTATTTTGCCCTTAAGAGACCTAGCGCCGGTGGGTCCTAACACCCAAGGCATAGGGGCCAAAAGGAGGAGAAAAAAGAATAAGATTTGGAAACAAGGAAGATGTCCAAATGATGAGACTGAAATTCAAAATAAAATTTAATAAATTTTAGTGAAGTAACTATTTATGACACTCTTCTAGTTCACCTTTCTTCATTTACTCTGATAAAATAATTGTTTTCATTCTTAGGTCCCACTAAAAGATGCAATCCGGGAAGGAGGTATTCCATTTGAAAGGGTTCATGGCACACCTGCCTATGAGTATCCAAGCTTTGACTCAAGGTTCAATCAGGTTTTTAATGCCGCAATGATCAGTAACACAAGTTTAGTTACAAAGAAGGTTCTTGAATTCTACAAAGGTTTTGAGGACATAAAAAGGCTTGTGGATGTTGGTGGGGGTCATGGCATCAGCATTAATTTGATCACTTCGAAATACCCTCATATTCAGGGTATCAATTTCGACTTACCTCATGTCATAGAACATGCCCCTTTATATCCTGGTATGAACTTTGTTCAACTCTCCGTGTTCTAAACTTCTAATCATGGAAAGCTTAAAAGTATTTCAATAATTTGTTTGTTGAATATCATGTACATTAATATAGGTCTATGATTAAGTATTCTCACTTAAGGAAACAGTGTGTACAAATAGTATAATGTTTTTTCACATCATAAGCACATTATACATAATTAATGATTAATGGATTAATAACGATTGTCTCTTAAGTAAAAGCAATATACATATATGGTAATAAATAACACACCAACAATATAAAAAAATTTATTCTATCGATACATATATATATATATATATATATATTAAACTCTTTTCAATTTCAAAATAGAAGATTACCTAATTTTGCAGGAGTGGAACACATTGGGGGAGATATGTTCATAAGTGTGCCTAAAGGAGATGCCATTTTTATGAAGGTGAGTTTAAGTTGAACATGTGGTGTTTGAAATTTGACAAAATAATTTTGTTTGAATTATTTGGAGGGAAAAAAATATAGATACTGTAATTAGGATGTATTAATATCCAATCTTTCCACAATGAATTTTATTATTTCTACATCCACTTTGATATATATATATATATATATATATATATATATATTTGCATTTATATATTTCTCACATTTCAAGAATAATTTAAAAAGGCTAAAAAAGTTATCAAATTATATACAATAATTTTGATTTTGATGTACATGAAACATTTTTCATTCACAAATCACAAGCAACTAATAATTGTTATAGGCCTACAACCCCACAACTAATGATTTGTACTATTATTGTTTAATTAATATAATATATAATAATAGAAAAGTTGAATTGGTGTTGGATTGAACAAAGGCCTTCATATCTTTATTTGTATAACTATATGTAGGTCTTCATATCTTGTTCTAAATTCATTTTTTTAAAGATAAAATTAAAAATTTTACTATTATAATTAGTGCTCTTTCGGCATTTGTTAACATTTTTCTTTTTTTTTTAAATACTTATATAATTTTAATTCAATAATAATATATCATCAATAATTTAGATGTCTTTGAGATATGAGATAAGTGTTTCTCAATACTCAATATATATAGTACCATATCTTTTGCACTTTTTTTAAACTTCTACATACTAAGCAATGAAATTAGTTATAATAAATTATGCAGTTGGAACAAGATTAATACAAAGTTAATTGAGTGGTTCGAATATATATATATATATATATATATATATATATATATATATATATATATATATATATATATGCTAACTTAACTTTGCAGTGGATACTTCAATGTTGGAGTGATGAGCATTGCTTGAAGCTGTTGAAGAACTGCTATGCCTCTATTCCTGATGATGGAAAAGTGATTGTTGTGGAATCGATGCTTCCTTTTAAACCAGAGACTAATGTTGCTTGGAAGTCTGTCTCACAAACGGATGTTTTGATGATGAGTAAAAACCAAGGAGGGAAAGAGAGAAATGAGCAAGAATTCATGGAATTGGCACTTGGAGCTGGATTTAGTGGCATTAGATATGATTGTTGTGTCCATACCTTTAAGATTATGGAGTTCTTCAAGTAAAAAACATATATAGCATGCATGTGCTATTGTTGCGTAATGCAAATGCAACCACTTGCTACTTCTGGTTGATGACATTTCAAAATAATAAAACAAACTGAACTGAAGAAGTGTGTATGATATTCGGTACTCAGTATTTTAATTTAGCATAATATTCATTAGAATGTGTCTTTATCTACTTCACCATTTTCATCATATAATTTGAGAGAAGATGGAGAAGTAGATGAAGAATGGAAGATGAGGATTATATGATAAAAGTGAAGATTAAAAAACTTGATTATTTCAATGATAAAATTTAAGATTGCAATGAACTAATGGAGGAAGGAGGAGAAGATTTAACATTATTGTTATAATAAAATGGTAACATTATAATGACAAAATTAAAAAGTAGATGATTAAATTGACGTTTTTTTATTGTTAGAAAAAGAAGATAAATTATTTTAACTTCAAAAATAATGGTAGTATTCTTTCATGCTTGTGGGAGATGGATTTTGCATGTACAAGTACAACAATCACTAGGAGATATGTTCGAGATCCAAGCCGTGACTTGTGAGCCACCTTGTGTGTGGCCAACACCTCACCCTCTACAAAGCCACCATGCGTTGGAGCTCAAAGCTTTTGTACATTTATTACGTGACAGCCAGCTTTCGATACGTTCATAATCTTAGCTTGTTTCACATATCCTTAGCTTGCTCCATATCATCGTTATTAATTACCGAGTCTTCTGTCTACATTGTCATCGTTGGCATCACTGTATTTGGGTTCATGGTAGTGGTTGGTTAGAGCTTGGTACTCCAGCAATGATGCTGGCGGCATTAATGATGGTTGAGGGTTGATTAATATACTTATTGTTTTTGGGTAATGCTTTCATGATAAATTTTTCTTAAGGATCACTAAATGGTCTCTTTGACCACTTTGACCCTTTTGCGAATTTTCAAATTTACCTAATCTTAAATTAAAATTGAAAAATGCTAACAAGCGTCCTTGAAAAATGCATTTTTTTAGATTCTCGAGACACAATGTAATATGCATTGATGATTGTTTTTTTAAGTATATGAACCTTAACAAATACCGTACCCTAGCAAGACCCATTAAAATTTCACTTTTATTCTCACCATGAGCTTGCCTCAACTCAACCGATCTTCATTGTGCATCACCACCACCGCACCGCACCGCCCCACCCCTTCAATTTCATTGCTTCTCTCCTTTCTTCTCCCACCATGTCCACCAATCACCATCATAACCAGCATAACCACATATCTGAAGTAAATTAATCCCTAGCCATCACTGCTTTGTGTTACCGCCACACTCCACACTCTTAGTACTCTCTTTTGTCTCTCGTCACTGGTTGTGGTTCATTGTGAAATTCATTTTAACTCTTAGCTTCCTTTAAAGTAATAAGATTGGTGAATTTTTATTTTTTTTTTATAAGAAAAAAGCTTTTATTAAGATAAACAGAAAAACGAAAAGCCTAAGGGAAGAGCATGAGTGATACATCCACCCCCAGACCACCAAAAACAAAAAACCAATCCTGCATATTGGAAATAGGGCACCACCCTTACATATCAATACATAGCCATCTAGCATAACACAACCGCAGAGAAGAAAAGGAGACAAAAAACAGAACCAAATCGCAGACAGTTACCAGAAAAAACCAACACCCCCACATACATTTCATGACCACTAATCTGAAGATGGCCTTAAATATAACCTCCTCCACCACAGAATGCATCTTGACAATCAGGAACTGCTTGCATTGCATAACTGTATAGATTCCCAAGGGTTGAGAAACCATTCATACAATGATGCAACCATTTTCGGACACTTTCCTTTGATCCAAAACCAGGAGCGGACTTTTATATGATCAAGCATCTCATCAAAACAGAAGGCATCTTCCCCGAAAACTGACTGATTCCTCCAACGCCAAATGTGCCAAATTACAGTGAGCCAAATCACAGACCAGAATTCTTGAATCTTCCTGCCTTTTAGCATATGCAAATGATGATGAAAATGTATAACACCATCCTGCGATAAAACTGAATCAAAACCAAACCACCTGTATATCTGTTGCCACAAGTAATTGTACGCCACCCTGCACGCGAAGAACAAGTGTGTAGTAGTTTCTTCTTCCTCATTACATAGACTTCACATGACTTGATTTTCAGGAAGCTTCACTCCTTTTCTTATCAGATTAGTCTTCGTAGGGACTTTATCCATCAGGACCCTCCATCCAAAAGTTGTTATCTTTAATGGAGCCTTTGTCTTCCACAAAGAATTGAACAAGTTTGCTGCATTCTGTTGTCTCATGGTTAGTACCTTATATGCTGATTTGACAGTGAACACTCCACCTGCTTCCGCCTTCCAAAACCAGCCATCAGCTTTATCCTGTTTCAAGCTAACAGATTCTATGGAAACAAGAAGTTGGTCAAATATTACTTTTTCCCACTCAAAAAACTCTCTTCTCCAATGAAACAGCCAATTCCATGAACCGTTAACCCATTCCCCATGATTTAAAATCTTCACTAATTTTGTGTTAGAACAAATCTAAGTCCTTCCCTAAGCGTCTGATATCCTTCCATCATAACGATTCCTTCGCATTCCTTACCACCCCTCTATCATGCCCAAAAAGATTCCTGTGATTCCCATATTTTGCCTCAATGACCCGAACCCAAATCCCTCTCGGTTAAAAACCTTCACCACCATTTACCAAGTAGTGCTTTATTAAAAAGACCCAGGTGTTTTACCCCTAAACCCCCTGATTCTTTATTAGAACATATTTTTCCCCAACTAACCCAAGCTATTTTTCTTTTATCCTCACAACCCCCCCACAAGAAGTTTCTTTGAATTGAGATTAACTTACTTACCACACATTTCGGGGCTCTGTAGAAGGAAAACAGATAAACCGGCAGGGCGTTCAGAACAGAGTTTAGCATCACCACACGACCACCAAAAGACAAATATCTGGACTTCCAAGAGGAAAGTCTGTTCTTCATCAGCTCTATGAGACAATTCCAATGCACACGTTTTCTATGATTGATCCCGATCGGAATTCCAAGATAAGTTAAAGTCCACTCCCCCCTTGTACACCTCAGCACTTCCGCAATTCTATGACACTGAGATTCGTCAGTATTAACAGTGTATAAGCAACTTTTGCCAAAATTTATCTTCAAGCCTGAGCAAAGCTCAAACATCCTTAACACACATTTAATAGCAGCGGAATTCTGTAGAGACCCTTCACCCGCAATTACTGCATCATCTGCATATTGGAGGATATTGATGACGATGTCAGAATTTTCAAACCTGTATGGTTTAAAGCATCCTCTCTCCATTGCCTTTCGCACTAAACCATTAAGACCCTCTACTACAATTAAGAATAAGAACGGTGAGAGAGGATCCCCTTGGCGTAACCCTTTCTCCAACTTGAACTCCTGAGACGGACTCCCATTAACCAAGATGGACATTGAGGCTGACTGCAAACACTCCTTGATCCAGCCACACCATTTCAGACAAAATCCCATTCGCCTTAACATATCCAAAAGGAACTCCCAAGAGACAGAGTCGTAAGCTTTTTGGAAATCGATCTTTAATAGCATACAGTTCTTACCTCTTCTTTTCGCTTCTTCTATATGTGAACTCAATGCTCCTAATTAGGTGGATTATGTTTTGATGATGACAAAATAATTAACAAATCATGCCTTGAAGATATTGCAACATCAACATCAACAAGAAGTCAAGAAAAGAAGACAAGTGTCCAATCATTCTCAATCAAATATTAATTGTAAATTTCTAATTTATGTTGAGAGTGGTTGAGAGTGGGTAGAAATAGTTAGTCTCTTCTAGGAATAAATTTTTATATGTTTATTAAGTTGAGATTGACCAAAAATTAATACTTGAGAGGAAAAATAAAATTGAAAAATAATTTTTCCCATATCTGATCAAAATACTCGAGTATTTTGATAAAGACTCGAGTATATACTCGAGTATTTATAGAAAAACTCGAGTATTTGTGCCAGGTCAGCAATTATGACCGTTAGTCTTGTTCGTGCACCAATTCACTCGTGACCGACCAAAAAGACTCGAGTATTTACCAAAAAAACTCGAGTATTTTTGTCCAGTCAGCAAAAATGAACGTTGGAGAGACTCAAAAACTCAATTGAGGGCATTTGAGTCTCATCCAACCCCAAGAGAGAATTCAGAACCTTATTGTAAAATTTCTCTTTGAATTTGTGCAAGAACAAACAAGACAACAACACATCATTGATTCAAGCTTTCTTAATTTCCTCTTCTCAAGTGTTAATTCCCAAAAAGCTCAACTTCTCACTCATATTGTCATTTTATTCCAAGTTGAGTTTTTAGGCCTCAATTCTTACATTGAGCTGTGCTTATTTGTGCTAATCCATTGTGAGATTAGTAATACACATACAAAAAGCTTGATTATTCAAAGTCTTGGATTGTTCCCAAGCAAACCCTAAGTGGCTTAGGGTGTTGGAAGTCTTGAGAGGTTCTCAAGCACAAGACTAGGAGGTTCCTAGCCCGGTGGAGTTTCTTGAAGGGAGTTCAAGGAAGCTTTGTGAAGAGTTCTTCAATCACCGGAATCAAATTGGGGTAGAAATCAAGAGTTTGGTACACTCTTGAAAGGGTTAGGTTGAGTGAGGCCATTCTCAAGCAATCCTTTGTAATTTCTAACAATTTGATCATTAGTAGAAACTCCTAAGTGATTAGGAGGACTGGATGTAGCTCATTGTTGGAGTGAACCAGGATAAAATTGCTTGAGTGTCGGTTTATTGCTTTTAATCTACTTTCTAGCTCAATAGACTTAAGTCATTTCAATCAATTAGGATTTATACAATTAGGTAGCAAGTTCAAGGAATCTTTGTGTTTAAAAGTTATTTAGATTGCTTGCTATTCTGTTAGATAAGTTCCTGTTTATTATTGAATTGATTTGAGTTAAATTGCTGAATTTTCGTTTCTGGTTTTTCTGCTATCTGATAGGAAAAACTCGAGTATTTCAGAAAAGACTCGAGTTGTTCATCACTAAAAAACTCGAGTATTTCACAAAAGACTCGAGTCTTTTGTGTCTGATTCCAGAAAATTCAGTGTTAGCTCCATTCTTCAATTATCAATCGAAATATTTGGTATTAGTGCTTCAAAATACTATTCACCCCCCCTCTAGTATTTGCTTAGCCCGCTTGTTGGTTTCCAACACTATAGTCTCGTTGAGAACCACAACCCCATCTAAAATGCTTCTGTCTTTGAGAAAAGCTGATTGAGACTCGGAAATGACCTTGTGCAACACCAATTTCAACCTGTTTGCCAAGAGCTTGGATATAATTTTGTAGATGGCCCCAATGAGTGATATTGGTCTATACTCCTCAATTTTAATAGGATTTTCCTTTTTAGGAATGAGACAAACAAAGGACGGGTTCGCACCCTTTACTATTCTGCCGTTTGAATGAAACTCTTCGACCATTTTGATAATGTCACCCTTGATCACATGCCAAAACTCCTTGATAAACTTGAAGTTAAAACCATCAGGGCCTGGGCTTTTTGAATTTCCACAATCCCAAACTGCTCTCTTGATTTCCTCCTCTGAAAATTCAGCCACCAAAGCCAAATTATCTGGATCATCCACAGACTTGAAATCAATTCCACCTAGAACTGGTCTATGCCACTCTACTTCTGAAAATTTTTTCTTGAAGAAACGCATGATGCCATCTTTTGTTTCTTGAACGTCTTCCAGCATTTTTCCTTCAACCAAGACTCCTTGCAGGTTAAGCCTCCGCCTGTTTGATCTTATACATGCATGAAAATATTTGGTATTTGAATCACCCTCCTGTACCCATTTTAATCTAGATTTTTGAAAATCCAAGCTGTTTTTCATAATTGTAGCTATCCAAAAATCAGACCAAGCTGTTGTTCTCTGTAAGATTTGCTCATCATCCAGTGGCCCGACCTCACCTTTCAGGTCTAGCTGGTTTATTTTGTCTGAAGCCTCCAATATTCGTTTGTTTATGTTCCCGAAGCTGTTTTTGTTCCACTCCCGCAAGGTTTCTCTGAGAATCTTCAATTTTTCCTTCAGCACATACATACTCCACCCAGATCGATACTTTTGTTTCTTGCCAGCACTTTTCCACCACCTTGGCAAAACTACCATCCCTAAACCACGCATCAATCACTCTAAACGGCTTGGGACCCCAATCTAGATTCTTATCTTCCAATAAAATTGGACAATGGTCTGAGATATTTCTGCTCAAACCCTTGTGGATCAATCCTGGCCATTCCTCTAACCACTGATTGGAGACCAGAAACCGATCAAGTCTACTCATAGATTGGCCATTCTTAGAGTAGCATGTGAATTTCCGACCAAACATGGGTAAATCGATCAGTTCCATTTCAAGAAGGAACTTATTAAAATATTCTAGCTCTCTCCTCCTACCGCCTGATGATCTCCCCCTTCTCTCTTCTTCATTTTAGCTCTTAGCTTCCTTTAAAGTTGAATCACCTTGTTATTATTTTTAGTATATGAATAATTCTTATTCCAAATTAACATCAACAACAAACAATCTTTCATACACATATTCAACAAACTTTACAATAATTAAAGGAATCAATAGAAATACACTTGTTTTCCGTGAACCAATACTCTATTTTTATTATCTATAAATTGAGATTTTTTATATGCATTCGAAAACTTAACAATGATGTAATGAAAAGTAAAGAGCTTAGACAAATAAGAAGAAAAAAGATATGTAAAATGTAAAAGGAAATATATATAAAATATGTGCGAGAATACTACTTTTAAGGGTAACATGTCTCCAGGTAAGATGACGAAAACCCACACCTGATTTTCCATAAATAAATTTGAGTAATAGATTATGAACCCCCATTAATATTCCCAAACCCCAAATTAACGCATGAAAAGACAAAACTACCCCTGAATTTTTTTAAAAAAAAAACCTCTTTTCTTCTCCCTCCCTCTTCCATTTACGGTTCCTCTTCCATTTTCTAGGGTTCCTCTTCTTCTCTCTGGTTTGGTTTGCAGATTGCAAGGCTATTTTGTTTGTCAAGGATGGCAACAATGCAAGCTGTTGATGAACCCTTGGCCTTTGTACTTGAATGTGCCTTCTCTAACACCCTTGCCGGATTAAAAGAACCTTTGGGCTCCTCTTGAACTGCTCTTACTGAATTGGATATAGGCTCCTGGGCAAACAATCCTGCATTAACACCAACATCTGCCCAGCCACCTACACCATCTGCAACACCAATTGCTTGCTCTTCTGTGCAAATAAAATGAGCCTCCTCTCCTCCGGTCTCCTCCTTATCTGGATGCGGTAGGTAAGATGAGCCTGATAACATCTTCAAGGTCTTTCCACCAACAGTAGTTTTGAAAGAAGGTTAAAATTAACATTTATAAGCATATTATTTCGCTACCAAGCTATTGAATTAATTGCTTGCAAATCAAAATTGGACTCTTGCAGGAAATTGGACATCTTAAATAGCCTTGCAATCTGCAAACCAAACCGGAGAGAAGAGGAACCCTAGAAAATGGAAGAGGAACCGTAAATGGAAGAGGAAGGGAGAAGAAAAGAGGTTTTTTTGTTTTAAAAAAAAAAACTCAGGGGTAATTTTCTCTTTTCATGCATTAATTTGGGGTTTGGGAATATTAATGGGGGTTCATAATCTATTACTCAATAAATTTTGCATTTAATAAGTTCAGGTCCATTTTCCCGCCAGTTGGAAATTTGGAATGCATTATAATACTAAAATGAAATAAAAAAAATGTTTGATACAAGTGTCATTTGAACTTTAACATTGTAAAGTGGTTTCATTTTCATTTTTAAGATTTTGAAAATTCTTCTTTAATATCTGAAATTGTAAAATGTTACTCATATTAGTCTTCAGAATGTGACTCTGTTTAATTCTTCTTTCAATTTAATCTCTAATTTATGAATATTTAATTTCATTTTATCTATGAGATTACTTAATCTATTTCAGTTTCATATATATGATGATTGCTAAGATGAGTAACATTTTACATTCTAGAAGAATTTTCGAAATTAAAAAAAAAAAAAGTAAAATATACTTGCAATATCAAGGACAGAAAGTTTTGGTTGAGAAGTCACTCTAATTCTTGGTCATTCCCATATCATGGGGTTACCATACGAGTACAACGAGTATGAATACAACAAACAATAATAAGAATACTTATTTGTTGTGAGTGATTGGGTAGAAGCCAAATGAATTTAAAGAACAATATTTTCTTTCTTTTTTTTTAATAAATTAAGAACAATATTTTCAATCCAACTGGGTTAGAGTGTTTCATCTAGCCATCATAAATTTGACGAATTCATCATAGTTAATTTGACCATCACCATCCAAATCTGCTTCATTGATCATCTCTTCCACCTCCTTATGGGTTACTATATCTCCTAGTTTGATCATTACGTCTCTCAACTGCACAGAAAAAAAAAGTTATTGACTATAATATACATGTTATATATATACTGTTCAAAAAAAATATGTTATATATATATATATATATATATATATATAAATTCATGTATCATTCATCTGCATCTGCATCGTATGTAGAGTAGTCATGCTACTCCCTACTTTCCTTTTTCCTTTTTAAGTTACCCTCCTCCCTAGTTCTGGACCCTACCCGGTATCAGAGCCACATGGGGAAGTAGGAACGTTTGGCGGAGAGTAAGATCTATAATATGGTAACATAATATCAAAGGTCATTTTTATTTAATTTTGCTGTATAAATATGTATATACATATAAATAAGATTCATCACTCAACTGGAAGCACGAATTAGTTCATGTTATTCCATCTTGTGCATAGGCAGCAAGAGTAATAAGTCCTGAAGGAGGCAATAAAGCTCAGACAATGTTGCGATTACCAGAAATAACATCTAACTATCGGTGGCTATAGTTGAACTGATGATGGAATTTTTTTAAAAAAAAAGTTTTTTTATGACCTGAAATATTATGTAGATCATATTATTTATCTGTTTTTTTATGACCTGAAATATTATGTAGATCATATTATTTATCTTACTTCTGGAAACTCGTTTTTATGAAACCAAATGATGGTGATGATACTATAGGGCGAGCAACAATTACAAGATTTTATCAAACCTAGTTTACTCACTCACCTCTTATCTCAAGATGTTTCGATCTCTCTCAACTTGCATCTCTTTCAAGTCCTCCCAACCATCTTCTTCATCTTTCTCTGAGAATGAAGAAGTCCAGACCTCTTCTAAAAACATCTTCAAAGAAGAAATCAAATTTTAAGATATAAATCAAGATTTTGACAATTGGGAAATTGCCAAAATTCCCACAAAAGACCTCTACAAACTCCGGGGACGATCCTTTCAAAGTTCTGATTACATCATAAGAACTGTAGAAAAGAATATACCTATTAATCCAATCACCTCTAAAGATGAGGAGTTCCACCTTCTCTCCAATGAGACCTTGAGAAGTCAAAAACAAAAATACATATACTTGCACATAGGTTGTGTCCAAGTTGCTATCAAGCCGCTCATGAGAGAAGGCCTTAATGCTTCTGTACTCCTGTGTCTAAGAGATAAGAGACATAATCAATTCTCAGACTCCCTCTTGGGAACAGTAGAGACTAGCCTTAGCTTGGACATGATCCAGTCTATTTTAATTGTTACCCCAATCTCACTGTTAGTCTCTAAGACAGAAACATCCTCAAAGTTTTATTCTTGAACCTACAAACCCATGGTCTAGATATGGCGCCTGGATCTAATCCTATTGCCCTTATGTATAGAGTACAGTATAAGGTCATGAACTCATGCAACTCTATGGTTAGAAGAGCTAGTAACCCTCGAGAAACAACTCTGTTTCTCACTGATATCTCAAAAGCAAATGTCACTGTCCCAAAAACCATCCGATGGGAAGAAATTGTCTTACCCGAAGATTGGTATCTAGACAGAGCTGCACCAGCTCGACCTAGAGAAACCCTTGAAATCCAGGATATTCGCCAATACGAATCTGGCAAAGTAAAATTAACCTTCAACAGAAGAAATTCCTTTAGTGTTGTCGGATCTGAAAGTTTAAGGGTTGGGGACCTCATATCCCATGTTGTTGAAACAACCTCTAGGAAATCTTTTTCAACAATATCCCAATCAACTATCCATCTCCAAGGCCTTGATACCTCCACTTTCATACCTTTACCCATATATCAAAAACAAGAGGAAGATAAAAAAACTATCCAATCGCCAACATACTCTTCCGTGAATGATGAGATTAATAACCTTGAAAAGATTTTTGCGATCAATAGAGAAAAAATCAAAAAGGATTTCTATTCTGATGACAACACCATTCAAGAAACTAGTTTTTTATTCATTTTAAAGAAAAACGTAATCAAATCCAAAAAGAGTTTTACAATTTTCTTGAACGAGTTGAACAAAATATATATTTCTTTGACTGGTTCCACGCTTATGCTATTATAAAAAAGATTGATTATCCTTTCAAAAGAAAATTATCTTCAAAAGAAAAGGTTACAAATGTTATCAGTAGCTGGCAACTTAAAGATGACACCATTCTTCAGTCTGAACTACCTCCAAATAGGCAATACCAGCTTAACACTAAGGCTGGTACCAGTCTAGCCATAACTGCCCCATTCAAATCAAAAGATGAATCTGACCCAGTCAATCCTAAAGATATCAGAGATTTGATGAAAAAATCCAACTATACCAATAAGTATCTTCAAACTTGAGGAGAAAACCTTAATACAATCGGGTCTAGGAAAGAAGAGGTATCCTCTAATTTCGTTGAGGCAAAGCCAACCGAAAAACCCTTCTTTAAACCTTTCAATCCTTCGAAAGATTTTAGGAAAAACCTACAATTCCTTAAAGCCAAAAATAAGTCTATCATCCCCGATGAGTTAGCCACTAGTATCAGAAATCTGACCCAGCTTATTGCTCCCGAGACACCCCAACCTTCCGATTCTAGCTCCATAAAGTCCTCTGATCCTAAAACCCCTTTTAAGGATCGTCTGATAAACGTTTTAGGAGAGTGCAGTTCTGCCTACTCCTCTGAACCTGAATCGGTAAGGTCTGAGAAGTTAGGTTTGAACCCGCTTATATAAGAGTCAATGTTTATCCTGGAAAAAGCCTTCCAAGCTTTATTACCAGCGTGCAACTGCCCCAAATTTGTTACTTGAGGAATCTGACATCCCCCTCAAAAGCTTTGATGCAAACCAACTATACATATGAAACATTGACGGTCAGAATGAGTATGGTATTATGCAAGTCATGCAATATATGTTCATGGCTGCCACTGCCTATCTAACCACCAGTGATATAGATGAAAAGGGCATCGTGATGGCTTTAACAACGGGATTCACTTGCCAATTAAAGGGATGGTGGGATTATGGTCTCGCTGAAGACGAAAAACATGTCATTTACAATGCTGTAAAAGTCGATCCCAATCAATCTCCTATAACCAATAAAGGGGAGCTAGTCCCCGATGCTGTCAACCAATTAATATTCACCATAGGAGCCAAATTCGTTGGAGATCCTTCTATCTGGAGAGATAGATCAGGAGAATTGCTGTCAAACCTAAAATTTATTTAATCTTATCTGTGAAATCATTATCCTTAGTTTACAAGTTTTCCCAATCATTATATATAGTACACAATATGCATTGGGGGACTCCTCAACAATATTTTAACATATATGTGAATTGGCTTACAAACTTATAACAACAATCTCACAATTATATTCGCCTTCAATTTTTTCATTTTTTCGTCATTAAATTTTTCTAATTCTAATAACCCTCGCTCATTTTAATTTATATTATTTGATTCCTAAGTTTCTATCTAATTACTTACTTTAATTCAACAATTTATGTGTACCATTGATCAAAATGCGGTTTGTTCAAATTCTTCCATTGCGGGGAACAATAGAGTGCATCAAAATCTAATGTTACATTGTTAATGACGGTCATCATAAACTACTAAGGAAGATGATTATTTATTGTAATCTGGATCAATGACCTCTTTAATCACGCAAATAGTGAAAGATGATGTGTGACGGTGGCCGATATACTCAATCCTACCGTTTCATCTTCTTGAGAGATTTGAACTTTAGTTTAAGAAAAATTTTATTTATGATTGCGACAATATAATAATAGGATTTTATTTTTATCCTATAATATATTTTGTCTATTATAATGGATAAAAATCATCCTATATAAAAATAGGATTTGATTTTATGCTTGATGTTAATATTTTTTTGTTTTTTGTTTATTATTGTGACAAAGAGAATTAAAATTATTAATAACAAACCAAATGTAATCATCCTACATAATAATAGGATTTGATTTTCCTTCTATAATATATTTTGCCTATTGTAATAAATAAAAATCATCCTATATAAAATAGGATTTGATTTTATGCTTAATGTAAATATTTTTTTGTTTTTTGTTTTTTATCGTAACATGAAAATTAAAACTATTAATAACAAATCAAATGTTTTTAATAAATTATCTTTCTATTTTTTTCTCATATAATATGGATCATTAGTCCGAGATCAATTAATAATTTTAAATATCAATTGCGAAAAAAACTAAAAATTACGTTGATAAACTAAATTAATATTTAGTCACTCACATCGCTATCAAGATTTATATTATTAAATCTTTTCTATATACTGTTGTTGTTGATTTTTATATTAATTTTTGTTTATATTGTTGAGTTCCAGAAAAAGAGTCTTCCTCGTGCGCATATTCTTCTATTCCTAAGCTCCAATGACAAATACCCAATTGCTCACTAATAGATGACATCATCTTTGCAGAAAAAATTTAAGTCGAAATGATTAGAACAATAAGAATAAAGATTTTTAGGATTCAATTTTATTATTAACTTGAGATAAGATAATCGATGAAAAAGATAAAGATATTTAATTATGATTAATAAGAATTAATGTGATAATCATATTTAAAAAAAAACTAATTGTAAAAAAAAAAACTACTTCATCCATCATATAAATATAAGATTTATCTCATAATATCATCAAACAAAAAAACAAGAATGTTTAATTCTGATTTAATTTTGATTTATCATAATAAAGTCGATAATCATATATAAAAATGTCAATTTATCCATAAAATAAATAACGAATATATGAGATAAAAAATGTTACATTTTTATCCATATGAGGAAGTACAAAATTTATCAACAAGATCATCTAAATTAATTTATTTAAGTATAGAGTTTGGTTTGAACTCTTACCTTTTTATATAATTATAATTATTTTTAGTTGTTGTTTAATGATAATCTTTACTTTATAATAAAAATAATTATAATATTTAATTTAAAATATTTAAAATAAAAAATTAAATATCAACAATGCACGGGATAAGAGTTAGTATAAGAATAAGACAAATATAATCCACGTGAGTGGCCATGTGGCTGTCTTTGTGCATATAAACAGTTACAGAGGTGGAGAGAAAAAAGAGAGAAGAAAAATAGGGGAAAAAAAAAGAAAAAAAGAAAAGTAAGATTCTCTGCAATGCAGCACCAAAATGTCAAACCCCAATGCAATTTTTTATTTGGACAGCTAATATTCATGGCACACGGAAACTTAGATGTATGTGCATATAGATTAAGCGATACTAGTATGTTATTAGATGTATGTGCATAGGATAACAAGCTCTCAATTTTAAATATTCCTTCCAAACTCAATTACTAGTACAAATAACTTTTCTTATTTGCCATTTCACTAGTTATACTTTTTTATTATTATTATTAGTTATACTTTTTTTAATTCATTAATGAATGTAAATTTTTTAAGCTCAATCACCGAAGGAATAACATTTATAATACCTCGCTAGCTGATATATAGCCATTTTGATCTTTGTCAAAAACCTTGAAAGCCTCCTTGAACTCCTTCTCTTGATAAGCATCCTGATTGAAAAATAGCACATACCCCTCAACTTAGTGTTCGCTACTTCGGTTATTATTTAATGATAAAAATTACATGATATTATATATGAAGCGGTAAAAAGGTTAGCGATCTAATCAATATCAAAATCAAATTATTGATTAGCTTACCTCTCTTCTACCATATAATTTCAACAAAATTTTTTTTTTACCTCTCAGAACAATATCATTAGCTTACCCGCTCGTTAGGCAAATTTTGAACTCCTTGTCCTTGGTTGGTGATGATATTGTTATGCTGTCGATTAGGTACCTGGAGGGAGCAACAGTGATGATATGTTAGTATAATTTAATAAGAAGGATGCATGCAACCTTTTTTTTTTATAAAGAATTTATTAGTTTATGCAAGTAATCTTAGTGCTGGTGGTGGTGTGAATTGAAAAAGTGCAAAATGATGTAAGCTTAATTATAAGAATACAAGGTACTGAATAATTTAAAGAGGATTATTCTTGTCATATAAGCATGCAATACGTGAAGAATGAGGAGTTACTTTATGTCTGTGCGATGGCATTTTTGCAGATAAGTAATGACTTTTAATATAGATTTTTAAATAAGAGATTTCTAACATGGAACCTAAAATTAGATGGTTGCTATGCAATCTTATATTAAACAAATAAGAAGTTGACACATAAGACATGTGTGCCATGTCATTTCTTGTAACAGTCAAATATAATTTTTACAATTTAGTCCAACATAAAAAGTAAATTAATTTAATTTAGTCCTTGTACCTATTGGCAAATTATAATTTTTAATTTTAAAAAACATTATTAAAAAAAAATAAAAGTTGCTAAGAAGTACTGTCCCTTCTTCTTTAAGATTAAAAAACATTATTAAAAAAAAAATAAAAGTGCAGTACTTGAAGAAGGGGCAGTACTTCCTAGCAACTTTTATTTTTTTTTTAATAATGTTTTTAAAATTAAAAATTATAATTTGCCAATAGGTACAAGGACTAAATTAAATTAATTTACTTTTTATGTTGGACTAAATTGTAAAAATTATATTTGACTGTTTCAAGAAATGACATGGCACACATGTCTTATGTGTCAACTTCTTATTTGCTTAATATAAAGTTGCATAGCAACCATCTAATTTTAGGTTGCATGTTAATAACCCCTTTTGAATAACCCTTTTTAAAAACTACTTTTAACATGGATTTCATGATGACAGCTTCAATGGTGCAAGCTTCAATGGTAGCAATCTCATTGTAGAATTTATTCAAAATTCGTCTTCTAACCTAAAAAAAGTAAATCCCCTTTCGTCTTCAAATCTTATTGGTTTAGCAATTATGGCCCTTGGTTGTGTTGGTTCACTAATCAAAATCAACAGATTAAGTTAATATCAATTTTTTATTTTTATTTTTCTCTCTGTGAATAATAGCATACCCTGTACTGTTTTTGCAATTACCTTATTGATAATGTGTAATTATGTTTTGCTGCAACGAGTACCTGCGTTTCAGCCCTATCAATGTGCATACTACACTTGTTTTGATTGGCTTTGTAAGAGATTGCATTTTTGTTTAAAACAAATTTTGACATAAGGAATATATAATGCTTAGAACAATGCTTTACCGTTATAGCTTTTATTTCTTGCTTTTTTTTAACATCATGTTATCAGATTGTTCAGATTCAAAACATTAAGGGATCTTGCTTTTCTAATGTTAATTGGTGATGATTTCTAACTAATTTGTGCTTTTATCTAATTAGTGACAGCATTGTCTTTATATGTGCGAAGCTCGATTCACGATCAAAATAGATGATGCCATCACATTTGATCAAAAGAAGAGGTCTGCTTACTACTATGGACAGTTCTGTAATGAAACTAGGTGAGCTAAATGTCTCTTGTTAATTTTAATATATTATGTGTTTAACTTGTGCTTTTAATACTTGCTTTTTCTCTTGTATCTTTTTAATATGTCAAATGTCTTCTAAAAATTTACTCTGGCTTATTCTTAGTCTATCACCCTTTTTCATATTTATGTTTCTATGTATGCATAGCATTTGAACTTGTACTAGTTTGTGTTATAACTTAATAATAATAGTATTTCATTTTGTTATGATTTTTGAGGGAGAACTTGTTTCTACTAATCAGTTAGATGCTGCAGTGCTGCACCCAAACTAGACAAGGAGGTATTATTATTATCCTAAAATGATCTATATTATTTTCTTGGATTTTCACTTTACCTGGTATTTTTTTTTTTTTTTAAACTCTAAACCTATTTGAGTAAACTGGCTATGTTTCAACATCATTAATTATGGTTCTATGATCCTCCTCTGTTTATGACATTGATTTTAGTTTGCAAGGGGAGGTGCAACCTACAGCTCGAGGTCACTCCGATCACCAAGTATGCATCTGACCCTGGCCTTGCCCTCGGTCGGCAAATCGCGGTGAATAGGACTTATATATGCTATAGACTCAAACTTGTTGCTATAAGGGTGCTTAATATTAATACTGCATTGTGATATTTGCTGAGAGGTCATACTCAGATTTGTTGTTTCTCACACTAGTGTCAGTCAATTCAATTTGTGTTGTTTCTGTAGTGAATTTGATTGTGGTATTGATTTGATGCAGTTGTAGTAATGATTAGAGTGTAGTAGTCTAGAAAGTGAATCTTTTTTCTGCACAAGAACTGTTCTGTTTGACATTTTCCATTAACATTTTGTCTCTTTGATGTGTTTTAGTGCCCTCTGTTTTTGTTAGACAATAATGCTGGGGTGATATGAACCCCCTTTTTTTTAAGCATCCTTCATTCATTGTTGTTCTATTTTCAAATTGTGCTATACTAGTACTTATTTACATACAGTTATACAAAATGTTAGTGACAACATGAAATTCCTCAATTTTGTCAAACAGATATGCCATCATAATGTGCTTTGCTTATTCATTTCATTCTTGATTTTATTTCAGAGTATGATCAATTTAGTTTTATCTTCTAATTCATAAATATTATTTGGATGAAGATATTAAAATAAATGAATTTTAAGAAAAAATCATATGTGCTAATAGATATTCATGGATTACAATTATAAATTAATCTTTTTTATGAAGTTAAATATATTATTTGAATAATACTATTAAAAAAATATTATTTGAATACACATTTAAAAAAAAAAACTCTTTTAACATCAAGAATATAACAAAAAAAATCATTTAATATCAATGACACAAATATCTTACACTGACATGTTGGGGAGCGTTCTGATCACCATGAAGCAATTTATTAATCTTTTTATTGATCGACTGAACGATTTGATCAATGAACTTATGTTCATACCTGCTCAAATATAAAAAGTTAAATTAGTTTGTAACAAAATAACCATGACTAATTTCAACGATTAAAAAATTCTTAATTGGAGAGTTCATAAAATAAAATTAATATATCTTAATAGAATATACTAAAATAACAAAGAATTTGTATATCCAAAAAAAAAGCTTAATTGTATTTTTGTCCTTTATCATATTTTCAAGATTCACTTTGGTACTTTTTTTTTAGTAATTTTGGTCCTTTATCTTTTAAAAAAGATTCAGTTTGGTCCTTCCGTTGAAAAAATATTAGATTTCACCAGAATATTCCGGAATATTCTGGGGATGAGAGAAAATATTCCGAAATATTCTGGTGAAATATAATTTTTTTTTGTGACGGAAGGACCAAACTGAACATTTTTAAAAGATAAAGGACCAAAATTACTCAAAAAAATAATAAAGTACAAAAGTGAATCTTGAAAATAAAATAAAGAATAAAAATGCAGTTAAGCAAAAAAAAAAAAACACTGATATACCCACATAACAAATCATCATAACCTCTATTTTCCTCTCCATTGTTGTCTTCTCTCCATTTCAGATCTATTTTCTTCATCCAACGGTTAGTTGTGTTATTAATCTAACAACATTTAATTTAATATGTTAACCCATTGTTATATAGGGTTTTCTTAACCTCAGCCCTTAGGGTTGAGGATAAGAGGCTAAAAGTGGATATATGTGTTGGGATTTTATCAGTTGAGATTTTATCAATTTCTTTTAAAACGAAGATGATTTTAACTATGCATCATAGGATGATATTTATCTCATCAATAATTAGGTGGTTAGGAGGATGTTTAATTTGTCTGATTTATTAGTAAAATTAAACTACAATTCCATGGGCTCATTATTACTTTATCTTCTTTATAGAGAGAAACAGAAAATTAATATTCAAATGTTATAAAATCCTTACTAGTTACTTACGTTTCACCATGTTTGAAGTGCCAACCAGATAGATTAGCTACATTGTTCATAGCTTCTCTCCACTTTTGTATTTTCCTCTTGTTGATGAACCTTTCTTCATGTTTGGCTAGTGCTACTGCAAAACTCCCTTGCTGATGGCGCAAATTAGAAGGGTCGATCAGATAAAAAACAGGCACGACGTGCATGCGCTTGGCCTCATCTTTAGAATATTCCATGATCTTGGTAAGTTCATCCAAGCACCAAGTTGATGATGCATAGTTTTTGGAAAATATTATGAGCCCAATCATAGATTCTCGGATGGCCTTGACGAGAGTATCATTGATTTCATCTCCTTTCTCGATATCTTCATCATCGAAAAAGGTCTTGATTCCACTTCTACGTAAAGCATCATTGAGGTAACCAGCAAAACCCAAGCGCGTATCCATACCTCGAAAACTGATAAACACGTGATATTTCCATCCATAGGGGATAGATGAATAAGAAGAGGAAGAAGATGAAGAAGCCATAGCAATAGTTATCGTGAAGGAGGAGAGGGATAAGGGAGATCCAACATCTATGGATCTAAAGAATCAGACGGATAAGGGCTGCTGGTGGCTGGAACTGGCACTGTCTGGGGAGTTATATATTATATATTATAACAAAACTGTTTGTTAGGTGGGAATTGAAATTAAAAATGCTATTATTTAACCACTTGCTGTATATTAATTAAACTGTTTGCTAGGACAGTCTAGATGTTTAAAGAATGCAACATGACTTGGCAATTTTCTATTTTTGTTTAAATAAACAAAATTATTTCTTTTTATCATAAACTTTTCATTTTGTACATACACATATTTCAGATTTTAGATATCATTCTCAAAATAATGAACATGCATGGACGATCGTGTAAAGTATTTTAATCATCAATCCATCATTCATCATTTAGTGGTATTATTTTTATTTAAAAGTCAACGACTATAATCAAATACTCCATCCGTTTCACAATATTTGACCTTTTAGGTATGGGCACACAGATTAAGAAAGTGTTAATTATTGTAAGTATTATGTATAGTTTGTCTAAAATGCCCCTATTTAATCCTTATTGAAAATTGTAATAGTATTTAACTTTTATTAGTAAGTGTGTCCATTAATTAATGTATAGTGGTTTAGAGATGAGAGAGATGATAAAAGTAGAATTAATGAGGAGTAAGAGAAATGATTGAATGAAAGATTAATATTGGAAAAAAAAATGTTTGTGTATTGAAAATGTAAAAGGCCAAACATTGTGAAACAAGAAAAAAAATGCTAAAAGGCCAAACATTATGAAACGGAGGGAGTATATGAATAATAAATAATAATGCATTGATAATGTAAAAAATATTTACATTAACTCTACATTATCTATTTTCTGTGTCTCACAAAAATCAAAATATAAAGGACAACGTTGAACAGTCTTGAACTTTTGATATCAGCCAATTTTGTTTCAGTGGACCCATCCACTTTTAAAATGACCCATTGTAAAAGATTCTTTGACCTGGTAAAATTGTAAATACCCAAAGTAGGAAAATGAGACCTTTCATACTATCTTCAATACTGGCGGACTTTGTCCTCGCACACCACATGACTCCAAGTCCAAAATGGAATTTGCAACTCAACCACAACTTTCTTATCCCTTCATTCAATTAGAAGGTTGCTGTTCAAAAAAAAAAAAATCAATTAGATGGTAAAATAAAAATCTACTTCCTCCTTTTCTTAATTTTGACTCTTTTGCACTTAATTTTACAATTTTGATGCATAATTCGGTTTATTAATGATAATGTTTTGCTTAGGATAAAAAATGACATTTGTGCTTTCAATTATACTTTGTGCATTTTTTCTCCACAATAATATGATAAAATTAAATTATTTTTTATGAAAAATTAATTTTGGTCAAAAACTAATAATGATTTTTTGAGAGAAATTTTTGTTTTACGAGAATATTGTAAAATATCCAACATCTTTTTTTAGAAGGAAAAACTTCATTCCAATTTGCAAATACCAAAATAATACACAATAGTTTGAGCTAGAAAGCTCTCTTTACATCAAATAAAGACTAGAATTATAAAAGACATTGAATATTATGAACCAAAACTCTATTACTCCGTTTACCAAAAAAAAAAAAAAAACTCTATTACTCCAAAGGTGAAACTTTGGGAAACAATCTTAAAGTATTAAAAATACTCCCAAGATAATATCCAACATTATTGATTACACAAACTTTACATAAAAATTGAACGTGTTATATCCAAATATCAACTTAACAAATGTTAAATGAAAACCTGTTATATCATAGCTTATATTAACTTTAAAAAAAACCAAAAAAAAAAAAAAGCTTATATTAATGTAACCTATAATCACCATAATGATGAGACACCAAACAAAACTATGATATATGAGCTTATAATATAAAATATGATATATTATATGATATGATATAAGCTTATTTTGAATATAATATGAAATACCATATTTTAATTTTGCTGTTGTTTGCTTTTTTACTTAAATGAGATAGTTTTACAAACAATTTACGAAAAAGAGGTAGTTTATAAACTATTTATGAAACATGGGGATCAACGAAACTATTTACGAAAATGGGGCAGTCAAAGTTAACCAAAATTTTTTATTTTTTTTGTCAATGTTAGAGTGCCACGTGTCAGCATCTGATTGGGCAATGACGCAACAGTGCCACGTCAAGGGGGATTCGAACCCCTGTCAAGGGGGACGGATTTGCCTAAGACGGACTAGGCAACCACTAGGCCAGTGGCTTGTTAATGTTTACATGTGAAACGAATTTTATTTGTTCTATTTTAATTTTCGTTTTTAATAATTTTATACATATTCTTATTTCATAATATTATTTCCCGTATTAATTTTAAACTTTATTTTTTTTAAAAGTTCAATTCTAATTTTTAATGATATTATTTATTTTTTTAAAAATTACTCATATTTTCTCAACACTTTTTATCATCTTTATCATAACATAAAAATTTGACAAACAACGTTACATCGTAGAGTAAATTTTTTTAATAATGCTAAAAACATCAATGTAAATTTTTTTTTATGTTTTTATTGAATTTAAAACATTTTGTTTCTTGAGCAGAGCAGTCACCACAACCGCCGTCTTCTCCGCCACCCCATGTGTCCTCTTCCAGTCAGGATTTCCAAATCCAGCCACGTAGTCCTTAACATCAAATCTGCCAACCCCAACAACAGAACCCAAAAAATCATCCAAATCAGAAATCTCAACATATCCAGATTAAAAAAAATAAAAATGTGCATGCATTTTAACTCAAACAAATACAAAAACTGAACCAAAGCTTTAAAATTATTCCAGAAACAAACATCCCTGTTATACCTAATCAAATATTATATACGGACAACACACCATAGATAACAGCAAATTTTCTCTTCAACACCATAATAAAAAATCAAGAAGAAAAAAGTCAACTTTTTTTTGCTCAAATTGAACCGAAGCTAAGATAAAAATTCTAGAAACAAGGATGCTCTTTATAAGCAAATTTTCTCTTCAGCCCGTGTAAGAAAAACAACAAATTAATCAATTTTTTTCACTGAAATTCAATCTAAGTGAAAACTTTTTTGCACAAACAATCCTGCCCTTTATGGCGAATCAAATGTTATATAACAGATACCACACACTATAGCTATCAGCAAATTTTCTCTCCAACCCCATGAAATGAACATTCAAAAAAATCAAATTTTTATACTCAAATTGAAGCAAAGCTAAAACTTTTTGCAGAAACGATCATGCCCTTTATGTCAAATCAAATGTTATATACAGATACCACATACAATAGCTATCATCAAAATTTCCCTTCAACCCCGTGAAATAAAAACAATAAAAAAAATTCAATTTTTTGAACTCAAATTGAAGCAAAGCTAAAAACTTTAAGCAGAAACTAACATGTCCTTGATGGCAAAGGTTAAAGCAGAGAGAGGTTGCTTGGCTGCAGGAGGTGGAGGTTGAGGGAAAGGAAGAAGCTCAAAGCGCTCAACAAAAGCACCAAAGTCTTGTTTTTGAGAATCGCTCTGTCGTCTTCTCCGTCGTGTCTCCGCCGGCAGAACCACGATGCCGGCGACTCCAACTCCGATCACCAACTAGAGCTTGGGGTTAGAGGCATGTTCCTTTATTAGAAGCTTCAATGATGAAGTGGGCATGATGATCAATCAGAAAAATCAAGAGAGAATGGTTGGTTGGGAAAAGTGTGAAAGAGGGGGTTTAGGAAGGGTTTTAGAGTTGAGAAAGGTTTGGTGGAGGGTGCAGAGCTGCGAAATGAGGTGGAATGTTTTAGGAGAGAGAGAGAGGGAGAAAGACAGCATTGTCCGTGTCTTTATTTGTTTTGTTTTGTTTTTTATTTTTTATTTCCAGGTTTTCTTTAATATGAAAATTAAGCAGAGGTCTTGAAGGTGAAAAAAACATTATTTCAACACAATGTAGAAGTACTAGTATTTTCACCCGTGCAAATGCACGGGTTATATTCCACAAAAATAGTAAAGAATACAAAACCAAATTTTACACATATTTTATACTCATCTAAATAACAGACAACAATGTGCGATGGTACATATAACAACATCATTAAGTATGCGTGATAAAATTAATTTGAAAATGCAAAATCTGTAACTTGCTCAAGCATGCATAGGTAGTGTTAAAAAAACCAATCAGAACCTAAATAGATTGAAAAACAAATAATCTTTTTGGGCTTGCCAGGCAAAAGTCTGAGCAACTCTTGAATTCAGTCAACCTCACAAACCAATAAATAGTAGAAAATGAAGAAAGCAACTTATCACCTTGCAGTAGCAGTTGAATGCACGGGAATACAAAGATTAATATATATAAAGAACACAAAACAAAGAACACTAAACATCTAGCTACTAATTTCCGAATAGTGCATTGAAGGCCAAAGAACTAAACTACCCGAAGGGGGAAGTAGGGGGAAGTAAGTTGGCAGTTTGGGCTAGCCAACAATAATACATGGGAAATCAGCTGAATGTCATGGCAGTCGACAAAATAGTCACACGCTGTCACTTCTTCAGTAGCATCATCTGCTACTCCCTTGACTTTCAACGTAAACCTACAATGCAACAATCTTAATAAAAGATCAATTCATGGAATGTTATGGCAGTTGACAAAATAGTCACACGCTGTCACTTCTTCAGTAGCATCATCTGCTACTTCCTTGACTTTCGACGTAAACCTACAATGCAACAATCTTAATAAAAGATCAATTCATGTTCTAATAATTAACTACAGGATTACAGTCAGGACAGAAAAATAATAATTGCTCATCTTGTGAATGCTATCTGTCAAAGTGAAAGAAATAACAGAAGGTCAGAAGGTGAATAGAACGAAATTAAATGTTTGCTATCTTGTGATAATCGGTTATAAGATGTTTGTTAGAACCTGCTAAATATCAGAAGTCATTTGCTACCTTATAAAAACATTGTATCGGAGTTCAATAACTTTTATACCTTCAATAATATCTATTTGAGCTTCGAGTCTTTTAGCCTTTTCAGGTTCTACCATTAGAAGATGCTTTTAGCAACCATGAGATTAAAAGATACTGATCCTATCAATCTCATACTGATATATGGAAAGAAAGCAGTGGCATAGAATAAAACATAGAAAAGGAGTAAATCATAAAGCCTAAAGTCAATACCTTTATTTGGAAGACCACCACCTTAAAGGATAATCTACAGTATGTCCATGAGAAACTGAGAAAGGTCTCATTGCAACATTGAAGGAAATAAAAAATATGTTACATGCCGTCGGAAACTTAAACCTTCAAAATCAACACTCCTAACCTAAAAAAAGGTTTTTAAAATAAGCCATTAAAGCCCATATTCCCTTACTCCATAAGAACCCAAAGTATAAAAACGATTTAAAAACAATAACTACGCTAAATTCAGTATAAGGTTTCAAATGCAGCTAGGGTGATATTTAGAAACCTTAAAATCAGTATAAAGTTCCAAGTAAGGCCACAGCATAAGAGCAATCCAGCTACTCTGTTAATTCTACATGCCTACAGATAGTGAAGTTTGACATGCACATCAAAACCTAAAAAATGAGGATTAAACTGTAACGCAAATACCCCTCTCCTTTTTATAATAAATGAAAATGCACCACTGTGACCGAAGTCTTTAGTGCTACTAATAGAGTCAAACCTTGCATGCCCTGCCTCACAACCAAACCCAAAATATTTGTTCCTACTGATGGAATCAAACCTTTGGAGATTCCCAGGATTGTAACCGAAATCTTGAACAAAAGCAAATGAGTCAGGCTTATGTATTCAGAAATTCAAAGGAACTTGATCTTTGAAAGAGAATATCATCTGTAGTTATGCTAAGAAGAAACCCATTCCATAAATAATGGGAAAAAGCTCTTTAATGTAAAATAATCATGAAATAATCGCCATAATAGTTCTTTCTCAACAACTGCATTTAAAAATAAGGAAAAGAAAACAGCATTAAAATTTGAAAGCTTTGCATAGCATGCGTTACCTTGATAGTGTTAAAGCCCCACACTGAATCCACATCATCATTATTGTCAAAAGCACCCCAAGTTGATTCATCAAAACTTCTGTTACCAAACAAACAAGGGAAAAACGATTGAAATTGTGAAGGTGGTTTGAAGTGTCTATCACAGATTCAGATTAATCACTGCATCTATGTAGCCACTCACTTGCTTCTCATTCAGTGATTTTTGTGGTTTTCCCTCAAGATTCAGGCTCACAAACATTTGCAACAGCAAGAGTCATATCCTAAAACAAATAGAAAAGAATTGAACAAATCGAAAATAACCTCCATAGCCAAAATTGATTGCTGATATATTTCATAAAAAACAACAATGAACTCTTACTGTTACTGGTCCAACTGCTGCTTCACCATTCGGAGCATTCCCATTTTCTGGTATCCTCTGCATATTACGCATGCATCTCTGTTGTAAGTTTCCATCTCCATATAATATAATACCGAGTAATGATCTCGTATTTGTTTCCTTACCTGAAAAATCACTGTCCTTGGTCTTGCAGACAAAGCTTTTGCAGTTGGTGATACAACCAGTGCTTGCTGTCGAAGAACTTGATTTTCTGACTTCGAATTGGAAATTTTGTCCTCCAATCTATATCATAGAGAACGGTTTTTAACAACTTATACTTAAATTAAGACAGATTTATATGGTTATAAATGGTGGGGGGCATAGAAGAGTATCAAAAAGAAAAATTACTCCTGAAGAACAGATTCAAGAGAATGGTTGGGAACAGTTGAAAGACAAACTAAAATAGGAGTAATTATTGAATGGATTGTTGGGTTGGGGTATACAAATATCAAATTACTAAGTTATATATGAAATTTGATACATTTACAGCGTCATGACTCATCAGAATCTGAAATTCATTCATTCATCCTGACATAATAATGTATCTTTTACCCCTCATGCTTTATATGAACCAATTCTTGGAGTTGTTCCACTTTGCGGTCAGAATCTTCAACTTTTTTAAGCAGCTCCTTATTTCTAACTTCAGCCTCTGCCTGAGCTTTCCTGGCCTCTTCTTTGGCCTCTCTTTCGAGTAGCAATGACTCCTGTGGATTAAGGGACTCAATAAGCTCAATTGTGAATTGGAAATTAATTATTAGCACCCACAACAACTAATCTTTTCTTTTTTCCTTATTTTTACATATAAGAAGAGGTTAAGATATAAGTCTAATATCAATCGAATCTAATCCAGTCATCAGTGAGAGTTCATGTGACAAAGAAGCTAGATAACCACAATTTTAGTTGAACTTGAATTGCAGGATGATCTGTCAGCATATAATCATGTTTTTTTTGGTGAACAGGAAAAACATACAGCAAAACAAACAAAAATATGATTGAGCTCCCAGGATTCCATCGACATTAATTTGGGAGAATCAATCAGAAACAAAGATGAAGGTTTTTTGGAAAAAAGAAGAAGCATCCATGCAATGTCAGTTGATAGTTCACTGCCTTGGTTAAAGAAAGAATCCATTTGCCTTTTTGAACATTAAATTCATGGTGCATCATCAACAGAATCAGAGATTGCCTACCTTCAAACTCTTCACTTCAGCCAGTAAAGAATTAATCTTTTAAGTATCTTGAATTATAACAGGAGTCTCCTTGATGACTGGAGGTGCTTCTTCAATGGCTTTTTGTGCGGCCTCGCGCTCTTTGATGACCCTGGCATTTGCTTCTTCTACTTGTGTTTGCATTGTATGCAAAGTATCCAGCAACTTGGCAATTTCCTGTGTCTTTTCCTCTTCCAAATCAGTCTGTAATCAATACCCAAAAAAGAAGTCTGGTATAAAAAACTGCAATAGTTATATCAGTAATTGAACTCACAATTTGACATATATAAAAAAATATGATCACAAAGTTACCCTCAACGCTTCTCAATTTGCATACGCCATGTAAGTTCTTCAACACGTTTTTCTAGTTTGTCTTTAGCTTCTTTAAGGGCCCCTATTTCTCTTGCAGCCTGAATGCAATTAAACAAAATTATTGCTTAGCAAGGTCTTATAAACCAAGACTATGTCCTATTACACAAATATCATAAAAGAAAAGGCATCGTTCAAACCATCTTAAGATTTCTAAGTTCTCTCTTAGCAACCCTTCTCCTACAGCCACACTGAGTAACAATTGCAGCTTTTTGCAACAATGGTGTCTACCCTTCTCCTCGTGTTTAATTTCAATCGTTTTTCCCCAGGTTGATTCATCACAACCACTAAATGCGCAACAGTGGAAGGAAGAAAGATAAAACAACCAAAATATAAAATAGGAAAAGACATAAATCAACCACCTCACAAAGCTCCACCCTAGAAAATAGAGGGAGAGAGAGATAGAGAACAAATTACCTATTTGTTTCTGCATCTGCTGCAGTACTTTTTCTAAATTGAGCATTTGAAAATTCTTGAAGGCTCTCTACAATAGTCTTTCCAGCTGGACTATCAGGAGGGCTTCTTCCCAAGCCATCTTCACTGTGTGCATAAGAAGTTTATCCCCAACTGTATAATCACCATTGGTAGAACTTTCATGCTTCCCATTTGCACTCATGGGCGACCCAACTGAATGATCCTCATTGAAACTTTGTTCTCCATTAATGACTACAGGTTTTGGTTTTGAAGATGCATTTTTCGTATCAAAAGTGAGATCATTGGCAAATCCTGGAAGCAAACAAAGCAAGTAATAAAAAAGGTTACTTCATGCAAAACATGAGATATCTCATTTTTATGAAAATCCATACTGAAATGAATATTGCATACCTTCATCTTCGAATTTTTCCCAGTCTTCATCCCAAAGAGCTGCCTCCTCCGGAATGCTAGGTTGCCACCTTTATGATTCATTTTGTTCATAGAGATACAAATAAATGACCACATTAAAGTTAGAAACAAAGAAAAATGTATTGTAGGAATCTGCCAAATTAAAAGGTCCACCCATCTATGATTTAAGCCAATCGTTCTAGCACTGAATCATCAGATCCAAATAACTTCCTTTAATTTTAAAATTAATCTTCAAAACAATGACCACTCTCAAGATAAAGCATAAGTTTACACTCAAGATATGTATCCCCCCATAAATGACAGTTGAGATATAAGAACATAGTATAACTAACATCTCAAATGGAGGACTAAAATACACATTCAATCATGAGACCAATTTCAACACTCCATTTTAAGAATCAGATTAAATTTGGCAATTAAAACAAAAGCCAGAACTGAGTCATGTACGTGTTAATCCTCAATATAGGTATCGAAAACATCGAATTAAGCTTAGACACAAACTTGGCAGATTAATTCCATCATAGGCATCAATCCAGAACATCAATATCAATTCCCAACAAAGAAGCAAATTATGAGCAAAGGACTTCCATAAAAAAAAGGTTATTTATCAACATACCTCAATCCAATTGAAAGTGATGCTACATAGATCTAATTATGCAATTAATTACTACTTGCTAACAACCATAATACATATAGAAATAAAATTAACACTTTCAGAAGATCACTCACCAACATGCCTGCTTGCTACTGCTAATAGTGGTGTCTACCCAAACAATAAGATCGGATCCTGAATCACATGGAGTCATAAAGCAAAATGTTAGGATTGAGATACACACAAAGCAGCCTAACAATGGGAACACACGAATCTGCAACAACGAAACACTAACCAATTCTATAGGCTAGTTCCAATGTGAATAAAAACCCTAATAAATCTAAATTAAAAGAAAAAAAAGAGAGACAAGCATCAATAAATAAAATTATGAAAGAGAATTGAGAGTAGGAGAGAGAGGGAGGACCTCGCTGTTGTGAGCGAACCAGTACTGAAGATCGTCGATCCAGAGGGTGGGTACCTCGTCGGCGGAGGTAGCAGGCTGAGGAGGAAGGACGGAATGGGGAGGGGGCTTGGAGGAAGGGTCGAATCCCCTCCGGGACGGTGCCGCTCATGTAGCCCACCTTCGCCGCCGTCACCGGGCAACAGTGAGATAAGGGAAAAAGGAAGGTGAATGCAAAGAGGAGGAAGGAAAGGAGGGTAAGCATATATCGAGAGTAAAACAAAGGGACACACTTTTATCAGTAGAATGTCAAATGGATGGTCTCGAAGCAAATCTAATGGATTAAAAGAAGAAGAAAGATCAGGGCGATAGAAATTTGGAAATTGTGTGACATAGCTTGAATATGAAACTCTTTATAAAGGACAAAGAAGCTTATTAGGGCAGCAACAATTTGAATATGGAATCGGGAGGGAAAAATAGGTTCCCTCCAAGAAGGTAACATCTAATATCGGAAAAAGTAAAAACTCAGATAGCTTAAAGCCTGAAACCTACCCATTCGACATCAAGCGAGAAAACCGGGACACGACAGTGAAAGCAAGGAAAAAAGCAAAATTTGATAAAGTGAACATAAACATAGAAATAGTCAACGGGATAAATATTCCAACGTCTCTAAAAACAAAAGGCGTAAGTTAGCATCAAACATTATGTGGAAATGAACAGTGGTTTTAAAAACTTCACAATGTTAGTGTAAAGGATTTTTAATTAAAAGATTATGCACATACGCGCTGGTATTTTTTAAGAAAAATGTTTAGATGACATCCGTATTTGATGTCTGGGGTGACACTTGTCTTTTTGGGTAAAAACTGGTGGGTCATGTAAGAAAGAGAAACTGCAGGATCCATCAGTTTTTGCCAAAAAAGGCAATGTCTAGTCAAGATGTCAAATACAGATGTTTATGTAACAGGGTTGATTTTTTAATGGATAAAAGAGATAATTAGAAAACAAGTAACGAAAGATTAAGATAATTTTTATTGTTAGTGAAGTGTTAATTTCACATTTTCACTAATAGTTACAAGGTCTTGTTAACAAATGACTTACTTATTAAGCTTTTTATAATTAAAAAACACAATACAAGTCCTTATTACATTAAGGGTTTATTAGAAGGAAAAGTAATTTATGATATCCATTAGAAAAGCGCATTTAATTTAGGGAGTTATTTTGGACTTTGATTGTTTAGAAAGATGAATCTATATCTCACCTTGCCCATTGTCAATCATGCTCCCAAGTTAGGAATGTAAGAGAAATCCTTTTTTAATGAAAAATATATTCTTACACCTTATTTTGAAGTAAAAGAAGTATAATAAAAAGATATATTGAAAGGGTAAAGAGACAAATGATTGATAAAATAAAGGTTTTTTTTAAAAAAAACGGGATGACATAATGTTAAAGAAAGAAAAAGATTTAAAAAATTATGTAAAAGAAAGTATAAGAAAAAAATTATAAAAACATAATAAAGTAAAAGTTACCTTCACATTTTTCCAAGTCACATTACTTTAAAAAGAAAATCCTATTCTCTCCCGAGGGTTACGAGCTCATGTGGGATTATTTGCACCCCCACATGCCAATTCATATTCCTCTTTTACTAATCACAGTTTTATAAAATAAAATCTAAAATTATGATTGATTAATTAAAAATGTAGATAGATAATTTGGAGTGCTAATAGCCTCACTCTGTGAGCTCATTCCACATTGCCACCAACGTAAGTCCAGGTTTGGCCTTTTAATGTAAGTTTTGATTTCAACTTAAGCCTCAAAATAATAACAATACCATTCTGATTTCAATTTAAGATCAAAGATTCTCAAACAATTGATGTACCGACTTGTACCCAAAGATCAAACAACTCAAGCTTGGATCATTTCAAGTATAATCAATCATATACCATGTCTATTAAAAAAAACATTAATCCCATATTCAATGTATAAACTATGGTCAACTTCACACTGCTCACTGTCATAAAGCATATTACAAAGAAAATGCATGGCATGAATCTACACAACCAAGAAATCAAGAAATACTAAATGGCACCACCTACTAATAGTTTAAAGAACTTCAATTTTACACAATGATGAAGGGAAGGGGCAAACCTATCTTTCACAAAATTCCAATTCGATAATGGATTTCATGAGTAGGGTATGGAATTATATATGGGAAGTCTTGATATATATAAAATATACATACCCTGAAATTTTAATGAGTAACTATGTTCCATTGTTCATCCTTTGAAACGAACTACAATGCAGGAAATATCATCTTTACTTTCTCTGTTCAATGCTTCAGCAGCTAGTAGTTTTGCTGCCTTCTGTGGATCCTTTGTCCTTCTTGCAATATCAACAGCCTCTTGATTTGACATTACCTGGAATAAATGAATATTTAAGTACCTTTTTGGAAAATAGGTATGAATATTTAAGTACCCTTTTTTTTTTAAATAGGAATGAATATTCAAGTACTGAAATAGTTATTATTTTGTGGAAGGCAAAAATGTATTTCTGAACAACTATAATTTTCTTAATTTTTCTTTCAAAATCCATCACATCTGTCCCAGCTACTAACTCCATTAGTAGTGCTAATCGAATGTGTAAATATGGCATCATGCATGAAACACAGGTTAGCAATACCAATAGCATTTCTAACAGGGTTAGCAATTGGTACAAGATTTAGAATGAAACAGTATATAGCTTTGGGACAGAATGAAACTTATCCCGAAGTTAAAGGGACGCAATAAATGCATTTTTGCCCTAATGAGAGAATGCACCGAAAGAGAGATTGATAGAATACCTTCCATAGACCATCACTAGCAAGTATCAAAAGCTCAATATCTGCGGTAATATCTTCATACTGAATGTCAGGATCAGATCGCAAGTGTCTTTTGAGGTTTTTGTCTCCGAATGCGCGAGAAACTGCTAGTTGCCCATTCACTCTTGCAACATCTCCTGGTATAATGCACAAATGAAGAAATTATTACATAATAGAAAACACTTCAACAAAAAAGGAGTCAAATTATTATTGTCTCTCATCAGTCATCACTATATAAACCTTATCCTGAAGTTGTAGGAAATTATACTTGACGGCATAGTTGCCTTTACTATTTTATTAGTTCTTTATTCTCTAACTATTAAATAAATAAAACAATAAAGCATAATGGTAGCCACGTTAATGTGCATGGAGAAACTACTATGGTAATAGCATATCACATACCCCATGAGAAGAGTCATTGTACAAAGCGAACAAGGTAATCAGGATAGAATAACACAGCAAGAAGAAACTTGTCGTTACAGTCAACAGATTACAATCATCTTTTTAATCAGAAAGGTAGCACTAATTATATCCCACAAGATGGATAATGCTTTCAATGAATCCAGGTCTCTTTGGGTATTAGTCCCTAATATGTACATACTCAACACATTTTAGATATAGGAAAGGTAAGCAGCTCTCCCTTCCTCCCTCACCCTCTCCCTCGTATTTGCAATTTGCTGATGCAAATGTGTCACACAATAACATAGATGCTATTCCCCAGCAAAGATAAGAACAAAATCTCATAGTATGAAAAAGTAAATCAGCATTGAATATGTAAAACCACAACTGATAGACCTCAAGGTTAACTGTAAAACCTGGCATGTTTGAGACAAAGCCACCTCTGTTCTCAATGCTGCCCCGCTCAGTATTAGGTTTATGATCAACAGTCATCTGTACAGCCACCCCTCCCCTGGACAGAACTGCTCGTGAATCTCCAACATTAGCTACCCATAATTTCTTATTATTTATGAGAATTGCAGTAACTGCAGTTGATCCTCCTCGTCCCAAATCAGGACTGTGAGAAAGAATTGCCTGATCTGTTGTCTCATAAGCTTTACAGATGGACATGAGTGGGTCAGTCCAGAACTCCTCCTGGATATTCAACCATAAATAAAATTATGGCAAAAGGCATTACAAAGATTCCACAAATAAATTAAGCCAAATTACTGTTACACATCCTTACAAAATTCTTTTGGCAGAAAAGGTTCTAGTGATTGCATCAAAATATTAAAATAAGATGGAATATCTTTTTATATTGTTGACATTGATTGCCAAAAGTATGAAAAATTTAGGAACACCAAGAAAACGCCATGCTATATGCAACATAAAAAAGAGAGGAAGAAAAACCTGAATCCCAAAAATCAAAATGTGATCAAGGTAATAACAGATATGCAATATCTTTAGTTCAATTCAGTAACTTACTTCCTTCAAGATATTAGAAAAGAGATGCTTTTGTAAATAGGCTGGTACAGTGTCCCCCAGGTGTCCATCATATATAGCAAAAAGCCCTAGCTCTTGCCCTTTGCATTGGATAAATTTAGCTACATGAAAATCCTCCATGGGGTGGTTTGCTTTCCCTTTAACAAGGCTAAATCCATACTTGGCTAGGGATTGATGGCTCTTGCCCTTCCCGGAGTTTCCTGAAGAACGTCCTACCTAAAGATATAGAAACAAAATAAATTAACGAATATGTCACAAAGCAAACAATCAGAAGAATAACGGAGACACACACTCCCTATTCAATAATCCCATCTGATATGGAGTCTCAAATTTAATCAACTCCATAAAAATTGTAATAAACCGTCACTGGCATCTATGGCTGAGAGTGAGTTGAGCCTACTTGTGGGCTACCCATGCTCAATTTGCTAACAACACAATACGCTAAACTAACTGGTTAATGAACTAGGCTTGCGCAGTTGCGCTGAATATTTTGGACCGTTAATTAAATGAGCCAAGCTTGAACTACTCATAGATCAAGTTTTTTTAATTAAAGGATCCAAGCTTGAGCTTTTATACGTTCAGCTCAAATCGAATTTATTTTTTACATTATTAAACACTATTTTAATTAAAATATATATAAAAATTATGTAACAAAATTATTGGGTGTAGGATTTAAGCCCGGCTCATCAAGCTCGAGTAGCTCATGATCTAAGAGTGAGCCATTCTGCCAGGCTAGGTCATGGCTCCGTTCACCATTCACCCTTATTGGCATCCTACCAGAATATTGCCTATCAATTGAAGATAAAAGAGATAAAAGAAAAGTGGAGTAAAACACACTAAACAAGCATCCAAGGGTCACAAGGAGATTCGTTAGAACATGTTCGGGTATCATTAATCAATGTAACCATTTAAAAAGAAGCATATCTCATAAATGCCAATTCCAAGCCAATATACTGAAGGAACTTCTTTCTACATTAGCAGTTTCAGTATTGACATTTCAGGACCAGAGAAAGGATGATAAAGATCCATGAACTATCCATTCAACAAACCAACCATATTCTATCACTCATGATGCAAGCAAAATTTCCTGCCAGTTTGAGATCAATATTTTCAGGCAGTAAAGGGATTAGAGAAACTCGGATATGGCCAACCATTTCGGAGGCTAGAGGATTGCCCTGACCTAGGAATGGGAAAACCTCTGCTCCCCCCTAAACATTTCTGCACCGAAAAACCCCATAAATTACCATTTCTGCCTTGAAACGCCAAATCAATGCAGATGCTAAAATTTAGCTATTATCTATGTCATCACATTTACATGTTTCGTTCAGCCAGTATATGGCTATATGCCAACTCATATTGAGTTTAACTACTCTAGCAATGGCTTTATTTCTCAAAACACCGTTGTGAGAAATATTCAGTGCAACTACATAGATCAAATAACACCGTTGTGATCTCTCATAAACCATGTCTTCCAAAAAGCCCATTTAATCATTTTTAATGGTTTCACAGATGGTTTTTCCTGATCACCCCCTCATTCTAAACATAATTTCACCCAGTAGTTTTTCATCAAACAAACTTAGGAAAATAAAATTTGGAAAAGTCTTGAGTACATTCACTAAACCAACAGAACTTATTCCTCAAGTGCCTGTACTGTTTTTGCAATTACCTTATTGATAATGTGTAATTATGTTTTGCTGCAACGAGTACCTGCGTTTCAGCCCTATCAATGTGCATACCACACTTCTTTTGATTGGCTTTGTAAGAGATTGCATTTTTGTTTAAAACTAATTTTGACATAAGGCATATATAATGCTTAGAACAATGCTTTACCATTATAGCTTTTATTTCTTGCTTTTTTTTAACATCATGTTATCAGATTGTTCAGATTCAAAACATTAAGGGATCTTGCTTTTCTAATGTTAATTTGTGATTTCTAACTAATTTGTGTATTTATCTAATTAGTGACAGCATTGTGTGTATATGTGCGAAGCTTCATTCAGATCAAAATAGATGCTGCCATCACATTTGATCAAAAGAAGAGGTCTGCTTACTACTATGGACAGTTCTGTAATGAAACTAGGTGAGCTAAATGTCCCTTGTTAATTTTAATATATTATGCGTTTAACTTGTGCTTTTAATACTTGCTTTTTCTCTTGTATCTTTTGAATATGTCAAATGTCTACTAGAAATTTACTCTGGCTTATACTTAGTCTATCACCTTTTTTCATATTTATGTTTCTATGTATGCATAGCATTTGAACATGTATTTGTTTGTGTTATAAGTTACTAATAATACTATTTCATTTTGTTATGATTTTTGAGGGAGAACTTGTTTATGCTAATCATTTAGATGATGCACCCAAACTAGACAAGGAGGTATTGTTATTGCCCTAAAATATATATTTATTTGGATGAAGATATTGAAATAAATGAATTTTAAGAAAAAATCATATGTGTTAATAGATATTCATGGATTACAATTATAAATTTATCTTTTCTATGAAGTTAAATATATTATTTGAATAATAAATGGAGAATGCACCGACAGTGTAAATGTTTTTTACACCATCACCCTTCATCCGTGTATTGTCGTTATACAAACGAATGATGGATGATGGACTGATGATGTAAAAAACTTTACACCGTCAGTGCATACTCATTAATCTAAAAAAAAATTATTTGAATACACATTAAAAAAAAAAAAAAAAACTCTTTTAACGTCAAGAACATAACAAGAAAATCATTTAACATCAATGACACAAATATCTTACACTTTCATGTTGGGGAGCGTTCTGATCACCATGAAGCAATTTCTTAATCTTTTTATTGATCGACTGAAGGATTTCATGTTGGGGAGCGTTCTGATCACCATGAAGCAATTTCTTAATCTTTTTATTGATCGACTGAACGATTTGATCAATGAACTTATGTTCGTACCTGCTCAAATATAAAAAGTTAAATTAGTTTGTAACAAAATAACCATGACTACTTTCAACAATTAAAATTCTTAATTGGAGAGTTCATAATATAAAATTAATATATCTTAATAGAATATACTAAAATAACAAAGAATTCGTATATCCAAAAAAAATAAAAAAATCACTGATATACCCACATAACAAATCATCATAACCTCTATTTTCCTCTCCATGGTTATCTTCTCTCCATTTCTGATCTATTTTCCTCATCCAATGGTTGTGTAATTAATCTAACAACATTTAATTTAATATGTTAACATATTGTCATATTATTTATCAGTTGAGATTTTATCAATTTCTTTAAAAAAAATGAAGATGATTTTAACTATGCATCATAGGATGATATTTATCTCATCAATAAATAGGTGGTTAGGAGGATGTTTGTCTGATTTATTAGTAAAACTAAACTACAATTCCATGGGCTCATTATTTTTTTCTCTTTTTTTTATAGACATGAAAGAAATAGAAAATTGTCCGCGTAAGACAGTCCAGTTGGTGACTGCAGTGACACTTAAGATTTCCCCTTCCCCAGGTCATGGATTCTAGTCCCAGACCTCCCATGTAAAAAAAAAAACAGAAAATTAATATTCAAATTTGTAAAATTCCTCCCAGATCATGGGTTCTAGTCCCAGACCTCCCATATAAAAAAAAAAAAAAAACAACTTACGTTTCACCATGTTTGAAGTGCCAACCAGATAGATTAGCTACGTTGTTCATAGCTTCTCTCCACTTTTGTATTTTCCTCTTGTCGATGAACCTTTCTTCATGTTTGGCTAGTGCTATTGCAAAACTCCCTTGCTGATGGCGCAAATCAGAAGGGTCGATCAGATAAAAAACAGGCACCACCTGCATGCGCTTGGCCTCATCTTTAGAATACTCCATGATTTTGGTAAGTTCATCCAAGCACCAAGTTGATGATGCATAGGTTTTAGAAAATATTATGAGCCCAATCATAGATTCTCGGATGGCCTTGACGAGAGTATCATTTATTTCATCTCCTTTCTCAATATCTTCATCATCAAAGAAGGTCTTGATTCCACTTCTGCATAAAGCATCATAGAGGTAACCAGCAAAACCCAAGCGCGTATCCGTACCTCGAAAACTGATAAACACGTGATATTTCCATCCATTGGAGAGAGATGAAGAAGCCATAGCAATAGTTATCGTGAAGGAGGAGAGGAATAAGGGAGATCCAACATCGATCTAAAGAATCAGACTGATTTGCTCAAAAATGAATTGGCAGGCACTATCAGACGGATAAGGGCTGCTGGTGGCTGGAACTGGCACTGTCTGGGGAGCTATATATTTTATATATTATAACAAAACTGTTTGTTAGGTGGGAATTGAAATGAAAAATGCTATTGTTTAACCACTTGCTGTATATTAATTAAACTGTTTGGGACAGTCTAGATGTTCAAAAGAATGCAACATGACTTGGGAAATTTTTTTTTTAAATGAACCAGGGTATCCACCCACGCAACTGAGTGACTAAGTCCTCGCACGACGGTCGGATTCTTTTGGGGCGATGCTCCCAGGAAGGCTTGCTCCATTCACATGCGCCTCATGAGCGACTCGAACCCGCGACCACATGCTTAAGGGACACAAGCTTCTTCCACCTGTGCCAACCTCCACTGGTACTTGGCAATTTTCTATTTTTGTTTAAATAAACAAAACTATATTTCTTTTTATCATAAACTTTTCATTTTATATAATACACATATTTCAGATTTTATATATCATTCTCAAAATAATGAAAATGCATCGAGCACGGTGTAAAGTTTTTTTTAACATCACTCCATTGTTCATCATTTATTGGTACTCCCTCTTTCCCTAATTATAAGGTTCTTTTAACATTTTTATTTTGTCCATATTTATAAGGTCTTTTACCAATTTTCAATGAGTATTAATTATTTTTTTTCACAAACACCCCTATTTATTTAACACTTTTTTGATTCTCAATAATATTAATAGGGGTAATTTTGAAAATACATATTAATAGTTCACATTTCCAATACAATTAACTAAATTATTCCACTTTCTTAATGGACGTGAAATCTCCCAAAAGGGCCTTATAATTAGCGACGGAGGTAGTATTATTTTTAGGCAAATGTTAACAAGTGCCCTTAGTGCACTTGTTAAGAAGCTGAATGTAGTAAATAACCATTGAAAAATGCATTTTTTTAGATTATCGAGACACAGAGTAATGTGCATTATTGATGATTGTTTTTTTAAGTATAGGAACCTTAACAAGTGTCCTACTTGTTAGCAAGACCCTTATTTTTATTTAAAAGTCAACGATCATAAACAAATCAATGAATGATAAATAATAATGCATTGATAATGTAAAAAATATTTACATTAGTTATACATTATCTATTTTCTTTGTCTCTCAAAAATCTACTCCCTCCGTCTCGAATTATAAACAACAAAAAACATATTATTCTTGATTTAAAATATAAGCAAAACTAACTAACTTTATTAAATTTTGTTTCATTCACAATGCCACTTTCCTAAAACATCTCTAGAAAATTGTAATCTTAATTAATTTTTGTTTCATTCGCAAAACTACTTTCCAAAAATACCTCAATTTTTTTCATAAATTTGAGAAAATTAAATACAATCAACTAACATCCTTAATAAGCATAAAAGTGGTTAGAATTGCTTATAATTTGAGTAAGAGAGAGTAAATATAAAGGACAACATTGAACAGTTTTGAACTTTTGATATCCGCCAATTTTGTTTCAGTGGACCCATCCACTTTTAAAATGACCCATTGTAAAATATTCTTTGACCTGGTAAAATTGTAAATACCCAAAGTAGGAAAATGGGACCTTTCATACTATCTTCAATACTGGCGGACTCTGTCCTCTCGCACCACTTGACTCCAAGTCCAAAATGGAAGTTGCTACTCAACCACAACTTTCTTATCCCTTGGTCTGAAATGCTCACTTTCAGTTTTTGCTTCCCATGCTCATTCCCTTAAAAGCAGCGTGTTGTCTCATGGGTTTTTACTATGGTCACACTTTATATTTGTGCACCCAAATCGAAGCCGTTTAAAATTGAGGGTGATGATATCTATGGCTACAAATAGAGACCTGCTACTTATAGTCCCAGGGAGTGTGACGTGAGCACGTGACTTTTACTATGCAGTCGTGCTTTAATTTTTTTTTTTATGAGTTGATGTGAATTAATTTTATGTCTCCGTCCCTAAATATAAGGTTTCTTTGGGGATTTCACGTCCAATAAGAAAGTGGAATAATAATTGTATTGGAAATGTGAACTTTTGATATGTAATTTCAAAATTATCTCTGTTAATGTTATTGGGAATCTAAAAAGTATTAAATAAATAAGGGTATTTGTGGAAAAAAGTAATTAATAATCATTGGAAATTGACAAAAGGTCTTATAAATAGGGACAAAATAAAAGTATCAAAAGAGTCTTATATTTAGGGACGAAGAGAGTAATTAATTATTCATCTGGTTCATGTTATAAGAAAAATAATCAAAATGAAAGCTAATAATAAACTTAGTTAAATGTATTTAAATTTTATTTTTGCAAAACAAAAATGACTACTTTTTGAAAATTGTTTCGGGAATCAGGGACGAAGCCACATATACACAAGTGGGGGCAGGGGGCACATGCCCCCACAATTTTTTTAAATATAATTATTACTAAACTTATATATACATATAAATAAATAAATGCATATATTATGACTAGAATAATTATAAAATTAGTTTTGGATTGAATATTTTTCTATTTTGAAATGGTATTGTTAGTTGTGGCACAATGCTATTATTAATATTATTATTATTAATATGTGACTTACATTTTTGTAAAGGTTGAGTATCTCTTTGATGACACTAAAAATTAATATATTTTTTCTTAATTATATTTTATATTGTTTTATAAGCAGTATATTACTCTCTTAGTTAATAATATTTATAAGTCAGACTTAACTAAAACACACGAATTAAGATAAACAGTTCACTCGTTTTTTAATGGAGTGGTTTTTTTTGTTATTTATATCCAAATTTGAAAGAGCAATTATTTGTACTCCCTCGTATTGTAATTATTTAAATATCCACGTAAGTAATAGCATAGGACCATCAACGGCTTGATTTTATGATCTGCTAACTAGATGGGGTGAAGGAATACAAGAAAAAAAATCATTCTCTTCGCTTAAAATATAAGCAAAACTAACAAACTTTATTAAATTTTATTTCATTCTCAAGGTTATTTTCCTAAAACATCCCTAACTAATTGTAAACTTATTTAATTTTTGTTTCATTTCCAATACAACATTACTAAAATAACTCTATTCATTTTATAATAAATTTGAGAAAATTAAATACAATCAACTAACCTCATTAATAAACGTATAATTAGTGGTTTATTATACTTATAAGAAGTCATTATGGTTTATTATATTTGTTGAATAGATTTACGTCGACGGATATCAAATGGATTAGTTCATGATCTGACATAATAATAAGTATGTTGAAACTTGAAACCCTAAACCCTAACCTTAACCCTAAAGCCCAAATTGAAACCCCAAACCCTAAACCTAAAACATTTTTGCCATTCCATGCGCAAGTGGCTTAAACCTTAAACATTTTTGACATAGGTAGTAATTAATAATTTCTCCGATTGTAAATATAAGAGTAATTGACTCGTTTTTTTTTTATGTATATCCAATTTTGAAAGATCAATTATTAGTACTCCCTCCGGTCGTAATTATTTAAATATCCAACTTATTTTTAAACACTAACATATTTTTAAACCCTAACCCTAAAGTTAGAATAATTAATTAAATTTATTAAAGTCAAATAATAGAAAATTATTTCTTTTTAGGGTTCAATAAAGTTGTGATAAGAAAGAAATCCTGAGTCCACTATTTGGCTCTAAAATATAGTCATTCCAAAGTTCTTCCTGTTTAAAACCTTAGAGCTTTATTTATTTTTATCTCTACTGTAATTATTATTCTATTACACTATAAAATTATGGGTGTATTTTTTTTTAATTCTTTAGTGCTACCTAGGTATTTTTTAGTCTTATTTGAAGATTTTTTTTAAGTCAAATTTTTATTTATATGAGTACACTTGAAAAAGTGTCACAAATATTTACTTTTGAAAAAGTGTAAAAATTTTTTTCATTCCCAAATTTACTTTTCTAAGTACATTTTATAATTGACAAAAATTAAAATATCCTTCTTGTATTTTAATTTATTATCATTATTCTTATTAATATTAAAATACCCAAATGTCCATATTGTATTATAATAATCATAATAATTATTGTCATTATTATTATTTTTTTGTTTTTTTTTTAATTTTAACATGGCTTATACCATGTTGTAAAAAAAATTTATCAAAAGAAAAATAGAATGTTGTTAAAAAAATAAAATAAAAAAAAACTGAAAAAATCAAGAAAACACGAATCTGGAGAACATGAATCTGGTTGGGACGGATCAGGAACAACCACAAAAACGAGCAAGAGGGACGAATCTGGCATCACAACAACAACACAAAGAAGAACCACAACAACGACCAACAGGGACAATACGAACAATGACCAACAGGGACAACACGAAGAAGAAGAAAACCAAACGACCCAAATTTCAGGTTATGAGCACAAAATTTCTTCCGCCGCTGCTTCGGGAACGCTTGATTTGGGAACAGATGCAAAGAAGACGAAGGAGAATCACAAGACGAAGGAAGATTTGGGAACAGGGACAATCGCAAGAGAACGTGAAGGAGAACACGAAGAAGAAGAACACTAACACCAAGCAGATGCAAAGAAGAAGAAGAGGATCTCACCTGATCAGTTTTCCAAGATAAGTCTCAGGACCACATTGCAAATACCGGCTGGTGACTCACTAAAAAGGTTACAATAGGGTAAAAAAAAATTTTACAACCAAAATTTTACTTCTTATCATGACAAAGTTACTGTCACCCTCAAAATGAAAACTCAGGAGTGAGCATGTTAGCCACTGCCTTCATTCAATTAGATGGTAAAACAAAAATCTACTCCCTCTTTTCTTAATTTTGACTCTTTTACACTTAATTTTACAATTTTAATGCATAATTCGGTTCATTAATGATAATGTTTTGCTTAGGATCAAAAATGACATTTGTGCTTTCAATTATATTTTGTGCATTTTTTCTCCACAATAATATTATAAAATTAAATTATTTTTTATGAAAAATTAATTTTGGTCAAAAACTAATAATGATTTTTTGAGAGATTTTTTTTTACGAGAACACATATTCTTGTATAAAAATTATATCCAAAATAATTTTAGAATATTGTAAAATATCCAACATTTTTTTTGGTAAAAGGAAAAACTTCATTCCAATTTGCAAATACCAAAACAATACACAAGAGTTTGAGCTAGAAACTAGAAAGCTCTCTTTACATCAAATAAAGACTAGAATTATAAAAGACATTGAATCTTATGAACCAAAACTCTATTACTCCAAAGGTGAAACTTTGGGAAACAATCTTAAAGTATTAAAAATACTCCCAGGATAATATCCAACATTATTGATTACACAAACTTTACATAAAAATTATTGAACGTGTTATATCCAAATATCAACTTAACAAATGTTAAATTAAAACCTGTTATATCATGCATAGCTTATATCCAATGTAACCTATAATCACCATAATGATGAGACACCAAACAAAAATAAGATATAGGAGCTTATAATATAAAATATGATATATGATATGATATAAGCTTATTTTGAATATAATATGAAATACCATATTTTAATTTTGCTGTTGTTACATTGATATTCGGATATAACATGTTCAATTTTTAGGTAGGGTATGTGTAATTAATGATATTAGGTATTTGGCGTTATACTAAAATCAATTTGGATAGAATTTTTTATATAAGAATATGTGTTCTAGTAAATAAATTTATTTTTCTCATAAAATTATCACATTTTCTTACAAACAATATTTTTTTTTGTAAAAAATAATTTGATTATATCATATTATTGTTAAAAAAAAAATGCACAAGTACCGTTGAAATTTGTTTTAGTCACATAGACACCTCTTGAGGACATAAATGTCATTATTAGGTCTAAGCAAAATATTTCCATTAATAAACTAACATCTATTATATGGAGGAGAATAAATTTAGCTTCTTTTTTTTCAAAACTAATCATAATTTAACGTGTTTGTTTGTCAATGAAGATTATAATCTTATATCATATTCTTGGAAAAATAATCAAAATCTAAAAGCTCATTCATAGCAGGTGGGGATTATTTTTCGTAAGATTATTTTTTTAGACCAATGTGATTTTCCCTATTTTATTTTATCACTCCAACACATTAACTACCTCATTATCACTTCATACTCTTTTTTGTAATTTACCCAATAAAAATAATCTTCTTTACACTATCCAAACAAAACAGATCACTTAAATTCGTTTTTCAGCTAAGGTACGTACCCAAACATAAACATATCATAATTTTAACAGATTATAATCTTACCATATTATAATCACAGAAAAAATAATTATAATATCATTTTATCAGCTATACCAAACACGCACTAAGTGTAACACCCCTAATTTCGTTTTCAGAATAAATATGTTAATAAAAATTTTTATTAAGTAAATAACAATTTCATGTTTGATTTTTGGCTTGCACTATATATATATATATATATATATATATACACGTATATATTATGTGAAAATATTATTAAGTTGAGGTTTTTGCATAAAATATTAGATTTTTGCAATTAAGTCTTTGGGGAGGACCTAAAAGCAATTATTGAAAGTCTTTTGGAGTAAAAATTAATTAAATAAAGTTTTAGTAAAAATCTGGCCAAAATACTCGAGTATTTGGCTGAATACTCGAGTATTCTGGGTCTGATAGCTCAAGATAGTGCGTGATAGCTGTCCAACCATGGAAGAGCCCAGAGTTTGCCACGAAATCAGCCTGAAACCATGGTGTTGACACGCAAACAACCCCCAGCCACGCCTGAGGACTCGTGGCACCCTGCATGAACCTCCAAGCTTCTTCAACAAGGGAGAAGAATTGATATATGGCCATCAAACCCAAGTCTTGAAGCACCAAAAACGCAGTTAGGGTTCATAATTCCGTCCTCTCAATTCTCTCTCGTTTCAGGGTCATACTACACAAACCATACACCGTTTCGAAGCTCACACCCAGAGCTTTGAAAAACACCACAAATCGTGAGCCAAGGTTGAGTGTGTGAGGAGTAATGAGCTCTGCAAAAGAGAGTTCGAAATCTGCCAAAAACTAGAATGTTGTTCAGACCCGTCAGCTTCGTGGCTTCGATTCTCTCTCATCCTTGAGAGTTAGGTCATGAGTGATATACCATTGGAAAGCTCTTTCAACGAGCTTCGATTCGATACCAAATTTGTTAGATTTGAGTCCCTGGTCGAAAAGTTATGCTCCTACGAAGTTAGGTGCTGAAATCTGCCAAACCAAATATTCAGATTCAAGGAGCTGACTTTGAGCTTCAATTGTGGTAAGCTCAAGCTCCCTTTTGGTCTGAAACTTATTGGTTTTCAAAGTTCATGTTATAGAGAACATAGTCTAACTAATTTCCCCAATTTTTATGCATGATTCGAATGTCGATTAATGTGGTTTTGGACCCCTGCTGAAACTGTCATGCAAGTTCGGGTTGGAAGTGGTTAGAGCTTTCGGTTGCTGTTCTCTATGGAGTTTTTGTTCAAGCACGACCCTAAGGTATGGGGGAAGCTTACCATTTGCTAGAATGAGAATAAAATGTATTTGAAATTAGGATGAGCCACCATGAGGCTTAAGGGCATAGCTTTGGATTAGAGAAATGGCATGGAGGCCAATTTAAGACATGCTATATGTTTGAGCAAGTTTGTTATGCTGCATGTGTACTGTATGCAAGTTATTTTCATGCCAAAAATGATTAGAATGGAATTTGGTATGGCAAGTTGCTCAAAATGTGGTTTTTATGCATAATTGATGCTCATTTATGATTCACTGTAATACAATGTAATTTTTGGTGTTGGAACATGTTTTATATGCATAATGTAAGCTCCGTTGATCATTGGTTTTAACTGGAATTGGCTAGAATTGGAAATGGTATGTTAAAAGGCAATTTACAGTGTTATCTTCTGTCTGAAAACACTCGAGTACTGGGGTTGATACTCGAGTATTTCGACCAAACCTGGGACATGGATTTCTGGAAAATGAAGAACACTCGAGTACTTATGAAGAACACTCGAGTATTTTGATAAAATCTGAGGAACACTCGAGTATCCATGAAGAACACTCGAGTATTTTGGTAAAACCTGAAAAATGAATTTTTGGAAAATGAAGAACACTCGAGTATTCAAGAGTTACTCGAGTATTTTTATGAAAAACATGATTCACTCGAGTCTAGGGAAATTCCACTCGAGTATGTTTACTTTGAGATAAAATTCTACTCGAGTCTTTTAAATTATACTCGAGTCTTGTTAATCAAAATGCTACCAAAATACCATTTTAACCTAAGTCAAATTTCAAATAAGTTAAGGATGAATGACCAAGAAATGGGTCATGTTCCAAGGAGGATATATTGTGTTAAATTACATTGTTATTACATGAGTGAACATAATGCATGTTGCACATAATGAGATTAATGGATAGTCTTAAACATAAAATTTGTGTGCATTCATGCATGATGACAAGACGATAAGGTACCACTTGTTATGAAGAGGGTACTCTGGGAATACCAAATGTACACGATAAGTTTGATGACACATTCTAGGAATGTGGGCAATATTCGAGGAATGTTGTTGATTTTGTTTTGGGAACGTAGACGTACATTCGGATTGGGACGTATGATACCAAGCTTGGTTATCAATGTCATTCGTTCGGGGAACGTAAAAATGTACTCTAAGAGTATCGAAGGTTGCATGACAAGCTTGATAACACATTTTGAGAATATGGACAACCATCAAAGAATATTGTTGAGATTGAGGAGAATGCGTTTTGAAAACGTGCACGTACAATCCGAATGGGACGTTTTGGTTAGGAGCCAAACTTGTCGTTACATTGGTGAATTTATTGCACGTTGCACATATGGAGATTAAGGAATAACCCTAAATGGATTGTTGGTATGTATTTATGCATGGTGATGTGTAGCATATCATTTGTTCAGGTTCGAGGAACATGAGGAGAGTACTCTGGGAGTACCAATTTGGTTACGACTTGCCTGTAGTCACATTTTGGTAATGTGGCCAGCATTGGTTGCTGTGAACGTTGGATATTCGTCTTGGTGACGAAAGGATTATTATAGTCACATTTTGGTAATGTGACCAGCATTGGTTGCTGCGAACGTTGGATATTCGTCTTGGTGACGAAAGGATTATTATAGTCACATTTTGGTAATGTGGCCAGCATTGGTTGCTGCGAACGTTGGATATTCGTCTCGGTGACGAGATGTGCACATCAATATTGGCATTATGGACCACGTTCCAGGCATAGTCGTGTGGCTTGCTCATAAGCTGTGCATATTACTTGACTACTTGGTACACGCGTAGATGCATTGAGATCATGATGAAGTGCTTACTTGTGCATGTTAGTACTTTGTTCTCATTTGATTATGCGAATGAGTATAGCTTACCTCCCTGCCCTTATTAGGTGTTGACCAGGTACCTAGATTTTCTAGAGATCAGTGATCATGAATGACCCTTAGGTTCATGAAGTTCATAGTCATCATGGGATAGAGACTCTATGTACAACTCTTGAGGATTCGACCAGGCGGATGAACGAATAAAGGACCAGTGACCAGCTCTGGAACGTCTCGGTTTTCATAAAGAGTACACTGTACATATTTTGAGAAATGTATCAGGGAAAGAACTTTGTTTTCATACTTTAAGATAGTGGTGGTACCCATAGAGTTTGTACACCTGATTTTATTAGTCAATGACCTTTTTCATGATTTATAAACTCTATGAAAATATAAATAAACCATTTTAATAGATTCCGCTGACTCTGATTTTATCATTTGAGTTCGGTAATGAAGGAAGTATTGTTAAAGTCAATTTCCTGGGATGACCTTATAACTAAGCTATTTTCGAAAGCTATTTCGTGCAATCAAGGTTATCTCAAAATGATTTTAAGATATTCAGGAAATAATTACTCCTTATACCGAGTTCACTTCCAGTTGCATGGTTTAAACTTGGGTACCACATTTAAGGAAAAATTTTCATACTCCGATTTTTCCAACATAGTCAATAAGAAAATAAAATTCTTTTGATTAATCGATGGACGTTACACTAAGTGTAATGGTGAATGCCATGAGGGGAAGTGATTGTCATTTCTAAAACTTAAAAAAAAAAGTGTTTGTCTTATTATGTTAAACCAAATTGGTGAATGCAATTTTCCTTAATAATAATCATGGTTATGGTATAATTACAACTTAAAGTTTTCTATTGGATCTTATGTCAGTTTTTTAATGTGTATATGTACATAAAAGATAATAATTATACGAGAAATAAAAGATATAATTTCAAGTATAATGAGATACTAAAAAAAATCTCATTTAGAGAGGCTTGGCCTTCTCTCTAAATTATTTGCTTCTATCCCCTTTCTCGAGATGGTGTGAGGTTTATTGTTTTATCCCTGTTTATCGGGGTTTCAGTCTATCTGGGTTTTAATTTTACCTTTGTGCAAGTTTTGTTTACGAATGCAAAGCTGTTTTTTTTTATTCCTTAAGTTATTTATTTGTTTAAAATGGTCCCTCCAGTTTTTTCCGTTCGAAAATGGTTCCTTAAGTTTTATTTTGTCATCACCGTTAATTCCTTTGTTAAATTTTCTATGTGTTCTTCCGATCATCTTCTTCGACGAGCAACAAAAGGAGCATGTGATCTCTTTGGGTCTCACGTACTCTTTGGGTTCCAGAAAGGCCTACGTCCAGTCCATCAGCAACTTGCTTGCTTCAAATTTGTTGTTATTAATCAATTGGATCTTCAAGCCCCAATACACCCAGAACGTCCCGCACACTACTCGGTTCGACCATTCGTCAGAGACCTCAATCACACATAAGGGTTCCCCACCCTAATACACAAAGGATATGATGTCGCACCCTCACACGAGGGACGCATCTCCCTAAACTCTAAGGTAGCTTAACTACTAGGTGCCCCACCGTTTGTAAAGGACCACTACCAAAGACCATCCAATACTTGGGTGCCTAACCCTATACCAATATAGGTACCACACCTTCTCACTAAGGATGTCTCTCCCTAAAACCTATGGGTTACGACACCCTTACAACAATTGCTTTGATAAAGTAAAGAGAACGATTACAATAGAAGCACTTTTAATAAAACCATATGTAAATTTATGGAAGTAAATACAATCATCATATTGGCTCTTAGAATAATCTTGCCCAATCATAAATGAGGGAGTTTGCTTAAGGCCATATAAAGATTTCTTTAATCAATAGACAAGTTCCTCCTTACCAAGAACAATAAATCCCTAAGTTGCTCCATATAAATTTCTTTTTCCAGCTCTACTCCTGTCTTGACATCAAGTTGCTGTAATTCTAGGTCAAATAAAGCAAGCAAAACACGAATGAAAGTCTAACAAACAACAGGTTAGAAAATATCATTAAAGTCAAAAACTTCCTTTTGACTAAAGCCTTTAACTACTAACTGTGCTTTGCATCTAGGATCTTTAACTCGAGAAATACCGTTTTTCTTCTTTAAAAAAAAAAGTCAAAGAGATATCAAATAATTCTCGTGTACATAAAACATTATTCACGTGCAATGACATCAACCAATAATTGTTATAGTACACACATTTCAAAAATAATATAATTAAGAAAGCCAACGAGATATCAAATAATTCTGATGTATGAACATAAAACATTATTCACAAGCAATGGCAATATGGCATCGACCCATAATTGTCATAGGCCTACGACCAGCAATAGTGATTTGTGGAGTATGTACTTTAGGATCAAAGATATGATGAAACACATTACAAACATTACTTTTTAATAAGAAGTATTGATAATCAATTCTATAAGAGCATTGTTTAAAGAGTAGTACAATAATAGAAAGGTTGAATTGGAAATATAAATTTATTAGTTTTTCCGTTAAATTTATTATTTTTCAAGATAAAACTACATTTTATATATTTATATCTAATACTCGTAAAATATTTGTTAACATTTTTTTATATAATTTTAATTCAATAATAATGTATCACCAATGATATATAAATATTTATGAGATCATTTGATTCAAGATCAGACAATAATTTCTGCAATCTCATTAGTAAAGTATTGCACAATACTCAACAGTAGTACCTTATCTTTTTGCACTTTTTATAAACTTCGACTATATACTAAGCAATGAAATTTGTTAAATTAAATGATGCCGCCGTTAGAACAAGATTTATACAAACTGCTACGAAGCCATTCTTGATGATGGAAAAGTGATTGTTGTGGAGTCAATGCTTCTTATAAACCAGAGTCTAATGTTGCTTGGAAGTCTGTCTCACAAACGGATGTTTTGATGATGAGTAAAAACCAAGGAGGGAAAGAGAGAAATGAGCAAGAATTCATGGAATTGGCACTTGGAGCTGGATTTAGTGGCATTAGATATGATTGTTGTGTCCATACCTTTAAGATTATGGAGCTCTTCAAGTAAAAAACATACATAGCATGTGCTATATTGCCTATTGCTGCGTAATGCAAATGCAACTCTTTGCTACTTCTGGTTTATGGCATTTCAAAATAAAACAAACTGCACTGATGAAGAAGTGTTTATGATATTCGGTTCTCAGTATATATGTATTTTAACTCATCAGCATAATATTCATAAGAATGTATGTGTCTTGTGATTACCAAGACATATGAATAAATATCATATAGGCTTAATTATGTCACAAATCCCTGAAGTTTGGGATACTTTTGTCGGTTACCCTTATTTCTTTTTTTAATGTCTGACTCCATAAAATTACTTATGGTTTGTCATGTACCCCTATTACCAATTCTGACCAATTTTGTTGACATGTAATATCAAAATCCTAATTAAGCGCAGGAGGTTGGTCGCACGTGGTGCCGTTTGACGTCACACGGGAGAAGACGATCTCTCTCTTCAATCTTTTCCTTTTCTTTTTTTATTTAACTTAAAATATAAAAATGTTAAGTTTTTTTAGTTTTTTAATTTTTTAAAAAAAGGATATTCGGTCACGGGGCACCACGTGCCTAATCTCTTGCGCGTCTGATTAGGATTTCGATATTACATTTCAGCAAAATTGGTCAGAATTGATAATAAGGGTATATGACAAATTCAGAAGTAACTTCGGGGAGTCAGACATTGGAAAAAAAAAGAATAAGGGTATCTGACAAAAATACCCCAAACTTCAAGGACTTGTGACATAATTAAGCCTATCATATGTATGGGCCACCAGAGTTTGATAATACCCATCATCGTAATTTGTAATTTTATCAACCATAATCTGATTTTTTTAATCTATATCACCATAGAATCTACCACTTCATATTCTTTATCTATTTCCCATTTTCACCATATAATTTGAGAGAAGATGGAGAAGTAGACGAAGAATTGAAAGCTAAGTGATTGAGGATTATATGATAAAAAAAGTGAAGGATAAAAATCTTGATTAGGATACAAGATTGCAATGGACTAATGGAGGAAGGAGGAGAAGATTTAACATTATTGTTATAATGAAATGGTAATATTATATATATGGGCCACATTAAAAATATAGATAATTAAATATAAATAAAAATAAAATTGGAGACCAATAAAAATAAAGTTAGGGTTTGGGAACTAATTCTCATAAAAAAATGGAGGACATGTGTTGTCGCACAAGCCCACACTTATACCGAGATAATCTTGCTCAACAAGCTTTACAATTAAAGGAATCAATAAAAATTCCCTTGTTTTTCAATAAATCGATACTCTACTCTTATTATTTATAAGTTAAATTTTTTTATATGTATCCAAAAACTCAACAATAATGTAATGAAAAATTAAGACACAAATAAAAAGAAAAAAATATGTAAAATGTAAAAGGAAATGTATAAAAAAATAAGTGCAAGAATACTACTTTTAACGGTGACATGTCTCCAAGTAAGATGATGAAAATCCACACCTGATTTTTCATAATTAAATTTTGCATTTAATAAGTCCTGGTCCATTTTCGAGTTGGAAGTTATTGGAATGCATTATAATACTTCATTGGTCTCATAAGTTATGTTTATTTGACCATTTTATTTTACGTATAAGTTATGTTTTTTTAGAAATTCAATATTATTCATTTATACTTATTTTTCCAAGTTTACCTTATTTATAGCATTCTCTTTTTCACCATCCATTTTTTTATTTCTCTTTAATATAATTTTCATGCATTTATTATTAATCTCTCTCCTATTATTAAATGAGGGCAATTTAACAAAATATAACAAATTCTTACATCATTTATTCATGTCTTAATCTATGTGCAAAAATTCTAAAACAACATAACTTATGGGACGAAGGGAGTACTATTCTTTCCGTTCTATAAAGATACCAAAAAAATTTTCCCAAAGACCCCAACTAAAGTTAAAGTAATTAATAAAAAAAATATATATATATAGAAATTGTAAATTTTGAATTGTAGTTGGTTGATCAATACAAATTGCATTAAATTAACAATAATATTGTATGTACATCCAGAATTGACATGTTGATATACTTTTGCTTATATGCAAAAATAAATTGTTTTTAACACCAATTTTAAATAAATTGGTTGATGTGTTAAATAAATATTAAATACATGTCTTTAATTTTTTAACTTTTGTAATTTTTATCATTCTCATGGAATCACAAAAAAAAATGTTTTAATTGGAGTTTGAAGAAATCAAATCTTTTAATTGAGAAGTCACTCTAATTCTTGGTCATTCACATATCATGGGCTTACTATACGAGTGCAAGTAGAATGAATACAACAAACAATGATAGGAATACTTATTTCTTGTGAGTGATTGGAGAGGAAGCCAAATGAATTTAAAGAACAATATTTTGAATCCAACTATAGGTTAGAATGTTTCATCGAATGGTCATCATCATTTTGACGAATTCATCATAGTTTACTTGACCATCACCATCCAAATCTGCTTCATTGATCATCTGTTCCACCTCCTCATCTGTTAATTTTTCTCCTAGATTGATCATTACGTGTCTCAACTGCACAGAAAAAAAAAGTTATTAACTATAATATAAATATTTATTATACCAAAAAGCATCTTGTAGGCAGAGTTATATATATTATTCGTTTTGGGCTGATCCTAAATATAAGAAATTTACGTCCATAAAAAAATTTAATCACTAATTTTGTTGGTTATATTATATTGTAATTATAAAGAGTTAATATATCTTTTAAAATTATTCTTAAAATTATTATTGAGATTTTAATAAATGTTAACTTTTTTTTTAACGTAATAAATGTTAACTTAATATAAATGTTTTTAAAATAAAATAATTAAATATTATTACAAATTAAAATAAAATTTTATAAATAAAACAAAAAAAATATTTTAAAAAAATCCTATATTTAAAAATTAAAAGGAACAGGAGTCTCCCTCTCTCTTTATATATAAATAGTTCGGATAGATTAATGGGATAAATATGGGCGTTTATCCACGTGAGTGTGCATATAAACAGTTACAGACGTGGAGAGGAAAAAGAGGAAAAAAAATTAGAAAAGTAAGATTCTCTGCAGCATCAACAAAATGTCAAACCCCAATGCATTTTCTATTTGGACAGCTAATATTCACTGCATGCGGAAACGTACGGAGTACTGTCCCATATGTGCATATAGATTAGCATAGGATAACAATATTTCAATCTTAAATATTCCTTCCGATCTCAATTACTGGTACAAATCACTTCTCTTATATTTATTTGCCATTTTGACTATTTATATTGTTTTTAATTCATTAGTAAATGTGAATTTTTCAACCTCAATCACTAAAGGTATAGCTTTTATAATAATAATAAATAATAAATAATAAATAATAATACCTCGCTAGCTGATATATAGCCATTTTGATCTTTGTCAAAGACCTTGAAAGCCTCCTTGAGCTCCTCCTCTGCATCAGCATCCTGATTAATTTGAAAAATAGCACATACCCTTAATCTTAGTGTTCGGTTATTATATAATGATGATAATTACATGATATTAAGAAGAAGCGGTGGCAACATAGATAAAAAAGTTAATTAGATAAAATGTAAGTGAAAAATAAAAAATTGCAGAGTTATGTCTTAGATATAACATAACTCTGAAAAATTAGACTTATGGTATTGGTATAAAGAAAGAGCAAGATTTATTACTCTGAATTTGTTGGCCATTAAGTTCAAGAACTCATCAAATTCAATGGTTCCGTTGCCATCTGCATCGAATTCACTTATCATATCTTGAAGCTCTTCTTCGGTGGGATTTTGATCCAATGACCGGATCACAGTGGCAAGTTCTTCCACAGTAATGCAACCTATATATGTATTAAAGATTCATAGGATTTAGAAATAATCACCATATATATGCAATATGATATTTATATATGAAAAATACTATAGATTATAAATAAATAATAGTAGTACAAATAAAAAGGAGAAAGCTTAGGTTAGGTTGCTCACCATCTCCATCTTTGTCAAACAAGCCAAAGGCTTCTTTGAAGTCAACAATCTGTTCTTGACTCAGTACATCTGTCATGGCTCTCCAAACAGGAAAAGAGACAGAGACAATAAGAGAGATGAAGGAAATGAGGGAGAGAGAGAGAGAGAGAGAGGGAGTGAAAGAGAGCAATGTTGAGTATAGCTCAATCTTAGCTGGGCTATATGTAGAATTTCAATGAGGCTAGTCTAGCAACATTTCTTTAAAAAAAAAAATAATATTATTTTTATTTGAATATGTGATCAGTCAAATTAAGTTTGTTTATGACTGCATTTTGTTGTGATAGTTGTGGCTTTATTATTGTGGAAAAAAGAATGACAATTGATATTTATCCAACAACCGTAGTAGTACATACACAGGGTGTGGGGCATGATGATTTAAAAGGCTAATAATATTTGGTCACATTTATTGGAATAATAACATAATGGGGAGAAAATTTTAACAGCCGGAAGGGTTTGGTGTTTAGGAGACCAAACAAAATATACTACTCCATCTGGTCCTATTTATAGGGCATACTTAACCATAACACACAAATCAAGGAGGGTAGTTAGGTTTCTTGAAACTTTAAAAAAATATTTCAACATTACAATCTTACCCTCTTAACTTGCATTGGGAATTTCACAATGTATTACTTCACATTAATGAGCAAATGGCAAATAAGAGAAAATAGCAATAAATGTCTCTTAGAAAATACAAAGTGACTTATAAATATGACCAAAAAATCTTTCCAAAATGTGACTTATAAATAGGACCGGAGGGAGTACATACTGGTAGTAATTCAAACAATTTTGTTTTTTTTAAACTAATTCAAACAATTTTGATACTATTGAATATATAAAATTTGGAATGAAAATGTTAACACGTTAAGAAGTTATATGTAGTTGAAAAACATTTAAAAATATAATTTTTGATATTTTTGATAGAAAAAAAATTAGAGATATGTGTTGTTATGTTTTTTTTTTAGGAAGTTTATTAACAAGTGCTTTCGTTGGCAAGATCCAATTTAGAGTTAGAAAACACTTCACGTAATTTTATGCCAGACACATACTACTGTAATTATTAAATTTAGAATTTTTCTTACATGCAATCTAAATTGCAACCTTTTGTTTGACTAATAAGAATTTGTCACCTAATGCATGTAGTATGTCATATCATTGCTTAAAGTAGTCAAAATTGATTTTTGCAATTTAGTCTAACATAAAAATTAGATTATTTTAATTTAGTCCTTTGTACCTTTACATAAATTATAACTTTTAATTTTCAAAAACATTACTAAAAAAAATTAAAGTTGTTTCAATTTTGCCTACTTCTTCTTCTTCACATTCTCAACATTCTGATTTAAGCAATGACATAACACACATGTATTAGGTGACAAATTCTTATGAGTCTAATAAATGGTTGCATAGCAACCATCCAAAATTAGATTGCATGCTAGTAACTCCCTTAAATTTATCTTCAACGGAGTAATTTTAGTTTTTAAATTGATCTTGCAACTTTTTTGTTTTAAATTTGACCTTTATACATTGTTAAACAATAAACTTCATTAGAAAATGTTTCACTGTCAGATAATGAGAAGAAATTATGGGGATGGAGGAATCTTTTCAGCACCAAAGGATCTACAAAAGTCTCGACAAGCCTACTTGAGAGAAAGTCCCTTTGCTGATGGGCATGAGTCGCTGAGGCTTCGAGACTTAATTTTTCAAACATTTTGACCGTGACTGATCCTAAAAATTAAGGATCAGTTCCGGTGAAAATAACTTACATGAACTAAAATTAAAATATACTGAACTTTTAAGGACAAAAACATAAATAAGTCATTTAGCCTCAAGTATGACTTCCTTTCAAGTTTTTCATTTCAAGTTCTTTCACAATGAGTTAGGATGTGTTGACTTCACCAACTTCTAATTTCAAATTACCACCCCCAATGACCACGCTATCTTGTTATGTGTAATGCGCGTGATATGTTGCAGATATCAATGTCTACTCGGTTGGAATGGAAAATATATACGCGTTGTGTTGAACTTTTCCAAATTAAAGAAAAGAATGGGAATTGAAGATTTCCTACTGGATGGGTCTACTCAAGGAAAATACTTACATCCATTTTTTCCATTGCTAGACGATATTTTTAGTGCATGTTTAGTTCTGTGGTGAGTTAGCCCAGAATCAATTTTAGAATGCCAACGTTACTAACAGTTGCTTCTACTCCAACGTGATTTTGAGACCAGAATTGATTTTAAGAATCTGAACCAAACATGCCATTAGTCCAGTAGTTTATTATAAAAATCGGCTTATATTTTACATAAATGTGAGATCAAATTTTACTGTAAGTACGTACTAATTGAGTCATGTGGTTATTATGCCAAGGATTCCATCACTACTATGAGTATGAAAAGGATTTTATTTGAAAATATAGATAAATTTATTTAACATTACTTAAAAAAAATTAATACCCGACTATTGATTAGAAGACATCCTAGATATGGGGAAAAAAATTTATCCCACTCCATGTTCATTTTTGTTCATTTTCATTCCCATGAAGAAGCTTGGAATGAGTCATTCCCACCTCTCCCTAATTGCGAAAATACTGTTTTAACCCTTAATTCCCAGTAATCACAAATGTCAACCAAACATATTTTTTAAACTTCCTGACAATGATATTCCTGGCAATAAGATTTCTGGGAATACAATTTTACTCATCGAAACAAACGCCCCCTAATCTCATTTGCCTAAGAAACTTTTCCATCTCAACATTTGTTTTATCTAAAATTCTAAATAACATCTAATATTCAACTGATAATCGAGACATTAAAAAATGTAAATTTTAACAAAATTATCACAAAAGGATTTTGCATGCGCACTATATATGCAGATCTTATTGAAATAATTTGGAATAATATTTAGTTGGTTTGATTCCGTTGGTAGAGTTGTGAAAATCAAGTATCATAGCAACGAGTCCGAATTTTGAGGATTAGGTTTTCTAACCATCTCCTAAAAAATTTGCCCATTATAAAAATGATTTTTTTTTTAAAAAATCTAAGTCAAGAATACGTGCATTAAAAAAAAAAATAGTAGGTTTGGCTTTTCAGTGTCTTTTTACTAGTTTTTAACCCATTATCCTCAACATAAGATAAGATTGATGTTAATTAAGTAAACCTTTACAAAATTTTGAATAATATTTTAGGAAGAAAGTTACTTCGAATGGAATCTCAGCGCTAGGCCACCTTACTTTAGTTGCATAATTTTCATAAGTTATACGTGTATTTTTCAAAAGTTATTATTTCACTGGGTTTGATTGACGTATACAAGCTAAAAAAAATAAAATAAAATAAAAAAACTAAACTAAACTTGATAAGATATGTAGTCAATCCTATCTTGCTATTATCCAAAATTTGATAAATATGCATGATAAAATAGTGTTATCTTGTCGGTATGCATATTTTATGTTGTCTACTTAATGTATTTCCGTTCTATCTATGAAAAGAATTAGTTTAGAAACAAGCAGGATAAAACAATGAAATTTCTCCCTCATATACTCGTACATTCACATTACCACCATCATCATCGTCATCATCACTTTATCACTATCATTATTATCAATATGCACTAAATAAAAGGCATGATAAGAACTACTATCTTTTCATAATTTATATATCCTGCTTATTATTTTGCTTTTTATCTTATCATATCCATATTTTATTATGACCATCAAACGAATTCTAAAAAATCTGCCACTGCAAAAGAAAACATATTACGGTAGTAACAAATCAACCAGAGAAATTTCATTTTGAAATCTGTATATCATGAACTACCACGTCCACGTTCTTATTCTACATAGCAGCTGCATCTCTTAAATAAGAGAGGAAAATCACTGGCATATCCAACACATAGACGATAAAATTAATTTTTTAAACAGGATCTAATGGAGTGATGCACATACCGTACAAGCCTATCCATTGCACCATTTTCTTTTGGCAGGTGGCACTTTCCATTCTTGGGGTCATGCAAATTAATTATTGACTATTTAATCATATAGAGACGCTAATTATCACTTAATAAGTATTTCGGATCGATGAATAGGTATATATTTCTTTGTTTGCTAAAGAATAAAAGAAATTAAACTACCTGAGCTGGTCTTGGAGGTTTATCAAAAATCGTAATATGTCTCAAAGGTTCGTTGAAGGCTTGTAGATGTGCCAATAAAATTTTCTCATTAGCACTTTAGCTGCGGGATTAAGCGCACGACATGTTTATAAAATAAAGTATCAACCAAATGCTTATCAATTGAAAACCGAGCAAGTTAAATGAACTTCATTGGCAAATTGTTTATATAATACTTCATCCCTCCCAAAATATAAGATGTCTTGAGACTTTTATTTTGTTATTGTTTATAAGATCATATATCAATTTTTAATGATAATTAATTATTTATTTTCATAAACGTTCCTATTTATTCAACATTTTTTAAATTCTCAATAATATTAATATGAGTAGTTTTGAAAATATTTATCAAATGTTCACATTTCTAACATCATTAATTATTCCCTCCGGTTTTATTTGTAAGACCCTTTTGAGATTTTTCTCTTACATCAAGAAAGGTAGTTAAAATTGTTAGTGACATTGGAAATGTGAAAATTTAATATAATTTTTTAAAATTACCCATATTGTTATTATTATTATTGCGACTTTAAAAAATGTTGATTTAATAGGGGTGTTTGTGAAAAAAAGGTAATTTAATGTTATTAAAAATTGAAATTTGATCTTATAAATAAGACAGCCCAGGCTGCAGGGACATTTAGGATTTCCCCCTCCCCAGATCATGGGTTCTACTCCCAGATCTTCCATGTAAAAAAAAAAAAATAAGACCAAAATATGGGTCTTATATATAGGATATTAATCAACTTTGTTAATAAACTGATGAAAATTTACCAAAATTGTTTTATATAGAAGATCGAGAAAGTACAAAATTTCAAATCCTACCAAGTACAAGGTACGGTTTTCATTTTTGCTCCTTCCCAAAAAGGAGGAGATATTTATGAAATGCATATGTTGATCCAAAACGATATTAAATGCTAAATTACTTATTTGATCTTTTATCTTATTTTTTGTTATTAAATTAGTTTTTTATGATTTTTTTTATTATATTAGTTTTTCATGTTTCTTTTCACTATAAATTTGATACCTGAGTGATCCTATATCTTTTTTTTTCAACAATGTAAATGTAGACCAATATATTATCGAAACATAGCATAAATAATAACTCAGAAACCGATTTGATAGCGAAAAAGAAAATGTAAGTGACTAATTCGATAATAAAAAAATAAACTAAGAGATTAAATAAGTAGTTTTTTTTTTCGCTACCATTAAATAAGTAGTTTAGCCCAACATCAAACCAGCACTATCTTTTTTAGGGAAAAAAATCGAATATATTTTAAAACAACAGAAATCATAATTAACTTACTCTAGAAATTTCTTGTGGAGGTTAAGTATTTGTACAAACGCTGTCTGAAGATATATTTACAAAATGACGGGATTGTATAATACTCCTTCCAACTTTTGAAGAAAAAAATACGACTTTTGGTTTAAAATATAAGTAAAATTAACTAATTTTTTAAAATTTTGTTTCATTCACAGTGTTACTTTCTTAAAACATGTCTGGAAATTTTTTTTAAAATTTTTGTTTCATTCTCAATGTTATCTATTTAAAATATTTCAATCTTTTATAAATTTAAGAAAATTAAATACCATTACCTAATTTTTTAATGACCGTGAAATTAATTTTTTTATATACTACATTTTAAACAGAAGGCAGTACAGTAGTTAAAAAACATATGGAGTATTAGCTGGGTAACCTTTAAGATTAATCTATGAGGATTTTACAAACTTCAAGAAATTCCATTGAAAACTAATTTCTCATTAATATTATCGCCAAAAAACTACTACTAGTACCATGCATGAAACCAGCTAATACAAGAGAGAGTTAGCTATATATTCAATGTATAGGAATTTAATTATATTTTGCCAGGGCCAGGTGCAATAACTATAGTATATTTTCTGTCAACTAAGATATGGTAATAAAAGAAGAGAAGAAAACAACTATAGGATTCAGATTCAAAAATGATGCAAGGGCCATTAACAATTAAGAAGTTTGTTACACTTGTGCTATCAGCATGTATACGTGCATGACTTGGCATGTTTGTTATTGCAATTGCAATAGCTGGACTATGGCTGTGATGTATATAAATAATTGCTATTCTAGAAAGTCATAGATCAATTCCTTCAAAAATAAACCAATGAATGTATATATAGCTAGGATCCAATTGAATCATCCTGCATTAAAAAAAAACTACTAACATTGCTAGGATCATGATAGAGTTAGTATAATTAAATGTAGGAAAGTGTTAGTAGTAGGTTGTATATATGAGTTCAAATTCCGGAATCAACTTTAAAAAAAAAAAAAAAGATTTTGCTAACTCCCTTTAAGATTAAATAGTATTATTACTAGAAAATCATGTTTTAGTGACCCAAATTTGTGACCAAAACGAAAACGGTCACAAATAGTGACCGATATAGTGACCGATTTAGTGACTAATATTGAAAAAAAAAATTTGTGACCGAAATAGTGACTGAAATTTTCAGTCACTAAATATAAATTAAATTTTATAAATAATGACATATTTTAAATCCCCATTTTTGTAAGGAGCTGGGATCAATAATGATAAATTTTCTCGGTGGGCTATTGGAGTTTTCACACGAAATTAAACAGCAAATATTTAGACCTCTCAAACCCTATCTCCTTCAACCGCACTTCACTCTTCTTCTTCCTTTCTCTCTCAAAACCACCATGCTCCTCCCCTCTATGCCAGGATTTATGATTATCATTGAGGGTTAATTATGTAAAAAAAATTAAATGGGATAAAGTTGACAGAATCAAATTAGAGGTATCCGTAAAGAAGATGTCATGATTCCTGAATTGGTTTGCAATTTCATTCTGATTTATGTTTGTTTCAACTCTTATAATTACTCATTTAACTCAATAATATAACTTGCGCTACTTTATATTAATTTTACAGTACTTTGATGGTTGCAAGTACACCATGTACATTGAGGAGTTGTTGGATGAAGTCAAGGAAGAATGGGCAGCTTTCATGTTCGATGAAATACCTTAGATATATATATATATATATATATATATATATATATGTAGTACATGATAATTTAGTTAGATAGTAGACTTTTGAAGCTATTTTGATCTTTTGGTTATATAGCACTTGATAATTTAGCTATTTTGGTATATGTTTCTCAAATTTATGGAGCTATTTTGGTCATTTGAAGCTATTTTGGATGAAGTTAATTAAGATATATATTATATTGAGATTGGTTATCCAGGTACATAGTACTGTGATGCTATATTATTATATAAAATTGTGGTTAAAAAAAAGTCATATCATTTACGATTCCGGTTCATAAAAAAAAGCTCCCCTCATTTAAGATTTCGGTTCACAGAAAAATTTAAAAAATCCATCAAATACGATCCCGGTTCTTTATTATTTACGATCCCAGTTCCGTGTTTTTAAAGAACCGAAGCCGTAAATTGTCCTATTTACAATCCCGCCATATTCAATTCCGGTTCGGAACCGGGATTAAATTTGTTTTTTGTAGTAGTGATATAACCTTATATCAACAGGAATGTTAGATGAGGCTGGTTATGTGAGCCACTTTGGTGCTCGGAAGTGGAAGCTAGCCAAAGGAAACCTGGTAGTAGCCAGAGGTAAAAAGGAAGGCTCCTTGTATATTATGCAAGGAAGCATTTGTTCTGAAGAAGCAAATGTAGCTGCAGACTCCAAAGATCTTTGGCACAGACGGTTGGGCATATGAGTGACAGAGCATTCCAGATGCTCGCCAAAGAACACTTGACGGATATAAAAGGACAAATATTGGAATCTTGTATTGACTGCATTGCAGGTAGACAATGTAGAGTCAATTTTCAAAGACTAGATGAACCCTCAAGGAGAGAAGAAGTACTCGAGCTTGTGCATTCAGATGTTTGTGCACCATCTGAGAAGTCCCTTGGAGGATCCTATTACTTTGTCACATTCATTGATGATCACTCGAGAAGAGTATGGGTATACTTGCTAAAGAGTAAAGATCAAGTACTGTCGGTATTCAAAGAATTCCATGCTCAGGTGGAGCGTGAGACTGACAAGAAGCTGAAATGTCTAAAGGCAGATAATGGTGGAGAGTATAGAGGTCCGTTCGAAGCCTATTGCAAGGCTCATGGAATCAGATTGCTTAAGAATCTATTCGTGCACCGCAACGATTCCCCATGATTTAGTAGATCCTTCTGATATAAATATCAGGAAAACAGAACTAGCAGTGTCTTATGTAATGATATAGCCCATAATAGAATATGAGTATTTAGAACTTGAAAGTGAAAGAACAATGAACTATGTAGAAGAATTTCAATGTGCACAAAAGGATGAATTGAATTTTGCACTGAGCACTAGTTCTCTTTTCTTATTGTTATATATTAATGTAACCCAAGATTGAGAAAATGAGAATCAAAAACTTAAAAGAAGAAGGAGGATAAATGCTTTAAATATACTTAGTTTTGTGACAAAAACCTAAGAAGCATCTTTCTTCTTTGCCGTGGTGATATAATATATATAGAAGCAAAAAGAACTGCAACACACCACACCACACACCACTTAGACACAACGCACTGTTTCAGAAAGTAGTTAACCTCTATCAAATTAAAAAGTTGCATTTCTTCGTAATATATCCACTGAAAAGTTGCATTCTTTTGTTACAACTAGTAAAAAAACAATTCAAAATTAACTAACCAATCAACTATTAAAAGATATTATAATATACACGACAAATATACATTATCATCAAATAAATATAAAGTCTAGTTCAAAAATATTTAATATATAAAAAAATATTTTGAAATAATAATTATAATTTTTACAACATATTTTGTTCATACTAATATAATAGAGAGTTTATCCATACAAAGTTGATAAAATTTTTAAAGCAAAAAATTTAAAAACAAAATAAAAAAAAATTGGTTGATTAAATGTATAAGCTCCCCCTAGAATTTTTGTCAAGATCCGTCAATGGAGGATAGTTATAAGAAAAAAACTCACCAAAACAATTTTCTTTTTGTAGGTCACCAAAACATATGAAATGTATAGTTAAAATAATAATTATCCAATATGTATTGCCTAAAAAACCATATTGTGAATTTAGTCATCATAGCTACTCTGTCTTCAATGTCTATTGACCAAAGAGCTAAAGAAGCACACCTTGCTAATTCCTCCAAACATGGCTCAAGAAAATTGAGGCAGCTGGAAACATAGTCTATATTTCTCTACTAATTCAAGAATAGCATAATATTACAAACATATATTAAACTTGGCTTATCTGCTACATGTACCAGACCATCTCTTCCAAAACAAAACAACTGAAGCTAGCTAGAGGCACAAAGCCAAGTTAATGGTTTTGTTTTGAAACAAGAATGTCTTACTTTTCCTAATTTGTTGCCATGTTGGCATAATAGAAAGAATAATGTTACCATCACAAACAATGATTTTAGAGATGTGTTAGGTCCAAAATTTGACCATCATATCCTTCTACACTTCATGTCTTCAATCTTATATTGGCATGCCTTTGGGAACAATTTGGTCCTTGATCCACATGTAAATCGGAACTAGTACGTAGTAAGTGGCTGCGATTGTGCCAAGAATGAACCGCGAAAGAAGCAACAATGGATTTACAGGCTTCTTTACATCCTCCACCTTTGGACCAAGCTGCATAATAAGTACATAGATAACCATACTTCAAAACTACACTAAAAGTAAAAGTATGGAAAATAAGCTTTTAAATAGAGTAAATATACTTCTTAGTGAAACACACAACACAAGTCATTGATCCTCAATGTTATTCAAGTATCTGCACTTAGCTGCATGATATTTTCTTGGATAATCAAATTGACTTCCTTGATCAATAATATTCAGATCAGGACTCTAAAAACAAAGACATGAACATGGTAATTATGCTTATGTATTTGACAAAAAAATAAATCTTATAGGCTTGGGGAAGGAAGGACTAATGCAGGATGAACTTTGATATAACTGCAGAAGAATGAAAATACATTACCTTAAGGGGAGAGTCTCCGGATAAAGGCTTCACACCAGTGACAGAGCAACCCATGATGAGGCCATGCCGCCGGACACAACGATACCATTTAGGACCTATCCTTTTCAGCTTAATATCTTTGAAACCAGCATTTTTAAACCATTCAATGTACTCTTCCTCCTTGGGGAACAGCATCCATACATCTGCGAAGAATCGAGATAGCCAAAAGGTTGGGTATACTGGACCTATTAGACATGCTTTACCTCCTATTTTCAGCACTCTGTATGCTTCCTTAATTCCGCGCTGCGGGTCAGGCCAGTATTCAATACTGAAAAATACAGCCATATATGATGCATAGATACATATTATATAAGAGATATATGCAGGAAATAATAACATAGATTACATTAGCCATTTTGTATAAGATTATAACATGTCATCATCAAGATCAAAACTAATTTTTCAAAACATAATAAAATGGCTAATGTTAATGAAGTTTATGATTAATTAATTGTAATAGATGTAACTTATATCTTCATGATTCATGAAGGCTAAGTTTTCACTTTTCAAATTAAAGATTTGGTTATGGTTTGACTTGTAAAGCCAAAAACTCAACCGAGCTTCCATCTATCCTATCTATGCACTATCCTATTCAGAAGTGAATTACAACTACATATACATACATAATGCAAAATTTACATCAATTTCCCTACAAGCATAACTTAAAGTTCAGATATTCCAAAACCATGGCAGTGAACTCATTAACTAACATTAAGACTAGTTTCCTAATAAGCCCGAAAATCTTAATTTCAGTAAATGAAGGGCACAAAGTCCTTTCATAAGACAAAAATTGTCACCACATATTACCTTCCGGCAGAGACATATCGATCGGCGTAATCAGTTGGGAAAGGAAGATCTTCAGCATCACCTTCAATTATCTTGCATTCTTTTAAGGCTTCCTTCTGCTTAGCCTTGGCAAGCTGGTGAGGTGACTGATCAAGAATTGTAACATTTTTAGCATCCACATGCTTCACTATACCAAGAGTAGTGAATCCAGTCCCTCCCCCAACATCCACCACTCTCATCCTATGGTCATAGAGATCAGCAGGCTCAAGTGCCTCATCTCTCATGTCTTCAGTCCAGTGCCCAGGGTTTATAACATGATCATACACAATTGATAAAAACCTGTAGAACCAAAATGCCTCCTTCTTGTGTTGGATGAATCTTGGCTGTGAAACTGGCCTAATTGATGAGGCATTGCTGCATTTTGGTGTCAAGTTTCTGGTCCTATATCTGTTACCATAAGATACTACTCCATTCTTGAAGAAACACTTGTTGTGAAAGTTGTGATCCACTGAGCCTAATCCTGATGGAGCTATGATACTAATGAGCTTTAAAGAGGCCATGGAATGATTACAATGAGAAAAGTTAAAGAAAACTTAAGGTTCTTTCAAGGAATGACACATTTTTTATTTATTTTTTTAAATATTTGGTATGGAATTGGAACAAAAATGGAAACCATTAATTAGGATGTTCGGTTTATATATATCAAAGAAAGAAGACAGGAATGGTTGTGAATTTGGAAAATGACTTAGAAATGATAAGGGATTCTTAATTAAAGATTATGCTGAGAGAGATATGGACACAGAACTTGGTGCAGCTGCAATCAATAAATGGATATGAACCACATAATGTAAGGCTATAAGCTAGTGCTGGGACTATCAATCTTGTTCTATTTACCACTGAGGTGTTGGCATCACATGAAAACGTAGTCACTTGGTTTTTTTTATTATTATTATTAATTTATTCACTAGAAATGAGTAAGGACAAGACTTAGAAACGAGAGGGAGGATCCAAGTGGATTGGCTAGTGAAAATTGGTTAAGGTTAAACTTTGTGATTAAATATATACTTTTTTAGCTTTTAATCACAAGTAAATTTTTTTCCCCAAAAATCCATCTAAATCCATCACAAACCAAGCAGAAAATGTGGTTTCGAATATCAATAACTAACGCCAATTTGTTGTTAAATTAGCTTCATCAATCAATTTCGGCACATAAAAATATATCAATTTGTCTCTCTCACTTTATTACATAATTTTTTCTATCTTATCCTTTCTTTGTTATTCTTCTTCTTATACGTTTTCTTTTGTTGAGAGAAGCCATGTATAATGCATTTCTTTCAATAAACTTTTATTTTTAATTTTCTCAAAACAAGATAAATCATATAACATTTAAGCTTTGCTATTTTTCCAAATTCTAAAGCTGGGTTGCAAAATTGGCTAGACTTGTCAAAACTCTTTTATAATATAAAATATATATTAAAATTGAAATATTAAATTAACTAAAAAAAATAAGGTTCTTAAGGATTGAAGATAAGCATCCAAAAATGGATGATTTTTTTTTTTTTTTTTTTGGAGTTAATGCATTAAAAAAATCAAAAGTTTAAAATTTTAGTTTTTCAAAAAAGCTTATTCATTTTGGATTTTTTTAGACTGAAGTTAAGAAATTCCATAAAAAAAATATTCTCTTAACTTCAGCCCTTAGAATTGAGGATAAGCATCCAAAAATGGATGATGTGAAAAGCAAAAGATAATATTTAAACACACATTAGGTGTAATAGCAATGAAGATGCTTGTATTCTGCTGGACCTGGATAACTACAGTCACTCATGAGTAAAGTGACCACATGGAATCCATTTCCTATTCTGCTGTTGTAATTCAATATGATTTTAATTAAGCACCCTTGGCTCTTGTATCAAAATATGCTGCATTGATGAGGGTAATGACCCTAGCAATTTTCTCTGTTTTGGAAGCATACGGCAAAATCACAAAAGCAAACATGAATAAATACCAGTACCAAGTAGTCAAACTCAATTAATTATAAGGATGTTGGAATAAAACAGTGAAAAAGTGTTGATCATCTAACTCTATGATTGCAAAATTTGAATAAAAGCAACATTAGATGTTAAACAAATTGGTTGATAATGTGATTTAAAGGAGACCAATAAGCTGCTGCTAGCTGTATATTCTTCATATCTAGTGCTCGAAAGTGAAGATGAGATAGTAAATGTTTGCTTGTCATTTTTTATTTTGTAATTTTGTAATGTAATGAATAGGAGTTTGATAAATTTTGCATATCATTTATCAGTAAGTTAATCAATCAAAACACACTGTTAAAAGTGAGAAATCTAAGATTGTATACACTTATCTGCCAAGTGCCAAATGCCAATGAGAAAGAAGAGAAGAAGTGAAGTTAGGATTATCTTGCAAGAAAGAAGGATCAAATTACAGGATGAAGGCGCAGAAAGTCCTTGGTAGTTAACCGTCATGGCCTTTTATATACAAAGCTAAATGACAATGTATAACTAATAACTGGTTAAAGTATGAATTGGTATCATTGAATTGGTGAGGTTTGGTAGAAGGTTAGGTACTAGGTAACAAACTTATGTGTACATTTAGATTTTGCGACCAACAAATATAACTTATTTTTTTAGGTAAAGAATAGATAATTCATAATTTTTCTTTCCCATTATTTTTTACATTCTTAAAGTCATAGATTTACTTTTCTCCCTAACTTGAAAATTTTTACCATAAAATGTAGATTCTTAATGTTTCTATTAGAAAAGTTTGCAAAAAGCTTTTTTCTTTTTTTGTTGTACGCGTGTAAAGCTTATCTTAAAGAGTTTCTTTAATGTGTGACTTATGATATTATATTTTGAAAAATTTATAATAATTAAATTTACATAGAAAATTGATATTATTAACACACATAATTTTTATAAATTTATCAATTTTCAAAACAAACTTTTTCATTTTGAGGTTTTTAAAATATTTCCAAAAGCATACAATAAAAATACCCTATCTTAAAACAAACAACAAAATGCAAACCTCCTGTAAACAACTATTTAATCATAATTGAAACATATCTTTAAAGTGATTTTATTCTTTCTTTACTTAAAAATATCCAATAAAAAATAATAATTTTGCTGGATTTAGTGAAATCAGCGTAAGATTTTTTTTTATTAATGTGGATCTCTCGTAAGATTGATAGTTGATTTTGTACCACCATGTTATTTATGGACTAGGTCAATCGTAATTTATTATGTAGAAAAATAAAATTAAAAAATAAAAAAGATAAAGTGGGGTAAGTAATTATTTGCATTACATGTCAATTTATGATTGGCTTGAAGGTTGATCCAGGATCAACCAATAACTTCTCATAATTGAGATATTAGTCTTTAGTTTGACCGGGTGAATAGTACTCTATCTCTTATCTTTAGAAGATCCTAAATTTAGGTATTTTTTCGAAATTGGTCTTTAATTTTTTTTTAATGTTTTAGATCCATTAACTTTGTTCAATGATTTGGAAATTGTCATTTTGTTACTTAAACGTTGCCGATGACATGCCACGTTTCTATCAACCCATAGATAAATGATGTATAACGTGGCATCACGTGACATCGTATGGTTTTTTTTATTAAAAAAAATTATTTTTTTAAAAATAATTAAAAAGTTCAATTTTCTTTTAAAAAAAGTGATTTTAATTATTTTTTAATAAATTTGAAAAAAAAAATCATGTGAGATCATGTGACACATTATTTATTAACATGACGAAAATAGCATGATGTGTAGTTGATCATGTTACCACTTAATTGACAGATCATTTTAATAAACGAATAAACAAAATTCAAAAACCTAAAATATAAGGGGGAAAACAAAACTTAAATATTAATTCCAAAAAACATCTCATTTCAAAAATTAAAAATTTAAATATGCGTAATACTTTTTCGATCTCTAATATAAGAAAAAAAAACCTACCTATCTTGAAATCAAATACTCCTATAAGAAAAAGTTTAACTAATCATTTTTAAATTATTCTTATAAGGTGATTATATACTTTAATTTTTATTTTATTCACAATACAATTTTTCTAAAATAATTTTATTTTTTATGAATATGAGAAAATTAAATATAATGAATTAATTTTCTTTCTTAATAAATGCAAAGTTCGTTTCTTTTTTTTTTTTTACACCAAGGGTATCCCCCAGCCGATAGCCGAAGACTAATCCCCTCCGAAACGTAGAGATCACCGAAGTGAGTTTTGCCTCTACCAACAAAGCCTTTTCCATGTCCACGGTAGGGATCGAACCCCTGACATCATTCTTAAAGTACTCAGCTATCTACCAACTGTGCTGGGCTTTATTGGTCAAAGTTCGTTTCTTTTCTTGTAATAACAGAGAGAATAAAATAAGAACATGCGAATAAAGTTAATAGAATTGGAAAGTAAGATAAAGACAAAAGAAAAAGGAACTCAAAAAGAAAACTAGCTTTCCTCCTTCAACGCAACCCAACAACACTGACAGCTTCAACTCCAACACTTCAAAGTTGGTTTTGTTTCTTTCTTTTTTTTTTTTTTTTTTTGAAATTTCCAACACTTCAAAATTTATTTATTTATTATTTTTTTTTTTTTGAAATTTCCAACGCTTCAAAGTTTAAACCAATAGAAGTGTTTTCATTTTCACCCACCATATTCCACTCCACCACTCTCATAACTTGAAACACAAAAACAAAACCTTTAAGAACCTTCTCTCTTAATTCTTCACCAAACAACCATACACACACCTGTCTCTGTCTCTGTGTATCTTTCTCAGTCTCAGTTCAAGCTAAGTACAAGTACAACCATAGATCCATGTCTTTTCCTTTCATGGCCAACATTTTATGATGGGGTCCATCACCATTTCTGTGTCTTCATTAAAAATCCAATCTTTGCACTCAATCACCACCTTTCTTTCTTAATATTCCATTGCCACCTAAGAAGAAAAGAGAAGAGAAGATGAAATCAGGTGTACATGATCGGGCTAAGTCTTTGTCTTCTTCTGCTGCTGCTGATACAAGAGGGAAGCATAGGTTAAATGCAGAACTCAAAAGATTGGAGCAAGAAGCAAGGTTCTTAGAGGTAACTACTACTAATTCTCATCAAAAGTTTTTGGAGTTTGCTTTATCGTTTTTTTTTTTGTTTTCTTTCTCTCTGTGTCGTTTTGCTTTTTGATGGGTTGCTTTTTTGTTTTTCTATGTGTTAATGAGAAATGGTAACATGGGAAAGTTTTAACTTTTGTTTTGTGTCTGTATTGTTAGAGACAAATGGCATATGTGACATGTGTAAATCATATCATTGCCTAATGCCTATGTAGTAAAATAGGTTAAGTTAACAATCTAGTTTTTTATTTTTATTTTTATTTTTTTTTTCTTTGTTTAGTTGATTGCTGGGGTATTCTTTTGTAAGATGGATTAAGGAGTTTGGTTTTATGCCACTTTCCTAAAACATTTCTAAAAAAATTGTAATCTTAATTAATTTTGTTTCATTCTCAATACTACTTTCCTAAAATAACTTTATTTTTTGTAAATTTGAGAAAATTAAATACAATCAACTAACCTCCTTAATAAGCGTAAAAATGGTTGGATTTACTTATAATTCAAGTCGGTGGAGTATGGTGAACAGGTACAATTTGAGAAATAATGTTAAATAGCTGATTTACATGTTATCGAGGTCCTTGGACTGGACTCATGACAGTTAAATAAAAGGGTACTTGTTTTACTAAATGCATGTTTCTTTTCCCTGTGAGAATTTTCTTGTAATCATAATAGGTACCTGAATTTTGTACACAGTTATGCAAATACATTTGGGCTATCATTTATGATTGCTTAGTGATCGAAATGTGTTAGTATTTTAGTTTGCAATTTTGTCTTGGGGAAGGGGTATGTGCCTTTTCGCTGAGAACCCATCCTCTACACCTCATGAGTCCTTGCTTAGGAAGCTCGATTTTACAATGAGTGGTCACATGCAGATTTAATCCGTCTATGCATATTGTCTGTTTGTCATTGCAGCAATAAGACCTTGATGATTTAAATGGTACAACTAACATTTTTTACTTTATTTTTCATTGTTTCTTTCTCATTACAGTTGAGACTTGCAGTTTTGACATAGAGTGAGGGAGAGTATCGGGTCATAGAGTGAGGGAGATGGATATCAATTTTATAGAGTATAGGGTCATCGAGTGAGGGAGATGGATATCAATTTTGTCTGCATAGTCTTGTTTAAGGCTTTCAGGGTCTCAATAACTTAATGTAAGTCTACATAGCACATAACTGTCTATCAATGCTGCAGACTATGCCTTTCGAAAATTTAACAATGTTTTCTAAGTTGAGTGTTTTAGGCGGTTCTTCCAAATGATTGTTTACAATTACATACAATGAACCTTAGCAATTCCATGGTGATCACCCGATCAAATAAAAGGGGTTTAATTCTGTAGTACTAGGAAGATGATCCTAGATTGTTTTCCAGTGAATATCGGTTTACACAAAGTATCAAACAATTAGTGTGCAGTAAAATGGAGGTTTTTGTATGTATCTGTTATGGACCGGATCTAGAAGGATACTTCATTAGACCGGGTTACCGAAAACAAAGGCCCTCTTAGGGTCTTAGACATCATGAAACCGGTTTACCGGATTTAGAGGCCCTTTAAAAGCCCAAGTCTTTACTTAATTGGCTTTCCAGCCTAAAACAGTCTCCAAAGGCCCAATACTTCAGTAAAGCGGATTACCGGTTAAGGAGGCTCATTAACCACCACCTTGTTGAAGAAGACTTGAGATAGATCAGCATAGGGTAAGGATATCAGCTTATATAAAAGAGTAGAGGATAATCAGGTATGCATCCTTCAATCTCACACAAACACACACAAGTCGCTGGAGCAGTGTCCATACCCTCCACAGTCGCTGGAGAACGAGGAGGCCTTGGAACAATAGATTTGCTGGTTCGGGGATGCAGGTTGCGAGGAGCATTTCCAAGAGCTGCCGCAAGTGCTGCCAAATCAGAAGGTGAGGCCATTTCAGCTGCATAAAAGAGATTTGCGTTAGAAGAAGGAAGAGAAGGAAACGTGCGGTATAAAATATTATAAATTAATAAAGCAGAAATTCCTACCAAAAGTCGTTTGTAAGTCGTCAGGGGAAGAATCCACAATGGATCTTGTACTTATGCGCCCAAAGCGGTCGCAAAAGGAAAGAAGAAAAGAAACAATAGATCTCTCTAAATCAGTTAAGCGATTTTCCGGAGTTGCAAACAACTTAGCCGCAATGAGGGAGTTACGGGGTGACCAGAAGAGAGGAAAATAGGGATTTCCCCCGTGGTCGAAAAGGAAGGGCCAAACATCTTTTGCTCCTGTTATTTTGAAATACTTGTCTTTAAACTCTTTCCATGTCTCAGAGTAAGATTCAAACACCCTCCTCCCATTACGGGATTTAAGCGTCACCCAAGCCCACTTTCCTTTCACTTTGCTAGATTGGAAGGGGCCAAAAATGTAAAAGAACACAGGAATTGTGCATTGGAGGTTAAAATGATGGCAAAAAAGCTGAAAGGCTCTAAGGTAACACCAGGCGTTGGGGTGAAGTTGAGAGGGGGCAACCTCTAAATGTGTAAGAACTTGATTTTCAAAATCAGTGAACGGAATTCTTACACCACATACATCAAACAAAACACTATACATGAAGAAAAAGTTTTCATCAGTAGTACCCACTATACAGATCCGGTCTTGATTACTAGAAGATGCCACAACATAAAAATTTGGAGTAATGCCGGGCCTCACCAAATCGGCTTGGAGGTGATAATGACGAAGTTTGGCCTAATCTACAAATATGGAAGGTCTACCTAAGGCATCTAAGTATACCCTCTCATAGCCAGAAACATCATCTGGTTTGATAAATTCCTCCGGATTAGTTTCCGATCTCTTGTTTCCCATCTGTGATTCCTGAGAAAGGTAGGAAACATTAGGAGGAGGTGGTGGTTTGCTAACTACTTCAACAAAATAATTTTTTATTACGAATTGTCTAGCAAGTTCGTCCAGCATAATTTTTTCAGAAGAGCTAATAGAAGTACTTCCTAAGTGTGAACAAGAAGGATTAATAGGGGGTATACTCACACTTGTTTAATTGTTTGAAGATGATGAAGATGAAGTTTCAGTAGGATAAATGATAGAAATAGGAAGATCATCTATTAGAAAGGAGTAAGAGATTACCTGAAAGTGTATAGAAGACTGGAACCGAAAAGAAGTAAGCTAAGAAAGAGCTGAACGAATTTCTCAAAAGAAGAAAAGCAAAACAAGTTTTTTGGAGGATGAGGGGAGCTGGACGGATTTTTTCTACTCTTTGGTTTCTAAGTGCACAAGTGAAGAAGGAGTGAGGTTGAAATGAAGAAAACTCCCCTTATTTATAGTCAGAACGAATTGGGGAAAGCTAATGAGGAGATTTCAAAGATTTATTAAGACATTGAATGGATTAGAAGCCCAAGAATGATCAGTTCGAGATTTTAGAGGAAGAGAAGGAATTTTCATATTCCCTTGGAAGACCAGCTCTTGAAGTAAATGCAGTGATAAATCTTGTCATTTATGACAAAGGTGACTATATGTCAGTTGAGAAGATGAAACATGACTTGCAATTAATGGTGGTTTTTAAAAAACGAAATCAGTAAACCGTTTTTTATCAGTAGACACTAAGCCTAAGTGGTCAAAGATGGTGTATCCAAGGCAATTTGAATTTCAAATATCACCTAGGGAAAGATTAGCATAGGCACGACAGACAAGAAAAGATGCTCTTGGAGAGGTCATTTTGACTCCTCGAAAATCGTGTGCAGGAGAAGCTTGATTTGACAAGATATATGATATTGGACCTAACTAAGCAACCACTTAGCTCCATGAACCGTTTAACCGAATTACAAAGGCAGGATTTGAAATCCCCCTCTAAAATCGGTAATCCGGTTAAACAGTTTGGTGACTACAAAAAGAAGATTCAATAGATCCCCCTCTAAACCGGTAATTCGGTCAAATAGGAGGACAACTCGATTTTGTAGCATATGAAAACCGGATTATCAGTGTCTTAGCCACCTTAACCCGAAATAGCTGTTCAAAAAGTGCCGAATTTTGGAGTCAAAAACATGTGTTTAAATTCAAAATTTGAATCTACCATTGGGAAAAGACACTGTCGCAAAGAACGAGAGGATTCCTCTGAGAATGTCAGGATAAAGCTTGGGAATATGGCATCTTGGAAGTTGTTCTGATTGACATAATGACCATTTTGGAAGATAAGTAGATGCCTTTCCTTGGGAAATGTTCTGTGCAAGACGAAACCGGTAAACCGGTCTCCAATTTCTTATTATAATTTCCCATTATAAGCGAAAGGGGTCTTTCAAGGATTTCCCTCTTTAAATCGGTAAACCGATTTATCGGTATTAAACCTTGAGGTCTGTCAAGATCCTTTGAAAACCGGATTACCGGGTTACCATATAAACAGAAAGACCTCCTCTAAGGAACAAGAGGTCCTTAGAAATTTAATTCCATAAACAAACCGATTTACCGGTTAGGATGTAGGCTAAACGGTAAACCCCTAAAATGGTCTAAAGGTCTTCAAGGTCCTTGTAAAACCGGTTTACCGGATTAACCCCTCCTAGAAGACTAATGTATTACAGATTTCCGGTATTTAATTCAATCTATACCAAGGTTCCCAACCATAAACCATGGTCTGGGGGGAAACTGTTATGGACCGGATCTAGAAGGATACTTCATTAGACCGGGTTACCGGAAACAAAGGCCCTCTTAGGGTCTTAGACATCATGAAACCGGTTTACCGGATTTAGAGGCCCTTTAAGAGCCCATGTCTTTACTTAATTGGCTTTCCAGCCTAAAACAGTCTCCAAAGGCCCAATACTTCAGTAAAGCGGATTATCGGTTATGGAGGCTCATTAACCACCACCTTGTTGAAGAAGACTTGAGATAGATCAGCATAGGATTCCTTTACCTCGTAAAACTGGTATGGCGGTTACTCAGAAGACAAAGTCATAAAACCGGATTCTCTTGGATTCCTATACAATGATGAGCAGCAACCCTCCAATAATGTCCACTTTACTCCTGCTATTATCACCTGTCGTTAGCGGTAATTAGGCAGTACCCATTGATGATGAGGGAAACCCAACGGTAAAGATATCAGCTTATATAAGAGAGTAGAGGATAACCAGGTATACATCCTTCAATCTCACACAAACACACACAACACTCCAAACAAACGACAATAGAGCTGGTATTCTAGTAATCAGGGTGCCACTCCTCAGTCTGAAAGCAACATTAGAGAACTTGGACCCTTAACCGCTTATTTCAAGTACCAAGTTTTCTACGACAGAACAGTATCAGATGTGAAGAACAAAACACAAAACAGAATATTAAAACTAAGAAAATCAGAAACAAAAGCGGGCAAACTCCTTTGACTACGTACACTACTCAATCCTAGCTCACTAAAGATCGATTCCTCTCCTCTCCTTTGTCCAACTCGTGACAACCAAATACTAAGCGAAAATTTAGTTATCACTCCAAACCCTAACTTCTAATTAAGTATCAGAAACCAGAATTGGAGTTTTTACGAGTTAATACAAATTAAGCATTTATATTCATGTATTATCTTTACGAAATGGAATTAAACAAACCACTACACATTGATAAACATGAAAACAAAGGAGAGAAAACGAAATTGCATGAATAACAAGAGCTCAAGAGTAGATAATACAATAGCAAAGGGATTAACCCTTGAAGTCTAGCATTCCATGGCCATAAATGAAGAAAAACGAGTACAAATGGAGAAGAACAAAACCCTAGCAGCCACCACCACTTGGGAGAGTCAAGAGAGAAGTTCTAACCTAGAGAGAGTGAAAAATTTGAAATGGGAAAGTGGTGCTAGGTTTGGACGAATTTCCCCTTCTTTTACCATGAAAATGGGCCTAAAACATGGGCCCAAGTCCTAAGAACACTATTATGAAAATTACAACTAAAAAGAGATATCAATGTAAATTACAATCTTCATTTCAATACTTTAATCTTCATTTTCAAAATGCCCAAAGTGTCCCTGTACCAAATATGACCTGAAAATAGAAATAGAATTAATTAGGCTAAATAATCCCAAATTAAACAATATTCGGGATATTATTCCAATAAACTCTAAATCACTAAATCAAGCTAAACAATGTCAAATGGGCAACAAGTATCAATAATAGGAGTAAAATAATGCAAGGAATAATGAGAAATAAAATGCTCATCAAACACCCCCACACTTATCCTTTTGCACTCCTGGGCAAAATCAAAAGATGGGACTATGAAGATCAATATGCACCAAAGTTAATCATGCAACAAGATGACTACAACTAAGAAATGTAAACCTAAGAGATTACATACTTCACAATGAATTCTAGGAAATACAAAGAAATGGGCAAAGTCTAGCACACAAAATGGTTAAGGATCAAAGAGTCAAAGCATCTGTGAACATCATCCAATTACTTCAAGTATGCAAAGAAACCAATGACATCAAGAGGATAATCACAAAGATGATAGAAACTCACAAGGATCACTCAAAAGTGTTTACACTCAAGTGTTTGGGGTTAATTATTATTTAGACTCAAGGCACATCATGAAAAACAAACACAACCATAAGCTTGACAAACCTCTAACATCAACTATCAACACACATGCACAAAATGATCAAAAGGTCTTTTCAGGGTTGTAATGGGGCCAAGGACAAGGTAGGATAGAAATATGGGAATGTAGCTAAAACCAAGGGAATAGAGGAGCAATGAGGAATAAGTAAAAAGTAAGCAAAATTCATCCCAAAATCAACAACCACTAATTCCAATCCTCTTTGCCTCAACAACCTTTTATTCACTTTTTTTTTTCTTTTTGCATTTTTTTTGTATTTTTGTCTTCATTTTTTTTTGAGAGATATACAAAAAGAAAAGAAGAAACAACACAAATGACATGAAGATGAAGCCATAACTACAACAACCAATGAGGCAAAACCAAGAACTCAACCAATTGAAGCATAGAGCACACTTACTTACCTAATACTCATTCCCAAAACAATTCCAAAGCTCCAAAATTTTCTAAGGTTAGGACAATCATGGTTTTTCATTCATAGACTTGTAATGAGCTAAAGAACAAGAAAATAGATAAAAAGGCTCAAAAGGGCTAGCAAAGGATACATTCATTCAAGGTAGGCTCATATGGCTTATAGCTTATTCAAGAAAGATAGTGCCTAAATTATTTCAAAATGTGCATGAACAATCAAGTATCAACATGACTCAAGTCAAGTTCTAGAGTGCAAGTAATCCAGAGTGCAATCACACATGAAGAAAAGAGTTAGATGGCATATAGCAATCCATCCACAAATAAGGCACAAATCCTCACAAGGGACAATTCTATCACAATGTTACCACCTGTCAATGATCAAAAGCAACTTTGCACACAGAAGTGCATGAATTAAGACAAAAGATGTCAAGACTCTACAAAAATGAAGCTAGCATGCAAGAAAATTGCCCAAAAACAAAGCAAAACCCAAAAAAATTCAAAGTAAAAGTATTCAACCTAAACTAGTCTCCCCCCACACTTAAATCACATATTGTCCTCAATGTAAAACAACTAGAAAGTTCAGACAGATATACCAGCCAGCAGATATAGACAAGTGCAATAAAAAGAGTAAGGAATGAGAAAAGAAGACTCCCTAAGTCATGGTGGGTCAAAAGTGGGGTCGACCAAGGAGGCCTCCTCCACAAGTGCATCATCCAAAGTAAGAGTGGTGAGGAAGGGCTTGAGTCGATGGCCATTAACTTTGAAGCTCTTGTCCGTGGACTCGCTCCTAATTTCCACAGTGCCATAAGGAAACACCTGAGTGACAATAAATGGTCCAATCCACTTGGAGCGGAGCTTTCCACTCATGAGATCAAGCCGAGAGTTGTAGAGCAACACTTTCTGGCCAACCGAGAACTCCTTTCTAGAAATTGAGCTATCATGGAGCTTTTTGGTCTTCTCCTTGTAGAACTTAGAGTTCTCATAGGCCTCCAATCGGATCTCATCCAACTCACTCAACTGAAACTTCCTTTGCTCACCCGCCAGATCAAGGTCCAAGTTGCACTGCTTCACTGCCCAGTATGCACGGTGCTCAATCTCCACAGGTAGGTGGCAAGCCTTACCAAAGACAACCCGATAGGGTGACATCCCTATGGGTGCCTTGTAAGCAGTCCGATGTGCCCAAAAAGCATCATCCACTCTTGTGCTCCAATCTTTCCTATTCGGGCGCACCATCTTCTCCAAGATCCTCTTAATCTCTCTATTTGAAATCTCAGCTTGCCCATTGGTTTGGGGGTGATATGGTGTGGAAACTTTGTGCACAACCCCATACTTTTTGAGCAAGGTTTGCATGGATCTGTTGCAGAAGTGGGTGCCCTGATCACTGACTTTGGCTCTGGGTATGTCAAACCTGCAAAATATGTGAGACCTAACAAAATCCACAACAACCGCAGAGTCATTAGTCCGGGTGGCTTTAGCTTCCACCCATTTGGACACATAGTCCACAACAAGCAAAATATATTGAAAATCAAAAGAGACAGGAAAATGGCCCATGAAGTCTATACCCCAGATATCAAACACCTCGCAGAACAACAAAGGTTGTTGAGGCATCTGTTGTCTCCAAGAAAGTGTGCCTCCTGCTTTTTGACATTGCTCACATGAGCTGCAGATGTTGCTTGCATCCTTGAAGATGGTAGGCCAATAAAATCCAGAATCCAGCACCTTTTGTGCTGTCCTTTGAGTCCCAAGGTGACCTCCAACTGGTGAAGTATGGCAAAACTGGATAACCGATTGGATCTCATGATCTGGAATGCACTTGCGAATGACCTTATCACTGCAAAAACGCCACAAATAGGGGTCATCCCATACATAATACTTGGCATCGCTCTTTAATTTGTCTATTTGAGCTTTGGATGACAAGTTTAGATCATATTTGCTTGGTTCTAAGGTTGTAGTGTACACTAATCATGCTGCTCTGAAGCTCAAAGAGACAAATTAAAGAGTGATGCCAAGTATTATGTATGGGATGACTCTTATTTGTGGCATTTTTGTAGTGATCAGGTCATTCGCATGTGCATTCCAGATCATGAGACTCAATTGGTTCTCCAGTTTTGCCATGCTTCACCAGTTGGAGGCCACCTTGGGACTCAAAGGACAGCGTGAAAGGTACTGGATTCTGGATTTTATTGGCCTACCATCTTCAAGGATGCAAGCAACATCTGCAGCTCATGTGAGCAATATCAAAGAGCAGGAGACACACTTTCTTGGAGAGACAGCAGATGCCTCAACAACCTATGTTGTTCTGCGAGGTGTTTGATGTCTGGGGTTGTGCACAACCTATGTTGTGCAACAACCTATGCCACAACAACCTATGTTGTTTGACTTCATGGGCCCTTTTCCTGTCTCTTTTGGTTTTCATTATATTTTGCTTGTTGTGGACTATGTGTCCAAATGGGTGGAAGCTAAAGGCACCCGGACTAATGACTCTGCGGTTGTTGTGGATTTTGTTAGGTCTCACATATTTTGCAGGTTTGGCATACCCAGAGCCATAGTCAGTGATCAGGGCACCCACTTCTGCAACAGATCCATGCAAGCCTTGCTCAAGAAGTATGGGTTGTGCACAAAGTTTCCACACCATATCACCCCGAAACCAATGGACAAGCTGAGATTTCAAACAGAGAGATTAAGAGGATCTTGGAGAAGATGGTGCTCCCGAATAGGAACCCATATCGGGTTGGAGCACAGGACTGGAGGATGCTCTTTTGGCACATCGGACCGCCTACAAGGAACCCATAGGGATGTCACCCTATCGGGTTGTCTTTGGTAAGGCATGCCACCTACCTGTGAAGATTGAGCACTGTGCATACTGGGCAGTGAAGCAGTGCAACTTGGACCTTGATCTGGCGGGTGAGCAAAGGAAGTTTCAGTTGAGTGAGTTGGATGAGATCCGGTTGGAGGCCCATGAGAACTTTAAGTTCTACAAGGAGAAGACCAAAAAACTCCATAATAGCTTAATTTCTAGAAAGGAGTTCTCGGTTGGTCAGAAAGTGTTGCTCTACAACTCTCGGCTTGGTCTCATGAGTGGAAAGCTCCGCTCCAAGTGGATTGGACCATTTATTGTCACTCAGGTGTTTCCTTATGGCACTGTGGAGATTGGAAGCGAGTCCACGGACAAGAGCTTCAAAGTTAATGGAAATCGACTCAAGCCCTTCCTCACCACCCCTGCTTTGGATGATGCACCTGGAGGAGGCCTCGTTGGTCGATCCCACTTTTGACCCACCATGACTTAGGGAGTCTTCTTTTCTCCTTCCTTACTATTTTTATTGCACTTGTCTATATCTGCTGGCTGGTATATCTGTCTGGATTTTCTGGTTGTTTTACATTGAGGACAATGTGTGATTTAAGTGTGGGGGGAGACTAGTTTAGGTTGCATACTTTTGCTTTGAATTTTTTTTGGGTTTTGCTTAGTTTTTGGGCAATTTTCTTGCATGCTAGCTTCATTTTTGTAGAGTCTTGTCATCTTTTGTCTGAATTCATGCATTTCTGTGTGCAAAGTTGCTTTTGATCATTGACAGGTGGTAACATTGTGATATAATTGTCCCTTGTGAGGATTTGTGCCTTGTTTGTGGTTGGATTGCTATATGATATCTAACTCTTTTCTTCATATGTGATTGCATTCTGGATTACTTGCACTCTAGAATTTGACTTGACTCCTGTTGATACTTGATTGCTCATGCACATTTTGAAATGATTTAGGCACTTTCTTTTTGAATAAGCTATTAGCCATATGAGACTACCTTGAATGAATGTATCCTTTGCTAGCCCCTTTGAGCCTTTTTATCCATTTTCTTGTTCTTTAGCTCATTACAAGTCTATGACTGAAAAACCATGATTGTCCTAACCTTAGGGAATTTTGGAGCTTTGGAATTGTTTTGGGAATGAGTATTAGGTAAGTAAGTGTGCTCTATGCTTCAATTGGTTGAGTTCTTGGTTTTGCCTCATTGGTTGTTGTAGTTATGACTTCATCTTCATGTCATTTGTAGTTTGGGATGACAACTTGTTAGAATTTTGAGATTGCAAGTTGTTGAGAGAAGTTGTCATTTGACCCATCTGATTTGTCAAAGTCTGAATGGATGCTCTAGTCTCTTGTTGAAATTGGAGGTTTTGCATGGTCATTTGCCTCACCAACTCCTCCAAGGTAGGTTGGTTGGATGGAGGGGCTGATGGTGCAGGATGAACCACTTGCTGCTGTAGTTGTTGTTGTTGTTGCCTTTGCTGCTGGATTGGACGAGGTACATATGGTGGTCTACTCGGTCCAGCGGTGTTCTGAAATAGAACATTAGGAGGAGGTTGTTGTTGTTGATCAGACCACTTCAGGTTAGGATGGTTCCTTCATCCAGGGTTGTATCTATTGGAAGAGAGGTCATGATTGTGCTGTTGTGGGACTCTATTGTTGTATATGTTGGCCGCATAGGGCTCGGGTTGGTCACCACTAGTCATCGGTTGTTGCTGCTGAAGGGAAGGGCATACATCTGTGAAGTGCTCAATGGATGTGCATATGCCACACACTCTAGCTGGAGGTACCATCTTTTTCTGATTGACAGCCAATTGTTTGACCAATGTTGTAAGAGAATCAATTTTCTGCTCAAGCTTCTCAACCTTGCCCGAGTCTGCACCAACATCATTTACACCTCCCACAACTTTTGCATCACTGTTGCTTCTTGCATGGAATTACTGATAATTGGAAGTCATCTTCTCAATTTTGCTCCTGACTTGTAAGGGTGTCATATCTCTCAATGTACCACCACTTGCAACATCTACCATGTTTCTCTCCATAAAGTTGAGGCCCTCATAAAAGTAATGGATGAGAAGCTGCTCTGATATTTGATGGTGGGGACAGGAAGCACAAAACCTCTTGAATCTCTCCAAATATTCATAGAGACTCTCTCTATGTTATTGCCTGATACCAGAGATTTCCTTTCTGATTGCAGTGGTCCTGTTTGCAGGGAAGAATTTTTTCAGAAATGCCCTATTCAAGTCATCCCAGCTTGTGATGGAACCAGGGGCCAAGTCAGATAACCAATCCTGCGCCAGACCCTCCAAGGAATGTGGGAATGCTCTAAGACAGACATGATCCTCTTGAGCATCAGGTGGTTTCATTGTGGTGCACACTATGTGGAATTTCTTGAGATGCTTATGAGGATCCCTACCTGCAAGACCATGAAACTTGGGCAGCAAATGGATTAGTCTTGTTCTAAGCTCAAAGGAACATCCTCATCAGGATACCGGATACACGAGTCTTCAATAGTGAAGTCGGGTGCAACCAAGATACCGGATACACGAGTCTATCAATTTCAGGGTTGTAAGGATGCAAATAAAGTGGGTTGCCCCTAGTCATGCACTGAACAGAACACCATCAACCATAGCAGACTGTAACAGATATGCATGACCAAATTATGCAACAAAATTTTTTTATTTTTTAAAATTTTTTTCTTTATTTTTTTCAGCACCCTAAAATTATGAAAACCAATTACAGAAAGTTTGAGGACAAAATTCAAAAGGGAACCAAGTCAAACAATTAATACAGGGACCAAAAACTATGAAAATAAAACTTGTAAAATAAAAAAGAAATAGTAAACAGCCTTTTCGGGATCCAGACGAGGGAATTTTCGGACGAAGTCGGAAAAATCAGATTATTCGGAAAATTCCCTTCGATTTGATATATAATTCGTCAAATTCCGAGTTACGGATCAAAAGTTACGCCTATTTATAGTAAGTGCTGGTAAAACATGGAAAATTTTTCTGGAACTCACAACCAGTGCCTATCTGAGTGTCTGTGATGCATCAACACACTAATATATGATGAAACAAGTGTGGATACCAATTTTTGTGCAAAAATTCCATCCACAGCTATGTCGAATGACACTCACAGAAGCACTAAAATAGCATCAGTTATGCATAACAGCAAAACAACAAACAGGACAATTTTCAATCAGTTATCAGAATGCTTGAATCTCGTCTTCGGTGGTTTGAGCATGTGTGGAGGAGATCCGTCGAAGCCCCGGTCAGGAGGATAGACCAAATGGAGGATACTATAAGGGCTAGAGGAAGAGGAAGACCTAGAAAAACTATAGGTGAAACAATTAAGAAGGATATGACAATCAATGCCTTATCAAAAGATATGATTTATGATAGGCCTTTATGACGTCGTTTGATCCATGTAGTCGACTCCACCTAGTGGGACAAAGGCTTAGTTGTTGTTGTTGTATCAGAATGCTTATTCACACACTAACTACTCTAACTAACTACTGTATGACCTTTAGCAAGAACCGATACTCCCCGGCAACGGGGCCAAATTTGATCAATGTCGTATTCGATCAAATAAAAGGGGTTTAATTCTGTAGTACTAGGATGATGATCCTAGGTCGTTTCCCAGGGAATGTCGGTTTAGGCAAAGAATCAAACGCGTAGTATGTAGTAAAATGGGAGTTTTTGTATGTATCAGATGTGAAGAACAAAACACAAAACGAAATATTAAAACTAAGAAAATCAGAAACAAAAGCGGGCAAACCCCTTTGGCTACATACACTACTCAATCCTAGCTCACTAAAGATCGATTCCTCTCCTCTCCTCTGTCCAACTCGTGACAACCAAATACTAAGCGAAAATTTAGTTATCACTCCAAACCCTAACTTCTAATTAAGCATCAGAAACCAGAATTGGAGTTTTTACGAGTTAATACAAATTAAACATTTATATTCATGTATTATCTCTACGAAATGGAATTAAACAAACCACTACACATTGATAAACATGAAAACAGATGAGAGAATACGAAATTGCATTAATAACAAGAGCTCAAGAGTAGATAATACAATACCAAAGGGATTAACTCTTGAAGTCTAGCCTTCCATGGCCATAAATGAAGAAAAACGAGTACAAATGGGAAAGAACAAAACCCTAGCAGCCACCACCACTTGGGAGAGCCAAGAGAGAAGTTCTAACCTAGAGAGAAAGAGTGAAAAATCTGAAATGGGAGAGTGGTGCTAGGTTTGGACGAATTTCCCCTTCTTTTACCATGAAAATGGGGCTAAAACATGGGCCCAAGTCCTAAGAACACTATTATGAAAATTACAACTAAAAAGGGATCTAAATGTAAATTACAATCTTCACTTCAATACTTCAATCTTCATTTCCAAAATACCTGAAGTGTCCTTGTGCCAAATATGACCTGAAAATAGAAATAGAATTATTAGGCTAAATAACCTCAAATTAAACAATATTCGGAATATTAGTTCAATAAACTCTAAATCACTAAATCAAGTTAAACAATGTCAAATGAGCAACAAGTATCAATAGGAGTAAAATAATGCAAGGAATAATGGGAAATAAAATGCTCATCACATGGTCAACATTAACAACCAAGTTGGAGAACTTTGGTTAATCTTCCTCAATGTAGATATTATTGCTGTTGACATAGTTTGCTTAATGTATATGATGAAAATACCTTCTTACATTGAACTGCGGGTGCTAATTTCATTCGCAGATTTTCTAGCAATGAATGAAGCTGATGCATGATAGGGGCCACTGCAAATTTTTATAGTTAACAGCGGTCTCAGTATTACTGTCTTGTCCTGACAACAGTTAGTCAGTTAGTGTTACATGTTTGGAAATATATTATTGTAAGTCCTTAAGTAGTTGACATTATTCCAAATCCATCATGATGGCCATTTCATCCATTGTGGATTGAAGCAAGAATTAATTTCTTAGATATGTTTTGATTTTTGTACTGCTGCCAGAACATTCATGATAAGGGTGGCTTTCTTAGATATATATATAGGTCTCCACATTGTCTTTTTATATTGATATGCTCATATTTTGACTATTCTGTGGGATTAAACTCCCAAGGCTTTTTTTACTGCTTGTGCTACTGTTATCTGCTGGCTTCTATAATTGAGTGATTATGAAATTCTGACTTTTGTAATGAGAAAATATGGGAGATTTAGGCAGCCATTTGGAGAGACTGATTGTGGTTCTTACTTCTTAGCCTCTCCTTTCATGACTGCATTTAATTCTAGTTTTTGAACTTGTGTTGCAAGTATTTTGATATTCGCTATATACCAAATGCAGGAAGAGCTGGAACAAATTGAAAGGACGGAGAAAGTTTCTGCTTCGTGCAAAGAGTAAGCTTAAAAGCAAATGATTCTATAATGCATAATCATTGGCAGTCTAACCTCTAATTTATCACCTGGTATTTGTTTTGCCAGAATGCTCAGTAATGTAGAAAGAAGACCTGATCCATTACTACCATCGTAAAATCTCTTCTCAGAATCTTTATTGTATATCCACATGTTATCCATGATTTTTTTCTTTCACTAACTAAAGATCTATTTTCTTGTTTGATAGAACAATTGGTCCTTTAAATCCTTTTTGGGATCGATGGTTCGAAGGTCCCCAAGATTCCAAAGGCTGCAGGTGCTGGATTCTCTGATGATCATGGCTAATTGCTACCACTGTTGGCATTGGCTTCAACCAATAGATTGCCAATTTTACTTCTTTTTTCCCGACCTTTTCCTTTTACATCCTTGATTTTCCGGAAAATGTGAGTGTATTGAAACAGTATTGTTCTTAGCAATTTTTCATGGAATGCTTCCTTGTGCAGATGACAATTACAGCAAATACATAGCTTTTATGTTTCAGATAATAGGTTAATTGCGCAGATGATAAATACCAACCCGTTGTTAATGATAGTCATGTAGAATTTTCTGATTTTGCTTTTCATTGTGAAGTGTGTTGTAAAAGATTATGCTCCATTACACATTGAAACTGAAACAATATAATCTACAAATTTGCTTGTAATTGATACAAAGATTTTGTGACTCGTAACACAAATGCATTACATGAAAAATTAATCCCATGACAATATGTCAGCAACCCATCATCATGTTGGTGCTTTGCCAGTTACTCGCTGAGCAATCCACCCAAGACCATCATACAGCCCTTCTCCTGAGAGGGCACAACAAGCTTGAATATGCCAATCATGATTTTTGATGCTATGAAGAGATAGTGCATCGGTGATCTCAGCCGGAGTCATAGCATCCTTGACATCTTGTTTATTAGCAAAGACAAGAATGACCGAATGCTGTAATTCTTCATGCCCCAGCAACCTGAAAAGTTCATCTTTCATAATAGAGATCCTGTCTCGATCACTGCTGTCTATCACTGCAATTACGGCATGAGTTCCTCGGTAATATGTCGCCCATGATGTCCGGAGTCTTTCTTGTCCACCAAGATCCCAGACCTGAAATACATTAAATAAGGGAGTGAGAAATATCTCATTCTGCTCAATACTAAAGCTTGCAAATAGTCCGTTACAAATGAATTTTCATAACGTGCATAGATTGTTATGAAAATCGGATCCAACAATTCAAAAAGACAAAAAATGCAAAGAATTTAGCAAACAAAGGACTGGAGAAAGGATAAAAGTGCCTTCCCTCTCCAAAAAACCTGAAGAAGGAAAGTAGAGCATGGATGTAACAAATTTACAAATGTTATCAAATTCGAGTCCCTTCCCCTCTCCCAGGCCAAAAAAAAAAAAGAAAAAGAACTACAACAATAAGTCATATCTGTCTAGGTGGGATTGGCTATATGTATCAGTTGATGCTATTCTTTTTTTTAGATAAGGTTCAGTTGATGCTATTCTGCTCTCTCAAAAATATCTAAGACAACAAAGGGTATGTTAATGAGATAATCCCACGGTCACACGGAATATGCTAGTATTCACCAACATTGAATACCAAGTGGTTGGAGTCATAGGGAATCAAGGGTAGGCAAGCACTCTTAGAAAACCGAGACATGACACGAGAACTAAACAATGCCCGTGACAAAGTTGTGTCTGGTCCAACTATCTTCATAGCACAATTTTCATCCAAACCTATATAGTTATCTTTGAAGTTCAACCACCAATCACATGGCACCAGCTGCACTCTTGTCATGGAAATAAACCCTCACCCAGGTCTACAAGGCACACAATGTAACCCCCCCTCCCTCAAAAAAGGAAACACAAAAAATAAGGGTTGAACTCCTTTCCTTTTACTATGGTACTACACCTAACCACTACTTTACTCCATCCATCTAAAGATACCATAAATAAATGAAAGTTCAAAGCTACATCTTTGATTGGTAGGCTTTTTGTTTTGGTCGAATCTGCTGGAAACAGTATAACAGCACATAGATATTAAGAAAAGAAAAAAATAACAAAACAGAGCATTTAGTCATCTCCAAGCAACACTGGGAAGCAAAAAGCTATCTTCTGTAATAAATTCCAAAAGCCATTTCGTGGTCTAGTAGACACAACCGTTTTACAATGTTTTGATACTAAAGAAAAATTAGGCTTGACTGCTGATAAAGCTGCTTGTGGCTTATTATTCACTTATAAAGGAGATGCTTTTTCAGGATATTACTTGCATCACACCATTGAAACACTGAGAAGAAACAAGCCCTCATATATATTCATATTTGCATTCCCTTTAGGCAAGCAAGGATTTAAGCCAAGAGGAGGAGACTAAATAAAAAGGGTTCATGTCTCCTTCACATCACTCATAGGCTTATTAATCTATCAACAAATATACATTACTTATAAAATGCTAAATCACACCTAGATGCCATTAATGTATGAAACCCTTGAAGCAAAATCAATCTTGGAATAAAAATAGTTAGATAAACGCACCTCAAATCGTATGTTCTTGTAGACAAGCTCTTCAACATTGCTACCAACAGTAGGGTTGGTAGTGACAACCTCACCAAGATGCAATTTATAAAGGGTGGTTGTCTTTCCAGCATTATCCAACCCAACAACCACAATCTTATACTCCTTAGCAGGGAACAACATGAACCAGAAACTCGATATCATTGCCCCCATCCTCTTTTTTTTTTTTTTTTTTCCCTTTCTCTCCCTCTCTCTCCCTCTCTCTATCTCTACCTACTTCAAATTAGTTAATCACCTAAACAATTAGCAATTTGAGAAAAGACCCATTAATTAGGAGACAAAAGGGTATCTGAAAATCTGATTTTCAACGTGAAAAGCATCAAACTTGACAAGTTTGGAGATGGATAAAAATAATAGACATGAACGTGAAGAATGAAAAGGATCGAACCTGGAAGCGGTTTTGGGAGGAGATTGCGTAGCGTGAAGTGCAAAGAAAGAAAGAATTTGTTATTTGCGAATCCCAAAGGGAATGATTTATTTAAAAAGTTGAGGTTTCTCTTCCAGGGATGAATGACGTGGAGCGCATTGATGTCGATTACAACCACATTGGCCATTACCAAAATTTTACGAGTTATTAACATGCGTGATATTTTTAGGGTGTGATTATAGTCATTTTAGCTTCTCAAATATCATAGTTATCGAGAGTATCTCTCACTTTAATCATTTTAGTCCCTCCGATAATAAGGATTAAGTAACGGAGTTAACGAGTTAATCTACCTGTGTTTAAAATCATTCATTTTGGTTCCTGAAACATACCTGCATAATTCAATTTGATCCTTTTTAAATTGTAAATAATAGCCTTAGTTCCAGCGGATCCGGTCATTCAATTTAGACCCTCAATTTTTATATATTTTTTTATAAAACAAACAATCCAGTATGGGGCATAACATTAAAATCACTATGTATGTTGCATTTGAGGCATCAACTGTTCACAAAATTAATCTTTTCCTAATTTTCATTAACACCAGTATCTAGCAATGCAAGGCTAACATTACCTTGATTTCCAATAAAACAACCATGTAAAAACATTTTAATATGTTCACAAAATTAACCTTACAGAGAAAGCTTCAAAAATCTTCATATTCAAAATACCCAGTTAATCACTCTACCAAAACTCTTTATCTTCAACCTTTTTCCAGCCACCAGAGCTCCAACCACTTTCTCCAACCACTTGGTTGATAATGTTGACCATGTAATTGCTAAGTTGATGACAAATGTATCGTTGGAGGCAATTAAGCCAATGAGAACACTCATTTAATATGGATAATTTAAAAAAATAAATAAATAACTCCTAAAAAAAATTAAGTGACCTTCATATTGAACAAACAATTTCTTTTAGAATGTGACATACTTATAGGAGCACAAGGATTATAAGTCGCTTTCTAAAAGTTTTCCATGATTTTTTTACAAGGCATTTTACATTTTTCATGCAACATTAATTATTTTGTTTCTTATTTATGTTTATTGAATATGTTGAATATTTTTATTTTTTATCCTTGATTGATAAGAAATCAAAAAGATAAATCAATGGAAAGATTAAATTGTCCCGGATAAATAACTTAGTTGGTAATGTTATATGGAATAGGATATAAAATGCGAGTATCTAAGTTCTATCTATAAATTAACTTTTATTTGTTTGAATGATTTCGTTAAAAGTCAATTACAATTCATAATAAGTACCAAAAACTAGTTTTCAAATCCCCTATTTAGTTTTGAACCCTTTTATTTTTCCAATAACCCTAAAATAACCTTAAGTTTTCCCATTCCCACGCATTCTCTCAACACCTTCAAGTTGGAACCTTTTCTCTCAAACACCCTCCCTTACTCACATGCATAACCCTAAGCTCACATCCACAAAATCCATTTCCTCAAAGAGAAATGTGACTCTGTTCCCCACCAACTGCACAGAGAGCGACGTCTCCCATGGCACCCTGCCTCCCTCTCAACCTCACTCTCTTCATTCATTAAGTTATATTTGAAATGTTTATGGCTAGGTGCAGATGTGTTTACGTATATTTTGAGTTAATATAATGATGTATTTTGATATGTTTAATTACACGAGAACTTACACATATTTTTGCTTTACACACTTGGGGGTAAGTGTACCACTATATTTTGCAAGTAAATTGATCCAAGAGCTCAGAACCATGTATAATGATTTGTGCCTAGAACGCTAGGGGATAATCTTACCATTATATTTTGCAAGCCAGTAAGCTGACCCTAGAGCTCACAACCAAGTATAATGATTTGTGCCCAGCACGCTTGGGGGTAAGCTTGCCATTATCTTTTGCAAGTAAGTTGACTCAGGAGCTCGTAACCAAGTATACATTTGTGCCAAGTACGCCTAGGGTTAAGTATATGACCGATCATCAAAAAGAAAAAAAGTCCACGAACAATTACCTTGATGAGCACGTAACACTTGCACTCGAGGAATGCTACGAATGCTCACGAAATCATCATTGACTTCAAAACTTTTGCTTTTTGGTTAAGGTGAAGTTGATAATAGGAATGAAGAGATGAATGGAAAAGATAGGTGAAGACACGTTAAGGGTTGCGAGAAAGTTGATGAAGGAATGTTTTTTTTTTTTTTAAGTCTTTAAAAAGTATTGCCAATAAGAATATTTTGGGGTCTTTACAAAAAGGTTTAAATATTCTTTTATTCATTTTTCTTATTTTTAGGTTTTAATTTGGTTCTTTATCTTTAAAAAGAGTCAATTTAGTCCTCTATGTTTTTAATGTTGGTCGATTTCATCCTTCCACAGTAACAATGTTAGATTTTCATCGAAATATACTGATTTTGTCTAAGATTCCTTGTTCCGGTCGTCGGAATCTACATTTTCCAACGTGTTTGATACTTTGATTGGTAAAATATCAAGGTTGTTCCATTTTTTAGCTAAAATTTCATCCATATTTTTGCCTTTCTTGTTTTAAAATTGCAAATTCCAGCGATAAAATGCTGATTCCATTGATCGGGAAATGAAATTTCGATAAAATTAATATATTTCGATAAAAATCTAACATTGTCATGACAGAAGGATGAAATTAACATACCTTAAAAATATAGAGAACTAAATTAACTCTTTTTAAGATAAAACACCAATTTAAAACCTAAAAATATAATAAAGGGTTAAAAGTGTATTTAATCCTTAAAAAAAAAAAGATAATAAGGGGTTCAAAACTATGGGGTTCGAAAACTAGTTTCATATCTTTTAGGTTAAACTACTTATTTGGTCCTTACCTTATTTTTCAATTTCAAATTGGTCTCTTACGTTTTTTTGGTTTCAAATTGATCCCTCATGTTTCATTTCGATGTCAAATTGGTCCCTGAGTCACTATTCATCCTACGTGTCAATATCATATTGGTCCACATAGGATGAATAGTAACACGCGTACAAATCATAACGATACACGTAGGATGAGCAATAAATCAAGGACCAATTTGACTGCGAAAAAAAACATAAAAAACCAATTTGAAAACTTAAAAAAAAAAGAAAAAAAAGTAAGACACTAATTTAACTTAAAAGCCCATTGTACTTGTACCGGGACAAACCTTGTCATCCCCGTAGATGTGATTGTCAGATTATGTACGACAGACACGAGCAGTGGGCGACAACTTCAATGTGCCTTTAACAAACACCCTCCCTTCACACTTTACTTCTTCGTTCTCTCCGTCAACACCATCACCAACAACATTTAACCACACCACATTACTACACCCCTCCCACCTCTCTCTCTCCCTCTCTCAACCATCGCCACCGCAATGTCCCTCCGCCTCTTCACCGCACCACCCCTCTCTCGCTTCACCCACCTCTTCCCCACTCCCCACCACCACCACCAAAGTTCCAAACTTTCATTCCACCCCCGCACCCAACCCACCCTCCTCCGCGCCTCCTCCTCCCGCTCCCCGGAGCTCTTAATCTCCGACAACAACGGCGCGGGGCCGGGACTGTCGGCGTCGGCGGATTTGAGCTCGATCGAGGTGGATGCGGTGACGGAGGCGGAGCTGAAGGAGAACGGGTTCAGGAGCACGAGGAGGACGAAGCTGGTGTGCACCATTGGGCCAGCCACGTGCGGGTTTGAGCAGCTGGAGGCTTTGGCCGTTGGGGGAATGAATGTGGCGAGGATTAACATGTGTCATGGGACGAGGGAGTGGCATAAGGATGTGATTGATAGAGTGCGGAGGCTTAACATTGAAAAGGGTTTTGCTGTTGCTGTTATGATGGATACTGAAGGGAGTGAGATTCATATGGGTGATCTTGGTGGTGCTTCCTCTGCCAAAGCTGAGGTATATATAATTATAAATAATAGCAATAGCATTTCCTCTTACTCTCTAATTCTATTACTCCCTCCATTCCACTTTAACTCTCACTTTAATGCTTTTCACTTAAGGCTATGTTTGGATATGTAATGATGAATGGAGCAGAACAGAACGAAATTTCAATTTAGTGGAATGTAGAGGGGTGGAGTGGAATGAGATAAAACTACCACTCCATTGTTTCGATAATTTAGGACGGAATGGAGCAAAATTTTGGTTCCATTGTATTCCTTCCAATTTGGGAGGAAAAAAAATTGAGGTTTTGGATGGATTGGGTCGAACTATTCCATTAGCTTCCATTCCACTCCATTGTCACAAATCTAATCCAAACAATGGAACATAATAAAATATCATTCCATTCCACTCTATTTAATCACATTCCCTCAATCCATACATAGCCTTCTTCCATATTATCTGTCACTGCAGCAAATCAAGAAGCATCGATTATTTTTTTTTTTTTATATTTTTTTATTTTGACCTTGTTTACCCTCATTGTCTTATTAGGATACATTAAATAGAGTGAGGTTGTAATTATGAGTTATTATTGATATTTTGGTCAAAATACATCATTTTACATTGGTAATTGATACGATCAATGATTGTTTTAATCTGTGTGCATTATACCTTAAACGACACTTAAAAGTGGAATGGAGGGAGTAGTGTAGTTCAATTGCTTGGTTTGTAGTGTACCAATAATTAAGGTTGGGTGTGGTGTTAAGCGTGTCGCAATTTAGGTACAGAACCAAAAAGGGATTGTTAACCGGTGCTCTTTAAGGATTCAAAATTGTTAAAGTTTATTATATTAGGGAAATGATACTTTTAAAGTGTTGTGTGTTATGTTAAATATACTAGTTTTTTTTAATCTTTAATAAGTTCCTTTAGAGCACTCGTTAACGTGACCGCCAAACCAAAGTTCATACATTAGCATAGCAATGATCTTTCTGACCGGTGCTCTGGCTTTATTGGTTAAGAAATCACATGATAGAGAGTTTTTTTAATCAGACAATGATTTATATTGGAAAGGATCTTGAGGTTAAGTAATCAAAAGATAGAATTCGGAAACTTCGTATTGGAGATTTTCAATTCACGAACATGAATACATCATTTTCCGATACGTAAGCCTATCTTTGATTCCTTAAGGGCATTGGTTAGCATTTGCTTGTTGGAAATTTAAAAATTGTAGTTTTTAATAAAAACTTTTCATTGCTTAACCTCCGTTCTAAGGATAGGCCATCATTTTTGGCCTAAACCAAATGTTGGGATGATTTCCCAGTTGCAATAGTGCCCAAGGGGTTAGATTCCTGCAGGATACCCAAAAAAAAAAATTCCTTTGTTGCTTATGCTTCCTGCTGCATTTTTCACCTCTTCTATCGGTAGCTGGTGGAAGCTTTTGTCTGGCTGTTTTACAGTACTAACTAAAATTTCAATAATTTTGATATTAAAAGAAACTAAAATTTTTATACTAAGTTCAGTTTTTCCTGATAAACTGCAGAATTAGCAACTTGTAATCTTGTATGCCCATTGCTACAATGGGTTTTCTCTGATTGTCAGAATTTAGTGAGCACTTGTCTTAATGTTACTGAGTGATTGGCTTATTTTGAAATTTAGCCATTCTTAGTTAATGTGGTGTATGGCTCAACTTGACCATTTAGCTAAAACTAATAGCTGTTTATGGATCTACTTCAGATGATGAATTACTATTATGTTCTCTTGCAGGATGGTGAGGTATGGACTTTCAGTGTTAGAGCTTTTGACTCAACTCTTCCAGAACGCACCATCAATGTGAATTATGAGGGTTTTGCTGAAGGTTAATCTGTCTTAATAATCTGATGAAGCATTTTGTTTCTTATGAGCCATTAATATTTCCCTGTTTTACTTGTTAACTGTTGATGATGTTAATTGATTTGTCCTGAGATCTAATCTACCAGATGTCAAAGTGGGAGATGACCTTTTAGTGGATGGAGGAATGGTCAGGTTTGAGGTTATCGAAAAGCTAGGTCCTGATGTCAAGTGTCGTTGTACTGATCCTGGATTGTTGTTGCCAAGAGCCAATCTGACATTCTGGAGGAATGGCAGTCTAGTGCGAGAAAGGAATGCTATGCTACCTACAATTTCTTCAAAGGTTGGAAGCTCTTTTCATTTTACTCTTTTTACTTATTTGCATCAGTTTAATGTTAATGGTGAAAAAGTAGATGATTGACAGAGTATGGACTCCATCTTTGTGATGGACTTTGCCTTAAGCAAAGAACCAAAGCTTGCTAAGGCTATAGGTAGTGTTTGCTAGACCTTTTAGAATTTAGAACAATATGTGTAGGTTTCTTTTCCTTCTGTATCTTTGTACGAAGCCCAGCAGTAGGTATATAGCCTCCATTGTTGACCTCTAAGCCCTATGGCGTAAAACTACCGACAACCAAGCCTTTGTCCCACTAGGTGCGGTCGGCTATATGGCGTAAACCTAAATTAATTTTTTTATATGTATTTCTTGTTGTAATCTACTCTAAATTACTCTTTCCCAATTCCCACAGTTTCGTAGTGTAACTTATTCTGTAGTTGGCACAATTTTCTATGTCTCATTTATCCTTGTAAATAGTTATGTAAGTGCTCATTCTCCACTAACCAGACATTTTTTAAACCTAATTATCTCACTGAACAACTTTGTAAGTAGAGTTATGCCTTTCATCTCTGCACATTTCCGAACTTCCGTAGGTATATTATCTTGTCGAACTATGTTACCATGGTCCATATTCTTTAATCTTTAGCGCTTCCTTTACCTCAAATTATCGGATTTTGCGAACAAAAAGTTTTCCATTATGTTCTAACTCTTAGTCCAATAATGATGCATGTTCTTTATTGAATAGCTAGCAGAAGTAACTCCTCATTCCCCAATTTTTTCTCGATATCTTGCTCTGATTCGAAAACTTTTCCTTCTTCATTCTTAATGAATTTCACTTGATCTGAATCTATTTCTTTCCTTTCACTTCCTCCCTTGGCTAGTTATATATATATATATATATATATATATATATATATAATCTTTTCCCTTTTTTTGTGCCTAAAGATTCATATAACCCCACCAAAGCTTTGGCCATTACCCAATGAACTTCCTTATTTTTTTACCAACACTTTCTTGGCACCGCCACGATTCTTTATTTTGTGTCGTTTCCAACATGTGAATAACATTAATTTTGAGTAAGTAGCTAGAATTTGTGCTCTTTTTTTTTTCCTCCAACTGAACTGTGAACATGAATCAGTCGAACAAGTATATCTGACAACTTACATTGCACAAATAACATCCTCTTAAGAAGGTTATTTGTCTGTGCACTTTTTTTTACTGATGCTAGTGCAAACGTATGGTGGGGTCACTGAAGATTTTCCTATAACTATAGAACTACAACGAGGCTCATGTTCGAGTCCTTGTCCTTTTACCTTGGTCTAGGATGTTTTTATTGAGCATATCCAAGTGTGGGTACCACAGTTCACATAGTTTTTGTAGATGATGTAGTCTTCCCAGGAGAATCGAGGTTGGGAGTGAGTGGGAAGATATATTTGTGGAGACGTACTTATAAAGCACATGGCTTCCATTTAAGTAGATGCAGAACAAAATATATGGAATGGAAGTTCAGTAAGAAGTGCGCTAGCAATAGCTTAGTGAAGAAATTTGGAGATCATACCTTGCAACAAGTTAGTCACTCATTTAGTATGCTGGTTCTTTCATGTAAAATCATGGAGAAATAGACAGATGTAAACCGTAGAATTCAAGCTAGGTAGATTAGATGGAGAAGTCCATTGGGTGTTATTTGTGATTAAAAAAAGTGTTTATCAACATTAAAGAAAAAAAATTCACCTCACAATTATAAGGCATATGGTCCTTTATGTTACTAGAAGTTGGGCACTAAAAAACCAAGAAGTATGTTCAGCATTGCAGAGATGAGGGTGTCGTGTTGGATAAGCGGGAATAGAAAGCAAGATAGGATTGGGAATGAATGCATGAGAGAGAGCAGGGGTTTATTGAGGAAATCATGATAGAATTTTGTCTTAGGTGGTTTGGCCGTTTGCAGAGAAGATTATCAGAAGCTCAAGAGATAGAAGAGTAGATCAGGGTAGGATAACTCAATAGTTAGAGGCAAGGGGAGACCAAGAAAAACTATTGGTGAAACCATGAAATGGACTTAGTTTTAGATGGCATGGCCTTTATGAGGACATGATTTATGAGAACACAATGGCGTCATCTGATCCATGTGGCTGGCCTCGCTTGGTGGGAAAGTGCTCGGTGAGGTTGCATTTTTTTTTCTTTTTACTATCTCCTTACTTAATCAAAATAATCGCAAAATTCCGGGGGCTTGTGAATCTTCATACAAAAGCTTCAAAACTGAGTTTTTCAAAGTCGAACCTGATGCCACCACCTTACCTCTCTTCCAATATAAGAAGGATGAGTATAAATTCCCTTTTCATTAGGAGAATTAACCTTCTCGGATTTCTGGGTTTGATTCCTCTTTTTTGTCTGATGAAGAGAGGATCGAAGTAGTCTTCTTCTCGGTCTTACCAATTTTGGATTGTAAAAAACTTGTTAAAGAATCCAAATCCTTCCAAGGAATTACTTCTGCTATGAGTAAGCTCATTTATTTTTATAAGTCAGGTTTGACTTTGAAAAACTCAGTTTTGAAGCCTTTGTATGAAGATTTCCAAGCCCCAGAATTTTGCAATTATTTTAGAGCACTCTTAAAATATTAAAAAAAAATTAAATTGTTATTGGAATATATTATATTTTATAAATTGATAATGTTATACATTTGTGGCTATGTAAGTAAACCCATGTCAACCTATTGAAAACTCTAACAGCAAAAAAGGAGAAGAACTTGCTGATGGTTGACCTAATTCCTAAATATTGGCACAAAGCCTCAAAGCCTCTAACAAATCCCCAACCATTGGGGTGTTATTGACCGGGACTAACATTCATAACTTCAAGGACATTACATTCAAACTTAGAGAATGGATGACGAATATTCAACTCACTAAAAAAAGTCTTGAAAACATAGAAAAAAGGATCAACCTCATCGGAGGGTTTCATGAACACACGATCACTGTTAAAGCAAGGAAACACTGAAAGTGAGGTTCTAGATCTACTGAGGAAAGAGTAAATATTTTGTCTTAAGGACCTAATGGCATTCAAGGAAGTAAAAGAAGAAACAACATTTTGCACTTCCATGGAAACCCATGGAAAGGGAGTAAAAACAAAGTGAAGCTTAAGTGAGGTCATAATTCTTGCTTAGGTTTGGAGGAAGGCAAAGTGAAGAAGGGTTTATATAGAAAAAAGATGGAAGAGGAAAAGAAGGCTTGAAAAATTAAATAAAAATTGAGTTATTTGAGGGAAAATATTTGAAAATTGAACATAGCCAATCAATTCTGCTTGGGAAACGAGGAAGCATTTAATGGCCCCAAAAACGAAAAGACATCTGATTGGAAAGGAGCTAATGCATGGTGAATAGCTGTCACCACAGGAAAAGTGAAAAGATAGGTGAGTCTAGGGGTTGGTATAAGAACTAAACAGTTGTCAAAATAGTAACCTCAGAGTCAACCGCATATCCTCACAAAAATAGGGAAGGAACTTATTAAATTTCCTCACAGAAAATATGGGAGGAAAGCTGTAAAAACTATATTGCAAGATCAAATTGAAGTCTTTTGGTGTCCAAAATGCGCTAACATTCCGGGCTTGGTGATACACGTGCTAAAGACCTGTTGGTCGCTTGGCTAGTGCAAAACATTTGCTGAGGCAATGGAATATATATTGTTATGCAGAGGCAATGGTATATGAAATAATGAAGGTACCTGATGGTTGTGGTGATTCTGAACTGGATCCCCAAGACCAAATAGACAACCCAATTCTCTATTGCACTACTATTTCCTGTAAAAAAAAAGGACCATCGAAAAGATGTTCACTATAGTTGGATTGACCTTGGTTCAAATTGATGAGAAAGGCCCCTTCAAGATCTTAAAAAGTTTGAACCTTGTAATGCATGTGATGATGACAAATAATTTACCAGGGTGCTTCGTGGATCTATGGTGAATTCTGAAGTCTCATTATCATGTTTATGTTTTTGGGGTTTTATGATGGGAACCTCTTCCTATCTTTAAGTTATTTTCCAGTTAGAGGAGTTTAAGATTGAAATCTGTCACATGGCAGAATTTTAGAAGCTATAATGTAAAGGCATATCAGTAGGGACATTTAATCAGGAGCACTTATGTATTTTTAAGAGCAATTATGTGAGAGTTTCTATGTATTTCGTATTTAATGTGTTGTGGGTTAATAGACAATTGTTAAGTGTGTATTTGAGAGTTTCAGGACAGAACATTCTCTGTAAGAGACATGGTCTTTGGGATAGCAAGTTATTGCTGTATTGTGTGTATTTGGGACAGAGTTATTCTCTATATAGGAGTTCTTAGAACTCTGGGACGGTATTTACTTTTACTTTTGTAAGTAACTCCCGTGTATAATCTTAATAATATCAGCTTTCTATTTGAAGTTCTATCATTTTATCCTTTTAACCATTCATGTTGGATTTCAGATTTGTTTATGTGTTGATGCTAATTTTTTTTGCCAGAAAACTATAAATCACAAATGATGTAAATTTTCATTTATCTGATTCTAATCTGATATTCTATATCCAGGATTGGTTAGACATTGATTTTGGTATTGCTGAGGGAGTTGATTTCATCGCTATTTCATTTGTCAAGTCTGCTGAAGTTATCAATCATCTTAAAAGCTATATTGCTGCACGATCTCGTGATAGGTGTGTACTGAGAGCTTTTTTTGTTAATATTTAAATGCATCATTGTCATATTATTTAAAGTAATAATGTTATTTCACCAATTTATACAAGGGGATCATTTTATTCCCCTGTTGTTAGATTGTATAGCACAGTCGTTCAATTAGAGAGCAGACCTAGTAGATTAGTTGGAAGATTTGAGAACTCAAGAGAAGTTCCATTAGAAACTGAAGTTTGTTATTACTAGAAAATTAGAATCAGATATCACATTTCTGTCTAGTAATTAACAGCAGCATGTAGGCAAAGAGATAATGGCATCTGGATTATAAGAATATAATAAAAGTAAAGAGCAGAATCCACATTGGTGTTCCCTCTCCCTCCTCTCTAAGGCTTGACCCTTATGTGGCAGACCTTCTAATTGAGTTAGCCTTTTCAGTTTGACTAACACAACAGTTTCAGCAAGGTGCTGATGGAGCAATTCATATGAACCAGAAAGGTACTATAGATGTGCACCTGACCATAGATTCCTTGCCTCAGTGGCTTGGGCATGTCTTTTGCCACCTTTAACTATACTTCCTTTTGGCTTAAATGCTATGAGAAATTCTGTAAGGCGCCAAAGGTTAGCACCTTGCCTGAACCAGAGAAGTGCCATACGATGCTATAGAGAAATACACCCATTGAAGGTGCCTCGCCTTAAACAACAAAGAGGCACTGACCCCTTCCTGGATGCCTCTCCTCACTGCCTTAGGCACCCCTTTTGGCACTGTCAAGTCTTTAACTACATTGGCACTAAGCATGGGCTGCTAAATTCATTATCATTTGATTATTCATGGACCTTTTTTGGGTTTTTATTTTGTGCTCAACTGTCATCATTGTTGGCTTTGTTATGTTTTTGGAATAAGCTAAACTCATAATTATCAATGCAGTGATATCTCTGTCATTGCAAAGATAGAAAGTATCGACTCATTAAAGAACTTGGAGGAGATCATTCAAGCATCAGATGGAGCTATGGTGGCACGAGGAGACTTGGGTGCTCAAATACCTTTAGAACAGGTTCCAGCTGCCCAACAGAGGATTGTTCAAGTTTGCAGGCAGATGAATAAGCCTGTCATTGTTGCCTCTCAGCTACTTGAATCCATGATTGAGTACCCTACGCCTACAAGAGCTGAAGTAGCAGATGTTTCTGAAGCAGTCAGGCAACGATCTGATGCTTTGATGCTTTCTGGTGAGTCAGCCATGGGTCAGTTCCCTGACAAGGCCTTAACTGTTTTAAGGACTGTGAGTTTGAGAATTGAGAGGTGGTGGAGGGAACAGAAACGCTATGAAGCTATGGTACTACCATCAATAGGGGCTTCTTTCTCAGAAAAAATATCTGAAGAGATATGCAATTCAGCCGCAAAGATGGGTAAGTTGTCAGTTGTCCTAAATTTTTGACTTATTTTTTAAGTGTCCTAAATTCTTACTTTCTTCTGACTGTGTTCAGTTTTCTTTGTTTTAGTCTTACATTTCTATGGTTTACACTATTACTTATTTGATTTGATATGTAGCTTCAGCATATGCTGTTTAAAAATACTATCGAAGTTAAACTTTTTGAATAGACTACTGTACTGATTTCCAACTGGTATGTTGTGTGTTCAAGACTTGACACAATGCATGAACCTGTCTTGTCCTGAAGCTAATTTTGATGGCTTCGGGTTCTATAAATTAACATATTGTGTTTCGGGTCGGGTTCGGGTCATACTTCAAGTGATCTCAACTCAGCCCACACTATTGCACATAATCTTAAAACTGATACTTTTTGTTTACAATGCACTAGAAATAATGAGGCTTCTCTACTTAAATTAATAACTTTTGAACAACATTATTAATATATTCTATGTTGAATTGTTGATATTATTTGTTTTGAATTATATGCTGTAAAATATGCTTAATCACTATTTTTAAAATTTTATAGCTTAGCTATGCATAACGTTCAAATTTATTCTATGATAGAGTTGGGTTGGTTCAAACCCCGGGCCTGCGCTTTCTCCCCCTCCCCTTAAACCAGAAAAAATAATTGCCTATCAAAAAGAAAAATTAATGAATTGTTAACTCATTATCTATGTTTCAGTCTAGCTTCACGGTCAAGAGAAACGAAAGGCTCAATTTTGAATCAGTTATGTTTACTATGAGTTGTTTAGTGATGTATCTTAATTCTGAGTTCTAAACTTTTGGCAGCCAATAATTTGGAGGTGGATGCGCTTTTTGTTTACACAAAGACAGGCCACATGGCATCTCTATTGTCACGTTGCCGTCCCGACTGTCCAATCTTTGCTTTTACCACCACTCCATCCGTGCGCAGGCGTCTCAACCTCCAGTGGGGACTCATACCTTTCCGTCTGAGCTTCTCCGATGACATGGAAACCAATCTCAATAAAACATTTGCATTGCTTAAGGCCAGAAATCTGATCAAATCAGGTGACCTTGTCATTGCTGTCTCTGATATGTTGCAGTCAATTCAAGTTATGAATGTTCCTTGAGAACATGTTTCATTGTTCTCGAAGATGCCGCTGGTTCGCAACTTTGGATGCAGATAAAGTGATTAATTATGTTGTTGTCATTTTAAATCTCTGCTTAGATTAGTATTTCAAAGGATGCAACTAAAATATGTGAGATTTTATGTTTATTGCCATTAGAGTCCTTTACCACCCTTCCAGTCTACTTAGCCTTTTTAGTCAGGGGTGAAGGAATATAGTGCAAAGTACATGCAGCTTCTGCATTTTCTTTGCTTTAGTGTATCTCTTTGTATTAACTTTTCACTTCCATAGAGTAAAGTGTGCGAGTTTCAATAAAGTTTCTACAGTGTTCAGTAATCAGTATGGGACCTTATGACTGGTTTATGTGATATGCTTCATAGTTTTTCTCTCTATACACCTTATTTCCAATTACTTTTTAACTGCACAAAATTTATCTTGGTAATTTAAGATACTCTTACCATGAGTGAAGAATGTGAGCCCATACTTTTTACCAAAACAAGATTCTTTATTGTTCGTAAATCATAATGCTAGGAATGGCTTTGAGTAGTAGCTTGCGTATTTTCAGTTTTTCTTCTGTTTCTTTTTTTATTTGGTTCCTTGTGGGCAAAAGCATGTAGAATGCACGCCACAAAGTCATTCAATGATTAAAGCAATAAGGGATAAAATCACAGAATTTCGTAAGAGTATGAGTTTGATAAAGTTATTCTTCTAAGAAACTGGTAAGATAATGTCACATTCTCTCACAACTTATGCTTGTTTCAAAACATTATCCATTAAACCTATCAAATTTGAGTAGAGTTCCCTTCATAATACTATAAGTATAAGAACAAGTTAATTCAGTATTTTATCTTTCATATGTACACAATTAATTGTTTAATCCAAATGTAGCAAAAGAAAAATTCCAAACGTGATTTATTGGGCCAGGAGTGAGCACAACATAAATAGATGACATGCCATAATGTCATTACTCCAGCATTAAAATTCATATCACTCTGCCATCACTTTAATACTCAAAACTTGTTCCAGAAAACTTTTTCAGATTCATAAGTGGAAATCTTAAATTAGAAGGAAGGAGTTGTTGAGCTTTCTTCACCCAGAAAAAAACAAGGAATTCAAAAGGAGAAAAAAAGTATCCAAATTAATAAAGGATAACTATTGCAAATGTCTGATCAAATTTGATGGTAAGTTGTATTGGCTTGCTTACAAGGATTTCCCTGGGTGCATTAGTGTGTACATTAGGGGAAAAAAGTGTACTATCATTTATGACACTCGTTAAAAATTGCTAGGAACTTTAGATGCTTTGATATTTAACTTTTTTCTAATATTCAAAACTGTAATTGTTAAGTAAATATAATTATCTGTATATAATTTTTTTTTAAAAGAAAAAACATTTTCATACAAAATGTAAAAGTTACAACATTTAATAATCAATATATTACTGTCTACTCCAAAAACAAAAAAAAAAAAAAGAATCAATATATTACTATTTTTCTCAGTTGTGTACAGTGGTCAGTCCTATAATATAAATGAACCGATTCAATGTGATCTGACTAGTAAATGAACTTAATTGCAGACCCAAACTAAAGTTTTGACTAAGTCATGCTTTTAAAAATTTTTTTGGATACTTTGAACAGGTACCTTCCTTGGCTTCTTAGTCTTCCATGCTAACCCCACCCTGAAAGGTGAAGTGTCAAAAAAAAAAAAAAGTGAAGAGTGAGAAAAGGACATAGGATGTGTAACTGACCTTAAATAACTGACCTTAGCACTTACAATGATGATATATGTGTAGTATTTTATAAGTCTTTTTATATATGCTGCTGCAAAGTGCTGCAAGAACTCCAGATGGAAGGAGCTCTTTAACTTTTTACAATTAAATTTGAAAATAGGATTACAACTGCTCTTTTTGTTCCTTCTTTCTTGTTCTTTTCTCTTTAACTTGAACCCAGAAAGAACATAAAGGTACACATAGAATAAACGAAAGAAGAAAAGAAAACCCACATGCATTAAGGAAAAAGAAATAAAAAGAGAGCCCACCATTTAAATATGTAACCATAAAAATGAATGGAAAAAGATGCTTATCTGTATAGTAATTGTCATGTATATCCAATGTATCCATGTATATTTATTATTAGTATATGTCATTCTAGTTCAATACATAACATATAACATGCTATATGCTATTATCACTATATCATTTTTGAATCACATTATTTACATAATTGCATATTTATAATTTCATATATAGTCTAAATTATGCTATTCCCACAATATCATTGAGTCACATTATTTACATAATTGCATATTTATAATTTCATATATAGTCCACATTATGCTATTCCTGCAATATCATTGAGTCACATCATTTACATAATCTAACCATTGTGCTTTATTTAATTTAATTTTTTGTTTTTGAGAGTGAGAAGTAACCAAGTGCAATCAATTGAAACCACATAGTAAAATGGATTTCAACTTACCACACAAGGCCAACAGATTGGGCTCAACCTATCAGACTCCAACTCCATAATTCAGTGTGGACCCTCATTTGGAAATGCAAGTTGGGGAAAAAGATATGAAGGTGACTTGAAAACTTGAAAGCACCATATAACACCTGCTACACTACCCATTATTATGGTCACTGACAAATGACATAAGCTCCTCCTCCTAGTCTTCAAGTTAATCCCTATTTGGGTTTGGTTAGTAAATATCTCTACACATAGATCATTCAAACTGAAACCTATATCATCACACGTGAGAAGATATTCTTTGCTGAGGTTAAAATCTCTTACTTGATTCAATAGGGTGGTTAAATCATCTAAGAAAAAGATGGTTTTGTTTTTCAAAAAAAATTTATTGTTGTAAAATTCTTAATTGTTCATCATGAATGGTCCCCATTTGTATAACCATCAAGGGGTTCATAGATTCATCATCAGCCTTGACTCTTTCAACCCATATGTGTGTAACATCATCATGAACAGTTGAATTGTGCCATTATTTTTTTTTGTCCGAATTCCTTGCGGAACCATCGGTACTCCCAAGAGCACCTTAATACCAGGGAGCCTTGAGACTAATCCGGAGCGAGCTGCGTGGCTAGCTCTCCCAGCGAGATATTTTTAATGGGAATCGAACTTATTTGATCACAATAACCTAGACCTCAAATTAAATAAAGGGAACAACAACGTTAATATGAAGTCTTGAGTTTGCTTGTGCTGTCAATTCTTTCTGCCCAATAAATTTGTGTAATTATTTGAGAGTTATTTGGGTCAAAAAGTAATTATTTAAGTTAGTATTAATTAATACCGATTTGCTAATTCTACCGTTTGCCTTTGGAATTTTGACAATGGAAAAACCATAAAACCCAAAACAAAATCCCACCACAAGAATCCCAAAGATGGTTTTGGTGATGAGGAGCAGGGACTGGGGTCAGGGGCATCATGTCCTGTTTGCTCTTCCTTATCAAACACTTTATGTCCTCATCAATCATCATCTCCTATTTATTTTTTTATATGAACCTAAACAAATTAGTATTGTTGAGACACCAACTTTTGTTGCAATTGATACAAACAAACACAAACCCCTTTTTTATAGTTACAATAATTCACAATGAAAGCGGCCATTTATCATTGCGACACTCCACACATTTGAATGTGGTATGCTGATAATCTACACAACATTACATCTCACATAAAAAAGAAAAAACAATCATATTTGGTTAAGGTTTGATTAAATAGGGAAAATCAACCCATAATGTTATTGGTCCAAACGTCAATTGAGGCAAGAAGATTGAGCAAATTATAAATAGAATGATTGATTTTGAGCAATTACATAATTTACATGCTCACAATTATTAATCACAAATTTACATCTACAAGGCACCGCGATTATATTATATACACATAAGAAAGAGAGATTGAATTAATAAACATTATCTTTGGACAATAGCTGCTATTCCTATATTTATATATAGTGGAGTAAACAAGGTCAATCAAAGCATAGTTTATTTCATATACCCTCTTAGGAAAATCAAATGTTCTCATTAAACAAGTGTGGGTCCGATCTCATGCGGCTTATTGCATCAAAATATATAAACATGACATTGCAAATTAGTTTTCTTAGGTGAGCAAGATATTACACTTGACTTGGTATATGGGTGACTACTAAATGGTACCATGGTTGGCCAACCATTGAGGTACTTTGGGGGAATATGGACATTGACAACTATATCTGACAATAGCCTCTCTATTTAGCTAAGTGGTTAAATAGTGGATGGCCTTTTCTTTTTAGTTTTAGGTTGCTTATGTGGGGTGGTCACCCACATTTTTGACGATCTACATGACTATGCTTTTTAATCACCAATTATTTTGTGGGATGTATTTTGATTTTGAAGATGACTTTGTCTCGTGATTGGTTTGCTGCATCTAAAAAGAGGGTAACAATTGCTTTGGGTTGTATTGGATAATACGAGTATCATTAAAAGTAGGGATGTGCGTGTACACAAGTTAAGTTTAAGATAAGGTTAAAAAATATAGTAAGAAGTTAAATGTAATAAAAATTATTAAAAAAATTTGTAATTTTTGATATTTCCAACAAACGAAATAATAAGTAATAGTGATTATTTTTTTATTCTAATAATCTTAATAAATACCTCGTAAAAAAAATGATATATATATATATATATACATACACACGTAATACGATACACATTATAAACATCAGATATGCTCTCAATTCAAATTAATCCCAACAATTTGAAAATATAATTTGCTTAAACCCAAGTCGGATTCAGCCATGATCCAATAATACCCTGGGATGGAACCTAGTTGGTCGATATATTAAAAAAAAAATTAAAGTATACTTTAAAGAGTTATATATTTAAAATAAAAAATATCAATAAATATCTTACAAATGGTTGGCGATTTAAGTCAAAAAGGCTTATACTACTTTTGCTTAATTGTAAAAATAGTATGCATTAAAAAAAAAAAGTGGAACATTGAGATAGATTAGTGGAATGATCTGAAATATAATCTAAATCAGTCTCAAAAACACACTAATAGGTTTATTTTTTAAAATCTGGGTATGTTAAAATGAACTTCGAGCCTAGACAAATCGGCAGAATGAGACGAGTTTTAAACATCCCTAGTAAAAAGTAAGATTAGGGCCTTTATTTATTTTTTTCCATTTTTTTTTATAAAACTCTACTTAATAAATGATGCAATAATTTCATATTTCCAACTTTCAAGATATTAAAAGTTGGAAGAAAAATATTATGTTATACCTACAAGAGAAGACCACCTTAGAAATGAAAAAGTTTTAAGGCTTTAAGGGGGCAAAACAATATGTTTCAAGTAACTGTGACACACAAGTACGTTCTTATTTAGGCTACGTACAAACATTGTGATTTTATAGTAGTTGTGGCACAATGAGACTCACATATGCGGATGAGTCTAAAATAAAATGTGCAAATTTTACATTCTGTGAAAGTTAATAAATTAAGGACAAATATATTTGAAATCAGGCAAAAACGGGACTAGGTAGTTTCCTTTTATTGACATGGACCTTCCATGGAAAAGTATGACATTAGATCTTCCTGCACCAGTACGCGTAAGACAGCCCAGTTGGTGGCTGCAGGGACACTTAGGATTTCCCTCTCTCCCAGGTCATGGGTTCTAGTCCCAGACCTCCCATGTAAACCAAAAAATAATAATAATAATAATAATAATAATCTTCCTGCACCAAAAGTCAAAAACATAGGTGGACTTCCACAAAGAGAGAATTAAAAGAAATGAAAATAGTAATTGAATACAGTGTTCTCGGTTGGTGTTCCTCTTAGTTGGTGTTCCTCTTAGATCTGCTATACTCTTTTTTCTTTGTCTTGAATTTTTTCATTGGGTTTTTTTTTGAGTAATTAGTCAGATTGGTCCCTGACTTTGCGACCATCGATCAAGTTAGTCCCTGACTTTTTCGAAACATCAATTTAGTCCCTGAGATTGCAGCCCGTCCATCAAGTTCGTCTCTGGCGTTTGGTGCTGTCAGTCTCCTGTTACGGAATGCACACGTGGACAATAACGGTGGCCAAAACGACGTTGGCCCATTCTCTTGTAAAATAAAAAAAAAAATTAGAAGTCCACGTTGGCCCATTCTCTTGGTGCCAAACAAAACACTCTTTTCCCTCTAACCTTTAACATTCCTTCAGAGCAAACCCAAACCCCAAATTCAGAAACGAACGACACCAAACCAAACCCCAATTCCAGAAACATTGAAGCAAATCTCAGGAAGCAAACATCGAAGCAAATAACATTATTAACAGTGCAATCTCCATCGTTTCATCAGCAATAAAGCTTCAAAAGGTAAGAGAAACCCTAACCCTGAATGAATTTTTGAAAATATGCATGGTTGTTCCCAATATATGTGATTAGGGTTTCGTGCAGGTTATGCATGTTTCTTAAAATGGTTTTTTTCATCTCATTGTTGTTTATTTACATAAATGTCAGATTGAGGGTTATTACTTTATTCTCTGCTTATGTCCTTGTGGTCCACGGAGTATTTTAAATGATTTCCTTGTTTTGGTTACCTTCTTTATTTTGTATGTGGTCCATGTGGTGTATCTGTTGTCCCTACATTATGCAAAACTTAGTTAACAACAAGCAAAAGTTCTCTGGATACACTGGATTTCTAGCCCCTGTACAACAAAGTAGATTGGACAAAGAGAAAATAGAAAGCAACAAATGGAGGCCAATTTGGACAGGTAAAGTATTCAATTAAGTATTGAATTAAGAGGCCAATTTCTCTTTATGACTATTGCTGCATTTGATCAAGTAAATATTTAATTCATTTTACCCTATGTAGGTGATAATCCTGGTTTAATCTATGAGGTACAATGTGGCAAAGCCAAAGTTTCTATTGACTTGGCTCAACAAACTTGCACATGCAGGTTCTGGAACCTGACAGATAAATTAACTTTGGGATGTAATTGCATTAAATTTGTGTTAAGTTAGGGATGTTTCTGAATTAAGTGAGTTAATGTGAAGGACTAATTTGATTGATTCATGTTTAATCTATATAGGACTCCCTTGTATGCATGTTGTGGCTGCAATATCACATAAGGGTGAAAGGCCTGAAGATTACTGGCATGCCTGGCTTACTATGGGATGCTATAGGACAACTTATGAGCATCATATCCAACCAGTGAGAGGGGAGATATATTGGGAAGAGTTTGGAAACCTTGCACCAGTTCCACCATCAGTAAAGAGGGCACCTGGTAGGCCCAAAAAAAGAAGAAGAAAGACTGGCAATATAACAAAGAATGGAAAAGAGGAGGTTGTGAACCTCAAAAAATTGAAGAGAACGTTAGCAGAGTTCACATGCTCATGTTATGGGGGTAAAGATCATAACAAAAAGGGTTTCCCAATAAACAAGAAACGAAAGCAAGATGAAGAGGCAACTGAGGCAGCAAAGGCAGCTAAAGCAGCAAAGGCAAGAAAAGGACCTGAGGGAGCAAAGGCTGATGATGGAGGTGCTGCAACACATGGAACTGCTGCTTCAGCCAATGCTGATGTTTCAGGACCTGCAACAACACATGGAACTGCTCCTCAAGCTGAGGTTATAAACACTTCTCAATCTCAGCCTCCAATGGATGGAGATTTGTCATCCCAACCTGCACTGACTGAATCTCAAGCTCCAAGGAAGAAACTGCCCATTAAGCCAAGAACAAGATCTCAGGTCACATCTGAAGCAGCAAACTTGTCTCTGCCAACAGGAAATTTTTCTCACACAGCAAATGCACCTGAGGAACCAACAATGATTTTCATACCAACACCTGGTTATAGAGGACCACCAGCAATGAAGTGAAATATGGAACTTAACACTGTGGCTGCTATATATGTTTTAGTTTTTTGTTGACATGATGTATTTTGGGTATTATGTGTTTTTGTGGATCGTTTGATGTCATGATCTATACTATGTTTGTTTTTGTAGAACTTAGCATTGTGTTTGTTTATGGAAGGACAAGATGTCATGTACCTTTTTGACTAGCTAAGTTTATGATGAAACTGATTTATTTCGCAAGGATGTAATTGCTTTATAATGCTATAAAGTCAAGGACTTATATGAATTATTTTGGGATTAGTTAGGGACCTTTTTGCATCAAAAAATACATTCGAAAATTCATAATACTCATTCCTTATCATTACATCTTAATCCATATACATAATTGCTTGCCAAACACTTAGCATTACAAACAGATTAAAACATCATAAACTAAACAAAAGACTTATCATTCATTTTTTCAAATGCAACCCATCCCCCACATGATGTTAAAAATGAACACTAGTAAAACAGGTACAATCAGCCAGACCAAACAAATCTTCAATGTCCTAATTTCACCCTCTAATCTAACCACCTTCAAGTTCATTTCCATCCTCCAATCTTCATTGGAAGTATCAACATTCCTTTGAGCCACACTCTTTTCAGCTGCATTCTTTTTAGCCACACTCTTTTCCGCCACACTCTTTTCACCAACACTCTTTTTAATTAGCCACACTCCTGTCAGCAACACTCCTTTCACTAGCATTGTCTTCACCATCAACCCAACAAAAGAAATTGCAGTAGTTTCCTATCTACAAAAACCGGTAATAAAAAAAGTTTTAATTAAAAAAAAACACAGAAACAACAGTGAGGACAACTTAATAAGCTAACATACACAATGTATACCTTATAGTTAGGACAACCAAGGAAAAGTCTTCCTGGATTGCGAGATGTTTTAGATCTCCTTACCACACTTTTGAGACCGCAAAAGCAATAAATAGGATCTCCAGCATTTGACTCACTACTTTCATTGAAGCAATTTTCATTGAAGGAATCTGTGAAGTGATGATTAATGTCACCACCCATTTCATTGAAATTTAGGGTACGCAAACTGGGGTTAATTTTAGAATTAGGGATTGAAAAAAGTGAAGGATGATTTCATATAATGTGATGGGGGCATGGGATTGTGATTTCTGGACGTGATTTCAAGATTGGAGGTGATTGGAGGTTTTGATTTGGGAATTAGGGTTTTTATATTTGAAAATGTTGAAGAAGATCTTGGAGCCGTTGGATTAGAATGGCTAATTAAAACCGTTAGATAAGTAACTTGACCGTTACTTAAACCGAGAGAAGTTGGAGGATGATAGCATGGCCAAAACGACGTGTCCACGTGTGCATTCCGTAACAGGAGACTGACAGCACCAAACGCCAGGGACGAACTTGATGGATGGGCTGCAATCTCAAGGACTAAATTGATGTTTCGAAAAAGTCAGGGACTAACTTGATCAATGATCGCAAAGTCAGGGACCAATCTGACTAATTACTCGTTTTTTTTTTTGGCAAGGTTTTAAGGAGGTAGAAATCCTAGCAGGAGTTATTGGGTGCTGGGAATCATAAATTTTGTAAGGCTAGGTAGGTGGTGTGGGTGTTTTCTTTGGTATGTACATGATTGTGTACCCTTTGACAAACCCTTCATAGAAAGTGAGATCTCTGTTGTGTATTGATGTTTGGTTGTTCTTTTGTTAATGAAATTTTCTTTGTTTGCTGTTAAAAAAATAATAATAAATGAATACTAACTTAAACCTAGTGATGATTAATTATAGGCTTAATTATGTCAGAAGTCCCTGAAGTTTGGGATACTTTTGTCAGATATTCTTATTCTTTTTTTTTTCAAATGTCTGATTCCCCGAAGTTACTTCTGGGTTTGTCATATACCCATACTACCAATTTTGGTCAATATAATTTTGTTGACATGTAACCTCAGAATCCTAGTTAGATGCAGGAGGTTGGCCATGTGGTGTCGCGTGACACCATACGGGCGAAGACGACCTCTTTCTTCAATCATTTTTTTTTCTTCTTTTATTTAACTAAAAATTAAAAAAATATTAAGTTTTTTAATTTTTAATTTTTTAAAAAATGGGATCTTCGCCCACGTGGCACCATGTGCCTAATTACCTGCGTCTGATTAGGATTCCGATGTTACATGTCAGCAAAATTGGTCAGAATTGGTAGTAGGTGTATATGACAAACCCAGAAGTAAACTTCGGGGAGTCAAATATTGAAAAAACAAATAAGAGTATCTGACAAAAGTAACTCAAATTTCAGGGACCTATAACAAAATTAAGCCTTAATTATACTCAAAAATGAAAACAAGATGTATCAAAATGAAATAGATGCATGAGAATAACCGTTCCCCTGTACCTCTTAAAAAGTTTTTTTTTTTATGGCATATATACAAACAAAATATGTAAATTGTAATGTAATAAATTTTTTTAGCTCGTTATTTCCCTCTATGTTTTAATTATTTTAACAATGATTTAATTGTTTATTATAAGCAAAGTTTTGACGGAGAGCGAATAGGGGAAAATTGTGCAGTTGCTGGGGATCGACTCATATAATAACACTTTATGTTACCTAACTCTATCAACTGAGTTACTTATCGAGAACACAATAATTTAATTTTTATTATCCTTGTTTTTTGTTTTTTTATCTCTTTTAATTAGGTTTTTCTTTTCCTTTTTTTTTATTTGATATATTTAAGATTTTTCTAATGACATGAAAAATATGATCGATAATGTAAACCCTCATCATGTGTATATCATACTAAATATGTTTTCCTATGCATATCTATATATTTGTTTTCTTTTTTCCAAATCATCTTTGTTGCCTTTGAGTGTCCATGAAAAACATTATATTTTTATCATAGGTATCTATTCGGCAAGGATAACTAGGAGTTTTTTAGTTAGCTAGAAGTTTTTAAATTCAGTTAATAAGTTACCAGCCCCGTTCGGTGAACACAAATTAGAAGGAGCTTGTAGTTTTTGAAAGCTACTTTTTAGAAAGCTACTTCAAGTGCTTTCAAGAAACTAAACTAGCTTTCACTAATTCATATACCAATTATACCCTCAAACAAAATTTAAAATTATTTTACTATCCTTTAATTAATTATTATATACTGTATAATTTAATAATTTTTTATAATTAATTAATTAATTAACTACATAATTAATAAATTAAGAAAAAATGAGTTTAGTTAATTATAATTTAATAATTTTGTTATTTAATTAATTAACTATCTATTTAATAAATAAAGAAAAAATTTAAAAATTTAAAATTAATAAAATGTTTTATGTATGTCCTTTTTCGTCATTTAATAACTTTTAGCTACTTCAAAAGCTAGTTTTGCCAAACAACACTATTTCAAATAGTCAGCTAAACAGATATAAGCTCCCAGCTACAAACTCCCAGCTCTTAGCTAGCTTAACAGCTACAAACTACAAACTCATAGCTACAAATTACAAGCTCATAACTACAAGCTAATTTTACCGAACATACTCATCCTCCACAAAAGCAATGTTGTCAGAGTGAGAACTTCTACAACAAGGTAAGGCTAGTTCTCCAAGTGAATTTTTTCGTAAACAATATTTAATTTAAACTTAGATTTAAGAGGATGTTCCACCTAATTGCAACCATAAGTTGATAACTACATTATGTGTCAACGTTATGTTTAAATGCAAGGTGTATTACAAACTATATCAATTTTTAATATTAAATTATGACTATCCATATGTAAACTTTCTTTAATGAATAAAAATCATTTTTTTAAGAAAAGAAAATCATACTTGGACTGTTCAACAAAAAAAAAAAAGAAAATCATACTGGGACTTAAATGAGTAACCGATATTTGCCCTCTCTAAATGGTTGTGGTCCAAAATTCTATCTTTAATTAATGTAATAGTAATATTAATTATTACCAACGTGAGTTGGTCAAGTGGTAGCTCATTTGGTCCCTTAACCAATTGGTCTCGAGTTCGAGCCTTGGGTATGGAGCAACCCCCACTGGGAGACCTCTACCGCTTAGTGCGAGTTCAGTTAGGTCGGACCAGATGAGTCGGATTTTAGGTAAACCAGATCTGGGTATCGGTTGGTGTAAAAAAAATAATAGTAATTATTATTGGTACATGGAATACTGGCATATTTTTCCTCCCTACTGTATTCGCCGAAATTAAAGATTTTTTCCTAGTCTTTATATGGTAACAAATACAAAAAATACTATCGTAGAGGTGGGGCATCGGTCTCAATGTCGTTAGAGTTGGAATATTCCATGGTGTCCGTTTGGTGTGTGAAACTGCAATTCAAATTTTGTCGGATTGGAAGCATACGTTTGGATATGCGGTGGGTTATCGCAAATGTGGAAGCTGTTGAGGGATAGCTTCCAGCCCACCGCGCGTTCGGGGCTTTCAAACGCCAAACCAAACATATCCGAATTGAGTTGGTATTGTGATTCTATATTTAGATTGTATAAAAAATTAAAATGTAGAATTAAAATTCCAAATTCAATTTTTAAGTTCGTTGATTGGGTGGGTATAAGATGTAGAATTCAAAAAATTAAATTAATTATATTTCATTGTTTGTGCCTCGTGTTGCTACCATTGATGTTTGTAGTCGCAATAACCTTTTGTGTGTGTCGTGCTTGTGTCATGGAGGCATTTAAGTGATTCGCTATCAAGAATCATATGTTTTAGTGATAGGTGGATAATGGAGTGGAGAGAAAAAGAGAGTCATGAAGATTAAAAGATTCCTAAACTTGAGAAGAGGGGAAGATGAAACGTTGAGGTGGACTAGAAGCGGCAAAAAAGTCAAGGTCGATTGGGTCGTCCCACACAAATCTAATAAATAGACGGGTTTAAATTCTCAAAATATGACCCAGACCAACCTCCTAATATTACATAAAAACATTGTCCGATATAGTAAAAATGTGGCCCACTACCGAGTTTAGCTAGATGATTTATGGCCCAAATTACATCTAGGCCTTTTTGACCCACCCCGATCATGGTCCGAAATCGTACCCAACTAGGTAGCTCAAAATGCCATCTCTGATCTCCTGTGGGTTGGTGGAGAGATATTATGTTTTGTTTTTAGATTTAGGATACTCAATTATATAAAGTATGGAAGTGTAATTCCAAGATTTAGGGGTAGGAATTGAGTTTATGTATTTTTAGTTATAATCTTAAATCCATGAAATTGGGTTTGGAATGATTCCAATTCCAAGTGCAAAACCAAACACCAAAATTCCAATTCCAAACTCTAATTCCAATTTCAACCCCCAATTCCATAATCAATTCCACGAGCCAAACGGACCCTTAAGCGAAAAACTTAATTGCTTGGGAGCAATCTTTAGCCGATAAATTGTTTGTTAGTTTGAGTGATATTTCACTGTCTCATGCTGATGATGAGTGGTATTAGACGGCTCCCAAGAGAGCAATATAATAGATAAGAGCAAATAGCGGCAAATCTCAGAGATCCGCCATATTATGAGATTAGATAATTCTTAGTGGAATATTAGAGAGAGAAAAATATTAATAAGATACTAGAAAGAGAAATTCAACTGAGATAATAGACATCGTATTTCATCATGGTGGGTTGAGATTGAGTGTTATATATTATCCTTTTATACATGAGAGATCCATTGTAATTCTACTTTTTCATGGTGAGGTTGTTTTTTTAGACTAGATCCTATGGTTGTTTTACATCTCAAATTATAAGTAGGTTTTTTCCACATTAAAATCATATCCATAATTTCAAGTATTTTGGTCTTCAGAATATCAAAATTCTTAGCTGATTTTTTAAGTATGATGTTGAGGGTGCGATTATTGTTATGTGAATGAAAAAGATTTGACTATACTGTCACTTAGATCCCTAATTACACAAATTGCCTTTAAGTCCCTGGATTTGCAAGATATTATGTACGTTCATCCCTGGATCTCAAAACCGTTAAAGAACGTTAATGACAAAGATACATGGCACGTTAAGGATTAAAAACCACATTATTTTTTTCAGAAGAAAAGGCTTTGATGTCAAGTAGTTTTAAGAAGAAAAGGCAAACCAAATATAATTGATATTCAACATGATGTAGTGTGTTTTAGCAATAAGATTGAAGGGTTTATAAGTCGGTCAATGAGATCATTTGATGAAAAAATAGTCAATAACCTTGGTTAGTTGGTTACGGGGGATTTTTAAAAAAGAGCCTCTCATTTACAAGCCTTGGTTCCATAAGGAGTAAAATGTCAATTATAGTAGTTGTTTATGGCTTAAAGGTAATTTTATATTATTTAATATTCCATCCATCCTTATATATAGGATTCTTCATGTTCATTAAGAAAATTGGTTAATTTAGTTAATGGTATTGGAAACGTGAATATTTGATATGCATTTTCAAAATTACCCTTATTAATAGTATTAAGAATTTAAAAATGCTAAATAAATAAGAATGTTTGTGAAAAAAGTAATTAATTGTCATTGAAAATTGGTATAAAATCTTATAAATAGGGACCAAATAAAAAACTCAAAAGGATTTGTTTTATATATAAAAACGAATGTAATATTAGTATTAACTAGTTGATCAGCTACATTTACGAAACACTTTAAATTTAATCAACTGCATCGGTCATAAGTTTTCAGCTCATGGCTACTCGATCTTTAGCTAATTTTTCAACCTAGTTAATTAACCTAGTTACTCATTTTTTTAAAGCTATTTGAACCAAACACAACCCCCCCCCCCCCCCCCCCCCCCACCCCCTTTTTTTTTTTGTTGCAAATAGAATCTTAAATCATTTTCGGAGATAACCTAGTTACAAACTCAAACCATTCACTAGACTACACGTGGAAAGAGTCAAATCAAATAGAGCTTTAAAATACCTTCTTTAAAGAGGAAAATTAGTACATTTGGTCAAGGTTTTGCCCTTATTTAAATTCCATTACGAAGGTCGGTTGTATTCTGCGTCCTTGCACAAGTATGTTTCCTTGATCTATTTTCCTTTTTCTTAAAAAAATTGTGATTGTCATAGTCTCTCGATGCTTGGTATCCAATTCAATATCTTTATTATAATACTAGTTACTATCCTATGACTTAAATACAAAAATTCTAGTCATCACAAACTTGAAGCTCTCATTTGAATTCGCGAGGAAAGAGTCAAAATAAGTATTAGGGCTTTACAAATGCCCTCTTCTAAATGGAAAATTAGCACATCTGGTCGTTTTTGTCCATATAGTACTCACTGCGTGGATTCAATTGTAAGCGTTTTTCCATTGGTAGATGGTAATTTTACTATAAAGATTATTAATAAGTCTTCTCTAGCCTTTCACGGATATATCATATTTTTTTTAAGGGTTATATATATATATATATATATATATATATATATATATATATATATATATTTTCGTTGTAATAATACTAGTTATACTATTATTATATTATACTTTCTCCGTCTCTTAAGGATGTCAAAAAAATTAGTAAATTTTTTTGTTACAAATTAATAAAGTTAAAATAAATAATGAAAAATTTAGAAATTATAAACTTTGAAATGTGAGTAGTTGATCAATATAAAATGCATTAAATTATGTATTTAATAATTGATTGATGTGTTGAACAAACCATTAAATACACATCTCCTTAATTTTCTGTTCTCTCAATTTGTTATCGATCATTTGTGAAACGGATAGAGTACTATAACTTCAATGCAAATATGCACATAACTTGCTTGGATATGATTTTTTTTAACGAAAATAATGAAGATCAGTATATATTATACACTAATCAATGTGCAAGTGATCACATATTTAAGATTCCGGAAGGCATATAAAAGTCTACCCAAAAGGTTGCCTCTAGGGCACTCAAAAAATTTCCTACACGAAGACTACTTAGACTTGGTCCCTGCTTCTATAGAGAAGAATAGCCACGCACTGAGCAGATTATTGAATATTAAACTCCTATAATAAAATTACGTGTATATACTAACATGGGTTGGGACGAGTGGTAAGCGGTTCGGTCTTGCTTAAGCAAGGTCTCGAGTTCGAGTCCTTGTGAATGCAGAAAATTCATGTTGGGAGACTCACCTGCCATAGCCAGGCACGCGACCCGGGTCGGATCCGGATGTACCTAAGTAGTACTTAGGGAACCGGGTGGGCAAAAAAAAATTATGTGTACATAATAATACAAATTAGCTAATAGCCTAATAGCTAAAACAACATGAACTACTTTTTTAATTTCTTATAACGCCTTTGAGCCAATCATATTTAATTTGTTAAACAAAAGATGTTATTATAAGTTGTAGTTTAATTTATTCGTTACAACTATAATAATAAGGATCTTGAAATTACATGATTTTCACATATTATAAAGACAATAAGGAATACGATTACTAACCTCTATCCATTGCAAGAGTTGAAAGAGAGTTTTTCAAACACCCTTTGATCAAAAGCCACGAAACACGTTTCTATTCCTTTGCCTCCTATGTTATTCTTTTCTATGCTGTTTGTTTTAGCCGTTTTGTGATGAGGGAGAAAAGAATACCTTATGGTCAGAAACAGGACATGTTTTTTTAGAAATAGATAAAAACTCTAACTATTATCCATTAGCTTGGGTCTTCAGAAACAACTTCCCTTATATATAATTATATTTAAGCCCATTAATATTTAATTATTTATTTACTAAACACACATTAATACATGTCACATGCACATCACATGAGACATAAGACATAGTAAGATATTAACATCTTACTGCTATAACACTTGCTTAAAGGAAAAATGGTCACGACAATATATAATTGCACAACACTACAAGGCCAAGGAAGAAAATGTTCGCACTTGCTACTCATATATACCCAAACAGAAAATTTACCTATACTTTTGATTTTGGCACTAGCATTATTTTGGAGGTGTTTTACAGGGATTTGACCCCTCATCTGCAAAAAATAAAGAAAAAAAATACAAAATCAAGGTCCCACTCTATCAAGCATTCATTTATAGGCCTGCTTCAACTGCAATGACTATGGAAAATGACACTCATCTACTGCAATTTGTTTCCACCACACTTCCATCTTTATTTAGCATCTTTCCATTGGACAACACAATATAATGCCGGTCTTTTCAATTCAGCAATTTCATCAATGATGATGATCATAAATTACACATACAGGGTAAGATATGTTATAGGGATAGCTTTTAAATCCTATTTTAGCCCAATAATGTTGCCCTTCCTTCTTATTTCTATAATGTGTATATTTTCCTATGCAACCAAGGATAGAAGAAGGGGATATTCTAGTTGTAGACCAATAGCGTAAAGTTATAAATTAAAAAAGAAAAATTAGAGTAGTGTAGTGTTTTGAAAGTTTGACTGGACTTGTTGGTCCGATTAAAAACCGATCAACCAAATTAAACATGTGAATTTTTGGATAGATCTAATAATTGGACATGTAATCAGACCAATTAGAACCACAAAAAACCGATAGGATCGAGTGCACTATATATTGATAACTGGCATACATATTGACCATGACTCCATGAGTTGAATACCAGAGTGTGAAAAATACAACATTTTTTCTTTACAAAAAATATAGCAACAAGAATTAAACATGTTATATTGTTATTATGCCAGCATATACTTTATGCTAAGTTGCTTGCAGCAATATATTTATTATTTATTTATTGGTTATCAATTTAATCAATGAATCATTAGTTAAATCGATAAACAAATGACTTAATATTTGGAACTGGTTTAATCGCCAATTTTATTTTATTTTTTTTTTACATGGGAGGTCTGGGATTAGAACCCATGATCTGGGGAAGGGGAAAATTCTAAGTGTCCCTGCAGCCACCAACTGGGCTGTCTTACGCGGACAGTTTAATCGCCAGTTTAGTTTTAAAAATATTGGAATGAAGCATATAATTAATTTAAAGATGTAATTTACAAACAAGAAGTCAAATTTAGCAAAAGATACAATTGGAATCATTTGATTAGGCAACAACAAAGATCGATAATCGATCGGTTAATGTTCATACATAACCGGTTAAGCAGTTAGTTAAGTTAGATATGTTCATTTTTGTTAGTTAGTTTACTTTGTATCACTCGTTAACCGGTTAATGTTGTGAGTCAACCAGTTACGTAAGTAAGTTAATTTTTGATTAGTTAGTTAACTTGTTTGTTACTTTACCGCCAAGTTATTATTAGGTTTTAGCTGGTAGTTTCAGTTGTGTATATATATTTTTTTGCCATGTGACTAATAAAACTAACAATCATTTTCATAGATTCGAGAATTCTTCTCTCAATTTCTCTCTCAAATTCTTCTTCTATCTCAAGTTCTCTTTTCTCTCTGATTCAACTTAGTTGAACCACTTAGCTCACTTTGCTACCATTCTAATATGGTATCAGAATTCTATTAGTCATACATTTTCATTCGATTGAAATTGTTTTTTATTTTTTAGGTAATGTAGCTAAATTAAAGACAAGAAATTAACATCTAAGAAACTAAATTCCCATTGTGTCAACAAGCAACAAGCTTCCTAGCTCTGATCGAGCAGTTTCAGTAATAGAAAAGCAACACAGCCTAGCAGATCCAAGCTTAAGCTTCCTAGCTCTGAGAATGTTTTGCTTTAGCAAACTAAAAAACATCATCAGCAAATAGCAAGTGAAAAATGTCATTACCATTCCTGGACACTTTAATGGGCTGCAAATTCTTCAAACAGATTTCTTGAAATATTTCCAAAGAGAGATTTTTCATACAAATGACAAATAAACAAGGAGATAGATGTTCCCCTTGCTTGAGACCTATTATGGGGGTAAAGTTTGACAGCGAGTAATGTGTTGAATTATATTATCAAGAAAGCCAGACTCGTGCAATTAACATTTACTGAAGAAAATGACTTGAAATTCCCTTTAACATTATCATAAGCCTTCTCTAGGTCTTTTATAGCCACAATCATAGCCTCGGCAATGGCGAAAAAGTTATGGCTCATTATAACCTAGAAATCCGTTTCAATCATTAACCTAGAAATGCCTAAATCAATAACCCAGAAACTGTCAAATAATGGTGCAATAAATCTGTACCAGTTATGCATTAAAAACGAGAAAAAATCCTTCCACCCATACACCCTACAACCAACAAACAACGATAGTGCGCAAACAACGTGTGGGTATTTGGCTAAACATGATCACTTTCAAAAAGCCCAATAAAATACTTGCTAGAGTAATGCAAATAATAAAATATATAGACTTAGCTTAGCAATGAATGAGCATCGGGGAACTTGGGATTTTCATGGAAATGTCATTATTCCAACAATCCCCCCACTAATGGCAGTCATAGAATAGATATATAAGAATATGAAGAGTAACCATAGGTTTTTTTATGCTTAAGTGTTAATATCCCTAGGATTTGAATTAACACATAATGATGTCAGATAACAACTATATCATATAAAGTGGAGTAATAACACTTAAATTGTGAGATTTTGTGAAAGAATTATAACGAGTTTTGTTACCAACTTTTAAGCCTTTGCATACCTTGGGATCTATATGAGTGTCTTAGAAAGATTGCCTAAATTTTTCATAGAAGGTGACTTGTTCCTTTTCACTCATTGAAATAGATACATCAAGTGTGTCTCTATAGCATCACCCGATTTAACAAGCTATATATCTCTTATAATTTCAAATGGTACATCTGGTGCGTCTCTATAGCAACACCCAATTTAATCTGATATCTAACCTTTATTCCATATTGGTTTTTGGTCCCTAAAAATGTAGCGAATTTTGATTACAATCCCTATACGTTTTTTCTTTTGATTTGGTTCTTCTACTTTTTTGAAATTATGATTTTTGTCATTGTCAATGACGTGTCAATATCACTAAGGTTAGCAATTAATATGACATGCATGCATCATATGTCAGTGTTAGCCACGCCATCGTTAAGGGTTAAAACCAAAAATTGAGAAAATAGAAGAAAACTCATGACATTTTCAAGGACCGAAAACATATTTAAACCTTCCAGATTTTATTAATAGGTACATCAAGTGTAACCTTAAAAGCACCACCAAACACAAAGGGTTATGTATCTATTATTACATCAAGCATTGTCACACACCATATGGATGAGCATGTAATGCAAAAGAGTACTCAAGTGGCTTTATTTGATCATCAGAAGAGTATCCACCACATTTTCCCCCTATCAAGGTGTAAGGCCCTTCCTCCTCAACGAGTCCAAAACAACTTTTTTGGGTAGCCCCTTAGTGAAGGGGTCAATTAAGTTCTTTTCACTTTTTTTATATAATCAAGAGAAATTGTACCATTTGCTATCAGTTGTCTAACACTACCATGCCTAACACGAATTCCTCTTATCTTCCCATTGTAAATATTCTTGTTGGTAACTCTAATTACTACTTGAGAGTGACAATGCAATGAAACTGGTGGTATATGTTTCCCCACAATGGTATATCTGTCTTGAGATTTCTGAGCCATTCATCTTCTTCGCCTATCACCTCAAGAGCTAAGAATTCATATTCTATAATTGAGCATGCTATACAAGTCTATTTTGCTTATTTTCATGGCTCCTCCACCTAATGTCAGATATCCAGTTTACACCATAGTAATCGACTAAAAAATCAGGAAATTTAGTATAACGCATACTCCAATCAACAATTCCTTTTAAAAGGAATCAATAAGCATTCCAATGTTCTTTCCATTAGGACTGTGAGTATAACAACTCAATCTACTAACAACATATGCAATATTCGATCTGATAGAATTCACAAGAAACATTACCAATTATCTCAGCATATTCAGATTGAGATATTATGACATCACTTGTATTTTTCTTTAAATACAAATTGGGATCATATGGAGTTCTAATAGTGTGTCATCATAACTTTGTAATTTTTTAACTTTAGCTAATTTTCAACATAGTGTGATTAATTTAGAGAAATCTCATTTTTCAAATCTTTTTATTTTGATTCTAAGAATCATATCAACTCCCCCTAATCTCTCATTTCAACTTTAAAGTACATAATTAAACCTTTTAGTGTCTTTTATCACATCTAAATGTGTTCCAAAAATCAATATGTCATCCACATAAAGACATGTAATAACACATTCTAATTCAAACGATTTAACATAAACACATGTAATCAAATGTTTTAACGATAAGTTCATACTCTAACAAAGAACTATTAAATTTTTCATACCATTGTTTCAGTGCTTGTTTCAAGCCATTGAAAGAATTCTTCAGCTTGTGTACCCTATGTTCACTTCCAACCATAATACAACCTTTGGTTGTTCCATGTAAATTTTCTCATTTAAATCACAATTTAGAAAATTTGTTTTCACATCAATTTGGTGAATAAAATTATTATGTGTGGCACCTAAAGCAATTAAAGCACATACATTAGAAACTTTTGTGACATGTGAAAAGGTATCAAAATAATATACACTTATCATTTATGTAAAATCACAAATCACCGGTCTTGCCTTGAACTTTTCTACGATTTCATCAGGTCTCATTTTTCTTTTAAAGATCCATTTGCTACCAGCAGTTTTACAACCCTTAAGCAACTCTGTCAATTCCCATGTATGATTACTCATAATTGATTATATTTCGCATTTTATAGCATCTTTCAAGAAACTATAGCCTTTTGATTTTATCGCTTCAACATAAGTTTCGAGACCTTCTTCTAAGATGTAAGCATAAACAATTTTTTCAAATAGAATATCCGTATCAAAATTTTTAGTCAAGAAAACAGTGATAAAGTTAGGATCAAAACTAGTTTTTGTTCTTCGCATTTTACTCCTTCTAGGTTTATATCAATCACAACATTTTTCCACAATTATTTGAATTAGAAGCTTGTAAAGAGGGAGATGCACTCAAGTCTAAAAATGTTGTATCAGAGCCTATGGAAGTAAAACCAACATTTACATAATTTAAGTTTTTGTTAATGACAGAAAAATACCTTCAAAAAATTTTTAACTAGTTGTTTTAAATAATAAAAAGCTTTGGATTGTAGCTGTAAACATATAACTCTAGTTATTTTTTCGAGATAGAGGTGTTTGGCAAAACTGGTTATGAAAGTAGCCGAAAGTCATTAAACTGACTAAAAATGACATGCTACATTATATTATTTTTATTTATTTTCTTTGTTTTTTTGTTATTGATTACATATTTAACAGATTAATTAATGAAATATATCAATATTATTACAATACTTATGTTATCTACATATAATTAAAAATCAAATTAATTTTGTATCAAAATTGTAATTGCAAAAATATAATATAAGCAAACATAATGATACCTCAAACGATAATTATATATAAAATTGATTGGTTATATATATTTTAAAAGTTTAAATTTTACTTGCAATTCATTCTGTGTCAATCCCTAACCTATTTAAAATATTTATGATAACAAAAAAAATTATATGTTATATTCTTATTGGATATATTAGAAGCTTAATATCATATAGGTAGCATAAAACTTTACTCAGATAAACCAAAAATATTGTTTACATGTTTTACTAATAACAAGAATATAACCTACATTGTTTTTAATTTTTTTTCGTAATTAAAAGGTATAATTGAAACATGAATTATTGAAAACTATATTTGTTTCTTGAAAACTGCTTCACGAAAACTAACTTTTAAAAGATACAAACTAATTTTTTAATTAAAGCTACAACTTCTTTGCAGTTATAGTTCTCCAAACAGCGCTACTAACTTTTCAATGGAGTAAAAAAAGATTTCTAGTCAAAAAGTTACAAGAAAAAAAAAAGCTAAGCATGCATGCCAAACACTGCCTTGACGTAATGTAAGGTTTCGAGCGCATATACCACATACTCGCGTTTATACATAATATTTTAGCTTCTAAAAATAGTTGAGGAATAATAGCTAATGTAGATTCTATATTTTAGACTTGCAGTATGAGATTAAAAAAAGAAACACCGAGCATACATTTATACCTTCCCTTCTTAATTAGCTGCTTCCTTTCTTCCCTTGCCCTTAATCTGAGAATTGTCTTTGGCGATCGATAGAGATTAATGAAAAGTAATCTATATGTATGGTCCTCTTTAGGTAGGTTTCTAGGGAATAAGAATTAAGTACAAAAAAAAAACACTCACGTTGATCTTTCTAAATTATGAAGGGTAGGACCTCAGTAATGAAATTCTTTGAACTTCTCACCTAACTAAAGATTGCGACTTTTACTCAAGTCACACAAAAGCAAAGCCCTATACTATAATGAAAGCATTTGCATCTATAAAGCTAATTGAAAATCCTGTGTTGCCCAAAGATTTAGAGAGACAATGATGGCCTTTTTTCAAAAGAAAATTCAATAATTTCAATAGGCATCATCAAAAGAAGTTCACTAAATAAAGCAGCATCAATAATCTAGCCACATTAAAGCTCTAATAACATGGAAAATGAAACCGGATAGTGTTTAGTGACAATAAGGCAATCCATTGAGCATGATTATGTTTCCCTTAATTGCAAACCATTTGGCTTTTTAACATCATAACCATCAAAGAACATAAATTAAAAGATACTTTTTTCAATAATAAACAATATTTGATGCTTTGTTCATGATTGATAACTCAGTTAGTAAAATTACAACACATAAAATGTTAGCACATGAGTTCGATCCTTGTCAACTACACAATTTTTCCCTTTTTCGCTTTTCTTTAAAAAAAAAAAAAAAACTAAACTTTGTCATTATGAAAAAAAAAACTTAAATATGTTTTCTTTTCTTAAAAATGTAATGAGTTTTGATTTCAATTCTTATATTCTTTTTGTTTAGTTTTAGTCTTCTATTTTTAAAAATTTTGATTTTAGTCGTTGTCAACGACATGTCAATATCACAATGCATTTGGCTAAATCAACAATTAATATGACATGTATCACATGTTAATGTTAGCGATATCATCGTTAACGATTAAAACCAAAATTTTGATAATAAACATAAAAACAAAAGAAAAGTACTGTATATAAAAAAAAACTAAAATCAAAACTTACTACATTTTCATATAAGAAAAATACCCAACCCTAAAAAAATCAATCTTGATGCCCAATTGTGTTAAGGATGCTTATATTCAATTTTTAGAGACTTATTGAATGGGAAAAAGGATTAGTTGTGTGCCATGTGATCTCTTTTGGTGATGAGAAATTCTATGATTTTTATAATTCCCAAGGTTTTATTTTGATATGGCTGCTGGACTAATGAAAATTAGATGTGATTTGCTTACTGTGAGTCTGTGATGGAAGGAAACACCATTGCTTTTTAGATTGGTGTGTGGGCTCTTTATCATGTATTCTTGCTAATTTCTGAGAGGCTTTATCTTTTATACATGGGTTAAAATACCTCTTGTATTTTTTTTAGGGTATTTCTATCGTGCAATCCAAAATTGGATGGTTGCTATGCAACCTTTTCTTAAACCAATAAGGAGTTGACACCTATGCCATGACATTATTTGAAGTAGTTAAAATTAGTTTTTTGCAATTTAGTCCAACATAAAAAGTAAATTAAAAATTTAGTCCTTTGTACCTATAGACAAATTATAAGTTTTAATTTTAAATTTAGTCACTTGCATTAAGCCTTTTTACACAAGTGACTAATTTTAACTACTTTTAATTTTTTTTTTAAATTAAAAGTTATAATTTGTCTATAGGTACAAAGGACTAAATTTTAATTTACTTTTTATGTTGAACTAAATTGCAAAAACCTAATTTTAACTAGATTTAAGAAAAGGTTGCATAGCAACCATCCAATTTTGGATTGCATGATAGTAACTCCTTTTTTTTTAACGTTCTTTGGTTTATAAAAAAGTAGTAATTGGCAATCTAAATGAAAATTCACATTTCACTTTCATTTTCTCCGGTTCACTTCCATTTTCCGAATTTCCTGGTGGCAAACCCTAATTTGCCACTATCACCGTTCACCACCACCTTGCCTCTGCATGTCTATGAACATATTCATTCTATATAAAAATAAGAGTTTTTTTCCTGCAATTACAAAATTCCACAATATTTATCTTACACCATATTCTTTCTCACGGAATGCTAAAATTTTAAACATGCCATGTGTCAATTAGTATGAGCATCGATAATTTTAAAATTGAACCATAAATATCAATAAAACGTTGCTTTTTGTCATATCAATTGTCATTAATTACCATTGATCTACCAACAAAAATTATTGATCTGAACTTAGAAACTTCGAATAAGTAGCCGATTTCAAATTTGAAACTCTCACCAAATCTAAAATTTTCATTTATATGACATCTTTAAATTCTTTAAAAAAAATTTATATATATATATATATATATATATATATATAAAATTAAGTAAGATTAAAAAAAATAGTGGATGTTGGCCTAGCTGATAAACAAGTAATTCAAGGTTTGATTCCATTTTTTGTTTAACTAAATAATGCCACTTGGAAGGGTTGTTCACTATGTGTAAACATACCTTAATATATTAGTCAATATACTCGCATTGGTAAATACTCCATCATAGACCAAAAAATAAGATTAAAAAAAAATACACATCTATTAATGAATGATTAAACAATATAAAAAAATTGATATATTTTAACGGAAATACTCCTTTTAATTATTCAAGAAAGAGTAGTACTAAATATGTGGAAACTGAATTGAAGCAAAATAAAAAAAAATAAAATAATGGTCAAAAAGATAGTAATTTACAATACAAATATAATGTGTATTAAGTTTATAAAACAATTTACTAAAGAATAAAAGGAAACAGTAAAACTAAAACAATGTAACAAGCTAAGATGGAGGGAGTGATATACAAGTGTGGTAGACTTGCATCTAGAGTTATAGCATATATATTCAAAACTTAAAATTAAATGGAGCTCCCTTATTCTCCTCTTAACTTTCATATAACCAAAAGAGGAGACGAATTGGAGGAAGACTTTCTCAATCTAAAAATAAATCCCTTATCAAAATCAAAAGTTTCAGCCTCTGTATAGTTGCTTGTCACAACATATTGGTATCTTGCTAGCAATAAGACTTCCTTCACTAGATGATTCTTTCTCTTTGTCTTTTAGAAAACCAAAAGATAAAGCAAGAGATTCATACAGAAATCTATGAAACTCACCAGTGTCCTGTAATTTTTTCTCTTTTGCTTAGCTTTTCTCTATCCAAATGCAACATCAGTGTGGTGTAAATAGGAAATGAAAGATCCCTCACATCTTTTTTTACCTTCTACTTTCTTTTTCATTGGGGGGCCAAGAAATTCCATTCAATTCTTTTTCTGAAATTCAAGGCCATCTACTTATTATACATCTTTACCATTTATATTATATTATTCTCAATCCTGTAGAATTTGAAATAAAGCAAATTATTATGGACGGTAAAAAAAAGGTAACGTGATTCCAAATAATTAGGAAAAATACAAAATTTTACAAGATTCAAATTTACTTAACAGATTGATTTTAATTTCGTGTGTCCTGCTTCCTCTAACTCAGACAACTTCTCGTGGCTGGAAAAAGTGTGCACAAGATCGTACACGAAATTATAGTATTGGATATGGTTGTACTGTAAATTTGATGGCAAAATTGACCAGACATGCGTACAATTGAAGGGTTCTCCCACACTGTAAATCTTGTTTTTACTATTTTTACTTTCATAAAACGACAAACCCATTCCATCATTTTGATTGTCTTCAACCTAACTGGACAAGTTTATGAATTGTTTGACTGCCAAAATGACCCACATACAAGCTACCTATTCGATCATTACATTATGAATGAAGTTCCCAAGTTAGAGTTTGTATATATATATGATCAAGTGTTTGCCAATTGCCATCAATGTACAAGATTCTTTTACATTTGATGATCATTGGAGTGTATGTAGTAGAGGATCCAAAAGTTTAATTTGTATATGCTGAAACAAAAGAATGGGTAGTGGGTAACATTTTTATTTTAGGGAAAAGGATCAATTGCAGATAAAGTTTAGATTGAGGAAGAAATTTATAATGAAATTTATATATACCTACTGATAATGGATCAAATTCATGTAACAACGAAATTTATTTTTATGTTTCTTTTTTCTTAGTTTCTAGAGGACTTTACTAATTACTAATATCACTTTCGACCGAAGGCATATAGTGTCATAAATATGTCCATGGGGATACCGGCCAAAGACCAAAGTGAAATTATACTAGTACAAGATAAAATAAATATAGAAATAAAATATGATTATATATTCATAAATCATAATCCATTGAATTGAATGTAATTTGCAGTAAATACTTATAAATTACTATTTTATAATACATATATATGAGCTAGGCTAAGATTTATTCATGAGCTTAATTTTAAATAATCAAGCTTAGCTTGACTTTAATTAAAAAATTTAATACTAGTGTATAATAATTATTTTAAAAAAACATGAAATCAATAAATAATACAAAAAATTAAAATAAAATTAGAATAAACATAAATAAGATTTATTATATGATACTAAATAAAGATAAAATTCAAATATATACTTACCTGTACAGACTACATCTTTAAGCCCCCGAAAGGACCCGATAATGTCGAAAGGATTAGTTACTCAGTTGCGCAGATGGATACCTTGGGAAACAAAAAAAATGAAAAGATATGATTTTTATGCAAAAGAAAATTATTGTATAAAAATTAAAGAATATTTGATAAATACTTTAATTTAATTATACCCCCTTAGGTAGGATTACAAATTGTTTAAAAAATTACTTTAAATAATTGAAATGTAATTAGATTTTAATATTAAAAAATATACATTCGGATGTATATAATATGCATACTATTATCCTTTGAGTCAATACACATTCTATATGGGTATAATTTCTTATTATGGAGTAATTTGCTTTATTAAATTGATTGATGATATATTAACAAGCATAAATCAACACAAAATTTTTAGGAAGACGGGATAAGGAAGAAACAAGATTTTTTTTTTATTTATTTATTTTTTTTAAAGTGAGGAAACAACAAGATGAGGATGTGAATATCTGTTTTTTTTTTTATATTTTAAAAAATAAAAGTGAATATAAAAAAGAAATATGTATGAGCTTTCTAAGGTACTAATTTTAAATTAATTTATCAATTACGCATCAATCACACTGTAGTGTCCTTGAACACTATGTCCTTAACCCTCTAAGTGCTCAAGATTATGGAATCAGGAGCCCAAGAGAGGATCAAGTGTTAATATGTGACTTTGTGGTGTTTCTGCAGTTCCAGTTGGGAAAAGCAGGGTCTCCACAGTCAACAAGTGTGTGCAGAGTGTCAACTTAGGGATGAGAGTACGTACCTGAAACCCTAGCTGTGATGAGCTATTTATAGGGTTTGGAGGAGGCTGATATGGGCCGCTTGAGCCCTGTATCAGAGTTGTGCTGAACCAGGATTCTGTGAGATAATATTGGATAATTATGCTTAGAATCTGGTTAGGATCAACTGAAGATCTCATGTCCAGGCTGTTAGCGAGAATCTATGAGAGATTCGCGGAAGGGATAAGAAGCCTGAATGAGACTGAGTCTATCCACAAGCCGACGGTATGTCTCGGCCCTAGAGTCCCGAGCCTGATGGGTGGAGGATCGATTGTGAGGCTCGGCCCCATCAAGTCCGAGCCTGGTCCTTCAGTATGCTCGGAGCCCATGAGCCCGAGCGAGGGACGTGCATGCTTAGTAATCCGAGGGAAGTGCCCTTATGAGAATCCCTTTAGTAGGTCGTATATCTCTGTAAGGTCGGCAGACCCTACAAGCCCCCCAGCTCGTAAGACTTTGAAAAGTCTGTGACGAGATAGCGAGTGTTTTGGGTTGACCTTTTCGGATATCTCGTGACAGATGTAATTATGCCGCCTGTTTCGAGGTGACGTTTTGGGTTCTCTAGGTACGGCGCGCTTCCTTGTAAGCTGTGCCAAATCATTTTAAATTTTGAAATTTGAAAAAGCGTCCTTAGCAACTGCCACGTCTCACCATGCATGTGGCTGAATAGGTTAGTGGGCTTTCGGCCCATACGTTTGACATGGAGGGAAACTGAAAAGGTTTCTTCTACCAGTTTGAACCGCTTGACTACCTCAGGTCCTCATTTGTTTCTCATTTCTTCAGAATCATTTCCTCACCAAAATTTTCGTTCTTTCTTAATCTCCCTCCCCCCATCTGCGCTTCTGAGTCCGATTTTTTGCCTCAATCTTCTTTTCCACCATCCACGCTTCTGATTCCGTGTTCCTCATCCAGCATCCATCTTTCTAACAACTGATAACAGGTAACTTCTACTCTTATTTTTACTTTTTGCGATTTCTTCTTTTTGTAAAAGGGGTTTTGGTTCTGGGTTTTGCAGGGACTTGGGGTTTGACTGTTCTGGCTTTCGTTTAGGATTTATGGGTAAATAGTGTTAAGGAATTGGTTTATCATGAGAGGGTGGAGAGGTTTGAGGAAAATTTACCATGAACTCTGTAGGAGATTAGGAGAAGAACCTTCTAGTGATAGTGACTCAAGTTCTTCTGGGAATTCTGGGGATGAGAGAAATTCTGGAAATTCTGACATTGATGATCTTGTACACCCTTCTACTCCCCCTTTTGGCCCAGGATCCATCGAGACGGAACCGTTAGTCGTAGAGTATCCATCGAATCCCGCAGAAGATAATAAGTGGTTGTTAGCTTATAGGTTTGCCGAGCGTCGAGCTCAAGTTAGGATAAGCCTCGATCGTCATACCGTGGAGGAAGAAACATTAGGAGAACCACCGAGGGAGGGGGGAAAAAGTCCAGGGCTCGGCCTTAATTTTAGAATAAAAACATGTGCTGTAAAAAATCCTAACGCCGAGCCTTTTGCTTTTTCCCCAGATATGGTGGAGCGCAGGTGTGTTACCAACCCTGAAGAATATCCTCTGCCGCCCAATCATGCGCAGTACGACGCCGTTTTTGATCGGGAAGTGCTAGGGACGAGACCTTCATTGCTGACAACAGATAGTCTTAACCATCTTCGACCAATTTTAACACCTCCGAGCGCTGATGGAAATGCCCCAGAATTCGTATTGAGACCTTTGGGAATCGACGACCGAATATGCTTCCAAGTACCGGAAAATCGTCAATTTTTCTATTTCTACGAAGAAATAGCAACTAAAGTCGGCATCTGCTTGCCCTTTTCCACCTTCGAGATTGAAGTCCTCATTCATCTAGGAATAGCTCCTAGCCAACTGCATCCAAGTGGGTGGGCTTTCATCCGAGCCTTCCAACAATTCTGTGATGTTGAAAATTTGGTAGCAACTGTACGATCTTTTTTCTGGTTATACGCTCCCCAAGTAAATAAGTTTGGTGATTCCAAGGGGCTTTGGGTGTCCCTAAAGGCTCGGAGGGGGCACGCCCTCTTCGCCAAGGTGACTGATTCTTGGAAGTCTTTCAAACCTCTCTTCTTCCAATACGAGTACACTGGGGCTGGAGTATGTTGGTTCATGGAACGAGTTGAAGAAGGTGGAGTGATCAAGGTCGTGCCTCGGTTTCCACTGGGTTGGACGACTAACATTTATAACCGAGGACCCTCCTTGTATCAATTCGACTTTAAGGCGGATTTGACAAAAGCCGAAAGGCGATTATGCGACCATGTTTGGGAATACCTTCAAGCAAATGGTCAAATTGATACCAAACGAATCCTGTTGAAAGAAACACAAGACGAAGTGAAGGCCGAGCTGGGTACTATATATATATATATATATTTTTTTTTTTTACTGATCCATTTTTTCTCGCAGAAACAATGGGGAAGAAAGCAACCAAGGCCAAGAAAAACGAAGCTCGAGTAGCTAGAGTATCACAGTTGGCTGCAATCAAAGCTGCATCTGGCTCCCCAAACATGAGTCAATCCTCTGAACCGACCCCTTCTGAAAGTCCGACCATTATCCCCAACGGCATTCCGACTGTTAGGATCAAAGGTGTTGAGCCAGTGATCAAAGGGGATCGTATTGTCGACGCTGTAAACGTCGAAGTGGAGGCTCAAACAACTTCTCAAGGCACTCCCGAGCGTCCCCTCAAGAGGTCTCGGCTGGAAAAAGGAAAGGGTCTTGCTGGAGATTGGCTTAATTTGAGCAAGTCAAATAAAGGGGTAGAGATTCCAGAGGGAAAGGAGGAAGCTGCTGCCAAGACAGTGTGGCACCGAAAGATGACTGATACACTTGTTGCTACTGTCTTTCCTCCCGAGAATGCTGAAGTGATTGAGGCCTGGACCCTTGGGACTTGGGAGAACAACTGTAAGTCGTTGGTGAAGAGTCTCCTGAGGGGTGCGAGCATACTTCATCACCTCGGTCATCATGGAAACGACGCTCATGCTGGGATAGCCCCCGAGGAAAAGAAGAAAAGGACCGAGGTAGCCGAGCGGGAGGATTATTTACAACTTCAAGTTGAAGGTCTTAACAAGAAGTTGCAAACCTTGGCAGCTGAAAACGAACGGTTGCAAAAGGTGGCACAAGATGCTGAAGGTGCCAAGGTTAGGGACGAAGAGACACTCCAGGGGGCCGAAGAGAGGATAAAGCGCTCGGAAGAGGTTCTGAAAAAAGCTGAGGAAGACGCTGCTGCTCTCCGAGCGGCGATAGAGAAAGCTCGGAAAGCGGAGCAGGCTGCTGTCGTGGCTCAGGAGCAGCATGAGTATGCTAAGGATGAGATTCTGGGGCTCCGAACTTCTTTAGAGAATATGAGAGCAAAAGCTCTCAAACACAAGAAAGCAGCCAAGGAGCATCTATACAACTGGGATCGTGGAGTTGAGGATTCTTTCTACAACACTGCCGAGCAACTCCGCATTTTGAATCCTGGGCTCTTGACCAAGGGTGCTGACCCTAATTTTGCTGTGAAAGATGGTCGAATTGTCGGCCCAACTAGGGCTCCCATAGATCTGAACAGCGCCGATTTGCCTGACCATTTGGCCGAGGATTCCGAAGGGGACGATGCCGAGGATGCCGAAGGTGAAGAAGAAGAAGAAGATAAATTTGACGCCGACGGCATTGTACTGTCCGACTTAGAGTAGCTTTATCATTTTGCTTTCCCTTTTGTAATTGCCCCAGTAAATGGGTTTAAACTTAAATTGTTGTGTTTCGTTTGGAATATTTTATAATATTCGTAATCGTGTTATGCTTCTTTTTACACTCTTTGTTAAGAATTCAAGTGTTAAGACCTCGGAACTCCAGCACTTTAGCCGAGGTGGGTTCCTCTATCCGCGATTTAAAATGATTTTATGAAATCATGATTTAATCGGGAGTCTTATTTAAAGTACTTGACGAGTTATAAGCTCTTGCTAGAGCTGTTTATAATCGTTCGCGTCATAATCGGTGGCTAATCGGTTACGAGGAAAAGTACGTAATACAATGAATTTAATAACGAGAACTTTTATTCATTTGAAGCAAATTACAATAGGCTCGGAGTTTCACCGAGCGTACACCATTATAAAAAAAAGAAACAATTCAAAAAGCAAATGTAATGAAACAACTAAAACTATTGAAAACGAAATTGAAACAATGAAAAACTAACTGTAATAAGCTCGAAGTTTCGCCACGTTCCATGTGTTGTTAATGAGGGCACCCGAGAGAGTTTCGAGCTTGTAGGCTCCTGTTCCAGTCTTGGAGGCAACTCGGTATGGTCCTTCCCAGCTTTGGGCCAGTTTTCCGTCCTTTGCATTTTTGAGACCAATATCAGCTCTCCTCAAGACAAGGTCGCCTACCTCGAACTCTTTGGATACGACCGAGCGATTATACCCTTTTGCTTGCATAATCTTAGCATGCTTTTCTCGTTCGACCGCTAAATCCCTGACTTCTTCCGATAAAACAAGATCCTCACACAATAAAGTGTTGTTGAGGGGATTCGGTTGTTGCATAGCTCGGAATGAAGGGATGATCTTTTCAATGGAGATGACTGCGTCGCAACCATAAGTGAGCCGATATGGTGTCTCTCCTGTTGAAGTTTGTATGGTGGTGCGATATGACCAAAGCACTTCGTGCAAGTTTTCCAACCAATTCCCTTTCGCGCCTTCGAGTCTTTTCTTGATCCCTTGGATGATAGATCGGTTTACAGATTCTACTTGGCCATTAGTCTGAGGGTGTTCGACCGAGGAAAAGTAATGTTTTATGTTCAAAGCATTGACTAAGTCTTGGAAAGCCTTTGCCGCGAATTGGGTTCCGTTGTCAGTCACCAGCACTTGTGGCACTCCAAACCGAGCCACAACTTGCCTTTCAAAAAACTTCAGCACCTTGGCCGAGGAGATGGTTGCAAGAGGCTCGGCTTCCACCCACTTGGTAAAATAATCAATGGTCACTATCACCCACTTTAGCTGTCCTGGAGCGGTGGGGAACTGTCCAATCAGATCCATTCCCCATTGATAGAAGGGATAGGGAGATGAAAGTGAATGGAGTTCCTCATCCGGTTTCTGATACACATCACTGTGAAATTGACACTTGTCGCACCTCTTCACATGGTTGATCGCATCCTGTTGAAGAGTCGGCCAGTAGTATCCTGCCCTTAGAACCTTTTTAACCAGTGACTTTCCCCCAATATGGTGACTTCCAATGCCCCCGTGAACTTCCTCCAATGTCAGTTTTGCTTCGGCAGGGTCTAAACATCTAAGCATTGGGCCGCTGACCCCTCGACGAAACAAGACTCCATCAACTAGGGCAAACTGTGAAGCCTTTCTGACGAGTTTCTTGGCCTCTATTGGATTACTTGGAAAAACGAGTTTCTTGGCCTCTATTGGATTACTTGGAAAAACCCCTTGTTCCAAGTAGCCCGTTATCGGAGTGATCCAGCTCGGATCCAGTGAAATAGAGAGGACAACGCTAGGTCCATGCACCATTTCTTGGATCAACATTCTGTTGTTCTCGGGACTTTTTGTCGAAGCGAGTTTGGAGAGAATATCCGCTCGGCTGTTACTCTCCCTTGGGATGTGGCAGAATTCGACCTTAGCAAACTCCGAGGATAGGAACTTCACCTTCTCCAAATACTTTTGAAGGATTGGTTCCTTGGCCTGGTAATTACCCTTGACTTGTGAAACTACCAACTGAGAATCGCTGAAAATTTTCACTTCTCGGGTCCCTACTTCTTTTCCATTCTCAGCCCGGCCAATACGGCTTCATACTCCGCCTGATTGTTCGAAGTTGAAAATCCAAACTTCAAAGAATATTCGAGGGTAACCCCCTCGGAGTTCTCCAAGATTATTCCTGCACCAGCCCCAAGTTTGTTACTTGATCCATCAACATAAATATTCCAATCCAAGTTTGAGCTCGTCAATGGCTCAGTAAACTCGGTGAGAAAATCAGCTAAGGCTTGAGATTTCATTGCCTTCCTTGGTTCGAAAGTGATTTCAAACTCGGAAAGCTCAATGGCCCACGTCACCATTCTTCTTGCCAGATCAGGTTTCTGAAGTATTTGACGGATCGGCTGAGCTGTTCAGACAAAAAGCCAATTTCTCCACTTTCTGATACCTCAACTCTGGTCCCCGAAGAGCTCGGCTGACGAAATAGATGGGGGATTCTTTGCCAGATTCCTGTCGGACCAAAGCTGAACTTACTACAGAATCACCCACTGATAAGTAAAGGAACAGAATTTCTCCATTTACCGGACTAGACAAGATCGGGGGAGAAGCCAAGTACTGCTTAAGGTCAGTAAAGGCCTTTTCGCATGTCTCGTCCCATTCAAATGTCTTTTCCTTTTCTTTCCTCGGCAGTTTGTACCAGGGGAGGGCCTTCCTAGCTGACTGAGACAGAAACCTCGAGAGAGCCGCAACCCGACCTGTCAGTTGTTGGACACCCTTGATATCTGACGGACTCTTCATATCAAGAATGGCTCGGCACTTTTCTGGATTTTCCTCGATTCCGCGCTCGGTAAGCATGAATCCGAGGAACGACCCTGCTGGAACTCCAAACGTGCATTTTTCCGGGTTCAACCTCATGCCGAACTGTCGGATCCTTCCCAAAATTACCTTCAAATCCTTAGCGTGATCTTCTTCTTTCAAGCTCTTTGCAATCATATCATCTATGTATACCTCCATTCTCGGCCCAATCAAGGGGCCGAACACCTTGTTCATCATCCGCTGGTAAGTTGCCCCAGCGTTTTTCAATCCAAATGGCATCACATTGTAACAATATGTGGCATTTTCTGTGATAAATGAAGTCTTCACCTGATCCGGGGGATACATTGGAATCTAATTGTACCCCGAATAAGCATCCATAAATGAAAGCCTTTGATAACCCGCCGAGCTATCCACAAGTTTATCGATGCAGGGAAGTGGGTACTGATCCTTAGGGCAAACTTTGTTCAAGTCTGTGTAGTCCACGCACATCCTCCATTTCCCATTGGACTTCTTCACTAGCACGGGATTGGCCAACCAATCAGTATACACTACCTCCCTGATAAATCCTGCTTCTAGTAGCTCGGCTACCTTCTCATATGTTGCCTGTGCCTTCTCAACTCCGACTCTTCTTTTCTTCTGACACACTGGCTTGGCTCCAGGATACACGCTCAACCTGTGGCAAATGAAGTTCGGATCGATTCCTGGCATATCTGCCGAGGTCCAGGCAAACAAGTCTTTGTTTTCCACCAGCAATTCAGTCTGTTCTTTTTCCAATTCCTCAGAAAGGCCAACCCCCATCTTGACGCAACGAGAAGGATCGGGGCCTAAAATCACCTTTTTGAAGCCCCCTTGAGGGGTTGGCCTAGTTTCATCCTCTTTTCTTACGTCAAGATCTGCTAAGTTGACACTTCCCTTGTTAAGTGGTTCTTGCATGATCTTCTCATCATCGAGCTTCAACTTGCCCAGGCTAATATTATAACATTTCCGAGCCAACTCCTGTTCGGACCGCACTGTTACTACCTTGTCATCAGACCCTGGGAATTTCATGGCCAAGTGGACCGTCGATACAACAGCACCAAAAGATTGGAGTGCAGTTCGGCCAAAGATGGCGTTGTATGCCGAGGGGGCCTGGACAACTAGCCACTTTACCATTTCAGTCCGAGCAGAGGGTGGTTCCCCCATGGTCACTGGGAGATGGATGTGGCCTAAGGGAACAATTGAATGTCCCGTGAAGCCAATCAAACTTCCCTCGAACGGGGTGAGATCAGATCTTCTCAACTTCAATTTTTCAAACAGATCCAGAAACATGATGTCTGCCGAACTCCCCTGATCCACAAGAATCCTTCTGACTTCGTAATTGCCGAGCCTGGCTGTAACTACCATTGGGTCATTATGGTCTTGTAAAATGTCCTCAAAATCCTCATCACTAAAGCTGATGACTATGTTTTTCTTCCTGGGCTTTGGGATTGGTCGGCTGGCCACCGAAAGGACTTGTCCCACATACTTCTTGCGATCACACTTCTTTTCCCCTCCACCTGCAAATCCTCCAGCAATGGTGCCGATGAGAAAAGAATTCTTTTCCTTCTCGGATGGTTGGGTAGAGGCTCCCCCTGCAGGTGGTGAAGGGCTTCTAGTTCTTTTCTGTTCGGTTTTGGGTGGTGAAGGACTCTTTCTCTTGGAGCGTTTGCGCAACGCTTCACCAAAATATTGTTGAAGCTTACCATCCCTTACCATCTCTTCGATTAAGTCCTTCAACTCGGTACACTGGTCGGTGGTATGCCCCCATCCCCCGTGATGATCGCAGTACTTTGTCCTATCCTTTTGAGCTACCTTCCTTAAAGCTGGTGGCCGAGTGATGTTACGCATCTCTGTATGCATAGTCTCACGAAGGATTTGACTCCTCGGGACTGTCAACTGGGTATATTCATCATACTTGCCTTTTGGAGGCAGTTTTTTGTAAGATCCATGAAGAATGTTTTGATAAATGACAAAAGGTTTTGAACAAGCTACAAAAGGTTTTGAACAAGCTACGAATGTGTTGATCAAGTTCAAGCTCAACAAGCAACAACAAACATCAAGTGATGAAGAGAAAGCCAACTCATGAAGACTTAGTTTGGTAGTTTATGTTTTATTGTTTTATCTTTTGCCTCACAAGTCTCTTAGTTTATGAGTTTGGGTAGAGTTTATTAGAGGGTAGTGAATCTCTTTTGATTGCATGATTATATCATATTTTGAGTATTCACTTTGCCTAAAATCAATAGGTGGCTTAAAGGTTTGAAAGAAAAGGTTTAGTTTTTGAGAAAACAAGTTTTAAGTGTTTTTTGAACTGACTACTCGATTAGCCACTTGATTACTCGAGTAGAATTTTCATGTCTTGCGCAAATACTCGATTAAGGGGCTGATTACTCGAGTATAATTTTGAAGCCTTGCGTAAATACTCGAGTAGAAACTTAAATACTCGAGTAGTGAACAAGTTTTACACTGATTACTCGAGTAGTAACTTTGTTACTCGATTAACACGAGCTGTAACTGTTTTTAAATGAGTTTTTCACTTCTCAAAAGCACTTCTAACCATTCCTAACTTTTGGGTATTCTATATAAACCTATTTCTAACCTTTGTGATCATATTCCATCATTTTGATATTCATTTTACAAAGAATCAAGCCACTCTATTCTCTCTCACTTTCTCAAGATCAAAGTTCTCATTTTTACATTCTTTGATCAAGAACCTTGAATCTCTCATGTTGATATTTTCATAGCTTTTGAAAGAGATTCATAGGATTGTTATTTTGTTTTCATTTGGTTGTAATCTTTGCAAGAGGCAAGCTATCTACAACAATTGGAAGTCTTGGTTGTGAATCAAGCAAAGTTATTTGGAAGCCTTGGTGTGGCATTTCATCAAGCACTTGGAAGCCTTGTTGTGATAACAAGCAATTGGAAGTCTTGTAGTGAAGCAAGCATTGGAAGTCTTGTTGTGGGGTATCGGCAAGCAAGAGAAGAGGTTAGATTAGATATCAATAGGGTTACAAGGCAAGGGTGTGGTATCTCTTGTAGGCTAGCAAGAAGGGAGTCTTGTGAGGCATTTACTTGTAATTTGAGAAACTCTAATTCCTCATAGTGAAGAATCTCTCTTGGTTGAAGAGGGGACTGGAGTAGCTTTCAAGTGGATGAAAGTGAACCAGGATAAATCACTGTGTCGTATCTCTAAACTCTTAACTCTTTACATTCTTGTTATTAATTGTGTTCTTGGTTGAAAACCTAGAAAAAGTGATTTTTCATAATCGATTGAATTGAATCTTTAATTGTGCAAAATTGATTTGGGGAAAATCATTTTCATAACTAGGTTAATCAATAAGAATATTGGTGTTAATTGTTTCCGCTGAATCTCTGGTTATACTTGTGAATTGATTGATTTTCGTATTTGATTGAAAAGTGATTTTTCAATATACAGAGGCATTAATCGATTAGTTCATGTCATTAATCGATTAAGGCTTAAAGAATTTTGTGAAAATCATTTGTTTTAATCGTTTTGATTTGTTTCTTGCGAAAATCTTTCAAGGTTTACCCAACACCTATTCAACCCCCCCTTCTAGGTGTTCTCCTAGTGTTTTCTAGTTATTTCACCCACCGATTGTAGTTTTCACAATTGGTATCAGAGCTCGGTCGAAAGACACGAGCATAGAGCTTTTTCGTTAAGATCCTTGAGGAAACTACAATGGGTTCTATGAATCCTTTTGGTGGTGAAGGTGCTACAATAAATCGCCCTCCTATGTTTGGTGGAGAGGGTTATGGTTATTGGAAAATTAGGATGAGAATCTTTATAGAAGCTATAGATGTGAACATTTGGGAAGCCATTGAAAATGGTCCTTATATTCCCTCAAAATATGTAGAAGGTGTACTTACACTAACTCCCAAAGATAAGTGGACCGATGATGATAAAAGGAAAATTCAATATGATTTAAAAGCAAAGAATATCATCACCTCCGCTCTATCTTATGATGAGTTCTTTAGAGTCTCCCAATGTCGTGATGCCAAAGAAATGTGGGACACCTTGCAAGTCACACATGAAGGCACTAGTGAAGTTAGGCGTGCTAGATTAAATTCTTTGATGCATGAATATGAATTGTTTCGTATGTTGCCTAATGAATCTATATGTTTTATGCAAAAACGTTTTACTCATATTGTTAATCATCTCATTGCTCTTGGTAAAACTTTCTTGAATTGTGAACTTGTTAACAAAGTTTTAAGATGTCTAAGTAGGGAATGGCAACCTAAGGTTACCGCAATTGTTGAATCAAAGGACTTGGACAACATGGACTTAGCAACACTTTTTGGAAAGCTTCAAGAACATGAAATGGAGCTTGAACGTTTGCATATGCATGAAGAGTCGGATAAGAACAAAGAAAGAAAAGGAATTGCTCTTAAAGCTCAAAGGTCATATAAAAAGGAAGAGAGTTCCGATAGTGATGATAATGAAGATTCCGATTCGGACATTGATGAAGAGGAGATGAAGCTTCTACTAAGAAATTTTAGCAAGATTCTAAGGAGAAAAGGAAGGTTGAACAAAGACAAAAGTAAAGAGAAGAATTCCCCACACTACAAGACAAAGACTTCAAAAGAAGGTATAGTTTGCCATGAATGTGGAAAGCCCGGTCATCTCAAGTACTCATGCTCTAAGTATCTCAAGAAGAAGGAGAAAGAAAAGAAAATTTCAAAATCTAAAAGAGCATACATAGTTTGGAATAGTGATGATGAAGATAAGAAAAGTACATCAAATAGTTCTTCGGATGATGAAGAAGCCGCTTGTCTCAATTTGATATCTCTAGTAAATGAAGAGGAAAGTTCAAATGATGAATCAAGTGAACAAAGCGAGGAAAGCGATGTAAGTGAAACTAAATCCGAAATTTCTTCCAAATATGAAATTTTATATAATGCTTATGAAGAAATGCATGAACAATTTAAGAAACTAGCTTTGAAAAACATTGAAAGGAAGAAGCTCATTTTGAAACATCAACAAGAGATTTTAGAACTTCAAAAACAAGTTGATGAGCTTAATCTTCAAAATGAAACCCTTGATCTTATATATGCTAGTTCTTCTTGTGATTGTGCTAGTAGATTGAATATTGTGGTTGATTGTGAGAATTGCAAGTTGCTTAAAGATGAAAATGCTATTTTGAAAAATAAGCTTGCAAGTTTCACAAATGGTGACATTAGATTGCGCACATTGTTAAATTTTCAAAGAGAAAATTCAAACAAGTTTGGTTTGGGTTATACTAATGCTAAGAGTATGTCTCATAGAAATGTTGTTGATTTTTCTAAAGTTGATTTTTCAAATGCACCAACATGTTTCTATTGTGGTACTCATGGACATACTTCAAATGTATGTTATATTAAAGTGCATGGTATACCTAAAGGAGATTTTGTTTGGATGAAAAAGGGTGAGAGTCCCTACACTAACAAAAATGGATCCAAAACCATTTGGATACCAAAAAGCAAAGCATGATTGTTTTTGTAGGTATGATTGAAGAGCAAAAGGACTTTCATGTGTTATTCATTCATTTGCTTCTTCAATTGGTATTAAGGAGAAAATCCTACAAATTGGTAACATTTGATATTATAAAATTGGTATTTCAATTTGATATTGTTGGATGTTGCTCATAGTTATCTCAATTAGTATTATTTCTCTTGATGTGATATTGTTTATACTATTGAGAAAATACTATTGGTATCAAATTCTTACAATTGTTTTTCAATTAGTATCATGTTATTGGTATACAATTGAGTAATCATTAGATGATTATCATGCTTTGGTTGTTATATCTTGTTAGTCTCTCTATTTTGGCTTAGATCTTATATTTCAATTGGTATATATTTCTTTTTGATAATGCCAAAGGGGGAGAAATATGATGTTTTGAAAAAGGGGAGAAATATTATGTTTTGATCATTTTTGGAGAAAGGTTGTTTTTGTTGTTTTTATGTAGGTTGAGAAAAGTTGTTGAAGATAGGGGGAGAATCAAGCTTAACTCAATTGGATTTCAAATGTCAAAAGCATTTATTGAGGGGGAGCAAGAGTCTCAATAAGTGATCAAATGGTTCAAGCATCAACAACTTCAATGAACTTCATAATTTCAAAACATGTTTGTCATTTTCAAAAAGGGGGAGATTGTAAGATCCATGAAGAATGTTTTGATAAATGACAAAAGGTTTTGAACAAGCTACAAATGTGTTGATCAAGTTCAAGCTCAACAAGCAACAACAAACATCAAGTGATGAAGAGAAAGCCAACTCATGAAGACTTAGTTTGGTAGTTTATGTTTTATTGTTTTATCTTTTGCCTCACAAGTCTCTTAGTTTATGAGTTTGGGTAGAGTTTATTAGAGGGTAGTGAATCTCTTTTGATTGCATGATTATATCATATTTTGAGTATTCACTTTGCCTAAAATCAATAGGTGACTTAAAGGTTTGAAAGAAAAGGTTTAGTTTTTGAGAAAACAAGTTTTAAGTGTTTTTTGAACTGACTACTCGATTAGCCACTTGATTACTCGAGTAGAATTTTCATGTCTTGCGCAAATACTCGATTAAGGGGCTGATTACTCGAGTAGAATTTTGAAGCCTTGCGTAAATACTCGAGTAGAAACTTAAATACTCGAGTAGTGAACAAGTTTTACACTGATTACTCGAGTAGTAACTTTGTTACTTGATTAACACGAGCTGTAACTGTTTTTAAATGAGTTTTTCACTTCTCAAAAGCACTTCTAACCATTCCTAACTTTTGGGTATTCTATATAAACCTATTTCTAACCTTTGTGATCATATTCCATCATTTTGATATTCATTTTACAAAGAATCAAGCCACTCTATTCTCTCTCACTTTCTCAAGATCAAAGTTCTCATTTTTACATTCTTTGATCAAGAACCTTGAATCTCTCATGTTGATATTTTCATAGCTTTTGAAAGAGATTCATAGGATTGTTATTTTGTTTTCATTTGGTTGTAATCTTTGCAAGAGGCAAGCTATCTACAACAATTGGAAGTCTTGGTTGTGAATCAAGCAAAGTTATTTGGAAGCCTTGGTGTGGCATTTCATCAAGCACTTGGAAGCCTTGTTGTGATAACAAGCAATTGGAAGTCTTGTAGTGAAGCAAGCATTGGAAGTCTTGTTGTGGGGTATCGGCAAGCAAGAGAAGAGGTTAGATTAGATATCAATAGGGTTACAAGGCAAGGGTGTGGTATCTCTTGTAGGCTAGCAAGAAGGGAGTCTTGTGAGGCATTTACTTGTAATTTGAGAAACTCTAATACCTCATAGTGAAGAATCTCTCTTGGTTGAAGAGGGGACTGGAGTAGCTTTCAAGTGGATGAAAGTGAACCAGGATAAATCACTGTGTCGTATCTCTAAACTCTTAACTCTTTACATTCTTGTTATTAATTGTGTTCTTGGTTGAAAACCTATAAAAAGTGATTTTTCATAATTGATTGAATTGAATCTTTAATTGTGCAAAATTGATTTGGGGAAAATCATTTTCATAACTAGGTTAATCAATAATAATATTGGTGTTAATTGTTTCCGCTGAATCTCTGGTTATACTTGTGAATTGATTGATTTTCGTATTTGATTGAAAAGTGATTTTTCAATATACAGAGGCATTAATCGATTAGTTCATGTCATTAATCGATTAAGGCTTAAAGAATTTTGTGAAAATCATTTGTTTTAATCGTTTTGATTTGTTTCTAGCGAAAATCTTTCAAGGTTTACCCAACACCTATTCAACCCCCCTTCTAGGTGTTCTCCTAGTGTTTTCTAGTTATTTCACCCACCGATTGTAGTTTTCACATTTTTCCCCTCTCTCTCTTTCTCTTTTGTCTTTCCTTCCCCTATCTCGAAAACGATCATTTTGACGAACGTCGTTTTGACGAGGACGTTGCTCATGTCGTCCTTCGCCACCCCTTGCTGCAGTACTGATCCTACGGAATTCCTCTAGATTAACGTATTTCCTGGATCTTTCCCTAAGTTCGGCCATGTTCTTAGGTGGTTCCCCAATCAAGCAATCCTTAAAATCTTCATCCTGCAATCCTTGAGTGAGCTAGAGAACAGATACTCCTGATTGCAGACCTGATATGCCACTGGCCTCTTGTTGGTACCGAGCTAGGTAGTCGCGTAGAGACTCGCCGGGTCTCTGTGCAACTCCAGCTAGTGAGTGGTCTGATTTGGGCTATGACATACTGGCCGTGTACCTGTTTATGAATGCTTGTCTAAGCTCGGCCCACGATCGGATCGAATTGGCGGGTAGAGAATTGAACCATCTCAAAGGCGCCGAGCCCAGAGTCATTGAGAAAGCTCGGCACTTCATAAAATCCCCTCCTCCATAAAACATCATAGAGGACTCGTAGGCAGCTATGTGGTCCATCGGGTCAGTTGTTCCATTGTACCGAGGAATATTCTGATGACCCATATAAGTCTGCGGGGTTTGGAAAGCCATAATCTCAAGTGTGAAAGGGTGTCCAGGATGGGGTTCCCTAGTGATACGTTCTGGGATTAAGTTTGGGTTGAGGGGTGGGGGTGGGGGAAGATTGCTCGGATTACCATAGGCCGCTTAAGGGCCTTGCTCGGCAATCCTTGCCATGCTCTGCTGTTGAAGAGTAGCAATGGCTTGGTTTTGCTTTCCAATTAAGGAAGTCTGAGTCCTCAAGATCTCCATGATCGACTCCTCTCTCCTTCGTGCCGAAGAAGTAGTCATGTAAGATCTGCCTTCCGTTTCAGAACGCTGACCACCTTGAAGAGTTCCAAAATGACCTCTAGTCAAATGAGGTATCTCCCTATTGGACCTGTCAGCCCTGGAATGATCACGCCGATCGGCCAGTTCAACTCGCCGATCCTCATCAGTTCGTGAGCCAGCAGCAGCCCGACGAGACTGATGTCCAGAATCAGCCGTGTCACGCCATTCTGAAACGTGGCCATCAGGGACGGTATGAGGGTTAGACTGCCCTCCACCGCCCTCAACGAGAACTTGGCCAGCTGGAGGAACCGTGGCTAGTGGCTGATCCGCCGTTGGAACTGGCGGAATTGTCTGAACGTCAGCCTGATTACCTCCAGTTGGTGCTCCCGGAGCAATTCTGTCCCTCACGTTTCTCCCGGTCTTGGGTGGCCTCCCACGGAGGCGACGGCGGAGATCTTCTTGATTACCATCATTATTGTTGTTTGCCATGAGATCAGTGGGTGGGAATACTGGTTATTCAATTCCCACAGACGACGCCAATGTAGTGTCCTTGAACACTATGTCCTTAACCCTCTAAGTGCTCAAGATTATGGAATCAGGAGCCCAAGAGAGGATCAAGTGTTAATATGTGACTTTGTGGTGTTTCTGCAGTTCCAGTTGGGAAAAGCAGGGTCTCCCCAGTCAACAAGTGTGTGCAGAGTGTCAACTTAGGGATGAGAGTACGTACCTGAAACCCTAGCTGTGATGAGCTATTTATAGGGTTTGGAGGAGGCTGATATGGGCCGCTTGAGCCCTGTATCAGAGTTGTGCTGAACCAGGATTCTGTGAGATAATATCGGATAATTATGCTTAGAATCTGGTTAGGATCAACTGAAGATCTCATGTCTAGGATGTTAGCGAGAATCTAGGAGAGATTCGCGGAAGGGATAAGAAGCCTGAATGAGACTGAGTCTATCCACAAGCCGACGGTATGTCTCGGCCCTAGAGTCCCGAGCCTGATGGGTGGAGGACCGATTGTGAGGCTCGGCCCCATCAAGTCCGAGCCTGATCCTTCAGTATGCTCGGAGCCCATGAGCCCGAGCGAGGGACGTGCATGCTTAGTAATCCAAGGGAAGTGCCCTTATGAGAATCCCTTTAGTAGGTCGTATATCTCTGTAAGGTCGGCATACCCTACACACACTATTTTGTATTTTAGTTTTTTATATTTATATTTTTTCGAAAATAAATTTTTTTTTGAATGATAAATCAACAATGATTTTTTAAATAACTTAATGATCTACTAGTATATCAATATCAATTTAATATCATTCTTGTATCAAAATTCGGCCAGTTATGCAAACGACATCGTTGCCAATTTTATTACTCCCTAGGTCTTATAAGTTTTTATTTTAATAATTTTACTTTGTCTTATATATTATATATTTTTAAAAATCCAATACTTATTGATATATTTTTTTCGAACATATTTTTATTTATCACATTATATTTTTTATTACTTATTTTTTCATCTTTTTTCCATATAATTTTTATATATATTCATTATTATTTTATACTATTTATATATTTATATATTCATTATTATTTTCTATCATTATTAAATTAGGATAATTTAATCAAAATTTACAAAAAATATTATATCATTTACTTATTTTTTGATTTATGTATAATATAAAAAAATATATAATTTATGAGACACGTACATATTACAAGTTTCATTGTAGTCGTACAACCTTAATCATATCAAATAAATATATTATATGACTCCAATAACTCAAGCTTGAATACGAATAAGTTTGAAATATAATTCGCCAATCAAATTGAAGAACTGTCACTATCTCGTTTATTATTTTCCACCCCTCCACACCACACACTGGCAAAAGAAAAATGAATAAAGTGAGGTGAAAATAGATTACCGGGAAAACTAACGAAAAGGGCACATCCATTTTTGCGAGCTATCTTGCCATGATCTTCAAGTCATTCTCGTCAAGTTTAATAATACAACTATACAAGTAACAACTACATATAATGAATAAAAATTTAAGCATAAAAATGAAGATAAAATCTTTTCTCTATCTTACCAACGAGGCTTGGTTCAGTTGGTGTAAATCCCCAACTGAAATCTTGGGAATGGGATACGGGTGCTAGTAGCTCCGGATTCGATTCCCACTAAGAACATCTCGATGGGAGAGCCAGCCACGCAGCTCGTTCCGGATTAGTCTCAAGGGCTCCCTGGTATTAAGGGTGCTCTTGGGGATACCGGTGGTTCCGCAAGGAATACGAACCAAAAAATAAGATAAAAACTATTTTATGACAATTTGTATTAAATGATATTATTTTCATATACTAACTATTAAAAATGTTTTTCTAACCCATATATTATTACTTATAAAATAAGCAAACATAAAAAGTAAAAGTTTATTAGAATATTAAATGATTATCTGTTGATTCATTAAGTATAACATTTTCCTATATAAATTTATTTTTTAATATTTGTTTATCCTACATATATGTGGTGAATAAATTAGATTTTTTTTTTTTTTTTACAATAAAGAAGAGTTTGAGTTAGATGAATTATTAGAGTAGAAAAAATTGGGATACATCTGCTGTATATAGTCAATTAGTTAAATATCATAATAAAATGACTTTTAAATTATATAATTATCATAGAAGTCTAAAATTCTTAACAATAATACACCAATTCACGATTGGTCGGTAGTGTAAAATTTTTATACAAGGCACTAACTTCCCCTAGTCTAAAAAAATAGGAAAAAAAAAACTCTATCAGTATTTTTAATTAAATCTATAATTCTATAAAGTAGTACTAGTACATTGTATTTCATATAGGTATGCTAAATACATGAGTTACATCCAAAATGCATTTAGTGCATTTCCCAAATGCTTTTCTGGCTGTCAGCGAACATGATTAACTAAAAAGAGATAATTGAGCATGCATTTTGGACCCTCGAATGCTTTGTATTTTTTTTTTTTTTTTTTTGAAGGTTATGATGGTTATCCAAAGCACGTATCGGTGTATCCAGATAGTAAGAATGTTGTCCTTCATCAGTAATGCAGTTTCTAAATTCCTAAGTGCTCCCTTACATTAGTACTCTCTCGTTAATATTTAAATTTAAAATTATCAGTATATTTTTAATATTCATTTCTAAGATTATTATTTTTAAGTATTTTTTTTAAAACTCAACCCTTAGGATTGAGAATAAACACCTCAAAGTGATTAGTATTTCTTAAAAAAAATAAAAGCATAAGTCCTTTGTTAGATGCATCATCATTTTCAAAAAAATATTAAACACTTTGGGGCGTATATCCTCAGCCCTTAAAGTTGAGGTTAAGAAAACTCTTATTTTTTTTAATGTGAATCAAGAGTTTTCTTCAATCAATAGGTAATAACTATTTTTTTCGAAGCAAAAATATTATCAAATGGTACAACATTATATTTAAAAATCTCAGATCTTTATTAACTGTGTTAGCTAGGTTTTGTTGGTCAAAATGATTATTTTATAATCTTGTTACGACGAATACAAAAGTAGATAAGCAAATGCATGATACTAACAGGTGAGCAAAGAGAAGAGTCTTAAAAAAAAAATTATTAGTTGGTCCATGATTAATGATCCTGAACCCATCTTAACTATTTAATATTTATTTTTTTAGTTTAAAAAACATAGAAAATGAATAATGGATGATTGAGATGGATCTGTGATTAATGATGTTGGACTAACTAATAATTTCTCCTTAAAAGAAATTTCAAATAATTTAAAGACTAGATTTTAGACTTAAAACTAATTAAGAAGATAAAGAATATCGCAACAAGATTTAACATAACATCAGTCTTATTATTACCACCGATGATATTGAATCAAGATCTGCTGTCCCCAACCATGTCCCAAACTCTGTACCAAACCAATCACATTTTAGTAAATATGAATTTAATTGAAATGTGATTGGTTTGGTACAGAGTTTAGGACATGGTTGGGGACAGAAGATCTTTGTTCGATGATATTGCCCTACTATTATCAATGTACACTAACAATATGACATTAAGATTTGATGGGTTTTGCTTGAAATATACTATTTTGATAAGTTTAATATTATAGTTTACTATTGAAATGAAGGAAGAATGTCAAGACTATATATTAGGCTCAAATTCCTTATTTTAACTTGCATCGGTTAGAAAAATTGTAAGCTTGTATTTAACTTGCTATCTTCTTCTTATACTTACAGAGCATTGTGAGATGTGGTTTAGATATAGCAAAAATCATGATTGTTTTTTTCGATTTTGTAGTTTTTTCCATGTTAAATTCATATGCGTTGGTTGGTGTGTTTCTCTATTTTATTTCTTTTTTTTCCAGCAAGGTTCAAGGGAGAAAGGTGTTTTTCCTAACAACTGGTATCAGAGTTTTGGTTGCAATGTTATCTGATTTTCACATCAAAAAAGAATTATCTAGAGATTGCTAGAAAGAAGTATAACACTGGGATAGTGTTGCGGTTGAAATGTCAAGTTTTTCAAGTGTCATGAAGTTTAAAAAATAAAAATTTGATGAAATGATGAATTTTGGCTTGTAGCAAATTCAACGACGTGTTGATACAATACGAAATACACAAGGCGTTTCCTCACGACATTACCGCGCTGTCATGAAGAAGGATGAGTTCATGCTAACGGTTCCATAATTGTACATGGGCATTGGTTGTTGATGCACGGTATGCCACATGCATTGGTTGACATTGATGTAAGGTGTGTGGTGGGTAATGTGAGTGCTGAGAAACTTTTGGAGATGACAATCATGGAAGTTGAGCCATAAACTTTTCAACATGTGCAACATGATGGCGGGTGTACTTTTTATGATGGAGTATGATAGTTCTTTTGAGCTATGATTGTCGATGTAGATAATGATGGTAGAGATGTGTCTATTTCAATCAAAGTGGAGTTTGTTGGGTTGCTTGAAATATACTATTTTTATAAGTCTCACATTGCTTAGGATTGTAATTAAAGAAGGATTGGAGGTTAAGAATATATATTGGGTTTAAGTTCCTTGTTTTAACTTTCCCAATTAAAAACACTTTAAATTCGTATATAACGTTTTGCCTTCTTCTTAAGCTTATAGAGCGTTGTGAGATGTAGTTTAGATATTGCAAAGCTCTTAATAAGGGTGTGGGTGTATTGGGGTGAATGGAAGGATAGTTTATATGTTATAAAAAATTTCACATAATATTATTTTCTGATTGTTTTTAGGGAAAGATCATGGTTGTTTTCTCTGGTATTAAAAATTTTCCCAACAAGATTGTGAATCATAATGAATCGGTTCAAAGATACTAAGAGACCATGAAAACCCTTATACTTCGTTTGAAATAAGTGATTTTAAGGAGAGATTTTGGCTAGAAAGAATGAAGTATAAAAGGAAATTACCCTTATTTGAAAATTTAGTGGTTAAGATATTAAAAAAAATATGGAACCAATAACTTGAGGAAATTTGAAAAGATAGTAGTCTTACAAAGTCATAACAAAATCTATTTAGCTTAATAGGAATGGGAGAGTCTAATACAATACAAGATTTGAAATAATAGGGTAATTGAAATTAGAATAGTGCTATGTACAACGAAAAAATTGTCTTCGGAATTTCACGAATTATACTTGAGCCAATAACAAACTAACATGGCCTTAAATTTACGAGTAGAAAAAGTCAAAACAAAGCTCAAAAAACTGTTCGTGAATTTTGTACGAAACAGTTTCCGTAGTAAACAACATTTCCGTTGAAATTATATGTAAGTGGGTTTGACATTATATCTTCACCAAAAATCATAAGACAATAGATTTATGAGTCTTATCATTTATATATATTTTAACTTATTCATTAGGCTTTTTATGTTTTTAATTCCTGAATTTAGGTATTCTTTTGGAAATGATTCTTGAAGTTTTTTTTTATGCTTTGAGTCCCCGAACTTCGCTCAAATTTTTAAAAATGATCATTTCATTACTTAAATGATGATATGGCTTATGACATGTCACGTCACTTTCACAACATCGACTTATGATGTGCTATGTAATGTCACGTGGCACTACGTGATTTTTTATTAAAAATAATTTTTTTTATAAATTATTAAAATTTAAAAGGTTGGATTTAATTTTTTTTAAAAGAATATATATATATATATATATATATAATTTTTAATAAATTTGAAATTTTTTAATTTGAAAAATCACGTGCCAAAATTATTTGTCGATGTAGTGAAGGTCACATGACATATTATTGGTCATATCATCACTTAAGTAACAAAAGGACTATTTTAAAAAATTTGAACAAAATTCAGGTGTACAAAGCATCGGAAAAAAATTTCAAGAACCAACTTCAAAAGAGCACATAAATTCATGGACTAAAAACTTAAATAAGTCTATCATACAATGAGACTTCTTTACCCATAACTCACACCTGGAATTTCTAACAATAATCTTCCTCTTGAGTACATGACGATGTCAACAAAAGCTCGGCCTGCTGTTTCCCGGGCCTTTCAAGAGCTTCATCCACAAATAACCATCCTTAATCGAGCCACTTGTTAGGAATTAGAGAGTACAATAGAACGAGAGATTTGGAATAATGGGCTATGTGAAGTTATATATAAGTGGACTTGACACTACATATTGACTCAAGAGAAATTATTTTGCCACCCCACTTATATGCAATGTCACCCCAATATTATAAAAAATATCACAATTTACCCCTTTACTAAAATTTTCATTCCTTCCATTTTCTTTCTTCTTAATTTCCCCCTCCACTACAAAACCCTTTCCCCCTTTAAAAAAACTCTTCATATCATATAATAATTCAACTTCTCCAAAACCCTTAACCTCTGGCAATCCAATATCTATCACACATACTTTACCTACTTATTCTGGAAACCTTTTTGTTTATAATTATGGTCGCGAACCTGCTGGAGGTGATGACTTACGTGAGGGATAAGGTCCATGCATTATCATCTTCCTTGCTATGTCGTAGTCATGAATTGGTCTTACAACTAAAAAAACATCGGGTCATAAGGGTGACTTATGACCTGCAAGTCGTAAGTACTATACGGCTTAGTGTGTTTTGTATATTTAAGTTGAGATAGTAAGGGTGACTTACAACCTCAAGTCGTAAGAGGTGCTTATGACCCAATATTTTTTGTATATTATTATTTTAGAGAAGTTATAAATTTACCGAATATTAATTTATAAACATTCTATTGTATATTTATTATTGATTGTTGTCATTGTTTTAATTTTTTTATATAAGAATTGTCATTGTTTTAATTGATTGAGTGTATATATACTATATGTTTTAATTATTTACTTTTAATAACATTTTATGACTTAGATGTTCCAAATATTTTTTTTGCCAAAAGACCTCAAATAGATTAGGATCGAACCTGAGTGTTTTTTTTTTTAAAGGACGAACCTGAGTCTTAAACCAATATGGTAATTTAATAAAATTTAGTAGCACAAAAAGAATTTTGAATTGGGTCTTACTAAATTTATTATAATTAAAAAACTAATCGTAGATTGATTCCACTATCACTTTTCTTTAAAATTTTAAAAATTATACTTTTCAATAATTTTTTATTATTTATGCATATTTAACAAGTGATATTGGGTACTCTCTCTGTCTCATGAGTTATACTCCCTCCGTCCCATTATCTTGGTAAAAAAGTACTAAAAAATTTGTCCCATATTAAAATTAAAAAATAAATGAAAAATCTTAAAGATTATATATTGTATCGATGATTGATAAATAAGTAAGGAAAACACATTTAAAGATTATTTTTGGAGAAAATATTGCAATATGTATTAATTGTTATGATATGAAATTTTGTATAATATCAATTTGTAATTAATGAATATATTAAACAGATACTCTCTTATTTTCATTGACTTGGTTGACTTTTACCAAAATAACGGGACGGAGGGAGTATTGTTAAAAAAATTTCACATAAATTAAGAAATGAATAAAGATATAAGAATTTGGTATCTTTTGACTAAATTACTCTCATTTAATAATAGGAGAGAGTGATAATAAATGCATGAAAGTTATATCGAAGAGATATATTCCCTTCGGCTTGAAATATAAGTAAAAAAACATATTTCTCTTGGTTTAAAATATAAGCAAAACTAACCAACCTTCTTAAATTTACTCCCTTCGCCATAAGTTATGATCTTTTGGAGATTTCACACAGATTAAGAAATGAGTAAATAATGTAAGAATTTTATATAATTTGACTAAATTACCCCCATTTAATAAAAGGAGAGAGAGTAATAATAAATGTATGAAGATTATATTGAAGAGATATGAAGAAATGACTGTTGAAAAAGAGAATGCAATAAATACGTGTATTTTTTGGAAAAAGAAGTATAAATAAGTCTTGGATTTCTAAATCATCATGACTTATGGGACAAAAAAAAATCTTCAAAAGATCATAACTTATGAGAGGGAGGAAGTATTTCATTTCCAAAGCTATTTTCCTGAAACATTTTTAGAAAATTGTTATGTTATTTAATTTTTTTTCATTCTCAATGTAACTTTCCTAAAATATCTCTATTCTTTTATAAATTTAAGAAAATTAAATATAATCAGCTAACCTTCATAATAAGCGCAAAATTAATTATTTTTGCTTATAATTCGAGTTGGAGGGAGTAAAGGAATAAGTGATGAAAAAGATAATGTACTAACAAATAAGGGTATGCTTGAAAAAAGAAGTATAAATGAGTATTGAATTTCTAAAAATACATAACTTATGAAACTAAGTGAAATGACTACATAGCTTATGTGATAGAGGAAGTATTTGTTACTCCATCCGTCTCTAAATATAAAGTCATCTTAACACTTTTATTTTGTCCCTATTTATAAAGCCTCGTACCAATTTTCAATGATCATTAATTACTTTTTTCCACAAACACCCTTATTTATTTAACACTTTTCAGATTCTCAATAATATTAATAGGGGTAATTTTGAAATTAGATATCAAAAGTTCACATTTCCAATACAATTAACTAAATTATTCTATTTTCTTAATTGACGTGAAATCCCCCAAAGAGGCTTTATATTTAGGGACGGAGGAAGTAGTATTTATTTTTCCAATTTTTCCTAAATAAAGTTTAAAATAAAAAAGGAAAATATTAACTAGTGCCATTATCAAATTGTAAATAAAATTGTTGGAAAATGTGATTTTTTTATATTTTGAAGAATGTTATAAATATGAATTTGAGATTTTTTTTCCCTTGATTGTTAGTAGGACCCAGTAAAATACTCTTTTCGTCCCTAATTATAAGACATTTTTTACACTTTTATTTTATCCTTATTTATAAGACTTCATATCAATTTTCAATCATCATTAATTATTTTTTTCACAAACACCCTATTATTTAACACTTTTTAGATTCTCAATAATATTGATAGGGGTAATTTTCAAAATACACATCAAAATTTCACATTTCCAATACAATTAACCAAATTAATCAACTTTCTCAATGAACGTGAAATTTCCCAAAGTAATCTTATAATTAGGGACGGAGGGTGGAATTAGTGTAACCTACACGTGTCCAAAGCAGTCCTTACATCCTAACAGCATGGTCTTCGTTCACACGAGACACTACACAAAAATCTCCATCTCTTGTCTTCCATCACACGTTTCATTTCTTTCCTTTTTTCTCCTTTTTATCAGTTTAAAATTTAAAAATAAACAAAAATAAAAGCACGTAAATGCTTAATCGCCACTATCATACACACTGCACAGTGTGGGAGACACAGAGGGTGGTTTTTTCGATATCCCCGGAACACGAGGGGCATCTACCCGATATTCAATGTTAGTGGCAAGGGTACCACCGTCATTTCACCACCAAAATAACACAATGCGTAGAGCGCACGATAATCATCCTTAACACGCGTCACCAATCCAAAGCCATTTCGCTTCCCCAATGACCCACGCCAAATAAGATCCTACGTGGCACTTAATGTCCACGTCATCATTTTACCACGACGCTATAAATTAGCCTCGCTCCTTCACAAGTCACCTAATCCAAAACCCAAAGAAGTTTTTTAAAAGAAAAAATAGAAAGCTTTAACCACTTTCTCATCTTATCGCCGGCGACGGTGTACTCGCCGGAAATATGAACATTCCGGCGAACTTGTCTTCACTATCTATAAACAATGCTCGTCTCTCATATCATCGTCGCCACACTTTTCACGAAAACCTAGGCCTCAAAACTTTCTTCTACTTAGTGTAGAAGTTATTCGATGCTTCTGAAGTAAAAATGGAACAGAGATTGTAGAGATAGAGTAGTTTATTGTAAAAAGTGAGAAAGTTTTTCGGTTCTTCTATATTCAGAGATTATTTTGTTTTTGCAATTTTTGTTTTCTCTTCAACCATGCCTCCGATGAAGATCCAACCGATCGACATCGATACGCAGCTGAAGGATGCAGCGGCTGCGGCGGTGGTTGCTCGAAACGACGCCGTCAATAAGTCTGTGTTGAAGTCGCGCCTGAGAAGACTGTTTGTATTCGACCGGCAGCTCCAGAAGACGACGGAGAAAGCCGTCGCCGGCGGCGAAGCTCCTCAGTCAAACAAAGACTCCACCGCCGGAGCTACGACGACGGAGTTCGAACCTAGCTCCGTTTGCTTGGCAAAAATGGTGCAGAGTTTCATCGAAGAGAGTAACGATAAGCCACAGCAGACACCAGCAGGGGCGGCGAAATGCGGCCGCCACCGCTGCAACTGCTTCAACGGCAACAGCAACGACAGCTCCGACGAGGAATTCGATATCTTCGGCAGCGGTTTCAGTGAATCTATCTCCTCTGGTTCATTCGGCGACACCAGCGACACACTCAAGGTAGTTCAGTTTTCCAATTTTTCACATCTTCAATTTTCTTTGCTTTGCATGTTTCCAGAAGGTTCTCAAAATAATTCGTTCAATTTTTTTTAATTGCAGAGCTTGATTCCTTGTGCGAGTGTGGCAGAGAGAAACCTCTTAGCTGATACATCGAAGATCGTTGAGAAAAACAGCAAAGTCTTCAAAAGAAAAGACGAATTGAGAAAGATCGTCACTGAAAGCCTTTCATCTCTCGGCTACGATTCTTCAATCTGCAAATCCAAATGGGATAAAACCCTAACTTACCCCGCCGGTACTCTTTTCCCCCTAATTTCACTCAAAACATAAAATAAAACATAATTAATTATTAATTATGAAATTAAAAAGAGAATATGAATGTTCTGGTTTTTTATTTCTTTTTATTTTTTTGTTTGTCAGGTGAATATGAATATATAGATGTGATTGTGGAAGGTGAGAGAATTATTATTGATATTGATTTCCGATCGGAGTTTGAGATCGCAAGATCAACGGGGACGTACAAGGCGATTCTTCAATCTCTACCGTTCATTTTCGTCGGAAAATCGGATCGTCTGTGTCAGATCGTCGCCGCCCTGTCGGAGGCTGCGAAGCAGAGTTTGAAGAAGAAAGGGATGCATGTTCCGCCGTGGAGGAAGGCTGAGTATATGCTTGCGAAGTGGCTCTCTAGCTCCGCCGTCAGGGCGAGTCTACCGCCGCTGTCGTTGTCATCCTCCGCCGTCAATGACTCGACGGAGAAATTGAGCGATGGTGCTGAGGCTGAGAGTGATTGCGGTGAGTTGGAGCTGATTTTTGGAGAGAAAGCGTTGTTGCCGGAGCCGGAGGCTGTTTCCGGTGAGAAGAGTTTGCCGATGTGGCAGCCGCCGGCGGTGAAGGTGAAGAGTGTTGAGAGAGGGAAGGTCGTTACCGGATTAGCCTCTCTTCTTAAGGAAAAACCATAGACAAAAAATTTTGCACTTTTTTTTGTGGAAAAAAAAATACATAACCAAAAAATTCGGATGAGGTTTTTTTTCCTTACAATTTCCACTCTTTTTTTCCCTTTTTGCTTTTTTTCTTTGGAAGGGGAAGTCTGGAAGAAGCAACTACTACTACTGCATATGACCAATCAATGTAATAAAATAGCTTAACGAAAATGGGTAAATATTTCCTGAAATTTTAATCTTTCATGCAGTAGTTAAACAAATTTGCAATATTTGTCTCAAGTTGATAAAAAAAACTGAAAGCACCTGAGGGTAGATATTGCTGCAATGGAGGCTTTTGTGGATCATTGTTATATTATGATTATGATAAACAATATTTAAAGTTTTTGTGGAAGAATTATTTATCCGTGTCAGGTGATGAACAATATTTAAAGAAGATTATGATTAGATTTTTAAAACAAATATTTAAAAATAAATTTCGTGCTTATCCTAATTTATGTACTACGTACTGCATAATTATTCTGCTGTAATCAGAACTTTTTTTAACAAGTTATTTTTGTCTTAATTCAAGTACTTAGTTTTTTTTTAACGTGATGTGGTATATTTAATTAGGTGTTGAGTAGATTCATCTGAGGGAGTGAATAGGGGATTTTAACTTTTAAGCTTACAACGTATCGGTCCCTTCAAAGGAGACAAAGGAGTATGAAACTTTTCTTTCTTAAAAATTTTCGCATCTTTTCATGAATAATATCTTAAAAATGATTTAAAGATTTACAATTTTACAAACCTCCACGTAAGATTATGAAGATTATGACACTTGTTATTTTTAAATTAAAAAAATAATTAATCAAGATTATATAAACTTAGAGTATGTCTCTTTACGTAATTTTTTCAATTAAAATAATTCGTTCTATTTTAACTTTTCATTTCATGTTAGTACTTCTGGTGACGCTTGCAGACGGGGCAAAAGAAAGGGATCGTGGCATCTCGAAAACAACAAAAAGCAGGAAATCCGTGAAGAAGAACAGAGAAAATTACGATTAAGCACATTAGATAGGATCGAGCTGTTTGTAATCCATTCGACACTCGATCCGTTATACTCCCTCTCACTCTCTCTCTATGTAAATCACTTTTATCTCATTCATGTAGATTAAGAGAAATAATTATTACTTTTGAATTTATCAAAAAATATGTTTTCATTCCAAGGTTACCCCTATTTAAATCTTTACAACTATATTCATTTTTCTCTATTGTAATTATTATCATATCATCCCTATACAATAATTATGAGGAGTGTATTTGGAATAAACTCTTTAATATTACCTAAATATTCTTAAACAACTTATAAAAATGGACACTAATTCTATCAAAATAGTGCCCTATATTAAGAGACTGAGGAAGAAGTTAATTAGTTCGATAAATTTGGTTCATGAATCAAACAAGTTAAAAATTGAATTCATTAAACAAATGAGGAAGAACTCAAGTACAATATAATTCGACTTGTTAGTTAATATTTACTTATATTTAAAACCACTAGTAAAGTGCTTTTCTTTTGCTTATAATTGAGACCGAACGGACTATATATATATATATATATATATATATATATAATATGAATAAAATACCTATTAAAACTTATTTTTTGTAAACTTATATGGAAACTAAATTTTATAAACTTATTTACACTTATGTAAACACATGTGACTATGTATATATGTGGGTATGTATCAACAATCATCATTCGAGCTAACGAGTTGCCGAAAACTCGTAAATTTTAAGCGAGTTCGAGTTTGAGCTAAAGAAAATAATTATAATTGAACTCGACTCGATCCTTTCCTTAACAAGCTAAGTCGAGTCGAGTTAAGATAAGTTCGACTTGATACAACTTTTTTCCGGCCCTAACATTGGATAAGAGTGTTTGAGGAAAGAATTATCGTAATTAATTGGTGAGTAAAAATAAGTATTTTTAAAAATAAATAATTTAATATTATTAAAATTTAGAATAAGATCTTATAAATAAAAGAAAAACTCACAACACTGTTTCATATTAAAAATAAAAAAAATAATCAAATATCAAAAAGCAAGTATAAGTATAGTATCGGTTGAAAAATGAAACATTTGATAAAATATAAGAAATAAATCATCACTTCTTAGTCCGAATAAGACAGCCCAGTTGGTGGCTGCAGGGACATTTAGGATTTCCCCCTCCCCCAGGTCATGGGTTCTAGTCTCAGACCTCCCATGTAAACAAAAAAAAAAAAAAATCATCACTTCTTATTTATAAAACATATTTAATCAAAAATCATTAATTTTATCCTTTTGCTCATTTTACTTGCATTATTTCTTATATGAAAATTGAACTTAATTAATAAGAACACTTGTTTAATATGGTTAATTTAAAAAAAGAAAATTAAATATTTCTTAAAAAATATAATGTTGCCTACATTAATAAATAAATAATTTTTCTAGAACGTGAATCACATATCCAAATCATTTTGCATTGTTTTTATAAAGAACTGATTGTATCTGATTTCTGATTCAATCGTCAAACCAAATTAAACCTAATAAAACCACATATCTTATATTTAATATATTTATAATAGCTGAAAATTAATCATTTGCTTTATTTATGATTTTTCAATACAAAGTGTCTAAATGAAACACCTATGCTAAATGAAACATTATTAGTTTATCAAATGCAAAATGGTTACTCCCTCTGAACTCATAAGAAATTAAAATACTATGCAAATTAAATATTAAAGAGGACAATATTTAGAATAATAATATGATTTAAGTATAGAATTAAATATATCAAATTTCTACAAATTTTTTCAAATGCTAAAACTGAGTAGTCTTTTTCTTTTATGTTATTGATTGATTGTTTTTTTTAATATTTATTTCATTTTGATAGATTGTTTATATTATAGAACAATTCATCTTTTTATTTTTCTATTTAAAATATAAGTTTAATACTCTAACATATACAACTAAATTTGTATTTTAAAAAGCTAAAAATAATGAAAAAAAATCGAATAAAATTTGATCCTATCAAGTTTGTTTGTCTGTTTGTTTGTTTGTTTTTTTTTATGGAATCAGATTCCATTTTTTAATCCAACTAAACCAAATCAAATCTTAAGTAATTTTCTTGTTTTGATAGGATTACCTTTTGCTTCAAAACCAATCCAAATCAAATCGTGGATATGAAGATGGATCTCTTCCCATACAATAGTTAGAAATTCTTGATGATATCGAGCTAGAACAATATGTTTCTCGCAAATTATTTGATTTATAATTAGTGCCAAAGAATTTCTCGTCGCTATCATATAGGATTCATCTCCACTTGTGTGGTAATAAAAAAAAAGACTAAACTGTCATTTTAGTCATTCACTTTGTATGGTGCTTTCACTCTAGTTCTTGATTTTTCAATAATTCTTTTTTAGTCTCTCACTTTGAAAAAAGTTACTCACATTAGTCCATCACAACTTTCTCTTTTCATAGACCTTAATATCTTACTCACGTTGCCGTTAAATAACTTATACGACGTCTAGTTGTTGTGCTGCTGACACAGATTCATCAGCTGTTGTATTTTTTGCAGCTATCAGAGCGATGCTTTATCTAAGCTGCCTTAACAGCCTCTTCAGCAGCCTTACTGCCTTAATATCTTCTTCCTTCAATTTTTGTCTTTTGAATTCAGCATCATGTGTAAAGATGTTAGCGGCCACGTGTGTATATGTTATTTAACGACTACGTGTATAAGACGTTAACGTCTATGAACAGAGAAAATTGTTAAGGACTAACGTGAGTAACTTTTTTCACAGTGATAGACTAAAAAGAGAAATTATTGAAAAGTGAAGGACTAAAGTGACAGTTTAGTCATAAAAAAAAGGCAAATTTTGAAAAATCTAATACCACTATCGATAGCATTAACAATTTTTTTTTATTTCCGTAAATTTTGCAAAAGTGATTTGTAGCAAGGATAAGATAAAGTATTTTGTTATTTATAAGCTTTATCTACACAAGTAAAAAAAAAGAACGATGTTGATGATAAATAAATTAATAAGGAAATGTTTGAGTTTTGGGTGTTGTGGAGTGGTGTGGGCAAGTAAAAAGAAAACAAATTTGACAATTTTTAATTTTTATTTTGTTTTTCGCCACTCAAAAAGTTTCACAGGTTACAATAATGACGAATATGAAGAATGAAGGAAGAAGAACGAAGTATATAAAAAATATTCTATCTAAATAACAGTGTAACGAGAGAATTACTAAATTGAATATTTTGAAAAAAAAAATAAAAGATAGTTCAAAATAAATTTTAAAAAATAAAGGATCAAATTAAACATTCATAAATAAATAAAATAAAAAATTATATATAAACCTTAAAATTATCATTCGGATACATTATTTTTTTTGGTTGCCCACCCGGTTCCCTAAGTATTACCTAGGTATATTCGGATCCGACTCAGGTCGTGTGCCTGACTATAGCAGGTGAGTCTCCCAACATGAATTTTTTGCATTCTCAAGAACTCGAACTCGAGACCTTGCTTAAACGAAACCGAGCCGCTTACTACTCGCCCCAACTCATGTTGATCGTTCGGATACATTATAAAAACCCTTTGGTTTATTCTAGAACACATGGTCGTTATAGAAACCAATTTGAACTTTTATTAGATATCCACAGTAGAAAATTGTTGAGGGGCATAAACTTGTAACTAATGGCAAGGAAAGTGAGCCGCTAAATATTGATTTATACAAAAGAGTCTTAGAGTGAAATTTTATTAATGAAAAATGAGTCAAGTTAAAATTTCAGCTTATGACTCACTACCATAGCTTATGACTCACGACCATATTAAAGTTAAAAATTTCAAACTTAAATTAAGATATCACTTAAAAATTACTCATTTCTTCCTAAAAAAGTTACTAAAATATCGAGAAAGTCTTTGTCCCATATTATAACCATTATAATAAATAAAATATCTTGAATCAATAGATTTTCATATGCACTAATTATACAACAATTAAAAATTATGATTTTGTATTAGATAAGGTATTCTTTTTTCAAGATTTTATCAACTTTTTTGAAAGAGAGTAAATTAAAGTAATCGTAAATTATTTTTTTCAATTTGCTAATTAATGAATATTCTTAAGAATATTGATTAAAGAAAACAAAGGAAGTAAGTGAACATCGAAAACTTGAGTTCAATATTTTTAAAGTATTAAAACATTATTTTGTAAGACAAATTACTTGTTTTGATTTCTTTTATATTAAGAATATCCTTTAGTCGATAACTGAAAATTAATATGCAAAGTATAAGGATTATAAAATGAATTTTGCTTCTAAAAATTAATAAACCCTTTCCATATCAATGACAAAAATATTTTGATTTTTTAATAAATACTTTTAAAGCACTACTTAGTTTTTTTTTTTTTTAAATAAACAAATAAAGATAGAGGTGGGGTGTCCTTATTTTGTTTGAATAATAGACTAATAGTGGCGTGTGAAGTTTTAAAACACGCAGTTGGTAAAAACAAAACGTGGCAGGAGATCATGAAATTCACGACATCACAGTAAAAATTGGAAAAGTGAGAATGTGTGAGCACTGATCACTGATCAGTTTATTTGACTGTGGGTAAGTAGTAGTAACAGCAATAGCATTGGCATAAGTTTCATCTTTTCTCAGTCTGAGTCAGAGACTTTGAGGGAAGTTACCTTTTCCTTGGAATGCTTGACACGTGCGAGGCTTAAGATATGAGTTTTTCTTTTTTTAACCCTTTGTTTACTCATTGGTCCCAATTTTTTTCCGCCTTATACAAGGCGGAAGTACATTTTTTCGCCTTATACAAGGCGGTAGTGTAAAATTATCATATTTTTTCCGCCTTATACAAAGCGGACGTGCAAAATTACCATTTTTCCGCCTAGAAAGAGGCGGGAAAAACTGATAATTTACACTACCGTCTTGTATAAGGCGGAAAAATGAGGGCCGGTAAGTAAACAAAGGGGTTAAAAAAAAAACTAAAATATTGGTAATGGTAATGGCGGTTGTGAAGATTTAAAATAGTGAACTTATTTTACTCCATCCCATTCCTAATACAATAAAGATTCATCTCCTGCAATTTATAATTTGTATTCTATAAAATTAATGTCTATTAAAAAATTAGTTAGTATTGTCTGTAATATCAAAAAATATAACAATTTAATATACCCCGTACTTTTTAAAAATGATCTTATAATTAATTTTTTTGTTGCCCATCCGATTCCAGAGTACTACCTAGGTACATCCTGATCCGACCCGGGTCGCGTGCCTGAATATGACAGGTGAGTTTCCCAACATGAATTTTTTGCATTCACGAGGAATCGAACACGAAACCTTGCTTAAACAAGAAATCTTATAATTATTATTAAACTCCAAAAAGTATAGAGTAAATAAAAATGTTAGAGAAAAAATTAATTAAATATCATTAAAAATATGGATATTACTAATCTTATAAATAAGACCAGTTTCTTTTTTTACAAAAAAATCTTATATGTTATTTTATACTCCTTTTGTCCCAAATAGAAGATAAAAAAGTGTAAAGAAAATTATCTCAAAATGAAGTTCTAATAATAAATAAAAATGTTTGGAAATTGTATATTATGATATGTTAGTGACTAATTAATGAATTATGCATTAAATTACTGAGATGATGATTGCTTGATTTATTAGACGAAATATTAAAAATATGTTCTCTTATTTTATTTTTATTTTTCAAAATGTTACCATCTTTTTTTATAGAAGAAGTATAGTTTTAATACAACATTTAATTTTCTCTTCTCTAATCACCTTTATTAAATATTTTAATCTTAAAAACTAAGATGAAATAAATAAAATAAATCAATAATGCCTAGATGATTAGATTAAATAAGATGAAATAAATGTTATTCATTTGATATTTTAAACAACTATATGTGTAAAATGTACTTCGGAAATTATGTATTTACCGTATTAAGAGTTTAATTTTGTAGTTTTTTAATATTAACTTTATTCTTGTAGGTTCCTTATTTATTGTGCTTAGATCTAAATAAAAAGCTTGTTGCTTTCAAGATTATTGAATGTGGTAAAATTGTAATGTTATTGAATTTTTTTAACATATTTAAAATTTAACTAACCTTAATTAATTTTATTGGTTTGTGTAATTTAGTTAAAAGTAAGTTATAACAAGGACTAGAGGGAATATAATTTTGGAAAAATGAATGTCCATAAAAAAATGTTGGAAGTCTTATATCACTTACTACTTCATTATTTGTAGTATGGTTTAAATATTTATGGAGATAATCATCTCATTATCAATTAGTTTTGAGATAGAATATTAGCGTGGTATCAAAGTTAGATCACTTTTCTTTGTTGTTGTTATTGTGCAGGAGTAATCTTTTTTGAGATTAATTGGTGTGCATTGACGGTGTAACATTTTTTACACAATCAGTCAATTATCCATGATTCATTTGTATTACTTTTATTTGAAAGTCAACAACCATAAACACACATGAATGGTGGATGATGCATTGATGGTGTGAAAAACCTTTACATTGTATAGTAGGTGCATTATCTATTTTCTCATCTTTTTTATATGTCAAAAATTACCATTTGCTTGGCCTGAGAGACTTCATTGAAAGGAGCGTGTTGGAAATCCTATATCGTTTGCATCATTTTTTTGGTATGGTTTAAATATATGTTAGCATGCTCCTTTCATTGTCAATTGATGTTAAGATAAAACCTTAACAAAAATGATTAACATGGTTAATGTCATTAAAATTGTAAACATTTGATACTATCTTCGGTCTTTGATATAGGATTTTTTTGTCGTATTTATAATATCTTATTCCAATTATTAATGATATCTAATTACCTTTTTTTTCTTCATAAATACTCATATTTATTATAGACTTTTTTAGACATCCAACAATTATTATAAAAAATTAATTTTGAAAAAGTATATCAAGTATTTATATTTTTAATGTAACTAACAAAATTAAATTTGTGTTAATAAATATAAATTTACTCTAAAGAATCTGATCAGAGTAAGTATATTGTTTTAAAATTATCTCAATATTAATTATAATGACTTGTGTTATATTAATTATTTTTATTTATCCCATAAAAAAAGTTAAAAATAAATAATTGATATAGTGAATTAATGAAAAGATAGTAAAATGGTCAAATTTCGCACGAATCATAACATCATGTGTTAATATATGAACCAGGAGGGATTAACTTTGAATATTTTTTTGCTAAATTATGTATTTGGTTTTTTATTTTATTTTTCAATTTCAAATTGGTCATTTACGTTTATTTTATTATACTGGTCTCTCATGTTTCTTTTCAGTATCAATTTGGTCTCTGAATCATTGTTTATATTATGTGGACCAATAAAATATGCATTCTTGGTCATTTTTCTCTTCAACATTACAAATGTGGATCAATATAATGTTGATATATAGGATAAACACTAACAAAAGAAACATAACAAATTAATATGATAAAAAAAAACATAAGAGACAATTTAAAATTAAAAAAATAAGGTAAGAGACAAATGAGTAATTTATCCAATATTTTTTATATGTCTCGGACAAACCTGTACTCTAGAGTTCTCTCACAACTCACAAGTCACCACCCCCTTCACAGTTCTGACCACACAGCAAGTTTAATGGATTTTTAATCTCAAATTATACTCTTTCTACCTTCTTAATGGTGCGTTTGGTTTGCGTGAAAGCATGTGAGAACAAACTTTTCGGTGAACGTATATTTGGACATTACAAACGCAGAAGCAAACATATTTTTAGTGTCATGGTTATTGTCATGGTTAATTAGGATATGTTCGGCAAAACTAATTTGTAGCTGTGAGCTTGTAACTTGTAGTTGTGAGCTTCTAGCTTTTAGCTGTTAAGCTAGCTAAGAGCTGTGAGCTTGTAGCTATGAGCTTATAGCTATTAAGCTGACTATTTGAAATAGTGTTGTTCGACAAAACTAGCTTTTGAAGTAGCTAAAAGTTATTAAATGACCAAAAAGGACATAGAAATTTTGTTATTTTAAATTTTCCAATTTTTTTCTTTATTTATTAAATAGATAGTTAATTAATTAATTAATTATAAAATTATAAAATTATAATTAATTAAATTCATTTTTTCTTAATTTATTAATTATGTAATTAATAAATTAATTAATTATAACTAAATTATTAAATTATAATTAATAATTAATTAAAGAGTAGTAAAATAATTTTAAATTTTGTTTGAGGGTATAATTGGTATATGAATTATTGAAAGCTAGTTTAGTTTATAGAAAGCTACTTCAAGTAGCTTTCTAAAAGCTAGCTTTGAAAAACTACAAGCTCCTTTTTTAAAAGCTATAAGCTCCTTCTAATTTGTGTTCACCGAACGAAACTAGTAGCTTATTGACTAAATCTAAAAGCTTCTAACTAACTAAAAAGCTCCCGGCTACCCTTGCCGAACAAAATCTTCGTCAAGGAGAATTTACCTATGGTAAACACTAACCAGTAACTACTAGCTAGTAGCTAGTTTGGTGAGAATGGATAAAGAAGAAGAGAATAATGCAAATAAATTATTTAATTTACACATATAGAAAGTATTAGAATTTTGTTAATTAAGTAAAGAGGTATCGTTTGATTAGCATCACTTTTTTTTTTCTGAACTATTAGTTTAACAAGATACATTTAGTGCAAAATCAAATAATACCATAAAGGCATAAATCTCAATGAGGATTTATGACACATTTCGGTAAAGTTCTTTCTAATTTGATGTGAGTTTATCTTGTTGAGCATTTTTTTCCCTATATTAGCTCTATGGACTTGTAAGTTTTTTGAGCTACTCTAAATAGGAGTTTTTTATTCTGACCTTCATCTGACAGTTTCAACTCAGACGTGGGGTTGATCTCTTTTATTTAATTGTACATCTTATATTTTATTAACTATTAGTGTTCTCTTAACCCAATTCTAAGGGTCGAGCATAAATTCCTAAAAATAGATGAATTTCATGTGAAATTGTGCATTTAAAAAATTAAGTTTTATAATTTTAATTTGAAAAAAAAAAACACTTTTAATTTTGAATGTTCATTTTTAATTTTAGTGATAGAGTTTAAGAAACCCTAAATTATATAGTACGTACTAAACATTTTGGGCGCTGTGATGGTCAACAATTAATTTTTGGTCCACCTTGGTGGTATTTGGGCCATAACTGATAGCCCATTCAAGATGCAAAACTATTGACTAGTAATAATGTTAGGAAAATGTTAACTAGGGCATTGTTTAAGACTTTAAGCAATCAAAACTAGTTATTTTACCTTGAAAATGAAAATGATAAGTTTAGTATATCGAAAACTGGTAAAATTAGTTTTTCAATATTTGTTTATCCATTTTAAACTTTTTAGCATATGTCCTTAGAGCACTTGTAAGCAACACCCATAATATTATTTTCAACCAATGACTGACTCATTAACTCTTGCATGCGACAAAATTGATGACAAAATTGGAGAAAGGGACTCCTGTTTCTTAGAATATCAAGGATAATCAAATTAGTGTGACCCCATCCCAACTTGTAAGTTGTAATAACCTCTCTTTTTCTCTGTTTTTGTAAGCTTCCTTTAAATTATATTTTAAAAGAAATAGTTCTTCAGATCTTTGTCAAGCTAAATCACCATTCAAAATTGCAAACAGAAAATAGTTCTGTAACATCCTAGTTACTTTTACCCTTAATTAATTGAGGATTTAAAATTTCTCTTTAATACTATTAGTTGATTAGAAAAAAAACACTTAGGTATAATTACTTCTTATAAAAATCTCCGTAAAATCGGACGGAGTTTACTTTGTTTTAGGGACATTCCCAAAATTTACTTTTTCCTATTTATCCTGCATAAAACTTTATTTTCATCAACAGTGGGCCAGCAGGGCCAAAATATAATTCAGTTCTTGTACATCATTTCAGAAAATATTTACAACTCTATATAATACATTTCAAATTCCAAAACCAAAATAAAACCATTGACCGACAAAGGGTCACCTAACTAACTACACAACACTCCACGAGGTGGAGTGTAATCCTGCCCGGCCATACTCGTGTAAACTCCTTCTTCACCTGTAAAAATATATCAAGAAGGGTAGCATTACACAGAACTTAGAAAATACATTCTAAAATGACATAGAGAACAACTAAGGAATTACTACCCGTCATCACTTGAATTATATTTTCTATTTCAATTACCCTTGCTTCATTAATTCCCTATTGTTGTCCATATTCATTTCTTATTCCTTTTTACTATTTCAACCTTTCTTGATTCTAACATGTCCTTCTATCATTTTAGACACTTACCTACCTACCCTTTTATTCCTATTTAATACTCACTCCTAATGGAGGGTCTTGTTAATATAATATTCCACTCCTCTATGGAGGGTCCTGATATTATCCACTCCTTATGGAGGGTCATGATAATATCCACTCCTTTACGGAGGGTCCTGATAATATCCACTCCTTTATGGAGGGTCATGATACCATATATATACCATTCTCACTCCTGCTTAGAGAGTAAGCGGAGGGTCCTGTTCTCACTTCATTTACGATGCAAGTGAAGGGTCATGATAATATCCACTCCTTTACGGAGGGTCCTGATAATATCCACTCCTTATTGGAGGGTCATGATACCATATATATACCATTCTCACTCCTGCTTAGAGAGTAAGCGGAGGGTCCTGTTCTCACTTCACTTACGATGCAAGTGAAGGGTCATGATAATATCCACTCCTTTACGGAGGGTCCTGATAATATCCACTCCTTATTGGAGGGTCATGATACCATATATATACCATTCTCACTCCTGCTTAGAGAGTAAGCGGAGGGTCCTGTTCTCACTTCACTTGCGATGCAAGTGAAGGGTCATGATAATATCCACTCCTTTACGGAGGGTCCTGATAATATCCACTCCTTTATGGAGGGTCATGATACCATATATATACCATTCTCACTCCTGCTTAGAGAGTAAGCGGAGGGTCCTGTTCTCACTTCACTTACGATGCAAGTGAAGGGTCATGATAATATCCACTCCTTTACGGAGGGTCCTGATAATATCCACTCCTTTATGGAGGGTCATGGTAATATACTTTCTACTCCATTATGGAGGATCATGATAATATAATATTCCACTCATTTATGGAGGGTCTTGAATACATAACTTCACAATCAGTTACTCATATCATTCAATTACCTTCTTCTCTAACCATTTGACACTTTGTAATTAATTTACCAATTACCTAATTACATTCTTATTTCCGTTAACTGCATTTTACTCTTCATCATCCTTCATGTTCATTAAAATCTCATTCAAGACACTAAAATTAATAACATATTCAACTTCCTAATCACTATAATCATTATTGACCTTCAAGCCAGGCTATATTCTACAACCATCATCATTATTCCCAATTGTCTACCTCATCTCTAAATCTATGACTCACTTTCATTATTGAACCCATAAATACTTAAATCTAAACAATTACAAACATACACAGTTATAATCATATCTATTAACATTTCATAAACTCTAATCTCGTCATTTATCCTAAGGTTCATCTTTCTATTTTATTCCCTACCCTTAATTCCCCCTATATACAAGCTAGAAAAATACCCTCTAAGTAAAGGTAACACTTCCCTTCTTACCTTAAACTTGAAGGGTGAGAGGTGTAGAGCTTGATTCCAAATCTAGGTTGTAGAGAGAGAAAGCTCCTAGTCATGGAGGAGAGAGAAAGTGACCCATGGAACAAATGAAACACTAATAGTTAGAAATGAGGGTGAGTAATTCGTTTAACATAAATAAAGAGAGGAGAAAAGCTTAAATCAACTTACTTTAAGCTTGGAAATGGTAAGAAAGGAAAATGGGTCTTGGAACCCTAGAACCCCCAATTCATGGATTCATGGCTTTTAAGAGGAAAAGGGTGAAATTGATGATGATTCAAGTGCTTATGTGTGATGGGGATCAACTAATTGATGATGATTTGTTGTGTTTTTGGGTGGATTTTCGTTGTAGAAGAAGTTAGGGTTTTGGGGTTGGAAATCGTATGAGAGAAGAAGAGAAAGAGAGTGGTGCGATTGGGAGTTGATGCTGGTTGCACCAGTTTTAAAACTGGTGCGCGCCTGGGGGCGCGGTGTGGTGCGGGACAGGGTGCGTGAGGCTGGCGCGCGAGCTGGTGCGGGAGACTGGTGCGGGAGTGGAGGCTCTGGTGCGTGCAGCTGGTGCGCCAAAACGGGGTCAGATGCGTCTGGCGCGCGCCTGGGCGCACGGGACGCTGCGCCTGCGCGCATATCTATTTGTTGACGCACCAAAACGTTAGCTGGTGCGCCTGGGCGCTTGCTGGTGCGCCTGGGCATGCACCGGTGGCTCCCAACTTCAATTCGCCATAACTTCTTCGTTAACCGTCGGATCTTGCTGAAATTTTGAGACAAGCTTCCTAAGATCCTCATCTTTACATCCAACGGTGGAAATTGGGTTTAGAGTTGTGGATATTTTATTCCTAATTTTCTTGCACCAGATAAATTCTAATACTTAAACCCCTGATTTAACCCCTGAATTCACTTCGATAATTTTACCTCTTAATACCTATGCACTCTACGCAACCCCTAGTACTTAAAATGGCTGCTCACCTTGATCCCAAAATTCTTTAAGCAATTAATCTACCCATTTTCTACACTCTAAACCTATTAACTCACTAATTATTCTTGGGATTAAATTTGGGATGTTACAATTCTCCCCCACTTATTAGAATTTCGTCCCCGAAATTCCGTTCAGTTCCTTTAATGGAGAACCATCCCAAATGCAGGGTCTTTCGACTACAATACTTACTTCCCTTTGGTTTCGCTCCCCCACTTGGAATTGGCATATCACTTTGCAGTAGTACGCCACTAAGTTCTTGCACTCTGTGAAGAGTACGGACTACTGTTCAACTTGATTAGCCTCGACGTGGAGACTCTATGAGATTTTTATAGTTGGTTTTTCTTGCGGCTAAACGTTTCAAGAGTCTTGTTAGTAAGACTCCGAGAGGGGTCTTGGATTTCTAAAACCAGTTTTAACTCTCCAAGGAAGTTGAAGATGGTTTCTAGGGTCAACTAGGTTCCCTCAGGAATCTTGCAGCAAAGGTTTGGAAAGGGTACTATTCAGGTTGATTTCCTTTCTTCTATGTCGGGTTGGTTTCTGTTCTACTTAAAACTTTCAATGACATCAACCATTAATAAATGCAAGGATCGAGGTGGTCAGTCCCAATCTCACATTCATCAATAGTAACATCACTGTCGGCTTGCTGATGATATCGTCACTTAACAGTTGTAAGAGTCAGGACGACCAATCCTACCCTTACACTCCATTAAACGACAACACCATCATGGGTTTGGTTCTATTCTACCCAGAGTTCTACAATTCCATAATTATGCCTAAAATCTCAAATCAAGCACATTCAGCATTCAAGCATACATTGCAACATTTCACATCAACACATACACAAAATATTAAAATGAATGCTATTCATTCATATTCGCACATTAGTTATTATCTACTTATAAACCCTATTCAACTTATCCTAGTGTTGCCCTACCAAGTTTTTCTCTCAAACTTTATCCTAGTTTATTACAATTCTAACCTACTTAAGAATTCACCAATAATTAATACCACTAATTCATACATAATAGAGAATATCATACATATGCATTCATAACTTCACACATCCATATATTCAATCATAATCCTAATAGGATTTCTACCTCAACTCTAACACTTGAACACCTAACTTTACATCGGTTACTCGCTTGATGAGTAACCACTGGAGTAATGTGTAACTCCAATAGGCCGAGGAAAACTGCTCTGATACCAAAATTGTAACACCCTAGTTACTTTTACCCTTAATTAATTGAGGATTTAAAATTTCTCTTTAATACTATTAGTTTATTAGGAAAAAAACACTTAGGTATAATTACTTCTTATAAAAATCTCCGTAAAATCGGACGGAGTTTACTTTGTTTTAGGGACATTCCCAAAATTTACTTTTTCCTATTTAACCTGCATAAAACTTTATTTTCATCAACAGTGGGCCAGCACGGCCAAAATATAATTCAGTTCTTGTACATCATTTCAGAAAATATTTACAACTCTATATAATACATTTCAAATTCCAAAACCAAAATAAAACCATTGACCGACAAAGGGTCACCTAACTAACTACACAACACTCCACGAGGTGGAGTGTAATCCTACCCGACCATACTCTTGTAAGCTCCTTCTTCACCTGTAAAAATATATCAAGAAGGGTAGCATTACACAGAACTTAGAAAACACATTCTAAAATGACATAGAGAACAACTAAGGAATTACTACCCGTTATCACTTGAATTATATTTTCTATTTCAATTACCCTTGCTTCATTAATTCCCTATTGTTGTCCATATTCATTTCTTATTCCTTTTTACTATTTCAACCTTTCTTGATTCTAACATATCCTTCTATCATTTTACACACTTACCTACCTACCCTTTTATTCCTATTTAATACTCACTCCTAATGGAGGGTCTTGTTAATATAATATTCCACTCCTCTATGGAGGGTCCTGATATTATCCACTCCTTATGGAGGGTCATGATAATGTACATACAATTCTCACTCCTGCTTAGAGAGTAAGCGGAGGGTCCTGTTCTCACTTCACTTACGATGCAAGTGAAGGGTCATGATAATATCCACTCCTTTGCGGAGGGTCCTGATAATATCCACTCCTTTATGGAGGGTCATGATACCATATATATACCATTCTCACTCCTGCTTAGAGAGTAAGCGGAGGGTCCTGTTCTCACTTCACTTACGATGCAAGTGAAGGGTCATGATAATATCCATTCCTTTACGGAGGGTCCTGATAATATCCACTCCTTTATGGAGGGTCATGGTAATATACTTTCCACTCCATTATGGAGGGTCATGATAATATAATATTCCACTCCTTTATGGAGGGTCTTGAATACATAACTTCACAATCAGTTACTCATACCATTCAATTACCTTCTTCTCTAACCATTTGACACTTTGTAATTAATTTACCAATTACCTAATTACATTCTTATTTCCGTTAACTGCATTTTACTCTTCATCATCCTTCATGTTCATTAAAATCTCATTCAAGACACTAAAATTAATAACATATTCAACTTCCTAATCACTATAATCATTATTGACCTTCAAGCCAAGCTATATTCTACAACCATCATCATTATTCCCAATTGTCTACCTCATCTCTAAATCTATGACTCACTTTCATTATAGAACCCATAAATACTTAAATCTAAACAATTACAAACATACACAGTTATTGTAAGTTCCATTGAGAATGTTTTGATAATGACAAAAGGTTTTGAACAAGCTACAAAGATATTAATTAAGTTTCAAGCTCAACAAGCAACAACAAACATCAAGTGAAGAAGAGAGAACAAGCTCATGAAGACTTGAAGATCTAGTTTGAGTTTTGTTATTGTTTTATCTTTTGCCTCTCTAGACTTAGTCTTTTATTTGATGAGTTTGGGTAGAGTTCTATAGAGGGTAGTGAATCTCTTTTGATTGCATGATTATATCATAATTTGAGTTTTCACTTAACCTAAAATCAATAGGTGGCTTAAAGGTTTGAAAGGAAATTTTTAGTTTTGAGAAAACAAGTTTCTATGTGATTTTCCAGATTTAATTGGTACTTAATCGGTTCTTAATCAGTGCTTAATCTGTGCTTAATCGATTAAATTGAAATTTAATCGATTAAGACCTGCTGTACTGGTTTTTTAAAATACGATTTTCACTTCTCAAAATCAGTTTTTTAAGTGCTCTAACTTTTGGAGATTCTACAAAAACCTTTTCCCAATTATTGTGATTATCTAGAATCATTTTCATACAAGTTTTACAAGAAATCAAGCCACTCTATTCTCTCTCAATTTCAAAGATCAAAAGCTTTCTATTTTCACATTCTTTGATCAAGAACCTTTGAATCTCTTATGTTGATTTGTCATAGCTATTGAAAGAGATTCATAGGAGTGTCATTGTGTTTTCTATTGTGTTGTAATCTTTGCAAGAGGCAAGCCATCTACAACAAACAAGAAGACTTGGTGTGTCGATTATCATCAAGCAAATTTCTCATTGAAGAAGAAGAAGTCTTGGTTGTGAATCAAGCAAAGTGAAGCCTTGGTGTGTGGATTATCATCAAGCAAGTGAAGACTTGTTGTGTGGATTATCAACAAGGGGTAGAGGTTAGATTAGAGAGAAGATCAATAGGATTACAAGGCAAGGGTGTGGAGTATCTCTTGTAGGCTATCAAGAAGGGAGTCTTGAGAGGCATTTACTTGTAATTTGAGAACTCTAATTCCTCATAGTGAAGAATCTCTCTTGGTTGAAGAGGGGACTGGATGTAGCTTTCAAGTGGATGAAAGTGAACCAGGATAAATCACTGTGTCGTATCTCTAAACCCTTAACTCTTTACATTCTTGTTGTTCATTGTGTTCTTGGTTGAAAACCTAGAAAAAGATTGATTTTCATAATTGATTGAATTGAATCTTTAATTGTGCAAATTGATTTGGGAAAATCATTTTCATAACCTAGGTAATCAATAAGAATATAGGTGTTAATTGTTTCCGCTGAATCTCTGGTTATACGTGTTGATTGATTGATTTTCGTATTCGATTGAAAAGTGATTTTTCAGTTTTTAACTGTCATAATCGATTAGTAATCGATTAAGTGAAATTGTGCTTTCTGATCTTAATCGATTAAATTGCAGGTTAATCGATTAAATCGAGATTTAATCGATTAAGTGCTGAAAAAATTTGCAAAAATCATTCGTTTTGATTGTTTCGTTCGAAAATCTTTCAAGGTTTCTTTTACACCTATTCAACCCCCCCTTCTAGGTGTTCTCCTAGGGTTCCTTAGTTGTTTCAACCACCAATTGCGGTTTCCTCAGTTATAATCATATCTATTAACATTTCATAAACTCTAATCTCGTCAATTATCCTAAGGTTCATCTTTCTATTTTATTCCCTACCCTTAATTTCCCCTATATACAAGCTAGAAAAATACCCTCTAAGTAAAGGTAACACTTCCCTTCTTACCTTAAACTTGAAGGGCGAGAGGTGTAGAGCTTGATTCCAAAGTCTAGGTTGTAGAGAGAGAAAGCTCCTAGTCATGGAGGAGAGAGAAAGTGACCCATGGAACAAATGAAACACTAATAGTTAGAAATGAGGGTGAGTAATTCGTTTAACATAAATAAAGAGAGGAGAAAAGCTTAAATCAACTTACTTTAAGATTGGAAATGGTAAGAAAGGAAAATGGGTCTTGGAACCCTAGAACCCCCAATTCATGGATTCATGGCTTTTAAGAGGAAAAGGGTGAAATTGATGATGATTCAAGTGCTTATGTGTGATGAGGATCAACTAATTGATGATGATTTGTTGTGTTTTTGGGTGGATTTTCGTTGTAGAAGAAGTTAGGGTCTTGGGGTTGGAAATCGTATGAGAGAAAAAGAGAAAGAGAGTGGTGCGATTGGGAGTTGATGCTGGCTGCACCAGTTTTAAAACTGGTGCGCGCCTGGGCGCGGTCATGGCGCGCCTGGGCGCGCGGCGTGGTGCGGGACAGGGTGCGTGAGGCTAGCGCGCGAGCTGGTGCGGGAGTGGAGGCTCTGGTGCGCCAAAACGGGGTCAGATGCGTCTGGCGCGCGCCTGGGCGCACGGGATGCTGCGCCTGCGCGCAGATCTATCTGTTGACGCACCAAAACGTTAGCTGGTGCGCCTGGGCATGCACCGGTGGCTCCCAACTTCAATTCGCCATAACTTCTTCGTTAACCGTCGGATCTTGCTCAAATTTTGAGACAAGCTTCCTAAGATCCTCATCTTTACATCCAATGGTGAAAATTGGGTTTAGAGTTGTGGATATTTTATTCCTAATTTTCTTGCACCAGATAAATTCTAACACTTAAACCCCTGATTTAACCCCCGAATTCACTTCGATAATTTTACCTCTTAATACCTATACACTCTACGCAACCCCTAGTACTTAAAATGGCTGCTCACCTTGCTCCCAAAATTCTTTAAGCAATTAATCTACCCATTTTCTACACTCTAAACTTATTAACTCACTAATAATGCTTGGGATTAAATTTGGGATGTTACAAGTTCTGTGTTTAATCCCCCAACCGAGAAACTCTAACCAATGAATTGTATTACTATTTGGTAAAATGTTGCTTTTCTAAACTTGTGCAATGAAGTAGTAGATGTTATTTTCATGTAATTATTTATTAGAATGTTTTCTTTTTGTTTATAGCTGTCTTTTTTTTCCTAATGTGTGCAACAAATATTAAGGAGTAAAAAACAGATACATGCAAATTTTTTTTCTTTTTTCTTTTTTATGGGTTGGGGAAAAGCGTTGTCAACAAGGTTCGAACTGGTTTCGACACTTTATGTCCTGTAACTCTATCAGTATCTTAAAAATAATTTTTTTTAGGTAAAAATTATATTATTAAATTAATGACAAAAACTTGAGAACAAACCCTCATATCAATAAATAATTATTTGGTAATTTGAAATCAATATATTATCACTGTACACATTTTATCAATAAATAATTACCTTGATATAGTCATTTTATTTTTTTTTGTTTACATGGGAGGTCTGGGACTAGAACTCATGACCTGGGGGAGGGGGAAATTCTAAGTGTCCCTGCAGCCACCAACTGGGCTGTCTTACGTGGACATAGTCATTTTATCTTTATTATAAACTCAAAATAGATGATAATTGTTGATAATGTAACTGTAATCAATCATCCAATAATTTCTCTCTCTCTCTCTCAAGAGGGAAACAAAAATATCATGATAGGAAAATGTAAAATTAAAATCAAGCACCTCGAAAGCAAAATGCTAACAAACAACAACGAAAAAAAATAAAATACTAACCCACATACATGTATATATATATATATATATATATATATATATATATATATATATATATTTGTTAGCATTCTTCTTTATTTCATTCCTTAACTTTTGTAATAGTTTCTAATTTTTCTGCTTCCGTGTCTTAAAGGGGAGTATTGATTAAGAAATTAAAAAAAAAAAAGCTATTTTGCATTGAAAAATACAGTCAAATATTTCTTGAAGTATGTTTGATATGACAGAAAAAATTTAAATTATGATTATATTAATATGATTATAATCTTTTAAAATTAGAATCTATTTATATTTAAGTAACTCAGTTGAAAAATAAATATAGGTTAATATGTTTTGTTTGTATTGTATAAAATATAAGTAAAATTGAGTGGAAAAAAAAAAAACAGCTCAAAACTGTAGATTGGAGTTTTAGCTTTTTTTCCCTCAAAATAATTTTTTTTTATAATTTAATCTTGATACCAAACATCTTATAGATTTATAAAATATTTTTTTTTCTAAAATAAGTTAAAACCCTAATCTTTAAGCTTTACCAAATGTTCGATAAACACAACTTCTAATGTTAAATACTTCCCCCGTCCTAAATATCAAAATCTTTTATGAACTTTATTTTGGTCATATTTGTAAAACATAATTTTAATCTCTACTTGCATTTTGATTACTTATTTTCTCAAATATTTTACAGAATCGCAATAATAAATAATGATATTTTAATAATTTTTAAAAAATATCAAATATCGGTACTCCCTCTTCCTTATTATCTGTCGTTTTTTGAGAGATTTTTTGTTTCTTTTTATCTATCGTATTGAGGATTTCAAGAGTGTAATAAATGCTATTTTTCATATTTGCCCCTATTTAATGTTTTGGTTTATGTAAGTAGTGAAAAAAATTAATGATTATAGAAAGAGAAAGGGTATAGTGGGAAAAAACATAATTAATGTATTGAAAATCTGAGTAATGATTAGATTTCTTAAAGGGTGTGTTTTGTTTGAAATATGACAGATAAATAGGAACGAAAGGAGTATTAATGATGTCGCTAGCAATTTTAATTATGTAATTTTTTTATGGACATGATTTTTTTTTAAATATATACTCCCTCCGTATCGAATTATAAGCAAATCCAACCACTTTTACGCTTATTAAGGAGGTTAGTTTATTATATTTAATTTTCTCAAATTTATAAAAAATAGAGGTATTTTAGGAAAGTAGTATTGGGAATGATACAAAAATTAATTAAGATTACAATTTTTTAGAGATGTTTTAGGTATGTGGTATTGGGAATGAAACAAAATTTAATAAAGTTAGTTAAATTTGCTTATATTTTAAACCAAGATAAATATGTTTTTTTGTTGTTTATAATTCGAGCCGGAAGGAGTATCAAGGACTAAAGAAAATAACAATTTTAAGTTATTTAACCAATACTTTTGAATATTAGTAGTAGCATTTTCGTTTTTTAAATTGCCTCACTCGGGTCTGGCAATTATGAGCATCAAGAAGAATATGACAAAAAATTCATTAACCGGGTGAGTAGAAGACAGCTTGCACGAGTGTTCTAGGAAAGGAAATCATAGGAATCAGAAACAACCAAGCAAGAATTAATAGTAGTAGTAATGAAATTGGCCTTAATCTGACTTGGATCTTGAGCTTCTACATATTAATGCTTGCCTTTTAAGTTTTGCAGCTATTGCTGAGGGAATCCTAGAAACTAGTGGTGTGATCTTAATACAATAAATGATACGTATCTGCATATGGCAATGTGATAAATTCAAGGGTCTTGGAAATTTGCAAAAAAATCCATCACTCTTTAAACTTGAATTGCTTCATAAATTTTTGCAGCAGAGTGGCATGGTGATAGTGCTTCCATTGTGGTTGTTTGTTTGCACTGCCAGTAACATATTTGCCATAATGAAATGTCGATTACTCCTTTTAGGGTCTTGCTAAGGGCACTTGTTAAGGTTACTACATATGGAAAAAAAAAATCATAAGTCCACATTCACCACTCTCTCGAAAACATAAAAAATCACACTTTCCAATAATTTTTATCTATAATTACTCTCTTAACAAATGCCATAAGGGCACTTGTTAGCATTTTCCCTCTCCTTTTATTACTCATTTTATTCCTAAATACTTCTTCCCATTTGAAATAGTACTCCTTCCGGTCCTATTTATAAGTCACATTCTAGAAGAATTCTTTGGTCCTATTTATAAGTCACTTTGTATTTTCCAGGAGTCATTTATTGTTATTTTCTCTTATTTGCCCTTTGCCCATTAATGTGAAGTAATACATTGTAAAATTCCCAATGCAAAGTTAAGAGGGTAAGACTGTAGTGTTGAAGTATTTTGTTAAAGTTTCAAGAAACCTAACTACCTTCCTTGGTCCGTGTGATATGGTAAAGTATGCCCTATAAATAGGACCAGAGGGAGTATAATAAAAAAAGTTTTTTATAGTTTAAAATATACTCCCTCCATTCCTATTTAACTGTCAGTTTTTTAGAAGTTTTTTGTTTCTTTATTATATATGTCGTTTTGATGATTTTAAGAATATAATAAATGTTATTTTATATGTTTACCCTTATTTAATAGGGTATTGGTTTTTGTATTTGTAAGTAGTGGAGAAATATTAATGATTACGAAGAGAGAAAAAGTATAGTGAGAAAAAACATAATTAATGTATTAGAAATTTAAGTAATGATTACATTTCTTAAAGAGTGTATTTTGTTTGAAATATAACAGATTAATAAGAACGAAGGGAGTAAATAAAAGTAATTAATTTTCTTAAATCTTGTTTCATTCTTAATACTCCCACCGGTCCTTATTATAAGTTCGTTTGACTAATTTTCACACCATTTACAAAACTTAGTTAATATTGTTAGTGATATTGGTAATGTAAATATTTGGTATATTTTTTCAAAAATACCCCTATGATTATTATTGGGAATCTAAAAAGTGTTGAGTAAATATGGGCGTTTGTAGAAAAGAAGTAATTAATGTCATTGGAAGTTGGAAATGAGGCATATATTAAAAACCAAATAAACGTCTTCAAATGTGGCTTATATATAGGACGGGAGGGAGTATTATTTTTCTAAAATATACATAAAAAAAATTATATTTCATTTAATTTTTTGTTTCATTCACAATATCACTTTCCTAAAATACCTATATTTTTAATAAATTTGAGAAAATTAAATACAATCAACTAACTTCTTTAAAAAGCTTGATTTTAGTTTTTTTTCATATATTCTAAACCGGAGGGAGTACTATGTATAAGATGTTGGAATGGATTTACGCATGGATTAAGGAAATCAGTTAATATTGTTATTGTTATTGGAATTGATAACATTTAGTACTCCCTCCGTTCCTTATTATAAGTTACTTTTACCTACCTAATTCACTCAAATTATGAAAAGTAATTATTACTCTCAAATTTATCAAAAAATATGTTGTCATTTTAAAGTTATCCCTATTTAAAACTTGAGTGATGATATATAGACCTACAAAATGAACATACAAATCAACCTACACCACAAGAATGTGACATATGTCACTTGTTAACCAATCAATGGTAGGCAAGTGACACATGTCACTCATTTTATGGTGTAGGCTTATTTGCAGACTCTTTTTGTAGGTTTCTAAATCATTTTTGTTAAAACTTTACAACGTAACTTTATTTATTTATCTCTTTATTATAATTACGAGTAATGATATATATATATATAGGCCTACAAAATCAACCTACACCATAATAAAATATTATGTGTCACTTGTTAACCCCAATGGTTAGCAAGTGACATATGTCAGTATATTTATAGTGTAGGCTGATTTGTAAGTTAATTTTGTAAATTTATAAATCATTATTTATGGTGTAGGTTGATTTGTAGGTTAATTTTGTAGATTTATAAATCATTTTTGTATAATTATTACTATCATTCCTATGAAATTATGAGAGATGTATTTGGAATAAACTCTTTAAAACTACATAGATATTCTAAAACGACTTATAAAAAAGGACAAAAAAATCAACCAAAATGGTGCATTATAATAAGGGACAAAGGAAGTATATTTTTTCAAAATTACCTCTATAATTAGTATTGAAACTCTAAAAAGCGTTGAGTAATTAGGGATATTTGTGCAAAAGAAGAAATTAATGCCATTAAAAATTGAATTAAATGCTGATTATAAAAAAAGACAAAGATACTTCCGCTGTCTAGTGCTTATATATATGTAGTGTCCTTAATCACTATATGTTCTTAACCCTCTAAACACTCAAGATTATGGCAACCAGGAGTCTAGGAGAGGATCAAGTATTGATGTATGACTTATGGTATTTCTGCAGTTCCAGTTGGGAAAAGCAGGATCTCCCTAGTCAACGTGTGTGTGCAGAGTGTCAACTTAGGGATGAAAGTACTTACCTGAAACCCTAGCTGTGATGAGCTATTTATAGGGTTTGGAGGAAGCTGATATGGGCCCTTTGGGCCTTGTATCAGAGTTGTGCTGAACCAGGATTCTGTGAGATAATATCGGACAATTATGCTTCTAGAATCTGGATAGGATCAGCTGAAGATCTCATGTCTAGGCTGTTGCGAGAATATAGGAGAGATTTGCGGAAGAGATAAGAAGCCTCGGGGAACCTAAGCTTATCCACGAGCCGACGATATGTCTCGGTCCTAAAGTCCCTAGCCTGATGAATTGGGAACCGATCGTAAGGCTCGGTTCCATCAAGTCCAAGCCTGGCCCTCTTGTATGCTCGGGTCCGATGAGTCCGAGCAAAGGACTTTCAGGACAGGTAACTCGAGCAAAATGTCCTTAGATGAACCCTTTGCTGAGACTCGGGTCCGTATGTGGTCGGCAGACCCTACAGGCCCCCCAGCTCGTAAGACTTGGAAATTATGTGACGAGGTAACAAGTGGCTAGGGTTGACCTTTAGCATGTCTTGGTTCAGAAGTGTGTGAAACCTGTTTCTAGCCTTAACCATGTAGCCTGTTCGAGGTGACGTTTTAAGTTCTTTGGGTACTACACGTGTCCTGGGAAGTGGTGCCAAATCATTCCAAATTTCGAACTTTGAAAAAGTAACTCCAATAACTGCCACGTCTTTCCCTGTGAGTGGCTGAGTGGGTTAATGGGCCTTTGGCCCAACCGGCGCATCGTGGAAGGAGGGAAGTTGAGGGGTTTTGTATTTGAACCCTTTGTTCATACCCTTCAACTTTCACTCATTTGCAATTTCATAAACCAGAAACCTTCTTCACTCTCTAACACCAAACACATTCCTGTGCATTTCCTTGACGTATTCATTGTCAATCATCGCAATCAAACTCTTCCACAAAGATTAAGCAACAACAAAAAACAGGTAATCTTTTCTTCCTTTCTAACTCAAACGACTACTTCTGGTTCTATCATTTTCTTCTTTTTGAGAGGGTTGTGCTTTTTCTGGGTTTTGCAGGGATTTGAGGTTTTAGTTCTAGGTTGGTAGTTAAAGGGTTAGGTACTAGGATTTCTCAATTATGAGGGGTTGGAGATACTGGAGGAGGGTTTACCATGAACTTTGTGAGAGATTAGGCGAAGAACCTTCCAGTGATTCTAGTCCCTTTGGGGGTTTTGGGGATTATGAGGTTGAATCCGCTCCTTTAGAAACTGTTTGTGACATTGCTAGTACTGTTAATAAAACTGTAAATCCTCCTACCCCCCCTTTTGTTGAAAAGGTAAACGAGTCATCCGAGGTAGAACCTTTGACCACGGAGTATCCTTCCGATCCCGCAGAGGAAAGTAGGTGGCTATTGGCTTATAGGTTTGCCTAGCGTCGGGCTCAGGTTAGGACTAGCCCAGAGTGCTTTACCAGAGGGAAAGAGTTTTGGGGAGAACCTATGAGGGTGGGGGGAAAGGTCCAAGGCTCGGCCTTAGGTTTAGAATTAAAATGTCTGTTATGAAAAATGCTAACGCCGAGCCTTTTACTTTTTCCCCAGATATGGTGGAGCGCAGGTGTGTGACTCATCCTGACGAATTCCCTTTGTCACCCAACCATGCGGAGTATGACGGAACTTTCGATCGAGAAGTACTCGGGACGAGGCCCTCTTTGCTTACGACGGATAGTTTGAATCATCTTCGACCTATTCTGACCCCGCCGAACGCAAAGGGGAATGTCTCGGAATTTTCTTTGACGCATGTGAGCATAGACGACCGCATATGCTTCAAAGTGCCAGTAAACCAACAATTTTTCTACTTCTACGAGGAAATAGCCACGAAGGTCGGAATTCGTATGCCATTTTCCACCTTCGAAATAGAAGTCCTCAATCACCTAGGCATAGCTCCTAGTCAGCTGCATCCGAGCGGGTGGGCCTTTGTTAGAGCATTCCAGCAATTTTGCGATGCCGAGGATCTGGTCGCGACGTTACGATCCTTTTTTTGGATATATGCCCCTCAAGTAAACAGATTTGGTGACTCCAAAGGGTTCTGAGTGTCGCTAAAGGCTCGGAAAGACCATGCCCTTTTTGCTAAAGTTACCGATTCTTGGAAATCCTTCAAACCTCGCTTCTTCAAGTATGGGTATATGGGAGCCGAGGTATGCTGGTTCATGAAGCAAATTGTAGATGGAGAAGAAGTTAAAATCGTGCCTCAGTTCCCGCTAAGCTGGTCGGGCGATATTTATAATAGAGGGGCCTCCTTATACTAATTTGACTATAAGGTGGATTTGAGTAGGGTTGAGAGACGTTTATGTGATCGGGTTTGGGAATATCTCAAAGAAAAAGGCCAGATTGATACGAAACAAATACTTTTGAAGAGAACAAAGGCTGAAGTGAAGGCCGAGCTGGGTATATATATATATATTATTATTATTATTATTATTATTTTTTTGCTCGGTATAACACTGACATATTCTTTCTGTTGCAGAGAAAATGGGGAAAACATCATCAAAGGCCAAGAAGAGTGCTGCTGCTTCATCTAGGATGGCTCAACTAGCTGCGATGAAGGCAGGTTCTGGTTCATCGGGTAGGAGCCAATCCTCCGAGGCAACACCAACTGACAGTCCAACTGTTCTAAATAACTCGTGATCGGAGCAGTCCAACTTGGATCCACCGAAACGGAGAGGACAACGCTAGGTCCGTGCACCGTTTCCTGGATCAGTGTCTTGTTATTTCCGAGGCCTTTTGTTGAAGTAAGTTTTGAAAGAATGTCTGCTCGGCCATTGCTTTCCCTCGGAACATGACAGAATTCAACTTTTGCAAACTCTGAAGACAAAAACTTCACCTTCTCAAGGTACTTTTGGAGGATGGGTTCTTTGGCTTGATAATCCCCTTTGACTTGAGAGACCACCAGCTGAGAATCACTGAAAATCTTGACTTCTCGGGCCCCTACCTCCTTTGCCATCCTGAGACCAGCCATTACAGCTTCGTATTCTGCCTGATTGTATGAAGTAGGGAATTCAAACTTCAGAGAATACTCAAGGGTAACTCCATCGAAATTTTCCAGGATTATACCAGCACCTGCCCCAAGCTTATTGCTCGATCCATCAACGTAAATGCTCCAGTCCAAGTTTGAGCTCGTCAGTGGCTCAGTAAACTCGGTGAGGAAATCAGCTAGAACCTGAGACTTCATTGCCTTCCTCGGTTCGAAAGTTGTGATGTCCAAGACTGAGAGGACCTCAAAGTTATGGAAGAAGACCTTGAGGAAGCCTCTGTCTAGGGTTTATCTGTGATGTTTTTGGGTGTCCTCAGGTGGCAAGGCAGGGAGACAAGAAGTAACCCTAATCACTGGTGTGTGAAGGTGACAATTAGGGTTAGAGGACATACCTGAGCCCCATGTAGTACGGAGCTACTTATAGGGGGAGCTGGTTGCCCTAATGGGCTTGCTTGAGGCCCAAGTAGGGCCAGCCTGTAATGAGCTATGAGTGGATGAGCTGTCCTTGTGGATAAGATGTGCACGTCATCCTGCCCTTGGTATCGGAATCTCTGTGTGGTGTCGGACAAGGAGGTGGGACCTTGGTAGGAGAATAAGGTCGGCCCGTGTCTGGTGTCTGTTCGGCCGTTGAGCTTTTGAGCTCGGCCGAGCACACAGAGGGCTTCCTACAGGGTCATCAGGCCCTGAGCGAGGGTTCCGAGGAGCTCGGCTAAGCCGAGTCCACCACATAAGCCGCCCAGCTCGGCCAAGGCTATTCATGCCTTGCTCCGAGGTCTTGGGTCAGGACCTTTTTCCAAGTCCGCCACATAAGCCCCCCAGCTCGGTCAAGGCTATTCATGCCTTGTTTCGAGGTTCCGGGGAGTTCGGGAGAGGTGTCGCCGATAGCTGGATCCGGCTGTCTCTGTTGTCCTTCCGCTTTGAGTGAGCAGATTTGAAAGCTGTCCTTTCACCTGCTCCGACGTGACGTTTGCTTTCTCCATATCTGACACGTGTCAGAAACCACGTTAAACGATGCGTCGCCATTATTGCCACGTTGCTCAAGGTCTGCCGCTCCACTCGCTTTGCGCCCCGCGTCTCAATGTGTATGGTTGCATGCTGGGTTGGGCTGTTGGGGCAAGCCCACTTTTCGGAAAAAAGGGGGAAAACGGTTTCTCATCTTCAACTTTTCCCTCTCTCATACAAACTGTTCCTCTTTCTCTCACCAACTGTTACTCTTTCTCTTATACGAAGACTGTTCCTCTTTCTCTCATACGAAGACTGCTCCTCACCTACCTGAGACCGTTTCTTACCACTGCAACCTCTTTTCTCGTAGCTTTTCTACTCTTTTAAGGTACTCACTTCTTCTCCTACGTCATTTATTTATTCTTCTTCCTTTACTGCATTTTGGTTTGCGTGGGAGGGGTCGATATTTTTTGCTTTTGTTTCTGTTCTTATGGAAGTAGAGCAGTTTCCCCTCGTTGTTTTGTGTTTTGTTGCTAAGATCATGGGTTTTGAGATTTTGATTTTAGTAAATAATCTCGGGGTTTTGGCGCTCTTGGGTTGGGAGTGTTTAGGCCTTTGGAGAGTTTTTGATTTTTGTTTTTGTTCTTATTTTTTAGAAACCCAGAGAAGTGGATTGGGGAAGTAGGAAGATGAGCAGGAATAGAGAGTGGTTTAGGAAATGGGTAGGGGTGGTTTCCTTGTCAACCAGCAGCAGTGAGGAGGAGGCCTGCTCCTCGACGGAGGAAGACGAGACGCTTTGTCGCCAGCAGGAGTATAGGCAGAAGTATGAGAAACAAGTCTTGGAGGTCGATCCCCTTGAGGTCATCTTTCCTCGGGATTGGAAAGAGCAGAGGGAGTGGGTAAAACAGTATGCCTGGGCCGAGTTCGTCGATGGTAGGGAGCGTTACGACTTTGAAATGATGGAGAGAGAGAGACTGTTTGAGCGAGGGGTTCCTGTGGAAGAGGGGATATGCTTGCCCCTCGGAACAAGTTCGAGGGGATTAATGGGGGGTTATTTTTCGTAACCCGTAGGACTAACGCCGAGCTCCCCTGTTCTTCCACAGGTAACATGCCACCCCGGAAATGCATCAGTCGACCCGAGCTCTACCCCGCACCTCCTGATGCTGCTCACTACCAGTGGGTTGATGTTGAGCCCAAGGGAGTTCGGTCCAGCTTAGAGGGCTGTGCTGCCATGCTTTGGAGATACTGCTGGAAATTCTTATGAGGTTTTGCCTTGCTCCGTAAACGATAGGATATACTCGCGGACCGATGAAAACTCCTTTTTCTTCTACGCCGACCTGACACAGAACCTCTGGGTGACCCTCCCTTTCACTGATTTGGAGATGAGGGTTTTAAATGAACTCGGACTGGCTCCTTCCCAACTACACCCCAACACTTGGTCATTTCTTCGAGCCTTCCAAAAATATTGTGGAGCCAAAGGGTTGGTGTGTACAGTTCGGCTTTTCTTATGGCTGTACAACCCATTCGTGAGTAACAAAGAAGGGGTAACTGGTCGGCTTTGGGTGTCGACCAAGGCCCGAGGTCATTTCGAGCTCTTCGGCATGTTCACGGATTCTTGGAAGCATTTCAAGCCATGATTTTTTAAGTATAAGTATGTGGGCACGGGGCGACCTTGGTTTTGGGCCGAGGCGGGACCAAAGTTCCCCTTGGAGTGGACCCAGGAGTTCTTCACTCGCCACGTCGGCACACCGCAGAGATGGTCAGGTGCAACACTTGATGCCGATGAAGCTGTAACGGCCAACCACTTTCAATCCGAGTACCGGGTCAGGAAATTCCAGCTTGATATCGGAGTGTTTATGAAGTGTCCGGATAATGAAGTCGTTACAAAGATTGGTAGTTAACTTTACTCTTGCACTTGTATTTTTTCTTTCAACTTTCTGAATGATTTTCTATATTCTTTTGTTTTCAGACAACTACTGGTCGGACATGTCGTCAAAGGCACTCAAAGCTACGATGGAGGCCCGAAAGAGGAAGAGGACGGAAAGCCCTTCCAATGAAACCGCGTCTGCCGAGGTCTCTACCGATGTGACGCTCTCGAAAATATGACTTTATTTATATTAAAATAAAGTACATAAATAACTTATGATAAGCTATTGGAAAATTCCATTAAAACTTTAACCTTTTCATATCTCAAAATATTTTCAGGTAAAATGAGTATGTACTTGTTTTGAGTTCAGCGGAAACGATTTGAAAGTGTTAATAGGGTTGCAGTAAATATCAAAGTTAATATGCAACCATAGCCCATATATAAACATAATAAAAACCAAGTACATCAGATAGTCAGGTAGTAAAAGTCGAGGTAGCAAAGTTTTAGGGATACAGACCAGTAAGCATAAAATATTAGCTCTCAAATGCTCTCCTCAAAATATATACAATATACTAGAAATCAAAATAAGAGAGCCATTTAAAGTTGTGTCAAGATCACCCACACTGATGCCTGATCCTTGGATCCTCCAAAAGCTGCAACACTGCATCCTACTATGGTCCCCCATACTGCACATACAAAATAAAGTCACTACATCACTGGCCGTCAGTAGCCGTCCCATCCACGTCCTCTACAGGGTCCTCCTCCTCCTCCTCCTCATCCGACTCCGGGGGAGTAGCAGTGCGACGCACTGGCTCAGGTGAAGGTGCAAAGCGCACCCTGGTGGTCGGACCAGGACGAGGAGTGGCCGTAGCAGTAGCCTCAGAAGGAGTAGAAGGACGAGTACGAGTAGCTGGATGTCTAACATAAAAATTATAAAAATGATGGCTAGGACGTGGTGAAGGAGTACCAAAACGATAAGTATAAGCTGAAGGAATGTGCAGTATGTAGATCATAGGGATGCGAAGCCTACGAGGTCGCACACGAGCAAGGGGGTTAGGGTGACGAAAGATCACGTCAACCTCACCCTCGAAAACAGCCTTGTGCTCCTCGTAATCCCACACTCCCCTACGGAGTGGGCGTAACTCCACGAATGTCATGTAGCGAGCCATCAACTACAAGGGCATAGGGAGTCAGCAAGTACTAACGCATAATCAAATAGATAGGATAGCAAATAATGAAATAATCAAATCTTTATTTATCATTAACCACTATATTCCTTTCTAATCAATTATCATTTGTTAATAATTAATTATAATCCTTTGATAATCCATTAGAGTTTCTTAATAATCACTTACAGAAATCATTTCTTATTCCAACATAACCATCCAAACATAATAACGAATAATCAATAATATATGCACTGATAATGCAACTCATCTATCAATGCATGATCGTTGGCCAACACAACAAATAGGCTTCTGTGGCACCTTTAAAACATGCCCGATACTCCTCAACGAGTACCTCTTGGACTCGGCCAACATTAAACGACACCCCTAGAGCTCATAGAAGTGACGCCGACGTATCCCGCAAGACTACGTCTCTCGAGTTCGGCGTTTGAAGACATACCCACACCCACGTGTGTATTTCCGGAACACAAGGTGCAACCCCGGTCACCGACATTCCCTTACGTCCCGCATAACGACCCTTTGGAGCAGACACCCTCACGAGTGTCCCTCGAGTCCAAACGACCCTTTGGAGCAGACACTTTCACTAGTGTCCCTCGAGTCTAAAAGTAATGACTATAAGGGATATGCCCACGCCTCACGGACGTGTCTCCACCAATGTGGGAATCCAGAATGCAAATGCCATGCATGATTCCGCATAAGTGTAGTTTAAGTCTACTTGAGGTCATTCAATATAACCTTTGGTCAATAAGTTCCACCTTTAGCCTTTAATCGATTAAAATGTCCGGTTAATCGATTAATGAATTAAATTCTGATTTTTTTATTACAAAATTTCATTAATAATCGATTATTCATCCTGCTAATCAATTATTCCTTTATAACATTTCAAACTGATCAGAATTTACGCGTATTAATCGATTAACAGTCAGGTTAATCGATTAATATATCAGTAAAACATGCTGAAACTGGTTTTTGAATACCAAATTCGTACCAACTCAATTTTGACCAAAACCAACCTCAAGTACAACTTAAACTCAATTTTGGTCATAACATCAATTGTACCAATTAACATCAATTTCACAGAATCATGTTGTTTTTCCCCAAATTTAACCTAAAACTCAATTTACATATCAATTTTTGATTCACACAATTTCAGATCAAATTTAGGATTCATTTAGCTTCTAATACTATAATCTAACATGTTCCAATTCCTGTTTCATTTCAAATTGGCCTCCAAGCCATTGTCCACTAACCTAGTGCCCTTTGAACCACATAAAGGTTCAACCAATATTCAATTCAATCCCATAATCTATTTTAGCATTAGTAAAGCTTCTCCCTTACCTCAATGAAGCTTTTTGGATGCAAAGACAACATGAAAAACCCCAGATTCTAAAATCACCTCTTGCTCTGTTTTCGGTTCCAACACAGGTTCAAGAGAGCAAGTTTGGCAGAGGATTTGACATAGCAATCGTGCATGAAAACGAATAAACTTGGTCAATATAGAAACTAGACATTGCAAACTTTAATTAGAAACTGAAATGACACGATTTGAGGGCCTCTACCTACCAAAATTGAAGGCTTGAACTTGGCACCTCAAAACTGAAACTGCAGAATTCAGTTTCTTGGACCCAACTTTGGCTAATTCGTTCTCCTTGCACAAGCCACCAAAATGCATGATTCTTGTCTTGAATTGAAGGTCTCTTTGCAAGCTTTAAAATGGTGTAAAGCTTACAATCAGTGTGTGGGTAAGGATTGAGAACGAAGACGAAGAACAGAGGGTGTTTGAGATGGAAATTGGACAGAGTTTCCCTTCTTTTTCCAATTACTCCCTCAATTTCATCAACCAAATCACTAATTTATAGCCAAACTCGACCTCCATGCATCACCACACGTGTTATCCACTAATCCCAGCCGGTGCTATGTGTTAATTTTTGAATTAATCAGCTTGTTGAGTCATCAAACGCACTATCTTCAGCTTCTGCACTATCGTTAATCGATTAACGGTCGGGTTAATCGATTAGCACGACCAGTTTTTCAAAAACTATTATTTTATTCACCTTCCCTCCAAATATCTTTCCAATATTGACTCCTAGGTCCTTTCCAAGGACCGAACTGCAAAAACACCTTATTTCTTAACCAAAATATTTTTCTTATATTTTTCCCTTGATTATCCTTTTAATAAAATCATAAACTAATTAATTCCATATAATTAGTTTTATTTAAATATTTCTTTTTATTTATTTGGGAAACAAAAATTCGGGGTATTACACTTCTCCCCCACTTACAAGAATTTCGTCCTCGAAATTCCGCTTACATAAACAACTCAGGATAATCCTTTCTCATTTTATCTTCTAATTCCCAAGTTGCTTCTGATACATCCGCATTTTCCCAAATAACTTTAACTAATGAAATCTCCTTTCCTCGCAACTGCTTCATTCTTCGATCTTCTATTCGGACGGGAAATGTCTCAAAAGTGAGATTCTCTCGCAGAGTCACATCATCCGGTTGAATTCCAATCACAGAATTGGGATCCGACACGAATTTCCGTAATTGCGAGACATGAAACACATTATGTAGATTAGACAGCGACGGAGGTAAAGCGAGCTGATAAGCGACAGGACCGATACGCTTAAGTATCTGATAAGGACCAATAAACCTTGGCGACAACTTCCTTGTCCTTAAAGCCCTTCCAACACCAGTTGTCGGTCTTACCCGAATAAAAACGTGCTCATCTTCTTCAAACTCTAAAGGTCTCCTTCTTTTATCTGCATAACTTTTCTGCTGACTCTGCGCTGTCTTCATTTTCTCTCTGATCATCTGAATCTTCTCAGTTGTTTCTTGAACAATCTCAGGTCCAATGATCGTCTGCTCCCCCACTTGAAACCAACATAGGGGAGTTTGGCACTTCCTTCCATACAGAGCTTCGAACGGTGCCATTCCAATACTAGAGTGGTGACTGTTGTTGTAGGTAAACTCTATGAGCGGCAAGAGTTTATCCCAACTTTCTTGACTCTCCAAGACACAGGCTCTGAGCAAATCTTCGAGTGACTGAATCGTCCTTTCAGACTGGCCATCCGTCTGAGGGTGATAAGTAGAGCTCATTCTTAACTTTGACCCCAGAGACTACTGCAAACCCTGCCAAAACTTCGAAGTAAACCTCGGATCTCTATCCGAGACAATACTTGAAGGAATACCATGAAGGCGAACAACCTCCTTGATGTACAACTGAGCAAACTTATCCATGGGATAACGCATATTAACTGGAATAAAATGCGCTGACTCGGTCAATCTATCAACAATTACCCAGATCGCATCAAAACTTCCAACAGTCCTCGGTAATCCAGACACAAAGTCCATTGAAATGCTATCCCATTTCCATTGAGGAACATCCAAAGGTTGTAACTCTCCACCTGGCTTCTTATGCTCAGCTTTTGCCTTTTGACAAATCAGACAGGAAGCGACATACGAAGCAACATCTTTCTTCAATCCGGACCACCAAAACAATTTCTTCAAATCTTGATACATCTTGGTTGATCCAGGATGGATACTCATCCTACTCTTGTGTGCTTCGTCCAAAACCAGTCTTTTTATCTCTTGATCTTTAGGAATACAAATCCGATCTTTGAATCGGAGAATTCCATCATTTCCAGTTTGGAAGTTTAACTCCTTTCCTTCCATCGTTAACCTTCTCTTCTCTTGAAGCTCTTCATCTGACTGCTGTGAGTCACGGACATGAATCAGGAACTCATTAGTAATCTGCAGCTTACCAAGCCTTATACATCCAGGTTCTACTCGCATCATCAAGCTTAGATCTTGAAACTTCTCTATTAACGAAAACTCCTTCACCATCAACGCACTCATGTGAAGAGTCTTCCGGCTTAATGCATAAGCTACTACATTTGCTTTACCGGGATGATATTGAAGTTCGAAATCATAATCTTTGATAAATTCCAACCAACGTCGTTGTCTCATGTTCAACTATTTCTGATCGAACAAGTACTTCAAACTCTTATGGTCACTAAACACCTTGAACATAGTGCCATAGAGATAGTGTCTCCAAATCTTCAAAACGAAGACAATAACAGCCAATTCTAAGTCATGCGTCGGATAATTGACCTCATGCACCTTCAACTGGATGCGTAAGCTACCACCCTTCTATCTTGCATTAAAACACATCCAAGACCCTGCCTCGAGGCATCACAATAAACATCGAAACTCCTATGTGGATCAGGTAACACTAACACCGGTGAGGATGTCAACTTTTCCTTCAATAACTGAAAACTTTCCTCACACTTATGATCCCACAAGAAAAGTTGATCCTTGCGAGTTAACTTGGTCAACGGCAAGACTATCTTTGAAAATCCTTCAATAAATCTCCGGTAGTATCCAGCTAAACCCAAGAAACTACGAACTTCCGTCACAGTTTTGGGTTGCTCCCATTTCAACACAGCTCCAACTTTAGCTGGATCAACCGCAATACCTTCTTTGGAAATAACATGACCCAAAAATTTCACCTTATCCAACCAAAACTCACACCTAGCAAGTTTGGCATAGAGTTGCTTCTCTCTCAAGATCCCTAACACAATCCTGAGATGTTCGGCATGTTCTTCTGGACTCTTTGAGTAAATGAGAATATCGTCGATGAACACGACCACAAACAAATCCAAATAGGGTCTGAAAATTCTGTTCATATAATCCATGAAAATAGCAGGAGCATTCGTTAGCCCAAACGGCATCACCACATATTCATAATGCCCATATCTCGATCGAAAAGCTGTTTTCGGAATATCTTCGTCTCGAATTCTGATCTGATGATATCCTGACCTTAAATCGATCTTGGAAAACATCGAAGCTCCTCGAACTTGATCCATAAGGTCATCAATCCTTGGCAATGGATACTTATTCTTAATTGTGACCTTATTCAACTGCCGGTAGTCCACGCACATTCTCATACTACCGTCTTTCTTCTTAACGAATAACAACGGAGCTCCCCATGGCGAAACACTTGGCCTTATCATTTGTTTCTGCAACAACTCTTCAATCTGCTTCTTCATTTCGGCCATTTCTGGTGGTGCCATCCTATACGGAGCAATAGAAATGGGTCCGGTTCTTGGTACGAGATCAATTCCAAACTCGATTTCGCGCTTGGGCGGTAATCCTGGAATCTCTTCAGGAAAAACTTCAGGAAAGTCTCGTATCACAGGAATATCCTCAATCTTCACTTCCTTCATCTCTTCTAAAATTGAGGAGAATAAACAAACATATCCTCTAGGCTTAAGACTTAAGGTTTCATGGTTTCGGAATTGGATCGTCTTAGCCTCACAATTAATGAGGACTTGGTTTCGAGTTAACCAATCCATTCCTAGGATCACATCTATTTTGAGCATGGGTAAGCAGATTAAATCTACCAGGGATGTGTGGTTTAAGACCAGTATTTTACAGTCCTTGCAGACCTTAGACACAACCACCGGGTTATTGGTGGGGGTTTCAAGTTGTAGCTGATAGGGTGAATCAGACACTACTAACTTCAAACGGTTTACACACTCAAGGGACACAAAAGAGTGTGTGGCTCCAGAATCAAACATAACAACACAGGGTTGGTCATTAAGGAGATAAATACCTTGAATCAGATCAGAGGATTGAGTTGATTCAGTTCCACTTAAAGCAAACACCTTTCCAGATACCGTCGGTTTGCTTGCTCCTTCTTTCTTGACCGGCTCCTTACATTCGCGGGAGAAATGCCCCTTCTTACCACAATTAAAACAGAGACCATTTTGTGCAGCATAGCAGTTGGTACCAAAGTGAAAACGATTGCACTTCTCACACTTGCGAGAATTCACCTGAGAAGTACCTTTTCCACCATTAGCTTCCTTGCCATTCCCTTTTTGAAAATAGGGACCCTTGTTACGATTGTTGAAATTCTTCTTCCGGATAGGTCCGAATCCAGACTGACTTCTCCTCTGTGCCTCTTCCTCTTTCTTATCATCTTCATAAACTCTGCACATCTCAACCAAAGCATGAAAACTTCGGATCTTTTGGTAACCAAAGGCAGACTTTATCTCCGGCTTAAGTCCATTTTCAAACTTAATACATTTGGACCTCTCATTTGGGTTAAGCTGATAGTACGGGGAGTACTTGATGAGTTCTTCAAATTTGGCTGCGTACTCTCCTACGCTCATATCTCCTTGTTTCAGTTGCACGAATTCCATTTCTTTCTTTCTCCTTTGATCCTATGGAAAGTATTTATTGAGGAATCTCTCAACAAACACATCCCAGGTGATCATCCTTCCTTCATAGTTCAACAACTGCATGGTATGATGCCACCAATTCTCAGCTTCACCAGAAAGCATGAAAACTGCAAACTTCACCTTTTGAGCATCAACACACTCCATAGCATGAAAAATCTTATTCAATTCCTGAATCCAACAATTCGCTTCCTCAGGCTTATGACCTCCTTCAAACCTTGAGGGTTTAAAGTTTCGGAATTCTGAGAAAGTCTTTGACTCAGGATTTTCCACTTGACAAGATTGAGGTGGTGGTGGATTAGCTTGTTGCCTCAGTTGTTGCTGTTGCATACCCACCAACACATCCGTCAACCTTGATATGGCATCAGCCATATGATTGTTATTGTTCCTAGCAGACATCTTAAACCTGCATTAAGGACTTTATATCAGACTAAAATCCTAACAAGAAGTATGTGTAACACACCTCTTCTATGCGCTAATTAACCAAAACAGATACTAAGACAAGTATCTAGGAGAGGTATTACCTTTTGGAGATCACAGATCAGGATCAGTTTGCGGGATCACAGATCAGGATCAGTTTGCGGGATCACAGCTTGAAAATATGACTTTATTTATATTAAAAGAAAGTACATAAATAACTTATGATAAGCTATTGGAAAATTCCATGAAAACTTTAACCTTTTCATATCTCAAAATATTTTCAGGTAAAATGAGTATGTACTTGTTTTGAGTTCAGCGGAAACGATTTGAAAGTGTTAATAGGGTTGCAGTAAATATCAAAGTTAATATGCAACCATAGCCCATATATAAACATAATAAAAACCAAGTACATCAGATAGTTAGGTAGTAAAAGTTGAGGTAGCAAAGTTTTAGGGATACATACCAGTAAGCATAAAATATTAGCTCTCAAATGCTCTCCTCAAAATATATACAATATACTACAAATCAAAATAAGAGAGCCATCGAAAGCTGTGTCAAGATCACCCACACTGATGCCTGATCCCTGGATCCTCCAAAAGCTGCAACACTGCATCCTACTATGGTCCCCCATACTGCACATACAAAATAAAGTCACTACATCACTGGCCGTCAGTAGCTGTCTCATCCACGTCCTCTACAGGGTCCTCCTCCTCCTCCTCATCCGACTACGCACTGGCTCAGGTGAAGGTGCAAAGCGCACCCTGGTGGTCGGACCAGGACGAGGAATGGCCGTAGCAGTAGCCTCAGAAGGAGTAGAAGGACGAGTACGGGTAGCTGGACGTCTAACATATAAATTATAAAAACGACGGCCAGGACGTGGTGGAGGAGTACCAAAATGATAAGTATAAGCTGGAGGAATGTGCAGTATGTAGATCATAGGGATGCGAAGCCTACGAGGTTGCACACGAGCAAAGGGGTTAGGGTGACAAAAGATCACGTCAACCTCACCCTCGAAAACAACCATGTGCTCCTCGTAATCCCACACTCCCCTACGGAGTGGGCGTAACTCCACGAATGTCATGTAGCGAGCCATCACCTACAAGGGCATAGGGAGTCAGCAAGTACTAACGCATAATCAAATAGATAGGATAGCAAATAATGAAATAATCAAATCTTTATTTATCATTAACCACTATATTCCTTTCTAATCAATTATCATTTGCTAATAATTAATTATAATCCTTTGATAATCCATTAGAGTTTCTTAATAATCACTTACATAAATCATTTCTTATTCCATCATAACCATCCAAACATAATAACGAATATTCAATAATATATGCACTGATAATGCAACTCATCTATCAATGCATGATCGTTGGCCAACACAACAAATAGACTTCCGTGGCACCTTTAAAACATGCCCGGTACTCCTCAACGAGTATCTCTCGGACTCGGCCAACATTAAACGACACCCCTAGAGCTCATAGAAGTGACGCCGACGTATCTCGCAAGACTACGTCTCTCGAGTCCGGCGTTTGAAGACATGCCCACAGCCACGTGTGTATTTCCGGAACACAAGGTGCAACCCCGGTCACCGACATTACCTTACCTCCTGCATAACGACCCTTTGGAGCAGACACCCTCACGAGTGTCCCTCGAGTCCAAACGACCCTTTGGAGTAGACACTTTCACTAGTGTCCCTCGAGTCTAAAAGAAATGAGTATAAGGGATATGCCCACGCCTCACGGACGTGTCTCCACCAATGTGGGAATCCAGAATGCAAATGCCATGCATGATTCCGCATAAGTGTAGTTTAAGTCTACTTGGGGTCATTCAATATAACCTTTGGTCAATAAGTTCCACCTTCAGCCTTTAATCGATTAAAATGTCCGGTTAATCGATTAATGAATTAAATTCTGATTTTTTTATTACAAAATTTCATTAATAATTGATTATTCATCCTGCTAATCGATTATTCCTTTATAACATTTCAAACTGATCAGAATTTACTCGTATTAATCGATTAACAGTCGGGTTAATCGATTAATATATCAGTAAAACAGTGCTGAAACTGGTTTTTGAATACCAAATTCGTACCAACTCAATTTTGACCAAAACCAACCTCAAGTACAACTTAAACACTTCGTGTGAAACTTGTTCATAACATCAATTTCACCAATTAACATCAATTTCACAGAATCATGTTGTTTTTCCCCAAATTTAACCTAAAACTCAATTTACATATCAATTTTTGATTCACACAATTTCAGATCAAATTGAGGATTCATTTAGCTTCTAATACTATAATCTAACATGTTCCAATTCCTGTTTCATTTCAAATTGGCCTCCAAGCCATTGTCCACTAACCTAGTGCCCTTTGAACCACATAGAGGTTCAACCAATATTCAATTCAATCCCATAATCTATTCTAGCATTAGTAAAGCTTCTCCCTTACCTCAATGAAGCTTTTTGGATGCAAAGACAACATGAAAAACCCCAGATTCTAAAATCACCTCTTGCTCTGTTTTCGGTTCCAACACAGGTTCAAGAGAGCAAGTTTGGCAGAGGATTTGACATAGCAATCGTGCATGAAAACGAATAAACTTGGTCAATATAGAAACTAGACATTGCAAACTTTAATTAGAAACTGAAATGACACGATTTGAGGGCCTCTACCTACCAAAATCGAAGGCTTGAACTTGGCACCTCAAAACTGAAACTGCAGAATTCAGTTTCTTGGACCCAACTTTAGCTAATTCGTTCTCCTTGCACAAGCCACCAAAATGCACGATTCTTGTCTTGAATTGAAGGTCTCTTTGCAAGATTTAAAATGGTGTAAAGCTTACAATCAGTGTGTGGGTAAGGATTGCGAACGAAGACGAAGAACAGAGGGTGTTTAAGATGGAAATTGGACAGAGTTTCCCTTCTTTTTCCAATTACTCCCTCAATTTCATCAACCAAATCACTAATTTATAGCCAAACTCGACCTCCATGCATCACCACACGTGTTATCCACTAATCCCAGCCGGTGCTATGTGTTAATTTTTGAATTAATCAGCTTATTGAGTCATCAAACGCACTATCTTCAGCTTCTGCACTATCGTTAATTGATTAACGGTCGGGTTAATCGATTAACACGACCAGTTTTTCAAAAATTATTATTTTATTCACTTTCCCTCCAAATATCTTTCCAATATTGACTCCTAGGTCCTTTCCAAGGACCAAACTGCAAAAACACCTTATTTCTTAACCAAAATATTTTTCTTATATTTTTCCCTTGATTATCCTTTTAATAAAATCATAAACTAATTAATTCCATATAATTAGTTTTATTTAAATATTTATTTTTATTTATTTGGGAAACAAAAATTCGGGGTATTACAACCGACACGGCCTCCACCGACTCGGCTCTTCGGCCGCGACCTACTCCTCCTTCAGTGATTCTTGCCCCTCCTCCTTTAGTGATTACTGCTGCTGATCCCCCCTCTTCGTCGTCAGGGCCGAGGAAGGGAACCGATATTCTCCCAAGGCCGTCAACCACCACTGCCAAACCCTCGGTTAAGGAGACTTTGATAAAGATGTTCGGGGCGAAATGGAAGAGAGTGGCCGAAGAGCTTGCCTGCCAACTGAAGCGTTCGACCACTAAGTTCAATGTGTTGGCGGAGGTGGCGGATGACGTAGCGGAGGGTGTGTCGCCTGCTAAGAAGAAGGCCAGAGCCGAGTTGGCGGCTGAGGTGGCCGACTTGAGGAGTAAACGAAATTCGGCCGACCAGAAACTGGCCGAATTGGAGGAGAAGCACCGTCAGCAAATGGAGGAGCTTCTCAAAAACCATGAGGAAGCTCTGGCCTAAGTCAAAGAAGATGCTCGAAAGGCGGAGGAGGCTGCTAAAGAAGCAGGTCGGCAGGAGGGCCTTGCCGAGGTTGAGAGAGTCTGATCTATGCTGAAGAAAAGGGCTGCTCAAGCACTGAAACATAAGATAGCTGCGGCAGAGGCAACCTTCGTTTTTGAGAAGGGAGGAAGCAAGATCTTTGCCAGTGCTGTTGAGCAGATTCAATTCTTGAACAAGGAGATCCGACTTCGGGTTATCGGCGCCAGTGCTGGGTTTGGGGTCGAAGATGGGAAGATGGTGGATTTTGAAAAAGACGGAGCCGAGGTGGATCTCGATCAACCTGAAGAGAACCTTCCCAACCCCTTGGAAGAGAAACCCGAGGAGGAGTTCGATCCGACCAAGGTCCAGCTTTCCGATGTTGAAGATGACGCAGCGTAAGTCCCTTATGCTGGGCGGCTTGTATTTTGTTAATGTTTTTGTACAACATGTTTGACAGCATTGGAACTGCTTTATTTTGCTGTCTTTGTCTTTGTATAACATTTGCTTTTGTTTAATGCAAGTTATATTTTGTTCAACTTGTTGCATCATGTCATTTTTATGCAAGTCTTTCGTTCTAACTTGTTGCATATATACTGTATCCGAGATCGTTTTTTATGCATGTTTTTTCTTTAACTTGTTGCACAATGCGATTTTATACTGTTAACTCGTTGCGTGTTTGCTATTGATACCTCAGATCCGAATCACGACTAGTTGTCGGGTCTTCAAGGAAACTTATTCTGTTAAAAACGCAAGTCCTTTAGACTTGTTGCATTTTGTTTAGTTGCTTGTTGTGATCGGACTTAGTCGGATCTGAGCTGTGGATAGCTGTTAGGTAACCAAGTAAGATTGCTTTTAAGAATACAAGTCCTTTTTTACTTGTTGTATTCGGATTTAGTTGGATCTGAAAAACACATGATAAAGACAATTTTGTTGGCCTTCGTTAAAACTTAAAACGAATAATTAGGTTGTGCTCGGACGACACAGTAAGTGCAGTAATCTTATAAGTTTTCCTCTGAAAAAAGGTACTGTATATAAGTGCATACGGTAGGGATCTCGGATCCCGCCACCATAGCCAAGGTGGGTATCCTCGTCCCCGATGTGAAAGAGGTTGTTGAGTGAAGTTATGTGAGAACATTTCACAGCAAGCAGTACTTTATCGGGTGTCCCTTGTACAATGTGCTTATGAGCCGGTCTTATTTACAAGATGTTGACTGTACATAGCGCCATGCAACATTTAGGTGGCTAGTGCTAAATGAGAAGCTAGTACGTACGTATATAAAACTGTGGCACTTGAGTGAGGGCAAGTTTGTACTATTTCATTGATCACAAATATGAGTTCATTGCCATTTAGGGAATTTAAAAGTGAGTATATAACAATGGAACAAGATGTAAATAAAGGAAGCAGACATAAAGACTTTAACAAAAACTAAAATGAGCTTAAACTTGAACTTGAGCTGAAGGTGTCGGTGATTGCTGATAATATCCGAGGTAATCCTAGCTGAAATAGGTTCTCAACTTCGCGACGTTCCAGGAATTCTTAAGCTCGACTCCCTCGAGGGTTAATGGTTCGATGAGGATTAGCTGAAAAATTTTTTGGATTCTTGCGGATGTGATGGTTGCTAATGGTTCGGCCTCAATCCATTTAGTAAAGTTTTCTACTGCTACCACAATGAACCTTACCTGACCTGGAGCTGTTGGGAACTGTCCCACAATGTCCATTCCCCACATACTGGAAGGCCAAGGGGAAGCAAGAGAATGGAGTTCCTTAGCGGGCTTCTGGTATACATTACTAAAAAATTGGCACTGAGGACACTTTCTGACATGATCGATGGAATCTGTTACCAAGGTAGGCCAAAAATAACCAGCCCTTAATACCTTCCTTGCTAAGGACTTGCCACCCACATGGTGGCTCCCCATTCCTCCATGAACCTCGTTCAAGGTTTCTTGGGCTTCCTCGGAGGTAAGACATCGGAGGAGTGGGGAAGACATTCCTCTCCTGCAGAGGATTCCATCAACAATGACGTACTCGGTCGCTTTTCTGGTCAGTTTCTTCGCTTCCCTCTGGTCGGCGGGGAGTATTCCATGCTCTAAATAGGCCCTGATCGGATGCATCCAGTTCGGTGATACAGCAATAGCCATTATTACACTAGGGGCCGAAATCTGTTCTTGAATGAGGTTTCTGTTATTCCCTGCTCCTTTTGTGCTTGCCAGCTTGGAAAGCACATCGGCGCGGGAATTTGAGTAATGGGGAATGTGGGTGATGGAGAATTTGGCAAAATCCTGAGCCAGAGTCTTAACTTTATCAAGATACTTTTGCAGAATGGGCTCTTTCGCTTGGTAATCTCCGATGACCTGGGAAACCACCAAATGTGAGTCGCTTAGTATTTGAACTTCAACTGCTCCGAGCTCTTTAGCCATACGGAGGCCAGCAAGGACCGCTTCGTACTCAGCCTGATTATTCGAGGTTAAGAACTCGAATTTCAGAGAATATTCAATGCTAAGACCTTCCGCGTTCTCCAAGATCACTCCAGCTCCTGCTCCCTTCTGATTGCTTGAACCATCAACATATATTACCCAAGTGTCCGAGCTAGAGCTTTGGTGGGGCTCTGTGAACTCGGACACGAAATCAGCCAACGCTTGTGATTTAATTGCCCTCCTCGGTTCGTAGGAAATATCGAACTCGGAAAGTTCGATTGCCCACGCCATCATTCTCCCAGCGAGGTCAGGCTTTTGAAGAACTTGCTTAACGGGCTGGGCGGTTCTTACGACAATGGGATGACTCTGGAAGTATTGTCGTAGCCGCCATGCAGCGAGGATCAAACAAAATGCGAATTTTTCGATCGTGGAATACCAGAGCTCGGGACCCTGTAGAGCTCGGCTTATGAAGTAAATGGGAAACTCATTTCTGCCCTCATCTCGGACCAATACCGAGTTGAGGGCTAAATCACCAACAGATAAATAAATGAAAAGACTCTCTCCCTGCAGAGGGCTGGAGAGAACCGGAGGAGAAGCGAGATATTCTTTAAGTGCCAGGAAAGATGCTTCACAGTTTTGATCCCAATTGAAAGTTGTTCCTTTTTTCAAAAGTTGGTACCAGGGTAAAGCCTTTTTTGCGGCTTAAGGGAGGAACCTTGATAGTGCGGCCATTCTGCCTGTTAACTGTTGCACCCCTTCAAGATCGGCAAGGCTTCTTATCTCTAAGATAGCACGGCACTTATCGGGGTTTGCTTCTATCCCCCTCTCAGATAGCATGAAGCCGAGGAAGGCGCTCGCGGGGACCCCGAAGGTGCACTTTTCTGGATTCAACCTCATACTATGTGCCCTTACCCTTTCCAGCACCATGGTCAGATCTCGGACGTGGTCCTCCCTTTTCCTGCTCTTTGTAATCATGTCATCAATGTAAACCTCCATGGTAGTACCAATGATACCATCGAAGACCTTGTTCATCATTCTTTGATAAGTCGCTCCTGCATTCTTTAGACCGAAGGGCATAACAGTATAGCAGTATGTCGCCTTTCCAGTCGTGAATGTGGTTTTATCCTGGTCGGGAGGATACATTGGGATCTGATTGTATCCTAAATAGGCATCTGTAAATGACAACAGTTGGTAGCCTGCCGAACTATCGACGAGCTGATCTATAATCGGCAGCGAGTACTGATCCTTGGGGCAGGCTTTATTGAGGTCGGTGTAATCCACACATATCCTCCAACTGCCGTTTGCATTCCTCACCAAGACTGTGTTTGCAACCCACTCAGCATATGGCACCTCTCTGACGAACCCAGCTTCGAGTAACTCGGAGACCTTCTCCTGAATCACTTTTGCTTTTTCTGCTCCAACTCTTCTCTTCTTTTGTGCTACTGGCTTTGCTTTCGGATCCACGCTGAGCTTGTGACAGATGAAATTCAGATCAATTCCCGGCATGTCAGCCGAGGTCCAAGCAAACAAATCTTGGTTGGCCCTTAACAGGTTGATGATCTCGACTTGGATTTTCTGAGGGAAGTCGGCTCCCACCTTAACAGTTTTGTTGGGGTCGGAAGGATCAATGGGAATTGCCAACCACTCCCCTTGAGGGGAAGGCCTAAGATCATCTTGTTCGGCCCGAACATCCAGCTCAGCTAATAAAACTCTTCCTTTGGCCAACGTCGGACCAGTCAGCTCTTCTTCTTGTTTCTTTTTATTTCCCGTAGACTCGCGTTGTAGCAGAGTCGGGGCCTAACCTGGTCGGCTTTGACAGTGACGACCTTGTCGTCTGAACCAACAAATTTCATAGCTAAATGCACGGTTGAAACAACTGCCCCAAAGGCTTGCAGGCAAGTTCTTCCCATTATCACATTATAAGGGGATTCTGAATTGACAACTAGAAACTTAATGATCTCCGTTCGGTCCGAAGGCTGCTTACCTAAGGTCACCGGGAGGTGGATGGCTCCTAGGGGGCGAATCGCCTCACCCGTGAAGCTTATAAGATTGCCTTCATATTCGACGAGGTCATCTGACCTCAACTTTAGTGCTTGAAAGGTGTGGAGGAAAAGAATGTCGGCCGAGCTTCCTTCATCAATGAATACTCGGGCGACTTCAAAGTTACCAATCAACGCTGTGATCACTATTGGGTCATTGTGATCCGGGATGATGTCCTCCATGTCCTGATCGGAAAAAATGATGGGGATGTTCCGAGATGGTTTCTTACAGATGGGTTTATGATGAACAGCTAGTACTTGGTTGACATACCTCTTCCTTTCTGATCTTTTCTCACCACCACCGGCGAAACCTCCCGAGATGGTTTCGACTATGAAATTTTCCGGTGATTTATGCAAATCTTGCACCACAACCATATTCACTCATTGTGGCTCTTCGGTTTTCTTTTATGGAGATGGGTCAGCCTTGGCTTTTCCTTTGTCTCTATTCGGGCTCCGAGACCGTCTTCAGCCTCTTCTCTCCACAGCTTCTCGTACATACTGTTGCAACTTACCCTGTCTCACCATGTCTTCGATAACGTCTCGAAGCCAGGTGCATTGGTCGGTATGTTGGCCATACCCATCATGGAAGTTGCAGTACTTAGATTTGTCTCTGATGCTATTCTGGTTTCTAAGGAAAGGTGGCCTGGGTACATGTCTGAGTTCAGTCTGCATGGTTTCCCTCCATACTTGCGACCTCGGAACTATCAGTGGGGTGTAATTATCATACTTGGTGACATAAGGACGTCGACGGTCATCCTGCTGGCCGACCTGAGGACGTCGCCGGTCACCCTGGTCCACCCTTCCACCTCTCTCATCCCTGTTTCCTCGAGGGCGACCTCGAGGAAGGGCATTCTGTGAAGCAGCTTGGGCCTTCTCCATCTTGCTTGTTTGACCTTTGCTAAACTCCTCCAAGTTGATATACTTGTTGGATCTTTGTCTGAGCTCGGCCATATCTCTTGGTGGCTTACCTATTAGTGGGTCTTTGAACCCACCCTCTGCAAGACCTTGAGTAAAAAGGAGGACGGCCACTTCGGGAGATAAGTTGGGAACCGAGCTGGACTCGTTATGAAATCGATGTATATAAGCACGTAACGATTCGTCAGGTTTTTGTGTCACTGTTGCTAGTGTGTGCTCGGATCTCGGTTGCACACAGCGAGTAGTGTATCTATTGAGAAACGCACGCTTCATATCTGCCCAGCAGTTAACAGAATTCCTAGGTAATGTCGCATACCATCGGAGAACTGAAGCTTGGAGGGTCATGGAGAAAGCTCGGCATTTGAGTCTATCTCCACCGCCATAGAAGTTCATAGCTCCCTCGTAAGAGAGTATGTGCTCTTGAGGATCTGTCAAGCCATTATACCTAGGTATGTTGCTAGGTTCGAGGTATCCTGGTGGTGGTTCATAGGACATAACAGCTGCTATGAAAGGGTGTCCAGGGTGAGAATCATCTAAGTCGGGTTGTTGATGGTCACGGAGAGGTGGTGTATGTTTTAGTTGGGTGATGACGGTATGTGGTGTTGTTAACGTTTGTGGTGTTAACGGTGGCGGAGGTGGTGGTAAGTTTTGAGCCGGGGGTACCAGAGTGCCCCGTTCAGCTGGAAGTCCCAAAGGTTGTGGAAGTTCGCTTGGGGTTGGAGCTTGTGTGACAGCTCGTTCTGCCAACCGCTGCATGGTAAGCTACTGAAGATCTGCTATGGCTTGGCCTTGCTGCTCTATGATTCTCATTTGTTGTCTCATCATGGCCAAAACCTCTGCATCACGAGAGCGTGAATATTGACGTGAGTGAGAACGGTGTGTAGTACTGACGGAGTGGGCACGTTCGTCGTGTCGGCGGTGGTGCTCTGTGTTGGTTTCCCCAAGTTGGGAGCGTAGCTGCACGCGCCGACCTCCCTCCTGGTGCTGAGTTGGAGTTGAGGTATCTCCAATGTGGATGGTGTAAGGTCCACTGTGGGTGTGGGTAAACTCTGGGGGTGGTGGAGGAGGTGGAGGTGGCGGTGAGGGTGGGGGAGGAGGTGGTGGTGGTGGAGGGGGTGGTTGTGGGGACCTTGCTGCTCTATTGGCTTCAAGGTGGAGGCGCAGGTCCTCTGTTGTTGGCACCCTCCTTGGATGGCCCCTCCTCCTCCTCTGAACTGGTGGTATATCAGTCATAGTAGATTCTTTGGGTGGGGATGAAGTTTTTCTTTCCCCACAGACGGCGCCAATGTGATGTCCAAGACTGAGAGGACCTCAAAGTTATGGAAGAAGACCTTGAGGAAGCCTCTGTCTAGGGTTTATCTGTGATGTTTTTGGGTGTCCTCAGGTGGCAAGGCAGGGAGCCAAGAAGTAACCCTAATCACTGGTGTGTAAAGGTGACAATTAGGGTTAGAGGACATACCTGAGCCCCATGTTGTACGGAGCTACTTATAGGGGGGAGCTGGTTGCCCTAATGGGCTTGCTTGAGGCCCAAGTAGGGCCAGCTTGTAATGAGCTATGAGTGGATGAGCTGTCCTTGTGGATAAGATGTGCACGTCATCCTGCCCTTGGTATCGGAATCTCTGCGTGGTGTCGGACAAGGAGGTCGGACCTTGGTAGGAGAATAAGGTCGACCCGTGTCTGGTGTCTGTTCGGCCGTTGAGCTTTTGAGCTCGGTCGAGCACACAGAGGGCTTCCTACAGGGTCATCAGGCCCTGAGCGAGGGTTCCGAGGAGCTCGGCTAAGCCGAGTCCACCACATAAGCCCCCCCAGCTCGGTCAAGGCTTTTCATGCCTTGCTCCGAGGTCTTGGGTCAGGACCTTTTTCCAAGTCCGCCACAAAAGTGATGTCGAACTCAGAAAGTTCAATGGCCCAAGTTACCATCCTTCCTGCTAAGTCGGGTTTTTGGAGAATCTGGCGGATAGGTTGAGCTGCTCTGACCTTAATGTGATGACTCTGGAACTACTGACGCAGTCTTCTGGCAGTGATGACCAAACAGAAAGCCAACTTTTCCACCTTTTGGTATCTCAATTCTGGTCCTTGAAGCGCTCGGCTAACAAAATAAACGAGGGATTCCTTGCCTGATTCTTCTCGAACTAAAACTGAACTGACAACTGAATCACCCACCGACAAGTACAAGAACAGAGTCTCTCCAATTACAGGGCTAGATAGGATCGGGGGGGATGCCAGATATTGCTTAAGGTCAGTGAGGGCCTTCTCGCATGCATCGTTCCACTCAAACGCCTTCTCTTTTTCCTTTCTCAACAATTGGTACCATGGTAGGGCCTTCCGAGCTGATTGAGATAAGAATCTGGAAAGAGCTGCTACCCGACCTGCCAACTGCCGTACACCCTTAATGTTAGATGGACTTTTCATCTCGAGGATAGCTCGACATTTCTCAGGGTTCACTTCGATTCCTCGTTCAGTGAGCATAAATCCGAGGAATGATCCAGCGGGAACCCCAAAGGTGCATTTTTTCGGATTCAGCCTCATATCGTACTGCCGAATTCTGTCAAGAATGATCTTCAAGTCCTTGGCGTGGTCTTCTTCCTTCAAACTCTTGGCAATCATGTCGTCAATGTACACCTCCATTCTGGGCCCAATAAGTGAGCCGAACACTTTATTCATCATTCGCTGGTAAGTTGCCCCAGCGTTCTTGAGTCCGAAGGGCATGACATTATAACAGTACGTAGCGTTTTCAGTTACGAAGGAAGTTTCTACCTGATCGGGAGGATACATTGGAATCTGATTGTAGCCAGAATAAGTGTCCATGAAGGATAGTCTCTGGTATCCTGCCGAGCTATCTACTAATTTGTCTATGCAAGGAAGTGGATATTGGTCTTTGGGGCAGACCTTGTTCAAGTCTGTATAATCCACGCACATTCTCCACTTTCCATTAGATTTTTTGACCAGTACGGAATTAGCCAGCCAATCGGTGTATACCACTTCTGTGATGAACCCTGCTTCAAGCAACTCGGCAACCTTTTCCTCTGTGGCTTGAGCTTTTTCGGTTCCGACCCGCCTTTTCTTCTGGCAAACTGGTTTAGCGCCAGGATAGACACTTAATCTGTGGCAGATGAAATTCGGGTCAATGCCTGGCATGTCTGCCGAGGTCCAGGCGAACTGATCTTTGTTCTCAATGAGCAGTTCTGTCAACTCTTTCTCAACTTCCTCAGTAAGACCAACATCAATCTTGACACGGCGGGATGGATCGGAGCCCAAGATTATCTTCTTGAAATCCCCCTGAGGGGTTGGCCTGGTTTCGTCATCCTCCCTTACATCAAGATCTGCCAGGTTAACACTTCCCTTATTTAGTGGTTCTTGCATAATTTTTTCATCTTCAATCTTTAGTTTACCCAGGCTGATATTGTAACACTTCCGAGCCAGCTCTTGTTCAGAATGCACCGTGACCACCTTGTCGTTAGATCCTGGAAATTTCATGGCCAGGTGGACGGTTGAAACAACAGCGCCAAAAGACAGGAGTGCAGTACAACCGAGGATGGCGTTGTATGCCGATGGAGCCTGGACGACCAGAAACTTTACTATCTCCGTTCGAGCGGATGGTTGTTCTCCCAGGGTGACTAGGAGGTGGATATGGCCTAGGGGAACAATTGAATGGCCTGTAAAACCAATCAAACTTCCTTCGAACGAAGTTAGATTAGACCTTTTCAGCTTCAGGGCTTCAAACAAATCCAAGAACATAATATCTGCCGAGCTTCCCTGATCAACTAGAATCCTCTTTACTTCATAATTGCCGAGCCGAGCTGTAACTACCATGGGATCGTTGTGGTCTCGGATTATGTCATCAAAGTCCTCGTCACTGAAGCTGATGACGATATTCTTCTTTTTAGGCTTTTGAATCGGTCGGTTGGCAACAGAAAGAACTTGACCCACGTACTTCTTTCGGTCACCTCTTTTCTCCCCTCCACCTGCGAATCCTCCAGCAATGGTGTTGATCAAAAAACCCTCTCGACCCTTATCCTGTTCAGACAGTAGGGTAGAAGCTCCCCCCGCAGGTGGCGAGGGGCTCCTATTTCTTTGTTTCTGCTCGGGTTTGGGTGGGGACCGGCTTTTTCTCCTAGCATGCTTCCGCATTGCTTCGCTAATGTACTGTTGGAGTTTTCCGTCCCTCACCATTTCTTCAATCAAGTCTTTTAACATGGTGCACTGGTCAATGGTGTGTCCCCATCCACCATGATGGTCACAATACTTGGTCTTATCTTTCTGAGCAGCTTTTCTCAGAGCTAGAGGCCTAGTAATATTGCTGTAAGATTCATGAAAAATGTTTTGATAAATGCCAAAAGGTTTTGAACAAGCTACAAATGTGTTGATCAAGTTCAAGCTCAACAAGCAACAACAAACATCAAGCGATGAAGAGAGAGCAAGCTCATGAAGACTTAGTTTGGTAGTTTGTGTTTTAATGTTTTATCTTTTGCCTCACAAGTCTTTTAGTTTATGAGTTTGGGTAGAGTTTCTTAGAGGTTAGTGAATCTCTTTTGATTGCATGATTATATCATATTTTGAGTATTCACTTTGCCTAAAATCAATAGGTGGCTTAAAGGTTTGAAAGAAAAGGTTTAGTTTTTGAGAAAACAAGTTTTAAGTGATTTTTAATGTTAATAATCGATTAACAGATTTTGATAATTGATTAACAGTGTATTTTGAACTGATAATCGATTAACAAACTTTTGATAATCGATTATCTGAACTTTTACTCGAGTAAAACCTTTTTCACTCGAGTGAAATTTATGCAGCTTTCGTATTACTCGAGTAACACTTATTTCACTCGAGTAACTTGATCAGATATGGTTTTTTAAATACGTTTTTCACTTCTCAAAAGCCATTCTAAGTGCTCCAACTTTTGGGTATTCTATATAAACCTTTTCCTAATCATTTCTATCAACTAGAATCATTTTGATACACAATTTTACAAAGAATCAAAGACACACTATTCTCTCTCACTCTCTCAAGATCAAAGCTCTCATTTTTATATTCTTTGATCAAGAACCTTGAATCTCTCATGTTGATATTTCATAGCTTTTGAAAGAGATTCATAGGATTGTTTTTGTTTTCTATTCAGTTGTAATCATTGCAAGAGGCAAACATTCTACAACAAAGGAAGCCTTGATTTTGTGAATCAAGCAAGTTTAGTTGAAAGTCTTGAAGAAGTATTTCATCAAGCATTTGGAAGGCACTTTGAAGAATCTCAAAGTACTTGGAAGTCTTGTGAGTGAAGCAAGCAAAGAAGACTTGTTGTGGGGTTATCAACAAGCAAGTAGAGGTTAGATTAGATATCAATAGGATTACAAGGCAAGGGTGTGGTATCTCTTGTAGGCTAGCAAGAAGGAGTCTTGTGAGGCATTTACTTGTAATTTGAGAAACTCTAATTCCTCATAGTGAAGAGTCTCTCTTGGTTGAAGAGGGGACTGGATGTAGCTTTCAAGTGGATGAAAGTGAACCAGGATAAATCACTGTGTCGTATCTCTAAACTCTCTACTCTTTACAATTCAAGTCTTTAATTGTGTTCTTGATTGAAAACCTAGAAAAAGTGATTTTTCTATATTTGATTGAATTGAATCTTTATTGTGCAAAATTGATAAAGAGAAAATCATTTTCATAACCTAGGTGAATCAATAAGAATATTGGTGTTGATTGTTTCCGCTTAATCTCTGATATAATATTTGTTAATTGATTGATTTTCATTGGTTTTAATCGTTTTGATTTGTTTCTTGCGAAAATCTTTCAAGGTTTCTTAAACACCTATTCAACCCCCCCTTCTAGGTGTTCTCCTAGTTCTCCTAGTTGTTTCAACCACCGAGTGTAGTTTTCCAACAATTGCGCATATCGGTGTGCATAGTCTCGCGAAGGATTTGACTCCTTGGTACTGTAAGCTGAGTATACTCGTCATATTTGCCTTTTGGAGGCAGTTTTTCTCCTCTTTCTTTCTCTCTTTTATCCCTCCTCCCTCTACCATCTCGAAACCGATCGTTTTGCCGAGGACGCTGCTCTTGACGCTCTTCCTTACCACGCGCCGCAGTACTGATTCTGTGAAACTCTTCCAAATTTACAAACTTTCTGGACCTTTCCCTGAGCTCGGCCATATCCTTAGGCGGTTCTCCTATCAAATAATCTTTAAAATCTCTGTCTCGTAACCCTTGAGTAAGCAAGAGAACAGATACTCCAGATTGTAAACCCGATATGCCACTAGCCTCTTGTTGATACCGAGCTAAATAGTCTCGTAGAGACTCGTCTGGTCTCTGTGCAACTCTAGCTAATGAGTGATCGGATTTTGGTTGTGACATATTGGCAGTGTACCTATTCAAGAACGTTCTTCTGAGTTCAGCCCAAGAGTGAATTGAATTTGCAGGGAGGGAATTGAACCACCGTAAGGGTGCCGAGCCCAAAGTCATTGAGAAAGCGCAGCATTTCATGAAGTCCCCTCCTCCATAAAACATCATGGAGGATTCGTAAGCCGCAATATGGTCCATCGGATCGGTTGTCCCGGTATAGCGAGGAATATTTTGATGTCCTACATAAGTTTGCGGGGTTTGGTATGCCATAATTTATGCTGTGAAAGGATAGCCAGGATGAGGTTCCCTGGTAATACGCTCGGGAACCACGTTCGGGTTGAAAGGTGGGGGAGGAGGGAGATTGCTTGGGTTGCCGGAAGCCACGCGAGGGCTTTGCTCGGTTGTTCTTGCCATGCTCTGCTGCTGAAGAGCAGCAATAGCCTGATTCTGTTTCTCGATCAAGGAAGTCTGAGTTCTTAGAATTTTCATGATTGACTCTTCTCGCCTTCGAGCCGAAGAGGTAGTCATGTAAGACCTGCCCTCAGTTTCAGTGGAACGTGGTCCACCTTGAAGCGTTCCAAAGTGGCCCCTCGTCAAGTGAGGTACTTCTCTTTGGGATCTATCGGCTCGAGAATGATCATGACGAGCGGAACGCTCTCTTCGACGGGCCTCATCAGTTCGTGATCCAGAAGGGGCCCTCCGAGACACGTGTGGTCCAGAATCTGCAGTATCACGCCACTCTGAAACATGACCATCAGGAATAGTGTGAGAGTTAGATCGTCCTCCGCCGCCTTCAACAAGGGGAGGGATATTAGGCTGTGCCTGAAGGGGGTTTTCAGGAGGAACTGGAGGGGAAGGGTTAACAGGAGGAGCCTGATTGCCTTCTGGGGGCCCTCCCGGAGTGATCTTGTCCCTGATATTTCCTCTTCCATTTTTGGGTGGCCTCCCACGGAGGCGACGGCGGAGATCTCCTTCATTAACGTTGTTGTTTGCCATGAAAACAGTGGACGTGAGAATATTAGTTATTCGTCCCCACAGACGGTGCCAAATGTAGTGTCCTTAATCACTATATGTCCTTAACCCTCTAAGCACTCAAGGTTATGGCAACCAGGAGTCTAGGAGAGGATCAAGTATCGATGTATGACTTATGGTATTTCTGCAGTTCCAGTTGGGAAAAGCAGGATCTCCCTAGTCAACGTGTGTGTGCAGAGCTGGGTTGCATGAGTACGGGTACGGGGTACGGAAATTTCTAAAAAACTAGGGTACGGGTACGTTTATATATATATATATTAATAATTTATTTTATTAATATAATTATATTTAAATTTAAAAAATGGAAAAAAAAATAAAATCAGTAAGGTAAAAATTAAGTTAAAATTAATAATAAACACTTAAAAATTATTTTGTTGTAAAAAAGAAAACATTAAGTTCAAATTAATAATAAACACTTAAAAATTAAAGATTTTCCAAATAGAGTTAGCTTACTAGTTACTAACAACATTACCATATTTAAAGAACAAGCTTACTAAATCAGTCAATTAAAAATGCAGCAAATCAGTATTATACTATGAAAAAATAAATTGAAAAAATAATTGTATGATATTATGAAAAAAAGATCAAGCTTACGAAATCAGTATGATACTATGAAAAAAAAAACTGAAAAATTATAAGATGCAACAAATCTCATTAGATGCAGCAAATGAAATCCTAACTTTCCAAGATGCAGCAAATCTCATTAGGAAAATAAGTAACAGAGTAGAAGTATTTTATCCCTGTACCATGAGTATAACGGGTTCGAGCAGCAAGGCGAGCAGCACGACGGCGACAGCAGCAAGCAGCACGGCGACGGGTTCAAGCAGCACGACGACGGGTTTGAGCAGCACGACAATGGCAGCAAGCGAGCAGCGAGCAGCACGACGAGCGAACGACAGCTGACAGTAGAGATAGAGAGAGGAGGCAGAGAGGGTGCTTCGAGAGATAGAGAGGAGGTAGAGAGGGTTTGCTTCAAAACTCAACCTTAGGATAAGATTAAGATGTCTAAGGTTGGGAATAATAAAAGAACAGAAAAAAATAAAATTTTTCAATTTTAGTGATGTTGTGTCGTACCCAATTGGTGGGTACCGTACCCACCACGTACCCCGGCGTACCCAAATATGTACCCAAGTTTTTTATTTTTTATTTTTTTTGTTCGGGTACGTACCCAGGCGTACCCAAGCCGTACCCGTACCCAAGCCGTACCCGGTACGTGTACGGCTCCTAAAACGGTGTACCCATGCTTCAGATCAGAGGTGCAGAGTGTCAACTTAGGGATGAGAGTACTTACCTGAAACCCTAGCTGTGATGAGCTATTTATAGGGTTTGGAGGAAGCTGATATGGGCCCTTTGGGCCTTGTATCAGAGTTGTGCTGAACCAGGATTTTGTGAGTTAATATCGGACAATTATGCTTCTAAAATCTGGATAAGATCAGCTGAAGATCTCATGTCTAGGCTGTTGGGAGAATCTAGGAGAGATTTGCGGAAGGGATAAGAAGCCTCGGGGAACCTAAGCTTATCCACGAGCCGACGATATGTCTCGGTCCTAAAGTCCCTAGCCTGATGGATTGGGGACCGATCGTAAGGCTCGGTTCCATCAAGTCCGAGCCTGGCCCTCTTGTATGCTCGGGTCCCATGAGTCCGAGCGAAAGACTTTCAGGACAGGTAACCCGAGCAAAATGTCCTTAGATGAACCCTTTGCTGAGACTCGGGTCCTTATGTGGTCGGCAGACCCTACAATATACGAACAGAGGGAGTATTATTTTCTTAGGATCTTGCTAACAAGTCCTCACTTCGTTCCTATTTATTTGTCATATTTCAAACAAAACACACCCTTTAATAAATCTAATCATTACTTATATTTTCAATACATTAATTATGTTTTTTTTTCCACTATACCCTTCTTCTCTCTATAATCATTAATTTTTTCCACTACTTCTATAAACCAAGACTTATTAAATAGGGGCAAACAGGAAAAATAATATTTATTACACTCTTGAAATCCTCAAAAGAATAGATAAAGAGAAACAAAAAAATTCTCCAAAAAGGACAGATAATAAGGAACGGAGGAAATACTTACTATTTTAATGACATTTATTAAGATTATTAAAAGTAAAAAATTAATTATAAGTGTACGTTATTTTTTTTGTCGATAATTTGAAAAATTATATATGTTTCAATTATTTTTTCTTCTAATTTTGGTTTCTTAATAAGTGTCCTTAATTTAGAATACTTGCTTCAGTTTAAAACATAAGGAAAAAAAAAACATACTTATCTATATTTAAAACATATAAAAAGTTAATTAACTTTTTAAAATTTTGTTTCATTTTCAATGTTATTTTCTTAAAACACCTATAAAAAATGATTATTTTATTTAATTTTTGTTCATTCTCAATACTACTTTTCTAACATATTTTTTAATAAACATTATTTTATTTTATTTTATTTTTTTTCTCATATTCTACAGCAAAAGAAGTACTCAATAACATTGGTCACTTTCTTAATTTAAGCCTATTGCATGTATGAACCTTTTTTCCAAATCCTTATAGCATATAAAAAATCTAATTTCTGATATAGGGAATATGCTAAATCAGCAATCATGTCATATTGACATAGATAAGAATTACTGTACTCTGCTGCAAGTAGATTGTTAAGTCATGTGGTTACCCTTTCAGGCACTTGCAGTTAGGGGTGAGCATGGAACGAGTTGGGACGGGTTGAGCTTGACCCTTATCCGTCCCGAAATGTTGCACGGGTCAATTTTTTAATCCGAACTCGTCCCTAATTAGAGAGGGACAAGGTAAGGACGGGTCCAAAATAAGACGAGTCCTTATAGGGACGGGTCCGGGTTCACCCGGGACGGATGAATAACATTAAAAAAAAATTCAAATCATTCAAATTTTGAAATTTGCATAATCTTTCTAGAATTCTATAACTAACCACAAGAAATATACTAATACTAATGTAATTCCTTCAACAACAACCAAGTATAATTCTATAATTCGTTACTCGCAGAAGAGAAGAATTCGCCTTTTGATCCTGCACCATGCATATTTCGCTCATCCTTTTCCAATAAGTATAAGGAACTCCTGTATAACAAATGGAACCTTTTTATTACAAAAAAAAAAAAGTCCTTTTTTTTAGAAAACAAATAAAGATTCTAAGTCACAAGAAACATCAACCACATCTGCAGAAAGGAAAAATCAAACCTACATATGCCACAGTATATCTGTATCTCAAACACATGGTAGTATGTAGTTACTTTTAGTTTTAGTTTTAGTGTTTTACTGTTACGTAGTTACTTTTAGTTTTAGTGTTTTAGTGTTTTATATTTTTTATTCATGTTTTAGTTTTTAGAAATAAGAATAATAATTATAATTAGTATATATATATAATAATTAATTAATTAATTATAAGTCCGGGCCGGGTCCGGGTGACCCGGGCATGAACCCGAACCCGTCCTTAGTAGGACCGGGTCTGTCCTTTTCTCACTCGGATTTGTCCCTTGGAATGATTGAAGACGGATTCGACCCGACCCGACCCCGTCGGGTTGGGACGGATCTCCGGGTAGGGCCGGGTCATGCTCTCCCCTACTTGCAGTGCTACGGAGATTTGATAAGATAGCAAAGTTTGGAGTATTCAATCAATAATATAAACTATAATTGGCTAAGCTAATTTGTCATAATGTGGATATTATCAACTAGTCAGCATGCTTTATTTTTTCTACCAACAATATGTCACCCTTTTAATTTAATTTTATTTAATTTTATTTTTTTTTGAAGAAAAGAATTTTTAAGGGAAGAGAAGTTTTGTGAGAACCATTATCACTCTGTGGTTTCTAAACTTTAACCGTGTGCTTGGAAGTTGGAACATAGAATGCTGTATTTTGACTAAACAAATTTATGCTTGAGGCTCTGATTAGCCGATACTGATATGTAAGGGACTCACTTATTCTATTTGATTAGTCTATGTCATATGAGGTGGTTAAGCAAACTATTCAGTGATAAGAAAATACTCTCTTGTTCTTATCTTAATTTCGGCTTAAAAAAAAAAAACTTAAGGATCAAGAATAACGTAACATACTAATAGCATGTTTGGTTTTGGGTCAGAAAATCAATTACAACATGACCTCAAAATCACGTTGGACAAAAGCAATTGGTATTATGATTCTGAACTAATTTACCGCTTAATCAAACATGCACTAAAAGTAGAATTTTTAAATTAAAAGAATTAAATTAAAATATTATTTAGAAAGATAATAAACTCATTTTTCTAAAGATTTTTTTTCACCTACTCTTGTTCTTAGCTCTAAATTTTACTGTTAAGGTTAAATAAACTTTTTTTTTTATAGGAAAATAAATAATGTTTCAAGATAGATTGAATTTCCTTGTTAGTAAGAAAAGTTGTTAAGACGTGGAAGAAAATGTAATTTGAAACTTGGAAATCAATACTCGTATGGAGCAATGTATGTTATTCTTTATTAATTGAAAGTGACTTAACTAGTACTAGAACGTCAGTAAACATTGAATTAAGAGACACTATTTTTTTAATTTTATGAATTTTTTCAAGTGATGAAAGAAATGCTTCACATTATATTTTTCAATTCGGAGAATCTCATACGATTCAAACTTGTGAATTTTGACATTACACGAATGTATGAGCTAGGTTCAAATTGTTTATACTAGAAAACTTTGATTCCTAAATACACGAATGTCATAGCGAATAGCGACACGCAAATTCCATTCATCTGGTTTAATGGGATAATAATAATGAAACTCTGAATTAAAGGAATACCATTTTTCTATTATATATTTTTTTTACAACTAATTAAAGATGGATGTGTTGATTGCAAATTGTACTATTGATATAGAGGGAAATCTTAGCCAACCAAATAAAAGTGATGAGGAGAGTACAAATTTAGAGTAACATTTCGAGTTTTTTAATGGTAGGTGAAGATCTATGTTTTTAATACATGAGTTATTTAATCTAATATTTTTTCTACTCCTTATTATTTGTTTTTTTAGATTTTTTGTTTCTTTTTATTTGTCTTACTGAAAATTTAAAAAGTGTATTAAATATTATTTTTTATGTTTATTCTTATTTGATAGAATATTGATGTACTTGAATAACGAAGAGAAAAAATAACACTCACGGTGAGAGGAAGGATATATTATGAAAAAAATGTTTTTTTTTTTTTTTTAAATATGACAACTGAGTAATACTCCATATAATAATAAAAACCTTAAAGTAGACGTCAACGTGTTTGGAATCGCATCAATAAAATTGTGATTCCTATCTGCCATTTTATTTCATGTTTCTATTTTTAAGTTCGGAGTAAAATAATTCTTTGCCCAATTATGTCACAAGTTCTTAAAGTTTGAGGTACTTTTGTCGGATACTTTTTTTTTTTTTCAATATCTGACTTCCCGAAGTTACTTCTGAGCTTGTCATATACTCCTACTACCAATTCTGGCCAATTTTGCTGACATGTAATATCGAAATCTTGATCAGATGCAGGAGGTTAAACACCTGGTGCCCCGTGGTCGAAAATCTTTTTTTAAAAAAATTTAAAAAAACTAAAAAACTTAATATTTTTATATTTTTGTTAAATAAAAAAAGAGAAAAAAAAATTGAAGAGAGAGATCGTCTTCGCCTGTGTGACATCACTCGACACCACATGACCAACCTCCTGAATCTTATCAGGATTCCGATGTTACATGTATGTAAAATTGGCCACAATTGGTAGTATGTGTATATGACAAACTCAGAAATAACTTCGGGGAGTCATAGATTGGAAAAAAAGACAAAAATATCTGATAAAAATACTTCAAACTTTAAAGACTTGTGACATAATTAAGTCAATTTGAAAACCACCATACCTTTAACCACTTTAACTCAAAAGTTTTATGATTAAAGCTAATTACAATGTACCCCACCCATCATCCAGAAACGGAGAGAGATAAGATAAGAACAAGGGAGATGTGAAACCCTTTAAAATTTTGATGTGATATAAAGTAATACCTTATATATATATATATATATATATATATATATATATATATATATAGTATTTTATGTTTATGAATGAGTTTTAAGAAATAGTTAAATGATGTAAGAATTTTAGATACATTTATTATAATATTTTTATGTAAATATTATTGGAGAGGAGAAAAACATATTAAAGATTAAAAAGAAGTTTGTGATAAATAAAAGAATAATTAGAAAAAATATAATTAATATGTATTGAATTCGTAAAAGATATATATATATATATATATATATATATATAAATAACAAGAGAAAAAATTTTATGAACATTATATATGAAACGGAAAGAGTATAATTATTAAGAAAAATAGCATTAATATATATTCGATTTGGAAAAAAAATATATAAACATATTATCAGCTGCAAGATTATTTATATTTGAGCTAGGAAAAACCACAAACTATGTGAGTAATGTATACAATCTAACACCATCAAGAAAAAAGTTATTCGCTCTGTATTTTATTATTATAAGTAACATTTTTTTAAGTTTTTTTTTTATTTTTTATAAGTCACGTTAAAATATTTATGTAGTATTAAAAAATTTATTTCAAATATGCTTTTCATAATTTCAATTTATACTCTCATATTTCAATAAGTTTGTCTTTAGGTAATGACAGGACTGTCTCAAACATTTCAGGGACCCTATGCGAAAACAAATAGAGAGACCCCTTAAAAGAGAATACGTAAAATATTTTTTAAAAAAAATAATCATTTACACAATTAAATACTCCACCCGGTCCTATTTATAAGACCTTTTGGGGTATTTCACTTCCACCAAGGAGAGTGGATAAAATTGTTAGTTGCATTAGAAATGTGAAAATTTGATATACTTTTTCAAAACTACCCCTATAATTATTATTGGAACTCTAAAAAGTGTTGACTTTATAGGGGTGTTAGTGGAAAGAAATAATTAATTGCTATTGAAAATTGAAAAATGGTCTTATAAATAGGACCAAAATAAAAACCTCAAAAGGGTCTTATAAATAGGACCGGAGCGAGTGATCATTATAAATAATCATTATATACAAAATGTTTTATTATATAACTTCCTAACTCATTTACATAATTGAATCCGAATTTTTATTTGAAAAGTACTATTTTTCTAACTTTCTTTGAAGCAAAATCATCAATGATATCTTTGTATTCAACTTTCTCCAAGATTTCATTCTTAATGGCTATCAACGTTGATCCATTTAGGCTGTGAGGTGCAGGCCCAGCCCTGCGGGTGGGCAATGAGGGCCACCGCCCAGGGCCCAAAGATTTAAGGGGCCCCATAATTTTTTTTTATAGTAGCACTTATACTTAAAAAAATAATAGTTGCATATTTTTTATCTTTCAATTATTAATAGTTTAGCATAATATTTTAATTTATTTTTTCATTTGCTCACTTGACTTATAAATAGGTTAACTTATGAACTTTATTTTTATAACTTACTCCCTTTGTCTCTAAATATAACATCATTTTGAGAATTTTATTTTGTCCTTATTTATAAGACCTAATACAAATTTTCAATGACAATTAGGTACTTTTTTTTCCATAAACACTCATATTTACTCAGCGATTTTTAGATTCTCAATAATACTTATAAGGATAGTCTAGGAAAAAAAAACATATCAAATGTTCACATTTTCAATACAATTAACTAAATTAACCAACTTTATTAATGAACGTGAATTCAACCAAAAGGATATTAGTACAAAGACGGAAGAAGTAACATGAAAACAATTTTAATTACATATTTAATTAATAAATTTTTTTATTTTATTTCAACTCTATTTCATGTAATACCTATTTTTATTATTGATTATTTTCATTGTTTTAATTAATTAAATATATAAATATATATTTTAATTGATTTATTTTAATAAATTATTTTAGTAGGACCCCAAAAAAAATTTCGCTCTAGGGCCCAAGATAGGTTAGGACCACGCCTGGTGAGGTGATTGATCTTGTTGGCGAAGGGAGTGGACTACGGGTTTGCACAATGGACTAATACGGGTTTGCGACAATGGGGACTCGGGAGTGGCATTGTGGTAATGAGATCGTTTGTGAGGCGACTGCTCTTGTTTGGGTGAAATTGGGCCAATGAGGCAACTGCTCTTGTGGGGGTGAGAGTGGATTGCGGGTATGTACTGATTTCTCTAGAAGGAGCTAGAAACACATTAATAGGGAGTGAAAGAGTAAAAAAAGAAGCTTGATTGTTGGCACTGATAGTAGGATTACTTAATTCCATTTTCATTTTATAAAGTGAAAGTGAAAAAGTTTCACTTGCAAATTTCTCTTGTCCCTTTAGTTTCATCGTGGAATATATGATAAAAATTTATTTTTCTTACTTTCAGTCCAAGGCCAAAAGTTTGAGATTAGACCCTATTGTTATATAAGATTGTGTATTTAAATATTTTAATTTTTAAATATATTAACAATAATTAGTAATAGTTTTTTCATATTTAGAAGTATACTCCAGTATATTATAACGATAAAAAAAATTGGGGACCCTTAAAAAATAAGGTCATGTGTAGTCGCACATGTGCCAAGACGACCCTGAGTAATGAGAGAATCTTTTTAACTTCCTAGATTTAATTGACTAATTAAGGTGATAGAATTAAAGTAGGAAAGAGGGATGAATATAGATTAAGAGTTTGTTTGGCAAAACTAACTTATAGCTGTGAGCTTGTAGCTGATAGCTTTGAGTTTATAGCTGATAGCTGTGAACCTAACTTATAGCTGTGAGATTATAGCTGAAAACTTATAGTTGTATAGCTAGCTTATTAAACTAGAGATGTTTGGCAAAACTAGTTGTATGTGCAACTAATCTAAACATGTTAAATGATTGAAAAAGGTAAATAATTATATAATTTAGTAAAAAAAAGGTAAAATTGAGATATGATTTATTGAAAGCTTTTATTATTTTCTCAAAGCTACCTGATATAGCTTTCTAAAAGCTATAAGCTTATTTATTTTTTGTTCACCAAACAACTCTAATAGCTTATTGGCCAGATCAATAAGTTAAAAGCTATCAAATAAGTTATAAGCTTGTTTTACCAAACATATCCTAATAATGATAAATTTGGAAATTACACACATTTTTTTTAATGAAATTGAGAATATTAACTACTACTTTTAATCACATCACTTTTTTTAATACTTATTGTATAATAAAGGATGGAAAGAGTATTAGGCACCAAGGTTTATCCCCAATAAATTATGTGATAATCAACATAATATAAAATAGGAGAAATTTGAGGGCAAATTTGATTTCCCTCCTAAAACCTATTCCTAATCATTATTTCCCATTTTGCTGTCCATCATATTTTGTAAGATTAAATCACAATCATTTGTGTGTTTAAACCCATTTTATATTATATAATTGCCCCACCAAAAAAGCACAAAGAAAAATACTAACAGTTATTTATAACGTTTTAAAAATATTCATGGTTGTTTTACATATTATAAATCTTTTTCACATATTATCTAATTATAAAATTATATTCTGATTTCATTACATAAAATTATCTGATCATAAATCTTTTTCTTTCATTGTAATAATTTAAAAAAATACAATATAAAATATAATTCCAAAAAATGATAAATTTATTATCCTCTAAAAAAATAGTCACATGCAAATAAAATTAAAGAATAGTGAAATTTAAAACCCGTGCATCACACGGACAATTTTACTAGAATAAGAAATTGGCTTGATTGAAATTGGTATTTTTTTTAATCTTCTTAAATATGATAGCATAAATCCATGCTTTATCTGTGTTTCTTTTATATTTAGTTTTGATTTTTTTAATACTTCATTGATATTCATCTATGTAAAACATGTGTGTGTTTGACAGATAAAAGATATTAAATTCATAGAGGACAAGCCTCATGTCAAGGAGTGTTATCAATAGCATAGTTTTCGTGCTCTGGGCTGATACCCAGGTTAGTTGTTTTATCTGCTGGTAGAGGCAAGAGAATTTGAGGGTATGATGCTTATGTGGGAAAAAAAGACTTCATGCATCGGCTTGATAGTACATGCTGAGTGTCTTGTCAAATCCATGTGACTTCAATTTATTCATTGGCTCGTGTTTATAAAGAGTGAATCTCATGTAATTGGCCAAAACTCACCCATCTTTTTTATAAAAGATTTTTTCAATGTGTTATGTGCGACACAAGACACATATGTAAAGCACGTTTTAAAAAGTAATTTTATATAAAAAATTATGCGCTCAATACATTATGTGTTTAATTTTTCCATAAAAACTTACTTATTTAAATATCCTTAAATTGTATTTTAGGTAACGCATTTTTGTTAACAGCCATACACCGTGACAATGACTCATTGAACTCACCCCCCTGTCTCTTAATTTTTGGACCGACAAACACCACAAGTCCCCAACTAGAGTGATGCCTTCTAATTAGTGGATTTCTATGGGCTTTCTTTCTTTCTTTTTTTTTGAATTTATTTTGTCACCCCATGTTCTATGGTTGTCACCCTAAATATTAAAACAATATCCATCATGCCCTTATAAAAAAACATATTTTAACACGGGTCGTAAGGGGGCACTACGACCACCAGGTCGTAACACCCCCTTACAACCCTTACGACCGGATCGTAATCAGGTACTACGACCAGCAGGTCGTAACACCTGCTTACGACCTGCTGGTTTTTGTTTTTAACAGGGTCGTAAGGGGGTGTTACGACCTGGTGGTCGTAGTTCCCCCTTACGACCCGTGTTAAATCCTTATTTTTTTTTCTTATATAAAGGCCATTGATACCTAAAATTGTTTTTACAAATCTTATACTTCATCATACAAAAACGTTGGTTTTTATGGCTGCTGTTGAACCTGAATTCCAAGGTAATTTTCAAATTTCATTCATAAAGTTTAGTTAGGATTAATGTTTTCAATAATTTATTGTATCCTAATTGATGAATTATTATGGGTTGTTTGTTTATTTAATTTTAAAAAAATCTTGTAAAATTTTTACCAGGTCGTAACCCAGTGTTACGACCAGTGTTTTATGTTAAAGTCGTAACACTGACTTACTACCCGTGTTTTTTTGAGGGTCGTAACCATGTGTTACGACCTTTTTTTTTTTATAATCCTTTATTATTATTATTATTATTATTATTATTATTAGTATAGATTATTATTATTATTATTATTAATTTTTGTTTATTTTAAATATCTAATATAACATTTTTTTATTGAAATCCTAATATTATATTTTTATTCTAAATTTATAATATAACTTCTTTTTATTCTAAAGTTCTAATATATAATTTTTTTATGCTAAAGTTGTAATACAACCTTTTATGTTAATTTTAAATTCCTATAACACTGTTTTTTTTAATTCTTTATTTTAAATTCCTAATGTAACATTGTTTTTTTATTTTAAATTCATAATGAAACACTGTTTTTTTCATATTTTTTATTTTAAATTCCTTTTAACATGTTATTTTTAATTTTTTTATTTTAAATCATAATATAATTTTTTTTCATTTAACAATATTATTGCAGACTATGGTGATGACTTTTCACATAATAAGATTTTTGCAAGTAGAAACGAATTGATCCGTTGGGTTCAGGCTGTTGGAAAAGAACAAAAACATGTGATCGTTATATATCGGTCAGACACAGGCGGAGGGACGTATAAGAGAAGACCTAGGGTGTTTTTGGCTTGCGAAAGAAGTGGAAAATATAGGAAAAGAACAAAAGGTGAGGTAATGCTGGATATAGCCAAATTGCCGCTGCACTCTCTCCGGAAGGTACGGTCGTCTAATCTTCCCGCATCTAATGTACCCGGAGTAGAGAGCAATCTCAACAAATGGCCTGACTGCCCGATGGTTGAGAAACGGTTGCCACACAACCTGATCAGCCGTAATGGTCTCCAGGTGCTGTCTGAAAGTAGCTTTTGCACCATTAGGGCTTTGGGGGGGGGGGGGGGGCAACCACTTGAAGATCCTTGGATGTACCTCATTATATTCATCTTTTGTTGTGCCAAATCCAAGTCCTGGAAAATATTCCAAGATCCAAGCCTGCGAATGAGTTGAGACATGTTATTAATAAGATAATTAGAATATAATGCTTAAAAAATTTATAAATAAAATAAGTTATATTATAAAACATGTTACCTGAAGAAGTGAAGTGAAACCGGCACACTGCACCTTCCCTTTCTTCGCAGCGTCAGCCAATCGGTCGTACAAATACGCCAACGCGCACGCACCCCATGCATATTCACTCACATAATGCAGGTCCTCCAACGCATGCAGCCACTGAACTCCAGTGGAATTGACAGTCTTGTCAATAAAAAGCGTCGACCCAACAAGGTACAACATATAGCACCTTGCAGCGTGCTCGTACCGATTTTGTTCGATAAACTGGTCCAACCATCTGGTCAATGCCGAGAAAGAAACCGCACCACATTTGGTGCGATCCACCTCTTCAGTGGCCTCTAGTGTAGACAGTCCTAGAACTTCGTGCAACAAAATCACCGCCTCAGGCTTCGACGGTTTATCCCAAGGGATGAGGTAGCTCGTCACAGGAATATGGAGAAGGGACGAAACGTCGTCCAGTGTCACCGTGATCTCACCACAGGGTAGATGGAAGGTGCATGTGTCTTCATAAAAACGCTCCACAAACGAGCTCAGTATGCGCCTATCCGTCATTGCAAATGACGAATCGATCAGAGGCGCAAGTCCAGAACCTAGAACAAGTGTACGAACTTGTTCCGGTAACTGAGCTAATGGCCTCAACCCAAATATCCGGTTAAGAAACCGGTTCATAGGACCAGGATCCTGCAAGAAAAAGATAATAATTAGTTATGCAATTTAATTAAAAAAAATTACAAAGGATATTACATTTAACTTAAATATTACTTACATTGCCCTTCCATATCTCCTTGGCCCTGTGGCCGTTGTAAGTAGTCAACAGAGTCTCATTTTGAGGATCGTCAACGTCGTCGTCTAATTCCGCTGCATTGACAACTGGATCGTTGTCCCCCACATTTAAATATGCGGCTGCTGCCGCCTCTGCCTCTGCAACCTCTGCTGCCGCTGCTCATGCTGTAGCACGTTCATCCATAAGACGCTTCCGATTTGATGCACTAGGGCGATGTCTCGCAGGAGGACGGGGAGGAGAGTCATCGCGGGATGCCATCTGAAAAGAAAAAAACAAATCAACTTTAATATTATTAACTCAACATAATATTAGTATGATTTGAAAAGACAATTTTCCAGAATAATAAAATGGCGAGAATCATGAGGAATAAAAAGAAGCAGAATCATGAGGAATAAAAATATATACACCAGAATCATGACCAATAGCAGCAGCTGCGATTATAGGAATAAAAAGCCAAGTATTTTATGAGGGTATGCTAGAGAGAAATAAGAGCAAAATGCAAAAGAAAGAAATAGGATGTGCAAATAGATAATAGCAAATAGTAGTAGTACCACATATATATTCAGAACAAATAGCAAATATGGATTTTCCAATTCTTTATCTGTTTTCAATAGCAAATAGTAGTAGTACTACATATATATCTATTCTCAATAGCAAATAGTAGTATTACTACTTATTCAACTAAATTAACCATAAACTACTTAAGAGTATAACTAGCAAATAGTAGTAGTACTACTTATTCAACTAAATTAGTTGTGTCATGCTGCCTCTATCTTGATTCTTAGCATGAGGGGTGATCTTGGGTGGTGTTTTTGGTTTATTTGGCTGTATGGTTTGGTGCTTTTTAAATCGTTGAAATTGGGAAATCAACACAAAATGAAATGAAGTGAGCTTGTTAATTATTAATCATTCAGATCTATAACAGTCATAATTTAGTAAAAAGACTAAAGACAAATTTATCTAAGTCATTATTTAAACATCAAATTATGTGACAAAAGGAATAGTCGTGCCATTAACTTTAGTTGAATTGTTGGAGCCTTTAATTTGTTGCTTTTCAATTCCCTATGAGATATCTTGGTGTTCCTATGTCAACTACAAAATCGACTAAGCTGGACTGTCAAAGTTTCACTGATAAAATTGCAGCTAGGATTAAATGCTGGACATCAAGACACTTATCATATGCTGGCAGGATTCAACTATTTAATTCTGTACTGATGTCTATGTACACATACTGGGCTCTAAGTGTTGTTGATTCTAATTAAGTGTGTGCTCTGTGAGGATCAGAATGAAGATAGATGCCATTTATTTAATTTTTTTTCAATGTAGCTTCTCTGCAAAGCTATTGTCCCTATGTTATGATTGGTTGCAATATATCGCTGTATCAGAATGGATACTAGATATCAGCAGTGGAGTAGGAGATTGCCTTATATCTGGAAGCATAACAAAGTTAACAAACTGGTTTATTGTGCAGTCTTGGCTGCAACTCTCTATGTTTTTATGGAATGAGAGAAATCAAAGGATCTTCTGCATCAAAACCAGAACTGAATAGATTCTGTTTGTTTTTTTGTTTTTGTTTTTTTTGTAATTGGCTAAGGCCTTGCTCTTAGAAGTTAGAACCCATCAGGTGGCTAAGTTCAAAGGTGTCATGATCAAGTTATTGTCGTGTTATGTATTGGTGGTTCATGGTAATGATAGTTACTATCTATTTACCTAAAAAGAGAATCCACCTAAATTTGATAGCCTACTATGTGCACCAACTTGTGGAGATTGGTTCTGAGATTCTCTGTTCTCGCATTCTAATTCTTACAATACACAAAGAAAACAATAAAATATAATGCAACAACCATAATTGAAAAAGTGCTACTCATAGTTGATAGTAACTATTCACCACATGCCAGAGACATAAACTTGCGATTTGCGATTTGTTTAGTAAACAAATTAGACATAAAATTCAAAGAAGGAAAAGAAAAGTACCAGCGCTAGAGAATCAGACTCACGCGATTTGCGATTTGAGAGAGACGGAGATCGATTTGCGTTGCGACTTGGAGGAAGAGAGTGAGACTTGGGCAGCGATTCGAGTGAGAGTGAGAGTGAGAAAGAGAGATCGACACTGTGAGACGGAGAAGATAATCTGAGAGTGAGAGTGAGAGTGAGAAAGGGAGGTTTGTGAGAGTGAGAGATAATATGAGAAACTATATTTTCACACAGGTCGTAAGCAGGTGCTATGACCTGTCAGTGCACCTGCTTACGACCAATAAAAACAAACTTTTTGAATTAGTCGTAAGCAGGTGTTACGATCTGCTGGTCGTAGCACCTGCTTACGACCCTGATAAAATTTTGATTTTTGAAGGGTCGTAAGGGGGTGTTACGACCTGATGGTCGTAGTGCCCCCTTACGACCCGTATTAAAATAAGTTTTTTTTTAAAAGGGCATGATGGGTATTATCTTATTATTTGGGGTGGCAACCATAGAACATGGGGTGACAAAATAAAATCCTTTTTTTTGTCAGGAGGTTATAACTTTGGATGGGCTTGGTCTCTTCTTATGCGCCTTGTTTTATTTTAGAGTTTTAAATTTTGTCCCCCATTTCTGAAATTTTGGCCCCCATTTCATATTTTCATAGAGAAAAATAAACTTTTGTGTGTTATTTTTTCCATCCCTAACGAGACGGAAAATTTTCATCTATCTCTCGATGGAAAATTTTTATCTACCGAGAGACGGAAAAATTCCATCTCGCAATAGACGGAAGAATGAGCATTATCTGGGAAGTACATGAACCAACATCCTTATCAAAGGTTACAGCAAAATGAAACTTATCTTAACATAATTCAGACTATAAAATTATTTACACAAAAAAAAAAAAACTCAAGCTATTCAAACTTTAAAAATACAAATGCAAACAACAAATGACACAAGTTTCTGAAGAATGAGAATCAATTCCTCACTTTAATAATCAATTCTAAGATGGTTTTTCCTTCTCTTATTCTGGAAAATAAACATGTGAAGTACTTTTATTGGATGAGTATTTTTGTCTATTAAGAAAATATCAGTGGACAATACTGGAGACGGTGCACAACTGTTGGTTCATGTAACTTAGAAGATAATGCTCGTTCTTCCGTCTTTCGGGAGATGAAATTTTTCCGTCTTTCATGAAAATTTTTCATCAAGGATAGATGAAAATTTTCCGTCTCGTTAGGGACGGAAAAAATAACATACAAAAGGGTATTTTTGTCCATAAAATATGAAATGGGGGTCAAAATTTCAGTAATGGGAGCCAAATTTAAAACTCTTATTTTATTATTGGGCCCAGTCAAATTTTTTTCATCTTCTTAATTGCGCCTAATTTGTTATATAAGGTTATGCACACAAATTAAAAAATAATTAAATAATATAAAAAATTGACATATTTTAACCAAAATACCATCATTCAATTATTGAAATTTTTTTTATAGAAGCTATATCAAAAAGAGAGAGAATTCGGTGGTGTATTTTATTTTTATTTTTATAGATAAAGTTATAATTGAAAACAGAAGTATAATGAAATATTAAGTTTCTAAAACAACAAAATAAAAATAGTAAAACACATGAAATAAAAGAAGTACTCCCTCCGATTTGAAATAGTATAAGAAAAAAAAAACATACTTTTTTTGGTTTAAAGTATAAGAAAAAATAATTAACTTTCTTAAATTTTGTTTCATTTCCAATGTAATTTTCCTAAAATATTCTTAAAAAATGGCTATCTTATTTAATTTTTGTTTCATTCTCAATGTTATTTTCCTAAAATACCTAATTTTTTGATAAATTTGAGAAAATTAAATATAATTAACTAAACTCCTTAATAAATATGAAATTATTTTTTTCTTATATTTCAAATCGGAAGAAGTACTAGTATTTGTTTAAAGAAAAAATTTTAAAAAATAAAATATTATTTTAAGCGAGTTCATCCATTTATCTGATCCATTAAAGAAACTAATGAATATATTATATACGTATACATCCATTTAATTGAGTAATAAATGCATTAAATGTTTTTAATAGATAACTCAATTAGCGAGTTGTGAGACATAAAGTATCTTATATGAGTTTAATAATTGTTATTGCACAATTTCTTCCTCTCTCAATCCCCATCTAAAATTTTGTCTATAAAAACAATTTAAATAGTTTCGATAATATTTTTTCTCGGTTTTATATGTAAGATTTTTTTGGAATTTTTTTAGTATTATTTGTAAAACCGCATTTTAATTGTTAATGATATTTAATTATTATTTTTTTTATGAATGCTTATATTATGTCAACACTTTTTAGAACCACAATAACAACTATATATAAGTAATTTTGAAAAAACATATTAAATATATATATTTCCAATTTCATTTATAAAAATTAATCTATTTTTTTATAGACATAAAATTTCCAAAAAAATATTAAATATAGGACCGGAGGAGTAATTGGATGGATGGATTTTAAATGGATTTTTGATTTGGTTTTTTTAACCAATTCATTATACCTTTTGGGTCTCCTAAAGGGACAAAGATCATCTGTCCCAAAATATGTTCCAAAGCATGTCCTCATCATACAAATTTTAAAAAATTGAAAAATAACTTCCAATTGTTATGACATTTTTATAATATTTAAAGAGATCTAATTAATTGAAGAAAAAAAAAACAAAAAATTTGGGGAGAAAAGATCCTCGTCTCTCCCAGAGTACTATAGTATGAGCACTTGTTATGCAACTTCTTGAATTCATTATACCTCCTATCATTTTTATGAGCACTTGTTGATACTTTTCTGGTGAATTTGAACTGGGCATATATTATGTAAATAGTGTTATTGAATATAGATGAATTTTACGGTAGCCCTTTATTGATGGGCATGATGGCACACATTCTCTATCCATTTAATTAATTTATAGTACAGTATAAGAAAGTTTTGTACAAATAAGAATATATTTAAAAAAATCAATTAATACAATATGCAAATTGGATAATATATGTACAGTACTACTTTTATTTGTAAGTCAATTAGTGGTAAATCATGGATGGTGGATGATGGTATGATAATGTAAAAAAAATTTACATTTATATGTACAGTGCACACATTATTTTCTCTTTTTTTTAATGTTATATTTAACAATATCACAAAGATCAAAAAAGATAATTATATTTCTGGAAACTCTAAAATGATAATTTAATATTACAATTTTACCTTCTTAACTTACATTAAAAATTTCAAAAATATATTATTTCACATTAATTAACAAAGAGCAAATAAGATAAAAAATATATCCTAAAAAGTAAAAAATAACTTATAAATAGAACTAAATAATTTTTTAAAAAAATGACTTGTAAAAAAAACTTGAGAGAGTATAAAAAAAACTCATAAAAAATACTCACTCGATTTCTATTTATTTGTATCATTTAAAAAATGTAACACCTAAGTTTATTTACCCTTTTTTACCCTTAATTAAAAATAGCAACTTGAAAATTTCATTTTTAACTTATAAATTGATTAGTAAAAACTCTTAGTTATTTTTTTATTCATAAGAAAATCTCCCGTCAAACGGACGGAGTTTCATTTGTTTTTAAGACTTTTCCAAAATTTCTGTTTTCCTGCAACCTGATAAATAACATATTTTCAAATTTCAAAGCCAGCAGGGCTATTCACATATATATATATATATATATATATATATATATATATATATATATATATCAGCTAGTGCATCTTCGTGCACGCGTCAGAAACAAGTTTAAAACATCAGAATCTAGTCATCAGAGTTAGCGGAATATAAACAAGTTAGGAAAACAGTTTTTCCCCAAAATAGACCCCTTTTCCAAAAGGAGTCGTCCTGGGCCCCCAAAAGCTATTTACATTTATCTACAACGAAAAGGATTCACATCATCAGGCCCAGGACATTTCCATGTCCTACATAATAATAAGTGTCCTACTCTCCCTGTGAGGGAGAGTACTCCTGCTCGGCCTGATCTTGTGCAAACTCTTCCTTAGTACCTGTGGGGATAGTAAGGAGTGAGTATTACACATAAAATGGGGAGGCAGTTTCCAGATAAGACATAATGCAACACTAAGCCATACACATATAACAGTTCAATCACAACATAATAAGAGTCAATTCACCACAATTCAATTTCAAGTATTCATTAGTTTCTCAAATCGATTTTTATTAAACATTTTCATAAGTCTTTCGTTCCATGTATTTTAATCATATTTATGTTCTTTTTATCTGTCCCTAGTCACGACCTACTGCGTCTGCACTCCTGTGCACTCACGACTTACTGCGCCCGGGTAATCCCCTGGTCACGACCTACTGCGTCTGCACTCCTGTGCACTCACGACTTACTGCGCCCGGGTATGTTTCTCAATCCGATGGTAACGACCTACTGCGCTCGCACCACCGCGCGATAGCGACTTACTGCGCCCGGGTAATCCCCTGGTCACGACCTACTGCGCTCGCACCACCGTGCGATAGCGACTTACAGCGTACGGGTATAATACATCTCCTCTGGCTGAGCCTGGGTATAATTCATTTAGTTCCTTTATCATTATCAATTCTTTAGCACATTTCCATTACTCAAAATTAACCACCACATTACCCATTTCCACTATCCAATGATCACAAATATATTTTATAACTTAATTAGCACAATTAAACCTAATATCTCATCTCAAATCATTAGAGAATATAAGCATTTAATTCATCAATATCACCAAATCACAAAATGCAATATATCAACATCAAAATAAATTCCCTAAGTCATAAATTCTATTCTAACAATTATTCTATATCATATCAACCTAAACTAACACAAAAATCTTAGTACCCATTATATGCATATTGTAAACTAAACCCCAGAGTAAGGTAATACTCACTATAACCCACTCCTTACCTTAAATTAGCAAGAAGTAAATAGAACCTTAGTGAGCCCTAGCTCAAAATCTTGGAAACTTGAGCTTCCTAAGTCTAGCTTGCCACCTCAATATGGAAATGATTAAATGATCCTTGTCTTTGCCTTGGTTTGAGTTGGAAAAGCATGAAAAGAAAATCCCTATATAACAAAGAGTGCAAGAATCCTAGGGTTTTAAAGCTCAATTTCTATGAGTCAAAGAAAGTTGAAATGGAAAGGAAAATAACTCATGGCATGAAGCTACTTACCCAATCAATGGTGGAAAAATTGAAAAGCCAAGGAGAATGGAGGAGGGAGTAACTCGTGTGAGCCAAGGAGGAAGAGGAATGAACTTCAAACAAAATCCATGGAGCAAGCTTGATGAGTTTTGGTTGATTTTGGGTTGAGGTGCCCAAGAATCAAATGTGTATGGTGGATTGATGATGGAAGTGTGATGAAGATGGAGAGAGTTTGATGAAGGTGGTGAGTTGATGATGGTGTAGAAATGTGAAGGAATGAAGTGTTTTTGATGTTTTATTTGCCTTCCAATAAGCTGAGAAAATCGTGTGGCCATGATCAAAACTTTGGCCCCAAGTTTCAATTTCAACGCACCAGATCTGGTGCTGTTGAGCGCGCGCGCCTGAGCGCACGTTTGGCGCGCCTGAGCGCGAGAACAACACCAGCACACGAGCTGGTGCATGGCTGATGCGCCAGATGCTGGTTGGGGAGGGAATTGGCGCGCCAACATGGAGCTGGTGCGTGGCTGGTGCGATTTGCGCGCCTGAGCGCACGGAATGGTGCGCCTGAGCGAAAAAGCTCCTGAGTTGGTGCACCAATGAACAGTGGTGCGCCTGGGCGTGCACCAGAATTTCCAAACTTCGATTCGCCGTAACTTTTTCGTTAACCGTCGGATCGGGTCCAAATTTTTAGACAAGCTTCTTCACCCCATAAACTTCATATCCAACGGTGGAATTGATTTTCTTAGCATCCTATAATAAATTTCTAATTTTCTCTTTTCGGTCGATTTCTAACATCTAAAACGCCGATTTAACTCTCGATTTCGCTTATATGACTTTGCCCGAAGCCACAACTACCTTCTATACAACTCCTAGGACTTATAATCACCACTCACATCTCTACCAAAATTCATTAAGTCACTTTTCCTATTTTTCTAAGGTTTTTAATAATTATTTCATTTAAATAAAAGCTTAGGATGTTACAATTCTCCCCCACTTACTGGAATTTCGTCCCCGAAATTCCATTCTGTCCCTCAATTGGAGAACCACCCTACTGATAAAACTTTAGCCTACGGTTTGGATTTTCCTCCCATTTTAGTTCGTCTACTTCTCGACTCACTTTTACTTAGACAAAACCCAAGTTGGATTGCTAAGTTGCTCCCCCACTTGGCATTAACATACTATATCATCTCGATACCCTAAGGTAAGAGACCGATTGTATCAGCTTTTGATCGTCTCCCATGGAACTTCCGACGAAGAACGCAAGAATTAAACGATGACAATTTCTAAATTCATAGAATTTCACGAAGAATTTATGTTGCTATTTTAGGGAGACAGAATAAGATCATGTAATCCACAGACTTTTGCAGAATACAACGGATCATGGCTAGAACTCTACTCGTCCATAAGGAACGAGCCGAGTAGATAAAACGGGGACTCCAGGGATAATGAATATTCCATGATGAGAATTAAGGGTAAGTCGTGAACTCGCTCTTCTTAGTCGGCTGGAAGGAGGCAATCTTTGATTATGACGTAAAAGCCACTACTCTATAATCGCATCGGACCAAATAGAATAAGAAGAAGGAGATCCACTTTTACTAATCGAATCATTAGTCAAAGTTTCACAGAAATAGTGATAGAGCATTCAAATGATGATTGGGTAGTCATGATCCAAGGTGGGCATATATATATACTTGAGATTTAGGTGTTTCGTTGTTCACTAAGCTAACTCTATAGAGTTATAAACCAAGTCTTGATGCTTGTTAATGACCAAACTTTCACCTAATTTGAATCAAACCTTCAAGGATGCTTGAATAAATTCGGTATAGACTAAGAGTGTCTATGGAATCTGACTCTTATGTCACTTTTAGGGGTCACAACACGCTTAAGATTTACACCACTTCTACGATTGAAGGCCAAGCGGTGTTTTACCACTTGTGGTTGGTCAATCATTAAAATTGTTCAGCCTCGATGTGGAGACTTCACAAATTTATTAAGATTTGTTCTCATGACAGAGGGTCATCTAGGAATCTTGGTAAGATTCCCAGTAAGTTCTGGATTACCCATATTCGGTTCGGTCTCTACGATAGTTAGAGTTAGTTCATGTAAGGTTTTGCTTAACTCGTCCCAGAATTCTAATATGCATCAATACTATTCTACGACAGGGAAAAACATCATAAGGTTCTCCTTCCTTCCGTTTTGTTCTAGGTCAAATTCTAGATCCTTCAATAAGTTTTGGGAAAGGTATTTTTCGGTCAATTGACTTTCTTACAAGGGTTTTACTTCTTGGAAGCCACTATTTCGGTCGTCTCGATTTCACTTAAAAGGTTGTGATGATAGTATCCGTTAATAGGTGCGAAGATTGAGGTGATCAATCCCAATCTCACGTCTATTAATAGTACATCACTGTTAAATGGTTGTTGACAATGTTATCATTTAACAAATGCAAGGATTAGAGTGATCAGTTCTAACCTCACACTCCATTAGATAATAACATTATCGCAGTTCTTGCTTAAGCGTCTTAACTAATGCCTTACACTTATAAGATCTTTCTAAGGTCAGTTTTATTTTGGTATATCACTAAATTTTCCACGGTTTTCTGTTATAAGGACTCAGAAGTTCTAAGTCTTTTCCTATGACCACTAATTTCCAGAACGAGACCTAAATCAGGAATACAATCCAAGGAATGTAGCTATCAAAGCGACGTCGAAGAAAATCGCTTCCTACAATACCTAAGGGCATTGGTTGATTGATTTTCGTTCGCTTAGGCCCAACATTAACTTATTTTGAACTATTGTCCAGCCATTTAAAATAGATAGAGGGAGTATACTTCATATGGTTTTACTAAAAGCTTAACAAGGGTAGAAACTTACAGCTCCTAAGATGTTCATAATTTTATAGGGCGACTAGGGAAAATTTGCAAGAATACTCAATTTCCTAATTCCAACAACAACTACAAAAGATCGCAACATACAAGACGTACCCCTCGGAATATGCTGACTTCCAGGTGCCTGCTGCTGCTATGACATAACTGCTTCCTCCCGTACACCCTTCAGGGGACAATTTGCAACGAAATGCCCCGGTTGCCCACATTGAAAACAACGCCCTTTCATACTTTTTCTCAGCACCTTCCAACATTCGCCCCCATGAAACTTCCCACAATGGACACAAGTAAACTTGGGAAACTGAGGGGTTACCATCAGCCTTGCTTTCTTTGAAGTAACCCTCTCGATCTCAGGTTTAGAATGAACCTTTGATTTCCCTGTGGCACCTTTCGACCTCGCCATACCTTTATCCCAAACGCTGGCCCAATGTACTAGCTGAGCAAAGTTGTCCATGGGTACCTTTCCAAGAACTGCTGTAAGATCTCCACGGAGTCCTGCAAGGAACTTGATGCATTTGATTTCTTCATTCACACCCTTATAGCTGGTAGCATAGCGAATCAGGTCCTCAAATTTCCCTACATATTCATCAACACTCATGTTCTCTTGTCTCAAGCATAGGAAAGCACGTTCCTTTTCCTTTCGGACATCTTCGAAAAGATACTTTCCCCGGAACCTTTCCTTGAATGCGTCCCATGTCACTTTTTGTTCATTGGTCTCCATACACTTTTGAACCTGCTCCCACCACTGCTCTGCTTCTCCAACGAGTGCATATTGAACCAGAAGGACTTTCTGTTCCTCAGGCGGCGATATATCGTGGAGAATTTCTTCTATCTCCCGAAGCCACTTCCGAGTTACATTCGGATTATAGCCACCCTCGAACTTAGGGGGACCATGCCACTTGAATTCAGTCAACCAATGAATTTCAGCTGGGGAGGGATCCTGAATTGCCTGAGATGACTGGTTAAGTGAGGCTGTGGTTGTCACAACCGTAGCCACCAATTCAGCTTGCCTTTGATTGATTTGGACCAAACTCTCTATGATTGCAGCGATCCTATCATCGTCACTGCGCCTGCTTGCCATAACTTCTAATCCCAGAAAAATGACAAGTTAATACATATATTATTTAGCAGTAATAACTACTCTATCTTATTACTCTAATTTAGTCACTTATTTACTCATATCGGTTACTCGCTTGGTGAGTAACCATTTGGAGATGTGAGTCCACACTCCAAAGGCCGAGGGAAACTGCTCTGATACCATAAAATGTAACACCTAAGTTTATTTACCCTTTTTTACCCTTAATTAAAAATAGCAACTTGAAAATTTCATTTTTAACTTATAAATTGATTAGTAAAAACTCTTAGTTATTTTTAATTCATAAGAAAATCTCCCGTCAAACGGACGGAGTTTCGTTTGTTTTTAAGACTTTTCCAAAATTTCTGTTTTCCTGCAACCTGATAAATAACATATTTTCAAATTTCAAAGCCAGCAGAGCTATTCACACACACACACACACACACACACACACACACACACACACACAGATATATATATATATATATATATATATATACATATATATATATATATCAGCTAGTGCATCTTCGTGCACGCGTCAGAAACAAGTTTAAAACATCAGAATCTAGTCATCAGAGTTAGCGGAATATAAACAAGTTAGGAAAACAGTTTTTCCCCAAAATAGACCCCTTTCCCAAAAGGAGTCGTCCTGGGCCCCCAAAAGCTATTTACATTTATCTACAACGAAAAGGATTCACATCATCGGGCCCAGGACATTTCCATGTCCTACATAATAATAAGTGTCCTACTCTCCCTGTGAGGGAGAGTACTCCTGCTCGGCCTGATCTTGTGCAAACTCTTCCTCAGTACCTGTGGGGATAGTAAGGAGTGAGTATTACACATAAAATGGGGAGGCAGTTTCCAGATAAGACATAATGCAACACTAAGCCATACACATATAACAGTTCAATCACAACATAATAAGAGTCAATTCACCACAATTCAATTTCAAGTATTCATTAGTTTCTCAAATCGATTTTTATTAAACATTTTCTTAAGTCTTTCGTTCCATGTATTTTAATCATATTTATGTTCTTTTTATCTGTCCCTGGTCACGACCTACTGCGTCTGCACTCCTGTGCACTCACGACTTACTGCGCCCGGGTAATCCCCTGGTCACGACCTACTGCGTCTGCACTCCTGTGCACTCACGACTTACTGCGCCCAGGTATGTTTCTCAATCCCCTGGTAACGACCTACTGCGCTCGCACCACCGCGCGATAGCGACTTACTACGCCCGGGTATGTTTCTCAATCCCCTGGTCACGACCTACTGCGTTCGCACCACCGTGCGATAACGACTTACTGCGCTCGGGTAATCCCCTGGTCACGACCTACTGCACTCGCACCACCGTGCGATAGCGACTTACAACGTCCGGGTATAATACAATCTCCCCTGGCTGAGCCTGGGTATAATTCATTTAGTTCCTTTATCATTATCAATTCTTTAGCACATTTCCATTACTCAAAATTAACCACCACATTACCCATTTCCACTATCCAATGATCACAAATATATTTTATAACTTAATTAGCACAATTCAACCTAATATCTCATCTCAAATCATTAGACAATATAAGCATTTAATTCATCAATATCACCAAATCACAAAATGCAATATATCAACATCAAAATAAATTCCCTAAGTCATAAATTCTATTCTAACAATTATTCTATATCATATCAACCTAAACTAACACAAAAATCTTAGTACCCATTATATGCATATTGTAAACTAAACCCCAGAGTAAGGTAATACTCACTATAACCCACTCCTTACCTTAAATTAGCAAGAAGTAAATAGAACCTTAGTGAGCCCTAGCTCAAAATCTTGGAAACTTGAGCTTCCTAAGTCTAGCTTGCCACCTCAATATGGAAATGATGAAATGATCCTTGTCTTTGCCTTGGTTTGAGTTGGAAAAGCATGAAAAGAAAATCCCTATATAACAAAGAGTGCAAGAATCCTAGGGTTTTAAAGCTCAATTTCTATGAGTCAAAGAAAGTTGAAATGGAAAGGAAAATAACTCATGGCATGAAGCTACTTACCCAATCAATGGTGGAAAAATTGAAAAGCCAAGGAGAATGGAGGAGGGAGTAACTCGTGTGAGCCAAGGAGGAAGAGGAATGAACTTCAAACAAAATCCATGGAGCAAGCTTGATGAGTTTTGGTTGATTTTGGGTTGAGGTGCCCAAGAATCAAATGTGTATGGTGGATTGATGATGGAAATGTGATGAAGATGGAGAGAGTTTGATGAAGGTGGTGAGTTGATGATGGTGTAGAAATTTGAAGGAATGAAGTGTTTTTGATGTTTTATTTGCCTTCCAATAAGCTGAGAAAATCGTGTGGCCATGATCAAAACTTTGGCCCCAAGTTTCAATTTCAACGCACCAGATCTGGTGTTGCTGAGCGCGCGCGCCTGAGCGCACGTCTGGCGCGCCTGAGCGCGAGAACAACACCAGCACACGAGCTGGTGCATGGCTGATGCGCCAGATGCTGGTTGGGGAGAGAATTGGTGCGCCAACATGGAGCTGGTGCGTGGCTGGTGCGATTTGCGCGCCTGAGCGCACAGAATGGTGCGCCTGAGCGAAAAAGCTCCTGAGTTGGTGCACCAATGAACAGTGGTGCGCCTGGGCGTGCACCGGTGCGCCTGGGCGTGCACCGGATTTCCAAACTTCGATTCGCCGTAACTTTTTCGTTAACCGTCGGATCGGGTCCAAATTTTTAGACAAGCTTCTTCACCCCATAAACTTCATATCCAACGGTGGAATTGATTTTCTTAGCATCCTATAATAAATTTCTAATTTTCTCTTTTCGGTCGATTTCTAACATCTAAAATGCCGATTTAACTCCTGATTTCGCTTATATGACTTTGCCCGAAGCCACAACTACCTTCTATACAACTCCTAGGACTTATAATCACCACTCACATCTCTACCAAAATTCATTAAGTCACTTTTCCTATTTTTCTAAGGTTTTTAATAATTATTTCATTTAAATAAAAGCTTAGGATGTTACAAAAAACATAAGCTTAAAAATATAATAATTATTCTGATTTTCAATAATATTATGGACTTTTTTTAACATGTCTTCTATTTTCTCATAAAACTTAATTTTTTTCAACAAAAATAATACTTATCATATATATAAACATGGTAAATATAATAAACATTATAAAAAAAATCTGGAGATGAGATAAATAAATAAAAAAGCATAAAAAGAATAGTATTTGGTATCTCAGAGAGTAGGGAGTAGGTCTGTAGGGACCCATATCAATCCATTCATTACATCTAATCCAACTGTGCTTCCCACCCTTAAATACGTTCACCTTTTGGATTTAGATGTGACATCATATAAAGCTAAGATAAAAATGATAAAAGTAAAAATAAAAAAAATTGAAGATAGAGGTGTGTATTGAATATTTTGTGTAACATATTTATTTATTTTTAAAAAACTAATTTAATAAATTTTTTTATTGATAAATCAATTACAATTCAGAATTTAGAATTTTTTAAATTTTTTTATAGATTACTTTAACTATAATTTGGAACAAATTTTTTTAGAGTTTTTTTAACTTATAAGAGCATATAAGTAGATATCTTTCATTAAAAAATAAATAAAAAGTTTTTATATTCTATCAATTAATACAACATTTTCCAACAAAAAAATATCTACTTTTAGACTCTGATCATCGAGCTCAGGTCGAGGTTAAAAAAACCCAATTTTTTTTTTTATCATTTTTTCAATCTTTGTAAGTAAAAAAAAAAAGAGAGAGAGAGAAGTAAAAGATACTCTAGTAAGATTGCTTTTTATTAACCCTCATTTACCCCTATAGAATCAGTTGCTGGCTATGGGTACTGGTCCTAAGAAAAAAAAATTTGATCAGCACCGGTCCTAAGAAAATGATGGAAAGATACAAGAAACTGGCCAGGTCCTTCTAGGCAAGTAAATAATGTTAAGATTGTTACACACCTTCACCATTCAGGATCTTTGGTTTTTTCTGCCAATGAAACTACAAGAAAAAACCATACCATACTGAAATTGTTACAACCGTCTCAATTAATTGTAAAAGTTTTAGTGAAATGTAAACATCAGATTAACTAGAGATTAATTTACAAGGATATTGCTAATCAGTGCCTTAAGGACATTGATTAAGGAATATATTAAAGAAAAACTTGCATGAAAAATCTAAGTTTATTAGTTTTTGAAGTTTTAAATTTATTATTTTTCAAGATAAAACTACCTTTTTTACTTCTTTAACCAATGCTCTAAGATCACTCTTTATAAACACGAGCCTATGAAATCATAGAGCTAGTAATTTATTATGATCGTTTCAGTGTTCATAAAAAAAGGTACTAATCCCTCCATCCTTATTATAAGCACCAGATAAGGACCAGAGCGAGTAGTAGCTTACACCCTGCAACCTAGTTGACATAAATAATGTTCACCAACACTTTGTCATTTCTAAGTAACTAAAGAGAGAGTGGAGCTAAATCAGTTTTTGCTTTGTGCGCAAGCAAACCTGAGAAGAATATCGCAGAGTGCATAGAACGCCACAAAACCTATAGATATAAAATTACCAACCCTTGATTCCTATATGCATGTACTAAAGTCTAAAGTTAAAACAAAACCACATTAAACAAAGCTTGTCAGAATAAAACAAAGTAGTGGAGTGACTAAATTAAACCAAGGGATAGAATGGTAAATTTAGAATGGTTTGTAGTAGTATTTGCTTATTTGGCTTCTCATGAAGTCCTTGACTGGTTTACCCCTTGTTTGTGCATCCTCCTTGTCGTTGTAAGTTAGCTGCAATGGACATCTTTCCCTTCCTTCTAGCTATAACTCAAACCGAATGGCTCACTTAATTATGTTTTTTTTTGGCTAAATTATATATTTGGTTCTTTATATTTATCAATTTTAAATTGGTCCCTTACATTTTTTTAATCATATTGGTCCCTCATATTTCTTTTTGTTATCAGATTGGTCCCTAAGTTACTGTTTATCCTTCTTGTCAACATCATATTAATCCACATTTGCAATGTTGGAAAGAGAAATGACACGTGTGAGTATCTAATTGATCCACATAGCATGAACAATGATTCAGGGATCAAATTGATAATGAAAAGAAACGTGAGGGACTAATGTGATACAAAAAAATGTAATGGACCAATTTGAAATTGATAAATAAGATAAGAAATCAAATACGTAGTTTAGCTTTTTTTTTTTTTTTTTTTAACATATCCTTTTTACACTACTTAAATAAATTAATATCCTTTTTTTTTTTTCATCTAACAGCAACTTGCAATCTGATTTAACCACCACCTTCATGCAGTTTCTCTCCTTGGCTAACTCCAATCCTCTTATGATTGCAAAAGCTTCTTGGTGAATTGGAATGAGAGGTTGATAATTCCTTTCTGCCCCTGCTGAAATAAAGTGGCCATGGTTATCCATGAGTAAAAAACTAGAACCACCAACTGCACTTGTTGAAGGAAAAGCTCCATCTGTATGCAGTATACATACATTTGCAGGTATAGTAGAGGGCTAGCAAACTTTGAGTATTTCACTTTTTTCCAATTCTCCCAAAAGCGTTGGATCTCAAGGACTACCTCCTCTGTAGATTTTTGTCTATCCTGAAAAATAAGGCAATTTCTAGAAATTCCACATGACAGAAACACCAAATGCCACCATCTCCTTATCATTATTTTGAAGGAACCATTGAAACCAGTCTAGACAATTGGATACCTCACCATTATTTATTTCAGGCTAAACTACCTATTTGGTCTCTTACCTTATTCTTCAAATTGGTCTCTTACATTTTTTGATTTCAAATTGGTCCCTTATGTTTCTTTTTTATGTCAAATTGGTCCCTGAGTCATTATTCATCTTACGTGTCAATATCATATTGGTTCACGTAAGATGAATAGTGACACGTGTGCCAATCATAGTGGTCCATATAGGATGAATAGTGACCCAGGGATCAATTTGACATTAAAAAAAATAAGGAACCAATTTGAAACCCAAAAAAACGTAGGGGACCAATTTAAAATTGAAAAATAAGGTAAATGACCAAACGAGTAATTTAGCCAATTTTAACAGCAAGTTCAATTGTATCCAGACAGATCTAGCATAAGGACAGGTAAAGAGACAATGGAAAATAGATTCTATGCTATTTGTGCAGAAAGAGCATTCAGTATCTAGAGTAACCTTTTTCCTAGCCAAATTATCTTTCGTAGGGAGAATTTTTCGTAGAGCCCGCCACCAAAAATTTTGAACCTTCTCCGGAAGCTTCAGTGCCCATAGATCCCTCCAAACTTTGGAACTACTACCAGAAGAAGAACTAGAACCTCCCTCTGCTTCCTGAAATTGATGCTGCAGAGCAGTATTGTAACCACTTTTCACTGTATAGATTCAATTGTCATTAAAGTGCCAAATAATTTCATCAATTGGGCATGAAGCGGAAATTGGAATCTTGAGAACAATATCACAATCACAAGGTAACATAACTTGGTTCACCACCTGCATATTCCACCCAGTTCCGTCAGGGAGCAAAAGATCTGAAAACAATAAATGATTATTGTGAAATTGATTCACTGTAATTGGTTTGAAAGACCATGGTTTTGGTATCCAGGGATCACCCCACACCTTCACCGTGGAACCATTGCCAATCCTCCAATGAACACCAAGTGACAGAATATACCTCCCTTTCAGTACGCTTCTCCATATGAAACTAGGATTGGATTGTTTCGCACAGCATCTCATTGTAATACCCATCGGAATTATCCTCGAAATTATAAATATTAAATGAAATAGTAAGTAGATATCAAATAGATATTAAATAGATACTATGTGAATTTTATGTGAATATTGTGTGAATATATGTTATAAAAATATTATGTGAATTTTAGCTTTAAAATGTGGAAATAATATTAGAAATGTTGAAATGTAATAAGCCTGCCTTAGTTGTGTTTAAAAAAAAAAATAGATTTTCAATTTTTCACTAGGTAATCGATTACCACGACTTTGTTGAGACAGAGTTAAGGCGATTTGAGAACAAATGGCTGAGATTTCACACGATTTCAACCACAAATTGGCACAAAAATCACCTCATTATTGTGCTAGATTGATAGGGACACTTTGGGGAGGATTAATTTAAATAAATGGAGGGAGTATACACTCCAACACTCAAGAAACAAACCTAAGTTCTCTGAAAAATCGTGTTTTCCTGTCATGAACTTCCCTTGATTCGTTCTTTGTGATCCAAGTCTCAACCTTACAAATCATACACCAAATTAAAGCTTGTTCAATCCTCTTTAATTTGGTACTAAGTTTGCTCGATTTGGTGGAGTGTAGAGAAAGATATAATCCTGCAAAGTTTGGTATTTAAAGCTGAAATCAGAATTTCAGATTCGTGGAGCTTTGTTTCTTTGATTCATGTGGTAAGCTCGAGCATCCTTTGAGCTTCAAACTTGTTTTATTTTCAAGTTGACATATCCTAGTTTTGATTCTAATCCTTGATCACGATTTGTTGTGACTTATTCTTGGTGATCAACACTGATCTTGTACCCTTGTTAAACTAAAAACAGAGAGCTTAGCAGCTGAAACTCAAACTTGGGATTTTCCCAACAAACTCGTTTCATTCCACTCCAAATCAATCCAAACACTTGAGATAGGTAAGGGAGAAGTTATCCGGGTTCTAGAATAATAATCCAATGGCTAGAAATGTAAGAGTTCTCATGAACTCAAGGGCAAAGTAATGAAAAATGAGAACTTGAGGTGGGAAAATGACTTGGAGGTCATTCCAATCCCATTTCTTGATTTGAACAACTTTTATATGATGAATATGAGCTAAATAGATTCTGAACTTGGACTATTTTGCAAGGGAAATGGAAATCATATGCTAAGTTGTGATTTTACGCCTTTTATGCATATTAAGTGAATTGAATATGAAGATGATGCTTTGATTGATTGAAATATGCATAAACATATTAATTATATGTGATTTTGATCTGTTTTGGGTTGTATTAGGTGAAAGTGAAGTGTATTAAGAATTGGTATATCAAAACCTCATTCAGTATGCAATTTCTGCAGAGTAATCGATTACCAGGGTTTGGTAATCGATTACCAGGCAGAATTTGGTACCAAAATTTGAATTTTCACGTGGTAATCGATTACTCCCCTCTGGTAATCGATTACCAAGACTCCTGAAGTGCAAAATGCCAATTTTTAATACACCTAGCCTAACCTAACGCACTTATGGAATGTGGAATGTATTTTTATGAATAAATGAATATTTTTATGATGGTTTTGATGATGGTTGATTATGAATGTGAATTCATGATTATGAACGGAACTAATAAGGAAAAGTGGAATGATAAATTATTTGCGTTCGCACGAGAAGTTGCGGATTGTGAGATAATGATGTTATGATGACGATTAAATAATGACAAATGAGTTAATGATAAAGATTGGTATTGAACCATACTTGCATACATGCATTGACTGAGATTTGCTCCAGTTTGTGAGGCTTTTATACTAGTTACGCGGGACAGAGAAAGCCTGTAAGTTGTGAGAGGTCGAGCGGAGGAAGCTCATGAGGACCCATTTCCCTCCAAACTGTGATGCCCCGGGTTATGATTGAGATGAGATTAGCATGCATCATGCCACTTAATTACAAGAGTATTGTATTGATAAATTGTGTGTGCAATTATGTATGCATTATTCTTTGATTATTCTCTGATTACTTGATTATTTGTGTTTGTTATTTCTAGTACTGATAGATTTTTATTTGATGATGTGCTTCGGCTATGACTTACTCCCCTGCCCTTTTTGTTTGTTAGGTCATGGCGAGGAATCTCTTCTGCATAGAGATGAGGCCACTCCGTAGTGGTCAATGGCATTATGAGGACGAGCGGGTAGTATTCGAGGGTGACGTCGAAGTGATCTTTCGTCATCCGAACCCACTATCCCGAGTGCGTCCCAAGAGGGTAAAGCTTCCTATGATTTATATTATGCACATTCCACCTGCTTTGAGATATCGACCAGGTTATCCTCCACCTCCGAATCATCAATTTAGAAGTTCTCTTCCCGTGAGTCCTTTTCCTCCTCGTGAGAGGATTATTAGAGAAGATCCTACTCGTCCCGGTCCTTCCACCCGATCGAGAGGGTTGACTCTAGAATACATTCCTAGTGGGTCAACACAGCATTCGGAGGACGAGGAGGAGGAAGAGGATTCCGAAGAGGATCCTCAGGAAGAAGAAAACCCCGAGGCCGAGTATAATCCGGTTGAGAATACAACAGGAAGCCAGTGGGTTACTGGTAACTAAGTTAAGAATGGAGATGTGGAGTTGTATAATATTAATTAGCGAGACTTCTACTCTCTTGGCTATAGTTTTATGGAGTGAGTTTGGAACCAAGGCTCTGGGTCATGTCTTTTGTCTGTAATATAGAGTAAATATGTTAACTCGGAGTCTATCTTTTGATATGATGGTTAGTAAAGCTACACTCTAGCTGTTAATGATGTGAAATGTGTTCTAAAACCTTTGGATCACAATGTATATGATGTAAATTAGTTTTCATCTCTATGTGGTTGATATTATGATGTGTTGATTAGAATTAGTGATGGCTTGAGTTTATTTTGTTAAAAGGCGAAAAATTAATCCAGATTTTTTTATAAAAGAATTATGGATAAAGGGAAATAAATTTGGGTCGTCGCACTCATGAAAGAACAATTAGGAAAATACCGAGCCTTCAAAACTCTAGCCATAAGAGAATTCGATGACTTTAGAATCTTCCATCCTTGTTTTGCCAAAAGGGAAGGATTAAAAGTTTCTAAATCTCTGAATCCCATACCTCCATCGCTCTTCGGTTGACACATTTTTATCCAACTTAACCAATGAATTTTCTTGTCTTCTTCTGATGGTCCTGACCAATACTTGTTAAAAAGCCCACTAAGCTGAGAGCATAGACTAGAAGGCAACTTGAATACACTCATAGCATACAAAGGAATAGATTGTGCCACAGATTTTATGAGAACTTCTTTACCTGCTCTTGATAATAACTTCTCCTTCAACCTTTTATTCATTTCCAACCTTATCTATGATTGGTTGAAAAGAAGCCTTTTTCGATCTCCCAATTTGAGTAGGTAGCCCCAGATAAACATCAGAAAAGATCTGAGACTGAATTCCAAAGCAAAGCATAATTTCATCTCTTACCACTTGTGAACAATTGGAACTGAACATAACAGATGATTTGTCAAAATTAATTAATTGTCCAGATGCAGCACTATAATCATCAATTAAATTCTTTATAGCTACCTCTTCCTTCAAGTTCGCCTTTGCAAAAATAAGACTATCATCTGCAAAGAAGAGACGAGAAACTGACGAGCCATAAAATGAAGCATTTGCACCATGAATATTGCTAGAAGATTCAACATGAGAAAATAAATTTGATAAAGCTTCTGCAACAATTATAAATAAATAGGGAGATAAAGGATCACCTTGACGCAGACCTCTTTTTGGTTTAAAATTACCAAAAACCTTCCCATTCAGAATAACAGAAAAAGAGACTGAAGTAACACATTTCATAATCAACGAGATCCATTTTGTAGAAAAACCAAGTTTAATTAGCATTGCTTCAAAAAAACTCCATTCGACCCTATTATAAGCCTTGCTCATATCTAGTTTGAGTGCAAACCAACCTTGCATTCCTGCCTTCTTATTTTTGATCATATGTGTCATCTCGTATCCCACAATAATATTATCAGTAATTTGTCTCCCTGGGACAAAAGCACTTTGGGATTCAGAAATAATATCAGGCAACACCAATTTAAGCCTATTTGCAAGCATTTTAGAGATAATTTTGTAAAATACATTACATAAGCTAATAGGTCTAAATTGGGACATAGCTTCAGGATCTTTCAGTTTAGGAATAAGAGCTATGTGAGTGTAATTTAAATCATCAAAAAACTTACCTCCATTAAGGAAACCGAGAATGCTTTCTGTGACATCAAGTCCAACTATGTGCCAATAGTTTTGATAGAAAAAAGGAGGAAAGCCATCTCGATCCGGAGACTTGATTGGAAACATTTGGTAAATAGCCATTTTAACCTCCTCTTTATCAAAAGGTTTGTTCGGGAACATATTCATCTCCTCTGTAACTTTTTGTTGCACCACCTCATCAATATAAGGAACCACTGGAGGATTTGTTATTTCAATTAGATCAGAAAAATAATCTACTGCAGTAGCACCCATCTCCTCCTCTTCAACACACATAACACCATTTGACTTCTTTAATTTCTTGATTGAGTATAGTTTTTACGGTGCCTCTGTGAAGCTCTCATGTGAAAAAAAATATTGTATTATGATCTCCTTCTTTCAACCAATGCACCTTTGACCGCTACTTCCAAAGTAATTCCTCTTTTTCTAGAAGCAAATTCATCTTGTCTATAAGACCCCTCCTTGTCCTTAGCTCATCTGCAGAAAGGTTGAAAACTGATCCAAATTTGTCCAACTTTGATTGAAGCTCCTTCATTTCTTTTGGAATATTTGGAAGTTCTCTTTTGCTCCAATTTGAGAGTTGCAGACCAGTGACATGAAGCTTTCTTGCTGTGCATTCTAATGTGCCATTAGACCAACCTGTTCCCTAAGTGTTAGAGATGATTGGCTCACACTCATCATAACCAGCCTACATAGTCTCAAAGAAGAACCTGTGTGAGTGACCCTGTAGCCTTTTCTTCCTATGAGCATACTCAAAACATATAATTATTGGCTCATGATCTGACATTGTTAAATGAGAAACAACAACATCCTTCATGACAAACCCCCAATTATTGCAAGCAAGAAATCTGTCCAGATGTTCACACATTCTGGAACCTTGACCAGTCCCTCTAGACCAGGTAAAAGGATGGTAAAAGGATTACCCACATAGCCCAGATCTTGTAGATTACAGCCCTCAATAACTTCTCTGAAATTGTTTATTAAAGTTTGATCTTTAGGCCTACCTCCTTGCTTTTCGGTTGCACAAAGTAATTCATTAAAATCTCCACCGAGTAACCAAGGAATAGAGTGTTGAGAAGATAATAACCGAAGTAACGCCCAAGATTGATGTCGCAGAGTTGATACTGGATTCCCATAAAATCCCGTCAAATCGCCAGACCCCAAACTCAAGGTTCTCTATCCGCACATCAACATGACCATTAGAGTATGAATTAAGTGACACATTCACCGAATCCTTCCAAAAAAGTGCTAACCCTCCCCCATATTAACACTACAATCCACAACAATTCCATTATGAAAACCAAACCTTCCCTTCAACAATAACATCTCTCTTGCAAAGAATTAGTCTCCGGGAGAAAAACTAAACTGGGAACTTTCATCTTAACTAGTAGGATAACCACCTAAACTGCACGAGGATTCCCAAGCCCCCTGCAGTTTCAACATAATATTTTCATAATTTTCGGCGGGACTGGTGACCAATCCTCGCCGACTCAGAGAATACATCACTCTCCCCATCTCCCAATTTCAACTTCTGCTTACCTCCATGCATACTATCATTTGAAATAGACATGTTGTCTTCCTCTTTGCGTTTGAAACCAATAACAGGACTTGCACCCCCAGTGGTTGTCACTGTACCTTTGATTGTCTTTCTTTAAGGACTTGATTTTTGGGAGATACACACTTCCTCTTGATTAATCATATCACCTCCTTCCTTTACAAGAGAAATTTGTTTTGCATTCAAAGATACTGCTTGCACAATCTCATCCCCCTCAAGTAACTTATTCCCTTGAGAACTATTGCCACTGCTAACATCAAATTTGGACCTCAGCAAATTAGGTACCAAGTCATCATGGTTCTTCACACCAACAAGTTCATTTGCTTTGCCAATGTCCCTGACCTTGCTGGCTAGGAATGTAGAACTTGATGAAACTTTGAGAAACTCTCCATATGGTTTTGGTCCTTCCACAAGAGGAGCTTCACATTCTCTTTCCCTATGACCTACTACTCCGCAGTTAAAGCAAAATCTAGAGAGTCTTTCATATTTTACCCAGAACCACTTCTTTCTCTCCTTAGGATCCGTAGCTAGGAAGATACCACGGCGAAGAGGACGTGTCATATCTACCCTTATGCGTATTAGCAGGTACGATCCAAATGCAAACCCGTCATCATCCGTGTCTACATACACTACTCCTCCAATCAATTCCCTAATCGATTCTCCTACTTTTTTTATTAAGACAACTGATTGGTAAATCATAAACTCTTACCCACAACACATATGAGAAATCTAACTCTGAGATACATGCCTTGGGGTCATACTCTTGAAATGCAATCATTGCTTTGTCAAAAGTCCAAGGAGAGCCCTCTACCACCTTTCGCTTGTCTCGCAAAGAAGAGAATTTAAAGACAAAAGTATTCTCATCCAATCCCTTGATCGCGAGCCCCTCATTCAACCTCCAAATTCGTTTTAACGTCTCAGCAAAACCTGTACATTAATAGTCTTGCTAGACAATACCTTACCAACCAATTTGTGCAGAGCCTCTACTGGTTCCTCTACTGAGTCTTCCATCACTGTTAATCCTTCACACTCCTCTTCCATTAACGACATCCTGTTCCAAAGGGCTTCAAGGTCATCAACCATAGTACCCTAACGTCCTTGAAGACTAAAATTCAATTGTTGAAACTGAAACACGTATTAGCCGTCACCATGCACAAGAGAAACCTAGAAAGGAACCCTAGCAGAGTAACAGAACGTGACTTAAGGATTACTGAGTAAACATGGAAAATAGTATTTGATACACTCTTAAATATCTAAATAAGACAAATAAATAAAAAAAAATTCTAAAAAGACAAATAAAAAGAAACAGAGAAATTATTATTAAAGAAAGAATTATATTGTGCATTTTTTCCGGTATTTTATGCTTTTCATCTCGGTGTTGAAACTTAAAAAAAAAATACAAAGCGGAAACCACTTTTATTATATCATTAAATTAATCTTAGTTAGCTACTCCCTCCAGTTTAGAATATATGAAAAAAAATTAAAATCACTTATTAAGGAAGTTAATTTATTATATTTAATTATATCAAATTTATAAAAAAATATATGTATTTTAGGAAAGTAGTATTGAGAATGAAACAAATATTAAATGAGATAACATTTTTCTAAGTATGTTTTAGGAAAGTAGTATTGAAAATGAAACAAAATTAATAAAAAATTAATTCCTTTTGTTTATATTTTAAACCAAAAATAGTATGTTTTTTTCTTAATTATATTTCAAACCGAAAGCAGTAACCAGTAACAAAAGTTAGTTAGAATTTAGCTATTAACTTTCCTTTGAGTCAGATAGTTAACAAGCTCAGGTTGATATAAATAACAACTACTCACTGTAATGATTTAGGACAATCATTAATTAATCATGCTTTTTAATTACTACTCTCTCATTCGCTCTCTCGTTTATCAAGATGGTGTCAAAGCTCTGTGATAGAGCTTTAGTTCACCTTCGGTTTCTCTTCTTCAGCAACTTTTCAATTCTTCATTACTCCTTAGATTGATCACAGTTCTCCATTTCTCACTTAGCAAGCTTGATTTGCTTGCTTCTTCATTCGTATTCTAAGCTCAATTGCTTTATTCATTTCTTGATTTTATCCAATGACGAACCAGAGCTTCCTATATTTCAATATGAATCCTTCAAACCCTTATTTTATTCATTCTAATGAAAGTCCTGCTTTGATTCTCATTTCCTCTCTTCTAAATGGGAAGAATTATCACTCTTGGGCTCGAGCTATGAAGCTCGCAATACAATCGAAAAACAAGATCAAGTTCATCAATGGAACCCTAATTCCACCTTCTATGAATGAAACTTTATTTGGAGCTTGGATAAGGTGCAATACCATGGTTTTATCATGAATACATCACCCAGTTGTTAAATCGATTCTCTGGATTGATCAGGCTTCTAAGATGTGGAAAGATCTTCGTGATCGTTTCTCACAAGGGGAAATTTTCAGGATTGCTTAACTTCAAGAGGATTTCTACAAATTGCAGCAAGGTAGTCTTTCAATTTTTGAATTCTATACTAAGCGGAAAATTATCTGGGAAGATATTGAGAATTATATACCTATAGCACAATGTAGATGTGCAATTCCATGTTCTTGTGGAGCAATTTAGTCAACGAAAACCTATAGAGAACAAGATTATGTGATTCGTTTTCTAAAGGGATTAAATGAACAATATGATCGAGTTAGGTCTCAAATTATGCTTATTAATCCTCTACCTAGTATAAATAAGGTGTTATCAATGCTTATTCAACATGAAAGGCAATTAAACACGTGTTATCGAGTACTCCTTCAATGGTTTTATCTTTAAGTTGGACCTTTGTGATCTCCATCCTCCAACTTGAGGGAGGATATTAGATTATTAAATTCATCTTAGTTAGCTAGCTGCTAGTAAGAGAAGTTGGTTATTAGCTTTTCTTTTAGTTAGTTAACAAGCTCATGTTGCTATAGATAGCAACTACTCGTTGTAATGATTTAGGACAATCATTAATAAATAATTTAATTTTGAATGAAGAAATGTGTAAAAAAAAAATCAAAATTTTAAATCAATTCTTAATTATAAAAAATGATTCGAATGGATTATAGGAAATCACATTTTACAAATAAAACGAAAACATCAAAATTTAGGAATTTCTAAAAATTAAATTAAAAATATTAATAAAAATTTCAAGATTTATTTTTAGTTTAACTTTTCCAGAAAACTCTGTTCACTTTTAGATATTTATTTGTTTTTTTATAGACTTATTACTGACTTGTTATTCTAATGTTAAAATATATTTAGGACACTAATTTGTTTTTTTCTTCATAAATTAGCATTAGCATATTTAATTTTTGAAATTTCAAATATTCTTATGTTTCCTTTCCTTTTTTTGTCATCAATTGAAAAACGTTACCTGTATTAATTAATTTGACATCAATAACACTAATTTTTCAAACATTACAAATTAATTTCGTTTCATATTTTAAATTGATATTATTTACTAATAATTTAAATTTAAGCTAATCATGTCATGTCAATATATTTTCACAGATTCAACACTATGATGGCTTCTTTGTGGCAAATTCTAATTCCAACAAAACCTTTAGTATTTGTAATTATAATTATAATTATAATGATAAAGATAAACATATATAAAAATAAGGATAATCTATTATAATTTTTTTTATAAGCAAAAGAATTTTATTAACATAATATCGGGGTTAAAATAAGCATCACTGTACACTTGAACTTGAACCCCATCTTTTATGAAAGGTTTGAACAAGGTACACAATCATGTATTCAATAAAGATCAAAACCGACAAACAACCAAACAATCTTCTTCACAAGAATGTGAAGCAACAAAAACATACAACACAAAAACCGGAAACAACCCAGAGGGAGGCCATCAAAACAATCGCTAACAGGATCACCAACCACTGCAATGAAGGATGATCACACTCGTGCTACGTCAGAGTCAATCATTATTGACTTTTCTAAACTTGATGATATTGATTTGGATAGCTTGCCTCCTACGCAAGCAGAGAAGGTTCTTGAGGCATTGGAGGAGATCAAGATTAAGCTAGCAGGAAGGAATGATGTGTCGCTGGGTTTTGGTGTGCGTAGTGCTCGCGCACTTGGTGTTCATGAGATCGCGCTAGGGAAGGGTGCTGGTGGCGCGCCTGATGGGGATTCTGGGATCGCGCCTGGTGGCGCGCCTGATGTGTTGGAATACAAGTGGGTGATACAAACACCTAGAGGGGGGGTGAATAGGTGTGAAGGTCAACCCTATTACTTTTTAAAAAATCCTTCAAAAACTATATTAGATATCTACTATGTATATGACTGATATTTGACAGACTTCTAGTATTGGTTGAAAATCAATCAACTAAGAGTTAGATACAGGTCAGATATAGATCAGATAATAGTCAGATATTCAGAAACCAAAATCACGTAAACCTGTACAGATCTAGCAGAAATTAACAAGCAAATTAATACTAACACATAGATCAGATGCAGCAGATGTCAAAACAATAAAACAACCAGCAACACGTTGATTAAAATGATTATTGTTTAGATTTTGTTAGATTAGCACTTATCAAGAATTAATGTATTTAATCAAGATAAAATAGAAAGGAAGAAAAGCTAGACACGACTATTTATACTGGTTCACCTTTGAATTCAATCGAATTCAAAGACTACATTCAGTCCTCCCCTTCGGATTCGGGAGAGTTGCTTCACTATGAAGAAGAATGGTTAGTACAATTGGTTTTAAAAACAATTCCCTAATTGCTAAAACCCTATGAGTAAACCTTACTCCTATTGTATCCAAACCTCCAATTACTGTAAGAACTACAATCGGTGGGTGAAATAACTAGAGAACACTAGGAGAATACCTAGAGGGGGGGGGGTTGAATAGGTGTTTAAGAAACCTTGAAAGATTTTCGAATAAAGGAAATCAAAACAATTAAAACGAATGATTTTTACAAATTCTGAACCTCTTAATTGACTAAGCCTGCAATTGATCGATTAACATCTGACAGCCTTCAAATGATTAATCGATTAATGATGCTGTTAATCGATTATATGCTGATAAACACTGAAAAATCATTTTTCAATCAAATACGAAAATCAATCAATTAACACATAAGATCAGAGATAAAGCGGAATTGATTAACCCCAATATTGTTATTGATTACCTAGGTTATGAAAATGATTTCCCCCAATTCAATTTGCACAATTAAAACCTAATTCATTCAATTATGGAAAATCAAACTTTTCTAGGTTTTCAATCAAGAACAATATGAAATGACAAAAACTAAAGAGTTAAGGGAAGAGAAGCTTGCTCAGAGATTTATATTGGTTCACTCACAACCACCGTGAGCTACATCCAGTCCCCTCTTATCACAAGAGAGAGTTTCTTCACTAAGGAAATAGAATTCTCAAATTACAAGTAATTCGCCTCTCAAGATTCCCTTCTTGATAGCCTCCAAGAGATACCTCACTCTTGTCTTGTAATCCTATTGAACTTCTAATCTAATCTTCTTCCCTTCCTTGTTGATAACCCCACAACAAGTCTTCCAAAAGCTTGATGACACACCAAGACTTCTTCTTCTTCAATTTGCTTAATGAACGACACACCAAGACTTTTCCTTTGTTGTATTTGAGCTTACCTTCTTGCAATGATTACAACTCAATATAAAACACAATAACAATCCTATGAATCTCTTTCGAGAACTATGAAAATATCAACACATGAGATTCAAAGATTCTTGATCAAAGATGCAAAAGTGAGAGCTTTGATCTTTTGAAAGTGAGGGAGAATGTTGAGAGAAAATAGAATAGTGTGGCTTTTGATCTTTCTATAAAAAAAATATGAAAATGAAATTGGTCTGTTCTAATGATTCACAAAGGATAGAAAAAGGTTTGTATAGAATACCCAAAAGTTAGGAAACTTAAAAACTGATTTTGATAAGTGAAAAACGTATTTTAAAAACAAGTTCAGCAGGTGTTAATCGATTAACTCATCAGGTTAATCGATTAACCCATATTAAAAACTTGTTAATCGATTAATGCATCAGGTTAATTGATTAAGACCTGAAGCAAAATTTGTTAATCGATTAGCCAAACCTGTTAATCGATTAAGCATTGTCAAAACATTTCTAAAAACTTGTTTTCTCAAAACTAAACCTTTTCTTTCAAACCTTTTGTAGCCACCCAATTTTGTCCGGGGTCAAAATTATATTTTCATAAATATTTTGTTTGAGTAAGATTTTTATCCTCAAGTTTTTATAATTGAATTTTATAACTAAAATAAAAAAAAGAGTTTGTTTGCACCCATTATTTTCTAATTAATGTGTATTAAGTTATTTTTGGGATTTATTTAAAAAAAAGAAGTGCATTGAAAATTTTTTGAGAAGAAAAATTAATTGAAAAGATTGTGTCCAAAATTTTGACAAAATCAATTCAAAAGATTGAAAATCAATTATTTTTTTTTAAAAAAAAGAGAAATATTTTGATAATTAATTAAAAATCAATTTAGAAAATTTTGAGAATCATTTAAAAAATTTGAAAAATCAATTTGAGAAATTGAGAATCAATTTGATTTAATTAAAGGTTCTTTTTTTTATTCATAAATATTTGAAAAAGATTACAATTGATTTTTGACAAATTAAAATTTTTTGATCAATTTGAATTTAGTTGATGATATGTTTTATTTGGAAGGAGTTATCAACTTCTTTTTTTTAAAAGATTGAAAATTAATTCAAAAAGAAATTGAGAATCAATTGAAAATCAAGTAAAATTTTTTGAATCAATTAAAGAGGATCGAGAATCAATTTGATTGAGTTGAGAATATATATATTTTTTCGATTGCATTTTTTTTTTTTTGATTCAAATCAAAAATTCTTTGGAAAAGATTATCCTCTTTTTGAAATGATCAAAATCAATTCAAATTTTGACAATCAATTCAAAAGATTGAAAATCAATTATTTTTTATTTGAGAATCAATTTGATTTAATCGAGGATTTTATTTTAAAATCAAAAATATTTGAAAAGATGTTATCATTATTTTGAAAAGATTTGAAATTGATTTTTAACGATTTTTTCTTAACTTAACTTCTACTATAAATAGAAGTCATTCTTCACTTTGGGAGGAGAAAATGTTTTTTTGAAGAGAGGTGCATACAAAAACTCGAGAGGAATAATTTTACGTAGAGTTTTGTGATAATTTTTCCTTTCGTTTTTCGTGCCCCCTTATTTTCATTCCAAGAACTGCATGCTGTTGTGCTGCAACCCTTCCTTATCACATATTCTCTCCATAGCACCATAGCATCATCTCCCATCATCATCAGGTGCTTTCCTTCTTTCTTTCAATTTTTTCCCTTCCTTCTTTTTTTTAAACTTCTAGATTTTTTAGTAATTAATCAAATACTAAAAATTAAAATGTTTTTTTTTAATTTTTTTGTTGATAATTTAATCATTAATTTTTAAGAATCTTTATCTTTTTTTCGCAATAATAAAATTGGTTGTGTTTTGATAAGCCAAACTTTTCTCACCCAAATTTATCATAGAGGTGAAATCTCTTGGACTTCCTCTCTTCACAAAAATACATATATAAAATAATTTTCTTTAAAATAATAATAAATTAAAAATGTAGATTTTTCTAGTTGTTTTAAAAATTTGTTAGGTTTTGGTAAGTCGATTTTTCTCTCCCAAATTCAATGGAGAGATCTCTCAAACTTCCTCTCTGCACAAAAATATGTACACAGAAAAAATAATTTTTTTTATATAAATAAATTATAAACATTAAAAGACAAAAACATTTTTTAAAGAAAAATTAAATAGTTTTTTTTAATTAAATATTAACGATGTGCAATTTGGAAATCCACTTTTTTTTGGCTAAATGTCGGAGTCTTGTGTATATTTCCTCTTCACATCAAACAATTTTTTTAAAAAAATATAAACATTAAAATTAAAACATTAAGAACTACGTAGTCTTGATTCCTCATTTTATGAGGATACGTAGGACCAAGGGCTACCTTGTCAGGCACAACAATAAAAAACAAATATTTTTTGGCAAACCAATTATTTAGGTCTTTTAATTAAAATCAATCAGAGGTACCATTTTCAAATGGGCGAACGGGGTGCTAATACCTTCCCCGGCTCGTAACCGACTCCCGAGCTCAGATCTATCTAGTTCGAGACCAAGTTTTATCCGTTTTAATTAATAATTATTTTTTCCGCGTTTTTGCAACAAAATGCGGTGACGACTCCATATTGGGTCAACCGACTCCCACTCGTAGGCGAGGCCCCGAGGGCGACCCGGGACCCCGGCCGCGACACCTTTAAGCCACCTATTGATTTTAGGATAAGTGAAATACTCAAATTATAATATGATCATGCACTTGATAGAGATTCACTACCCTCTAATAAACTCTACCCAAACTCATCAAACTCTAAGACTCAAAATAAAGATATTACAACTCAATACACAAATTGAATAATCTTCAAGAGCTCGCTCTCTCTTCATCATTTGTTGTTTGTTGGTCTTTGGTCATGTTAATCCATAACTTGAGCTTGATCAAAACATTTGTCATTATCAAAACCATGCACTTGCATAATAGATCTCACAATCTTCACATGCACATACACACTAGATCTAACAATTACATCTTCAATTGAGCCTTGAGATGTTGAAACCTTCAACACTCTTCAATCATTTCTTGAAACCTTCAAGAACACGATGAAACCTTCATCACTTTTGATCCCTTCTTGAAACCTTCAAGATCCTTGCGGTGAAACCTTCACCAATAACGTGAGTAACAAATTTGTTGTTGTAGAATGTTTGCACCTATTGATGTGCGAATTACAACTTGAATAAGAGCACACAAATAATTGAATCTTTTAGATCTAAGATGAATATGCTTTGAGATATTCAATTTGGTTTTGTAAAGAAGATGAAGAAGATGATGAATGATTTGGGTCTGAAAAGTGATGTTTTTGTGCCTTATTTGACCTCTGTTTGCCTTGGTTTTGGTTTGTTCTTAAGCAAAAGTAGAGACTTTTCCTAGGATTTTTAGTTGTTAGTGTTGAGGTAGAGTTTTGTTCGTTTTGATGTGTTTGTTAGTGTTTCAGGTGTCTTAGTGCTAAATTGGAGATGGGAAGAAGAAATTAAAGCTGGACCTTGGAGAATTGGAAGCTGAGCAGAAGAAAATGTGAAAATTTACACTTGCACGCCAAGGCGCAGAAACAGCACGCCCAAGCGTGCAAGGGGTCAATGTGCCAAAAATAGGGGTCAAGTGGCTGAGAATAATGCATCAACTCAGACAAATTTGCGCCTAGGCGCGCAGCACTTCGCGCCTAGGCGCGCCTTCCACGTGCAAAAGGGGGTCTGTTGATTTTAAGCGGGCGCCTAGGCGTGCCAAGGCCATACCCAGGCACGCGTCGCTGATCCGTTTTGGATTTTTACTTTTTTGATGGATTTGTGAAAGGAATAGTTTTGGGATTTATAAAAGATATTAGGATTAGTAATTAGGGATTAATTCAGGACAGTTGAGAGCAGAGTTTTGGAGAGATTTTGTGAAGAACGAAGATTAGAACGAAGGATTAGTGGTAATTATGTCACTCTTTATCACTTTTTTTGTTTTTCTTCTCTCAATTATGAACTAAATCCTTCTTTGGGATGTAGGAGTAGATGAATATGGAACCTTTTTAATGTTTATGCAGTGAATTAATTTTGTCTTTCCATTATTAATTTTGTGTTTGATTATATTTTCATTGTTGTTCATGAAAGTGCGCAGTTCATGACATAGGAATCCTAATTTAATAGATATATTAATTTAGGATTATGCCCAATAATCAAACAGTTCAATTGCATAGGGATAGACATATTTTCTATGAATTGAATAATTTTTATGAGTTTTGATTGAACTTAATTAAGGGTTAGGTTTTAAGGCTCTCTTGAGACATCATTGGGAGATTAATCTCTAAAATACGAAAAAGTTCTAAGACATTAGGCGTTTCCTACTTTTGCAAAACAAATTCAGAATTTAGGAAAACAAATTAATTCATTGTTGAACGTTTTAGGAACCTTCATTGAAACTACGTCTCGCTCTTTCTCCTTTTTAAGAATCGTTGTTGTTTTTGTTTATTTTTATTTATTTAAATCAATAATTTCTAAATCACTTGAATTCCAATTTAAATTTCATTTAGTGATTACAAATAGGTGAGAATTATTAGAATCAATTTCAGTCCTCGTTGGGAACGATACTTTATTTATCACTTTATTACTTGTACGATCTGGTATACTTGCCAGAATCTCAACAAGTTTTTGGCGCCGTTGCCGGGGACTGTAATTAGATTTAAATAATTCTTCGGTACCACCGTAATGGTGAGTGTGTATTTGAGGTTAGTAATAGCACAGGTAACGAAGAACAGGTGAATTTTGTGGGAGGAGGCCAGAGGAATAATCCGTACTCAAACACCTACAACCCAGGGTATAGAAATCACCCTAACTTCTCTTGGCGCAGTCCAGCACTCCAGCCACCACAAGAGAAGCAGCCGACACCTTGGGAGGCAGCAATAGAGAAAGTCGCTCAAACGACAACTAATTTTGTTGAGGAGACGCGAGCTAATTTCAAAAACCAAGGTGCTAGCATTCGCAACCTGGAGGTTCAGATGGGTCAACTTTCCAAGCAGATCTCAGAGAGGTCACCGGGATCCTTTCCCAGTGACACCATTCTAAACCCCAGGGAGCATTGCAAGGCCATTACTCTTCGAAGTGGCAAGTCTCTTGAGGAGTCACGAAAGAAGAGTGATGAGGTAGTGATTGAGGAAGCAGAAGTAAAGGAGCCAACAGCTGAGGAAACAATTCCTGAAGTGCAACAGAATAAGACTACAATTGCAACACAGGAAGAAGATAAGAAACCACAGATTCCCACAAGGTTCCTTTTTCTCAGCGGTTGAAAAAGAAGGAAAGTAAGAAGCAATTTTCCAAGTTCATGGAGGTGTTAAAGAGGCTCCAGATCAACATTCCATTCGCGGAGGCCCTTGAGCAGATGCCCACATATGCAAAGATCATGAAAGAGCTCTTGACCAACAAAAGGAAGATGCAAGATGATGAAACCGTGCTTCTCACAGAGGAATGTAGTGCAATTCTTTAAAGGAAGCTCCCTCAGAAGTTAAAAGATCCTGGGAGTTTCATAATCCCTTGTAACATTGGGGGATTTGATATTGGCAAGGCTTTGTGCGACTCGGGGAAAGCATCAATTTGATGCCCCTCTCTATTTTCAAGAAACTTGGTATTGGGAAGGTGAAACCAACAATGATGTGTCTTCAGCTAGCTGACCGTTCTATGAAGAGGCCCTATGGGAAAGTGGAGGATGTGCTTGTCAAGGTAGACAAGTTCATTTTCCCTACTGATTTTGTGATTTTGGATATGGAGAAGGATTCAGACATTCCTCTCCTCATGGGTAGGCCTTTTCTAGCTACTAGGCGAGCCCTCATAGATGTTCAACAGGGCGAGCTCAAGCTCCGGGTTCATGAGGAAGAGGTTTCCTTCAATGTCTACCGGTCCATGAAGAATCCAATGGAGAGCTCTCAATGTTTCTTAGTGGACGTGATTGACACTTTAGTCATGTCTAACTTTGAGCAAATTGGGCATGAAGATGAGTTGGAAGCAGCATTGACACATGAGAAGACTGAAGATCTCAAGGTGGAGAAGATGGTGACCAGATTGGATGCACCTGCAGCTTACACAAGGACAGATCAGATGAAAGAGCTGAAGTTGCATGAAAAGGAGGAACGCACAGCACCAGAGCTCAAAGCTCTTCCACCAAATCTCAGGTATGAATTTCTAGATGACACTAAATTCTATCCAATTATAATTTGTAATGCCTTGACTGAAACTGAAACTGAGAAATTAATGAGGATTTTGAGGCAATACAAATTTGCTTTAGGATGGAGTGTTTCTGATTTGAAGGGGATTAACCCTAGTTTCTGCATGCATAAGATTCTCCTTGAGGAGAATTTTAAGCCAGTATTTCAGCCACAGAGGAGGCTAAATCTGACTTTGCAGGAAGTCGTGAGAAAGGAGGTAATCAAACTTTTAGATGCAGGCATTATCTACCCCATCTCCGATAGCACTTGGGTTAGCCCGTTGCAAGTAGTGTGTGACATCCGTCAAAATCCTCGTATTTGTTTTAAACAATAAAGAGATTTATTTTGAGAAAGTGTTTTTGAAAGAGTATTTCTTTGAATGAATTTCTTATTTCATGATATTAAAGTGATGAATGATTTTTTTAAAGGAATGGTTTTCATGGAATGATACCATGAGTTTTAAAAATTGAGTTTTGAGAAACGATTATGTATCTAATGTTTTTATGCTTTAAAGAAATTGTGATTTTTATACATGAGTAATTTTATGAGAAAAATTTATTTCCTATGTGTGTATGTGTATGTGTGTACTGTTTGGCCATGTATGTGCATGCTTAGGATTTTATTTTTTTTAGGACAAGGAGCTTATGGGATAAATTAGAACCATATAGAAAATAGATTAGTAAAAGAGTGTGAATTAAGGAGAAAAGCCAACCAATAGGAATTAGGATGAGTGCCTTAATTTACTCTTCTTTGTCTAGGTTGATAAGACCTAAACCATGCAACAAATTGAAGTACCAAAATTGCCCCTCCTAAACCCATGTGAACCGAATTACTCCAAGGGCAAAAGAGTAAACTCATGTTTTGCCTATATATACCTTTGGCCTTAGTTCATCTTCACTCATTTCCTTTCATTTCCCTTCATTTCTAAACACCACACTAAGAGTCCATCAAGCTCTTAGTGAGAGAGAGAGAGAGAAAGAGAGAGAGAGGCCGAGAAGAAGAAGAAGGAAGAAGAAGAGAAACCAAGCTTGATCATGGAGTTTTCATTGAAGATCTAAGGTGTTGAAGGCTTGAAGATCATTTCTTTCTTGGTATAACTCGAAGATCCTAGAAGTATTAGAGTTAGTTTGATTTCTAAGCTTTGTAATCTTCATTTCTTCTTGCATGTTTGATTTTGTAGTTTAATGATGGTTGCATGTGTTGATTATACCTTGATCTTGAGTTTTTGGAGTTAAAAGAACTTGTAAAATGCTAAACCATGAGCTAGATGATTCGGCCATGGCTAGCAAACTTGGTCTTGATGCTTTTTAATTTGATCTAAGTAGTTGCATGTTGATTTTATACTTGGAAAAGTTGATTTATGTACTTATATGTCTTGATCTTAACTTGTTCATGAAAAAGTTTTGATCTTGAGCTTTGCATGTGATTTTTGAACAAAAAGATCTAACCTTTCTTAATGCATGTCACGGTTTTGCAAAGAACCAAGGAAAGGAAGCTTTTGGAAATGATTTTTGGTCCAAAGAAAGCTTGATCTATGTCTTGTGTTCTTGCATGTTAAAGATTTGAAGTTAAATCTTGATTTCTAGTGATGTGTATTCGGTTTAAGCTTAGAACCAAGAGATCATGTCTTGATTCTCATAAAAAGGCACATGTATGTAAATCTTTACTTGATTAAAGGATTTTAAAGTGCATGCATAAGATTTGAAGTAAAAACTTGGTTTGAGTGGTGATGATAATTCGGTTTAGTGCTTTAAAAAGGAAATGATGTTTAAAATTTTGTGTGTGAGCAAGTACATGATTAAATCCATGAATCTTGATATTTGCATGTTGAAAAGTGAACCGAAAACCTTGTCTTGATCATGATGAGTTTTCGGCCAATGCATGCTAACTAGGATAGGATTCTTTTTTCATGAAGTGACATAAAGTAATGAGTGTGTTTTGTGAGTTAATGCTAAGTAATGTGTTTGAAATTGTGTTGTAATTGTTTTCTTTTCTATTCGGTTTTGGTGATGCAAATGAGTAAATGAGTTTAGTTGTTTCAAGAAGAGTTTGCAATGATTTTGATTATATTTCTTTGCTGTCCAAAAATCATTCTTAAGGTATTTCCATTTTAAAAGTGTTTTCGATTGATGAAAAGTGTAAATTTTTAAGTACCACTTGAGATAACAAAAGCTAGATTGAAAAGTATCGATTTTTCGGTGTTTAAAGAAGCCAAAGTGTGGCTGGACCAATTGCATACAGCCACATAAATTGATTGTTTAATTTATATTATTATGAGTTTTCAAACGATTTTGAGAAATTTCAAGTGCAAGAAAAGATTGGAATTGTTTTGACATGTGATTGTAATTTTAAAGAAAGTAATGAAAAGAAATAAGAGCTTTTCCTATTTTAAGTGAAGAAGAATAAAGTGATGAATTTCAATTGAAATAAATTTGACGTAAATGTATTTATAAAATACGAGGTATTCTTTAGATGGTGGAACGGAATCGCAAGGAGAAGCGAGAGACTATCGAGGACAAGGCAATTCACCTGCTGGATTAAGAGGTGAGAGTGCTGTGAACCCACGACGTGGTGGCCTATAGATCGAATATATGGACTGTGATAATTGTTGAGATTTATGTGATATGTTAAAATGCTAACTGTTTATATGCTCAGTTAATTGTAATGCATGATTAGTTTGTTATGTATTTAAATTCACTATATTAATGTTGTTGAGTATATTGTCATTCTGTCTGGAACTCTGGTTGTTGTTATGTGTGGTAATGTGAATCATGAGAAAAGAATAAGGCTTGAGATTATTTGAAAAGTTTAAGAAAGATGTTAAGCATTGAGAGCTGCGAATGCCCCAGTTGAACAATGATGCTCAGATTGTGCTAATGATATTGAGACTGTGCTCATGATGCGGAGATTGCGCTCATGATGCCGAGTTTGTGCTCGAAGACTCATGTATGATGATGATTGCAAAGTATCAAGAGGATACAAGAGATTTATGAGATTTTTCCTACGGGAACGGTTTAATGTGCTGTGATGCCAAGTGGCTATTTAAAGTGAAAGAGATATGTGATTATTTTGGGGAACGGATATAACCCTTAGTGGTCGGGACTTGTCGAAGGGATGAATCAAGGGCTAGCCGACCTTAGGTTAATTAAAGAACATAAAAGACTTTAAAAGACTCTAACATAAGCGGTGAGTAATGAGTGCGAAGTAGTGGAGAGGAAGATACCATGGGTATCAAGGATACTCAAGTGGAGATTGCATGAGGGGAGGGCAAGGACGGTGAACGTCAAGAAGCCTTGAGTATATTTCTAGGCGGAACGAATTCCACATGTGGTGTACCAGACGTGGTAGGGACTGGGTCCAAAGCCGTGGTAAGTTCTGCATCACGAACTAGAAATAGTACTGTCACCCCCTTGATTGCAAATCTAGAACAGTGAGAGGGACTGGAACGGGGCTCTATGATTTTGCCACTGTACCCGATTTTTCTATAGTGTGCCTTGATTATAATTTGAATTGAGACTGTACCCGATTTTCTACAGTTCTCCTGGCTTGGAACCATTTGATTTGTTGAGACGGCTGTCAAGCCCGCGTGGTAAAGGTCCTGTACTCCTATTAGCTTCCGACTAGGTTGGATGGATGACCGAGGAGATGTAGACGTGTGTGCTGACTGATTTTTCTCAGTGATGGTTTTTCCCCACCTCATTGAGTGAACCGATTTGATAAGACTTAAAAATGATGAAAGATTCAAAGAACGAAAGTATAAGTGAATGTCTGAAAGATTGAGAAAGATTGTGATAAGACTTGAATGCTTGAAAAGATTTGTGATGCCAAGTGCAGTGAGTTATATGGCAATGAGTTGTGATTTTGATATATTTGGAATACCATGATATGCTTTGTTTATAAGTGATTCATATATGCTTATGTGTATAACATGTTCAGTTATGATGAGGATGATGTGATTATACTGTGCTACATGTTTGATTATATTTTCATTGTTGTTCATGAAAGTGTGCAGTTCATGACATAGGAATCCTAATTTAATAGACATATTAATTTAGGATTATGCCCAATAATCAAACAGTTCAATTGCATAAGGATAGACATATTTCCTATGAATTGAATAATTTTTATGAGTTTTGATTGAACTTAATTAAGGGTTAGGTTTTAAGGCTCTCTTGAGACATCATTGGGAGATTAATCTCTAAAATACGGAAACATTCTAAGACATTAGGCGTTTCCTACTTTTGCAAAACAAATTCATAATTTAGGAAAACAAATTAATTCATTGTTGAACGTTTTAGGAACCTTCATTGAAACTACGTCCCGCTCTTTCTCCTTGTTTAAGAATCGTTGTTTTGTTTATATTTATTTATTTAAATCAATAATTTCTAAATCACTTGAATTCCAATTTAAATTTCATTTAGTGACTACAAATAGGTGAGAATTATTAGAATCAATTTCAGTCCTCGTTGGGAACGATACTTTATTTATCACTTTATTACTTGTACGATCTGGTATACTTGCCAGAATCTCAACAATGAATCTTGGAATGTTAAAACGTGTTTTTCTTGAATGATTATTGTAGAAATCGATTTGGGAATATGTATATGTGTGTGAAACTTATCACTGTATTGTTCTAATAAAAGGGAAAGTTCTTATTCGCTGATTTTCTGTTTTGCACATGTAAAAATAGATCTGAATTTTCTGTTACAAAGAAAACTACACGGTATGTATCTGAACACAGGTCAAATACCTGTCAGATACATGCTGTTTTATTTGCTTAAAAATTAAATCAGAAAATCAGCTTTGAACCCAAATTTTTCTTTTTACTAAAAACAATTCCCAAAGTCATTCAATGATGCATTTTTCTATTTTAAAAATATTTTTATTTTATGCATCATTTTCCAAGATTAATCATGCATTTTTCTCAAGCATATTTACCTTAAGACTTATGAGATTCAATGCAACCTAATAGACCACTATCCCATACATCCTAATACTAAGAGGCATAATAAAAGATGTAAATAATACAATTAAACTATCATGGAGTAATAAATCTAATTAGTAATCTTCTTCTCATGTTGGATGTTTGTTCATTCTTGAGATGCTTGTTGTCATCAAAACCTCTTGACTTCACATGATGCTACTGCAGGAGGGGCGCACGGTGCTGTTGGGCTGGCGCCAGGTGCTGGGGCTGGCGCATCACCTGGTGCGGGTGCAGGTGGTTCTAGCGCTCGTGCGACTGGTAAGGGTGCGGCTGGGACTGGGGCTGGTGCGAGTCGTAGCATGGGTACTGGTGCGGATACTAGCCCTCTGGTTGGTACTGGTGTGGGTACAATTGCTTACAAGGCTTCCTCAGTATCGGATAGTTTTGACATTCAAGGATACTAGCCCTCTGGTTGGTACTGGTGTGGATACAATTGCTTACAAGGCTTCCTCAGTATCGGATAGTTTTGACATTTCAAAATTACGAAATGTTGGGGAGAATCTCAAATGCTATCACCCACAATTGAAGGAGGGTACCTCGGTAAGGAAGATTGAAGCGAGTGATGTTGACAAGGAAGTACAGTATTGGCAGAACGCCCTAGTTTGTTATGTCCTTTGATCACGGCCACCTTATGCAGTGATTAATGGTTACATCAAGAAGGTATGAGGACACTATGGAATTGACAAAGTCCTGATGAACAACGATGGGACAATTGTTGTAAGGTTCAATACAGACGAGGCTAGGAATATAGTGTTGGAGGCCTATAATTCTGGCTCCGTGGACCGGAAGACCTGTTACAAAGAGCTTTCTTGATCGTGTACCCATATGGATACAGTTTCCGAATCTGAATTTGATGTTTTGGGGTGCTGCGGCATTTAGAAAGATTTCAAGTCTAGTTGGTACCCCAATTATGGTGGATCAGGTTACACAGGAAAGGAATCACATCAATTATGCCAGAGTTCTAATAGAGGTAAATCCATCTATCCTTCTTGATGAAGTTTACTTTGAAGATGAGAAAGGAAACATAATCAGCCAGAGAGTTGTCTATGAATGAAAGCCAACATTATGTACCAAATGCTCCACCTATAGGCATGATGCAACAATGTGCCGGAAAGGGGTTAAGCAGCAATGGGTGGTAAAAAACAAACCTACACAAAAGGAAGTAGATGAGCTGGTTGTTAAATTGAAGCTCAAAGAGAGCTAGGATAATGACATAGTTCCAGAAAAGAATATAGCATCCGACTTGGAAGCAATCAAGGATATCCTACCTAACAAAGAGCCAGTTGCTTCTGATGCTAGCAAAGGGGAAGACAAGGGGAATGAAATCCCTGATGATGTTAGTGACAAGGGGAAGGAGGACACTGATGAGGGGTGGACGCCAGTCACAGCAAGGGGTAGAGGTAAATCTAAATCTATGGTTTTGCATAAGGGGGAAACCTCTATGAAAAATTCTAATGGATAAAATAGCTACATGGAACATTAGAGGGTTGAATCGCCCTCTAAAACAAAAAGTAGTTGTAGATTTTTACAATAAATATAGTGTAGGTTTGTTAGGTATTTTAGAGAATAAATTGTGAGCTTCCTCTTTTCATTTAGTTCAGAATAATATTGCATTTGGCTGGGGTTCTTTTTCCAACCACGACCTAAGCCCGGTTGGCCGTATTTGGCTAATTTGGAAAATGGACATGTTTGAGGTTGAGGTTATTAGCAGGTCTGAGCAGTATATTCACTGTCATGTGATGGTTAGGCAATCTAGTATTGCTTTTTATGCTACTTTTGTTTATGCTTCTAATGATTATGAGCACAAGAAGGAGTTGTGGAATGTCTTGAAAGGGATTCATACGTTCATTCAAATCCCTTGGATTGTCTTGGGAGATTTTAATACGTTCCTTTCTGATAATGAGAAGGTAGGTGGCATGCCTGTTGATGTCACTGCTTTGTCTGATTTTAATAATTGTGTGCACACCTGTCAGCTGATTGATATGCCGTATAAGGGTTGTTATTATACTTGGTGCAACAAGCAGGACTAGCAGGACAAAATTTATTGTAAGCTTGATCGAGCTCTTGTGAATGAGTATTGGTCATTGCAGTGGCCTAATGCAGAAGCTGATTTCTTGGTTCCGGGGGTTTCTGATCATTCTCCTATTCTTATAAATTGGGGTGTTGGCTGTCGGTTGAGGCGATCTGGTTTCAAATTCTTTAATATATGGGTTGAGCACAAGGATTTTGAGAAGATTGTGCATACGATTTGTGTAACATCCTGAATTTTATGATTATGTAGAAAATGTTAGAAATTAGTAATTTAGTGTTTATGGCCTTTTAGTATACATAAGGTAACTTAGAAACTATTAGAATGCCTTAGAAAACTGGAATTTTCCAGAGACAAATCGATTAGTGGTTGAACTAATCGATTAGCCTATTAACGAAATATTTAATTTATTAAAAATTTAGGATCTAATCGATTAGTTGTTAGACTAATTGATTAGTTACTGCAAAATCAGAAATAAAACACGTTTCTAAGCATGTGGCAGCCATTGTTTTCTTCCCCAAAAACTCGACCCAAATCTCTCTTTCTATGCCAAGGAAGTTCCAAACTCAAATTAACACCAAAATCAAGCAAATCATCAACCTATAATCACTTCCCATCATCAATTTCCCTCTTTTCCTCTTTAAAAACCCCAAATTAGTCCTTTCCTCTCATCTCCATAAACCCCAAAACCCTAACTCTTGGAATCAAGTGAAGCTAGGCACAAAACTAAGATAGAAGGACTAGAAAGTGTTGGAGAACAAGAATATAGGAATCAAAGTTTGTAGATTGAAGCTTGGAGAAGGGTTCCCATACACCCTTTCTTCTCTTTCTTCAAGAGGTAAGAGGGGGTTATTTGTCTTAAATTAGGGAAGAGGTTTAATGATAGTAATAGGGATATATGTATGTGTATTTAAATGTGTTATTGTATGTTAGAGCAAGTAGAAATTTACTTAATGAGTTTATGCTTCTTATTATGTTTATGTGCAACTTGGATGATTAATGTGTTGTTATGTATTATCTTGCTTAGAAATGAGAGAATATTGATAAATATGTATTGATTATGTTAATTATCAATTGTCAAATTGCTAATGAGTGTTTAGTCACAAAGTTAGGGTAGAGTACTTCCTAATTGAATTGGAACCTAGTCCCTAATGATTTTAAAAGTTAAAGGGGATCAAATTCAATTATAAAGGATATTAAGGCATGCATCATACATGGAGTAAGATGGACGCTAGGGTATGGAAAAAACATACATATATCGTGAGGGCAAGAGTGACTAGGTTGTGTTATTGAAACAACCGCCGAGAATTATTATGGAAAACTTTGATCTTCCGATCCAAAGGTTCGGGTTCGCTACTTGTTCGGGGATTGGTTTTACCGGAACCATAATAATTCTGTCAATCACTTTGGCTCTTTGTGATCGCTTGAGGGTGATCCCTGCTATAGCCAATTTGGACAAATCAAACCAAATTGTATGAAGAACCCCAAAATGAGGTGAAGTACTGGGCAAGCCATGTATTTAGAGGGATGCTTACTCTCGGTTGGTTTTTCCCAGGAGTGGAGGGTAATTTGAAGAAATGAAATGTGTGCAATGAAACGAAAAGTGAAAGATGAAAATAAAAAGGAAAAGTGAAAGAAAAGAATGCATATGCATGTTTCAATGATTGAATCCAATAAAAAGTAAAGCTTTAAAGAAATAAAAAAATGAAAGAAAATGGCATTGGATTCAATGATTTTGACATTGATATTATATTTTTCGAGATGAGATGTACCTGTCTTTAGACATCCTCGAAATTGATCTGAAGCTAATGTTGTTTTGCAGTAGTATTGGCAAATTACTATGACTTTCCCTTTAATGATATTCTTGACTGGAGAAAATTTGTTGTTGTGCTCTAGGAGAGTGATGTATACCATTTCGCCCTTCCTCTCTATTTCATCAATCTCTACCATGTCTCTCTTTTCTGGATTTGGGTACTTTAAATGTTTTCATTCTAATCCTCAAATTCCTAACCCATTTTGTTAGGAAATATGCAAAAGGATGTGACAGTGAATTTCCTCAGGTTTTTGTAAGTCTCCCATACATCCTTAACGAAAATATATATGCCTTATTATGATGACTTGAATTTGTTTTGCTCCTATTTGTTGTTGTTGTTGCTGCTATTTATATTTCCTGTCGTTGTTGTCGGTTATTGGTATTTCGTTATAACGCATTGGTGCCTATTGCTATCTGTTTTATAATGCTGCTGCTATTTACATGGTATTTTTTGTGATCAAGCTTTGGTATTAGAGGTTTGTGATGATGCTGAAATAGCTAAAGTGATTGTAAAGGTGATCTTCTAATCAATGTCATGATGATTTTATTATATTTCAAGGTAAATTCTTTTATCATTATATGTCTAACATTTGATATCCTTTCTTTAATTTTCATAATATATAAACATATTCTTTTAATGCTATGTTTGTTCAATGGTGTTCCATGTTGTATTCCTCAATTGCAGAGGTAAAAGGAGAAGACATGTAAAAGCTAATAAGACGTAATTCCAAGGTCATGCCCTACTGGCTTTTTATCAAGGTCAAAAAATTATAAAAAATTCATCATACTCACCTTTTAATCACTTCTATTTAGATTGTTGTTTTTATAATTTAGTATGATCATTTGCTTACAATTACTCACTTTAAAAACATCTTTTTGATGTTTCCTACAGGGTTATGCTCATGAGTTGATTGGCAATCCTACTTTGGCCCTTGCTCCAAGTCATTCAAAGGTGAGCTTCCTATTCTTGCAAGATTTGAGATATTTTCAACTTAGTATAAATTTGAATCATGCTCTTGATTCTTCTATTGTTCCGGCTTACATTTATAATTTAAAATCTATATTTCAATATAAAACTAATAATTCATTACTTAGTCATATCATTTAAACATTATTTGAGTTAGTCCTTTGATCTCATTAGTTTTCTATTTTGTCTTCTGACTTAATGGTTCTCTATTATGTTCTCTAATTTAGTTTCTTAGCATATTGTCTTCTTGAGGTAACCATCAGCCATTTATGCATTGTGGTTTTTTTGATTTTTCTGACAGAAATTTAGCTTATTAATAGTAAGCGTCAAACTTGGATTCCTCTAACTCATATGAACTATAGAGAGATAGAGTAGTGGCATAGAAAGAGAGGTACAATATTTGGTAGAGGAATAATGAATCCTTTTCTCTCACGAAATAGTGTTCTGATCAATTTAGTATTAAACTTTTATTGTTCTTTACTATTCTACTTTGTAACACCCTCACTTTTAATTAGTTAAAATTAGGTTTTATCAAAATTCGTACTTGAAAATTTCGACGAGAATCCGACAGAGTTTCCTCTGTATATCGGACCTCACAAAAATTTGCATCTTTTAAATCTGTCAGTCCAGAATATTACAAAACCTAAAATTATATTTAACTTTGGCTACCTCGCACTAATGTCCTTTTGAAAAATAACATAAGTTTCTAGGCTTCTAAAAAAAATTAAACCATAATAATTACACCAAATTAATTTAGGTTCTCTCGTGACTAAATTACACTCCACGTCTTGTTCGGCCATGACTTGTGTAAACTCCATTTCTGTACCTGTAAAAATATAGCAAGAAGGGTAGCATTACACAGAACTTAGAAAATAATTTCTACGAAGTCATAATAGTAAATTAAGCCTAACATTTATATTTTCATCGTAATAATCATAATCATTTTCAAGTATTTCACAACACAAACATGCATCATTCACAATCACAATATGTGACATTTCCTTCAAAATTATTTTCTTAACTTTCTTTTTCATCTTTTTGAGTTTTTCTCATCTTTCCTCTTTCCTTTATTCATTTCTTTTCTTTCTTGTCTTTTCTTATAAAGTACCATTAGGTATTTTAGTATATATGCACCTGTTAGGATGGTGTCTTCACCCAATAGGATTTCTTACCTTCACCCAGGATTTTCTTACCGCATAGACCATTAGCTCATTAGGGTCTTTTCTTTGTTCTTTTCTTTCGTGCTTCCTTACATGTTTCATTATTTATTTTATTGATTTACCAGACAGCTATTGATCTCGCGCGGGTCCCAAACACCTAACGAGACTTTGGATCTATGGGATTTACTTACCTGAGTGAGGGCTTCACCTATTGGGAATTCGAGTCTATTCCTTAAAATAGACTCTGTCCTAACAGGGCACCTAATGGGTACGGATACCCGCCACGCGATCAATAGCTGTTGCCTTTTGTTTAATTCGTTTATTCCAATGACAATCCAGTCCAGTTTAATTCAAACATATTTGATTCACACTAACATGCAGCAGTCAAATTTTTACTCCATAATTAAATACCAATCGGATATCATCCAATAATCAATAAAAATAATCAATACAATTAATCAATTCATAACCAATTTTAAATTCACCAAAAATTAACCAAATAATCAATTAACCAATAATCAATAAAAATAATCAATAAAAAAATAATCAATTCATCAAAACATAAGCGTGTTCATTTCTGTAATTTAATAACAGACTTATTATCAACATTAACTATCCTATTGTTCATTATTCTAATTAATTTTTTCTACTCCTAGCCACCACTATAAACAACTTAGAAATCATGCCCTAAATTAAGATAATACAACCTTCTTACCTCGGAGTCCTAACAAAAGGAACAATATCACGTTCACGTTCGAGCTTTATTTGAGGGTCAGGGTCAACAATAACGTGTTGAATCTAAATAGGGACACACATTAAAACTAATTATAACATTAAAGGTGTGTATATATATATATAAATAAATATATCAACTAAATTCATTTTTGTCAAAATAATAAATATATATCATTATACAGTAAAAATATATAACTTTTCTCCAAAACATCTCTTTATTTGAAAATATAGGGATAATAAAAATATTGATGGATCGTCGTATAAATTATATGGATGGGTAGAGAGAGTTGAGAAGGTTATTTACCTAAAAAAGATTTTAGAGTAAACGGTTGGATCTTGAATTATTGGACCGAGAAGTTGAGAAAATGAGAAATACTCCGTGGATGTGCCGCTGCTGCTCCCTTTCTCTCTCTATGTTATACTCTTTTTGTTTCTTCAGCCTTCTTTCTTTCTTTTGTTTTCTTCTTAATCACGTCCCTCTTTCTTTTTCTTTCTTACATTTTGTTTGTGTCATCTCAAATGGGCTAGGGTTGGGCTTTCTTTTTATTTCGGTTGGGTTACCGTTGGAGGGCAATGGGTAGCTTATTAGGAATAATAATAATATATATATATATATATATTATTTTATGTTTTGTTCTTATTTGTGAGTCAATATGAGTAGGTATTTTGGATTATCATTAAAAGTTTGACGTTCCTAAAAATAAAATACATTTAAGTACAACAATATTGTATTTTTAATTACTCAAAAATGATTGAAAAATAATAAAGTTACCGATCCCAACACATAGATATTGCGTAAGAAAAAGTATCGAAAGTCAAAAATAAATATATGCTCTCAATCCTGATATTAAACTTGATAAAATATAATATTTATAATTTTGAAAGAACAGATCTTTACATATAACTTATATCTGTAATATATTTGTGATGTCCTAGACGGTGAGGTTCCCCAAGGGTAAGGGAAGAAGACCTCCAGAGGAGCCTCTGTCTAGGGTTTCTGTGTGATGTTTGGTGGGAGTCCTCAAGTGGCTAAGGGAGAAAGCCAAGAAGCAACCCTAAACACTGGTGTGTGAAGGTGGCAATTAGGGTTAGAGGACGTACCTGAGCCCTATGTAGTACGGAGCTACTTATAGGGGGGGCCGGTTGCCCTAATGGGCTTGCTTGAGGCCCAACTAGGGCAACCTGTAATGAGCTATGAGTGGATGAGCTGTCCTTGTGGATAAGGTGTACACGTCATCCTGTCCTTGGTATCGGAATCCCTGCGTGGTGTCGGACAAGGAAGTAGGACCTTAGTAGGAGCACGAGGTCGGCCCGTGTCTGGTGTCTGCTCGGCCGTTGAGCTTTGAGCTCGGCCAAGCACACAGAGGGCTTCCTAAAGGGGCCTCAGGCCCTGAGTGAGGGCTACGTGGAGCTCGGCTAGGCCGAGTCCACCACATAAGCCCCCCAGCTCGGTCAAGGCTATCTGAGCCTTGTTCCGAGGTCCTGGTTTGGGTCCTTTTCCCAAATCCACCACATAAGCCCCCCAGCTCGGTCAAGGCTATCTGAGCCTTGTTCCGAGGTTCTAGGGAGTTCGGACGATGAGCTTCCAAGAGCTGGATCCAGCTGTCTCTGACGTCTTTTCATTATGACGGAGCAGATCTGAGAGTTGCCCTTTCACCTGCTCCGAAGTGACGCTTGCTTTCTCCAGGTCTGACACGTGTCAGAAATTACACCTAACGAAGCGTCGCCATTACTGCGACGTTGCTCGAGGTTCGTGCTTCCGGCTATTCTGCGCCACGTGTCTCCATATATGTGGCTGCATGCTGGGTTGGGCCTTTTGGGCCAGGCCCATAGTTCGAAGGTGGAGGGAAAACGGTTTCTCTTCTCCTGCTTTTGACAAAACCGTTCCTCTTTGACTCTCCAAACAGTTACTCTTTCTCTCTCTCGCACGAATTCCTTCCTTTCTCAACCCGATTTTCTTCCTCTCTGCATTCGAAGCCATTCTTTGCTCTTCCTTCGAAACTGCTTCCTGAAACTGTCCTTCCCTTTCAACAGGAGATCAGTTGCAGTTGCGAGTCTTACTCTCTTTCCAGTTCATCCCTCACGTTTGTATTCTCAAGGTACTTTCTTGCTTCAACTTCTTCATTTTTGTTTCTCCTTTCTTCTGTACTACTTTGCATGGGAGGGATTTAGGACTTTTGGGTTTTATATTTATACGGTCTTGTTCCTATGGAGATGGGTGGTTTTCTCTGGTTATCGGGGTTTTGGGTTTGCGGTTTTGGGGGATAAACTTTGGGGCTGTTAGTGTTTCTGGGTTTGGGGGTTTTTGGGATTTGGGGTGCTTTTGATTCGTGTTTTTGTGTTGGTTTTTCAGAAAACCAAAGAAGTGGATTGGGGAAATATGAGTAGTGAGTGGTTTAGGAAATGGGCAGGGGTAGTTTTCCTGTCATCAAGCAGTGTCATCAAGCAGTAGTGAGGAGGAGGACGACTCCTCCTCCTCGTCCTGTTCCCCCACAGAGGTATACGAGGCGCTCCGTCGCCAAAGGGAATATAGGCGAAAGTATGAGAAACGAGTTCTGGAGGTTGATCCCGTTGAGGTCATCCATCCTCGGGATTGGGAGGAGAAGAGAGAGTGGATACGGCCATACGCCTGGGCCGAGTTTGTTGACGGTCGGGAGTGTGCCGACTTCGAGAGGATAGAGAGAGAGAGGACGTATGAACGGGGGGTATCTGTGGTAGAGGGGGGATGCTCGCCTCTCGGAACAACTTCGGGGGTTTTCTGGGGGGTTATTTTTTGTAACCCGTAAGACTAACGCCGAGCTCCCCTATTCTTCCACAGGTACCATGCCGCCAAGAAAGTACGTAAGCCGACCTGAACTTTATCCTGCACCCTCCGACGCCGATCAATATCAGTGGGTCGACGTGGAGCCGAAGGGAGTGCAATCTAGTTTAGATTCCGAGGATAAGCTCACCGGAGTGAAGAGAGCTGTACTACCCTGTTCGGGAGATGCCGCTGGTACTTCTTATGAAGTTCTCCCTTGTTCGGCGAATGACAGAATATGCACTAGAACTGATGACAACTCCTTCTTTTTTTATGCCGATTTGATCCATAACCTCGGCGTGACCTTGTCGTTCACCGACCTGGAGATGAGGGTTCTGAAAGAGCTCGGACTGGCCCCTTCGCAACTTCATCCCAACACCTGGTCGTTCCTGAGGGCGTTTCAAAAGTATTGCGGGGCCAAAAGGTTGGTATGCACAGTTCGGCTCTTTCTGTGGATGTACAACCCGTTCGTCAGTAACAAAGACGGGGTTACTGGTCGACTTTGGGTATCGGCCAAAGCCCGAGCAAGCTGTGGGCTGTTCGGAATGTTTACGGAATCTTGGAAGCATTTTAAGCCCAGATTCTTCAAATACAAGTTCGTGGGCACTGGTCGACCTTGGTTCCGGGACGAGACGGGTCCGAGGTTTCCCTTGGAGTGGACCCCGGAGTTCTTCGATCGCCACCTCGGCACGCCACAAAGGTGGTCGGGCGCGACTCTTGATGCCGACGAGGCCGTCACAGTCCACCATTTCCAAACTGAATATCAGGCTCGGAAATTCCAACTTGATGTTGGAGTTTTCATGAAATGTTCTGACAACGAAGTCTTAGCCAAAATTGGTAGTTAACCTTGCTCTTATACTCTTGTAATTTTCTTTCAATTCTCTTACTGATTTTTCTTTATCTTTTTGTTTGCAGAGGAATACTAGTCAGCCATGTCGTCTAAGGCACTGAAGGCTGCGTTGGGGCGCAAAAGAAAGAGGCCGGAGAGTACTTCCAATGAGGCCGCGGCCGCTGATACAACGTCGACCGACTCCGCTCCTCCACACCCTACTCCACTTGCAGTGATCACTGCCCCACCTCCTCCTCAATCTCCGACACCAAGTACTGAGCTTGTCAATACTACCGGTACCCCAAGGCCGGCGACCCCCACTTCTAGGGCCTCGGTCAAAGATGCTCTTGTAAAGATGTCGGGAGCCGAGTGGAAGAAGATGGCCGAAGGGTTGGCCTATCACTTGAAGAGATCAACAAATATTTTCAATGTGTTGACCGAAGTTGCTGATGACATTGCGGAAGGCGTGTCGCTAGCCAAGAAGAGGGCTCGATCTGATATGGCAGCTGAGGTGGCTGAGCTGAGGAATAGTAAAAACTCTGCCGAGCAAAAGTTGGCCGAGTTAGAAGAGAAGCACCTTCAGCAGATGGAGGAGCTTCGGAAAAGTCAGGAAGAGGCCCTGGCCCAAGCGAAGGCGGATGCAAAGGAGGCTGGTCGGCAGGAAGGCCTGGCCGAGGTGGAGAAGGTGAGGACATTGCTGAAGAGAAGAGCCGCTCAAGCTCTTAAACACAAGGTAGCCGCATCTGAGTCGGATTTCAATCTTGAGAAGGCGGTGCGTAAAATTTTTACCAATGTGGTAGAGTAGATTCTTCACCTGAACCAAGGGCTCCGAATTCGGTATGTCGGCGCCTCTACTGGGTTCGGGGTGGAGGACGGGAAGATGGTCGATTATGACAAGGATGGGCTCGAGGTTGACCTTGACCAGCCCGAGGAGAATCTGCCCGATCCTTTGGTGGAGAAGCCGGATGAGGAGTTCAACCCAAGCTCGGTTGTCCTGTCCGATGTTGAAGATGAAGCAGCATAAGTCCCTTATGCTGGGCAGCTTGCGATTTGTCTATGTTTTTTGTAACATGTTTGACAATGTTGGATTGTATTTTGCTTTGCTTATTGTGTACAACATTTTATTTTTGTGCAAGTTCTTTCTAGTTTTAACTTGTTGCATGCTGTTATATTTATGCAAGTTTTTATTCTAACTTGTTGCATACGTACTATGTCCGAGGTCGGAGTTATGCAAGCCTTTTCTTTAACTTGTTGCACGAATGCGAGTTTTACTTTACCAACTCGTTGCATGTTTACTCGTTCGTCCTCGGATCCGAACTGCGATCGGTAAGGTAGTCACCAAGAAAGCTTTAAACAAGAATGCAAGTGTTTGAGACTTGTTGCATTTTAGATAACCTAAATACGACTGTTTTTGAAAATACAAGTACTGTTTCCACTTGTTGTATTCGGGATTGATTATAGCTAAGACTGTCATGCTAGGAGCGTTTGATCGTATCAATAATGAGACCAAGCTCGGCCGACTCAGTAAGTGTAGTAATCCTATAAGTTTTCCTCAGAAAAGAGGTACTGTATATAAGTGCATACGGTAGGGATCTCGGATCTACCCGCCTTAGCCGAGGTGGGTGTCCTCGTCCCCGATGTAAAAGAGAATGCTGAGTGAAGCTATGTGGGAACATTTCACAGCAATCTGTTCTTTATCGGGTGTCCCTTGTACACTGTGCATATGAGCCGATCTCCTTTTCAAGACGTTGGCTGTGCATAGCGCCATGCAACATTTAGGTGGCTAGTGCTAAATGAGAAGCTAGTACGTACGTATATAAAACTGTAGCACTTGAGTAATGGGAAAGTTTGTACTTTTTCATTAATTATAAATATGAGTACATTGCCTATGAATTGAAAAAGTGGGTATATCCCAAAGTGGAAAATAAGAGCATGATTAAGGGAAGTAAGTGTAAAATGTTAACAGAAATGAAGATAGAACTTAAACTTTTAGCTGGGGTCGTTGATAACATCTAAGGTAAACCTAGCTGAAGTAGGTTCTCAGTTTTGCAACGTTCCAAGAATTTTTGAGCTCGGCTCCTTCAAGAGTCTCTAGCCTGTATGCCCCAGAGTGCGTTTTTGAAATGACTCTGTAGGGGCCTTCCCAATTTTGAGCAAATTTCCCATCTCTTCGGTTTTTAAGACCGATGTCAGCTCTCCTGAGAACGAGATCTCCGACCTCAAAAGACCTGGGTTGTACCGTTTTGTTATACTGCTTGGCTTGCCTTTCCTTTGCTTTCTTTTCCCGAGCAGAGGCGGCATCCCGGATCTCTTCGGCCAGTATCAAGTTTTCTTTGATCAAATTTTCATTTTCTTCCTCGGGTCTGTCCCTCATTCGGAAGGTATGAATCCTTCGTTCGATTGGGATGACCGCGTCACAACCATAGGTGAGTCTGAAGGGGGTCTCTCCGGTTGAGGACTGAACCGTGGTGCTGATTGACCAGAGGACTTCGGGTAGCAGATCGGCCCATGCTCCTTTGGCCTGCGTAATTCTCTTCTTGAGGCCGTCAACGATAGCTCGGTTGGCGGCCTCGGCTTGGCCATTAGTCTGGGGGTGCTCTACCGAGGAAAACCGGTGAGAGATCCCGAGATTCTCAGCCAATATCTGGAAGTTGTTGGCAGCGAACTGGCTACCATTGTCGGTGATTAATGTGAGTGGAAGGCCAAAACAGGAGATGACTTGTTTCATAAAAAACTTCTGGATCCTTGCCGAAGTGATAGTTGCTAGTGGCTCAGCCTCAATCCATTTGGTGAAGTAGTCTATTGCTACCACGATGAATTTTAGCTGGCCTGGAGCCGTTGGGAACTGTCCCACAATGTCCATTCCCCACATGCTGAAAGGCCAGGGGGAAGCTAGAGAGTGGAGCTCCTCGGAGGGTTTCTGATAAACATCGCTGAAGAATTGGCACTGAGGACATCGTCGAACATGATCAATGGAATCTGTAACTAAGGTCGGACAGAAATATCCAGCCCTTAGTATCTTCCTTGCCAAGGATTTACCTCCAACGTGGTGGCTCCCCATTCCTTCGTGAACCTCGTTCAAGGTCTCTTGAGCTTCCTCGGAGGTAAGACATCGGAGGAGTGGGGAAGACATCCCTCTTCTATAAAGGACTCCATCCATAATGACATACTCCGCCGCCTTTCTCTTAAGTTTCTTTGCTTCCTTTTGATCGGCAGGGAGTATTCCATGTTCGAGGTATGCCCTTATTGGATGCATCCAGTTCGGCAGTACTGAAATGGCCATTACTACACTTAGGGTCGAGATTTGTTCTTGAATGAGGCTTTTATTGTTCCCTCCGCCTTTCGTGCTTGGCAACTTGGAAAGCACATCGGCTCGGGAGTTTGAACTGCGGGGGATATGGGTGATGGAAAATTTTGCAAAATCAAGAGCCAGGGATTTAACTTTATCGAGGTATTTCTGCAGGATGGGTTCTTTCTCTTGGTAGTCTCCAACGACTTGGGAAACCACCAACTGGGAGTCGCTCATAATTTGGACTTCAGTTGCACCGAGCTCCTTAGCCATGCGGAGGCCGGCAATGACTGCTTCGTACTCGGCCTGATTGTTCGAGGTTAAAAACTCGAATTTCAGGGAGTATTCGATGCTGAGTCCTTCCACATTTTCCAGAATAACACCCGCTCCTGCACCCTTTTGATTGCTCGAACCATCAACATATATCACCCAAGTATCCGAGCTAGAGCTTTGGTGGGGCTCTGTGAATTCAGACACAAAATCTGCCAATACTTGTGACTTGATTGCCTTCCTCGGTTCGTAGGAGATGTCGAACTCGGATAGTTCGATTGCCCACGCCATCATTCTCCCGGCGAGGTCGGGCTTTTTCAGAACTTGTTTAATGGGTTGGGCGGTTCTTACGACAATAGGGTGGCTTTGGAAATATATTCGTAGCCGTCGTGCAGCCAGGATGAGACAAAATGCGAATTTCTCAATCTTGGAATACCGAAGCTCGGGACCTTGCAGAGCTCAGCTTATGAAATAAACGGGGAACTCAATTCGGCCCTCGTCTCGGACCAACACCGAGCTGAGGGCGGAATCTCCTACGGAAAGATAAATGAAAAGATTCTCCCCCTCCCGAGGGCTGGAGAGAACTGGAGGGGAAGAGAGATATTCCTTAAGTGCAAGGAAAGAGGCTTCACAATTCTGATCCCAGTTAAAAGTTGTACCTTTTTTCAAAAGTTGGTACCAAGGTAAGGCCTTCTTAGCAGCTTGAGAAAGGAATCTAGACAGTGCCGCCATCCTGCCAGTTAATTGTTGCACCCCTCTGAGGTCGGCAGGGCTCTTCATTTCTAATATAGCTCGGCATTTGTCAGGGTTTGCTTCGATTCCCCTCTCAGATAGCATGAATCTGAGGAAGGCACCAGCAGGGACCCCGAAGGTACACTTCTCCGGATTCAACCTCATCCTATGTGCTCTTACCCTCTCCAGAACCATGGTCAGATCTCGGACATGGTCTTCCTTTTTCTTGCTCTTTGTAATCATGTCATCGATATTGACCTCCATGGTGGTACCAATGATCCCATCAAAAAATTTGTTCATCATCCTCTGATAGGTTGCTCCAGCATTCTTTAGGCCGAAAGACATGACAGTGTAGCAGTAAGTTGCCTTTCCGGTCGTGAACGTGGTCTTGTCTTGATTAGGGGGATACATAGGGATCTGATTGTATCCCGAATATGCATCAGTGAACGACAACAACTGGTAGCCTGCCGAACTATCGACGAGTTTGTCAATAATCGGCAGCGGATACTGGTCCTTTGGGCAGGCTTTGTTGAGGTCGGTGTAATCCACACACATCCTCCAACTGCCGTTTGCCTTTTTAACCAAAACAGTGTTTGCAACCCATTCGGCGTATGGCACTTCTTTTATGAATCCGGCTTCAAGCAACTCGGACACCTTTTCCTGGATGACTTTTGCTTTCTCAGTCCCAACCCGTCTCATCTTCTGTGCTACCGGCCTTGCCTTCAGATCTACACTGAGCTTGTGACAGATGAAGTTTGGGTCGATTCCCGGCATATCGGCCGAGGCCCAAGCAAACAAATCCAAATTAGCTCGTAACAGTTCGATAATCTCACCCTGGATCTCCTTAGGGAGGTCGGCACCCACTTTGACAGTTCTGTCGGGGTTAGAGGGGTCAATTTGAACTGCCAACCACTCTCCTTGAGGAGAAGGCCTAAGGTCATCCTGCTCGGCCCGAACATCCAGTTCCGCCAATAGGATCTTCCCTTTGGCCAATGTTGGACCAGTGAGCTCCTCTTGCTTCTTTTTAATTTCCCGTAGACTCGCGTTGTAGCAGAGTCGGGCTCTCGCCTGGTCGGCTTTGACTGTGACGATCTTGTTATCGGAACCGACAAATTTCATTGCTAAGTGAACTGTTGAGACCACTGCTCCGAAAGCCTGTAAGCAGGTTCGTCCCAGTATCACGTTGTAGGGGGATTCAGAATCAATGACTAAAAACTTGATGATCTGCGTTCGAGCCGAAGGCTGCTTGCCTAAGGTCACCGGGAGATGGATGGCTCCTAGGGGGCGAATTGCCTCGCCCGTGAAGCTGATAAGGTTGCCTTCAAATTCCACGAGGTCGGCTGACCTCAGCTTCAGCTCTTTAAAAGTGTGAAGAAAAAGAATATCGACCGAGTTTCCCAGATCGATGAAGACTCGGGCGACTTCGAAGTTGCAAATCATCGCCGCGATCACCATTGGATCATTGTGATCTGGGATGATGCCTATCATATCCTGGTCAGAAAATCAGATGGGGATGTTCCGAGGTGGTTTCTTATAGATAGGCTTGTGGCGAACCGCTAGTACTTGATTGACGTACTTTTTCCTATCCGACCTCTTCTCGCCGCCACCGGCAAAACCCCCCGAGATAGTTTCCACTCGGAGATTTTCCGGTGACTTAACCAAATCTTGTACAATAAAATTTTCTGTTTGTTTTTGGAATTCGTTAGGGGCTGGAGCTTGAACGACAGCTCGTTCAGCAAAACGCCGCACGGGAGACCGTTGAAGGTTTGTACTGACTTGGCTCTGGTTTTCTATGGTCTTCGTTTGGTGTCCCATCATGGCCAAAACCTCTGTTGTGCGAGAACGTAAAGACGATGGAGGTGGTGGTGGGGGAGGAGGTGGAGTTGGGGACCTTGCTGTCCTATTGGCCCCAAGGTGCAATCGCAAGCCCTCAATTGACGGGACCCTCCCTGGGGACCCCCTCCTCCTCTTTTGAACTGGTTGTGTCTCAGACATGGCAGAATTTATGGGAATGAAGTTTATCTTTCCCCACAGACGGCGCCAATGTGATGTCCTAGACGGTGAGGTTCCCCAAGGGTAAGGGAAGAAGACCTCCAGAGGAGCCTCCGTCTAGGGTTTCTGTGTGATGTTTGGTGGGAGTCCTCAAGTGGCTAAGGGAGAAAGCCAAGAAGCAACCCTAATCACTGGTGTGTGAAGGTGGCAATTAGGGTTAGAGGACGTACCTGAGCCCCATGTAGTACGGAGCTACTTATAGGGGGGGAGCTGGTTGCCTTAATGGGCTTGCTTGAGGCCCAAGTAGAGCCAGCCTGTAATGAGCTATGAGTGGATGAGTTGTCCTTGTGGATAAGGTGTACACGTCATCCTGTCCTTGGTATTGGAATCCCTGCGTGGTGTCGGACAAGGAAGTCGGACCTTAGTAGGAGCATGAGGTCGGCCCGTTTCTGGTGTCTGCTCGGCCGTTGAGCTTTGAGCTCGGCCAAGCACACAGAGGGCTTCCTAAAGGGGCCTCAGGCCCTGAGTGAGGGCTACGTGGAGCTCGGCTAGGCCGAGTCCACCACATAAGCCCCCCAGCTCGGTCAAGGCTATCTGAGCCTTGTTCCGAGGTCTTGGTTTGGGTCCTTTTCCCAAATCCACCACAATATTAAAACTAGTCTGGGAGTTAAAAATATTTGTGAAAATGCTTCTAAGACCTGTCACTTGAGCTCCCTGTCAAAATATTAATTAAACTAAATGAAAATACTCTTTTATTTTTGAAAAAAGGTATGATAACAAAGTTATACTTATTTTGACTAGAAAACATATTTCAATTATAATGATGAAATCAAAATTTTATTACGACACTCAAATATTGAAAACATCATATTAAATCATTTAATTATTTTGCTAAAGGTATTAGAAATAGCGGGATGTTACATACTTCTTCTTTTTTCCTACCAGGTTCCATGACCAGATGCTCTTGCTATCAGGTCCATTCTGAAATATTGCTTTAAGAATTGGCTCTAAAACCATTTTTATCAGTGATGGTTCGTTGATGTGGAGGTATCAAGCTTAAGTAGCAAATAACACCATGTGTTCAAGCAGGATGACTGAACAGATACATCACATTTAGTAGACATGATGCCAATCAGTGGCGTCATTATTAGCTTTATGCTTTTGCAAAATCCATTGGATTGCACATCAAAACCATTCCTTCCCAGTGAAGGCTGTTTCTAGAGAAAATTCTCCTCAGCTGGTGTATTTTTCTCAAGAGTTGATATTGGATAGTGAAGTAGAGCATCAATAAGACCTTCTCAGGCAACCTGAACAATGGACACTCGAAAAAATCACATAAGTGTTAGAATATATGGAGAATATCCTATAATATTATTATTGTAATCTTAGATGATCTCTTAGGATTTCTTTCATATTTATATTCTCTGATTTGATTTGATATTTAATTAGGACCAGGATTTTATCTTTAGGATAAATAGGAGTTTGAGTCAGTCTTTTGTACCAAATCATCACATTACATCCTTCAATAATATTATACAGATTGGCAATACTATGACTCTGTGACCAGTGGCACACTTTAAAGAAATGGGTCCCCCATTTGTATGTTTACACCGATTGGCAAGAATGATGAGATTCAAGCTACAACTTGGCCAGTGTATCCCTCTTTCACCTTTATTCATTCCAAATAAAATCATGCTCTTACTATTTTATTTTGTTTTCTTTTCCTCGCAATTGTCTGTCTCAAATTAAATTTTAAAATATTATCAAGTGTTGCATGTTCTTATTTTATTTTGTTTTTTGTCTATATTTACCTCAACTAACTTTCAAACATGGGTCTAATAAATATAGCAGATGGGAATTTGCTCCAGTGAAAATGCCATGGTTATTTGAAGGAAAAGAGACTATATACTTCTTCGGGGAAAATGTCTTTGCATTGTTGATGGATATGTTGTGTCTTTCGAGCTTGGAGTTGGTGATTTTGCTATCTTCCCAAAAGGAATGACCATGACTCTTGAAATCATTGAACATTTGAAGAAGTACCATAACAAGTGTGGCAGAATTATGTAATAAATAATTGGTGCTAGCTATAAGCTTTGTCAATGACCAAAAGTGTCACTGTCCAGAATAACATAGCATCAGAATGACAATTCTAGATTATACTCATTCTTTTTTAAATTAGTAAGTTATTATTTTCAAAATTTTACTTTTACAATGATACTTTACTTCTTCATTATGATTCTTATTGTTTTTATGTACTTTATTCAACTTAGATAGTTTTTATATTTTACAGTAAAGTATATTTAAACCATGTTCCTAATTACTGGTGGAAGAGAAATTAAAACTATTAAGAATATATTAAAACTAATATTATTTGTAACTTAGTAAAAAAAACTTATTGCTTTGGTATGATGCACGGGCTTGAGATGCACGGGTTTGAGACCTACAAATAATAATAGACACATCATTTTCTAATTTACTTAGGAGAAAGGTCAATAATTTTTATGACTTTTATGTAAATTATTTCTTCCATTTTACAATAATGTGATAAAATTTTTACTTTCTACTATATATCAATATCTATACAAGTTCACTTATTCATTTTTTACTATGCAATTTCTTCTATCTACTATATAAATATAAATATCATGTATTGCTAATTAAAGCATTGTATTGAAAATTTAAATTTGAAAAATGTGATTTTATCATTTAATCGTGGTATGCACGGGCTTGCTTACTAGTTTGCCTTAAATTAGGGAAGAGGTTTAATGACAGTAATAGGGATATATGTATGTGTATTTAAATGTGTTAGTGTATGTTAGAGCAAGTAGAAATTTACTTAATGAGTTTATGCTTCTTATTATGTTTATGTGCAACTTGGATGATTAATGTGTTGTTATGTATTATCTTCTTAGAAATGAGAGAATATTGATAAATATGTATTGATTATGTTAATTATCAATTGTCAAATTGCTAATGAGTGTTTAGGCACAAAGATAGGGTAGAGTACTTCCTAATTGAATTGGAACCTAGTCCCTAATAATTTTAAAAGTTAAAGGGGTTCAAATTCAATTAGAAAGGATATTAAGGCATGCATCATACATGGTGTAAGGTGGACGTTAGGGTATGGGAAAAACATATGTATATCGTGAGGGCAAGAGTGACTAGGTTGTATTATTGAAACAACCGCCGCCGAGAATTATTATGGAAAACTTTAATCTTCCAAAGGGTCAGGTTCACTACTCGTTCGGGATTGGTTTTACTGGAACCATAATAATTCTGTCAGTCACTTTGGCTCTTTGTGATCGGTTGAGGGCGATCCCTGCTATAGCCAATTTGGACAAATCAAACCAAATTGTATGAAGAACCCCAAAACGGGGTGAAGTACTGTGCAAGCCATGTTTTTGGAGGGATGCTTACTCCTGGTTGGTTTTTCCCAGGAGTGGAGGGTAATGTGAAGAAATGAAATGTGTGCAATGAAACGAAAAGTGAAAGATGAAAAGAAAAAGGAAAAGTTGAAAGAAAAGAATGCATATGCATGTTTCAATGATTGAATCCAATAAAAAGTAAAGCTTTAAAGAAATAAAAAAAAATGAAAGAAAATGACATTGGATTCAATGATTGAACGAAACTGAGTGACGTGCATGCATCACTATGATTAGTGGATTTTACACAATGGCATTCATTCTATTTGCCTCACGATGTATAATAAAAGTGTTTGTCTGTTATGAATGATTAATGCACTTATATATATATATATATATATTATTGTGAAATGTATTTCTTGATTTATGTTCAAATGGCTCACCTATTAAGTTGTCATTTTTAGGTACAATATTGAAAAGCTTTTCTGATACTCTATGTTGAGGAAGATTACACTATCACTGGTAGAGTGTAAATCATTCGGTATGACTTTAGAGTCATACAAGTACAACCATTTCTAGGATTATAATTTGTAATTGATTTTGTTATATAAATATTAATTGAATTGTTAGACTTTTATTCAAATGCAAGTAAATTATTATTTTCTAAAGTTAAAAAAATTTCAAAATAAACCAATTCAACTATAGCATTTGAGTTGGATTTTTTTTTAAAAGGACTTTATAAAGATCACCGGATATGTATTTCGAATGAATATATTAGTGGTTGCGAAGAATATTCATATATCCTCTCTTTTAAATTAAATTTAGTTTATATTGCAACCACTTATAATGTAATCATATTCATATGATATGTGAACTTGGACTATACTTTCCTTTGTATTAAAGGAAAGAATAGTGATTGGCATAAATTGATTTGGCTATGACAGGTACAAAATTTTATGTAAGGAAAAATCCATATTTTAAACGAAACTCCGCTAAAATTTTTATAAAAGTTTTAAATTTCTTATAAAATCACTACTTTTAAATATTATAATTTAATTAAAAAGGTAGGATGTTACAGTTAGGTCCATAGATTATGATGGCAGTAACATGTACAAGGTTTGTAGAAAACTGCGTCTCCTTAGAAAGCCTCTTTCTAAGCTTAACAGGGAGTCTTTTGCACACATTGATAAAAAGGAGATTGAGCTCAGGGATAGACTTCTTTCAGTTCAGACGGAGATGATTCATAGGTCGAGTGACACGGCTCTGCAGGTTGAAGAAAGAGATCTCCTCTTTCGTTATCAGGCAGTTAGTCAGGTAGCATTCTCCTTTCTTCGACAAAAGGTGAAGATAGCTTGGCTGAAGAAGGTGATCAGAATTCTAGGCTTTTTCATTCGTCTATCAAGCAGAGGCAGTACACGAACATAATATTGAGGATTGTGAATGAGCAGGGTGTCACGGTCACGAACCAAGATGATATTTGTGGTGCTTTTGTGGACTATTATAAGTCCCTTTTTGCGGCTGAACATGGAGCATAGGTGTTGGATGAAAATGTTATGAGGCAGGGTACTAATCTTGACAGGGACTAGTAATTGAGGCTTATCAGGCCAATTATAGATGATGAGATCAAGGTTGCTATGTTTTCCATCCACCATGACAGATCACCAGGTCCTGATGGTTATGGCTCAGACTTCTTCATGAAGTCCTGGGGGATTATTGGGAAGGATATTTGTGTAGCGGTTAAGGAGTTCTTTCTTTTTGGAAGAATGTTGAGGGAGATCAATCAAACTAGTTTGGTTATGGTACCTAAGGTTGATAATCCTTGCAATGTTAAGGATTTTAGATCTTTTGCATGTTGTAATTCCATTTATAAATGCATTACTAAGATAATTTGTAATAGAATTAACTCTGTATTGCCTAGCCTTGTACAGGAGAACCAAACTGCTTTTGTTAAAGGCAGAAGCATTGTACATACTGTCCTGATTACACAAGACCTGCTACGTCTGTATGGGAGGTGCAGGACTTCCCCTAGGTGCTTGATGAAGATTGGTATTAGGAAGGCATATACAGGGACCAGAGGTATAAGGCAGGGAGATCCAATTTCCCTGCTTATCTTTGTGCTGTCCATGAAAATTCTAACTAGAACATTGCAGTTTGTACTCACAACAGGAATTTCAGGTTTCATCCCCTATGCAAGGAGTTGAGACTTGTTAATTTAGCTTTTGCTGATGATTTGATGATTTTTTGTAAAGGCCATCCTACTAGTGTAAACATTCTGATGCACGCTTTTGATAGTTTTTCTCATATGTCTGGATTGCATGCTAGCAATGAAAAATCCTCTATTTTTATGGTAGGTATCCCGCAACAAAGGCAAGATGAACTTGTTGAGATTACTGGTTTTCAGAAGGGTTTATTCCCTTTTAGATATCTTGGTTTACCTTTGTCTGCTAGGAAGTGGTATGTATCTACATGCCTTTAACTTGTAGACAGGGTGACTAAGCGGATTAATGCTTGGAAAACCAGGAATTTATCGTACATGGAAGGTGTTGTCTTATAAACTCGGTTTTAACGAGTTTACATACTTATTGGGCTACTGTTTTTATTATCCCGGGAACTATTATGAAGGATATTGAGAAGCTTTGTAGAGGCTTTCTTTGTGGCAGGAAGGAAACAGGTCATTACTCAGCAAATGTTGCTTGGGATACTGTTTGTAAAAGCAGTAAGTATGGCAGCTTGAACATAAAGGACAGTTGCTATACCTATGGATAGGAGTTGACAGGTGGCCATACAAGTACCATAACTGGACGAGATGGATTCGTTTTGCCTTCAGGGACAAGGTCAGGCACAAATGCATTAGTGCTATGTTCGCAGCACTACTTTATCATATTTGGGCGGAGAGGAATAGCCGCACGTTCAAAAACTAGACAAGGAGCATGCAAAATATTTTTAGAACTATTACAAGAGAGGTTGCTCATAGGATTAGTTTTTGTTTTCCCAATTTTGTAGATTAGACAAATAGTGCTTTAGCAGGAATTATAACATTTGGTATCTTCAATTTGTACTTTTGGCCTTTTGTTAAGTTTGAACCCTTGATAGAAGATGGCAAACTTTCCTAAGGCTCGGACATATTCATTGATCTTGAACCCTTCCTAGAAGGTGGCAAGGTTAATGTCTATAGCTGTTTTTTTTTTGTTTCTAAATTTTTGCACGTGGTAATGAATTTTTTCTTTTACAAAAAAAAAAAACCCAACACCAAAGAAATCAGCCAGAGCAATATTAGAATTTCTATCTTCTTAAAAACCTTAAACAAATATAGCAAATATTCTTATGTGTCATCCATCCTTCTCGGACATATCATCTCACTTTAAATTTGTGTTTAAGTAGTTCTTTGGTCTCATCCATCCTCAACTCCATGATTCAATCTTTTTCAAATTTCATAATATATAAGGGGAAATGCATTTCAATATTATGGTTTAATTACATTTTTGTCCTTTATCTTATTTTTAATATGCATTCATTTTGGCTTTTTATCTTTTATTTGATTTATTTTGGTACTTTGTTTTGTTAAAAGATTCAGATTGGTCTTTTTTTAACAATATTGCCAAATTTTGGTGTTTTGTTGCAAATTTTTGCATTCTTTCCAACAAAGTTTTGATTTTATGATGTTTTTGTCTTTAACAATGTAAAATTCATCAAAAAAATTTACTAATTATATACCTAAAATGAGTACTTTTGATAAAAATAAAGGATCAATTTTAAAAGTTAAAAAAATAAATTATCAAATTGAAACTTAAAAACAAATAAAGGACCAAATTGATTTGTTTATTAATTAAAGAACGAAATTGATTTAAAAAAAAGATAGTGGACCAAAAAAAATAAAAACAATGTGAATATTCAAAATAGGATAAGGATGAAAAAATATAATTAAACCCAAAATTATACATATTAGCGTGTGTTATAGTGCGGTGCTTGTCAATTATTTGTCAACGTGTTTTTTTTTTATTTTCTCCTTATCATCACAAATAACATAATTTTGAAAAAAAATAATAAAATACAGTATTCAGCATTAAGAATTACCTAAAGCATGGAACAAATATTTTAAATTTTATTAAAATTAATTCTTATTTTAGTTTAATATATATATATATTATAAGAATTATTGAATAATTTAAAAATAATATAATATTTATATATTACATAGAATATAATAAAATACTATATATATATATATATATTAATATATTATGTTTATATATATATTTGAAATGGCATATATTTGGCATTAATTACCTCCCACAATTTAATAATATTATTTATATATAATATATAATATAATATATTATTAAAAATTAAATCTATTTTAATATTTGTAATTATCTAAATTTGTTATGTATTTCTCAAAAAGAATAGTTGTTGAAACCCTTGCATTTTTTCTTCACACTTCCGTGTCATAAGCATTGTTAAATGTGCAATGTTAAATTATAAGATCATTTTTTTACATTCTTGAGTTAATTTCACATCACAACCTCCATAATTCGCATTATGACAACGATAATTGACTACAATTGCGGAGCCACAATAACGATCGCAATCAAAATCGAAATATTGATTCAAAATATAATTATTTATTACATACCCATTGATCTTAATTGAAATGAACTAAAGTTTGGCCTTGAGCCTACTACATCCCATGAAATCCATAATGTGAGGATTTTTTCCCATGGCCTCCAAGATCTCATGAGGAAGGGAAACATGAACGTCAATGCTACCTTCTTCAGCCCCTACGGCCACTCCAATCTTTCCATTATAGTTATTTGCATTGCCACTACGATATGCTATAGGCTTTCCCCAACCAAAATCATTATCAATAACATTGAACCCTAGAGAACTTCCGGTAAAGAAAAATTTTCTATCATGCAAGCTGGCGGCCGGAATTGGTTGTACGAAGTTTGGTGTTCTCAACCAAGACTCATATTGGCTTTTCAGCTTCTCATAAGAGTGTGAATCTATCATCTTATGCATCTCCCAAGCTCCCTTTCCAATCCCACCTTCCAATAGTTCTCCAACTTTCATATTCACAACACCAGCCTCCACCCCATTTCCAAAATAATTCTTAGCTAATGGTGGAACCGTTCTTCCTCTAAAATCTATCATAATAAGGTAAGAAGTCTCTTCTTGTGGGTCATGATTTTCGGTATGAATCATAACGTGCCAAATGTGACTTAAAAGCGCTTGTTGAGAAGATATTTTGTTAGTATTGGCTTCTTTATTAGCTTTTGATTTGAGTTGTGCAATTTTCTCCTTTGTGAAATGGAAAATCCTCACAGGTGATGATTGTTGTTTTTTCTCTTCCTCTTTTATGAAATAAAATTGTATGGGAGGGTCCACACCATCTATAAACCAACGTTCAAATGCTGGAAGTTGGCTTATTTTATCACACCCTCGTGAGATTTCAGCCCATGAATTGATAAAATGAAAAAATGATCTGCCATCAGCAACCACGTGGTTGATTGCAAAGCCGATGAAGATGCCATCAACTAGCTCTGTGACTTGCACGGCAAGCAACGATTGTGATGTGCCTTCATGGTTTTTGACTCCTTCACATGGAAAGAACGAGTATAAAATAGGAGGAACATAGTTGGATTGAAGGATGTCTGCAACACTAGTGTTGTCTGCAATAGCATGGACAAAAAGGGCACCTGTGTTTGGTAAAATTATTAGTTAGTATTAGATTATGAACTCATCTTAACCGTTCACAGTGTATTTTTTAGTTTAAAAAAATAAAAAAAAATAAATAATAGAGGGTAATAATTATTCTAATCCCGGACCACCTAATAATTACTCATTACCTGCACTGTTGCATAGGATGTAAGATGAGGCAATACTGAACTCATGTTCGAGGATTACAAGACGTCCTGTGAGGGGTGGAAAGAAGGCGAGAGTGGAAGAAAGAGATTGTTTTAATTGTTGGATTTGGTCTTTAACGTTGATAGGGTTGTGAAAGAGTAGTCCTTCTTGGTTCATGTCAAATTTGAGGAATCTAAGATCCCATGGAGTTAAATGGATTTTCTTAGGTGACTCGCCGATAATATGGCTTGATGCTTCAATTGAACTGGTTGAGATGATCCTGATTCTTGCCATGGTGTTCATCTTGAGATAATCTATCTACCTCTCTATACCATGCTTTTATATCTACTTACAAGAAAAGCCCTAAGACACATGTCACATTCCAACTCACTTTTATCATTCCAAAAAGCGTCACTTCTTTTCTCATAGTAATAATAATATAATATTTTAATATATATATATACATATATATATATACACACACAACTATTCTTCATTTATTAATATTTCTTTCCTCATAATAATAATATAATATTTTAATATTTATTATTCCTAATATTTTAATATTTTATTATTCTTCCATCTTTATCTTCTCCATTTTTAAAATTTTAACATTAATTATTATTGAGTGAAGACCCATTTTTTCCCTAAAAAAAATTTCGCATACCAATTTGGTCATTGAAAAAATGAAAAAAAATTCAAAATTAGTTCTTATAGATCTCAAATATGGGTCAAAATAGTTCATATCAGCGATTAAAGTGAGTCAAAAACTTCTCATAAAAAATACTAAAAAGGACCATACGTACTTTAACTAATAACCTATAGTTTCTTTTGTATAAAAATATAGGTTTAAATACTCTTTTGGTCCTTTATCTTATTTTTAGGTTTTAATTTAGTTTTTTACCTTTAGAAAAAGTCAATTTAGTCCTCTACGTTTCTTCGTATGTTAATTTCATCCTTCTGTCATGACAATGTAAGAATTTCATAAGAATATATTGATTTTACGGAAATTTCCTTTTCAGATCAACATAATTTACATTTTGTCACCGGAATTTGCAATTTTATAATAAGAAAGACAAAATTATAGATGGAATTTTATCCCAAAAAAGTGGAGTAACATTAACATTTTACCAATCAAAATATCAAATACATTGAAAAATGCAGATTCTGACGACCGGAAGAAGAAATCTTCAAAAATATAAGTATACTTTGATCTCCGATGAAAATCTAATATAATTATGGCGGAAGGATGAAAATCACAAAGATTTAGAATATTGAGGGCTAAATGTACTTTTTTTAAAGATAAATAACCAAATTGAAATCTTAAAATAAGATTAAAGATCAAAAGAATATTTAAGTAAAAAATATACTATTATTTTATGTTAAAAAATACTATTATTTTAAATATAATTTTATAAATATATATATATATACACATATATATTAATGTTAGATTTTGAGTGAATTTTTATTTTAATTAATTTATCTTTTTATTGTAGCAATAGTTTTGAATTTGACTTTGTAATAATTAATTAAGATTCAGAAAATCTATTGGATTGATTTATAATTAATTAAGTTAAATTTTTTTAATTAAAATAAAGAATCATTATCATTATTATTTTATTTTATTTTATTCTCTCTAGAACAAAACAGATTTGCCTATCTATTTTTTTTCCAAAAACCTATCTATTTTTTAGCTATTCATATTGGTACATAATATTTTGTATGTAAATAAATGTATTAACACTTATTGTACGGTCCAAAATTCATTTTGACACTCAGAGCAATATAGTATACAAAACTGTGAGAACAACCCCAACGAGAACCCTAAAACATTCTTAAATTTTTTTTGACTAAACACTATATAAAATTTTGCAAAGAAATCTTGGACGATCCTAAAAATATTTAGCCTTTGAATATTGTTCTTATTTTAATTAAGTTTAAAAGAATATAAAGTGATTCAATGATTAAAAAATTAAATTAGGATGAATCACACAGAAACTGAGTTAAATGATTCGATGATTGAAACCATGTTTGTTAAACTCTAGAGTTCAAGTAAACTCATGGAGTCCATGTAAACTCGACTCTTAAATACATAAGTGTTTATAAATTTTAAAAATGTTAACCTATAACATCTTTTAGGACATAAACATAATGTCTTATCGAAAAATAATTTTAAACATTCAAATATTATAATAAAACAAATAAAAATATAAAGAAAAATATATTATATATTGTAAAATATATGTAATTCAACTAAATATCAAACAATAATAAGAAAAATAACTTTTTGAGAAAAACCAAAATTTCAAAAAATAAAAAATGAAAACTAAAAGAAAAACAAAGTATAAAAACTAATGTCAAAGTTTATTATATATAGGCTTATTTATGCCTTTAATCCCTGAAAGTCCAGCGTGTTTTGGTTTTAGTCCCTATAAGTTATTTTGATCGGGAATAGTCCTTAAATTTTCAAACATTTTGATTTTGGTCCCCTCCGTTTGTAAAAATGTTATTTGTTGGTGTAGCTAGTGAAACATCATATCAGCAATTCATGTGGTCTGAAGTGAAACCAAATAGGTGATATGATGTGGATGATACAAATCCACGGACGCAAAGTGGTCTGATACGCAAAATGGTCCCGTACGCAAAATTTTGAGTTCATAGGCCTGAATCATCCATGTCACATCACCTATTTGGCTCTACCTTAAACCCCTTGGCAGCTGGTGTGGATTTTCGTTAACCATGTCGCAAATAACTGATTTTTGTAACGGAGGGAACCAAAACCAAAATGTTTGAAAAATTAAGGACTAGTTCCGGTCAAAATAACTTCTAGGGACTAAAACCATAAATAAGCCTTATATACATACATATATATATATATATATATATATATATATATATATATATATATATGTAACATCCTACTCTTTTAAATAAAATCTAATATATAAAATAGCGAGTCTCTAAAAAAATTTTATCAGGGTTTACTCTAAAAATTGACGTTTCCATTATAAAATATTTCACCTGTCAGATTCAGAATTAAAATAATACATAGATAAATCCAAGTGTCACAACTTCTTTTCATATATCACTCTAACATATACTCATTAGACAAAACACCAATATAAAGCTCTTAATATGTAGTCAAAGGAGGATATTTATATATCCTTCATAAATCATTACAATAATCTCATTTATAATTACAGAACTATTATGGTTACACACATAGGACTCCTAAGTCATATGTGTAAATCACACTCACTTGTTGGGAGCATAATTCTCCTCAGTAGTCAGAGTATTACTTTCGTATCCATTATAAGTACCTAAAATGACAACACAAAGGGTGAGATATTTATTCATAAATTAAAAAAACATATAATGACAATAATAAGATATAAGAATATACATATTATTCTATTCCATAATTCCATACACATACATTTTCTTAACACATTCAAGATCATCATTGATAACACATAATTGTACGTAACCTAATGCAATGCAAAGTAATTCTCCATAACCATTTCCTTTATTTTCCATTTTCCATTTATCCATTTCTTTTCATAGTAGTCATTACTACTTTCCATTTTCCATTTTTCCTCACATCGCCCTCCACTATTTAGGAAAGACCAACTAGGAGTAAATGCCCCTCGACCAATGCTTACATTGTACTTCACGAATCGTTCATCGTACAGTGTTATAACAGGGACCATCCTCTACTAGTCATGAAATATCTAAGTGATCGATAAAACCATTATAGTGTGCACAGGACCAATTACCGACTAGCCAATACTTCACGAAACGTCCTTCATACTGGTGTTCTTTTGGGTAGATCAAAGTCCTCTATAATAGTTCCCGTGATTGTTTCATTAGCATAATCAAATCACTATAATACTCTCGTCCATCAATTTTATGAATCTTCACGAAATGTCCATCAATCCATAGAATCTTCACGACATCTTTCCTAATTCCTAACGTCCTTCCTCACTTCATAATCAATGTGTTTCTAATCCATTTTAATTAGTTATTAATAATCAAGCCTTCAAACACTTATACCAATTTAGATGGATTCTCCCACTTAAAATATTTAAGCATATTCATAAAATCATTACCATTCATGCATACAAATAACAATAGAGAAAATGGTCTATTTGGTCCCTCAAAGATACACCTGGCATCCATTCAGTCCCCGAAAGATTTTAGGAATCAATTTAGTCCTCCAAAGATCAGAATGACATCCTGTTAGTCCCTCCGTCCATAAATCTGTTAGTCAACCTTTTTATTGCCACGTGTCACATTCTCATTGGTTATTTCCGGTGCACATATTTAGACACGAACCACAGGATTATTCCTTCATAAAATCTCAACTGTTGCTTATATCTGACGGTCCAAATTTAAAAATGAAAAATAAAATAATAAAACTATATTTAATATTATTAAAAATTCGAAAAAAAATATTTAAAATTATTAAAAATTAATAAAAATATTTTTTAAAAAAATACTGAATTTTTTTATATTTTAAAAATTAATAAAAAATTCAGAAAATTTAAAAAAAATCTGTAAAATATTTTTTAAAAAATACTGAATTTTTTTATAATTTAAAAATTTAATAAAAAATTCAGAAAATAATAAAAAATTCAGAAAATTTAAAAAAAATCTATAAAATATTTTTTAAAAAATACTGATTTTTTTTATAATTTAAAAATTTAATAAAAAATTCATAAAATAATAAAAAAATTCAGAAATTTTTTAAAAAATCTGTAAAATACTTTTTTAAAAAAATAATGAATTTTTTTTATATTTTAAAAATTAATACAATTTTTTATTATTTTATGAATTTTTATTAATTTTAAAATATAAAAAATATTCAGTATTTTTTTAAAAAATATTTTACAGATTTTTTTTAAAAATTTTCTGAATTTTTTATTAATTTTGAAAATATAAACAAAATTCAGTATTTTTTAAAAAAATATTTTTCCGAATTTTTAATAATATTTTTCTGAATTTTTTAATATTTTTTTCGAGTTTTTAATAATTTTAAATATAGTTTTATTATTTTATTTTTCATTTTTAAATCTGGACCGTCAGATACAAGCAACGGTTGAGATTTTATGATGGAATAATCTTGTAGTTCGTGTCTAAATATGTGCACCGGAAATAACCAATGAGAATGTGACACGTGGCAATAAAAAGGTTGACTAACGGATTTATGGACGGAGGGACTAACGGGATGCCATTCTGATCTTTGGGGGACTAAATTGATTCCCAAAATTTTTCGGAGACTAAATGGATGCCAGGTGTATCTTTGGGGGACCAAATAGGCCATTTTCTCGATAACAATATTAATGATAATAACATTCATTCATCTATATCATTGAAAATCTCAAACATATACTCAATTATTCAAGCATCATCATTATCAACTAACTAACATAAAACACTAGCTTTAGAAACTAATTAATTCATAACCAATACATAAATCAAACTTGCATATAATTATATTCCTACTATTATTATCATATCCTTTCCCTAATTTATGCAAATATCTCCCCTCTTACCTTGGATTGAAGGAAAGAGAAGGAGGTAGAGAGAGAAAGCTTCTCTCTAAGCTTGGAGTCCATTAATTCTTTGCTTTCTTTCTTTCTCCAAGCTTCTCTTAGTTCTTCTAGCCCTTAATCCTCTATCCCTTGTTCCATGTATGAAAGTCCCCATGGATTAGAAACCTAGGGTTTTGGCACATAGAGAGATTGGGATTTTGAGTTTATGAAATGAAAATATGAGAGATTGAGAGAGGATTGAGGGTGTATGTGTGATGGGGAGTGAGATATTGATGACCTTTGATGGATTTTGTGGATGATTTATGATAGATCAAGAGAGGGAGAAGAGAGGGTCGAATTTTTGGGGTTTGGGGGTGAGAAAACTCCATTTTTCCTTCCCCAAACCGACTTAAATTGCACCAGTTGCGGACATTTTCGCTTAAGCAAAAATTGCTGGAACCGTTTACATTAAAAATGTCATATCTTTTTTCGTTAACCGTTGGATCTTGCTCAAATTCGGAGGTAAGCTGCCTAACATCCGTATCTTCCTACCCAACGGTCGGATTTGTGTTTAATGTTGTAAATATTGTATTATACTTTTTTTATTTTTTATTATTATTATACATTTCCTAATACCAAAGCAAGCATATTAACATCTAAAAATTCAGGATGTTACAATTCTCCCCACTTATATGAATTTCGTCCCCGAAATTCAATTTGCCTAAAAGAGGTGAGAATGAGATTACATAACTTAAATAAGGAGTCCAATATTCTTAATGGTTTCCTCCCCCGCTTAGAGTACATCATAGGTTTAAGGTTTAAGATTAAAAATTCAGATACACAACATATCACAACTTAAACATGAAGTACATATTAATCATCATACAGGAGTAACAGTATCCAATTCATCATAGAATAAATGATTAGATCTATTACACTCACACTATTACACAAATACCTTTTACCTTAGAATAGCTTTTATTAGTATTACGACAGTATTTAGATTGAATTCATAGCTCTTATGCATTAAGATCATTATACTTACTCAGACATTCCCCTATGCAAACAGGTATGAAGAAATCAGAAATATTTCTACACTCAAGTTACTTCATGTCACAATTGAATTCATCGAAACTAATCATAAACAAGTACTAAAGAGATGAAAATATTTTCATCAATTTAGATAATAGTCGTAGTTGTTTTCACAAGACTAAGATTTGAAGTTCATAAAAGAAATTTTTTTGCTTGAACCATTAGTGTGGGATTGGAAAAGATCTTCAGCACAAAGAGCAAAGTACATGTATGCACACTCTTGTTCAAACAAGTTTCTATGGTGTTTTACAACTAGGGAACAAAACATGGTATTATTAGCAAATCTACCACTAGTCCAATTTAAAATCACAACATATCCTAATTCATACATGAAGCACAACACAGCTAAAAGATATCAAACCACCATATAACACATATAGTTATTTAACTAAAGCACAACATAAACTTGCAAACATCTAATTACCATGCGTGTAATCAAGAGAACGATTGTTTCAAGAAAATCTTAACAAAATGATTACGTATAATAAAATATCGCAATTACAAAGAATTCTGTATAGAGCAAACATAAAAGAAACATCTATTCATGCAATTATCAAAACATAATGGAAATTATCAAAAGTTATTATAAACATGTATTCAATCAGAAACTAATTCTTATGAATTTATAACTTAATTTTTATGAAAATAATTTTTTACTTGGATCATTAGTATCAAATTTGAAAAGAAAGATTTCGACAACATGAAAATATATGTATTCACTTGAGTTCTCATCCAAAATATTTCCATTGTGTTTTATGATTAAGAAATGAAGTACAATGTTTCAATAAGCCTTTAACAAATGAAATTTAAAGTTACAATAACACGAGTTTTCGAAAAAATAATGGATGATTTGAAAAGTGAAGGAATAAGTGAAGTCTTAAAATAACATTTATGTGTCTTACCTTGTATACTTGCGAAACATTGATAATCCATTGATATGAAAAGACATGAAACTAAATTTTAATGAAAATCGTTTGGTTATTTTGGAAAAGATTAGATAAATATCTATTTCATGTACCCTAGAATTAGGAAGACAGGGTTTTCAAAATTTCTTACTTTACTTTCTTTATAATTTTCTCAAAGGAACATTAATATTATAGTATATATGTATACATAGAACAGAGATAGTTAGAAATCGGAAAAGAGATTAACATAAAGAAATATGAACTAATGATTTTCAAAAATCAACTTGATTAATGGTGGACATAGACAAAATTTGAATCACGGACAAAAATATCTCATTCAAATTTTTCATACACAAACATATAGCACATATTATTACGTATAAACATCTAATTCAATACAAAATCAAGCCAACTTATATTTTTAAACTATCATTGGCTAATCAAGCCTAACTAAACCTTAACTTTCTTCTAAAGAGATAAGAACTTCTTAAAAGAAGATTCCTACTATGCTATTCTTAACAATTTCCTGTAAGGGTTTGAGACTTCTCACTTGGTTACCAAGATTTTGATCCAACACAACCACCCATTCTTATTCAAAAACTATGTTCCACAAAGAAATCATTGCTTACTATAAGTATAGAATCATTTGAAAGTTATATTCCGCTTAAGGTGGAAAAGTACTTAATTATTTATAAATTAGTTTTGTCCACAACTTTATCAAAGTTTTCAACTATTCAAAACATATTATACCTTTAATTATCTATAATACTTGTATAAGTTCACAAAGTAATTCATAGTGATTTTAGAAATCTATTCTTCAAAACCTTAACTTATTTCACAAGAGAAGTATCTCAGTTTGCTCCCATAAAGGTTCATATGGAGAAACTTAAAGTCACTTGAGACTATCAGATCCAACCAAAAGTCAATGTGCTCTGTGGTCAATATCATTTTAAATCACATTTTAAAGATTTAAGTAGTTACACTTCCCTTTGGTTTGAATTTGAAATTCAAGACTTATTTGAATAAACATAGGCTCCATGTATCAGATTCCTATTTAACTGGCATGTGGTTTAATTCAAGAGTAAACTACACCATAATTCAATTACCTAGGAATCCACACATCCACTAATGTATTTATAATCCATTGTGAGATATACTATTCAATTTAACAAAATTTTGAATCAAATCAATATATTTAAAAATCATCATAAACATTAGTGTACTTTAAAATTAAAGCAACTCCTAATAATATCATTTTTCAAAATAAAGTTTCCAAAACAATTTAATTCAATAAGTAATACAATTATTAATACAAAACAGTTAAGAAGGAGCATAAGGTTTCACTGAGGTAAAATCTATTAAATGGAACTTGCGGAAAGACATGGAACTATCCCAATCGCGTCCGCTGCGCACTCTGATTAAGGGTACTTAGGAATCTATAGGATTTAACTAAAACAAACTATTCTTCCTAGATTTCCAGACCTTACTCCAAATTCAAACATATTCTGAAATGTGTGCAATGAAACGAAAAGTTAAAGATGAAAAGAAAAAGGAAAAGTGAAAGAAAATTATGCATATGCATGTTTCAATGATTGAATCCAATAAAAAGTAAAGCTTTAAAGAAATAAAAAAAAATGAAAGAAAATGGCATTGGATTCAATGATTGAAGAAAAGTGAGTGACGTGCATGCATCACTATGATTAGTGGATTTTGCACAATGGCATTCATTCTATTTGCCTCATGATGTATAATAAAAGTTTGTCTGTTATGAATGATTAATGCACTTATATATATATATATATATATATATATATATATATATATATATATTATTGTGAAATGTATTTCTTGATTTATGTTCAAATGACTCACCTCAGTTGTCATTTTTAGGTACAATATTGGAAAGCTTTCCTGATACTCTGTTGAGGCAGATTACACTCTCACTGGTAGAGTGTAAATCATTCGGTATGACTTTAGAGTCATACAAGTGCAACCATTTCTAGGATTATAATTTGTAATTGATTTTGTTATATAAATATCAATTGAATTGTTATACTTTTATTCAAATGCAAGTAAATTATTATTTTCTAAAGTGAAGAAAATTTCAAATTAAACCAATTCAACTATAGCAATTGAGTTTGATTTTTTTTAAAGGACTTTATAACGATCACCGGATATGTATTTTGAATGAATATATTAGTGGTTATGAAGGATATTCATATTTCCTCTCTTTTAAATTAAATTTAGTTTATATTGCAACCACTTATAATGTAATCATATTCATATGATATATGAACTTGGACTTTACCTTCCTTTGTATTAAAGGAAAGAATAGTGACTGGCATAAATTGATTTGGCTATGACAGGTACAAAATTTTATGTAAGGAAAAATCCATATTTTAAACGAAACTCCGCTAAAATTTTTATAAAAGTTTTAAATTTCTTATAAAATCACTACTTTTAAATATTATAATTTAATTAAAAAGGTAGGATGTTACAGTTTGGTCCATAGATTGTGATGGCAGTAACATGTACAAGGTTTGTAGAAAATTGCGTCTCCTTAGAAAGCCTCTTTCTAAGCTTAATAGGGAGTCTTTTGCACACATTGATAAAAAGGAGATTGAGCTCAGGGATAGACTTCTTTCAGTTCAGACAGAGATGATTCATAGGTCGAGTGACACGGCTCTGCAGGTTGAAGAAAGAGATCTCCTCTTTCGTTATCAGGCAGTGAGTCAGGTAGCATTCTCCCTTCTTTGACAAAAGGCGAAGATAGCTTGGCTGAACGAAGTTGATCAGAATTCTAGGCTTTTCCATTCGTCTATCAAGCAAAGGCAGTACAGGAACATAATATTGAGGATTGTGAATGAGCAGGGTGTCACGGTCACGAATCAAGATGATATTTGTGGTGCTTTTGTGGACTATTATAAGTCCCTTTTTGCGGCTGAACATGGAGCATAGATGTTGGATGAAAATGTTATGAGGGAGGGTTCTACTTTTGACAGTGACTAGTAATTGAGGCTTATCAGGCCAATTACAGATGATGAGATCAAGGTTGCTATGTTTTCCATCCACCATGATAGATCACCAGGTCCTGATGGTAATGGCTCAGACTTCTTCATGAAGTCCTGGGGGATTATTGGGAAGGATATTTGTGTAGCGGTTGAGGAGTTCTTTCTTTTTGGAAGAATGTTGAGGGAGATCAATCAAACTAGTTTGGTTATGGTACCTAAGGTTGATAATCCTTGCAATGTTAAGGATTATAGATCTATTGCATGTTGTAATTCCATTTATAAATGCATTACTAAGATAATTTGTGATAGACTTTTGATGCAGGCTTATGATAGTTTTTCTCATATGTTTGGATTGCATGCTAGCAATGAAAAATCCTCTATTTGTATGGCAGGTATCCCGCAACAAAGGCAAGATGAACTTATTGAGATTACTAGTTCTTTGAAGGGTTTACTCCCTTTTAGATATCTTGGTTTAACTATGTCTGCTAGGAAGTGGTATGTGTCTACATGCCTTTAACTTGTACACAGGGTGACTAAGCGGATTAATGCTTGGAAAAAAAGGAATTTATCGTACCAGGGAAGGTGTTGTCTTATAAACTCGGTTTTAATGAGTTTACATACTTACCGGGCTACTGATTTTATTATCCCGAGAACTGTTATGAAGGATATTGAGAAGCTTTGCAGAGGCTTTCTTTGGGGCAGGAAGGAAACGATCATTACTCAACAAATGTTGCTTGGGATACTGTTTGTAAAAGCAGTAAGTATGGTGGCTTGAACATAAAGGACTGTTGCACTTGGAATCTTGCAGCAATATGGAAATAGGTTTGGGACTTATTAGAAATGAAGAAAGACACTCTCTGGGTTAGGTGGATGCATACGGTCTATATAAAAGAGCAAGATTTCTGGCAATGCAAACTAATCAGGGATCTGGCTGGCATTGGAAACATGTTCTTAAAGTCAGAGATAAACTCCGTTCAGGGATTTGTAATGATGTATGGTGTGGGACTCAGGATGGCAGATACACGGTCAAGAGTGGTTTGGAATAATGTGAATGTGCAAAAAAATTGTTTTATAGCTTGGCTTGTCACTTCTTATAAGCTCCAAACTTTGAAAAGGTTGTCTTGTTTTATGTTTATTCGGTCATTCCTAATCATTGTTGTCTTTTCCTATCAGCTGCTGAATCTAGGAACCACTTATTTATTTATTGTAGCTGGAGTCGTAGCCTCCTTGAATGCTGCATACTTATGGATAGGAGTTGACAGGTGGCCATACAAGTACCATAACTGGACGAGATGTATTCGTTTTGCCTTCAGGGATAAGGTCAGGCACAAATGCATTAGTGCTATGTTCGCAGCACTACTTTATCATATTTGGGCGGAGAGGAAATTCAAAAACCAGATGAGGAGTATGCAATATATTTTTAGAACTATTACCAGAGAGGTTGCTCATAAGATTAGTTTTTGTTTTCCCAATTTTGTAGATTGGACAAATAGTGCTTTAGTAGGTAGGATCAGGCAGGAATTATAACATTTGGTATGTTTGATTTGTACTTTTGGCCTTTGGTTAAGTTTGAACCCTTCATAGAAGGTGGCAAACTTTCATAAGGCTCGGACATATTCATTGATCTTGAACCCTTCCTAGGTGTCAAGGTTAATGTCTATGGCTGTTTTTTTTTGTTTCTGAATTTTTGCACGTGGTAATGAATTTTTTATTTTACCAAAAAAAAAACCCAACACCAAAGAAATCAACCAGAGCAATATTAGAATTTCTATCTTCTTATAAACCTTAAACAAATATAGCAAATATTCTTATGTGTCATCCATCCTTCTCGGACATATCATCTCACTTTAAATTTGTGTTTAAGTAGTTCTTTTGTCTCATCCATCCTCAACTCCATGATACAATCTTTTTCAAATTTCTCAATATATAAGGGGAAATGCATTTCAATATTATGGTTTAATTACATTTTTGTCCTTTATCTTATTTTAAATATGCATTTTGGCTTTTTATCTTTTATTTGATTTATTTTGGTACTTTGTTTTGTTAAAAGATTCAGATTAGTCCTTTTTTTAACAACATTGCTAAATTTTGGTGTTTTGTTGCAAATTTTTGCATTCTTTTCAGCAAAGTTTTGATTTTATAATGTTTTTGTCTTTAACAATGTAAAATTCATCAAAAAATTTACTAATTATATACCCAAAATGAATACTTTCGATAAAAATAAAGGATCGATTTGAAAGTTAAAAAAATAAAGGATCAAATTGAAACTTAAAAACAAATAAAGGACCAAATTGATTTGTTTATTAATTAAAGAACCAAATTGATTAAAAAAAAGATAATGGACAAAAAAAATAAAAACAATGTGAACATTCAAAATAGGATAAGGATGAAAAAATATAATTAAACCCAATATTATACATATTAGCGTGTGTTATCGTGCGGTGCTTGTCAATTATTTGTCAACGTATTTTTTTTATTTTCTCCTTCTCAACACAAATAAGATAACTTTGAAAAAAAAATAATAAACTACAGTATTCGGCATTAAGAATTACCTAAAGCATTGAACAAATATTTTAAATTTTATTAAAATTAATTCTTATTTTAGTTTAATATATATATCATAAGAATTATTGAATAATTTAAAAATAATATAATATTTATATATTATATAGAGTATAATAATATTATATATATATATATTAATATATTATGTTTATATATATATATTTGAAATGGTATATATTTTGCATTAATTCCCTCCCACAATTTAATAATATTATTTATATATAATATATAATGTAATATATTATTAAAAATTAAATCTATTTTAATATTTGTAATTATCTAAATTTGTTATGTATTTTTCAAAAAGAATAGTTGTTGAAACCCTTGCATCTTTTCTTCACACTTCCGTGTCATAAGCATTGTTAAATGTGCAATGTTAAATTATAAGATCATTTTTCTTACATTCATGAGTTAATTTCACATCACAACCTCCATAATTCGCATTATGACAACATTAATTGACTACAATTGCGGAGCCACAATAACGATCGCAATCAAAATCGAAATATTGATTCAAAATATCATTATTTATTACATACCCATTGATCTTAATTGAAATGAACTAAAGTTTGGCCTTGAGCCTGCTACATTCCATGAAATCCATAATGTGAGGATTTTTTCCCATGTCCTCCAAGATCTCATGAGGAAGGGAAACATGAACGTCAATGCTACCTTCTTTAACCCCTACGGCCACTCCAATCTTTCCATTATAGTTATTTGCATTGCCACTACGATATGCTACAGGCTTTCCCCAACCAAAATCATTATCATAAACATTGAACCCTAGAGAACTTCCGGTAAAGAAAAATTTTCTACCATGCATGCTGGCCTGAATTGGTTGTACGAAGTTTGGAGTTCTCAACCAAGACTCATATTGGCTTTTCAACTTCTCATAAGAGTGTGAATCTATCATCTTATGCATCTCCCAAGCTCCCTTTCCAATCCCACCTTCCAATAGTTCTCCTACTTTCATATTCACAACACCAGCCTCCACCCCATTTCCAAAATAATTCTTAGCTAATGGTGGAACCGTTCTTCCTCTAAAATCTATCGCAATAAGGTAATAAGTCTCTTCTTGTGGGTCATGTTTTTGGGTACGAATCACAACGTGCCAAATGTGACTTAAAAGCGCTTGTTGAGAAGATATTTTGTTAGTATTGGCTTCTTTATTAGCTTTTGATTTGAGGTGTGCAATTTTCTCCTTTGTCAAATGGAAAATCCTCACAGGTGATGATTGTTGTTTTTTCTCTTCCTCTTTTATGAAATAAAATTTTATGGGAGGGTCCACACTATCTATAAACCAACGTTCAAATGCTGGAAGTTGGCTTATTTTATCACAGCCTCGTGAGATTTCAGCCCATGAATTGATAAAATGAAAAAATGATCTGCCATCAGCAACCACGTGGTTGATTGCAAAGCCGATGAAGATGCCATCAACTAGCTCTGTGACTTGCACGGCAAGCAACGGTTGTGATGTGCCTTCATAGTTTTTGACTCCTTCACATGGAAAGAACGAGTATAAAATAGGAGGAACATAGTTGGATTGAAGGATGTCTGCAACATAAGTGTTGTCTGCAATAGCATGGACAAAAAGGGCACCTGTGTTTGGTAAAATTATTAGTCAGTACTGGATCATGAACTCATCTTAACCGTTCACAATTATTTTTTAGTTTAAAAAATTAAAAAAAATAAATAAATAATAGAGGGTAATAATTATTCTAATCCCGGATCACCTAATAATTACTCATTACCTGCATTGTTGCAAAGGATGTAAGATGAGGCAATATGGAACTCATGTTCGAGGATTACAAGACGTCCCGTGAGGGGTGGAAAGAAGGCAAGAGAGGAAGAAAGAGAGTGTTTTAATTGTTGGATTTGGTCTTTAACGTTGATAGGGTTGTGAAAGAGTAGTCCTTCTTGGTTCATGTCAAATTTGAGGAATCTAAGATCCCATGGAGTTAAATGGATTTTCTTAGGTGACTCGCCAATAATATGGCTTGGCGCTTCAATTGAACTGGTTGAGATGATCCTTATTCTTGCCATGGTGTTCATCTTGAGATAATCTATCTACCTCTCTATACCATGCTTTTATATCTACTTACAAGAAAAACCCTAAGACACATGTCACATTCAAACTCACTTTTATCATTCCAAAAAGCATCACTTCTTTCCTCATAGTAATAAAAATATAATATTTTAATATATATATACACACACACACACTATTCTTCATTTATTAATATTTCTTTCCTCATTATAATAATATAATATTTTAATATTTATTATTCCTAATATTATAATATTTCATTATTCTTCCATCTTTATCTTCTCCATTTTTAAAATTTTAACATTAATTATTTTTGAGTGAAGACCCATTTTTTTCCCTAAAAAAAATTAGCATACCAATTTGGTCATTGAAAAAAATGAAAAAAAAATTCAAAATTAGTTCTTATAGATCTCAAATATGGGTCAAAATAGTTCATATCAGCGATTAAAGTGAGTCAAAAACTTCTCGTAAAAAATACTTAAAAAGGACCAACGTACTTTAACTAATAAACCTATAGTTTGTTTTGTATAAAAATATAGGTTTAAATACTCTTTTGGTCCTTTATCTTATTTTTAGGTTTCAATTTGATTTTTTACCTCTAGAAAAAGTCAATTTAGTCCTCTACATTTTTTCGTAGGTTAATTTCATCCTTCTGTCATGACAATGTAAGAATTTCACCAGAATATATTGATTTTACCGAAATTTCCTTTTCAGATCAACATAATTTACATTTCGTCACCGCAATTTGCAATTTTAAAATAAGAAATACAAAAATATAGATGTAATTTTATCCCAAAAAAGTGGAATAACATTGACATTTTACCAATCAAAATATCAAACACATTGGAAAATGCATATTTTGGCTAGAAAATGCAGATTCCGACGACCGGAAGAAGAAATCTTCGAAAAAATAAGTATACTCCGATGAAAATCTAACATAATTATGGCGGAAAGATGAAATTGACAAACATTAGAAATATTGAGGGCTAAATGTACTTTTTTTAAAGATATATGACCAAATTGAAATCTTAAAATAAGATTAAAGACCAAAAGAATATTTAAGTAAAAAAATATACTATTATTTTATTTTAAAAAGTACTATTATTTTAAATTATTATTTATAAATATATATATATACACATATATATTAATGTAAGATTTTGAGTTAATTTTAATTTTAATTAATTTATCTTTTTATTGTAGCAATAGTTTTGAATTTGACTTTGTAATAATTAATTAAGATTCAAAAAATCTATTGCATTGATTTATAATAAAATTAAGTTAAATTTTTTTAATTTAATTAAAATAAAGAATCATTATCATTATTATTTTATTTTATTCTATCTAGAAAAAAAATAGATTTTCATATTTTTTTTTAGCTATTCATATTGGTACATATTTTGTATGTAAATAAATGTATTAACACTTATTGTACGGTCAAAAATTCATTTTGACACTCAGAGCAACATAGTCTACCATTACAAGAAAAAACCAAAATAGTGACGGAAAAATCCCTCGCAAATCCAATGCAAATCTCTCGCAAAACCAAATTTGCGACGGGTGCATCTGTCACACTACGTTCATCGCTAAATAGCGAACAAATACTTCCCTCGCAAATTCCTCGCAAAAATCATGCTTTTGCATCCCTCGCAAATCTCTCGCAATGAGTAGTTAAAGAAATTGATCAAACTTATCATCTGTCCGTCGCTAATTAGCAACCTGTGATGTCCTAGACTATGAGGACCTCAAGGTTGAGGAAGAAGACCTTAAGGAAGCCTCTGTCTAGGGTTTATCTGTGATGTTTGTGGGAGTCCTCTAGTGGCAAGGTAAAGAGCCAGGGAGTAACCCTAATCACTGGTGTGTGAAGGTGACAATTAGGATTAGAGAACATACCTGAGCCCCATGTAGTACGGAGCTACTTATAGGGGGGAGCTGGTTGCCCTAATGGGCTTGCTTGAGGCCCAAGTAGGGTCAGCCTGTACTGAGCTATGAGCGGATGAGCTGTCCTTGTGGATAAGGTGAGACACGTCATTCTGTCCTTGGTATCGGAATATCTGGGAGGTGTCGGACTCTGGGAGGTGTCGGACAAGGAAGTCGGACCTTGGTAGGAGTATGAGGTCTACCCGTATCCGAAGTCTGTTCGGCCGTTGAGCTTTGAGCTCGGCCAAGCGCACAGAAGGCTTCTTACAGGGCCGTGAGGCCTTAAGCGAGGGTCCTGAGGACCTCGGCTAGGCCGAGTCCACCACATAAGCCCCCCAGCTCGGTCAAGGCTATTTGAGCCTTGTTCCGAGGTCTTGGTTCAGGTCCTTTTCCCAAGCCCACCACACAACCCACAGTCCCCTCGCAAATTCGTCGCTGGTTAATTTGGTCATCACGCCGTTGCTAATTAGCGACCAACAGTATATGATGCCATCACAGGCAAATTCTATTTGCGAGCCCTCGCAAATCTCTCGCACATTTTATCCCTCCACTGAAAAAAAAAAACGTTTTAGCGACGAAAAAAACAATCGCAAAATAAAAAATTACCGGTCGCAAATATGTTTGCAACAAAATTAGCGCTAAAATGTCGTCGCAAAAGGTGGAGTTGCAAACCGTCGCAAATAGGGACGGAAAAATTCCGTCGCAACGGTTACATTAATGGTCGCTTAATGTCAAATAACAGCATTTTTATTTCGTCACTTTTTTTAAAAAAATTTCTTGGCCACAAACTCTAAAAAACAGCATTAAACTAAATAAAATGAGGAGACATCAAATTCTAAAATCAGAAAAATCGATTACCAAAAAAAAATCAGAGAAGAATCCAATAATTCCCATGAAACAAGGGGTCCATTATCTGTACACATTAACATAAAACTTAAGTAACCAAGCCACCAATGGTATAAACTAATATCTCAAAACACAGACATAAACTATAAAACTAATGTACCAACAATGTAACATAAACTAATATTTAAAAAGGCAAAGCAACTAAAAGTGTAGAGGAGATATAGTCATCATCAATGGCATCATCGATGTCTTGATCATCAGGGTGGTGGGCACTATTCTCGGTGGCGCCTCGATAAGACGAAGTTGTACCCTTTCCTACATAATATAAATACATATAAGTTCAATTACAAAAACTCTAGTGCAAAACCATATCAGCACTTTGGCAAACACCAGCAAATAAAACAAACACCATGCTCTTAATTTTGTGAAAAGCATTATAAATACAAATAAGCTACTGCAGTTATCTAAAACAGAGAAAAATCAGCAGGCTTAAATATTTCTGCTAAATACATTTGTACTACATGATGTATAAAAAAAAAGTCAACAGGGGAGGAATAATTGAATAGCAGGAAAAACATATTTCTTATAGTTCCATCAATAAGAAACAAACTACATATTAGGTACTTCAAACCCAAAAAAAAAGTATTGAACTATTCATTCCGTTTTTTCTTATTTTTCTATTTCTTTCTTGTATAAGATTATGATGATCCCTTGAAAAGTTAAAATGCTATAAAGTAGAAACTCGTTCCATCACAGTACAACTTCATCTACAAGGTGTGCGTGAAAGTGAAACCATTCTAAGCTAAAGAAATACAACATGAGCAATTGATCATAAGTCACATATAGAAATTACAAGGATATTATGCACCATAAACTCGTTGCATCATAAGCTTTATGCGGATCAAAGAAAACAACACAAAACTCAAGTTATGAGTTCCCCTCATTAAAGGGCAAATAATTTAAGTTATTGGCATCCATTCAAGTGCTACAGTACTTGCAATTGAATATTGAACAGCAGATCATTTCAAACTGCAGAGAACAAGTATATCGAATTCCAAATTAGCACAAGGTTCTAGAATTGCACTGCCCGTCAGAAGAGAAGAATCCATAATTATTGCAGCAAAAACCCAAATGCAATTCACTTCCAAAAAATTGCTTTACATGTCCAAAAATATTAAATACTACTGACGCGAAAGATGTAAAGGTTGGTCTCAAACTCTCAATCAATAATCCTTCAACAATGGTACCTAAGTAGAGGGACAAAGCTTCATTATGAACTTGCACCAGAAGTGAAAAAATGATCTTTCATACATACTCCATATATATATATATATATATATATATATATATATATATATATATATAGACACACACACAATACAATTAAAATCATTGGGTCAAGGAAACAGTCAAAACAAACTAGAAAAGCAGAAAAACTCGTCAGCATTTCTATACTACAATTTCGATCTATAAAGCTCGCTTTATCAGACTACTTTAGCAGAATCTGACTTCCAGATAAGCAATAAAATCTATGCAAAGATTCAAACAACGGGTGCAGAAAAGAAACTTAATAGATTTGGTCACGAATACAACCCAACAAAGACAGATTTCAACAAATTATCAACATAAAAACAGGATTTTCATTTCTTTTTCTAAAGATTATAATATCCATTACGGAATATAGACTCACAGGCAAAATCAACATACAATGCATCAGGAACATGCAATGCATAATCATTTTTTTTCTTTCATTCATGCACGCCAAGACACCAGTTCTTGCAGTGAGTGCCATCCCAAATCTGTAGCATAAGTAATTAAATGCTCTCTTAATCTCAATTGAAAAGCATCTCCAAATACTTAGATGAATAAAAATCAAGCATATTTTCACTAAGTATTAGCTTAACAAGGTACCTGAACTTGACCAAGACATGTACCAAATACCAATAGATATATAAGAACCCTCCCTGGTCCACTAGACACAACACACACCATCATGAGGTCCCAAGTCACATAACCTGGTCACCTGAAAACTACATTAACCAAATGTCAATCAATTCATCAAAAAATAAAAAATGCACAACGTCATGAAATTGGTAATGTTAGCAATAATATTACTCAGACTTACTTTACTATTTGAAGCACTCCAGAGATAAACACAGGTACCCAAACCCACAGCAACCACATTCTCTGGTTTAAGTAGAAATCATCACAAGATTTAAGCACATTCAATAATACTAAAAAAATAATCCATAATAATAATTACTAAATAATCAGTACTTCATTTTTTTTTTAAAAAAAATTACCTCTTGAACTCAAGCTTGAACCAAGAGAGAGAAAGAGGAGAGGAAACAGTCCTCTGCGTCCGTCTGCGACGGCGTTCAGCCGTTCACGACTGTGATCGGCGATTCGGCGTTCACGACCTGCGACGGCGGTTTAGTTCGTCGTTCGCACGACTCACCAACAGCGTTGGTGAGGCTGGACGCTGCAAGCTTCAAGGTGGAGATCGTGACGAATGACGGCACAAGCGATGGTGGCTGTTTGGTCCTGGGTGGCGGCGGCTAGGTTCGATTTGCAGCTCGCAGAGACCAAAAACGCGAACTTCCGGCGACGGCGGCGAGAAGACCCGTGAGGTTCGAATCCACCGCAAGGGCACATGATACATGGAGGAGGTGACGGCGCGGCTATCTTCTCAATGGTCCCGGTCGATTCGCGCGACCGTGAAGAGGAGAGAGGAACGATGAGCGCTGGTCATGGGTGGCAGAGAGAGAGAGACGGAGGCAAGGGGAGAGAGCGAAGAAGAGAGAAAAAGAAGAAGGAATATGGGATAGGGGTTTAGAGGCGGCTGAAACAAATGGGCTTAGGGTTTCATCCCCTAACTATACAACACACATATTCTTATGTAGTATTTACTTATATTAAATTAAATTAAATTAAAATACTAATACACATTTTATCTATTTGTTTATTTTTAATTCAAGAAAATACCTACCATAAAATCTACTATCTACTATCTACTATCTATATATAAAAGGATCCCTTTTCGAGGCACTACATTTGCCAGAGAAATTTTCGAAGCACCACGTTTGTCCCGTGAAGCTTTTTTCGCACTAGAGAGTTTGTAGGTAGATAATCATTATCTCTAATCAAAATTACAATTTAAAATTAAATAAATTATTTAAATTTATTTAATCATTATATATATGTATGTAAAATTATTATCCTCAATTATTTTTTGGAAAAAAAAGTAATCATTGTCCTTAACAAAAGTATTTAAAACAATACTAAAAAATCACAAATTTATTTAATCATTATATGTACTTGAAATCATTATCCTCGATTTGTTAAAAAAAAGTTATCATTATCCTCAACAAAAATATTAAAAAATTTATAATAGTAATCATTAACCAAATTACAATTTTAAATTAAATTAATTATTTAAATTTATATAATAATTATTTGTATGTGAAATCATTATCCTGAATTTGTTGAACAAATCATTATCCTCAACAAAAATATTTAAAAAATATTAAAAAGATCACTATATATATAATAGGCTCTCCACTCAATTTTTAAAGTTCTATCTAATTCTAAGAATTCTCTTCTCCAAATTCTCTCTTTTATTTTTATTTTTTCTCTCATTCCTCTACTTAAAGCTCTTAATTTTGATTTTTGAGTGTTTGATGAATTACTTATTAGATGATGCATATTTTGTTATAATTTTAATTGACTTTTGTTTATTCCTTTACGTAGAGCTCTCAATTTTGATTTTTGAGTGTTTGATGAATTACTTATTAGATTATACATATTTTGTTATACTTTTAATTGACATTTGTTTAATGTTAATTTCATGAAAAATGACAGCAATGAGTTACTTCAAACAAGAGCATGACCTTGGTAAGTTGTTTTTTTTTTAAAAAAAATTTGGTAAGTTGTTATACATACTTACTTTGATTATTCTTTGTTGAATTGAAAGAATATGCAAATAATTGATCTTTTTCTCTTTTCAAAGAAGAGAAGGGCTCTCCTAGGATTAGGAAGAAATACCTTGATCGTATTCCGGTGAGAAATAATTTTGGTGAGTCTTTTGCCTGTTTGAAGAAACAATGTTTTTCGATTTATTTATGATTTTTTTTTTCGTTTTTGTCATGAGATAAGATAAATGATGAAAAAGATCAAAATATTAAATTATGAATAATAATAATAAATGTGATAATTATATTAAAAAAATATTAATGGTAAAAAAAATTTAATTTATCCATCAAATAAATATAAGAAATATCTTATAATATTATCCAATAAAAAAATCAGAATTTATAATTTTGGTTTAATTATGTATAATTTTTCATATTAGATGTGATAATTATATTTAAAATATGCTAAATTATCATGTCTTATGCAATAGAAAATATTTTGATTTATCTTTAAATCTACTCATAATACCATCAAACAAAAAAATAAAAAAAAAAGTTTAATTTTCATTTCACTCTAATAATTAATCATAATATCATGATAAAACGTGTTAATTCATCGATCAACTAAATAAGGAATACATTAATTTAATACTCATCTATACATAAACAAATATAATATTAAATATATATAAAAAAAGAGTCAACATTATATTCATAATAAAATGCAATGTGTTAACCAAGATAGTCAAAAATAACAATTTCAATGTCTTCTTCATGTTCTATGAAATAGTGGATATTCCAATTTATCCTTAAATTTTCTCATAATACCATTAAACAAAAGAGATCAAAATATTTAATTCTGATTTGTTTTTAATTATCATAATAAAGTTGATAAGCATATAAAAATATTAATTTATCCATTAAATAAATAAGGAAGATCTAATTCTTATTTACTTTTGATTCATCATAATAAAGTTAATAATCATGTAAAAAATTGTTAATTTATCCATTGAATAAATAAGGAAAATCTCAGAAAAAAATGTTATTTTTTATTTATAAGGAAGTACAAAATTTTTCAACAAGCTCATTTTTTATTGTTGTTTAATAATAATTTTTACTTTAAAATATTTAAATATTAATAATCCGTGCATTGCATAGGATAAAAATTAAAAAGTTTAATTTTGATTTCACTCTAATTAATAAAACATGCTAATTATCGATATTAAAATAAGGAACACATTAATTTAATATTGATCGATACACAAATAAATATAATATTAAAAAACGAACTGTCATTATCTTCCAATGAATTCATGTCCAATGAAATAAGGGATATTATGATTTATCATTAATTATTCTCATAATACCATCAAACAAAAAAATCAAAATAATAATAATAATTTTTGATTTATCATAATAAAGTATATTGAATAATCCTTTTTTATAATTATTTTTTTATTGTTTAATAATAATCTTTACTTTATAATGAAAATAATAATAATCTTTAATTTAAAATATTTAATATAAAAAAAAAATTGATATCAACAACCCGTGCATTGCATGGGGTAAGAGCTAGTTTAATTATCAAATAAATACACATAAGGAGGTCGTAGAGTTAAAAGTTGGGAAGTATTAAACATAATCCAAGATTAAATATACCAAAAGCAAAATATAGAAAGTTTATTTCTCAAATAGGGTATAATTGCTTCAAATGAATTTACTCATATCTCTTGCGTTTTGAGTTTTGAGTTTAAGGTTTTTAGTTTTTTTTCATCAACTCCTATATTATATTTTAGAGCTCAATCCTTCCAATTAGAGAGCTCCTCACGAAATGGAATCTCACAATGAAAGTTGGAAGATTCGTGTCACTGCTAAAAAAAATTAAAAAATAAAAGTAAAATTATCGTGATATGTCGTTTCAGATTAATAACTACCATGTGCTTCCTTATTTCCTTCATAAGAGCTTAATAATCTGCAAGTGATGCACAAATTCCTTGTTTATAGTTATAATTAAACTTTGATGTACAAAGCAGCAAGCAAAACATGTTGGAACTTAATTGAACTCCTAAAAAATTTCACTTTGGTCATTTATCAAACACCTTGAGTGCATAAAAAAAAAGCAAAGCTAACTAAACTTGGAGTTAAAAATCCTCTTCAACAATGCTTTAATAACATTTTTGTAGTAGTGACATTTTAACTAACGGAATAATAATGCTTAAATAGCAAAATAAATAATGTCCTTAAATAACAATTTTGTAGTAATGACATCAAACTATAGAAAATAAGAAAGGGATTACAGTAAAAAACCATCACTTTCCTTTGTTTCGGCTAATGGCACCATGCATCTTCATTTAAACAAGCTCCTTTAGTGAACTTACACATGATTAGGGTTTCCTTTTGCTCCTCTGCCTCTTTCTTTTTTGTCTCTCTCTATTTTTGCATGTATGCTCAATTCTTAGTGTCTTGTGCTTTGCATTTCTGCTCTCAAGTTTTCTCATGTTTATATATATATATACTGGTTAAACCAGAACCAGTTTTACCAGTTTTATCTGGATCAACTCGTTTTAGGTTAGTGCTTCCTACTTCTTTTGGATTCAACCAGGTTTGTTATTATGGCAGTAGTCAGAACGGAGGACGTGGTTTTGGTGGTTAACAAAGTTGCATTAGTCGTCGGGTGGTGGTGAACAGTGGACATGATGATTGATGTTGGGGACAAAATGGTTAGGGTATGGTTTAAGTTAAAGTTATTCCCAATGGTGAAAGTAATCATGTTATTATAGATTTAATTTGGACAAAGATATTATACTTATGATTTAGCGTGCGTATATATATATATATATATATATATCTACACACACCTAGAAACAACAAATATAAAAAAAAAATATTTATTTCATTAAAATGCATACCTATCGACGAATTTGCGAGGAAAATATTCCATCGCAAACAATTTGATAGCATAAAGGAATTTGTGGCTACGGATTTGCGAGAGAAATATGCCCTCGCCAACTTTATTGTCTTATAAATGTATTCGTAGCGACAGCTTTGTGAGGAAACTATTCCCTCGCCAACAATTTAACTACATAAAGGAATTTGTAGCGACGGATTTGCGAGAGAAATATGTCCTCGTAAAACTTTATTTCATTAAAATGCATACCTAGCGACGGATTTGCGAGGAAAATATTCCCTCACAAACGATTTGATAGCATAAAGGAATTTGTGACGACGGATTTGCGAGAGAAACATGCCTTCGCAAACTTAATCGTTTTACAAATGTATTCATAGAGACGGCTTTGCGAGGAAATTATTCCCTCGCCAACAATTTTGAAGTTTAAAGGAATTTGTGGCGACTAGCTTGCGACGGAAACATGCCCTCGCAAACTACCTAGTGACGGATTTGCCAGGAAAATGTCCCTCGCCAAAATTGCTTAAACTAATCTCTCGCTAATTCCGTCGCAATTCCGTCGCAAATGTTGTTTAAAGGAATTCGTAGCGACCGGCTTGCGACTGAAACATGCCCTCGCAAACTACCTAGCGATGGATTTGCAAGAAAAATGTCTCTCGCCAAAATTGCTTAAAATAATCTCTCGCTAATTTGTCGCAATTACGTCACAAATCCGTCGCGAAATGATTAATATTTTCACGTTCACAAACGTTCATCTCTTTGCGAGGGAATTCGCTTTTGCTCGCTAAACCCTCGCATGCCCCTCGCTAATTAGCGACCGATTAGCGACGGGAAGTTGTCCTCGCTAAAATCCCTCGCTATTTTGGTTTTTTCTTGTAGTGAGCTACAAAACTGTGAGAATCAACCCAACGAGAGCCCTAAAACATTCTTAAAATTTTTTTGACTAAACAATATTATAAAATTTTGCAAGGAAATCTTGGATGATCCTAAAAATATTTAGCCCTTTGAATATTGTTCTTGTTTTAATTAAGTTTAAAAGAATATAAAGTGATTAGATGATTAAAAAATTAAATTAGGATGAATCACATAGAAACTGATTAAATGATTCGATGGTTAAAACCATGGTTGTTAAACTCTAGAGTTCAAGTAAACTCATGGAGTCCATGTAAACTCGACTCGTAAATATGTAAGTGTTTACAAATTTTAAAAATGTTAACCAATAACATATTTTAGGACATAAACATACTAAAGTCTTATCAAAAAATAATTTTAAACATTCAAATTTTATAATAAAAAAATTAATTCAAGCATCATCATTATCAACTAACTAACATAAAACCCTAGCTTTAGAAACTAATTAATTCATAAGCAATACATAAATCAAACATGCATATAATTATATTCCTACTATTATTATCATATCCTTTCCCTAATTTATGCAAATATCTCCCCTCTTACCTTGGATTGAAGGAGAGGGAAGGAGGTAGAGAGGGAAAGCTTATCTCTAAGCTTGGAGTCCATTAATTCTTTGCTTTCATTCTTTCTCCAAGCTTCTCTTAGTTCTTCTAGCCCTTAATCCTCTATCCCTTGTTCCATGTATGAAAGTCCCATGGATTACAAACCTAAGGTTTTGGCACATAGAGAGATTGGGATTTTGAGTTTATTAAATGAAAATATGAGAGATCGAGAGAAGATTGAGTGTGTATGTGTGATGGGGAGTGAGATATTGATGATCTTTGATGGATTTTGTGCATTATTTATGATAGATCAAGAGAGGGAGAAGAGAGGATCGAATTTTTGGGGTTGGGGGGTGTGAGAAAACTCCATTTTTCCTTCCCCAAACCGACTTAAATTGCACCAGTTGCGGACATTTTTGCTTAAGCAAAAATTGATGGATCTGTTTGCACTTAAAATGCCATATTTTTTTTTGTTAAACCGTTGGATCTTGCTCAAATTTGGAGGTAAGCTTCCTAACATCCGTATGTTCATATCCAATCGTCGGATTTGTGTTTCATGTTGTAAATATTGTATTTTAATCTTTTTATTTTTTATTATTATACATTTCCTAATACCAAAGCAAGCATATTAACATCTACAAATTCAGGATATTACAATTCTCTCCCACTTATATGAATTTCGTACCCGAAATTCAATATGCCTAAAAGAGGTGAGAATGGTTTCCTCCCCCACTTAGAGTACGTCATAGGTTTAAGGTTTAAGATTCAAAATTCATATATGTAACATCCCTAATTTAATCCTAAGTCTAATTAATATGGTAATAGGCTTAGGGTGAAGGGAATTAGCTAGAATTAGTAGGATTTAAAGGAGTGTCTTAGAAAATAAAAACATAAAATATTGGGGAAAAACTAGGAATAAAAGATTTACAACCCCAAACGAAAACTCCACCGTTGGATATGAAGATAAGGATTTTAGAAAGCTTTCTTTCAAATTTGAGCAAGATCCGACAAGTAACAAGGAAGTTAGAGTGTTTTGAAGGCAGGAAAAATAGAAGAAAATCAACCAGTTGTGTGCACCTAAGCGCGCCCAAGCGCGAGTCTGCCTCGTTGAAGCACGCTGGCTCGTAGTTGCCAGACAGCGAGGGGAGCAAAATGGGGCTTAACACGCCTAAGTTCGGCCAAGGACGCTTGACGCACCAGTCACCCCCCAGAGGCACCAAGTTGGCGCGCCAAAAATCAAGCCACCAGACGCACCACGAGCGCGCGCTGAAGCGCGCCTGAGCGTGGACGCAGCCACACTTTTTTGGCTTCCTCATGAAGCCATTAAATTGAGACCACATGTTTCTACCCCTCATGCAAGAAAAACCGAAAATGGGGCTAGAAACAACAACAAACACATAACACAACAACAACACCAAGGCATCATCATTTTCACACAACATCCCTTCCATTTTTCATTAAGAACAAGGCACCATCATCATCAACCAAACCCTAGAATTAACAACACTCATCCCATCATCAAATTATAAGCAAGAAAATAAGTTAAAAATCACTCTCCCCTCCTCCCCCATAATTCGTGACCCCTTCTCTCATTTCCTCTTGATTTTCTAAACTTCATGGCTATGAGGAATCACACACTCACTTGATATTGTTTGGTTGAAGGGTTTGAGGGAGTGAAACAAGCTCAAGTTCTAAGGAGTAAAGGGGCAAGGAAAAGGAAGGCTAGGGCTTGAGGTTCATCATCTCTTCTTGGGAAGGTAAGAAGGTGGTGTTACCTTAGCTTAGGATGCAGTTTCTCTTAGGTTATAGTGATGACTAGGGGCATAGGAATAAGTATAATATAAAACATTAGGGTAGTTGAAATGAATATTGAAAATAATTAGTATGTGGGAAGAGAAGGAAATTGTTTGTAGATTTATGAGAATAAGTTATTATGTTTATAGATAGCAAGGAAATGAATGATTAAATAAATAATAGATTAAAAAAGTGATTAATAACAATAAGGTAGAATATTCATAAGGAGAATAACAGAGAAATAAGAATAAATAATAAAGTGAGAATAAGGAATGGAAATAGAAACCAAGAACATAAAATAAAGGAGTAATACGTAGAAATAATGAAAAGAGATAGTAACTCCGGAAATAGGATAAAGGATTAAGAAAGAAAATGCTAAACGATAAGTAAAACTAAGGAGTGTAATAATGGTAATGTACGAGGCACCCTTGCGTAGGGTGAAGTACTCAGATAGAAAGAAAGCGTGTACGAGGGACCCTTGCGTGAGGTGAAGTACTCGGAAATAGGATGACTGATAATAGAAAGCAGGTATGAGGGACCCTTGCGTAGGGTGAAGTACTCGGGAATATGATGAATAGTAATAATTAATGAATAGGAGGTGATTAATATGTTTTTAAATAGAAAGCGGGTATGAGGGACCCTTGCGTAGGGTGAATTACTCGGGAATAAGGTGAATAGTAATAATAATGAATAGAAGGTGATTAATATGTATTTAGATAGACAGCGTGTACGATGGACCCTTGCGTAGGGAAGTACTCGGAAGGAAAGGATAGTAACTATTGGAGAATGAGGTTAAATAGGCGTACGAAATGAGTAAGAACAAGGGAATGAGGAAGTTATAATTAATATTAGGAGATATTGCATTACCTGGGCAAGAGTTTATGGCGTATTTCCTTAGTTTATTGCTATACTTTTGTAGAACCTATTATTCTAAGTTCTTTACTTCTGTGTAATGCTACACTTCTTGTCATTTTTATTACAAGTACTGAGGCGGAGCTTGCACGAGTCTTGGCCGAGCAAGAGCACACTCTACTCCTTGGAGTGTGGATATTTTGGGGTGAGACCGTGGTTGAGTCCCGAGGTTTTATTTTGAAAACTTGTCGTTGTTATATATATATATATATATATATATTATCTTTTGGGAAAGATAAAAACTATATCCAAGAACTTGTTCATATTTTGGAAATGATGTAAATGAATACTCTATGATATATTTTGCCCTGTTGGCTTTTGGATTATACGAATGATTGTTTTTGACAGGTTTAAAGGAAAGTGAAATTTTGGAAAAGTTAGATACACAAAGGAAACTCCGTCCGATTTTACAGAGATTTTTATAAGTTGTATAATTAACTAAGAGTTTTTAAAAGAAATTTTTAAGTCACTAATCTAATCGGGGTAATTAGAGTCGTAATTAAGATAGGGTGTTACAAGATACACAACATATCACAACTTAAACATGAAGAACATACTAACCATCATACAGGAGTAAAAGTAACCGATTCATCATAGAATAAAAGATTAGATATATTACAATCACACTATTACACAAATACCTTTTACCTTACAATAACTTTTATTAGTATTACGACAGGATTTAGATTGAATTCATAGCTCTTATGCATTAAGATCATTATACTCAGTCAGACATTCCTCTATGCAAACATGTATGAAGAAATCAGAAATATTTCTACACTCAAGTTACTTCATGTCACAATTGAATTCATCGAAACTAATCATAAACAAGTACTAAAGAGACGAAAAGATTTTCATCAATTTAGATAATAGTCATAGTTGTTTTCACAAGACTAAGATTTAAAGTTTGTAAAACAAATTTTTTTGCTTGAACCATTAGTGTGGTATTGGAAAAGATTTTCAACACAAAGAGCAAAGTACATGCATCCACACTCTTGTTCAAACAAGTTTCTATGGTGCTTTACAAATAGGGGACAAAACATGGTATTATTAGCAAATCTACCACTAGTGCAATTTAAAATCACAACATATCCTAATTCATACATGAAGCACAACACGGCTAAAAGATATCAAACCACCATATAACACATATAGTTATATAACTAAAGCACAAAATAAACTTGCAAACATCTAATTACCATGTGTGTAATCAAGAGAACGATTGTTTCAAGAATCTTAACAAAATGATTACATGTAATAAAATATCACAATTATAAAGAATTCCGTATAAAGCAAACATAAAATAAACATCTATTCATGCAATTATCAAAACATAATGGAAATTATTAAAAGTTATTACAAACAAGTATTCAATCAGAAACTAAATGTTATGAGTTTCTAACTTAATTTTTATGAAAATAATTCTTTACTTGGATCATTAGTATCAAATTTGAAAAGAAAGATTTCGACAACATGAAAACATATGTATTCACTTGAGTTCTCATCCAAAATATTTCCATTGCGTTTTATGATTAAGAAATGAAGTACAATATTTCAATAAGTCTTTAACAAATGAAATTTAAAGTTACAATAACATGAGTTTTAGATAAAAATAATGGATGATTTGAAAAGTGAAGGAATAAGTGAAGTCTTAAAATAGAATTTATGTGTCTTACCTTGTATACTTGCGAAACATTGATAATCCATTTATATGAAAAGACATGAAACTAAATTTTAATGAAAATTGTTTGGTTATTTTGGAAAAGATTAGATAACTTTCTTTATAATTTTCTCAAAGGAACATTAATATTATAGTATATACACATACAGAGCACATAGATAGTTAGAAATCGGAAAAGAGATTAACATAAAGAAATACGAACTAATGATTTTCCAAAATCAACTTGATTAATGGACATAGACAAAATTTGAATCACATACATAAATATCTCATTCAAAATTTTCATACGCAAACATATAGCACATATTATTACGTATAAACATATAATTTAATACATAATCAAACCAACTTAGATTTTTAAACTATCATCGGCTAATCAAACCTAACTAAACCTTAACTTTCTTCTAAAGAGATAAGAACTTCTTAAAAGAAGATTCCTACTATGCTATTCTTAACAATTTCCTATAAGGGTTTGAGACTTCTCACTTGGTTACCTAGATTTTGATCAAACACAACCACTCATTCTTATTCAAAAACTATGCTCCACAAAGAAATAATTGCTTACTATAAGTATAGAATCATTTGAAAGTTATATTCCGCTTAAGGTGGAAAAGTACTTAATTATTTATAAATTAGTTTTGTCCAAAACTTTATCAAAGTTTTCAACTATTCAAAACATATTATACCTTTAATTATCTATAATACTTGTATAAGTTCACAAAGTAATTCATAGTGATTTAGAAATCTATTCTTGAAAACCTTAACTTATTTCACAAGAGAAGTATCTTCATTTGCTCCTATAAAGATTCATATGGAGAAACTTAAAGTCACTTGAGACTATCAGATCCAAACAAAAGGGAATGTGCTCTGTGTTCAATATCATTTTAAATCACATTTTAAAGATTTAAGTAGTTATACTTCCCTTTGGTTTGAATTTGAAATTCAAGACTTATTTGAATAAACATACGCTGCATGTATCAGATTCATATTTAACTGGCATGTGGTTTAATTCAAGAGTAAACTACACCACAATTCAATTACATAGGAATTCACACATCCACTAATGTATTTATAAAAATCCATTGTGCGACATACTAGTGATCAATTTAATAAAATTTTGAATCAAATCAATATATTTAAAAATCATCACAAACATTAGTGTACTTTAAAATTAAAGCAACTCCTAATAACATCACTTTTCAAAATAAAGTTTCCAAAACAATTTAATTCAATAAGTAATACAATTATTAATACAAAACAGTTAAGAAGGAGCATAAGGTTTCACCGAGGTAAAATCTATTAATTAGAACTTGTGGAAAGACATGGAACTATCCCAATCGCGTCCGCTGCGCACTCTGATTAAGGGTACTTAGGAATCTATAGGGTTTAACTAACACAAACTATTCTTCCTAGATTTCCAGACCTTATTCCAAATTCAAACATACTCTGGAACTCGGAGACTTTGGTGATTTCACCCTCCAACAAATGTAAATCTTGAGATGGCCAGTCTCAATTATGCATTACATTGGGGGTAATATCATTTCCGCCATTCCTAAGTTTCATATGTAAAGTTTGGAAATATATAAATACATTATTGCATTGTCACATTTAAAAATTGGCGTACTTAATTTGAAACGGAGGATCATCCTTCCCGGTGCGGTAGCAATCATATGCTCTAGCTCGTTGGGGGTTCCTTCACTTTCCCTAGTCTCGGTTTTCATCCATTTTGTAAATGTGGCAACGTCCAAATTTCCAAGAAATTTATTTGAAAGCAATGCAGAACTCAAAATATATAAATAGCTTTCAACTAGAACTCAAAGAAATACTATTCTAACATCACTATGGATTAATTATAGTTCAACAAAACACCATACTAATATAACTATACTATCAACACTTAGCTAATCATAGTTACTCTCATGTGGAGTAACACCTTGGAGATATGGAAGTTCATTCTCCACAGCCGAGGATTGCAACCATTGCTCTGATACCATAATGTAACATCCTACTCTTTTAAATAAAATCTAATATATAAAATAGTGAGTTTCTAAAAAAATTTTGACAGGGTTTACTCTAAAAATTGACGTTTCCGTTATAAAATATTTCACATTCAGAATTAAAACACATAGATAAATCCAAGTGTCACAACTTCTTTTCATGTATCACTCTAACATATGCTCATTAAACAAAACACCAATATAAAGCTCTTATGTAGTCAAAGGAGGATATTTATATATCCTTCATAAATCATTACAATAATCTCATTTATAATTACAGAACTATTATGGTTGCACACATAGGACTCGTAAGTCATATGTGTAAATCACACTCCCTTGTTGGGAGCATAATTCTCCTCGGTAGGTAGAGTATTACTTTCATATCCATTATGAGTACCTAAAATGACAACACAGAGGGTGAGATATTTATTCATAAATTAAAGAAAACATATAATGACAATAATAAGATATAAGAATATACATATTATTTTACTCCATAATTCCATACACATACATTTTCATAACACATTTAAGATCATCATTGATAACACATAATTGTACGCAACGTGATGCAATGCAAAGTTAATTCTCCATAACCATTTCCTTTCTTTTCCATTTTCCATTTATCCATTTCTTTCCATAATAGTCATTACTATTTTCCATTTTTCCTCACATTGCCCTCCGCACTTTAGGAATGACCAACTAGTAGGAGTAAATGCCCCTCGACCAATGCTTACACTGTACTTCACGAATCGCCCATCGTACAGTGTTATAGCAGGGACCATCCTCTCCTAGTCACGAAGTATCTAAGTGACAAATAAAACCATTATAGTATGCACATGACCAATCACCGACTAGCCAGTACTTCACGAAACGTCCTTCATACTGGTGTTCTTTTGGGTACATCAAAGTCCTCTATAATAGTTCCCATGATTGTTTCATTAGCACAATCAAATCACTATAATGCTCTCTTCCATCAATTCTGTGAATCTTCACGAAACGTTCATCAATCCATAGAATCTTCATGACATCTTTCCTAATAATTAACGTCCTTCCTCACTTCATAATCAACGTGTTTCTAATCCATTTTAATTAGTTATTAATAATCAAGCCTTTAAGCACTTATACCAATTTATATGGATTATCACACATACAATATTTAAGCATATTCATAAAATCATTACCATTCAAGCATACAAGTAACAATATTAATGATAATAACATTCATATTCATCCATATCATTGAAAATCTCAAACATATACTCAATTATTCAAGCATCATCATTATCAACTAACTAACATAAAACCCTAGCTTTACAAACTAATTAATTCATAAGCAATACATAAATCAAACATGCATATAATTATATTCCTACTACTATTATCATATCATTTCCCTAATTTATGCCAATATATGATCTCCCCTCTTACCTTGGATTGAAGGAAATGGAAGGAGGTAGAGAGAAAGCTTCTCTCTAAGCTTGGAGTCCATTAATTCTTTGCTTTCTTTCTTTCTCCAACTTTCTCTTAGTTCTTCTAGCCCTTAATCCTCTATCCCTTGTTCCATGTATGAAAGTCCCCATGGATTAGAAACCTAGGGTTTTGGCACATAGAGAGATTGAGATTTTTAGTTTATTATGAATTGGAAATATGAGAGATTGAGAGAGGATTGAGTGTGTATGTGTGATGGGGAGTGAGATATTGATGATCTTTGATGGATGATTTATGATAGATCAAGAGAGGGAGAAGAGAGGGTCGAATTTTTGAGGTTTGGAGGTGATTAAACTCTATTTTTCCTTCCCCAAACTGACTTAAATCGCACCAGTTGCCGATATTTTCGCTTAAGCGAAAATGGAACCTTTGCATTCTGAAGCATTCTTGCTTAAGCGAAAATTGTTGGAACTATTTGCATTAAAATGCCATATCTTTTTCGTTAACCGTTGGATCTTGCTCAAATTTGGAGATAAGCTTCCTAACATCCGTATCTTCATATCCAACGGTCGGATTTATGTTTAGCGTTATAAATATTGTATTATAATTTTTTATTATTATACATTTCCTAACACCAAAACAAGCATATTAACATCTAAAAATTCAGGATGTTACACACACACACACACACACACACATATATATATATATATATATATATATTAAAAAACATATTTCACCTTAAATAAATTTATTTTCACAATTGCTGGACTATATATAATCGTGCAATTGAAGTAGAAGCCCAAGATCGACTTGCTTGATTACACTTCATTATTGGGTTGTGGGTTATATGTACTTGTATTTGTCTTTTGGGCTATTTTTAGGAGCTAGGAATATATTGAGAGACTTAGTTTTTGACTTTGAATTTTAGTCCTCAAACTTTTCACATTAGCCCTCAAACCCCAATTTTTATTTTATTCCATTTTCTCCCTCTAAACCCCAAACCCCTCTTTCCCTTCATCTTCCAACTCTTCTTCTTCTACTTTTACTTTCTCTCATTCTCTAACTCCTCCACCACCCTCCTCGGTCAGCGCCGCCATCGAACATCACTCGGGTAATTTCTTTCTCCTTTGTCTTGTTTCCTTCATTTAGGTTTTTGAATTTTTTCGGTTAGGGTTTAGGTTAGGTGTTTAGTAGATTGTTTGAAGTTAGGTTTTACTTTTTTTAGTTGTTTTTGTTCATAATTTATGTTTTAAGCAAACTCATTTATCTTCTCTTCGTTGTTAGGGTGTTTTGTTTTTTTTATTTCCAGTTTTATAAATTCTGACGAACCAGTGTCAGAATTTTGAAAAAACTTAGGAATTATTTTAAAAAATTATGACAATCCAGTGTCGGAAATTTATAAATTTTCTTCACGGGGTAGTCGGAAATCGTACAGTTACATAAAAAAAACATAAAAATAAGAGCTTTACCTTAAAGAAAACGTATGAAGATGAGGGGTTTGGAAGAGGAAGAGGATATATGGGTTGCTTGTGTGGGAAGGTGAAAGGTTTGGGAGTTTCGGGTTTGTGGTTAGAGTGTAAAAATTTGGGAAAGTGCATTTTAGACATTTCGCAATAAAATTGGGGTTTGGGGCTAATGTGAGGGGTTTGGGAACTAAATTATGGAATAATCAAAAATATATTAACATGGTTTTTTTTTCTCTGTTCCTCTATTTCCTTTCTTCCTTACAATAAAAAGAATCTCAAACCTCAAACTCTTCATCTTTCAACATCCAGCCCTTGGAAGATTGAAAAAAACTTATGTTGGAAAGTTATTAATAAAGATGATCTGGTTGCAATGTCGAGTAAGCAAATTTACATTCTAAAATTGGTTAGTCGAAATGCCAATTTTTGCAAATGGACCATTTGCTTGGTTTGGATTTTGTATTATTTGAGTGCACCCATCGCCATAAAGAAATACAAATTAAAGAATGATATACTAGCAAAAAGCGTTATTGAATCCATTGATACTATGGACCTATGAATTTAGGCACCACTTATTTGCACTGTAGATGTTTATTTGTCGTTGGTAGCATTGGCAATTAGGGCGGATGTCCATGGGCTCGCCCGCCCATTGATTTTAAGCCCAACAAAAAAAAATGCCTGCCCGCCCTGCCCATTTTTTTAGCGGGCATTGTCAGGCGGGCGGCGGGCCACCCATTAATTTAAAAATTAGAAAAAAAACATATTTCATATGTTTCCTAATTTCTAAGTATTGATTACTTTTAAAAAAAATCGATTGTTATTATGATCCAGTACAAATTTTAATTGATTGCTCAATTTTTATTTAACTGCTTGACTGATTTTTTTGCTTTCAGCCTTTGATTGATTATTTTTATGTGTTTTTCGAGTATTTTGATTAAATTTTACGTTAGTTACGTACCGTTAGCATTTTTCAATTTTTGGCCTCTTTATGAATTTTTTTTAAATTTTTAAAATATTTTTAATTAAAGCGGGCCCCCACAATAGGGCGGGCAGGGCCTCAATTTTTCCGCCACCAAAATCCTAGTCGTTGGGATCACAGTTGCATTTCATGCGGTTATTGGCAATGAAGACGTAAGTGGCATTTGCAACTAGTGAAGGGAAGTCCAATGAGTCATTTCTCACATTGGAAGAACAAGTTGGTAACACGACATTTTTCATTATGTTATTCTCGGAACAGTTAACATTCTAAAACTAATGTATTGAAATATGCTTTTAAAAGAAAGAAAATACAATTTGAGAGTTGTGTCAGAGTCTGTATGAAACTACATCCCGACACTATATTTTCGAAATATTTTATGAAAGTGTCAATGGATGGGTGAAGTTTTGAGAAGAAGAAAAGATTATGAGAGTCATGGAAGAGAGTTAGGTGAATAGGGTGAGTGGGGTTGGAAAATGAATGAAGAAAAAATGGGATGAAAAATAAGATTAGGGGTATTATGAAATTTGTTTAAGAATATGGGGTTAAAAAATTCAATCGTGAAGTACAAAAACCAACTCTCTCTGTGTTGAAGAGAACTAAAGATCCATGTAGAGAAATAGAATCATTTATAAGTTAGCCCACCACAAAGAATTGATCATTGCCCATTGGGTTGCCAATGTGATGCCCATAGTGAATGATGTACGCGCCTCTTTGAACACTCAATTTATGTAGAAGATGGAATCTCTCTAATATATAAAATTAAACTCACACCCATATATACATACATACTTGACTAATTTTGATGGAAAAATTAATTTTAATTAAGTTTGTAAAAACCCCACTACTGGAAAAAACACTTTTAAAATCGGTCGTTTTAGGCTTTTAAAATCAATCGTTGAGGTGATGCAGAAAATGGTGATGTTAAAAGTGAAACTTTTAAAATCGGTCAAACGATCGAGTTAAAAAAATACTTTTAAGATCGACCTTTAGAGTGACCGATCTTAAAAGTCACACTTTCAAAATCAGTCAACAAATTTGACCGAGTTAAAAAGTACTTTTAAAATCCGTCGTTAGAGTGACCAATCTTAAAAGTCACACTTTCAATAAATATTGAAAGTGTGACTTTTAAGATCGGTCACTCTAACAACCGATCTTAAAAGTACTATATATATATATTTACATTTGAATCATTCAAGAAGATAATAAGATGAAACACTAATTAAACACAAAAAAGAACCCCAAACAAGTAAATTTATATATCCTTCCCTTTTATATAAAAACCTTTACCAATTGAGGCTCCAAATTCACTCTCACACTCATATATACATACTTGACTCATTTTGATGGAAAAATTAATTTTAATTAAGTTTGTAAAAACCCGGCCCGAACCCATTTTTAAAAGAGAAAATGAAGAATGCACCAATAGGGTAAATGTTTTTTACACTATAAGTGTATCATTCATGTAACACCCCAAAATTTTAATCCTGGATTAATGGAATGTTAATTATAAAGTTTATTATAATTAATTATTTCTATTTTAATCTTTGGCTAAAACCTGTGTTTATATTGTTGGAATTTATTTGGTAAGTCTATTTATGCATAAATATAAATATTTCGCTTATTAGTCCCTGTTTGGGGACCTAGAAATAATTATAGGAAAGGTTTTGGAGGGAAATAAAATAAAATAAATATTTTTCAAAAACTGGTCAAAATACTCGAGTATTCCTGAGAGTACTCGAGTATTCTGGTCAGAGTTGCACGAGTTAGTGCGTTTGGTGAGTCACCACCAGCGATTCCCCTCCGTTGACATGAAAACACCACCTTCAACACCTCAATGGTGTCGTGTCGCTGGGCATGAGTCTTCCAACCCAGTATTTAAGCTTGATTTCTTATGAGAATCCACCATTTTGCCAAATTGTTGAAGAGTTGGTGAGTTAGGGTTCTTCAATCATTCCCTTCGATTCTCCCTTTGTGTCTGGATTTGAGTAACAAATTATACACCAATACAAAGCTCACATCTCGAGCTTTGTATAGAGGTAAAAATCGTGAGCTGAGAGTGTGTGTGGTGGAAGAATTAGAACTTGGAAGTGGGAGCTGTTTTCTGTCAAGTTGGTTCTGGAGCTTACTTTGATCCCTGATTTTGGTAAGCTCACGAGTTCTCTGAGTCTTAATTCGGTGTCTATAGTTAGTAGATGTTGCATAGAGTATAAAAATACTAATTTCCCCAATTTCTATCTCTGTTACCTATGTCAACCAATTCCATTTTGGACCTCCACTCAAAACTGTCCTGCATGTGATGCTTGAAGAGGTTTTTGGTGCTGTGGTGCTTTCTTTTGCAAATCTCTTGTTGATTCACGTCAGTGAGGTAAGGGGAAGTCTTTCTATTCACTAGATAGAGTTTAAATTTCATGATTTTAATTAGAGAGCCACCAAGAGGCTCTAAGGGCTTAGATTGAATAGGGAAATTGGTTTGGAGACCAACTTGTGCTCTAAAACTGTGTGGAGCAAGTCCCATATGTTGCATGCAAGCTATCTTGAACATAAAATCACAAGTTTATTGAGTATATTGCAATTTGGCATATTGAGTTGTGAATTTGCATGCTTTTATGCATAATCTTGTGATTCTCTGTCAAATCTGTTAATTGATGTGTTGTAAGTGTTTAGACATGTTCAATATATGTTATATGAACTTTGTTGATCATTGGATTGGATTAGAAATGGTTAGAATTGAAAATGGCATGTTGAAACCAAGTTTCCAGTCTGTTCTGCAAGAAAAGACTCGAGTACTTGGCTTGATACTCGAGTAAAATTTTTATAAAACAGTGTATTTTGTGTTAGAACACTCGAGTACCAAGCCCAGAACTCGAGTATCAAATGATGTATGGGGACATTTTATGGTAAACCACTCGAGTAATGCGGGAGTCATTCGAGTGTTCTGGAACTGATGAAGAACACTCGAGTACTCATGCATCACTAGAGTATTTTATGAATCTGAAACCCAAATCCTCAGAAAGGCATGAACAACTCGAGTAACTGAGAATTACTCGAGTAATCTGGAAATAATTGAAGAACACTCGAGTATTCTGAAGAACACTCGAGTAGTTTTACCCAGAACATTGAAAATACCATTTTTAATTCTAAATCATTGATTAATGCTTAAATGACAATAATCCAAGTGATCTAAGACTTAAAGGAAATTGATTGATATGGTAATTTTCGTTTGGATGACGAGACGTTGCTCGGGTGGCACGTCGGGAATTATTAAAAAGAAAAACACCAATCAATTCCTTTAAGTTCAGATAATGCATTCATTCTGGAGTTTGGATGATAGATCGTTTATCATGTTTTGGTAACATGAGGAGGGCCTCTGGGAGTGCCAATTGACGGCTCGCTTGATGACACGTTATGGTTGACGACGTGGTCGGCATAGTGAGATGCTGATATGGTTATACCGTTTGGATGACGGGCCGTTTGGATGACAGTACGTTGCTCGGGTGGCACGTTATAACATTGCTCGGGTGGCATTGATTCCAAGCTTGTCGTGTACATTCTTGGTGAATGTACGAATGTTGTACACCTAGGAGTACAACGCACTGTTGAGTGCTGGACGAAGTAAAGGATGGACGTCAGAGAGTGACATAGAATGATGGAGATAGGCTTGAGAGCTAAGTTCATACATCATGCCACTCATTTAATCAAAAGTTGATAAATGAAACAAGTATGAGCAACTTACTTGCATTCAATATCTGCTAAATGCTAAATGTGATTGTTGTTTAATGTTGCATATGTATATACATTCACATTGTGCATATATTTATGCTCTATTGATTATGTGTATAGAATTGCTTACCCCTATGCCCTTGTAGGTGATGTCACGTTATATCACTTGCATCGAGACCCTACCACTTTTTAGTGGCATATGGATCTACGAGGATCACCGGGCGGTGTTCGAGGGAGAGTAGAGGTTACCTTCTACCATTCCAACCCGCTGATCCGGTTTCATCCTCGTAGATTTAGGATTCCCATCATGTACACTATGCACGTACCCCTCTTTTACACTTACCATGGACCACCTCCCACACGACCAGCTCGCTCATATCATAGTTTTCACTTTCAACCTACCCGCTCACACCTTTTTTCTACTAGAGTCGTCCGCGAGGAGACTCCCCCATCTGATCCGAGGAGCCTTGTTAGGGTCTCATCATCTCCTGACCCTGTACCCAGTGGTAGGGTACCCACTCCCTCGGGTGAGATCGAGGAGGATTCTGTGGAGGACGAGAGCGGAGGCGAGCCTGTCGTGCACTCTATCGAAAGTTGGTGGAGGGGCGACGATCCTTAGGTATATGCATATGGTAGATGATGAGGATCAGAGGATCTGATGTGATGGATGTTGTGGAGGAGATACTGCTGCTGTTGTTGATGATGTTTGACGATGTCTACTACTTCTGCTACTTGGAGACTACTACTACTGCTGCTACTACTGCTGTTTCCAGATCTATGTGACCTGCTCTAGAGTTTATAAGTATATTTTGTAGATATGCTTTTGAGAGCTCTAGGGTTATGGTTTTATTTTGATATAGATCTTTTTATGGACTTGTATGGAAACTTGGAGACATGACTACTTTGGATTATGTATTTCATGACTTTTATATATATATATATATATATATATATATATATATATCTTATGTTCATATTACAACTGTACATAGTCCTACCATTTCCGCTCACTCTGATAAAGTTTAATTAAAGGATTCAGTTATGTTATTTTAAAATGGTATCAATTCCGCGAAAGAAAGAATGGATAGGCATCGTTTAATTTTACTATGTCAATATCTTTTGAAAAGTACCGATGCCATCCGAATTATGAAGAGATTTCCTTAACTTAGAAAATGCCGAATTCAATGTAACGTCTTAAATGATATAAATTATATTCTCCAAGAAGTCCAGTTTGGGTTTTGTGCGCCCGTCTCTATAGAAAATGAAAAGAAATTTTGTCTTCCACATTTTCTAAACACTAACAAGTCCATAACTATACGAGTAATAATACGATTATTGTATTAATTACTTAGTATATTTTGAGGGTGTCACAATCCACCCTTCATCCGTATATGGTCATTGACTTTTAGATTAAAGTAATACAAACGAATGGTGGATGATGGGCTCATGGTGGAAAAAACCGTCAGTGCGCATACCCATTAATCTCTTTTTAAAAAGACGGGAGCAAAGCAAATGTGAAATTGTATGTATACATTCTGCTTATGTTTCTTAACTCACCCTAATATAAAAATTAAATAATTTACATTACAATAATGGTTTAATAAGTCAAGTTAAAATAAAATTTTTAATTTTTTAAATATGTTTAAGATTCTGGATGTTTATTTTCATGTTACTTGAATTAGAATACATTTTATGTATTTTCTTTTTTAAATAGTGAAAAATTATTCACAAAAAGAAGTTAAAATAATGGGATTGATTATCTACGTGCTTCTTCTGACCCGATGAAAATGCATTTGAGTCCCACTTTTTTATCCTCGCCCTTCTCAACCTGCCCAATTCTAAATATCTAATCTTGATGGTGCGGTGTTGAGTCAAAGTTTATTTTCGGTGCTTCTTATTTTCTTTGTGGCCCAAATTCAACAATAGCTGCACCGTTCCTAGAAATATGTGCATGCAATGGTTGTCACCGTTCCTTGGATTTTGCTTTCCTTGATTTTTGCCTTTGCATAGCCAGTCCCTTTGAATTTTTTGCATGCACAGTTTATTCACTTGGCCTATAAAAGGGAGGACGTGAGGCAGAGACAATGCATCATGGAGCAGAGCATTTAGAGCATCAAACACACATAAAAATATATCTCACATAGCTTGTGTATTTTATCTTCTTAAAACACAAGTCTTTTATATTATATTCTCATTTTTGTTCCTTTGAGAATATTGAGAATTTTAGGCTCATTTAGTTCCACTAGAGAGAGTATTTTGTGAGAGAAATTTTTTTCTTCTTTTATCCTCATTATTATAAGAGGATTTGTTGTACTCTCCTTTTTCATAGTGGAAGTTGCTCTCATCGCCGTGGTTTTTTTACTCTCTAAATTGGAGAGGTTTTTCCACGTTAAATATTGTGTCATTCTTGCCATTTTATTTTAACTTCTCTTTAAATTCCCAATTAATTCAATCTTTTCGCTTCCGCATTAGCACTGATACCCTAACAAGTGGTATCAGAGCTCTTGTTAAATTGGGAATTACAAGATGTCTACTGTTACAAAATTTGACATCGAGAAGTTTGATAGCAAAATTAGCTTTTCTATCTGGAAAGTCCAGATGAAGGCCGTTCTTACCCAGAACGGATTAAAGAAAGCTCTAGATGGAAAGTCGAAGAAGTCGGCTACCATGACCAAAGAGCAATGGGACGAGTTGGATGAAAAGGCGCTTTCAGCAATCCAACTTTGCTTGTCCAAGGAGGTTCTTCGTGAAGTAGCCAATGAAGTCACTGCTGCGGCATTATGGTTAAAGCTAGAGTCTTTGTATATGACTAAAAGCCTCGCAAACAAGCTTCATCTCAAAGAGCGGGTTATACACAATACGTATGGCCGAAGGTACTCCTATTCAATCTCATCTTGATGAGTTTAATTCTATTATTATGGATCTGCAAAATCTTGATATTAAAATTGAAGATGAAGATAAAGTTGTGTTGTTTGTTGTCTCTCTACCCTCTACCTATAAACACTTTAAATAAATTATGTTGTATGGTAACAACGACACCTTATCCTTTGAAGATTTTAAATCTAATTTATTGTCCAAAGAAAATTTGATCTTGAAGTTCATTCTATGGACAAGGGTGAAAGTTTAAGTGTTAGAGGTAGAACTCTAGAAAAAGAGAGTACCAGTCATAAAAAATTCAGATCCAAATCCAAGAGACGTAAATCCAACAAATTCTGTCGTTATTGCAAGAAAATGGGGCACGAGATTTCTGATTGCTATTCCTTAAAGAAAAAACAAGAGAAGCAAGATAAAAATAAACCTCAACAACAACCTGAAGCTGCTAATGTTGAAGGTCACTCTGATAGTGATATCATATTATCTGTTGTCTCTTCTAATAAGAGGAGTAAAACAGAATGGATTCTTGATTCTGGATGTACTTTTCATATGTGTCCTTATAAGGACTTATTTGCCACTTTTGAACCTGTTGATAGTGGTGTTGTTTTAATGGGCAATGATACCCAATGCAAAGTTGCAGGAATAGGTACTATTCAGATCAAGTCTCATGATGGTGTTGTCAGAACCTTAGCTAATGTCCGTTATGTTCCTGACTTGAAGCGGAATTTAATTTCTCTTGGCACCCTCGAATCTCTTGGGTACAGGTATTCAGCTGAAGGTGGAGTTTTAAAGGTATCCAAAGGTGCTCTCATTTTATTAAAATCTAACCGAATTGGTAGTTTATATGTTTTGCAAGGCTCTGTTGTGACAAGATCAGTAATTGTATCATCTTCTATGCATGATAATGATGTCACCAAATTGTGGCACATGCGCCTTGGCCACATGAGTGAAAAAGGCATGCACCTTCTGAGCAAACAAGGTTTTCTTGGAAAACATGACATTGGTAAGTTGGAGTTTTGAAAACACTGCGTCTTTGGGAAACAGAAAAGAGTTAGTTTCTCCACTGCAACTCACCGCACCAAAGGTATTCTTGATTATATTCACTCTGACCTTTGGGGGCCTTCTAAAGTTCCTTCCCATGAAGGAAGTCATTATATGATGACTATCATAGATGACTTGTCTCGAAAGGTTTGGGTTTATTTTCTGAAGAATAAAAATGACACATTTGCCGCTTTTAAGAAGTGGAAAACACTAGTTGAAACTCAAACAGGGAAGAAAGTCAAGAAGCTCATAATGGATAATGGATTAGAATTATGTAATGGTGACTTTAATGAGTTCTGCGCAAATCATGGTATTGCTAGACCTAAAACCATTCCAGGTACACCCCAGCAGAATGGTGTTGCAGAATGGATAAACATAACTTTACTTGAGAGAGCTCGTTGTATGCTCTCAAATGCTGGGTTATGGCATCGACGTGATTTTTGGGCCGAAGCAGCATCCACTGCATGTTACTTGGTGAACCGTTCTCCACATTCGGCACTAAACTTCAAAGTTCCAGAAGAAATTTGGTCAGGTAATCCTGTTGCTTATTCTAATTTAAGAATTTTCAGATGTCCTGCATATGCACATGTTAATGATGGCAAGTTAAATCCAAGAGCTGTTGAGTGTATATTTCTTGGTTATGCATCTGAGTCTAAGGGTTATCGTTTATGGTGCCCTAAGTCACGAAAATTAATTCTTAGTAGAGATGTGACTTTTAATGAGGATGCATTATTATCTTCTAGAAAACAATCTACTGTGTCTTGTTCCACTAGTACAGGTAATTTGCAGGGTACTAGCGAGAAGGTGGAGTTAGAAATAAAGTCTTCAACTTCTGATGTCGATGTTCCATCTTCCTTAACTCATGAGTCTAGCATTTATGATCATGATGGTGACCATGATCCTAATGATAATACCACTTCTCCTATTCAGCCGCAACAAGATGATTATTCTATTGCCCGAGACAGAACTGGGAGACAAATTATAAAGCTAGCCAAATACAGAGATGGCGATAATTTAATTGCTTATGCATTATCTGTTGCACAAGAGGTAAATGACGGTGTTGAGCCTACTAGCTATTCTGAAGCTGTTTCTTGTGTCGATTCGTCAAAGTGGCTACTAGCTATGAATGAAGAAATTGAGAGTCTCCATAAGAATGGTACTTGGGCTTTGACTGAGCTTCCTAAAGGCAAAAGACCACTGAAATGCAAATGGGTCTATAAGAAGAAAGACGGTATTCTCGGGGTTGAAGATCCTATATGCAAAGCACGGTTAGTCGTTAAAGGCTTTAGTCAAAAGGAAGGCATTGACTTTAATGAGATTTTCTCTCATGTTGTTCGTTATACTTCCATTCGTGTTTTGCTTGCTTTTGTTGCTTTGTTTGATTTGGAATTAGAGCAACTTGATGTCAAGACGACTTTTCTACATGGAGAGCTGGAAGAAGAAATTTACATGGAGCAACCTGAGGGATTTATTGTTCCTGGTAAGGAGGAACTTGTTTGTCGACTAAAGAAATCTTTATATGGCCTTAAACAAGCTCCCCGTCAATGGTACAAGAGGTTTGACTCCTTCATGATTGGACAAGGTTATTCTAGGAGTCAATATGATGATTGTATTTACTTTCAAAATTTTCCTGATGGTTCTTTTATATACTCGTTACTTTATGTTGATGATATGTTGATTGCATCTCGTGACAAGTCTTTGATCAGGAAATTGAAAACTCAACTCAATAATGAGTTTGACATGAAAGAATTAGGTGCGGTTAAGAAAATTCTTGGCATAGAGATTCGCAGGGATCGTCAAGCTGGAAAACTCTTTTTATCTCAACAGAAATATATTGAGAGAGTGCTTGACAGATTTAATATGACGACTGCAAACCTGTTTCTACTCCGCTTACTGCACATTTCAAATTATCTTCAGACCTTTGCCCACAGACAGACGAAGAGATGGAACGTATGTCACATGTTCCTTATACTAGTGCAGTTGGCAGTCTTATGTATGCTATGGTGTGCACTAGGCCTGATTTAGCATATGCCGTTAGCATTGTGAGTCGGTATATGCATAATCTTGGCAAGGATCATTGGAGTGCTGTAAAATGGATTTTTCGGTATCTTAAAGGTACCTCCAATATTGGCTTGGTATTTGACAGAAGCAAAGCTGAAACCAATGGTGTTATTGGTTATGTTGATTCAGATTATGGTGGCGATCTTGACAGAAGAAGATCTCTTTCTGGTTACATCTTTACTCTCTGCAATAGTGCTGTTAGTTGGAAAGCTACGCTTCAATCCATTGCTGCTTTATCTACAACCGAAGCAGAATATATTTCAGCAACAGAGGGTGTTAAAGATGCTCTTTGGCTTTGAGGTTTGGTAAATGAACTTGGTCTAACACAAGATGTTCTTATTGTGTTTTGTGATAGCCATAGTGCTATTTACTTGACCAAGAATAGTCGATATCACGACAAGACCAAACACATTGATATAAAGCGTCACTTTATCCAAGATATTGTCACCGCTGGTGATGTTGTGGTTGAAAAGATTCATACATCCGAGACTCCTGCAGATATGCTTACTAAGCCACTTTCGAATACCAAGTTCCAACATTGCTTGGACTTGGTTGGTCTGTACAACAACTGATTGCCCTTCGGGGCCCTAAAAGCGATGAGCAATTTGTCGAATTTGAGCCAAGGTGGAGATTGTTGAGTCAAAGTTTATTTTCGGTGCTTCTTATTTTCTTTGTGACCCAAATTCAACAATAGTTGCACCGTTCCTAGAAATATGTGCATGCAATGGTTGTCACCATTCCTTGGATTTTCCTTTCCTTGATTTTTGCCTTTGCATAGCTGGTCCCTTTGAATTTTTTGCATGCACAGTTTACTCACTTGGCCTATAAAAGGGAGGACGTGAGGCGGAGACAATGCATCAAGGAGCAGAGCATTTAGAGCATCAAACACATAAAAATATATCTCACATAGCTTGTGTATTTTATCTTCTTAAAACACAAGTCTTTTATATTATATTCTCATATTTGTTACTTTGAGAATATTGAGAATTTTATGTTCATTTAGTTCCACTAGAGAGAGTATTTTGTGAGAGAAAATTTTTTCTTCTTTTATCCTCATTATTATAAGAGGGTTTGTTGTACTCTCCTATTTCATAGTGGAAGTTGCTCTCATCGCCGTGGTTTTATTACTCTCTAAATTGGAGAGGTTTTTCCACCACTACTACAAAAAAACCTTTTGAGGGCGGTTATTTAATCTAAAAGAGGATCGTTCCGAACCCCCCTTAAATCCAGTGCCCTTGTAAGTGGCACAGTTACGAGGGTGGTTCGAAACCGCCCTCTATACTTTTTTACAGGGCGGTTCCGCACAAAATTATGAGGGGGTTTCGGAACCGCCCTCTTTAAAAGTATAGAGGGCAGTTTTGAACCACCCTCATAACTTTGCTACTTACAAGGGCATTGGATTTAAGGGGATTTCGAAACGGCCCTCTTTTAGCTTAAATAACCGCCTTCATTTATTCTATTTTTTATTTTTTTTTTATATTTTCTGAACCATCCTCTTTAACTACTTTTTGAATCGCACTCGTATATCTTTTTACTAACCACCATTATATTTTTGGAATTTTTTTTATATTTTTTGAACCGTCCTGTTTTGCATTATCATGACACACGCAACATCATACATAATTCTAATTCTATGGAATATAATATATAACACAAGATATATTACTTATTTAATTCAACAAAATGACTTCCTTGTATCATTAAAGAGCTACATAAGACTGATATTATTAGATACACATATGATGATGGTAGCTAGTGTTAACATCAAAAACCCAAAATCAAAAATCCAGCAACCCATTACAAAATCCCAGCGTCACAAATCCAACAACCCATATAGCCATCATTTCTCAAGCACAAACAATTCTTTTGTCACATGACTTTTGAGACTCATACAGCCACAAAAAAGAGAAAAGATTATGAGATGGCTTCATAATTCTACTATAAGCGTAGCTTACTGAGATTGTAAGCCGAAACTATCAGCCACTCCTTTTCTTATGTTTTGTTACTTCTTCCATGGTTTCTACAGATTCTGCTGGCCACTGGTATCTTACTCCATTGTTACTTCTTCCATGGTTTCTTTGCTTCTTTATCATATATTATCTCTACAAAAACAAAAACTACCCATCAGGCCAAATCACTCAAAAAATGATTTTTTTAATTTACTTTAGCACTGAATTATATAAAAACATAAAGTGGGAATCTGAAAAGAAAAACACATTAAAAAAAATGAAATTGCTCCAATTGTGCAAAGGATTAACAAAAAAAAGACAGCAATTGCTCCAACATCACAGAGACAACTCCAATCCCTACTGCTACCAAGGGTACTAATAAAAATTCATTCCTTTCATCAACTCTTGGGCTAAGAAGACTATAAGCTATTTTCCCACTTGGAACACAAGGATGTATAGTAAAAAAGTTCTCTTTTATTTTCCTCTCCCTAAATGCATTATTTTAACATCAGCCTCGAAGCATAAATTATATAAAGCATAAAAAGTTGACTCTTTTCCAGAGCAAAGTAGGGTAAACAGAAATAATAAATAAAAATGAAAATGAAAACAACCCCACTTCATATGATCACTTATTCACTTGATGGCAACACAATGGGAATATGAAAGTAACAATGATACCTTTGTAGCAGAGAAGGGTTTGGGAGAGGAAGTGGAAAAGATGCAAACTTTGGGGTTGAAAAACAAAGAGAAGAGTGTTTTACTTAGAGGCTAAGGATGGATATTCGCAAAGAGAAAATAAAAAGGAGCAAGCGCGTTTTATGTGGGGTTTCAAATCACACACCACTGTGTATATAGATATATCATGATCCTAACCTTATAACTATCTTGTGGTGGATTACAGAAGGAATTTTTAAAGCATTGAATCATTTCATGTGCTAACCAAACCTTATAACTATCATGATCCTAACCAACCAGACATCACATGCATCATGAATGATTTGATTTTGAGGCAAAACAAAAAGTAACCTAAACACATGACAGAAAAAACAAAAGCAACTTAAAAGATTTCAATGAAAACTGAAAACCAACCTGGAAAAACATCTTTCAAGAGACAAAAGGCAGTGTCATTAGACTCAAAAATTATAGTCATAGATTAATCATAAGTTATAATTTACTTATGAATAACATTATGGTTAGCAGAAATTAAGAACAAAGGTATGTACTAATACTGAAATGAAACTATGGAAGTATGGAACATTGTAACTAACCTCGAAGATAAACTACCTATCAAGTCTCTCTCTCACCTATTAAACCAAATCTAACAGAGAATCAAGAATTGAAATAATAATAATAATAATAGAAATAATAATAATAATAATAATAATAATAATAATAATAATAGAAAAAGCAAAGGGATTGAAATGGTACCAAAACTTGAACTCGGGGAGGCGGCGAACGAAGGGACGGAAATCATCGGAGCCTTTGGTAGGATAAGCCCTAACAAACCACGAAAACATAAACGAAAACGTAATCATAATATCTGTACATTGAAATCTCTGTTTTTTTCCCTCTATAGATTGCAATTTCATCACTACTGTAACAGTAAACTTAGTGAAAGACCATCAGTATACTCATATCATTTCAAAATTTAGTATTACTTTTTTTTTTTACAGTTCTTTTATGCAGCAACATCTCAACATGACTGAATGAAATATGATTAATGACATAGCAGTTGAAGGTTGAATATAACTATAACCAAGATTGACTACAACACACAAAACACCAATCTATCATGATAAGAACGAACATAAATAAATTGGGTAAATAAGAGCTAAGGATCATTCAAAACGACAAAAAAAATAAATAATTAACAACGCAAATTGTGATCCATTACTAGAAGAACAAAATAGGTGACGAACACCATAAGTAAACTACAATAATCTTCTTAAACATTAATCTTATCAGAATAAATCCAAATCATTACAGCTCCATAACATTGATTTTGTCTCAAATTAAAATAAAAAACGAAACTAATTTAAATAAACTTGGAAATAAATGCAGCAAGCACCTCAGAAACCGAGCTTGGTGCGACGCCAGTGGCAGCGCTTAGCATTGTACCTGAAATCATAAACAGAGCAAGCGTTAACGAAAGAGAGAGTATATAACAAACTAATAACAAAATCGAGAGAGAGAGAGAGAGAGAGAGAGAGAGAGAGAGAGAGAGAGATTTAGAAGAAAAAAGAACCTGATGGTGTTATCAGTTCTCATGCGGATCCAATATGGAATGGGCCTGTTCTGCCTCATCTTCTTCGCCAGCTTCTTTACACAAACAAAATACTTGGTAACACAAACAAAACCAATTACTTTACAAATAATTTACGCAAACAAAACCAAGTATTTTGATTTGATCCAATATGCGGATCCAATATGGTTTTCTTGATTCTGAATGTCTTGTGTGATGGCTAACAACAACAACAACAATAATAATTACTTCAAATTGTTAAATCAAATACCAAACACAATTCCCAACAGGTACTGCAATCGATTAGAGAGAGTGAAAGAGGAATACCATTTTCGCTGCTTCGACTGCGGCAACTTCGACTGAAACCCTAACTAAGCTAATAAAAATTAAATACAAAAATTAGGGATTCAAAACAAATGAGAAAATTAGGGTTCTGGAAAAATGGAATTAGGGTTAAAAAAATGCAAAAGGAATTAGGGATTTAGAATACTCACCTTCCAACGATTGAGAGAACAACTACGATTCTGCATAAATGCTTCAACGAGTGAGAGAGAGAGAGAGAGATGAAAAGAAAACCGTTACCTTCAACAAAGAGAGAGGGAGATCGACTTTGAGAAGGGAGAGGGAGAGGGAGAGGACGGCGATGGCGACAGCAACAACAAAGGGGATGACGACACCGACGAATAAGGCGACGGCTATGGCGGTGAGAAGAAGGAGGAGGAGGCGGTGAGCACAATGAAGAGAAGAGAACGAATAGAAGAAAATAAAAAAAAAAAACAAGAATTAGCGAAGAGAACAAACTGTGATCGCGAATCCAAGGTGAAGCGAAGAGGGTAACAGAGGAGGTATTGAGGGTTTGAGTGAGATCACGATTGGGCTGAGGAATTGGTGGTGGCTGAACGGTGATGGCCTAAAGGGTGAGACGACGGTGGGAGAGGAAGAGGAAGAGGACGGCGCTTGGCCTGAAGGGTTGGGTGGATTCATACGACGGGGGTGTGCTCTTAGCTTTTAGGCTTTGTTTGGTTACCGAAGAGAAAATAGGAAGAGAGAAATAGGGAAGAGAGATCATGGTGAGAAAATGAGTAGATTTTATGGTTGTTTGGTTTGAGAGAAAATGAGAAGAAATGCGAGAGAGAGAAAAGTTGAGTTTTCTCTTCTTTTGTTTGGTTGGAGAGAAAAGTGGGAAGAGAGAAAACAATAAATTTGTTGAAAGACAAATATACCCTTTGTTTTACATAGCACAAATAAATATTTGTTCTCTCTCTCTTTTTTTTCTCTATTTAACATAACCAAATATTTTTTTCTTCAATTATTTTTTAAATAATAAAAATTCTAGATTCAAAAATATATATAAAAAAATTGCATCATTTTTTAAGGTTGAAGATAAAAAATAATTAAGAAACATAACTGAAAAACTAAGGTTGAAGATAATAAATAATTAAAAAAAACACAGTTAAGAGTATTGCAAAAAAAAAACAAGTAGAAATGTGTTGGAAGCATTTGGGTAGTGGAGAGCACCACGTAGTAGAAAGAAAAAAGGGTAATTTGGGCTTTTCAAACATAGAACTGTGTTTTCCTCCCAAAATCTTGCCTCATGAGGAGAGAAAAGAATTTTGGATGGGTCCCACTGATTTTTCTCCCTCTCCTCATTTTCTTTGCTGTACCAAACAAAGGAAAAGTTAATTTTCTTCCCATTTTCTCTTCCCCCATTTTCTCTTTCCCCAAAATCATCCATACCAAACAAAGTGTTAGGGTGTTCAGCAGTGTTGGAGGTTCAACGGTGTTGGAGGGCAAAACATATGTGTTGGTGGAATGCTACAGGGGTTTTTCTCGGTGTCTTTTTTTTTTTTTTTAATTTAAGGTTTAAGTAGGCAGTTCAATAACGGAACCCTCTTCTATAGTTTTATAAATTTTTTAAATAGGCTAAATGAAGGTGGTTCCGGTAAGCAACCGCTCCTAAAAATAAGATTTTTAAAGCTGGTTAAAGAAAACAACTTTTCTCTTAAATCAATTTAAACAAAAGAGGGCAGTTCCGTTAAGGAACCGCCCTTAAAATACCGTCTTTTATTATCCATTTTGTAGTAGTGCACGTTAAATATTGTGTGTCATTCTTGCCTATTTTATTTTAACTTCTCTTTAAATTCCCAATTAATTTGATCCTTTCGATTCCACATTAGCACTAATACCCTAACATGCAGTATTGAAATTAGCAAAACTCGCCCTGCTGTAATGCCTAAACCCTATATCAATATCAGAGATGAAGGAGGGAGCCAAGGAGGACATAATTGTCAGAATAGAGAAGTGGGAGATATGCACATACAACAAAATGACTAAGTGAATAAACTCAAATGAGTTTCACACCATATCATCACTGGGGATGGAAATTCTATTTTCAAGGCCGTACACTAATGCAGATCCTTAAAAAATTGATAACCTTGGGTATCTTACACTCTGTCTCCTTAGATTTGAAGATCAGTTTGTTTGAACATAAGCAAGTAGCAGAAGTTATTAGAGGAACAAGCTGAAATTGTCAACCATAGAGCAAAGCAAACCTCCTCACTATTTTGAGTGAAATTAACAATAAGCTTTCTCTTTAGATGCTATGCTCAGAAACTAACTCATTATATAGATTTTGGTTATTATATTTCTGGTTCATATTAAATGAAGATTAAAGTTATGATGTACGACAGAATACACATGTACAGATTCAAACTAAAAAGTAGTTATCGAATGTGTGGTACGGGTGCAGGTATAATAAGGTTCATCATTTTTTACATTAATATTATAAAACTTTCCTTAACATGAACCTAGTAAGTGTAGGCATATGGCGAATGTTTTAGATAAATAAAACATTTGTTTTGCCTACAATTATTTCATGCAGATGTACGTTAGTAATAATGTCCATTGCACCAGAAAGTTTAGACATAGATTAAAATGTTTTTGTCTATTATACTCTACTAATTACTACTAATTAATGCTTTATTATCGTCTTCTCCCATAAACATCACAATCAGATCACGATAATTGGTTTTGAGTGTTTTACCAAAAAAAACAAAACCACCATAATTGGCGGAAAAAATGTAATAATCATTGTGAAGGAAATAACTTAAAAAGAAAAGTTGGCTTACACCAACATTCATGATGAGTGAGATTCTTTTTTTATTTTATTTTCTAGCTAAGAAGTTGTATAGTTCACTTTATATGGAAATTGAAATTTGTAGTTAAAAATGCTATGCAAAGTTCAAAAGTGCTTTATTATGGGGTCTAAAAATGGCTCCCTTAGTAAAGGATAAATGTGCAGAAAGAGTTGTAGGCATTGCCCACTACGTCTCTATCATATCAGTATCTGGAATTCTCAATCAGGTAACATATCAGAATTTATTCTAAATTTACAGTCCCCACGTTTCTCAAGCACCAAATTCGAATCCAATTTCCCATCAATAACCAAAAGAGAAAGGAATGAAAATTTGGACACCCACTACAACCTTTGTAAAATTATATAGCTAAAAGCTTAATTATAAGTTAGAGTGAAAAATTAAGAGTTAGTAAGCTAGTTGTTTGAGTTAGAATTGTTTGATAAAATTAGGTCATAATTATATAATGTTAAATAAGTCCAAGCTTTATTAGTTCGTAATCTATTTTAAATAATTTATCAAATCCAAGCTATAAAACCAGCAATGGTTGCCCTAGTGATGAAAGACTTGGGATTTGGGAGTGTGCTCCTTCTAGGTCTCAAGTTCGAAACATACTGTTTGAATCAAACATTGCTGGTCATGGGCATACAGAACAAAAAGCTCTGGCTTCAATTGGGCACCCCGCAAGTGCCTGGTGGGATTGGTGCCCCTGTATATGCCTGGTGGGATTGGTTCCCCAGGATTAGTCAACCCAGTGAGCTGAATTACCTGAGTTATAAAAAAAAAAAAAACCGAGCTTATAAGTTTATAACCTATTAAGTAAAATCATTTACGGAATAATCAAATAAGTTCAATTTTTTTTTAATCAAATATGCAACTTGACTAACTTATAAATTACTTCTTAGCATGACCAAGCACACACTAATTAAGATCAAGTGTTTGATTGGGTTAAAAACAAAAGGGAGGAAATGAGCGATTCAGTGTTAGCTTTGAGCTGAACGCTCCTTTTAGTATGTTAAAATGCTACCTTAAACATGCATGCCTTAAATTCCATACTTCCAAATAAATCGAAAACATCATTGGCAAACTTGAAATGACTATGAAACCTAGTGGTCCTGCTTGGTGTAATTCATTGCAATGAACTACCACTTTCTCTGTTTGTGCCATACTCAGTAGCCTGCAACTGCAACCATCCCAACATGCCTAACAACCACTAACCAATATCTATCCAATCTTTTCACCTCTGCAACTAACATGCTTGAATAATGATCCTGTATAAAAATTAAAAACCCATCATGATTCATGGCATGGTTTCCATTTTCAACTCCATTGGCATTTCAGTCCTTTTCTTATGCAATCAGACCGAATTCATAGTGCCAAGAGTGGTAAACAAAAGTTACCAGAGCAAAGTAAGTAAAGCAAGAGTGAAAGCGAGAGAAACAGTAAGCTAATCATATTTGAACTGCAATTAATCTTTACATTTTTTACTTAAACAAATATACTTTTTTAATAAGTGGCTGGTAAACATATGAGAACAAAATAGAGCTCGAGTTTTCTCTCATTGATGTATTATATATTAAATAAACATAGCAAAACCAACATGGATTGTTCCAGTGTAACTCATTTGTTTCCTTAATCATCAATTTGTCTCGAGTTTAAGCCTTCGGTGTGGAGCAACTTTTGCTGGGAGATCCCTACCGCTTAGTGCGAGCTCAGTTGGGTCGCACCGGATGAGCCATATTCTAGATAAACTAGATCCGGATATCGGTTGGTATAAAAAAATAAATAAATAAGAAAAATACTAAAAAATGCCCTTAAGACATTGTTTAAGAAAATAAAAGAAGTAATTTTATCTTAAAAAATATTGAATTTATGACATCGAAAACTAATGAATTTAAATTTTCAATGTAAATTTTCTTTTAGTATATTCTTTAACCAATACCCTTAGGGCACTGGTTAGTAAGACCCAATAAATAAACATAGCAAAACGGGGTAAAGGATTGAAAGATGGAACACTTTAATTACATTAGATGGGATGGAAACAAAATTGATTGAACAAAACAAAACATTTGGAATCATATTCTACCCCTTTTTTTTTAATGACGGCACTAATAAGATTTACATGAATAATAGTAATGTAAGCATAAACATCCAAATCACCCTCCACCAATCTAATCCCAAGTGTTCTATCCACACACACACCCCAATGCTACTTACTTTAATGATGAGCAAAAGAGATAACGTATCAAGTAGTCCTACACTAATGTATTAACTTCTCGATCGTAAGGTTAGTACGACACTACGAGTTTCCAAAAATATTTAAATGATATAAGAATGGAAAATGCTAACAAATATCTTAAATATGATTTATAAACATTGAAAGTTTGAAGCTTTTTAAAATTTTTTAGTGAAGAAAAACTTGAAATTTGCTATGGTACTCGTTATCAAGGTACGAGTACTTTAAAAACTTGAATATTTTTTATTATAATGTCCTTATATAATCATTATTAAAAAGAGTCTTTTAAAAATTTGGGATATTTTAACTATAATATTCTTGTATAATTATTATTAAAAAAATAAAAAAATATTAAAAATGAAAAAAAAATGTAATAAATATGAATGTGTTAATAAAAGTAACATTAATTATTATGTATAGAATTTTGTAAAAAAAATAATACAAAATATAGGACAACAACTCTTTCAACACAACTTATAAAACAGAGTCAGTAATCAGTAAAATGGTGAATTCCCTTCAAACATGATTAAAAAAAAGTGGATGAGATGAATCTCGGTTTTGAAAAACCAACGGTAAGAAAGGCAGAGAAAAGTAAAATAAAATAAAAAAATAGTAATAATTGAAAAAAGTGAATGAGAATTAGATATTTTGGTAGATTTTGATGAGTAAAGTGTGCCCCCACACATGGCAGCTGTCTCCAGCCCATTATTATTTTTCCCTCCCAATCACACCCCCCCTCCCCTTTTTTCCCCTCTTCTCCACACACTCCATTATATATCCTCCCACCACCTCCTCCTCACAAATCAAACCCACCACCACAACAACAATGTCACCACCCAACTCCCTTCTTCTAATCCTAATTACCCTTTTGCCCCAGCTTCTTTCATTACACATAGAAGCATCAATAGAAGAACCAGATAATGTTCAAACACTTAACACAAACCCAAACACCAAAAAATTCAACCCCAAAATCCCACCACTCAAAAAAACACTCTCATCCTCAAAAAGATTCGAAGGTTCATCGGACTTCGTTAACCTCAAATACCACATGGGACCCGTTCTCTCTTCTCCCATCAACATTTACCTTATTTGGTACGGAAACTGGAAACAACCTCAAAAGCTTCTCATCAAAGACTTCCTCCTTTCCATCTCCACCACCAACCGCCGCGCCTCCCCCGCCCCCTCCGTCTCCGACTGGTGGCGCACCGTCTCCCTCTACACCGACCAAACCGGCGCCAACATCTCCCGCACCGTCTCCATCGCCGGCGAGTACAACGACTTACGATACTCCCACGGCACGCACCTCACGCGCCTCTCCGTCCAGCAGGTGATCGCCACCGCCGTCAAAACGAAGCCTTTCCCCGTCGACCACCGCAACGGGATCTACCTCATCCTCACCGCCGACGACGTCACCATGGAGGATTTCTGCCGCGCGGTTTGCGGGTTTCATTACTTCACTTTCCCTTCGATGGTGGGTTACACGCTCCCTTACGCGTGGGTGGGGAACTCCGGGAAGCAGTGCCCGGAGGTGTGCGCGTACCCGTTCGCGGTGCCGGGGTACATGGGAGGTGGTGGGCCCGGGAAGCTGTCGCCGCCGAATGGGGACGTCGGAGTTGATGGGATGGTGAGTGTTATAGGGCATGAGTTGGCGGAGCTGTCGTCGAATCCGTTGGTGAATGCTTGGTACGCCGGGGAGGATCCGACGGCGCCGACGGAGATCGGGGACTTGTGCGAGGGGCTGTATGGGACGGGTGGCGGTGGCGGTTATATCGGAGAAGTGATGAAGGATAAGGAAGGAAGGACTTTTAATGTGAATGGGAGGAGAGGGAGAAGGTTTCTTCTTCAATGGATTTGGAGCCCTGTTTTGAAAGCTTGTGCTGGGCCCAATGCCCTTGATTAAGGGTTTTTTGGGAAAGAAAAGGTTTTAAATTGTGGTTGCGATCGACCGGACCGGTCTAGTCGAACAATAATGCAATTCTGGCAAATTGAAATGCTTATGCAATCTTGGATGCTTGTGGTGGTGATGATGATGGTGGTACTTGGTGTATGGTGGTGGTGGTTTGTGTTTGGTTGTTTTGGTGGATAGGTTTTACTATATTTTATTTTTATTATATTAGCTTACATAGCAGGGTTATTGATGTATTACTATTGTATCATATGTAATGGTACTATTTTTTTTTTCTTCTACTTGAGGAAATTCATTAATATTATTATTTCTAGCTTTTTGAACAATTTGATTTATTCATTTGGTGAGTTTATTTGAGTTATTAGTTAAAATCTTATACTTAAATTTCATTTAAACCTAGCTTTTTAAACTGGCTGAAGTTTTCAATTGTCTTTGACTGAATGTTTAGGTAACACAATTTGCTTTTTAAAGCTCGGTTCTTTATATCAAATTAAGATTCTTTTAATTTGGTATGAGTACGACTGACAGGTTCTTTTGTTTTATGTTTGGCTCTAGCAGTCTAGCTTAACATCAGCATTCTATATGTATTGATGAATTTAGTTGATTAACAAATGAATGGTGATTTTTATCGGTGGGTGTAAAAAACTTGCACTATCGGTGCATAATCTATCCCAAGATAAATTTTTCAATTTGTTTCCACGAGTGTGATAGAGTGGATGTGCTCTTTTAACAATTGGGTCATGTTGTGCTAAAAATATTTGTCAAGTATTACAAAATGACTTGTTTATATTGAAAAGCAAAATCCAGAATTTTTTATATAAGGCTTATTTAAATTTTTGTCCTCGAAAGTTGACCGAGTTTTGGTTTTAGTCTCTATCTTTTTATTTGACCGGTCTTGATCCTTAAAAGTTTAAAAATTTTGGTTTTGGTCTCTATTGTTAGGGACCCACCGTTAATTGATGACGTGACTAACGGAGTGTTACGTCAACATGTCACGTGTCTTTTTTTTTAAAGTAAAAGGTCCTTGAAAGTTGATCGAATTTTGGTTTTAGTCTCTATTTTTTTTTTTTTTTAAATATCGGTCAAGGTCCTTGAAAATTTAAAATTTTTTATTTTGGTATTTGTCGTTACTAAAATACCGTTAATTGTTTACATGGCTAATGGATTGCCAAAATAATGAGTTGTTGCCACGTTGGTAGAGGACATGAATAACCCAGCAATGCATGGAGAACTCTAGCCACGGTTGACCCAAGATTGCCTAACTTACACGAACACAATAACTTAAACAAACTCACATACATCATACAAGTAAATAACATTCAATATGTGGGATTTCAGATGAACTAAAATATTATGATTTTTACTCTTTCGTTTTTTCTCTTTATATAATAAACCAAATACATGATAGAAATTATGTCTTATTATTAGGCATGGCAAAAAAAACCAAACCCGCGGGCACCCGTCCGAACCCGACCCGTTATGAGCAGGGAAAAACCGGTTTAATCGGGTATCGGGCCGGGGACGGGGAAAAACCGTTTTTTAATCACGGGGCGGGGCGGGTGTGGGAATTCTACTATCCGCCCCGCACCCGGCCCCGAAACCGACCCGCCCATATATATATATATATATATATATTATATTATATATTAAAATATATAATTTATAATAAATTAATATACTGGGCAAAAAAATTTATCAAGAAAAGTTGTTTAATTTTGAAAAAATAAATAAATAAATTGACGGGTGCGGGTGCGGTGCGGTTTTACCCGAACCCCGACGGAGACGGGGTTGGGTGGGTTTTTCTGATATCCCGCGGGGGGCGGGGACAATTTTGTTAGACGGGGGCGGGGGTGGGAAGTGCATAATCCGCCCCCTCACCGCCCCGTTGCCATGCCTACTTATTATATACTGTTATACTGTTATTACATGCATACTGTTCTTACCTGTCATATGCCAATGTGGCAATAAATCATTATTATGTAGACACATGACATGATGATGTGGCAATCCGTTAATCATGTCAGCAATTAACATTATTTTATTAACGACAGGGACCAAATCCAAAATTTTTAAACTTTTAAGGACCTACCTTGACCGGTCAAAAAAAAAAGTAGGGACTAAAACCAAAATTCGATTAACTTTCAGGGACCTTTTACTTAAAAAAAAAAAAGACACGTGACATTCTGACGTGACTACAATTAACGGTGGATCCCTAACGGCAGGGACTAAAACCAAAATTTTAAAACTTTTAAGGATCAAGATCAGTCAAGTAAAAAGACAGGGACTAAAACCAAAACTCGATCATCTTTCGAGAACCAAAAACTTAAATAAGCCTTTATTTAATAAACACAACTGTTCTTAACATAAAATAACTACTTTTTTTTCATCCGATTTCCAAGTACTACATAAATATATTCGGATCCGATCCGGATTGCGTGTCTAGCTATTACAATTGAATCTCTCAAATTAAATTTTCTAGCAACTTTAATTTTTTTTAACAAATATTATTAAGATATTGATTAACTTTTAAATTTTCTTGATCTCGTGAACTCTTCTTAGCAAGTTTAGTTATACTAAACTATAAGATACCGTGCACGAGAACACAGATACTACAAAATTAATATTAAATATGACCATTGTCTTACCATCGGGCCCATATTAATTACCAGGTCGCAAGTGTTTGGTAATTGCCAGATACTAGACACAATGCATCTGGTAATCTGAATGATAAAAAAACTGATCTATTTATTTGATGTTTTAGATTTTTATTTTTTTATTATCAACAAGATTTTCAGTAAGGAAATCTTAATTTATTTATACAGTCTGACAAATTATTAACTTCATTCATAATTTAATTGCAGTGAGATAGCATATTTATCTATAAGGAGAAACTCTAAATTCATATTCAAGATTTCAAGTCGATGATATATTATCATAGCAAAATTAGTTTACCATTTTACTAGGCACACATATATAAAAGTAGCAGCATGTCTCACATAAAAATTGAAATGAGTTTATCATTCATGGTGTAATTCTTCAGTGCTGCAAACTGGGAGAGCCGCATCACTGCAGATTTGGTTATGACCATAGATCTCGGTAACCAATATCCATCGGTCATGGTCTCATCTTTTTTTTTGTTTCATGACCGGAGTATCCATGGTCGACCGCAGTGACTAATCTCCTCGCTGGCTTGTAGGTACCTCTAATGGATGGGACAGCTGGCCCCGAGATTTAACGGCACAAGGCAGGATTCGAACACCTGACCTTGCTTAAACGTGGATCAATCCCTACCATTGAACCACACGCTTGGGGTTATGGTCCCATCCTTTTTGTATTTACATTATAAAACGGATCTCACATAATCTATTACTTCCATCAATGTATAATTTATATAAAACCTTTTGAAATTTTTATTTTGTCCTTATTTATAAGATCTTATATCAATTTTTAATGATGAAATCATTATATTTTCCCTAAAAAAAATATAAATTTTTAATGACAATTAATTAATTTTTCCACAAACACCCCTGTTTACCTAACACTTTTTAGATTTCCAATGCAATTAATAAAGGTAGTTTTGAAAATACATATCAAATATTCATATTTCCAATATAATTAACTAAATTAATTAATTTTCTTAATAAACGTGAAATCTCTCAAAAGGGTCTTATATATAGAGATAGATGTAGTAATTCTTCGATAAAAAAATTAATTAATTTAGTTAATTGTATTGAAAATATCAATATTTGATATGTATTATCAAAACTACCTTATTAATAGCATTGCAAATCTAAAAAGTGTTAGGTAAATAGGGGTATTTGTGGAAAAAATAAATTATTTGTCATTAAAAATTGATATAATATTTTATAAATAAGGAAAAAATAAAAATCCCAAAAGATCTTTTTCAGGAAGACGAAGTTAATAGATTCTGCGAAGTCCGTTTTGTAAATAAAAAAAATGGGACCATGACCGTTGGATATTGGTTACCCAGATCTATGGTCATAACCAAATAAGCAGTAATGCCGCTCTACCAGTGTACAACACTGAAGAATTACACATCATTCATGTGACATTTAGCATGATAATACTTACTTTATTAGTAATTAGTTTACGTGTGATACTTGACAACTGTATATGGTTTACTAGCTGAGATGTACCGGGATTGGTTCAAGAGGTGCGATCCAGCCACTTGAGAACGTGAGAAGGGGGTTTGAAAGTTGAAACTAGTAATCTCTGGTTCTATCCCAGTTAAAACATCTCGCTGGGAGAGGCATGGGATGCGACTTCGTGCATGATTAGTCTCAAGGGTTCCTTAGTATTAAGGGTGCTCTTGGGGACACTTGTGATATTAGCCAAAGAGCACAGAAAAAAAATAGCTAGGATGTAAAACTAATTTTATCAAAAGCATATATAATTACTCTTATTCAAATACTTTAAAAAAAGAAGATTAAATGAGTTAATTATCAAGCTATATATAAATTTTAATTTGAACCGAATGCTCTCTAGTTTCGTAAATAAACTGATGAGTGTGCAATATACTTATCCAACAAAAGAAAATATCTTGTTACATGTTAGTCATTCATCGTACATAGATTTTCCTAGTCTCTACTTTCTACCAACCAACTGAAGTATACTGATTTAGTATTAAAACAAGCTTATTTCATGATCACATGCAAACATGAAGTCAAATAATAATGCAAAAAGGACACCAAAAACAACAGTCCTCCTCTCAAGCACATGGTAATCATGACATTGATTATGTTTGTTTATGTTCCTTGATTATAGCAGGTTTTTTGGCATGTTTTACTTTTGCTTTTGACATTATTTGATTGGATGGAATGGGTAGAAGTAGAAAGATCAAAGAGGCATAGCAAACTCTTTTGTGTGGCTTTTTTGTGATTGATGAGTCAAGTTGATGATGGCAGTGAGATGCCAATGCAGAAGTACAATGAAATGAGGAGAGGCCTTCAAGTGGAAAGGTGTCAACTAACCTACCCAATTCAGGCCCACTTGATTAGGAAAATTGTTGTCCACAGCTAATAACATGTCCCACTCATGAACTCATGGTACGCAATTACACAAACACAGCCTTCTCACGAATTAGATTGATTGCTATTTGTGTCTATTATTATGATTTGGTGCTAGAAATATTTTTTTTTCTTGAGAACTGTTATTTTGGTGAATGTCTTTGTCAAACAATTATTCTCTGCTCTATTATTTAAACCACAAAAGAAAATACTATGGAAGATGTACGGAAAAAAGAAAGAAAAAGATATATATATATATATATATATATATATATATATATATATATATATATATAAGAAATATATCAAATAAAAGGAAAGAAAGCGTGAAAGATTTTTGTTAAAAAAGTTAACCTTCTGTCCTCTTCTATTTTCCAAGTAATCATTCTGATCTTGGTTTTGAGTCATTCACGATTTATTTTTGAAATGGTACAATGGGTCAAGATGTTAATTGTAATTTCTCAATTCAAAAACTACTCTATAAACTATAATTCATAGAATAAATAAAGATTATAATAGGAATTTATCCGGATCTATACTTTTGAAGTTTTATGAGAGATAATGATTTTCTCCTTTAATAATTTCTTTATAATGTTTTGAGAATTTTTACTCTTCTATCCAATTGTCTTTCTATCTCATCAACAATACCTTTAGAAAATTTATTGAGTGGGTTTTTTCATGCTGCTGATACAAATAATAATATCTTGATTCTTGAGAAATCATTAATAAAGATAATAAAAGATTGATATGGACCGTTTGGCTCATTTAATCCAAGACAGTGTGAACGCAGAAGATAGGTATCCGTTTTCGATTGGTAGAAATGGACCAAAAATATCTCAGCTAATGTTTGCAGATGATTGGGTCCTTGTGGCTGAAGCTTCAATTGCTCAAGCTTATCAAATTGCTTCAATATTGGAAAATTTCTGTGTTGTCTCGAGGCACAAAGTTAACTATAACAAATCTTCGGTGTTTTTTTTTTTTTCTAAAAACACACCCTCCAGCTTGGCTCATTCCATTAGTGCAACGTTGGGGATTAGGAACACTAAGGAGTTTGGCTCTTATCTAGGAGTTCCTATCAAGCACGCTCGGTGCAATGCTGCAGATTTTTCTTTTATCATTGACAAGGTAAAAAAAACTGTCGAGGTGGAAGTTAAATAGCTTATCTTTAGCTGGTAGAGTTACTTTGGCCCAATCATGCATAATGAGCATTCCTAGTTATGTAATGCAAGTTACTGCGATTCCTATATCGGTGTGTGATGAAGTGGAGAGGTTATGTAGAAGCTTCATCTGGGGGAGCTCAAATGAGAAGCGCTGTTGTCACCTCATTTCTTGGGAGAAAATTTGTACACCAAAGAGTGCGGGAGGTCTGGGTTTTCGGAGCTTACGTGTGGTGAACGAAGCTTTTATGTTGAAATTGGCTTGGCGATTTGTTTCTAATCCAACTTTCATTTGGGCTAAGGCTCTTGCTGCAAAGTATAGAATTATGGATGTGTTTCAGGTTACTCAAGCTTCCATGCCTGCGACAGCAACTTGGAGAGGTATTTCCAAAGCCTATCCTCTGGTCTACTCAAATTATTTCTGGCTTTTAGGAAATGGTTTGCGTTGCCGTTTCTGGAAGGATCCATGGATCCCTGGCTATCCAGCTCTTAAGGATATGCCAGATGTTGTTGTCCCACAATGGTGTGAACAGTATACGGTAGCTAGTTTTGTTAATGATGGTCGCTGGAGTTGGGAGTTGTTTGATGATTTCGTGCCGCAACATATTAAGAGTTGTATTGCTAGTGTTGTTCCTCCTTCATCGTCTGCTGATGATGATTGTATTGCTTGGGCGAAAGATTCTAGTGGGGATTTTTCTTTATCTTCAGCAGTGCAGGTGGTTTTGGAGGAGCATGGGATGTTGGAGAATTGTATAGATGAAAAGGTGTTTAATCTTGTATGGGATTGGCCTGGACCACCACGGGTGTGTTCTCTTCTTTGGAAAGTTAGTCATGGGAGGCTTCTAAAAAATGTTGAAAGGAAACAGCGGAACATGGGAGATGATGATCTTTGTCCAAGCTAAGGTGTCTCAATGCCCCGGAATCAATTATGCATGTGCTTCGGAATTGTGAGGAGATATCGGATATGTGGAATGTAGTTGTTGGTGATCATGCTTGGGCCCATTTTTTCATGATGGATTGCAGGAGTTGGTTGGAGATGAATCTCACTAATAATTCCGTGGGTGCTGTTCATGGTGGGTGGATCTTGTTTTTTGGCATCATGATATCTTTAATTTGGAAGGACATTAACGAATTTGTCTTCAACAGGGTGCGGCAGAAGTGTTCTGATATTGTTCTCCAAGCTTTTTCTCAAACTCGTTTTATTGCTGATGTTTTAATGCAAAATAAAACTGGCAATTTGTGTTATAAGAAGGAAGTGCTGATTTATTGGCTTCCTCCTCTGCACAACTGGTTGAAGTTGAATGTAGATGGTTCCTTTAAGAAGGATTCTCGGTCAGCTGCTTGTGGTGGTCTAATTCGTGATGAGGCCGGGAGTTTCATTAGAGGCTTTTATTGCAATGTGGGCTCATGTTCATCAACAAAGGCTGAGTTATGGGGTCTTAGATTAGCAAGGGATGTTCATGCTAATGCCTTGGAGGTGGAGATGGATTCTAGAGTTGCCTTATCCTTGGTTAAAGACCATTGTGCTTCTTCTCATGTTTGTTATCCTTTAGTTCGAGAGATCAGGTATTTTTTGAGGTTGGATTGGTGTGTGAAGCTTACTCATGTTTATCATGAAGCGAATAAGAGTGCTGATTTCTTGGCTAATTGTGGTCATCATAGTGCTTATAGCTGTACTCTGCTTGATTCTTGCCCATCAGATTTATTTAGCTTAGTTAGTCATGATGCTTATGGCATAGCATTCCCAAGAATGGTGTAATCTTCTTGTTTTCTTTGGGCGTTCAGCCCCGTTGAATATAAAAAAAAAAGATAATAAAAGATTTTTCTCCGCCCGAAATGTGTGTATCCACTCGAGGAGTTAACTATTTCATCCGTTCTTATTTATCTGTCATATTTCAAACAAAACACGTCATTTAAGAAATGCAATCATTACTTAGATTTCCAATGCATTAATTATGTTTTTACCTACTATACCCTTTCTCTTTCTATAATCATTACTTATCTTCCACTACTTACGAAAACCAATACCCTATTAAATAGGGGTAGACATGAAAAGTAGCATTTATTATACCTTAAAATAATCAAAAGGACAGATAAAAAGAATAAAAAAACTTCTCCAAAACGGACAGTTAAATAAGAACGGAGGGAATATTTCTTGTGGCTAAATTCTTTAATATGAGCTTGGTTTGCTTGCCTTTAATGCAATCCACATATATATCATTGTTGCCTAAAGTCAATTGAGGTAAAGTTTCATTTTTTATTGATCTCAATATCTTTTCTTTGGATATGTGACATAATTTTCAATACCACAAAAAACAGAATATTCATTATGTACAACATGAAACAAGCATTCAACAAAATTTACATCAAAATTGATATGGTATAAACCATCAACGGATGTACTAGAACCATAATATATAGTACTTATGCATATACAATGAAAATATAACATGTCCAATCTTAAAATTAAAATTTTTATATAACAATATAACATCTAACTTTCGAACAGTAACCAAATTTCTTGCACAGCCGGAAACATAAATGTACTTTTCAAAATCCACACGATAGTCGGTGTCCATGATCAATATATATACCTCCCTATTCCTTGTATTTGAACCTTCATTATGTTCCCTATATTAAAAAAAATTCATTTTTTTATGGCTTGGGTTGAAAAGAATTTGTGTGTAACATGAGTAGTAGTTGCACCAAGATCTAGCCATCGGGCATTTTCCTTTCCTTTATTCTTTACTCAACTTTCTCTTGCTGCTATATATTAGCTCCATTATTATGAGTCATGAGATAAATGAATTGATCTTTTAGTTTCTTTAATGTCCCTTTCTTCCTGAACCTTAAGTTCTTGATAGTTTCATTTTTCTTAATGATGTTATGATTCACCCTAAAGGGATCAAATTCAAAAGAAAGCCAATCCATGATGCACTGAATAGAAAATTGTACATTCACCTCTATATATGCAATGACTTCAACTTTGCTGCTAGGTTTTATATATATACTACTCAAATGATTATGAATGGGTAATGACCATTCAAACTTCTTAGTTGTCATCTTATTCATTAGGCTCCTAACAACACACTTGTCAGTAACAGGGTCGTTTTATCATATATGCAGGCAAGTGCGACAACATAGGGCCCATTTTAAGGAATCGTAACTTCTTTATTCCTTATACTATATTTTTAAATATAAAAAAAATATCTAATTAAAAAAACTATTACTTACTATTATGTTTAAACAATTAAACATGCACTTATTGAATCGGCCTAATCCCATTAAAAAAAAAACCTAAGTCCTATTACTTACATATTTTAGGTCATTTGTTTTGGGCATTGATGGTTTGAAATTTTCTATCATCATCATCCTTATTAGATTCAAACTCAACCTATTAGACCACTCCAAAGCCTAATAAGGAGACATGTCAACCTCTCTATTGATCTATGTATTAGTTATGGACTTATCACTTATATTAAGTGGCAAGTTTCAAATCCAATACACCTAGTTGAAACTAAATGGGAATTTTTTTTTTTGATAAGCAAAAACCTTTATTAAAAGAAAAATAGTGAACCGAGGAGTTCACAAAACAGAGTATAAAAGATACAAGGAGCAAACCCAACACGAGGACTAAAATGGAACTAGCCTGCAAAACTTAGCAAAAAAGATACAGACCCCAAATAAAACCATTCCTAAAGGCTAGTTATAAAGCATTTAAACTTAGACATGGATTTAACACCCAGCTTGCATAATTGATAGAAACTCCTGCATTGTTTACTCTAGCCACAGACCAGAATTTTACTCTAATCTTTTCAATCATACTGTTAAAGCAGACAGACTCGTTATCAAAAATAACTTTATTCCTGCTTATCCAGATCTCCCAAACAATAATTAACCAAAGATTGAACCATTCCTTTCTCTTTTTTGTTTTAGCTCTCCCCATCTCTGAATGTAACAACACAGATTGATGTTTCAGCGACGGTAAAACTGTGTAAAAGCCAAACCAAGAGTAGCACTCCTGCCATATTTTGTAAGATACAGAACAGCAAAAGAAGAGGTGATTTGTTGATTCTTCAGCTTGGCCGCACAAACAGCATTGAACATCCTGTCCTTGAGGAATTATTCCTCTTCTTAGTAAGTTTAATCGGGTTGGTACTCCTTCATGCAAAACTCTCCAAGCGTGTGCAACCAATTTTAAAGGTGCATTATTGATCCACAGCGTCTTGAAAACCCGGACAGCATCTTGATCCTCCAAAATGTATGAACCTTGAATTTGCCAATAAGCACTCCTAACCGTATATGCTTGCGAATCAGAATGGATCCAAATACACTTGTCAAGTTGTTCCTGTTTCAAAGACATCGAATCTAGAATTCTGCATAAAGATAACAGAGATGCATTTTCCCAGCTGAAAAGTTCCCTCCTCCACCTTATGTGCCACCTTCACACCCCCTGATCCCACCCACCATTAGACTCAATTAGTGAATCTTTATTTTCCGCTACCTGAAAAAGGTTAGGGAATTTACCCTTGAAGTTCTGATCCCCCACCCAAAGGTCTGTCCAGAACTTAGTTCCACTTCCATTCCCCACTTCCCTTCTAATTCCTTTTTGAAACCAAGACTCCTCAACCCCCCTTGTTGAGATACCCAAACTACCTAAATCTCTCCACCACATTGAACCTTTTCTAAATGACTCGCCTGCTCTTTCTACACTCCCACGGATTACATTACCTCCATACCTCGAAGCTAACACTTTAATCCATAAAGAATTATTCTCATTAAGGATCCTCCACCTCCATTTTCCTAACAACGCTAAATTAAAAGATTCTAAATCTCTAATTCCCAACCCACCTTCCTCCTTTGACCTGCATACTTTGTCCCACCCTATCCAACACACTTTTCTACTTTCACCCTTTCCTCCCCACAAAAAGCTTCGTTGAATTTTGTTAATTTCATGAATAATAGATTTGGGTGCTTTAAAAAAAGAGAAAAAATAAAGAGGCAAAGAGGACAGTACTGATTTCAGGAGAATGATGCGGCCGCCAAAAGACAAATGTCTCCTTTTCCAGGAAGAGAACCTACATTTCAAAGTGGAAAGAATCGGATTCCAAGTGGAGATCTTCTTGTGATTTGCTCCAATAGGAAGCCCCAGGTATTTAAAGGGGATCTGTCCCAGATTACAATTTAGCTTCGCTGCCCACTCTTGAACTATTGATGGTTGAACTTTCACACCAATTAGGCTGCTTTTAGAAAAGTTTATTTTTAGGCCAGAGCACAACTCGAAACACCTGAGGATGCTTTTCAGGACCAGAGCATTTTCAGACTCACTTTCTCCAATCAATAGAGTGTGTCTGCATATTGTAGATGGGACACTACTACATCTTCTCTTCCAACTTTATAACCTCTGAATAAATCTTTTTGTACAGCACTGGACATTAATCCACTTAGCCCTTCCGCAACCAACAGGAAAAGAAATGGAGCAAGAGGGTCTCCTTGACGAAGGCCTTTCTCCATTCGAAACTCATTTGTAGGACTTGTGAATTCAATGCTCCTAATTAGGTGGATTATGTTTTGATGATGACAAAATAATTAACAAATCATGCCTTGAAGATATTGCAACATCAACATCAACAAGAAGTCAAGAAAAGAAGACAAGTGCCCAATCATTCTCAATCAAATATTAATTGTAAATTTCTAATTTATGTTGAGAGTGGTTGAGAGTGGGTAGAAATAGTTAGTCTCTTCTAGGAATAAATTTTTATATGTTTATTAAGTTGAGATTGACCAAAAATTAATACTTGAGAGGAAAAATAAAATTGAAAAATAATTTTTCCCATATCTGATCAAAATACTCGAGTATTTTGATAAAGACTCGAGTATATACTCGAGTATTTATAGAAAAACTCGAGTATTTGTGCCAGGTCAGCAAATATGACCGTTAGTCTGGTTCGTGCACCAATTCACTCGTGACCGACCAAAAAGACTCGAGTATTTACCAAAAGACTCGAGTATTTTTGTCCAGTCAGCAAAAATGAACGTTGGAGAGACTCAAAAACCCAATTAAGGGCATTTGAGTCTCATCCAACCCAAGAGAGTATTCTGAACCTTATTGTAAAATTGCTCTTTGAATTTGTGCAAGAACAAACAAGACAACAACACATTATTGATCACAAGCTTTCATAATTTCCTTTTCTCAAGTGTTAATTCCCAAAAAGCTCAACTTCTCACTCATATTGTCATTTTATTCCAAGTTGACTTTTAGGCCTCAATTCTTACATTGAGCTGTGCTTATTTGTGCTAATCCATTGTGAGATTAGTAATACACATACAAAAAGCTTGATTATTCAAAGTCTTGGATTGTTCCCAAGCAAACCCTAAGTGGCTTAGGGTGTTGGAAGTCTTGAGAGGTTCTCAAGCACAAGACTAGGAGGTTCCTAGCCCGGTGGAGTTTCTTGAAGGGAGTTCAAGGAAGCTTTGTGAAGAGTTCTTCAATCACCGGAATCAAATTGGGGTAGAAATCAAGAGTTTGGTACACTCTTGAAGGGTTAGGTTGAGTGAGGCCATTCTCAAGCAATCCTTTGTAATTTCTAACAATTTGATTATTAGTAGAAACTCCTAAGTGATTAGGAGGACTGGATGTAGCTCATTGTGGAGTGAACCAGGATAAAATTGCTTGAGTGTTGGTTTATTGCTTTTAATCTACTTTCTAGCTCAATAGACTTAAGTCATTTCAATCAATTAGGATTTATACAATTAGGTAGCAAGTTCAAGGAATCTTTGTGTTTAAAAGTTATTTAGATTGCTTGCTATTCTGTTGGATAAGTTCCTGTTTATTATTGAATTGATTTGAGTTAAATTGCTGAATTTTCGTTTCTGGTTTTTCTGCTATCTGATAGGAAAAACTCGAGTTTTTCAGAAAAGACTCGAGTTGTTCATCACTGAAAAACTCGATTATTTCACAAAAGACTCGAGTCTTTTGTGTCTGATTCCAGAAAATTCAGTCTTAGCTCCATTCTTCAATTATCAATCGAAATATTTGGTATTAGTGCTTCAAAATACTATTCACCCCCCTCTAGTATTTGCTTAGCCCGCTTGTTGGTTTCCAACAAGTGGTATCAGAGCTCGGTCGAAAGATCGAGTGTAACAACTTTTTCGAAAAAGATCCTTTTGGAAACCAAATGGGCTCTAGCAATAACTTTGGTGGAGAAGGAGCTTCAATAAACCGTCCTCCACTATTTAATGGTGAAGGATATGTTTATTGGAAAACTCGCATGAAAGTTTTTATTGAAGCAATTGATATGGATATTTGGGATGCAATTGAAAATGGTCCTTTCATTCCCAAAAAGAAAATAAATGATGAAATTGTTGAAATTCCAAGGAGTAGTTGGAATGATGATGAAAAGAGAAAAGTTTCATTTGATTTAAAAGCTAAAAACATCATCTTTTCGGCTTTATCCCATGATGAATTTTATAGAGTTTCCCAATGTAAATCGGCAAAAGAAATGTGGGACACTTTGCAAGTCACACATGAGGGAACAAGTGAGGTTAGAGATGCAAGATTGAATTCTCTAACTCACGAATATGAATTGTTCCACATGTTGCCAAATGAAACCATTAGTGACTTGCAAAGGCGATTCTCTCACATTGTTAATCATTTGATTTCCTTGGGAAAAGTATTTCGCAATGGTGAAACTACTAACAAAATTCTAAGATGTCTTGATAGGAGTTGGCAACCCAAGGTAACCGCCATCAAGGAATCTAGAGACATAAATAGCATGGACTTAGCCACTTTGTTTGGCAAACTCCAAGAGCATGAGATGGAGCTTACAAGACTTGGGATGCATGAGGAATCGGACAAAAAGAAAAAGGGCATAGCACTCAAAGCTTCAACTAAAGCTACAAAAGAAGTTGAAGAATGCTCTACAAGTGGAGATTCCGATGGTGAACCAAATCAAGAAGAATTTGGGATGTTTGTGAAAAGATTCAACAAATTTTTCAAAGGGAAGAAAGGTGGATCTTCATCCAATTTCAAGAGAACCAAAGACTCCAAACAAAGAGAAAAGAGTACCAATGATGGAGTTAAGTGTCATGAATGTGGAGGGGTTGGTCACATAAGAATGGAATGTGCCACATTCTTGAAGAAGAATGACAAGAAGACCCAAGAGACCAAAGGGAAGCGTGCATACATTGTTTGGGATGCACCGGAAAAGAGCAATGAATCATCTTCAAGTAGCTCCGGTGATGAAAATGCAAACCTTTGTCTCATGGCCAAGAACAATCATGAGTCCTCATCAAGAGCTAATCATGGCATGAGTGAAAGTGATGATGAGGTAACCTCTAGCTCTTCTTGTTCCTCTTCAAACTCCATTTCCTATGATGATTTGCAAGAAGCCTACAATGAAATGTTAATTCAATTTAGAAGGCTTGCTAAAATCAATAAGGAAAAAGGAAAGAAAATTTTGGAGTTTCAACAAGAAATTGATGAATTGCAAAAATCTATAAATGAGTTGAAACTTCAAAATGAATCCTTGGAACTTATTAATTCTAGTCATCAAAGTGAGTGTGCAAATCATGAGGAGATTATCACTCCATGTGAGAGATGTGATGAACTTGAAAAAGAAGTGAAAGAGTTGAAAAACAAACTCACAATCTCACATAGTGATAGAAACCTCAACCGGTTGTTGAACTCTCAAAGACATAATCACAACAAAACCGGTTTAGGATATGTTCATAAAAAGGACAAAAAGTACAAGGTGGTTGGAACATTTTCTAAGAAAAATTCATCAAAGAGAGCAACTTGTACTTATTGTGGAAAAGTTGGACATATCAACATTGAGTGCCACATTAAGAAGTTTGAAATGAAAAAGGGCACTTATATGTGGATTAAGAAGGGAGAAAGTCCCAACACTAACCCTAAGGGACCCAACATTGTTTGGGTACCCAAATTGAACAAGTGATTTGATCTTGTAGGTGTGCCTTCGAACGGGAAAGGACTTGTGGTATCTAGATAGTGGATGTTCGAAGCACATGATGGGAGATAAGCGACACTTCATTGAGCTTACTCCAAAGGAAAAGGGTTATGTCACTTATGGGGACAACAACAAAGGCAAAATCCTTGGTATTGGTAAAATCGGAAACTCTTCAAACTTGATTATTGATAATGTGCTCTATGTTCAAGGATTAGAACATAATCTCTTGAGCATAAGCCAATTATGTGATGTTGGTAATCATGTAGTCTTTACCTCTACCCATTGCCTCATTAAAAGTGACAAAGATGAATCAATCAAATTTGTTGGTAGAAGGTCAAATAATACTTACTTAGTTGATTTGAACAAAGTCACTTCTTTGGTCTCTACTTGTTTAGTGAGCAAAGAAAATGACACTTGGTTATGGCATCGTAGGACCGCTCATATTAATGTAAACCAATTGAAGAAAATACAATCTAAAGATCTAGTAGTTGGTTTACCAAAGCTAAATTTTTCTATTGAAGGTGTTTGTTCTCCTTGCAAGAAATGTAAACAAACTAAAAACACCTTTGGATCAAAAATGGTGATGTCCACATCAAGGCCATTAGAAATGCTTCATATGGACTTGTTTGGACCATCACAAGTAAAAAGCTTTGGTGGCAACTATTATGCATTGGTAATTGTTGATGACTTCTCTAGGTTTACATGGACTTTATTCTTAACTACTAAGAGTGAGACCTACAAATCTTTTAAACATCATGTCAAACTTTTGCAAAACCAAGTAAATCAAAAAGTAATTATTCGTACCGATCATGGTGGTGAATTCGAAAACCACAAATTTGATAGATTTTGTGCAAAAAATGGTATTGAGCATCAATTCTCCGCACCAAGGACTCCGGAACAAAACGGAGTGGTAGAGCGGAAAAATAGGGTGCTAGAGGAACTTGCTAGAACCATGTTAAATGATTCTCAAGTACCTCAATATTTTTGGGCCGATGCCGTCAATATGGCTTGTTATGTTTTAAATCGTATTTTGATAAGGCCCTCTTTGGATAAAACCCCCTATGAACTTTACAAGGGAAGAAAGCCAAATATATCTCATTTTCATGTCTTCGGATGCCAAGTTTTTGTTTTAAATAATGGAAAAGAACACATTGGCAAGTTTGATTCCAAATCCGATGAAGGCATATTTTTAGGCTATTCTTCTCATAGTAAAGCTTATAGAATTTTCAATAAAAGAACTTTAACTATTGAGGAATCAATTCATGTGGTTTTTAATGAGTCTTCAAAAGAAGATAGTGTTTTATGTGATGCTAGTGAAGATGACATTGTCTTTTCAAAAGAAGAAAAAGAGAGAGAGAATTCAAAAGTTGATGAAGGAGAAGTAAGGGAAGAACTTCCTCCAACTTGGAAATCGGTCAAGGCTCATCCTATAGACAAAGTCATAGGAGATATGTCAAAGGGAGTACTTACTCGTAGGTCTATTCAAAACATTTGCCACTATGTCTCATTTGTTTCTCAAATTGAACCCGATTCAATTAAAAAGGCCATTGAGGATGATCATTGGGTTCTTGCTATGCAAGAAGAATTAAACCAATTTGAAAGAAATGAAGTTTGGGATCTAGTCCCTAAACCCGATGATCATACCATAATTGGTACTAAATGGATTTATAGAAACAAACTTGATGAATCCGGGTTGATTATAAGAAACAAAGCTAGACTAGTAGCTCAAGGGTACAACCAAGAGGAAGGTATCGATTATAATGAGACCTTTGCTCCGGTTGCACGTCTTGAAGCAATCTGAATTTTACTTGCTTATGCTTCAATCATGAAATTCACTTTATATCAAATGGATGTTAAAAGTGCTTTCTTGAATGGGTTTATAAATGAAGAAGTGTATGTCAAACAACCCCCCGGTTTTGAAAATAGTGAATTTCCAAACCATGTTTATAAATTGAAAAAGGCACTCTATGGATTGAAACAAGCTCCTAGAGCTTGGTATGATCGATTGAGTTCCTTTCTATTAGAAAACAAGTTTCAAAGAGGGAAGGTTGATAATACATTATTTATTTATAAAACCAAGGATGACATTTTGTTAGTACAAATCTATGTTGATGATATCATTTTCGGTGCTACTAACGTGTCTCTTTGTAGAAAGTTTTCAAATTTGATGAAAAAGGAATTTGAAATGTCAATGATGGGAGAACTCAAGTTCTTCCTAGGCTTACAAATAAAGCAAGTCAAGGAGGGGATATTTGTGCATCAAGGGAAATATTGCAAAGAGCTCCTTGAAAAATTCGGATTGGACAAGTGCAAGGAAGCCTACACTCCAATGAGCACATCATGCTACCTAGACAAGGATGAACAAGGTACACCGATTGATGTTAGTAAGTATAGGGGTATGATAGGTAGTCTCCTATATCTCACTGCATCTAGACCGGATATTATGTTTAGTGTATGCATGTGTGCTAGATTTCAAGCTAATCCTAAAGAATCTCACCTATCCGCAGTTAAACATATATTTAAGTATCTAAAAGGAACAATTAACACTGGTTTATGGTATCCTGCTGATGCCAATCTTAGTCTAGTTGGTTACTCGGATTCCGACTTCGCCGGATGCAAGCTTGATCGCAAAAGCACCAGTGGTACTTGCCATTTCTTGGGAAGTTCATTGGTGTCATGGTTTTCTAAAAATCAAGCTTGTGTCGCTCTTTCTACCGCCGAAGCGGAATATATCGCAGCCGGTAGTTGTTGTGCTCAACTGTTATGGATGAAACAACAATTATCGGATTTTGGTTTGAAACTTGAAAATATTCCGATTAGATGCGATAACACGAGTGCAATCAATTTGACTAAGAATCCGGTGTATCACTCAAGAACTAAACACATTGAAATAAGACATCATTTTTTAAGAGATCATGTACAAAAGGGTGATTGCACAATTGAATTTGTTAGTACCACAAATCAATTAGCCGACATTTTTACAAAACCTCTACCAAGGGACACCTTTTATCATATTAGGAGAGAACTTGGTATTTTAGATGAAGCTAATATAGGCTAATTGCATTGTGTGTCATTTTTGGAAAATCACCATATTAGTCTTACTCTAATGTGTTATTGATTCTTAGTTAAATTGTCCTTGATGATATTTGAAATTGTATATGTTAATTGTGTGTGATTCTGTACTGTATTCCAAGTTGGTAATGAAGCATTTGTGTTTGATTTGTGTTTGGTCTTTTAAAACTGAGTTTTTACTTTCTGTTCTGTCAAAATACTCGAGTTTTCCAAAAACACTCGAGTATTTTAATTCAAAATTAAATCAGTTTTAAATTGAAAAAGTTTTTAATCAGGGTCTGAGAAAAATACTCGAGTGTTTCTCAAAACACTCGAGTCTTTATTAAAATACTCGAGTGTTTTTCGAAACACTCGAGTCTTTCGAAACCCCCAATTTTTGAACTTTCAGACCAAACTCGAGTATTTTCCAAAAACTCGAGTATTTTGCGTTTTCCTGAAATTTGAACTTTCGGACCAAACTCGAGTTTTTCAATTTTTACTCGAGTTTTCTGGGGAAATCTGGGCTGAGTCACAATCGACTCGAGTATATTTTCAAAAACTCGAGTATATCCTAAAGAGCAACTCGAGTATTTATGAATATACTCGAGTATTTTGAACTGTTTATATATACTCTCAGACTCGAGTTTTTTGCGACCCTCTTCTCTCTCGGTTTTCTCATATCTCTCTCCTCAAAACTCAGATTTTCCTCAAAGTTTTGTCAAATCTTACTAGTTTTTCATCCTCTAAACTCTTCTCTCGATTTTATTCTCCTCCAGATGCTCCAGCTCCTTCGATGTTTTGATGATGTTGACCTTTGGATTTTATCTTAGTTTTCATTCTGTTTTTATCATGTTGGTCTTTGTTACATTTTCTGTATTTTGAGAACTTGGTGTTTTGAGACTTTGGGTTTATTATTGCACCTTTGATTTGGACCTTTTATGATGTTTTTATGTTAATGAATTTGGTCTTCATTATGATGTTTGTGCAAAGCTTCAGGGGAGCTCTTTATCGTTATTATATCTCCGTTTTATTTGCATAGTTGGTTATGGGGTTTTCCGATTATGCACCTCTCCTCCCTTGATCTTTTTCCTAAATTGTTACATCTTTTTTGGCGTATGACAAAAAGGGGGAGAGATATTATACACTTGTCTTGATATTGTTGCACCTAAAATTCTCTAATTATGGTATATACTCTGATAATTGTTAAATACTCTAATACCATAGGCTTGGTGCTAAAATTAAATTGTCATAACATCTTGCACAAGCTGAATTTTTAGATAGGTGAAAAGTATCATATAGTGAGGGGGAGTTGCATTTTCAAGTGGATTCAAGCTCAACAAATAGTACAAGTGTTAATTATATTGTCATCACCAAAAAGGGGGAGATTGTGAATTCAATGCTCCTAATTAGGTGGATTATGTTTTGATGATGACAAAATAATTAACAAATCATGCCTTGAAGATATTGCAACATCAACATCAACAAGAAGTCAAGAAAAGAAGACAAGTGCCCAATCATTCTCAATCAAATATTAATTGTAAATTTCTAATTTATGTTGAGAGTGGTTGAGAGTGGGTAGAAATAGTTAGTCTCTTCTAGGAATAAATTTTTATATGTTTATTAAGTTGAGATTGACCAAAAATTAATACTTGAGAGGAAAAATAAAATTGAAAAATAATTTTTCCCATATCTGATCAAAATACTCGAGTATTTTGATAAAGACTCGAGTATATACTCGAGTATTTATAGAAAAACTCGAGTATTTGTGCCAGGTCAGCAAATATGACCGTTAGTCTGGTTCGTGCACCAATTCACTCGTGACCGACCAAAAAGACTCGAGTATTTACCAAAAGACTCGAGTATTTTTGTCCAGTCAGCAAAAATGAACGTTGGAGAGACTCAAAAACCCAATTGAGGGCATTTGAGTCTCATCCAACCCAAGAGAGTATTCTGAACCTTATTGTAAAATTGCTCTTTGAATTTGTGCAAGAACAAACAAGACAACAACACATTATTGATCACAAGCTTTCATAATTTCCTTTTCTCAAGTGTTAATTCCCAAAAAGCTCAACTTCTCACTCATATTGTCATTTTATTCCAAGTTGACTTTTAGGCCTCAATTCTTACATTGAGCTGTGCTTATTTGTGCTAATCCATTGTGAGATTAGTAATACACATACAAAAAGCTTGATTATTCAAAGTCTTGGATTGTTCCCAAGCAAACCCTAAGTGGCTTAGGGTGTTGGAAGTCTTGAGAGGTTCTCAAGCACAAGACTAGGAGGTTCCTAGCCCGGTGGAGTTTCTTGAAGGGAGTTCAAGGAAGCTTTGTGAAGAGTTCTTCAATCACCGGAATCAAATTGGGGTAGAAATCAAGAGTTTGGTACACTCTTGAAGGGTTAGGTTGAGTGAGGCCATTCTCAAGCAATCCTTTGTAATTTCTAACAATTTGATTATTAGTAGAAACTCCTAAGTGATTAGGAGGACTGGATGTAGCTCATTGTGGAGTGAACCAGGATAAAATTGCTTGAGTGTTGGTTTATTGCTTTTAATCTACTTTCTAGCTCAATAGACTTAAGTCATTTCAATCAATTAGGATTTATACAATTAGGTAGCAAGTTCAAGGAATCTTTGTGTTTAAAAGTTATTTAGATTGCTTGCTATTCTGTTGGATAAGTTCCTGTTTATTATTGAATTGATTTGAGTTAAATTGCTGAATTTTCGTTTCTGGTTTTTCTGCTATCTGATAGGAAAAACTCGAGTTTTTAAGAAAAGACTCGAGTTGTTCATCACTGAAAAACTCGAGTATTTCACAAAAGACTCGAGTCTTTTGTGTCTGATTCCAGAAAATTCAGTCTTAGCTCCATTCTTCAATTATCAATCGAAATATTTGGTATTAGTGCTTCAAAATACTATTCACCCCCCTCTAGTATTTGCTTAGCCCGCTTGTTGGTTTCCAACAGGACTACCATTAATCAACACTGATACCCAAGAAGTTTGGATGCACTCTTTAATCCAGCTTCTCCATTTGCAATTAAAACCCATCCTCTCCATCATATAATCAAGGAACCCGAAATTCACCGAGTCGTACGCCTTCTCAAAGTCGACTTTAAAAATCATGCATGGCTTGTTTTTCTTCTTCGCCTGGTCTAAAATCTCATTTATAACAACTACACCGTCGAGGATATATCTCCCACCAACAAAAGCCGATTGTGATTCAGAAATTAAGTTCCCTAACACCTTCTTTAACCTTCCTGCTAGCAACTTTGAAACTATTTTGTACATACAACCGACCAAAGAGATTGGTCTATAATCGTTTAAACTCGAGGGGCTGTCTTTCTTTGGAATGAGAACGATAAAAGATGAATTTGATCCTCTAGGCCATCTACCATTAGAGTGAAAATCATATACTAACCTGCAGATATCATCCTTCAATAAATTCCAGAATTTCTTTATGAACTTGAAATTGTAACCATCTGGGTCGGGACTTTTGTCATCATCGCATTCCCAAACTGCATTTTTTATCTCGTCTTCACCGAAAGCTTCAGTCAGGGCCAGATTTTCATGTTCCTCTAGCTGTTTGAACATCACACCATCTAGTCTTGGTCTGTTCCAATTTTCTTCACTGAACCTCTTTTGAAAGAAATCCTTAACTATGTCTTTAACTGCGAGCGGTTCATCAACCCAATTTCCATTGAATTCCAGACCTGGAAGAGCGAGTCTCCTTCTATTCCTGTTTATTGTTGCATGAAAGAAAGATGTATTGGCATCACCTTCCTTTAACCATCTACTCATGGATTTCTGGATCAGTAAGCTTTCCCTTTGTTTAGACTTCTTCCATAAATCTGCAGTTGCGTTCCTCCTATCTTCTAATTCTGATACTTCTAAATCTCTTTCCTCTAATATCCGATCAAAGCTGTTAATTTTCTGGACCACCTCTTCTATTTTTCTGTTTAAGTCACCAAAATGTGACCTGTTCCACTCCTTCAGTACCTGTTTTAGCTAAATGGGAATTAGTCCTCAAACCCCGTTTTTAGTCCCCAAATCCGATGGGGTTCTGTCAGAATATTTTCTGATACCCCTGAGTCGGATATTTTCTGACTTTAAACTGAATTTTTTTAATAAGCTAAGAGAGTAACCGGAAAATTGCATTTTTCCGGCTCGGGGGTATCAGAAATTAAAATATTCTGACAGAAGCCCATCGGAAAAAAATGGGGTTTGGAAACTAAAAACGGGATTTGAGGACTAATTCCCAAACTAAATTTTCTCAAACCAATTAGGATAGTTCAACCCATTCAACTTAGCCAGTCCAATGCCCAAAGTAATTAAATAAATTAGCAGAAGTTGCAAACATTACACATGCTCATCATACATTAATCTTTCGAGCAAAGTTATTGGATTCAAACATACAATAATTTTGACGTGTTTTTAATTAAGTTCACCTTTAGATTACACTTAAATTCATAACTTTAATTTATCCAATGGTGATACTCATTCCAACATACTTCAATAAACAAGTAATCTCACCTAAATGAACATGCATGTTGTTTTTGGATATACAAACACATTCTCCAAATATGTAAATAGACTTGTTTTTTTTCCAAGTAAATATGTAATGAATATTACGATTCACGAACAAAAACAAAACAACAATTAGGATCAACCAACTAAGTAAACCTAGACCAACAGGAAAAAGGATCGATCCCTAGATAGCATCTCCACAAGTAAGGCATACCCCGTCACTTACAGCACAAGAACTCAACATTAAAGACCTATACCAATTTGGCTCATACAAAACCTATCTTCGGAGGACAGATTTCTAACCACCATAAAATGCACTCTATGAGATACATCAAACCCAATTATCCTAAACAATTTATCAGCAATTAAAGATTCATTCTTGAAAATTCTCCCATTTCTTGCAGTCCATTACATATGTAGTACTGTACATGGCTGTGTTGAGATGAAAGAGTAAAGGATTATTCTTTTTGTTCTCTGAAATCTTCAAATATGCAGAATCTTTCCATGTATCCAAAATGTGAATTGTACGGCAAACATGTTGAGGCCTAGCTTCTTGCTGCAGATTTTAGCAATGATTTGAGCAGAAAAAGGACATACATACTCCCTCCGTTTCACTTTAAGTGTCTTTTTAACATCAAAATTTTGTTTCAAAATAAGTGTCTTTCTATCAAATCTAGGCAACATTTGATACTGTTTTTCCTTATTTACCCTTACATTTAATGTTGTTTTAGTCTTGAAATTTGTAATACTAGTAGTGATGCATTGACAAAATAAAAATATTAAATAGGGGTATTTTTGACAAAATACACATAAAACTTACAATAATCATCATAATCAACACTTTCTTAATTTATGTGCAAAAATCCAAAAAGACACTTAAAGTGAAACGGAGGGAGTACGTTAAAGAATAAGTGCTCACTAGTCTCTAAATAAATTAAAGCATGGCCACATACCCACATAGCACACAATTATATATAAACACCGAGACACACTTGGAAGTTGGAACCTTTAATTTGAAGCATGTCCGATCCCTGGTAACTAATAAATGCATGTTTAGGTTAGCTCTATTATTCAAGACAAATGTAGATAAAGGCATTCTTGAATGATCACCAATTAACCAATCATAACCGGGAGCACGCAATTCTGTAGTTACCATCCTCTCTCTTTACGCAGCCACTTAGTCTCATGAAAACGATTCTTCATCCTTTTTGCAATTTGATAAGCTCTAGATTTAAATGTAGTTACTCCCTCCCTTCGTTCCTATTTAATTGTTCGTTTTTGGAGAAGTTTTTTGTTTTTTTATCTGTCCTTTTGATTATTTTAAGGTATAATAAATGTTACTTTCCATGTCTACCCCTATTTAATAGGGTATTGGTTTTCGTAAGTAGTGAAAGATAAATAATGATTATAGAAAGATAAAGGGTATAGTAGGTAAAAACATACTAATTAATGTATTGGAAATTTAAATAATGATTGTCTTTCTTAAATGGCGTGTTTTGTTTGAAATATGACAGATAAATAGGAACGGAGGGAGTACATATGATTCGAATGTGATTTAATGAACGTATTCACTTGTTATTGAGTCACTAAATGATACTCCCTCCGTTTTTGATACGTAGTGTTCTGAGTTTTTTTTCCATGTTTTATATATATTGTTTTTTTACAAATTTTAATACATAATTAATGTTATTTTTCCAAACATACCCTTATTTATTACATTTTTTTTCATTTCCAATATCTTTCTCTCTTTAATGATGATTATATAGGGACATTATAGTCAAAACACATCAAATTTTTACATCATTTAACCATTTCTTAAAACTCATGCATAACCTTAAAATACATTATATATGAAACGAAGGAATTGAAGTAATTGTGTCAGACAAGAGAGATTATTGCTTGATGTAAGATCAATGGTTTCAATCTCATTCAGAACGTTAATTTAGAATATTTTTATGTAGATTATCTTAAAATATTCCAAAACAAGAATTTGGATGGAGATAAAAAAATAATAATAAAGAATCTGAATGAAATTGGAACCACTGATCATTTATCGTACAATAATTTTAGACTAAACTATTATTTTAATCCCTCACTTTGTAAGGAGGTTTCACTTTAGTCCCTGATTTTTCAATGAATCAATGAAAGAGATCCTATAAAATTATTGTTATTATAACGAGGGACTAAAGTGAATTAAATTTTTTTAAATTAGCGACTAAAATGAAAGATGATATCATAAGTTAACGGTCACGTTAACGTCTATTAACGGAAAATGTTACCAAAGGCTAACATGAGTAACTTTTTTCAAAATGAGGGACCAAAGAGAAATTATTGAAAAATCAGGGACTAAAATAAAAGCACCTTACTAAGAAATGAGGTCTGCATGGGCCTAGGCGGTTGGGCCCCTCTCTCTCCTTTTTATGCTCATTTTCCTTTAAAATACTCCCTCCATCCCTAATTACAAGGTTCTCTTGGGCATTTTTACGTCCACCAATGTTGTTGAATTCTATATTAAAATTGATATGTTCTTCCAAAAATACCCCTCTACTAATTATTAGAACATAGTAATAAATATTTTTATTTTTCAATAATTAATTTAATTCCTAGATACTCCATTATCTATATTTAATGTAGTGAACAATTTACAAGCCATTTACAACATTAAACAAACTCCATTTCATATTCCAATACAATTTTATTTATTTCTTCTCACAAAAACTTAGATCACAATGATTAGGTGTAAGTGTAATTTTGGAAAAAATTACAAGAAGATCTTATATTTAGGACCAAATAATTTTTATCCAAGGGGACCTTATAATTAGGAACGGAGGGAGTAATAATTTTCGAAAGAAGTTCTGTCCTCCCATTGATCATTTATTGATTCGTCCTTAATTGTGCTTAAGGATGGAAATAGGCTAGTCAGCCTATTAGGGGTCTATGACTTGGCCTATTAAGGGCCTGGACTGGTTTGGCCCTTTTAGGAAAGAGGTCAGTCATATATGTTTTTTTTATAGCAGACCAAACTTTGTTTCATAAAAAAAATCCTTATAGGCCTAATAGACTGGCCCATTAATAATATATAATATTTATATTTAAGTTATTATTGTTATTAAAATATTATTATTATTATATTATTTTTTCTAAAATTACAAATCCTAATTGGTATCACTGTGTTTCATATTTTTGGTCTTTTCTCCTTCTCTACTCTCAATCACTCGCCAACAAGACGCATACCAACAACAAATACATAACTTTAATTCTTTCATATCTTTAATGTCTGATGATTCTCTCTCAACTCTTCTTCGTGTCTCTTTTTGCTGCACTTCATTTTGGTTTACGCTTTGATGTCATTTTGTTAAAATAATCAATGACAATATTTGAATGGAAGTAACTGCTTATCAAATTTACAATAGGCTTTTTAATAGGCTAACAAGTTTTGAAATAGGTCAGATCCAGACCAAAAAAATGTCTGAAATAGGTAAATAGGCCAAGCCCAAACCTAAAAACTAAGCCCGTTAGTAAATCAGGTCAGACTTATTGTCAAAAACTAGTGTTAATACTTAGAAACTTACGAATCTACGAATTTACCTATGAAAAACGAGTTGAAACTAATGGAAACTCGGAGTGAAGTGACTCGGGTAGACTCGGGTGGATACTGGTAGACTCTTGTAAACTCGCGAGTTTATGACCGAGTTAGCGAGTTAGCATTCTTGAGCCCTAAACGTCCAATCCGACATCGTTTTTCATTTTTTTTTTCAAATAAAAATCATCTAGGTCACTTTGTTACGCTTTTGGGGTAAAAAAATCTTTAAATTAGTTTTATCTTCTCCTTCTCATTCAAAAACTTCTTCAATCTTCAATTCTTCTCCTTCTGCCGCACGCCCGCCCAACCCACACCCCATGCCCCACGTCTTTCTAACTTTCTCCCTTTATTTGGTAATTTTTTACTCACTTTCTTCCTTTATTTCTTTTGTTTTCTTTTTTTCTGTTTTCTTCTTCGTTAAGTTGGTATGATAGTCTGATGAACGCTTGATTATGAGCTATGACCTTTATGAAAAGAGATGAGTAGCTTTACAGAAATCATTTTAAGTTTTAACTTTTAAGCAAAAATGCATTCTTCGCTTTTCAATTTTCAGTGTTACTTTTTAGTGTTGTTCTTAAATCAGAACTCATTTACTTTGTCAGTATTTTTAAGTGTTACTTTGACTAAAGAGCACTTGCTTAGAAATTGATAATTAATTTTCATTATTTTTTTTGTGAAGCATTATTATGTTAGTTTGAAATTAAAATTACACTGAATATGTTATCTTATTATGTTTTGAATTTGAAGTTTGAATATTGATGGATAAATTAACTTATATTACTTATTAGTATCAACGAATAATATCTTACCATATTTTGTTATTATGTTAAGTTTGAAATTATGCATATTGATTAGTAATAGGTCAGGTCATTACAATATAGATTTAATTTTTTTTAGGTAAACTCGTACGAGTTTGCGAAACGAGTTTACGACTCGAATTTACCTAGGCAAAACGAGTCTACGTAGACTCTCGAATTTGACAACCATGGTGCTAACTATTAAAAAGGATACAAAATGCTTCTGGAAATGCTCTCATTACGAACCAAGACAATAATTCTGTAAATATAAGTTTCTTTTTAGTCTCTATTAGGAAAAGCAAAGGGAGTTGTAATATAAATTTAAACCCAATTTGTATTAAACCATGGTCTAATAGTGTAAAGTATTACTCCAAAATTCTAAGTTTTGAACTTTTGATACCTTTTGGTAGGACTAGGAATAAATAGGGGGTGCCGCGGTTAAAACATAGGAGTGACCAATGCAAGTGAGGATTTACACATTTTACTTATGGACTAATATAATGCAAAATACTAAAACTACACTTCATTAAAAAAAACAAAAACTCTCACTTGGATTGGCTCACAACCTGCAATTTATGACAGCCAATCAAATTTAAAACATAAAAATTGCGATCTTAACTCACGATCCAAGTTTTTGAGCAGATTGTGACCACCTTGTCATAAAATTTGAAAATAAAAGAAAAATCATTATCTTTATGATCCATAAACTAATAACCATTTAATAGAATGCAAGATAAGGGATTCGTTCATTCCATTAAAAAAGTCATGAGTGACAATGGATTGTGAAGGACGTGAAGTTTCTTTTTTAAAAACAAAAAAATCGGGTGTGACCTTAACTCATGATCCAAACTTTTAAGTAGACCGTGAACTTAGATCACGACTCTTTCATAATTTTTTGATTATAAGAAAATCAATGTCGTTCACAACTCCTGAACTAAAAACCATTTAGAATATTAGATACGAGATTTTAAGCTTTATTCATTCCATAAAAAAGTCATGAGTGACAATGGGTTGTGAAGGAAATGAAGTCTTTAAAAAAACCGGTCGTGAGCTAATAAGCTTTTGAAGAGGTTGTGGGTCAAGGTCTAGGTCACGACTCTATCATAATTTAAAAAAAAAATTAACGTCCTTCACAACCCATAACTAAAAGCCATTTAGAATGCAATATTACATATTTAAAGAACAACCCATTAACTAAAAACCATTTAGAATGCAAGATAAAATATTTAAAGATTCAATCATTCCATAAAAAAACTATGTGGTGATGGGTCGTGAAGTTTTTTTTTTTAAAAAAAAAACAAAACAAAACAAAACCTTGATCGTGACCCTATCTCATGACCCAAGTTTTGGAGCAGATCGCGAGCATAAATCACAACCCTAACATAATTTTTTTAACAATAAATAAAAATCAGTTTTCTTCACAACCTTTGAATTAATAACCATTTAAAATGCAAGATAAGATATTCATTATTCATTCCATTCCGTGACTAGTGATGTGTTGCGAGTGGAATGAAGTTTAAAAAAAATAGTCATTCCATTCCGTGACTAGTGATGTGTTGCGAGTGAAATGAAGTTTAAAAAAACAAAAATAGTTGTGACCCTAACTCATGACCTAAGCTTTTGAACAGATCTTGAACCTAGTTCATGTTCCAAGTGTAATTTTGAAAGCAAAAAGTTAAATAGGGTAAGCTTGTCGGAAAACGGGGTGGTAATATATCCACTCAAAACTATGGATGAGCAGAACTCGGCCCGATCCGTCCTGTCCTAATGATTGTAGGTTGTGTCTAATTTTTCACGGTTGACACATAAGGGACAAAGAAGAACAAAATGGGACAGATCCAATACAAGAGATGATAGGTTCGGGTACACCACCATGTCACTCAACCTGTCCTCCTGTCCTCTTTAGTGTGTTTCACTGATTTAATTACTTTCGACTAACGTTTTATGTTGGTAAGAATAATGGTTGAAATGAGCACAAATTCTAACATTCAATATCTTATATATTTCATTACTATTATTTAGTTAATAATGTAGTGTGAGTGTCTTCTTTAAGATGCTCATGTATGTGATAATTTAAAATATTGTTGATGTGTGGGTTACATCATAATATGAGAGGTACTTGCTAGCAAGTATTCATATTTTTTTCCTTAAATAGTAAAACCTCTTCATGTTTTCACTTCTTAAGTTGTGAAGAATAGTTAAATCATGTATGTGGAATGACCATAATGGGTAGATAGTCGATCAACTATCATTGCTTTAGATTTAAATTTCCCAAACAATTTTAACAATTTAACAAATCGAAGAAACTTTGTGAGGAAAAAATTATTACATCATCATATCAATTTTTGTCATATTTATCCGAAGAATAAATCCATATTTTTTTTCACAAAATATATGTTTATCATTTTTGTCTTGGGTCAACTCGACCCACCCCTATCTTGATCCGTCCTAATTTAAACATGTCCATATTGTGTCACATTCTAACTAGGGACGAGCTTGGGTCCAAAATTTTGATCGATCAACATTTAAAGACGGGTTAATGTTTAACTGGAAAAATGGTTTGATTGTTTAAAGTGTGTATTTACATCCTAATTTTTCAAAGAGTGGATCACAACAAGTTTTTGTGGTAATCTTATTTTCCAAGTTAAATAAGACAACTAACGCTTTGAAAAGTAAAACACAATAAATTTAGAACTACAAAAGGTAAAATGCAAAGAACTTAATTAAAGTGCAGAAATTGTAAAATGCAAGGAAACTAAAGAACTGAAAATGGTAAATTTTATTGAAAGTAAAGGATATTACATGGTATTATCCATCAATCTGCTTGATGCGAGATGTATAGGGAAAGACCAAGTTCTAACTTGTGTTATATCAATGAATCTCCTATTTATAAAAAATAAATAAATAGAATAATACTACCTACTTGATATGTTAACACGTGAATGGCTGATACATCTTACATTTGAATTCAAAAATTGAAACAATAACTGTCTATCATAATCTTCTAGAGCCAGCTTCAGCATTTGACTCAAGTTTTGTGTCTTCGACAAGGCCTTTGACATGTTCTTTGATAATGTTCTTCTACCAAGCTCGTCGAACTTACCATTTTGATATTGTTCCTCTTTTTGACACTTGGTCAAATTTAGATAGCAAGATCATCGATTGTCTCGATTCGGCAGACTAATCTTTGAAAATCAACTACTTAGTTTCACGACGAAGGCTTACAAAATGCTTCTACTTCCACCTGGTCGTGACTTTCGAAATAACTTATCCAAGGATCTAATTTGTCTTTCGATTTTTAACTTTTTACTCTGGTCTCTCTATCAAAAGGACCTTCGATAGGCTAGATAATGACTCCCTTTGCCACTTCTGAATAGTCTGTGTCGAGCTTAACTTTCCATTCTCCATTGTCAAAGTTAACTTAGTCATTTAGTTGTTTTACAACTATGACTAAGCTTGTATGAGAAATTAGCGGCTTTTTTAAGTTATAAATCTTGTGTATCAAGACTACTACCTCCACCTCTTTGTTAAGTGACCATAACTTGTTTGACAGTAAGTTCCAACCTTTGTAAAGCTTCCTTGGTAAATATGGAACTTATAATCCAACAAATGGCATTTCCCCTAATAAGGAAACATAATTCCTCATTCCTAGACTTCAATTACTAAGGAATGAATGGATCGGAATACCTCCTCTAAAGGATTGTGAATTGTCTTTCACTCCCAAAAGGATGTTATAATTTCACATAGTTAGATTCCAAACTTATTTCATTTTAAACACAGTGAATACAGTTGGGTTTCTTTCGACATAGAGTTCATCTTTCATCTTTTTCTAGAAATTATACCAACATGATACTTTGATTAAACGAGGCAACATCATATTTTGTTTAACTATCCCAAGCATGAAAACGAAGACATTGAAAGTTATGCTTTTATAGCAATCTTTCTAAGTGGTTGTTGGAGTTGGCTTTAATTAGACCTTGATGATACCCAATTGAGTAACTCTTATATTTAATGCCAACAGTTTCTGTTGACTAGACTTAAAATTCGTGCATTAGACTTTCGACTAAATTTCTCATGTGAAGTTCTAAATCGACAAAGTCTTGCATTCGTCAAAAGTACATATTCTTCGGGACCATTTTCAATTTTTCATGTTTCAGTATTCTTTGACATAAGTATACCCACATTCAATATTACTTCTGCTTGCCAACTCTTTTATGAACTTATCAATTTTAATTTTGGTCTTAACAATTAGGAGTAAACCTGATTCATCTCAACCCATCCCACACTTATCTCTACTCAAAACATAGTGTCCAAAAATAATTTCTCTACCATGCAACATTGACAAGGGCCATAAGGTTTCACACATGGTGCAAACGTCGAACGTGGGCTTTTGAGCCCAAAACTAGTTTGGCTGCTCATGTTTGCTTTATTGTCGGCATACTTTGCAAAAAAAAAAAAGTTTAGATGACACAAGAAAAAATAATAAATAAGGCAGTTATGTAAACAACTCTGTTATTCAAACATCTGTATTTGACATCTATATGGGACATCTGTCTTTTTAGGCAAAAACTGGTAGGTCCTGCAGTTTCTCTTTATTATAGGACCCACCACTTTTTACCAAAAAAGATAAGTGTCTGTATTTGATGTTAAATACAGATGTATGAATAACATTTTTGTTATGTAAACTCGTTATTGTGATTACAGTTACAGATGTCCCTTCTGAATACTGTTCAGTTGCTTTGAAACGTTAGAAATTGGAGAAGGTAGTTGGAGTGTTGTAGTGGTGGTATAGAAAGTTGAATATCATAATTGAGAGGAAGGGATGTCCACTGAAGACAACCCAAAGATGTAAATTTGTTCAAGCTAACAAGAAATTTCTAATTTCATTTATAGCTACTTTTGTTTCATTTGTTAGCCATTTTGTTCGTGTCTTGGTGAGATCGATTATATAGATCTAATTAGTTCCGAATTTTATTTTCTTATATATCTTGTGTCGGGCGTGAATCAGTGTATAAGCTGGGCTAATAATAATTTTTTGGGTATGTCAAGGAGTATCCTATGGTCACTAATTATGAAATTAAATAGTTTTTGATTTCCTAACATGTTTTTTTGAAGGGAATTTCCTAACATGTTTGAATACCCATTTTATTTATTTATTGTCAATGGATAATATTACTAACACATTAGAGAATGAAAAATGAATAATTCATAATCCTCTTGATTTTTCAGCTTGAAAATTCTTCTAACACTAAGGAAGGATTGAATGCATGTACTATTTTGTTTAATATTCACTCCGTCCCATTATTTTGGTAAAAGTCAAACAAGTCAATGAAAATAAGAGAGTATCTATTTATATAATGCATGATTCACTCATTAATTAGAAATTGATATTATACAAATTTTTATATCATTACAATTAATACATATTGCAATATTGCCTAAAAAAATCTTTAAATATATTTTTCTTACTTAGTTATCAATCATCGATATAATATACAATCTTCAAGATTTTTCATTTATTTTTTTTTACTTTAATATGGAACAAATTCTTTTGCATTTTTTACCAAGATAATAGGATGGAGGGAGTATTTTGACTTAAATATTGGGTGAAATTGACATTACTCATTCAAAAATCATTGAAATTAATTATATTTATATGTATCCTAACTACTCTCCTCATTCCTATATATATTACTTTTTGATAGATTTTACTTACATTAAAAAAATTTGGTTATATTAATTAATAATATTGGAAATATGAACATTTTATATGTATTTTTAAAACTACTCCAATTAAAAGTATTGTAAATTTAAAAAATATTAAATAAATAAGAGTGTTTATAAAAATAAGTAATTGATTGTTATTAAAAATTGATATATTATTTTATAATTAAAGACAAAATAAAAATATCAAAAAAGTTTTATATATAAATACAAAAGAAGTGTCAATTTTATGCAACAATGATATCACTATTTTAGAAATAACTATAGTCAACTCTTCTTGACATACTCCCTCCAGCTTGAAATATAAGCAACAAAAAACATACATTTCTTGGTTTAAAATATAAGCAAAACAAACCAACTTTCTTAAATTTTATTTCATTCCCAATGTCACTTTCCAAAAATATCCCTAGAAAATTGTTATCTTATTTAATTTTTGTTTTATTCCCAATGCAACTTTCTTAAAATACCTCTATTCTTTTATAAATTTGAGGAAATTAAATACAATCAACTAACCTCCTTAATAAGCGTAAAATTAGTTGATTTTGCTTATAATTCGAGCTAGAGGGAGTACTATTTTAGAAATTAAAAAACAATTTCCATATATCTTTGAAAGGTCAAATGATACATGTTATGAATAATCATGTAATAAATGTTCAAACGAGCAACAACTGTTGTATACACACTTCCGCACACTAGCACATGAACAAATTAAAGAAACTAGCAAATTAAAGCTGCTTGGAGTAGTAATAATCTTCGATCTCTTCTTCTATTTTTCCACACATCATCCTCCTAACATTAAACTATAGAAACCATTTATTAAAAATTCTTCCTTAATTAATTAATTGTTGCCACTTTAGGTACATGAACAGGAAACTCATGAATCTCATCCATCCAAGGATTCTTCTCCTTTGCAGGATCAATGGTCCTCAATGCCCTCCACACTGCACTGTTGCACTTGAATCCTGAACCAAATGCAATTTGCCAAGTCCTATCACCTTTCCTTATCCTCCCTTTAGCTTCAGTGTATGCCAATTCATACCACAATGAACTACTTGATGTGTTACCAAACCTATACAATGTCATTCTTGAAGGCTCCATATGCCAATCACTTAGCTCAAGATTTTTCTCCAACTCATCAAGCACAGCCCTTCCTCCAGCATGGATGCAAAAGTGCTCAAAAGCCAGCTTAAAATCAGGTATATAAGGCTTTATTTTCATCTTGAACACTTTCCTAGAAACCAAGGTTGCAAAAAATAAAAGTTGCTCTGACATTGGAAGGACTAATGGCCCAAGTGTTGTGATGTTTGTTTTTAAGGCTTCTCCAGCTACAGCCATCAAGTCCTTTGAGAGTGCAACACCAGTTTCTTTCTTCTCATCTTCTTGTTGGAAGACACAACCATAGGATTTGTCATCTGCACCTTTGTGAGTTCTAACTGTGTGGACCAATTGGTATTTGGCTCTTCTTCTGTCAGAGGATTTGTTTGAGAGGAGGATTGCAGCTCCACCCATTCTAAAGAGACAATTTGAGACTAGCATTGATCTGTTGTTGCCAAAATACCAGTTGAGAGTGATGTTCTCCATGCTAACTACCAAGGCATATGAGTTTGGGTGTACCTAAAAAATATACAAAAAAAAAGGTTAATAAAGGTCTTAAATTTTTGCAAGCAAACAAAAAGTATGTATATTATGTTATAAAGAACATTGAAATCACATATATGTACAAAGCTAGTAATGGATTTGCTTTTGATCCTTTTATTGGTTAATATTTCATTACTTGATTTAACACCAATCGAAAATGTGGATAAAGGCATATAAAAGGCAACGGCTCCGCTGCATAAAAAAGATAGCATGCATTCAGTGCATGTCTTTATTTCTGGGTTTTCTATTTATTTTTTTAAAATTTAATCAATTAAAAAATATTCTATATGTTTTCTTTTTTACGGATATGAAGTGATTTTTATAATTTGGATTTTTTTTTACTCTGTGTTCTTAAAAAACTGTATTGAGTAAAACTGTATTCAAAATTTACAGATTCTAATAAATCTATATACAAACTTGTGTTAAAAATTATTCAGAATAAATCTATATTAAAAAAATTTGAAAACAAAAAAAAAAAATTAAACCATGCACCGGAGCCTTCTTCCCCCATATAAAACACTCCTAAAAAGGTTATGGCTTTGGCGTACCAATAAATAGGGCGCCTAACTTAACAAACCTGCCAACAACATGGACTAAAAACATGGACCAGCTGGACGTGTGGTCAACTGGCTCTGCAATTTCCACAAGAAACTTCTTTGCATGAAGGGGTCTACTTGTGGTCCAAAAGTTGTTTAGAAAATACAAATTTCATGAATCCTCTATAGTCGGTTATTAATTTGGCACCACTTAGTTATAGTCATACAGAGACTGGCATGCTTCTCTAGAGAAAGTGATACTGATACCTAAATGATGCATTAATTTAAAAATTTAAGTGATACTTAGAAAAGGAGGGATTACTAAAATTTCGATTTGGCCATCCACACTTCTCATCAACCATTCATAATTTTATAAATATAAAACTTAAAGTATGATTGATTAGAAAAAAAAACATAAATAAACAAATTGGAGTGTCAATAACCTCGCTTGTCACACCTAAATAAATAACCATTAACTTATAATATAGAATAACTCAAGAGATGGAGTATAAAATTATAAAAGAGAAAGAAAAGAGGTGCAAACCTGAAGGAGCTGTTTGGCAAGGTCTATAGAGAGAAGACCAGCACTGCAACCCATGCCACCAAGATTATAGCTTTGGATATTCCCTCTTAACTTGTAATGGTTCACAATCATTGCAGACAGAGAAGGTGTAGGATTAAACAAACTACAATTCACAACCAAAATCCCAATATCCTTAGCCTTCACACCAGTTTTAGCCAGAAGCTGATCAATAGCTCCAAACATAACCTCCTCAGCTTCTTTCCTAGCCTCAGCCATACAAGGATTTGGTGGGACACTCAAGATAGCAGGGGGCAAATAAGTCTTTTGCCCCAAACCAGACCTCTCAAGTATCTTCTTCTGAAATGCCAAATTCTCATTAGAAAAGGTCCCAGTTAACTCAGACCTCTCCATGAAAATCTCCCTAGTGCAAATGCATTCCTCCTCTGGCTTGTAACATGCAAAGTCCACCAAGTACACACCCCTTGGCCTGCTCATGAAGTAAAGGGTTGCAAGAAACACTATGAGACTTGAACATAGAGTCACCGAGACAAGGTTGAACTTGAGATTCTCCCATAGTTGGACAACATCATTGATAGAAATAGTTGATAAATGAGCTGAAGCTACACCTAGAAGGGGTATTAGCATAAGGTACATAGCTTTGGAGATTAAAATATGGTACCCAAGTTTCACATACTTAAGCCTCACAGATAAAAGAAAGTTTGGAAGCTTCCTTTTTTCTTTTGGAGATTCATCAACAGAAATTGTTCCTGAATCCAAGGTTTGGTTCTTTTGTTCAGCCATGAGGATAGGGAATGAAGTGGCTTTGGAAACAAGGGAGAGTACTCAAAAGAGAAGAAAACAAAGATTAATAGTAATAGTAATAATAACAATAGAGAATCAAAAGATTGTGTTGTATTGTGTTTTGGCTTTGGATTTTAGTTCTCAATGGGAACCTTGCTAACTTTGGAAAAGAGTATATGTTTGCCTAAACATGTGAAAGAAAAAATAAAGGGAAGAGGAGCAATGAGGATGCATAAAATGTGGAAGATGGCAGGGTTTTTTAAAGGGTGTGAGTGTGTATAAGAGAGAGGGGTAGGGGTCTTAAGGGGAGGATAGCAGATACAACTACCCCAACGAACTTTTAATTGTTAACATGCAGGGGCATTGAATAAGCCAACTGGGAACACTGTTTCCTATTTTCTTTCTTTCTTTGAGTTTTTTTATTTCTTTTTTGGCTTAATTATAGTTTTGGTCTCTATAAGTTAACCTCGTTTTGAATTTAGTCATTAAATCTTTTTTTGACCTTGAACGGTCCTTAAATCTTTTTAAATTTTGTTTTTAGTCCTTAAATCTTTTTTTGACCTTGAATGGTCCTTAAATCTTTTTAAATTTTGTTTTTAGTCCTTCTGTTTGTCTTCTTCCATCATCTGCTGACATGGCAAACGGTGTGCCATGTCAGCCCTTACATTGACTGCCAACGATGCATCTGATGCGGACCTCATACTCATGTGAGCAGGAACCGAGCAGGAACCAAGCATTAACCGATCATGAACCGAGCATGACTTGCCAAACCGAGGGGAGATATCGACCGAGCACGAACCAAGCACGATGAACTGAGCATGAACCAAGCTATGTCGTTACCAATTGCATCGTACTCGGTCGATATCTCATGCACGGTTAATGCTCGGCTCATGCTCGGTTCCTGCTCACATGAGTGGGAGATCCACATCAGATGCATCGTTGGCAATCAATATAAGGGCTGACATGGCACACCGTTTGCCATGTCAGCAGATGACGGAAGAAGACAAACAGAAGGACTAAAAACAAAATTTAAAAAGATTTAAGGACCATTCAAGGTCAAAAAAAGATTTAAGGACTAAAAACAAAATTTAAAAAGATTTAAGGACCATTCAATGTCAAAAAAAAATTTAAGGACTAAATTCAAAACGAGGTCAACTTACAGGGACCAAAACCATAAATAAGCCTTCTTTTTTTAGTGTCCATTCGACCAACTAGAGATTAATATTCCCAAGTATAGTTAAACACTTATATTTATTTATATAAATTGAGATATCAAATTTAGAATCTTATGTTTAAGTGATTTAAGCTTTTTTTTTTTTTCTTTAAATCGATACACATCAGTGTTTTTTTTTGGGTTTTTTCTATGGATTTTAACCTTGTTTTTTTTCTTAATATCACTATTTTGCCACTTAATCTTTTGTGTATTAATAATTCCCCTTTGTCATTCTTTTTAGTAAGCATCTACTCCCTCCGTTTCATATGTAATGTCGTTTTAGTATTTGTACTATGTTTCATGAGTCATGTTGTTTTATAATTCCAAAACATAATTAATACTATTTTTCCAAACACACCCCTATTTATTATACTCTATTTTTCACTTCCAATATCATTATCTTTCTTCAATAATGATTATATAGAGGTATTATAATCCAAATACAATAAATCCTTTGCTCATTTAATTATTTCTTCAAACTCATACATAACTTTAAAACACACATGCATGCATGTTAAATCGGTGAGCAGTCCACCAATTTGGGTCAAAATCACACGTTGGTGATTGGTGAACAATACACATAAATGATGTTTATGCACCCCAGCTTTCTGCTTTCCGCTTTCTGTTCATTAATTTTTCCTCTCCTTTTCTTATTAGTATTATTTTTTTCGCTTATTTATGGTTTTGATTCTTAAAAGTTCAACGTGTTTTGGTTTTAGTCCTTATAAGTTAGGCTTAATTGCACTTTTGGTTCCTCAATTTTCTCAATTTGGCGATTTTGGTTCCCCAACTTTTAATTTGGCGATTTTGGTCCCCCAATTTACGATTTGTAGCGATTTTGGTCCCTCCGTCAATTTCACCGTTAACGGTGCTGACGTGGCTGCTGACACGTGTCCATCTAGTAAATTGGGGGACCAAAATCGCTACAAATCGTAAATTGGGGGACCAAAATCGCCAAATTAAAAGTTGAGGGACCAAAATCGCCAAATTGACAAAATTGGAGGACTAAAAGTGCAATTAAGCCAAAAAACAAAAAATAAAAATAGCGAGTACATGTTTCGAATACAAAATTAAGAAAATTTGTTTTAAAAATTTTATGTATCTCATAAAGTATAGAAAAAGTTAAAGTTAAAATATAACCAGTTATGTTATAATTGAAATTAAAAAATGACATAAAGTAATTGAAAACTGACATAAAGTATTATATCTCATCTTAAAGTACATAAAGAAATTGAAAAATGAAAAATATCCTATAAGAAAAAAAAATTAAAATTATTTTTAATAAGGAAAAATTAACATATACTCCCTTCAATTTATAAGGCAAAATAAATTAAAATTACGTTTATTAAGGAGATTAATTGGTTGTATTTAATTTTATCAAATTTATAAAAAAAATAGAGGTGTTTTAAGAAAATAGAATTGGAAACAACATTTAAACTATATTTAGTCTCTTAACAAATACGCACGTGTTAGCCTTCTCCTTAATTTTTGTGACAATTTACTTGTCAAGGAAATCTGATTTCATATTTTAAAAAGGAATTACAAATTTTGCTAATCCAAATTTTCATCACTCACACAGTCACACACCTTGTAATTAGTGATAATGGACTCTCAAATTGAGTTTTAGCATAATGCCAAGATTAACTTCAAATTAATCTCAAGAGAAATATTAGAGTATAAATTACCGCAACTGAGAAAACTTGTAGAATTTCAACTAATATAAACTCTTATTAATAGATTACAATTTTTTTAGCTAATCACAATATTTTAGCAAATAAAGTTGTGCACAAAGTGTGAGATCATAAATTTTCTCTTATCTAATACACAATAATAACATGGGCTTTTAGAAAGGCCATTGATTATTAAAAGCTTTTAGAAAGGTCATTGATTATTAAAAAAAAAAGTTTAATTGCACTTTTGGTCCCCAAATTTTCTCAATTTAATGATTTTGGTCCGATCACCCAACTTTTAATTTGGCGATTTTGGTCCCCCAATTTACGATTTGTAGCGATTTTGGTCCTCCAATTTACCAGAGGGACACGTGTCAGCAGCCACGTCAGCACCGTTAACGGTGGAATTGACGGAGGGACCAAAATCGCTACAAATCGTAAATTGGGGGACCAAAATCGCTAAATTAAAAGTTGGGGGACCAAAATTGCCAAATTGAGAAAACTGGGGGACCAAAAGTGCAATTAGACCGGACTAGTCCTTAATTTTTCAAACATTTTGGTTTAGGTCCCCTCCATTACAAAAAATTAGTTATTTGCTGACATGATTAATGAAATTCCATACTTGCTGCCACGGGCATGAGGTAGCGCCAAATAGATGGTGTAACATAAATGATTTAGGCTTATGAACTCAAATTTTGCGTACGTGACCATTTTGCGTATCGGACCATTTTGTGTCTGTGTATCTATATCATCCACATTATATCCTCTATTTAGCGTTACTTCAGACCATATGGACTGTTGATGTGATGTTGCGCTAGTTACACAAACAAATAATAGATTTTTACTAACGGATGAGACCAAAACCAAAATGTTTGAAAATTTAAGGACCAGTTCCGGTCAAAATAACTTTTAAGAACTAAAACCAAAACACGCTGAACTTTCAGAAACTAAAGACATGAATAACCCTATTTTTTTTAAGACAGGAAAGCCTCCTTACTATACTCCCTTTTTTTAAGTGTATTATTCTCCCTCCTGTTTATGTTATAAGAAAAAAAACTACCTGTGTTCTCGGTTATAAGAAAAATTTAATTAAAACTTTATTATTAAATATTATCCTTCATGAAATATTTTTAATTAAATTAGTTATCTTAATTAGTTTTTTACCATTTTTATATTTCACATTCTTAAAATATCTTTTTTTTATCACTTTAAAAAAATATATATATACTCAATCAACCTCGTTGTCATATGTGAACTTAACTTCTTTTGCTTATAATGGAAATCAATAGAAGTACCAGTATTATTACTATAATTTTAAAATATTATTAGCTTAATAGATAATAATCACAGATAAAAATCGTAATCTAATTTTTCTAAAATCTAGTGTGTACTTAAATGACGATTCATGTATCATTCACGCGACAGATAATATCATAGACCAAGACTCCTAATGTGAGCTTATGTAAAGACTCAACATCCCAAAATCATGCTTTGTTATATGGGATTGTCAATCTATTGCATACAATTTTCAATACATTATAGTTTTCTTTATTAACTATAACATTTGAAAATATATCAATATTTATGGATAATGTTATTAAAGGGTAAATATATTTACCAACGAGCTACTCTTGGTGCAGTGGTGTCAGGGGCTGCATTTGGTAGGGCGAACCACAGTTCGATCCCCTCAACAACGTTGGGAGATGAATAAAACCTTAACCCCGGACCCCGCATCATAAACTGGATTAGTTGGCACAATGGGCCGAATACCAGGATGCAAACAAAAAAAAAAGGGTAAATATATTTTACAAAATACATAAGAGTATTTTTGTCTACAATAATCTGTTATATTATATTAATTTGTTCCAACTAAAAAATCACATTTCTTATATTATATTTTTTAAATTATCCATGCTTTTAGTTTTTTATAATTATTTATTTAAAAAAATCGTAAATTTTTATAATTAACATATTTCTACAAAACACATAAGGGTATTTTTATCTACAATAATTTTTTATACAATGTCAATTTTTTCCAGGAAAAAAATCATTTTCTTATATTATATTTTTTAATTAAATATGCTATAAATTTTTAATAATTATTTAATTTTAAAAAATCATAAATTCTAATTTCACTAAATTATTCGGAGTTTGAATAAAAAATTCAATGCAGAAAATCATTACTTTTTAATTTTATGATGTTAGTAAAAACAAAAACAATCATTTAACAATTAAAAAAAATTAAAGTTTCTAAAATATTTAAAGAATATAATAATGAATAACAGGTAACCTGCTATAACAAGTAAAAAAGAGTGGTGTATATGTCCACCAAAACATAATTTGGTGGACCTTACCATTTACCTTATTTAAAAGGCTTAATTATATTTTATATCCTTGTGTTTTAAGATCCCTTTGGCAGATACCTTTATTCTTTTCTTTTTGAATGTTTTCGTCTGTGCATTTATGGGCCGTTTGAAAGGTCGTGGGCTTGAATTTTGGTTGGCCTGTATTTTAAAACAAAAAGGAAAAAAAAAAATTTACCCACCCCACATACAAATTCACACACCCCACTTATGAGTGAAAATACAAAACCACCCTTCTCAAAAAAACCCTATTCTTTCTCCCTTCCCTCTACTCTACCGTCAATCAGTCACACCCCACACTTGCACACACCCCACACTCTCCTCTTCCACACCCCAGTCTCGCCGTCCCCAACTCCAACCTTCGCCGTCGCAAGTGGTCCCCATCTCCCGCCGACGCCAGTGGCTATCTCGCCGTCGCAAGCCGCCGCTGAAGCCGGATCGAGCAAGGCCCTCCGTCGCAGCAAGTCGCGGCGAGCAAGGACTACCAGTCCCCATTTATCACTCATTCTCTTTCGCGATCTGTCGTGATTTCTGCAGGTAGAGTAGAACTCAGGTCGTGAACCGCTTCACGACCCTGACCTAGAGTATTTATAAACGGTCGTGAGGAAGCTTCCGACCCGAGGTTTAGTTTTTTTTTTAAATTTTACAGAAGTTGTGAAGGGGGTGATAACCAGTTCACGACCCTTACCTAGAATTTTTTAAACGGTCGGGAGGAAGTTGCCGACCCGAGGTTTTGTTTAGTTTTTTTTATTTATTTTTATTGTACTGAAGTCGTGAACGGGGTGATGACCAAGGGTTGTGTAGTGTCCTTGAACACTATGTTCTTAACCCTCTAAGTGCTCAAGATTATAGAACCTGGAGCCCTAGAGAGGATCAAGTGTTAATATGTGACTTTGTGGTGTTTCTGAAGTTCCAGTTGGGAAAAGCAGGATCTCCCAGTCAACAAGTGTGTGCAGAGTGTCAACTTAGGGATGAGAGTACGTACCTGAAACCCTAGCTGTAGTGAGCTATTTATAGGGTTCGGAGGAGGCTGATATGGGCCGTCTGGGCCCTGTATCAGGGTTGAGCTGAACCAGGATTCTGTGAGATAATATCGGAGGATTATGCTCTTAGAATCTGGATAGGATCAGCTGAAGATCTCATGTCTAGGCTGTTGCGAGAATCTAGGAGTGATTTGCGGAAGGGATAAGAAGCCTAGGTGGGTTTGAGCTTATCCGCTAGCCGACGGTATGTCTCGTCCTAGAATCTCAAGCCTGATGGATTGAGGACCGATGATGAGGCTCGGTTCCATCAAGTCCGAGCCTGGTCCTTTGGGTATGCTCGGAGTCCATGAGTCCGAGCGAGGGACGTTCATGTTAAGTGAACCGAGGGAAGTGCCCTTAGAGAATTCCTTTGACAAGGCTTGAATCCGTGTCTGGTCGGCAGACCCTACAAGCCCCCCAGCTCGTAAGACTTTGAGAAGTCTGTGACGAGGTAGCAAGTGTTTAGGGTTGACCTTTTCGGATGCCTTGTTTCAGGAATGTGTAACAGTTGTAACCAGGTAACCTGTTCGAGGTGACGTTTTGGGTTCTCTAGGTACAGCGCGTGTCCTTGAGAGTTGTGCCACATCATTGCAATTTTTGAAATTTGAAAAAGCGCATTCGTAACTGCCACGTTCCATCAATCGTGTGGTTGAGCGGTGTACTGGGCTTTTGATCCAGCCAGGCCCATACGTGCACCGTGGGGGAAACCGAAAGGTTTTTGAGGGTTTCTTTGAATCCTTACTCCCCACTTTACTTTTCATTCATCACCTCAGACTCGCACCAGAAACTCCCAACTTCTCAAATCTACTCCCTCACTTCTTCTTTGAAACTCTCCAAGAAACCGGAAACTCACTCCCCTCTCAAGCTTATTTCCGCTACTACCTTCACATCACTTCTAGTTTTTCAGAGATCCAGAATCAAAAACAGGTAATCTTCTTGTAACTCAAATACTTTATTTCTGATTCTGCTCTTTTCTATTTGTTGAATGGGTTTCGCATTTCTGGGTTTTGCAGGGATTTTTTGGGGTTTTTTTGTCTTGGGTAGTGTAGTGTTTAAGATTTTGGATTTCTGAATCATGAGAGGTTGGAGGGAGTTGAGGAGAATTTATCACAAACTTTGTAGGAGACTAGGGGAAGAGCCTTCTAGCGATAGTGATTCGGATTTTTCCGGGGATTTTGGGGATTCTGGGAGTAGTGATGATGGGGATTCTGGGAGTAGTGATGATGCAGTAGATCCTTCCTCTCCCCCCATCAACCAGGGATCCACCATGACAAAACCATTAGCTGTAGAATACCCCTCGGATCCCGCTGAAGTAAGCAAGTGGCTGTTGGCCTATAGGTTTGCTGAACGGAGGGCTCATGTTAGGGTTAGTCCCGAGCACTGTATAGTGGAAGAAGAGCCTTTGGGAGATCCAAAGAAAGGGGGGGGGGGGGAAAGTCCAAGGCTCGGTCTTAATTTTAGAATTAAAACATCTGCTATAAAAAATCCTAACGCCGAGCCTTTTACTTTTTCCCCAGATATGGTGGAGCGCAGGCGTGACACTAATCCTGAAGAATATCCCTTGCCGCCAAATCACGCGCAATATGATGAGGTTTTTGATCGGGAGGTTCTTGGAACAAGGCCCTCATTGCTGACGAATAATAGTTTGAACCACCTTCGACCTCTCCTAACTCCTCCGAGCGAAGATGGGAATGCGTCGGAATTTGAGTTAAGGCACGTGAACATCGACGACCGGATCTGCTTTGAGGTGCCGCAAAATCGACAATTTTTCTACTTCTATGAAGAAATAATAACTAAAGTCGGAATCCGCATGCCGTTCTCGACTTTCGAAATCGAAGTACTCAACCATTTAGGCATAGCTCCGAGTCAACTACACCCGAGCGGATGGGCATTTGTGCGAGCCTTTCAGCAGTTTTGCGATGCCGAAGGTTCAGTTGCCACCCTTCGAGCTTTCTTTTGGCTATATGCCCCTCAGGTGAACAAGTTTGGTAACTCAAAAGGGCTTTGGGTGTCTTTGAAAGCTCGGAAGGACCATGCGCTCTTCGCTAAAGTCACCGACTCTTGGAAGTCTTTCAAGCCTCTCTTCTTTCGGTATGAGTACAATGGGGCTGGTGTATGCTGGTTCATGGAGCAGGTCGAAGAAGGAGGGGAAATCAAAGTTATACCTCGCTTCCCTTTGGGTTGGTCGGATGGTATCTACAACCGAGGGGCCTCCTTATACCAATTTGACTATAAGGTCGATTTGACCAGGGCCGAGAGACGGTTGTGTGACCGAGTCTGGGAATACCTCATGGCGAATGGTCAAATTGATACCAAAAAAATATTGCTGAAGAGGACACGGGCCGACGTGAAGGCCGAGCTGGGTATATACGATTTTTTTTTTGGTCTAAACTATATTTCCTTATTACAGAAAAGATGGGAAAGAAAGCATCCAAAGCTAAGAAGAGTGCCGCTGCTTCTGCGAGGATGGCTCAACTGGCTGCCGTGACAGGAGGGTCGGGATCGTCGGCTAAAAGCCAAACTCCCGAGCCAACTCCAACCACTAGCCCTCTTGATGCTCCTCACACTATTCCTTTCGAGGTACCTCGAGTCATCCAAAATGCTGAGCCAACCATTCCTGAAGAAGTGCAACAAAGTACTCAGGGTACTCCTGAGCGTCCTTCCAAGAAACCTCGGATGGATAAAGGGAAAGGATTGGCTGGCGATTGGTTTCATCTGAGCAAGCCCAGCAAAGGAGTTCAAATTACCGAGGGTACGGAAGAGGCCGTAGCCAAAACTGTATGGAGTAGGCACAATAAGTTGGATTCGTTCGCCGCCACTCTCTTCCCCCCTGAAGATGCCGAAGTGATGAATGCCTGGGGTCCGGGCACTTGGGAAAATAACTGCATGGCCTTGGTGATGAGCTTCCTACGAGGTGCAAGCATTCTCAATTACCTCGATCAGCGTGGTGATGATGTCTATGCTGGAGTGGCCCCCGAGGAGAAGAAGAAACGAGCTGAGGCTGACGATCGGGAAGATTACTTGCAGCTTCAAGTGGAAAGCTTTGAGAAGAAGCTCCAGGCTCTGGCAGCCGAGAATGAAAGACTCCAGAAGGGAATGCAGGAATCTTAAGGCGCCAAAACTCAAGCTGAAGCTGCCAAGGAGACAGCCGAAAAGACTCTTCAAGAGGCCGAGGGAAGGATGAAGCGGTCGGAGGAAATCTTGAAAAAGGCCGAAGAGAGGGCTCAGAAAGCCGAGCAGGTTGCTGCTGTGGCTCAGGAGCAACTTGAATACGCTAAGGACGAGGCTACTGGGCTCCGAGCTTCAATGGACAAAATGAGAGTGAAAGCTCTTAAGCATAAGAAAGCGGCCCAGGAGAATCTGTACAACTGGAGTCACGCAGTTGAAGATTCCTTCCTTAACAAAGCCGAGCAGCTTCGCATTCTGAATCCCAACCTCGTGACAAGGGGCGCCGACCCCCTCTTTGCTACCAAGAACGGTCAAATTGTTGGTTCGAATGGGGTTCCCATTGACATGAGCAGTAATGATCTTCCTGACCATTTTGCTGAAGAATCCGAGGAAGATGAGGCCGACGGCGCCGAGGGTGAAGAGGAAGAAGAGAAATTCGATCCTGACAGCATTGTACTGTCTGACATTGAGTAGTTCTTTTTTCTTTTGCTTTCCCTTTTGTAATTGCCCCAGTAAATGGGCTTAAACTTATATTGTTGTGTTTTGTTTGGAATATTTTATAATATTCGTAATCGTGTTATGCTTCTTTTTACACTCTTTGTTAAGAATTCAAGTGTTAAGACCTCGGAACTCCAGCACTTTAGCCGAGGTGGGTTCCTCTATTCGCGATGTAAAATGCTTTTATGAAATCATGATTTAACCGGGAATTTTATTTAAAGTACTTGACGAGTTATAAGCTCTTGCTAGAGCTGTTCATAATCGTTCGCGTCGTAATCGGTGGCTAATCGGTTACGAGGAAAAGTACGTGATACAATGAATTCAATAACGAGAACTTTTATTTATTTGAAGCAAATTACGATGGGCTCGGAGTTTCACCGAGCGTACACCATTATCAAAAGAAACAACTCAAAAAGCAAATGTAATTTAACAACTAAAACTATCGAAAACGAAATTGAAACAACGAAAAACTACCTGTAATAAGCTCAAAGTTTCGCCACGTTCCATGTGTTGTTGATGAGGGCACCCGAGAGAGTTTCGAGCTTGTAGGCTCCTGTTCCAGTCTTGGAGGCAACTCGGTATGGTCCTTCCCAGCTTTGGGCCAGTTTTCCGTCCTTTGCATTTTTGAGACCAATATCAGCTCTCCTCAAGACAAGGTCGCCTACCTCGAACTCTCTGGATACGACCGAGCGATTATACCCTTTTGCTTGCATAATCTTAGCATGCTTTTCTCGTTCGGCCGCTAAATCCCTGACTTCTTCCGATAAAACAAGATCCTCACACAATAAGGTGTTGTTGAGTGGATTCGGTTGTTGCATAGCTCGGAATGAAGGGATGATATTTTCAATGAGGATGACTGCGTCGCAACCATAAGTGAGCCGATATGGTGTCTCTCCTGTTGAAGTTTGTATGGTGGTGCGATACGACCAAAGCACTTCGTGCAATTTTTCCAACCAATTCCCTTTCGCGCCTTCGAGTCTTTTCTTGATTCCCTGGATGATAGATCGGTTTACAGATTCTACTTGGCCATTAGTTTGGGGGTGTTCGACTGAGGAAAAGTAATGTTTTATGTTCAAAGCATTGACTAAGTCTTGGAACGCCTTTGTCGCGAATTGGGTTCCGTTGTCAGTCACTAGCACTTGTGGCACTCCAAACCGAGCCACAACTTGCCTTTCAAAGAACTTCTGCACCTTGGCCGAGGAGATGGTTGCAAGAGGCTCGGCTTCCACCCACTTGGTAAAATAATCAATGGCCACTATCACCCACTTTAGCTGTCCTGGAGCGGTGGGGAACTGTCCAATCAAATCCATTCCCCATTTATAGAAGGGATAAGGAGATGAAAGTGAATGGAGTTCCTCAGCTGGTTTCTGATACACATCACTGTGAAATTGACACTTGTCGCACCTCTTCACATGGTTGATCGCATCCTGTTGGAGAGTCGGCCAGTAGTATCCTGCCCTTAGAACCTTTTTAGCTAGCGACTTCCCCCCAATATGATGACTTCCAATGCCCCCGTGAACTTCCTCCAATGCCTGTTTTGCTTCGGCAGGGTCTAAACATCTAAGCATTGGGCCGCTGATCCCTCGGCGAAACAAGACTCCATCAACTAGGGTAAACTGCGAAGCTTTTCTGACGAGTTTCTTGGCTTCTATTGGATTACTTGGAAAAACCCCTTGTTCCAAGTAGCCCGTTATCGGAGCAATCCAGCTTGGATCCAGCGAAATAGAGAGGACAACGCTAGGTTCATGCACCATTTCTTGGATCAACGTTTTGTTGTTCTCAGGACTTTTTGTCGAAGCAAGTTTGGAGAGAATATCCGCCCGGCTGTTACTCTCCCTAGGGATGTGGCAGAATTCGACCTTAGCAAACTCCGAGGATAGGAACTTCGCCTTCTCCAAATACTTTTGAAGGATTGGTTCCTTAGCCTGGTAATCGCCCTTGACTTGTGAAACTACCAACTGAGAATCGCTGAAAATTTTTACTTCTCGGGCCCCTACTTCTTTTGCCATTCTCAGCCCGGCCAATACGGCTTCATACTCCGCCTGATTATTTGAAGTTGAAAATCCAAACTTCAAAGAATATTCGAGGGTGACCCCCTCGGAGTTCTCCAAGATTATTCCTGCACCAGCCCCAAGTTTGTTACTTGATCCATCAACAGAAATATTCCAATCCAAGTTTGAGCTCGTCAATGGCTCAGTGAACTCGGTGAGAAAATCAGCTAAGGCCTGATATTTCATTGCCTTCCTCGGTTCGAAAGTGATTTCAAACTCGGAAAGCTCAATGGCCCATGTCACCATTCTTCCTTCGAGATCAGGTTTCTGAAGTATTTGACGAATCGGCTGAGCTGTTCTGACTGTGATATGGTGGCTCTGGAAGTATTGACGTAATCGTCTAGCTGTGATAACCAGACAAAAAGCCAATTTCTCCACTTTCTGATACCTCAACTCTGGTCCCTAAAGAGCTCGGCTGACGAAATAGATGGGGGATTCTTTGCCAGATTCCTCTCGGACCAAAGCCGAACTTACTACAGAATCACCCACTGATAAATAAAGGAACAGAATTTCTCCGTTTACCGGACTAGACAAGATCGGGGGAGAAGCCAAGTACTGCTTAAGGTCAGTAAAGGCCTTTTCGCATGTCTCGTCCCATTCAAATGTCTTTTCCTTTTCTTTCCTCAGCAGTTTGTACCAGGGGAGGGCCTTCCTAGCTGACTGGGATAGAAACCTCGAGAGAGCCGCAACCCGACCTGTCAGTTGTTGGACACCTTTGACATCTGACGGACTCTTCATATCAAGAATGCCTCGGCACTTTTCTGGATTTGCCTCGATTCCGCGCTCGGTAAGCATGAATCCGAGGAAAGACCCTGCTGGTACTCCAAACGTGCATTTTCCGAGTTCAACCTCATGCCGAACTATCGGATCCTTCCCAAAATCACCTTCAAATCCTTAGCGTGATCTTTTTCTTTCAAGCTCTTTGCAATCATATCATCTATGTATACCTCCATTCTCGGCCCAATCAGGGGGCCGAACACCTTGTTCATCATCCGCTGGTAAGTCGCCCCAGCGTTTTTCAATCCAAATGGCATCACATTGTAACAATATGTGGCTTTTTCTGTGATAAATGAAGTCTTCACCTGATCCGGGGGATACATTGGAATCTGATTGTACCCCGAATACGCATCCATAAATGAAAGCCTTTGATAACCCGTCGAGCTATCCACAAGTTTATCGATGCAGGGAAGTGGGTATTGATCCTTAGGACAAACTTTGTTCAAGTCTGTGTAGTCCACGCACATCCTCCATTTCCCATTGGACTTCTTCACTAGCACGGGATTGGCCAACCAATCAGTATACACTACCTCCCTGATAAATCCTGCTTCTAGTAACTCGGCCACCTTCTCATCTGTTGCTTGTGCCTTCTCAACTCCGACTCTTCTTTTCTTCTGACACACTGGCTTGGCTCCAGGATACACGCTCAACCTGTGGCAGATGAAGTTCGGATCGATTCCTGGCATATATGCCGAGGTCCAGGCAAACAAGTCTTTGTTCTCCACCAGCAATTCAGTCAATTCTTTTTCCAATTCCTCAGAAAGGCCAACCCCCATCTTGACACAACGAGAAGGATCGGGGCCTAAAATCACCTTTTTGAAGTCCCCTTGAGGGGTCGGCCTAGTTTCATCCTCCTCTCTTGCGTCAAGATCTGCCAAGTTGACACTTCCCTTGTTAAGTGGTTCTTGCATGATCTTCTCATCATCAAGCTTCAACTTGCCCAAGCTGATATTATAACATTTCCGAGCCAACTCCTGTTCGGACCGCACTGTTACTACCTTGTCATCAGACCCTGGGAATTTCATGGCCAAGTGGACCGTCGATACAACAGCACCAAAAGATTGGAGTGCAGTTCGGCCAAAGATGGCGTTGTATGCCGAGGGGGCCTGAACAACTAGCCACTTTACCATTTCAGTCTGAGCAGAGGGTGGTTCCCCCATGGTCACTGGGAGATGGATGTGGCCTAAGGGAACAATTGAATGTCCCGTGAAACCAATCAAACTTCCCTCGAATGGGGTGAGATCAGATCTTCTCAACTTCAATTTTTCAAACAAATCCAGAAACATGATGTCTGCCGAACTCCCCTGATCGACGAGAATCCTTCTGACTTCGTAATTGCCGAGCCTGGCTGTAACTACCATTGGGTCATTACGGTCTTGTAAGATATCCTCGAAATCCTCATCACTAAAGCTGATGACTATGTTTTTCTTTCTGGGCTTTTGGATTGGTCGGCTGGCCACCGAAAGGACTTGTCCCACATACTTCTTGCGATCACACTTCTTTTCCCCTCCACCTGCAAATCCTCCAGCAATGGTGCCGATGAGAAAAGAATCCTTCTCCTTCTCGGATGGTTGGGCAGAGGCTCCCCCTGCAGGTGGTGAAGGGCTTCTAGTTCTTTTCTGTTCGGTTTTAGGTGGTGAAGGACTCTTTCTCCTGGAGCGTTTGCGCAACGCTTCGCCAATATATTGTTGAAGCTTACCATCCCTTACCATCTCTTCGATTAAGTCATTCAACTGGGTACACTGGTCGGTGGTATGCCCCCATCCACCGTGATGATCGCAGTACTTTGTTCTATCCTTTTGAGCTGCCTTCCTTAAAGCTGGTGGCCGAGTGATGTTACACATCTCTGTATGCATAGTCTCACGAAGGATTTGACTTCTCGGGACTGTCAACTGGGTATATTCATCATACTTGCCTTTTGGAGGCAGTTTTTCCCCTCTCTCTCTCTTTCTCTTTTGTCTTTCCTTCCCCTATCTCGAAAACGATCATTTTGACGAACGTCGTTTTGACGAGGATGTTGCTCTTGTCGTCCTTCGCCACCCCTTGTTGCAGTACTGATCCTACGGAATTCCTCTAGATTAACGTATTTCCTGGATCTTTCCATAAGTTCGGCCATGTTCTTAGGTGGTTCCCCAATCAAGCAATCCTTAAAATCTCCATCCTGCAATCCTTGAGTGATCAAGAAAACAGATACTCCTGATTGCAGACCTGATATGCCACTGGCCTCTTGTTGATACCGAGCTAGGTAGTCGCGTAGAGACTCGTCGGGTCTCTGTGCAACTCCAGCTAGTGAGTGGTCTGATTTGGGCTGTGACATACTGGTCGTGTACCTGTTTATGAATGCTTGTCTAAGCTCGGCCCACGATCGGATCGAATTTGCGGGTAGAGAATTGAACCATCTCAAAGGCGCCGAGCCTAGAGTCATTGAGAAAGCTCGGCACTTCATAAAATCCCCTCCTCCATAAAACATCATAGAGGACTCGTAGGCAGCTATGTGGTCCGTCGGGTCAGTTGTTCCATTGTACCGAGGAATATTCTGATGACCCACGTAAGTCTGCGGGGTTTGGAATGCCATAATCTCAAGTGTGAAAGGGTGTCCAGAATGGGGTTCCCTAGTGATACGTTCTGGGATTAAGTTTGGGTTGAGGGGTGGAGGAGGGGGAAGATTGTTCGGATTACCATAGGCCGCGTGAGGGCCTTGCTCGGCAATCCTCGCCATGCTCTGCTGTTGAAGAGTAGCAATGGCCTGGTTTTGCTTTTCAATTAAAGAAGTCTGGGTCCTCAAGATCTCCATGATCGACTCCTCTCTCCTTCGTGCCGAAGAAGTAGTCATGTAAGATCTGCCTTCCGTTTCAGAACGCTGACCACCTTGAAGAATTCCAAAACGACCTCTAGTTAAATGAGGTATCTCCCTGTTGGACCTGTCAGCCCTGGAATGATCACGCCGATCGGCCCGTTCAACTCGCCGATCCTCATCAGTTCGTGAGCCCGCAGCAGCCCGACGCGACTGATGTCCAGAATCAGCTGTATCACGCCATTCTGAAACGTGGCCATCAGGGACGGTATGAGGGTTAGACTGCCCTCCGCCGCCCTCAATGAGAACTTGGCCAGCTGGAGGAACCGTGGCTTGTGCCTGATCCGCCGTTGGCACTAGCGGACTTATCTGATCGTTAGCCTGATTACCTCCAGTTGGTGCTCCCAGAACAATTCTGTCCCTCACGTTTCTCCCGGTCTTGGGTGGCCTCCCACGGAGGCGACGGCGGAGATCTTCTTGATTACCATCATTCTTGTCGTTTGCCATGAGATCAGTGGGTGGGAATACTGGTTATTCGTTTCCCACAGACGGCGACAATGTAGTGTCCTTGAACACTATGTCCTTAACCCTCTAAGTGCTCAAGATTATAGAACCAGGAGCCCTAGAGAGGATCAAGTGTTAATATGTGACTTTGTGGTGTTTCTGCAGTTCCAGTTGGGAAAAGCAGGATCTCCCCAGTCAACAAGTGTGTGCAGAGTGTCAACTTAGGGATGAGAGTACGTACCTGAAACCCTAGCTGTAGTGAGCTATTTATAGGGTTCGGAGGAGACTGATATGGGCCGTCTAGGCCCTGTATCAGGGTTGAGCTGAACCAGGATTCTGTGAGATAATATCGGAGGATTATGCTCTTAGAATCTGGATAGGATCAGCTGAAGATCTCATGTCTAGGCTGTTGCGAGAATCTAGGAGTGATTTGCGGAAGGGATAAGAAGCCTCGGTGGGTTTGAGCTTATCCGCTAGCCGACGATATGTCTCGTCCTAGAATCTCAAGCCTGATGGATTGAGGACCGATGATGAGGCTCGGTTCCATCAAGTCCGAGCCTGGTCCTTTGGGTATGCTCGGAGTCCATGAGTCCGAGCGAGGGACGTTCATGTTAAGTGAACCGAGGGAAGTGCCCTTAGAGAATTCCTTTGACAAGGCTTGAATCCGTGTCTGGTCGGCAGACCCTACAGGTTGTGAACTTGTTCACGACCCTGTATTAATTCCTTTTTAATTATCATGAGTAAAGTCGGGATTTATGAGATTATTTCCTTCAAAGTTATTTCTTCTGAAAAAAAAAGCCGAGGTCGTGAACGTCCTCACGACCCAAGGTTTTTTTGGTCGTGAGGATCCTCACGACCAATCACTGATCAGGAAAAAAAAGGGTTCGAAATAGTGTCTGCAACTTACCTTCTTCTACACGTTATTCACGACTTGATTTTATGATTTGCCTTAATGTCCTCAATATATAGTGATAATGTTCATGGGATTAATGGGAATGAAATGAAAAGGGGTTTGTGTGGAGAAATGGAATGAGATGTATTGTGGAGTGTGGGGTGTGGTATGGCCGTATGGGGTGTGAAGTAATGTGGTGAAAGATAAGTATTTTTTATGGGAAATTTTTTTAAAGGGTATTTTGGGATTTTTGAATATTAGTGGGGTGTTTAAATTACTTCATGGGGTGTCAAAATTGGCACCCAAAAGGAAATCCCTCTATCCCCTCTATTCTTGGTCGACCATCACCAGCATGGAAATAAAGTCCAATTTCGGCACAATTGGGACAAGAACCAGCTCGATCGAGTTCAAATTAGGAAGGGAATGGGGATTCAAATTAGGGTCAGAGTTTGCTACAAATCTTGTTGAGGAGGTAAGGGGAGATTCTTCTTATGGTTGTGGTGGTTGAAGGAAGAAGAGGTGGTGTCAAGATCTCTCAAGAGACTAGTAGCTTTACGATTTGGATCTCTCTCTCTCTAAGGTTAATTTAAAATGGTTGAGGACTGTGTACTCGATGGAATCACTAGAGGAGAGGTGGCCTTGGAAGTACTCAGTGTACTTGAGGGGATGGTTGTTGTGGTTGATACTTGATAGGGGTTCAGGGTAGTGTTGGTGTTGGCCAGCCATGAAACAAAAGTGGCGGAGGGAGATTTTTTTTTTCCTCTTTTTCTTTTTTAAATATGGGCTGGCAAAAATGCAATCCCACAACCACTATTTTTATGTTTTTCTAAATTTAAATCCACGTGGAATAGAATTTGCAGACATGGAGGTGTTGACGTGGACTTCCATCTGCCACGTAAGCAAAAACTGGACAGAAGTGGACGAAGGGATACACACAAACAACCCATAAACAAAAGGATGAAAATATTGGGAAAAAAATGGAATAAAGGTATCTTCCAACAAAACTACATAACACAAGGGTGTAAAACCTAATTAAGCTTATTTAGATTTTTTTATTAAGTTTTACGTATTTTTTTATGGGATCCCTTTGCCATATACTCCTATTTTTTTATTCATTGTTTATATCCCTAAAGTTAGGTTCCGTTTTATGGTTCTGTTTCATCCATTTTCGCCTGTTTTTTGCCAACATGGCTGACAAAAGTACACATCAACCACTTAACGTGGTGTCACATGGTCAACAATTTTTTTTCAAAAAAAAATAAACATTTTTATTTATTCAGGATAAGGGTATATGGAAAAATGACGCGAAAGACAAGGGTATATCATAAAATAACCCCAAATTAAAAAAAATGAAAAACTTAATTAAGTCTTTCCTAACCTATATATGTGCATTTTAAATAAAAAAAAACGTAAGCCATCAACTACTTCCCATCCCATTGACATGAAAAAAAAGCCTTTCATCGTTGAATCTAATATTAGAAAAAGCAACAAAATCAGTAGATTAACTATCATTACATTGTGTGTATATATATATATATATATATATATATATATATATATATATATATCTTTATATATATATGTGTGTGTGGATTGCTAACATGAGTATCCTCTTATTTTAGAAGGATCATGTTAATAATGTGTACCAAATGTTTTAGACAAAAAACCCTTTTCAGCTTTTAGAAAATAAAATTTTAATCAGGGTTATTTTAGTAAAATAATTATTATCCTAATTAAAAAATTAAAAAATAAAATCTCTCTCCTCCCCCAAACCCCCAAATCCTAATCAGATGTAAAAATTTCCCAAGTTCTAAATCAAATTCTCTCCCAACCCTATACAACCTTCAACAGCCACCGCCCTTATCACCGCCCATTGTCGTCAATCATTGTCCCACCCGTCGCCGCTCACATTCCCGTCTCACCCACCACGCTCATCGCGTTCATCCCTCACCATTTGTTGTTCTTGTTCACGTTCGTCCCTCGCTGTTCGCGTTCGCGTTCATCCCTCGCCCTCCACCACTGCCGTTCGCATCTCCCCATATATTATAAAAAAGGACACTAATTCTACCAAAATGGTGTCATATATTAAGGGACGGAGGGAGTAGTTGTAGGTCAGAACGAATGAACTCTCAGTCCCTTAATATAGGACATCATTTTGATAGATTTCTTGTCTCTTTTTATAAGTCGTTTTGGAATATCTAGGTAGCATTAAAAAGTTTATTCCAAATACACCCCTCATAATTACATAGGGGTGATAGGGTAATAATTACAATAGCGAGAGAAATGAATACAGTTGTAAAGTTTTAAATATGAGTAACTTTGGAATGACAACATATTTTTTGATAAATTTGAGAGTAATAATTACTTTTCTTAATAAGTGTGAATTAGATAAAAGTGACTTAAACCAACGTGATGGGGTTGGTCAAGTGGTAGCTTACTTGGTCCCTTAACCAACTGGTCTCGAGTTCGAGCCTTGGGTATGGAGCAACCCCCGCTGGGAGACCCCTACCGCTTAGTGCGAGCTCAGTTGGGTCGGATCGGATGAGTCGGATTCTGGGTAAATCAGATCCGGGTATCGGTTGATGTACACAAAAAAAAAACGACTTATATTAAGAAACGGGAAGAGTAGTACCTCCTATGCTCATTGAGCTTGCTAGCATAGCCCTAGCACCAAAATTTATAATCTTTAACTCCCAATTTTAATTTACTAAACTATTTGATGGGTTAATTAATGTCTCTAATACATGCCTTTTATAATGCTATAATACAGGACTTTTCAATTCTTGAAACATGGCATCGAATGATTAACCAAGAAATAGAAAGATAACCTTCAATGCTGTCAGAACTGGATTAAACAACCAGGGTTTATTCATGTCATCAATAAGGGTTGGTTGATGGTTTTGGATAGTTTTGTAATTTAAAATGCATATGTAATTTGCATGACAGATTTAATCAAGTTTTTCGTCCTTGTAATTTAGTATCACTTAGCGATAAACCCTTGTCTTTGAGATCATTAAAAAAAATGTCGAGTCATGTGGCATCACGTGTATGACTGAAGTGTACTTTTGTATTAAAAAAATGGATGAAATTGGACAGAAGGGCACCATCGAATCAGAATATAATTTCAGAGGCATAAATATTAAAGAAAAAAATAATAGGGGTATATGACAAAGGGACCCCATAACATAAGGACATAAAACTTAATTAAGCCTAAAATAAAATTTGCAATTGAAACAATTATTTTAATGAAATGACTTAAATATATTTTTAGTCGGTGGAAATATAATGAGTTTCAATTTTAGTCCTTATGTCTTTTTCTATCCTTCTATTTTATGAAATTTTGATTTTAATCTGTGTTGATGACTTGTCAACACTACAATTAGTCGTGTTAGTATAATTAATGTGACATGTCTCATATGTCGATGTCAGTCGATCACATCATCACTAAGGACTAAAATAAAAAATTTTAAAAATAGAAGAGTCAACAAAAAATTTATAAAACTGAAATAAATACTCATTGCATTTCCAAGGACAAAAAACAAAAGAGTATTTAAATCTTATGAAATTTAGGAGATGAAGCTGTTAAAAATAATCAAAGATGATTTTCTATTTAGTGAACTAAAGTAATTAAAATATTTTATACAGTAACTATTATGTATCTGATAATATAATGAGAAATTTTCTATTCTAGAGTATCAAATAATAATGAAAATTATTTTGTTATAGAGTAATTCATATTTATTATCTAACACTCACTAATAAAGATTAATCACATCTATTGAATTGAGAAACACTTTAAATTGGTTATCTCCTTACCCGTGTAACATACTACTTAAGTGCATCGAGTTTTCTAGAGTTATAAAGATCTTGACATTCATTTAACCCAGGTATTTGAAAATCATCTAATTGTAAGTAAAAATCATAAATTTGAAGATTTTATAATACTCCCCTGATCCTATTTATGGGACATATTTATCCATATCACACGGATCAAGGATTTAAGGTAATTAAATTTCTTGAAACTTTAAAAAAATACTTTAACATTATACTTTTATAATTACCCTCTTATCTTGTATTGAGAATTTTATAATGTATTATTTCACATTAATGGATAAAGGGTAAATAAGAGAAAATAGTCATAGATGCTTCCTAGAAAATGTAAAATGACTTATAAATAGGACCAAAGAATTCTTCTAGAATATGCCTTATAAATAAAACCGGAGGGAGTAATATGTTTACGAATTCTTCCACTTTATTATTATCAATTATTAAAATTTATTTATGTGCACTAAGTTTCTGTGCCGAAACATCGTTAAAAAAGATTAATCGATGGTAGAGATTGATCCATGCTTAAGCAAAGTTTATGTGCACTAAGTTTCTGTGCTGAAATTTATTTATGTGCACTAAGTTTCTATGCCGAAGTTTCTGTGGTAGGGATTGATCCATGCTTAAGCAAGGCCACGTGTTCGAATCTTGCCTTGTGCATGCAGCAACGTTAAATATCGGGGCCAACTGTCTCACCCATTAGAGGTGCCTACAAGCCAGCGAGGAGATCAGTCACTGCGGTCGGCGGTGGACACTCCGGTCATGGGCTCAAAAAAAAAAAAGATTAATCGATGACAACCAACGGGGTTGGCTCAAGTGGTACGATCCTGCCAACTTGAGAATTTGGGAATGGGGCCTGAGACTAAGAAATTTTTGGTTCCATTCCCGGCTAACACATCCCGTTGGGAGAGGCATAGGAATGGGACCTCGTGCAGGATTAGTCTTAAGGGTTCCTTGGTATTAAAAATGTTTTTGGGGACGCCTGTGATACTAGCCAAAGAGTATAGACAAGAAAATAATCAATCATGGTTTCAACCCATTAGTTTGTTAACGTGTAATTTAAGTACTAGGTCATTAAATTTGATTGTACAAATAAACTCTATATAGGAGTGACACGATCTTCTTTTGTTAGTCTACTTTTACATTAAAAGATACCTAAGCTTGGAGTTGGACACTCTTACTCAATCATTCTAGATGTTTGCTTTTGTCCTAAACCTTAATTGAACTTGATACTATCTATAAGTAGGTTTTCGTGTGGTACGGTGTCTTTCAAATTAATAGTAGAAAGTTAAAAACATTAAAGGACCTCTACCAAAAATTAAAGTAAGATAGCCCAGTTGGTGGCTGCAGGGACACTTAGGATTTCCCCCTCCCAGCTCATGGGTTCTAGTCCCAGACCTCCCATGTAAACCAAAAAAAAAAATTAAAGTAAATAAATTTGAAACCGATAACTTCATTCCTTATACGTCTTAGAGACAGTAAAAAATTGAAAAAAGTAAAAATAAAATTAAAAAAACATATATTTAATGAGTTAATTATCAAATATCTAATTTTATGCATTTTACAAAACAAAATTTACAATTTTTAAACTTTTTATTAATTACTTTAACTTTAATTTAGGATAAAAAAATTTTGCTACTTTTTACCATTGTTATAAACAAAGGAAGTATGTCCTAACAATGATCTCAGAAGTCAACTTCCTGAATGCTTAACTTTTTTTTTTTTTCGGAACTTCCTGAATGCATAAGTTTAATTACTTAATCGAAACCACTCACTTAATATGAGTACTTTGGTTATTATGAGTTCAACATCGAATAAAAAAAAAAAAACTTTAACGTGATGTTTAAGCCAGAGGTATTTTTACCTAAGTCGTTGATATTAGTTTAATTAGTACGGAGTGACTATCGGTAGATTATTCATCATTTATTTTTATTTAAAAATCAATTACTATAATTTCATAAACAATGAATAACGTGTCAACAGTATAAAAAAGATTTTATATTGTCAAAGATCTATTTTCTCCTTTTATAGGAGTAGGCTTTTTAATTTCTTATAGGCTTAAGTCATTAAAGTTAGTGTTTTTACTTGGAAGTGGTTAAGGATGCAATAAAATCCACACCCGCGAGAATTTGCTCGAAATCGATCTAATTTTGGTAGAAAAAACCCTTTTTTTGATTGGGTTTGGAAAAACTCAAAACTGAAACTCACTTTAAAAAGATAGGAGTAGAGGACGAGTATGAGATTTTAAGTACTAGCTCTGCCTCGCCCCCCTCTCAAACCCACCCTCATATAAAAATTAAATAATTTTTGTTCTAATAATATTATGAGTTTCATGTCAATGAGGAGACTGAAACACAAAAGACTAGTTAGTATTTCAAGTGTAGTGATTCTACTTTATGTCTCTCTCTCGAGTAGAGTTTAACGTGAAAAACTAGTCCATGTCTCATGTGGTAATTTTACCATAACAAAAAATTACTATTATGACTCAAATATATGTAGAGTACAAAAAAAAAAAAACTACGGTAATTCATCAAATGGCTGGGAAAATCTCATAACTTAACTAATATTTTTTCCATTTTTGAATATAAGTTTTTTTAAAGTTATGACACATAGATTAAGGAATATAACTAATAAGTTTATTTATGTTAAATTTACGTACTTCTTTTAATTTAATTTCTTCATGTTTCACAAAAATAACTATACTTGAGTGAAAAAATAAAAAAAAATAAAAAAAAAAAACCTATACTTGTGAATGATGGAGTATATGACAAAAATAATGTTTGTCGGAGATAAGAAACTTTAATGATGTTTCAAGCTCTGGTGTTAGATTCGATTCTCACCAAGCAGCATTTTTAATTTCTTTACTGTTTTGTAGTACTATAAAACAATGACGGGGACTGCTGTGTTTATGGACAATTTGGTTGTCATTTTGGATACCTAAACTCACTTACCCAAACTAGGCAGGTAATTAATGAATTTTTTTTTCTTCACGGCTTAGCATTTCTGGGACTCCTTTACAAGTTCCTGGCTAGTGTTGTGGAGTGAACAGAAGGTGGTTAGAGCACCCACAATGATGGGTCGTGGGTGAGTTCGTCCCCATGAACAAACCGAAAGGAGACGAGTTCGGCGTTGGTCGGGTTCGTCACGATGACCTCAGTCGTCCCAGCGAACTCGTTCGTTGGCCAAACCAAGGGACCCACCAATACTTTGTTTGGTGAGAATGGAGAGAGAAAATGAAAAACAATTGAAAAAAGGAAAAAAAAAAGCAGAAGCAGAAGCATAATCGCGAAGGCAATCAACAAACGAGTTCATACAAATTGAATCAACAAAAATAATAAAGCAAAAGCATAATCGCAATCCAGAATCAACAAAGAAAATTTGAAATTTAATAAATTACAAAATAAACCAAACAAATCATAAAAATGAAAAAAAAAATTGAATGAAGAGAAATCAGAATCGACTTGCATGGCCTTGGTGATTGGCGGTGGCATGATGATGATGAAGATGAAGGCCATCAGCGGTGGCGATCTGTGGCGGCGATTTGGTGATGGATCGGAGGGAAAGGGATCGGAGAATCTGCCTTGCATGGGCATGGCGATTGACGGTGACTTGATGGTGGCGATAATGAAGGCCATCGGAGAAGGTCATCAGTGGTGGTGAGTGGCGACGGTTTGGTGTTGATGATGATGGATTAGAGGGAAAGGTATCAAAGTGAATAGAGAGAAGAGAGGGAAAGGGTGAGGCGAGGGTGGAGGTTATATTTAAATATTAATAATATATTATTATAGTTATAATTAAATGTAAAATATAAAAATGTGGGGTAGGTTGTGGATCCCATTTAAGAATGAAAGTTGGGTTTGGGGTTGGAGGAAAAAAGTTGATAGAGTTCTTAACTTTTGAAGAAATGTAAAAAATTATAAGATAATACGTGAGATTCATTTATGAACCAAAAGTGAGTTTGAGGTTGTGGATGCTAAGAGCATCAACACCGATGTTTTTAACTTTGTCCTTAAAAAGTTATAGACTGTCCATAAAATTTTGCACTGGTGTGGAGAATTATATTTTGTCCATAATTATCAACATGTCCATGTCATAAATGGGCCAAAGTTAATCAATTTTTTAATGAAAAAATGGAGGCGAGGAAGGAAGAGAAACAACACCAACAAGGCAATAACCACCAATGGCTATATCATTTGGGTAGTACGTATGTAGGTCCCAATTTTAAGGACAAAAGTGAGTTTATGGGTGTAAAAAAAATATGTTTTTGTTTTTAAAAATATAGGGAAGTATGAAAAATAATATAATAATGTGTAAGATCGCATGACAAAATATCAGTCCACTTGTGTGGATGCTCTTAAGTGAGAGAACTCTGCCGCATAGTCAATATAACCACCTTCATTCACATAAAAAAGAAGAGTTTTACTTTTTAAACCTCATCTATTCCTCCTTGGCCCCCATTTGAGTTTCGGTTGACAAAGCTGTCCTTTGTGTTCCGCCTCATATAAGGCGGATGACTGTTCCGCCTCTTACAAGGCGGGTAAAGAAGAGTTAACATTCCGCCCATAGTAAAGCGGAAACTAAACGTTTTGAAGAAGGCGGAAAGATTTCGCCTATTTTGAGGCGGGAGATTATAAAAATTATGCAATACCAAAAATGCCCATCCGTTCAATTGAAGGGAAAAACGTTGCTTCGAATATAAGTCACACACAAACACAGTGTTATCATTAACACAAAAAAAAAAAGAAAGAAGAGCTCATTGAAGAAAAGGAAAGAAAGCCTCTCAAACTAGCTGGAATGAAGAATGAAGAAGGTGTTGAAGAATGAAGAGTGATCAAAGGAGTCATTGAGGCAACATACTCTACACTCTTGTATGATCAAGACCCAAGACCTCCTATTATAATAGGTATGTTCATCTAAAAAACCCTATATGTTTGAAATAGAGTATGTGAACTTGGTTTGAATGGTTGTTTGTGTACCACAAAGACATTTAATAGAGGTTGTTGGTGTTTTTTTTGGCATTGTGAAGGGTTGGACTGAATTAATGGAGCAGTCGCCATTAATGCAGTATTCCGCCAACCCAAAGGCGGAATCTATCCGTCTTATATGAGATGGAAACAAGTTTTATTTTCATTACCAGCATTAATAATGAGCATTGCTTTAAAGTGATCCATTGGTAATGACATATTAATAACATGACTTTTGCATGTAATGCAGTTAGTTTGATCATGGATTTTGAAGACCCTCTGTGCGGAAAGGTTCCGAAGAAAGAGTTCCCCGATCATAGCAATTTTTTTGTCATGAAGAATGGTTTGAAGAATCGAGATGAGGTAGTTGAATGGGTCTGCGGAGTCGGTTATAGACTGGGATTTGTCCTGAAAGTGTTTAAATCCGATCTAGGATTTGGAAAAAGTAAGAGGCAAAGGATTGTATTTGCTTGCGAAAGAAGTGGTGTTTACAATCCATCGAAGGCAAAACTCAAAAATGAGAGTGGGAGCAGGAAAAATAATTGCTCATTCAGATTATATGCGAAGCGGAGTCTCTGTAATGCTAACTAGTCATTGAAGGTGAAATGTGGTTCCCATAACCACGAGCGTTACGAGACATTCACGGGGCATCCGGTTCCTGCAACGCTAACCACGGAACAACATGCTCTTGTGGTTGACCTGACGAAAAGTGGTGTTAGGCCGAAGAAGATAATGAGTGTTTTGAATCAACGGTACAAAGGGCATGCGGTGACGATGAAGCAAATTTACAATGTTCGCCAGCGATACAGAAGAGAGGTGAGACACCCCCGCACGCAGATGCAGCATCTGTTTCTATGTTTGGAGAGGCACCGATACGAGTATTCTCACAGGATTTTCCCTGATTCCGATGTGGTTAAGGATATATTTTGGGCTCATCCTGTCAGCATTGCTTTGTTGCGCAACTTCAGTCTTGTGCTTCTTATGGACAACACATACAAGACAAACTGATACAGACTACCTTTGCTTGAGATTGTGGGTGAGACATCAACGCGGAAAACATTCTCAATTGCCTTTTGTTTCATGTCAACCGAGAATCATGACGCGTTCGCCTGGGCACTGAAGCAGTTTAGCGGATTGTTTGCTGATGCTCGGCACATGCCGAAGGTTATTGTCAGTGACTTTGACGGTGCTCTTGTGAGAGCTATTAGTGAGGTCTTTCCCATGTCTACACACCTCCTCTGTCAGTTTCATATCAAATGCAATGTGAGGGGAAGGTTTAAAAAGTACTTCCGGGACTTAAAAAAAATGGAGCCGGTGAAGAAAGCCTGGGAGAGTGTTATCCATTGTCGGGTCATAGATCAGTATGAAGCTGCACTGAAAGCATTCGAGGATGTGTGCAAGGATGCCGGCCCTGGATGTGGTGCAATACTAGAGTATGTTGAGAGGACTTACCTGGAGAACAACAAGGAGAAATTCGTTGATGCTTGGGTACAGCAGCATATGCACCTTGGCAACACAACCACGAATAGGTAAAATTAGAAATTCCAATATTATTTATTAATGGTTTCACTCGTTATAATTAAGACTTCTGTAATTTGATAGTTGTATTGTTAAACAGGGTTGAGAGTCACCACTCCATGTTCAAGAGGGCGTTGGCCGATAGCTTGGGAGATTTGGCGACATGCTTTGATGTCATGCATGACATGCTCGAATCTCAGCATCGTGACATCGAGGACTCGTTCCAGAAGAGCATCACAAGGCTTGATCGCACCATGAACATACCACTGTACTCCGAGTTGCGATATGCAGTTTCACGGGAAGCTCTGCATTTGATTCACAAAGAGGTTCTGAGTATCGGTGGTGATCATTGTGATTGCATAATCAGAGCAACCCATGGATTGCCATGCTGTTGCGAGCTTGCCGGTTACAAGAAGATCGGACGGCCTATTCCTCTTGGTGCTGTCCATGTTCATTGGAAGAGGTTATCTATGTATGAGTGTGGACAGGTTGAACCGGAGAAATCAGAGCAACAGGAAGATGTCGATCCAGATCTGTTACCGTTGTGGGAGGAATACATGCAGTTGTTCAACGCCGGGGACAAAGCTACAAAATGGCGGCTTTGGAAGAGGTTTCGTGAAGTTGTGGGGCCGGAAACGACCACGATGAAACCACCGACCGAAAGGGTGAAAACGAAGGGTAGGAAGGCGAAGAAGGATAAGTCAACAAAACGTTTTCCTTCGCAATGGGAGCATGTGGACTCGCAGGTTGATGACATGCTTAATAGTTCGGACAAACCAGAAACATCAAAGAAGAAGAAGAAGTCAAAGACCACCTCGGATACAAAGTCAGATAAATGCAGAAAGTTCCCACCTTCTCAAGCCTCTCAAACTAATACAGGTGCAAGCAACCCTACTCATTCATTCACGCCTCCAAGCGTGCTAGAACAGCATATCCACTCGATACATAATGTTGGTAGTGATGGTAACTATGGTTTCCGGGCCATATCTATGCATGCATATGGAGATGAAAATAGTTGGAAGTTGGTGCGCCGTGATTTGATAGATGAGATGTTACAGTATAGGGAGCTCTACATTGAATTAGTGGGCATGAAGCGATATAATGAGTTATTGGATAGTCTACATGTCGACGATGGTGGGTTTGCTTCAATGGACAAGTGGTTGGATATCCCCGACATGGATCCCGTCGTTGCTTCAAAGTACAATGTTGCCTTTGTGTCAATATCCTCGCAACCGGCGAGTATTGGGATGTGTCACACCTTTCTCCCATATAGAACCAGTCCGACCTCGACTCCTCATGTATGGGCGATTGGGAACATCGCTAATGCCCATTGGGTGCACATCATATTGCGAGAAAACAACCCATTGCCTTCAGTGTATTTGACATGGTATCGGTCAGTCTTGCCTTGTGCAGTGGACTAGGAGGAAAAGGTCGAAGATCGGTTAAATGCTTTCAAACCGTTCCTTCCGAAACCAAAGTTGGTTGGTGAGGTTGATCTTACAACTCCATGACTTCTTATGGAGTTGTATTATTTATTTTTGTACACTTGTTGTATTGACATGTTTTTGGTGTATTGTACATTACTATATTAATAACTAATTAGATTTATTGATTATTTATTAGTGTATATTGATTATTATGTAATTATATATTGATTATTTTAAAATTGTTGTAAATTAAGTAATGTTAAAGAGTACACTTGTTTTAGTGATTTGTGAGCTGGGTGTACAAAGTCACTGCTATGATAGTTGTAATGCATGTGCATGCCTTTGGTTGTGTTGCATGGGATTTCTCTGTGTTTCTGATACTGCCTCTACTGATATATACGAATTTCGCCTTCTACAAAGCGGATCTTCTCCGCCTTTCATTATGCGGATACTTTCCGCCTTGTGACAGACGGCCAAATTCCGCCTTCAAGTAAGCGGATTGTTTCCACAGTTGTAATTATTAATAATTATAATAATTATAATAATCAAATAGTTATATTAATAATAATTATACTTGTAATAATTATAATCACAATAATTATAATAATTGATTATTACCTTACTTATAATTATTATAATAATAATTTATTATAATTCTTTATAATAAATGATTAATATCATACTTATATAATTATTTATAATAATTATAGTAATTATATTAAAAATTAGTGTTGATAATAACAATCATACTTCTGACACGTAATAATTACACTTTTTTAATAATAACGACACTACTACATTACCATTATTAACTACAAGTAAGAAAATCGTAAAAACAGATACTACAAGTAGAATACCGATACTACTAATAAAAACATCGTCAATAATACCAAAACATCCATAATACCAAATCGTCAATCATAATCGTCACACAAAACATCCACATACAAAATATCCATAATACCAAAAAAAAACTCATACGCCACTACCACGACCAGTCACTGCTTCTGTGCCCTGCCCCGACCCCCACGCTGAGCCCTACCCCTACCATGAGCCCCACGCTCTCCCCTGCCCCGACCCCCACGCTGAGCCCTACCACGGCCACGGGCAGCTCCCCCGGGTGGTACATGGCTGCCACAGGTTGCGTGAACTCCAGTCTGCCTATCACATATGGCCATAACCTGCTGCAAGGCATCCTCGTGCTGAACGGGAAGTATCCCGGACTCCAAAATGGGGCCTACCAGGTGCCGTATGCGGGTGAAGGGGTCCTCAACCCTCTGAGCTTCCGGGAATAAATACGAGTGAAGTAATCGATGGACCTAGTCCATGTAGCCATCGATATGCTCCCCGGAATACCTGACCACCCGCCCTCTGACCTCATCGGGCAGTGTATGCAGCCCCCACTGAGTCCACTCCAGCTCAACCTCCTCCCAATTAATAGGGTCACGTGGTTGTCGGGGAATGGTCTGCACGTACCCGAACTGTCTCAGGACACGCTCTGGGAGGTATGCCATCTTCGTCTCGCCCACTCTGAGAAAGCCCGAGAACAAGCTGATCTCCTGAAACGGCCAGGCGTCTCGGTGGTCGGGGTCATATGGTCGCCACCTGACCTGATCAATGGTCAGTGACTCCAGGTGCGACCTATACTGATAGTCCATGCTGCCCGACCCGACACCGTACTCCCAACGCAGAACCCGGGGCTGCTGCTCCACATATCCATCTCGTGGGATGGACACACCGATGTACGGAAAGTACTCCTTTATCCATGCCTGCGTTTAAAAAAAATTATTAAAAAAGGTGTTACATTACAATAGTGACAGATGGCTAATTAAAATATAAATAATTTAAAAACATTATTTACAAATACCTGCAACATGGTAGAATAACCCCCTAGCTGCCTCGCCCTGCTCCTGCTCACCTCGTCAAGCTCATCATACAAGTGGGCTAATGCAGACGCTCCCCAAGCATACTCATCCACGAGGTCAAGGTCCTGAAGCGGAAGGATGTAAACGCAGGAAACATATGAGATGCTCCTTGTCAGGAAGAGCGTGCTGCCGACCATGTAGAGGAGATAACATCTGGCGGCAAACTCCCATCTCTGCGCATCTACATGCTCCCCGTACCATCTCTCCAGTGTGATGAACTGTACGTTCCCACCACGCGTCTTCTCCACCTCGGCGACTGCCTGGGCATGCGCAACGCCGAGCTGCTCCCTCATCAAAATGGCAGCTTCCTCCTTAGTCGGTTGCATGCCTCTAATGAACTTCCCCTCTATCGGTATGTGCAGCAACGACGAGACGTCATCCACTGTCACGGTCATCTCTCCGACCGGTAGGTGGAATGAGTGAGTATCCTTGTACCACCACTCGGCAAAGGAGGACAACAAGCGCTTGTCCACCTGCTCGTAAGACACTCCCACCAAGGATGCGAGCCCAGACCGCTGTATGATCTCTCTAACCTGCTGGTTCATCTGCTCAAGCGTATCCAAAACCCATCGGCGAGAAGTACATCGCCCTAGAATGCCACGCTCCTGAAATATTACATTACAAAATAATGAATTAGTAACGTAATGTCAATTAAATGTGCGAATTATTGAGTAATTACTATATTAATAATTTACTTACACGGCCTTGCCAGATCTCACGGGCTACGTGAGATGAATATGACTGCAGCAATGTCTGATCCTGCGGATCTGGTACAAGGTACTGCTGCTCCTGCTGCTCAGCCTGCACCTGCTCTGGCTCCTGATGTGGGTCCTGCATAGGCTGCTCCTGGTGGCCCTCCTGCACATGCTCTTCCGATGACGTAGAATCATCAGAAGATGCCTCCGACAGATGAAATGACGACCCAGACTCTGATGGCCGCTTCGATGCAGCTGGCTCAGCAACCTCTTCGTCCGACGACGACGACTCGTCCGATCCAGAAGCATCAGATAAACTCTCAGTACCAGTCGTTGCTGTAGGCTGCTCAGCACATGCTATCTGTGGTGTCGTCGACTGCTCTGGTGATGCCTGTGCACGCTGCTCTGCACCTTGCTCTGATGCAGCTGCACTAGTTGGCTCTGATGACGGTGGTGGTGGATCCGCACCCTCCTGCCCCGGTGATGACAGTGGTGGTAACGGATGGTCTCCTAATGGTGGTGGTGGTGGAGGTGCACCCTCCTGCCCTGCTGATGGTGGAGGTGGAGGTACACCCTCGTCCTGACCTGCCGGTGCCACTAGATCTGCATCCCCTGCTGCCTGGGCTGTCGACGTACCTAGTGCATCTACCTTCCGCTTCCTCCTGTTGGAAGCGCTGGGAGCGTGTCTCCCCGCACGAATAGCACCCGACGGTTGCGCGTCGACTGGGTTCTGGCCTGGTCGCTGCATCCTCCTATTATCTAGGTGTACTGTATGTGGTGGTCGGGTCCTCGCAGTCACCTTCGTCCTAGCCATGCCTGAAAACAATAAAACGACGTCAAAGGATTTCTCAAACTTTGTTAACCGATTAACTATGACAAATAATTTATTACGGATGTCAAGCACAGAAAACTAACTACGAACAGATGGGGAACACAAATTATTATTAATCAAGATTATTATTGTCCTAATCAGATTAATTTATTACTAATTATTAATTTATTACTAATTACTAATCCATGTTATTATTATTATTATTAGTTTAATGCATAACAGATTAAATATATTATTGGTTATTAATTATTATTATTATTAATAATGAATATTATTATCATTATATAATTATTCAACATTAGTACTAAACAAACTCAATAACACATCCCGCCTTACATTAGTTGGAACCCTTCCGCCTTAAATACGGCGGATACAATCCGCCCCTCTAATGGCGGATTATTAATCAACATTATTACTAATCAACATTATTATTGACCTAATCTGATTAATTTATTACTAATTATTAATTATTAATTTATTACTAATTACTAATCCATATTATTATTATTATTATTAGTTTAATACATAACAGATTAAAAATATTATTATTATTATTAATTAATATTATTATTATTATTATTATTTTAATCAATATTATTAACATTATTAATATTATTATTCAACAATATTTCTTATTAATAATAAAAAACTCAAAAAACCAACCTGCCTGACATTAGGCGGAACACTTCCGCCTTAATTACGGCGGATACAATTCGCTCCTCTAATGGCGGATTGATTTCGCCTCATAAAAGGCGGTTTCGAACCCTACACTAACCCACAGAAACAACACATGAACACAACGACGAACAACAACACAACAACATGAACAGCAAGAACAAAAACATGATAAACAGCAACAACAACAAGTAATGAGTCTATACACTTACATGATCACAATGATGGAAAAATGAAGAAGGCACGATGGAGAGAACACCACGATGGAGAGAACACTCACTTCCTTGATTGCTTTGGGTTCGAACACAGTGAAGAGAGATGGTGAAGGGAAAGGCTTTGTGAGTTTGAGAATGAGAAATGCTTTGTGAGAGAGAGGGGAAAGGGTGGGTTTGTGAGAGAGAGGGGAACGGTTTGTGAGGGAAAGGGAGAGTGAAACGTTTTTGATTTGAAATGGGGGAGTTGTGAGGCACGGAGGGGTAATATTGTCATATTAGAAAATTGTAAAGGCTTCCGCTTCGTATAAAGCGGAAATACCTGATTAATTTCTGCTTCGCTGAAAGCGGATATGTTCCGCTTATATATAAGCGGGAATTATATGTAATTGATTCCGCCTTTCATAAAACGGAAGTGATTCCCGCCTCTTAACAGGCGGAACACAAGGGGCAGCTTTGTCAACCGAAACTCAAATGGGGGCCAAGGAGCAATGGTTGGGGTTTGAAAAGTAAAACTCAAAAAAGAAATCTTTGATTGTAATGAAGATCAAATATCGTTCTTTAAGATTTCTTATGCAACCTGCTGCAATGTTGTACAATAGCAAAATAACAACAAAAATGTTGTTCCTATATCTGTATTTGACATCAAATACATACACCTACCTTTTTTGGTAAAAATGGTGGGTCCTATAAGAAAGAGAAACTGCAGGACCCACCAGTTTTTGCCTAAAAAGGCAGGTGTCCCGTATAGATGTCAAATACAAATGTTTGAATAACAGAGTTGAAATAACAATATGTCTTTGGTCCCCAAAAGTTGGAGGTGTTTTGATTTTAGTTACTATAAGTTTTTTTGACCTTGATTGATCCTTAATTATTTTGAAATTTTGGTTTTAGTCCATGCCATTAGGAAAAATCCGTTACCAGCTGGTGTGGTTAACGGAATGACACATCAACATGCATGCACGTGTGCAAGTATTGCATACTATCGCTATGATGACGTGAATGATCTGGACCCGCAGGAATAAAAGGGCCAAAGCCCAATTCACAAACACATTTGGGTTGGGCTTTGGCTATTTTGCTCATACGGACCCAGATCATCCACGTTATCCTACTGGTGTCACGCGATACTTGTACACGTGTATTTCAATGTGTCGTTTCATTAGTCACGTCAACAGTTAACGAATTTTTTCTAACGGCAGAGAGTAAAACCAAATTTTCAAAACAATTAAGGATGAGTCAAGGTCAAAAAAACTTTCAGAGACCAAAATCAAAACACTCTCAACTTTCAGAGACTAAAAACATAAATAAACCTTTTTTTAATTTGTGCGTAAGCTTTTTCGTTAATTTTTCTGCGCTTATAAACAAATTTACAGCTTTCATGTTTCTTAATCAGTTTTTCATTTTATTCCTTAAAAATTGCAACTCCTACGCTTATTTTCCTTCATTAATCAACCAAGTCAAAAACATTTTTTTAAATCAGATTCTATGATTAGTTCTTTTTCCATTAGTCATTGCCCACGGTCATATTATTAACCATACGATCGTTGATTGGTAATAGTATTTTCTCCGCCTTAGGGACAGGGACGGACCTACGTTGCTCATTATGAGGGCAATTTCCCTCACTAGTTTATTTTTTTTCAAATATATATATATATATATATTATCTTCGTCTCAGTATATAAGATTCTTTTGAGACTTTATTTTGTCTCTATTTATGAGATCTTATACCAATTTTTAATAACAATTAATTACTTCTTTCTATAAACACCTATATTTACTTAAAAAAATTTAGATTCTCAATACTGTAATTTTGAAAATACATATCAAATATTCACATTTTCAATACAATTAATTAAATTAACTAACTTTCTTAATGGACGTAAAATCTCCTAAAACGGTATGATATATAGGGACAAAGGAAGTATATATTATTTTCTCTCGTCTTAAGTGCAAGTTTCATTTTACTAAAAACAAGTCTTTTAAGAATATTAGTTAGTATTATTAATATTGTTAAAAATGTAAATATTTGATATACTTTTTCAAAATTACTCTTATAATTATTCTTAGGAGTCTAAAAAGTGTTGAACAAATATGAGTGTTTATGCCATTGAAAATTGGAAAGGAACTTACATTAAAGACAAAAAAAAAGTCCAAAGGAAACTTATATTTAGGACAAGAGGAAGTATATATATTTCTAGATTTGAAATAAAAATTTAATGGGACTTGAGTTTTTAATTTTTTAAAGTCCATGTCTTGAAGTCGATAAATTGGTGATCGATGAATATGATGAATTGCCTCGTAAAGCTGTAGGTTAAAGTTTAGGAAAGTTCATGATGAAAAAATAAATAATTTTAGTGTGGAAAAAAAACATTGAAGTATTCTTGACACCAATAAACAATATCATAGACACCAATTATAAAAGTTAGTATGTATATTCTTTTATTTTGAAATTTCAGTATTGCATTACATGTATATCATAAAATTTTGGTATATGGTAATTTACAATATATAATGTGGGTTGAGAACCCCCTTAATATGTCGCCCTCACATTCGGAAATTTCTGGGTCCGTCCCTGCTTAGGGAGATAAAAGTTTAATTAATTTTCATGTAAATGTGATATTCTAAGTTGAAAATTCAACAACCAGGGATTTTTTCATGTTAATGGGGTGATTGTTGGCTTTGAATTGTTTTATATCATGAAATGCAAATACATTGATTAGTAAAGGCTTCATTAAGTTTTTCATCTTTGTAATTTAGAATCATTTTGCCATATACCTCTGTCTGAATTTAATAGTAAAAAGAAATCCATGTGGCAATACGTGTTGCCACATATAGTGGGTGACTAGGATACGAGTGAGACTCCAAAAGTAAAATTTGGTCAGAATTGAAAGTAGGGATATATGACAAATCAGAAGTAATTTTAAGGAGTCATACATTAAAAAAAAAAAGAGTATGGGACAAAACAACTCCAAAGTGCACTATAAACATATTTAAACATTTTATAAATTCAATGCATAATTATATTTTTTAATTTTTTCCATATATTCTAAATGGGAGGGAATAATAATTACATAACCGTACCATAATAATAATATTTAAAATTCTTATGTTATTCAACCATTTATCAGTTTTTCTACATAATCTCAAACTACTTATTTCAATTTCTATAAAAAAAACTAAATTCACATTTATTAAAGAAATTAGTTAGATGTATTTAATTTTCTCAAATTTATAAAAAAAATAGATCAACTTTAAAAAAGTTGTATTTGAAATAAAACAAACATTTAATGAAATAATTACTTTTTAAAAATATTTTTAGGAATAATGAAATGGAAAGTTAGTTAGTTTTTTTTTCATATATATAATTTTTTTTTCTTATAGGAGTACTCCTAGTAGTCCTAATAACCAATAAACCAATTATGGGTGATGTGCGGTAGAGCATGGAAGGATATAGTGAAACTTAGCAATGGCATGGTGACAAGTGTGAGGTGTCACCAATTTGGTGTTAAAATTAAGTCACATCTTACGCGCTCTTTTTTTGTTTGTATGTGGGGAATGAATGTTCAAGTTTAATGCCACTTCTTGATAGGAGTATTATTTGAAGGGGCGCGTCATCCAACAAACTCATAACTGTCCATCTCTTAAATGCTCAAACTTCGCACCAAACACCTACCAATTTGACCATTCCAATTGCCAATTGCTATCCTAATCCATGTCAGTGAACCCCTCCATTTCACATTCTGCGGGCAAAGCTTAGAGTAAAAAATTTGCACAAGTAAGGAGGCAATCAATCTTGGGCATAATTATTCTCCTTCAATTTGAAATTAGAAATGTTAGACGAGAAAAGATGATTCACACGAAACAACTACGGGTCCGGTTTGTCTGCAGTAGTGGCGGGAACATTCGTTTGGGCCGTTGGATCATTGTAACACGTGTTCAAATTTTAATAATTTCAAAAAAATTAAAAAATAACAACAGTTCCTTCCCCAATCTTCTTTTCTTCTTCCATCATGAGTAAAACCACAAAACCGAAACCTTATCCCCCTAAACTTTGCCTCCAATGACCGATTGCCGTCGTGCCACCATGAATCGCCATCGCCGACGACCCATCACCATGAATTGCTGAAGCCACGCTCAGATGACCCTCCCCTCACTTCGCTCCGCGACTCGTGCCGGAAGCCGTCGCTCCTACTCGCCGCGTCTCCAATTTCGCACCCTGCAGCTCTCCGTCGGCGTCTCCCTGGACCGGCTTCCCACCACCACCACTTTTGATTAATTAATGAAAAGTTTAGAAATTGTAAACTTTGATTTGTAATTGGTTGATCCATGTAAAATGCATTAAATTAGTTTTTGGTAATTGGTTGATGCGTTAGACAAACCATTAAATGCACGTCTCCTTAATTTTTTGACTTTTCAATTTTTTAACCATCCTTATGGGATGAGTAAATAATTATGGAAAAATGTTTTTTTTTTTAGATTCTCGAAACACAAAGTAGAGTGCATTCATGATTGTTTTTCTAAATATAGAAACTTTAACAAATGTGCTAGGCCACTTGTTAATAAGACCAAAAATTTGAGTAAACTGTCATTTTGGTCCCTGAATTTACACAACACTTTCACTTTAGTCCCTGAAATTAGCAAAAATGCTTTTAGGTCCCTGACTTTGTAAAAAGTCATTCACATAGTCTCTGCCCCTAACCCCCGTCAACAGACGTTAAGGGGGTGATAACGTGGCTGACTGGGGGCTTTAAACGACGTCGTTTTTGCGTTCTCGTGCACTTATAACGAAGTAAACTGTCACGTTAGTCCCATCAGTTGCACCAGTGCCATGTTTAGTTGCATCAATCTCATGTTCAGCTGCATCAGTGCCATGTTTTGAAGTGTGCATATTTTGAAGTGTCCAGCTTCAAAACATGCATAAGACTGATGCAGCTGAACATGGCATTATGCAGCCGATAAGACTAACGGGACAATTTACTCCTTTATAAGTGCCAAGAGGACGCAAAAACGACGTCGTTTAAGAGTCCTAGTCAGTCACGACATCACTCCGTTGACGTCCGTTGATGGGGGTTAGGGGCAGAGACTAACGTGAATGACTTTTTCAAAGTCAGGGACCTAAGAGCATTTTTGTTAATTTCATGGATTAAATTGAAAGTGCTGTGTAAATTTAGTGACAATTTACTCCCAAAAATTTATTATTCTTTTTGTTTAATAAATTACTATGTTCTTTTAACAATTGCACATATATTAAGAAATGAGTATATGAAGTAAGAAATTTGTATATTTAGACTAGATTACCCTCATATAATAATAGAAGATAGAGTAATAATTAATGTATGAAAATTGTGTGCTTGTTTGGTATAGCTGATAAAATTAGGTTATGATTATTTTTATTTCTGATTATATAATCTTGTAAGATTCTAATTTTTAAAATTATAATCTGTTTATGTTTGGGTCTCTTAGCTGAAAAATGAATTTAAACTAATCTGTTTTGTTTGAATAGTGTAAAGAAGATTATTTTTACCGAGTAAATTACAAAAAAAAAAGATATGAAGTGATAAGGGGGCAGTTATTGTCATCAGAGTGATAAGGGTAAAATAGGAAAATGACATGAGTCTCAAAAAATAATCTTACCAAAAAAATCTAGAGCACCTCTGAGGGAGATGTTGAATTTTGATTATTTTTCCAAGAATATAATATAAAATTATAATCTGCATTATCAACCAAACACATTATATTATGATTATTTTTGAAAAAAAAAACTCAAACATAATTTTAATTTAAACCAAACACCCCCAATTAAAGAGAGGATGAGAATTGGGTAGTGAAAGAAAGAAGGTTACAAATAAGGGTATGCTAACAACTGATCAAGTGTCCTAAGGGTACTTGTTAAGGTTTCTAGTATTGGAAAAATAATTATAGGTGCACATTCTTTCATGTCTCGGGAATACAAAAAATCACATTATTCCTTAAGTGTTTACTCTTTTTGGCTTCTTAACAAATGCACTTAGGGTACTTGTTAGCATTTGCCTTAATATAAATGAACATTAGGTTTCTAAAAATACATATAATAACATATGAGACAAAATTATGTCTTTTCGGCAAAACTAGCTTATACTTCCTCTGTTCCAATTTATATGTTGTTTAAGAATTTTCACACGGATTAACAAAATCATTTAATTCTTCAAATTTCAAGAGAATAATAAAACAATTTTACTATATTATCCTCACACTATATTAATTGTTACACATTTCAAAAACTTTAAAGGTAATGTTAAAGTTGAAAAAAATTAATTAATGTACTTTTGAATTCCATAGCAACGGCAGATAGGTATAGTCAAAAATTAAATCCCGGCCCCAACCACTTGCTTAGTTAGTAACAGATCCCTTACCATCTGTGCTAACCTCCATCGGTATGTTAAATTAATATAATGATTTGTTCATGAATACACTATTGAGAATTAATAAATTTTCTTTACAAATTCTTTATTTTTAAAATTAATATATTGTTTTGTTAGAATTAGGGTCTATATTAGTTTGTTAAAAGACGCAGTAAAAGTAGAAAAATATATTTTATTAATTAAATACTACTATTAGTGCTGATGAAAATTTTAACTTTTGAGTGTTATACTTCCTCCGGTCCTATATATAAATTCTTTTAATTTTAAAAACTTTTCTTTGGTCCTTAATATAAGTCTCATTTTCAACATCCAATGACATTAATTACTTCTTTTCCACAAACATCCATATTTACTTAACACTTTTTAGATTTCCAATAATAATAATAGGGGTATTTTTGAAAAAGTATACCAAATATTTACATTTCCATAAATACCACTAACAATATTAACTAAGTTTCTTAAAGGGTGTGAAAATTAGTCAAAGAGGAATATAATAGGACCGGAGGGAGTATTAATTAAGAATAGTCACTTTGATTCTCGAAAGTTACATATTAATTTAGTCTCCAAAAAAAATTTTTACATCAATTTAGTTCCTCAAAAATTAATATGACACCACATTGGTCCTTTTAGGATCTTATTTTATGCTCATATGCATGAATATTTCGGGGACCAAAAATTTCATATCATCTTAATCTTCGGGGATTAAATTAATGTCAAAAATCTTTTGAGGATTAAATTGGTGACTAATGTATCTTTTGGAACTAAAATGAATATTAACTCATTAATTAAATAAGAATTGCTAAAAAAGAAATTTGCTGCATTAGGGAGAAATTCGTTGTATTGATTTCAACTTTAAGTTATAGATTGTATTTATAAGGATAATCTTGACAAATACATCCAAAAAAATAAAAAAATAGGAGTGTCAATAAACATATGGAAGTGTCAATAGCTTCATCTAAAAATAAGATGTATGTATTTTCCTTAGTTGGATAATTATTCAATGCTCCTATTTTAAACTAATATTTATACTCCCCTTCTAATATTACTTGTGAAAAGTTATTTTTACCTCTATTTTCAACTTCAATCATCACCTATTCTCACCACACTTCAAGTAACATTGGCATCATCATCCACTCAACCACAACACTCTACTTCCATTGAGATGTCGCATTCTCTTGGTGGACGCGGCATTGAGGGGTTGTTTAGAGGGAAAAATAAGAGTTTATGGAAATTATGTCTTTGATATGATTTATGTAAAATAGTGGATTTAGACAAATTTCTATGTTAATATTATTCTATTCAATGGGTGATAATTGATAAGCCAACAATGTGAAGAACATAAAGGAGTTGGAAATATAAATGACTTGAAAAATAAAGGCTTAATTATGGTTTTGGTCCCTATAAGTTGACCTCGTCAATATAAGGGCTGACATGGCACACCGTTTGCCATGTCAGCAGATAACAGAAGAAGACAAACAGAAGGACTAAAAACAAAATTTAAAAAGATTTAAGGACCATTCAAGGTAAAAAAAAGATTTAATGACTAAAAACAAAATTTAAAAAGATTTAAGGACGATTCAAGGTCAAAAAAAGATTTAAGGACTAAATTCAAAACGAGGTCAACTTATAGGGACCAAAACCATAAATAAGCCAAAAATAAATTGCTGGAAAGTAAAGGCTTGATAGGAAATTATAAGGCTGAAATTTAAAAGACCAAAAATTAAAGTGCTACAAAATAAAGACTAAAAAAGGTAAATTTTCCTTAAATTTGAAAATGGAAGATTAACTTACAGTGTGTTTGGATTAGCGGTTGAAAACCGCGTTAGCCCAAAAGCTCCACATTCTGAGCTTCTCCAAACGCACGTTAGACAGCCACAAACGCGAATCCAAACGTAGCCTTAGTGTTTTCTGTTGACGAGTGAGAAGTGCTAACTCTTTTAACATAAGAAATTCTAGTATTTACAGGGAAAGAAAATAACTCCCTAAATAACTACCCTATTCTAAAATTATTAGCACTGTGTCTTGTTTGAAAATAGATACAGTAACTACAAGTAATATATAACTTCCAAGTGCTCTCCACGTGAATCTTCACATATGCATTCGTCAGGCACACAATATTTTAACTTCCACATATCCACTTCATGCAACTTGCCGACATTTGTTTTACAACTTCTATGATTCATGTGTATGTACTAGCTTCATGCATTTTGTCGAAATGTTTTTAGTCAGGGAGTAACTTTCCTAAGTTTCTTTGAATTTTGCCAAATCTCAATTATGTCAATAACAACAGTATTTGGTGAAGTTCACTTGTCGAATAACTATAGGAAACCAATTGGTATTTCATGCAACTTCCTTGGCCAAATATGGAAGACATCCCTTATTTGCAACTTTAATTTGGATACTAACAAGGGTGGCTTGTAGTCATTAGTCTTAGTATGTTATGATGACGGTTTTAGGTTGTTGATGAATATGGTTGCATGGCAATATTCTTGGCAACCGAAGTGGTGTATAATAATAACGCTGAAATCGTAAAGGAAATTAGAAGTGACAAGTGAGTAAAGCAATGGCATGGTAGTTTTTTTTTTTTTTTTTTGAAGGGGCATGGTAGTTAGCACTAGAAAAAAGATTTTAAAAAAAATTGAAGTAAAATAATAAAACTAAATTTGTCATTCCATATTTTTAATTTTCGATCACAAGTTCACAACCTTTCATCTCTTTATAAAAATCTATTATATATATATATATAAGGTATAAGACTTAAAAACTCAAAATGAAACATAAAAAAAAAATCACCCTTAGCTTCTTTATTTAGTGAATATGATAACTTACACTTGCCACCCCAGAGGCATGAAAAGCTCTGCCAACTTTGAATCACTGATGAGGTACACCTTCCTAATTACGGTAGCTGGACTTTTTAAAGCTCTAGAGTGGCATTTAATAGGCTTGTGTAGCTAAACTGTCATATTATTTCTATATATTGACAATTTGACATTTTTCCAAACAAATATCTATGTTAGACTTTTCGGAGAAAGTGAGTGAAGCCCTTTTCCATCAGTTTCCTCCTTAATTATGATAATTATAGGTGATGATGTTGATGATGATGATACTTTTCAGACTCAGACTTAAGATTGAAAAATTAAGACTGAAAAATTAATTTGTCAAAAAGTAAGATTATTGAAAGTGTTGGGCCCCGATTGAGCAGCTCATAATTATTGGGATGATAATCAAACAAAAGCTTATATTGGTTAAAAGTGTGACAGTATAATGAATTTTCAATGATATGAAAAGAAAAAATATGAGAAAGTTAGAAAACCTAACAAATTGTATAAAATATATAGAGTTGTACCTTAACTTGCCATAAATCTAAGTTTTAAAAACTATACTCCTTCCGATTTCTAATATAAAAAAAAGACATATTTATTTTGATTTCAAATATAAGAAAAAATTAATTAAATTTGTATTTTCAATACTTTCATTACTAAAATAATATTCTTATAAAGTAAGTTTTCCCAATTTTTGTGCAATTGCATAAGAAGTCCCTGTCAATTAAATTTTGCTCAAATGCATAACTACGTGTAATGATTGTTTTACCCTTTACCCCAACTTTCACATCTTCAGCCTTTGAGAGCAACCGCAGGTCAGTGACATAACCACCGCCACCCTTGACGGCGGAGTATAACCAGCACCACCTCCAAGGCTCTAACCATTCCACCACTTATTGGATAACTACCACAACCCATTGAACTGGATCTGGATCGCAATTATTTCTAATCGATAGACATGGTTGACAGTGTCTCTGTATTGTGGTCATTTAAGCATGTGACACTGATCTTCCTCTCCGACAATGATCACGAAGAGCATTGCTGGCTCCACGAGGAGTAGCGACGTTGATGCAATCAAAACGAGAGAGGAGGTCTTCGTTGTTTGATTCAGATCCAAGTAGCCACTCCTTCGATGGCAACAACGGCGAGTTTGACCACCAAAGGGTGACGAAGTAACAAAGAGGGATGAAGGTTGTTGAGTGGTGGTGGATAATAATTTCTTTGTGTGCGACGATGAACTGGTGGTTTTATGGCTGCCATCGACGATTTTATGGTTGCCGACGATTGTTGAAAGATTGGGGATGGGGTTTGAGTCGAGAGGTTGGGGATGAACCAAAAGGACCGTCCTGCAAAATGGTTGAGGTGGTTTTTGCGAATTGCTCAACAATTACTAAGGAAAGATCCACAGCATCGATGCCACATCACCTAACATCTACGGCTTATACCTTCACTTGCATCAATGCATGCTACGTCTTTTTATACATTGCAGACTCGCCCCTTATTTTCTTATAAAAGTTTACTTTTCAAAATATGTTTAATATGTGCTTCAGAATATACATTATAAAATTCCTTATTAAAATTAGAATAATGTTAAAAGATTACCTTGAATCATTATTTAACGGTTTAATAAGAAAGTAAATAAAGCAAATAGTTATGCAGTAAAAAAATTAAATGTTACGTTTAAAATATAAAAAAATTGGTGAACTTGGTTTCCAATGTCACCTTAATATTTCCGTGTTCCTTAAAATTATGATAAGCATAATAAAGATACATTCACATGTGGTGCACTGACATGCACACACCATTGTGCTGCCTTGGTTAGAGAAATTCAAAGTCTTATTGCAAGAGAGTGGATTGTCCATCCTAATTATATCTATAAAGAAGCTAATCGTTGTGCTGATGTTTTAACTAATGTAAAACATGATAATGATTTTGGTTATAACTTCTTTGATTCCCCTCCCTTGATTGTTTTTCCCCTTGTTTGTGAAGACACTTATGGGATCAATAATCCCATAGTGATTGTGTAATCTATTCTATTTGCTTGGGCTTTTGCCCTGTTTTCAATTAAAAAAGGAAAAAAAAAAAAAAGATACATTCAGACGTGTTCATGCTCAACGTTAATCATAAATCTTGTATGCTATAGTTTTTTGCAGAAACATGTGATAGTTTTTAAAGAATATGAACGAACGTTAATCATCGATCTGCATTATTAATATTCATGTCATCGACCTTACATGGAACAATGAGCTTGCACTTATTTACCCAATTCCAATTTTATCCAATTTATAATCCCTAATTCCAATTTTGTCTTTATCCCTAATCTCCAAAAATTCAGCACAATCCCATCTCTTAACCCATAGTTCAGTCCTCCTTTATTCAAATATATATTGGCTACCGTCGAGCCAAGCATCGTGTGACACCATCCCCAACCTTCCAACTCAACCCCCACCACCAACATTTCAAGTCATTAAACTATCTCCACTTCATCGTTGCACACTAATAAATCACAAATCTTGTGTTTGTTTTGCCAGAATGCTCGGTAATGTAGAAATAAGACCTGATCCATTTCTAGTAGCTCGGTTGAAGGCATAATCAAAATGAAAAGGGGGTGGTTGTGGTTAGGGTTTGATTGAGGCAGTGGTGATGATTGGGGTTCGATTAAGGTATGGCGGTGATGATAGGGATTTTCATTTGAGTTTTGGAAGGATTGCGGGGTTTGAGAGAGATCACATGAGAGCAAGCACCACAGTACAAAGCACCTGTGTGCATTCTAAACACTTTAATGAAATAGCAAAGAAAGTTTCTTTGGGGCAATGGGGTGGATAGGAGAGGGGTAGCTTGGGTTAGGTGGAGTGTGGTTTGCAAGAAAAAAAACAAGGGGGGTTGAGCGTAAAAGATCTTAGGATTTTTAATTTAGCTTTATTAAGCTAATGGTGTTGGAGGCTAATTAGTGAGAGGGAGGCTTGGTGGGGTAAGATATTGAGGGAGAAATACGGTGAGTATAACCCTTTTTGGCAAACGTGGGGAGTGGTAGGCATAGAGTGAGGAAATCAGTTTGGTGGACTAATGTAGGTAAGTGTGGTTATTGGGGTAGTGTCACGAGTGACTGGTTTGTAGAGGGAATTAGGAAGAAAGTAAGAGATGGGTTGACAACTCTGTTTTGGCACGATGTCTGGACTGGTGATAGGCCTTTCAAAGAGGTTTTTCCAAAGACTGCTCTCTAATTCTTCCTACAAAAATTATTCCATAGCCCAAATGGGTTCATGGAGTGATAATAGGTGGACGTGGCACTTTGGCTGGAGGAGAGTACTGTTCGAGTGGGAATCTCATCTTGAGACTACCTTATTGGACACGGTTCAAGTTTTTTCGGAAAGACCAAGTGGCGACGATTGGTGGATTTGGAAGCACGGAGATCATCTTGGATATTCGGTCAAATCGACTTATTTGTGGCAACAACAAGAGGAAGGGACAGCGGAAGAGGAGTGGTGCAACAAGGTCTGGTCTAGCTGCTCTCCATCTAAAGTGACAGCGTTCGGGTGGAAGGTTCTAAAAGGGAAGCATCCAACTAGGGATGCTCTTCGGCAAAGGACAATTATTCCCCATGGTGCATCTATATCTTGTGTTTTTTGCTCCGTTCAGGAAGAGTATGTTAATCACTTGTTATTTAATTGTCTCTTTTCTTATAATATTTAGGTAGGGTGCTATAGGTGGTTGGGGGTTGACGTGGTTCTCCACAATAATAATAGTATTGACCACTTTATACACCATACCTCAATACTTAGACACAAAAAAGTGGTAAGTATTGGAGGATGATTTGATTGGAAATTGTGTAGTTAATATGGTTATTGAGGAATAACGTGATTTTTAACGGAGCCCCAATTGACTATATTCAGACATTAGATCTAATCCAAGTTAGAACTTGGAGGTGGTTTTTGAGTTATGTGGCTAGTAATAGATTTAGTTTTGCTCAGTGGTGTATTAGCCCTGTCAATTGTATTATGGATGCTGCTAGGACCGCTTCGTTAATCAGGTATTAGTTTTTCTGTATTTGGGTTGGCACCCCTAAACGCATTTTAACTTATAAAAAAAAAATTAATAATCTTTATCATTGAAATATTTTTTTTTATAAGAAAAATATTTTATTATTTAATGGAGAGTCAAAATTACATCATGCATTAAGTACAAACTCATTGTTCCACGTATTATATTCACTTGTTTGTTTCTTTCTTGTTCGAGAGTTGTAGTTACTATATTCAATCCTGGCTTATATCCGTGTAGTTAATCAGTCTGAACACTTTGAACTTCAAGTACAGTGCACGCGTGTGTGATCCTGAATGCACAACAGGATAAGTATGCAAACAAGTAAGGACGTGTGTCGTTCCTGTAATACAAGGTTCACATTCATAAAAAGCAACAACACTTTGCTAGCTTTTGTTAGTTATCTATAGCTTTGCATTGGGGTGCCATGTAACAATACTTTATAGATCAAACGTTTTACGTTTATTTAAATTTAAAAAATAAAACATTAAATAAGCACGTGATGTTCTCAAGACAATAAAAAACCTCAGAACCAGCAGGTCCACAATGTTGTTAAGACAATACAAAAAATTACGTTATCAATGATAAAAGGGTTTTTTTTTTTTTTTTTAAACTTATATTTCTTTCAATCTTATATGTAAGATTTTTTTTTTGGGATTTTTTATTTGATCCTATTTATAAGATCTTAGCTTATTTCAATTTTTAATAATATTTAATTACTTTTTTCATAAACACTGCTATTTACTCAACACTTTAAAAAATCCTAATAATAATTATAAAGGTAGTTTTAAAAAAGTATATCAAATTTTCACATTTACAATGTCATTAACAAATTTAATTACCTTCTTTGATGAAAAAATGAAAAATCTCAAAACAATCTTAAACATAGGAACGGAGGAATACGTTACTAGTTTATGTGTAAGATAAACAAATTTTAAAAAACAAATTGTTTAAAAATAATCTATCTAATGGATGATAAATAATATTTTAGCTTTTCAATTCAATTTTATTTTTCATAATTATTTATTTTATGGATTTTCCCTCGATGCCCTCTGAAAAATGCATTAATTTAGTTGTATAATAATTAGTTAATTTGTTAGACAAACCATTAAATAAATATCTCTTCAATTTTTTTATTTTTCTAATTTTTTTATCATTTTTGTGAGATGGATCGGACAGAGAGAATAGAAAATATAATTATAAGAGAGATAGATAAAAAGTAAATTATGTAAAAGATATATTGATTTAATATCAATAACTATATTAATTATCCTTTTTTTTAACACCAACTGGTACCCGGATCTGATTTACCCAAAATCCGACTCATTCAGTCTTACCCAACTGAGCTCGCACTAAGCGGTAGGGTCTCCCGGCGGGAGTTGCTCCCACTAGTAACTATATTAATTATCCTTTTAATATGTGTGTTATAATATCAAAAGACATTTATATTGCAACGGAGAAAGTATTTATTTGTATATAGATATAAAACAAGTGATTAATGAATATGCATTGAAAGTGTAAAGTTTTTTACACCATTAATCCATTATTTATCATTTATTTGCATTACTTTAATATAAAAGTCAACGACGACCATAAATGGATGAATGATGAATAATGTACTGATAATGTAAAAAAATTTTATACTGTCAGTGCATTAACTATTTTCTCATAAAACAAAATGTGGATGCATGATCCATCGTCTCCTTTTCTTATGCAAAAAGTTGCTTTATAAGGACATGTGTTATTTCTTCTTATAAAGAGATAGCGTCTACCAGGGACGGATCCAGAAATTTTCGAATGTGAGGATGACATATTAAGGGGGTTCTCAACCCACATTACACATTGTAAATTACCATATACCAAAATTTTATGATATACATGTAATGCAATACTAAAATTTCAAAATAAAAGAACATGCATACTAACTTTTATAATTGGTGTCTACAATATTGTTTATTCGTGTCAAGAATACTTCAATATTTTTTTCCACACCAAAATTATTTATTTTTTCATGATGAGCTTTCCTAAACTTTAACCTGCAACTTTACGAGGCAATTTATCATATTCATCAGTCACCAATTTATCGACTTCAAGACATGAACTTTAAAAAATTAAAAACTCAAGGCCCATTAAATTTTTATTTCAAATCTAGAAATATATATACTTTCTCCGATCCTAAACATAAGTTTCCTTTGGATTTTTTTTGCCTTTAATGTAAGTTTATTTCCAGTTTTCAATGGCATAAACACTCATATTTGCTCAACACTTTTTAGACTCCTAAGAATAATTATAAGAGTAATTTTGAAAAAGTATATCAAATATTTACAATTTTAACAATATTAATAATACTAATTAATATTCTTAAAAGACTTGTTTTTAGTAAAAAGAAACTTACACTTAAGACGAGAGAAAATAATATATACTCCCTTCGTCCCTATATATAATACCGTTTTAGGAGATTTTACGTCCGTTAAGAAAGTTAGTTAATTTAATTAATTGTATTGAAAATGTGAATATTTGATATATATTTTCAAAATTACATTATTGAGAATCTAAATTTTTTTAAGTAAATATAAGTGTTTTGGAAAGAAGTAATTAATTGTTATTAAAAATTGGTATAAGATCTCATAAATAGAAACAAAATAAAAGTTTCAAAAGGGTCTTATATACTCGGACGAAGATAATATATATATATATATTTGAAAAAAAATAAAATAAAATAGTGAGGGCAATTGCCCTCATCATAATGAGCAACGTAGGTCCGTCTACACTTGTCTAAATGCTGAAATTAAGCGCTTTGAAACGATTAGGGACCATGCATCTTGTTTCTTTGTGTGTTCTCTGTCGATTTCGTTTAAGATTCGAAGTTTTCAGAAACCATACAAAAAAGTACACGTGACACAGAAATTGGACAAATCGATTTCTTATCCACACTAACATATACTGTATTGTTGCTTTTTTTTAATTAACTACTTACCAACGTTAGAACTTTAGGAGCAGCTGGTTGAGGTTTTCCTATTTTTGGCGGCCTAAATCCCTAAAAGGAACAAATATTTTAAAATTCCGATCGAAAAAATATCATAATCTTTTATTTTTTTTAATAAAATATATAAAGAATTACATTTTACAAAGCAGTAAAAACAATATGAAATTAGAGAAATTATTTTGTGATTCTAAATTAATCGAGATTAATAAATGGACATGTCATTTTAATCTTTACTTTCATACAAACCAATTACGGGGTTGAGTCAAGTGATGCGATTTTGCCAATTTGAGAACTTGTGAATGGGATCTGAGAGGCTGAGACTTCTTAATCTCAGATTCGATTCCCGATTAACACACCTAGCTGAGAGAGGCATAGGAACGTGATGACCTCATGCATGATTAGTCTCAAGGATTCCTTGGTATTAAAGGTACTCTTGAAGACACATGTGGTACCGGCCAAAAAGCACAGACAAAAAAAAATTATTGATGGGTTACCTACTTTTTTTTTCATTAGGAGTATTATATAATTTGAAAAATATAGTCTGCACTTTTTAATTTTAAAATATTTTTCCTCTACCCTAAAAAGATAATAATAAAAAAAAAAATTAGCTCAAAAGGTTGTCATCATCTTTTTAGGGCAGAAAAAGTATGTAGTATAAAACATTGAATTTATTAAAATTTATAATTAAGAGTAAAAACATAGTACTAGTACATACTTCATATACGGATAGGTAACACATACTAGTAGCATGAGGTTGGCTCAAGTGGTGTGATCCTGCTAACTTGAAAACTTGGAAATGGGGCTGAGACTAAGAAGTCTCTGGTTCGATTCCCGGTTAATACATTTCGCTGGGAGAGGCATAGGAACGCGACCTTGTGCAAAATTAGTCTCAAGGGTTCTCTGGTATTAAAAGTGCTCTTGGGGATTGTTAACGAAAAATTGAAATCGACAAAGTGGTGAGAATGTCGAATGTATAAGTGACGTCGACAGAAGTGTACTTAGACATTTTTGTTTAAAAGTGACTTCGAGGGAAGTGAACGTACAATCCGACAATGGGTAGATTTCGATTAAAGGATGTGTGTCGATAACATAAGTGATGTCGAAGGAGGTGTACTTAAGTTGCATAACTTAAAAGTGATTTCGAAGGATGTGAACGTGTGTTGATAGAAGGAAGAGGCGGAAACAAGAGGCCTGCGTCGAAGGAATATTGGCGCAAGAAAAGAGGAGTCAGAAACGTCATGTCAGCATTGGGAACGGAAGAGTAATTATGGAGGCATTTAATGCTACTTGTGGATATAAAATCCTCATTTTTTACACTGGAAAAGCCACGAGTTACAATGGAGAAACATAAGGAATGCCTTCATGAATTCTGGAAAGAGGAAAAAAGATTCAAATTTCACATGAACATGAGTCCACCAAAGGCTAAACATGTGGGATTAAGGTGTTCGGGTGAAGACAAGGAAATGAAGGGATGTCCACCCCGAATACCCCCTTTATCCTCTTGAATAGCGAAAGGCTAAACATGTGGGATTACATAGAACCCATTTCTGATGTGTCAGATCACAGCAAAGAACTCCGAATTGGAGGAAGCAGTGAGCCTGATAAATAAACATTGGAAAGGTCTTTGCAATCCCATAAGCCAAGGTTTGTATCCTGCTAGGGTCGACTATGGCTGCCTTTCCTATTAAAGAGTTAAAGGAAAAAAGTCCTTCGACGACATTCTACTAGAAACGTCGGAAGCATGTCTTTTGATTGAATGCTGGTGAAACAACATTTATTTGAATTACATGTCACCAATCGAATGCGTCTAAGGCCGACAGCAGGTCGAAAGTCTATCTCGACAAAAGGCCTGTTTGTCGAAAGGAGCTCGATGTCGGCTGACATCTCAGAACCAAGAGGCGGGAGCACAACAACGTCAATGCTTCGAGCAACAAAGAGACTTAGACAAGAGTCAAATGGTTGCAGTTGAAGAGAAGTGCCAGTCGAAGGGGTCTCAGCAAAGATGTCACCACGGGGTTCGACAGAAGTATCCACTAAGCCCAAACCACGACGTGGGCAGTTACATCGTGGGGGATAGCGTAGTGGGTAGTTATGAGGACGTGGGTTCTGCGGTTATGCAGAACGTGCGAGTATGCTTTGTAAATATTTTTCGGATTCCTATACCTATAAATAGGAAGTCCTTAGGTTGTAATCGGGGTCGGTTGCTAGGTTGACACACATAGGCCAAAATCCTAAACGTCTCACCAGAGCAGACAAACGGAGAAACGCCATTGTAAAGAACCTCAGCCTTCCACCCCATTTTATTTTCAATGCAATCTTTACTTTTCCCCTGCAACTTTTAATTACACGCAATTTACTTTCATGCAAACTTTAATCGCTTTCCTTTCGATTCTAAGTCGTTTACTTTACTGCACTTTTTAAATTCCGCCGCATCGTGTTCTTGGTGTCGGTTTTTTAACTCTTACTCGCATTTTACTTTCAACGCATTCCAATCCTGAATACCCAAAAAATATCAAAAAACACGGTCAAGTTCCTTACAAGATTACCACATAACCTGTCGTTACCCACACCCCACACTTCACCGTTAGTTCGGCAGGCGTCGGACGAAAATCCCACAAACAGGAATACATGTGATACTGGTCAAAGAATACAGACAAAAAAAATTAGGAATGTTGACATAATGATAGAGATACACTAAGATAACATGGGAGAATCGCTGAATGACTTCACGTAAGAATAATTGTTGCGAGAGCAAGCTAAGACCGAATACGTTCAAGGAATTATTTATCTACTACCTTGATAATGGGGTGAGAGAATACCCCGATATTAACCAAAAAGTATGTAATTCTATACATCAAGTTTGCGACATTTTTTTTTGTGTACACTAAGGGTATTCCTTAGCAGACAGCCGAAGACTAATCCCCTCCGAGACGTAGAGATCAAATTTGTGACATTTAAATGTTCTTTTAGAAGGAAAAAAAAATGTTTTTATAGAAATGTCTTTTTACCAAATTTAGGCAACATTTAATGTTATTTTTATTTACTTGTTTTCCTTTGTCTTCATATATTACTATATTTAATTTACATATAGTTATCATTGATTTATCTTTCGACTTTTGTTAACAAATGTTTTAAGGATATTTGTTAATATTATTAAAGATGTAAAAACAATTATGAGTGGGTATTAACTCTTTTGTCGATTAAACCTTAAAAATGCATTTTCTAATAACTTTTTATAACATTTGATTTTTTTAATAAGTATATTAAGGCACTTGTTAACATTTGTTTTTTTCGATGGTTCAAAATCTTGATAATTTAATTTTTTTCCCAAAATAAATTTATAATCGTGACAGAAAAACAACAACATACACTATAAACCAAGAGGCATATACTAGTTATATGCAGTTAAATGAATGGAAAAAGTTGAAGGGTTGATGATAGTTGAAGGTGAAGATAGTGTGACTTGCATGGGAGAACAAATTGAAAGAGTTGAAGATTGACACATAATTGAAAATTTGGTGAAATGAAAAGTGTTGACATGTAAAAAGATAGCACATAAATAAGTAAAAGGAAAATTTTAACAAATACTCCAAGGACATTTGTTAAAAAAAATTAAATGTAGTAAATTATTGTAGAAATATGTGGTATGTGTTTTTTTTTCTTTAAGAGAGGAATTCTTTTTTATAGGACAAATTTATTTGAAGCAATAAAGTATAAAACATACTTCCCACAAAAATTACAAGGAAGGAAAAAAATAAAAAAACTAGATCAATCCCACCAACAGAATTCTATAAAGCAGGTTAAAACTCCAAGCTAAGAAGAATATGAAGCGAGAGATTAATGTTAATTTATGATTATTTTATCACTTTTTAGTGAAAGTAGAGCCGAACCCACGAGAAATGCACTTTTATTTACAAACAACTATCACCTTACAAGTGGTTCTAACTATGTGAAATTGAGAAAATGATTTTGGTTGATGATTAAATTATAAATAGAGAATGCATGGGAATTACAAAAATTATAGAGATGATAAGGTAAGGGGTTTTTTTATTTTCTTTTAGACTATCATAGACAAAGAAATGAATGAACATGTGCATGTTTTCACATGTTAACAACGAATTTGGTACGACAACAAAATTCAATAACTTGAAAAATTAATCTTTATTGCGAATTAGTATTACTCAATTACTTAAGCATTCTCGGATTATAAAGGTCAAATTAAAATAAAGGAATTCATACTTGATATTGTACTGGTCACAAGAGTATTCATACAATTGCATAAAAATGATGATTTGGTGCAGGGCACAATCAATCCCTAATTTTTCAATTAAGAATGACTTAAATACAAAAATGATCCTTATAAATATTAACTTCTTTGAAATTAGTTCTTATAAAAATTTTCTTTTGATTTTGGTCCCTGCATTTACAAAACGATTTGGTTTTAATCCCCCATGTTAAATTTTGATCCCATAATTATGTTGGTAGTTTGTTTTGGTCTCTCTATTATTGATTGGATAGATTTTGGTCCCTCTGTTATTAGATTTGATAGGTTTTGGTCCATTTACTATAATGATTTTTGAATTGGTTCTCTTATATAATGAAAGTTGTCTTTTTACTCTTGATAATTAATGCAAGAATATCATTCTTAATTGATCATAGAATGTAATACATTTTATTTTCAGTGTTTTCCATCCATTTTTTTTTATAAGCCAAAATTCATTAAGGGGCACTAGGGGTGCACAACTCAAATACAAAGAGCACTGAGACCACCTACATATAAGTGTTCTTAGACACAAATAAAATACAGTCAAGAGGAGCAGTACACCAATTTGCAAAGCTAATGCCTGAAACCTTGGAGTGAGCCTCAAACCACCTCCAAGTTCAATTCTCACCTTAACTAAATCTAAAGTATGAACAAAGTCTACTGGGGTTGAAGAGAAAATAATGTTATTCCTCAATAACCATATTGACCACACAATTGCAAGTCATATCATCCTCCAATATTTTCCACATTTTCTATGGCTGAAAATAGAGGTATGGTTCATGAAGTGGTCAATACCATTATTGGGGAGAACCACATTAACCCCAAGCCAATTATAACAACCTATCCATATATTATAGCTAAAGGAGCAATTAAATAACAAATGATTAACAGACTCTTCCTCATTCATGCAAAAAACACAATTAGTATTGCCATCGCCTCTTATAATAGCTATGCAGGGCAGACTTAGTTGGGATTTTACCTTTGAGAACTTTCCAACCAAAAGCAAAGACCTTAGTAGGAATACATTTGTTCCAAACCTTTTTACACCAAGCCTCATCCTCTAAAGCACCATTGCCAATGAGAAAAAAATTAACAGATTTGATCGAGAAGCCATTCTTCAAGTCATGTTTCCAAGTCCAACAGTCAACAGTATCCAATCTTTGAATGGAAGTACCTAGAGCTTCAGTAAGTTCCTCAACAAGGGCCTCTTCCCAAGCGAAAAGAGGTCTACGCCAACGCAAATTCCACACCCATCTATTAGCATCCAAAGAGCCCATTTGTGAGACAAGACTAGTTTGAGATTCAGACATTGAGAAAAGTCTAGGGAACATTTCTTTAACAACCCTATCACCAAGCCAAACATCGTGCCAAAAGAGAGTTCATAAACCATCACCAACTTTCTTCCTCACCCACTCAAGGAACCAATCTCTCCCCCAACCCCCCAAGGAACCACTTTTAATTTTGTCCTTCCACCACTTGGATTTTCTCACTCTATGGAACCCACTCCCGATTTGCAAATAAAATGGGTTGTACTCAGCATATTTAGATCTAAGGATTTTTACCCACCAAGCCTCCCTCTCACTAACTAACCTCCAACGCCATTTGCCTAAGAGAGCCACATTAAATAGCTTAAGGTCTCTCACCCCTAAACCCCCTTATCTTTAGGTTGACACTCCATACTTCACTTAACCCAAGCTACTCCTCTCCTCTCAACCCCATTACCCCAAAGAAACTTTCTATGAATTTTCATTAAAGTGTTTATGATACTCACATGAGCTTTGCATAGAGAAGCAAATACACAGGGAGACTTGAAAGGACAGAGTTAAGGATAACAATTTTACCACCAAAGGAGATATGCTTGCTTTTTCATAAGGATAAGCGTCTCTTGAAGCTATCCACTACACCATTCCATGTTGTAGTTTTCCTAGGATCTGCCCCCACTGGAATGCCAAGGTAGACAAAAGGAAGGAGACTAGCTTTACAAAACAGAAATTGGGCAGCAGCTGAAAGTTGAAACTCATCCACATTAACTCCGAACAGATGACTCTTATTGAAGTTAACCTTTAGCCCCGATGCAAGCTCAAAGCTTCAGAGAATGGATTTAATTGCCCAAATGTTAGAGAACCCAGGCTTGAACATTAGGATTGTGTCGTCTGCGTATTGTAGGTGAGAGAGCTCCAAGCCTTCGTGCCCGATTCGAAAACCTGAAAGTAGCCCTGAATTCACAACAGATCTCATTAGACCAATAAAGCCTTCCGCAACCATGAGAAAAAGGAAAGGAGCCATCAGATCTCCTTGACGAATCCCTTTTGACATCGGGAACTCATTTGATGGAGTTCCGTTGACCAAAACCGAGATGTGTTGACGACAAACACTTCTTGATCCATCTTCTCCAATTAGCACTGAACCCAAATCTCAGCATTAAAAACGTTTTGTAAATATAGGGGCCAAAAGTCCAAAATCAAAATTTTTTGTAAATGCAGGACCAAAACCAAAAGAAAATTTATACAAGGACCAATTTCAAAAAAATCAATATTTACGGGGATCATTTTGATATTTAAGCCATTAAGAATTGAAAAAAGCAGCATAACTAGAATTGGCCAAATTAAATTCAGTTAAGCATTAAACATAGCAACAACCAAATAAGATGAGAAACAATAATTCATTATTCAAACCATATGAGAAACTCCAAGTTCCATCTAAAAACTCGTAGCAAAGATTTAGCTATTCATGATAAACAAAGAATAGGAAAAAGAAGAAGAAGCGAACTCCATTAGAGTCATGGAGATGAACACCCTAAGCCTCCATCTCTTACAATTTCTTCCCTTTGAGATAGAGATGGCCTCATCCTCATAGTACTTCAGAGCCTTCTTTTCAACCTTTCCCCTGTTTTCTCCTCTAGAATGCTAAGAAAAAGGTCCCTTTACTGATGTTAAATGCAAAAAATGCATAAAAACTCTTCAATTCTCAATGTCTGATGCATAAGTGTTAGGTTTCTAGCGCCTATGCGTCGGGTTTGGTGCTTAGGCGTTGGGTTTTTGGTGCCTGGGCTCTACACTACTGCATAAAAGTTGCATTCTACCACCCTAGTGCCTACGAACTATGTTTTGAGTGCCTAGGCCTTGGGTCACACCTGTCGAACAGCATTGCTTTTTCATCTATTTTCACATACTCCGAACCCATTTTTGACCCTTTGATGCTTTAATGGTCTCTCATCATCCTTGGATGCTTCCAAATCATTATTTATCCCAACAAAGACTTGTAAGTTGTAACCAATGTAGAGCATGTTTGTATTTGCGTTCTACAGCCCCAAATGCAAAAGCCACTCTCAGTGAGCTTTGGGTTGAGCGCGCGTTTGGGCTCCCCAAACGCACAACCAAACGCACCAATAGTTATGACCATAAAATTCAATTAGTATTGGAATTTATCTAAAACTACTTTAAAAACATAAAAACTAATAAAATTGAAATAAAAGCTATAAGAACAAGCAATAAATAAGATAAAAAGGAGATAAAGTCAAGGTAAATATAATCTTTTTGGACCAACATCACTCCTCAAACTTAATTTTTTGCATGTCCCAAACAAAATAAAAGAGAATAATCTCCCCCAATAATTTTTAGAAGATATATATACAAGATAGGGAAAAACAACTTAACTACATCATACAACCTTCACATCAAACATATTTTAATCTAAACAAAAATCAAAGAAATAAACAAATTCAAATGGAAAGAAATGATCGGATAGTGCTCACACAACTCTCAATTCACTAAAGTATTTGGATCTAGTGTTTACACTTAAATTATCTATTGAGCAGAGTATTACCATATGCTTGTTAAAACTCTCATCCTCCACTACTTTAATTTTTTTTAAAGGAAAATATGTAATTCATTCCATAACAGAAAATAGTACAAGTAGATCCAACAGAACAATAACAAATCACATATTTTCCATACAATAAAAATTGCTAAAAAAGACTAGATACTCAGCCATAACAGCAAACTCTCTGTGGATCAGGATCATCATCAACATCCAGCTTCGAACTCTAACAAGAGATTCAACAGCCTTTGTTTCCAAGATAACTATCTCATCAATGCCGGAAGTAAGCACAGTTCGGCGACAAAGAATCTCATATCTGAGGAGGTAGAGCCACTGGACAGAGGAGAAGACAGAGATCTGGAAGGGAAAAGCTGTCCCGAATATCAGTCTTCTAGTTATTGGAAAAGATAGGAAGGTCATCAGATCTGGACAAACAAAAAGCCTTCCCACACTCAAACACACAAAAAACAAAACCTAGATGAAACTGGGACAAGAAAAACCACACCACTTGCACAAAGGCAAGATTTATTTATTTAACCCATATATAACTGGGAGAGAAAAAAACCCACACACCAACCAAAGGAAGGGGTTTCTCCCTCCCCTTCTACCGTTATCACAGAAGAGAGGAAAACGGAGAAGAGAAGACAAGAAGACTGAGGAAGTGAGAAGGCCGAGCCTCTCTCTCCTCAAATTAGGATTCCTTGTAATGTTCCACTACTTTAATTGATCAAAAGTATATTCAAATTAAAAAAATTTCAAGGACAAAAACATAAATAATAAACATTATAAAAGGATCCACTCAAGATAAGCATAAATAATAATAAATATTATGGGCGGCCCGTGGGCATATTTAAAAAAGGTCTTTATAACCTATGCAACAGGTGCATAGGTTAATCATACCTTAAATAGAAATGTTTTATTGTAATTTGAAACATTTAATGAATTAAAAAATAATAAATATTTAGTTTTCCAATACAATTTTACTATTTATGTTATATTATCCTATACACGGGATGCATAGGATTAGTATTGGCAAAAAGGGCGGGCGAGCGGCCCGCACTTGGCCCGCCAAAAATGTGGGCGGGGGTAAAAATATTTAGGGCCTAAAAATTAGGCCCTGCCTGCCCTAAGTGCGGACAGGACGGGCCTGCGGGCGGCCCTTTATTATAAAAAAATTAATTAATATTTTCTTCGTTGTTTTGGTACAATTTTTTTTAAAAAAATTGCGGGCGGCCCGCCGCAAAACGTGTGCCACATGTGTGTTACACTAAGGTGATTTTCTTTTTTTTAAAAAAAAAAATTCAAGTCCGCGGGCCGCCTATAGCCTGCATGCGCCCGCCCATGAAAAATAATGGGCGAGGCGGACAGGCATGATTTAAATTTTTTTGTCAAAATTTAATCCCTGCTCGAAAAAAATTGCGGGCGGGTGGAAGGCAGGACGGGGCTTGCGGACCAAAGCCCGTTTTACCAATACTACATAGGATAGAAAAACCCTTAAAAAAAATAGCTTTAGATCATATATGAAATATTTGCAGATGATAGTTAGTGTTGAGAAGACTATAAATCTGAGTATTGAATGCAAATGCTGATTATGTTTAATTTTCTTTTTCAAGTAGGGTTATGCAATTCATACAAATTAGAACAGTAAGATTACCCTTGCCGCATTGAATAGTTATACTCCTTCTTGTGATCTTGTTATAGGTTATATTTGACTATATTATAAAGAATAAGGAAAGTGGTTAAATTTATTGAAATTTTTTTAAAAAAATTAACATTATAATTTTATTCTTTTACTTTATATTATATATGTATTATTTCATATTGATGAATAAAGGGAAAATAAGAGAAAAAATTTAAAAATAATAAATACATCTTAAAAAATAGAAAATGATTTATAAATATGATGAAAAATTATTCTTGAAGAAAACTTATATAAATAGGACCGGAAAGAATTCTGTAAAATGATACTCAATCTTCTTTAAATTAAGTCAAATACAACGTCCGAGAAAGTTTTATTTTGAAAATGCATCGAAATTAAATTCTTTTAGGAATACTACTATTAATTCACAACTCTATTCAATTACAGCAATCATCGCAACAATCATTGAGTTGCTATTTTTTTTTCATAGTACGTAATTTTTTTATTATTATTTTTTTCAAATCAATGTGGGCTGTCGCATGCCCGCTTAATTACTTGCGATTAGGGCAACCTAGAATACTTTTTTATCCTAAACTTCAAAACAAGCGGGCATCTTACTTTTTTACTTGCGATTATATTACTTCTGATATTTGTTAACCCTAATATTGTGCAGGACCACCGGTATCCCCACCGTCCACCCTAATTGGCAATACTTTTTTTTTTCTGTATTCCTTGCGGGACCACCGGTATCCCCAAGAGCACCCTCAATACCAGGGAGCCCTTGAGACTAATCCGGAGCGAGCTGCGTGGCTAGCTCTCCCAGCGAGATATTTTTAGTGGGAATCGAACCCGGGGCTACTGGCACCCGTGTCTCATTCCCAAGATTTCAGTTGGGGCCTTACACCAACTAAACCAAGCCTCGTTGGTATTGGCAATACTAATTACTGGTATTTGTTAATCTAACATTAATAAAAGAAATTTTTTTCACCTTGATTTTTAAGGCTAAAAATAAAATGTTAAAAATAATATTTATACATTAAAAAATAAAGATTTAATTCTTAAAAGATGGTGGACTTCATTTCTCAACATCATTTTACTAATTTTTAATTTCTTATCCTCATTCTTAAGTTAATCAAACACTTAATGAAATTGATGAAAAAAAATTTCATATTGGTATATTCGTAGATGACCATATCCATTATAAGCATCATCTTGAGAGCGGCTGGGGAGTTTTGATTGAAGGAATTGGGGTGTGCCCTAGTCAATAATGGCAATGTTTAATGGAAATAAAAGGAAAATTATGCTGTATTTGTTTTTAGAATGGAATTTTTTTTTATCAAGAGGTTACCAAAAATATCTTTACATTAAAAAATTAAATGCTTAATATTTAAGAGTTGATGAATTTGATTTTTTTTACTCCCTCCGATCCTTATTATAGGGCATACTTAACCGAATTACACATACCAAGGAAAGTTGTTGGTTTTATGAATTCCGTGAGAATATATTGTAACATTACAATTTTACCCTCTTAACTTTTCTTGGCTTTTCTTGGAAAATTCGCACTCATTAATGAACAACAAAAAACACATAGATAGTCAAAGCATTTAATAAGGGCAAAAAAGAGAAAAATCAATAAATGATGCATAGAAAATATAAAGTGACTTATAATTAGGACCAAAAAAACTTTCTAGAATCTGACCTATATATAAGACCGGAGGGAGTAATGTATTTTTACTACTGTATTTTTTACTAACTCTTCTTATCATAAATTGTAAAGGTATAGGAAAAATAAACAATTCTTTTTTCAATTATGAGGGAAGATGGATGGTACCTGTTACTGTCCACCCATTTTATATATATGCCTTGACTTTTAGTTATTTCATTTATTGTTTCCTCCAAAGATATCTCGTTTGAGTATTTGACATTACACACCTCGTGCAACCGGTGGTTTCAATCAAGGTTGTCAAATTCGCGAGTTAACTCGTAAAATCGTACGAGTTTACGATCCTACCCATAGAATCGAGTCAACTCACATGCAAACTCGCTTCCCACTAAATTCAGGTAAACTCGTGCAAACTCGTGTAAACAGCAGTGGCCTTACGGATATTTGAATTTTCTTGAGCTTTTACTTCTCAAAACAAAATTTCCACCGTCGGATGTCAAGATAAACGGGTTAGGAAGCATATATAAAAATTTGAGCACGATCCAACGGTTAACAAAAAAGATACTCAGCGATCTTTGAACGATATTTTCACTAAAATAACACTATAACCACTATTTTTACTTAACTAACCACTTAAATCATAAAACCATCATATTTGGTTGTTGTTAAGTTGGTTTGCTAATATTATTTATTGGGTTCTTATATGCTACAACAACATTTAAATATTTATGTTTAATTTTTAGAGTAAAAACTATGAAATGGAAGCTATGAAAGTTATCTACAGGTTAATTTTAAAATAAGTGGACTCGAGGTAAACTCGTACGAGTTTACGAGTCGAGTTCACGAGTCGAGTTTACCTCGGCCTCACAAGTTTACGTAAACTCGCGAATTTGACAACCTTGGTTTCAATATTTATTAGGGTATAGTACTTACTGGAGGAGGTCCAAGACTGATGTGGTAAGGGAATGGTTGGGAGGTTAAAGAACAGACGAAATGATTTCAATTTAGGTAAATGTTTTCTAGTGTTTTAAGGGTAAAAATGATGAATTTATAATATCGAATACTAAAAAATTTAAGTTTTTGATACAACTTTTTTCTATTTTTGTATTTTAAACAATGCCCAGCTAAGAAGAGCATTGTTTAATTTAGCAAGATCATTAAATTTAAAACCGCTTAAAGTGAAGAACAAATCAAGTCCAACTTTGTTTTTTCACGTGATTTTGAAATTAGTGGATTTTTACAAGTTTTCGTGATAACTTTGATGGTGGCATTTGCTTTATGGTGTGAATCAAGGGTGTTTTTCATTCAACAAATAAAGACAAATTCCTTTTAAAGCGGAAAAATCATTAAAGTGGGTATAATTTTTCTCAATAAAATTATTTTCATATCCATGATAATAGTAGTTGAATTTTTGACATCATACTTAAAAAACCGAACTATCTATTAAATGTGATGAACTTTATTGATACGGTGGCATTTGCTTTGACATCACTGTCAAAATTAGTAGTAAATGCTAATACTAATCATGCCAAAATCTATCTTGACAGCTTGTCAATACTAATTTTGTCCACAACACAACTTGTCAATACTAACGGTGTTGACACTTTATCAATACTGATAATATTGATATTCATTTTCACAACTTGTAAATAAAAATCTTGTCAAAATTATTTTTTTACACCCATAAAGCCTCTCAACTACAATGCGTGAGGTAGAGCTGGTAAAAAAATCTGCTTCGATTGACCTGATCCGAATAAACTCGATATATAAACGGATTTAAACTTTTAAAATACAATCCGGATAAATTTCAAGTTTTTTTAGTCCGATTTATAAAGTTTAAACCCGACAGACATTCGAAGCGTCCACTAATATCACCTTAAAAAGAGTCCGAATTAATTTTTAAAAAATAATCTGTTACAGAATTTAATCAAATATTTATTTAAACCCAAATTTCATTCAATTTTTTTAGCCCAATTCGATAATAACCTGAACTCGGAACGGACCAACCTGAACCCGAACCCAAATTGCCACCTCTAACTTGAGGTCTCTACCAAGTTGCAGATAGTAGCAGTATCTAGCATCTTCTAATTTTGACTTCAAGGAGACATTAATATCTCCCCAAGTAAGTATGTTACTAACTACATACTACCTCATTAATATTTTTTCTGTACTCTTTGGCTAGTACCACATGTGTTTTCAAGAGCACCTTTAATATCAGGGAATCCTTGAGACTAATCTTATACGAGGTCGCGTTCCTATGTCTCTCCCAGTGGGGTGTGTTAACCGGAATCGAACCTGAAACTTCTTAGTCTCAGGCCTCATTTCCAAGTTCTCAAGTTGTCAGGATCGCACCACTTGAACCAACCTTCGTTGGTCTACCTCATTAATATAATCCTTTATGAAAGAATTACAAGAAAATTTAAAAAATTAATTAATATTGTTAATGATATTGAAATTAATAACAATTAATATACTTTTTCAAAATCATTCTTACATAATTATCACTGTGACTCTAAAAAATATGGAGTAACTATGAATGCTTATAAAAAAAAATAATTAATATCATTAAAAAAATAACTTATAAAAAAAACTAAAAAATATTGTTTATATTTATATTTCTAATACCACATATCACGTTTATCCACTTTATTAGTAGAGATAAATTTTGCCAAAGATGTTAAATGACCGGAGGGAGTATAAACTATAAAGTACATAACCTAGCTTTGGCTTGCATTTGGATTTAGTGACTTTGGACTTTGGTGCCTTTGTATACTCAAAACAATTTGGAACATAATAATTGACCAAATCTGCTTTAATTTATTTTCAGATTGGTCGAGATTGACTAATATCATTATCCTATTCGACTGGACCACTTGACTCACGGCTTCCTTTGATAATTTAGAAATTACTGCTCTCTAATTTATTTGTCATTTTAAGAGTTTCCCGTGGATTAAGAAAATTATTTAATACTTCAATTTTTAAGAAAATAATAAAGCAACTTTACTACATTATTTTCACACTACGTTAATTATCACTTATTTCATATCTTTCAAAATATTTAAAAGCAAAATTAAAGTTAGAAAAATTTAATTAATACATCATGTAATTTCTAAAGCGACTAACAATTTGTTATGCTAAAACCACGTATAAATTAGAAAGGAGGGATTACTGTACTTCAAGCCATCTTCCACTTTTCAACTACTTTGACGTCTAGACTCATGTTTCAATGTGTTCCCACTTCCCCACCAAGGCAAGCACACAGGCATCAAATAATGAAAATGAAAGTGAATAGCAATGTGTATATGAATGCCAGCCTTTCTGCCCTGTAGTTTTGGTCTACCTAGTAATAGCACTCTCCCAATTTTTAAGGACGTGCGTGTCAAGTTGATGCACGGTCCCATTGCTAAGTTGCCAAGGACAAATAATGATAATAACACAATGAACCAGCTAACTAGTTGGTTGGCAGACACATGTGTTGATAAATGAAAACTATCATCCAGCATCAATATTGAAGGCTGAAACATATGGGACGAAATATGCAACATTTTAATGACTTGCACTTTTGGATATTTAATTCCAATTTGTGAGCAAAAAGCTGTCCTAATTTTGAAGCTACTGTATCTTGGATTTTAAGTTACAAAAATAAATTACAACGACGAAATTATAGAGAAATGGATTTTAACTTCAACGGAAATTTAATCCTCGACAAATAGTTCAGTTAGTAAAGTTACGGAAGATAAAATGCGAGCATTGGTTCTGAATCCTGGCACTTACACAATTTTTCTCTCCCCTTTTCCCGTCAAAAAAGTTGGCCCATAAAAAAAAATTAAAAAAAAAAAAAAACTTCGAAAGGAACTTTATATAGAAGAGTTGGCCATTTAGCCAAGGCCAAAATCTAAGAAAAATTGAGTGACATGTATATAATACATTAATTGACAATTACTCAATGAATTAAAAAAGAAAGTTAATAAGAGTAGAGTTGAAGCAAATTGCTAAAACCATAGACTATAATTTTACTCCAAAACTCCTGAGATTGCAGCTGATGATGACTTTGAATAGCGTTCAATCAGTGATAATACCTTAGCAGCCTTTCGCCTAAGGTGACCATCACCATATATATTCATGCCAGTAAGACCAACAAGACATAATCTAGCCGTTGTTCCGTAATATTCAACCATTTCCTTGGACACAAAAACCTTCTCCAATAGCCCTAAAGCTTCTGCTTTAAGAGATTCAGTCCCCCAGTTCAAAATGTCCAATAAGGGTCTTATTGCATTAGACTCGTGCAACACGCGAGCTCCCCGTTGAGGAAAGTCTTCCAAAACCAATGTTGAAAGTGTTTGAATTGCTTCATAAGCAGTTGCATGAACCTCACCATTTAACAGCTTTACCAAGCCAGGCAAGGCATTGGCCTCCAATAGACAAAATGTGGTACTCGCGCTGCATACGCTTCCATGTGCTGAACATAATGGAACTCTTGATGACTTAAAGAACAAGCAACCCGTTGATTTGGAAACAACTGTGAGCTTTGGAGTGCTCATAGAAAGATCGCCGATGAATGCTGCTGCTCTTGCCTTTGCTGTGACCGAACCCTTGTTGAGAAAGTTTACAAGCAGAGGATATATTCCACGCTTAACTAAATCGCGCTGAGACTCGATATTTGTAGGATCAGTGAACCTGAAGAGTGCACTGAGAGCATTTTCCTTTGCTTCCATTGTCCCGGTTTTCAATATGCTTATGATTGCATCAAGTCCTCCCAACTCAATCAACTTCATAGTGAGTTCTCTTTCTGATTTTGGCAGGTTAGCTAGTAAACCGGCAGCTGCCATTCTTACATCGTCATTGTCATCATTTTCGAGAAAACCAATCAAAGCTTCAAGTCTTCTAGGCCTGAAGAGGTATTCAACTACTCCTTCCGGCTCGTGCTGAGAGAAAAGAAAGAGAAGCTTTATAGCAGTCTCCCGGATTTCGGAATCAGAATCATCAAGAAGTGAAAGAATTAGAGATACACCATTGGCTGCTAGTATTGCCTTCTTTACTAAACCACTCTCAAACTTGCAAATGCCAAGAAGAGCACGTAGAGCCGGCTTGCGGAAGTTGTTGCCTGAGTTGGAACACTGCTCAAGAGCTAGCAAGTTTTTGATAATGGAATCTAACTCTAGTTGTTTCCGTTCACTATCAACAAAGAAATCAATTCCATCCTCATCACAAGAAAGCTTCTCAAGGATCTCAGAGCATTTAATGGTAATGAATGTTCGGATCCGAGGAGAGAACATTAAGTCTAGAATAATAGGAACACCTCCAGATGCAGCAATGATTCCCTTATTTGCATGACATCCTGCTAGTTTAACCAGGGCTGACAAAGACGCTTCTTGTGATTCAATATTGCCAGACAGCATTTCTAGCAAAGGAGATATAACTCCTTCCTGGCCAATAAGTTTCAAGTTCAAATCATTCAACTCCATATTAACTATGGCTTTTGCCATTGGTATTCTTGAATCCGGTCCTGGCAAGACAAACAAGGAAATATAAATCGGTACAAGTAATCTTTCTGTCTAAAAAATTGTAAAGTCGTAATGAGCCAGGAAAAATTGCTCTATTTGGTGCACGGTGCAAAAAATTTCTACGAAGGAAAAGTACTGTCAATATGACTATGTACACAAAGTCAGAAACACAACAAAATAGATGAATGCCATGCACTATAAAAGGAAGAGTTGTCATTTTATTTTTAAAAAAATCAACTTTTTTATGAGAGGATACATGCATTAGTTGAAGATTTGACATGTCATTAAAAGGAAGAATTTTTCACCGTTACTACTGATGGTTTTTCTCCAAATCTGGGAAGGGTCATCTAGAACATGGAATTGGAAGAGATCTAATATCATTTCCTAAGACACAATGATATCTTCAAATGATTGCATTGAAGTTCTAGTAAGAATCCATTTCATGTTTCCAAGAAAAAACTAGCAATAAACTATTTAGGAAGATTCTGTTTTTCCTTTTGCCCTTTCTGCCATTGCTTTGCCAATTGTACCTTCAACATAATGAAATATATCCGAATAATCACCATAAACATAGTGCAATTAGAAAATAATCCATATTCTTACCTTGAATCATACGATCAACAAGCGGTTTATACCATCCAAAATTAGCAGCAGCAATAATGCTGTCCTCATTTATTTCAAAAAGCTTCAACAAAATCTTTTCTGCAATCTCAGCTGAATCGTTGACAGAACCCTTTACAAGGGTGACAAGAAAAAGAACTGCATTGCTATTCTCAGAGAGTTTTTGGCAGAAGCATTCATTCCAACCAGATCGATGTTGAAGCAATTCATATAGCAAATCTATAGCTGCCTTTGAAATGCCGGTCTCACTCCTTATGCAGGAAATAATGTGATCCCATCCTGGTGATTCAACCACTTTCTCCTATAAATTGATAGAAATATAAAGAATTGTAAATCATGTGTCTCAACGGTAAACTTGTAGACTTGCCATTCAGAACAGAATGAAAGCTACATGTACATAAAATATGATAAAATGAAAGCATTAAGCCATGATGAGCAACAACATATGACTCTTTTAGCATTATGTTTAAGAAGATATAACTAATACCATAAGCTGGGAAACATTTTCAGATTTTTTGTACCTATGTTTCTTCAGGTCACTTCTCTAAATCATAAATTGCAAATCTTCAAGAAGACAATGTGTGATCTAACTGACACAAGAAAAAGAATAAGCTTGCTTACCTTGTTTCTTGCATGCCCCTCAACAGCATCCTTCAAAGCAATTAAAATACTCGTCTTCACTGTTCTCTTATCAGAGTTCCCAAGGATAGAGATAATAATATCGACAAGCCCTCCAATAGAAATCCAATCCTTGTTAATAGAATTTTCTGCTGTGAGAGCTTGTATTTGGTTCAAGGATTCATCCAGATATAAGTCAGTATTTGACAATAGGTGTTCCCTGATTGACCTTATTATAAGACAGTAATTAAGTTCTCTCCACTCTTCAATGGATTGTCTCAGTGGAATGTTAGACCTTAATGTAAAATCTTCAAGAGCCTGGTTCGTTTCTGGGTCAGTCATGTTTCCATCATAAAACCAAGCTTCAATAGCTGATCTCTCACATGTAGTACCAGTGCAAAGGCTTACAGGATCTACCATAACAGCTTCAGTTATGCAACAAAGAAAAGAATTCAGTGGTTCAATATATTTCTCCCTTGAATCATATCTCTCTATAACCTGAACCCTTTCAAAGTATTGCTTCTTAACTTCTTCATAATCCCTTGCTGCATCGGCTCGAGAGAGTAACTCGATGATCTGCTCCAAGAAAATAAATTCAGCTCTTTCTTTGTTCTTGGAAGCTTCTTCTTTTTCCCTCCTAATGCTGGCCAACTCTTTGCTTATCTCCGACGGTTCTATCGGCACCCCAACCGCCCTTGCTATCTCCTCAAGCATGTCATTCGCGAAAGCCTGATCCAGCTTCTGTTCTCTAAGTCCATTGTTCAACTTGTTAACAATTTGAAGCTGAGCTTGCGAAGCCTCAAACTCCACCCTTTGCATTTCATTCTGCAGTCTATTAACCTGATCCGAAATTCTAGATAGGACTTCAGTATTCGCAATAGATAGTGCAGCTAGTGACCTTCCAATATCCCTTGTGACTTGTTCAACCTCCTCAACTATGGACCTGCACTTAACCAGTAAGTAAAAACGGCCGCGGTTCCTATACTTCTCAACCAAGTTATTTGCCTTTTTGACATCTGCTTCAAGAGACTCCAGAGCAACCCTTGCAGCCTGAGACTCGTTCAGTTCCTGACGCTGTAATTCCTTTAGCACCGGCTCAATATCAAACAGGTGTTTTGAGAGAACCTTGAAACTTTCTTTACCAATAAGAACATCAGCTGCTGCATGAGCTGTTTTCAACACCTGTTTGGTTAGCACAGCCAAAATTGTACCTATGGGTATTAGTTCCAATCCTACCATAGTACAAAGTCTATACTGAATTCTCTAATCAAATCTTGGACAATGAACCTTGGCTATTGCTAAGAAGTTTAAACTGATGCACTTGCAAATTGCAACTATTCTTCCCTGCAACCAAATGCCTGTAAATCAATTATCTTATATAGCAAAATAGAGAAAATAAAAAATCTGCATCAACCAATTAATTCTAGAGTAAGCCATTCAGACGAAAGAAAATGATATAGAGTAAAAGAAAATCAAATAAACTATCTGGTCTACTCTATGTGCATAAACATCATGATCAATATATTAGGACTATAGGTGATTTTAATTTTCAACCAAATTCCCTAACTTGAAACATTCAGGTCTTTTGCTATCAGCCTGAAAAATCCATGACTTTTATATTCAATCCAATTATCCAAACACATGAAAAATTGACTGAAGTTAGTAGTTCATGCTTACAATGGCAGTAGCGAGAATTCCTATCTCGTTTAATGGAAGATACAAAATATAAAATAAAAGGAAATAGATTGAGTGTGTATAATTCATAATATTAGGCAAAATTTCTCCATGAATGTTTCAAAATTGTTACATGATATTAACCTCCTTTTCACTTTTAAGAACTTGACAATAAGCAATATTGCAAAACAGAAATCAATTATGCAGACAGTTTAACAAGAAGAACTGAGAATCCCCAACAAACTACAAGCATTATAATTCTAACATGCAGGGAAAATTAGAAAGATACATAAATAAATTGGAAGATGACAAAAAAAAAAAAAGCTAAAAACTAGCAAGTAGATATACTTAAATAGGAGACATCATATTTGTATAACCTTTCTAATCAAAATCCAAGTCTTAAGGGAATAACCAATGAACTGATAAATGATATAAACAAAACTCTTAACACTGATTATAGGCATCTTTGCCATCTTATGCCTTTATAAGGTAACCAAACAAAAGGGTAGATTCCATGTACTTGTTACCATAATTCAACACGTAAATCTTCAATACTATAATAATATTCTCATCGTGTTCAAACTCCTCATTCATTACCAGCAATAACAAGGAAGAAGATAGAGTCCTAGACTTACCTCATAGAAGCTTCAAACTATAAAGAGAACTCAGAAGTGAGAAGCATGGCAGTTTGCTAGGGAGAGACGACTTGACACTTGAGCTTGACTATCATTCTTCCAAGAAAATGCAAGGAAAGTTGCATTATCAAAGAATTAATATGTTTCTATGTCTTCAAATACTTTTACACGGTTAGGAAAAAAATTGAGTACACAACAAAGCCTGAAGGCTGAAGCCCTGAACCAAGGAGTGACACATCACACATGTTCTCTTGCCGTAGATTTTCCTTCTCGTGCTACCTCCGTTCCAATTTACGTGATCATTTTGAGAGTTTCACAGGCATAAATAAAATTATTTTATATTGTACTTCAATTTTTAAGAGAAGAATAAAGAAATTTTTCTATATTATTTTCATACTATATTATTTATCACACAATTCACACATTTCAAAATGTTTAAAAACAAGATTAAAGTTGAAAAAAAATAATTAATGCATCATTAAATTCTTAAAACGATAAATAATTTGAAACAAATTAAAAATGCTAAAACGAGAAATAAAGTGGAACGCATGTAGTAGGAAATTATTACTCATTATTTTTTCAACCATATGTAGTATTTTTATGGGAAGTTCGAGTCAGAACGTCCACATCAAATACTAGCAAATCTAGTTTTCAAAAAAGATTTGTTCGTATGGAAACTCAAACTTAGAATCTTATTTAAAAAACAGACATATAATCGGCTGTTGATAAATTGATTAGTGTACTCTCTTTGTTTTCTATTATAAGAAAAAAAATACTCCCTCTGGTCCTATATATAGGACATATTTTAGAAGCAATCTTTGGTCTTATATATAAGATATTTTGTATTTTCTATGCATCATTTATTGCTTTTTTTCTTTTTTGCCCTTATTAAATGCTTTGACTATTTATGTGTTTTTTGTTGTTCATTAATGAGTGTGAATTTTTCAAGACAAGTTGAGAGGGTAAAATTGTAATGTTACAATATATTATCATAGAATTCATAAAACTAACTACTTTCCTTGGTCCGAAGAATATGGTTAAGTATGTCCTATATATAGGACCGGAGGGAGTATTAATTTTATACTTAGAAAGTTAATTGAGTGTATTTAATTTTTTCAAGTTGATGAAAAATATAGTTATTTTAGAAAATTTACATTGGGAATGAAATAAAATTTAAATGGGACAACTCCTTTTAAAATGTATTTTATGAATGATTGTATTGAGATTAAAAAAATATTTAACTTTTTCTTATGTTTGAAATTAAAATGAGTATGTCTTTTTTTTATTATACTCCCTCCAAAATTAAAGGATGGTAAAAAAGTGTAAAAATAAAAAATTAAGAGATATAATTAAAATGAGTATGTCTTTTTTTTATTATTATTATACTCCCTCCAAAGTTAAAGGATGGTAAAAAAGTGTAAAAATCAAAATTTAAGAGATATATATTTAATGGCTTGTTTAACATCAACTAATTATCAAATAAAAAATTTAATATATTTTATATTGATAAACCTATACCAATTCAAATATTTTTTTCATTAATTATTTTAATTTTGGTTTGTAACAAAAAAAAATTGTCATTTTTTTTGGCATCCATCATGCATGATACGAAAGTGGAGTAGTATATAACTATATATAACTGTGTAAGAGAGTATTACTCTTTTTTTTTTTTTTTACACTAAGGGTATCCCCTAAGCCGATAGCCGAAGACTAATCTTCTCCGAGGCGTAGAGATCACCGAAGTGAGTTTTGTCTTTACCAATAAAGCATTTTTCATGTCTACGGCAGGGATCGAACCTCTGACATCATGCTTAAGTATCCAGTTTTTTTCTTTTTTTTGGGTGAAATTTATTACATCCATGTTTCGGTGAAATAAGAGAGTATTACTCTTACTGTACTGTAGTCCTACTAGTCCAAGGATCACGGACAGTTGATTTATTAGTCGTGTGAAGTGACAATGAAACTAAAATGTTGACTTGACTCTTGACTTTTGATTCTTTTATTGGCTAGAAAATTCTTATGAAAAAAATACTTCCTCTGTCCCTAAATATAAAGCATCTTTGGGATTTCACGTCCATTAAGAAAGTGAAACAATTTAGTTAATTGTATTGGAAATGTGAACTTTTGATATGTAATTTAAAAATTACCCCTATTAATATTATTGGGAATCTAAAAAGTGTTAAATAAATAGGGGTATTTGTGGAAAGAAGTAATTAATGATCATTGAAAATTGGTATGAGGCTTTATAAATAGGGACAAAATAAAAGTGTCAAGAGGGCTTTATATTTAAGGACGGAGGAAGTAAAAAAAATCAAATAATTGTTCCCTCAGCTCCATAATAATTGTTCATAAGACAATTATCAATAATAATAAAAAAAAGTCTTATGAAACAGTAAAACGGATGAGTACTAGTGAATGTAATTATTCCCTCAGCTCCATAATAATTGTTCTTTTTTTTAGAAGTTTTTTTTCCTTTGTAGCATACTCCCTTCGTTTTACTGTTTGGCCTTTTAGCTTTTTTTTTTCATACTGTTTGATCTTTTACAATTTCAATACACAAACATTTTTTTTTTACAATTTTAATCTTTCATTCAATCATTTCTCTTACTCATCATTAATTCTACTTTTATCATCTCTTCATCCCTAAACCACTATACATAAATTAATGGACACACTTACTAATAAAAATTAAATATAACTACAATTTTCAATAAAAATTAAATAGGGACATTTTGAACAAAATATACATAATACTTACAATAATTAATATTTTTTTAATCTATGTATACAAACATAAAAGGCCAAACATAGTGAAACGGAGGGAGTATGTCTTTTTATAATTTCAAAAATGTAATAAATGTTATTTTTCATGTTTACTCATATTTAATAGGGCATTAAATAGGGCATTAGTCACTCAGTTGCGCGTGTGGATACCCTGATTCATCCAAAAAAAATAGGGCATTGATTTACGTAAGCGGTGAAAAAGAAGTGATAGTTATAGAGAGAGAATTGATATAATGGTAAAAACATAATTAATTAATGTATTGAAAATCCAAATAATAATTGTGTTTATTAAAGAATGTGTTTTGTTTGAAATAAAACAGATAAAAAAGAACGAAGTGAGTAGTTAATAAAAAAATACGGGTGAATAATTTAAAAATAAAAGTACATGACTTGATTAAGTATTACTCCCTCCTCCGTCACATAAGTTCAGTCGTTTTGGTTTTTTATTTTGTCTCATAAATTATGTTATTTTAGAAACTACATACTTATTTATACTTCTTTTTCCAAGCATATATATCCTTATTTATTATATCATCTTTTTCACCATTCATCTCTCTATCTCTCTTCAATATAATATTTATACGTTAATTATTACTCTCTCGTATTATTAAATGAAGATATTTTAGTTTAAGCATATCAAATTCTTACATCATTTACCCATTTCTTAGTATACGTGAAATCTTTAAAAAGACTTAACTTATGGGACAGAGGGAGTACTATGTTAGTATTTATTACTACCTCCATCCCTATATATAACATCGAGTGCTAGATTTTACGGTTAATTTAATTAATGGTATTGAAAATGTGAATATTTAATAGTATGTATTTTTAAAACTATTCTTGTTAATAGTATAGAGAAACTAAAAACGGTTAAATAAATAAATGTGTTTGTAAAAAGAAGTAGTAATTAATTGTCATTAAAATTAAAAAAAATATTATAAATAGAAACAAAATAAAAATTTCAAAAAATCTTATATATAAGAAAGAAAATATTAGAGTATACAGTATTATTATTATTAAAAAAAAAAAAAAAAAAAAAAAAAACACTGGATATCTGTACTTGAACACATCTCAACTTTTTCGGGGGAAATGACATAGGGGATTTTAGGATGGGTATTAAACTTTTCGTTTATTGAAAAACAAAGATGACTTCTTCCCTAATAAAGCGTGTTTAAGAACAGTGACAAACTTTTCAAGAAAAAAGTTAAAAAGAATATTGACATAAAAACTTGATGTTGATGGCCTAAGAAGTAAGAAGTGCTTGACAGCGTTTTATTACCTTTATTTGAATTTTACTGTTTGCTCTTGTCTATACTTCTTGACTTCCACTAGTAAAATAAGGTGCCCGCTTCACTGCTGGGTTTGGTGCAGCATGCACCTCCTATATTTTACATGCTACAGTTGGTTTCCTAGTTTTTAATTTTTTTTAGTTATTTAAATAAAAAAAAAAGGTAAAACTGTAAGTAAACTCTGGTCCCACCACCACCAAAAATATCGGCGTCTCCATTTCCACCGCCGGCAAATACCCACCCATCAACCACACCGTCGTCAGCTTCATCACCATTGGCACTCCTCCGGCGCTATCGTCTAAGACCACACCCGCACCACCGCCATCATTCGCCGCGGATGAGGGATTTGAGAACTGAACCGAGATGAAACCGCCACTCAAACCACCGCCATCGCCACCGTCAACACCAGATCCAGCTTCGCCATCAACGTGCTTCAAGTGCAGATGCAACCACCGCGAGCATCAAACTCAACCTCAGCAGCCATTCGATCAAAGAGGAGAGAGAAAGAGGAGAGGAGAAGGTCATTATCGTCATCGTTGCAACTGCCATGACCACCGCCACTGTCATTGCCCTCAACAACAGATCCCGTATCGCCTTCAACTTGCTTTAAGTGCATATGCAACCACCGCGAGCATCGAACTCAACCCCTGACCAACCTTTGATCAAAGAGAAGGAGAGAGGAGAGGATAAGACCACCGTCACCATCGCTGCAACCGCCACTACCACCGTCACCGCCACCATCATCGCCGTCAACAACAGATCCAACATCGCCAAATGCAGATGCAACCACCGCGAGCATCGAACTCAACCCCAGAGCAGCCTTCGATTAGAGAGAGAAGGAGAGAGAGGAGAGGAGAAGACCACCATCGCCATCGCTGCAACCGTCACTACCACTGTGACGCTCCCGAAAATATGACTTTATTTATTGTTAAAATAAAGTACAGAATTGGTTTATGATAAGCTATTTGAAAATTTTATGAAAATTTCTAAGTTTCTCATATCCCAAAATATTTTCAGGTAAAAATTGAATATGTACTTGTTTTGAGTTCAGCGGAAACGGTTTGAAAGTGTTAATAAGGTTGCAGGAAATATCAAAGTTAATATGCAACCAAAGCTCATATATATAAACATAAATAAAACCAAGTACATCAGGTAATAAAAGTCGAGGTAGCAAAGTTTTAGGGATACAGACCAGCAAACATAAAATACTAGCTCTAAGATGCTCTCCTCAAAATATATACAATATACTACAATCAAAATAAGAGAGTCATCGAAAGCTGTGCCATGAACACCCACACTGATGCCTGATCCCTGGATCCTCCGAAAGCTGCACCACTGCATCCTACTACGGTCCTCCATACTGCACATCCGAAACAAAGTCACTACATCACTGGCCGTCAGTAGCTGTCCCATCCACGTCCTCTACTGGGTCCTCCTCCTCCTCATCCGACCCCGGGGGAGTAGCAGTGCGACGCACTGGCTCCGACGAAGGTGCAAAGCGCACCCTGGTGGTCAGACCAGGACGAGGAGTGGCCGAAGCAGTAGCCTCAGAAGGAGTAGAAGGACGAGTACGGGTAGCTGGACGTCTGACATGTAAATTATAAAAACGACGGCCAGGACGGGGTGGAGGAGTACCAAAACAATAAGTATAAGCTGGAGGAATGTGCAGTATGTAGATCATAGGGATGCGAAGCCTACGAGGTCGCACGCGAGAAAGGGGGTTAGGGTGACGAAAGATCACGTCAACCTCACCCTCGAAAACAGCCCGGTGCTCCTCGTAGTCCCACACTCCTCTACGGAGTGGGCGTAACTCCACGAACGTCATGAAGCGAGCCATCACCTACAAGGGCATAGGGAGTCAGCAAATACTAACACATAATCAAATAGATAGGGTACGAGTAATAACAAAATAATTAAGTCTTATTGATCAATTAACAATTACCAATAATCAATTATGATCCATTACATAATGAACATCAAATCATAATGATGAATAATCCATGACATATGCACTGATAATGTAACTCTCCTATCAATGCATGACTGTTGCCCAACTCCACAAATAGGCTTCCGTGGCACCTTAAAACATGCCCGGTACTCCTCAACGAGTACCTCTCGGACTCGGCCATCATTAAACGACACTCCTAGAGCTCATAGAAGTGACGCCGACGTATCTCACAAGACTACGTCTCTCGAGCCCGACGTTTAAAGACATGCCCACACCAACGTGTGTATTCCCGGAACAAAAGGTGCACCCCGGTCACCGACACTCCCTTCCGCTTACTGACCCTTTGGAGCAGACACTTTCACTAGTGTCCCTCGATTCACGACCCTTTGGAGCAGACACTCTCACTAGTGTCCCTCGAGTCCAAAATAACCAAAAGGGATATGCCCACGCCTCACGGACCTGTCTCCACCAATGTGGGAATCTAGAATGCAAATGCTATGCATGAATCCGCAACATAATTGTATTTTAAGTTTACTTGAGGTCATTTAACATAAACATTTGGTATTCCGAATTACCAATTCCATAAACCTTAGTCAATAGGTTCCAACTTCAGCCTTTAATCGATTAAATGTCTGGTTAATCGATTAATGAATTAATAATCGATTAATAATCGGTTATTCATCCTGCTAATCGATTAATTATTCATAACACTTCAAACTGATCAGAGTTTTACACGTATTAATCGATTAACAGTCGGGTTAATCGATTAATATATCAGTAAAACAGTGCTGAAACTGGTTTTTGAATACCAAACTCATGCCAACTAAGTTTTGACCAAAACCAACCTCAAGTACAACTTAAATACATCAAGAGAAACTTGTTCATAGCATCAATTGCACCAATTAACATTAATTTCACAGAATCATATTGTTTTTCCCCAATTTTAACCTAAAACACAACTTAACATATCAAATCATTAACCACTCAATTTCAGATCAAATTGAAAGTTCATTTAGCTTTAGATACCATCATCTAACATGTTTCAATTCTGGTTTTTGATCAAATTGGCCTCCAAGCCATTGTCCTCTATCCTAGTGCCCTTTGAACCACATGGAGGTTCAACCAATATTCGATTCAATCCCATAGTCTATTCTAGCATTAGTAAAGCTTCTCCCTTACCTCAATGAAGCTTTTTGGATAGGTACACAGCAAAGAAACTCACAGAATCACCAAACTCCAATTGCTCTGTTTTCCGGTTAATGATAGTTTTGAATGAGCAAGTTCAGCAGAATATTTGGCATAGCAATTGGGCATGAAAACGAATAAACTTGATCAATAACAAAACTAGGAAGTGTGAACTTGAAATAGAAACAGATTTGGTACTAATTGGTGCCCCAAGCTTACCACACTTTAAGCTCAAAGTCACCACCTCAAGTCTGAAATCACAGCACTTCAGTTTCAAGAGCCCAACTTCCAGCTACAATATCTCCTCACTCAAGAGACCAAAATTCGTGATCTTTATATGGATAGAAAGCTCTTTCTACAAGCTTTGATAAGATGCAAAGCTTGCAGTGTGTATAGGTTTGTGGAAGGAAAATGAATGTGAAGAACAGAGGGTGTTTGAGTTGAGAATTTGACAGAGTTTCCCCTTCTTTTCCAATTTCTCCCCCATTTTCATCACCCAAAACCTCAATTTATAGCCAAAACTGGCTTTCATGCATCTAAACACATGTTCCCCACTAATCCAGCCGGTGCTATGTGTTAATTTGTGGATTACCCAGCTTGTTGAGTCATCAAACGCCGCACTATCTTCAGCTTCTGCACTATCGTTAATCGATTAACTCGTTAATCGATTAACTCGTCCAGTTTTTCAAAAATTATTATTTTATTCACTTTCCCTCCAAATATCTTTCCAATATTGATTCCTAGGTCCTTTCCAAGGACTAAACTACAAAAACACCTTATTTCTAAACCAAAATATTTTTCTTATATTTTTCCTTTAATTATCTTTTTAAGAAAATCATAAATTAATAAACAAAACTAATTAATTCCATATAATTAGTTTTATTTAAATATTTCTTTTTATTTATTTGGGAAGCAAAAATTTGGGGTGTTACAACCACCGTCATTGCCACCGCCACCGTCATCGCTGTCAACAACAAATCCAGCATCGTGCAGATGTAACCATCGCGACGGATCTGATGGATCTGATGGTTGTGTTGAAACCGACGGATGTCGGTGGTGATGGATCTGATGTTGATAGCAAGGACAACGGCGACAATCCCGGCGACGACTGTGATGGTGGCCTGACCCTCCCCTCTTTTTTTTAACTTCGTTTTTTTTTTGGGTTTGAAACCGTTTATCAAAGTTACCGATTAACTCAAATATTCCGTACAGTTCAAATTACAAAGGAGGTGAGGTGTGCACCTCCTAACTTTGGTTCATTGAAACCGTCACCGTAAAACAAAGCCAAAGTTGTAATATAAGTGAGAATGCTAAATGAAACACCTGAACCTATATATTCATTCATTATTGAAAAAACACTAATGTTACACGTATATCCAAGATTGATATCTAAATGTAAGTTTGTGCATATAAGACAAACAAACAAATATATAACATTTCTCTTGAAGTAAAGCAATAATGCATTAATTCTCCGTGCCCTATTTATGTAGTTTACTCTGACTATTTTGCCAAAAATGAGTAGTGCTGCTCTTAATATTTTTTTTTATAGGTTTAGTTTACTTGATCACAAGCCATTCATTTAGCCACGGTTTTGGAAACTAAGGATACCGAACAATATCTAAAGCTATAAACCCAATTGATGATAAAAATCTGAAATCAAAGGATTAAGTGATTTGAATGGCATAGAAGTAATTTTTGCCATCTCAAATTAAGACATTAAGATAATTGGCACTTCACATTCTATTTAATAATTTGAAAACATACATCCAACATTCTATCATTTTAACTCTCATATTCTCACTCTCACTCCAACTCTAGTACTCTAGCTTTCCTTCACTTCAATTCTCATTATCAACTCTCGCTCTCACTCTCACTCTCACGCACCATTTTTGCTCTTATGTTTTCTTTTTATTTGAATCATAAAAGTTCATGATAGTAAGTACAGTCATGGTCATGGACGTAATCATTGTCAAAGGAATTGTCTAATTTTATATTTTTTTAGTATTACTAATGAACTAATGAAGGTTTTTAAATAAATCTTACTGTTGCTGAATTTTTGTTCAAGATTAAGGAAAAAAACATGAAAGAAGGGGGTAAATGATTTATGAAGGAACATAAAAATGAGTGAATGAATTGCGAGGGGTTTGAATGAGGGATTGAGTAGGGAAGGAAAGAGAAATATAAAATTAGACAATTTATACCGTGCATGATAATGAGGATTAAAATAAGAACACGTGGTGTATGATCTAAGGATCATGGTCATTAAACTCGAGAATTCAAGTAATTTCGTGAAGCATAGATAAAATCGAATTGTAAACGCAACATAATACAAAAATGTAAGTTGATAACATATTCTAGAACATAAACATATATAGTTTAAAGTCTCACCCAATTTTTTTTTTTAAAAAGCATGATAACATTATAATAAAGCAAATAAAAATATAAAATATAATCATAACTCAATAATTGCCCTTAACTTTTATATGATTTTTAGTCGATCACTTACTTATTATTTTGAAGCTTGATAAAATAATAAAAAAATTAATAATAATTAAATTTATTTTATGAATCTATTATATATTGCAAGATATAGGTAATTCAACTCAAGTATCAAACAATAATAATATCTAAATTTAGACTTGTAAACTTATAGTCGACTCAAGAATTTACCAATTTTATTAGAGTTTACTTGAACTCGTACAAGTTTGATTAAAAAAAATTACATGAGAATCAACTCGTTTTTGTGACCTAGAAATATAAACTTGCAAGAATTAAAGAGTTAACTCAAGTGTTTGACAATAACCATGATGAAAATGATGAATGGATGAAGTGAGAATAATATATGCGTAGTGTAAATGTTGAATTGAGTGGGGTGCGAATGAAAGATGGAGTAAGAAGTGGAGTAGAAGATTGAGAGAATAGCGAATGAAATGAAAAAGTTGAGGAAAAGAAATACATTACCAAGAAGATGTATTTTGGGGGAGTGGGGGAATCATAGAATTGTAATGTCTTTGTTAAAAAAAAAAATATTTCTCTGAAACCATATGCATAAACATTAACATATTCTATGTATAGTTTTTCTTAAATATAGTTTTTTAATATGAAAAAATAGATGATGTAATGACAGTGTAAAAGTTTTTTATATCATCAGTGTATCATCAATCATTCATGTATTTATGGTTATTGATTTTTTGATAAAAATAATACAATTAAATAATGGATGATGAACTAATTGTGTAAAAAATTTATATTTTTGCCTTTAGGTCATCTTCAGTAACTCGGCATCGATGCACTAAGGTTGAGAAGTGTCGTATGCATTGTCCACTCACGAATGGCTTAATGTCAGACCATAAACCATTTTCAAAACGAACACACTTGGAATGCTCATCTGGGCGAAGCATGAAATATGGAGAGTACTTCATCAACTCTTCGAACTTGGCAGCGTACTCATTGACGGTCATGGTTCCTTGTTTGAGCTCCAGAAATTCGATCTCCTTCTTATTTCTGATATCCTTGGGAAAGAATTTCTCATAGAATTTCTCCACGAAAACTTCTCAACTAATCTGTTTCAATATTTATTTTTTTAAACATACATGAGAGGTGTATTTTCTCAAAAACCAAACAAGATGGCCGAGTACTAACCCCAGTTTCAAGAGGCAACCGTCTTCGCAAATCCAAACGGAGGCTTTCAGGGCCCATTGCTGGTTGTTATTTTTTTTAAAAAAAAAGAATTACTTGGGCTTCCATAACCATCCGAAATCTAGTTTTTTTAGAGTTGATTTTCTAATCTCCCCAATTGGGTTTTTGACCCCCCCACTTAAATTTTTTCTCAAAAATACCCTTCTTCTTCTTTATTTCTTTCTCCTCCTCTTCCTTCTTCTTCCTTTTTCTTCTTCCACCATCCACACCCACATTCTCCTCCTCCTTCTTCCCACCTCCACCTCCACCTCAACCTTCTTCTTCTTCTTCTTCATCCCACCCCCACCCCCACCCCCACCCCCACACTTCTCCTTCACCCACAATCACCCCACATTCATCACCACTCCATACTGTTCTTTTTTTCGCGTAAAAAGTGCCCTACGTCAATGTCGAAACTTAGGAAACATATAAGACTTTTTTTAAATTTTTTTGTGTCGTACGCCCAGGCCCTAGCGTACGTGTTTTTTTTTAAATCGCTTAAGTGAAAATATCCAGGTTCAAAGTTGATTCTCTGAAGCAGTTTCGCTTAAGCGAAAATTTAAAAAAAAAACATGTGCTTCAGGGTCTGGGCATACGTGCATTTTGCACATACGCCATGGCCTGGGCGTACAACACAAAAAAATTTTAAAAGAAAAAACTAGGCGTAGGGTATATTTCTTACGCTTCGACATTGACGTAAGGCACATTTTAAGCGAAAAAATTTGAATAGTGCAGTATGTAACTGGGGTTATTGGGGTGATATGGATAAGTTTGGGGGTGAGCTAGTGAGTGGGTGAGTGAGGAGAAGAAGGAGAAAGAGAAGGAATAAGAGGAGGAGGAGGAGGAGGAGGAGGAGGAGAAGAAAAGTAAAAGTAAGTGAGTGAGGAAGAAGAAAAAAAGGAGAAGGAGAAGGAGGAAGAGAAGGAGAAAGAGAAGTGGGAAGAAGAAGAAGAAGAAGAAGAGGTAAAGAGGAAAAAGAAAGAAAAGGGATAAAAATGAAAAAAAAAATTAAAAGGGAGTCAAAAACCCAAAAGGGGGTTAGAAGAAGAAGAATAAAATTTTAAAGAAGATAAGTAAATGTAAGTGAGTGAGGAAGAAGAAAAAAAAAAGGAGAAGGAGAAGGAGGAAGAGAAGGAGAAAGAGAAGTGGGAAGAGGAAGAAGAAGAGGAGGTAAAGAGGAAAAAGAAAGAAAAGGGATAAAAATGGAAAAAAAAATTAAAAGGGGAGTCAAAAACCCAAAAGGAGGTTAGAAAATCAATCCCCGTTTTTTATCCTTGGTTAATACTTGATGTCCCAAAAATAATTTTTTGCTAAAACATCCTTTCATATGTATATATTTTTTTCTTTTTACTTTTTATATGTTAAGGAGTAAGCGTACGAGTTTTAAAATTACACGTTGATTCTTTGGAATATTAAAATTTTTGCTCAATATGTTTGGAGGTTAGTGTATGTGTAATTTTTATACTTACGGTGATCCAATAGTGTAAAAAAAAAATTGCCCAATACGTTGATCCCTTAGTGTATGCACATTTTGCAATGCACATACGCTAAGGGTACTTAATACCAATGTTCTATGGGAATTAATGGCATTCACACTATAAACTTTAGTCCCACATTGGCCAATTTGTGAAGATCTTAAACCTTTATATTTTATTCTTATCTACACACTTACAAATAAGTTACTGGGTTTTGGTAGTGGATTTGTTGGGCCCAATACACGCACACGCGCAGCGGGCGGATGCAGGGTGTACGGGTTCTCTTTTTGGGGCCACTGGCCAAACGTTTTTTTTTTAATTATCCATGTTTTTGAATATGGCCGTTGCAAGTTTTATGAGCCTTTTATTGCAACAGTTTAAGATAGGCCATGATTGTAACACCCAGCTTTTATATAAAAATATCATTCAAATGGTTTAATAATTAAAATGGAGAGCTTAAAATTTTCTTTTCATAAAACAAATTTACATATAAAATTGGGTATTTCAATTACAATATGAGTAGCACAACTTATAATTTCCTTCTTTCCAAATCTTCCGCTGCGACACTCTGATCCTCAAGCTCCTTGACATTCAAGTACCTAAAATGTTAACCACATAAGGGTGAGACCTTTTCACAACACAGTGGATTAAAAGATAGTAAAGAGCACATACTAGCAACTTAAGCATCATAATCAAATCAAGCCGTGAATAACAAAATGCATTACATTCTCTTCTTTCCAAAACCATTTTCATTTCCCATTATAAACCATACAACGTGTGTTCTCTTACGGATTTGTCTTTGGTCTCACATTGTCGTAGCTTAAGTGAGCACCAAGACGCGTCCACTAATTCACGAACTTGTCCTTGGTCTCACATTGCTGTAGCTTAAGTGAGCACCACGACGCTTCCACTATTGCTTTACTTTACTTATTTCATTTTGCTTGTACCACTAGGAATTAGCTGCTCCTGCTAGGGCGTTTGTACACCCATTAGGGACTTATACACCCATCAGGACTTTCACCCACTAGGCCTCACTCGTTAGGACTAATACATATAATCTTATACTTATTCTTATCACATGTCTTAGCATATTTAATTTACATACTTTAGTCTTTTACACATTTTCCATTCTTTTAGTTTTCGTTGAATTGTTCATTTCGGGACATTGACTCCTAACGGGGCATTTTTACCTAATGGGGCGTTTTAGCCTGATGGGGCGTTTGTACACCTAGCAGGAACACCTAGTGTCCCAATGTCCCAATGATCAATTCAACCGTCCTTAACAACACAAACACATTCACCATAAAGCATACAATTCCATTAGCCATTTACATCAAGCAGCAAAGATTTACATTCAAACACTTACAGCATTCCAAATTTCATACATTACATAACCACAAATTATCAACATCATTTACACTCCCACACTATTCGCCAATGCAATCTATAAACGCGTAAATTCCAAACTAAGACCAAACCCACATCAAGCATCCGAAATAAACATATTTATCATTAAATAAACAATTATCATTTAAGCCATGAAATCTCCTTATGACCACTAATCCTCTTTCCTACCTATTAGGTTGCATTATTTATCATCTCATATTTAATACTTAATCATAAAATACTCATTTCACATACATTTTCAAAATAAACATCATCAACCTTAAATAAACGATTATATTACACTACTTTTTCAAACATTCAACCATTATCCTCATATCCATTGGTCATTACACCACCACATTGCCAACATTAATAATTTATCACCTTATTTAACACTCAGTCATAAATATACTCAGGTAACACACATAGTGAACATAACAACTCTCAAAAGACAACAGATATCACAAATAAATCGACATACTCAGGTATGTCTCAGAGTGCTGTAAAATAAGTCAACTCCCTAGGGTTCTTCACTTCCTACTTACAACATATATAAAGGGGTTTTTAGCAATTTTATGACAATTAAATTAAATTATTAAATTATATTAAAATACATTCATTCTCCCTAAACCAACTTTAAACAGGTGCTATTTTGCTACCCACAACCCAATTTAACTACTTAACCCAAGTCCTATTATATACCCCAACTATCCCTAACTCAAGGTGTGGAAAATAGACTCCCTTTACCTTAGAGAGGGAGAGAGCCCACACAAAGCTCCAAGAACCTCGAAACTACTCCGGATCTACCTTGACTCCAAGCCTCTAGACCGATCTCCACTCCATTCTTCAAGATTGGAGGAGAGAGAAAACCCTTGGAGAGAGAGAGAGAAAGAGAGCCACGAATGAGAGAGCTTGTGGGAGAAGGTGGGTCTCATGATTATAGGCTTGGAAGGAGGGATTTTGGGTGGTTTATGGTGGTTGATGGAGGTTTGTGGTGTTTGAGGGGAGGAGAGGGAGAGAAAAACGTGTTTGAGGAAGGAGAGAGAAAACTTAATCTTGAACCAACCAAAGAGGAGAATCCTAACTAAAAGATGGAAATCCAAGGCTTAAAGGAAGAAGGAATTCAATGGAGATGATGGGGGAAGATGATTTGAAGCTCCAAGCCTCCATGGGAGCTCCAAATCGCAAGAAGGAGGAAGAAAAGAGAAGAGAGAGGCGTGAAGCATGAGAGAGAGTGGGGAGGGTCGAATAGGATAAGGGAAGGGAAATGGGTGGCTGAAATAGGGAGATAAGGGGTGGAAATTACGTTTCTGCCCCTTACTTTTATTTTTATTTTCTGCATCAGACCTAAAATAATCGATTAATTGACCCAAAGTAATCGATTACCCTTCAATGCAACATTTCATTGTGTTTCTGACAGAGGGAAAGTAATCGATTAATTCACCTAAAGTAATCGATTACTTCACAAGGTAATCGATTAATTATATGAGTTAATCGATAACCAAAGCTGCAACATTTAAGTGTTTTCACCAGAGGGCTAGTAATCGATTAACTCCTACAGAGTAATCAATTACTCTAATGAAAACTCCTTTTTGGCCAATTCTCACCCTAAGACACTACACTTAACTCCTACCCATGATTTTCCTATGGTTTTTATCGTAAATTCTAGCTTTGGTTTTTTTCCTAATTTACTTGGAATTAAATTTTGGGATGTTACAATGATGGCAATTTATTGGCCATTAATTTCTGGCTATTGGGTGTCTGATTCTAAGCCCTATATTTTGGTGCTTCCTCATTATGTTTCTGATACATTAATTCGACCCCCTTTCTTCTTCCTCTATTTCTCTCTTCTTTCTCTTTCGAAAGCGACCTAACATTGTGAGATTCCAAGTTCTCTGCCTCGAGTGCACGAGTTAGAGAACTGTTGTGTGCCTTGGGAGCAAGAACCAGTGAGTATAGTTGCACCTCGGCTATCCAGAAATCTTGTTTTTAAGGTAGTGGATTATACCACGACACAGTCATCTTCAACTCATTTTTCTAACAATTTAAAAACAAGATTGTGTTGACTCGATGGCTCTCCTTTTCAACAAAGCTACTTTGCCTAATATTACCCTAATTGAACCACTTAATGGAAAGAAATATAAGCGTTGGGATCAAAAGCTTACCATCTTTTTCGAGCAATTGGAGGCTGACTTTGTCCTAACCACTGATCCCCCCGTTTTACCTGACCTAGTCACTGAGGAGGCTACACAGGCACTGGAGAATTATAACAAATATAACAAATGGGTACGTGGTCACCTTTTAAGCAATATGTCCAATAATCTCTTCGACTTGTTCATGACTAACAAATCATCCAAGTCGATATGGGAGACCCTGGAGAAAAAGTATGGAGCAGATGATGCTGGGAATCGAAAATATGTCACTAGCAAGTGGTTGCAGTTTCAAATGGTGGATGAAAAACCAATAATGGAGCAAGTGCACGAGTATGAGAATCTGGTTGCAGGTTGCAGATGTTCTCAATGAAGGAATGAAGATGTGTGAGATTTTACAAGCGAATGTTTTGCTGGAAAAATTTCCCCGTTCGTGGAGTGACTTCAGAAATCATCTCAAGCACAAGAAGAAGGACTTCAATTTGCAGGAACTGATCAGCCACATGAGAATAGAATAGGCAAATCGTCTCAAGGATAGGTATCAAAACGGTTTAAATTTTTCTAATGCTAATCTCGTTGAGTCAATTGCTGGTTCTTCAAAGAACAAGTTCAAAAATCAGAAACAGGGAAAGCATCAAGGTCAGAACAGCAAGCAGAAGGGAAATAATCATGCACTAAACCCAATTAATGCTATCCAGAAAAACAAAGAATTGTCACGCTGGTATTGCCAAAAACCAGGACACGAGGCTTAACACTGCAAGGCGCGAAAGAGAGCAGAAAACAACAATAACAACAATCCAAGGCAAGCGTCGTACCAGTCGCGTCCTCAAGCAAACCTGGCTGAAGATGATGAACCCATTGTTGCTGTTGTTGATGAAGTAAATCTGGTAAGCAACGTCACTGAATGGGTCCTCGACACTGGAGCAACAAGGCACATATGCGCAAATAAAGAATTGTTTCAAGATTTTGAGGAAGCAACAAATGGCGATATTGTCTACATGGGAAACTTTGCAACTGTTGGAGTATGTGGTAAAGGAAAAATTCTACTCAAATTAATTTCTGGAAAGACTATAGCTTTGAACAATGCGCTTTATGTGCCATCTATGCGTAGGAATTTAGTTTCTGGTTCACTACTAAATAAGGCTGGTTTGAAAATTGTTTTAGAGGCTGATAAAATTGTAATAACCAAAAATGGTGTTTTTGTGGGAAAGGGGTATCTGTAACACCCCGATTTAGAACTTGAATTATCCTTTTAATTTAAATAATATTGTAAAAAGGTTTATTTATGGTTTTAGTCCCTAAAAGTTGAGAGTGTTTTGATTTTGGTCCCTGGAAGTTTTTTTGACCTTGACTCATCCTTAATTGTTTTGAAAATTTGGTTTTAGTCCATGGCATTAGAAAAAATTCATTAATTGCAGATGTGGTTAACGAAACGCACATCAGCATACGTGTGTGCAAATGTTGCATGTCCCGGTAGGATGACGTGGATGATCCGGACCTACAGGAGCAAAAGGGCCAAGGCCTAATGCACAAACACATTTTGGTTGGGTTGGGCCTTGGCCCTTTTGCTCCTACGGGTTCGAATCATTCACGTCATCCTACCGATGACATTCTATACTTGCACACGTGTATGTTGATATGACGTTCCGTTAGCCACGTCAGTAGTTAACGGAATTTTCCTAACAATAAGGACTAAAACCAAATTTTTAAAACAATTAAGGATGAGTCAAGGTCAAAAAAACTTCTAGGGACCAAAATCAAAACACTCCCAACTTTCAAGGACTAAAACCATAAATAAGCCTTGTAAAAATATGGGTCAAATTTTTTTCATTGGTGACATGGATATACAATTGCTACTATAAAAATGTTACATTCAAATAAAAGTAATGTTGTTATGTCACACGTCACCTGTCAAGTTCCAAACCGGAAGGTTACCAACACCGCGCTTTGGAACTCTCACTCTATTTTCATAAAACATTATACATTTCAAAATATTTATCAATTCATAAGTTTCCAAATAGTTCCATCGGAATCATTTGTTTCCAAAACTAGCCAAGTATCAAAACGTGTTACATAGTGGATCTCGCAATATTAACCCAGTGCTCATAAGTGGGTTACGAAACACAACAAATAAGAACACTAAGAACTAGGGCCGTCCTCGGCCACCGACTCTGACTCAACAGCAAGAGGCTCCTCGGAGGCAACTCTTGAATTCCACCTCTTCTTTGATGTTCACGTATCATCTAGTTCGTCATCTTCTAACAATGAAGAATCTCCACATATATCAGCAGTCGACGAACCACCTCCGTAGCAAGTTTCCCAATCCTCCAGCTGTATTTACCATTTATACACAAGCAAGAGAACATAGCAAGATAGAGAGAGTAAGCATTCCAAACAAATAATTGTCGACTGTGTGAGATTACATTAAGCAATAAAACAAACAAGCATATTCAACACAGCAGGTAAAAATCAAATCATTTTATATATCCATTATCATCACCATTTCATTAACCATAATCTCACTTTTGTTTCTCCATTCCATACCATCAATCTCTTTCTATCTTAGAGACATCTCTTGCCAACAAGAACAACGTTAAGCCCAAGTCCTTTATTTGTTATGGTCCAATATTGTTTTCGTGCTCAAAGGCTCACTCATGCCATAACCATCTCACACATTCTTTTCTCAACATTAAATATCATAAACTTTATTATATTCTTAAAATGTTCTTATTAAGTCTTATTGAATCACATCCATCGACGACAAGGGGATAAGAGAAGGTCATCGAGGAATTAGTTAGCACACCATTACATCTCCTCCAGTCCTCCCGAGCCTAAATGGAAGCAAACGGAACGTACAGGAACCTTAACCAACGCAGGTCGAACTGCCGAGAAATCATCAAAATCATAAACTTTTCATCATCATATCATTTCATAATTTATCATCAATATCATCAAGGCCCAATACCATTCGACAACCCGCCTCGTTCAGGTTCTCTCTCACCGTTTCGAAATTGATCAAGGGGATGACAGTACTATTCTAGTCTACAGTGTGGAACACGCTACGATCCCCTGGGTCTTAAGCCCCGATCACATATAGACTAGTTCGTACTAGAATAACACTCTAGGTTTCTTGACGTATCACCGTCATCACCCTCCCCTATCACAATCGCTCACCCGAGTATCCGCAGATAATAAGGGTATCTTCCTCTCCATTACTTCACACTCAACTCACCGCTTTTGTCAATGTCTTTTAGTGTCTTATTAAAGTTTTATTAACCTAAAGGTTTGTTCGATTCACTCTTGTTCATCCCTTCTGTGAACCTCGACCTCCAATTAAGTTAATCACATTATTAACACAAACAAGGGCTCGAAACCACGACATAAAACTCACGCGGCCAGCACCATCATCGACTTGGTAAGCACGTCACAACAACCGTGCACCTCAGTGAGCTCAAACCATTCTCAATCTAGAAAGCACGTCATAACGACAGTGCACATCAGAGAGTACAATCTTTCACATCAATCCTTAATCAACTTTCAGCACACTGGCACCTCAACCTCTTATCTCATGAGTCTTTTAAATTTCCAATCATTCTTACTTTCACACTTAGCCATAATTTCCATCAAGGTCTCATATTTAATCATGGTTTATTTCCTTTAATTACTCGCACATCACATTATCATTTTATTTATCACAACAATTCTAGTCAAGACGTGGCAGACGTCTCTCAGCATAAATAATTCTACTCATGCAATAAAATTCAGCAGACATATAATAACAAATAGTATCTTCATGGCATCACAGTAAACATTTCACAATTCAATAATCATTTATCCACAAATAATGGATCTAGCCCTTCGTATAAGTGACCATACACACAACCAAGTGTCACTAAACGACTGACTCTTAGATCCCTACAATCCGACTTTTGAGATGGTCAGGAACAACTTGACAGATTACCTAATCACCACAGCGTCTTAAGGAAAGCTTCTCTCTCACCTATAGTAACTTGCAACCCTTGCGATATGTAACACCCCAATTTGGACTTAGAATTTTCACTAAAAATTTGCGCCATTTTTTTTATAAACATTTCCAAAATCAGTTTATTTTAATTCTTTTACAAAAAGACTTTCATAAAACAATTTGATTCATTTGTTCACAAAATAATTGATACTTAACTTGCGTCATAAAAATTCTATTTCCAAAAAGAGATGTTACCATCCAACACATTTCAAAAAAACTCATTTTCTCCATGTCATATTTAATTGATGGTTAACTTGCGGAAAATAATTTAGGTACATATGAACATGATACAATAACCAAAAAGAACTTCTTTTATTTCATTTAAAATAATCCATATTACAACTGGGGTTACATTCGGGATAGAGTAATCGTGTCCTACCCATCCAAAGATGGAATACAAAACAAAAACTATCCTAGACTATTAGTCTTTATCATTTCCTCCACCGCAACTGTCTGGAATATTCCTTGATTGCTGCTTCTGCTTCCTCCTCGTATGTATGTTGTCTCGCGATCCTCTTCCGACTTGAGCAACCGCTACTCGAGATAGTACATGATCTGTCATCTGTGAACATTGTTCCCCAATATTCACAGGAAAGGGAAATAGAGAGAGTAAGCACTTCCGAACGATATGATTGTCGACAGCGCGGGCTTACCATAGGGGAATATTAAGACCATACAAGCATATCATAAACAATATATACATCATTATTACCAATCCTTTATAAACAACTTCAGCTAAATACCATAGGGTCCTTTCCACCCAAAAGGATAATCTTCATGAAATCATATCCATTATATTTAATTATCTTTAGGCTCTAAGTTTCATTATCATAACCACCGGAAATTCAAGAGGGGGTACCACCACCGAGGCTCAAGGGTTTGGTAGCACATACGTTACATCTCCTCCATCATTCCAACCACATCCTAGTTCGGAAAGCAGATGGGACGCACAGGAACCCTAACCATGCTGGCATCGATGTCGAAGGGTACGCACCAACAAGTATCCAAAAACCGAAGTAAAATCATTTCATCAGTACAGTTTCAAAAATACAGCGACATCTAGCCCCATTCGGATTCCCTCTCACCATCTAAGATTTGCTCAAGGGGGCGACATCACTTTCTCTAGTTGATCGTGCAGTTCCTTGCTACGACATTGCCTACAACTGAAAGACAAGTCCTTGTAGCCTTGTCCTGCCTAGAGAAGCACTCGAGGCTTCTTGACGTTCACCGTCCTTGCCCTCCCCTATCGCAATCACCACTTGAAAGTACACCGGCCTCCAAGTCTTCGGTATCTTTCCTCTCCACTACTTCACTCTCAACGCGTAGGTTTAGGAGAGGGGTTCCTATGTCTTTTAAGTCTTTTAAGTCTGTCATTAATCCTAGTTTTGGTCGACCCATTCTAAGCCTCGCTTCTAACGGGTCACGACCTCTAAGGGAAACATCAAACACCCTCTACAGTACAGTGGATTCCACAAGACTTAGACCACGGCACAGTCATCCACGTGGCCAGTCACTTAAAGGGGATACTTAGCAAAGTTATTTTTGTGCCGCTTGCACCATCACTGTACACTACTATCGCTTTCGCAATTTCACATTATTCTTTAACCATTCTTATATTTCATAATAGTATTTACAAAATATGTCAAGTCCTTTTCATGGAACGACCGGTCGAAAAACACAAAGAACTCTTTTCATAGGAACCACCGAACATTAATTATCTTTCCATAAGATGAACCATTATTTCCAAAATATAATATACAATTCAAAAAATATTCAACATGGCATAATCAATTATCAACCGACATACAATAAATATCGAGGAATCGTGTTTTTCGTATAAACAGCGGAATACACAATCAATTGCCGTTTTACTACTCGACCGATAGATTCCTAGTTCCGACCTTTGAGATGATGCGGAACGTCCTAATATTACCCTACATGCCACTATCTCTTAAGAAGGCTTCTCTCTCACCTGAGATTCTCGCTTACTCTGTTTTCAACCTTTGAGTCCACAACTCCAGCAGCTCGTTCACTTTTGATTCCTTTATTCTTGAATGATGAACGACATACAATTAATATCTAATGAGTACTTTGTACTACCTAAGTAAAGGCTAAACCCAAAGTACCAAAGTACCTTAAAACAGAAGTCCTTTTTAAAACAGAAATCCTTTTTAAGGCATTAGATAACTTAAACAATTCTTTTTAACATCAAGAAATCCTTTTTGCAAAACAAAATTTAAAACTTACTCCAATACTTGAAAACCATTAAGAATACATTTTTATTTTCATAAAAACCATACTACATTGCTTATATAACAACTACCATGTTCAAGCACATATACACATAAACAAACATTTACATTTTGACTATCATAGATTTCTTAAACTTTATATTACTTTAAAAGAGACTCAACATTATAAAACTCATACATGCATGAATTAACCTAATTCCTATAGTCACACATATACCATTTAGAGAAGCATCATATCAATTAGACATCAATTTTCATAGCATTCATTCATTTATCTAAAAACACTTAACTCTATATCAAAATACAACCCATTTCATATCAAACAATATGACACTCATACCCAAACATATACATACATATATTTAGAAAATCAAAATCATTTTTCTTTACTACAGATCTCACTCTTAAGTACCTTATAACAACTACCATTTACAGGTTATTCATACAGCATGAATTTGAAGTATTTTTCTTTGATGCACATTTCAATCAAGCAGTAAACAAATTTTTGCATAATCATGTTATAAACACATATAACATATTGAGAAAATAAACTCAAGTATTCTTAGTTAAAAATACTTTTTCTCTATGGATAATGAAATTAAGTTACAGATTATAAACAGTACACAGCAAAATCACTTTTAAGCATCAGTACATTCACAAAATCACTTTTACACTTCCTTGCTAATTTTTAACTACTTATAATAAAGATCTTAGCATAAAGTACACAATACCAATTCATTTCAAAATAATTTCTATTCTTGATGCAACTATTTTAAAATCTTGAACGGCATATACACTATTTCTTAAAACTCAATTTTCTCCTAAACGTTTATCAGATACACATGCCGTTTTTTCCTAAATTCTTTTTACGAATTCTATTATATTAAAATGATTAAATCTAAGTCACATAACAATAATTTCACCTGCTGTACAGCCACCACAATTTGTTGCATTATCTTAAGAAAATAAAGCAAACAAACTTAAATAATTATATACAAATTAAGTACTACTAACACATATCAAAATAATCATTTGGGGTCTTATATCTTAATAAAATAATAACTTTCCAGAATTAAAATAGTTTTCCAGAATTAATTATTTTCAGAAATAAAATAAATAAAAACCTAATAATCATCTATTCACATCAAACAATTATTAAATCAATTAGGAAAATTATCAAACTCTATATATATTTTTTCTAAATAATTCGGCCACTGTTCAACAATTAGGAAAAATACTTTTAATTTTTAAAACACCAATACATCATAGTTACATAATATTATACCTTCCTAATAATTGTTTTAATCATCAATAAAATATAAAATAGACATCTTTCATAAAAATCATTTTTTTACAGCAACTAAACTCACAACTTAACTTAATCACATAGTCATATCCTCACACAAAAATACAATTCTTATTAATCTATTTTTCCTTATTAAAATTACCCAATTACTCCTTGAATTATCAAACAAAAACGCTATAAATCATTTGCAACTTTTTACTAAAAAAAATCATACCCCACGGCCAACACAAAAAAAAAATCCAGAATTTTATTTATTTTCATAAAACTATTATTATTTCATTATCATATCAAAATATTAAAGATCAAATAATCATCCACTAGTTTATACTTATTAAGAAATAAGTCACATAACAATTATACACACATATAACAACAACTACTACCTAATATATATATATATATATATATATATATATATATCACGGTCCAAAAATAAAACAAGGAAAAAGACCAATTTTTTTTTCTTTTCTTCAAATAATACATTAAACTTATTTAGTTTCCATTCCCTATTCATACATTCATCTTGAATCCAAACAAAAAGAAATAAAATACTTCAAACAGATACAAAATTTCTATAAAATATAAATTCCTATATTGTAAGAACACAAAAATTTCAGAATATTCTTTTTCCTTTTTATGATATATAATTCGGTCATCTCAAGGTTAAAGAAAAGGGGAGATCATTCTCTTTAAACAACTTTTTTTTTTGTCCCTTTTCTTATCCTTATTTCATTTGACCACAAATCAAAATGTTACCAACAACAACATAATTCATTCTAATATAAAAATAAGAATTAGAAACTTTTAGTTCTTAATATCATAAAAAAAATTAGAGATTCTAATAACAGTAGAAGAAGAGATGAAATAAATTAAAATATAGACTTAGAGTTACCTCTCCTCCTAAAGCTAAAAGACTTCCCCAAGGTGAGAAAATTTTCCTCCTCTTCCTACCTTCAACTTGCCACCTTCCTCTCTCTTTTCTCTTGGAATAATTTTTTTTTCTCAAAGTAACAACAAGTAGTGTGTGTGAAATGGTGAGAGGTGTGATGGCCTATTTATAGGTGAAAAGAAGGCAAATATTCCCCAAAAATCTGATCAGAAATTCATCCCCCTCCTAGTCCATGGTGATTCATCAACTTTACTTCTTCACTTGGAACTTCACAAGCATTAAATGAGACTTTTCTAAAAACTATAGTTTCTTAACTCAAGGTTTATTCCTCACTATTTTCAGAAATTATTTTCTTTTCTCCCTCCTAATATTTGGACGGTGCACACATATAAAAATAAGAAGAAAAATTTCCATTGGCCCATTTTGAATTCACCACATAAATTACCAATCACCTAAAAGCTTTCATTTTTAATAATTCAGAAATAATTTAGAAAAATGCCAATATTTGGACTGTGCAACCAGTAGGCATTTATATAAATATTTAAATATATAAATAAAATTATTTTATAGTCCAATAATTTATTTTATACTCCAAAATAATTTTTCTAAGTTAAAAATACCAAAAATTCGTTTTTCCATACTGTACAGTACTTTTTTCGCAGATGTCAAAATAAAAATCTTATCTTCATATATTCAAATACTAAATTTTAATACGATCGTTTTCATATGAAGTTTATAATTTTTGGACTTACGGTTTGAAAGTTATGAATTTTTGAAGCTCTAAGATCATTTCCTTCAAAAATGCAATTCATAAGCTTTCAAATAATTTTATAATAAGGAAAATACGAAAATATATTTTATTTGGATGGTGGTCCAATAGAAAACCTCAGAAATGTATTTTTTGTTTTCAAAATAATATACACTTGAGTCAAAAGGTCATTTAATGCATTAAAATCACACGTTTACACTTAAAACTCAAAAATTCGTTCAGTACTGTAGCAGTGATAAAATTTCGAAAACTCCAAAATAAAAATCAAAACTTTACATTTTCATAATCTACACTTTGATACGATCGTTTTGACATATCATTTGAAATTTTTCGACGTACGGTTTAAAAGATATGAATTTTTGAAGTTATAGTTCTATAACCCAAAAATTTCACTTTTTGTCAAAACCTTAGTTAAAATCATTCCAATAGAATTTTTCTTAATAAAAATATTTGTTAAATATTCAGAAATATAATTTCACACCAAAAATAATTTATATATATATATATATATATATTACCACCACACATATATATGTATATATATATAAAATCAAAATCAACTTTTTAATAACAAATCTTATCAAATTACCCTTAAAATGAATATGACCAAATAAAATAAAGGCAAAAATAGAAATATTATAATTTAATTAAATTGGATAAAATTGCGGGTCTCACACGATACATTGGGTCAAAGCCGCTGCCAACATTCTTGTCTTCTTCCATTCTTCCCCCTTAAATTAAGAATTCACACAAAAATTACTACTACGTAATTAAACTATACCACACCCAAAGACCATGCACTTATATATTTCAAGATGGTTAAGACAAATAGTTCACTGTTAACTTATTTGCTTTTGGAAACACTTTGAATATTTCTAAAACATTTACGGGCTCACAAAATCACTTGAAATATCATTTTGCAAAAACGTCAAATGCTGAATTTTTTTTAATACGCATAAACAAAACTCAATTAAACCAAACCAAAACAATTTAGGCCTTTGCGGTTTTATTCTAAAACTCGCGGGCAAACCTTACGCTGACAAACTAAAGTAATACGCTGAATAAAATATTAACACGTCAAACTTCTTTATTACAAACGCCAAATAACAATAGGCACATTGCCAATATCTAAATAAAATAAACAATAGATTTCAATCACAATATTTATACTTGACGTAACGCTGGAATCATTTTAAAGGATTTGAAAACAGCTTTAATTGCGCGAAATTCATTCAAACCTTTTCTATTCATATCGCCTTGAAATCATTAAGTTTGAAAGCACCAAAAACCATTTTCAAACCCGTTATATTTAAATAACAAAACTTGGACAGCAATGGTTAAATACGGAAAAAAAATCAATCTTTTAACTTCATCAAACTTACTCAAAGTCCTTGTACACTTTTCATAAAACATTAAGAGTTCTCATCATATGAAATTAATCATAACTGACACCATTAACTTATACAAAAATCCAAACACTTATACGTATACAAATACATGTTACAAAATATTCTTACATTCAAAGATTCCAAACCAACTTTATTTTGCTACTTTCTTTACAAAAATCAAATACTAGCACGTACACGAAAATATTTCCAAATGTTAAATCATTTAAATAAAATCTCGGGACAGCATCGTCATTTTAAAAAACAATCAAAATTATTTCAAAACACAAACAAAACACTTTCTTAAAAGCTTAGGTTCCAATCACAATCACGTAACTAAAATTAACCTTCTAAAAATACACTTCTTGAATAGCATTTTTATCACAAACAAAAACAATCCTTAAACAAATAATCAAGTCCTAACTAAAAGCGAGTTACGTTACTTGAAAACTCATATGTCATAGGCACAGTGTCATTGTTTTAAGCTAATATTTACAAAAATACAACTTCGAGACAGCGTGTATTCCTTTTGAAACGTGTCTTTTAAAAAAAAAATCATTTCATGCTTGCCCGAAGGTAGTTATTTCACAAATATTGCTTAAGGGTCAAACCTCAAGGATAATAAAATATAGTCCTTGTAAAAACACCTTTCAAATGCTAAACCAAAACACTTAAACAAAAATTCCACTTGTTTCATTTCAAATGGGTCTATTCGGCCTCTTCTTATTTTTCATGTAGAAATTGGGTTTTTCAAATGCTTTGATTCACAACCTTATTCAAATCAATAAAAGAGTAATAAACTTTAAAATTTCGAAGTTTAAAAAGAACATCAAAGTCACATCATTTCAATTTAAAAATCAAGCTCTCTATATTTTTCAAATTACATCAAGTTATAATAACAATTCATTCACATTTTAAAACGATTACGTAAATATGACAATCTAAACCTCTTTCACGAATCAATACAACATGCAAATGTCAAGAATCAAAACCTTGTCTTCAAATTAGAAATGGAGCTCACGGCCTCCTCTAATTTTTTGTCCAAAAATTGGTTTTCTTTAACTCTAATAATTCACATACAATGTCCTAAATCAATATATATACAACATAAAACAACTTAGTAAATCATACCCCTTTACAATTTAAAGCATAAGCCAAAACAAAAACCTTCAAAGTAACTAGTCCTTCTCAAACTTAGGGACCAAAAATAACTAATAAACATTGTAGAGCAAGATAACCAAATCAAATCAAATGAATTGTATGAAAACATTGAAATCAAAAGACAAAGCTTTCATCAAACATAATCATTCCTTAACTCTTTAGGACTTTGTCAAAAACTCAAAACGTAACCAACTTATCCATTGACATACTTGAAATCAAAAATCAAAATAATCTTTTCTCATTTCTCCAACAATTCGGCCACAACAACAAAATAAAGCATGCATTGTTATACAATTTTTCACACTTAGCAATAAGAACAAAGTTATATCTTTAAAATAAGCTTTGAAATCACATCCAATCAAATTGACAACATACATTAGGGCAAATTAACTCCTTTAATTTTGTAAGTGATTAAAATACTAACTCACACATAATTTCTAATGCTCAAAACCAAAAGTCCATAAGGGTTCAATAACATCCTACACATTAGTTCATGAAAACCTAATAAAACAATTTTGTTCCTTAACACCCAATCAAGGTCATTAGCTTGCACAATAAAACCAAGGTTTTAACACATACCCTTTTAACAAAAACAAGGAATCAAAACTTAAAACAAATTTTAGAGTCCTTTTTCTTTTCTTTAGGGCCAATTCGGCCAAGACTCTAAAATAGGGAAAAATCAAATTTTAATTTAAACTCATTTTTAGCTTACAATAATTCCATCGAAACAAATATATATATCATGTTAGCAATGTGTACCTAATTATTTTTGACAAAAAAACCTTTTTTTTCTCATTAAAATAACTTCATCTCAATGGTATTTTTGTAAATTTAAATTTTTTTTTTTTAAAAAAAACATTTATTTCTTTCCCCCGTCAACTGTTTCGCGATTCTCTCCAATAACTTCTCTTTCTCAATTTCTATTCCATTAATCTCTTCAACATTAAAAAGGGGATTGACCAATCCCTATAGGTGCATGAATATTTCATTGGTAAGTCTCATGCTTTCATCCATGGTGATATTTTTGCACCATCTCGGAAGCCACGGTTTTACAACTAGAATCATGAATCTAGCTGCAAAAAGTACCCACTCTTCCAAAGGCAGGTTTCATGAAACCCAATTGAAACCACATACAGTTATTTCTTGGATTGTGGGCAATTACGGAAGAGATGAAGTAAACCTTCCTCCATATTGCTACATTTCATGAATACTAGATCGCTATGTTCAGTGGCAATACATATATCAAACAAGTAGTTTCCTTTTATTAAGACAAAAGTTAATTTAGTTTTTCAGTTTGTAAAAAAACTGTATGTAACTGCAATGACACGTGGATGCCTTAATAATTGAGAAATCTCCAAGTTTTAATGTGGAGGCAGGAATTCAAAATGGATCATTGTAGAGATTTCATTGGGACATCTTTTTATACTAAAAGGAAAGATTCAAGAGAAAATAAGCATGGTTATCCAAATATTCTTAAGGACAAATTTTTTGATAAATAGAACATGAAGAAGAGAGCAAAACGATCAATTTTTTTTCTCTTTATGTATGTGCTGTGAGAGTAAATGAAGGAGAGAAAGATAAGATGAGGAGAGAGGAAAATATTCTTTTAATTTTAACTAAAATAATCTTCCTTAAGTATCCCTGTCAAAAAAAATTAATGCAACAAAATAGGGTAGTTTTGTCAAGATATTTCGGTATAACTTGCTAATATGATCCTTCATGAAATCAAGTGGGATCATGTTAGCAAACCCCATATATATACATCAAAACCGAATAACCACATGCATGGACATCATATACTCATTTTCACAAATATATCAACTTTTGGCTCGGGTACTTGTTGAAACTACACATGCAACAAAATATCTTAGCTTCTACTACTTATAATATGAACTTCAACATATGAGGACTTGTCGTTTGCAAAAGTTATGACTTTTTGACAAAAACCCAATTTAAATCCTTTTGTACAGCAATACAGCAACAACACTCGTATATATAACACATGCAAATAAAAAATCCAAGCTTTAATCACCATCTAATTTCAAACAAATAAAATATAAAAGGAATAAATTACAATAGGTTAGAATTAAAATCATTATCCACAAAGTAAAAATTGGTAAAATGAGTTCCTTCTCCTTCTCCCAAGGCCACGGGTTCCTCTTCTTCTTCATTCAAAGGGGGAGTTTTGATTTCTCTATTTCTTAATTGAAGGAGTATTAACAATGAAGTGGGTCTTTGTTTATGAAATGAAAACGGAGAAAGAGAGGGTGAAGTTATTGTATCATTGATTTGCTCATGGGGAAGGAATAAAATAAAGTTAGTGTTAGAGATGGGGAGGAGGGAGGCATGTACATGGAGAGAGTGTGTTTCTCTGTTTTGGCTTTGCTGTTTTGGTGAAGAGAAAAATGAAAAATCATTTGGAAGGGATGGAGAGGGAGAGAGAGAGAGGCGTGCGGTATGTAGGGAGGGAGTATCCGTTGTTGTTGCCGCTTCTTTATAAAAAATGAAAAATGAAATCCATATTAAAGAGAGAAAAGAGTGGGTGTAGTGTAAGAGAAGGAGGCAATGTATGTTTATTTATTTATTTATTTATTTATTTTTAAAAAAAAGGAATGCCAAGAAACACAACTGAAAATAATTAGAAAAAGAGAGAAAGATGGGAAATGGTTCTCACCTTAAAAAAGGGTTTCATTTATTTTTAATTAAAATATCAATTGGGTAATTAGGGTGGTAATAAAATGAACATTATGACTACTTGGGGTTTCAAAAGACTTTTCATCTTCCTTACTCCTTTCCAAACCATGGTAACATAACACTTAGAGGTGAAATGAAAATTTTCTTTAAACTCTTATGGAATGCATTAAAATCATATTTCAATAAATTTCAAAACACAATAACAATACTTTGTATATTAAATCCTTAAAAATAATAATCATTTACAAACTATAAAATTACACCACTACTGTTATAAAAGTAAACTCTATATTTTTATTTAATCACATTGACTATAGCATCATTTTATTTGACCCTCATATGAAAACGTAATGCCTTTGAAAATCATAATAACGTAATCAAACAAATCAATAAATAAACAAATAAATAAATAAATAGATAAATAAAACGAAATCCATTGCCGACACAAATAAAATCAACCTGTCAAATCTAAATCCCAAAAACTGAAATCTGACAAAATTAACGTCCTTATAAATTACTCGTAATAAAATAAATCAATGACGTCAAAATCAAAGCTTCTTATAAATCACGAAACTTAAATAAATTCATTTATTTCCAACGAAAAGAAATTAATAATATTTTAAACCATGAAAATATAATTTATTTAAATATGAAAAATTGCGGGTATTACAGTATCTGAATGGTGGACTACTTGTACTCAACTCCTCTGATATCAATAATAATATTTCCACTTCTGCTTATTCGTTAGTCTTTTGATCTTTGGCATAGTAGATTAGGACATTTGAATTTTGGTTCTATACAAAAATTGAGAAATATGGGTTTGTTGCCCACTTTATCTAAAAGGAAAAATACCAAATGTATGTCAAATTTGTGTAGAAGCTAAATACTTTAAGAAATCGTTTAACTCTGTAATTGCCAGACAAACCAAACTTTTAGAATTAGTGCACTCTAATTTAGCAGATTTTAAAAGTTTGAAAAGTCGGAGTGGAAAAAGATATTTTATAACGTTTGTAGACGATTTCTCAAGGTACACAAAAATCTACCATTTAAGATCAAAAGACGAGGCTGAGTCAATGTTTTTGAAATATAAGGCAGAAGTGGAAAATCAGTTAAATCGGAAAATAAAGAGACTTAGAACTGATAGAGGAGGAGAGTACTGTACAAATAGTCTTAGAGATTTTTGTGAGAAATATGGTATTATACATGAATTCTCTGCCCCTTATACCCCTGAACAGAGTGGCATTGCCGAAAGGAAAAATAGAACTTTGAAAAATATGATGAATGCTATGTTGCTGTCTTCTGGTATGCCTGATAATTTTTGGGGTAAAGCTGTTTTAACAGCATGTTATGTTTTGAATAAGGTACCTCATAAAGCTTTAGATAAAACACCCTATGAAATGTGGAAAGGTTTTGCACCTAATCTGAAATTTTTGAAAACATGGGGTTGTTTAGCTAAAGTTGGGTTACCTGATTTCAAAAGGACTAACATTGGTGCTAAAACCATTGATGTTGTTTTTGTTGGTTATGCTCTTAATAATGCTGCTTACAGATTTTTGTCTCTTAGTGATTCTTCAGTCACAGAATCTAGGGATGCTGAATTCTTTGAAGGTATATTCCCTTATAAACAAAAATTGATTTCTCAACCTGGTAGTTCTACTCCTCAAGGTACTTCTGATGCATCTTTAGACTTGAGTGTTTCTCCTGTTTTACACGCTTCTAGTTCAAATATTATTGATAAAAATATTGTGACTGATGAACCTAGAAGGAGTAAGAGAAAAAGAACAGAAACTGCTTTTGATCCTGATTTTATCACTGCTTTCTTAACTGAAAATTTTGATGTTGATCATCTGTCTGAAGAAATTGTTTTTGCTTATATCTTAGAAGAAGATCCCAAAACTTATTCTGAAGCGATAAAATCAGTAGACTCTAGTTTCTGGAAAGATGCTATAAAAAGTGATTCAGATTCTATTTTGAGTAATCATACTTGGGAGTTGGGAGTTGGTGGAGCTGCCTAAAGGTTGTAAACCCATTGGTAGCAAATGGAATTTTAAAAGGAAAATGAGACCTGATGGCTCCATAGAAAAGTTCAAAGCTAGACTGGTGATTAGAGGTTTTACTCAAAAGAAAGGTGTAGATTATTTTGATACTTATTCACCAGTCACTAGAATTTCAACTGTGCGTGCTTTAATTGCTTTGGATGGCACACAAAATCTAATTATACATCAAATGGATATAAAAACTGCATTTTTAAATGGCTATTTAAATGAAGAAATTTATATTGAACAACCCGAGGGTTGTGTTTTGCCTGAAAAGGAAAATCTGGTTTGTAAAATCAAAAAATATTTGTATGGTTTGAAGCAAGAACCTAAACAGTGGTATGAAAAATTTAATAATGCTTTGCAGGAATATGGTTTTTCTGTTAATACCTCTGATACATGTGTGTATGCAAAGATGTTTGACTCTGAATGCTTCTTAATATGCTTATATGTGGATGATATGCTAATTTTTGGTACGCATTTAGACGTGATAAATGAAACCAAAATATTTTTGAGTTCAAAGTTTGAGATGAAAGATTTAGGAGAAGCTTATGCAATTTTTGGAATTAAGATCAATAGAACTGAAAATGGAATTTCTCTAAATCAATCTCATTATGTTGAAAAAAATATTAAAGAAATTCAATAGTTTTGATGTTACGCCTGTAAGAACTCCATATGATCCTAGTTTTTATTTGAAGAAAAATTCAAGTGATATAAGTGTGTCTCAATCTAAATATGCATGAATTATTGGGAGTTTGATGTTTCTTATGAATAGAGATGGCAATTGACCCGGACCAGCGGGTACCCGCGGGTAATACCCGCAACGGCTCCGGCTCCGGGTCCAAAAAAGAGACCCGTGGGTCCAAAGAATGGACCAGTCTGGGTACCCGCTTTGAACGGGTCTGAGTCCAGTCTGAGATATCCAGACTCGTGGGTACCCAGACCCGTCCATATTTACATATATGCATTATATATATATATATATATATATATATATATATATAGAAAACAAAGCTCCCATCATCTGATGAGGAAGAAGAAAATGAAGATGATTGCTTTGCTGTCAACTTGGATGATGACTAGAATTTTCATTAGATTATTGTAAAATGCTGTTGTAATAGTTCCGATTTAATTATTGTAAAATACTGTTGTAATAGTTCCGGTGCACTTTCCAAATAATTGTATATATATATATATATATATATATATATATAATTTTAGTATGTTTGTATTTAACAAGAAAATTTCTTTGATGTCTGCAAATGTTTAATGGTGGCAGGGATTAATATTAAGCTGAGTGTGTAATGATGTATTAAGGATCTCTCGGTCTATCAAAAAAAGATAGAAATTAATTTTCAAAAAACAATTTTTTATTTAAAAAAATTGCTAATGGGTACCCGCAAAACTCGACTGGGTAACAGAAGACCAGCCTACCCATTATGCAGCGGGTACCCGCGTGGGTCCGGATGGGTTTGGGTCCAGTACTTTATGAACGGTCCGGGTCCGGGTACCGGACCCATTGTCATCCTTACTTATGAACTGTACTAGACCTGATATTGCATATGCTGTTAGTAGATTGAGTCGTTACACTCATAATCCTAGTGGAGATCATTGGATTGCCTTACGGCGTCTTTTAAAATATTTAAAAGGAACTATTGATAGGAGTTTGCATTTTACCAAGTTTCCTGCTGTTTTAGAAGGATATTGTGATGCAAACTGGATATCTGACAATGATGAGGTGAGTTCCACCAGTGGTTTTGTTTTTACCTTAGGTGGAGGAGCTATTTCTTGGAAATCAGCTAAACAGACTTGTATAGCACGTTCAACTATGGAATTAGAATTCATAGCTTTGGAGCTGGTAGGACAAGAAGCTGAATGGCTCAGGAGTCTCATGGCAGACATACGTTTGTGGGGGAGAGCTACACCAGTTTTACTACATTGTGACTCTCAAGCAACGATTGGAGTTGCAAATAGTAACACTTACAATGGAAAGAAGAGACACATTCGTGTCAGACATGGTAGTGTTAGGCAGTTAATAGAAAATGGTGTAATTACTCTTGATTATGTAAAGAGTAATTAGTTGATCCCTTAACCAAGGGACTACCCAGGAAAGTTGTCCTAGATTCGTCAAGGGGGATAGGCCTTACGCCTTGAGAGGGGGAAAATGTGGTGGATACCCTTCTATTGGTCAAACGAAGCCACATGAGTACTATAGTGCATTACATGCTTATCCCTGTGACTTATGGTAATGCTTAGTGTAATAGATACATAGCCCTAGTGTTTGGCTGGTGCTTTGACAGTTAGCATCCGATGTATTTATTAATAAAATTAAATATATGGTACATTGTCCATTAAATTGGGTGATGCTATAGAGTCGTATTTGATGTACTTACTAAAGTTATTAAAGATAAAAAGATATATAGCCCTTAAATGGGTGGTGCTACAGAGACGCCGCACTTGATATATCTGTTTCAGTGAGTGAGAACTTATATGAAAGAATTAGGCAATCTTTAAGAGACACTCATATGCAATCCAAGGTTTACTTTTGGCTTATAACAAAATACGTTATTATAATTTGTTGATTAAAAGTTATATCGCGGAATCTCACAAGTGTTTAAGGATACTTGCGTGTTGTGAGGGTCTCAACTAATTAAATTTTATAAAGTCCAAGGGAACTCCGCTTTATAGAATATAGTTGTTGCCTCATATCACTACGTGTTAATTCAAATCCTATGGATATTAACACTTAAGCATAAAAAACCTAAGGTCATTTTTCTTTTCCTTTGTGACTGCCATTAGTGGGGGATTGTTGAAATTAATGGCATTCACACTATAAACTTTAGTCCCACATTAGCCAATTTGTGAAGATCTTAAACCTTTATATTTTATTCTTCTCTACACACTTACAAATAAGTTATAGGGTTTTGGTAGTGTATTTGTTGGGCCCAATACACACGCGCACACGCGGGCGGGTGTATCGGTCCTCTTTTTGGAAGGACATTGGCCAAACGTTTTTTTTAATTACCCACGTTTTTGAATATGGTCGTTGCAAGTTTTATGAGCCTTTTATTGCAGCAGTTTAAGATAGGTCATGATTGCAATTTATTGGCCATTAATTTCTGGTTGTTGGGTGTTTCTTCTTTCTGTTTCTGATACAGTAATTCGACCCCCTTTCTTCTTCCTCCATTTCTCTTTTCCTTATCTTTCGAAAGCGACCTAACATCGTGAGATTCCAAGTTCTTTGCCTCGAGTGCATAAGTTAGAAAACTGTTATGCTAACCTTGGGAGCAAGAACCGGTGGGTATAGTTACACTTCGGCTATCCAAAAATCTTGTTTTTAAGACAGTGAATTATACCACGACACAGCAGATCTTCAACTCATTTTTCTAACATGTTTCATGGCCATTTCTTTCATGAAAAAGTTGCCTTCCATCCGGTCTGTTTTCTGGCTCAGCATAATACCAATATTGTTTGAAATAGTGTCATGCTGCTCCTCGTTATAACATGCACCATTAGAGTGGCTTTCTTTGGACGAGACTTTCTTGGGTGGAACAAGAGTGGGTTCATCCTCTTTCCAAAGTGCTTTCCCCTCCCTGAAGTTCACAAAACACCCAAATGAAAAATAAGCAAAAAGAAAAACAAAACCAGAACAGTGAATGAGTTTGGTAACTCCGTGATGGCGTGATGGTCAGAATAGACAAGGACGTAAGGGAAGGGAAGGGAAGAAACCAAAGGAATAGAGAGGAATATAATACACATATATGCATATATATTAATTGCAGAACGGTTTAAGGAATCATTTTTTGTGGGTAATTATTTTCTTCTTCTGTTGTTTGGATATCCAATAATATAAATTTTAAGAAACTTTAAAACATCGACAAAAATGAATAGGATGGGTGGTTTGGAGAATCACTTGAAATCCCTTATTGTCCCCCCAAGTCAATTATGCTAAGGCTTGTGGATCCTTTTCCAGGTTTATTAGAATCAGCACCTTTCAAAGTATCTTCCCCTTCAATAAAAACATGGCCTTTGCTTTTCTTTACTGCTATGACATATTCTGTTTCAAAGATGGTACGCTGTCCCCTTAGTGTAAGTGCAAAAATGCATATATGTTAAGGGGGTCACAGCTTAGCGACAAAAATTAAATTTTTTGGTAAACTACCAGGATAGTCTAAGTGGAAAAGTTACATATACACTGATCCTTAAGTGTATTAAGTAAAACATTTAATACTCCAAAAAATCAGTATGTATATAATTTCAAAACTCGTACGTTTATACATACATTAGCATAAAAAGAAGAAAAAAATATACATATGAAAATGATATTTTGAAGAAAATGATATTTTGAAGAAAATAATATTTTTGAAGATTAAGTATTAACTAGGGGTAAAAAACTAGATCCCTAACCATCCATGTTTTAAATTTCTATGTACCAACACATCAACACCTTAACTACTTGTTACTTTTTTTAACCACAGTGAATATCCTTCGTGAAAAACAATCATGCTCGCTCCTGTTAGAATCATAATGGTTGACAAAATTTTCCCTACCCAAATATTCTTCGCAGATGCATTCTTAGCTTTCACGAACTCGAACTCTAGAGTCTAGACCATTAATCAAGATAGAACACTTTTCGTCAGTTAATTTATGTGCTTGATTTCATTTTTATTTAATAGTTTAAATATATAAATCAAATAAACTTTGATATCACATATGATAATATATCTTTCTATGATATAGAAACAACGAAATTCAGCCCAGCAAGCTTTTTCGAACAAATATGTGGGCTATGTGCGTGGGCTTGCTTGGGGGCCAGTTTCTTTTGTTTTTGTTTGGATTTAGCTAAGGGTTATTTCTTTTAGTCTGGGAACTTGAATCCCATCTTATTCATGAATCCCATTTTTAAAAATAATATCAAAATTATCCTTGAAATCCCTTCTTCTTTTTTATATTCAAAAAGTTTCAAAGCCCATTCTCCATCTCTCAACTCCATCAATTCTTGTTCTTTGCCACAACCTTCCCCTCATCGCAGCACGAACCAGTGTAAGCATTTTCATTAATGGATTTTCGATGTTATTTTTGACGAATCAGTGTCGGAAAATTACTTTTTCAACACGGCATTCTCGGAAACAACTTAACTATGATTGATATATAATAGAATCTACATTTCTGAGACCTAGATGTCGGAAAGTAGCACAACAAGCACCACAATCTAGAGAATTTACCTCACTAGATTTTTCATTATGATCCATGATTACTGCAATAGTAAAAGCATATATCTCGTTAATGATTTTAAAAGAAATAAGTATGTCCAAAATATATTTTCATACTTTTCGAGACCTAGATATAGGTAATATTTTTCAACACCTATTTGTTAGAAGTTATAGCTATAAATTTTCATAAGTACTTTCCGACACCCACGAGTTGGAAAACAGCTTTTCTAACACTGGTTCGTCAGAATTGTAATGTACAGTGGAAAAAAGGATGTTGTAGCGTACCTTAATCAACAAAGTTATAAAGCACCACATAAACAATGGGAGACGAAGAGGTTTAGGTAGAAATGTAGTTTATAAGTCTGATGGGAGATGAAGAGGTTTAGGTAAAAATGGGGTTTATAAGTTTGATGAGAGATGAAGAAGTTTAGGATTGTTAGGCGGAAAAATAATATTAAAAGGGCATTTTTGTCTTTTTACATTAAAAAGGGGTTCATGAATAAAATGAAGGGTTTATATTCTTGAATTAATTTCTTTTAACGTCACCTTCATTTTTAGCTAGAACTCGTTTTTTTACCCCTCATTTTAGTTTTGGAAAATTCTAGTTACACCTAGATTTTTCTACTTGCACCCAATTAGTTTATAAGCTTTGTATCAAACTTCCTAAACTACCCTTTCACCAACCTTCTTCATCCCCTTCTTCTGCCTTACACACCTAAATCATAATTTTCTTCCTTCCTTCCTCAAACTCACACATCACCTTCCCCCTTTTCATCTCTCTCACAGTTTGTTCTCTCCAAACCCTACAGCTTCCGACCTGTCGCCATCCTACTCTCCCAAGGTCACCTTTACCAACCTAACATCACGACTTCATTGAATCTCCGGCACCAACCCAACACCCACATAGCCATGGCAAAGCACCCAATAGGATTCAAAGGCATTATCTTCTTTACCCACTTTTCGAAAGCTATAGTATTATTACTCTCATTAAAAATCAGTCATACAATTGAATGTGTTAATTGATAAAATTTAGGTTTTTTTTGCTTTGTTAGATTTAATTCATTTTTTTCAATCCTAGGAAGTGTGTAAATTAAAATATGTATAATAAATAATTGAAATATAAAAGATTCTTCTCCCACAAATGGTCTTCACCTTTACACCTTGAAAATGAGGAGATCTTCACCTTTTCATTTGAACATTTATATTTTAATTATGGATAAAAATCTATGAAACATACGTTAAACCTATTTATATAATAATCATCCCCAAATAATTTTACTTTTGCATCACAGGTAAAAATACTAGTTTTCATTTAAAAAAAAAAGAATACTAGTTTTATCAAAATTAAAACTTCAAATACCCCTCTTCTTTGATACTCCAAACGCTTAATACAACAATACACCTGATCCCTATGATATAAAACATGGCTAGAGAGAGAGAGAGAGAAAACTAGAGAGAGAGAGTGACAAAAACACATATGAGAGGGAGGAAGGTGAATGGACAATAGTGAGAATCAGAAAGGAGAGGTTTGAAGGGAGATATGTGAAGTTTTTCTTTAAAAATTTTCCAGAGGATACCACGGTTTTACAACTGAGAGGGTTATTTCAAAAGTTTGGTTTGGTGCATGATGTTTTCGTTCCAGACAGAAGGACCAAAGGTGGTAATAGGTTTGGTTTTGTTTCTTTTAGGAAGGTCAAAGATCCTGAAGGTCTGATGGCAAAATTAGATTTGCAATGGATTGGCTCATATAAATTGAGGGTCAACTACCCCCGGTTTAGCAAGAATGAAGAACTGCAGAGAAGTTGGAGTAATCCGAAGGCCACAGTGAATAGAGGAAGGGTTATTGAGATGAAGCACGAACAAGTCAAGATGAAGGAATTCGTGATGAAGAAGAAGGCAGTCTATGAAGAAAATGGTAAAAAGGTTCAGAACAATAAGAAGGGAGAGCAAGCCATAAAGGGCGTCACTGATGTGGGCAGAATAAATAATAATCAGCATATTCAGAAGGGAAATCATGGGTGGAAAAGAAATGGCTGGCAAAGAATAACAAACCAACACATGAGATATTGAGGAAAGAATGGAGATGAGTGGATGGGTAAAACTTTTTCTACACTGCCAACGATAAGGGAGATGGCAGAGAAGTGCTATATAGGCATCATACATAATTACAATGATGTATTCCTTCTCCAAGATAAAGTTTAGTTAGAAGGTATTAGAACCATCTTGATTTATCCTCTTGGTGGTAAGATGGTTCTTATAAAGGTTGAAGATGGAGAAGATTTTGCAGAGTTAGTGAAAGATATGCAAGATTTTTTTGAAAGGTGGTTTGAAGTACTGAGACCTTGGTCTTCAACGGATGTTCCAAGAGAACACTATCTATGGCTGAAATGCGTTGGAATCCCTTTACACGCTTATTGCGATGATTTCTTCAAGTTGTTGGTCTCTCATTTGGGTTCCTTTGTTACTACTGATTATTATACAACGAATATGAAGCGTTTTGATGTGGCTAGAATTTTACTAAGAACGTCTGCAAGGGAGGCAGTGAGTTGCTTGGAAAATATTTGTATCGATGGAGAAATATATGAGATAAGAATTATGGAGGAGTCGTTTGTTGATTTTTTAACGCTGAGTGGTGAAAAACAGAAGGCACCGGTGAGTGCGACGACGGCTGTTTCAGACGACTCAATCCCGGCGACGGTGGTGGAGGAGACCGGAGAAGATGAATCAATTTCCGAGGGAGAAGATTTTCAACGTATGGGGAACAGAGAAGAATTACTATCTGAAGATGATTGGAAGGAGGATATTAATTATGAGGAGGAATTAAAAAATAATCCGGAAAAGATGCCCATTGAAAATAATGCCAAAATCAATTCTCCTATAAATGTGGAAGGAAGTTATTATCAGAGTGAAAGAACAGATAGGAATGAGAAGTTACGTGATATTCAAATTGCTAGAGATGGCAATTTCATACCGTGAATGAGGATCCCCGCGGGAACTGCCCTGTTTGGGACCCCACGAGCGGGGATTTTTCCCCGTGGGGACGGGGATGGGGGAAAAATTCTCCCCGAGATAATTTTGGGACGGGGAATGTGATTTGTTCCCCCATCCCCGAACATTTACACATATGTCTTTATAAATTTATTTGAATATAGATTTAATATTAGGTGTTTTTGTAATTTCAAATCTATAATAATAATAATAATTTAAAAAAATACATTAGACTGCTAAATTAAAAAGTTAGAATAGAAAATTAGAAATTCACAAATTAGATGCCCTATATATTATCCTACTTCTTCTCCTTCTTTTCGTTCTATACTTTCTCCACTCCCTTCTTCTCTCTTCTACTGTTTTACAGACTACAGTTCTACGAATTTAAAGCAACAATGTGTCTATTGAAAACATCAGCCACATTGTTGAAAGCAAAAATCAACTATGAATTTAATTTTTTTTATTATTGAAATATTATTTCAGTTTGTAATTTTGCTTTAATCTCAATATTGATGACACTTTTGGATTCCTTAAATGTTTTGTGTATGTGGATGACAAAGCTATCATTAAATACCTTTGTTTAATTTTATCATATTTTTTTTATTGAATTTTCTGAATTTTAATGATTATTTTTTCTACGGTATACAGGTTTAAAAATTCTATTCAACAGGATTAATTTTTTATTGGATCAAATTAAAGCTATGAAACTTTTTAAATATTTCGCATATGTTTAGGTGGTGGTGAATGGGGATGGGGAACCATCTCTCCCCAGGATGGGGTTTGGGGATGGGGATAGGGAGAAAATGAAATTCGAGAATGGGGAATGAGAAAGTATTCCCCGCCTATTCCCCGCCCAGTTGTCATCCCTACAAATTGCAATTGCCAATGATGATAAGTATAAAAAGCCACGTGACTCACAGGTGATGGGAGGGAGTTCACGAATTGAGCCTAATACTCAAATTGCAATGGCCAAGGTTGATAACTATAAAAAACCAAGTGACCTAGAGGTGATGGGAGGGAGCTCACGAATTGGGCCTTCTGGTCCATTTGAACTTAATTCTTCTCCTCAAGAATCTTGCACTATTTCTGGCTATCAACGTGTAAAGAAGAAGTCCCGCAGAATTAAGCCAATTTCTTCAATTGGAATGAAGCCATTTTTGTTGACAATGTCTAATAAAAAACGTAGAAAAAGCAAGAACGTCAGAACAGAAAAATCGTTCTCATCTGGGCAAATACCTTCTGACTCGGGTCTGGCAACTGGGAATTTACGGTTCTGGGCAAGGAAAGCATCAGAGGAAGCAGAGAAACTCTTGAAGTTAGCTACTCAAGCAGGACTTTCGGTGGATCAATCTCTTGAAGAAGCAGTTGAACTTTTTGCAAGACTGGAAGAAAGAGACTTAGTAGCGGGGGAGATTCAAAATGGTGATAAATGATTGTTGCATCACTGAACATCAGAGGCTTGGGGGGTGGTTTGAAGAAGAGAAAAGTTAGAGATCTTATAAGAGAGGAGAAAATTGACTTCATCGGGGTTCAAGAAACAAAAATTAGTGAGGTAAGCATTAATCTTTTCCATGCACTTTGGGGAGGAGTTAACTGTGATTGGGTGTATGAACCTTCGCAAGGGAGATCTGGTGGAATTATAAGTCTCTGGAATAGTGATAAATTTAAACTCAATTTTGATTTTCGTGGAAAGGGGTTTTTGGGTGTTAATATTATAGATGAAAAAAAATGAATCTTTGTTTCTAGTCAATATATATAGTTCATGCGATTTAAATCAGAAAAAATTGATGTGGGAGGAACTATGTGTTGTGAAGAATAGATTGGGAGGTGATAAGTGGTGTGTCTTTGGTGATTTTAATTCTATTAGAAAGGTGGGGGAAAGGAAAGGTGTTGGGGGTCTTGGTGGTAATGTATCTGAGATGCTGGAGTTTAATGACTTCATTGATAAAATGGAGTTATTGGAAGTGAATTCCTTCGGCAGAAAATTCACCTGGATGAGTTCCAATTGCTCGTCAATGAGTAGGTTGGACCGTTTTTTGGTTTCGGAAAGATGGCAGGAATACTTTAATGATCCATTGGAGTGGGTTCTTCCAAAGGATTACTCTGATCATTGCACTGTAATTTTGAAAAGTGGCTTACAAAGAGATTGGGGTCCGAAGCCATTTCGATTTAATAATTTTTGGCTTCGTGATCCTAATTTCCTTCCCTTAGTTGGAAAATGTTGGAGGGAGACTCAAGTCAATGGCTGGGCAGCATACAAAATACAGAATAAATTAAAAGTACTCAAGCAAGTGGTCAAGGCTTGGAATAAAGAAGTCTATGGAAATATGGATTGTCGAATTAGAGCTTTGAAATCAGAAATTGGAAATATTGAATTGAAAGCGGAAGAGGGCAGATTGGAAGATGAAGATGTGGTATTGAGAAGACAAAAGGTAACAGAATTATGGGGTTTAGCTGCTGCAAAAGCCAGTTTATTGAGACAAAGATCCAGAATTCAATGGCTAAAGGAGGGAGATATGAATTCTAGTTTTTTTCATGCTACAATTAATCAGAGGAAAAGATCTAATGAAGTGAAGGCTATCAGAATAGGTAATGATTGGGTTGAAGGTGTACAGGAAATGAGGACAGCACTGAAGAATTTCTTTTCAGAATGGGTAGAAGAAAAAATTACTAACAGGCCAAGGCTGGATGGTGTGAATTTTTCTATTCTTAGTGCAAATTCAGCATTGAATATGATATCTCCATTTACTTTGGATGAGGTAGAAGAAACAATTTCAGAATGTGAAGGCAATAAAGCTCCAGGTCTTGAAGGGTTCAACTTCAATTTTATAAAAAAGAGTTGGAGTTTTATAAAGAGTGATGTCTGGGATATGGTGTTTGAACTGGGAAGTTGCCAAAAGGGATGTTATCTTATTTCATTGCGTTGATTCCGAAAGTGAAGTCTCCTCAATCTATTTCCCAATATAGGCCAATTTCATTACTTGGCTGTATGTATAAAATTTTAGCAAAGATGTTAGCAAACCGTCTTAAAGCTCCATGAAGTTATATCAGTTTCACAATCAACTTTCTTACCTGGGAGGCAAATTCTGGATTGTGTGGTAATACTAAATGAAGTTATTGATGAAGCAAAAAGAAAAAAAAAGTCATGCTTTATTCTAAAGCTTGATTTTGAAAAGGCGTATGATTAGGTAAGCTGGGGGTTTCTTGAATATATGATGAGAAGAGTCGGGATGGAGGAGCGATGGATAGCTTGGATGAGAGCTTGTGTGTTTGCAGGCAATATGTCAATTTTAGTAAATGGAAGCCCGTCCGAAGAAATCCAGATAAAAAGGGATTAAAACAGGGGATCCGTTAGCTCCCTTCCTGTTTCTTTTGTTTGCTGAAGGATTGGCAGGTATGATGAAAGAAGCAGTTGCAAAAAATCTGTTTTCACCGTATAAGGTTGGTAGGGATGCAATTTCTGTTGACATGTTACAATATGCTGATGATACCGTAATTATGGGAGAGGCGAATATGCAGAATTTTATGACAATAAAGGCAATTTTGAAAGGGTTTCAACTTGCATCTGGGCTAAAAATCAACTTTCATAAAAGCAGCCTGTTTGGAATTAACCTGACACGTTCCTGTTGGGAGGAGGCTTCATCTATATTGCATTGCAAAATTGGTGAGTTCCCTTTTTCATACTTAGGAATTCCAATTTCTGCAAATGCTAGATCTGTTGATTGTTGGTCTAAAGTGATTCTTATCTTTCAAAAAAGACTATCCTCTTAAAAACACAAGCATTTGTCATTAGGGGCACGAATCACCCTTATAAATTATGTTCTGTCAAGTATCCCTATATATTTTCTGTCTTTCTTTTCTCTTCCAAAGAGAGTGAATGATATTCTGGTCAGGCTATAAAGAAATTTCTTGTGGGAGGAAAGGAGGAGAGGAAAAAAATTTGTTGGGTGAAATGGGAGATGGTATGTCAAAGTAAAGATAAAGGGGCTATGAATTAAAAATTTATTGATATTTAACAAAGCACTGTTGTGCAAATGACAAGGGAGATTAGTGAAACATGAGGGGGCTTTATGCATGAAATAATTAAAAGTAAATACGGCAATGTCAATTTTCTAAATTTGGCATCAGAAGGGAACAAATATGGGGTTCTTAATGGTGGAGGGATTTTTGTCGATTACAGGTAGGGAATGCAGCTGGGGGTGATTGGTTTGAACAGTGCATATCCAGGCATATCAGAAGTGGAAATTCTATAAGATTCTGGGAGGACATTTGGTTTGGAAGTTCTTTCAAGGAGTTATTTCCATCTCTGTATATCATTTCAAATGCTAAGGAGTGTTCGGTGAAAGAAATTTATCACCATACATCACATCACAAGGAGGAGATTGGAATTTAAAGTGGAGACGCAGAAGGTATGACTGGGAAGAGGAACAAGTACAGGAGCTTAATAATATTTTGAAAAATTGCATATTACATTCACAGGATGATGATCAACTTTGTTGGGGTCTAGGAAACGGAGGTGTTTTCTCATTAAAAACAACGTATTCTTCCTAATACAAAAAGCATATTCAACTACTATGCTGTTAGGACAGGAAGCTTTAGAGGGAATAAAACAGGTATGGAAAGTGAAGATACCATCCAAAGTGCAAGCTTTCATCTGGCAATGTGGGACAAACTACCAACTAAGATGAATTTGGTAAAGAGAGGGGTTATGATAAATACTGGTTGTGTTCTGCCAGAAATGAAGAGGAAACTACCTTACATCTGTTTTTGTAATTGTACTGCTGTTAAAAAAATTTGGCTGAAAATTTGCAGGTGTTACAGATAACATATCTTAATGAAGGAGCTGCTGGTCAAATGTTTCTAAGCTTCAAGAATAGATGGAAAGGGAAAAAAAGAAAGAATGAAAGGGGCAAAGGTGTGGAGTGCGGTCATGCGGTCATCTGGCAGATATGGCTAAAAAGAAACAGAATATTGTTTCAAGGAGAGGAACTGGACATAGTTGAATTGGTAGAGACAATTAAACTAAAGGTATGAGATTGGGTAAATGTACTGGGAGGTTTTTCGATTTCATATGATGGGTGGCGAATGTGTCCTATTTAAATTTGAGTTGCTACACTCTTTTTTCCTTTCTTTGAGTTTTTTCCCTTTGGGTTTTGCTCTCCGCAAGGTTTTTAAGGAGGTAGGACTCTAAATAGGATGAGTAGGTGTTGGGGAGCAGTGTATGGTTGGGTAGAGGTGGTTGGGGGCAACATATGTATGATCTTTTATAAACTTCATTGTATTAACTTCACGAAAGTGAAGTATTCTCTTGTATTTTTTTGGTGGGGCATCTTTGAGATAGGTACTCTTTGACAAACCCTTCATAGAAGGTGGGATCATTGACTTGTACATTGATGCGATGTTCTTGGTTAATTTAATTTTTTGTTGCTGTTAAAAAAAACAATACACCTGCTCTTCTCATCTTCTAAACCTCAATTTAATCTCTTTCATTACATTATTGTGTCTTTTTCATTTTACTATTTTTTTTCCTTTGTCAGTATGCAAACCCTTGGAGCACTACACAAAAATACTAAGTACTTCAAGAGGTTACTTAGAATATATACTTAATAATAATTATTAAAAAAAATACTTAATAATATCAGGTATTCAATGGATTAGAGTGCTGCACGAATATACTGAGTACTTTTAGGGGTTAGAGTACCGCACGCACATAATACTAACTATCCATAACCCCTTAGCAAAATGCTCATTTAATTTGTGTCAAATATGCTACCACCGAAGCATGTAAGGGATGAGAAAAAGATAGAAGAGGTGTGTAATAGACCCCTCCTGCCCTATTTTCAAAGCCAGTACCACTACGCCACTACCATTATCATTTTGACCCCAACTTTAGATAGACCTTACCCATCACCAGATCGAGTGGTGCAAGTCGCGGAAAACTGCATAGGGGCCACAATAAATAAAAGCGAGTGGGTGAGGGATTGTGAGAGGGGATGATATATAAGAAGATGATTGAATGAGAAGAAGCAGGGTTTGAAAAGTATTTGTGATAAGGAAAAGATGAGAAGGGTATTTTAGAAAATGTTTGCAAATTGAAGGGTCAAAAACTAAAAATAAGGTTAAAAAAGGTAAATTTTATTTTTTAAATTTTAAATAAATCATGTAAGATGTTGCGGTCTAACAAATTCGTCATTTTCGTTAATTTTCTTAAGTCACATGTTAATGTTCTTATTTTCTTATGATACCAAGTGTTACACAGCGAAGAATACTAACAAGATTTATTGGACGATAACAAGATACTCCATCCGGTTTTAATTATAAGCAAAAATAAGACACTAGTGGTGTTAAAGATAAGAAAAAACTAACTAATAACTTTTTATTCTCAATATAATCATTCCTAAAATATCCTTATAAAGTGGTTGAATCATTTAATTTTTGTTTCATTCCCAATACAAGTTTACTAAACTAGTATACTTTTTATGAATTTGAGAAAAATAAATGTATCTAACTATTTGAAACAAAAAAGCAATTTAAAGGATTGATTTTGACTGAAAAATAATTTAAGGAAGTAATCTAGTGCGTGTTTGATATAGTTGGTAAAATGATATTATGATTATTTTTTCTGTAGTTATAATATGTTTATGTCTTGAGTTTCTTAGCTGAAAAATGAGTTTAAACTAATCTGTTTTGTTTGGATAATGTAAAAATGATTATTTTTTTAATGCGTAAATTGCCAAAAAGGGTATGTAGTGATAATTGGGTAGTAAATGTGTTTGAATGATAAAGGTAGAATAGGACAATTACATGGGTATAAAAAAAATAATCTCCAGCTATAAGGGAGCTTTAAGATTTTAATTATTTTTCTAAGAATATAATTTAAAATTATAATCTGCATTAACAAACAACCATGTTAGATTATGATTATTTTTTATGTACAACAAGGATATTTTCCAGCCGATGATCGAAGACTAATCCCTTCTAAGATGTGGAGATAATCGAATAAAGTTTTAACTCTACCAATCATGATTATTTTTAAAAAAAGAAAAAACCAAAACTACAATTATAATTTAAAACAAACACGCTAATAGTTTTGAAAAAAAAAAAAACAGCTCCCTTTATTTTTCAAATGCCACCACTCTCTTAAACATGTTTTCCAAATCATTCCTCACTATAATACAGTGGCGGAGCTTGAAAAAAAAGTTAGGAGGTACAACAAATTTTATTGGTATTTATATTTAAAACATTACTTTTACAACAAGTGAAAATATTCTAGCATAGTTATGTTGTCTTTTAAAGCATTCAAGGAACCTAAAATCGATTCCAACCTCCATCGAACTAGGGACCTCCTGGACTAAATAACAAGTGCATTTCCACTGCACCAAGTAGAGTGGCGATACTAGAGGGTTCTACTAATTTAGATATATATTCAATTTAAAAATTTGAGGGGGCGCACCTGCTCCTTAAATGCTCCACCATTGCTATAATATCTAACGTTAAAATACAATTTTCATTAATAGACATTTTAGTGTTTCTTCATATATAAAAACTTTATGTGTTTGTGATTTACACACCTATATTATCCACCTTAAGACCCAAATATGTTTTTTTTTTAAAAAAAATTAAATGCAGTAATTGCTTATACTTTTTTCCTTTTATTTTCTTATATATAATTTTGGTTTTAATTTATATTGATAATGTATCAAGATCATAAATGATCAGGCAAGATATTAATACAACACATGTTATATGTTGATATTAACCGTGTCATCATTAATAAAGATCAGACTAAAATCAAAATTAAAAAAAAAAATAAAAGAACCAAAAAAAAATTGTAGGATGAAAATCAAAACTTATTATACTTATAAGGATAAAAACATATTTAAACATTTCGTTAATTTAAAATAAAAATTTCCCTTTACACACAACCATGGTCTGAGCATTATTATACCAAAAAATAAGTGGTGCAATGACATTAAAAATGTTTTTTACATTGTCAATAGTTCAACATGTCACATATACACCATCCAAGTATTAGTGATTATTGACTCTTAAATAAAAATAACATATTTAAATAATGGATTTTTTTTTATTTTTCAAAATATCTACTCGTGCAACTGGATGATCAATTCTTTTGATATTATTTGACACTTTTTGGGTAGTCTTTCAGTGAGGTCTCTTATGTTCACTAGAATTGAGAATCAAACCCTCAACCAATTGTTTAAATAACAACAAATCTCTTAACATCTATATTAACCTCCACTTATATTTGAATAATGAATGATATGATATATCGAAAATGTAATGGTGCATATTTATTTAACTCTTATTATATAGTATACTAGATCCTTGTCACCCTTGACGTCGATTTCTTTTTTTGATAATTTCTCTTTCTTTATAATCACTAGGGGTCAATTTCTTATCTTACTAGACAAAAAAAAAAAATCAATTACCGCAAACAATTTCTATCAATGCAAAATAAATATTCATGCTATATATAATACAAGATTTGTTTAATAATTAACCAACCACACTAAACAAATGTAAAATGCTGATAAAAAAATACTAATTATAAATTCAAATTTTAATTAATTATATAATAATGTTTTCTTGTTAAATTTCCATCATATATAAAAATATAAATATCATTATATTTTTATGAATATTTTCAACAATTTGCCCTTTTTAAATTTTTCTGAAAAAAACAAAAAGAAATTTCTCAACATCAATCGGCTAGTAATTGCTATATATGCAAGTACGTAGTTTTCTTAATTGCTATGTTCAGTGGTACTTCCATCACAGTGCAAAATGCAGCCTATTTTGTTTTTGTGTTTGGTGTTTGATAGAGGTGGGGGTTAACCTAATCTATGGGAGTAGTAACCTAAGTACAGTGCGTTCAAATTAAATACTTCCTCCGGTCTTATTTATAAGACATTTTTGGGGTTTTTCACTCAAAAAAAAGTGGATAAATATGTTAGTGACATTGAAAATGTGAAAATTTGGTATATTTTTTCAAAACTACCCTTATAATTATTATTGGAATTCTAAAAATGTTGATTTTATAAGAGTGTTAGTGAAAATAAATAATTAAATCCTATTGAAAATTGAAAAACAATATTATAAATATCAACAAAATAAAAACTCTAACAAGATATCGTAAATAAGACCGGATGGAGTAATTAATGTTCCTTCTTTTATTATAAAATGAATTGCTAGTCAGAGTCATGTTGTCCATAATTAGCCGAAGCAATTGGTATATTAATGACACGACGACAATGACATGATATCTAATACTCTCAGTTTATTGGACACGACAATCAAATAGTTTCTTCTTATTGGTCCAACTTCACTATGAACTTCCAATCGAATCATTCCAAGCAACTTGAAGGTGGCCGCGCGTCACATCACACATCACCGTTGTATTCAAGGAAATCCAACAAATTTTTACTTTTCATCCCCCATCCATTACTTTTGAATCCCATTTTCTTTCGCCTCTTGAGAGGCGGAAGTGTAAAATTAATGATTTTTCCGCTTTCTATGAGGCGGACAACAAAAAAAAATTACACTTCCGCCTCTCAAGAGGCGAAAGAAAACGGGGTTCAAGAATAATGGGTGGGAGCTGAAAAGTAACTCTCTTATGTATAAGATTGATACAAGACATTGTACTTTATTAAAACAATTGCATGCATCATATGTTGATAGAGATAGGATCTATATATCTTCAAGTATAAGAACTCTTTTCTATTCAAGATATTTTTACCTTATGATGTGATCGCTGATACAGCTAGAGCTTCCAATGAAAAGAGACATATCACCTTGTTAAAAAAAATACTACTAGTTTAATAATGAGTCGATTTTCCTATTGCATTTAACTTTTATTAGCTAGTTGGCCACTATGGATGAAGGAATAGGAAATCAGCAATTAGATAATTGATTCGGCAAAACCATGGGTGAAGGAATAGGAAATTAGCAATTAGCTAGATAGTTGATTCGGCAAAAAAATGTTATAAAATTGGACATGAGGAAGTCTATCCAGCCACTGCGATTAATGAAAAACAAATCAAATTAGGAAATCGCTCTATATATAAAATTTTATTCTAGAGTCTAATTGAAATAGTTAACAAGTGTGAAAGAGATAATAAGTCTAGCATCAAGAAATAATGAGCAAAGCGAACTTAAGAATATATAAGTGGATGAATGTATGAACTTGATGCCTTAAATTTTTGTGACGGAATTGCCCATTGGTAACCCGTTAATTATTACCGAGGTCTTCGATGGTGTAAGGGCAAGTCTTAGTCCCACATCGGCTGGTAAGGTGAACGAAACATGCCTTATATAGGGTATGGATACCTTACCTCACGTGGACGTGTTTTGAGGCTCACGGAAGGTGAGACCAAAAGCAAAACCGTGAGGGTGAGCGTAACTCAGTAATACGCTCCATTCCTGTGGTGAACAACAAAATAGTTAAAAAATAATGGTATGAAACAAGAAAAAAAAAACTTATATTATGTTATCTTTAAAAAAGAGGAAATGAAGGATGTATGAATACTGACGGTGGAAACGAAGGGAAAAGTCCTAATCATCATAAAGTAGTGATCATGCGTTTTTTTTTCTTAGCCGGAATTTATCAACCTTAAACTGTACTCCATCGTATCAATTTTCAAGCTTATTAAAATACAAAAGAAGGTCAGGCACAATGGCATATCATCATATGTGTTGAACTAGTTAATTGACCCAACCTTATTACAGGTACTTAGCACATATTTTAATTATTATTTTTTAACATAATATATGCTTGATTAGAACATGTAACTACTAAATTGATAATGATATTTCAAACCGATGAATCCGTCGAAGATTTTAATGTTTTACGTATAAAATTTGTATATTATAATATATTACTTTGAGAGCTAGATATAGGTTTTGGGTTGTGAAATATTAAACTAAATAATGGTAAAAAAAATTTTAATTTTATAGGTATTATTTGGTTTAATATCTCACAAACAAAAACCTACTATATCTCAAAAAAAAATGCCGCTCAAGAATTCATTTGTTTATTAAAATGTTATCGTATAATAATTAGGTATATTAAAATCTCCTATCATACATATATTATGTTGTTCAAAATAGTAGTATTTTTAATTATTTAAACAATGCAATTCATAGTAAATTTTCTTTATTGTTTGTGTTTGTTTAAGGTATAACTTCACAAGTTGTTTTCAAATTGAATAACTTTGAGCATGAGAATTTGATGCTTAAATTCATAAATTAAACATGCTACGTAAACTATATTTTGGTTTTTTTTATTTAAAAAAAAAACAAATTCATTAGCATCACATTTTGGTTAGCTACAGTGGTTACTTGGTTTGCACTGTGAACTTGCTGATTAGAAGAATGTTGCAACAATGCCATTAAAGCGTTATGCTTATTAGGCGTGAAACTCAAAGAGGAAATTTCAATACCCTCCTCCTTTTGGCCTTGCAGTCTTGCACTACCTCATTTTCTATGCAATCTCCACAGTCCATGTCATCTATCATCTATCATCTATCATCTATCATGTTCAACTGAGATGTAATTGTTCACTATGCCACTTTTCTTGAAATAACTCGGAGGAAATTCATATTTCTTGTATGTGACATACACGAGCAAAGTGACCTACCTTATTACAGGATGCCACTATAGGATGACCTACCTGAACCTTGTTTTCAAATAACCTCTTCGGCTCTTTCCCTAGTCTTCCTTTATTCCTTTACCACCATTATTGATATTGTGACCACTATTATAGCTAATCTAGGTAGTCGATCGCGGCCAGTCGCGGCGCGATCCCGGAAAAGCGTAGCGGCGCGGCGGCGGTTGCGACGCGAAACGCCGTCGCTTCCCAGAAATTGGTCGCGGTCGTCGCGGCGGCGTCGCGGCCGCGAATCGCGGCTCTGTTGCGGCCGTCTCACCCGCGACAGGGTTTTCCCCTGAGAAAACCGGAAACCCGACCCATAACCCCATCAGACCCGGCGGCTGCAGCTGAGACATAAGGGATAAGGAAGGAAACCCTAATTTTTTAAAAGTGAAATGGGCCTTTGTTATTGGGCTTAACAGTTAACACTATGCAAATAACATGCAACCAAAAAAATTGGGCTTAACACTATACAAAATTAGAATCAGATTACAACAACAACAAAAAAAAAAATCAAAAGACACTACAAATCAGAATCAGATTACAACAAAAAAAATCAAAAGAAACTCAAAAGACAGGCATTACTACGTGCAAGTATGCAACCCTGTTTCTTATTTCTTCCTAAACACTTCATCTTCTCCTCTTTGATCAACATATAACACGTTGATCTTCTCAAAGCAGTTGCATACTCCTTCTTTCATCTTCTTCCATCCTTTTCTTTTTCATCACTCTTCTTCTCCTATTCACTGTTCTTCTTAAAGCAGCATATGTGCATACTGCATACTGCAGAAGCAACATACGTGCATACTCTTTTGTCCTTCACTATTCTTCCTTAGTTCCTTTTCTATTCTTTATCCTATTCTGACAAAAGTCATTCATGGCTTCAAATACTCAATCATCTTCTTCTTCTCAACCACCAACTCAGCCAGCATCTCAATCTTCTCAGACTTCTATTGCTGCAAGGGGTCGGTTGGTGAAACCCACTGGTGATAACATAGACATAGCATGGGAATGGAATAGTTTGAGTGACATTAACAATAGAAAAAGGTGACTTGTGACTTCTGTTTTAAAGTAACTTCAGGTGGTATTACTAGAGCAAAGGAGCACCAAATGGGAATTAAGGGTGCTACTCAGTCTTGTACCAAAACTCCACAAGATGTCAAAGCCAAACTTAGAGCTGCTCTTGAGAAAAAAAAAGCTGGTACTGATGCTGCATTAGGGGAAGATGAGGATGAGGAAGAAGAATTGGAAGAAATTGCCAACATCAGGGCAGCAGGAAAGGGAAAGAGACCTGTAACTTCAGGTGCATCAACTGCTGACCATGCTACTAAAAGGGTGAAAGGTCCCTTGGATTTACTTTACATGAAAAAACCCGAAGTTAGCATAAAATTGGCGAAGCATGCACGACAGACAAGCATGAATGATGCATGTGACAAGCAAGCAAGGGCTAAAACCATCCAATACATTGCCCGATTTTTTTATAGGAATGGAATTGCTTTCAATGTTGCGCGTTCAAAAAGCTTCAAGTTGATGGTGGAAGCTATTGGTCTATATGGCCCTCATCTTAAGCCTCCAAGCTACCATGAGTTGAGGGTTCCTTTACTGAAAAAGGAACTTGAGATAACCAAGGAAATGTTGAAACCGCATGAATTAGAGCGGGCTCAACATGGATGTTCTATAATGTCGGATGCATGGACAGATAGGAAGGGTAGAACGTTGATCAATTTTATGGTTAATTCTCCTCGTGGGACTGTTTTTGTGAGGACTATTGATGGGTCAAGTTACATGAAGACCAGCAAAAAGGTGTTTCAACTGTTGGACTCTTTTGTTGAAGAGATTGGAGAAGAGAATGTTGTGCAAGTTGTTACTGACAATGGTAGCAACTATGTCAGAGCTGGTAATAATTTAATTTATTTTATAGCCTTGTACTTTTTAGACAATTAGTAATAAAACTAATAATTTATGAATTTATTATTTATAATTTCATAAATTATATTTATAGGTAAATGGTTAGAAGATAAGAGAAAGAAATTATTTTGGACTCCATGTGCTGCACATTGCTTGGACTTAATGTTGGAAGACATTGGCAAGATTCCGAAAGTGAAGAAGGCCATACAAAAATCAATGTCAATTGTAGGCTTCATCTACAATCATACGATGGCCTTGAACATAATGAGGAAATTCACAAACAAGACAGAGTTGATTAGAGCCGGGGTGACGAGATTTGCTACTAATTTCCTTACACTTCAAAGGTTGTACAAGCAAAGGAACAACATTCGGAAGATGTTCCTCTCCGAAGAATGGAATGAGACTAATACGTCTAAGGAGGCTAAAGGAAGAAGGATAGTTAAAATTGTTCATGAGGCAAACTTTTGGAAGAATGTCTTGTTTACTCTCAAGGTAATGGGACCTCTTGTTGTAGTTCTAAGGCTTGTTGATGGTGAAAAAAAGCCTGCCATGGGTTACATTTATGAAGCGATGGACAAAGCAAAGGAGACTATCCGAGATTCTTTCAATGAAAATGTCTCCAAATATGATGAAATTTTTGCTATTATTGACAAGAGATGGGAGTGTCAACTCCATCGCCCATTACATGCTGCTGGGCATTTCTTGAACCCTAAGCATTTCTATGGTGACCCTAGTATTGATTCAGATCATGAGGTGTCTTCAGGGCTGTATGATGTCATTGAAAAGCTTAGTCCAACTCTCGAGTACAATGACAAAGCAATACAACAATTGCCCATTTATAGGAGGGGAGATGGGATGTTCGGTGGCAACAGTGCAAAAAGACAAAGGGACATCATGGCTCCTGGTATGCTATTGTTTATTAATTAAGTTTTTGATAGATTAGCAATAGCAAATAGCAATATTAATTCCTTATTTTTGCATTACAGCAGAATGGTGGAATTTGTTTGGGAAACATGTCCCAGAGTTGCAACAAATTGCTATTAAAGTTTTGTCATTGACATGTAGCTCATCTGGATGCGAACGCAACTGGAGCACATTTGAACAAGTAAATGTTAAAAGATTTACTCTAGTTTTAGACTTTTAGTGTTCATGTGTTATGAATACACAATTATAAACTGAAAGTAACACTTCTTAATTTTTAAAATAGATTCATTCTAAGAAGAGAAGCAAGCTTGAGCATCAAAAGCTTCAAGACTTGGTTTTTGTGAAGTATAACCAAGCTCTTATGGATCGTTATGAAAGTCGTGATCTAATTGATCCGATTATACTAGACAACATTGATGATTGTAATGAGTGGTTAGTTGTGTTAGTTTCATGATGAACATGATGAATGTTTTGATAATGACAAAGTGTTTTTGAACAAGCTACAAGTGTTGATCAAGTTTCAAGCTCAAAAAGCAACAACAAACATCAAATGAAGAAGAGAGAAAGCAAGCTCATGAAGACCATAGTTTGAGTGTATTTGTATTTCTTTTATCTTTTGCCTCTCAAGCTTCATAGGTTTTTTATTTGGGTAGATTATTATAGAGGGTAGTGAATCTCATTCATAAGTCATGATTTAATCATAATTTGAGTTTTCACTTAACCTAGAATCAATAGGTGGCTTAAAGGTTTTAAAGGAAAGGTTGGATTTTGAGAAAACAAGTTTTGAACATGTGCAGTACCAACTTAATCGATTAAGTGACTAACTTAATCGAGTACTACTCGAGTAGTCTGCAACTTAATCGATTAAGTACTGCTGAACTGATTTTTAAAATAGGTTTTTCACTTCTCAAAATCAGTTTTTCAAGTGCTACAACTTTTGGGTATTCTATATAAACCTTTTCCTATTATTTGTGATCAATTAGAATCGTTTCATACAAGTTTTACAAAGAATCAAGCCACTCTATTCTCTCTCATTTTCTAAAGATCAAAGTTCTCATATTTTCATATTCTTTGATCAAGAACCTTTGAATCTCTTATGGTGAATTGTCATAACTCTTGATTGAGATTCATAGGATTGTTTTGTGTTTTCTATTGTGTTGTAATCTTTGCAAGAAGGCAAGCCACTACAATAAACAAGAAGCCTTGGTGTGTCGATTTTATCATCAAGCAAGTGCATTCTTATTGAAGAAGAAGAAGAAGTCTTGGTTGTGAATCAAGCAAGTGAAGCCTTGGTGTGTGGTTTATCATCAAGCAATTGAAGACTTGTTGTGTCGATTATCAACAAGGGGTAGAGGTTAGATTAGAGAGAAGATCAATAGGATTACAAGGCAAGGGTGTCGGTTATCTCTTGTAAGCTAGCAAGAAAGGAGTCTTGTGAGGCAATCACTTGTAATTTGAGAACTCTAATTCCTCATAGTGAAGAATCTCTCTTGGTTGAAGAGGGGACTGGATGTAGCTTTCAAGAGGGTGAAAGTGAACCAGGATAAATCGCTGTGTCGTATCTCTAAACCCTTACTCTTTATATTCAAGTCATTTGATTGCGTTCTTGGTTGAAAACCTAGAAAGATTGATTTTCATAATTGATTGAATTGAATCTTTAATTGTTCAAATTGATAAAGGGAAAATCATTTTCATAACTAGGTTAATCAATAAGAATATAGGTGTTAATCATTTCCGCTGAATCTCTGATCTTGCATGTGAATTGATTGATTTTCGTATTCGAATGAAAATTGATTTTTCTGTTTTCTGTCATATCTAATCGATTAAGTTCAAATTTAATCGAGTACTACTCGAGTAAATTGCAGGTTAATCGATTAAGTACTGTAGAATTTGCAAAAATCATTTGTTTTGATTGTTTCGATTTGTTTCATTCGAAAATCTTTCAAGGTATCTTGTACACCTATTCAACCCCCCCCCCTTCTAGGTGTATTCCTAGGGTTCCTTTGTCTCTCCAACCACCAATTGCGGTTTCCTCAAGTTGGACAAATGGATGAAGAAGAAGAGGAGTCGGTGTTTGGTGATGCTGGCTTGACATGGAGAGATGTTGCTGAAGCATCTGGGGCTAATGAGCCAGCCAAGACAACTAGGCAGCACACAAACAAAAAGAAGGCAGCAGCTGCTGCCGCTTCTTCTTCTAGGACTAAAAGGAGTATTGTTGAACAAGAAGACGAAGAAGAGGAGGATTCATCGGAAGAAGAGAAGGAATGTGAAACAGATGAGAGTGGGGAGCAAGAAGGAGAAGAACAAGTCTACAAGTCAAGCAGTGAAAAGGAGTCTAATGATGAAGAAGATTATGGAGATGAGCCATCTAGTGATTCCGCTTAAGGAATTACTTATTATTATTTTGAATTACCCGTAGTATTAGACTATTAGTATTACAACTTATTTTGGATATTCCCTTTTTGTCTAAGGCCTAAGGGCATAAACCTGATATGGTTGATCACTTGATTGTTGCTCTTCTTTTGCTTGAATTTGAATTTTGAAATATTACAAATTTTGGGTTTTATTTTTCAGCATATATATGTGATTTGTGTAGCATAATATTTAATTTTTCAGCGTTACATATATGTCTCAATAGCGGTCATCCCGCTACCCGCTATCTCGCTATCCCATTTTAGGGGGTGACCGCTCCGCGACGCTATTTGGGATTGACTACTATGTAGCTAATATTAGAATTACTACCAATGCCATTAGAATTGTTATTATTTCCACCATTATAATTTTTATCATCATATTGAAAAGAACTTTATCATCATATTGAAAAGAACTTTAAATTCTTCCATTGGCAAGTGCAGTTGCTGCCTTTCATGTTGCACAAGCAAGTATAATACTCTATTAATTGTGGGAAGGGGCGGGTATTTTCCAAACAAGTAAAAGATTGAGAGATTTTATTAACACCATCTTGTTTATTATTTACATTCAATTTTAAAAATATTTGTCTTGTACTTACAAAAATACCCTTTTCTTATCCATTTCACTTTTATTTACACCCAATATCCTAATTGCACCCACATAGACACATAGTTATCTTCAACCTCTCACTATTTTTATCCAACACCACAAGACAGAAATTGCCCTAATTCAAGTAGTTTTTTTTTAAAAAAATAAAAATAAAATTTCAATTATATAATTGTTGGCACTAAATCTGAGTTTTTCATTTCGTTTTCGTATTTATTTTATTGAAGAAGTTGTTCTTCGAGTCTGTGGGCTCAGCCTTAGTGCTCACACATCTAGATCATCTCTGAATTTAGTATGCCAAGCTTTGCTATATTTCTTGAGATTATGTCAAATTTATTTGATCCCTATGTGGGATGGATGGGAACAATGGGACTGGACACTCGCGGAAGGACCATGGTGAAAAAAGATTGCTGCTAAATTATTGATTTGATTTCTTTGTTTTCTACGTATTCTTAAGATTTTCGATAATGGCTATATACATGTGTATGTTAATGTATTTTTAAGATTTTCAAATTCACAGTATTAGGTGAGAAGAATAAAAGGTTGAAGAAGATTATGTGGGTAAGTGTTGGGTGTGAGTAGTGATGGATTTAAATAAGGAAAAATGAGTAATGCACCGACAGTGTAAAGTTTTTTACACCATCAATGCATCATCCATCATTCATCCATTTATGGTTGTTGACTTTTAAATTAAAGTAATACAAATGAATGGTAGATGATGAACTGATGGTGTAAAAAACTTTACACCGTTAGTGCATACCCATTAATCTCATTAAATAATAGGATTGGGGTGTGAGTAATAGATATATGAGTGTGAGTAGTAACATAAGGATATTATTGACAAGTTAATGCAAAAATTTATAAAAAAAACAGGTGCAAATATTAATGAAACGGGTGTACGTTAGTTATATCTCCCAAAAGATTTATGTTTTCGTATTTTCAACATAAGATGTTTTTTTTCCTTTTTAACCCCAGTCCCGATCAAAGTAATCCAATTATATATTTTTTTTATGAAAAAAACAATTTTATTAAATGCAGGGGACAAGAAGTCCACCATATGAGTTCTTATACAAGCCAAGTAGAAACCCCCCAAAATGCCAAGAACAGATGAAAACCCCTGAACATATATCACGCCTACACAAAATATACTTGGAGTCTAGAGATGTTATCATTTTTATCAGACTCCAAATATAAATCTCAGATGCAAGCAATGCACAAAAGGGGATGAGAACACCAGTTACAGAAAGGATAGGGGAAATGATTGTTTTGTGATTTCAACCAATTCCAGGATCTCAGCTTTATCATTTCTAGAATTTCCTCTGTAGTCAATATTTTGCCCTTGAAAATGTAGTCATTCCTTGCCAACCATAGTGACCACACTGTTCATGGTGACCACACTGTTGCAAACCAAATTACCTGCCATTTTTATTTGTCTCTGTTGTTTCCATAGTAGAGTCCCCAAAATTGCCAGAAATGATCCTGACTTTGATAATGCAAAGTTGAACTAAGACCTATCCATTTCAAGCAATTTGCCCATACCTTTGAAGCAATATTACAATTGAACAACAAGTGATCAGTGGTTTCAATGCCGTCATTACACCATTGACAGAAGACTCCGTCTTGCAGCAAAATTCCTCTTCTGTGTAGGTTTTCCTTTGTTGGAATCCTATCCAAGAATGTTCGCCAAGCGAAAATCACAATTCTTGAAGGGATGAAGTCGTTCCAAATCTTCTTGAAGATTGCATTGTGTTGGTTTCCTTCAGAGTGGGTGATCACATTGTACGCAGATTTGACTGAGTATCCAATAGATGCGTCGACCTTCCAAATCCATCTGTCATCGGTTTCTTGCTTCCAATTATCTGTGCCTGCAATTTCCTGCAAAAGTTGTACACTCTCCCTTTCCCATGAGTATAGTTCTCTTCTCCATCGCCATGACCATTACCAAATCCCGTCCAGCCAATAGCCCAAATATGAAATCTTGCTTTCCTTGTCTTCGGAAATACTATAGAGCCTAGTGAATCTTATTTTTAAAGGTACATCACCTAGCCAATTGTCAGACCAGAACAAAGTATTCTTTCCATCACCTATTAGTTTTTTTAGGTTACTACTCAACCAGTTATTAGAAACACCCCAGCTGTTATTTAAATTGCAAATGTCCTTCCACCAAAGAGATCTTGATGAAGGACTGAACAGAGTATCTGCTGCCCTTCCCCATATCTTGCTCTCAACACTTTTACCCAAAGCTTATCTCTATTAATTTTCATTCGCCACACCCATTTTCCTAAAAGTGCTAAGTTGAGAGCTTTAATGTTCTTAACCCCTAACCCTCCATCTTCTTTTGATTTACAAACTCTATCCCAGGCTACCCAATTAATCTTTTTTTCTCCCTCAGGCCCACCCCATACAAAAATTTTAAAAATAGATTCAATAGTTTGAATGATACCTTTTAGAGCCTTGAAAAAGGGAAGAAAGTAGGTCGGTAGTTCTGAAAGAACGACTTTGATTAAGATCACACGCCCTCCGATTGTTATGCTCTTTCTCGACCAACTTGCCAACCTTCTTTTGATCTTCTCAATTATCGGTCTCCATGTTGTCAATCTTCTTGGGTTAGCTACGATGGGTAGGCCCAAATATGTGAATGGTAATGAGCTGGTTTTGCAATTGAGGTAAGATGCTGCTTCATTTAACCAATTTGCATCACAGTTTATTCCGATTAAAGAGCTTTTGCTGAAGTTGACTTTTAAACATGCTGTCACCTCAAATAATTGCATAATTGCTTTAATTGCCTGAATGTTTTCCCAAGTAGGAATGCCCATTATTTATGTATCATCTGCTAACTGAAGATGGGTGATTTCAATCACATCATCCCCAACGCTGCATCCCTGGAAAAAACCAGATTCTGTTGCTTTCCGCATAATTGCATTCAACCCTTCTGCAGTAATTAGAAATAGCAGAGGAGACAACGGGTCCCCTTGGCGCAAGCCTCTCCCTACTCCAAACTCCGCAGTCGGGGATCCATTGACTAGAATTGATACACGGGCTGACCTTAAACATTCCCGAATCCAATTTCGCCATTTAGAATGAAAAGCCATTTTATCCAGCATAAAATCTAGGAATTCCTAGCTTACAGTATCGAAAGCTTTCTCGAAGTCCACTTTGAACATCATGCATTCCTTCTTGTCTCTCTTTGCTTCTTCAATTATCTCATTTGCTATTACAATTCCATCCAGAATTTGCCTCCCTTTTATGAAGGTTGTTTGAGTGTCGTTTATTAATCCATCTAGAACCTTCTTTAGCCTGTTTGTTAATAATTTTGACAATATTTTGTACATGCAGCCTATCAATGAAATCGGTCTATAGTCCCCAATTCCTTGAGGGCTTTGTTTTTTAGGAATTAGGACAATAAAAGAGCTATTTACACCTCTAACAATTTTGCCATTTTCATGGAATTCTTGCAGGAATCTAATAACATCTCCTCTTAATACTTCCCAAAATTCTTTGATGAAATAAAAATTCATACCGTCAGGACCAGGACTTTTTGATCCATCGCATTCCCAAACAGCTTGCTTGATTTCTTCTTCCGAGAAAGCTTCCACCATCAACTCTGCATCTTCAGAAGATAACGTGTTCACCTGCATGTCTCTGAATTGTGGTCTTCCCCAATCTTGAGATTCTGCCATTCTAGCAAAATGATCTCTAATACCCTTCCTGATGCCTTCAACGTCTTCTACCCTCTGATGACCTATCTTTATAGATAAAATTGCATTTCTTCTTCTTCTGTTCATACAGCAGTGAAAATATTTTGTATTAGCGTCTCCTTCTTTCAACCATTTTACTATCGATTGTTGGAAGGACAAATTTTCTTTCATCTTCATTGTTTGCCACAACAATGTTGTACATTCCTTTCTTTTCTCCTCTTCTTCAGATGATAACCCGGCTGCTTCCGCTTTGAGATCAAAGTTAAGTAAATCTTCCTTGAAGTGTTCAATTTTGTTGTTCAGGTTTCCAAAATGCTCTTTGTTCCACTCCTTTAGATTTTCTTTCAATCTCTTTAATTTTTCCTTCAACACATAGCCTCCCCAGCCTTGAACATCAAAGGTATTCCATGCTGATTTAACAAATTCTGTGTATCCTTCAGCCTCTTGCCAACAGTTAAGAATTCGAAATGGTTTCGGGCCCCAATCAAGTTTTTTATCTTGAATCACCACAGCACGGTGATCAAAAATACTTCTTCTTAAACCCCATTGTAACTTTGAAAAATATGTAGAAAAATTAGAGATAGCAATTTGTGTTACCTGTTCGTATTCAGACTGACCTAGTTCAGATTCGGATCATGATCAAGCATTGCCAAAAAGACCAGAGGGTAATTTGGGTTCAAAATTTTGTTGTCAAAGCCATATATTTTTAATTTGTGTGGTTATTCGGGTTTGGCAAATTCTTGTCGGGTTTTCTTGCTAGCTTTACTTAGCTAGAGACAACAATTTGTGCTACCCATTCATCCTCGTGCCATGACCGCGTAGTGCAAAAAAAGCACAGACACCATTTGGCCCCCAAAATTATTATCTAGGCCCTATATTTTTGCGAGTTTTTTGGGTCGGCCAGCCATATCGAACTTTTTTGCATGCTATAAAAAAATCCTAAACATCGATTTCACATTACAAATAACTTTCTTTGTAAGGCTGAGTTTCTCCTTAACTATTCATCATTTTATTAATATGAGTAATGATATATAAATATATAAAATTAACTTATAAATAAATTTATATCACAAGAAAATAATTTATGTTACTTGTTAATCAATTAATAATAAAGAAATAATACACATTATTTTTATTTTATAAACTAATTTATAGATTAATTTTATTAATTTATGGATACTTTTTTGGGAAAAGAGTATAAACACTCCTTAAACTATTTGTCTTTTGCAAATAGCTACCACAAACTATTTTTCTTACACAATTACTCCTTAAACTTCAACATTTCGTAAAATTAATACTTTTGTTAATTTAAAATTAAGATTTAACTGTAAAAACACCTTACCATTCAATTTGTTGTAATCTCAAGTCTCAACCATAAGATATTTATAATTGATTTTTTAATTTTAATAACATTCATTTATCCTTACTCTAAAATATCTTCTATATAATAAAAAAGAAACAACATTCTCTTCTCAATTTGTGCCGCATTAGTTTTTACACATTGCTACAATTTCTCAATTTTTAAAAAGAAGGTTAAATAAAATACTATTACATTTTAAAAAAAAATAAATTATAAAGATTCAATTTTTGAAATTACAATAAATTAAACAGATGTTTTTACCGATAAAATTTAACTTTGAGTTAACGAAAGTATTAATTTTGGCAAATATTAAAGTTTAAGGAGTAATTGTGCAGAAATGTCAGGGGTGTATGCTAGCAATGAGAAGTCCTCTGTATTTATGGTTGGTATCCCTCAACAAAGGCAAGAGGAACTCATTGAGATCACTGGTTTTCAGAAGGGGATCTTCCCTTTTAGATATCTTGGTTTACTTCTATCTGCTAAAAAATGGTCTGTTTCAACTTGCCATCTTTTAGTAGATAAGGTGACCAAGAGGATTAACTCATGAAAAACCAAGAATCTATTGTATCAGGGCAGGTGTTGTCTTATAAATTCAGTCCTCTTGAGTTTGCATTCCTATTGGGCCACTATTTTTATTATTTTGAAAACTGTTTTGCATGATATTGAGAAGATTTGCAGAGGTTTTCTTTGGGGTAAGCAGGAAACAGGTAATTATTCAGCAAATGTCGCTTAGGATTCTGTTTGTAAATCTAGGAAGCATGGTGGGTTGAACATCAATGACAGTTGCATTTGGAACCTTGCAGCAATTGGAAAGCAGGTTTGGGACTTGGCTATGAAGAAGGATACGCTTTGGGTGAGATGGATGCATTCGGTTTATATAAAGGAGCAAGATTTCTGGCATTGCAATTCAACTTAGGGATCTGGATGGCACTGGAAGCAGATTTTAAAAGTCAGAGACAAATTAAAGTCAGGTTTTTGTAATGATACTTGGAGTAGGACTGAAGATGGCATTTACAAGGTCAAGAGTGGTTACTTGATGGTGAAAGGCCAGCAAGGGATTTTTCCTTTGCATAGAATGGTTTTTGGAATAGTGTGAATGTTCAAAAACATTGTTTTATTGCTTGACTTACCGCTCTTGGGAAGCATCAAACTCTGGACAGGTTATGTTTTATGAATATTCCTAATCATTGTTGTTTATGTCTATCTACTGCTGAGTCTAGGAATCACTTATTTTTTGAATGTAATTGGAGTGGTATTCTCCTTGATCACTGTTGTCTCTGGATTGAAATTGACAGGTATCGATACAAGTATCACAACTGGACAAGGTGGATCTGCCATGCTTTCAGGGATAAGGTCCGCCGCAAGTGTGTTTTTGCTATGTTTTCAGCTTTGATTTATCACATATGAGAGGAAAGGAATAATCGAACATTCAACAATCAGAAGAGGAGTGTGCAACTTATTTTCAGTACTATATTAGGAGGGATGTTGCTTACAGGATTAGATTGTTTTCCTAATTTTGTACATCGGAAGAATAAGGTTTTGGTTGACAGAATCAGACAGGAACTTTAGTTGTTATTTTGTTATTCTTTAGACCTTTGGCTGATAGCTTTCCTAGATGGTGGCAGAATAGTTTTGGGTTTCAGGCATTTACTTTAGCTTTGAACCCTTCCTAGAAGATGACAAGATTTTTGCTTATGACCTTTTTTTATTGTTTCTTTATTTTGTTCATGGTAATGAATTATTTCTTTTACCGATTTTTTTTTTTTTTTAATCGCCAATGATTTATTCTATAATACGTCATTCATACACGCAACAGCTAGCTACCCTGACCTACATTATTCCCCCGTTGCATTTCATGGGCCGTCAAATACAAAACAAAAACATCCTCCAAATAATTCTTTTCTTTTATGGCTTAAACATAGGAAACCGACTTAAGTTAGAACTTTGTCCTCGCATAGTAATTGGTGCAGACAAGAAAGAGAGAAGAGGCCTAATTGTAGTTGGTCTAGTATTCTGTGCTTCACCTAACCAAACCTCCTCCCCCACCTCTGTGCTGATTCCACCTCCTTTGGAGTAGGAGATTTGAAATACTATTATCAAGTTCATTTCATTTATTCATATACCAGAATAATTAAAATGGTTATACCAATGTGTGATAATATAAGTGAAATGGATTTTTTTCTTCTCTTAATTATGTTTCCATTCTTGAATTTTAGAATATTTTATCATAGGTTTAAAGTTATTTTGTTATAGGTCTTTGTTCTTTTCATTTAAATGTGTGGCTCCTCAAATTTACTCATGAGTTTGTCATATATACATATTACTAATTCTTATTTAAATTTTGCATTCATGTCATAATGAAATCTTGGTCAAATGCACGGGATTAATCACATGGTATCACATAATGCCATGTGCGTGAAGATTTTTTTAAAGAAAATTAAAAAAACTAAAAAAAATAATATTTTTATATTTTTAGTTAAAAAAATTAGAGAGAAATATCGTCTTCGCTCACATGACACAATGTGACTAACCTCCTGCGCCTAACTAGGATTTCGAAGTGACATGTCAACAAATCTGGTCTAAATTGATAGAAGGGCACATGACAAACCCAAATAATTTCGGGAAGTCAAACAATGAAAAAAAGGGAAAAAGAACCTATGATAAAACGACTCTAAAATTCATAAACCATATACATAATTAATTTTTTTTTCCTAAATGACAAAGACTTAGGTATTATTATAATATTATGAATTTTTTTCCTAAATGAAAAATAGACTTGGGTATTATTATAATATTATGAGATCTCATGTAAGATTTGATCTCAGTATTTTTATAATTGTAAAAAAAAATATTATTGAATATAATATCTGTTTAGATGTAATTATATTTCGAGATATTAATCCCTCGTCAATAAAGCATGAAAATATTTAGGAGGAAAAAATATATTTTTTTAATCTTCTAACGCAAAGCTCAAATGCAGTGACGTCATGACGAGTATATTGACCTCAAGTAGTGATAAGCATACTTTGGAACGTTGAAGTGTTTTTACAACGCCCAAATTTTCATGAAAGAAAGATTTTAAAGCACTTGTGAGAAGAAATAACGAGCGGAACCACATGATTCAGGATAATCACCATTATTTATTATTTAATTTTTAATTTTTTTAATTAACAAATAAACTATAAACGGTTGAAATTTGTCTGGACCACATAATCCAGGACTAACTAATAAATTTCAAGAATTAACTCTGAAAAATAATCCCATAATGTTTTTGCCTTTTTGGTGTGCACGAGGTCTCATTTAGCTCATAAAAATCACTAAAGTAAATTTTATTACCACTCTTAACAATTTTTTTTCACTCATCATGACATAAATTAAAAAAAGAAAAAAAAAAGAAAAATCCAATAAAAGGGTAATAGAAAGACCTCAAATAAAAAAGCCTTATATACTAACCAATCAAAATGAATCCGCAAATCTTTTGGAAAATTAAAGTGAACCCAAAATTGGCTAGCTTGGCATTCTTCGAGAAGTTTGAGCAAAATGGTTTGATTGGCTTAAGCATAGAAAATGGAGGAAAACAAACAATGACTGGCAGTTAACTGTACTACATGTTACATATGCTTCGCATATTCTTGTTACAGCTTGTCACTCGTTTGTAAAAAATATAATAGTATATAGTAAGTTTCTAAGAAAAAGAAAAGCAAAAGCAAAAAGAAATCAAATACCTACTTAAGTGGACGACTCAATGAACGGTAATGAATTATGGCTTGGTCTTAATAAACTTTTTCCATGAAAGAGAAGAGCGTAGTGATATTTTTGTTTATGGTTTGTGTTGTCATCACTAACTTTGATCAAATTGATGCGAAAAGTAAGGGACTCTGACGTACTAGTATGTTTTAGCGGCATGATACGATGCACTTGTTCATGTAATTTTTTTACTAGCTTCATGTTAAACTTCTACGCTCGTGATACTAAACTTGACTCGTATTTATGTTTAGGCAAATTAAAACAAAAGAGAAATTAATATAAATTATTAGACTCAAATCCAAAATATATATATATATATATATATATACATATACATACATATATATATATATAACTCACAAACATTTTGATAAATAAAAATTATTTAACTTTTTGAAATGATAGCAAAAGAAAATTTTATCCAAAAAAAAAATAAATGAATATAAGAATATTTTTCCTTCACTCTGATTTTGCTTTTTAATAACTTTTTTCAGAGAAGAAGTTGAATAACGTGAAATTTCCAATCTCTTTCGATTGACAAGTTTATAACACCTAGCTTACTCCAACCAGTAAAGTATTACAACTATGACTTACTTATTAATTAGACTTTCTTCCAATTGAGCCAAGTCAAACTACTATGGAATATGATTAGTTTATTTTTGTGGCTGTTAATTTGTTTCCTCGTGTTTGTTCAATAAAGGGTAAGACTCAAATGCAAATTAAGACCAAACATGTAGCAGCGCATGTGTTGACTTCACAGTCAAAGGTATTTTCAATTATTATTTACAAAGGGTCTTAATTGTTTAAATTTTTGCAAATAAATCCTATAGTCTAAAATTACAAAAATACCCTGAAAATCTTGATCTGAACTAAGATAATGTTATTCACACAAAATGGGTCTTCTTCTTCTTCATGGATAAACTGTTCATCTTCTTCCACTCCATTTCTGTCATTGTTCTGTTGACACAAAAACCCTTCTCCTGCTGTTCCCTTCTTCTTCATCTGTTCCGTTCTTCTGACTCTGTTTCTTGTCTCTGCTCATTTCCCTTCTTCTTCATTCCTTCAGCTCCGTTTGATATTCCAGCACGTATTTAGTTGTTCTTCTTCTTAATCTACTAAATGTGACAAGTTTTTTTAAAAACGAATTCAAGCTCTCTAACGCAAGAAAACGAAGAACAAGGTAGAACACGAAAGAACACCTAACCCAAGAACACTCATCGAGATCAACAATAAAGTAAAAGAACACGGAAGCTAGAGCACTCACCGAGATTGATCGACAAAACAACGATTCTGAATGTGGAGAAAGATTGAACAGGGATCCTGAATTTAAAATGGGGGATTTGTGATGACCTTGAATGTGGAGAAATAGCCGTTGTCATGAGATTGAAACCGAACGTGTGAACTGATCGGGGGTTTTGCCATGAGATTGAAACCGAAGGGGGAAGAATACGTTGGGTTTTCTCTTGAAAGCTTCAGACGTTTCAATGAAGAAGAACATATTGATATTTTTTTCCATCCCCCTGTGAAACGACCACGTTTTATTAAGGGCTTTTGAGCAAAAATTTACTTCCTTCACTTTTGACTGGTCAACGCCAATCTGGGCCGTCCATGACACATGGGATGCAATCAACGGACATAATTAAACATGCACTGATGCATGTTTGGTCTTAATTTGCATTTGAGCCAAACCCTTCAATAAATTGTTTTGCCTCGTAAAAAAAACTGTTATTATGTTAATTAGCTAGGGTTTAAATAGATCTCCCAACAACTTTTTAGATCCTCACTTGTAAATTGCGATTGATAGTATATTTATTTATTTTTTCTTGAAATAAATTTACGTTAGTTTCCAAGAAAATATTGTATATTTAACCAGGCTGGATAAAGAGCATGCATGTATGGATGATTTTTTTCACCAATGAACCCCGCTTTGCATTATTTGGATACTCTCGAGCTCATTCTGTACAAGAGAATATTTTACATTAAATCTATACATTTTTCAATTACCATAATTTTCAATTTTCAATTTTATTACATTAAACTTTTGATTAACAAGTTTTTGTAAAACGAGCTGCCCAAATTATTTTTTTTTATAATCTCTTTCATACTCATAGTCATCTTATATGTGTTTGAGAGCAAAGGCTAAACAAATAATAATAATAATAATAATAATAATAATAATAATAATAATAATGCATTAGTGCATTTTTATCCTAGTTTGATTTTATCCCCTGCCCTCCTCTTACAACCCTTCCCTCATGCACCCATCATCCACGAGCACCGCCACACATTAGTTTCCTAATTTTAAATTTGTTGGTGCCACCGCTCCGTGTCACCATCCCTGCCGGGCTCGTTCTCACCTTGTCACCTTAGTTGTAAATCACGGTCTAAGGGAGATCATGAATGGATATGTAGCAAAAGGGAGAAGAAGTTGAAAGGGAAAGGTAGCAAAGAAGAAAACCAAAATAACACTATTCCTCTCAATGATGAGCAAGAGAAAGAGGGTGAACTTAATCAAATCCCTAAATTCACAAAAAAATTAATTGAAAGTTGGAGCAACAGTGATCCAAAAGTGACGGCCGAAAATGAAGCTAAGTTTGGAGGTCATAGTGCGGCAGTGGAATGAGTATCACCATGAACGAGGCTTAATTTTCCTGCAATGGCGGATATGGCTATGGTGGTGGTTGGAGTGGATATAGATATGGTGATGGTGGTGGTGGATCGGAGGTGAATATGGTGGTCGTTCCGAAGGATGGTGGTGATGCACGCCGATGGGAGAAGTGACATCATAGAGTTAAGAGGTGGTTATTGTGGTGGTTAGGTGGTGAGGGAAGAGTGAAAAAAATTAAGGACAAAATTGTCAAAATACAAAATTGTTTATCTAATTTCAACCATTCATATATTTTTTTATTAAATCAACTTGGGAAAATTCAACAAGCATCGAGTACATGCTACTCATTTCCTATGCATTTTTTGCGATGCTGGAGTAGAGGCCTGACTATAATAGCTTACGGAATAATCCTTTCATCTCTAAATATAAAGAATCTTTTAGATATTTCACGTCCATTAAAAAAGTGAAATAATTTAATTAATTATATTGTAAATGTGAACTTTTGATATGTGATTTCAAAATTATTACTATTAATATTATTGAGAATTTAAAAAATGTTAAATAAATAGAGATATTTGTAAAAAAAAATAATTAATGAGCATTGAAAATTGGTATAAAATTTTTTAAATAAGGACAAAATAAAAATGTGACATTTACATTTAGAAACAAAAGGAGTAGTATAAAAATAAAAAATAAGAAGCAGCGATGAAGATTACACTTTATTTATTACAATTACCATGGTCGATAATGTTACAATTGCTATCATGATATTGACTCAAAGATTCTTGAAACAACAATACCTTGACCTAGACACAGTTACGAACCTTTATTTAAAACAATGATTTTTACCAATCAATTTCTCTTTTTATATAACCAAAAAAAATAATTACTGTAAAACCACAAATTGACATATTAGGCAAACACAAAAAGGAAAGACAAAAACAAGAAATAAATCAAAACAAAAACAAAAAAAATCAACGGTGGCCGTTGGAGCTTCCAAGTGAAAAGCCAAACAAGTCCTTAGCTTTTTTCTCTCTCCATAAATATCACAAACCATAACTTTTCTATATAAACCCCTCATTCCTCTCACACTCCCTTCTGTCCCTTGGCTTAATTTTTCCACTTTTTCTCATAACTAAAAGAATTAAACCATGGAACCAAGGTTGCAACAACCGCAACCTCCCACGGCGCCGCCGTCACCCTCGCCGCGCCCCGTCCCCACCATCCTCGGAAAATATCAATTAACGCGCCTTCTTGGCCGTGGAAGCTTCGCCAAGGTCTACCTGGCTCGCTCCCTCATCGACGGCGCCACCGTGGCGGTTAAAGTCATTGACAAAGCCAAAACCGTCGACGCCGCCATGGAGCCACGCATCGTTCGAGAGATCGACGCCATGCGCCGCCTCCAAGACCACCCTAACATCCTCAAAATCCACGAAGTCATGGCCTCGAAAACGAAGATCCACCTCGTCGTGGAATTCGCCGCCGGCGGAGAACTCTTTTCGAAGATCAACCGCCGCGGGAAGATGCCGGAGAATACGGCGCGGCGCCTGTTTCAGCAGCTCGTCTCTGCGCTCCGTTTCTGCCACCGCAACGGCGTCGCACACCGAGATCTCAAACCGCAGAACCTCCTCCTCGACGGCGAAGGCAACCTCAAGGTCTCCGATTTCGGCCTCTCCGCCTTGCCGGAGCACCTCAAAAACGGCCTCCTACACACCGCGTGCGGAACTCCGGCGTACACCGCGCCGGAGATTCTCCGTCGCAGCGGTGGTTACGACGGTTCCAAGGCAGACGCGTGGTCGTGCGGCCTCATCCTCTTCGTCCTCCTCGCCGGTCATCTTCCGTTCGACGACTCGAACATCGCGGCGATGTGCAAAGTGATTTCCCGGCGAGATTTCCGGATCCCGGATTGGATTTCGAAGCCGGCGCGCTTCGTGATCCACCGGTTACTCGACCCCAATCCGGGAACACGAATGAGCCTCGAGTCTCTATTCAATAACTCATGGTTTAAAAAATCACTTAAACCCGAACCCGAAGAAACCGTGTTCGGATTCGGGTCGGGCACATATAAAAACGGATTCAAGAACTTGCATGATGGATGTTGTAATAAGGGATCCGGTGTGAACGCGTTTGATATTATATCCATGTCTTCGGGTTTGGATTTGAGGGGTTTGTTCGAAACGACGTCGTATAGGAATAAGGAAAGGAGGTTCACGTCGAGTGAAAAAGTGGAGGTGGTTTTGGAGAAGGTGAAGGAAGTTGGAGGGGGTTTAGGGTTTAGAATTGAGGTCGGAAAGAATGGTGCGATAGGGTTGGGGAAAGGTAAGGTAGGTTTGGTTTTTGAGGTGTATGAGATTGTTCAAGATGAGTTGTTGGTGGTGGCTTTGAAGGTGGTGGAGGGTGGGTTGGAGTTTGATGAGCTTCATTGGGATGATTGGAAGGATGGGTTGAAAGATGTTGTGCTTTCTTGGTACAATGATGACTTGTCATCACTTTAAATGGGTGCGACGATGATCAGGGTTTTAAATTACGGTTGCGTTGCAGTTTGATATGACCAATCGTATTTAGATACTGTAACCACGTTTTGTGATGTAAACCGTATTTGTAAATCCCGAAGTGGATGAGTGGAAGATGGGGGTTTGATCAAAGGGTTGAACTGAGGTAACATGTGGCCTGCCATGATGATGATGTTGTTGTCTTCTCAAATGAAGGATGTATGTACTACACAACGAGTCCTGATGAGATGATGAAAAAGCAAAGTGCAAGCCCAAGCTGATCTTGCCTATGTAAAAAAACACTTCTGAATTTGAATTTTAGGTGTTATAGTTATTATGGAGTTCATAGGTGTATTAATTAGTATGTTGGTTTTCAACTGTTTTTTTTTTTTTTTGTTTGTTATATAACATTACTGGAAAATGGTGGCGATATATGTTTCTTGGTTGAAGTTGAAGGTTTATATTTCTCTATGTACTGTTTCCCAGTTTATACACTCTCTTTCGTTTGAGTGTTTGTTGAATACTGCCTTCTTATGTACATGCAAGATAGAATTAATGTAATACTAGTAAATGTTTTTGGCTTGCAATATTTGTGATTGATATTTTATACAGTAATCCTAATTTGATCTTTCAAGATTTTTACCTGCATCAAATTAGTTTATGAAAAATTGAAAATTATAATTTGGTTCCCAAATCAAGTTGTGTTAAAATTTGTCTTTTGGATGTTAAACTAGATGTTTTTAGGGTAATTTTAGAGGAATTTTGTTGCGTAAAAGACTAATTTGTGATCTTTAAAGACTAATATGCAATCTTAAATTGTTCGCTAATCAAATTAGTTATTCCAGCATCTTGTGGGATCATGATGGAACTTTATTTCAAATTTTGTTATGAAATAGTTCCATAATGAAACCAACCTTTCTTGACAAAATACAGATAGCTTTGTAATTCCCATGCAGTAATCGTTCAAGAGAAAATAATAATAGTATATATATATATATTATATATAATAATTTTTTAAGCCAGAGCAGAGTTTTTGATTCCAAGTGGTTTTGAAATCACCCACCCTCCACCTACTCATTCCCACCGCACCCAAAAAAAAAAAAGAAAAACACAGAATAGAGCAATGCATATCAGAACAATAGGTAACCAGCCTCACAAACAGATACAGAGTACTAATACATAACAAAGACTGAAATCAGACATTGTATTATCAGGACATCAGCTCTAAACTATTTCTCTCCAGCAGAGTTCTATTTCATTTGCATTATGTTGCTTGATTTACCGAAGGGGGTCTATAATCCAATCAGAGTAAGACACAATTGTAACTGCTGCTCTTGCCTTAATAAGTAACCAGGTTCTTATACTTACATTCTTCAGCATAGTGTCCATATCAAAATTTGCTCCTTCAAAAATTATTTTGTTTCGGGTCTTCCATATCTCCCATACTATATAAATAACCAAAGATTAAACCATGCAAGTCTTGCCTTTTTCTGTAGTTAGAGCTAAATATAAGGCATATACTAGTATACTACCATTTTTCATATTTATGAATGTATAGTATTGTTTGCGCGGGACGAACTAGTTTCAATATCAAGAGGGGCCGAAATTAAAAGCAAGACATTAAGTAAAAAAATCAACCAAAAGAAGAAAGAAATCAGCAAAAAAGAATTAATTGTGAAATTTTTTTTAAGGCATTACTTAAATAAGTTTCAAATACTCCATCAGTTACTGTTATCTTTCTTATTTCAAATAAAACACATTTTTTAAAAAATTTAATCATTACTTCGATTTTCAATACATTAATTATGTTTTTTCCTACTATACCTTTTCTCTTTCTATAATCATTAATTTTTCTCCACTACTCATGTAAAACCAATATTTATTAAATAGGGACAAACATGAAAAATAACATTTATTACACTCTTTAAATTCTCAATAGAACAGATATAAAGAAAAAAAAAATCTCTCTAAAAACGTAAAGAGATAATAAGGAAAGGATGGAGTATAATTTATGGGAGGCTTCACTTAATTCGTGACTTTAAGAAACTTTTGTTAACACTTTCGGATTTCATTCTAGAGAGAAGCTAAAAAACATGTTCTTTCATTTATTTGCAAAAAAAACTTGAATTATAAACAACAAAAAACATATTTTTCTTGGTTTAAAATATAAGCAAAATTAACTAATTTTATTAAATTTTGTTTCATTCTCAATGTCACTTTCCTAAAACATCTCTAGAAAATTGTAATCTTAATTAATTTTTGTTTCATTCTCAATACTACTTTCCTAAAATATTACCATTTTTTATAAATTTGATAAAATTAAATACAATCAACTAACCTCTTTAATAAACATAAAAATGGTTGAATTTGCTTATAATTGAAGCCGGAGAGAGTATACTACGTGGTCCATTCGATCTTTGAGCATTATTGGTTCCTTGTACAAGGAACAAGGTCCAACCGCCAATAGCAAGTCTTTCAACTTTCAATGGCTTAGAAGCATACATTATACTCGTACTTTTTCATAATCAAAACTGTTTATCATTGTTTCTCTCTCTTGAATTCAACAGCAAACTCAAGTCCTCCATAAGTGCAAAACATGTGTATGGCATAGATTTGTTAAGAAAAATCGATACCCCAATGAAATCAATTACTTTCTCCATCCTAATGCACCTTTTTTTTAATAATATTTGTCCCTAAATATAAGTCATTTTATAATGTCTGGGTAGCATTATATAACCTATATCAAATATATCTTAATGATTTTACTTTGTATTCCACATTTCAAATTTTTTTTTTACTTTTCCCATAACATTAATCTAAATTATATTTAATTTTATATAGGGGTAGTTTTGAAAGTTTGATATATTATTTTGATAACTTTGAAAATAATACTCTATTATCTTACTACTCCATCCGACTCGAACTATAAGCAACAAAAAACATACTTCTCTTGGTTTAAAGTATAAGCAAAATTACGTTCAAAAAAAAATATAAGCAAAATTAACTAATTTTATTAAATTTTGTTTAATTCCCAATGTCACTTTCCTAAAACATCTCTAGAAAATTGTTATCTTATTTAATTTTTATTTCATTCCCAATACTACTTTCCTAAAATACCTATATTTTTTATACTTTTGAAAAAATTAAATACAATCAACTAACCTATCAAAATCAGGAACCATAATGTGTTGTAACCACCAAAGCATGCTTGTAGACATATTTTCAAGCACTATTGTCTTTCTAGCTATGCAAAGAACATACTTATATAATTAAGTAATAATACTACCCCATGTGAATAGCCCCATTAATAATGTTATATATATATATATATATATATATATAAATAAAAGCAGTCCCATTAATAATGTCACTTTACCTTTAGTTTAACTTTTTCTTTTAAATTGTAAGGTCAATTTTTTTTTTGTAAGGTCAATTGATTCTTTCACAACTTAATTGGAGTATTAACGCAAAGGTTTACATGTTTTGCTTAAAATGCAACCTTAAATAATGCATGAACGAATAAGCATTTTAGTATCCATTTACACAATTACTCTGTGAATTATTGAAGTAGAATGAGTAAAAAAAAAATAAAATATGAAGTACTAGTGTTATACACAGTCTCGCTGGCAGGGCCTCAAGCACTTTAAAAATAAAATTAAATGAATGATGTATGGAATATAATCTGAATTATTATATCTTCCATGTGAATGTGCATTTGATCATTTAGATATGAAAGGTGTAGCCATGCAACATTACAATAATACCGATTAAGTGAATACAATGCAAATACTAGTATTGATTGACATGATCACACGGCAAGATTTTTAACCAGTTCTGTTCATGGAGTACTCCAGAATTTGGTGTTTTTCTTAGATATTTCTTGGGTTTTCATTAGGACATGCATACCTATCTTTCAGATAGCTACGAAAATCTATCGATGTCACATTTTTTTTTCGGTGCTGCATTTGAATGCTTCGATCATGTACTTACGGCGTGACACATTTTTCTAAGGTGCCGACATCAAATAGAGAAAAAAATATAGTTTTTTTTTTCTTTTCTTATATTCTCATTTATTATTTTCAAATAATTATTCCCTCCGATATGTAATATAAGAAAAAATAATTATTTTGATTTAAAATATAATAAAAAATTAATTAACCTTTTTTTTTATTTTTAATGTTATTTTCCTAAAACAATCCTATAAAATGGCTATCTCATTCAATATAATTATTGTTTCATTCTTAATGTTACTTACCAAAATATCTCTATTTTTTTATAAGTTTGTGAAAATTAAATACAATCAACTAAAAAAACAATAAGCTTAAATTTTTTACCTTAACAAACGTAATTTTAGCTATTTTTTATTGGGTAAACTAAACAAGGTGGAGTAGAAAATATTACTCTCCATTTCTTAAGAATAATAAATTTTTGAAAAGTCAAAAAAGTTAAAGAAAAATATATTTAGTGGTTTTTCTAACCTATTAACTAATTATCAAATAACTAATTAAATATATTTTGTATTGACACAATTCAAAATTTATAATTTTATAATTATATTTGTTTATTATTTTAATTTTAGATTGAACATTTTCTTTGAGACGGAGAGAGTATCAATAAAGGATGGAAGAAACAAAAACCCAACTGAAAGTCTGCCCAAGAAAAAAACCATAACGAACAATCATGCCAACAAAAAAAAAACAAAAGAACCCACCGCGAAACACCTTCAGTAGAAAACAAGAAAAAAAAAATCATACGTGAACATTTTGATATGAGTTTTTTTAGTAAATGCATGTTTGGTTTCGCGGTGAAAAATTACATTAAGTTTCGAAATCATATTGGATAGAAAGCAATTATGAGTAAATTCTGCTTCTCAAAATCAATTCCAGGAAAATGTAATGTGTATCCAAACTTGCACTTTATCTATTACATTGTCTTCCTATGACAATCTTAATTTTTTTTTCACCTTCCAAATTTCCTTCACCTCTTTTTTTCATTTTTATTTATATCTCATTTGTTTTTATTTCTTTCTTTTTTTTTTTTATATCCCACAATCAGTCAGTTCTCTTTTTTTCTTTTTATTATAAATTAAAGTATAGGAGTTAAAAAAATCATCAAGAAAAGCTTGACAAAAAGTGACAAGATGAGAATGTCCTTACTTGAAGAGATATACACGAGATTGAAAATGGAGTAAGAGATAAAAAGAAGAAAGTGTCGTTTAAGTATTTCAACAGCCACACTAATGAAATGTTTACAACTTGACCCTCTTGCTAATCCCATCTTTCATTCTCATTTTCTATTTGTCTTTATCAGTTTATGTCAATCCCTTTATCAAGGATTAGATATTATGGTTTCCCTTCAACAAGACAAATCTTAATTTTGAAGTTTGATTTCCTTTTATAGTAATATTACCTGTGCAACGCATATTATTTTTTTTAATTTTCTATTTAAAGTAAAATAACGATAAGTGATCTTGGACATAGAAGTGATGCCGAAGCAAGCATATGTACTCGATCGCATGGGAAACTTGAAAGAAAATACTCTCTTTCTCCCATAAGTTAAATTCGTTTGGGCTTTTACACAATACGAAATAAGTAAATGATGTAAAAATTTGGTATATATTGATTAAATTATCCTCGATTAACAATAAGAAAGAGAATAATAATAAATGTATGAAAATTGTATTGAAAAGAGATTGAGAAATAGGTGGCGAAAAAGAGAATGTACAATAATAAATAAGGGTGCACTTAAAAAAAGAAATATAAATGGGCTTAATTGCATAATTGGTCATTTATCTTATTTATTAGATTCACTTTGGTCCTTTATCTTTTTTTTTGCAATTTACTAGTCCTTTATTTTTTTTTTTAAAGATTCAGTTTGGTCCTTCCGTTAAAATAAAGTTAAATGAGAAGAAATATTCCAAGAATATTCCCCCTTCTAGGCTTAATTGCATAATTGGTTTTTTATCTTATTTATTAGATTCATTTTGGTCCTTTATCTTGATATTCCAAGAATATTCTCTCTTCTTCTTCCTCTTCCTTTGCGCTCTCCTTACAGCGGCGACAACCATCATGGGCTCACACCCTCTTCCCTCGAAAATCATCAAATTTCTTCAACATTCTTCAATTTTTCATGGTTTTTAAGCTTTATTTTCATTATTCGTCAAACAAATTCGTGCTTTTTCGCTCTTTTTTCCTCAAAATTCGAATTCTAGGGTCCCTTTTCTAAAACCTTGGTTATCAACAATGGTCCCCTCCTCTAAACCTGTTGGAAAACGTATGAAAACACGTGCAAAACGCTTCAACAACTCTGATTAATTTCTTAAAATGGCGGCGACGGTGGCATGGGCGGTGGCGGCGGCGCCCATGGTGGCGGCTGCCGCTGTAAGGAGAGAGCAGTGGAAGAGGAAGAAGAAGGGGGAATATTCTTGGAATATTAAGATAAAGGACCAAAATGAATCTAATAAATAAGATAAAGGACAAATTATGCAATTAAGCCTAGAAGGGGAATATTCTTGGAATATTCCTTCTCATTTAACTTTATTTTAACGGAAGGACCAAACTGAATCTTAAAAAAAAAATAAAGGACCAGTAAATTGCAAAAAAAAGATAAAGGACCAAAGTGAATCTAATAAATAAGATAAAGGACCAATTATGCAATTAAGCCATATAAATGAGTATTGAATTTCTAAAAGAACTTAACTTATAGAAGAAAAGTAAAATCTAAAAGCAAATGCAAGGGCACTTGTTAAGCAACTAAATATAGTACATAAGTATTGAAAAATTTAACTTTTGCAATTTGTTTGGATCAAGAGAAAATGGGAGGAGAGAAAACAAGGAGAAAACTTTGTTTTCTCTTGTTTGGATGACCAAAGAAAATGGAGAGGGAGATAAAACTTGGTGGGTCCTATCAAAAAAAATATTTCTCTCCCAAATTGAAGAGAAAATGGGGAGAAAACTTACTTTGATGTGCAAAATTACCCAATTGTCCTTTTCTTATTCACTTTGCTTCATTTTTTTAATTATTTTTAATTGAAAAAAATAATTTTTTATTTAAAAAATTGTTTTATTTATATATTTTACTCGAAATTTTTATTATGTAATAAAGAATTGAAGTAAATAAAAAATATTTGGCTATGTTTAATTTTCATACATGTGAAAATTATATATATATATATATATATATATATATATATATATATATATATATTCATTTCTATTATGTAAAACAAGGGTATATTTGTTTTTTGACAATTTTTTTTCTCTTCTCACTTTTCTCTCCAACCAAACAAAAGGAAAAAAAACTCAATTTTTCTCTCTTCCCTGTTTCTCCACATTTTCTCTCATACCAAACAACCACAAAATTTACTCATTTTCTCACCATAATCTCTCCTCTCTATTTCTCTCTTCCCTATTTCTTTCTTCCCATTTTCAAGAGAGAATATAACGTTGACTTATTATGCTTTTTCCATCTTTAATTAATAACCTTAGCAAAACCCAAACCTTAATAAATATAATTTATGGACATAAAAATAACCTCAAAAAGCATATACTCCCTCAATTCCTATTTATAAGAACCTTTTGGTGTTTTTATTTTGGTCCTATTTATAAGACCCCTTTTCAATTTTAAATAGCATTTAATTACTTTTTTCCACTAACACCCCTATAAAGTCAACACTTTTTAAAGTTCCAATAACAATTATAGGGGTAGTTTTGAAAAAAGTATATCAAATTTTCACATTTTCACTACCACTAACAAATTTATCCACTCTCTAGTGAAAACTCCCAAAAGGGTCTTATAAATAGGACCGGAGGAAATACTTATGTCAAGACTTTTACTTTTTGGCCCCCATAAATGACTTTTTGGCCTCCATTTTTAATTTTTATGGACTAAAATACCCTTTTATGTGTTACTATTTTTGACTTTCAAGAGTCAAAAAAAGATTTCGACTCTTAAGAGTCGGAAAATTAAACTACATACTATTTCCGACTCTCAAGAGTCAAAAAAATTTTGACTCTTGAGAGTTGGAAAATCAAAATTTGAGATTGTATTCTTAATGTTAGTCTTACTTTGATTTTCCGATTCGCAAGAGTCAAATTTTTTTGACTCTTAAGAGTCGGAAATAATAACAAATAAAAGGGTATTTTAGTCCATAAAAATTGAAAATGGGGGCCAAAAAGTAAAAGTCTATGTCAAAGGGGTTGCCCTGAGCTATTTTTGTAATGTAAGAATTTCGAGTACAAAATTCTTTTTAAGTGTGGGAGTAGTGTAACACCTCAAATTTTAATCCTTAATTTAATGAAAGTTAATTATAAAATCAATTCTATAATTAATTTGTTTCATTTTAATCAATGGGAGAATGTGCAGATTTCTCTATGAGCAGTACGAAGACAGAAAGTGTTCTCGACATAAATGGCAGAGAACCCAAAATAAATCAAAGTTAGTAACAATTGGCATTGAATGAAGTCATTTATTAATTACTCCCTCTTTTTATATGTATCGTGTTTTAGCATTTGTATCATATTTCATAAGTCTTGTTCTTTTATAAACTCAATACATAATTAATACTATCAGAGTCGTTCCTAATATTTTTGGGGCCCTAGGCAAAATTAGAAATATGGGCCCTCTCTTATAAAATATTTAATTACGTAAAATTAACTACATAAAACTTTTGCAACATAAATTACAACATGATAACATAATAACATTATTTTTTTATAATTAAGAAATTTCATTAATAACATCAAGTTTAAGTAAGCATCATAATAGATATACTCCCCACATTCTAGGAAGGGTTCAAGAAACCGGGTTCAAGAAACCCACCCTATCATTTGCTTTAAACTTGATTAAAAAAAAACACATCAACTATTGAATCATATCTATACGATGTAAACTTCCAATTTTTAAAACTATGTCAAGCCACTCTTACATTATCATTAGCCCTCAATCATCTATATACCTATAAATTAATAACCATGAACTATAATAACATGATCCAAAAAAATCGCCGAAATAATAAACATGGCAGCAAAATATGGTAATCCTCCGTGCCTCGTCCCAAATCCTAGAGCTGAAATCAATAAGAGACAATATGAATCATCACTTAGTGAGAAATTAAATAAGTTGAAATCATATTATAACATAATAAATTACCGACTCTAATTTTATTAGAGAGTGTCACTTTATCACATTCAAAAAAGACATTCGGCTAATTCTAATTTGACAAAACCCTACTACTAATTAAGCCAAATTGCTAAGATTGGTGATTATAACACAGTAAAAGAGTAAAAGACCAAGAGTTAAAATATATAACCAAGCATACTTAAGGAGTTAGGATTTGAGATTTCTTAATTCTTACCTACGGTCGTTGTTGTTGTTCACTTGCTCGCCTCGGTCGTTGTACCTCTACGGCTTTACTGCCACCACCGTCGGTAGTCGCTACAGTTGCGCAGTCGTCCTTGCCTCCTTGGTCACGTGAGCAAAGTTGCTTCTTCTCTTCGTTCTCACCTTGACTCCCTCTGTGCAGAGTCGTCCCTTTCTCTGTGTTCCACGGTTTCACCTTTTTGTTTTCCCTTTGATCCTTTCTAAATTTGATTTGAGTTTTTCAAAGTGTCTTGTGTGTGGGCTTGCCTTGTGGGCTGTGGCTTTGCTATGCCAAGCCACCGAGGGACTGCTATACTTCTGTTTCTTAATTAACTTTTTTTTTTTAATTTCAGATATAGCTTATAGGTATAAAAAAAAATTGGAGGCCTTAGGTGGTTGCCCTTATTGTCCTGGCCTATGGGACGGCTCTGAATACTATTTTTCCGAACACACCCCTATTTATTACACACTCTTTTTCACTTCCAATATCTTTCTCTCTCTTCAATAATGATTATATTGGAGCATTATAGTCAAAGTACAACAAATTCTTACATCATTTAACAATTTCTTAAAACTCGTGCATAATCTTAAAACACACTACATATGAACAAAGGGAGTAATTGATTTGGTGGTGCAATAGATGGCTTGTTTCAAGCCCATGTGCCAAACTCAAGTACTCCCTCTCTCCCTTGTTACAAGACCCTTGAGTATAAAAATTTGGTTTTAAATATAATTTTTTTTTAATTTTTTTTCCAAAATTGTCATTAATATTTAGTCATAATATTCTAAGTTTTAGTTAAAATACATAAATAAAATTGCATTGGAAAGTGCAAAATTTTTGCAAATCGTGTATTTTTAATGTTGTAGATGGTGGAGGTAAAGTAAGAATTAAAGTAAGTATCGAGTATCGAAAAGTCAAAAAATTTATTATGTTTTGATAAAAAGATATTTTTGGAACAACAAATCAATTTTAGTATAAAATTTATTAATCTTGGTGGACATAAAAATATCCAAAGAATTCATATAATAAGAGAGAGAGAGGGAATATAAAAAAAGATGATTTTCTTTGCTTCATACAAAGTTTGTGTTTGAAAAGAGGAGAGCTAAACATTGACTTCATACAAAGATGTTGGAAACCAACAAGCGGCCTAACAATCTACTAGAGGGGGGGGGGGGTGAATAGTAGTTTGAAGCAATAGTACCAATTTTTCGGATTAATTGAAAGTTGTTAATTTATGCTTGCTGGTTTTAAGAAAATTGCCGAGTTAATGCCGAGCAGATGCTGACAATCTATTGTCTAAGCCGGACAATAGATTATCCGAGCTGCTACACACAGAAATCGATTTTTGCAGCGTGAATATAGCGAGCACAAATTAAACGAACAAAGGTCGGTTTTGCCGACTAAGATGCTCGGAAATAACAAATGCAACACAGAACAGAAAATGCATGCAGAAAGCAGTAAAGAAAGACACAAGAAATCTTATACTGGTTCATTCTCATCCACTTGAGAGCTACGTCCAGTCCCCCCTAAAACCTTTTAGGGAACTTTTACTCAAAATCAATTTAAATGGTTACACAAGGATTTACAAGAGAACCTCTCTAAACCTATCCATTCAAGAGCGTACCAAGCTCTTGAAATCTACCCCAAATAAATTGATGACTGAAGAACCTCTTCAGCACTTTACAACACCAAAGCTTCTTGAAACCTTCAAGAACAGCTTCGTTCCAACACGGTTACAGAGAAGAATGAAGAGTATGACTCCAACTCGAAAACTCAACAGAGTAAGATTTTGAAAGTTTGTGTATCTGGTGAGTATTCGATTAAGAAAGGGATTTCACATAGAAGATTGAAACTGAGATTTCGAATGTGAAAGTTTTGTTTCTCTGTGTTCTAAAATGTTGTTGTTGTTGTGTTGTGTTCTCTCTTGTTCTTCGTATGTTCAGCACTTTCAAGAGAAGGAAGGCTGGTGCTTTTATACTCAACTCAGCACCTAACAAGAGGAAAGATATTTTGTGACATACTGTCCTTGCAACGGATATTCCAGATGTTATCCATTTTGCTGCAACGCTACAATCCACTTATATCCTTTCCAAAGAATGATTCCAGATCCTTCTAATTTACAGCAATGCACAGAGACACGTATTGTCCTTTCTGAATTCAATCCCTTTTTGAATTTGAAATTCAAGTTTGATGGTGTCGAAGACAACTGAATGTTGACGACGATGAATAATATCCGAGCTTATCATCGGTTCGAGCTAGGGAACTTGATTTCTCAAGCAACAGATATCTAAGACAGAACTGAGCTTGAACCGAGCTGAAATCCGAGCTTGATGATGCTTGCACTGCACCAAAGGCCGATTATTTAAGATTTTACTTTGACTGCACCAAAGGCCGAGCTGAAGGTTTTGCTGAGCTGGTGATATAACATGTTACTTGTTCGAACAAAACTTCTGACAAGTTGAAACTTTACTATATTACTCAGAGGCCGAGCTTAACTTCGGACTTGACGAAGGCCGAGCTGATCATCTTCGAACTTGCATCCGAGCTTCTGACTTTGCTGCTGGTTCAAATACATTTCTTCAAAGCAACTGCTGAGCATCTTCCAAACATCTTCTGAGCATCTTCCGAGCTTCTGAGCTTTTGTTTGATCTTGATATCTTGGCTTGTGCTACATGTTCGACTTGAGCAAATTCCGAACGTCTTCCGAACTTGCACCTGAGCTTCTGTCGAGCTTATTCTTGATCTTCAACTCGATACTTATGTCCAAGCATATTCCGAGCTTGAACTTGAACTACTGACTTGCTACAGGTAGCCGAGCAGAGCATTTGCCGAGCTGATCAAAGACCAAAATCAACACACGGAACTGGTTCATTTGCCGAGCTTCATAACATATGCTGATTCATTTGACTTCATCAAAGCCTTGGTCGAGAACCGAGCTATTTGTCTTCATCAAAATTTCTTTGATTCAACAAAAGAAACCTGCAAAATTCTATGCTGCTCTGATTTACCGAGCATTGGACAGCCTTTTTTTTTATATATATTTAGAATATTTTTCAACACAGATTTTTAATGCTGATTTGCTAAAATATGTCAATTTTTAATTTAGATTTACTCAATATAATTTTTTTTACCTGTATCATAAAGCATATAATAAAAAAATCAAATCCAAATAACAAAAAAATGTGCATATCATAAAAACAGAAAACCCAAAACATATTTTTTAATTTACCAAATACTTTTTTTTAAATAAAAAAAATCGGAGCATCATAAAAAAAACTCCGGTTGGAGCACATTAGAATCACCCAAGAAACCTTTATATTCTTCTTGTTGACAAATTAGAGAAGCTTATGTATGAAGGATAATTTTTTGATACTCCACTTTTCTAACGATATTTATGCATCATCATTTCTAATTGTTATTCATGAATTTTTTTTACTCTTATTTTCAATCTCAAATTTCATCTACCATATTGCAAATAGTTTCATATCAAGGACTTGGATTCTCTGACTTCATCTTTGATGCAGTTATTGGTGTAGTCATCAATCTAATCATTAAAAATTTATCCATAATTTTTTCTTCCAAATTTAATTGTAAAATAAAAATACTTTCAAGTGTCAGAATCTCATGCAGTCACTTTTGTGACCGTAGAGAATCCATTTCCCCATACCACTCGTCTTATCCCATCTATCACTGTTGTTACCATAGTTATTAGGTTCATCTATGGCAATCATTTTATCATTGTGGCAATATCCTTGATCTTAACAATATTCAAAAAAGAAATGGTGATAGATGTCATCATTTTCTACTTATATATTGAAGTGAATGTTACCTTTTATCGGTATTTCAACTTTTAATCTTAACTTGCAAAGTGTTTAATCATTAGATCAAAAATATCATGAAAGGAGGGTATTGAAACAAAAAACTAAAATGAGAGTATCAAAAAAGGTCTACATGTATGAAATATTACATATAGAGTTAAAATATACGACACAAACGTACTTACGTACATGGTAAAAGGTTTTATAAACAAACAAAATAAAAATTTCAAAAGTCTCTTACATTTCCGGAGCATTATTGACATGAAAATGGTTCTTTGTTGTAGCAGGTTTAGATTTCTCTAATGTACTATTTCCTAGTTCCTAATTTGTTGAATACTGCGTGCCTTCTTCTATTTACGCATAAAAGAAATTAATCCAATGTAATTAAATGTTTTTTGGTTGAAGTATTTGTGATGTTGGATAAATTGGTACTCATCTCTTTTTCATCTTCTCTATTTAATTTATTTATTTAAGGGACCAATTTATCCAACGTATGATTACTGATTAATATTTAAGAACAACCAATTTGGTTCTACGGAAAGAATAATGAAATTGTCAAGTTGGTTATTCAATCAATTGTTCGATGAAAATTTAGGATCTAAAGGTTCATTACTTTTATTTTATTTTTTTATTATATTTGTCTTCTTTATTTTAGTACCAATAACTTGAAATTTAAAATTGTTCCTTAAAGTTATTAGGTTGTGGTCAAAGTAATTAATTTCTGAGTAAATTTACCAAACAATTTAGTCCCAAAATAATTGATTTGACTCAAACTTTAGAGTTTTTAAAATTAATTTGTACACCAAAAAAATAAAATTAATTCTCAATTCTCAATTCTCAATTCTTCCACGAACAAATTAGCAAAAATAACATCTTAAAAGATCAAAATGAATTTTTATTCTAATTTTTATAATAAAAATTAGCATAATGAAATCAACCAATGATTATCAATTTATTAAAGTATTGGTGTTTCTTTACAAAACACACACAACTTAGTAACTTGTTAGGAATCTCACATTGAGTCTATGAAGTTTAATGTGGTACTTAAGTCATGTGACTCTTCCACCTAATGCATGGATTAGTTTTTTGGGTTTGGCTCTCCTCATGTGTTCAAGTCCAAAACCCAATCTACCTGATAGGTGAGTGAAGCCGCCAAAAGAGAAAGGGCTACCACCGGGTTAGTGTCGATAGAGTGAAAGTCGTCATAGACGTCGGACCGGAGCGGCAATGTTAGAACTTAGAAGTCTCACATCAAGTAACCCGGGAAGCTCAATAATGTTCCATCAAAAAACCAACCCGGGAAGCTCAATAATGTTCCATCTCAAAACCATTTGGCAATAAGAGGAGTAGCCCAACATGTACTTAAACCATGTCAAGGAGAAGTTAGGCTCTGACTCTGATACCATGTTAAGGTTTCATCTAAAAACCAATTCGCAATGACAGGAGTAGTCCAACATGTATTTAAACCATACCAAGGAAAGTAAGTCAGGCGACGTGGGACTTCCATTATGTGATACTTAAACCATAAGACTCTCCCACCTAATGGACTAATCTTTTGGATTGAGTTCTGCTCATGTGGTTAAGTCCTAACATAACTTCAATGCGAAAATAATCGTTCAAGAAAATAATAATAATAATAATAATAATAATAATAATAATAATAATAATAATAGCTAAATCTTCAAAGCAGGAAGCATCAAGCTCAATAATATGATGACTAAATTACTCCGTTCGTTCTCAACTCAGTATGAATTAATGACTTTTATTATTAACATTATTGTTGAAATTACGTACACAATTATTTCCTAACAGAAAAAAATTATTCATATTAATATTGTAACATCTCGAATTAGCAACTTGAATATATTTTTATTTAGTAAAAGTCTGGAATTTTTTTTTATAAAACATGGATGACATGGACATGGAACATTTTTCCTCAAAGCAATTTAGTTTTGATACTTAAAAATTACAAATTTCCAGTTGTCTTGTCCCACGTCGTAGATCAAGTTCCAAATTGAGATGTTACCAACACCACGCATTGAAACTCTTTCTTCTCACTTCATAAAATACTATTCCATTTCCCTTTATACAAATAACGCCAAATGCTAAGTTTCCAAAACTGATAAAGAAGTAGGGTGGGCTACATCATGATAGAGCGACATTATCTTAGTAACTTAAGAAAGTGCAATACATACCCAAACACAAAGAGAACCCACACTACAGATCGCCATCCATAGCAGGAACCTCCTTTAATTCCAGATCCTCTTCAGCGTCATCAAATCTCCCATCATTCTCTGGTAGCGCACCGAAACCTTTGCATACTCTAGATCCTCAAGCATTATCTTGTCCATCATATCCCACAAGTCGATACCCATAGGAGTGAACCGGGGGTCAACGATCTCCATACTAACATCTCCTCGCCATTTCCAGCCTTCCTCAAGGAAATCCCATCAATTTCCGTCTTCCAGATGGTGCATAACAACTTTGACGTCGAATGTCATCTAAATTACATGACATCAAATGCCGAGAGAAAAAGAAGCAGATGGCAGAGAGAGTGAGCCTCCCGAACGATTTCTCGTCGACGGGGTGAAATTATAATAGGCAGAAATATTAAGACATAACAACAATAACAACATCACAACAACAAATAAAATACACAACACATTCCACATTATCATCATAATCACTCATTCATAACTCTCAAGCTTTCCACTCTCTTTTCATCATCATTGATCTCTTCCTCAACTCATTTCTCAACGTTATTTCACAATCTCATGGCCATTACAAAACCACATCCTTAGTCTTAATCCCTATTTCTCTTCCACTTGTCATTTCCATTCCTTTCACCATAATCCTCATCACTTGGTCATTTTCATTCTCATCATCAATATCCTTATTACTCCCAACTCATAACTACTAAGTATTTCTAACATTCTTAATCTTTTCTTATTAAATTTTATTGGATCGCATCAATTGATGACAAGGGATAAGGAATTATCATCGTGGAGTTAGTTAGCACACATACATCTCCTCCAATCCTCCCAAGCCTAATCGGAAGCAAACGAGACGTACAAGAACCTTAACCCACTCAGGTCGAACAACCGAGAATCACAATACATTAATGCCGCAACCGTACAAGTCGGCTATCATAACTTTATTCACATTCATTGATTCTGTGTGATATCGCAAGGGCCCAAAACCAATCGTCTTCCCGCCTCGTTCAGGTTCCCTCTCACCATTTTGAAATTGATCAAGGGGGCGACAGTGCTTTTCTAGTTAGTTGTGCAGAACACGCTACGATTCCCTAAGTATTAATCCCCGATCACATAAGACTTGTTCTGCCTAGAAAAGCACTCTAGGTTACTTGACATTTCACCGTCATCACCCTCCCCTATCACAATCACTCACCTGAATATCCGCAGATAAACAAGGTATCTTCCTCTCCACTACTTCACACTCAACTCGCCGCGTTATATAATGTCTTTAAATGTTTTATTTGTGTTTTATTAATATCTGATTAACTTTATGGTTCGGTCGAGTCACCCTTGTTCATCCCTTTGGTGAACCTCGACATCTAATCAAATCTTTCACGTTAACGCTTTCTCATTATTTCATACTCATCATAACAACTAAGCACATCAGGGAGCTCCTCAACCCGGCAAACGCGTCACGTCAATCATGAACATCGGGGAGTTCCTCAACCTGGCACATATCACGTTAATCCTTTCACTGCTCATCACCTTCACATCACTAATTCCAATCACATTCATCTTATCATTTCTTTCCTTGCACTATCAATCATTCCATTATACGCACATCATATCATCATCGGGAATCTTTTCCTTCTCATCACTTAATTAAACATTATCGCATTATTCTCATCAGCATCATCACTACTTTCATAATTTCCATTGCCTCACTTAATTTCCATTTTGGATTAAACATACAAACATCTCACAGAGCTCCAGACATTAACATCATCATCATGTAGAATATTCACATTAATAACATCATGCATCATAAGGTGTGTGGTCCTAGTCCCCTTCGTATACGTAGCCACACACACAAACAATTGTCACGATACTAATGACCCAGAGACCGCTAAGTTCTGATCTTTGAGATGATACGGAACGTCTTAACATTTTACCTAAATACCATAATGTCTTAGGGGAAATCCCCTCTCTCACCTCTTGTCCAGCAAACATTGTCGAAAATTGTTGCAGGTCCGTCCGACTGACAGCAGCTCCAAACTCCCGATCTACGGATTCCTTGCTTAAAATAAGATACACAATTAATACAAGGCTACTTACTAACATTCATGCTTAACATCAAGTCATTTTCCGAAAACTCGCTTTTACTTCTTATCAGGTAATCATAAAAGAAACCTTTACTTTTTCAAATTAAATCCAACCTTCGAATATACTTTAAACACTTCAAAATCATTCTAAAACAAGTGATAAAATATTTTAAAACAAATCAATTCGCTGCTGGTCCGTTTCGGACAGCCACTAGTTTAGAACTCGAAAATATCGAAAAACGTCACTTTCTCAAATCCGACTTTTCTCCAAACCAAGTACCATTGAAAACTCATCTTTAAATCAATCAAAAGCATTTTTGCAATGAAACACCAACATAAATCAATGCTAAAAAACAGCGAAACAGCTCGAAAATCACTTTTTCGCATTATCCGAAAACACCGTAAATCCTACTTTAGCTTATCCAATATTTCTCAACAAAGCAAACACTTAAACAATTTATTTTTCAAACATAACACTATAAAACGAAATAGGGAAGCAGCTAGAAGTTCAGCATTTTAAATATAAACCATTCCAAAAATCAATTTCTTTCAAAAACTTCTCATGAAACCAAACACAACACCGTAACGAGTAAATTAACTCATTTTCCTTCACTTCTTTTAACACACAAATAATCCAAGGCAAGGAAATACATAATCAAATAAATTAGCATGCATCTCATAAAACAATTCAATTAGCGTGTATCACATAAGGCAACCATCCTATCTTTAGAAATAAACACCTAAACCGAAACATGACAGTAAACAATTTACTTACAAGTCTATTTATACATAATCTAAACACATATTGAAACCATTACTCATGCAACTATATCAAGGCATCACAACCAACATACAAGTCCAGCCAAGTCACAAAAGAATGCTCAAAAGTTAATATTCAGCAAAAGTACTCAAAAGAGGGTTTAATCGATTACGGGAAAAACGCAAGAAATAAGATCCAAAACTATATCAAATCAATTAGTTTTAAACCCAAATTTTCCAGAGTTCTACAACACTTATTCAAGTTAATCACATAAAATTTTTAGGCCATTTGGACCTCCAGAACCTAAATTTCAAATCAGATTTTGCGTAAAAACCGAAACAGCACTGCTGCTGACCTGAGGCTTAAATATCATAATTAAAATAGCAAACCGACTCCGAATTGCATAAAACTTGGTAAAAACCTTCCTCACATAGTCAAGATAGTCTCATAAAATTTTCAAATTATTTGGAGTTGTCTAGGTTACATTTTCCTAATTAAGTTCGTCACTAACTCTGAAAAATCTGAACTATTGTGTTCACTATTTTTCAATTGGAAAAAATATCAAACCAACTCCAATCTCCTATAATTTTACAGAGAGTCATGAGACATGTCTAGGAGGCTACCATAAAAAATTTCAAGCCATTTAGAAATTTACGTCTGAAAACTTTGTTTAGGTTTTACCCGAAAAACTTATTTTTACGAAATCGTTTTTGCCAAAATGACTCTTATAAAATTATCAAATCAATTTCATAAATTATATAAAAATTCAGAGACACTGTAATTGACATCATTAAAACAGTGACCAAGTTACAAGATCATTAGGCATGTACAAACACCTCTTGCCAAAGCCTTTTACATCTAAACACATTATGTTCCTCAAACAATCCTTTAGCAAACAATATTCATTTAAAATATCAAAACACCTTCAATTCAATTAAAATTCTCCAGAATGCATCCAAAAAGTATGAGGAGCAACACACCAAAATTTTAAGGCAATCTAGTTAGCAAAGCTATTATTCACTTAAACCTCTTGCAAGTAAAATAATCATTTCTCAAAAATTTCAGCATCAACAAATACAAACATATTCCATATAGATTTTAACCAAATATTCCTTATGCAATTTAAATCACACTCTAAACACTTACTAACACATAATAAACCATATTTCACATTAAACAAAATAACTTCCTTTGAAACATATTCACACACTCATTAGGTTTCTCTTTCACAAACAAAATACTTTCTCAACTTAAAAACTCGACTCAAGTACTAACACAATTCAATGCAAGGATTACAATCAAAGTTCAATCATTTATTTTTCTCATACACCATTCGACCTAAGTAATTAAAAACAAAGAAAATACTTTTAACTCAAGAACTCATCATTTTCCAAGTGAGCTTTCAACAAAAGTCCAAAACCAATTTACACATATACCAAACAATTTATTTATCACCCACAAGTACATTTCATAAATATGCATCAAAATAAAATCATTTTTTTCTATTTCCTTCTCATGGCCGAATTATATAGGGAGGAAATTAGGAAATCTTTGCAACTTAAATTAACATATAAATGTGTGCTCAAGAAATCAACAAGATCAACTTTATTCCATCACCAATCCAAACATCGAGGTAATAAAAATTCATTTGAGCCACACCCAAAAAAATAAACCCGTATAGCATTTACATATACACACTTAATCACAAATCAATTCATCCATTATTTTCATCAAGAACCGAGCACAAGAACAAGAGGCAAGACCCAGCCCAAGAGGGATAGGGATAATGTCAAAACGAGATCCACTCACGAGGATCGAAGAGCGATAACGAGAGGATTGAGCTTGCTTTTAAAAAAAAGTGCTTTCATGTGTTCAGGTCAGATGGCCACGCAAATATGGCTGCCCGGAGAATTCGTAGCTGCTAAGGAAGAGGGTCAAGCCAATTACTCTCCTGATTAGTTATTGAATTGTCGGCATCACTATATCATATTCCCCGTACAGGCTCGACTGGAGTGGAACAAAGTGTCGCTTCGGGAAACATGGCATGAAAATGAGTTATCTTAGCTCGATTATAACATGCATAATCCAATCAATTTATTTTCCTTTCTTACTCATTAGGACCGAAACATACATAGAAGAAATTGGGAATTTTTAATTACACAAATTAATCAACACATAGACACACACAAAAATGCCCTTTTCATCATAAATTAAAGCTTTAGAGCAAACAAAATCACTAGAGCTAAAATCAATGAAAACCCGTATGGATCTTATGACACAAAAAAAAAGTTCATTTCAAATCTTTTAAACTCAAACCCTTATACATTAGTACTTAGAAATCAACAAGGAGCATGAAAAATCAACATGCATGAAAAAAAAGTCATTTCCTTTATTTTTCCTTCTTGGCCGAATCATGCATGAAAGAAATTGGGGAAAATTCAATAAAATAAACCATTACCAAATCATATATTTTAAGATCCATGAAAATCACTCTTGTTTCATTGTCCTTAATCAAAGCAAAAACAAAAAAATCATTTGGACATAAAAGGGACCAAAACCGTGGCACCCTAGAACAATGGATGCATGTTCATTTTTCATTTACAAACCTAAATCTTTGCTTCTTAACACTTGAAAAACAAAGATCTTTAATAAAAATTAACATGCAATCACTCATTTTAACAAATCAATAACATATATGTATATATGTATATAAACGAAAATGAAAAGAGAAAGGGAATAGGAAATAGAGTTGAATACCTAATAGGAAGTGTGAAAATGAGATTGAAAACCAAAAGCTCCCTCCTTCTCCTCTAGGGCTCCCCACGGCCTCCCCCTCTTGGCTCTTCTCTTCTTATTATTTTTTTTTTGTCTAAGTTGTAAGATCCATGAAGAATGTTTTGATAAATGCCAAAAGGTTTTGAACAAGCTACAAATGTGTTGATCAAGTTCAAGCTCAACAAGCAACAACAAACATCAAGTTATGAAGAGAGAACCAACTCATGAAGACTTAGTTTGGTAGTTTATGTTTTATTGTTTTATCTTTTGCCTCACAAGTCTTTTAGTTTATGAGTTTGGGTAGAATTTATTAGAGGGTAGTGAATCTCTTTTGATTGCATGATTATATCATATTTTGAGTATTCACTTTGCCTAAAATCAATAGGTGGCTTAAAGGTTTGAAAGAAAAGGTTTAGTTTTTGAGAAAATAAGTTTTAAGTGATTTTTAATGTTAATAATCGATTAACAGATTTTGATAATTGATTAACAGTGTATTTTGAACTGATAATCGATTAACAAACTTTTGATAATCGATTATCTGCACCTTTACTCGAGTATTTTTGGTCTCACTCGAGTGAAAATTATCTTGCTTTCGGTTTACTCGAGTAACACTCATTTCACTCGAGTAACTTGATCAGATATGGTTTTTTAAATACGTTTTTCACTTCTCAAAAGCCATTCTAAGTGCTCTAACTTTTGGGTATTCTATATAAACCTTTTCCTAATCATTTCTATCAATGAGAATCAACTAGAATCATTTTGATACACAATTTTACAAAGAATCAAAGCCACACTATTCTCTCTCACTCTCTCAAGATCAAAGCTTTCATTTTTACATTCTTTGATCAAGAACCTTGAATCTCTCATGTTGATATTTCATAGCTTTTGAAAGAGATTCATAGGATTGTTATTGTTTTTCATTTGAGTTGTAATCATTGCAAGAGGCAAACATTCTACAACATTGGAAGCCTTGATTTTGTAAATCAAGCAAAGTTTCATTGGAAGCCTTGGTGAGGCATTTCATCAAGCACTTGGAAGCCTTGTTGAAGAACAAGCATTTGGAAGTCTTGTAGTAAAGCAAGCAATTGGAAGTCTTGTTGTGGGGTATCGGCAAGCAAGAGAAGAGGTTAGATTAGATATCAATAGGGTTACAAGGCAAGGGTGTGGTATCTCTTGTAGGCTAGCAAGAAGGGAGTCTTGTGAGGCATTTACTTGTAATTTGAGAAACTCTAATTCCTCATAGTGAAGAATCTCTCTTGGTTGAAGAGGGGACTGGATGTAGCTTTCAAGTGGATGAAAGTGAACCAGGATAAATCACTGTGTCGTATCTCTAAACTCTCTACTCTTTACAATTCAAGTCTTTAATTGTGTTCTTGATTGAAAACCTAGAAAAAGTGATTTTTCTATATTTGATTGAATTGAATCTTTATTGTTCAAATTAATTTGGGGAAAATCATTTTCATAACCTAGGTGAATCAATAAGAATATTGGTGTTGATTGTTTCCGCTTAATCTCTGATCATATAATATTTGTTAATTGATTGATTTTCATTGGTTTTAATCGTTTAGATTTGTTTCTTGCGAAAATCTTTCAAAGTTTCTATAACACCTATTCAACCCCCTTCTAGGTGTTCTCCTAGTGTTCCTATTTGTTTCAACCACCGAGTGTAGTTTTCCAACATAAGTGATATGGTGGAAAGAGCAATTTATAGATGGGGACTTCAAATGGGGTCAATAAACTAAAAAGTGGGGTGCCAAAATTTTAAGAGCCTCCCCCATGGTCATATACTCTCTCACGGCTTTATCATATACATAGGGGTGAGGACTTTGCATTTTTATTTTATGTATAGTAGGAGTATTAATTTAATAGGGTATAGGTAGGTTTAGGTTTAATAGATTTAGAAAGAGTGGGTGGGAAAAATACAAAGACATGCTTTGGTCCAAAATCTATTTAGGATAGAGTCATTAATTGCATGTCTCCCATGAGGTACATATAGGATGACTATTCTTTAATGAGGGAAGTTATGTTTAATTGGTTTACCCTAGGGTCTTGTGTACTAATAAATGGATGTCTCACAATTTAAAATTCAAAATGCACACCATCATACAGAAAAAATAATATTTTTCCGATACGGTAAATAACACTTAAAAATCAAAATTCAATTTGCTCTAATATAACGTTATAACCTTTCAAAATAATAAAAATTTCGTGAACAGTGCAAATAAATTCCAAACTGTACAAAAATAAATTTTACATTTCAATGCGATCGTTTTGACTATAAATTCGCCCAATTCGGATTTACAGATCAAAAGTTATGAATTTTCAAAGTTACGTAAATCAAATAAATCACTAAAATAAGACAAAATAATTTACCATGAAAATAAATCCCAAATAATTATTTTCACTTGTAAATTTAAATCAAATAACGAATTTATGTAAATTCGAAAATAACTGCCAAATCATAAATTCAGAAAAATCATTTTATGGAAATATGAAAATTTGATGTTATTGCAAATATCTAATACTCCCTCCGTCTCATTATCTTGGTAAAAGTCAAACAAGTCAATGAAAATAAGAGAATATCTATTTAGTATAATTCATGATTCATTCATTAATTACAAATTGATATTACAGAAATTTTTATATCATTACAATTAATACATAGTGCAATATTGCCTCCAAAAAAATCTTTAAATGTGTTTTAATTTCCTTATTTACTTATCAATCATCGATACAATATACAATTTTTAAGATTTTTCATTGATTTTTTACTCTAATATGGGACAAAAAATTTTGCATTTTTTTACCAAGATAATGGGAAAGAGGAAGTAATATCTTATTCGCATTATTTACTTTGATTCTTGTCAATGACTAACATGAATCATTTTTGTCAATTTCAAAAATAATTATGTAATTTCAATAATGCTAAAACAAAAGTGATTGGTATATACAAAATTAAGGATGAAATTGGTAATTTTTTGGGGCTTATTTAACATTTTAGTCCCTAAACTTATGTGCTCTTTTAAAATTGGTCCTTAAACTTTTTTCGTTGCTTTGGGTCCCTGAACTTTGTTTAATTTTTGGAAATGGTCCTTTCGTTACTTAAGTGATGATATAGTCGACAACATGTCACGTCACTTTCACAATATCGATGAGTGACATGTTATGTAGATATTACATGATTTTTTTAATAAAAAATAATTTCTTTTAAAATTTATTAAAATATTCAATTTTATTTTTTAAAAAAAAACAATTTTTAATTATATTTTAATAAATTTGAATTTTCTAATTTAAAAAATTCACGTGGCATCATCTGACACGTTACTTATCGATGTAGTAAAGGTGACGTGACATATCCTCGGTCATATATCATCACTTAAATGATGAAGGGAACATTTCCAAAATTTGAGCAAAGTTTAGGACTCAAAGCATCGAAAAAAGTTTGAGGACCAATTCCAAAAGAGCACCTAAGTTCGGGGACTAAAAACTTAAATAAGCCTTTTTTTTTAAGATAAAATGAAAGTGATAATTTACTCAATAATAATATATATCTTATATATATATATATTTTTTTTTTTTTAAAAAAAAAAAAACGCTCTATATATATACGCATGCACCATTTTCATCTGCATGAATAGTGTCTTGATGTATGTCACTTTTGCGATAAGTTATAACAATTGCGAATCTCCTTCCACGAGCGAGGTCATATATACATCAAGTCTTCCAACTTTCGATGGCTTCAAAGCATGAATTATAACCTTTTCTTAATCAAAACTATTAATCATTATCTCTCTCCTAGTAGATACAATAACAACCGCAAGTCCTCACAAGTGCAATTTCCAGGAATATATGATGTGTGTGGTATAGATTTGTAGAGAAATATGGATACCCCACCGAAATCAGTTACGTACATAGAAAGCAAGCAGAGCAATCAAATTGTATACTGTATCCAACCAAATCAAAATCAGGAACTATAATGTGTCGGGACCACCAAAGTATGTTAGTAGAACCAACGTGGATCGAGACAAATGGTAAGTGACTCGGTCTCGTTTAAACAATGTTTTGGGTTCGATTTCTTATGAATGCAAAAAATTTATGTTGGGAGACTCACTTGTCATAGCCAGACACATGACTCGAGTCGGATCCAGATATGCCTGAGTAATACTTGAAAAACCAGATGAGTAGAAAAAAAAGTATGCTCGTAGATATATATTTTCGATTACTATAGCTTTATATTCCCTTAAGATATAATTAAGTAATGATGCTACTCCATGTGAATAGCCCATTAACAATGTTACTTTACCTTTAGTTTAACTTTTTCTTTTAAATTGTAAGGTCAAGTTATTATTTTACATCTTAATTGGAGTATTAACGCAAAAGTTTATCATTTGCTTAAAATGCAACCTTAAATAATATTGCATGAATAACCATTTTAGTAGTATGCATTTGCCCAATTATTACTTTGTGAATTATTGAAATAGAATGAGTAAAAAAAATAAAAGGCAAATGCTAACAAGTGCCCTAAGGGCACTTGATAAGCAATTAAAAGGAGATAAAAATTATTGGAAAATATATTTTTTGAGATTCTCAAGAGAAGAATAAATGTTAAATTGTGATTATTTTTCCTATTAAAGTAACCTTAACAAGTGTCCTTAGGGCACTTGTTAGCAAGACCCTAGTATATGTACTTTTATACATAGTCTCGTTGGCAGGGCCTCAGGCACTTTAAAAATAAAATAAAATGAATGATGTATGAAATATATATATATAATCTGAATTATATCTTTCACGTGAATGCGCATTTCATTTATTAGTAGATGTGTGAAACATATAGCCATGCAACATTATGAGAACACTGATTGAGTGAAATACAAATTCTATTGAATAACATGATCATACGTCAAGATTTTAACAAATTCTGTTAATGGGGTAGTCCAGAATTTGGTATTTTTAATTTCTTAGATATTTTTAGGCTTTCATTTAATTTGGACATAATCACATAACTATCTTTCAGATAGCTATAAAAATCTAAAACATGTCACTTTTTTTTCGGTAATGATGCGTCTGAATGCTTCGATCATATTGTACTCACGGGGTGACACATTTTTCTAAGGTGCCGACATCAAACAGAGAAAAAAAAAAATCATCTTGTAAAGTTTGGAAGAAAGTGGCAAAGTGAGAGTGTCCCTACTTGAAGAGATAAGCACGAGATTGAAAAATTGAGATAAAAAGAAGACAGTGTCCTTTTTAGTATTTCAACAGCCGCACTAATGAAAAGTTTACAGGAAAATTTACGGAACCAGTATAGTTTGACCGATTAATTATCGGTTTGGTGTAACTTTTTGCAAAATTACGAAAATGGTGTAACTTTATATAAATTGTGACTGTCATCCACGATTTATGATTGTTTTTAATTTTTTTTTTTTTAAAAAAAGTGAAGTCGTGGATGCCAAGAACGATTTCATTTTTTTTTATTTATATGAAAATCGTGGTTTGGATCCACGATTCATGATTGCTTTTTCATTTTTTTTTAAATTATACTGAAATCTTGGTTCACAACCACGACTCTTTTTTTTTTGTTTTTTTTAATAAAAATCAATTTCATATTTTTAAATTTTTTTATTTTTATTTTCATATTATTTTATTTATATTTTTAAACAATAAGGGCTATAAAATTTTCTGGTCACTTTATATTTTCTATGTATCATTTAATTTTTTTTATTTTTTGCCCTTATTAAATATTTTGATTATCTATGCTTTTTTTGTTGTTCATTAATGAATATGAATTTTCCAAGTGAAATTGAAAGGGTTAAATTCCAATGTTACAATATATTCTCATAAAATTTATAAAACTAACTACTTTAATTGATATGTGTAATTCGATTAAATATATCCTATAACGATGACCGGAAGGAGTATAACATTATAAAATGCATTTTATTTTTTTATTCAATTATTATTAATTATTAAAAAATAAGTAGTGCCTTAAAAAAATGCATTTCAGCCAAAAATATTAGCACTAGTGCTAAACTTCAAATTTATGACTGTACTAAAGTTAACAAATACAAATGCATTTCAGAAAAAAAAATATTAGCACTAGTGTTAAACTTCAAATTTGTGATTGTACTAAAGTTAACAAATAAATTTGTACTAGTGCTAATATTTTTTGCTGAAATGCATTTGTATTTGTTAACTTTAGTACAGTCATAAATTTGAAGTTTAGCACTAGTGCTAATATTTTTGGCTGAAATGCATTTTTTTAAGGCACTACTTATTTTTTAATAATTAATAATAATTGGATAAAAAAATAAAATGCATTTTATAACGTTATACTCCTTCCGGTCATCATTATAGGATATATTTAATCGAATTACACATATCAATTAAAGTAGTTAGTTTTATAAATTTTATGAGAATATATTGTAACATTAGAATTTAACCCTTTCAATTTCACTTGGAAAATTCACATTCATTAATGAATAAAAAAAACATAGATAATCAAAATATTTAATAAGGGCAAAAAATAAAAAAAATTAAATGATACTTAGAAAATATAAAGTGACTAGAGAATTTTATAGCCCTTATTGTTTAAAAATATAAATAAAAAAATATGAAAATAAAAATAAAAAATTTAAAAATATGAAATTGATTTTTATAAAAAAAACAAAAAAAAGAGTCGTGGTTGTGAACCACAATTTCAGTATAATTTAAAAAAAATGAAAAAACAATCGTGGATCGTGGATCCAAACCACGATTTTCTTATAAATAAAAAAAAATGGAATCGTTCTTGGCATCCACGACTTCACTTTAAAAAAAAAAAATTAAAAACAATCATAAATCGTGGATAACAGTCACGATTTATATAAAGTTACACCATTTCCGTAATTTTGCAAAAAGTTACACCAAACTGGTAATTAATCGGTCAAACTATACCAGTTTCGTAAATTTTCCAAGGTTTACAACTAGATAATTTAGCTAATCTAATCTTTCAATTTCATTTTTTTATTTCTCTTTTAGGTCAATCCCTTCTCAAGGATTAGACATTACGGTTTTCTTTTTTTTTTTTTTCCTCCTTCGTCTTCTTCTTATATTCCTTATCTTGAACGATAATTGAGGCTTTAATTCACTACAAAGACAAATCTTGATTTTGAAGTTCTGATGATGTCCTTTTATAGAATTATTAAACGTGCGCCGCATCTTCATTTTTTTTGTGATATATATAAGATATAAGATAATGATATCCTTACCAATAAGATTCAACAAAATTGATAGATGTCTGAGTTCTTTAAAAATGATATCATTGGTTCGATCATCTAATTAAAAGAAAAAAAAGATAATGATATCCTTCAAAACATGCAAGGTTATTATAATATATATCAGCTAATTTTAAATTAGTATCAACTAATTTATAAACATAAAATTATTTGATGAAATTCAAATGATCAAGTTTGTGAAAACATATACTAACAAAATAATTTATATATATATTATTCCCTTTGCATTCAATTGATGTCCCTTTCTTGGAAGAATCTATTTTCATTGAAACAAAAAAAAAAACACTTGCAATAATCATATGAACCATTAAAAAATAAAAGCATTTCTAAAAGGTAAAGTTTGGTAAATGATATATTTGATGATTCACATTTTTATACTCAAAATGAAAGTATTTGCATAAATTGAATTATTTTTAAGTACATTCCTAATTATCATTTTTTATGATATGCACTTGCATATCTAAAATATATATATCCTGCATTCATATTTTCTGGAATTTTTTTAAAAGAATAAAAAAAGACTAAAGTTATATTGGATAGCTTAAAACTCATGTTAAATACTATTTTTTGAATTTGAGTAATCATAAGGCATTATACTATATGCATGGCTTTCTACTCATGGACAAAAAAAGGTAGTTATAAGTCTTTATAAAAAAAAAAGGTAATTATTGCATAAATTATTTAGTTTTTTCAGAAGGTACTTTTTTTAACATCAATTTTCAACTAGACCATAGGTTGGATCCCATTAACGGTTGTCACATCATGAATGTGTATTAAGATGACAATTGAATTTCATTTGTTAGGATCGCAAGTTGGCATGTGTTAGTGTAACAAACTACTGAAGTAAAATTTATAAAAGTACCGTAGTCAACATATTACCGATTTTACTCTTTCAAGAAGTTATGTTATATGTTTTACTATCCCAGATAAGCATTGTTTTATTGATGTATATAGGGATTATTAGATACTGCCTTTAGTCATATTCCTCGCATTCCAAAATGGTATTGAAACTAATCTTTCAATTAGCAACTAAGAATGTAAAAAAATTTAAAAAGTCTAAAATCAACCAATATCTAAAACTAATTTTCAATTACTACTAAAATCACATTGAAAAATCCAATAAAAGCGTAGCATAACCCATAAAAGCAAATCAATACAGACATTTTCTTTAACACTCATCAAATATATTTTTAATTTTGTAGAGGCAAACCGACTACAGGAAACTAACTAAGTTGGTTCATTTATGATTCTATTACCATTATCATGCATAAATCATTCAGGGTCTAAAATTTTATTTGAGAATTTATGAAAGTGCCTATGCAAATAAGTTTCAATGATATGAAAAATAGTAATAGAAGTAAGGCCTACAACGAGGTAAAATCTGCTAAAATTGGGATTTACAAGTCCTTCATTTGAACCTCAAATCCTTAAGCATAAACTTGATCTGATAGGCCATACTATCATAAACAAAAAAGCACCAATTAGGCTTTTAATAAAAAATATATACTACTCTTCAAATTTTCTACCTTGAATGATTTTAAACAGATATAACAACTTCAGTCTTCAATATAAATAAATAGTTAAAATTAGCCTACATCTGTATAAATCAATTCTTTCTTATTCGCTTTTAAAAAATTCTTTCTTATATTACCATCTTCTTTCTAACAACATATCTCAACATTTCTATGCTTCAAATTTCAATAAAAAAATGCATGAGAATTGTTGATTTACGATAAAAAATGCAAATGACAAATGTAAAAAATTTTCAACAAAATTATGAAAAATAGGAAGGATTATTGAAAGGATGATAATAAAAATGCAAATTGACGGAAAAATATTAGAAACCCAATACAATGCAAAAAACGCGAAGACCAGCATATGTGTCTTCTCTCTGAGTATAGCCAGTTATCAAAGTAGTCCAAGAGACAACATTTTTGGTCAAAATATCATCAAAAAGGGTTCTGCATCATGCATGGTATCACAACAAGTGGCAAACATATCCATGAGTGCATTATCAACATATATGGATGGCCCTCGAGTACCAATCTTGATTGTCAAACCATGAACCAACTTCCCACACGAAAGATCATTCAAATAGTGACCGAGAATGTGAAGCCAAGGGAGTTTTGGACTGAGAATGCAATGGCTTTAAAATGAGTTGGGGTTCCAGGGGACATCAGTGTTCCTGGCGCCGTGTGTGGTCTGAAGGAGAAAATAGAGAGACCAATGTTGGATAGGAAAAGGGAAAAAAAAGAAGAGAAAATAAAAGTGGCAGAGAATTTAAGAAAATAAGTGAGTAATAGAAAGGGTGAAGGGTGGTTACTGGAAGTTGAGGGTGGATATGAAGAATTGTTGATGCTATTTGAATGACATGTGGCAGCCTCTAGAGTTGAGAATTCACCAACTTTCAACGAGGAGGCTCCATTTTGCTGAGAGCGATTTTGGAGCATCAGTTAGGACACCTTTTTATATATAATAAAGAAGGACTAAAGGAAATATCAAGTAACTTTATTAAATTTTATAAGGCTTATTAAAGTTTTTGTTCTTGAAATAATATGACAATTTGTTAGCCATGTCAGGAATTAACAGTATTTTACTAACGGCAAGGACCAAAACAAAAAATTTTAACTTTTAAGGACCTCGATCGGTAAAAAAAAGATAGGAACTGAAACCAAAATTCGATCAACTTTTAGGGACCTTTTACTTTAAAAAAAAGACACATGGCATTCTGACGTGGCATTCCGTTAGCCACGTCATCAATTAACAGTGAATCACTAATGGCAGGGACTAAAACCAAAAAATAAAAACTTTTAGGAATAAAGACAAAAAAAAAAAAGATTAGGACTAAAACCAAAACTTGACCAACTTTCAAGGACCAAAAATTTTCATGCACCGATGGTCCGACTCGGATGAGCATTGAAAGCAACAAGTGCCCCGATAGATACATGTGTGGATTCTTATCGTTAAAGTTTTCTTAAGGAAGTTGTTCAAGTGACATGTTCCATTGATGATAAGCTAGCTGAATTTATTTAAAGGTTTCCACTAGAGAGGGAGTAACGGTACCATTCATGAAAGACTTACATTTGAGAGAGACATTGATTGAAACATCAAAGTATGAGTAGTATAGTTAAGAAGTCCCACATTGAGAGATCAAAATGGGTGAGTTGCATAGCATATCAAAGGAAGAATCCATAAATTTAATGCCTTAAAATTTCATGGATCAGTATGTGATATCAAGCACACTTATACGATTGCTTCACTTAAACTTGAAAAAACAATTTAGCGATCCCATCATAAGAAATTGACAAGTTAATACAACATCACGGATCAATCGTTTTTGATATTCATATGAATAAATTAAAAAAAAAAGTCTTTCTAACATATGCACCAGGTGCATTGGTTAATCAAATCTTAAAAAATAAATATTTATTGAAAATTGTAGCATTTAATGAATTAAAAATAATTATTTAATTATTCAATAAAATTTTATCATTTATGCTCTTTTATCCTATGCACGAGATGCATAGGATTGAAAAACCCTAAAAAAATTCTTGATACTATGTTGTTATGAATTGAGTTTTAGTTTTTGACCTTCAATGATTAACTTTTGGTCTCCATTAATTCATGAAAAATACTAAAACACTTTCATTTTTAAGTTTTTTTTTTTTTTTTGATTTAGGGGTGTTCGAAAATTAAAAAAATGCATTCCAACACACCTTTATCAAAAATAAATTTTGACTCACAAGTATGAGAAACGCAAATTTTTATTCTTCTAACAAGTATATACTCACAAACACTACATGTAGATGAATATCGAAAATCATCCAAAGTAAGGGAACATTTCACAATTTCAGAAATAGCAATTGTCCCTTCCTTTGAAGCCTCTCTCAATTTTTATAGCCTTAGTCTTTGTTTGGAATAAGAGATTTAAAGAAGAAAGATTTTGAGGAGAGAGAATGAGAAGAAAAAAGAGTTTTCTCTTGTTTGATTGAGAAAAGAAAAACGAGAGAGAAAAGTTGTGGGACTCATGTATAATTATTTTTTCTTCCCAAATGGAGAGAAAACTATAAAGTGATGCACCAATGGAAAATATATCCATTTTTTTTTTCCTTTTTTCTCTTATATCAAATAAACAATGAAAAAATTTACTCATTTTCTCATCATTCTCTCTATTTCTATAATCTTTCTCCCTCATTCCTTTCTTTTCATTCTTTTCTCTACAACCAAACAGAGTGTAAAGCTTCCCTCAATCTGAAACTCCTTCACCCACACACTCTCAAATCTTCGTATATCGTCACACATAACTATCCAATGGCCCACCCTAGGGTCCATGTCTGCAAGCCCAACCTTTGGTTCTTGCTTCACTTTGCTAGTTGGGAAGGCTAAAAGGTGAGGGCCAAGAAAGCAATGATGGGAAGGCAGTTCAATATAACAACAACCAAAGTTGAAGAAGTGTAAACAAGAGCAATATCATATATTATATTAGAAGTTCCACATCACTTGACTCTATTTCTTAGTATGATTTAATTACTTGTTAGACAATTTTTCTCATTACCAATTAGTTTTAAAATGAAACATTAATACCATATATTTTCAAAGTTGAAGTATTACTGAAATTTGGGATCATCAAGGCAAAATCATACTATATGAAAGAGTAAAAATTTGTTTTGACATTTACTTGTCAAATGCACTTCTTTGGAGGTGATGAAATTTCAGCAAGACTTAATTGTCAAAAGTGTAAAAATTCTACTTCCTATACTAATGAGTTAAAATATATTTATGATATGGATGTGTCGAAAACCTTTTTTTTTTTTTATAAATCTTCCAATGTTCCAAAGTTAAAAAAGAATTTAAAACTGAAAATATTTTATTCTTTTCCACAAATTAATGGAGACCAAAAATCAACTTATTGGGGAAAACAAAAATCCCCCGTTTAATGCCCCTTTACTGCTCACAGGCTAAGGCACGATGTGCCCATGAGACAAATGGCCTATACATGGGCCATGAAGTCACTGGGCCGAAAACTAATAGAAAAATGGGCTGCTTCTTGCACCCTCATTTGGATTCATGCACATCTCAGGTTAACTTTTTTGAAATTTAATTCTCAAAATACCCTCCCCTAGTCCCCTATATCTTCATCTCCAAAAATTTTAAGAGGTGTTTGTGTTAAGTTCTGGAGCAATTTTGAGACAAAAATTATTTCATCCCGAAATGAAATTTACTTACAATTTGGTTGAATTAATTAATTCAAGTATCATATCTAATCTAATTTAAAAAATAACTTGCGAATGCAGCACAATTCAGTTTTTTTAATTTAATTTTTTTACTATTTAAAATACAAATGTAGTAGTAGGAGTGAACGTACTAAATTAATATTAAATCACCAAAGAAAAATAATATGGTTAATTAATTGTTCTATTGTATAGATAATTTACCAAATTAAAGGAAAATTCAAATAATTGATACACAAGCGAAAAGTACAACTCTAAGGAAATGCGTAATTTTAAAGTATCATTTTGTAAGCTACGTTATTTTTAAAACAAAATTGCAATTTTGATCGGTTTGCAATTTTAATTTAGATAAATTCAGATATATATGATGAATAACCATGCAGTCTTTCACTCTTTCCTCCCCCTTAGCTTCTCTCATCATATTTGTTAAAAACTTCAACAACATTTTTTTTATGTTTATTCATCAATGGTTATATATGTGTTGTCTATATCACATTATTAAAAGTGGATGAGACACGAAAGCACTTCAAAAGTGTTATTTAAGGTGTAGCTTATAAATTGTTTTCTTGGACAAATAGCTTGACGACGCACAAATAAGTGAAGAGCATTCTCCAGATTAGAGGAACACAACAAATTAAACACAAGTTTGATCAAAAATCAATCGGCGGCTAAACAAAATAACTTTTGTAGAAAATATAAAATATATATTTAGGAGCAATTATCTGGTTGATTTGGCTGAATAGAAATAAAAAGGTATTTCAGGGAGGCGAAATGGATCTACATGACATTACTGAAGATATTAAAATGAAGGCCTGGAATTGGGTTAATGTTCTTGGTGGTGGGGTAGATTCTTACGCAGGTTGGAGGGTAAATCCTTTGTAATAGGGGGTTGCTACTCTCTTTTTCCCTTGCTTGACTTTTTCCCAATGGGTTCTTGTCATGCCAAGGTTTTTAAGGAGGTAGAACCCGTTTATGTTGTTTTGGTGGGTGGGGTACTGCTAGCAATGAACATTAGACAACTTGTAATCAGGAAGGGGTGATGGAGGTGATATTGTGTAATTTTCGTTTCTTTGTTTCCTGATTCACTTACTTGTGAATTTGGGATGACATTTGTATCTTGTTCTGGAACACTCTTTGAGCAAATGATTTTGTACTCTTGAGCAAACCCTTCTTAGAAGGTGGGGCTCTTGTTTTGTACTGTGATGCTCGGGTGTTGTTTATTAATTTATTGCTTTTTTTGCTGTTAAAAAAAAATATATATTTAGGAGCAGTTGATAAGAAAGTGCTTATAACTTTCGAAGAAATAGGACCCCTCTCTGGACTCTGGTACCTTGCAGTGGTGCAGGCCTTTAGCCAAGGCCTATCGATTTATTCTGTTGTCTGTTGTCACCAACTCAATAATTGAACTTTAGAGTATCTGGCACTAGGGTCATGTGATAATTTATTCCGAAGATTTATTCATTGCTATTAAACTGGGTAGATTCTTAGTATGAACTTGGTTTCGGCTATTCAATTCAATAAAAAAAACTGTTTATAGAATCGTACTATAGAAGATAGGAAAATACACCTCTTCTCCAAAAATATGTATCACTTCATATATTTTTTTTGGCATTCCGAACTTATGTGTTTTTTTTTGTGTTAGTCCTTAAACTTTTTCTCAATGTTTTAAGTCCTTAAACTTTGCTCAAATTTTGGAAATGATTCTTTCATTATTTATGTGGTGATATAACCGAGGATATGTCACGTCATCTTCGCTACATCGATAGATAACATGCTAGATGATGCCACGTGAATTTTCTAAATTAAAAAAAAATCAAATTTATTAAAAGTAATTAAAAACAGTATTTCTTAAAGAAAATCGAATCTTTTAATAAATTTTGGAAAAAAATTATTTTTTAATAAAAAAATTATGTTGTGTCCCGTGACTCTACATAACATGTCACTCGTCGATATTGTGAAAGTGACGTGACATGTCGTCGGCTATATCATCACTTAAGTGACGAAAAGACTATTTCCAAAAATTAAACAAAGTTCAGGGATCTAAAGTATCGAAAAAAAGTTTAAGGACCAATTCCAAAAGAGCACCTAAGTTCAGAGACTATAGTGTTAAATAAGCCTATTTTTTTTTAATAAGAATGGTTGAAAAAATATTTATTGTATTTATTAAATTTTTTCTTTATACCAATTATAATAAGTAACAGTGGCATATTTTTTTAGACAATAAATATTCTCTTAAAAGAAAGACCGATTTATTATTGTTGTTCATTAGACTAATAAAATAATAAAATAATTTGTAAATATGTATATAATCCCTTAGGTAATTAATATATATAAGCTTCTCTAAAATAAATTTAGGTTCGTAAAGGAAAATTTTTAATTTTGTTAAAAGTATTGAAAATTAAAATATGATTGATACATTTTTTTAAAAAATTACGTTTATAATTATTATTAAGAATTAAAAAATATTGAATAAATATAAACATTTATAAAAATAAAAAAAAGTAATTAAACATCTATAAAAATTGAAATCAGTTCTATGAATAAAAAAGTTTTATAAAAGATCTAAACAAGGAAAGAGTAGTTTTGTTAATAAATGGCAAAAACGTGTATTTTTTCATTAAAATCATGTTTTTCTATGTTTTGCACGTGGAAAGTGGCAGTGCGGGTGCGTGCTCAGTGGGCTCGCATTTTGCAGCATGCACTTATTGGTGGCATATGAAATGGGGTGGGTTTGATGTTGATGTAGGTAAAATCCAAGACAGGATCTACTGATGTAACACAAAGTTGCAGATTGTTAGTACGGAGTATATTGAGATATTTGTATTCTTTCTACCGTTTATATATATTTTATTTTTTAAGATTTTTTAACAGAAATAAAATATCATTATCATTTAACATAAAAAAATACGATATAATGTACAAAAAAATATGATTTAATACAGGGTTTGTTTAAAGGGATGAGAATAAGTAGTAAAAAAATAGAAAAAAATGTCTTGAAAAAGTAATCCATTAATTTTTAAAATATTAAACATTCAATCTTTCAATCTAAAGATACTTTTTTAAACTTCGTATCCTCGGTATTAAGGATTAAAGTTAAGAAAATCCTTTAATATAATCATTTTATTTTATCATTTACGAGTATTGTTTTATTTTGTTTTTAGAGTTGTGAAAACGAAACAAAATCTACCTAAATTTTTATATTCCTTCCGGTCCTTATTATAAGTCATTTTTTACAAGATTTTTTTGGTTCTGATTATAAGTCACTTCATATTTCCTATGCATCATTTATTGTTTTTTCTCTTTTTTATCATAATTAATTATTTTGACTATCCATTTTTTTTTCATTAATTAGTGTGAATTTTTCAAGATAAATTGAGAGGGTAAAATTGTAATATTACAATATATTCTTATAGAATTCATAAAACTAACTACTTTCATTGCTATGTGTAATACGATTAAGTATATCCTATAATAAGGATGGGGAGTAATTAATAAATTTCATTTTATTAATGTTGAATAATTCAAATTAATGGAAGTAAAGCGCAAAATAAGGACAATAATAAATTAATGTGTGTTGATTCAAGTGAAAACAAGTCAAGTGACCGTAGAATATTTTCTTCGTTTCTTATTAACTGCCTTATTTTGGAGAATTTTTTTTTTATCCTTTTTTTATGATTTCAAGAAATGTCATTTTTCATGTTTGTCCCTATTCAATAGGTTTTGGTTTACGTAAGTATTGGAGAAAAATTAATATATTGAAAATCTAACTAATACATTTCTTAAATGGTGTATTTTATGTTTGAAATATGACATATAAACAGAAACAAAGGAGTAAAATTTTAAGGTATTTAATTTTATTTTACTTTTTTTTTAAATTGAGGCATTTTATACTTGAATTTATGTGCCAGTAAAAAACATTATTAAAATTAACTTTCTGTTTATGTATATGGTCATACTAATATAGAAGATTATTCCCTCCAGTCCTATACGTAATAAGATTTTTTTGGAGAAATTCACGTTCACTTAGAAAATTAATTAAGATTGTTAGTGGTATTTGAAATGTAAACGATTAATATGTTTTTTCAAAACTACCTCTATAATTGTTATTAAAATTCTAAGAAGTGCTGACTTAATAAGAATACTCCATGCGGTCTCATTTATAAGAAAAAAAAATACAGTCCACTAATGTAAGCAAAAATCAACTAATTTTTTATTCTCAATACAATTATTCCTAAAATATCGTCATTATGTAGTTGAGTCATTTACTTTTTGTTTCATTCTCAATATAAATTTACTAAAGTAGTCTATTTTTTTTTATGAATTTGAGAAAATTAAATATACTCAAATAATTTCCTTAATAAGTTTGAATTAATTATTTTTGCTTAAAAAGGAGACCGACGAAAGTAGGAATATTCTTCAAGCTGCTGAAATTGGTCAAGTTCATTTCTTCTTGTAACGTCGACGCCTTGGCATGGGATGATAAAGCCTTGTTACTAGACTGCTTGCGCTCCCTGAAGCTTCTTCATTACTCCGGTGCTTGGCTGGATAGTGTCATAGCAGTGATAAAGCGGCAACGCCCTCTTTTTTATATGCATTGGAAAAAGCGTGCCTCTCCACCAAGTTGGCAAATGCTAATTCTGAGTTGTCTGAAGTTAATGACAAGATTGCTGCTAACAAGAAGGCATATGAGGATGCTTGCAAATTTGTCGCCTTGAGCACTGTACCCTCTTTTAGACTCATCATTTGCTGCAGGACATGTCTTTATTATGTTGCTTTGTTTCTTGTTTTTGCTTTCATCAGACTGTAGCTAGGCTTTTCTTTGTCAAACTTGAATCTGCTTTGTAGTTGCTTTTGTTTCGAACTTCTGGACCTTCTTTTGGATAAAATTTCTTTTGTATGGTGAAGGTGCTTTTGTATGTTTCATGCTTGCTTTAGTTGAGTACGCCTTCATTCAGAATCCATTGCTTCTTTTGCACATATGATTTTCTTGTGCTTTCGCATACTCATATGTACATCATGTCGTATGTTGCTTCTTTTTAAAGGTGGCAATCTTGTACACACAATCTTTAACAATGACCCCTCATGTTATTGGTGCCAAAAATTTATTTCCAAGGTGCGCTTTGGGAACATTACAGATTCTGCCATTTTAGGCATGTAACCAACAAAGAAAGGTCCTTGTTAGTCGTTTTAATGACTAGCGCCCTTGTTTCCGGGGACCTTTTCTAGTCTCGCGATATGGCGTACTTCGTCCGCGTTTGATCCCGTAAATTTATTGTTTTCTTTTTAAGAAAAGAGGTCTATCCGGGTGCCGCGATAAGGCGTCTTGTGCCCGCGATACGATCCAACACCATTTTTGCTTTATGCACTATACTGTTGGAGAGTGCCCTAGTGACAATCGTATTTTCTCTTTTACTTGTACTTATTTCATGTTTATGGATTATTACTATTAATAATAATGAGGCATTTCATTTATTATATTTATGCTTTAATTGTTTAATTAAAATAGATGTAATAAAGTCCTTAGGATTATAAGTTCAATGTCATAAGAATATCAAGTACATGACTTGATAGTGAGATCTTATTGATTGATAATTATCCTTAAAGATTCCCTAGTCGAGTATTATAGTTAATAAGGACAACTATAATACATCGAGACTAGTATGTGGCAGACTGATGACTGTATCTCATCGGTCATGGATATGGGATATCAAGTCTTCACGTAAGTACACATCTACATTGGGACAATTGTGTACTGGATTGACCCGCCATGAGAATGCTACATGGGTTATTAAGTGAGTGTCATAAGCGATTCTCATAGTGACAATGGTGTACATGGTCCTTCGACCTGAAGTCGCTACGGTTCCCAACATGAGGAATTATATGCTTTCACGCAATCAAACGTCATCTTTAACCAGGTGCTGAGCGGAATGCTTTCCGTAGACATCAAGATGATGCCTTAGAAGTTGCAACTCTCATGCTTGTCACTATGACCCCTGACCTTCAGAAGGTTCATGAGAACATGAGTGCGTACGATATGATCGTACACCTTAAGGAGCTCTATCAAGGGCAAGCAAGGCATGAGCGTTTTGAGGTCACAAGGTCCCTTTTCACTTGTAAGATGACAGAGGGAAGCCCAGTTAGTCATCATGTAATCAAGATGATTGGTTATATTGAGAACATTGAGAGGATGGGTTTCCCACTAGGTCAAGAGTTGGCCGTTGACTTAGTTCTGCATTCCTTACCACAGAGCTTTAGTTAGTTTGTCATGAATTACAACATGAACAACATTGACAGCACTCTAACTGAATTGTTAGGGAAGTTGAAAACTGCTGAGCATGATATCAACAAGGGAAAAACCGTATTGTTGGTTCAAAATGGAAAGGGCAAAGGTAAGGCCAAAGGGAAAGCACAAAAACCTAAGGATAAGGGCAAAGCTAGAGTAGCTAAGGCTCTTAAGCCTAAAGGTGGGGTGGCTAAGGAGGGAAATTGCTTCCATTGTAACAAGGTGGGACATTGGAAGAGGAATTGCCCAGATTACCTTAAAGAGAAAGAAATGAAGAAAAGCGGAGCCTCTTCTTCAGGTATTTTTGTTATAGAAGTTAATTTTTCTGCTTCAACATCATCGGTATTAGATACTGGATGTGGATCTCACATTTGTGTTAATGTGCAGGATCTAAAAAGGAGTAGAAGATTAGCTAAAGGTGAAGTCGAACTGCGAGTTAGAAATGGAGCAAGAGTTGCCGCCATTGCCGTTGGAACTTGTAGTTTAACCTTACCTAGTGGATTAGTTTTAGAACTAGAGGATGTTTATTGTGTACCTGCTATTCGTAGGAATATTATTTCAGTTTCATGTTTAGACAAAGTAGGTTTTTCGTTTTCAATAAGGAACAAGTGTTGTTCCATTTATTTGAATGAGATGTTTTTTGGCAGTGCACAATTAATAAATGGTCTTTATTTGTTAGATCTTGATCATCCAGTCTATAACATTAATGCTAAAAGGTTTAAATCAAATGATACAAACCAAACTTTTCTTTGGCATTGTCGTTTGGGCCATATAAATGAGAAACACATTTCTAAGCTTCATAAAGATGGATTCTTAGACTCATTTGATTTTGAATCTTATGAGACATGTGAGTCTTGTTTGTTGGGCAAGATGACAAAGGGCCCATTTACTGGCAGCAGTGAACGAGCTAATGAACTTTTGGGACTCATACATACAGATGTATGTGAGCCTATGAGTTCAAATGCTAGAGGAGGTTACTCGTACTTCGTCACATTTACTGATGATTTTAGTAGATATGGGTATGTATATCTGATGAAATACAAACATGAAACCTTTGAAAAGTTCAAGGAATTCAAGAATGAAGTACAAAATCAACTTGGCAAAAGTATTAAAGCCCTTCGATCTGATCGAGGTGGGGAATACCTTAGCCAAGAGTTCGATGACTATCTAAAAGAGTGTGGTATAGTATCTCAACTCACTCCTCTTGGAACGCCCCAGTGGAATCGTGTTTCAAAAAGGAGAAACCGAACCTTGTTGGACATGGTTAGGTGTATGATGAGTCAATCGGACCTTCCAATCTCTTTTTGGGGACATGCTCTACTTACAGCTGCTTTTACACTTAACCGATCTCCATCGAAAGCGGTTGAAAAGACACCATATGAGATATAGACTGGGAGGCGTCCTAGTATGTCTTTTCTCAGGATTTGGGGTTGTGATTTTTATGTGAAACGTCTACTTTCTGATAAACTCAGTCCCAAATCTGACAAATGCTACTTTGTAGGATATCCCAAAGAAACTAAGGGATACTATTTCTACAATCCCACAGAAGGCAAAGTGTTTGTCGCTCGCACAGGCGTGTTTCTTGAAAGAGAATTTCTCTCTAAAGGAAATAGTGGGAGGAAAATAGATCTTGATGAGATTCAAGAATCCCAAAGTAGCCAAGACCAAGTGATGAATGTTGAGCAAGTTCCACAAGATGTTGTGGATGTACAACCTGCTCAAGTTACACAAGTTTTGCGTAGGTCAAGTAGGATTCCTCTTCAGCCAGAGAGATATGGATTTCTCTTGACTCAAGAGGACGACATTATGATTTTTGATCAAGATGAACCTACTACTTACCAAGAGGCTATAAACAGCCCTGACTCTGAGAAATGGCTTCAAGCCATGAGATATGAGATGGAGTCCATGCACACCAACCAAGTTTGGATCTTGGTTGATCTACCTGATGGGGTAAAACCAATTGGGTGCAAATGGGTTTTCAAGAAGAAGACTGACATGGATGGTAATGTACATACCTTTAAAGGACGATTGGTTGCTAAAGGTTTCAAACAAGTTCATGGTATTGACTATGATGAAACTTTTTCACCAGTTTCCATGCTTAAATCCATTAGGATCTTGCTTGCTATTGCAGCATTTCATGATTATGAAATCTGGCAGATGAATGTCAAAACTGCTTTCCTTAATGGAAATCTTTTAGAGGATGTGTATATGACACAACCTGAAGGTTTTGTTGATCCAAAGCATGCTGGAAAGGTTTGTAAGCTGCAACGATCCATTTATGGATTGAAACAAGCTTCTAGGAGTTGGAATATTCGATTCGATGATGCAATCAAACAATTTGGTTTCATCAAGAACGAAGAAGAGTCTTGTGTATATAAGAAGGTTAGTGGGAGCGCAATTGTCTTTCTTGTGTTGTATGTGGATGACATACTACTCATCGGGAATGACATTCCTACCTTACAGTCTGTTAAGACTTGGTTAGGGAATTGCTTTTCTATGAAGGATTTGGGTGAAGCAACCTATATATTAGGCATCAAGATTTATAGAGATAGATCAAGGAGATTTCTTGGCCTAAGTCAAAGTTCGTACATAGACAAAGTGTTGAAACGGTTCAACATGCAGGATTCCAAAAGGGGATCTTTGCCAATGTCACATGGTATAACCTTGTCAAAGGAACAATGTCCTTCCACTAAGGAAGAAAGGGAACGCATGGATAGAATTCCATATGCATCTGCAATTGGATCTATCATGTATGCCATGATATGTACTCGACTTGATGTTTCGTATGCTTTGAGCATGACGAGCAGATACCAGTCAAATCCAGGTGAAGGTCACTGGACAGCAGTCAAGAATATCCTAAAGTACTTGAAAAGAACTAAGGATGCTTTCTTGGTATATGGAGGTGAAGATGAGCTGGTTGTAAAGGGTTACACCGACGCTAGCTTCCATACTGATAAGGACAATTTCAGATCACAATCTGGATTTGTATTTTGTTTGAATGGTGGGGCTATATGCTGGAAGAGTTCAAAGCAAGAGACTGTAGCTGATTCTACAACAGAAGCTGAGTATATAGCTGCATCAGAAGCAGCAAAGGAAGCGGTTTGGATTAAGAAGTTCATAACTGAACTTGATGTTGTTCCTAGTATTGAGTTTCCGGTGGACCTCTATTGTGACAACAATGGAGCCATTGCGCAAGCTAAGGAACCGAGATCTCACCAGAAATCCAAACATATACTTCGGCGTTTTCACATCATTCGAGAGATAATTGACAGAGGAGATGTGAAGATATGCAGAGTTTCAACAGATGATAATATTGCTGATCCACTGACTAAACCTCTTGCCATAAAAAAGCATGAGGGACATGTTAGGGCTTATGGTATTAGATACATGAACGATTGGCTCTAGTGCAAGTGGGAGATTGTTGGAGAGTGCCTTAGTGGCAATCGTATTTTCTCTTTTACTTGTACTTATTTCATGTTTATGGATTATTACTATTAATAATAATGAGGCATTTCATTTATTATATTTATGCTTTAATTGTTTAATTAAAATAGATGTAATAAAGTCCTTAGGATTATAAGTTCAATGTCATAAGAATATCAAGTACATGACTTGATAGTGAGATCTTATTGATTGATAATTATCCTTAAAGATTCCCTAGTTGAGTATTATAGTTAATAAGGACAACTATAATACATCGAGACTAGTATGTGGCAGACTGATGACTGTATCTCACCGGTCATGGATATGGGATATCAAGTCTTCACGTAAGTACACATTGGGACAATTGTGTACTGGATTGACCCGCCATGAGAATGCTACATGGGTTATTAAGTGAGTGTCATAAGCGATTCTCATAGTGACAATGGTGTACATGGTCCTTCGACCTGAAGTCGCTACGGTTCCCAACATGAGGAATTATATGCTTTCACGCAATCAAACGTCATCTTTAACCAGGTGATCATAACGGTTGTAGTCGGGTATATGACAAATCATGTAGAGGGATGTGAGTGACGTAGATGGGATTTGTCCTTCCTTATCAATAGGAATTATATCTCTGGGCCCCTTGATTGAGTGAGACGGTGAAATGTATGGCCATACTCAAGACAGTCAATATGAGATATTGACGAGACTTGTTTAGACGCGTCTACTCAGGGATCAAGAAACCATAGGTTACACTATTCATGGGTGACACGTTCCATGCCATGAGTGTAACTATGATATTTGGACAAAGGGATTAAACTTACACATGTTCATTGGTCACAGTAAAAGGTTTAGTCAAATCACAGACATTCCTGTCACTTGGGTAGCAATGATGTGTTGCTAGATACCGCTCATTGCTTGTAAAGTTAAAATGTGATTTTAACATTACTGCCAACGTTACAGGAACCTATAGGGTCACACACTAAGAACAGATAAAATTGGCGATATCACATTTGATAAAAATACAATAGTTGTATTTTTATAAAATTAAATCTTTCTGATATGATTAAGATATGATTCGTTTTATCTTTATGTATAAGATATAAATTTGATTTTATCTTCTACATATAAGATAGAATTCAAATTTATCTCCTAAAAGCCCAACCAGTTGGTCTGATAATATTATAAATATAATATTATTAGCTTTAGGGGAGATAGATGTGTGAGACACAAAACGGCAACCCTAGCCGTCATATCAGAGAGTGAGTGATACACAGACTCTCTCTTCTCTACTAGCATTGAGAAGAGAGACGTGACTCCAATTGGGAATTTGTTCGTGTGGATACCAATAGAGGCACAACACATTGATGTGCTCGTGATTGACGAAGCGTTCGTGATAAGATTCGTTGGTCTCATCTTCCCTGCAAAAGGTAATTTTATTCCCTATCTCAAATCATGCTTTCACATGGATCCTGGATGGAAATAGGATTTATTTATTTATTTTTTTTCCGCTGCGTTAGTCGCATCCTATTTCCTAACATATACATAGTTATTATTTATTATTTTTATAAAGTCTCCCGGGCGTTGGATCTCGCGATTAGCATTTTGGCTCTTTTGCTTGAGAGTGCTTTCCTACAGATTAATATTTCAGACCCTCTCAGCGGGTGCTTTATTCTTTTAGCACTAATTCAGGCTTTTGTTGCTTACTATGATCACTTAGTGCCATTAAAACAAAATACTTCAGTGAAGGAGATTTTATGGATAAAGGGGAATGCCTCAAGATTTTCATTGATTTTAAAGAAGGAAATACAAGCCAAGTTTCCCTACTTATATATATATATATATATATATATATATATATATATATCAAGAAAGACATAAAGACTTAAGGTGATGCTTCCCCTCCCCAAGCAGTAGTCTAAGCATAATATTTTTTAACATACTTAAAATTTAAAGGCCCTACCCTCTTTTCAGTGTTTGGGTCAAGCAAGAAACAATAACCATTGGGATGTGCTTCTTGTATGATGTATGGCCCTTCCCACTTCGGTGTCCACTTACTAGTGTGTATGTTCCGTATGACTGCGTCTGTCGCCTTCAAAACAAGCTCGCCTTCAGCAAACATCCGTGGTTTCACCATTTTCTCATATGACAGCATGACGCGCCTTTGGTGTCTGAGCAGTTCTTCATGCGCTCTATCCCTAGCGCCTTCCGGTGTCACCAATATATCCTCTGCTCCTTCTTCGTTCTGCGCCATCATCCCGGCAGAGGGGGCCATCACTTCTGCAGGTAGTGTCGCCTCTGCACCATACACAAGGGAAAATGGTGTCGCCTTCGTCGAGCCATGCTTGGTGACACGGTATGCCCAGCGGGCGAGCGGCAGATACTCACTCCATTCGGTGGGCGTGTCTTCTACTGTCTTGGCCAGAATCTTGATAAGGATCTTATTAGTGGACTCAGCTTGACCATTAGATTGAGGGTAGTAAGGAGTGGGCTTGTGGTATATGATCCCATATTCCTCCAGGATCTGTTCTACCTTCTTGTTGATGAAGTGAGTTCCATTGTCTGACATTATCCTCTTTGGCAATCCAAAGCGACATATGATGTTTTCTTTGATGAGTTGCACAGTGGTGTCAGCGTCCGCCTTTTTGTATGCCGCTGCTTCAACCCATTTGGTGGAGTGTTTTGTTGCTGCTAAGATCCACTTCTTTCCCTTGGAAGGCGGGTCAATTGGATCAACAAAGTCCATTGCCTATGTGTGAAAAGGATAAGGCGAACTGAGCCCCTTCATTGCGAGAGCAGGTGTGTGAATCCTGTTGTCATGTTTCTGACACTGTTCACATTTCCTTGCGAAATCGAAGGCGTCCTCCTTCATGTTGGCCAATAGTAACCAATTTTCAGTAATTCATTCCAGAGCGCCTTCCCCCGTTGATGTCTCCCACAAGTTCCCCTATGCACCTCCTCCATGACCTTGCCTTGGTCTTCCCTGCTTATGCACGAGAATGCCTCTCCTGTGAAGCTTCTTCTAAACAGCTCGCCTTTCTCCAGAAAGTAACGTTCGGCCTTCTTTCTTACCCTCTCCACCTCCATGTGATTTTCTGGGAGGATGTCGCTTTCCAAGTACTCCCGGATTGGTCTGGCCCAGTTCTCCTCACCAAATGAATTTCAAGTTCTTCCTTGTTGTCCTGACATTGAGCGCACGCCTTCTGGAGTGAGTCGCAACGCGCTTTCATGTCAGGACAGAACACCTCTATCCTTTGCATTCTCCTATACAAACCAGGTCCTACCTGCCCACAGATGCTATCATGCAAGCTTGTCATCTTCCGAATCCCCTCTTCTTCGCCAACACACTTCATGAGTAAACCGTCAGTACTTCTTTTGTACAACACCCCTTTCAAGAGGCAAAAGTCCCTGGCTGCCTTTGTCAACATCTTGCTATGGAGTTCTCCTTTGATTAGAGTCCTCCAATCTTCCCTTGTCTGGCTTTCTTGTACACCACTTTGGATTTTGGGTTGGTACGCCTTCCTGAAATACACCATGTGTTCGCCCTCTACCATAACCGCCTTGCTTCCCAGGGTGGCAAGGGCGTCCACTTTCCTATTCTCATGCTCGAGCAGATCGGATTCGAATTTTAGTCATAATCGTGCTATGCTAAAAATGACGAATATAATTCGGGTTTCAAACTTGTCATCTAAAATTTTTTTGGGCTTATCCAAATCGTCGTGTCAAACTTTTTTGGAAGCTCTAAAACAAATAAATAAAAGGAGAGAGTATTTATTTAGTGATTTTTGTGCATCACCAAATAAATCTTCGACTGTAACAAGGCATAGGATTGAGATTCATTCGAAAGTATTGAATGAATGCAACCACCTTCGAATTATAAGCAAAATCAACTAATTTTACTCTTATTAAGAAGATTAGTTGATCGTATTTAATTTTCTCAAATTTATAAAAGAATAATGGTATTTTAGGAAAGTTGCATTGAGAATGAAACAAAAATTAAACAAGATAACAATTTTCTAGGGATATTTTAGGAGAGCGACATTGGGAATGAAATAAAATTTAAAAAAATTGGTTAATTCTGCTTATATTTTAAACCAAAAAATGTATGTTTTTTGTCGTTTATATTTCAAGTTGGAGAGAGTATAATATGATATTAGGATGTGGTTGGTGTCCACCAACACATTTTATTACTCCCTCCGTCCCTAATTATAAGGCCCTCTTAACACTTTTATTTTGTTCCTATTTATAAGGTCCTTTACCAATTTTCAATGAGCTTTAATTATTTTTTTTCCACATACACCCCTATTTATTTAACACTTTTTAGATTCTCAATAATATTAATATGGGTAATTTTGAAAACACATATCAAAAGTTCACATTTCCAATACAATTAACTAAATTATTCCACTTTCTTAATGGACGTGAAATCTCCCAAAAGGACCTTATAATCAGGGACGGATGTATTATTATTATTATCATCATCATCATGCAAAGCTGGCCCCGATGGAGAAAGGGATCGTTCAGAGTTCCAACTTTGGCTTCATTCCATTTCACTACATTTATGGACTACTAATCTACTAGTATTTCTTTCCACACACTAGTACTAATTGAGTAGTAGTATTTCTACTTGTATCACTATTTTTTTTCTTTGTTTCGTTCCTTCCTATGTTTTGTTTTTACCCACCATTATTATTATTATAGTGCACTATCATCACCAACTCATCATCACCACCATTCTCTCTCTTCTTCTTCTTCTTCTTCTGAGCTATGCATCTCGCTCAGGTGCATAACTCTTTGCCATGGATGATTCTACCTCCTCCACCCCGTGTTCTAAGGCATACTCACTTCTCATCATCAAGTACCATCAACCGTACGAGGTATTTTTATTTGATTATGTTCAACCTGCTATGTCTTTTTCTATGTTGTTGTTGTTGACTCGTTGTTCTTATTAGTATTAATATTCTTCATCTGTGGGCCCACTCATATTCATATTGTAGTATTTCGGATCAGCTTTATAAACTGTTCACTGCTATATGATATGGGTAGTCAACGTCAATGACTCTGTTAGCAATCTAAGTTTGAGTGAATTCAGTTCCACGTCAGAAAATTAACGGTTAAAATGAGAAATGTATAAGTGAATATGGACCTATGAGCCTAATGCCTTAAAGATTTTGAATCAAGATATGATGTCTGGTCTAATGATACGTTCTTAACCAAGGTGGATTCAATGATTTTGAATATGGTGACTAACAATTTCGAATCGTTGAATGAAGATTGGACGGCTTAAACTCCGAATTTAAGTTTTGATTTGATTCACCAAGATTGAGATTTAAGCCGTCCAATCTACATCTGACGGATCGGATTTATTTAAGTCCCCAAAGTTAATCAAAATCCATTCTTAACCCATTGAATGGACATCTCCGCCATTTGCCTGTGCTATGCTCTTGTTTATCTATAATTATAATTCCAAATGCAAGTTTTTAATTTTGACTATCCTCTGGCTAGCATTGAAATTAAGTCATTAACCAAAATTAAGGCCTTTCGGAGCGTGCCTTAGGGGAAGTTACTCCCCTTGGTGCTAGCTGAAGGTTTAAACTCGGTTAGTTAAAGTATGGACTTTGGAGCATTTTTCTTAACCAAGTTCTTGTAATCTGTTATGAGTTTTGTTGAAGATGTTAACTCAAGCCTACAATGGGAAATCCATGGAAATGGTTCAGTTACTTAGCAAGTTAAGCTTTTACCAAGTTGTTCCAATTGTTGTTGGCAAGTTCCTGATTTTAAATGATGATTTTAGTTGGTTAGTTCTTTGTGTGATTGTTTTTGATAATGCACAGGAGGATTTTGCCCTGCCACTTCGGCTGGATCAGATCTTCACCATTAAATGTGAATGGTAATGGTCTTGGAGCATACATTGAAGGTGAGCTCCATGAGTCAAGAGAAAACAATAATTTAGTTTCTCTGTTCAGTTTTTATCACAGAGTGAATGATGCTTCTTTAGTTGAACATAACCTTAAACTTATCAGTTATCGAGTATTTGAGTTTCTGTCAGGTTAGAAGTTCTTTACATTTATAATAAAAATGATAAAATATTTAGTTTCCTATTTTTTGGCTTTGTAAGCATCAAGAGATAATCCAGATTTCCACTCAACTAATCTTTTTTTATACAATTCTTAATAGCTAAAGTGCCCTTAGCGTGCGAGTGATTTTGATTTTAATCATCTTTCCCATTCTTGTAAACTTTGACCTTATCTCTAATTTTGGTGGAGGTTTCTTGTCACTCAGTTCAATGTTTATGCTGCTCTCACTATGTTTCTTATCTACCTATTTCCAATAATTGGAATAAGTTCTCAATCCATTGGTATTTCTTGTAATTGAGTAACAAACTTCTTTCTTTCTATTTCTTATCCCTTTTCAGCTTTATGGTTCACCATTTAGCTTTCCATATACAATTTTATTCTCTTTGTCGCTTCATTTATCAACTATTTATGCAGAACATCAAGTTATTTTTGCCTTTCTTTGGCAGATTGATAGTTATGATATCTGTATTCATTAAGAGGCATTACTTTGACTTTCAAGTGACTCCAAACAGTTGAGGTTGATAAGAACCATAACCTGTTGTTCCGAGGAATAGAAAATATGTTTTGCTACTTATTTTTGCCAAGAAGTATGACCATCTTATTATTATTTCCCATGAATGGCCATGATGTGGTCTTTCTTTTTTCAATTAGCAATGAAAATGATTTATATGGAATACTTTTTCTGTTTTTGTTTAAGACTAAAAGGTGAATTGATGACATCCCTGCAGGGAGATGGAAGGCGGAATCTCACATGTCAGAAGTTAACTCAAATTCCAACAATTCTAAACATGTTCCAGAAAATTTGGGCCCTGCGTTCATTTGGTTGCAGAAAAATAATACTACTTCTCAGGTAATAAAATGTATGAGAAAACTTGGAAAATTATGTAGATTTGTTGAGGATATATAAATACAGTAATCAAATTGTCCTATTTTCTTATGGTTCAGTGTATTATACACATTGTTCCTTCACTTCATACTAAAAGGTGAAATGCTAAATCTCTCAGAACACTGTCTATGATGCAGGGTCCCCAGGTTAAAAGCATGGTACAATCTATGTCATTGTACATCATACTGAGATTGACAGACAAGAAGTTTTTGGATCTCATGACTAAAGCTGTCCAAGCAATACTTCCAAATGTGCTTCAAACTCTTAGTGTGACCACCAGCCTGCCTCTTGCTTGTGTTTCTAACACCTTGAATAAACCTAAGCCTCTTCACTTAGATGTGTCATTGCCTTCTTTTCATGATATTAGATGGAGCTTAGCTCGGTTGTTGTACTTATTTAACATACAACTTGAGAGAAATGTTGCCACGTAAGTTAAGTCCTTTATCACATCAACATTTATTTGCTGAGAACTGTTCTATCTACCGGTTATCTTATATATTTTAAGTTCCTCTCTTGATTTAAGTCTTGTAAGTTGCATTGCTTTTTAACCCCTTTTATGCCTATACATTGCTATTATATGATTATAGCAGTATAGCATTGTGTTGATATGACATATCTATAAGTAAAATAGTATGCTATAATGCTATATATCATCTATCAAGTAAATCGCAATCATGTGCTCTTTTAGGGTGTCAGTTGTTGAGCTAAAATGTTGTTTATTTTTCCTGAGGAGAAAATAGTATCCTGAGGATGACTTCATAATTTGGTTTGAATTTTTTTATTAACTTTGGTGTATGTTCTTCATGACTTTACTGTGTACGTAAACCAACTTTCTTTGTGAAAGAATGTCAGCATTTGAGATTTACTGTAATCTGTTCTTGCATTGTTTGTTATCTTGGAGGATTCGAAACGGAGAGATTATGGTTTGTAATGAGATGAGACTTCTGAAAGGAAAAAAACTGTAATGATGCATCTCGGGAATTTAAAGGAAAAAAGAGTGGAAGATTATCTGAAAACATATGCCTCTGTATAGGGATTTAGTTCATATGGTTAGAAGGGAACTAAAAAATGTTTAAGGATCAACGTATTCTTCGGAGTTTTCCATTGGATAGGAAGGTTTACATTGCTCCCTCAGGTGCTATGCTTTTGAGAATGACTTAACATTTCATAATTTTTTTTTTAAAAATATTTGAGTGGCTTTATTCTATGAATTGATCAGTGGATCTTGATTTATTTTACAAACTATTTCCTCGTAAAAAAGGTAAGGCTATTCAAGTCTGTTATCTGAATGAATCATATGGACTCTTTCAGGTTCTTTGTAGTGCTCCTTGTAGCATGCTTCTCGTTTGTTGTCATCGGTGGTTTCCTGTTCTTCAAATTCAGGTAATCAAAGATAAATGCTTTGTTTTCCGAGTGTTAACCTGCCATTTTGTTTTCGGTTTCCATACTGTAAATAATGCTCTTGTTTTATTTACTGCTTTTGTGCTTATACATGTTTGCTAATCTAGGTCAATATTAAATTGCCCAGGGGTAGTCAACATTCTCTGGAAGATTGTCTCTGGGAAGCCTGGGCATGTCTTTGTTCATCATCTACTCACTTAAGAGTATGTTAGTCTTATTGTGGACTTCATATTTTGATTTTTTGTCGACACCTTTCACGCTGCGCTTATAAGCATTTTCGGTGTAACTAAATAACACTTTTTATTGGCCTGCAGCAATCATCTCGCATTGAGCGCGTTATTGGCTTTCTTCTTGCAATATGGGGTATATTGTTTTACTCTCGCCTTCTAAGTACGATGACCGAACAATTTAGGGTAAGATCCGAAGCAGTAAACATTGATTAAGCAATCCTGTCCTGTGCATGTCGTTAATTGTTAGGCTTCACAACAGAATAATATGCAAAGACTCAGGGAGGGAGCCCAAATGCAAGTTCTGGAGACTGATCATATCATTATTTGTGGGATGAATAGCCATCTTCCTTTCATATTAAAGCAGCTAAATAAGTATCATGAATTCGCTGTCCGCTTAGGTACAGCTACAGCTAGGTAATGGCTTGGATAAGGAAGTTGCCCATTGCCCCTTACGTCTGTTCTGATTGCTGGATTATGCTATTGTAATATGCTTTTTCAATTTTTGCAGGAGGCAGAGAATCCTTCTTATGTCTGATGTTCCAAGAAAACAGATTGATAGGGTAGCTGACCATATTGCAAAAGATTTAAATCACATTGATGTCCTTTCCAAGAGGTACCAGTGCTGGGTAATTTCCTACTTTTGATCAAAGAAGCGTCTTTAATAGAAATCCCAACCTTTTCTCTACTTAGGACTGCCAGAGATTTTACTTGTACTAGTTGCTTTCCAGGGTTGATTTTGGCATGGTTTTTTTTGTAGAGAATGCAATACAAAACTGGTGAAGAGATCATAGACACCAATAAAAAATACAAATGAATGATTGCTTATTTTCCAGCTTTACTGCCTAATATATATATTGTTAAATGGGGATAAAATACATAGCCCTTATCTTATTTACTTTTCATGAGGTATTGTCTTGCTGTGTGCATGCCTATTGTTTGTCGGTTTATTGTCATCTTGATGTTATTATTTGAGTTAATTGCATCGGAAGTCCCTCTTGTTTGCTCTTGAGAGCAATTTAGCCCCTCTTGTTTGCACTTTCAATTAGAGAAATCATGTTCTCATCTTTTTATAAGAGCAATTTAAGGAAAATCGCTAACCTTCCTTAGTTTGACTTAAAAAAGCTCATAATCTGGCATTTCTGTCATTAAAGGGATTGCTTATTTGTCTTTTCTTTTCTTTTTTAGTGCCTGACTTGCAAAATTACTGTAGAAACTAGAAACACAGAAGAAACTACGACCTGAGTTTTGGTTTAGTACATAAAGGCTAAAGCTTTAACCTTATTTTTGTTCATGCCTCATGTTTGAATTTTCTGGCTTGACAGTTGTAGCCTCAGTTTATCAAAATCATTTGAAAGAGCCGCAGCCAACAAGGCACGTGCTATAATTATACTGCCAACAAAAGGGGACCGGTAAGAGTTGATCTACTTAAAATGGTACAGGTCTAGTTCAGTTTCAATTGAAATCACTTGACTTGATCTCTTTTCTTGTCTTTTTTAAAGTGCACGAGGGTTTATGATGATGTTAGAGAAATTTGGTAATTCTAATTATTTCTATAATAATCTTAAGCTTAGCGTTTACTGGTTTGAATTTTAATTATTAATTTCAGTTGGGTTGTTATTAGAGATTTTAGTAAGGGCAAGGAAGAGAGAGGAGAGAGACTGCCGGAAGTAGGAATCACTCTGAATGATTAGGCTCCATGTGTATGTATTTATAAGCATAAGTTTTGTTGAGGAGTTTGTCAGTGAAACTAGGGCTTAAGAAAATATGGCGGATTAAAATTTGTCAAAGAATAATATTGGCGAGGGTTATACTTGCTGGGCTAGTACTGACTGTATGACTACACTAAAACAAATTTATTAGTATAAAGAAGCGGATGAAGCCTAACTAATCATCAAGTTAGTGCATCTCATTATATGGAAATTCAAAGCCTCTTTCTACTCTCTCTCTTTACCCCATATGACTTAACTTCTAAATATTTGTAGTAGTAGTAGTCAGGGAGCTTTTCTCCAACTTTCTATCTATCAAATGTAGACCAATTACTGGCCTCATAATGTTCACTCCTTTTAGTTGACCAATTAGTTTTTACTTGATTTGAGTTTTGTCAGAAGCTTAATTTCACTTTTATAAGTTTATTGATTTCAGATTCTTTATGTTAGGTATGAAGTTGACACAGATGCATTTCTTTCTGTTTTAGCCCTTCAACCAATTCCAAACATGGATTCTGTCCCCACCATAGTTGAGGTATGTTACTTATGAGTTATGATTAGCTTTATATGAAACTAAAGACAAGCGGTAGAGTAAAACTTTGTTTGAATTTTTCTTAATTAATGAATGTAGGTTTCAAGTTCCAAGACATGTGAGTTGTTGAAGTCAATCTCAGGATTGAAAGTAGAGCCAGTTGAAAATGTTGCATCCAAATTATTTGTTCAATGCTCTCGGCAGAAGGGACTTATAAAGATCTACAGGCACTTACTAAATTATCGAAGTACTGCATTTATTCTCCCTACATGTCATAAGTGACATGTTTGAAAGGATTGCTTGTTTACCTATTTCTTAAATTTTCTTTAATGGTAATACATATTTGTTTTATTCTCTACCAACATAATTCAGAATTGATTACAGAAATGTTCAAAATGTTTTTCCATAATCTGAATTGGACCTAACAATTTCCAAATTACACATTGTTGGGGTTTTTATTTAATTAGTTATTATTGATGTAAAGTGTTCCCTTTTCGGTCTCTTTATGTTTTTAATTCCTGCCTTACCTTGAGGTATTGGTTCTCATTACCCAGTTTAGTTTTTTATACACTAAACTAAAGTGGACTAATATATGTTGCCTAATATCTGAAAACCAGTTAAACTTTTTATGAATTCTCATTGACCTACATATATTTATCCCTGAAGTCTTACACTAATTACTTCCACTTGCAGAAAATGTGTTCAATCTTTGCAGCTTGCCTAATCTAGAGGGAATGACATACAGGCAAATAAGACATGGATTTCAAGAGGTAATTTAAATATCTTCAAATGTAATTTATTGACTGAACTTCATTTATATATGTACTTTTTATCAACGCTCTGTACATGAATATTATTTCAGGCTGTTGTCTGCGGTCTTTACCGTAATGGGAGAATATACTTTCACCCCAATGATGCTGAAATTCTGCAACAAACTGACAAAGTATGTAGTAGACTAGCGTGAGTCTAATTCATATTTATATCATATATGTCCTCTCTACCCTTCAGTCTTTGATGTTGTGAGAGTGCAATGGTTAAATGGTTGTCCGAGCCAATAGGAGTATAGGTTCATTGTGCCGGATTTGTCATCCAACGATTGTATTTATAATAAAACCTTATTCTGTCTTGTGATTTTACAAATTTATGTTATGATCCTGTTGTCGGTGATATTTTCTTTCTTCTGTAATTAAGGTGGTGTAGAATTATTAATAGTTCATTTTATCTTCAAATTTATTTTGTTTAGTTCTTCAGATCTTCAGGTGGCATCTTAATCCATTAGATCGTTGTAGTTCCAATCACATACAATAATATTCATTGATTCTGTGAGTAAATACAGTGTTTGATTGACATCTAGGCATTAGTGTCATAAACAATCATGTCGGTCCATCAGATGCATTATACATCATATTCACATCTGTTTTTTTTTTTTTTAAATTCCTGTGTCTGCTTGGGGGTGGACGGTGGCTGGAAGGAGCCTGTTACCACCAAAGCAAATTTAGATTCTAGTTTTATGTCATTGGTCATTTTTCAAGGCTTACAAGCATACTTTCTTATATCACTCAGCTTTCCTCGTTAGGTATTATTCATTGGATCCCTTCAGGATACTAAAACGCCAGAAGTTATAACCCCAAATGAGATAGAAGGAAGACATGGAATTCATAATGAGAAATTACATGCAGATCATGCCATGGAATTGAGTAAATTTAGACTTGCTAATATTGTAAGACGTCCTAACAGATCAGGTTCCAAGGTATGATTTGATTGATTTCTGTGTTGTATAGATGTTTGTTTTGAATGAGTGTCATAGCATGTGTACTAAATGTTAGCATTTATTGGTGGTCATGTAGGCATCGGATGGGAATGTAGGACCGAAAGAGTGCATTCTTTTACTTGGGTGGCGACCTGATGCTGTAGACATGATTCAAGAGTATGATAATTATCTTGGCCCTGGAAGTGTTTTGGTATGATCAAACTATGTTTTTCTTAGCGTACGATTTGAAAATACAAAACCTTAGGCTATCTCCGACTTGAAAAGTTTTCAAGAATGCAGTATGTTCATTATGTTTATACTTGAACTCGGAGAGTACAATATACAACAGCTGTACGGATAATATAAAAGAGTAGCAACACAAAAGCTATTATATTGTTTGCTATAGTGCCATTAACCTAAAACAAATTATCCTACGAACTAGATAATTTTGTTGATGATGTGGACTGATCTTAATATTGAACCACCAGCAGATTCATGACATTGGATATTGTTTATCAATTTGATACTGCATGTTAGCATGGTATTTTTTTTCCTGTTTCCTGATTATATATGCATTCACTTGAAGTTCACTATTTATTATTAGTGCCCATAAATAATATGCAGGAAGTATTATCACACACACCATTAGATGACAGGACTCTAAGGGCAGGTAACATTACTGGTCAAAGCAAACTCAAGAATATCCGAGTTTCTCATAGGGTATAGTCTCTAGAAGTCAATTAATGTTTAGTGTGGTCCAGCTTTTGATACGATCATTCACTTATTTCAAATTCTGTAGATCGGAAATCCTATGGACTACGACACCTTAAAGGAAACCATTTTGAATATTCAGAGTTCTTTGAAGAATGAAGATATTCCTTTGTCAATTGCTGTCATATCCGACAGAGAATGGCTTCTTGGAGGTAATTATGCACGAAACTTTTTGTGACCGAAAATAGCCCCCTGTTGACTTTTCCCTTTGCAGATCCATCAAAGGCAGACAAGCAATCTGCTTATTCTCTCCTACTCGCAGAAAATATCTGCAACAAACTTGGAGTAAAGGTGACAATTTAACCATTTTTTTTTATGTTTGATAGAAGTTGAGCATTTCAAAATGTTTGTTATTCTTGTGATTACAGAGAATAGGAGTAGTTGATTTCAATTTGCTATTTTGTAGGTTCAAAATCTAGTTGCAGAAATTGTTGATTCAAAGTTGGGGAAACAAGTAATTCTCTTCTCGTTTTGGGTTTGTTTAACCTTTCATATTGTAGATTGCAGTATTTTTCGGTGATGTTAAATATATATAAAAATGCTGCAGATTAATAGAATCAAGCCATCAGTGACCTACATTGCAGCAGAAGAAGTTATGAGCCTTGTAACAGCTCAAGGTCATTTATCTTTGTTCACTTCTTGATTGAGCTTTAATTGTTGTGGTTTATTTTCTTTGTCAATGTTAAAAGTTATTTTTCAAACTTGGAAAACAGTGGCTGAGAACAGTGAACTGAATGAAGTTTGGAAAGACATACTAAATGCAGAGGGTGATGAAATATATGTGAAGGTAGTATCCACTCTTGTTGTCTATATTTTGTAAAAGCGATACATATAAGGGCGGCCCAATGTTGAGCCTCCCACCCAGTTAGGTATAAGGAGGATACATGTATGCATTCTTACTCCCTGCAAACGGAGAGATTGTTTCTAGGATTTGAATCCATGATCCCCAAGTCACAAGAAATGTTGCGCCGATTTCTCACATAGGAAAACTTCCCTTCTTTTGGGGAGAGAGCGCACTTCCCGGGACTTGAACCAACTGAGCCACATCACTTTATGATATTATTACACAATTCATTATGACCGAGCCACATCAGTCGCAATGTTTTTCCATTTCTTTGAACTTTTCCTACCATTCCATTTCATTTCTTGGATGAATTCCTTCCTTATCAGTTATCAGTTATCACTCTACATTCCTTTGATTATAGTATACCTTATGAAATGTATATATGATAAGCTGTTTTGCCTTGGGTTACATAAAAAATCAACCCATTATTTATGCTGAAATGTATATAGCCTTTAAATTAGACCATGAACCTTAACTTGTACCACAACAAATTACCAACACTGAGGACCTTTATATTAATGTATGCATTATAACTGTTGTAGCATTGTAGGTGACTCACCTTTGTTTTCCTATTATAGGATATTAGCCTTTACATGAAAGAAGGAGAGAATCCATCATTTTCAGAGCTTTATGAGAGGGCATATTTGAGGAGAGAAGTAGCCATAGGTTATGTGAAAAACAACAAGAAGGTATGCCTATGACAGTTCAAAATTTATTTTTAATCATTCATTTGAACATGCTACTCACACCTTTCTTATTTGCAGGTAATCAACCCAGTGCCTAAGTCAGAACCCCTCTATCTTGAATTGACTGACTCCTTGATAGTCATATCTGAACTTGAAGGAGAACAACCTATCATTTTCTAATGCTTTAGCTTTATTCATGTTATAGGAAAATTTCCATCCCCTACAATTTGGGTGATATCATTATCATCTAGGTGATTGATTGATAATTAATTTGGATTTTTTAAATATTCTTGTTTTGCATTTTCATCATTTGCAGTAAATTACGTGTAATGTGTTGAGCCGATGGAATTGACACATTTGGCCAAGCCTTCCGTTCACACTTGCTAATTGCTATGACTTAGGTTCTATTCTCATATTTCTCCTATGGTAAATTTTAACACAGATACTTGTTGATGTTGGTGATCTTTCCTGATCTTGCATGAGGGCATGTCTTGCGCCTAATTTAAACTTTATATGACCAAAGAGGTATTGCGTGCATGTATATTTTTTTTGGTGATTCGGAACAAATTGTGTGTTAACACCATAACATAATGACGCATTAGAAATTCACAAAGTTGTATGAGAGTTTTGGTCTATGTTTATTAAGATGAATGATGCAATTATTTCAGAATTTTTATGGATCTCTTTTTATAAATAATAGTTGTAGTTATAATATATATATATATATATATATATATATATATATATATATATATATATTTACAAATCAATGAGCAAGTAAATAGTCGAACCAAACAAAACCAAACCAATTCGTCTCATTCAATTTTTTACCATGAAACAACAAGAACCAAACCAATCCCTTGCACCTTAGCATCTTGCACCAAGGGTTGTGAATCAAACGTTATAGAATTTTGACTTATATTTTATATTTTATAGGTTTCAATGCATTTTTGCATCCCTCAACTTTTACTTATGTGAATAAAAGCTTGTCCTCAATTTTTTTAAAGTGGTTTATATCCTCAACCAACCCCTTTTAGTTATCCAATATTAGTCTTTTTCTTAAAATTTTCATTACATAAAGCAGTTAATTTAATTGAAAAATTAAAGTCATATAATAATAGAAAAAGGTTTTGTTAACAAATGTTTTTATTAGAAGTGGAAAATTAATCATGAGTCCACATTATTGTTTCTCTTGAAAATTTTAAAAACCACATTTTCTAATAATTTTTTTCTACTTTTGGTTCTTTAACAAATGTCCTAAGCATAGGGGTGTTCGCGGTTCGGTTCGGTTCGGTTTTTAGGTAAAAAGTCATCTGATCCAATGATAAAATATACATGTGGTTCGGTCCAATAAACAATCAAATCCAATACCGTCCAATCCAAAATAAAACATGTGGTTTCGGTTCGGTTTTAATTTAATTAAAACTTTTATATAATTTTTATAAAAATTAATTATTTAGTCATAAACATATATTTTTTTGCTACAAGTCATAAATATATATGCATGAAAACAACTATCTTTGTTGTTGACATTTCTAATTAGTACAAACTAAGATAACATTGTCCATATGTGCAGTCTGCGCTTAAGTATTAAGCTTAAACCAGTGTATTTTTGTATCTTTATTTATTACTAACGGTCCAATTCGGTCCGAATTGGCTTTTAGAACTAAAACCAAATACCGATCGGTTTTTCAATAATCAATCCGAAAACAACCAAACAAATTCGGTTTTTTGCGGTTTTCGGTTTTTTTTATCAGTTTGCGACTTTTTCTTGGATCGGTTTGGATCTTAACACCCTTACCTAAGCATTTGTCTAAACAAAAGTTGAAAATCAAAATTGAGTCATTGAATAGAAACTCAAATATAGAGAAAAAAGAAATGGAGGGAGCAATGAGTAAGATCAATAATCTATTGAAATATAAATGGAGTGTTTGTGATAAATTATGAAAAATTGCATAACAAAAAAAAAAGTTAGGCTAACAAGTATTTTAAAATATTGTTTAAAGATAAAAAAAAAATTAAATCAACATTGAAAAATCAAGTTTAACATTTTTTTTAAATGATAAACACAGTATTTTCCAAGATAAAGATATCATTTTTCTTCTTTAAACAATGTTCTTGGACATTTGTTAATTTTATATTTTTTAAGTTAAATAATTTTTTATTTTATTTTTCAGGAAAATGACTTGAGTTAATAGGGGCATGGGGGCACTGTTACTATATTTGAACGTTATTTTACAATACTCACCGTTTCGATAACAGGTGATAAGAAGAAGAAGAAGAAGAAGAAAAAGAAGAATCAGAAACCCTAATCACTGAAAATGAATTCCAACATCGAGATTTGAGATTGAGTGAGTAGAATCAGCAACGTAGCTCTTAGCAGTGTCACTGTCAGACACAAAACAAAAAACATGGCACACGGCGGCTACAACAAGCGCCGCACCGTCAACACCGCAAGCCGTCGATCATCGAAGTCGAAACCTAACAAAGGTTTAGCGACCAAGAAACCCAAATCAAAACCCTCCGTTTCCCTCAAAAACCAAATTCGTTCCGCTGAACGCATGCTCCTAAGAAAGGTACTGGTACTACTAACTTAACAACCGCTTTTATATTATTTATTACTCAATTTGTTTATTATTGCGGAATCTGATTTTCTGAATTTGTCTTCTTTTTTTTAATTTTAATTTATTTTTTTGTTGTAGAATTTGCCCGCTGAAGTGAGAGAGGCTCAAGAGCAGAAGTTGGAAGGGTTGAAGAAGCAGCAGGAGATTCATACTCGCCTTGCTGCCGAACGCAAAATATTCTTGCGTGATAGAAAGATTAAGTTTTTTGGTAATATTATGATCTAATTCAAGTTAGGACACTTTGTTTATGCTTTTTTCGCCAAAAAAAAAAAGTGATTGTTTTGATTAAAAAAAATCACTTCTGGTACTTGCGCATTTGTTAGGTTGGACTTATTGAACATAAAAGCATAAGCTGCAAAAAAGTGGAAATTTGCTGAGAAGCTAAAAGGAAATGGTTTGTGATTGCATGCTGTCTTTGCCAAATAAAGTATTTATTTTGTGGCAAGAAAACAATGTGAAAATGAAACTTTACAAAATTGGAACCGTTGATTCCTGGAATGCACCAGCTGCAGCCAATTTGGGTTGCAGCGGATCCGGGTCCCCCCAGAAATCAGTTTTGTAGAGTCATTTCTGTTAAACAAACATGCCCTTAAATTGAATGATTTTTTTTTTCCTTCATAAGTTGACTTACTTGTTTGCTCATGATTCGTTACTACTTAACGTAGAGAGGAGGAAGATAGAAAGAAGAATTAGACGTCTTGAGAAACAGCACCGAACTTCGTCTGCCCAGGCCCAAGCTTCTGAGGTTGCGGACCAGCTTTCCGGTCTTAAAAAAGATCTTCAATATGTTATGGTCTGTTCTCTAGAGCTTTCTTTCTTTCTTATATTTTTTATTCTGTTTTTAATTTTCGTATGTTCTTATTTTTATGGAAATAATAGAAGTTATATTATTCTAGTTGCTGAGCATTGTTCTTGGGTGACAGTAATAACTAACTAAGAAATTCATATCATTCATTTGAAATGCAGTACTTTCCCAAGACTGAAAAATATGTTCCTTTATTTACTGGAGGTGATGACTTGGAGATAGTTGACAAGAGGAATGGACTGCGCAAACAGATTGAAGACAGATTAGTTGCAGCTGCAGCAAGTGGCAAGGATTTAGAAGGTTTTCCTTCTTTATTTGATACCCAACAGTTAACATAACATCATTTACATGCCTTTTTTTCCTTATCGGATGCTGTTAGAGTTCCATTGTGAATTTGTGATATTCTAAAATTCTTGATCGGGGGATGTATCCTTATCTGAGATCTAGCTTTATAGTTTATCCTTATATTTATGAGACCATAGATATGTGAATGTTTCAAACTTAGATTGTTAATTTGTTGCGGGAGTTGCAAGTACAAAGATATGAATTTAGATTATTGACAATAATTGCTATTCTTATTTTCAAGTAATTGGTGACATGCCTCATTCAAAATAAGCTCTGCATTAGATTTATAGATAGGCTACACCTTTATGTTTATGCCCCATTTCTATCCACTTAAATGTTAGAAAGAGTTGATGTTAGATGTCTATGTATGATTCATCTCTACTTTTGTTACTGTAACAGAGACAGGCAGTGAGGATGACGGCCTTTTGGATCTGAGTGAAGATGATTTTTTCATTGGCGGAAGTTCTAGTGATGAAGCAGATGCAGATGATGAATGGACAGACAAAAGCACAAAGTGATTTTTAAAACTTCAGCAACTATATCAATATAATTTGTATATACCTGCAGTAAGAATAAGGGAGCTTAGAATGTTAAGCTTGCCTGTGTTTGAGATGTTGGTAATAGGAAGCCGGGTTTTTTTTTTTGCGTAGCTTCTAATATCTTCTTGTTAGTAGACCTGTGAAATATTCAATAACTTTTACCTTTTGGAATTGCATTGCTGATTAAGATGCTGTAAACATATAACCTGGTTTATTTTTTATTACTAATTCTGCGTTATAAAATTACTTATTTGTTGTAGAGAGCAGGCTTCTAGTGCTTCTGGCAAAGCAGTGTCTGGCATGTCAAGTGATGAGAAAAATCAGGTCTGCAGTATTTTAATTTCCTTACACTTTATAGAGTTACAAACCATTTTTTTAGAAATTTTAAATATCTTAACCCATTTTATAGAGGCAGAATTCTGCTAGAGCTTTAATGCCTCCTCCTCGCCCTTCAAACAAGAAGTTGTCAAGGTTTGGGTCATCTTCAGGCCAAAATTCATCTATACAGAGGCCTGAGATTTCCACATCAAGCAACACATCAAATAGCAAAAGCAGCTCAGACTTCAGAGTAAGGGGACCTTCAGGATCTGGGACAGGTCATGGTAGTAATTTAAGTTCCAACTCTGATGCTCACAAGCCTCGGAGAAAGAGAAGACCTAAGAAGAAAAACAAGCAGGTTCCTTCTTGTGCTCACTTTGCGTATTTTACTTCTCTTTTGTTGGCAACTTATACCCCTCTTAGCTGTAATTTTCCTCTTTTTTCTCTAACGCTGTTTTTTATTCAAATAAATACATAGGTTCATTTTGCTCATGAAGGAAAACCCTTCAATTTGACGTGACATATAAAACGAAAATGAGTGTAAAAGTTTCAGTTTAATTTTTCTAAATTTGTGGTCCGAGACATTATATTGAACTTGAAGTTGAAATAAGTAATTTATAACAATATTCACTATTGTTGGTTGTGTCTGATTCTGAGCACAAGCATGCATAACCTCTGAACTTAATCTTGCTCAAGAATCACTCCGTTTGTCATACTACTACTATCCAGCTCAGGCTGGCATATGGACATTATTGGATGCTCCTCTACCTCTAAATGTTTGAGATACTTTTGTTATATGCCAATTGTTCTTGCAGTTAATTGCTAACGTGTGCAATGAAAATAATAAAAGTCACCATTTTGCATATTTTTTTTAGACCAGTGACCTTCCAATATGTGCTAATTAATCCATGTGGGATGGGGTTGATTTGGGCACATGACTTGTCCCTGCATTCTATGTAATAGGTTTGTTCTTTGGGCTTATTTGTTAAAAGTCAGGTCTTGGTTTATTAAAGATTTCCTTTAATGGTTTTGCAGAGGGATTAGGTAACTCTTTTAAACTGATATTAAATTTGTTAGTCCTTTTTGTTGTTGCTTGGTGGCCAAGAGGTCATGGGTTCACATCCTAGAAATAACCTCTCCGTTTGCGGTGGTAAGGCTGCATACATCTACGGATCTACCCTCCCCAAACCCCACTAGATGGGAGCCTCGTGCACTGGGGCCACCCGTTTTTAATTTTGTTTGTCCATTTTGTAATTTGTATTTGAAATTTGTTCCCATTTGTCTTGGAATTAATTGAGAAGCTAGCGGCCTCTCATTCGACTGTGGAATACTCCTAAAACAAGTATGAAACAAAAGAGGAAGACTTCGAAATATACATGATATGATTGGTTGTTGCTACTAACACTCTTTAATTGTCTAAGTCTAATCACACTCTTAAGTAGCCACTACTTTTTTTTCATAAAAAATGATTAAATTCTGATTTTGTTTGTAAGGAGTGTATATAGGCAATTAATTAGTACCAATAGCCTTAACTTATGGCTCAACATCAGTGCCTATAATGTATGAGCCATCTTACTGACTTAGGCCTTTTACGATAGAACACTCGGTTCCTTGTTTATCAAATACATCCAATATTTACTTTCATTCTGTATATCTAATCTTAATCTGCATTTATTCTCCTGTTGTAGGCATGATGGTTAAACCGAGCATCGCTATAGCACATAGCAAATGGATTTAGCTTGTCACATTCATTCGAGATTCTTACTGTTACACCTTACATGGATCAATCATGCCATGCCTTGGACCAGCTGGACTTAACCTTGTTTTACTGGTCCATTATGTTGATCATATATGTACTGACTTGTTAGGTTAGATTGAGAATTCGTTACTATAGATCAACATTTGGCTGGATTCTTCATAGTTGTTAAACTATGGCTTACTGTAAATTGTGTTAAATGCTGATTTGTTTATCCAGCATAGTTTTCTGGCCTTTCGGGATTTTAAGTTATCACATTGTCTAAATTCTAATATGATGTGTGAAGAATGACCCTACATTTTATTGCTTTGTATTCCTTTTTATTACTTAAAATGAAAGATTTTGCAAGAATATAAGCATTGTACTGATATAACAAGTTATGCACTTGACAAGTGCTCTTCACATATTCAAATCGACTGATTCAAGGTCCATACCGAATGGATCAAACTACACATACTCAGCAACCATCAATTTTCTCAATGTCTTCTCTCAATGGATCTATTCTGACTGTGACAAGCTTTGGAAGGTCCAGCTCTTTGCTTGCCACAAGAGGTAAAATTTCATGAGCCAAACTGGTGCTAATTAGGGTATGCTTAGCTTGCTCATTGTCCTGAGAGGCCTTAGCAATTCTTGTGATGAAAATGAACAGAATCACTGGCAACAGACAAGAAGGGGGAAGACCAAACAATAGCAAGAACAGATTAATATTCTGATTACAAATTTTGAACTTCAACTCTGTCAGTATTTGACATCTATACGGGACACCTGTTTTTCAGGCAAAAACTGGTGGATCTTGCAGTTTCTCTTTCTTATCGGACCCACCACTTTTTATCCAAAAAGGCATGTGTCCCTCTCTAATGTCAAATACGGATGTCAAACAAACATTTTCCAAACAAATAATTACTTGAATAGAAACAAATAATTACTTGAATAGAAAAACAAGGAAAGATTACATGTCAAGACAAATTACCAGATATTCCAAAGCCCAATGAGAGAAGTATCTGCATTGTAGAAGTTATATTGCTATGTGAGTAAGGAGTGATAAAAACATTCAAAGGGGAGACCATCATTATTCAGAAAACTGAGGAGTTGATTATTTTTATCATATATAGACTATCTTTCCTCCAATAAAATATACTAATATGAGCATATGACAAGACAAAATAGAAGGGGATTACCCAATTAGTTGTTGAAACTTCATTCCATCCTTGAGAAATTCCATAAAGACCCTTGAAGGTTCTTCCAATGTATAATACAGCAAATGTGATTGGCTTTCATAAGAAACGAAATCAAGCATCAGCTTCATAAGTGAATGTAAACTTAAGGAGAAGAAAGAAAAAAAATCAAAAAATGGATTTTCATTAAATTTACACATTGAAAGCACATGAGATTGTAAAACAATTTAACACGGTGGAAGAATATAAAAAAACAGTCATGAATAGTTTAGATAACAATCCAAACATGCAGCAAATAAATGGACTAAAATGAGTATGGCCAACAGAAACAATCATTGTAAATTTGTAATAAACCATGTGCATAAAAATTCCTGGCAACGAGGTATTTTATGCAATATACATAAAACATGTTTGAAAGATAAAAAGAAATTATTACATAATCCTGGATCACTATGTTATTCATGAATTAGACTAATAAAGTATGCTACATCATTTATTTTTGCAATTTTTTTTTTTTATCTTTCTTGCTTTTTATCTTTCTTTTGTTATTGTTAAAGATATTATTTGCTTGATCATCCAGTATTATGTAATAACTTCTCCATCATAAGGGGTATACCATAATTTTCAACCAAGATCCCAGCACATCATCATCTATGCTGGAAGGAATCAAAGATAGAAGGTAATTTAACATGTCGAGTGAAGGTAAATGCCCAAGCCTAGGCTGCAGAATTATCTGCAAAATACACCAGAAAGGTAGCATTAGGATTTAAGGAAAATAATCACTCAACTACTTTATAGAAAAAGGTGAAAGAAAAACATCCAACTACTAGGGTACTCAAAGAAGCAAACATAACCAACATAATAATGAACATGCAGTGTTAATACTTCAAGTCAGTTGGATAGCAAATTTAGTGAATTTCATGTCTTGTATCACATGAGCATTTAGCTATGCAAGGTCCCTTCAATTAAATAAATAATAGATTAATAAAAAGAAAAATAAAATAACAGGTAAAGGAAGAGCAAGAATGACATACACCAAGACTATGTATAATCATTAGATGTTATATTAATACTAGCTATACTACTCAAGGTGAGAAACATTGTAACATTTAAAAAAGAAAATGCCTATGCAAGTGGAATAATAATGTGGCTCTAACCAATATGATCCTTCTTGGCAAAGATGAGGGACTATAGGGTGTACTAATGAGGGAACAAGGTTAATTAAAAGGGCTGAAACAAAACAATAATTGGTGTTATTTGCTTGTTTCTACACAAAGATTACACTGGAAAGTGAAAAGTAAATGATTTACAAACATGCATGATTAACATTTAAGAAGGAATTGAACCAACCTGGTTTATTACTTTTTCTTATTGTGTTTGTGTAATGCATCCACGTATATATATTTATATATCTAAGCTTCTTACATGCTCTGAATGATGTTTCCATAAGTACATTTATAATGACATTAGCAGAGTCACGGATTAAGGGTCAAAAACAAGAGTTGAGTTAGAACGTGAGAAGTAATGGTACGAGGATTATTAACCATTGAGCAATGATGAATGCTACAGGTGTAGAATCCATGATAGCTCCCCCACCATTGAAAAACTTGTGAAGGCAATTGACTTTATTGGACACAAGTGGGAGGAGGTGGTTGGTGGTTTGTAGTAAACAAAATTGAAAGTTTGAAACATATTTAGATAATCTATAAAAAGGATAGTTCGAATGTTAATATTGTCCCATTTCAAATAAATAAATAAATAAATAATATCGTCTTTTTTTTTTTTTTAAGGGGAGAAGAGAAAGTGTCTCGTCAATTTTTGAACCTGTATTCCAACACTCTATGTACTACCGTTTTATTAACTAAGCTAATTCTTAAAACCGATTAATATTGTCTTGTTATTGTTAAGGAATTCTTTGCTACTCCCTTTTGGGGGTATGGAAATTTTCTTACTTGTTATATATAACTAAACTAAACTGAAAGAGTAATTTACCAATTGAGGCTAATACAGTTGATGTTGGACTGTGTCACATAAGCAAGTGATTGATTGGAGGTTTGATATAAAGAATTTCAGTTGAGAGTGTTATCTTCGAAAAGACCAAACCGTGTCAGATCTCGTAGTATCATACAAAACCAATATTTAATTCCTAAAAGTGATATTTATTGGGAGAAAAAGTTAGGCATATATAAAAAAAGTCCAGTTTTTTTTTTTTTTTTTTCCTAGGGTCTAAGAGCGGATCTTGACCAAAATTGCAGGATGTGCAGTTAAACTTAATAGAAATATTATCTTCAAAATTTAATGAATGATATAAAAAATGCTTAATTATGTATCATGTCTTTGAATTTTAGAATTGTTTGGTCAAGAGTTTTTTTTTTTTTTAATATCTAGTTTCTCGAAGTTACTTATGAGTTTTTCATATATATCTCTCTTATCAATTCTGAACAATTTTTATTGACATATCATACCGAATTTCTATTCGGACGCTGGAGGTTAACCATGTAATGTCACACGGACAAAGACAACTTTTCTCTCTCCAATTTTTTTTACCATTTTTTTAAATTAAAAATATAAAAATATTAAATTTTTTTAGGATTATAAAAATATTAAAAATACAGAATTAGCTAATGGGATTAGAACACTTAACTGGCTCCATTTAGCATATAAGTACTAGCCAATAGGGCAACAAACTATGCAATAAGTACTTTTGTCAGATACCCTTATTTTTTTTTTCAATGTCTGACTCCCTGAAGTTACTTTTAAGTTTGTCATTTATCTCTACTACCAATTCCGACCAATTTTGGTGACATGTAACATCGGAATCCTAATCAGACGCAAGAGGTTAAGTACCTGGTGCCCCGTGAGCAAAGATCATTTTTTTAAAAAAATTTAAAAAACTAAAAAAATATTTTTATATTTTTAGTTAAATAAAAAAAAAAGAATTGAAGAGAGTTTGTCTTCGCCCGTGTGACATCACACGGCACCACATGATCAACCTCTTGCGTCTGACTAGGATTCTGATGTTACATGTCATCAAGATTGGCCAAAATTGGTAGTAAGGGTATAAGACAAACCCCAGAAATAACTTCGGGGAGTCAAACATTGAAAAAAAAAGTATAAGGGTATCCGACAAAAATTCTCAAAACTTTAGGGACTTATGACATTATTAAGCCTATATATATATATATATATATATATATATATATATATATATTAATTATGAAATTTCATTGGAAGCAAGAGCTTCGTGTATGTGTTTATCGGACTATGCTACACCTCGTCTCACCCATGTGATCCTCCATAGTCCATTCAGTATAATAAAAGGGCCCACATCAATTAATGTTTAAATAAGATTCACTTCGTTTTGTATAAGATAAGAAGACTCGTCTTTAATTCCTATTGATGAGGGCCTTTGAAGTTTGAAGAACCTTTCACTCACCTTATCAATTGAGTGGCATTTGGACTCGTAGATAAAGCCATCCCATCAAATGCATTAAGCTAGAAAGATAAGATTTACAAATATAAGGATTTGGTGCATTCGTGGATCGTTGGTCTTTAAAAGCTTTCACTTCATACATAAATTAGTTGCTCATGTTAGATGGATGAGTAACGGCTATGAAGTGGTTTAGGAAAGGACTTTAGAATTAATCAAAAGTGTTGGTTCAAGTCCAATTTGTGAGATAGCAAAGCCAAAGGGTCGGAGCAAGTTAGGTTATGGTATAAAGCCATAAGGGCAGTAGGGATGAAGGCGAAATAGGACGTGCTCATATGGTTCAAAATATTATAATTATACTCCCTCCGGTCCTATATATAAGGCATACTTAACCGTATTTCCCGGACCAAGAAAAGTAGTTAGTTTTGTGGATTTTATGAGAATATATTGTAACATTACAATTTTACCCCCTCCACTTTCTTGGGAAGTTCACATTCATTAATGAATAACAAGAAAACATAATTAGTCAAAACATTTAATAAGGGCAAAAAAGAGAAAAAACAATTAATGATGCATAGGAAATATAAAGTGACTTATATATAGGACCAAAGATTTCTTCTAGAAGGTGACCTATATATATGACCAGAGGGAGTAATTATTTATTTATAATGATTATCATTCATTTTCATTGTTTACATTCACATAAAAAATTTATAAATTTAGATATATTAAACTCAATATATATTTAAACTTTTAATTAACAATACATCGTAACTCTAATAACAATGTGGTAGCATAGTCAACAAAAATTGATGCAGTTGATAAGGAATTGATTTAATCTTAGCCCACAAGATTATGAGTTCAAATCCCGGCATCAACATAAAAATTTCATTAATGCATAATTTGTGAGCCATAAGATCAACCCTAACTTTAATTAGCCTCCAACACCTAATTTAACGAAACTTATTAGTAATACCAACACATAATATCAATCAAAGAGACGTGTTCATGTGATATTTATATTTTTTCAATAAATTAAAGGCATTAAATATCTATATTGAGAAGACATTACCCACGTAATATGATAAAATATGTATCAAATTGTATAAAAGAGCACAAGGGCTATAGCTATACTTAGATAGATCACCTCATTTATAGGTGTGCCAATAATTTTTCACATGAGTTCATTATGTAATTAAAAGAGCTGATCTTATTAAAAAATCAACGTCATAATCTATTTTTTTGGAACACAAGAAGAAAACAATTATTCAACAAAAAATTTAAGCATTAGCCAAACATAATCCATCATTGATTTGAGATGTTTATAATGTGAAATCTCAATTCAATGTTTGACCTCACGAATATAAAGATTTGATGATAATTCTTTTTTTGTCGTATCTTATGTATTTAAAGGCATGATAAGTTTTATTTTTTATTTGACACTCAATTAATTACATGCATGTAGATGGATAATCCATTTAACTTAAGCTGACCCACGCCTGAAGCAAATTTATATCAAGATAACCTTTTTTTCAAAACTCTTTTATAGTTCTTTTAGATCGTATTTCAAACAATAAATCAAATCAGAACGAGTCGTCTTCTTATTCTTTCTTCATTAATATATCTATATAAGTTAATGAAACAACACATTAAGTTTCTACAATAATCCATCTTTTAATTTATTTTTAATAATAAGTTCTATTTCTTTTATTGTAAATTGATATAGTTCAATTCTTTATATCCCTAAATATACGAGTAATCTTTTCAGCTTATACTAAAACACTTGAAGATTTGTTCCAAGTTCTAACACATTTTTTAAAAAAAAAAAAAATTGAAAAATGCTATATCTATTTCGATGATATCTCCATCTCGAAAGAAATTAGTATCCGATTGTTGATCGGATGACACCTTTGGTTAAAAAAAATGACATCATGAATTTATATATTTCAATCAATAGTGGGCTACACAGACTGGGCTTACAAGTTCAACTACCAGCCCAATAGATAGATCCAAAACTCACCCTCTCTCTCATCCAAACTAAACGTAGTAGTAGAAATGAAAATATTTGTCCGTACCGAACAGAACTCCGTTCCAGTGTTTGAAAACTCAGCTGATTCTACTGGTTTCACCGTTTGAGTGCGAGCGAGAGAGAGTGTTCGTGTGTGTGAAAATGATGGTAGTTGGTGAGAGGCTATGGATTCATAAGATCCCTTCACTCTTCATTTTATTAGCCTCTCTTTGTTTAACACACACCAACATCACTCTCGCTGATTCCGTTACACCACGGGAAGCCAAACTACTCAGAGATGAGGTACCAGTTCCACCAATTTTATTTTTCTTTTTATTTATTTATTTATTTTAATTTAGAATCTGAATTGAATTGAATTGAATTGAATTGAGTTGAATGAGTTTTGTTACAGGTTCGTGAAATGTTTTATCACGCTTTTAATGGATACATGGACCACGCTTTTCCTCTCGATGAATTGAGACCTCTATCTTGCGCCGGTGAAGATACGCTTGGCGGTTATGCCTTGACTCTGGTAACTTAATTACTACTAATCACGTTTTTCACATTTTTATTTTTATTTTTATGAAATAATAATAATAATTAAAAAAAAAAATACGATTATGAATTTGTGTGATGTATCAAAATTGAATCTGAAACAGATTGACTCGTTGGACACTTTGGCATTGCTCGGTGACCGCCAAAATTTCGCGGCTTCTGTTGAATGGATTGGTAAAAATCTTCGGTTTGATATTGTGAGTGGTTAATTTAGTTATATGCTAGCTTTGTTTTCTTTTTAGTTAGTTGGTTACTTTGATTTGGTATGTTTCTTTGATTATTACTTATAATGTATGTGTGTATGTTGCATGGGTTGGTTGGTTGGTTGGTTGCAGAATAAAACGGTTTCCGTGTTTGAGACTACTATTAGAGTCATTGGAGGATTGCTTTCGGCTCATCTTATTGCAAGCGATCATGCAACGGTATCCGTTATACGTACACGTCATTATTTCCATACATGTTTATCTTCTTATAGTATAATAATTAAAACAAGGGTCTACATAGTTTAGCATCAGGTAGACACACATACAACGTTTTTCATCTGTTAAATGTTTACAATTTATTTTTTTGGGATCTTATTAATGTATTCACAGTTGAGTGTGCTGATTAGCTGTCTCATCTCATTTATAAATTTATTCATGAATATACTATGTATGTATTACACAGAGCATGAAAGTTGGAATCGTACGGATCGTCTTTCACAATTGGAATTGGTTTTTGAATCGCCGTAATCGAGTCTCTCACATGAATCTTGATTCTGTCATGATTCTGATTTCTGATGATACAAATTTCAGATGGACAACGAGCCAAACAGCAGTTGTGGTGCGAAGGACCAAGGGAATGGTTTGATGTTGCTGGAATCTCGTTGACGGAGAGTTAGGTGGGGAGAGCCTGAAATGGGCTCATAAGTAAGAAGTACCATCACTCGTTGACGCTGCTCATATGCAAGCCACATTAAGGTGTAGGGTACTAAGCAACACCTTGATTGCTGATTCCAGGATTTGAACCCGTGACCTCTTGGTCGTTGGTTCGCATATGCTGGTTGGTTTGACTGGCACCAACAGTGAGGGTGACGAGACCAGTGATAGGTGAAACATAGCTCAGATTTATAGATCTAGGATTATACGGACTGAATAATGCGATAGAAGAGGTGTCTGGCTTTGAAAAAATAGGGTTTTTATGGTTTGATAAATTCGATAGAAGAGAAAGGAGCAACCCTAATAATTAATGTTCATAGAAAATAAGGAAGTAAAAACACAGGTAACTAATGTGCATAGGAAATAAGGAAATAAAAATATTGGAAAATTAATGTACAGAGGAAATATTGGAAATGACAATATCAGGACACTAATGTATATGCAATAAAAAATTGCGGCCCAATACACGACGCTCCCATATGCTAAGGTCTGAGAGAGGGTAAATTCCCGCAGGCTAGCCCCCGCAAATGGAGAGGCTGTGGAAACTAATGTATATGTGAAATAATTTAAAAATGAGGAAATTGATGTTCATGAAAAAAGAAATAGGAAAATTTTTTATTTCTTATTTATTTTTGTAGTTTTATTCGTGAAAAATGTGTTACATATTAATTTTTAGTAATTGATTATGTATCTTAAAATTTGCTTACAATTCACATTTGCAATAAAAGCTTTCTAATTTGCAATTCGATACGATTTGATAACCATGACCAAGAGTTTTAATGTCTATTAAATTGTCTTCACGTTCATTGTATGCAGGGCATGAGAGTTCCATCGTATGATAATCAGTTGCTTAACTTAGCTGAAGATCTTGCTAGGAGGTTATTACCTGCATTTGATACTCCGACAGGTGTTGCTCATTGCATTCATAATTATGCCTGTCTTTTAGTGGCTTTACTCTCACAATCATTTTTCTCAATAACAAAAAATAAAGTTATTTGTATTTTTTTCTAAAAGAATATATTTATGTAAAAGAAAAAAAGAGAAAAAGAAAAGAAAAGAAGAAAATAACAAGAAAACTAGTAATTTAACTGGGTTTCTCAATTTCTCTGTAAATTGGAGAGGTAAAATCCCATGAAACAGCCACGGGCAGAACAGCAAAGAGAAACTAAAAACACAATCCTATCCTAGCATATTTAAGCACAAAGACACACCCTCTTAGTTATGTGTGTTCTACCCCAACCAAATGCACCAAAGAATAGTATAAACTGCATACTGCATTGAAATTTTCACTAAACCTACAACTTCACCAACCTCCCAACTGACAAAAATCTCTTATCTGGTTTGTTTAAACACACCATTAATTGAAACTTTCTCATAAATATTTAGTCCAGAGACAGTTCAAAGAACTTAAAGATAGAAAGAACATTCACATAAGTGTCATTATCATTCTCTAAAAAGAGAATAGTATCGTTTATCTATTCGAAGGTGGAACACCATAATCTCATCTTTACCAATTCTAATTCCCCAAATGAGATCTTATCAGCAGCTCTCTAAAACATGCAACATAACTCATCAACCACTAAAATGAACGAGAAAGTGGATAGAGGTTCCCCTTGCCATACATGAAACCAAGACATATGTTCACCATTACAATCACAGAAAAAAAATACCAGCAGAAGGAAAGGCTTATAGTGATGTAAACTAATGCTAGCTAATATTTTTTGCTTAACTTGATAGAGAAAAGAATGTTGTTTTACCTCCTTGATTATGCTGAATCTCCTATGCTATGTTGTATTGTGCAGGTATCCCATTTGGATCTGTTAATCTATTACACGGAGTTGATAAACATGAAAGCAAGGTAATGTCTTTTCCATTGCTACCTCCTTTTATGTTACAATATGTAGGTCTTCTAATGTTTTTAAGTCACTGATCTGGTTTGTGCCTAATGATGTCAAATAATATGAGAAACAAAATTCTTAGAAGATGGTTTAAAGACTGATGTTTACCCCCCCCCCCCCCCCCCCCCCCCCCCCCCCCCCTTTTTTTTGTGTGTGGGTCTGTGGGAGGGGGATAAAGAAGAAATTTAATGAGAGAAGTGAAAAAATGGCACTGAGAAAGAAGGACAAGGAAAACTCCTGAAGAAAAGAATGATCAGAAAAGATACCGGGAAATAGGAGAAAACCAATGGAACATGGCTTCCCAATCTCTCAGCATATCTGTTGGTAATACACTTCAAAAATGTCACGTTGCCAAATGCCGATTCTTTACCCAATTTAAGTGATGTGGTAAAGAAAAATCCTTAGAAATACAACAGTTTTGCTCCGACTGTTTTCTTTCTTTGCTTCACCATTTTATTTTTGAGAAACAGAGAATCTTTGCTGACTTCAGTTTCTTTTCTGTTCAAGTAGTTTGCGAATTGTTGAATATGGACGTGGCTTCATTAGCTGTAACATTCTAAGCTATTGTCTGTGGAGGCCAATGATAGATTTTGAATCTCTAACGCAACCTTTCCACAAGAGCCTTTCAGGCTTGAAGCGTGCACAATGCATAAATCCGGTCTGCACTGTCAGGTTTCGAAACTAAGCCGAGTCTTTTTTCTGTATTGTTCACCTGACCAATCTCTTGGAATGGGTTGTTCGGGATCATTGAAGAGTCTTGGATCTTCCCTATGAACTTGCATCACTTCTTACTAATTTAGAGGTTTTGGCTCACATAATGATGCCAAAATTCTGAGTCAGAGCTCTGTTTTTTTTACTAATCTTTATGTATATGGCTGGAAGGGTAGAGTAGAATTTTCAACTGTTCCTTTTCGACTTTAGGCTATGTTTGGATATGTAATAAACTAATAATAAATGGAGAGGAATGGAACGGAGTTTAGTGGGATGGAGAGGACTGGAGTGGAATGAGATAAAACTACCATTCCATTGTTTGGATAATTTAGGATGGAAGGGAACAAAATTTTGATTCCATCATATTCCTCCCAATTTGGGAGGGAAGAAAAATTGAGGTTTTGAATGGAATTGGGTGGAATCTATTCCATCATCCTCCATTCCACTCCATTGTTACAAATGCAATCCAAACAATGGAACATAATAAAATACCATTCCACTCCACTTCATTCCATCACATTCCCTCAATCCAAACATAGCCTTGGACTTTGTTTGGGATAGAGCTACACTTTTGGCATCGATTTGATGCTCCACCCATAGGTTCTTCTATTGGTGTTTCTTTGTTAGAATTGTAGAGTGATTGGCATGCTTTATTGCATGTCTCAGTCTTGGTTCTTAGTTGTTTGTGAGGCTGTCTTATTCTTTTCCTTTGTACTTTTCTCTTCTCATCTAATAATATATTTCTTTTATTATAAAGAGAAATTTGATTGTGTTAACGAGTGCCCTAAGGGCATTGTTTAAAGAATACAAATGAAGGAAACTAGACTTGGACAACTAAGTCCAACACTTCTCGATATGGGATAATATCATTTTTTCAAGACAAAGTTTCCTTTTTCCCTTCCTTAAACAATGCCCTTAGGGCACTTAGTTAACATTCCCATGAAAAATATTCTAGTTGCCCTGTCACTAATTTTGGTGTTGTGGTCGGTCAGTAATGCTCACTTCCTCAGGCTATTTTCTTTTGGGATCTAGTGTCAAATAATCTGGAGCATTTGCATAGTTAGAAGGGTGCTTAGTTTCTCGTCTGGTGTATTGTATTTGTTATTCTTATATAGACTTGTTTGATCTACATTCCAGTTAATTATCTATCACTTTTTCGGATTCCAGCTGAAGTGGTGACAAAACTTGAAAGGATAATGTGTGCTTTCCTTGAGTCCTTAGTGGGGGAGAGAAGAGGCCACATTGTGAGTTTTGTGCAGTTATTGCAGCTTTAGAAAATTGGGGTAAGAGTGGGAGCTAAATGGTCGTGGCACTTTCCTATGGAGGTTATTTCGTTGTGGCACCAAGTAATTCTGAGTATGGTTTATATCGGAATGGGTGGAATGCCAAACTTATGATCACCGCTACTCATGTGAGTCTTAGGAAAATAGTTCTTTCAAATCACTAATTTTTGAGATTGGATAATGATTTTCATATCATATCATATCATATCTGATCTGGGAGCACACTGGGTGAGGAGTGGACTGTTCCCTTTTAGAGGCTTTCCCCATGACTATAAGGCTATAACCTTTGCCTTGCATAACTACTTCTGGTGAGTTTTCATGTAAATCCTTTCAGTTTCTAACTTCTTCTCCTTTCCTTCTTGACAAACCCATTTGGAATTCTACACCCTTTATAGTAAAGTATTTTGTTTGAATAGTGGTACTTAACACGATGTTGCCAATGCCTCATTTGCATATTGACAGGCTACGCACTGTCATTTTTCCTGATATTTGGAAGAAAGAAGGATGTTAAATTTTGTGGTAGTGTGCTGTTTGCATTCCCATTTGCTTGGAGCAGAATTCTTGCATCTTTAAGGGTTAGGTTTATGGCTTCTCTTTGGTGTTCAGCTCATGATTGTTTGAAGGGAGCTGCTCTTTCTGAGATGTAGAGATCTTTTTTCTCATTTACCTTTACCCCCAAAATAAATTTCTTTTTCTTTAAACAAAAATTTCAAATGATATTTATGCATCCAACTCCTATTTGTTGTGTTAAAAGGAGGGGGGATAAGCTTTCTGCAGTAGGTTGCTGTCTAGTGGTAGTGGAGAACTAGAATGTAGATTTTCAGCAAACTTGTTATTTTGCTTAATATCTTTTGGACTTGCTGGTTTGTTTGTTATCATATATCTAATCTCTTCAACATATTTCATACTTTTATATTGTGTTAAAAATCACTACCTTTGTGCTTAGATAACCTCAACTGCCGGTGGTGGTACCTTGACTCTCGAATTTGGAGTTATAAGTCGTTTGACAAATGATCCTAGTAAGCTTACCATTTTTCTCAGATCAAGTTTTCTATTCTTTACTCTCTTAGGGATGCAGGGAGGTGATCTTTTTACTTACAGTCCTTTCTATGTGAATTTTGACATGCAGTTTTTGAACATGTCACCAAGAATGCAGTGCTTGGACTTTGGGCCCGTCGTTCAAAGCTTAATCTGGTTGGTGCTCATATTAATGTTTTTACAGGTGAATGGACTCAAAAGGTACAGAACCCATTACATTTGTTGGAAGTTACACTGTAAACAGTTTAATGGAAAATATATATGAATATATCTATATATTATACCTGACATTATATATTTATGGCATTATTTCATCTTTTTTAGAATTTTTTTTTTTAATATTGGAGCTATGTAATATTTAGCAGTGTAATGCTCTACTTTCTTTACCAATTATAGTATGCCTTTTATTCTATTCCTGTTTTATCTACTTGTATATTATCTTGTAATACACACATACATGTCCCATATACTGTACTTCATTGTCTCTCTCTCTCTCTCTCTCTCTCTCTCTCTCTCTCTCTCTCTCTCTCTCTCTCTCTCTCTCTCTCTCTCTCGTGTCTTTTACATTGCATCAGCAGCAATTACAGCTGTCTCTTTGCCATTTTGCAGGATGCTGGGATAGGAACTAGTATTGACTCTTTCTACGAGTATCTATTGAAGGTTAGTAACGAATTGATATGGTGATGCCTCTGAAGCAATTTGTCCTGAATTGTTAATTTCCATGACTATGTAAAAGAACCACTGTTCTTTATGACTGACTATCTAGGTTCAATTTGATAAACTGAAATGCACCAGTACCAATGGAGAGATTGAGCAAAACTAAGGCGGAGCCAAAATAACCTATTTTATAATATATATATATATATATATATATATATATATATATATTAGCATTAGAACATAAGAACATCGTTGGTGTGGTGGTTAATTGTAGCTTTTGGTACTCTAGAGTCTGAGTTTGAAACCCAACTTCCGTCATATTGTTGAATTTTTTTAATAAATAGAAGTGCAATATATACTTTCAGACGAAAAAATGAAAAATTGACACAGACCAGGTTCAAACTCGAGTACCAAAGTTGGAACGACTATTAGTGGACCACTAGGCTAGAGGAGCCAAAATTATCATAAATACACCATAGTAAACCATATGAACACATAAAAACATATATACATTATATATATATATATATATATATGTGGGTATTTATATTTAATTTTAAAAAAGTTTAAAAAGATCCGCCTCTGACCAGTACCCCTTAGAGTGTAGTAATTTTGTTCACTTCTTCTTCTTCTTCTTCTTCTTCTTTTTTTTTTTTTTTTTTTTTGTGATAATGTGTTTCCCAATGCGTGTGTCTATGTGCGAGCACATGTCTCTTTTATTCTCTTGTTCTGTATAATTTGATTCTGTGGTCTATATAACTACTCACTGGTATTCTTCTGATGTTTACATTTCTCTTCATTTTCGTCCTTGTATTTTGTCTGATTTTGGAAAAACATCTTATAATCTGATTATGTGCTTTCTTTGTCTATTAATCAATTATTTTGTCAAAATATCTTTAAAAAGATTATTCTTGTCTCTCTACCTTAAACAAATATGTAAAACTGCTTACCGTTATATTCTTCCTATGCCTGCACTTCCAGACTTCCAGTTGTTTGAATTCAGTTTCTGTGCTACTAAGGATTTCCGTAATATTTATTATATGTATAACGGATTTTTTCCCCAAAAATAAATTTCAATAGAGACAAAAGAGGTAGCATGAGGACTTTAATTTTGTTTACAAATTCTAAAGTTAGTCCTCCTGTATTTTCAAACTTATTTATGCTTGTCAGCTCTGTATATTTTGCTGATATGGTGTATGTTTGCAAAATTGGATTATAAGTTAAAAATATTTCCAGTTTCAGAACATTAAATCCAAGTAATTAATTAAGTAATGAAGCGGTTATTGATTAACCAAATTTTGAACATTATTAACCATTTTAAATATTTTTCAGAGTTACTCTTTTCGTAATTTTCCCATTTTGTTTTTTGCTCTACTTTGTTAATTTTTATTTTTTTTTGCTAAGAAAAAGAGAAGATATATTAATAACATTGGTCTCTCTTTTGTTTTTGTTAATTAATATTACATTGGTCTCTCTCTGACTTTGTTTTCCATACATGTCATTTCAGGCTTATTTATTGTTTGGGGATGAGGAGTACTTGTATATATTCCAAGAAGCTTATGCTGCTGCTATGCATTATCTTTACCATGACCCTTGGTAAAAGCCTGTGGCTATGTGTGCCACCTTGTAAATATACTGGACCTGTTGTCTATAGTTTCTTTGAAACTCATCAGTATGTTTCATTTTACATGTTTTTCAAGTTTTAAAATTGGACTTTTGTTTATGTTTGTAGGTATGTAGAAGTAAATATGGACTCAGCTGCCATTGTTTGGCCATTATTTAACAGTCTGCAGGCATTTTGGCCTGGCCTTCAGGTTGTTCTTTAATTGTTTTTGGTATAATATAGTATTTGCAGTTGACTGTGGATAAATAACATTATATGGTTAGGGCTAAGTGAAGCATGTATTGTTGCAAGGTTTTAGCTGGAGATATCGATCCTGCAATTCGTACCCATGCTGCCTTCTTGAGTGTCTGGAAAAGATATGGCTTTACCCCCGAGGGTTTTAATCTTGCTAGTCTCAGCGTTCAGGTATATTTAGTTCTAACACCTGAGACCTGACTGCCAATATGACTGTTAATTTATTATTAATAATTACAGTAGCTTGAGCATTCTTTCTATTAGCAGCATTTTATGGTAATAGGTGATGTTTTGCACCTGAATTAGAATATTGTCCTCTTGAACAAACTTCTAGCTCAAAATCTCTGTTCATGTCGTCAATAAATATTTTTTTCATTAAAAAACAAAAGAATCTTTATTAGAGAGAAATTAGGGAAAGTACACTGGGGGATGATGAGAGATCCTTCAAGCACAAAAGTCAGGAATCAGGATACAAAAATTAATTTGAAAAATCGAGAATGCAGGAAGGTTGTCCTGTCTATATCAGAAAATTCATCTTGCTTCATACAAAGCGAGCAGAACTCTTAACACAAGCTATCAAAAAATTTCTATGCCATAACAAGTTTAAAGGCAAAGAGGCACCCTTGGAAATGAGGCATCTAACTAAGCAAATGCAACATAAGAATTGCTTAATCTGTATACCTCCAAAACCATTTATAATGAACCTAAAAAAAACTTATATAATGAACTGGGAAAAATTCTTCGCAGGAAGACACACTGATTACCAAGGGTCCCCAGAAGATTGTTCCATAGGAATGTAGCTTGTTAGCTGCGTTATAATGCAAGAACAAGTGGCTTACTGTTTTGAAGTTGGAACAGCGTGGGGTATAATACTCTTCAACAAGTGTTGACACTAAAGCTACTTAGAAGTAGAACTCTAGTTTCATCAACTATGTATTTAACAAGTTTGACAACAACTAGAGCCTTTTCCCACTAGCTGCAATCCACTATGTAGATCAAACAAACTAACGAGTTTTCCACAAACCATGTTTTTTAAATTTAACAAGTCTGGGTTAGATTATTAGTCCTTGTGAGAAGAATGTCAACTATATTTTCTCGCCTATGAGAGTGTTCATCTCTCTTTCTTTTACAAGAACATCTCTCAGATTCATAAGCACTCTCGAAACTCGAATGCATCGACGTTTTTTCTAAGTTGAGCTCCTATCATCGTAACGAGCACCTCTCTCTTCCCTCCTCTCCAAAGAGTTCCTTCCATGTGAGTGCTCTACTCGCCGACTTGAACTCCATTTGTAGTGTCCTTCCTCAATGTTGCCCACAGACTCCTGGGGGCATTTTCTTTCCTATCCCTGTCCTTAAATTCCCTTTTATGAGAGACTTCTTTCCTATCCAAAAGTTTCCTTTCTCTTCTAAGAGGAGATAGGACCTGACGGTGTGACATGTATCTACCGGATGGTTTTTCTCTTCCACCAAAGCGAAGTTGACCAGATTCTTTGTAATCACCAAGACTATCTCCACTTAGCCTTCTAGGAGTCCATCCTGCCATCACTTCGTTCGTTTATAATCAACTATACAAACATCAATAGATAATGATGAGCATCCATATAGGCATGTCACATCTCCCTTTCAGTTTCATATTCAACAAAAACATAACTGTGAGAAGTTCTCGTCACAATGTCCGTGACCATATTTACTCATAAATTTGCAGTCTGTCTTCAATGCTGTGACGAGAGGGGTGACCAACAAAGACAATGCAGTAAGGTTCTCTTGTGGCTTTAAGGATCATCATGTGGGTCATAGAGTTCAAGAGACTCTTAATGCACCGTCTTTGTTTGTCACCTTTCTTGTTAATCAACTAAAGATAATGTCCTTAAATTTATGAGGAAGTATGGTTGGGTGAAGAACTTACGCTTGGTCATGGACATTGTGATTGAAGTTTCTTAGTTCTCTTGTGGCTTTAAGGATCATCATGTGGGTCATAAAGGTCAAGAGAAGAATAGAGTTCAGAACAATAAATGACTTTGTAATGAGGAACAACATCAGTTCCATTGATGCTGACAACTTGTATAAGATGATAGGAGTTTGCATAGAAAGCCATTTGTGGTGGTCAGCTTTGTTCATTACAACTTTGTTTTCTATGCAGATTCTCACCATCCCATTCAAGCTCGCAGCATTGATAGAACACATGTTCGTCATGGCAATACCATTTATTGTGCTCAACTCTATTTTTCTCTTGGCCTCTTTGACCCATATAATGATTCTAAGGCCACAAGAGACTCTTAATGCACCGTCTTTGTTTGTCACCTTTCTTGTTAATCCAATAAAGATATTGTCCTTAAATTTATGAGGAAGTATGGTTGGGTGAAGAACTTACGCTTGGTCATGGACATTGTGATTGAAGTTTCTTGTGGTTATTTTTTTGTTGATTATGAAATTGATTGGGAGATGCAACATGCATATATAGGTGCTCATCATTCTATTGTTGATTATTGCGAAATCGTAGTTGATTATAAAAGGCAAAAGTTGATACCCGAATGGATTTCTAGATAAGAAAGAATTTGGACAATTTGCTTTAATGGAAGAGAAAAACCATGTGCACCCTTAAACCAATCCCATGCGAGGATTTGGAGAAGCTTGGCGTCCAACCTCTATCCGAGGGAAGATACATGTTATGCAATCAAATCGCATCTCCCCATAGATGACAAGGAACCTTTTGAACAAGGAAGAAGGCCCTTATAGGAAAGATTTTGAGGACAAGAACAGTAAAGCATATGCCCCAAAGAAGTCCAATGGACAACATTGAGGAAGGACACTACAAAAGGCCACTCACATGGAAGGAGCTCATTGGAGAGCATGGAAGAAATTTGTGGTCGTTACCAGTGTAGTCGGTATCGTATGTATCGTACGATACGATACAGAAACAGCACCCAGCGATGCGGATCGGAAGCCGGATCGTTTTTTTCACTGAATCGGTGGCGAATCGGCGGCGAATCGGTGAATCGCGGCTGAATCGCGATCTGGCGACGTATCGCGCGATTCATGCTCTTCTCTGGTTTTCCGGGTCGCGCGCCCGAAACGGGTCGTTACCATGATAGGAGCTCAACTGGGAAAGAACATCGATGCAAGAGTTCCGTTGAAACCGAGAGACATTCACGTAAGAGAAAAACAAGGAGATGAACACTCTAATATGCAAAAAAAAAAATCGTTGTTCCTTGCAAGGACTATTACCAAGAAACAAAGAAATTTATTGATATATTTGTTTTTTTAACATGGTATCAGAGATTATCAACATCGTTTAGCGCATTTTTTGGCAAGCATGTATAGAGGAGTGTTGGATGTTTGACATCGCCTACCTCATTTCCTAGGGTGAGGAACTAGTTGAAGATGAGGAAAACAAAAAGAGCAAAGTCTGAGGATTGAAGAAGGTGAATAATGATTCTAAGGAAGAGTTCTACGAACACTACATAGCGAAAATGTGACCCATATCGTGTTAGATTCCATCCGAAAACCAATGTTGTCAAAGCCGGACCAAACAACAAATTGCAAAGGGTTTCAGTTCAAGCTCAATTGGTTAGATGACTTGATGACATCATATATATATATATATATATAGGGGGAGAGAGAAAGAGATATAAAATCCAATTTTTTCTCATAATTATATTATATAAGGTCTTGCATAATATAATTATGTTAAGACACATAATGGTAAGTTTGTTGCCAGCTTCTCCACTTGTGAAGGTAAGGTTGCGTATACCCTCCCCGGACCCCACCTTGTAGGAGGCTCGTGCACCGGGCTGCACTTTTATAAAAAATACACAAGATCAAAGTCTTACAATTACAACTGAAATCATAAATCATTCCACAAATAATTAAGTTTTAAAGTACTTAGTCAAGAACCAATTATTAAGTCTCAATATAACTCGTGATCATCACTCAAAAGGCAATACATATATGTTACATGTGACTAACTTTATATTAGAGTAGTTTTAACCTGTTTAGCTTGTTCTGACCATGTAAAAGGTTAAATAACTAAACCAGAACTAGAAAGGAGTCCGATTCATAGTTTAATCAGTCTGACTGCCCAGTCTAGTTCGGTTTAACAGCATTACCTAAAACCAATCACCATTGATGGAGTTGCCCAAAGGGTTATATAAACCCCACCCTAGGAAGTGAGGTCTTGTCAGCATTATGTTTTCAAGCAATTTTAGCAGTTAATGAGAGAGTGATTGGGAGATTGTAAGGTATAAACAACCATTTACTAGTGAGCTTCAGAAGTTGATGGCCCTTCGTCATCATTTACATTTGCTCTAGTCTGCTACATTTCTTGCCAATAGAAAAGTGACTTGCATTTATTTTATTTTATTGGGAAATTTTCTGACTTTTTCTAATATTTGTGAACTGTGTGTGGATGCTTTTTTCTCTCCTTATATCAGCATGGGCAAAAGAGTTACCCGCTGCGGCCGGAGTTAATAGAGAGCACCTATTGGCTGTTCAAAGCTACCAGAGATCCTAGGTCTGCTTATATGTGCTTTTAAGTTTGTGTTATCATTGTAAAATATTGCTGCTTATGTTTGTTTTTGTACTCATGGTATGGTATCTATATCTAGTTAATATTAACTTTAGTACTAAAACTATGCTAGTGTACTACTCTTTGTCTTCCAGATTATACATAGCTCTGTTTACTATTATGAAAAAGACTAGTGCTGTGCAATGTTAAGTACTTGCACATTCTAAAAAAGGTTTCTCTCTCTAAATGTCCTGGCTTTACATGTTGGTTGTCTATGTCAGTTTTCTGTTAGGCTTGAAAAATTCTTCACACCTCTTTTCCCGCCCTATTTCTTGGATTTCAGTTTCATTTAAGCCTCTCTCTTTCTCTTAGAATATTTTTCAGCAACTCACTCTTCACTTCTTGATATATAAATAGATGGATAGCTTTTACTTGATTTTGGTGGATTATTTTGTTAATATTTTTGCTTTTAGAGGCTTCCTTATCATTCATCTAGCGGTCTACTTCTAAGATTTATTTTCTCTTCAAGAATAGGAAGGGGTTACTTTGTTGGTAATTGTCGCTTAAGTTTTAGTTTATTATCATGAAACTTAATACTGTCCTCTGTTTATTGTAGATATCTTGATGCTGGGAGGGACATGGTTGCCAGTTTACAATATGGGACTCGATGCCCTTGTGGATATTGCCACATTTCAGATGTTGAGCATCACAAACAGGAGGATCACATGGAGAGCTTCTTCCTAGCTGAGACAGTAAGAATAAACTGAACGAGTTAATATTGAGAATACATGCCCTAAACCTTTTCAAACCCAAAACTAAAAATAAAAATTAAGAACATTATCTTTTTCAGTTGTAGCCGACCCCACCTAGTGGGAAAAAGGCTTGGTTGTTGCTGTTGTATCTTTTTCAGTTTTGTTTCATCGAAGATCATTATCAAGATAGGTAGATAAAATTTTATTTTGCGCACCAACTATTGGTATCTCTTGTAGATTGAGAATTGTACTTAAGATTAAGATTTTAGGTGAGGCTTTGATGCTCAGTGAAGGACTAAGTCTCCTAATAGCTTAAGCTTCTTTCAGGTGGAAGTGCAGGAATGGTTTTATATTTAGAACTGTTTCATTTTGTTTGACTTTCTCTGTTTTCTTTCTTTATAAACTATGCCTCATACTAGCCCTACTATTTGTTCTGTCTTCCACATTTTTTCTGCGTTCTATTATTTTCTTATAAGAGAAAGGCCCCTAATAACCTATGTTACAATTAGGTCAAGTATCTGTGGCTTCTATTTGATTTGGCTGTGGGTCCTGCTAACCTTGTAGAAAATGGGCCATACAAGTGAGTGAGCTTATGCATTTACATTTTAGTGGCTGAACTTTTACAATAAATTGAGTTTCTACTTGATTGTACATTTTGCTTTGAAATAGGTACATATTCAGCACAGAAGGCCATTTACTCCCTGCTACTCTGCAAATCTCCCTAGTGAGGGAACATTGTTTATACCATGGAGCTTATTGTAGAAGTGGCAATCTGAGGCAAACTCATTTTGTGTCCGGGCATGACAATGATATGCAGGAATCCAATGATAGTAGATCTTATGCTAGTTGGACCGAAACTACTCATTCATCTGACCACACTACTTTTGAGCCAAGTGGAGGTTCAGGTTTGATCAAGGTACTCGATACTCTTCCCTCCAATCTCTCCTGGGTACTTTCTTTCCTTCCTTCTACAATATCCGTGTTACTCCTGCTGAATATTGCTCTTGAACCTTCTATTTCCCCCTTTTTGCAGTCTGTGTTATGTCTCTGTAGAGTGTAGGACATCAATGGATAGATTTCCTCCCATTAATTTCATTAGAAAAACCAGAAGTTTAGTAATCAAGTTATCTGGTTATGATTTTGGTTCCGCTGCATATTTTCTATCTTATTCCCTTACCGAGAGATCATAAAAAGTGGTTTAGTTTTGGCAAGAGTCTGTTGCACCTTTTCTCTTCAAAATTAGTTCGAGACTGTGACATCAATATGGCTACTAGGTGGTATATTGACAACTCTGATATTGGGCTGGAAATCTCTACTTCTTGCGGATTACTTTTGGTGCTTAAGCGGCATATCATATATCACAAAATTGTTTACTTTGTCTATGAGATAATCATCTATCAGACCACATCACAAATTGCTTGGTTTGCAGTTCAAACTTGAAACTTAGGCTTTGTTAGAGTTTTGGAGAGAGTGGGGTGAAATGGAAGGGGATAGGATGGGTTGGGATGAAATTAAAATGGAAGGGATAGAGGGAAAAGAGTTAGCTTCGACATGATTGGACAATTATCGGGGGAAGAAAAGGGAAAGTAAATGGTAGTAGTTTTTTTTTATTCAATAGAAGAAGAAACTTGTTATGATAAAGAGATGGTTAGAAAAGAATCAGGAGGATACGATTATCCTACTTAAAAAAGAAAGAAAACAAACAATAGAAAACAAAGATCATGTGCTTCACACCAAATGGAAGCCAAATGCCTAATATTACACCAAAGAAGCTGTTTGAAAATTTTTTAGATGCCATCTTGACACTGTCAATGAGCATGAAGTGGCTGGTATATGTTGCACGTGATAACTTGTGTCTCTCAAGAGCATATCCTTGCTTTATATGTTTGAACTGATATAAACATCAGTTAACAAGTTACTGCTAAAGGATAATGAAGTAGCATATATGTTCAAGAATATATAGCAATAGTTCTGTATATATCTAATTTCTATTCTCTGTATTTTTGGAATTTCTTTATATTATAATTCAAGTTGGAAGTCATTCACGTTGACTATGTTTTAACTCTGCAGGGTGTCTGCCCAGGACTACATCACGGGCAGAAATTTGGTATATCATATGTGCACTCAACCGACGAACATCATGATTATGAAACCATCTACCAGAAAGAATCAACAACTGTACAAAGCCATTCAGTAGTGGTTCGTCCTGGACAGAGTTCTGACCATTTGATACCGGACTCTAGCGGTGACCAAAATGATGCCCAGACATGTAAATCCGATCTTTCTTCTTGAAGCGTGAGAGAGACTTCTGGTGCTAATCGAAACCAGGATGATGAGCCCAGAAACATCGGCATTGTTATACAAAGAGGATTGGTGGGGAAGGATATATTTTGAAAGTCACAAGGGTTGTACACTAACTTATTCAGAATTTTCAGGCTCTCCACCTGAAACATTAATCTTTTTGTTAGTTTGTTCATGATTGAGAGAGCACAAGTTTGATAATGTCGGCAACTGTTGATACATTGAGCATGATGGAGCTAAGAGTTAAATTATGGATGAACTCACCCCTTGGATATGCTTCTTAGGGTGTGCTACTAAAGGACAATATCCTTTCTCCTAATCATTTGGCTCTTGCAAAAGAGTGTAATGTGATTTTGTTGTATCATTGTTTTCCTATCATTGTATAATGTAACTCATTATCATAGAGGTCTAATTATTGTACATATGATAGGTATCCTCAGATTCTAGAAATTAGACCACAGTTTCAATTGCTGAGAGTTCGCGAATCTTAGTCATCCATTTTGCTCTCCTGTATTTATCGGAAGCAGTCATAGTTGCTAAACGAGCAATTTTATTTTGAGGAAAAGTACGAGTTAGAACTTAGAACAAGCATTACATTATGGATTTTTCTAACTTAAACATATGGTGCATAACATAAGTAATCATAAGCAGTAAACTTTTATCACAAAATTAAATATTATTTCTTGATTCATTCCTATGTGAACTTTTTATTTTTTAAAGTTTGTTTATTTTATGTACTAGGTGCATAAGTTAGAAAGACTTTTTTGTCCGGTGGTTCAGATCCTTTTTATCTTAAAAAAAATAAATTAAAGAACTAAATCGTACATCATTTCAACATATTAATAAAGGAATTGGTGAGAATTCAAATAAAAGATAAGATGTTAGAGCATCTCTAACCCAAGAATCAGTTTTTGGTTCTTGGGTGGTCCCGACATCATTTTTTATATTATTTCACTTTTTTATATCCTAAGCAATCCAATTCCAAATTTGCTTCAACCCCCAGAGCCAATTCATGGTTCTTGCATGGATTCCACACCCTACCCCAAATTACTTTTTTTTGCATATTATTAAAATATTACGTATTATAATAAAAAATTAAATTATTATTCAATTAATACAAATAATTCAACAACAATAATTTAAAAAAATATACTCCCTTCGTCCCACAAGGATGGTTAAAAAATTCAAAAGTAAAAAAAATTGAGGAGACATGCATTTAATGACTTGTTTAACACATCAACTAATTATCAAACACCTAATTTAATGCATTTTGGATTGATCAACCAATCACAATTCAAAGTTTACACAATTTCTAAATTTTCATTAATTATTTTAACTATAGTTTGGGACAAAAAATTTAGTCATTTTTTAGTATCCTTGTGGAACAGTGGAAGAATAAAGTTACTAAAAATACATAAAAAAATATAAATAATGAAACATGCAGCATGCTGGAGCTACGGTTGTGGCTAGTTTATCCTTTTTTTAATGCTTTTTCATGCAGCATGGGGCCCAAGTTGTGGCTGAGAAACGGGTGCTTGGTGGAGCTACGGTCTCTGCCAAGATGCGCCAGCTCATCACCCTCCAATGCTGCTGTGGTTCTTCATACAGTTGTAGGCAAAAACAAGAGTTAAGCTCCCCTCTTGGTGATATATTGTACTCCCTCCGGTCCTATTTATAAGACCATTTTGGAGTTTTTCACTTCCACCAAGGAAAGTGGATAAATTTGTTAGTGGCATTGAAAATGTGAAAATTTGATATACTTTTTCAAAACTACCCCTATAATTATTATTGGAAATCTAAAAAGTGTTGACTTTATAGAGATGTTTGTGGAAAGAAGTAATTAAATGCTATTGAAAATTGGAAAAGGGTCTTATAAATAGGGCCAAAACAAAAATCTCAAAATGGTCTTATAAATAGAATCGGAGGGAGTATATAATAAGATTTTAATACAGGAGTATACGATTGTTTCTTTGTCATTATAAATGACCCCAGAGTTTTTTGTTTATTATTATTATTTTTTTAAAGGAATCAACAAATGAATTTATTTAAAGAAGTTCAAGGAACACTCAAATCAACGTTAGGAAGAATGGAGGTTGGCATAAATGGATGAGGTCTTTCTTAATCATGCGTGATCAGATTAGTCACTTAGTTGTGCAGGAATTTAAAAAAAAAAAAACCAATTTTTTTACTTGCAATTAGGGGTGTAACAGTCCGGTCCGGTCCGGTCTTTACTGGAATTTACAGACCGGACCGTTTAAATTAATGTGGTCCGGTCCGGTCCGGTCTGGACATTTCCTATTTGCAAAGACCGGACTGGACCGGATCGTTCATGAATGGTCCGGTCTATTTAGACCATAATAATTAAAATTTAATAAAAAACCTATTTTTCCCCTTTTTTAAACTGGGCTTGTTTAATCTTTTTCTTTTTTGGAAACTGGGCCTTCAGGCCCGTTTTCACTTGGGCCCGTTTTTGGAAACTTGGGAACCCTAGGGTTCCCCCCTCCTTCTCCGACCAGCAGCAGCTAGCGGCGGCGGCGGCGGAAGTCGCTGGGCACCTTGCAAAATTGCACAGCCACGACAAAAAAAACGCGACTTCGACTGCGAGGGGAGGGCGTGTGGAAGAAGAAGGGCGACTTCGTCTGTGGCTTCGATGGAGAGTGGGAGAAGACGGCGGTTTCGACGGCGAAGAACGACGAAGAACGGAGGGAGGAGCGTAGGGAGATAGAGTGAGAGAGGGAGATCATGTGAGAGAGGGATATCGAGAGAGGGAGATCGAGACTTGCAAGATCGTTGGCGACTTCGAAAGAAACGGAGGGAGGGCGGTTGTTGGGAGATCGAACGGAACGGAGGGAGGGTGGTTGTTGGGAGATCGAACAGAGGGAGGGTGGTTGCTGGGAGGGATCGAGAGAACAGAGAAGGTGGAGCTCGGTGGGAGGCGGAGGGCGAAGATGAGAGAGGATGGTTGCTGGGTTTGGTGGCTGTGTGTGAGGGGGTGTATACTGTGTGAGTGTGTGTGAGGGTGTATACTGTGTGTGAGGGTGTGTGAGGGTTATATTGTGTGAGGGTGTGTGAGTTTTTTATTTATTTTATATATATATATATATATATATATATATATATATATATATATTTCAGTTATCGGTCCGGTCCGGTCTGGGTGGTCCCAAAATTTTTCAAACTGCGGACCGGACCAATGGTAGATCGGTCCAGATGTTTTCAGACCGGACCGGACCGCGAGACCAGACCGGACCGTATTTTTCGGTCTGGTCCGATCTGATCTGATCGGTCTCGCGATCCGGGACCAGACCACTTACACCCCTACTTGCAATCAATAGACTTCATACACCAATCCAAAATGGAAGCGTGTCATGTACTAACACATAAAACCAAGTCTAAGAACGGAAGTAAAGAACAGTAACCAAATCAAACAACTCATCCCTAAGAAGAATATTGTTCCTCAATAGTCGCACAGACCAAACCACAAGAAACAATAGCAACATAATATATGTTTTATCTCTAAAAGTGCGCTAGACCATTTTCTGATCTATTTCCTTTCCCTTCTTCCCTTCTCTTGTATAAGGCCTCTTATGAGTCTTCCATTGAGAAAATATTGTAGCACAGGTAATTTGGTTAGTAGAGACAACAACCTTTTTGATAACTTCATATATAAAAATCAAACATATTATTATAACATTAATTCTTACTATTAGTATTTCTTTAAATTTGTATCAATTTCTTTTGTAAAGATTCACAGATATCTAACGATGTTATTATATCCATATTCATTATTATCTGTTTTTTTTCTTTCAAGAGTCATTTGCATATATAATATTTCTTGCATTTCAGTAGGATTATTAGTTTTTTTTTGCTGCCATTGATCGGCTTTCATAGTAACGTGTCATCTAGTTCCTTTGCAGCACATGAAAGTGGGAGCATATGTTCTTTTGTCAACAACATTTTAGAAACATCATCTGCAAGAATTATGCTATATACTTGTGCACATTTACTTGCTCCAGTGTTGTTCCCTGCTACAAAATCCATTGAATTCAGCTCTATCACTAAAATATTATTCAAACATTTCCATTATTTTTTATTATTACTCATCTTTCTTAAAAGTATACCTTTCCTTAAACTTTGCCGGGAAGAGGGATCTAAACTTGTTAACTACGTTCATAAACATATTTAATACATTCAGACATTGGATACCCTTGTATTTTATTATTTGTCTATGCTATACTAGACTAAGCTAGTTAATTTATTAATTCCTTTGCTAAACCACTGGCTAAGGTAGAAGCTATACTATGAATAACTTGACATAAAACTAATTAAAGTTATGCCTAGTGACTTATGCATGTTTAATTAGTCACATTGTTAATTGCTCAAAAACTTTTCTAAAAAGAAGCAATGTGCCAAGAGACTGATAGAGTTAACTTTACGTGCATCTTATGAAGCGATGAAAGCAAACATATATGGACACTGTCTGAGTCTGACAGTGGTGCACCTTCATGTCATTCCAAGGGTTTTTATTGGAATAATAAAATAAATATTGGTCAAAATAAATGTTTACTAATGTTAATAGATTTTCTCACCGTTCGATAAGATCTTCTCAGAAAATAAACAATTTTTTTGTAGCTACTAATGTCTTAATGATGGGTAGACAAATTCTAAAAAGCATCTGATTAGCATAATAAGCAAAGTTTGTTACAAAAAGAAAGAGAAAAAGTATGTTTGCCATTAACATTATGAAAATTTAATATTGTTCTCCGTCTTTTGAATTGCACTTTAGGAAATATATCTTACATTATTACGTTTATTGCAATTGTGAAAATTTGCTGGAAAATGTGGTCAATGCAGTCGCAATTGCGATCCTGATATAATGTCAACATAGAGACTCCTAAAATAGTACTTTCGCAATTAAAGTTACATACCTTTATTTAAAACGATGATTGTTCCATAAATTTGAAGTTGAAGTATGTTTACAATAAAAGGCAGTAATACTGCTTGGTTTTAACAAGACAAATAGTATTATTTATTTTTTTTTTGGTTCATGACCGGAGTGTCCACCGCCGACCGCAGTGACTAATCTCCTCGCTGACTTGTAGGCACCTCTAATGAGTGGGACAGCTGGCCCCGAAACAAATAGTATTATTTTTCATACTAGTACATGTCAATATGTATAGAAAGATAATAGTGTGATAATAAGTGAAGAATATACAGCTAAGTAACAATTCATTTTGCCCAAAAGTCATTGAGTTCACACCAAAAAGGAAAAGTCGTTGTGTATTGTATACTTTTATTTTTACAAGCATCGTTTACATTTGTGTAGTTTAGTCTTAATTAAGAAACCAACAGCGCCAATAATACCTTCAACTTCTTACCACTAACCGGGATAGCTGGATATATAGGTTCCTTTAACCTCATCAAAAGACTAACACAACATATACAAAAAGAGAGGCACCATTTATGCACACAAGCTAAGGAAGCTTCTTCTGCTCTATATTTTTTTATTGAACTCTACTGCTATGCATGTACCTACATATGCAATGCACATTTACCTTAAAAACTGCGAACCTTTATATATAAAAGATATAAGTGTCGCCACCAATCTTCATATATTTACTATTCATAGCAAAAAAGCAATTACATAAAACAAAAACAAAAAAACTATCTCTTTGTTCATGCTCATCAGTTTCTTCACTTTAGCGATTTGATTGATCATCAATAGATTAGAATTGTTCAATTGGAGTATAAACTGCCTGATAATTCTAACCTTGTTTTACTCTAAGAATCCACTAATAGTAATTGGAATAATATCTGTTGTCACAAAAAATGTGTTAATTCACGTGTCATTTATTATGATTGATGTAAAAAAATATTTCTTTATTACATTTTTGACTTAAATATTATTTTCTCAACCAATCATGATAAAGGATACATGGAATAACACATTTTTAAGACAACAAATGTTCCTTCTTCCGATCCTTATTATAAGGGCATACTAAACCGAATTGCATATACCAAGAAAAGTGATTAGTTTTGTGAATTCTATGAGAATATACTGTAATATTACAATTTTACCACATCCATTTTACTTGAAAAGTTCACATTCATTAATGAACAACAAAAAAACATGGTTAGTCAAAACTTTTAATAAGGGCAAAAAAGAGAAAAAATAATTAATGATACATAGAAAATATAAAATGTCTTACATATAAGACCAAAAATTTCTTCTATAAGGTGTCCTACATATAGGACCAGAGGAAGTATCTACTAATAAAATTTAATTTGTTCGATCACTTCATTTGTTATTGACGAAGATAAAATTATAATTATTCTTAGGATTCATTAATTAGTTGAGATATGATTGCCTTGTCAAGAGATAATCAATCAATACCGCCGTCAAACAACTAACAAAATTCATATAACATTTTATAAAAAAAAAAAAAAAAACAAAAACAAAATTCATATAACAAAGTAACAAACGCATTATTTGTAGTATAATTTGGTCTTCTTCTCCCATTCTACTTGCTCTCTTTGGTTTCCTCTCTTCTCTAAGTGTGATAGTGGTAGAAGGGAATGGAGATTTTATCCTCCGTCCCCTTCCTTTAGAAGGTGTGCGGGTTTTTCTCTCCCAGTTATATTTGGGTTAAATAATCTTTCCTTTGTGTAAGTGATATGGTTTTTTTCTCCCAGTTTCATCTGGGTTTTTGTTTTGAGTGTGGGAAGGTATTTGTATAGTGTTTGTTTGTCCAGATCTGATCTCAAATAACTAGAAGGTTGATATTCGGGACATATCTTCCCTTCCAGATTTCTGTTTTATCTTCTGTCCAGTGGCTCTACCTCCACATATCTGAGATTCTTTGTCGCCGAAATATGCTTACTTCCGGCATCAATGAGATAGTTATCTTGGAAACAAATATTGTTGAATCTCTTGTTAGATCAGAGTTCGAAGCTGGATATTGATGATGATTAGTGTCCAAAGGGAGTTTGCTATTATTGCTGAGTATCTAGTCTTTCTTAGCAATCTTTATTGTATGGAAAATATTTTCTCTATAATGTTGGATCTACTTGTACTATTCTATGTTATGGATCGGAATGAATTGCATATTTTTCCTTAAAAAAACAAACACATTATTTTATTGATGCATTGTAAATTAAACTAGGCTAATGAAGTGAACTGCATATAGTCTGTAGGGTCTGCCGACCGTATAAAAACTACAGTCCCATATAAAGGATTCTCCAAGGACCTTTCCCTCGGTTTGCTTAAACGTCCCACGCTCGGACACGTTCATTCCAAGCATACGAAAAGACCAGGCTCGGACTTTATGGGACCGAGCCTCAACAACGGTCTTCACTCCATCGGCTCGGGATTCTAGAACCGAGACATAACGTCGGCTGGTAGGTTGACTCAGTCTCACCAAGGCTTCCTATCACTTCCACCCATATCTCCTAGAATCTCGCAACAGCCTCTACATGGGATCGTGAGCTGATCCTATCCGGACTTTAAGGGAATAAATCTCCTATATTCCCTCACAGAATCCCGGTTCAGCTCACCTTGATACGAGGCCCATACGGCCCACATCAACTTCCTCCAAACCCTATAAATAGCTCACAATAGCTAGGGTTTCAGGTACGTACTCTCATCCCTAAGTTGACACTCTGCACACACTTGTTGACTGGGGAGATCCTGCCTTTCCCAACTGGAACTGCAGAAGAACCATAAGGTCATACATAGACACTTGACCTTCTGGTGAACTCCTGATTACCGTAATCTTGAGGGCTCAGAGGGTTAAGGACATAAAGTGTTCAAGGACACTACATTGGCGCCGTCTGTGGGGAACGAATAACCAGTATTCCCACCGCTCATTGCACGAAATGGCAAACAACGACGATGACAACCAAGGAGGAGGTGATCTCCGCCGTCGCCTTAGAGGAAGACCACCAAAGAACGCCGGACCTAGGAATGCTGCTGGCAGGAATGTTAGGGACAGACTGGCTCCCCCTGAGGGTAATCAGGTTGAGAACCCCCAAGTTCCTCCAGTGGTCCACCCTGCTGATCCGCCTGTTCCTCAGGTCCAACCGCAAGCCGCCGTCATTCCGGCTATGGAGGGCCATGAACGACGATCTCAGCCACGTCGTGTTTCTGATGGTCATGTGTCGGAATGGCGTGACACTGCGGATTCTGGACCACACCAGTCTAGAAGAGCCCCTGCTGGATCCCGAACTGGGGAGGAGCGACGAGCTGAACGTCATGTTCGAGAAAACTCCCGAACCGAGCGTTCTGGTAGAGAAATACCCTTGTTTAGGGGAGTACCGCAATTTACTAGAGGACGCTTCGGAACACTTCAGGGTGGTGAACGTTCCGAGTCTCAGGGAAGATCTTACATGACGACCTCCTCGGCTAGGAGAAGAGAAGAGTCAATTATGGAAATTCTGAGGACTCAAACTTCATTAATCGAAAAGCAAAACCAAGTTATCGCGACTTTACAGCAGCAAAGCATGGCTAGGTTTGCCGAACAAGGCACTCGCATGGCCCTTGGCAACCCAAGTAACCTTCCCTTGCCTCCACCCCTTACTTCGAATGAGGCTGCCGAACCTGCTGCTGCTGAACCGCATCCGGGGCACCCGTTCACAGCCGCAATCATGGCATTTCGGACTCCACAAGCTTTCATGGGCCATCAGAACGTCTCTCGCTATAATGGGACGACTGACCCGATGGATCACATTGCATCTTATGAGTCTTCCATGATGTTTTATGGAGGAGAAGATGAAATGAAATGCCGAGCTTTCTCAATGACGCTAGGCCCGACGCCGCTGAGATGGTTCAATTCCCTACCGGCAAATTCCATCAGTTCTTGGGCCGAGCTTCGGAGGGTTTTCCTCAATCGATATACAGCGAGCATGTCACAGCCCAAGTCGGATCATTCTTTAGCTGGAGTCGCACAAAGACCTGGTGAGTCTTTACGCGAATACCTGGCTCGGTATCAACAAGAGGCCAGTGGCATATCTGGTTTACAGTCGGGGGTATCCGTTCTCCTCCTTACTCAAGGATTGTTGGACGGAGATTTCAAAGATTGTTTGATCGGGGAACCACCTCATAACATGGCAGAACTTAGAGAAAGGTCCAGGAAATATGTCAACCTTGAGGAGTTCTGAAGGATAAGCACTGCGGCAAGGGGTACTGAAGGACGACAGGAGCGACGGCCTCGCCAAAACGAGGCTCGTCAGAATGATCATTTTCGAGAAAGAGGAAGGAAAGACAAGAGGGAACAAGAAAGAGGTGATAAACTGCCTCCCAAAGGCAGGTACGAGGAATACACTCAATTAACGGTCCCGAGGAGTCAAATCCTTCGTGAGACCATGCATACTGAAATGCGCAATATTACTCGGCCACCAGCCTTAAGAAAGGCAGCCTAAAAGGATAAATCGAAGTATTGCGATCACCATGGTGGATGGGGGCATACCACCGATTAATGTATCCAATTGAAAGATCTAATTGAAGAGATGGTAAGGGATGGCAAGCTTCAGCATTACATCGGGGAAGCCTTGCGCAAGCGATCTAGAAGGAAGAGCCCCTCGCCTCCCAAAACCGAACAGAAGAGGAATAAAAGTCCTTCACCACCTGCAAGCGGAGCCCCAATACAACAATCCGAGAAAGCAAATGACTTTCTTATCGGTACTATTGCTGGAGGATTTGCCGGTGGTGGGGAAAAGAAGTGTGACCGCAAGAAATACGTGGGGCAAGTTCTTTCGGTGGCAAGCCGACCGATTCAGAAACCGAGAAAGAAGAACGTTGTAATAAGTTTTAGTGATGAAGACTTTGAAGACATCCTGCAAGACCATAATGATCCAATGGTCGTCACAGTTCGGATGGGCAACTATGAAGTAAGAAGAATTCTCGTTGATCAAGGGAGTTCAGCGGACATCATGTTCCTTGATCTGTTTGAGAAATTGAAGTTGAAAAGGTCGGATCTCACTCCATTCGAGGGAAGCTTGATCGGCTTCACGGGACACTCAATCGTTCCATTAGGCCATATCCACCTCCCAGTGACAATGGGTGAACCACCTTCTGCCCAAACTAAAATGGTAAAATGGCTCGTTGTCCAAGCTCCCTCGGCCTATAACGCTATCTTCGGAAGAACAACACTCCAATCTTTCGGTGCCGTCGTTTCGACAGTGCATTTGGCCATGAAGTTTCCAGGGTCGGATGACAAGGTAGTAACTGTACGGTCTGATCAGGAGTTGGCCCGAAAATGCTATAACATCAGTTTGGCAAAGCTGAAACTAGATGATGAGAAAATTATGAAGGAACCATTGAACAAAGGAAGCGTCAACTTGGCCGATCTTGACGTCAGAGAAGAGGATGAAACTCGACCAACTCCGCAAGGGAACTTTAAAAAAGTAATCCTCGGCCCCGAGCCATCTCACTACGTCAAGATAGGGGTTGGCCTGTCGGAAAAGCTAGAAAAAGAGCTTACTGAACTTCTAATTGAAAACAAGAATTTGTTTGCATGGACCTCAGCAGACATGCCGGGAATCGATCCTAACTTCATCTGCCACAAGTTGAGTGTATATCCTGGCGCCAAGCCAGTATGTCAGAAGAAGAGAAGGGTCGGAACTGAGAAAGCGCAAGCGACTGATGAGAAGGTAGCTGAGCTTTTAGAAGCTGGATTTATTAGAGAGGTGGTATACACTGATTAGTTGGCCAATCCTGTGCTAGTCAAGAAGTCCAACGGGAAATGGAGGATGTGTGTGGACTACACAGATCTGAACAAGATGTGCCCGAAGGATCAGTACCCACTACCATGCATCGATAAATTGGTGGATAGTTCGGCTGGCTATCAAAGGTTGTCCTTTATGGATGCTTACTCGGGATACAATCAGATCCCAATGTATCCCCCGGACCAGGTAAAAACCTCGTTTATCACAGAAAACGCTACTTATTGCTATAATGTTATGCCGTTCGGATTGAAGAACGCTGGGGCAACTTACCAGCGCATGATGAACAAGGTTTTTGGTTCTCTGATTGGGCCGAGGATGGAGGTTTATATAGACGATATGATTGCGAAAAGTTTAAAAGAGGAAGATCATGCAAAATACTTGAAAGAAATCTTAGGAAGGGTGAGACAGTTTGATATGAGGCTGAACCCGGAAAAATGCACATTCGGAGTTCCGGCAGGATCATTCCTCGGGTTTATGCTTACAGAGCGTGGAATAGAGGCCAATCCGGACAAGTGCAGAGCCATTTTGGAGATGAAAAGTCCCTCGAACATCAAAGGGGTTCAGCAGCTAACGGGTCGGGTCGCAGCTCTTTCAAGGTTTCTGTCTCAGTCAGCTAGAAAGGCCCTTCCATGGTACAAGCTGCCGAGGAAAGAGAAGGAGGAGATGTTTGAATGGGATGAAGAATGTGAAAAGTCCTTTACTGACCTTAAACATTATTTGGCATCGCCTCCCATTTTGTCTATTCCGAGCCATGGCGAAACTCTTTTCCTTTATTTGTCGGTTGGAGATTCTGTGGTAAGTTCGGTTTTGGTACGGGAGGAATCAGGTAAAGAGTCTCCGATTTATTTTGTGAGTCGAGCTCTCCAGGGACCGGAAATCAGATATCAAAAAGTGGAGAAATTAGCCTTCTGTTTAGTAATAACTGCCAGGCGATTACGCCAATATTTCCACAGCCACCGCATCACGGTCAGAACGGCTCAACCGATCCGACAAATATTGCAGAAACCTGATTTGGCTGGAAGGATGGTGACGTGGGCTATCGAGCTTTCTGAGTTTGAAATAACTTTCGAACCGAGAAAGGCGATGAAGTCTCAGGCCTTGGCTGATTTCCTTAACGAGTTCACTGAGCCATTGACGAGCTCAAACTCGGATTGGAACATCTATGTGGATGGATCGAGCAATAAGATGGGGGCAGGAGCAGGAATAATTCTGGAGAACTCCGAGGGAGTCACCCTTGAATACTCCTTGAAGTTCGGATTTTCAACATCCAACAATCAGGCGGAGTATGAAGCTGTTTTAGCGGGATTGAGGATGGCAAAAGAAGTGGGAGCCCGAGAGGTGAAAATTCTCAGCGACTCTCAATTGGTGGTATCACAGGTCAAGGGTGAGTATCAGGCGAAGGAGCCAATCCTTCAAAAATACTTGGAAAAAGTAAGATTCTTATCATCCGAATTTGTGAAAGTCGAAATCTGTCACATACCGAGGGAAAGCAATAGCCGAGCGGATATTCTTTCCAAACTCGCCTCAACAAAAAACTCTGAAAACAACAAGAGTTTAATTCAGGAAATGGTGCATGGACCTAGCGTTGTCCTCTCCATATCACTGGATTCAAGCTGGATTAGCCCAATTGCAAGCTATTTGGAACAAGGGACCTTGCCGACCGACTTGGTGGAAGCTAGGAAACTTGTCAGGAAGGCATCTCAATTTGCACTGGCTGAGGGAGTACTCTTTCGCCGAGGGGTCAACGGTCCAATGCTCAGATGTCTCGACCCCGCCGAAGCAAAGCTGGCACTAGAAGAAGTTCATGGAGGAATAGGCAGCCACCACATTGGAGGGAAGTCACTGGCTAGAAAAGTCCTAAGGGCAGGGTACTACTGGCCTACCCTTCAACAAGATGCGATAGACCATGTGAAAAGGTGTGATAAATGCCAATTTCACAGTGACGTTTATCAGAAACCAGCCGAGGAACTTCATTCTCTTTCATCTCCCTATCCCTTTTACCAATGGGGAATGGATTTGATTGGGCAGTTCCCAACCGCACCAGGACAGTTGAAGTGGGTGATCGTGGCCATAGACTATTTTACAAAATGGGTTGAGGCCGAGCCTTTGGCAACCATATCCTCGGCAAAGGTGCAAAAGTTTTTTGAGAGGCAAGTTGTGGCTCGATTTGGGGTGCCACAGATATTGGTAACTGACAATGGAACCCAGTTTGCGGCAAGGGCGTTCCAAGATTTGGTCAGTGCTTTGGATATTAAACATTACTTCTCTTCGGTTGAGCATCCTCAAACCAACGGCCAAGTGGAATCAGTAAACAGGTCCATCATTCAAGGGATCAAGAGAAGACTTGAAGGAGCAAAAGGGAATTGGGTGGAAAATTTGCATGAGGTGCTTTGGTCATATCGCACCACCATCCAAACTTCAACAGGTGAAACGCCCTATCGGCTCACTTACGGTTGCGACGCAGTCATCCCCATTGAAAAAATTATCCCTTCTTTCCGAGCTATGCAGCAGCCAAACCCTCTAAACAACACTTTGCTGTGTGAGGATCTTGTTTTGTCGGAGGAGGTCAGGGACTTGGCTGCCGAGCGAGAAAAGCACGCTAAAAGGATGCAGGCGAAGGGATATAATCGCTCGGTTAACCCCAGAGAGTTCGAGGTAGGTGACCTTGTCTTGAGAAGGGCGGATATTGGTCTTAAGAATGCAAAGGACGGAAAACTGGCCCAAAGCTGGGAAGGACCATACCGAGTCACATTCAAAACCGGGACAGGAGCCTACAAACTTGAAACTCTCTCGGGAGCTCCTATCAACAACTCATGGAATGTGGCGAAGCTCAAAGGATATTACAATTAGAATCTTTCTTTCGTTATAGTTTCATAGTTTCATTTATTCTTGTTAGAATTGTTAGTTTTATCCATTTTTGTTTAATGATGGTGTACGCTCGGTGGAACTCCGAGCCCATTGTACTTTCTGCTTCTGGTTAATAAAAAGACTGTTACTGAATTCATTGTATTACGTACTTTTCCTCATATTCGATTAGCCACCGTGTATGACGCGAACGATTATAAACAGCTCAAACAAGAGCTTATAACTCGTCAAGTATTCTACTAAGACTCCCGATTCAAACATGGTTTATTAAAATCATTTTACATCGCGGATAGAGGAACCCACCTTGGCTAAAGCGCTGGAGTTCCGAGGTCTTAACACTTGAATTCTTAACATAAAGTATAAAAAGAAGCAAACAGTTGACTGCGAATACTATAAACGTTCATAATATTTCGAGCAAAGAAGCATAGAAAAAGTTCAAACCCACTACTGGGGCGGTTACAAAAACCCAATACTGGGGCGATTAAAAAAAAAGGATCAAACTATTCTAAATCGGACAATACGATGCTGTCAGCATTGAATGTGTCTTCTTCTTCTTCTTCACCTTCGGCATCCTCGGTTCCTTCCCCTTCAGAGTCTTCGGCCAAATGGTCCAGAAGGTCGGAGTTATTCAGATCTATGGGAACTCCACTCGGGCCGACAATTTGACCTTTTTTCACAGCAAAATTAGGATCAGCGCCCTTGGTCACAAGCCCGGGATTCAGAACACGGAGTTGCTCGGCAGTATTGTAGAAAGAATCTTCAATTGCATGGTCCCAATTGAACAGATTCTCCTTAGCTGCTTTCTTATGCTTGAGCGATTTCGCGCTCATCTTCTCCAAGGAAGCTCGGAGCCTGAGTATCTCGTCCTTAGCATACTCATGTTGCTCCTGAGCCACTGCAGCAGCTTGCTCGGCCGAACGAGCTTTCTCCGTAGCCACCAGAAGAGCAGCAGCATCCTCTTCAGCCTTTTTCTGAATTTCTTCCGACCTCTTTATCTGTGCCTCGGCAGCTTGAAGTGTTGTCTCGGCCCGAACTTTGGCCCCCTCCGAATCTTGTGCAACCTTTTGAAGCCTCTCGTTTTCAGCCGCCATTTCTTGTATCCTTTTATTCAGACCTTGGACCTGAATTTCCAAGTAATCTTCCCGCTCGTTGGCTTCATATCTTTTCTTCTTTTCCTCGGGAGCCAATCTAGCATAAGCATCATCACCATGATGACCAAGGTGATGGAAAATGCTCGCGCCCCGTAAGAAGCTTTTTACCAACGCTTTACAATTATTTCCCCAAGTCCCAGGGGTCCAAGACTCGATTACCTCAGCATTTTCAGGAGGGAAGACGGTGGCAATGAATGAGTCGGACATCTTCCTACCCCACACCGTCTTGGCAGCTGCATCTTCTTTACCCTCGGGAATTTCAATCCCTTTGTTGGACTTGCTCAAATTGAACCAGTCTCCAGCGAGACCTTTTCCTTTGTCTAGTCGAGTCCTCTTGAGGGGACGCTCGGGAACGTCTTGGGGAGATGAATGAGCTTCTACTTCGATATTCACCGCATCTACAACGCGGCCCTTTCTGATCACCTGTTCAACACCAGTAACCCTGACAGTGGGGGTGGTATTGGGGATAACGGTCGGCCTTTCAGGATGGGTCGGCTCAGAAGATTGACCCTTGATTGGAGAACTGGACGCAGACTCTTTGAGTGCTGCTAGCTGTGACACTCTAGCTGCCCGAGCTTCACTCTTCTTGGATTTGGTTGCTTTCTTCCCCATCGCTTCTGCAAGAAAAATGGATTAAAAAAAATAGTAAAAAAAAAAATAAAATAAATACCCAGCTCCGCCTTCACTTCGTCTCGCGTATCTTTCAGCAGAATTCGTTTTGAATCAATTTGACCATTTTCTTGAAGATACTCCCAAACGTGGTCGCATAATCGCCTTTCGGCTTTTGTTAAATCCGACTTATAGTCGAATTGATACAAGGAGGATCCTCGGTTATAAATGTTCGTCGTCCAACCCAACGGAAACCGAGGCACGACCTTCATCACTCCATCTTCTTCAACCTGTTCCATGAACCAGCATACTTCGGCCCCAGTATACTCGTATTGGAAGAAGAGAGGTTTGAAAGATTTCCAAGAGTCTGTCACCTTGGCGAAAAGGGCATGTCCCCTCCGAGCCTTTAGGGACACCCAAAGACCCTTGGAATCACCAAACTTATTTACTTGGGGAGCATATAACCAAAAGAAGGACCGTACCGACACGACAAAGTTTTCAACATTGCAGAATTGTTGAAAGGCTCGGACGAAAGCCCACCCACTTGGATGCAATTGGCTTGGAGCTATTCCTAAATGAGTGAGGACCTCGACCTCGAAGGTGGAGAAGGGCAAGCTGATACCGACTTTAGTTACTACTTCTTCATAGAAGTAAAAGTATTGACGATTTTCCGGCACTTCGAAGAAAATCCGATCGTCGATTCCCAAAGGTCTTAATACGAAATCTGAGGTATTTCCGTTGGCTCTCGGAGGTGTCAATATCGGCCGGAGATGATTAAGACTATTTGTTGTTAGCAATGAAGGTCTCGTCCCCAGTACTTCCCAATCAAAAACAGCATCGTACTGCGCATGATTAGGCGGCAGAGGATATTCTTCAGGATTGGTTACACACCTGCGTTCCACCATTTCTGGGGAAAAAGAAAAAGGCTCGGCGTTAGGATTTTTTACAGCACGAGTTTTTACTTTAAATCTATTGCCGAGCCCCGAACTTTTTCCATCCACCTCAGATGGATTTCCAACAAGTTCTTTTTTCCCCATATCATGATCGGGGCTAAGTCTAACTTGGGCTCTACGCTCAGCAAATCTATAGGCTAATAACCACTTAGTCTCGTCGGCAGGATTCAATGGATGTTCTACTGTTAATGGTTTCAACTCGGAAGAACCCGAGTTGAGGGGGGGAATAGCAGGGATAGGCGTGGAGCTTTCCGAGCGTGGACTCCTTTCGTTCCCAGAATCTTCAGAAATCCCAGGAAAGGATGAAGAACTTGATTCACTGTCACTAGATGGATTTTCTCCTAATCTCCTACAGAGTTCACGGTAAACTTCCCTAAAACCTCTCCATCCTCTCATGATTCAAACAAATTGAGGTATAAACTCCTCTCACTTAAAAACAAAAGAAACCCAGAAACTCTACCCAGAAATCCCTGCAAAATCCCGAAACCAGAAAACCCGTTTACAAAGAAAAACTCACTCCAAAAGAAAAACAACCCTAAACGAATAAAGGAAAACTGCAGGAATGGAAATAAGAGGAGTAGAAGGGGTTACCTGCGTGAAGTTGTTAAAACTGGAGAAGGATTTGGGGATCTCGATTTGGGAACGGAGACAGCAAAGTGGAACTCGAAGAGAGAATAAGGGGATTCTGGGAAATTTTGGGAGTAGAGTGAGTAATGAGGCAGAGAAAGGGTAAGTTTCAGTTAAAAGAGAAAACTTTTCAGTTTCCCTCCGTCTTAGCCATTTGGGCCAAAAGCCCATGGACGCATGCAACCAATCATAGGGAGAGACGTGGCAATTCTAAAAGGTACTTTTTCAAATTTCAAAAACGCAATGATTTGGCACAACTTACAAGGAAACGCGCCGTATCTCGAGAACCCAAAACGTCACCTCGAAGCGGTCGGCACGATTACAGTTGTCACGAAGCATGCGGGAAAGTCTATCCTAAGCGCTCATTACCTCGTCACAGACTTTTCAAAGTCTTACGAGCTGGGGGGCTTGTAGGGTCCGCCGACCGTATAAAAACTACAGTCCCATATAAAGGATTCTCCAAGGACCTTTCCCTCGGTTTGCTTAAACGTCCCACGCTCGAACACGTTCATTCCAAGCATACGAAAAGACCAGACTCGGACTTTATGGGACCGAGCCTCAACAATGGTCTTCACTCCATCGGCTCGGGATTCTAGAACCGAGACATAACGTCGGCTGGTAGGTTGACTCAGTCTCACCAAGGCTTCCTATCACTTCCACCCATATCTCCTAGAATCTCGCAACAGCCTCTACATGGGATCGTGAGCTGATCCTATCCGGACTTTAAGGGAATAAATCTCCTATATTCCCTCACAGAATCCCGGTTCAGCTCACCTTGATACGAGGCCCACACGGCCCACATCAACTTCCTCCAAACCCTATAAATAGCTCACAATAGCTAGGGTTTCAGGTACGTACTCTCATCCCTAAGTTGACACTCTGCACACACTTGTTGACTGGGGAGATCCTGCCTTTCCCAACTGGAACTGCAGAAGAACCATAAGGTCATACATAGATACTTGACCTTCTGGTGAACTCCTGATTACCGTAATCTTGAGGGCTCAGAGGGTTAAGGACATAAAGTGTTCAAGAACACTACATAGTCCACCTCGTATAATTTTTGTGACTTAAGGAAGTTCTAAATAAAATAGTTTGGGCTCCATTCAATATTCATTGTATTCTTACCATAAAAACGGCATGAGCGGTCAAAGAGCACACTTTCATTTACTGTTCTGTAATCAAATTTTAGAGAATTGTATTTCTGAAACTAAAAAAACTTTTGGCACTTTTTATCTATGACGACCTTTTCTTATTTCACACTTCAAAAACGATTTGCAATGTGTCCTGTCTTCTGAAATGTTTGCCATGCTTGATCATGATATATAATTTCTTATTCATAGTTACAAATTAAACTTTATTCCAGTTAGCACTACTATGAATGATGAATATTCCCGCAAGAAAAATTAATTAAAAATAAAAATTTTAACAACACATCATTTCTTTAAACTCACCGCTTTATATATATAGACTAACATAATTTGCTAACCAGAGCTTTTTTATTACTGTATTACTAACATCATCTACAGTATTAAATTTGGATATTCAAATTTAAAGGCTGATCCTGTTTGCATATATATTTTTTTATGAGCTAAGTTTTTTTTTTTTTTTTTTTTTTGACGGGGAGGCCGTGGAAGGGAAAAATCCTGTTAGCATATTTGTTTAATTTTACCATTAACTTTAATTTTCTTTATCGAATATCAGATCAATTGTGTGAAGATTAATTATCATATCATTAACTTTGAGTCACAGGTTTGGGTGAGAACTCAATTGTTGCCAGGATATGTAGGGCTTGTGAGCAGTTGGAATTGAATTGATGAAGAGGGGACCCACTTGAACTAAAATTAGGACATTTGCTAGGGTCTAACTTGGTATTTCATTGAGAGCCCCATATGTAAAATGAGAGGTATTTTAGATTAGCTATGGAAAATAAATTGTTTGAAAAGTCATTTGATTGTATAGTTGAATCATTTAATTGATTATAATATAACTAGTTTATATGTGGATATATTAATTTAAAAGAGATTTTAGGATAATAAATTTAGTTTAGTTTGCAAGAAAAAAAATCACTATTGTATTCGAAAAATTATAAAAAAAATTGTAAGAAGTTTTTTGTATACATTATAAAATTTATTTTGGTAGTTTAGTTTTGCTGGGAATTAAAAAAAGTATACCATGCTAAAAATTTAATTTTTACCGGAAAAATTTTGATATTTAAAAATATATTCTTTAAAAAATGTCTAGGGTTGTTTGGCAAAACTAGCTTATAGCTGTAAACTTGTAACATGTAGTTGTGAACTTATAACTGTTTAACTGACTATTTCAAATAGTATTGTTCGACAAAACTAGCTTTTGAAATAGCTGAAAGTTACTAAATGATCGAAAAGGATATGCAATATTATATTATTTTAATTTATTCTTTATTTATTATTAAATAAATATTTAATTAATTAATTAATTAAAAATTATTAAATTATAATTAATTAACTTAGTTTTATCATTATTTATTAATTATGTAGTTAATTAATTAATTATAATAAAAATATTAAATTATAATTAATAATTAATAATTAATAAATTAATTAAAAAATAAATTTTCACCATGATGGGTAAATAATTTTGAAATTTTTTTAGGGTATATATAATTGATATATGAATTATTGAAAACTAATTTAGTTTATTGAATAAAAATTAGCTCTCTAAAGTTATAAACTCCTTTTTTTAAATTATAAGCTTCTTTTTTAAAATAAAAATATAGGGTCATATTTATAATTATCAATTATTTTAGAAAATAAAAATATGAAACGTTTTCACAAAGCTGATACACCCTTACTTTTTCAAATTTGTTTATCCTATGTACATGGTGTATAGATTAGAAAACCCCTTAAAATTTTAGTAAGAATATCAACCAACAAAATTAATTTATTTTCTTGATCCTCAAAATAACTAAATAGATATTTACTCAATTGATTTTGGAGATACATGTCCTTTACTGTAACATTATATATATTATCTAGGATCAACTTATGAGCCATTACTTTTCTACTTTGATTTTGGACGTGCATGTTAAGCATTGCATATCCAAAAAGAGTAGGTGCTTCGTTGCATGCTCATGCTTTTCACAGATGATATTAATTCTTTTAGTCGAGGACTCGATGGAGGAATAGATGAGAAGTTAGAAATATAGAGGCAAGCTTTTGATGCACACAATTTTCACATAAGTCGAAATAAGGTGGAATATATAGATTATAGCATTTAATTTTGGCAACAGACGCATAAATCATACTCCAAATATGAAAATGGGAGATCTTGCATACTACAAGTCACAAGAATTAAGTATTTTGGGTTAAGATTAGGGGAAAATTTTACTAGCTACATAGTTATAAGACCAACAATGTTGTATGAGATTGAACATTATATTACGTGGCAAAATATAGTTAAGAAAATAAATTTCATGTAACAGAGATGAAGATGTTGTACTGTATGAATGGACATATTAAATAATATAAGATTATGAATGAGTGTATTAAAGATAATGCTGAATAACTCATATTGAAAAAAAAATGATATGTTCTTGTCTTAGACGGTTTGAGCATCTAAAAACGAGATCAATAGAAGTCAACGTTAGAAAAGTATATCAAGCAAAGGCTATTCCAATTACTAAATATAAACGAAAATAAAAAAAAAAAAATATATATATATATATATAGGGAAAACAATTGAAAAGAATTTATGTATTAATATTTTATCGATGAATATGATCGATTTATATAAGAGTATTAGATCGATGTTTGATCGCAGTGACAATAAGTTTCGGTTGTTGTTGATTTTGAAGGAAATGATGAAGAGAGCTATACTCAAAGAAAAATGATATGCCCAGTCTTTTTTTTTTTATTATTATTATTATTATTTTTTTTATTTGTTAAATATGTAAGATCAACTTCAACCTAGCTACGATTTTCATTGGCCATAAACCAGAGCAATAAAAGCTTGTATTGGAGAAAGCTCAAAATAGTTTTATATAAAAGACTTTAGCTACTATACAATACAACTTCCCTTCCTTTGTAACAAAAGGGTCTTGTTAAAGACACTGATCAAGGAATCAAAGAACAATATTTTGAATTAAAAATCCCAATTTTAAACTCTTAGTTTGTTAAATACATAGAAGGAAAAAAAAAAGGAAAGAAAGGAGGGTAGTTGTCCATTCTAAGAATAAAGCATGCCACAAGCCACAATTCCATTTATATATTTCTTGTATTAAAATTTAATTTAGATGTTTTAGAATGATTGCGGTAATATTAAACTTTAATCAGCTTTAATTTGATGAAGATCTAAATGAGAAAAGATGGAAAACATACATATCAAAGAAGACTTTCAAAACACTAATCTCATAATCTAAATTTCAGAATTTTCGTCTTCAACTTAACGAAGAAGAAGAAAGTTATTTAGGATATATAATGAATGAGACTTTAGATGCAATTAGAAATAGGAAGAGCACAAACATCCTTAATTTTATGTCCATTTAATATAATATAACAAATATATATATATATATATATATATATATATATATATATATATATACACATATACGAATACTTAATTAAGTGTATTACACAGTATTATTCTTGTATCAATGATACAAAACAAAAAAACTTGGATGAAGAATACATATAACTTCCTTCTATCTCTCTTGTACACATAATAATAGTTGTAGTAGTAGTTCATTTGAAGCAAATCTCTACATGAGATTTCTCATATGAAACTTGAAAGGATCATTGATAAAACAATTGCATATATAGCATATAGCATCCCTCTATAGATGCTAGAATGGCCAGAAATGTTGTCAAACTTGAGGAAAGAAACTCCAATCTATCTTCCTCCATCTCCATGCTTGCATAGTAATTAATGTTTCGAGAACCCAAGCTGATGAAACCATGCTCTTCTTTTCACACCAAAACACTTTTCTTTCTCCTCTCTTTTTTTGTTGTTTCTCATCATACACCACAACATAAATTCAACCTCTATCTAGCTTCTGATTGATCCTTTCATGATTCTTAGCCTTTTGCATGAAGTCACAAACATGTCCCATGGAACATCTCCAACTAGCATCCAATCACCATCCTTGTCTTCATATGTAGGTTCAAATTCAGATCCCTTGTAACCTTCCTTTTCAGAGTACTCACCTGAAATAGCAAAAACCAATTAGGTCATTTTCATTTTTCATAATTTAAAAAAAAAAAAGAAAAAGAAAAAAGTTGATTAAATATTTTCATCACCACAAGGGTGACAAATTAAAATAAAGTAACATTTTTTTTTAATAATAATAAGCTAAGTTCTCACCTATGGTTAACTTGAACATGTTTTCTAGAGCTTTGAGGAGCTGTGGATAGCTTCCATAAACCCTCAAATCAATTTTTCTAAGGTAAGGTGCTCCGTCCATGCTCACTTTCACATAGATCCCAGCAGCCTCAGCCTCAGCCTCTTGCAAACTGTTTTTCCTGTAGGATCTGATTGGTGGCCATCCCACTATCTTTGCCCTGTTATATATGTCAAATAACATATTCAATTAGAATTACTCACAACAAAAAACTTCAAGATTATTCAATTCAAACAAACAACAAACAAGTTTCATGCATATTATTATTAATAATAATAATTTATTAAACTTACTTGGAAGGAGGGGCTGCATCACTTTTGACATTAGAGCTCTTTGAAACACCTTCCTCAGAAGTTTCAATAATCAAAGGCCTTTTGTTGGTTCTAGCACCTGATGACTTTGCTTTTTCTTCATTTTCCTCTGTCCCTGGCAACCCCAATCTAAGTTCTGTTGCCTTGAGGTTGATGAGATCATTCTCATATGCCACTTTGCTTTCCATCTTCTACTTGTATACACAACAACAAAGTTGTTTTTGCTTATTATGCTTATGCTTCTTTGGGGAGGAGTCTCTTCTATTCCTTGTGAGAAGTTTAAGACTTAAGATGATAATATATATGTGATGAAATTGTGAGGGTGTTACAAATGTATGATTTGTTTTATAGGGATATATGAAGATAAAGGAGGTGTATGTGTATATTATTATAACATGTATGAGTTGTGATGAGAGGTCCATTTACTTTGCTGCCATTCTTTGTTTGGATGCATAAATTATGGACAAAGACTAGCTAAGGTGTCGGTAGCAGGAGCAGCAACTTTAAAGCAAGGTGTCCCCACATTTGGAGGACAAGGTTGGGACAAAGTCTCACTCATCCTCTCCCATTAGGGAAAGAGAAATAAAGTCTAGAAATGCATTATTTAACTAACAACGCCACCCAATAAAGCCTAATATAATAGATAGACACCTGACTTTTTCAAATATGATGTTAGAGGTTCGATTTTTGTTGTAAGTATGAAAATAAAACTTTGTTGAAAGAGACTATATTCACTTCGATGATTTTCTCTTTGCATAAAAAAAAATTAATCTCTAGCTATCGACCAAAAATACTCTTGATTAAAAAAAAAACTAACAACTCCAACACAATTGATATAAATTAATCAGATTTCTTAGGATAATATCAAATATTTGATCTATGACTTTGTCATAAAAAAGATATTGTTAATAAAGATATTTATTTTAATGATCTTTTACTTCTAAAAAATATTAGCTTTTATTTATGTGTTTATTTAATATCAACCTTCTTAGAGCTGAGAATAAGTAGTATAAAAGTAGAAAAAAGTCTTGGAAAACTAACTCACTAACTTTTAAAGTATTAAACATTTATTTCTTTCAATATAAAGATACTTTTTTTGGTCTCTTATTTTTGGCCCTAAGAACTGAGGTTAAGAAAATCTTTTATTTATTGATGACTGAAATTAAATACATATTTAATTAAAAAGAACATTCATTATATATCTTATATGAATATTATTTAATTTAATTTAATGAAATAATGTGTTTTATATTTATTTATACAATTACTAAAATGGAGGTATGTGAAAAAAGATTAAGTTATATGTAATTAAGTAATATAAAGTGTAGAAATATAAAATGTTATGAGGGGGAAGTGTATACTAATTAATTAGTAATTAGTAATAGAAAAAACTTTTGAGAGGGTGAAGATGCGGTTTGGGAGTTAAATCAGGAGCGTTGGCTTTAAGGAAGGGCAAAGGAAACAGGCCCATGTGAAGGGAGGGTCCCACTATTTAAGGTCAGAGTTGGTCATGGGCAAGGCATGGACATGTGGGTCACATTTATTTAATTGCTCAATGCCTTAGCTTGTGGGAGCTCATTACATGTGAACATGGTTGTAAGAAGCACCTCCTTAACTATGATAAGATTATAAAAAACAAACAAAAAATAAAGTTGTAAGATGCTGCTGGCGATTTCTCATTCTGTTGGACTTAAAAATCAGAGACCTGATTAATTGTTTTGGTCAGATAAAGACTTGGAACTTTTTTTTTTCTTTAAATCAAAGTTAGTTAAAATTTGATTAATTAAGCAAAAATTGAAAAAAAAAAAAAAACAAATGCGGAATTACTTTGGTGGAACTTCCAAAATAGCACGTTCAAATAGTTAAGTAGTATGCGTGATAGCGATGAAAACAAAAAAATGTAGTCTCTCCGTCCCATTATTTTGGTAAAAAAATGCAAAAAAATTTATCCCATATATTAAAATAAAAAATTAAATGAAAAATCTTAAAGATTGTATATTGTATCGATAATTGATAAATACATAAGGAAAACACATTTAAAGATTTTTTTTGGAGACAATATTGCAATAAGTATTAATTGCAATGATACGAAAATTTGTATAATATCAATTTGTAATTATTAAATGAACCATGCATTATATTAAAGCGATATTCTCTTATTTTCATTAATTTGTTTGACTTTTAACAAGATAATGTACGAAGAAAGTAAAACTACTTAAGAAAACGGTCCGTGTAAGACAGCCCAGTTGGTGGCTGCAGGGACACTTAGGATTTTCCCCTCCCCCAGGTCATGGGTTCTAGTCCCAGACCTCCCATGTAAAAAAAAAAAAAAAAAAAACTACTTAAGAAAACTTAAATTAGCATAACATCTTATAAAATGTTTATGACCTAAGCATTTTCCACCTTACACGTGGTATCAGGTAAGGGGTAAAAAAAAATGAATTTTTGTCTGCAAACCCTAGGCAATGTGAGACTTGTTAAAATAGAATATTTCAAGCAAAACCCAACAAACTTCACCTTGATTGAAATATACGCTTTTCTGCCTTCATTGCCTAAACCGACAATCATAGCTCAAAAGAACTATCATACTCCACCATAAAAAATATATCCGCTATCATGCTGCACATGTCGAAACCATGCTGAAAAAGTTTATGGTGCAACCTCCACGATTGTTATCTCCAGAAGTTCTTCAGCGACCGACATCACCCACCACACACCTTGCATTAATGTCAACTAATGCTCATGCATGTCACACCTTGCATTAGCAACCAATGCCCGTGCCACACACCTTGCATTCTTGTCAACCAATGCTTGTGTGCAATTATGGAACCGCAAGCATGAACCCATCCTTCTCCATGACATCGCGGTAATGTCATGAGGATAAACCACCTTTTTTATTTCAGAAAAGATCATCCTCTCTATTAGTGATAGAGAGACTGTTTGTATATGAACCATAGCTTTTTCCTGATCTTGCTCCACCCAGACAATTTTTCTTCACATGCCTCTCCATGAGGCGGAAAAGATCATCCTCTCCACCTGGACAATTGTAGACTAAAATTCAAACAAAATATAACATTTTTTAAAGTTCAAATTAAAAACTGACCTAAAATAATACTTTCAAGATAAGATTCCTTAACTTAGCATGGTGGACATTAGGGCATTCACCACACAATCTTTTGGGTGCATATTTGAAAATGGACCAAAATTACGTTTGAAATCTCTCAAATATGAAAGCTATAAGGAGGAGTTTCGTACAAAAATGTGTTTGTTTTAAGAAAAATTCTTTGGTGCTTGCTTCTTTTTTCAAATAAGATTCATGCTTTGTTTTTAATTTAGGTTAATGCGTTTCAAAAAAAAAATTAGGTTAATGAAAACTATTTAGCTTAAAATTTTATCTACTTTTACCCTATTGCAAATATACAGTTTAACATCACTTATCCTACTTTACCACCGTTGTTGTCATCATATCCAACTATATTCAGGTTTATCTAAGATAATCATTCTATTGACGTCACTACAAGAATTGACGCGGACAGCTACGGACCGTTCCGTAGTAATTCCGTAGCAGTTCGCTAGCAATTTTGGCATAGCTACAGATTAGCTACGGAACAGCAACAACACGATGCGTAGCGTAAAACGCGTCGCTATTTTGCTACCGAATGTTTCCGTAGCTGTTCCACAGCTAAGTAAAATTTTGTAGCAAATCCGTTGCAACATGGCAGCTGATTAGTTGCTCACTTTTGAAGAAAAAAGTTACTTTTCCTTAGCTAATTAGCTAGGAAAATTTCGTAGCTGTTCTGTAGCTAGAATTTTTCCATTTGGCAGCTAACTCTCATCGGTTTCCTAGCTGATGCATCATAAATAACAAAATATTCCCTAGCAATTTGACAACTATTCCGTGCCTCTTTTTCTACCTATTCATTAGCAAACTCGTAGTTGCATTTCATTATAAAACTGAATAGGATTAAAACAGAAAAACTTAGTTTAGGCCCCCAAAATAGATAGTTTAGATTTGGGGAAATTACATGACTAAAGAACTCTCCTACACAACAAATGAGTATGCTAAAACAGACAAATGGGATAAAGGGTGCTAACTAACATAGTTATGAATGACATAAAAAAAAGGAATTCAATGAACAACAAGTCAGAAACAAAGTCTAATTAACTTACTCATGAACTTATTTCCTATCCTTATTGCTTATGAATTATAACAACACAGAACCATTAATAAACTTAGAAAAGGGTATATTCAATTGAGTCTAACGTAACACAGTTCAACTGCAATGTAATCATAATGAAATTGAACTAGTATGGAAATAATACTGTCCAATACAGCTAGTGATCTCTGCAGGCAAAATGACTGGCCAAAGACAAATTACCAAATATCAAAATATGAAAAATATTGAACTTTAATCAACTATGGAAAATAGTACACAAGTTATACAATCTACATAGGCAAGAGCAACTCAGTAACTCCTAATACTTGTACCGATGTTATGAGTAACAAAAAATAAATCCTGACTCCCCAACTAACTTTCATGTTACTACATCTAGAATCATAATCACAAACACACTTGAAATTTTGCCCAACCTTCTAATTAGTCATCCACCAAGGCTTTACCATCAGAACAGAATTTAGATTAAAAAAAACATCAAATAGGGAATTTCTTCACACCTAAACATTCCATATAGCAGCCAATTGTCCTAAGAATGATAACAATGAGATAGGAAGACTAGTGAATATGCCAACAATATTGAACCTGCAAGAAAGAAAAAAACCACATTAAGATATATGACTTCAATGATTTTGCAACAATATTTCAAAATAAGCGAAGTCTTCTTGGCATATAAGCAGTACATGACTCAATGGTTCTATTTCTTAACCAAACCATCAATAAAGAGACTGGCCTTGCATCTTTACTATTGTATATGTTAAATGCAAAGCATTTGTTCTTGTAGTTTTGCAGTTATGCAGGTTTCAAATATTCCACACTTATCTTGTGATGATTAAAAGTGGATTTCAGTAGCAATCGTGTGATTCCTGTCCATTTGAATTATTTTAATCTTTGATAATTAATTACATGGTTTTGCAGAGATATTGCAATTGAATATTAATTGAATTTAAGGGACTTAGGCTTTGCTAACTTTGAGTTGTTGTTGTCTGAATCTTTTGGTCTTAGTCCTTAATATCTGAAAGAAGCCAAGTGTGTTGAAGCACTCTATTTTGGGTCACTACTACTATCCAGCATGCCCTGAACCTGAATTAACTATGGGCACCACCAAACACACCAATACTATATACTAGCTTCATGACATTACTTCTACAAGACCAACTTGGTGGTCTTCAGATTCTTCATGAGAATCAATGGGTCAATGTTTCTTCAATACACAATATATCTCTCTAATTTACAAATTTTAGTATTTATTTTCCTCATTTACTGCAGATTAACAGGAATCAGGATAAAAACAATTGCACATGCACATAAAAGTGCTAGATATGCCAACTTTCCAATTTCAAAATTATCAGCCCAAAATCATCATCATAATATTTGTTGTCAACTAGTGCCTAATGAGAAACACGCACACCCACAATGTAAAATTCGGCAGAGCTGCAGCTTTAGATCACAGAAGGGCATTAAAAATAAGAGCGGGCATCTTCATCCACATTATGCATCACTGGATAATTATCTTTTGTTTTGAAGGAATAAGGGTCAATACGCTATTTATAGCAAAGGCACAAGAGCTCCATAGTGCACAGCATCAAAAAAGCATCTCAGAAAATAAAGAGCATAATGAAAAATAAATAAAGTGTACGGGACATACTGCTTAAGCTCAAAAAATATCAACAGAAGGATAAGAAGCAGCCTACAAAGCTTCCTGTTCAGGAAAGCATGACACAACTTCAAAATCAATTTAAATAAAACTTGTTCACTCAGCTAACCCAAAATCATTACAACCCCTGTTGGTCCTAGTAGGAGAGCTCGGTTTCTTAAGTAAAGTCTCAAATTCGAGTTTTATAATGAGAAAAAAAAATGGGTGGAGGGGTCTTTTTTTGAGTTTTGCACCCTTGAATGAGTCTAGGGATCAACTTGAACAAGTAAAAGTCCAAAGTGATTTCTTGATACTAAATTAGCCAAAAATTACTCATAGCAAGAGGGGGGAGATGTAAATTTTTATACAATTCATAAAAAGTGCTACACAAGCAAGATTTCAAGCTATGCAATTCAACCTAACTCATTTCCATCAAAGAAAAACATAGCAGAAATAACACAGCCACAGGGGGAATAGCAAGTGGGGAAAAAAGTACCAGAGTGAAGCCTGACAGCTTGGACAGCAGAGAGATGCTTAACAGAATGAACACTCCTCCTGAAATCCAAGTCCATGATGTTAGCTACTTCAGAAAAATCACTAATTACTGAACAACTACATCAGAAAAATAATTAATCTCATAATAAATTATAAAATCACAAGCCTATTTATTTTGAAATAGAATGATACTGATACTCTGACAGTTCTAGCAATGGCTTGACATAATCACTTACGTATTCACATGGCTTGATGTAGAACAAGCTGATTGTGTATTCTTTTGAATTTCTCCTTGAGCCTCTTGATCTGAAAAACCAAAAAAAAAATTGTACATTATGTATTGAACAAAAGAAGTTGCCATCTCCAAAAATTGCACAAGGCAAACCGTAACTTATGAACTATGCAATACCCTTTTTAGATCAATTGTTGTGTCTCTCTTCTGCTGCCCGAATCCAACATTCCAGATAATATAACAATTATTCAATAACAGCTCGTCAAATGAGTGCATATATGACTAAAAAAACCAAACATAAAAAAACTTATCTCACACAGTAATTTCATCAAACAATAAGCGGTCAATGCTCAAAAATATGAATAGAAACTAACTTGAATGAAATAGTCTTAATGGATTCGATTTTCCAATGATTTTAGCCACAACTTTGGTGGCATCTCTAAGATACCCACCATTCCCACGACCGAATTTCTTTGATAACTGGTTGTTGTTGTTGTTAGAAGTTCCATTGTCGTGCCTCTGGTTTGCTTTGTGCTAAGGTGATAGGGATCGAAGGTCCAACAGGAGGGAGACATTCGACAACTTTGTGTTCATGTGGTGGTGAGCGAGAGAGGGTTAGGGATCGGTGGAGAGAGAGAGAGAGAGAGAGAGGAACGACTTTTGAATGAATGAATGAATGCTGACCGGTGGTGAGTGATGGTGAAACGATTAACCGCGGAAGAGTGAGAGAACGATGGAGGCAAGATTGAGAGTGAGGGATTTAGGGTTCACAGGACGATGAAGCAGGGAAGGAGGGAAGGATGAGGGCGGTGGTCACGAGAGGGAAAGGGAAAGTGAGTATGAAGGGAGAACAATAAGAGGGTGAGGAGTATGAAGGGACACCAATTGGGAAGGTGAGCAGCGGGAGGAGATGTAAAATTCCCGGGTTCAGGATAAGTATTAAAATTAAAAATTTTAACATTAGCTACGGAATAATTCCTGGCAAACAAACCAGCTACGGAATTTTATATGGTTAGCAATACTCCGATCCCTAGCTAAGGCGTAGTTGTTCCATAGTTGTTTTCTTGATAATAAGTGTTTATTATGCAATCGAAATATAACTACGGAAATTGATTTCGTGTCTAATCCGTAGCTAATTTGCTATTAAATTGCTATGGAAAAATTCCCTAGCAAAATTCCGTAGCTGTCCGAGAAAATTCTTGTAGTGCGTGACAACATTATTGACCTTAACAATCTTCCAAAAAGTGATAATAGATGTCGTCATCTTCTACTTCTTATCTTAAAATTAATATTACAATTTATCATTATTTCAACTTTTAATCTCAATGATTAAAGTTTTTAATTATTAAATCAATAATAGTATTTTGTGAAAAGGAAACATTATTGAAAGAAAACTAAAAAGGGAGTAGTATGAAAGAATCAGTCTTGTTTCAAAACAAAAAGGTCCTGAGTTTGGTGGAGAGAGTAGTTTAGTCATTGAATTTTTTAATTAAACTTTTGTTCATCTTTAAAATTTAGTAAAGAGTTTGGATGAGAGTCTTTTAACTATAATAATAATAATAATAATAATAATTTAATGTTTTTAGTGTACATTATTTTTTGTAATAAAATGGGAATATGTAAGAAAAATGATGTTGATGAATCTGTGTCGTGAAAAAATTACTAACTTAAAAGTAAGATTATTGAATAGTTTTGATGCAACTATATTAATCAATTTTGTTTCAAAGGTTAACACAACAATTCATGAATCCATGCATTTAAGATCGAAAATTTAGAATTTCACAAATTTAAGTTGCTTAGAAAAATAGGAAGAAAGAAGATGAAGTGATAAAGAAAGCTAATTCAGTCTGTATATCCATGACAGACTGTACAAGAACACTACTTATAGCACAAGCCACAACCTATTCAACAACAAAAAAACAAACATCTTTATGTGCCATAAATTAAAAAACAACTTAGTCATTAACTTCAAAATATCAAATAATGATGCCATTAAAACAATAACGGGTATGTAATAAAACATGGGGAAAAAAGATGTTGGCCTTCTGAATTTATTAGTTGAGATCTCTACATTATGCAAAAACCTTAAACACTTGTGAGATTTTGTGATAAACTTATAATAAAAATTTGTGTTATCAATTCTTAAGCTTTTGTGCACCTTGGGGAAAAATTGCCCAAGTCTTTCGTAAAAAGTGGCTTATTCCTTCTCACTCATTGAAATGGATACATCAAGTGCATGCGTCTCTATAGCATCACCCAATTTAATGAGTTATATATCTTTTATAATTATAGCATGTACATCAAGTGTGTCTTTATAGCACAACCTTTATTCCAAATATCATTAATAGCTAAATCATTTTATACTTAGATACTCTATTAATCATGATTAAAGATAGGAACTAATTCGGGTCATGGTGGTTGTACATCATTTGTTCGATATAATTCCTTCCATGTACCACAAAATAGTCTTTTCTTAATACGATATATAATTGGTCCATAATGTCTTTATTCAAGACAATACATGTTTACATTACTCTAATACAATAATGCATGCCGTTCTAGAGAACAAGTAATCAGAAACATATCAAACATATCATAAATGAGCTCAGCGTGTCAATTACATCATACATAAGGATGTCAACATCAAATTCAATTTTACTTAACAACAGTAATGCTTATACTTTCAACATGTTCAATAAATGTTTAGGCAATAACCCTTCTTTCAAGGGATTAACAATCATAAGATTGATGATAATATGCTCTATTGACAATTTTTGTTTCTGATCTCATTCTTTAGAGACAAAGTACTTCATTCACATACTTTTAGCACCTTTATAGTACTTGTCATTGCTGCAAAACACCACAGTACGTTTTCAGCGGCTAAGCAATATTGTCGACAGTTCTAAGCCCCGAAATAAAATTTTACAGTCAATTAGTTTGAATTGTAACCTCAAAACTTGTTACAAATTCAACATTCTGATCACCTTTATGTGATCATTCATTACAGAAGTAAGCATGCATTTATTCGTTCCATGCTAATACCTAATACCTAAGACTTTATGAGTATAGTTAATACTTCCTTAACGTAAATTTTATTCATCCTAAATCATTCTAGTACTTTAATGATATATGCTTTATGAGATAAGTCTAACAATTCATGTGACATATTCTAGAATATTCATTTTCTAATCACATGGCTCGACTCACCTATATTTTTCATTCAAAGTTACTAGAAAAACTTCTTAGTCTAGTGTAAAAGACCAAGATAATAAGTTGAAGGCAAGATATAATAACATACTGAATCAACATAATAAACTCACTCCCACTAACCTTCAGATACTTACACGAGTTAATTTTGTTTCCTTAAATCTAAAAAGAACAATAGTATCATTGACTATCTTTCAGATACTATTGGTGGATGTATGTTTAAATTTGTATATTAATTTCCTCAAATTTGCACATTATGTGTTCGTTCTTTTCAATTGAGAACCACATTTGTGGGTCATCCACATAAACATCCTTCTCTAAAATTTATAAAGATTGTTTTCACATTCTTCTATTGCAGTTCCAAATCATTACAGACTACATATGCCATGATGATAATATTGAATAAATTCTTTCAAGTAATTGGTCAAAATACCTCATTAATGGTCAATGCCAACTTTGCGAGGGAAATCATTGACAACAATCATTGAATAAATTCTTTCAGGTAATTGGTCAAAATACCTCATTAATGGTCAATGCCAACTTTGCGAGGGAAATCATTGACAACAAATTTGGCCTTGTAACGTTCAAGGTTGTCACGAGAGTTATATTTCGTCCAAAAGACTCACTTACCTCCCAACTCTCGTGTAACCTTTAGGCAATTCTACAAGGTCTCACATATAAAAATATTTATTAATATTATCACAACTTATGGCTTGTAAAACAACACATCGTTATCATTAATGACTAAGTCAAATTTATATTATTGTAGATAAACCACTTAAAACATTCGAAATAGCAATTTCTTTTCTTTTTTTTTAATACTATTTCTCATGGTTCTTCTACAATAAAATCATTGTGAATAGTGAATTCATTTCGTACCTCAACAATAAAAGAAACTATTGTTGAGGTAGAAGAATAAATTACAAATTACATGAACTTGCACCCTAACTCCGTTAATTTCCACGTTATGTGGAACTATACTCCCACTAATTTCACAATTCTCAGTAAACCTGTCATTCACAATTTCAATGGTTCTTATACTATGGTTAGAACAATAAGGTCTATACCTTTTGATTTATATGGATAATCAATAAAATACTCACTGATGTTTTATATCCATTTTCTTTTCTGGCGGATTGCAATCCTTGTTTCTGCCGACAACCTTAAACATACAGGTGCCTTAAATTGGGTATACTATAAACACACAGTTCAAAATTGTCTTTGGCACTGTCTTACTAGGAACCCTGTTCAATAGACAAATGGCAGTTTCAAGACATACATTCACAAATGCGGGTAAAGACTAAATATCATACTCCTAACCATATTCATTACTGTTCTGTTATGTCCTATATACACCATTTCGCTGTTGTGTAACTGGCATTGTGTGTTACACACAAATTACTCAATTCTTGAGGAGTTTAACAAACAGTCACAGATATTACCCATTTTAATTAATTCTTTCATGTTAGTCATCATCTCTATCGTACTTGATAACATTCATCTATATGTACTTAACTTTCTACTTTATTCAAGTAAATTTCAAGACATAACTATAACATGAATAGTTATCAATAAAGATGATGACATACCTTTTACTTTCTAAAAAGAAAGTTAACATCAGAGGTCCACAAGTTTTGAAGAACACATTTTCAAGAAGCTGGATCCTTCTTGTGGCTCATTTCTTTGTGTCTTTGATTTTTCTTTCCTTTAATACAATCTGCACAAATAATTATTAGGCCAATAAAATCCAAGTATGGAAAGAATTCTGTTCCTTATAAAGCTTTTCATTCTTTCCTTGGATTTATGACCCAAACACTTATGCCACAAATTAGCAAAATATCATTTAAAATTCATCAATTTGTATAATTATCACAAAGATACAAATACCAATAAGATGATTATACTTAAATAAATTGAAACAACCATAACCAAACATAGAAGAGTGTCTAGTAACATCAATCCTAGATAATGAACCAAACTCCTAGAAAAACTAGGTACCTAAAAGGTCTCCAATGAGTCTAGGTGATGCCCAATGTCAAGGATTAAATATTAAATCCTAACAAGTTCTACTAGAACCTTCACTTTATTCCCACAAACACGTACTTTACATGTGGGTTTATGGTATGGATTAAACAAAATTCATTATGCTAGAAACATGTTTCGATTAATCCAGGATCAATCCACCAAATTTTATGTGGATCTTTGATTAAGTTTGACTCAAACATACATAAGCTTTAAACTTATCTTTTATAGAATCAAGATTTTCATTTTATGCACTTCTTCTGAATTCAACATTTTTTTGCACAAAATGACATTTATGATAATGAGGTTCTTTCATATGAATTTTCACATATGTCTCATTAATTCTAAGTGACCCTTTGCCCTTATCATGTTTCTTCTCACTTTTATTTTCAGCTCCTTAATGTCCTTAAAGGTTAGATAAAGAGATTTCTTATATTCTTAAGTCTTGTTTCCTCTTAAACTAAGATATTGTGCAATTTACTGCACAACCCATTATCTTTCATGGCGTTATAGCTCATTCAAAAACAAGTAACACTCAATCAGTAATGAGCGAGGATAAACTATATTAAGAAGTTCTCATCCACAACTATTCCTAAGGACTCAAACTTAAATCTTACTGCAATAATTTTTATTTTAATTATACGTTTATAAATAGTACACAAATCACCAAACTTTATGAGGTTAGGGTACTCATTAATGTCCCAGAAAGAGACTCACAAAAATATTGGGCATTCTCTCACAAAATTCATTTATTTTTTTTAAATACTTTCAATTTTGGAGGGAATTATCTTAATATTATCTGCAACACTTATCTTCATGAACATAACATAAGTGTTTGTCAAATCTTTCTAAAAAATTACTCATATTTTATAATAAACTTTATCTTTATTGTTGCTAACACCATTAATAGCAACAAACTTTTCTTTAGCCGATAAGAAAGACTTGCAAACTCTAGTCAAAAAGTTGAACAAATAACACTAACACATACAAGTCATGAGAATGCAGAAAATTAAGAACATGTACTACATAACATAAATGTTTTGAGACATAAGGTACATGTACGTTACTTAAACAATTAATGTACACTAACACTCTCCTTTGGATTACACATTAGTACACGACATTCAAACATAATGATGCTAATAAAATTAATAATCAATAACTGGCAATGATATATGCACCAATTAGTATTATCTATTGTTTTTGGATATATAAATAAACCAATAGCACAAACATATTGCCTACAGTCATGTCCATTAATTATAAGAACAACTAATCAAACCTTTGGGCGATCCATAAATGCCTTATAACAATGAATTACAATATACCCATAGAACATCAAACCATTATGTCATTCATATAGCATCAAATCTATGAGTTATTGAAAAATCATCATATGATTTTGAAATTAATTTACTTACTGATTTGACCACTTTGGTGATTAACAAAATCAACATACAATTAACTTCAAATCAAATTCATTATTATAATAAAATTATACAATCAGAATTAATATCTTTATGATTTGACAACTTTAATGATAATCAAATCATCATACATTAATATCAAATCAAGCAATGTCAATTCAAAAAAAAATTCTTTTGCTAATAAAAAACTCATATTAATCCCAAATATATATATATATATATAAACGTAAATTGTCCATGACATACTGGACTTGTTATATATATTCATTATTATGCAAATGAAATAATAATCTTAGCGACATGATAGGAGGGGTACGCGTTAGAATTAATCTTCGATATCAAAACGGACTTTCCCAGTTTCCCTAAACATAGCATCAGAAAATTGCCGTCGTTTTCTGCACGTAATCACCACTGTAATGCTAACCATAATAATAATATCCTTTGTAGATTCCCAGGCAATTCTGCACCTCTCAGTTTTACTACTCCATTTTTTTATTCAAAATTCATAAATAATCATTATTTTCATTTAACAATAGTGCGAAAGCGTAAAAGTCTAAAATTCATAATAAGGATTCGCCCCTAAATTTCATAATTAGGGTTCAAAGTTCCCAAATTTCATAATTTGGATTTATGCAAAAATTCATTCCCTAAACACCATAATTAGGATTCAATCCAAATCCTAAATCTTAATTGGAAAGTCATGAATTTCTTAACGTGGCTCTGATACCACATATAAGTTGTAGTTTAATTTATTCGTTATAACTACAATAATGAGGATATTGAAATTACATGACTTTCACACGTTATAGAGACAGAAGGAATACGATTACTAACCTCTATCCATTGCTATACTTGAGAGAGAGTTCTCCAATGTCCTTTGACCAAAAGCCAGGAAACAAGGTTTCTATTCCTTTGCCTCCTATGCTATTCTTTCTATGCTGTTTGTTTAGCCGTGATAGGGAGAGAAAGAATACCTTATAGCTAGGAACAAGACCTGTTTCCTATAAATAGGTAAAAACCCTCACTATTATCCATTAGCTTCCATCAAGCTAACGGGCCTTCAGAAACAATCTCTTCTTATCTAAATATGATTTAGCCCATTAATATTTAATCATTTATTTACTAAACACACATCAATACATGTCACATGCATATCACATGAGACATACTAAGATATTAAAATCTTACATATAGCACAACCTTTATTCCAAATATCATTAATAGGTAAGTACACCAGGTGCAACTTTCAAAGCACCACCCAAATAGAACGACAAGCATCACCATACTACATAAGCATTCCCATACGACATAGAGATGAACATGTAATGCATATAAGTGTACTCACATGACATAATTTGACTGATAAAAAAGGTATCCACCACATTTTCCTCCGCGTAAGGCCCATTCCCCTCGACGAGTCTAGGACAGCTTTCCTGGGTAGCCCTTTAGTTAAGGGGTTAGCTAAATTCTTTTCACTTCTTATATAATCAAGAGAACTTACACGGCTTTCTATTAGTTGTCTGACACTACCATGCCTGAAAAGCTCATTGTAAATTATATTGTTGGCAACTCCAATTGCTTCTTGAGAGTCACAATGAAAAATGATATCAACTGTGTAGGTTACCCATTGTCCACAATGGTATATCTGTCATGAGACTTTTGACCCATTGCCCACAATGGTATGCAATTCTTGTTTGTTGATTTCCATGATATTGCTCCTTCACCTACCTAAGGTAAAAACAAAAGCACCAGTGGAACTCACCTTATCATTGTCAAATATCCAGTTCGCATCATAATAACTTTCTAAAACAGCAAGAAATTTAGTATAATGCAAACTACAGTCAACAGTTCCTTTTAAATATTTTAAAAGATGTCGTAAAACATTTAATTAATTGATCTTTATTAGGATTCTGAGTATAACAACTCAATCTACTAATAACATCTGCAATATCAGGCCTTGTGTAATTCATAATAAGAAACATTACACTACCAATTTTCTTTTTTTTTTTTGTCGAAACTAGGTGGTGTCTGGGCTTCACATTTTTTGTGGCCCAACTAATCCACCTCGAATCCGCGAATTGTGCGAGTCTTTGACTCGATCCTCCCCAAGAATTGTTGCCTCACTGGGACTCGAGTCTTTGACCTAAAGTCCCTAAGCGCTCAGCCAGTTTCCACTAGGGCAACACTACCAATTTTCTTAGCATATTTAGATTGAGTAATTATAACATCACTTGTATTTTTCTTTAAATGCTAATTGGATCGTTTGGATTTCTAACAAGGGTGACATCATAACTATTAAATTTTCTGAGCAATTTTTTTAACATAGTGTGGCTAATTTAGCGAAATCTCATTTTCAAATCTCTTTAATAAATCTTTCATTTCAAATTTAGAGAACAGAAATCTCTTAGTGTCATTTATCAAATCTAAATGTGTTTCAAGATTAACATATCATCCATATATAGACATATAATAACACATTCTGATTCAAACTATTTTTCATATGCACATGTATAAAATGCACTAATAATAAACCCATACTCTAACAAAGCACTTTTTCATATGCACATGTATAAAATGCATTAATAATAAACCCATACTCTAACAAAGCATTGTTCTGATTGAAAGTACTATATGTCATTTACATGTAGACATATAATAACATATTCTGATTCAAACGATTTTTCATATAGACACGTATTAGATGTGTTAGCAATCAATCCATACTCTAACAAAGCACTATTTAAACTTTACATACCAGCCATTGCTTTAGTTCTTATTTCAAGTTATATAAAAACTCCTTCAACTTGCATACCTTATGTTCTTTTTCGGTTGTGATACAATCCTTAGGTTGTTCTATGTAAATTTCCTCATTCAAACCATTTACAAAAGTTATTTTCACATTCATTTGGTGAATAGAAAGAACATGCATTGCAATTAAAGATATTAAAGCACACACAATAGAAATTTTAGTGACAACTAAAAAGGTATCAAAATAATTTAAACCTTTCTTTTGTGAAAAAAAATAAAAAAATAGAGTAGTCACCACTATTGCCTTGGATTTTTCTATAGATCCATCAGGCCTCATTCTATTTTTATAGATCCATTTGCTTCCAACTAGTTTACTACCCTTAGGTAAATCTCCAAATTCCCATGTATGATTATTCATAATTGATTCTAATTTACTTGTTATGGCATCTTTCAAGAAACTTAAGTATATTATTTTATTGTTTCACCTTAAGTTTTAAGATCTTTTTCTAAGACGTAAGCACGAACAATTTCTTTAGATAGAAGATCCGTATGAACATTTTTATTTAAGAAAGTAATGATAAAATCATGACCAAGTTTATGTTATTTGCATTTTACTCCTTCTAGGTTCCTCATTCATAACATCTTTACCAAGATTATTTGAACTAGAAGTATGCAAAGATTTAGATGCACTCATGTCTAAAGATGTGGCATCAAAGCCTAAGAAAGTAGAACCAACATCTAGAGAACTTAGCTTTTGTTTATAAGGAAATGTACCTTCAAAAAATTTTAAAAAGAATCTAAGCTAAGATAATTTTAAAATGATTATAGTTATTCTCTTTTAAGAAAAGTGTGTTTGCATTATTATTATTATTATTATTATTATTTATTTAACATTTTATATTTTATATTTTTGAAAAAAACAATTGTTATCCCTCACCCATACTCTTTGCGGTCCATCAGAGCACCGGCTCCATGCCAACACACAAATCAGAAATGATGATGGTTGGGATTGTGGGTCGAGCTTGGAGGATGGTGGTGGCCTGACCATTGGCCGATGATGAGATGAGATGAGATGAGATGGGGAAGGAGAAAGGGAAAGGATAAAAATGTATTTTTGTTTTTTTCTATAGCTTGATCTGACCATTCACCAGTTTTATTTATTAAATTTATTTTATTGATAGTCAATATCATTAATTCAAACTCTTTCTTTTTGAACCCCCAGATTACTCAATGGCCCCCGTTTTAATTTTTGTGGATGAAGTTGTCCTTTATTTATCGCCTGAAACAAAGCGGACATAACTTTCCGCTTTTTAAAAGTCGGGAACAAATTTAATATTTTCGACTAGTTAGAGTCGGAAACATACCGACTACATAGAGTCGGAAATTCCGACTGGTTAGAGTCGGAAAAAGGCAAACCTGGAATTTATAAACTACTTCATTGCAACATACAAGATTTAGCACATACAAGATATTAAACTAAAACTACTCTATGTTTAAAACAACATGAATTAATTTTTTTTTTAAAAAAAGGCTTATTTATGGTTTTAATCCCTAAAAGTTCAGCGTGTTTTGGTTTTAGTCCTTAGAAGTTATTTTGATCTGGACTAGTCCTTAAATTTTCAAAAATTTCACACTACGAGGCTGCTGGTGTGGATTTTTGTTAACCATGTCAGCAAATAACAGATTTTTACCAATGGAAATGACCAAAACCAAAATGTTTGAAAATTTAAGGACTAGTCTCGGTCAAAATAATTTCTAGGGACTAAGACCAAAACACGCTGAACTTTTAGGGACTAAAACCATAAATAAGTCAAAATAAAAATACTACTATTTGTTTGGGCAATAGGGTAGTTTTCTAAAAATTTATTATGACAGTAATTGTCGTAGTAGTTGAAATAATTTAGTTAATTGTATTGGAAATGTGAACATTTGATATGTAATTTTAAAATTACCCCTATTAATATTATTGAGAGTCTAAAAAGTGTTAAATAAATATGGGTGTTTATAGAAAAAAGTAATCTATTGCAAAAAAGTGGAATTATTGCAATTTATCATTTGACCGGAATTATTGCAGTAGATCACCGACTAAACAAATAGTAAATAAATTCGGTGATCACTGAATTTATCATTTGACCAAACAAATAGTAGTATTTTTATCATTTGACCAAACAAATAGTAGCCTTTTCCTGACTCTAATCAGTCGGAATTATTCTGATTCTATGTAGTTGGTATGTTTCCGACTCTAACTAATCGAAAATATTAAATTTGTTCTCGATTTTTAAAAAGCGAAAAGTTATGTCCGCCTTGTTTCAGGCGGTAAATAAAGGACAACTTCGTCCACAAAAATTAAAACGGGGGCCATTGACTAACTAGGGGGTTCAAAAAGAAAGAGTCATGCATTAAAATGAATTTAATGCATTGAAGAACTAACTTTTATGTTTGATTGGTTCTGCATATGCCAACGAACAAAGTACGTTTAATTTCTATGTACATCACAATTTATATCACAATAAAGCTTTAATAATTATACCACCTTTCACATTAAGACAACTTCATTTCTAAGACTCTTAAGATTTTCAAAACTTTTTCACGTCTGTATTTCATAAATGCTCTATCAAGTCTACTTGTAGTTGACAATGCTATGTTCGCTTATGAACCCGTCTATTATTTTGGATGTATTCTTCCTGATTGGCATAATATGTTGGTAGCCAACCATGAAATACTTGAGGTGGTTCATTGTTGACTTTGTTGGATATTTCATATTCATTGTTGGGTTTTTCATTGGAGGGGAATAGCAAAACAACCTATACTATCTACATATCAGAATGACTAAAAAACACTTTGAAGAGGATTTCATAACATGAAGGGGGCATATACATCTGTATTGTGATTTTCCTATAAATTAAGTTTCGTTAATAAAATTATTATATGATGGCCAATTTTATGTTCCCATCATATGAATGAGTTACAAGTTATGATGGATCTTGCTAACGTTTTAAGTAAGAGTCTTGAAAATAGCTTATTAAAAAAAAAAAGAGTCTTGAAAATAAATGACTCAAACTCCAATACTTCATCAAAAATTTGCAATTACATGGATGTTAAAACTCAAGTCTTTGAGATAAGGCTCTCTTAAAAATAAAAATGTGATGCACTTATACTTGCATAAACTTCAATTATTTTTATCAAAATGTTGACCTAGTTACAACTCTAGCTGGCAGTGAATTATCCTAAACTAAGATTTAGTTAGTTTAATTCAATTTGAATTCATCTCTAATTGAGTTTGTGTAATCACTTCATCATATTCGTTTTTTATTTACTACATTCGTTAAAAAATAATTGTCATTTTAAAAAAAATAGTTATTCGTCACATTACAGACCTAATGCAACATTAATAATTACTAATTTTACAATTCTATCTCAACTAATTAACAAAAGAGATAATTAAGTAAAAAAAAATTGACCAATTACTAAGAGATATAAAAGACAAAATAGGTAAAACAAATATTGATTTACTAAAAAAAACATATTAAATATATGTTTCTTAATCCACTCGCTACATCCTTAAGCGACAATTATAAATGAACAAAAGTTACAGTATTTTGTTGTTAGGTTTTTGTTGTTTATTGCTTTAAGGATAATGTATAAGTAACTTAAAATAGAAATACAACTTAGAAAATGATGTATATAATATTTAATAGCTAATTTTTTGGTTGCTTATAGCCTTAGGACAATAAATAGCAAAACTCTTGTTATTTTTTCACTTCTTACTTTTCAAAGATAATGTAGTTTAAGCTGTTTCCTTTTATTTCATATGTATATTAGTATTGTTTTATAAACTTATACATAATTGACAGGGAAAAGAGTATAGACACCTCTTAAACTATTTGCCTTTTGCAAATAGTCATCACAAACTAATTTTTTTACACAATTACTCCTTAAACTTTAACATTTGACAAAATTAATACTTTCAATTAACTCAAAGTTAAAGCTTAACAGTAAAAACATTTTACCATTTAATTTGTTATAATTTCAATAATTGAATCTTTATAATTTATTTTTTAACTTTAATAGTATTCATTTAATCATCTTTTCAAATTAAAAATTGAGAAATTGTCGCGGTGTGTAAAAACTGATACTGCACAAATTGAGAAGAAGAGAACGTTGTTTCTTTTTTATTATAGAGAATGTATTTTAGAATAAAGATAAGTGAATATTATTAATTTATTATAATTAAAAAATAAATTGTAAACAATGGTTAAGATTACAACAAGTTGAATGATTCGGTGTTTTTATCATTAAATTTTAATTTTGAATTAACGGAAGTATTAATTTTATAAAATGTTGAAGTTTAAGGAGTAATTATGTAAGAAAAATAGTTTGCGGTGACTATTTACAAAAAGCAAATAGTTTAAGGTGTTTATACTCTTTTCCCTAATTAATATTGTTTTTAATAATTACTACTCTTATTTATCATAACATTTTTTTACCTCCGACATCTATTTCTTCAACAATAATTATATAGGAGTATTATAGTTAAAATAATTCAAATTTTTACATTATTTAATATTTTTTTAATAATTATGTGTAACCTTAAACTGCAATATCTTCTGCATCATCTTCTAAATGGAAAAAATATCTTACCAATATATTTGAGTTCTCGTTCTATTCAATTCTTCATCACTAACTAGCTCTTCTATATTGCATGGAAAGAAGGAGTCAAAGAATATTCAATAATGTAATAACATCGGTGAAGTTATTTCGCCCTCTGTCGGATTTTTGTCACCATCGCTGTTTAATAATCAAGCCAGACAGAGAGATATATAATGCTAGAATTTGTGGTATGAAAACCAAGAACATGGCTGTAAACTAATCCTGTGCTGTGATGTGGGACTAGTGGTGCTTACTCTCAAGGCTTGGCATTTGCACAATCCAACTGTGACTGTGTAAGATTGTGATACTCAACTAATTATTTAACTCCGTTATAAATCTCTTCTTGCCTGATTTTTTCTTGTCCACTAGGTAGCTAGCAACAAGATTTTTCTCTGTTGTATGTGATTAATTTGATGAATCAATGTTTCTTTCGAGTGCATATGTAATTATACTATTTGTTCCATATAAAATTTTTGAAAAATCAAAAGATATATAAGAATATATTTTGTATGACAAATCAATCAATTATCAATTTACTAATTTAGTTGTTAAGAATGGGGAATTAAGTGAAGAGATTTAGTTCCCAAACCCTCACCATTAGTCCCAAACCCCATTTTAATTGGAAAAAGTCAAAAACACCCCTCATTTTTCAAACCCCATTCACTCCTTCCTTTCCCAAACCCATTCTTCTTGTTTTAAACTCTACCAATTTGATATCTTCTTGTTTCCCAAACTCATTCTTCTTGTTTTAAACTCTACCAATTTAGAACCATGCTACTAATTTGATATTCGTGCAGATTAAGATATTTTGCTTGAAGGATAAAGATCGTTAAAATTGATAGATAGATCTTCATCATAGGTCACATGAATAACATGTACTTTATTTACCTTGAACTTTTCTCTCACACATGTCATATCTCCACCTTCCTCGTGTCCAGATTTATAAAAAAAAAAAAGCCACCAACCTTTAAACCCAAACCCACCCATTTAACTAACGTTCTCAACATTATAACAGTAACAAACAAGATAGAACCAAACAAAAACCAGAAAGGAACTAGAAAGAACCAAAAAGACAAGATCTAAATCAATAATAAGACTTTAAACTCTCCAACAGCGAGGAGTACGAGCGTTTTGCGGCAGAGGTGGTAGCCTTGGCTTCACCGACGGCGGTGTCAACAGCGAGGAGTTCGATGTTGGTGGTGGTTTTCTTGCCGGTGGCGATGATGGGCCTGCGGCGGGCGGTGGATGGGTTCGCCGATCTGAAGAAGAAGAAGAAATATGGGAAATGGGAAAGAATGGGTTTGAGTTTGGGAAAGGAAGCCAGATCTGAAGAAGAAGAAGAAGAAGAATGGGTTTGGGAAAGGAAGGAGTAAATGGGGTTTGAAAAATGAGGGGTGTTTTTGACTTTTTCCAATTAAAATGGGGTTTGGGGCTAATGGTGGGGGTTTGGGAACTAAATCTCTTAAGTGAAATTACATACAAGTAAACTTACTTCACTAAGAATAGAGAAACCCAATAGAACGAAAGATTTGAAATAATGAGCCAAGTTAAGTTACATATAATCATATCATGACCCAAAACCTTAAAGAAATCAATTTATGGATGTTATCACTTATATACACTTTATCAACTTATTCAATATTATCCAATGTGAAACTTGTTTTACCCTCAAAACTCACAATTGGAAGACTAATACTAATAATACATCATTCATTCATTCATTGATTATCAAATCACACATCATAATATATGATAACTTTCAAAACATTTCTAAGGTAATTATTAATGGCTTATTTAACTTTTTAATCCTTGAACTTATGTGCTCTTTTGGAATTAGTTCTCGAACTTTTTTTTTCTGATGCTTTGAGGCGTTGAACTTTCTCAAATTTTTGAAAATGATCATTTGGTTACTTAAGTGATGATATGGTCGACGAAATGTCATGTCACCTTTCTCACATCGATAGGTAACGTGCCACGTGACACCACTTGGATTTTTTTAATTAAAAAAATTCAAATTTATTAAAAATAATTATAAATTGTATTTTTTTTAAGAAAATCAAACCTTTTAATAATTTTGAAAAAAATGATTTTTAATAAAAAAATCATATAGTACCACGTGACGCTACATAGCACGTCATATATAGCACGTCATATGTCGATATTGTTAAAGTGATGTGTCATGTCGTCGACCTTATCATCGCTTAAGTGACAAAAGGACAATTTCCAAAAATTTGAGAAAGTTCAGGGATCCAAAGCATCGAAAAAAAGGTTCAAGGACCATTTCCAAAAGAACACATAAGTTCAGGAACTAAAAACTTGATTAAGCCATTATTAATTAAGGCTTTTAGATATGAGAGCAATAACGAGTGGAGGCTGACACAGAAGGATGAGATCTATGTTTCTTAAGCATATGATTACTAGTTCGATCTCCGACTCATATGAATGAAAAATATCTTACTAAGGGCACCACATTCAAAAATGTCTAATCAATAAGTATACAAATAAATTAGTAACTCGACTAATAAACGAATAAACACCATAAATTTAAAAATAATAATAATAATAAGAGTGAAGGGACACTTTGGTCCCTCAAGTTTTTCGACAGGGATACTTTAGTCCCTCAAGAAATTTAATTCATTTTTAGTCCCCATGTTTTTCAAAAGTACCAATTTAATCCCTCATATTTTCCAAAAGTATTAATTTAGTCCCTCAACGAAGTGGCTAACGAAAATAGGACAGGGACTAAATTGGTACTTTTGGAAAACTTTGGGGACTAAAAATAAATTAAATTTCTTGAGGGACTAAAGTGTCCCTGTCAAAAAACTTGAAGGACCAAAGTGTCCCTTCACTCTAATAATAATAAGACACGAGAGCAATAAATTGACATTTATTGTGGGAAAGGTAAGGAAAACGCATAACAACTATGACATGGGAAGGGAATGTCTGGTATAATGAAATATCTGTATGTATTTACAATATGTTTGGTGCATAAAAGAAAATGGAAAGAGTGAAGTAGTGGGGAGTAAAGAAGTAGGGAAGAGAGATTATGGTGAGAAAATAAATAGATTTTTTTTTTTTACAAGAGAAAATGTGAAGAGATCAATTGGAGAGATAAAAAAGTTGAGTATTCTCTCCTTTTGTTTGATTGAGAGAAAAGTGAGAAAAGCGAAAATAATAAATTTGTTAAAAGACAAATATATCTTTATTTTATATTAATAAAAATAAATATACTTTTTCTTTCTCATATGTATGTATATCAACATAACCAAAGATTTCTTTTTAACTTCAATCATTTGCTACATAATAAAAATTATTCTGATTTTAAATTGTAAAAAAATAGGGTAGAAATTTATATTAGTTGCTATTTTATATTAATTTTTTTCAAAAACAAAACAAAAAAGTTAAAACAAATAAAAAAATTTCATTAAAATGATATTAATATTTAAAAAAAAACAAAGGGAACAAAATTTCTATGGTATCACCGGAGAGAAAAAAGAAAGAAATTTATATTAGTTTGTACTATAGAATATATAGGATATTACTGTATTTTTGTTATTGTTTGAGTATTGTTGTATGCCTTCATTCTGTTTTCTCCCCATTCTCTTGCCTAGTCAGAAGAGAAAATAGTTTTTGGTAGGTTCCACCAAATTTTCTCCATTCCCTTTATTTCTCTTCTCAACCAAACGGAAAAAAAATCCTATTTTCTTCTTGTTCTTTCTTCCTTCAAAATCTGTTTTCTAAAAATACCTCAAACCAAACAAAGTGTTAGAATTAAGGCTTAATATAGTACAGAGTGAAAATATTTTTTTTAAATATACAATTTTTCATTTTTCATGAAAATAATCCACAGGGTTTATATAGATTTTTTTTTCCTAATGTACGTCTTGGTCACATTTTAAAAAACTAATAATATATAAATTTACATAAAAAGTTGATGAATTTATAAAATTAATGTGCATTAATACCAACACTTATTGCAAATTTAATTGCATATATGCCTTATGCAAACTTACCTATATATTATGTCTTTCTATCGATTGAGCTTAACATAGTTTGGTGTGGGGTTGTGTCATTTAAATAAATGATTGGAAATCTTATCCCCTACTCTTGAAAATGTAATGAATTACAGTTGAGAGGATCACCACTGAAAAGACTGAACCCTACTTAAAGGATTAGTCACAATACTTGCAGTAATAAATACCTGATAGACAAAAACAAAAACCTATTATGTCTTTCTTAAAATATGTTATTGGACACATTAGTAAAATACATATACTCCCTCATGTCTTTGTCATAAGTCACATGTAGAAGGTTTTGGTGATTCTTTTTATCAGTTACTTTACAACTTTTACCTATCAAATATTTTTTTTTCTCATATTAGCCCATGCTAATTATCTATATATTTTTTTGTCATTGATTAAGGAAAAACTAATTGGAGAAATCATGATAGGGATAAGAATATTGGCACCCTAATACGGCTAATGATACTCACGATTTTCTCAATCTTTTTTTCTATTTTCCTAAAATAGATTTAATTTGTTACACATTGCTCTTTTCCTAAGAACAATATTTAAGGAATTAAAAGTAATGTCACGTTAGCTTAAAAAATGATGTATTTAACCTTAAGCATGATGTCAGGGTTCGATCCCTGCCGTGGGCATGGAAAAGACTTTGTTGGTAGAGGCAAAACCCACTTCGGTGATCTTTACGCCTCGGAGGGGATTAGTCTTCAGCTGTCGGCTGGAGGATACCCTTGGTATACACCAAAAAAAATGATGTATTTAAAGTATTAAAAGGCAAATTTGTAGTTTTTGAATTTTGAGTTAATATTTTTTGTATTTTCTTAAAATAAAAATCAAATTATTTTATGATTGTATGATAGTTTGTTATTGTTACACTCCATTACATAATTATTGACACTTCCACTTCAATATCAATCCTTATATATTTATTAATATTATTATTTTTCTGAAGACATACTATGGATCTTCTGCCACAATAGTATCATCTTTTTCACTTTTATTTTATTTTAAAAATATATATTTAATTTACATAACTTTTAAAACTTACCATTAAAAAAAAAAACTAAATTATTAGTATATAAAAATTCATAAAAGGTCTTATAACTTTTATGTTGGTTATAAATTTATAAGAGAAAACAGATGTTGCATTATTGCATTCATAGTGTTAGCTAGAGTCTTTATATTGTTAGATCACTATCTATCATTCATGTGTTAATATTAGATAATTTTTATAAAAAAAAAATAATATGAATGAATGACAAATAACGTATCGATAATCTAAAAAAATTTACACAATCAGAAAATTTTCATTAAATTTAATTTGTAATTGTTCAATCATCAACTTTGCGATAAGTAGTTTTGTTGATTAGGTCACTTAACTTGATTCAAAAAGTTAAAAAAAATCTTTTGAAAAATAAGATAATAGGATAATGATGCAAATTAGTGGACATTATACAACAATAAATCACAAAAATTGTAATATATGATCTTAAATTCCAAGTTAAAAGCCTATATAAAAACACATCATACTATAAGATATTTAAATAGACCAATAAGCCAGCATTTAAATTGGTCAACAAATTTTAAATAATATAAATGTATTTAATATATAATTATTAAATATAAAATAAAATTATATGAGCTAGTCTGTTGAGCTTTATATGCCTTCAAGAAAATCCAAATTTGACCTAGCCTATCACAAACCCGCTAATGAGACCTTGTGATCTATAATGACCTGTGTTCACCCCTAATTATGATTGCCTATTAGTACTTGGACAATATAGGCAGTGAATTTAAATGGGGTGAGTTTATTTCACTCATTCCAAAAAATAGCTAATAAGGTGATTTAATTAGTTCATTGTAAATGGCTCTCAAATATAGCTAGGAGCAATAGGAATGCAAAGAATGAAGTGGATTTTTGAGCCACTCAAATAGAGACATAAAATATTTTTTTTTTTTAAATTTTTGCCTTTTAACCATAGCCAACTCCTATATTTTATCTTGCACACCACTTCTTCAATTGTATGTACCTCTTGAGCAAACAAAGCTTTGTTTAAGCTCATCTAAATGTACCAAATAAGAGCTAACCATATTAAAGACCACTTTTTCGTCACTTCTCCTCCTCAACGTGTGCATGTGCTTGTCGAAATGTTGCACCCTGTTCGCAGATAGAACCACAAAGAAACCAAACCAACGATATTTAACTTATCAAACCCCGTATGCAAAATGGTATGTGAACATCAAATGTGAATGTGAAAGATTCAACGTTACCAACAATACATCTGATGCATATACCTTGGTTCTCTGATATTGGTACTCTCCTTCGAATCAAATTCGCGGGAACGATTTTAATGTCCACTTGCTTCTTTACCTAGAACAGAAGGTTTACCAACTTGGTAAAACTGAAATAAAGTTGAAGTTCAAGATTAAATATTTAGTCTAAAATTATCAGATAATTTAAGAGAAGGAAATGACAGATTAGGCATCTTTTATTTTTTACCTTTTTTTTTATTGTAGGATTTAATTTTTAAATGCTAACCGTTTTTTTTTTTTTGAGTTTTATTTTTAACTTTTTTTCTTTTTATTTTAGGCTTTAATTTTTAAATGCTAACCGTGTTTTTATTTTGAGTTTTATTTTTTACTCTTTTTTTATTTTATTGTAGGCTTTAATTTTTAAATGCTAACCGTGTTTTTTTTCAGTTTTATTTTTTACTTTTTTTTATTTTATTGTAGGCTTTAATTTTGAAATGCTAACCGTTTTTTTTTTTCAGTTTTATTTTTTTATTTTTTTATTTTATTGTAGGCTTTAATTTTGAAATGCTCCCCGTTATTTTTTTTTTTCAGTTTTATTTTTTACTTTTTTTATTTTATTGTAGGCTTTAAATTTGAAATGGTAACCGGTTTTTTTCAGTTCCTTTACCTTGGTGAAGTGGATTGGTAACCAACCCTTAAACCTTATCTCACTAACTCAAATATAAACTGATTTTCTTCTCTATAAATACATATGAACATTGTTGTTATGTTAATCCTTTGATCCTCAATGCACAACTTAACTCTATCTGTATTCTTCCATTCAAGATTGAAAATGCAGAAATTCACGCTTTACTGTTCACCTCACATGGTTTGTGATTTTTCTTTTTTTTTTTCATATGATTTTATTCCCTTAATCATATTTTATGTTCTGACTTTTTTATTTTTTTTCATTGCTTTCATGTGAAGAGTACTGTGAAATTGAGTCTTCCTTTTTCTAAATTTTTGGGACATGATGAATGCAAAACTTGTACTGTTATCGACCTCAAAGGAAACCGAAGTGAAATCCGTATTAAGTTGCTTGATGCAGGTAATGAATTGAGCATTACAGAAGGCTTACAAAATCTGTTGCAATTGTATGCAAATGGCTCTTATGTAACCTTCACCTTCTACCCTCTTCCTAACAACACTCTTTTGATGCGCTCTTCGGCTGAAGATGATGAAAATTTTACTTATCCCACTCATTATCGTAAAATAACGTTACCAAAATGTTTGTGTCTATCATGCACACAAAAGGAAGGTATTAAATTTTTTTTATAATTTGTCTAATTTTCCATATTCTTGTTCTAATTGTTTTCTTATTTTTTCATATACAATATAAACCAATTTGTTATGGTTATACTTATATTTTTTAGATTCCTATCCTTAACCCTTAAAGATGAAGTTAAGAAACTAATTGTAACCACAAAGTTATGGTTATCTTAATTTTTTTGTTAAAAGATATTTGTCATTTAACTTTTTTATAATAACTTTATCATTTTTTTAATTTCAATTTTTTTTGTTTAATATCAAAGTTATGATTTTTTTTTTTAAAAAAACAAACATAACAGTTTATGATACGGAATTTTAATAAAAAACAACTGTATATTTTTTTTTCAACACGTTTTATTTTTTTGTTTTCAAATTTTAGTACTTTCTAGATGAGGCAGCCGAACAAAGTTTAATAGTGATAGATGTAGGATTAATATGCATTATGGTTGTTTTTTTTAATATGAATGAAAACAAAGGTGCAATTTTGTTTTATCTCCGCCCTGAATTTTCCAACCATTTTTTATATTCGACCCTTTTAGTAAGTAATAAAAATAATGAACTTAGTCAAGTAAACCCCACATTGTAATGAACTTAGTCAAGTGAACCTCACATTCTAATGAAGTAAACCACATAAAATAATGAACTTAGTCAAGTGAACCCTACATTTTAATGAAGTAAATCACATAAAATAATGAACTTAGTCAAGTGAACCCCACTTTCTAATGAACTTAGTCAAGTGAACCCCACACTCTTACCAACTTAGTCAAGTGAAAACCACATAAAATAATGAACTTAGTCAAGTGAACCCCACATTCTAATGAAGTGAACCACATAAAATGATGAACTTAGTCAAGTGAACCCCACATTCTAATCAAGTAAACCACATAAAATAATGAACTTGATGAAATAATGAACTTAGTCAAGTGAACTCCACACTCTAATAGAGTAAGCCACATAAAATAATGAACTTCGTCAAGTGAACCCCACTCTCTAACGAACTTAGTCAAGTGAACCCCACACTTTAGTCAAGTTAACAAACTCAACCCCACACATTAGTGAAGTCAACCCCACACTTTACTCAAGTTAACCCAGTCAACCCCACACATTAGTCAACTCAACCCCACACTTTAGTCAAGTTAACAAACTTGTAGTGTCCTTGAACACTATGTTCTTAACCCTCTAAATGCTCAAGATTATGGAACCAGGAGCCCTAGAGAGGATCAAGTGTGAATATGTGACTTTGTGGTGTTTCTGCAGTTCCAGTTGGGAAAAGCAGGGTCTCCCCAGTCAACAAGTGTGTGCAGAGTGTCAACTTAGGGATGAGAGTACGTACCTGAAACCCTAGCTGTAGTGAGCTATTTATAGGGTTTGGAGGAGGCTGATATGGGCCGTCTGGGCCCTGTATCAGGGTTGAGATGAACCAGGATTCTGTGAGATAATATCGGAGGATTATGCTCTTAGAATCTGGATAGGATCAGCTGAAGATCTCATGTCTAGGCTGTTGCGAGAATCTTGGAGAGATTTGCGGAAGGGATAAGAAGCCTCGGTGGGTTTGAGCTTATCCGCTAGCCGACGGTATGTCTCGGCCTATAGTCTCAAGCCTGATGGATTGAGGACCGATGATGAGGCTCGGTTCCATCAAGTCCGAGCCTGGTCCTTTGGAGATGCTCGGAGTCCATGAGTCCGAGCGAGGGACGTTTATGCTAAGTGAACCGAGGGAAGTACCCGTATCAGGTCGGCAGACCCTACAAGCCCCCCAGCTCGTAAGACTTTGAGAAGTCTGTGACGAGGTAACAAGTATTTAGGGTTGACCTTTTCGGATGCCTCGTTCCAGGAGTGTGTAACAGCTGTAACCAGGTAACCTGTTCGAGGTGACGTTTTGAGTTCTCTAGGTACAGCGCGTTTCCATGAGAGTTGTGCCACATCATTGCAATTTTTTAAATTTGAAAAAGCGCCTTCGTAACTGCCACGTTTCATCAATCGTGTGGTTGAGCGGTGTACTGGGCTTTTGATCCAACCAGGCCCATACGTGCATCGTGGGGGAAACCGAAAGGTTTTTGAGGGTTTCTTTGAATCCTTACTCCCCACTTCACTTTTCATTCATCACCTCAGACTCGCACCAGAAACTCCCCGATTCTCAAATCTACTCCCTCACTTCTTCTTCGAAACTCCCAGGAAACCGGAAACTCACTCCCCTCTCAAGCTTATTTCCGCTACTATCTTCACATCACTTCCAGTTTTCCAGAGATCCAGAATCAAAAACAGGTAATCTTTCTTCTTGTAACTCAAATACTTTATTTCTGATTCTGCTTTTTTCTATTTGTTGAATGGGTTTCGCATTTCTAGGTTTTGCAGGGATTTTTTAGGGGTTTTTTTGTCTTGGGTAGTGTAGTGTTTAAGATTTTGGATTTATGAACCATGAGAGGTTGGAGGGAGTTGAGGAGAATTTATCACGAACTTTGTAAGAGATTAGGGGAAGAGCCTTCTAGCGATAGTGATTCGGATTTTTCCGGGGATTTTGGGGATTCTGGGAGTAGTGATGATGGGGATTTTGGGAGTAGTGATGATGCAGTAGATCCTTCCCCTCCCCCCATCAACCAGGGATCTACCATGACAAAACCATTAGCTGTAGAACACCCCTCGGATCCCGCTGAAGTAAGCAAGTGACTGTTGGCTTATAGGTTTGCTGAACGGAGGGCTCAGGTCAGGGTTAGTCCCGAGCACTGTATAATGGAAGAAGAGCCTTTCGGAGATCCGAAGAAAGAGGGGGGGAAAAGTCCGAGGCTCGGCCTTAATTTTAGAATTAAAACATCTGCTATAAAAAATCCTAACGCCGAGCCTTTTACTTTTTCCCCAGATATGGTGGAGCGCAGGTGTGACACTAATCCTGAAGAATATCCCTTGCCGCCAAATCACGCGCAATATGATGAGGTTTTTGATCGGGAGGTTCTTGGAACAAGGCCCTCATTGCTGACGAATAACAGTTTGAACCACCTTCGACCTCTCCTAACCCCTCCGAGAGCAGATGGGAATGCGTCGGAATTTGAGTTAAGGCACGTGAACATAGACGACCGGATCTGCTTTGAGGTGCCGCAAAATCGACAATTCTTCTATTTCTATGAAGAAATAATAACTAAAGTCGGAATCCACATGCCGTTCTCGACTTTCGAAATCGAAGTACTCAACCATTTAGGCATAGCTCCGAGTCAACTACACCCGAGCGGATGGGCCTTTGTGCGAGCCTTTCAGCAGTTTTGCGATGCCAAAGGTTCAGTTGCCACCCTTCGAGCTTTCTTTTGGCTATATGCCCCTTAGGTGAACAAGTTTGGTAACTCAAAAGGGCTTTGGGTGTCTCTGAAAGCTCGGAAGGACCACGCGCTCTTCGCAAAAGTCACCGACTCTTGGAAGTCTTTCAAGCCTCTCTTCTTTCGGTATGAGTACAATGGGGCTGGTGTATGCTGGTTCATGGAGCAGGTCGAAGAAGGAGGGGAAATTAAAGTTGTACCTCGCTTCCCTTTGGGTTGGTCGGATGGTATCTACAACCGAGGGGCCTCCTTATACCAATTTGACTATAAGGTCGATTTGACCAGAGCCGAGAGACGGTTGTGTGACCGAGTCTGGGAATACCTCAAAGCGAATGGTCAAATCGATACCAAAAAAATATTGCTGAAGAGGACACGGGCCGACGTGAAGGCCGAGCTGGGTATATACGATTTTTTTTTAAATCTAAACTATATTTCCTTATTGCAGAAAAGATGGGAAAGAAAGCATCCAAAGCTAAGAAGAGTGTCGCTGCTTCTGCAAGGATGGCTCAACTGGCTGCCGTGACAGGAGGGTCGGGATCCTCGGCTAAAAGCCAAACTCCCGAGCCAACTCCAACCACTAGCCCTCTTGATGCTCCTCGCACCATTCCTTCCGAGGTACCTCGAGTCATACAAAATGCTGAGCCAACCATTCCTGAAGAAGTGCAACAAAGTACTCAGGGTACTCCTGAGCGTCCTTCCAAGAAACCTCGGATGGATAAAGGGAAAGGACTGGCTGACGATTGGTTTCATCTGAGCAAGCCCAGCAAAGGAGTTCAAATTACTGAGGGTACGGAAGAGGCAGTAGCCAAAACTGTATGGAGTAGGCACAATAAGTTGGATTCGTTCGCCGCCACTCTCTTCCCCACTGAAGATGCCGAAGTGATGAATGCCTGGGGTCCGGGCACTTGGGAAAATAACAGCATGGCCTTGGTGAGGAGCTTCCTAAGAGGTGCAAGCATTCTCAATTACCTCGGTCGACGTGGTGATGATGTCTACGCTGGAGTGGCCCCCGAGGAGAAAAAGAAACGAGCTGAGGCCGACGATCGGGAAGATTACTTGCAGCTTCAAGTGGAAAGCTTTGAGAAGAAGCTCCAGGTTCTGGCAGCCGAGAATGAAAGACTGCAGAAGGGGATGCAGGAATCTGAAGGCGCCAAAACTCAAGCTGAAGCTGCCAAGGAGACAGCCGAAAAGACTCTTCAAGAGGCCGAGGGAAGGATGAAGCGGTCGGAGGAAATCTTGAAAAAGGCTGAAGAGAGGGCTCAAAAAGCCGAGCAGGTTGCTGCTGTGGCTCAGGAGCAACTTGAATACGCTAAGGACGAGGCTACTCGGCTCCGAGCCTCAATGGACAAAATGAGAGCGAAAGCTCTTAAGCATAAGAAAGCGGCCCAGGAGAATCTGTACAACTGGAGTCACGCAGTTGAAGATTCCTTCCTTAACACAGCCGAGCAGCTTCACATTCTGAATCCCAACCTCGTGACGAGGGGCGCCGACCCCCTCTTTGCTACCAAGAACGGTCAAATTGTTGGTTCGAATGGGGTTCCCATTGACATGAGCATTAATGATCTTCCTGACCATTTTGCTGAAGAATCCGAGGAAGATGAGGCCGACGGCGCCGAGGGTGAAGAGGAAGAAGAGAAATTCGATCCTGACAGCATTGTACTGTCTGACATTGAGTAGCTCTTTTTTCTTTTGCTTTCCTTTTTTTAATTGCCCCAGTAAATGGGCTTAAACTTATATTGTTGTGTTTTGTTTGGAATATTTTATAATATTCGTAATCGTGTTATGCTTCTTTTTACACTCTTTGTTAAGAATTCAAGTGTTAAGACCTCGGAACTCCACCACTTTAGCCGAGGTGGGTTCCTCTATCCGCGATGTAAAATGATTTTATGAAATCATGATTTAATCGGGAATCTTATTTAAAGTACTTAACGAGTTATAAGCTCTTGCTAGAGCTGTTCATAATCATTCCCGTCATAATCGGTGGCTAATCGGTTACGAGGAAAAGTACGTGATACAATGAATTCAATAACGAGAACTTTTTATTTATTTGAAGCAAATTACAATGGGCTCGGAGTTTCACCGAGCGTACACCATTATTAAAAGAAACAATTCAAAAAGCAAATGTAATTTAACAATTAAAACTATCGAAAACGAAATTGAAACAATGAAAAACTAACTGTAATAAGCTCGAAGTTTCGCCACGTTCCATGTGTTGTTGATGAGGGCAACCGAGAGATTTTCGAGCTTGTAGGCTCCTGTTCCAGTCTTGGAGGCAACTCGGTATGGTCCTTCCCAGCTTTGGGCCAGTTTTCCGTCCTTTGCATTTTTGAGACCAATATCAGCTCTCCTCAAGACAAGGTCGCCTACCTCGAATTCTCTGGATATGACCGAGCGATTATACCCTTTTGCTTGCATAATCTTAGCATGCTTTTCTCGTTCGGCCGCTAAATCCCTGACTTCTTCCGATAAAACAAGATCCTCACACAATAAAGTGTTGTTGAGGGGATTCGATTGTTGCATAGCTCGGAATGAAGGGATGATCCTCTCAATGGGGATGACTGCGTCGCAACCATAAGTGAGCCGATATGGTGTCTCTCCTGTTGAAGTTTGTATGGTGGTTCGATACGACCAAAGCACTTCGTGCAAGTTTTCCAACCAATTCCCTTTCGCTCCTTCAAGTCTTTTCTTGATCCCCTGGATGATAGATCGGTTTACAGATTCTACTTGGCCATTAGTCTGAGGGTGTTCGGCCGAGGAAAAGTAATGTTTTATGTTCAAAGCATTGACTAAGTCTTGGAACGCCTTTGCCGCGAATTGGGTTCCGTTGTCAGTCACCAGCACTTGTGGCACTCCAAACCGAGCCACAACTTGCCTTTCGAAGAACTTCTGCACCTTGGCCGAGGATATGGTCGCAAGAGGCTCGGCTTCCACCCACTTGGTAAAATAATCAATGGCCACTATCACCCACTTTAGCTGTCCTGGAGCGGTGGGGAACTGTTCAATCAGATCCATTCCCCGTTGATAGAAGGGATAGGGAGATGAAAGTGAATGGAGTTCCTCAGCCGGTTTCTGATACACATCACTGTGAAATTGACACTTGTCGCACCTCTTCACATGGTTGATCGCATCCTGTTGAAGAGTCGGCCAGTAGTATCCTGCCCTTAGAATCTTTCTAGCCAGTGACTTCCCCCCAATATGATGACTTCCAATGCCCCTGTGAACTTCTTCCAACACCTGTTTTGCTTCGGCAGGGTCTAGACATCTAAGTATTGGGCCGCTGACCCCTCGGCGAAACAAGACTCCATCAACCAGGGCAAACTGTGAAGCTTTTCTGACGAGTTTCTTGGCCTCTATTGATTACTTGGAAGAACCCCTTGTTCCAAGTAGTCCGTTATCGGAGCAATCCAGCTCGGATCCAGCGAAATGGAGAGGACCACGCTAGGTCCATGCACAATTTCTTGGATCAACGTTCTGTTGTTCTCAGGACTTTTTGTCGAAGCAAGTTTAGAGATGATATCTGCTCGGCTGTTACTCTCCCTTGGGATGTGGCAGAATTCGACCTTAGCAAACTCCGAGGATAGGAACTTCACCTTCTCCAAATATTTTTGAAGGATTGGTTCCTTAGCCTGGTAATCGCCCTTGACTTGTGAAACTACCAACTGAGAATCATTGAAAATTTTTACTTCTCTGGCCCCTACTTCTTTTGCCATTCTCAGCCCGGCCAATACGGCTTCATACTCCGCCTAATTGTTCGAAGTTGAAAATCCAAACTTCAAAGAATATTCGAGGGTGACCCCCTCGGAGTTCTCCAAGATTATTCCTGCACCAGCCCCGAGTTTGTTACTTGATCCGTCAACATAAATATTCCAATCCAAGTTTGAGTTCGTCAATGGCTCAGTAAACTCGGTGATAAAATCAGCTAAGGCCTGAGATTTCATTGCCTTCCTCGGTTCGAAAGTGATTTCAAACTCGGAAAGCTCAATGGCCCACGTCACCATTCTTCCTGCCAGATCAGGTTTCTGAAGTATTTGACAGATCGGCTGAGCTGTTCTGACTCTGATATGGTGGCTCTGGAAGTATTGACGTAATCGTCTAGCTGTGATAACCAGACAAAAAGCCAATTTCTCCACTTTCTGATACCTCAACTCTGGTCCCTGAAGAGCTCGACTGACGAAATAGATGGGGGATTCTTTGCCAGATTCCTCTCGGACCAAAGCCGAACTTACTACAGAATCACCCACTGATAAGTAAAGGACCAGAATTTCTCCATTTACCGGACTTGACAAGATCAGGGGAGATGCCAAGTACTGCTTAAGGTCAGTAAAGGCCTTTTCGCATGTCTCGTCCCATTCAAATGTCTCTTCCTTTTCTTTCCTCAGCAGTTTGTACCAGGGGAGGGCCTTCCTAGCTGACTGAGATAGAAACCTCGAGAGAGCCGCAACCCGACCTGTCAGTTGTTGGACACCCTTGACATCTGACGGACTTTTCATATCAAGAATGGCTCGGCACTTTTCTGGATTTGCCTCAATTTCGCGCTCGGTAAGCATGAATCCGAGGAAGGCCCCTGCTGGAACTCCAAACGTGCATTTTTCCGGGTTCAACCTCATATTGAACTTTCGGATCCTTCCCAAAATTACCTTCAAATCCTTAGCGTGATCTTCTTCTTTCAAGCTCTTTGCAATCATATCATCTATGTATACCTCCATTCTTGGCCCAATCAAGGGGCCGAACACCTTGTTCATCATCAGCTGGTAAGTTGCCCCAGCGTTTTTCAATCCAAATGGCATCACATTGTAACAATATGTGGTCTTTTCTGTGATAAATGAAGTCTTCACCTGATCCGGGGGATACATTGGGATCTGATTGCATTTGATAACCCGCCGAGCTATCCACAAGTTTATCGATGCAGGGAAGTGGGTATTGATCCTTAGGACAAACTTTGTTCAAGTTTGTGTAGTCCACGCACATCCTCCATTTCCCATTGGACTTCTTTACTAGCACGGGATTGGCCAACCAATCAGTATACACCACCTCCCTGATAAATCCTGCTTCTAGTAGCTCGGCTACCTTCTCATCTGTTGCCTGTGCCTTCTCAACTCCGACTCTTCTTTTCTTCTGACAAACTGGCTTGGCTCTAGGATACACGCTCAACCTGTGGCAGATGAAGTTCAGATCGATCCCTGGCATATCTGCCGAGGTCCAGGCAAACAAGTCTTTGTTTTCCACTAGCAATTCAGTCAGTTCTTTTTCCAATTCCTCAGAAAGGCCAACCCCCATCTTGACGCAACGAGAAGGATCGGGGCCTAACATCACCTTTTTGAAGTCCCCTTGAGGAGTCGGCCTAGTTTCATCCTCCTCTCTTACGTCCAGATCTGCTAAGTTGACACTTCCTTTGTTAAGCGGTTCTTGCATGATCTTCTCATCATCAAGCTTCAACTTGCCCAGGCTGATATTATAACATTTCCGAGCCAACTCCTGTTCGGACCACACTGTTACTACCTTGTCATCAGACCCTGGGAATTTCATGGCCAAGTGGACCGTCGATACAACAGCGCCAAAAGATTGGAGTGCAGTTCGGCCAAAGATGGCGTTGTATGCCGAGGGGGCCTGAACAACTAGCCACTTTACCATTTCAGTCCGAGCAGAGGGTGGTTCCCCCATGGTCACTGGGAGATGGATGTGGCTTAAGGGAACAATTGAATGTCCCGTGAAGCCAATCAAACTTCCCTCAAATGGGGTGAGATCAGATCTTCTCAATTTCAATTTTTCGAACAGATCCAGAAACATGATGTCTGCCGAACTCCCCTGATCGACAAGAATCCTTCTGACTTCGTAATTGCCGAGCCTGGCCGTAACTACCATTGGGTCATTATGGTCTTGTAAGATGTCCTCGAAATCCTCATCACTGAAGCTGATGACTATGTTTTTCTTTCTGGGCTTTTGGATTGGTCGGCTGGCCACCGAAAGGACTTGTCCCACATACTTCTTGCGATCACACTTCTTTTCCCCTCCACCTGCAAATCCTCCAGCAATGGTGCCGATGAGAAAAGAATCCTTCTCCTTCTCGAATGGTTGGGCAGAGGCTCCCCCTGCAGGTGGTGAAGGGCTTCTAGTTCTTTTCTGTTCGGTTTTGGGTGGTGAAGGACTCTTTCTCCTGGAGCGTTTGCGCAACACTTCGCCAATATATTGTTGAAGCTTACCATCCCTTACCATTTCTTCGATTAAGTCCTTCAACTGGGTACACTGGTCGGTGGTGTGCCCTCATCCACCGTGATGATCGCAGTACTTTGTTCTATCCTTTTGAGCAGCTTTCCTTAAAGCTGGTGGCCGAGTGATGTTACGCATCTCTGTATGCATAGTCTCGCGTAGGATTTGACTCCTCAGGACTGTCAACTGGGTATATTCATCATACTTGCCTTTTGGAGGCAGCTTTTCCCCTCTCTCTCTTTCTCTTTTGTCTTTCCTTCCCCTATCTCGAAAACGATCATTTTGACGAACGTCGTTTTGACGAGGACGTTGCTCATGTCCTTCGCCACCCCTTGCTGCAGTACTGATCCTACGGAATTCCTCTAGATTAACGTATTTCCTGGATCTTTCCCTAAGTTCGGCCATGTTCTTAGGTGGTTCCCCAATCAAGCAATCCTTAAAATCTCCATCCTGCAATCCTTGAGTGAGCAAGAGAACAGATACTCCTGATTGCAGACCTGATATGCCACTGGCCTCTTGTTGATACCGAGCTAGGTAGTCCCGTAGAGACTCTTCGGGTCTCTGTGCAACTCCAGCTAGTGAGTGGTCTGATTTGGGCTGTGACATACTGGCCGTGTACCTGTTTATGAATGCTTATCTAAGCTCGGCCCACGATCGGATCGAATTGGCGGGTAGAGAATTGAACCATCTCAAAGGCGCCGAGCCTAGAGTCATTGAGAAAGCTCGGCACTTCATAAAATCCCCTCCTCCATAAAACATCATAGAGGACTCGTAGGCAGCTATGTGGTCCATCGGGTCAGTTGTTCCATTGTACCGAGGAATATTCTGATGACCCACATAAGTTTGCGGGGTTTGGAAAGCCATAATCTCAAGTGTGAAAGGGTGTCCAAGATGGGGTTCCCTAGTGATACGTTCTGGGATTAAGTTTGGGTTGAGGGGTGGAGGTGGGGGAAGATTGTTTGGATTACCATAGGCCGCGTGAGGGCCTTGCTCGGCAATCCTCGCCATGCTCTGCTGTTGAAGTGTAGCAATGGCCTGGTTTTGCTTTTCAATTAAAGAAGTCTGAGTCCTCAAGATCTCCATGATCGACTCCTCTCTCCTTCGTGCCGAAGAAGTAGTCATGTAAGATCTGCCTTCCGTTTCAGAACGCTGACCACCTTGAAGAGTTCCAAAACGACCTCTAGTTAAATGAGGTATCTCCCTGTTGGACCTGTCAGCCCTGGAATGATCACGCCGATCGGCCCGTTCAACTCGCCGATCTTCATCAGTTCGTGAGCCCGCAGCAGCCCGACGCGACTGAAGTCCAGAATCAGCTGTGTCACGCCATTCTGAAACGTGGCCATCAGGGACGGTATGAGGGTTAGACTGCCCTCCGCCGCCTTCAACGAGAACTTGGCCAGCTGGAGGAACCGTGGCTTGTGCCTGATCCGCCGTTGGAACTGGTGGAATTGTCTGATCGTTAGCCTGATTACCTCCAGTTGGTGCTCCCGGAGCAATTCTGTCTCTCACGTTTCTCCCGGTCTTGGGTGGCCTCCCACGGAGGCGACGACGGAGATCTTCTTGATTACCATCATTCTTGTCGTTTGCCATGAGATCAGTGGGTGGGAATACTGGTTATTCGATCCCCACAGACGGCGCCAATGTAGTGTCCTTGAACACTATGTTCTTAACCCTCTAAATGCTCAAGATTATGGAACCAGGAGCCCTAGAGAGGATCAAGTGTGAATATGTGACTTTGTGGTGTTTCTGCAGTTCCAGTTGGGAAAAGCAGGGTCTCCCCAGTCAACAAGTGTGTGCAGAGTGTCAACTTAGGGATGAGAGTACGTACCTGAAACCCTAGCTGTAGTGAGCTATTTATAGGGTTTGGAGGAGGCTGATATGGGCCGTCTGGGCCCTGTATCAGGGTTGAGCTGAACCAGGATTCTGTGAGATAATATCGGAGGATTATGCTCTTAGAATCTGGATAGGATCAGCTGAAGATCTCATGTTTAGGCTGTTGCGAGAATCTTGGAGAGATTTGCGGAAGGGATAAGAAGCCTCGGTGGGTTTGAGCTTATCCGCTAGCCGACGGTATGTCTCGGCCTATAGTCTCAAGCCTGATGGATTGAGGACCGATGATGAGGCTCGGTTCCATCAAGTCCGAGCCTGGTCCTTTGGAGATGCTCGGAGTCCATGAGTCTGAGCGAGGGACGTTTATGCTAAGTGAACCGAGGGAAGTACCCGTATCAGGTCGGCAGACCCTACAAAACTCAACCCCACACATTAGTCAAGTTAACCCCACAATTAGCCAAGTCAACCCCACACTTTAGTCAAGTTAACCCAGTCAACCCCACACATTAGTTAACTCAACCCCACACTTTAGTCAAGTTAACCCAGTCATCCCCACACATTAGTCAAGTCAACCCCACACTTTAGTCAAGTTAACCCAGTCAACCCCACACATTAGTCAAGTCAACCCCACAATTTAGTCAAGTTAACCCACTCAACCCCACACATTAGTCAAGTCAACCCCACACTTTAGTCAAGTTAACCCAGTCAACCCCACACATTAGTGAACTCAACCCCACACTTTAGTCAAGTTAACCCAGTCATCCCCACACATTAGTCAAGTCAACCCCACACTTTAGTCAAATTAACCCAGTCAACCCCACACATTAGTCAAGTGAACCCCAAAATTTAGTCAAGTTAACCCACTCAACCCCACACATTAGTCAAGTCAACCCCACACTTTAGTCAAGTTAACCCAGTGAACCCCACACATTAGTGAAGTCAACCCCACAATTTAGTCAAGTTAACCCAGTCAACCCCACACATCAGTCAAGTTAACACACTCAACCCCACACATCAGTCAAATGAACCCCACACATTAGTGAAGTCAACCCCACAATTTAGTCAAGTTAACCCAGTCAACCCCACACATCAGTCAAGTTAACGCACTCAACCCCACACATCAGTCAAATGAACCCTACACTTTAGTCAAGTTAACTCAGTCAACTCCACACATTAGTCAAGTGAACCTCACACTTTAATCAAGTTAACAAATAAATAAAATAATAAATTTAACAAATATTTATTATTAACATTTAATAATAATCATAGTATTATATATTAAAATACTCATCATATTTTAATTAATCATTAACAAATTATTTTAACTGATATTACTATTTAAAAAAGTAGGCACACATATTAATACTTACATATTGTACTAAATTATTACTAATTACGTTTTTTTTAATGTTTAATTACGTTACATATTATTACATACTCATATATATATATATATATATATATATTTTATCATTACATACTCATATATTTGAAGCCCATAATAATAACTCACCCTTTGTAAAAAAAAAAAAAATTGAAGCCCAGCTGAGCGGCCCACAATTCAGTCCAACATGGTAGTGTTCCAGAAGCCCCTATGGTGTTCCACAATTTGCCATCCGCATGGTACACCACACCTTCACCAGGTATCCGGTCACTAACACCAGCCGTTGATTGCCCAAACCATATCCTCACCCTTCAATCTACCGAGTGGACATGTCCACCGGGTGGACATTAAAATTCTTCAATTCGCGGATTTCGTTAAATTGCACCCTCAGACCGAACGCTTTTGTCTTGAGAGGAGGTTGAGGAGCGAATGAAATCTACAAAGGTTTGAAGGATAACGTTGTACGTCTGGCTCCACTTGGATTAATGTATATGCCAATTCACCATATAAGATCCTCCTGTATATGCTATCCACGTCCAAGCATCTTCGATATCATGTTTCAATGTGAAACTATCTAACATAACATTTCTTACAACACTATAGTTAGACTTTAACACTCTCGGCCACAACCTACTTCCCTCACAAGCTCACACAGTATCCTCCATCTGCGTCCCTGTACACTTTTCTTACACACTGTATCCCACTTGACCCTTGGTATTTTCCTCTAACCTCACACGCCCCCAGAGGAAATTTCTTAGAATTCTTTTTATAAAACTTACCACACATTTGGAGCTGTGTGAAAGGAGAATAGATAAAGCTATTAGCTTAAGTTAGATTATTCTTGATAATCCTTATCAGATAGTATCATTCTTATCACTTTAGTTTATTGTTTCTGATAGGATTAGTATGAATCATTTGGTTAGTATTGTTCCTTAATTATAGGATGAGTTAGCTGTCAAAGGACTCTATATATTGTACTCAATTGTATCACAATGATTAAGTGAAATAAGAATAATTCTCTTTTACAATCAATATGGTATCAGACTTTTTTTTTCTCTGCGTTAACTCTTAACATTTGCAATTAGCAACATTCTTCTGAATTAACACACAAACACAATGTCAGATGAGGAAGACTCTGTCTCTTCTCCCACTGATAAATCCCAAAATCCTTCTAGTCCTTTTTACTTACACCCTGGTGAGAATCCAGGTGCAGTCCTTGTTACACAGCAATTGAATGGCTCCAACGATCATACTTGGAGTAAATCCATGAAACGCGCATTGCTTTCCAAGAACAAATACAAATTTGTTGATGGTTCTATTACTCTTGCTAACTGTGGGGACAACTTATTCGATGCATGGGAACGCTGCAACACCATGGTTGTTTCTTGGATCACACGCACCTTATCACAAGAAATTGCACACAGTGTCATTTACATTGATTCTGCTCAGGAATTATGGGAGGATTTGCAGGATCGCTTCTCAAAAGGAGACCATTTTCGTGTGTCGGATTTGCTGCAAGAACTTCATTCAATCAAACAAGGTGAACGCACTATCTCCACCTATTTTACTGATTTAAAAATACTATGGGAAGAACTTGAGTCATTAAGGCCTCTCCCTCACTGCATTTGTGATGCTAACTGCATTTGTGACCTGATGAAGACAGTAAGGAAACATAGAGAAAATGAATATGTCATTTGTTTTCTCAAGGGACTTAGTGATCAATACAACACTATCAAAGGACAAATCTTGTTAATAGAACCATTGTCATCTATTAATAAGGTCTTCTCCTTGACACTTCAACAAGAACGACAGTTAGGGGGATCAATCCTAGGTGAGTCCACAATATTAATGGCTAACATGGCAGATCATACCAGAACCAAAGACCACACCAAAAATCCTAGATATTCTCAAGACAATGCAACTACAGGATATCACAACAATTATGCAGGTAGAGGAAAAGCAAAATCTGGAAAAGGCAATGCAAAATACTACAGAAATTCAACAAAGGTCTAATGCTTCTGCAACAAGGAAGGCCACACAATTGATGTTTGCTATTTTAAACATGGGTTTCCTCCAAACTTTGTCTTCAAAGGCAAATCCAATGCAACATCAGTCAATAACACAGTTGCAAATCACACAGGCCACTCAGCAGATCACGAGCTATCAACACCAACACAACCTGCTAATCATCTCACTATCAGTCCAAATCAATATAGACAACTGCAGACTCTTCTGGACAAACACAATACAGAAAACTCTTCTCATGCTGCCAATCAAGTAAGCAATGATGACTCACAAGTGATCACAGGTAATCACAGTTGGATATTGGACACTGGTGCCACTGATCATATTACCTATGATATCAATAATTTCATTTCCTATACATCTATTAAACCTATCAATGTGAAACTACCTAATCGCAATTCTGTATGTCACAGCTCACATTTCAGGAAGTATTATATTTTCACCTGAATTTCATTTGAATAATGTCCTTTACTTGCCTAGCTTCAAACACAATCTTATCTCAATTCATAAACTTTCTACCTCTTTAAACTGCAAACTGATTTTTGATCATTCCTTTTGTGATATCCAGAATTTGAATACCTCGAAGATGATTGGGCATGCTGAAACCAAGAACAACCTCTACATCCTCACAAATCCCTTCAAACCTCTTTTTTTCCATTCCAATAAAATGGCCACTACTTTAGTCAATTCTACCATAAGAGACACTGATTTCAGCTATTGGCATCATAGATTAGGTCATCCATCTAATTCTGTTTTGCATTCCATTTGTAAGAATTTTTCTTATGTAAAATTTGATGCTAATAAAACTTGTGACTCTTGTCACTTTGCAAAACAAGTTCGGTTACCTTTTCCTCATAGTACAACAAAATCTACTGTTGTTTTTGACCTTGTGCACATGGATATTTGGGGCCCTCTTGCAGTGACATCTATCCATGGTCACAGGTATTTTCTAACCATTGTGGATGACTTTAGCAGACACACATGGATTTTTCTCATGAAAACCAAAAGTGAAACCCGAATTCCTGTCCAAAATTTTGTTGCTTTAGTTAACACTCAATTCAATAAAATGATCAAAATAATACGCACAGACAATGGACCAGAATTCTTAATGAACAACTTCTATGCTGAAAAGGGAATCCTTCACCAAACTTCTTGTGTAGAAACTCCAGAACAAAATTCTGTAGTTGAAAGAAAGCATAGGCATATTCTAAATGTCACCAGATCATTACTCTTTCAATCAAATTTGCCTAATCTGTTCTGGTGCTATGCAGTAAACCACTCAATTCACCTCATTAATCAATTACCTACAACTGTCTTAGGTAACAAATCCCCTTTTGAAATACTATTTGGTGTTTCTCCTGTACTGCATGATCTTAAAGTTTTTGGATCCCTATGTTATGCTTCCACATTAACAAAGCATAGAACCAAGCTTCAATCTCGAGCCCACAAATGTGCTTACTTAGGCATCAAATCTGGAACAAAAGGTTCCATCTTATTCACTTTACATTCTAGAGAAATTTTCATCTCCAGAAATGTGACCTTTCATGAGTCTATCTTTCCTTATTCAACCCATGACACTGCTTCACCATTTCACCACAACACCACCAACCTAGATTTTCTTTTCTTTGACCCACCACCCTCAATCACATCTTCTTCTTCTGCATCAACACCTATCTCTACCCCACACTCACCCACACCATCTCCTGTACCTCTTAGAAGATCAAACAGACCATCAAAACCACCCACATATCTTAAAGATTTCAACTGCAATGTTCTTGTTTCATCATCCTCCTTATCTTCAGGTAATTCATCCGCCTTCCTACACACAGGTAACTCTACAAACCCTTATCCTCTCTCATCTGTCTTATCTTATTCTTCCTTATCTCCTAAACAATTGGCTTACACAATGTCAATATCCACCAACATTGAACCAACCACATATAACCAAGCCATTAAATCTCCTCACTGGATTAAGGCTATGCAAAACGAACTCACTGCTTTAGAATTAAATAACACATGGACTTTGACAGAATTGCCACCTGGTAAGATTCTCATTGGTTATAAAATGGGTATATAGGATTAAATACTACTCTGATGGCAGCATAGAACGCTACAAAGCTCGCCTTGTTGCAAAAGGATACACCCAAACTGAAGGATTAGATTTCTTGGCCACTTTTGCTCCTGTTGCTAAGTTATCCACAGTGAGATTACTCATAGCTTTGGCTGCATCATAGAATTGGTTCTTACACCAACTTGATGTTAATAACGCTTTTTTACATGGCGAACATGATGAGGAAGTATACATGAAGATTCCTCAAGGCATTGTCTGTGATAAACCAAATATGGTTTGCAAATTAAATAAATCCCTCTATGGTTTGAGACAAGCCAGTCGTCAATGGTTTGGCAAGTTATCTACTACATTGAAATCTTTAGGCTATGTTCAGTCTCCCTATGATCACTCACTATTCACCAAAAAGCATGCTTCTCACTTCACTGCATTAATTGTCTATGTTGACGACTTGATACTTGCAGGATCAGATCTTGCAGGAATAAATTTTGTTAAGCAACAACTTGATTCCAGATTCAAGATTAAAGATCTTGGCAACTTAAAGTATTTTCTTGGTTTAGAAATTTGCAGATCACGCACTGGAATCACAATTTGTCAACAAAAGTATGTTCTAGATCTTCTTTCTGAGTATGGTTTGTTGAATGTCAAACCAGTTTCCACTCCTATGACCAGCATTACCAAATCTTCTCATAGCTCTCCTTCTTATCACGATCCGGGAGGTTATCGACAATTAATTGGCAAACTTTTATACTTGATCAATACTCGTCCAGACATTAGTTTTTCAGTGCAACATCTAAGCCTCTTTATGCAGAATCCAACTGTAGATCATTATCAAGCAGGAATTCGCATTCTCAAATACTTAAAGGCTAATCCATCTCAAGGTCTGTTCTATCCTAGCAACAATCCTCTCCAATTGAAGGCTTTTAGTGATTCGGATTGGGCAACTTGGCCAGATACACGAAAATCAGTCACTGGCTATTGCATTTTTCTTGGAAATTCCCTCATTTCTTGGCGTTCCAAGAAACAAAACACTGTATCTCGTTCTTCATCAGAAGCTGAATATCGTGCCCTTGCCATGACTGTCAATGAATTTCAGTGGTTGACTTATTTACTGAAGGCATTTTCGGTTCCCTCTAGAAGTCCTGCATTACTGTACTGTGATAGCCAATCTGCTAGGCACATTGCTGCAAATCAAGTCTTTCACGAACGCACAAAGCACATTGACATTGATTGCCATGTAGTTCGTGAACAACTACAAGCTGGTCTCTTTCATCTTCTGCCTAGCTTCAGGATTAATTAGTTCTATTAACCATCACATTATCGTAATTAAACTAATGAAATTAGATTACAAATATTTGAATATTGATGACATTTAAAGAAAAGTATAAATGGATTGAGTTATAACATGGATATAAGTACTAGGAACACTGTTTCCTTGGCAATAACGGCGATTTATATCGATTATGAATTTAATTCCTATTATATTAGCAACGATTCCAAAGCAATGAGAACTCGATTCCTCAAGGCACTTACTTTGTATTGTAAACTTAAAATACTCTAATTCAATAAGTGAATCCTAAATTAACAATCATTTGATAAAGAACACTGGAATTACAAATGTTATATAATTTTCCAAAACTATTCCTAGGAGTTGTGAAATTATAAAGTTGGATTATAGGGTCAATTCAATCCCTAATTTCCCAATTGAAGGATTGAACTCTCATATCACAGATTATCTACTTCAACGATTATCATTGAAGAACATGATCAAATAATCAACATAAAATAGGAATTCATTCAAAATCAATTATTGTAAGTCACATAATTACAACCAAATTCACCATATCCCTAATAAGAGATTTAACTAGACATAGAGTTAGAAATAAGAAGAGAAAAGAGAAGAACAAACTTTGTGATAGTGATGGAGCAGCATCACGAGATCACCTTCCTCTCTAGAAATCTTTCCTATGAGGTTAGGATCCTTTCTTGATGAGTTCTCCACCTTTCTCCTAGTCCTTTGTGTGTTTGTATATGTCTCAAATGAGTTTCTAAGCCTCCCACACGAGGTTTATAGAAAAAGAAATCCAAAAGTCATAAACAATCTCACTTGGTGATGTCACTCACGCCTTGGTGTCCAAAGACCTGTGCATAGGCACCCCTACTTATTTTGACTTGCGCCTAGGAGCCCAAACCCTAAGCCTGGGCGCAATTCTCCTTTGTTTGGGCAGAATTGCGCCTGTGCGCCCAAAGACCTATGCCCAACTGGCCGAAAATTTGATTTTCTTCTTTTGTGCAATCTTCATGGCTCATTTCATCCTTGAATGCTTCCATCTCAATGATCCCTAAATTCATGCCCCAAAACTCTTGAAATCATGCCAACATATCCATTATGTGATGAAGTTTTATTTGTAAAAACACAACAACCAAAAGCTAATAAACTAACATAAAAACCAATATAAACAAACAAATACTGAGATAACGAAGGGATAAAATCAATGAAATATATTATATTTTTGACCATCAACACAACTCTACCACCGAACGATAAGTATCTCCCTTTCCATGCTGATAACCTTGCCTTCAACATATCAAATAAGGCGATTCTCATGTACACCCCTTCTTTGATTGATGTTGATGGGTATGCCAAGATAACATAATAATGTTAGAGAACCCAACTTGCAACCAAGATATCTAGCCAGTGACATAGCAATCTACATTATCTAAATTAATTCCCATCAAAGTAATTTTGAAGAAGTTCACCTTAAGCACAGAACATAGCTCAAACATATGCTAAACTGCTTTTAAAACAATAATGTTATTTCTGAACCCCTCACCCACAATTATGTCATTGTCGGCATACTACAGGATGTTTATCCCCACTTTCTCACTGCTAACCTTAACCTTTTATTGTTAAAAAAGACCACTTGACACTGCATTTCTCATCAACCCATTGAGACCCTCAACTACTAGTAAAAAAAAGAAACAGAGATAACTGATCACTTTGGCGCAGACCCCTTTCTAGCTTGAATTCTTCAGTGGGACTACCATTGCCTCATCCCAATATAAAAAAAAAAATCTTGGCACACCGAGTCATATGTCTTTTGAAAGTCAATCTTAAACAAAAGACATTTTTTATTTTTTTTTCTTTTTGCTTCATATATGATTTCATTGATGATCAACACAACATCTAAAGTATTTCCGTCTTTCAAGAATGCAAACTAATTTTATGATATCCCACGCCCAAACACCCTTTTCAGTCTATTAGATAGGATTTTGGCTATTATTTTGTAAATCACCCCATTTAGTGTGTGCCAAAATTCCTTGACGAACTTGAAATTAAAACCATCATGGCCTAAACACTTATTAATACCACATTTAGAAACCATTGATTTTATTTCCTCATCAGAATTTATTATATGAATCTGTTACCTTGTTGAAGTAGTCTACCCCGACTAGCACTAATCTTTGCCACCTTGATTCAAAAAACATCTTTCTATAAAAAAATTCACGTTTCAAACCTTTTTATACTAGATCAGGCCATTTCACCAACCATTGTTCTGAAAAAAGGAAATGGTTTAACCTACTCATGGATCCGTCACTTTTAAGGTACCATGTGTATTTGCGCTCGGTCATGGGTAAATCCACCAGGCCAATTCCATGTTTTCTACAGATTGACAGAACTCCCTCATCTCCTAGTGTCTCCCATTTGTAGATGTACCTTTTCCCTTCTCTTGGTGCATCAACGCATTAAAAATCTTAAGTAACGCACCAAAGACTCTCGCCCATCACACGGGCCATAAACATTCGCAATGTAGCATTTATTAGTTGAGCCTTTCCACGTACCTTCAATCCCCACAAAACCAGAACCTATCTTGGTACTAATCTTACAAACAAAAGATGGAAGCACGTACGCCAATAATCCTACACGCATTCTGATCGATTAATGCAAATTTTGTTTCTTGGATCAGCAGAAAATCAATGTCTTCTTTCTACACTAGGTTGTATATCTCCCTCCTCTTCACACCATCGAGTCCCTTGTATTAAGAACCACCTAAAAATCATGATTGTTTCGGTCAGGTCCCTTTGTGGGTGAACCAATCGTAAGGATCAATGTATCTTCCCCAACTAATGCTCCCAGGTTTTGAGGTCTTCTCTTCTTGGACTTTACCATCTCTGGCTTCTTCTTCTTCCTGTAATCGATTGGGAGCAATCTTTAATTACTTGTATACTTACCCTCTACATGATTGTTAAAAATTGATAATTATTGGATATTAAAAATAATATCAGATTTTTTTGACTTAATGATGTAAGCATATGTAGCATGCTTGTTAGTTATATATTGGATTGATGAACAATACCAACCCCTTCATATAACTGCTATTGTATAGTTCGACAAAATTTTACTAGAGAGTAGAGACATGCATACAATAAAGTAGTACTTTTTCATTGGTAAACATTGTTTTGGAGTGTTTTTGTTTTTGTTTTTTTTTTAAATAAAATGGAAGAGTATTTGTAGCCCTCTGAATGGTGGGAAATCAAATTAAAGACTACTGAGTAATTATTAGGTGGTCCGGGATCACATGATCCAGGATCCACCGTCCATTATTTAATTTTTGAATTTTTTAAATTAAAATATAAACTATCAACGGTTGAAAATTTGCCTGGACCACATGGTTCAGGACTAACTAATAATTTTCCAAGACTATTATCAAAGAACCAAAAACCTGGAAATAGCTTATATTTGAAAATATTTCAAGTATTTCGAACAAACATGTCACAAGGTGCATGCTATTGTTTAATGGAATTGGAACCAAAAAACCATATACATGCAATTGCAAGCCTAGTAATCAAAAGTATTAAGGACCCTTGCACAGGATGTCAAAAGCTGTATTTGTTGGGTATAAGCTATAAATCACAAGTCGGTGCTATCCTTTTTCGGTGTGGCTGCCTATATTTTCTTACGACTGCTGCGCAGTGGTCCAAATAAAATGAAGCACCACCAGCTAGAGCACATAATATAATATAATATATATATATATATATATATATGTATGTGTGTGTGTGTGTCATATATTATATTATATAAACTCAAGATTAAAGATCCAAATTTTTGTAAATAACTTCATTAGAAGGATGCATTCATGCACAATCAAATTGTTCTACTTTTTGAAATGGTGAGAGCCATTTCCGTAACTATTTTTTTATTATTTAGAAATTAATATATTTTTCTTTGGGGTGTCACAACCTAAGTTTCTTGGAATATTACATTATTTTTATTCCTTTTGCTTCAAATTTTATTTGTTTGTTTAGTTTTTTTTATTTTGTTTCCTTTTTCGATAAATATACTCTCCATACAGAATAAGATTTTTTTTTTTGATGTAGTTCTAGCTTCTTTTTTTTTATGTAGGGATACAGAATAAGATTGATACATAAAAAGGGAAAGAGGAAATAAAATATATGTCGGAGATGTGGCTACTATGGCTAGCTAAGATGAAAGACTTTACCCCATTATTTCACCCCTTCTTCGTGCTTGCACCCTAGCTGACATCTCTCCTCTTCTCTCGTTCATTTATTTCTCTAATCTTCCTTTTTTTTGGTGAAATAAAAATATTATTAAACCACGAGCAAAAAATACATCATACAATAATCACCCTTGAATTAATGTCACATTCTATGAAGGGTTCACTAGACCAAGGGGACTAAAAAATAAACCGGTTCAACCAAGTAATCAATAAAACCAGCAAACAGAACAGATAAGCTATAGCTCAGACAGGATCCTATGCACCAAAGTTGTATCATGCCAAGACCGGAATTGGGGAAAACACCAGGCGAATCTATTTGCTACTTCACGCTTCAGCAACCGCATCACATCTTCAATATATCTGACCAAACCCACAAAGATCCGATTGTTCCTCTCAGTCCAAATGAAATAAATTACAGTTGCAAAAATGGTATTAACACATCTCCTTCTTCTTCTTTCTTTAAATGCATGATTAATCCATCTACTCCAGTTTGAAAATTTGCCAGTTACTGATTCCAAGCCAGAGACAAGCAGCCTCTAACAAAGCTTTGGACCAGTCACACTCGAAGAAAAGATGGTTCCTTGATTCGTCAACGAAATTGCAAAGAACACAGGTTTGATGAAGCAAAAATAATCTATCTCTTGTTTTAACTTATTATGCACAGCGAATCACACAATGAACATATGTTTGGGAATCGAACTCGGATTCCAAACAAACCCGTATAAAGGAAATAGAGGAAGATTACCTAATAGGAACGAATACCCACTATTGATGTTGTATTCACCAGTAGAAGAAGCATTCCAATAGTCACCTGAAAACCCTTGAATCAATTTATCTTTGGCCTTGACAATTTGTTTCCAGTGCCAACTGTCCCCCTGATTTACTTGAGTTTGCCAGAAATCCCTGTCCTTTAAGTAGATAGAGCTTATCCACTTAACCCACAAATAGTCCTTCTGAGAGCCAATGTGCCAAGCTTGCTTCCAAAAGCTGCAATATTTCAAAGAATGGTATTTTTGAAATTCAAACCACCATTCTTTTTTTGCCTGCATACTGAATCCCAAGCCACAGCAGCATGGTAGTGACCATTAGAATCAAAACCCCAAAGAAACTCCCTACATCTCCTCTCTACTCCCTTAAGCACAACTTTGGGTATAATAAAAATTGATGCCCAATAGACATGAAGCGACAAGAGAACAGAATTAATTAGAGTGCATCTAGCTTGATATGATAAATTCCTGGATTTCCATGTATTTATCCTGGAACTAATCTTGTCAACCAAAATTGAAAAAGTAGCACTAGACCACTTCTTAGCTGATAGGGGAACACCAAGATACTTGAAAGGAAACCTCCCCTTTTGAAAACCTGTAATGTCGAGGATCTTTGTTACTCTATCTTCATTGATCCCAGCCATAAAAATTTGAGATTTTTCAATGCTTGGGTGAAGGCCAGAGCTATTAGCAAAATCCTGAAGGGCAGAGAAAAGAATGCTCACACTGGCTGGATGCCCTTTGCAAAAGACCATCAGATCATCAGCAAAAGTACGACTGATTAATCTATGGTCTTTACACAAAGGGTGAAATCTGAAATTCCCGTGGTCAGCTGCTTTCTGCAGACCCCTAGTCAGCACATCCATAGCTAACACAAAAATAAGGGGGGACAAAGGATCACCCTGCCTTATCCCTCTAGAACCCTTGAACAAATTTGAATCTTGACCATTAATTCATATAGAATAAGAAACAGAGGTAACACGACATAAAATCCAGGTTCTGAATTGAGCAGGGAAATTGAAAGCCATAAGCATATCCTTAATAAAAGGCCAATCAAAAGTGTCATAAGCCTTCCTAATGTCAATTTTCGTTAGACATCTAGGAGAAATCATTCTCCTGCCATAAAGCCTAAGGAGTTCCTGAGTAATTAGAATATTATGAACAATACTCCTATCTTTGATGAATGTTGTTTGATTCTCCTGAACAATACTAGGCAACACTAAACTCAATCTAGCACACAGAAGCTTAGTTATGCACTTGTATAGGAAATTACAACAAGCAATAGGCCTATGGTCTTTAACCATAGCCTACAATGGTCCAAGCAGATTTAAAGAAACCAGCTCCATAACCATCAAGTCCGGGAGCTTTGTCATTATGAATAGAGAAACAAACCTCATTAATTTCATCATCAAAGAATGGTTTTAGAAGTGACAATTGTTATTCAGTGGTCAGAGTATGGCCTCTTTCAACAATACCCTCATTCCACTTATAGTTCAGTTTCCTTTTAAAAAGATTTTTGTAATATTCAGTGAATAAATCAGTTATACCATCCTGGACTGAAATAGCATTCCCATAATCATCAGAGACAATAAAATTTTGTTTCTGTAAGCCCTCTGTCTGATAGCTTGGTGGAACAAAGCAGAGTTTTGATCTCCTTCCTTAATCCAAGAGATTTTGGCCTTCTGTTGTAGGAAAGAGGTTGTTGCCTTACTGATTCTTCTATGATGCGCCAAAATTTCTTTTTCATTATGCTGAAGTAAGACATTAGATGGATCATTACTCAAAAGTAATTGAGTATCCTCCAGCTTCTCCCTAAGGACCTGCTCCTGCTTTACAATGTCTTCATAACAGCTTTTATTTAAAATGAGAAGATCATTCCTCAAGTCATAAAGCTTTTTAATTATTTGAACCATAGAACCACCAGCAACTTGGTTTGCCCAAACAGAGGCAACAATAGTCCTGAAATTATCATCATTAGCCCATATATTAAAAAAATTAAAGTTGGACCTTCTAATCACATTACCCTACTTCCCCGCCACCAAAATAGGAGAGTGATCAGACAGACTAGGGGGCAAAAAATTTGCTTTTGCATCTGGCCAAGTGGAAATCCAGTCTTGATTAACAATGGCCCTATCAAGCTTACTGTAGATCCTATTGGTACCTTCTTGCTTGTTGCACCAAGTAAAGAAATTGCCTTTGGATTTCAGATCCATAAGCTGGCAAGAATGCATACAATCCCTCAAATCTTCATAATGCAATATCTCTAAAGGATTACCACCAAGCTTCTCATTAGGACTGAACATAGTATTAAAGTTACCAAGAAGAATCCAAGGAAGGGAAACAAATCTTTCCACCCCATTAATGATTTCCCATAACTTCTTCCTTTCCATGTGATCATTAACAGCATAAATGAAAGTAGCAAAGAAGGATTTTTTAGTAATTTGTTCAATTACCAAGCAGTGAGTGTATTGGTCAGACCTTGCAATAACCATGACATTAAACATGTCCTTCCTCCAAACAACCAAAATCCTACCAATTGAGCAGATGTCTGAATCAGAGAAAAATCCCCAACCTGGTGCAATATTGTTCAAGACAGAGGCTATAGCATTACTTTTGATTTTATTCTCTACAACTCCTAATAAACCTACTTTATACTTTTTATGGAAGTTTAGCACTTCCTTTTGCTTAGAGGGACTATTGAACCCTCTAATGTTCCAACATGCAATGTTATCCATGATGCTTCAGGTGAGAACCCTCACCTCTTAGCTGGGTCTTACTTCTTGTTTTAACCGGAGTCCAAGGCCCTCCATCCTTGATCATTCTCACTATTTGAAACAGAACCTGAGTTGATGATACCATCGTTTGCACCAGGATTAGCCAACATACCAGAATTATAATGAAGATTAGGACCAGGAATCATCACATCAGCACCTGACTTGGATCCATCACCAAAATCCTTGTCGGCATCTTTAGCACCAGAATTGGTGGTAGAATTAGAATCAGATTCAGCATTATTCAACAAATTAGACCTAGTAGCACCAACACTACCCTCCAAAGACTAACATTGATTCACATCCTTACAAGCAGCTAGAGCCCTTTCCCTATTCTCCTCAGGAATTGTTCCATTATCAAGGGCTTGTTTGAGCTTTAATTTCTCATCAATTTCCTCAATTTCCTCCCTTGTTGGCTTCTTCTTTTCAACCCACTGCTTCTTCACATTCTTCCTGTACATTTTAGCATCATGACCATACATTGTACACTTGGCACACAAAACAGATTTCCATTCATAGGTAACTCCCTGAGTAACGACATTACCAAAGTCATCCTCAAAATATACCTCATCAGGTAGAACAACAGGATCAACTTCCACTAAAATCCTTGCCAAATTAATACGATTCCTCTCTTGAGTTATCTTATCAACCATAATAGGATTACCCACCAAGCTTGCTATTTTGCTGAGTGCCCCTGCACCCCAGAAACGAGGGCTCAAGTTTGGTAACTGAATCCATATTGGTACACGATCAATAAAGCTCTTGGACATAGACCTGCCAGTCCATGGTGCAAGAATAATGGGTTTTTTTGTCAAAGTGAAAAACCCTTATCTCAATGATTGTATTTCTAGCTTCCAATGAATTGAAATGAACCACAATAGTCCCATCACCATTCATAAGAATTTTATCAATGCCATATTGACCCCATGCCTTTTTGATGAAACCACTGATCACAGGGTATGGTGGTTTGGCACCAAGCACATAGCATGTTAGTGCACTCTCCCAATACTTTAATTCCAGTTCAACATCAGCAGACACTATTTTACCAATAGAAACTCCCTCCTTCAATTCAGGTTGAATGAAGGAGAGCTTTTCACCAACGCTCCGAAGTTTAGATATATTAAAGGTATCCCAAACAGATGTTGTCTTCCCAACAGTAGGATTGGAAACAGGCGTTGTTGTTGGAAGCAACACAGCAGCCTCTCCTGACGGCTTTTCTTTCTCATTATAACACTGCTCCATTAGTTCTTTTCCTTTGATCTTGGATTTGATCAATTCAAGGTTTTTCAACGGATCCTCCAATTGCTTGGCACTCAAATTATCCAACTTTGTTAAATCCTCCTCATCAATATTCGAAAAGTTCAGAAAAGGATCAACATTATTCTGATTTTGTTTACTTGATAGAGGGGAAGAAGAAGAAGGAGGCCTCCCTTTTTTCTTTGCCATAACGGCGCCGGTAGTGGAGCAGCCACCGCGAGAAGAAAATAAGGAGGTCTGCTAGGGTTTTTTAATCAACTTTATTACTAAAAAAATGGTTTTGCTAACAATTTAATAAAACTATATAAACTCAAATCTTTCTTCCTCTTGTCAATCCTTAGCTTTTATTCCCTTTGTGTTTATTTACCTATCTTTTTGAATATATAAACTCAAATTAATAAAACTAATCAATACAATTAACTTATATTTAAACGATGCCTTGCTACGAACAAACTATTACTAGGGTATCTTGTATGTAGGACATGCATCTAAATATTATCGAATAATGTTATTCAATTCTCGCAATTTTTTGAAGTGTTGGAAGTGGATAGAAAAGAATTTAAATTGTGAAATGCGGTGTATATATGAAATAAATATAAGAATATATAAGAGTTGTTTTTCACCGCCAACTCTAGTCAAATAATCTTTTTGTAAGATTGACTTGAAGAAGGATACATCATACATGGTATCGAAGATGACATCGTGGTGCCATTAGATCCAAGTACTTGTGCTGTACTTCTCAAAATAGGTAAAAAGCGATATTTAATGTATCAGGAAGTATCATTGTACATGTGTACCTATTTTTATTTGTGGGGTCAAAATGTTAGTATAAAAAAATGAAATTATAAAATTTTATCTTTAACTAAAGGGATATATATACACATCGATTATTTTTAGAGAAGCCAATATATATAATATTAATGAGAAGTGTGGGTGTACTCAGAAACCAAATATAATGGAGAAGTTAGGCAATACACATTTCAATACATGATTTAGGGTTCACAAACCAGACACTGTATGTAATATTAATAAATACTTCCTCCGATTTTATTTATAATATTTTTTTTGGATTTTTTCTTCCACCAAGAACAGTAATTACACTTGTTAATGATATCGAAAATATGAAAATTTGATATATTTTTTTAAAACTACTCCTATAATCATTATTAGGACTCTAAAAATTATGGAGTTAATAGGGGTGTTTGTGGAAAAAAAGATTAATTGCTATTGAAAATTGAAATAAGGTCTTACAAATAAAATCAAAATAAAAACTCCAAAAGGGTCTCATATAAGAGGGAGTGCTTCAAATTGACTTAATCTACTCCCTCCATTCTATATCTTTTGGTGTTTTAGGTTTGGGCACATATATTAAGAAATTGTTGATTATTGTATGTTTTATGTGTAGAAAATACTCATATTTAATTCTTATTGAAAATTGTAATAGTATTTAATTTTTTATTAGGAAATGTGTCCATTAATTAATATATACTAAGGATGAAAGAAAATAAAAGTAGAATTAATAAGAAATAAGAAAAATGATTGAATGAAATGTTAAAATTGAAAAAAAAATATGTTTTTGCATTAAAATAATAAAATAACAAAATTTATGGAATAAAAAAAACGCAAAAGAAATGTATAATGGATAAGACCAGTGTGAGAACACAATACAATGGGTCCGACAAATTCACAATTAATTTCTAAATATAATTGCAGAGGATAATATTTATAAACTACTTATACTTCCTCCGATAGTTATAAGATTTTTTGAGGTTTTTTATTTCATCAAAGAAAGTGATTAAACTTGTTAGGAAATGTGAAAATTTGATATATTTTTTTAAAATTATCTTTATAATTATTATTAGAAATTGTGTTGACTTAATAAAGATGTTTATGAAAAGAAGTAATTCAATGCTATTGAAAATTAAAATGAGATCTTACAAATACAAGCAAAATAAAAACCCAAAAATAATCTTACAAATAGGATCCGAAAAAATATATTGTATATATTTTGTATTTTAAAACTGGTGTCTTTGCGATTAGCATCCGATGAATGTCATGTCATAGGATTATGATACAACAAAATACATTGAATTGGATTCTGGACTTCATACATGTGTGACTGAAGTGGCTTGCAAAACTCTTGGCGACGTAGCAATAATTTCACTGAAATGATATCCGACCAAAATGACTAATGACAATACCATGAGAGTGATCCCACCATTTTGTTTTACGTCAAACCCTAAGTTTGACAATGATTTGGCCTAAAACTAGTTCACATAACAGTCAAATGTCGTTATATATATATATATATATATTATTCAATCCCTCTTTATACATGGACCCATTTGTTTTAATGCATTTCCCGCATCTATTTATTTGAGTAATAATAGGTTAAATTGGTCCCTGATTTTATTGGTACCGATCAATTTAGTCTTTGAGATTTTTGAAATATCAAATTGATCCTTGCGATAAGAACATGTCAGTCATATTAGTCCCTAACATTAATGATCATTAGTGGTTCTTAATGTGGACTAACGGAATGGCCAAAACGACGTCGTTTTGGCAAAATAAATAAATAAACAAAGACTGTTGAGTATTGAACAAATTAGCCCCTGAGATTGTTGAAACCAGTCAAGTTAGTCTCTGACTTTATGGAACATTAATGTCAAGGACTAGTATGACTATGTGTTCCTATCTCGAGAACTAATTTGGAATTTCGATAATATGGAGAACTAATTTGACCGATAAATACACATAAAGTCAAAGACCAATCTATCATATTAGTCCTATTTATTTACTTCTTTGATTCTCCCATCTAATAATGATATCACGAAGTGCAATGGAAGAAAAAATTACTCCCTCCGTTTCATATGTAATGTTGTTTTAGCATTTGTATTATGTTTCATAAGTCCCCTTGTTTTATAAACTCAATACATAATTAATGTTATTTTTCCAAACACACCCATATTTATTATACTCTCTTTTTTACTTTCAATACATTTTTCTCTCTTCAATAATGATTATATAATGACATTATAGTTAAAATACAACAAATCCTTACATTATTTAATCATTTCTTAAAACCCGTATATAATCTTAAAACACACTACATATGAAACAGAGGGAATAGCAAGGTTAGGCCAGTAGGATAGCCACTCACTTTTATAACGATTGCACGTACAATTTTTTACTCGTGTTAGGCCTAGGAGTTATTAGGAGGTTCAAGAATTTTATTTTTGTGAGTTAAGACAAGAGACACATGTTGTCACGTCTCACGAAGATCGATTATGAATTAGGCAATATCCAAAAAAACAAAAATATTTATACATGATTTTCATTTATTTGGAAAAGGTATATGATAGGGTATCTAGAGAGACATTGTATGTGGAAGACTCTCGAGAAGAGAGGGATACGGTGGTGGGTACTGCTTAAATTAGAGCAATTAAGGATGTGTATGATGGGGTCAATGCAAGACTAGTGTGAGAACATAGCGGGGGCTCTCAAAAGATTTTCCTATTACTATAGGATCACATCTAGGGTTAACTTTGAGCCCTTACCTGTTTGCATTGGTTCTGGATGTGCTTACTGAACATATCCAAGAGCTAGTGCATTGATGCATGCTTTTCATGGACGATATTGTCCTGATCGGGGACTCTTGATAGAAAATAAATGAAAAGATAAAATTGTGAAGATAAGTCTTAGAAGCACATGATTTTTAGACAAATCAAAGTAAGATAGAGCATATGAAATTTACGTTCAATAAGAGGAGCATAAATCCTATTCTGGAGGTGAAGAATAGAGAGTATGCCATACCACCATTCACAAGGTTAAGTATTTTGGGTCTATCAGGCATACAACACAATGAGGAAATATAAAGAGATATGAACTATAGGATTCAAGTAGGGTGGATGAAATGGAGAAGTGCCTCGTGTGTTTTATGCTATAGAAAAGTGTCACTCAAACTGTAACATCCTAAACTTTATTTTAAAAGAAATTAATGCTAAAACCCAAGAAATAATTAGAATAATTGCTTAAAGAATTTCGGGTGATAGGAGAGTAGTAATTATAAGTACTAGGGGTTGTATAGAAGACATTTGTGGCAATGGGCAAGATTTTCTAAGCGGAATCGGGGGTTAAATCGGCGTTTTAGATGTTAGAAATCAACCGAAAAGAGAAAATTAGGAATTTATTGTAGGATGCTAAGAAATTAAAGTCCACCGTTGGATATTAAGTTTAAGGGGTTAAGAAGCTTGTCTAAAAATTTGGACCCGATCCGACGGTTAACGAAAACGTTACGGCGAATCGAAGTTTCAAATTTCTGGTGCACGCCCAGGCGCACCGGTGCACGCACAGGAGCACCAGGGTGCAAATCATGCACCAACTCAGTGGAAAAACCGCCCAGGCGCGCTTCCCGCTCGCCCAGGCGCGCCCAAGGCGCACCCAGCTGTGCACCAGTTCCGTGTTGGCGCGTCATTTCCCTCCCAGCCAGGCGTCTGGTGCGGCGCCATGCACCAGCTCGTGTGCTGGTGCTGATTTCTCGCCCAGGCGCGCCTTTCCGTCCGCCCAGGCGCGCGCGCGGAAGCACACCAGATCTGGTGCGTTGATTTGCAAGCTTGGGGCCAAAGTTTGTTTATGAGCCACACGATTGTGGCTGGCTACCAAGGCAAAAATATGAAGTCAAGAGCCTTACACTCCCTCATACTCCAACACCAACATAACCCCATCATCCCCACCATTTCTCTCAAGCTCAAGAATCATTCCATCATCCTCTTCTCACACACACTTGATTTTTGGGAAAATCAAACCCAAAATCATCAAACCCACCAAGCTAGCATCATGGAAATGGGTTGAAAACTCCTTCCCTTTCCTCCCTCTCTCTCACACGAATTGCTTCTCTCTTCTCCCTCTTGGTTTTTCAAGCTCATCATTATTTGGGTAAGTGGAACCTTATGTCTAAGTTATGATTCCATTCCTTTTCTCTTTCACTCATAAAAGTTGTATTTGCTTAGGGTTTTCATGTGTCCTTGATCATGTAGAAATATCAATTTCATGCCTTCCAATCAAAATCAAGAGAAGAGCAACAACCAACCATCTTGTGATACCCCTAATAGAGTTGTTTATCATCACTTGGTTATAGCCTTGTTGAGGTGGCAAGCAAGGCTTAGGAGGTTCAAAGTCCCAAGGTTTTGAGTTAGAGCAAACAAAGGTTTTTCTTACTCCTTGACACTTTGAGGTAAGGAGTGGGTATTAGTGGGTATTACCGTACTCTGGGGCATAGTTTACAATATGTATATAATGAGTACTAAGTAATAATTGTTAGTTAGAATATTGCACCATAGGGTAGTTAATAAATAGAAGTTATGAATTAAGGATAATGGTGATGATATTGATAAAATGCTTGATTTGTGATAATTAAATTATAACAAAAAATAATTGTGTTAATTTGACAATATAAGTGTTTAATGTTGTGATTTATAGGGGTAATGTACTTGCTAAAATGTTTAAGAGGTAATGTTGTGATAAAAGATGGAAATGAAATATACCCGGACGCAGTAAGACGTGACCGTGCATGGGTGCGGACGCAGTAGGTCGTGACCAGGGGAGAATGAAATGAAATATACCCGGATGCAGTAAGACGTGACCGCGCATGGGTGCGGACGTAGTAGGCCGTGACCAGGGAAAAGAATGAAAAATAATATACCCGGACGCAGTAAGTCGTGATTAGCACGTCAGTGCGGACGCAGTAGGTCGTGACCAGGGAAAAGAATGAAAAGCAATATACCCGGACGCAGTAAGTCGTGACCAGCACGTCAGTGCGGACGCAGTAGGTCGTGATCAGGGACAAAACGAAAGAGTAACGTGAATTTAATGGAAGAGGATAGAATAAATGGCTTGATAGAAATATTGATTAAGAACAAAGCGGAAATAATTGGATTATGAAACCAATGAATATTTTGTGAATGATTAGCGATGTGTAGGACTTTGTTATATTGTGATTGAATGCTAGTTATGTTTGGCTTAGTATAACATTATGTTGTAATTGGAAACTGCTTCCCCATTTTACGTGTAATACTCACTCCTTACTATTTTCGCAGGTACTGAGGAAGAGTTTGCACTTGACCAGGTCGAGTAGGAGTACTCTCCCTCGCAGGGAGAGTAGGTTATTTATATTGTTGGACATGGGAATGTCCTGGGCCCGATGATATGATTTGATCTGTTTTTGTTGTATATATTGTACATAGCTTTTTGGGGGTCCAGGACGACTCCTTTTGGGTAGGAGTCCTTTTTGGGAAAAATACTATTTTCCATGACTTGTTTATATATCTGCTGAAACTCTGATGTCCCATACTCTACTATTCTGATGTGTGCACGAAGCTGCACTAGTTGTGATATATGCATATAGCCCTGTTGGCTGGTGGTTATTGAAAATGTTAATGTTTATTAGGTTACAGGAAAACCACAATTTTTGGGAAAGTCAGAAAAACAAACGAAACTCCGTCCGTTTGACGGGAGATTTTTATAAGTTAAAAAGAAAAATTTAAATTCACTATTTTACTAAGGGTTATAAGGGTAATTAAGTGTAGGTGTTACATTTATGGTATCAGAGCAGTTTCCCTCGGCCTTTGGAGTTATGAGCTACTCCAGTGATTACTCACCGAGCGAGTAATCGATGAACTATAGTTAAGAGTCTAGAATTTATTGATAGGATGTTTATAATACTAATTGTTTTATTAAGAATTAACTGTCGGCCTTATGCATGACTAAACAGTATGGCTGGTAGACGGATCGATAATGGCGGGATCCGAGCTATTCTGGAACAAATGGTACAGATGCAGCAGAATCAGGGGAATAACATAGCAGCAGCCGCAGCAGCAACAACAGCAACAGCAGTAGCAATGAATCCTCAACCACCAGCTCCAGTTGCGATCGATTGGTTGGCACGATTCAGGAAGAATGAACCGATGAAGTTCGAAGGAGGGTTCAATCCCGATGGGGCACAACTTTGGTTGCAGGAGATTGAAAAGATCCTGAATACCATGGCACCACCGGAGGAACAAAAGGTTCTGCTGGCGCAATACATGTTGACTAGTGAAGCAGAACACTGGTGGCAACAGATGCGGAGGGGTTTGGAGGCGAACAATCAGGCGATCACTTGGGATTTGTTCAAGAACCGTTTTCTCGGCAAATACTTCCCTGAGGATGTTCGTAGAGAGAAGGAGATAGCCTTTCTGCAGTTAGTGCAAGGAAATATGAGCGTTGGGGAGAATGCTGCTATGTTTGAAGACTTGATACGATATGCGGGGAGTTATAGAGATGCTGATGAAAGGACCAAGTGCATCAAGTTCGAGACCGGACTTCGTTCTGAGATTAAGATGGCTTTTGAGTATCAAAACATCGCCGACCTGTCTCAATTGATCAACATGACTCGTACTTATGAAAAGAGTCGGAAACAACGTGCAGCTGAGAAACGCAACAAAAATGTTCAGAAGGCTGGAGGTCCTATTAGGGGCAAGAGTTCGGTGCAACGACCAGGTCCTTACTCCCAGCCTAGAACAGGCCAAGCAGTGAGTACCTTTGGTCCTATTCCGACTTGTCCACATTGTGGTAGGCAGCATAAGGGAACTTGCTGGAGATTGGATCCGAGTAAGGGGGGACTAACCTGTTTCAGGTGCGGTCAGCCAGGTCACATTATGATGAATTGTCCTAGAAATGCAGTTAAGAAGGAGGTGAATGTAGCCAAGGTACAAAAAGCTAGTGACAATCGGGTGACTCAGAAGGGCAAGGTGTATACTCTAGATGGCGAGGAAGTTACTGATGCCGATGAGCTGATTAGAGGTACCGGTTATATTAATGATATTCCTTGTGGTATTCTCTTTGATTGTGGAGCTACTCATTCACTTATTTCTGTCGACTGCATGAAGAAGTTAGGATTATCTGCAATAGAAATGCCTTATAAATTATCTGTTTCTACCCCCACAAATTCTTCTGTAGTCACATCAACGATGTGTTTGGATTGCCCACTTCGAGTACTGGAGCGGGAATTCAAAGTAAATCTAATCTGTTTGCCTCTGACTAAATTGGATGTCATTCTGGGCATGGACTGGATGTCTCGGCACCATGTTCTGATTGATTGTCATCAGAAATCAATTACTATTAGTGATCTTTCTCTATCTGCCCTGGAAATGAATGAGGAGGCAAAGATCAGTCAGATTCCGATAGTCTGCGAATTTTCGGAAGTCTTTCCTGCAGAGATTCCCGGATTTCCGCCAAACAGAGAAGTGGAGTTTAGCATTGATCTGATGCCTGGTGTTGGTCCAATTTCAATAGCCCCGTACAGGATGGCACCTCCAGAATTAGCAGAGTTGAAAAAGCAGTTGGAGGAACTTTTGGCTAAGGGCTTAATTAGACCGAGTGTGTCACCCTGGGGAGCTCCGATTCTTTTTGTTAAAAAGAAGGACGAAAGTCTCCGAATGTGTATCGACTACAGGCAGTTGAATGCTGTGACTGTGAAAAACAAATATCCTCTCCCTCGCATCGATGATCTGCTGGACCAATTAAGAGGAGCAGCCGTATTTTCTAAAATTGTCCTCCAATCGAGATACCATCAAATTCGTATCCGAGAGGAGGACATCCCTAAAACGGAAATCAGATCGAGATATGGGCATTTTGAATATGTGGTAATGTCCTTTGGTCTCACGAATGCTCCGGCCATCTTCATGGACTATATGAACAGGATCTTCAGGCCTTACTTGGATTCTTTCGTCATAGTGTTTATCGACGACATTCTCATCTATTCTAAGAGTCCAAGTGAGCATGCCGAGCATCTGAGAACAGTGTTGCAAATTCTCAAAGCTAAACAGCTTTATGCAAAGCTTTCTAAATGTAGTTTCTGGTTGAATGAGGTGCAATTTCTGGGGCATGTCATTTCTGAGAAGGGTGTTGCTGTTGACCCTTCTAAGGTGGAAGCGGTGCTTAAGTGGGAGAGACCCAAGTCCATTACTGAGATTAGAAGCTTTCTTGGTATGGCTGGGTATTATAGGAGGTTTATTGAGGGGTTTTCTAAATTAGCCCTTCCTTTGACAACTCTTACACGGAAAGGTGTTCAGTTTGACTGGTCCCCGGAGTGTGAAGATAGTTTTCAGGAATTGAAAAGACGATTAACTAGTTCTCCGGTGTTAATTTTGCCGGACCCGACTCAATCCTTTGTAGTATACTGTGATGCTTCAAAACAAGGGTTGTGTTGTGTGTTGATGCAGTAAGGACAAGTCATAGCTTATGCATCCAGACAATTAAGGCAGCATGAGCAGAACTATCCCACTCATGATCTTGAGTTGGCGGCAGTAGTTTTTGCTTTAAAAATCTGGAGGCATTATCTATATGGTTCAAAGTTTGAAGTCTTTAGCGATCATAAAAGCCTTCGCTATCTCTTCGATCAAAAGGAGTTGAATATGAGACAGAGGAGGTGGATGGAATTTCTGAAGGACTACGATTTCGATCTTCAGTATCATCCAGACAAAGCCAATGTTGTGGCTGATGCATTAAGTCGTAAGACTTTGCATGTCAGCAATCTGATGGTGAAAGAGATACAATTTATCCAAGAGTTCAGTGACCTCAACTTGAACATGCAAGTGAAAGAGAAGAGCATTGTTCTAGAAATGTTGCAGGTTACCAATGACTTGATTGGTCTTATTAAAGAAAGACAAGCTGATGATTCAGAGCTGCAAAAGTTGTTAGAAGGAGCAGCGGGCAATGAAGAGCCCAACTTTGTGAAGGGTTTTGATGGCATTATCCGATTTAGGTGTCGGATATGTGTTCCTATGGATTTCGAAGTTAGAAGGGATATTCTATGGGAAGCACATCGAACCAAAATGAGTTTCCATCCCGGTGCAACAAAAATGTACCAAGATTTGAAGAAGGTTTATTGGTGGCCGAAGTTGAAAACCGATGTAGCCGATCATGTATCTCATTGCCTAACTTGTCAGAAAGTTAAAATTGAGCACCAAAAGCCTGGTGGTCCTTTGCGATCACTTGATATCCCGGAGTGGAAGTGGGATAGTATAGCTATGGACTTTGTGACGGGTCTACCTAGGACTACAGCAGGTTGTGATGCAGTTTGGGTGGTTGTGGACCGTCTTACAAAGTGTGCGCTTTTTATCCCTATTCGCAAGGAATACACTCTGGAGAAGTTGACTCAGTTTTATATAAAGGACATAGTGAAGCTACATGGTGTTCCTACCAGTATAGTATCCGATCGCGATCCGAGATTTCTGTCTAGATTTTGGCAGAGTCTTCAGCAGGCATTGGGTACTAAGCTGAAATTTAGTATGGCTTATCATCCGCAGACAGACGGACAATCTGAGCGTACTATCCAGACACTGGAAGATTTGTTGAGAGCATGTGTTTTGGAGCAAGCTGGTAGTTGGGAGCAGTTATTGCCGTTGATGGAGTTTACTTATAATAACAGCTTCCACTCCAGTATCGGTATGGCACCATTTGAGGCTCTCTACGGAAGAAAATGTAGGACGCCTCTGTGTTGGTTCCAGATAGGTGAGAATCTATTGACAGGTCCTGATATTGTGAAAGAAACAACTGAGAAGATCACAATGATCAAGAAAAAGATGAAAACTTCACAGGATCGCCAGAAGAGTTATGCTGATAGGCGAAGGAGACCTTTGGAGTTTGATGTCGGGGATCATGTGTTCCTAAGAGTGTCTCCGGTTACGAGGATTGGTAGGGAAATTAAGTCCAAGAAACTAACTCCTCGGTTTGTTGGGCCTTATGAGATTCTGGAGAAAGTTGGCCCTGTAGCTTACAGGATTGCCTTACCGGCCCCCTCACTTAGCAAGGCTTCATGACGTATTCCATGTCTCACAGCTAAGGAAATACGTCCATGATCCTTCACATGTGGTCACCTTGGATGATTTGCCTTTGAAGGAGAATTTGACTTTTGAAGTTTTGCCAGTGAGAATTGAAGATAGGCAAGTGAAGCAGCTTAGAGGCAAGGAAATATCTTTGGTGAAAGTCATTTGGATCAGGGACAATGTGGAAGAGGCTACATGGGAACTGGAAGACAAGATCAGGCAGTCTCATCCACAATTGTTCGACGCCAACTGAATTTCGAGGACGAAATTCTGGTAAGTTGGAGAGAATTGTAACATCCTAAACTTTATTTAAAAGAAATTAATGCTAAAACCCAAGAAATAATTAGAATAATTGCTTAAAGAATTTTGGGTGATAGGAGAGTAGTAATTATAAGTACTAGGGGTTGTATAGAAGACATTTGTGGCAATGGGCAAGATTATCTAAGCGGAATCGGGGGTTAAATCGGCGTTTTAGATGTAAGAAATCAACCGAAAAGAGAAAATTATGAATTTATTATAGGATGCTAAGAAATTAAATTCCACCGTTGGATATGAAGTTTAAGGGGTTAAGAAGCTTGTCTAAAAATTTGGACCCGATCCGACGGTTAACGAAAAAGTTATGGCGAATCGAAGTTTCAAATTTCTGGTGCACGCCCAGGCGCACCAGGGTGCAAATCATGCACCAACTCAGTGGAAAAACCGCCCAGGCGCGCTTCCCGCTCGCCCAGGAGCGCCCAAGGCGCACCAGTTGTGCACCAATTCCGTGTTGGCGTACCATTTCCCTCCCAGCCAGGCGTCTGGTGCGGCGCCATGCACCAGCTCGTGTGCTGGTGCTGATTTCTCGCCCAGGCGCGCCTTTCCGTCCGCCCAGGCGCGCCTTCCGGTTAAAAACGGAGAAAATATCAAATAAGTAATACACCTTCCGGTTAAAAAAAATAAAAAAAATATAATTCATTTGGTTTGAAATATAATAAAAATAACTTCATTAAATTTTGTTTCATTCTTAATACTATTTTCCTAAAACATACATAAAAAATTGTTATCTAAATTAATTTTTGTTTTGTTCCCAATACTTCTTTTCTAAAATATCTCTATTTTTATAAATTTGATAAAATTAAATACAATAAACTAATTTTTTTAATAAGCGTGATTTTAGTTTATTTTACTTATATACTAGACCGAAGGGAGTAGATGATCAACATACAAGGAGAAGAAGGGAGAGTGACGAGGGAGGGAGATAAAGAGTGAGTGAGTGAGTGAGTGACGAGAGAGGGAGTTATCAGGGATAAGAATAAGTGAGTAGTGAGAGTGAGTTGTGTATTATTTTAAATATTTTTATTATTTCAATATTTTTTATATATTAGTTTTATTATTTATATATTTTTTGTAATTTTATATATTTTTATAATTATTGTTGTTGAATCAGCTGTATTAATTGAATAATAATTTAATTTTTATTATAATACTTATACTTAATATTTTAATAATATGCTAAAAGTAATGTGGGGTAGAGTGTGAGGTTCATTAAAAAACCATGGTTGGGCTCTTGGGGTTGAAGTAAAGTTGCTTATGATATAGAAAAGTGTGAGATAATAAAAAAAATGTTGTGGAATCCACCTAGTGGTTCTTAAGGTTGGAGATGCTCTAATGGGCTTTTTTACCTATGTATGGTCAATTTTGAAATTATTTACCAATTTGGGGGTTTCAAAACTATTTTCCATGGGGGTCGTTTTTGACAAGCTGGAGGAGAGAGGACTTTTTTTTTTTACACGTGGCAGTGGCGCTACCGGTCCCCATTGGCTAGGGCTGCCACCAGTTGTGTTTTTTTTTTTTTAAAGTAGCAGGGGGGACAACCAGCAGCGCCACGTGGTAGCTGCTGGTGGGGTGGCGCTGGTCAAAGTAGCGCCACCTCCCCACAGCATGACACATGTCACGCTGTCCCCCAGCAGCCCAAAGAAAAATAAAACAATAAAAAATAATAAATAAAAAGTGCTAAATAAAAAATAAAAATATTTTTATTCATTTAAATATAATAAAAATATAATATAATAAAAAATAAAATGAATGCCAAATAAAAATTACTGAATGCAAAAATTTAAAGAATACTAAATAAAATGATAACAAATATTCAATACTTTAAATATTACTACATGATAACAAAAATTTAATATAAATAAATCTAAAATAATCAAACCTACTATTAACCTCCTATAAACCTAAAATTTAAAAAAAAAACACATTCAATACTCTAACTTACTATTAACCCTAATTAGGTAAAACTTTCTTAATTGATCCTAAGTAGGTAAAAAAGCCTAATTTAAGGTTAATGGTAAGTTAGAGTATTGAATGTGTTTTTTTTTTAGATTTTTAGATTTATAGTAAGTTAATAGCAGGTTTGATTATTTTAGGTTTATTTATATTAAATTTTTGTTATCATGTAGTAATATTAAAGTATTGAATATTTCTTATCATTTTATTTAGTATTCTTTAAATTTTTGCATTTAGTAATTTTTATTTAGCATTCATTTTATTTTTTATTATATTATATTTTTTATTATATTTAAATGAATAAAAATATTTTTTATTTTTTATTTAGCATTTTTTTATTTATTTTTTATTATATTTTATTTTTATTTAGTATTTTTTATTATTTTTTATTGTTTTATTTTTCTTTTGGCTTCTAGGGGACAGCGTGACATGTGTCACGCTGTGGGGAGGTGGCGCTACTTTGACCAACGCCACCCCACCAACGGTTGCCACGTGGCGCTGTTGGTTGTCCCCCCTGCTACGTTTATAAAAAAAAAACACACACACACACACACAACTGGTGGCAGCCCCAGCCAATGGGGACGGTGGCGCTACTGGCCTCAGCGCCACCGGTGGCACTACCCCGCTACCACGTGTAAAAAAAAAAAAAAATCTTCTCTCCTCCAGCTTCTCAAAAACGACCCCCCATGAGAAATACTCTTTCAAATTGGTAAATAGTTTCAAAATTGACCCTACATATGTAAAAAGCCGCTCTAATGAGGTTCGGGCTCGATCAAACTACCCTGACCTTTTTTATTTGTTCGTCTTTGACCACTAGCCATCTCCGGATATAAACTTCATGATTTTTTATTAAAAAAAATTAAGGCTTAATTATGTATTAAGATCTTGAACTTTAGGGTAGTTTTGTCACAGAGCTTTATTTATTTATTTTTTCAATGTCTAGTTTTCCAAAGTTATTTATGAGTTTATCATATATCTGTGCTACCAATTATGACTAAATTTGCTAATATTATCTCACATCGAAATCTTAGTTAGACACGAAATTAGTTACGTAGTGCCACGCGAGCGAAAATGACTTCTCTCTCCAATCCTTTTTTTTTTGTTTTTTTAAACTAAAAATATAAAATATTAATTTTTTAGTAGTTCTAATTTTAAAAAAATAAGAATCTTCGTCCATACGATATCACTTCGAAAATTATTACAAAATAATACTCACTCGTTCTGATTTGAAATATAAAAAAAAACAAAAACAAGCTTATTAATGAAATTGGTTAATTTAATCTAATTTTCTTGATTTCATGTAAAAATAAGAAATATTATTTAAATTTCCCTTATGAATTTTAAATAAATAAATGAAGAAGTTTAAAAGTATTGAAAAAGTTTTATAAATTTAATAAAATTTATTTTAAGATTGGCAATATCTAATAGTTTAAAAATAATTATTTTTTTAATATTATAAATTGTAAAATATGATTTTTTTTTATATTTTAAACCGGAATTTGTTTCATTTTAATTAATTTGTAAATAAATATTTTCTGTTGTCTTATTTATAAATTGCATTTTAGAACAATTTTTTTATTATATTTATATTTTTTAGGAGATATTTATTGTTTTTTCATTTACTTTTTGTTTATTAATGAGAAATAATACATTATGATATTTTCAATATAAGTTAAGAAGATATATAAAATTGTAATATTAAAGTACTGTTTTAAAATTTCAATAAATATAATTACCCTTTTTAATTAGTATAATATGCTTTAATATGAATTATAAATAGGAGTAGAGGAAATATATCATTATTATTGTATTTTTTTTTTTTTAATAAGAGGAAGTATATCATTATTGTTACTATTGGAGATAGGAGTGAGCAGAGTGTAGTTTCTTTCCGACAAGAAGATATGGAAGAAAGGCAAAGAACGTCAAGTACAAGCACACGTGTGGTGTCCCATAAAGAGAAAGTGTCCAAACCCAATCCACACGAGAGACGGGTAGTGTCATTTTCAATGGCCTGCCCCACGATGATGAGACTGGGCACACAAACTAACAAACAAACACGCCCTCACCCAATCCAAACTCCAACCTCTCAAACTCAAACTCAAACCCACTTTTGTTTGTTTTGTTGCGCTGTGTGTCTTTTTGGTCCGCATCCATGCACGTCTATGCATCCCAGCCCATTCGTGCGGGCCCTTCCTTCATTTCATCGTCACTTCTCACCGGACCCACCATATACGTTTACAAAGTTAAAAAAGGTAATACTCCATCCGTCCCTAAATATAAAATTTTTTTGACATTTTTATTTTGTTCCTATTTATAAAGTTACATGTCAATTTTCAATGATCATTAATTACTTTTTTCCACAAACACCCATATGAGTAAAAATATAAAGAGAATGACATTTATTAATAAAAAAAATGGTAATTTACTTATTAGTAATTGCTTAATAAATGATGTATATTAACTAACAAGATTCAGTATAATTGGTAAATAATTAGCTAGATTTCTTAAGTATAATGTCAGAGATTTGACTCTACTTGTGTTACATGAGTACGGATACAATACAGATACCCGAAACATGTATGGATACAGGGTACGACATTTTAAAAAAAATTAGGGTATGAGTACGTTTTTATATATATTTATTTTATTAATATAATTATATATAAATTTAAAAAATAGAAAATTGTAAAAACAATCAACAAGTTGAAATTCATATGAATTAATAATTTCCTACCACACAACTTGTAATGTTAGCACTTTGTAACAACTAATAAAAAATCAAAAACATCCAAAAATAGCATAAAATAGGAAAAAAAAAGTGGTGCATAATAGAAAAAAAAAAGAGCTTGAATTCCTAAAATAGTTTAAACACTTGGTGTGCAAAAAAATCAAAACAAAATAGGAGTATCAAACCACTTTCATTGCTCTAAATCAGGATAGATTTCACTATTCCATCACAATAGAGAAAAAGAAAATAGAGAAATTTTTATAAAACATGAAAAACTGAAGTAACAATTAGTGAGAGAACAAAACAAAGACAGGAGAGACACCATAAACTGATAAAGGATGAGAAGCATGATAAGGGGCACCGCGAGAGACGGAGGGGGTCAAGCACAACGAACAGTGGAGGAGTTCAAGCACAATGAGGGACCGGGGATCAAGCCGACGAGAGGAGAAAGAGATTTGAAAGTGTTTTTTAGGGTTAAAATGAGAGAGGATGAGAAGATAATTGAAAAATATTGAAAAAAAAAATGTTGAATTCAATCACCCACATGGTAGATACGTATTCATTCAAGTACCCAGGCATACCCATTCAAATACCTAATTTTTTTAAATTTTTTTTTGTTTGGATACGTACCCATGGATATGTACCCAGGCGTATCAGGTACGGGTACGTACCCGGTATGCGTATGATAGTATGATAGGAATACTCATGCATCATAGGATCACTCTACTATACTCATTTCGATAATCTCTTTGCCTTCAAAATATATTGATAATTCAAAAAAAAAATATATGATACATATTACCTTTTTATGTTGTATGCCTATTTAAGATATTGTTTAAGCAAACAAAAAATATATCCTTATCTTAAAAAATAATACATTTAATATATCGAAAAGTGTTGAATTTAAGTTTTCAATATTGACCTATTTATTTATTTTTTTTGTCCATAATCCTTGCGAAACCACCGGTATCCCCAAAAGTACCCTTAATACCAGGGAGCCCTTGAGACTAATCCGGAACGAGCTGCGTGGCTGGCTCTCCCAGCGGGATGTTTTTAGTGGAATCGAACCCGGGGCTACTACACCCGTTCCCATTCCCAAGATTGCAGTTGGGGCCTTACATCAACTGAACCAAACCCCGTTGATTATTTATTTTTAAATACTTAAATATTGCCCTTAATACAGGTGTTAAAATATCCCATATCTATAATTTCTCAAAAGGTAATGATAGGTCGTCATCAATATATATTAAAATTGGAAAAGTAGAAGGGCAAAAAAGATTTCCCTCCTAAAACACCCATTTTCCCTCCTAATGGTGTATTTCTCTCATAAATCCATCATTAAGTGTGTGTTTTGTATCTTTTAATCTTAGCCGTCCATCATATTTTATTAGATTAAATCATAACCGCCCATTTGTATCTTTTAATCTTAGTCGTCCATCATATTTTATTAGATTAAATCATAACCGTCCATTATGTTTTCTTAGAAACACAATATTGATAATTAATAATAGTCATCATCAACATAATCATCAACATATTATAAAACAGGAGAAGTTGAGGATTAATCTTACTTTCCCTCCAAATTATTTTTAAAAAAAAAATATTTTCTATATATATATATATATATACACATATATATCTAATGCACTACACAATATCATTAAATAAGACTAATAAAAATATAAAAAAAATATAGGTAAAAAAATAGTAAAAAAAGTCTAATAAAAATATATATATATATATATATATATATCCAAAATATTTAGCAAGAAATTGTCAATGTGTGTGAAATTTCAACTAAAAAGTTTCATTCAAAATATTAAAGTAAAAAATTATCATTTAATCCATATATATTTATTCATCTGTATCTATAGTTTTATTTTTCCAATTTGCATAAACTCATTTCAATTTCTAATAAAACTTAATTACCTTTTCCAAAAAACGCTTATAAAAAAAACTTCTTTTAAAAAATATTTCAATTAAGTCAGCACCTTTTAAAATGTCAATAATATCTTTAGAGGTAGTTTCAAATAAGTATATTAAATTTGTACAATTTCAATGTTACTAACAAAATTAACCTACCTTCATGATGGTTGTAAATTTCTCATAAAGATTTTAGATTTAGGATTGAGGGAATACTCCCGACCTTCGTCTAATTTAACGACTGAGGAAATAATCCCGACCACAAGGATGGTAGAAAATCACAAAAATAAGAAATATTAAGGATACAAACATTTATTGAAGGTGGTTGCCTTCAAAATGCTTGAGGCAACTAACGTGTTCTCGCCAGTGATGTAAGGATAAAGATCTTTTTCTCTTTTAAGTATTTTGCTTCTCATATATAAGTTTGTTCATGGTTCTTTCCAAATAGATGTTCTTAAGCCGTGTCTAAATTTAGAAGTTGGAAGTACAATTGGTTTTTGTTTTGTTTATTTACATTTTTAATTTTCAATTCAACATGTTTTTATTGGTCATTAAAAATATTTTTTTCACTTCAATATGTGTCAAATAACTATGATTTTTCCTTGATAATGATAAGTGTGTGACAAAAGACATACTTAAATATTTACATTTTGCTTAATATATAGATAGAAGTTTGTGTATTATATATTATACCAATTTTATATTATATAATTATCCCAAAAAAAACACGAAAAAAAATAATAACAGTTATTCGTAACTATTTTTAAAGTATACATGATTGTTTCATATATTATAAATATTTTTCAAAATCTTTATCGCGTTTTATCTAATTATAAGTATTGTATTCCGATTTGATTACATAAATTTGTCTTATCATAAAAAAATAAATTTCAATTTAAATTTGTAATAATTAAAAAAAATAACATATAAAATATAATTCCAAAAAATGATAGATTTATTGTTCGCTAAAAAAATTCACATGTAAATAAAATTAATGTTTAATGTTTTAACAAATGGAAAACCCTTCAAAAAAAATAAAGGATAGCAAAATTTAAGACCTGTGCATCGCACGGGCAATTTTCCTAGTCTTAATAAATTAACAACATCTACAAATGACATGCGAGATGGCTAAATGGTGTTACCATCATATAATTAGGGTGATCTTTTAGAATAATATATCATTTTCTAATGAAAACAGACATCGCAAAGGAACGGATTTCACCAATCATATTTTCGTTCATGTCTAAATTAGGACCGGTTGAGAGGCAAGTTTGAGGAATAATGGGATGTAAATAAAATACTCAACCCACTTATCACAGTCAAAGAGATCTACGGGTTACTTGTCCCATTATTTTTTATTACAGTATTATATTTTCTTATGTATGTATTCTAAAAGATAAACTATATATTACTATATTCATCATTCTAATTCAATTATAAAAATAATTATCGATAATCTTAAAAAGTTTGAGAAAGTTGAGAATTGTTTGGACCTATTTAATTAAAATATGGTTTGAGTCGGGAAATAAGTAAGGATTTAGTTGGCAAAGATTGGGCCTTCAAGCCCACATGAAAAGATTTAAGCAAAGAGAGGAAGTAAGAAGAAAGTGGGAAACGTAGCAAGGAAGGATAGTATTTTTGGGGTTCCACCCACGAAGCTGGTCATCGGGGATGGTATGGTCAACTGGGTAAAGACTTTTGGGAGCACTGGGCGGATTATGGTTTGACACACTCTGAGTGAGCTCCGCCTCAGAGAGACAAATTGGTCTCAAAGAGGACTTCCACAGTGGTTGAAGAGCGAGCCTTAGACAACAAAAGGGGAAGAGGGGCAACATTAGTGGAGTGGGCCATGGTTCAGGAATCATGGAAAAGGGTCTTTTGTCCCTGACCCAAAGAGGTGAGACTCTCGGGAGTAGTTAGCTAAAAATGGTGTGTCCTTGTATGAAGATTAGAATGGAGGAAAAACAACTTAACCACTAAGAAAATGAGAGTTACGAGGGAGATGTTGACAAGAGAGAGAGACAGAGAGCTTAAGAAGAGAAGGGAGGGAAAGGGGAAACAACAACAAAAAATACACAGAGGAAAGAGTAGAGAAACAGAGGGAGAGAGCAAGCTAAGTGAGAAAATACAGTGAGTGGAGAGGAAGAAGGAGAGAGCAGGAGAGCCCTTTATTGTTTAAGGAAGTTCATCATCCTCCCCACTAAGAACCATTATGTAAGACTTGCTCACTCTCGCCACCACTAGACCACCAGAAGCTCTATTATTGTATCATTATTGCTTAATCTCTCAAACTTATGAACTCAAAATCTCATTACTGTTAAACCTCTTTTCCAAAAAGTGGTCCTAAACAAGAATCAAATTATAGTTTTAGCAAAAATATGAGTTTAACTTAATTATTTAAATAAATATGACCATAACGTAAAAAATTGTTTATTATATGAGTTTTATGAGTGTGTATGATGGTGTGAAGTTTTTGCGCTATCAAATTATTATATATTCATCATTTATTTATATTACTTTTATTTAAAAATCAATTACCATTAATATATGTATGATGAATAATATATTAACAGATGAAAACACTTTTACACTATCAGCGCACCACTTATTTTTTTCTTATTATATTCGGGCGGTTTCAAGTTCGGATACTAACAAACTCAAACTTATCCTACCCCCATTTATGTAAAGAGTATTTGATTCGAGTTTTCCTCATTAGGTGGGCATCTAAGGGTTCATGTATGATTGCCATGCGCCCATGCTTATAAACAAAGTTTTTTTTTGGTTTTTTTGTGCTCAAAGATATAGCTAATGAATAACAAGATATTGAACTTTTTAAAGCGTAGAGATCAATAAAATAAGTTTTATATATTAACAAAATATTTTTCAAACAAATGGCAGAGATCCAATTCTTAATATAATACTAAAAGAATAATTCAATTGTCTATAAATTATTTTGAGCCTTGTTAGTAAATTTTATTTGAACTTATAAAGATAAGTTGTAAATTTAATTTATGTAATAGCTTATGATATGTTTGTAAACTCTTTTAACTTAGACTACAAAAAGTTTATTAGTAGAAAAATTTATGAAAATAAGTTGATTTTAGCCTTTTCCTTATTTTATTTATAGTCTCTATATGTTTAGGTTCAAACCAACCGAGGCGACTCTATTCCTCAATTTCTTTTTTCGTGGCAACCTTTTACAATTTTTTTACTACTTTTTCATTTATTTTCTTCCCCAACCAAACACAGCATAAAGATAAGAGGAAAAGTTAATAACAGAAACTTGGATATATGAAGAAAAAAAAGGAATAAAAAGTTGTATAGGTAAAATTAAATTGTACTTTGTTGACCACTAAAATCTTGGTGCTAGTATATGCCTACAATATTACTAAATTTTTTTCCTTTGATACAAATAATGATATTAGTACACACGGCAGGGATCACTCGCCACATGTGCGAGTATGTGTAATTGCACATGGCTTCCGTTTTTTAAGGATTCTCAATTTTTTTAAAATCTTTTATACCTTACTAGAGTATACTTCTAAATATTAAAAAATTATTACTAAATATTATTAATATATTTAAAAATTGAAATACTTAAATACACAATCTTACATAACCGTAGGGTCTTATCTCATAAACTTTTGGTCTTGGACTAAAAGTAAGAAAAAAATTTCACCATGTATTATACGGTAAAACAAAAGAGATAAGAAGTGAAATTTTCATGTTACAAAATGAAAAGGGAATCAAGAATCTAATTATCTGTGCCAACAATCAAGCTTTCTTTTTTATTATTTCACTCCTTGTTAACGTGTTTTAAGCTCTTCCCGAAAAAATCAACAAAGATTTGCAATCTACTTCAACCCTCAACAAGATCATGCAGTCGTCGTGCAGTCTCACTATCACATTGTCATCACTCCTTAGTCCTCCCCGTCGCAAACCCACAGTCCACCGTGCAGACCATATTTGTTATTTACACTTTATATACTAAAATATGAAACTGATATAAAAATTTAATTGAAAACTTTTTATTTCATAGATTTTTTTTTTTCAATCCTCACACTTTAACACATTAAATGACACAAAGTGTAGAACACTTAACATGTGCTCCTCATTAATTACTTGGAAGAATTAATTAGTTCTATTTTAGGCTACATGGTATGAATATGTTATTCTAGCTTTAGGAATCGGAGTACGTATTATGTCCATTCTTTTATAATTGTCGTTTAAAAATGTAATGCGTGAATTAAGAAATATATTTAATGAATTTTTTTTTTAAAAAAGTGAATTCTTTTTATTTTATAGATTTTTTTTATTTTTATTTTTTGCAATTCTCACACTATGACACATTGAGTGACATAAAGTATGGAACATGTTCTTCTTATCAATAATTTGTTACTTCTATTTTAAGCTACATGGTCTGAAATATGTTACTCTAGTGTTAGGAAGTACTATGTTCATTTCTTTATGATTGTCATTTAAGAATGTCATACATAAACTAAAAAGTATATTTAATGTGTTTTTTATTTAATTAATGTTTATTTTACTCATTTTACCATTTATCTCTAATTAATCATTTTTTCTCCAACTCCGTTTATTATTCTTATATTAACTAAACGAGGGAAAAATTAATATTACATCGAGTTTCTAATATGACAATTAAATAGTATTAAGATTTTTTTTTTTAAAAAAATGATAGTCATTTAAAAACAAAGATAATACTCTAGTATTAGTAAACCATTTTACCAAACATTTTTTAATCCTTTTCTCACATTATACGCACGGGAGATTTCAAGAAAAATAAGAGCACATAAGAGGTAGGACCCTTATATGTTAATATCATTTACTCATTTTATTTTTCTTGGAATGGAAGAATTACTAAATTGGAGTACATATTTTGTTTTATAATGTAGGTTATTTTATGTGCCATTTATTTTTATTGATAAAAATAAATTTTGAATTAAATATATAATACTAGTTTAATATTTTTTTTATCAATAAAAATAAATGATACATGAAATAAATGATGCATCTCACTAATTCATACTTTTATGTTACGCCACCATGGTGTACTTAACCATTTTTATCATTTTATCTAGTTGGAATCGATGGCCGGCCAAGCTATAAAGAACATTTTTCTTTAAAAGAAACCATGAAGTTAATGTTGTCTGCCCATGTCAAAATCGTCATTATTTATAAGGAAAGTAGACAAGATTGAGACCTTCACATAATACTCCCTCAGTTTCATATGCAATGTGTTTTAAGGTTATGCGCGAATTTTAAGAAATTGTTAAATGATATAAGAATTTGTTTGTATTTAGATTATAGTACTTCTATAATCATTATTGAAAAGAGAGAAATATTGGAAGTGAAGAAGAGAGTGTAATAAATTTGAGTGTGCAGTGTTTGAAAAAATAGCATTAATATGTATTGAGTTTATAAAACAACATGACTTATGAAACATAGTACAAATGCTAAAACAACATTACATATGAAACGGAGGGAGTACTATTTCAGTCTCTATTATTAAAACAATTAAACTATTTTTACATTTTTAAGTAAGTAGGTTGATTGTATTTAATTTTATTTAATTTATAAAAAATAGAGTTTAAAAAATTATATTGGGAATGAAAAATAAAATAAATAATTATTTTATAAGAATATCTTAGGAATAATTGTATTGACAATATAAAGTTAGTTAATTTTTTTTTAATATTTGAGACCAAACTAAGATAAATATATTTTTTTATATTAGAAACCAAAATAAGTATATATAAAAATAACAAGTTAAAATATAAAATTAAAAATTATTAAAAACATAATAGTTATCGAGTAAGAGAAATAAAAAGAATTAAGATAAGAAAATAGAGATAATGTCTATTCTGTCCATATACAGTCGAGTCTTCTCATACCTTATATTTTTCATTTTTACCAACTGCCCTTCTGAATTCCTTCTATATACATATATTTCATAGTACATAATAGTCTTCTCGTACGCAGGAAATTTCATTTTCACGTTATTCCTTAAACTCCTTTTACTTGCTTTTTGTTTTTAATAAGCGAAGAGCGAAATTTTATTCCAAGTAACATATATCACAGTACACTCACAAAAGATATAAAAATAAGAGTTTCAGAACATCATATAAAATATGCTTTACTATGATATGAGCCCTTAATGCTAGAATTCGATCAAGTGTAACAACAAGATAGTCGATTTCCTACAAGTAAACTAGATTTTGGCATTGTACTTCAATACATAGAATTGGGTTTGAAATCCAATCTGCATAACTAAATTTTAAACTAGCTATAGCATGATACAATATATTCCAACTAAAGTAGATTATTTTATTGGGCCTTGCTAACGAGTACCCTTAAACCTAATGGTATTTATTAAGATTATTTGATATAGAAAAAAAAATCTTAAATCCATATTTATTACTCTTTCAAAAATATAAAAAAAAAATCACATTTTTAATAACTTATATCCATAATTAATTCCTTAAAAAATGCCTTTAAGACACTTATTAGTATTTACCTATTTTATTTTATTTTATCAACTTACCAAACCATGAATTTATATAACCGAATATGATTTTTTAGTATATTATCTTATCCCGAATATCATATTTCTCGTATCATTTACATCAAAAGAATGTTGGGAAAAACATAATTCTATCTTGAATTTTGTCAGAAATAAAGAAATAAATAAGGAAAGAAAATAATCACGACACAAGGATTTAGGATTTAACATGAAAAAATATATCCAAAAAAATAACAATTATCATTGCTTAAAGACAACCAAAAAATAACACTGTGTGAAAATTTGTACTGCATATACACTGCTCTCCCATTGACCCCGTTATACCCACACTCTTCAAAGCAAGTTCTTTCACCGCACCTCACAATGTTGTAATCTAATAATATAGAAAGCAAACGAAGAAACGAAAATTGGATACAAATTTAAAATGTTTTTCAACTGTTGGCACTTGGCAAGTTAAAATAAGGAACTAAAACCCAATATACAGTCTTGACATCCTTTTTTCATTCAAATCTAAAATAATGTAGGACTTGCTAAAATAGTATATTTCAAGCAAAACCCAACAAACTCCTCCTTAATTAAAATAAACGCATTTCTACTTTTATTGTCTACACTACAATCATAATTCAAAAGAACTATATAATACTCCAGCATAAAGAGTACACCCGTTATCATGCTACACATGTTGAAACCATGCTAAAAAAAATTTGGTGAAACTTCAATGATCGTCATCTCCATAATTTTCTCAACAACTGGCATCACCCACCGCACACCTTGCATCAATGTCAACCAATAGCCATGTCACACACTTTGCATCTATGTCAACCAATGCCCGTGTTCAATTATGGAACCACTAACATGAACTCATCCTTCTCCTTGCATTTCTGATAAGATCATCTTATACAACAGTGAGAGAGATTGGTTGCATTAGGCTTAGAACTCTTTTTTGATCCTACTTCACCTGAACAATTTTTCTTCACATATCTAAAGCTTCTACATTTCCAACACATCATACTTTTCCCAAGTTATTCTTACAATTATGAGACCCACCTCAAGTAGCCGACACTGAATTTGGTGAAGTGTTATCTGGACTCATCAATCTTCTTTCTTCGAAAATAATCTTGCCAACATAACCTCTTCAAAATTTAGAATTTCTTTCCCATACATCAAAACGTGTTTGATATGCCCATAGGAAGACTAAAGAGATCATACGAGTATTAACCCCTTGTATTCGTCTTCAATCGTCTTGGCTCCAGTAGCCTCTAATTCAAAACGTCACCGTTGAGAACACGCACTAAAATGATTAGAGACAACCTTCACGCTATCAATCATTTGCAGATTGTGGAACTAATCCTTCAACAATAGCCAAATTGAGATGCCTTTTGCCTTATATAACCCTTCAATTTTCTCCAAAAGCTCGCTCCTTGGTTGTTTTCATATTCTGCACATTTGTAAGAATATTCTTAACATTTGCCGCTCTCAAATCCATGCATCTCCTCCCACTCGTTGTCTTCCATATCAAAAACCTCCCCCTTCAACGTCTTGTGTATTCCTGATTATATAAACGCATTCTTGATTCAAATTTGCCACAAGCCAAAATTCACCCTTCCGTCAAATTTCTTTGTGCCAAATTTCATGCCACCAAATAAATTTGACAGTGCAACTATAACACTCACAGAGTTACACCTCTTTCCAATGACCTTCTGATAATTAATTTTTTTTTATGTGGAAGATCATATAACACCACAACCACAAAACATACTAAAAATCAAATACCCCATCAAACCATAGCTTGTGATACCATTTGTTGGAAAAACATCGTTCTCCCTTGAACCTTGCCAGAAACAAAAAAATAAAATAGAAAAACAGAACAATCACAACACGCCGATTTAATGTGGAAAAAATTCCAAAATTTGTTAAAACAACCACAATCGTTGTGTCAAAGACAACCAAAAAATAACACTAATGATAAAGACAACTCCCCTTATCCTATTACATACACCCACACTTTCCTAAACAAGAATACCTATTCTACACCTCATAATATTCCAATATAAGAATATATCAATGAAAGAAAAAAATCATTACAAACTTAAAGTGCTTTTTAATCAAGACAAGTTAAAAAAAAAATAAACTCAATATACAATCTTAGCCTCTTTTCTTTATTTTGATCCCGAGCAATGTGAAACTTATCAAAATACAACTACTAGTAATATATTTTGCTCTTTGGTGTAACAATTTCCTTTCCTGTTTTCTTCTCTTTGTTCTTAATTTTGTTAATTCCATATGTTGTATATGGGTGAGTATCCCTTATGCTTTTTATATATAAGTTTTGTTTTTTTTTTTATAAAAAAAGTAATATATTCGAAGCAAAACACAGCAAGAAAATCATCAATGACTTTAGGTTAGATCCTTTGATTTTTGTCATGGGAAAAGGTTGAAACAAGGGAGACAGTATCCCATAGAAAAAGGTCAACCTTTTTAGACTTGGTTCACCCTAGCTATGGCACATGAACTTGTCAGCACCAACAACTAGTGGAGGTTAATTTCTCCCCAAGCAGTTCATCTCTTTAATCAACACATCTTTGGTCCCCGTTCCCACTTCCTATAGCTTAGGGGCTACATATATGTATATTTTTGTGAGTAACGTAATAACATGAAGCTTCCAAAGTAAAAGAAGATTTGTTTTGTTTTTTGTTTTCTCCAAAAACAGATATGGAAGAGAGCAAGAAGGTGAAACAACTCTTTTTGGACATATTAACCAAGAAAATGATTCATGTAATCTTCTTTTTCAAAAAGCATGGTGATCCTTTTGACAGCCACTACTTGATTCCGTATCCTCTCAGATTTTAGTAACGGTTATAAAGCACATCATGGGTGTCGTTCAAAGTAATTCTTTTAGCGTTTGCTTAAACATGAGAGATTAAAATATCGGGGAAAAAAAAAGCTTTATGTATCCTCTTATACCTACGCGCTTAAAAAATCCATTTTTTATTAAAAAAATTTAAATCCTTCTAACAATTCTTTTTAGAAATTTTCTAATACGTGCTTTAGAGTATAATAATTAATATATGTTCGAAATGTTAAAGTAAATTAATTTATATGAGAAAATTGTTTATCTAATATATTAAAATTTTGAGATGTAGTATTTTTATTGGACTTCATATAAAAACTTACTCCTTAAAAAATATCATTTACATGTGCCATAGATACACATACATTGTAAAATCATTTCTTTTAAACTTATCAAAAAATTAATTTTAAAAAATAAAAAAATAAATTATATATATATATATATATATATATATATATATATATATATATGGGGTTTGCTAACATATGTAAACCCTTTTTTTAGTTGGAACAAGTTCGTAGCGTGTACCAGATTATTTTGGACAAAATTACCCACATGTGCTTTATAGGAATGAGTTTTAATGAGTAGGGGTAATTTAATAATTTCAATTTCTGAAATTAAAAATAAAAATAAAAAAAATCTAAATCCTTTGACATTCTCTTTCTCCCTCGTTTTGGAGAATCCAAAATCTCCTTCTCACTAAAACAGCGACGATGACACCCCGTCGCCGGCAACAGAGCACTGTCCCAAAATCTACCATTTTCCCGGCCACTTCCTCACCCTACTCAGCCCTTTTTGTTGCTGCTTGTCTCAAGTTGTTGGTGATGTTGTGATTCCTCGTCTCCAATCATCGGCCACTCCTCGACCACCGTCATGATCACTGTCATCCAAGCAACGACGCCAGCCCAAGTTACCACCTTTTGTAATGTTCTAATTCCTCAATCACCATCAAAATAAATTTTCAATCTCCCAGTCTTTCTAAAATTTGATGTATCATCTTTTTGCAATGGATTTGTATAAAACACTATTCAATCTTGGTGAGATGATGATTGTGTCGCTGCAAAATGAAACTCCCTGACGTTTATTTTTCATTTTATTTTTTTAACATTACATGAACATGATGAAGGTTCGTTGGGGCTTGGGGCTTTCAAGTATTAGTGAGTGGAGAGGTAATTTTTTTTTAATAAAAAAACTAATTTACATAATCAACCTGCATCAAAACTGTTAAGGTTCCATCTCAAAATCAATTGGCAATGAGAGGAGTAGCCCAACAGGTTTAACCAACGAAGTTGGCCGGGCCAGGCAAATGGTATCTATTGACCCATAACAAAGGGCATTTTTTGGCCCACAACAACCGGAAAGAAGTTGGGCTTTGGCTCTGATACCATGTTAAGGTTCCATCTCAAAACCAATTGGCAATGAGAGGAGTAGCCCAACAGATATTTAAACCATGCCACATATTATGAGACAGACGATGTGGGACTTCCAACAAAAACCTCATTTGGACAAATTATAGGGGTAATTTTGTCCAAAATAATTCGGTACATAATGTTAACTTTTTCCAACTAAAAGTCTATAAAAATATTTATCATATCACTACAAGTCTATAAAAAAATATTTTTCATAGGAAGAAAAGACATTAAAATTTGTGCATATGCAAAGAACATGATAAACACATTAGGCCACCCCAATTTAGCTTCAAAACCAAAATCAAGAATCAACTTGAACCAAATCCTAAACATATATAAAATCTAAGTGATTGAATAAATAGCTCTACAAAGCTTTGCCAATCACAGCTTGACCAAAGAAAAAAAACGCGTACGTTAGAGAAATGATGATAATAATAATCAATACAACTGGGCATATTGGGCAGGCTATACACTAAATGTTCCTATACGTTCTTGTATTTAAACTAAACATACCGAGCAAAGGGTCTTTGGTCAGCCCCACAATGATGTTCACTGTCCCAAACTCCACCAACATTTGGAATAATATTGTGGCTGAAGATGCCTATATATTCATCTTATGTACGGGTGGACCATTATATACAACTGTATTAGTGATCATAATCATAATTAATTATGTATCAATTGACTAATTTGCGTGGCTTGTAACTCAGTATGACATGCCTCCCATGGGTAAGTAAGTTCAGGAGAATCAACTTGGGATTCTAATCCATTAGTTTGATACAATGGAGGGTGTAAACAAAGGTGAAAGAATCATACTGAATCTATTTGGAATTTATTTGTTTGGTTGAAGGGTCCTTCGCTGTAAAGTGTATACAATGGCTAGACCTTGCTGTAGAGATTCTCATAAATTGCCACAAATAAGTTTTGCAAATCAAATAGCGGAAAGGAACATGATACGGTTTACGGCTAACAAAGAGAAAAAAAAAAAAAAAAAAAAAAAAAGCTGAAGACTCAATAGTTGACAAATCATACTCCATCCGTCCCTAAATATAACATCCTTTTGACACTTTTATTTTTTCTTTATTTATAAGACTATTTACTAATTTTTAATGAGCATTAATTACATTTTTCCACAAACACCCATATTTATTTAACACATTTTACATTTCCAATAATACTAATAGGAGTAATTTTAAAAATACATATCAAAAATTCACATTTCCAATACAATTAACTAAATTATTTCACTTTCTTAATGGAAGTGAAATCTCTCAAAGGGATCCTATATTTAGGGACAAAGGGAGTATTATCGTATATTTTTCTGCACCAAGGGTATCTTTCAGCCGATAGCCGAAAAGTAATCCTCTCTGAAACGTAGAGATCACCCAAGTGAGTTTTGTCTCTACCAACAAAGCTTTTTCCATGCCTATGGCAGGGATCGAACCCCTGACATCATGGTTAAGGAACCAAACTATCTACCAACTGTGTTGAGCTTTGTTGGTTATTATCATGGGTTTTACTTCGGTACCCTTTCAAAATAAAGGGTTTTGGCACCCTCTCATATTTATTCAATCAAATTATAACAACTCCAATATACTATCATATGAAAAAAGCCTACAAGTTTAATAAAATTTTGTAATTAAATATGTTTGATCTTATTTGCAAGATTTTTTAACTAAATCAATTCACATTCACTCTCAAATCATGAACCTTAATATCAAGTTTTTATTCATCTTCGGGCTAACAACATCAACATCATGACACTATTATCAATCTTGCTAGATAGCGATGAGAATAAGAACATTTCACTGTATTTTTTTATTAGCTTAAAAAATTGTATTACTGCAGTTGAGATATAATCTTCAGCACACAAGAATACATGTTCTCGTCAAAATTTAGCGCAGATTTTTGAGCACCAAAAACATATAAAAGGTGGAGAACATCTTAACATATAATTTTCGGTCTTTATTGAGTGCCAAAAATATCTCGGTGTAAATTTCATTGGCTTTATTGACATGATAGTATATTGTACTTGTCATGATTTGATTGAAAAATTATGATACGGTATCAAAACCTAGAGCTGTCAAAATGGGCCGGGCTGATGCGGGCCGGGCCAAAAAACCCGGGGTAAGTGCGGGCTTGAGTGTCATAATTTGACACATAAAAGTAACCCGGGTGTATTAGCCCGGACCGGCCGGGCCTTAAAAAGAACTGGGCCCGGGCCTGGGCCTGGTTTACCCGTCCGGGTTTCAGCCCGGTATTAAGATTAGGGTAAAAGTTTACAAGGCATTGCAGAGTTTTTCGTTACTAGATTAGCAAATCAAAATACTTGATATTACTACTGTTGGAATATAGTTTTTGTTGGGAATGGGATTGTGTCTGCGCTGAACAATCGAACAATATTGTTTTTGTTATTGTTATTATGTTATTGTATCTTAGGGCATTCATAAATGTAATGTGGTGAGGATCAGTATTTAGTTATTTTTAGTAAACAGAACTAATTTTGAATTCCATTTTCCTTCATATTTTTTTTTAAATTTTTTTGTGCAAACAGGTATAAGTTTTTTTTTTTTGCTGTAAAATCAAAAAAAATTGGGAAAAAATTATGCGGGCCGGCCCGCACAAGCCCGCAGTCCAGTATAGTGCGGGTTTGGGTTTCATGATTGCGTACTTACTTTGTACCCGGGCTATTTAGCCCAGGCCCGTTATGGCCCCGCACCCGCACCCGGGGCGGGCCGGCCTGAACCCGGGCGGGCCGGCCCGTTTTGACAGCTCTACCAAAACCCTTTACTTTGAAAGGATACCAAAGTAACACCCTATTATCATATATTCTTTATTGTGATGTGTTTCCCCCTAAACCACGGGCATTATTTTTTTTTCTTTGTTGCCCATATGGTTACTCAAGTACTACATAGAAACATCCGGACTCAACTGGGGTCGTGTGCCTGAATGCGGTGGATGAGTCTCCCTGCATTAATTTTCTACATCCATAAGGAATCGAGCCCAAGACCTAATTGCTTAGGAGAAATCGAGTCGCTTACCACTCGTCTCAACCCATCTTTATTCACTAGAAACAATTCAGTGCCATAAAATTTTATTTTAAAAGCACTTAATATACATCTATATTTTTTAGGAATTTGAACTAGTAAGAGACTTTTGATTAAGATAGAATAACTTCTTTTAGTATATGAGCTTGATAGGAAAAAAATTTAGTAGACAAATTGAATGAGGGCAAAAGCTATGGTACTCACTCATGAGTTTTTTATTTTATACTTATTTTAGTCTAAGACATTTGTAAGTTACTCTCTCCGGTCCCTAATATACGTATCATTTGACCAATTTTACTCTCTTTAAAAAAAGTAGGTAAGTTAATTATTTGTATAGGAATTGTAAATTTTAAGTGTAGATTTACCAATATATCCTTTTGATCTTCTAGTCATTAATTGGTGTTTCTTTTCCCCACAAACATATAGAGTATATTAAATAGGGTTAGTTTTGTAAAATTTTAGAAAAGATGCTTATATTTAGGACCAAAAAATTTTGGTCAAATGGTACTTATATTAAAAAACGGAGGTAGTATAATTATACTCAAATCAATACATTAAAAAAACAATAACCCACCAAAAGGTACAATTAACCTACTATGTTCCTACCCTGTTAATACAAGCCAGAGGAGACATACATTAGGCAAAGAAAGGAATAAATAATCTACTCAAGGAAGAAAACCAAGACCAAGTTTTAATTTTTATAATATCAATCCAAGCTGCAGCATCAATCCCTTTGTTAATAAGAATGATGGAGTTCCTGTTGATTCAGATAGTCCAACAAACACACGTCCAAATCATAATCATAAAATTCTTATTTTTTTTGGATTTACCGAGCATACTATGCACCATAAAGAATTCCACAAGGGACGAATTAGTCACCAAGGGACAATCCAGTCAAACATAAATAGAACGCCAAACAGCAACAATCCCTGCACACGAATTAATATTTGTCATTACTTTCATTGAAGAGTTTTTTCTTTCAATAATCAGCATTTGTCATTGCTTTCGCAACTAATTAATATTTGTCATTACTTTCATTGAAGAGTTATTTCTTTCGATAATCAGCGTTTGTCCCAAAGTTTATAAACAAGGTTTTATGTTACTCCACCAACGATGGATGCTTTGTTCTCAAGGTTGACTTTGAGAAAGCATACGACACGGTTAATTGGGGTTTCCTGTTTTACATAATGCAGCATTTTGGCTTCAATGCTAAATGGAGGAAGTGGATTAGGGGATGTTTGGAATCCTCTATGATATCTATTCTTGTCAACGGCAGTCCGACAAAGGAAACAAATACTATAATTAAAAAATGGATCAATAAATAAATAATGGATCATTGCTAACTAAACAAATACTATAATTAAAAATACTAAAGGACGAAGAAAGAGATGGAACCGAACCACTCAATAACACAAACGCCCTGAGCATCTTCTTCAATGGATAACAAATACTCCCTGACCTTATCAACAAACTCAGTGCCCATCATGTTGTCAAGTGCTATATCAATGTCATAGCATTCTTTTCCCAGAAGCTTCAATCATCACCGTCATAATACAACAACAATAACAACAATTATTAGGGTTTATCTATTAATTTACTTTAATTGCAGAAATAAAGAGAATGAACAAGAGAGAGAAGAAGGAACAAGTACCTTGTCACGAACCCAGCCACCGGCAACGCAGAGCTGAGTAGGGAGGTTGAAGTGGCGGAGAGTGGCGAGAAGCCTCTCGAAGATTCTCTTATCGATATCGGAGAGTTGGATATTATCCCGAACCTGAACGAGAAGATGTTGTTGTGTGGTAGACATTGGGGCGGAATGGGAAGAGTGAAACGATAGCGTAATGGTGGTTGTGGTACGGACAAGGGTTTTGGCGGGATTGTGAAAATTGGGAAGGGGAGGGAGAAGTAGTGGAGTGGTTGGGAAGAGGGAAAAGAAGGGAATGGTGGTTCCACTTCGAGTTCTGAACGACGAGGGAGGAGAAAGAAGCGCGAATCGGTAGCCTACGAAGGGTTCACGACGGCGGCAGCGAAGTTTGAATCAGCGCCTCTGCCCTCCGGTGCTCTTCTCCGTCTGCGATGGCCAGAAATGGAGATGGTGGCTGCAAACCCTAAGTCTCAAACCCTGAGTCTCTAAGCGTATGGGTTTACTGGGTTTGGGGAGGATGCTGAAAGCCTGAAACGAAAAATGATTTATTTAACGATATTGATCTCGGTTCCGGTTTTTTATTATTCATCCCAGTTGAAGTAAAACAATGGGATAAATAAGGTTGGTGTGATTTTTAATTTTTAAAAAAATACAAAATTATTTATGTTATAACATTGATCCCGGTTCCGTGTTTTTTATAACCGAGATCAATAAATTAATGGTATTTTTTAACTATCACTTGTCTATTAATCCCAATTCCGGAAAGAAACCAGGATTAATATCCGGGAACTTTTTTGCAATTCTGTAGTAGTGAATTCCATGTTTCTAAAGGTCTTCGTCAAGGGGATCCTTTAGCACCGCTCCTCGATCTTTCTTCTTGTAACAGAAGGTTTTGGTGGGCTTGTAAAAGGGGTAGTTCAAAATAATCTATTGCAAGGTTTCCGATTTTTCTTCTTGTAAAAGAGGCTTTTAGGAATGTTGGTCTATTTGGCTTATGCAGAATGAAATTGTTTTCCAAGGGAAGCAGGCTTCTTACATACATGTTATGGATTTAATTCAATTAAGGACTTGGAATTGGTTAGGGCCAAGGTTAAAAACAATGTTTTTAATTTTGCTATGTGGTGTAATAGTCCTTTATCATGTATCACCTCTTTGTGTTTTTAGCTTTCTTGTTGTTATTTTCCATTGTATATGGGTGAGTACCCCTTGTGCTCCTTATATATAAGTTTCGCATTTTTCAAAAAAAAAAATAAAATAAAAATTCCAGCACAGTTGGTATATAGTACAAGGGTTCCTTAAGCATGATGTCGGAGGTTCGATCGCAGCCGTGGGTATGGAAAAGACTTTGTTGGAAGAGGCAAAATTCACTTCGATGATCTCTACACCTAGCTCGGAGACGATTAGTTTTCAACTGTCAGCTGAAAGGATACCCTTGATATTAAAAAAAAAAAAAGTTTTATGTTACTCCACTTTATTTATAGTACAAGGGTGCTAAACCGACTAATAAATAAATAGTCAAAGTCAAGTTGATATGGAGAAAAAAAACTAATTTCACAACACCCTACAGTGTGAAAACACTTTATGTATGTTAATAAAAATGTTAAGAACCCAAAAGATATATAAATATATTTCTCCACCTTTCTTATGCGCTATCTGCCCCTTTCTCATTATTTTCTCAAGGTATTACGTTTATGATGACTAGGGGACCACTTAGTTTGACCTGGTTATATGGACCGCATATGAAAAATATATTTGTATTAGGAATTTAGGACCACTCTTAAAATCCATAAGTCACTGCGTTGTAAATTAGGAGTATGGGATTATCTAATTTTGGAGTCACTTTCTTCATTAGATAAGGATATGAATGGGATTTCCCTGCACCAAAAATTGGCTTCTTGTATTTTAGTGTGATTAAGACTCCGTGAAGTCTAAAAGACGAAAAGGTATGTTTTTATTTGGACAATTCCATCTGGGCAAAGTTATAAGAATATGTGGCCAAGAAGACATGGATCCAAGGGATACTTATCATTTAGGTAGGTTAGAAAGAAACAATCCAGGATGGGGTTAATAGGAGGGGATGTTGACAGGGCAAGGGCACAGCTAGGGTTTGAGGTGTTTCCTACTATTAGGGATGTGACCTGTCTCTTAGTTATCACCATGCCCTAAAAGTTCAAGAGTTATGATATTGGAAAACAATGACTGATCATGATCATGTGCCCTGCTGTAATGCTGGGGATTTATTGAAAGTCTTGTAACACATCCTTGCTATCCAAATTTCTTCCCCATGTTCACATCATTTGCTTATACTATCATAATTAGGAGACCGTTATTTCATTACCAAAATCCCCACCGAAATGACTAATTTGTTTATTTAAGTGAACCTTTAAATAGAACTTATTTGCTTAATTAGAAAGAAAAAAAAAAGTGAAATAAGCTTAGTTTTTTTTTAAGCATGTTGTTATGGATAATAATCCACATTTGAGTCCAGCATATATAACTGACCTAAAGTTTACTAACCTGCAAACATTTCAGGCCTTGTAATTACGACAACGGCTCATAATGGTATTCAATCAGGAGTAATTGTTAAGTGATCTAGGATTAATTATATCGAATACATTATCATCATCCATTATTAATTTATATTTTATTTTAATTAAAAAATAAAGCATTTAATGGTTGAGATGAATCTTAAACCATTACTTTTGAACCAATCAATAATTTCTCATTCAGTCATCATAACTATTTTGATTTTTGAGTTGTTTCCTCCTAGACTCCCTCCTCTCAGGCAAGAATCGAGGAAGAGCCATAATTTTTTTCTCAACAAAAGAAAAATAGATTAGTAAGGGTACACTTGGCCGAAAACCTCTTATACGATGGAAGGGCTATAATTACTCATCGTTTTTCATCATGCCCATCGCACCATATATTCCAGGTAACATGCTAAGATATATGACATATATCTTCTCTCCATACTGCACACACCCTACCCCCAATCTATTGAAATTAAATTCTTCGATTAAGGATTCATCATCATCGTTATATAGCAATGTCGGCTTTAATTAGCGGTACATTTATGGAGTATCACTCCATGAGCATATGGTTCCGAGTTTGCTCTCTGGATCCTTTTCTTATGAACCAAATAATACTAACAAAAGTATGAGGGGTGTTCACCCTTATACGGTCATATACTAAGACCAGACATCGAGAGACAAAAAAAAAAAAAAATTAACTACTACCAATATAAGAAAGTGAGTTACCATGTGCACATCATAAAGCAAAATTTACATGGTGATCAACCAAAGAGGCATTTTATTACTTCCAATAGGCTTATTTAAGTTTTTATTTTCTGAATTTACGTGCTCATTTGGAAATTGGTCTTTGAATTGAAGTTTTTTTTTATGCTTTAGATCCTTTTACTTTGCTCAAAATTTTTAAAATAGTCATTTCGTTACTTAAGTAATTAATGATATGGTCTACGACATGACACGTCATTTTTGCAACATCAACATGTGACGTAATATGTAGCGTCACGTGACACCAAATGATTTTTTTAATAATAAAAATCAATTCTTTTAAAAGTTATTAAAAGATTCAATTTTCTTTAAAAAAATATATATGATTTTTTAATTATTTTTAATAAATTTGATTTTTTTTAATTTAAAAAATTCAGATGCCATCGCGTGACACATTATCTATCAACGTGGCGAAGATCACATGGCATATCATTGATCATATCATCACTTAAGTGACGAAAAAACTATTTTCAAAATTTTGAGCAAAGTTTAGGAACACAAAACATCGAAAAATTTTTTATGATCAATTCCAAAAAAACACCTATATTTAGAGACCGAAACTTAAATAAGAAAAAAAATATTATTAGGATAGATGCCGTTTCAGGTGTACGGTCACACCTCAAAAAAATTGTCTCTTACTTATAAGATGAGTGGATATATAATAAGAGAAACCAAAAAAAGAAAATTCCCACGGAAATATAGAACAAGCTCATCTGCAAATTTCGATTTTGTCATCCATTTTTTAACTACAAGTTGTTGTTTAGTTGTCATGAGATAGAAAATGATTTCATGTGCTTTTATTCCTTGATTATTAATTTTCTTTGGTTCATCTTTGATTGTTAATTTAAGATGTGAGAGCAATTATTTACTTTGATTAAAATATTTATTTAAGAATTGTTCATTGAAATGCATGTGCAATTAGCTTAACGGAAGCTTCCTTGAAGAGTTTCGCCCCATAAACTATATAAATTAATTGTGTACACAAATAAAGAAAAATAAAATAAAAATATAAGATGCGTTATAGTCGTGCTTTGGCGATGAACATATTATTCTCTTTCTAACATCCAACGGATTTTAATTAAATAGAAAAGGAAAGAAAGTAGGCTGAAAAGAACATGGAGATCTTAAACTAAAATGCATTTAATTTGTGTGGCTATTGTTATGTCTTAAGAAGAATTTTATAAATGAAATGAGGACTTCTGAGATTGATCGGTGAATGATGTGTTCACTCCATTTATATCAAAAGAGGAATAAGAAGGGAGGTATATATGTTAGATTAAGCCATTATTGCTTGGTACGTTTAGATCGATTGAGTCGTTTCTTAATCATGTAGCTTTTAGATTTGGTCAATAAGTTGATAATGTTATTTAACAAATATAAACAGATGGGAATTTGTAAATTTTAAAAATGAACCTTCTCGTTTTTGAAAGTTAGCTTATAAAAAGCGATTCGTACTTTAAGGATTTTTCTAAAATACTATTATAAAAATTCAATAAATCATGTGTCATTTTTACCTTCAGTTTTTTATTAAATAAAATTTAATAAAAACAAACAAACAAATATATATTAAATATATAACGAATTTTTGCTAGTTCTATAGAGAACATGTATTCTTTCGAAGATGCTTTTAATGAAAGCCGTATAGTAAGAATAACAGTGTTAGCTCAAAACTAGAAGATTCTGTCTTGTTATTGTGGTTTCAAAAGTCTTGTGAGAAAGAAGATGCAATTTGGGGTTCGAAATTATGAAAAATGAAGATGATCCGATTTTGGGGTTATGATTTTCGATTTGGGGATGAAAGATTTGATTAGGGTTTTTTAATACAAAATGGTATCGTTTTATGTGAATTAACATCACGCGTGGCATGGATGTTACTCAGTTGTAACATGTGTTAAGGTCGGGGACTAACATGTCTAACAACGAAAAAAGTTAGGGACGAATTTGCTATTACGTTAAAATTAGAGACTAAATTGACCAGCACTTACTAAGTCTAGAACCATTATAGCTAATTTTATCAAATAACTCTAATTTAATAAACCCATTCCAAATTAAAGCTATAAACTTTCACTTATCTTCACAACTATAAGTTACAAATTCACCGCTAATAACTACAAACTCAATACTATAATCCAGCTTTTCCGAGCAAACCTACAAACCAGCAGAACAAGGCATTTTTATGCTGTTGAACCTAACATCGTGAGGCTAGAATTACTTTAGTGGATGAAACTAGATCTCTTAACAACACAATCCGTTGCTCAACTATATAGCTGGTCATGAATTCAATGCTCAGAACTTTTTCAGGAATATAATAGGAGGTTGGAAATAAAGTATACCCATGTTATATATTTTTTACTAGAAAATTTTTTTATTCCAAGCAACTAGAAGTATAAGAAATACTTCTAGAAAAAATCAACCACAGTACAAGGCAAAATACAATACGAAGTATACTCATGTTTAGGGGTGTAACGGTCCGGTCCGGTCCGGTCTATGACGGACATTGGAGACCGGACCGATCAAATTAACGTGGTCTGGTCCGGTCAGGTCTCAGTGTGTTTTATAGATAAAGACCGGACCGGACTGCCTCGATCAAGACCATTCTGGTCCGGTCCGGTCCGGTCCATTTAGACCATATAAATTAAATTTAAGATGCTGGAAATAAATCAAAGGGCAAAAATCAATCTAGTGCAAAATCAATTAATCAAAATCAATCTAGACAAAATCAATTAGGCAAAATCAAATTTCAACTTACAGCAGAGAGGGATTAATCAAAATCAATACAAGGCAAAATCAATCAAGTAAAATTAAATACTTACAGCAGAGAGGGCTAGAGGAACGACCGGCGGCGGCAAGGAACAGCGACGGCGGCGACGACGAACATAGAATGAATCGAAGGAGGGAGAGAGAGGAGGCGGCTTCGATGGCAGCAACCGGAGGGAGGGAGGGAGGAACGACGCATGAATCGAAGGAGGGAGAGAGAGAAGGCGGCTTCGATGGCGGAGAACGACGAACCGGAGGGAGAGAGAGAAAGGGCCTTCGATGGCACGAACCGGAGGGAGAGAGCTTCGATGGCAGCGAACGACGAACCGGAGGGAGGCGGCTTTGATGGCTGCATGAGATGTGGGTAGTGTCGTGGTGGCCACTGGCTAGGGTCCGTGAGGGAAGAGGCAAGTTTCTCAAATGGCACTTTCTCAAAAGTAGTATTAGACAGGGATTAGTTATGTGAGGAATAGGGTTTGTGTCTGAGATGAGCTGTTGTAGTGCTGTGTTAAATGAGTGAGGTTTTTTTTTTATAAATATTTGAACCATCGGTCCGGCCCGATCTTTGCGGTCTGAAAATTTGCTGGATCGTGGACCGGACCATACAAGAACGGTCCCAAAATTTTCAGATCGGACCGGACCACGGTCTCACGGTCCGATCCTTTTTTCGATCCGGTCCGATCCGATCGGTCTCGCGGTCCCAGACCGGATCACTTACACCCCTACCATGTTTGGTAGTATAAGCTAAAGCAAAATATTCCAAAGTATCAATTATTCATGGGAAGATGTTATCTTTACATTATGGTAATTTCTTATTCCCACTAAAAAGGATTGGAATGTTCCATTCTCATGGATCATGGAAATCATTGTACCATTTAAAATATTATAATACCCTCAATCTCTATTATTTATTTATAGCCAATTATAACTTAATTAATATACTTCCTTCGATTTCTAATATATATAAAAAATTCACATTGGTCTCAAATATTTTTTTAAAAAAAAATTAACTAATTTTGTATTTCCAATACAATCATTCCTAAAATATTTATTTAAATTGATTATCTCATCTAATTTTTGTTTTATTCTCAATTCAACTTTCCTAAAGTAACTCTATTTTTTTATGAGTTTGAAAAAAAAACTAAATGAATTCAACTAACTTTGTTAATAAATGTAAAGTTAAAGTTACTTTCTTTTTACTTGAGGAAGTATATATTAAATATATAAGCTTTCGATTTTTCTAATTAATTTTTTAGTCATATTTTTTAATTCTCCAATTAATACTATAAATATCATACAGAAAAAATCATATCATAATTATAAAAAGTACTGAAATGTAAAAATAAAATTTAAAAAAATAAATTTTATTTTGTAGATATAAATCACGCGCCTTGCTTTTTTTAATTAATTGTTTTAAAATTCATTATTTTAAGTACTGAAGTGTTGATTATTGTAAGTTTTATGTGTTTAGTCTAAAATATCTTTATTTAATCCTTATTGAAAATTGTAGTAATATTTAATTTTTATTAGGAAGTGTGTCCATTAATTAATGTATAGTAATAGTTTAGAGATATATAAGAAAGATGATAAAAGTAGAATTAATGAGGAGCAGGAGAAATGATCGAATGAAGGGTTAAAGTTTGAAAAAAAAATATGTTTATGTTGGAATTATAAAAAAAAAACAAAAGATATGGAACGAGAAAACCAAAAGATAAAAAACAGAGTTATCAAAATAATGTTTTATCCTTGAAATATGCGTCTCTTCAAAATTTATAAATACTTTAAAAATGATGCCTCTAATAAATCAAATGATTTATGCTTTTATTTTTTTTTTAAAAAATACTAATCACTTTAGAGAGTTTATTATTCTCAACTCTAAGGGTTGAAATTAAGAAAACCTATAAATATATTATCACTAGTATTTATCCCGTGCAATGCACGAGTTATAAATTTTTTATTTATCAATGATTAAAGTTTAAACATTTTGTATGTCAGAAATATTTTTAAAATTATGAGCTAGGATTATTGTTTAAAATTGATAAAGAAATAGAAAAATTTAGAAATGCAAGTATTATTTTTGAATTTAGGTTTCTTTTTTTTATATATAAAGGAAGTACATGTATGCGTGAAGTAGAAATTTTTATCATGCAATAAATTAGTGCAATAGAATAGGTGCATTAGTTTATGTGTACATGTGTATTAATAAGATATATTAGTTGATAGTTTGTTTTTCTCATGATCAATTTGAAATATTGCACCACTTTATTATATCGAATCATTGCACCCAATCATGCATTAGTTTGAAAAAATATATCTTTGGGTGATATTTAAATTGAAACAATATATCTCTTGGTTATTATTTTTTTTCTGAATCATAGAATAACTAATACCTCTAGTTGAAACAGTGTAAAATGTACCGAAACATTACATTGTTACATGATGTTATATTATTATTATTATTATTATTATTATTATTATTATTATTATTATTATATAACAGTGTAATGTATCGAAACATGTAATATTTTTCTCTGGTTGAAACAATGCAAAATATATCGAAGCATTGCACTGTTTGAAATAATATATCTTTTGGTTATATTTAATTTGAAACAATATATCTCTTGGTTATTATTTTTTTTTTAAATTATAGAATAATTGATACCTTTTCGTTATATTTTTCTCTGGATAAAAAAGTGGAAAATGTACCAAAGCATTACACCGTTACATGATGTTATATTATTATTATTATATGGTTATACTATTTTTTTTTTGTCTGTACTTTTTGGCCAGTACCACAGGTGTCCCCAAGAGCACCCTTAATACCAGGAACTCTTGAGATTAATCCTGCACGAGGTCGCGTTCCTGTGCCTCTCCCAGCGGGATGTGTTAATCGGGAATCGAACCTGAGACTTCTTAGTCTCAGGCCCCATTCCCAAGTTGGCAGGATCGCACCACTTGAGCCAACCCCTGTTGGTGGTTATACTGATTTTTTTTGTTTGAAGGTATTATGAGTAAATTTAAGCAAGAATATTTTCTATTTCATAAGATATATAGATTAAAAAATTAATCTAATTACAGGTATGTATAGAAATTAAAAAATTGAGCTAATTATATATATATATATATATATATATTAAAAAAATTGGTGTAATATTTTTTTTAAATGAAAGGATGTTTCGTGAAGAGGTTTTAATGAATAGACTTGTTCTGATTTTAGTAACCCTATTTCAAAATTTTTCATACATCCGTACAATTATTTTTTTAGTAGAACTTTTTCATATTTTTTCTTGTAATAATTAATTTTTTAAAATAATGTGCAATGGATTTTTAGTTGCACTATTTCTGAATTTTCTTTTAGTAACGGTTTTTTCTTTTGATTTTCTTTTAGTTGCAGTTAATTAATCTGAATTTTCTTCCTACAATTTTTTTTAGTAACAACACAACGCTTCAAAATTTTTCTTTTGATATTTTTTAATGAAAGGATGTAATGTTTCAAAGATACATGTTCAAAAGAATTAATTAATAGGTGATACATGGCATATTCCATAAATTTCTATTTTCTCAACTTTTTCTCTAAGAGCTCTATTTTATGACAAACTCTTTGTATCCTGGTCTCAAAAATATAACAATACGTTTGATTTAGATATTAGGAAATTTTTAACATGCAACCTAAAATTGGATGGTTGTTATGCAACCTTTTAGTAAACTAATAAGAAGTTGACACCTAAGACATGTGTACTTGAAGTAGTGATTTATAATTTTTACAATTTAGTCCAATATAAAAAGAAAATTAATTTAATTTAGTCCTTTGTACCTATTAGCAAATTAATTTAACACATGTTGTTATAATCACCTGTTGTTTTAATCTACGTTATAATTTGCTAATAAGTACAAAAGACTAAAATTAATTTACTTTTTATGTTGGACTAAATTGTAAAAATTATAAATCACTACTTCAAGGAATGACATGGCACACATGTCTTAGGTGTCAACTTTTTATTAGTTTACTAAAAGGTTGCTATCCAATTTTAGGTTGCATGTTAGTAACTCCCTAGATATTATCAATAAAATTAACATACATGTTTGTTGAATAGTACATGGGGGGTTGGTTCTATCACTTTATTTCATTCCAAACTGACCTTTTATATTCTATCAAAATTCCGACTTTTTTTGGGTGCTAATTATGTGATATTATATTAACCTATAATTTATAATATCTCAATACTAAAATAATTATTTTGAATTTAGGACATCTAAACATGGATCGATCGATCAATCACCTTGCATTATCCAAATCATCTGCCGACCTTTTTCATGCATGGATATATATACCTGACTTTGCATTATTACACTTCTGTCACCTTTCCTCAGTGCTAGCTCTAAAAGCTTTAAATTAGAATGGTTCGTGAATCACTTCCATGCCTAGCAATACCAATTATCACATTGGCGCGTAATAGCTAGTCCATGTGTTTGGGAATCTCTTATCCATTACCTTAATTGTTAGACACCCCACTTGCAAATTCACTTATACATCCTTGTGAAACAACCTTCTATTGGTGCTTGTATATATTTTTTTTTTAATCTAGCCGTGAGTAAATGATACGGTGAGTACTCTTTAACCTTTCCTAAAAGGTGGTGAAATTATCTACTATGATGTTTAAACTAGATCTTTCTAATGGAACTTCATTCATAAATTTTTTTTTTTTAAAAAAAAGGTGCTCTCCTCCAGTCTTCCAGAGTGAGGAGTTAGAATGAAGTGATAGACTATAGAGATTAGTAGTGGTCCAGTGAACCAAATTAATGGGGAAAAAACAAATGCAAACACAACTATGCTTAAAAGTGAAATTTCAATAAATAAAAATAACATAAAATTGGGGGTACATTGCTTCAAGCTTGAGTATGCGTCATCCTTGCTTTTATGCATTGTATTCACCAAGAATCTCGCTATAAAAGGCTCACATTCACCAATATTAGAAACACTAGCTAGATCTCAATGTTCCAATAGACAAGTGATCTATCCTTCATTAATTGTTTCTATATATTGCGAGCATTCCCTTGAACTTTAAGGCAACATTTATTTATTTTTTCATCGATCTGACACTGTTAACAAGCTTTCTCTACATCTAATAACATTTTGACTTGACTTTTTAAAAGAAATTCAACGTAAAAAAGAGTAAAATAAGTTGTTACGTGCTCTTGCTGCCCCTAGATTGGCATGGGCATTACTGGCAGCGCAAAAAAGGCGGCTTGGATACCCTCTTTCAACATTGGTTGACCATTATTGGAATAATAACTAGTAATATTAAGGGAGAACATTTTAGTCATAAAATAATAAGGGAGTTACTATCATGCAATCCAAAATTGGATGGTTGCTATGGAACCTTTTCTTAAATCTAGTTAAAATTAGGTTTTTGCAATTTAGTCCAACATAAAAAGTAAATTAAAAATTTAGTCCTTTGTACCTATAGACAAATTATAACTTTTAATTTTAAAAAAAAATTAAAAGTAGTTAAAATTAGTCACTTGTGTAAAAAGGCTTAATGTAAGTGACTAAATTTAAAATTAAAAGTTATAATTTGTCTATAGGTACAAAGGACTAAATTTTTAATTTACTTTTTATGTTGGACTAAATTGCAAAAAACTAATTTTAACTACTTCAAATAATGACATGGCATAGGTGTCAACTTCTTTGGTTTAAGAAAAAGTTGCATAGAAACCATCCAATTTTGGATTGCATGATTAGAAATACCCAAATAATAATAACCGTCTCAAAAAACTGGTTACAGCTGGTTTTTTTTTTTTTTTTTTTTTAAGAATTAAACTGGTAACAATTGTCTGAAGTGTTTCACTAGGTCCATCCAAACCAACCCAATCAACAAGTTTAAAAAACCTAACCTATAATTTACGAGTTGATCAGTTTGTGAAATTTATTTATCACTTTGGATATAAACACTCCTAAACAGACCTAGATAAACAAAATGACAGTCTTTTATGTCAAATTATTTTTAAGTTTGCTAGTAAGAGCGAGTAGCTAAGTGCAACCAATTCACTTCTTAATGGGCATCACCTCTTCGACTCTTTTCTTTTTTTTCTTCTTAGAACCATAGGTATTGCAGCGATCATGTCACATTTCCTTTCATTTGCATCCGAATTCTCCGTGGACACCTTTGACATCGATCAGCTCTACCATCCTCTTCCTCTTTTATCATTTAGCATCGTAGCCTCGTAGGGACAGAGCAAATGATGAGGATATTTTCAATAAAGGGATAATTTAAGAATCATATAAGTTAAACAAACATTTCATCTTAACCTAAAACTTTAAGGCATTAAGTGCATGTAATGATCGACTTATATTTTCCTCACTTTGCGAATTCAACCTAGACGTGATACTTACTTCACTAACACTTGAATGCTTGATAAATAGAAAAAGTATGAGAGAGAAAGTTAGTGAGAGATGGAGTGGTAGAGTGGGTGGCTTTTACCCGTCAGGGTTCCTAAAAACCCTCCACAACCAAGCAGTGAGTTTCTTTTTCACAAATTTTCTGGAGGACTTTGGGGCGTATAAGACGTGGAAGGTGTTCTCTGAGGTGAGGAGTGTCGGAGATGTTTATCTTCCTGGGAAAAGGGACAAGGGCGGTAAAAGGTTTGGGTTTGTCAGGTTCAAAGATAACTCGGATTTAAGGCGGTTGGAGGAGAAGCTAAACAACATGTGGATTGGTGACCAAAAGGTGTGGGTTAACAGAGCTAGATTTGATAGAGACAGGCCTAAATTTCCTCCTTGGAGGGATTGTAAAGATGAGCAGCGACCTATTACCCATTCGAGGGAGGCTTTGCAAGGTGCATGGAGGAAACCACTTGTGATCAAAGATGTTCGTGCTGAGCTGCCGGAGAAGGAGAAGGAGTATGGACCCTCAAGAAGCTTCTTCGAGTTCTCTGTACCTAAAGAGGAGATGGGTAGGTTTAGAGGCTGTTATGTGGGGAAGCTGCTTAGACCTGTGGATTCGGCATCAATCCAAGATATCTTCTTTAAGGAGGGGTTTATGTCCATCAAAACTACCCATTTGGGTGGACTTTTTGTTCTTCTTCAGGAAACTGACAGTGAGGAAATTCCGGAGCTTCTGTTCAGTGAAAAGAAGTGGTTTGATGATAGATTCCTTGATATTCGGAGGTGGTCCCCGTCGTTTGTGGTCCCGGAAAGGTTTACTTGGGTCCTTTGCTATGGTGTACCTGTTCATGTCTGGTGTGAAGAGTTCTATCGGAAGCTCGTTAGCTCGGTGGGATCTTTAGCCCTTCTTGACCCCCCTACGGCAGGAAAACAAAGACTGGATGTTGGGAGAATTCTTATCTCAACTGAGCAACAAAATATTGATACATGTGTGGTGGCTAAGGTGAATGGAAAGGAATATGAAGTCAGGCTGGTTGAGGAACCTTGCAGGGGCTTGGTCTCAGTCAGGAAACTATTTGGGATGGATAAGGGTGAGGAGGTTGAATCGGAGGCGGAGGCTTCGTCGGCTGATGGAAGGATGTACGGGACAGAGAACTGCTCAGTTTTTGGTTCCGAAAGCAGTTCTGATGAAAGCGACGTCAAGGTGGTAAGCCCAAGATTGATGGAGCTTGTCCGTCAAACCAACCTTCTGTCATCTAGGTCGGCGGACTCTTCTTCTCTGAGGCGGGTGTCAGGAGAGTCAGGAGAGAATGTGAATTTAAATTCAATTTTAAGGGCTGCCAGTGGTTTTTTGTCTTGTTCTGTTGAGCTGGAACCATCTTGTCTTGTTAGAGATGCTGCTTGCGATAAAGAGGTTGAGTCATTTTGCCCTGACTCGTTGGAGAAGTTGGTTTGTGAAGTGGGCCAAGATGGGTTTCAAGAGGAGAGAGGTTTAGTTGATGTCGGGCCTCTTTCTGAGCCTCCCCCCTCTCTTAAGGAAACAAGTAAAGGCCTTGCCTCTAGGGCCTCAAAAAGTCAACTTGTGGCTGGTAAGAGAATTCAGGACCTTAAACGTGGAATTCCATTACATAAGAAAAAGGTGTCATTTGGGCCTGTGGAAAATGTTGAGAAGAAAAAAGCAGTCCGTCCCCAACGGACGTTTGATTTGAGTGAGTCTTCGTGTAATGTGGTGGGAGTGAAGGGCTTGAACTCTTCAGTTCAAGTTGGGAAGAGGAGCTCAGCTCAATTTCTTCATTCTTTTCACGAGAAAGGAGAAACTTCAGGAGTGAAATCTGTGAAGCTTCCGAGGTGCAGTGTGTCGCCTAAGAGGAAAGCAACTTCTTCCTCAGTGTATCGTGGAAAGAAGGGGAAGGAGAAAGCTAGAAGTGCTAGAGGATCTAGAAGATCTGGATCCGTTGACTCAGCTATTAACAATTCCATCTCAGATTCTAATATAAAGAGCTGCTGTAGGCTCCACTACAGATATGGTGAATTTGTCCTGCAAAGACTCTGGAAGTTAGGCAAGGAGATGGGTGTCTCTTTTTCTGGAAAACAGAATAAGGTGTCGAATCTAATAAAGCAGTTGGAGGATATGGATTGTTTTGTTTCTGAAGGGCAGGTGGATGAAGGTCTTGGGAGAGGAAATGTTTCTCAATGAATTGCCTTTCTTTAAATATTTGTGGACTGGGGGGGAGGTGTAAGATGCGTTTGGTAGCGGCGATGGTTCGGAAGTATAAGGTAGATTTCCTAGCTATTCAAGAAACAAAGAGGGAGGAAGTGGATGTTAAAATGTGCTCTTTTGCTGTTTGGGGATCGTGATGGTTTGGATTGGGAATTTTTTCCGTCCAATGGGAGATCGGGAGGGGTGGTTAGTATTTGGAGGAAACTGATTTTCTCAAAGAAAACAGTGTGCTCTGATCCAGCTTTTATTGTGATTCAAGGAGTTTGGGAAGTGGCAAATGTTCCTTGCATTATTGCAAACATCTACTCTCCTTGTGATTTAACAGATCAAATTTCTCAGTGGCAGGAGCTTTCTTTTGTGAGGAATAGATTTGGTACAGGTATGTGGCTTGTTTATGGTGACTTTAATTCTATTTGTGATAAGAGTGAAAGGAAAGGCCAGGGCAGACATCAATATGTTAGGGAGATCAGCTTGTTCACTGATTGGATTAATGATATGGAGCTTATTGATCTTCCTCTAATTGGAAGAAAGTTTACTTGGTATAAGCCCAATGGTTCAGCTATGAGTAGAATTGACAGGGCTATGGTATCCTCGGATTGGATGAATAGTTGGCCTCCAGTCTCTCTTTGGGGCTTGAAAAGGGAGGGGTCCGATCATTGCCCAATCTTAGTTAAACATTCTGTTTACACTCCTGGTCCAAGGCTTTTCCGGATGAGTAACCGTTGGTTGCAAGATAATAAGTTTCATTCTCTGGTTAAGTCAAAGTGGGGTGAGATGGTGATTGAAGGTTGGGGGGCTTATGTGATAAAAAAGAAACTTTCAGAGTTGAAGAAAGAGATTAAGAAGTGGAACCGTGATGAGTTTACCTGGTTGGATCAGAAGATTGCCTTAGTTAGTGATGAGTTGAATGGCTTAGACTTGCTCGGAGAGATGACTGATCTTGACCCGCAACAAGTTGCTAGGAGGAAGGAGCTGTTGGGGGAATTCTGGAAATATACTGATCTCAATAACAGTCTGCTTGCTCAAAAGTCTAGACTTAAATGGCTCCAGAAAGGTGATGTTAATAGCAGCTATTTTCATGCGTCCATTAATTATCGTAGAATTCGTAACCAGATTTTAGGCCTGAATGTTGATGGGTGCTGGGTGGAGGATATGGAGGTTCTGGGGGACAAAATTAGAAGCTTCTTTGAGCTCTCCTTCTGTGAGAATCTCCCTAAGAGGCCTAAATTGGATGTTATTGGGTTTAAGACAGATAGTGATAATGATTTGCATGCTTTAGTACTCCCTTTTGAGGCTGATGAAATCAAGTCTGCTATTTGGAATTGTGCTATCAACAAAAGCCCGGGACCGGATGGGTTTAATTTCGGTTTTTTTAAGGAGTTTTGGGAGGTTCTTAAGCCAGACCTGTGCATATTTATTAGTGAATTTCATGCTAATGCCAAACTTCCCAGGGGCCTCAACTCCTCCTTCATCACTCTTATTCCTAAGGTCTTGTGCCCGGATGATTTGAAGGATTATAGGCCGATTTCATTAATCGGCTCCCTCTACAAGATTATCTCTAAAATTCTTGCAGAAAGGTTGAAAAGGGTGTTGCCAAGTTTAATCTCTGAATCCCAGTCAGCCTTTCTTAAGAATCGGTACATCTTGGATTCTGTAGTTATTCTCAATGAGGTGCTGCATAGTGTGAAGCAAGAGGGATCTGGCTGTCTTTTGTTCAAGGCTGACTTCGAGAGGGCCTATGACTCGGTGAATTGGAATTTTCTGGACTATATGATGATGCGGTTTGGGTTTTGTGATAAATGGAGGAATTGGATTCGTGTATGCCTCTCATCGACTAGTATCTCGGTGCTTGTCAACGGGAGCCCTGCGAAAGAGTTCTCAGTGTCAAAAGGGATTCGGCAAGGAGATCCGATGGCTCATTTTCTGTTCCTTATGGTGGCTGAAGGATTGAGTGGAATGATTAGAATGGCCTTGAGCAAGAATCTTCTTGAGCCAGTCTCAGTTGGGACTGATTGTGTTCCGGTCTCGCATCTTCAGTACGCAGACGATACTATTCTGATTTGTAAACCTTCGAATAGTAACCTGTGGACTATTAAAAGTATAATGAGATGTTTTGAATTGGTCTCTGGCCTTAAAGTCAATTTTAAGAAAAGTTGTATTTATGGTGTGAATGTCGATAGCTTTTTGTTGGAATCTGCATCTCAGTTCTTGAGATGTAAAGTGGGCTCTTGCCCGTTTTCTTACCTAGGGATTTCGGTTGGTGCTGAGCCGGGTAAATGTGCAACGTGGGCTGTGGTGATTCAAGCTTTCAAGAAACGGTTAGCAGGGTGGAAGAGTAGTCATGTATCTTTTGGTGGGAAAGTGGTTCTGATTAATTCGGTTTTATCAAGCCTACCTCTGTATTTTTTTCTCTGTGTTTAAAGCTCCTAAGAGGGTTATTGACCAGCTGCAGCGGATTCAGAGGCAATTTCTCTGGGGAAAAGGTGATGACAAGAGAAGGGTGAAATGGAATTTGGTTTGCAAACCAAAAAGTCAGGGTGGGCTGGGGGTTAAAGATTTAGGGGTCTTCAATAAAGCTTTGCTTCTGAAATGGTGGTGGAGGATTCTAACAGAACCTGATTCTCTTTGTGTAAGAGTCCTTAAATCCAAATATGCTTCCTTTCCATCGTGGCCTTTAAACTACAATGGAGGTGTTTCGAGAGGTGGTAGTGAATCAAGATGGTGGAAGGATTTATGCAAGATTTGTGAAGGGGACCAGGAGAATGGAGATTGGTTTGGGAAGAGATTGAGGAGATCAATTGGTAATGGTATCTGTGCTAGCTTTTGGTATGAAACGTGGTGTGGTGAGGTGTGCCTGAAAAATACCTACCCCAGGCTCTTCTTGATTACTGCTAATAAAGATGGATCAGTGGCTGATGCTGGAAGGTTTGAGGATGGGCGCTGGAGTTGGAATCTCTCTTGGAGGCGGGCTCTTTTTCAATGGGAGCAGGAGTTACTTGATGAATTGATGGAGAAGATACAGGCTTTGTGCTGTAAACAGGATGAAAAGGACGGGTGGTGCTGGACCCTTGAGAAGGATGGCGGCATCTCTTTTTCTTCTGCCTACAGAGCCATGACAAAATTTGAACCTGGTCCAGATGCAGGCTGCTTTCGCAAGGTTTGGAATACTTTTATTCCAACAAAAGTATCTGGGTTCATGTGGAAAATTTTGTGGGGAAAGTTGCCCACTAAAGTGGCTCTCCAGTACCGTAATATAATCCCCCCTTCTGCTTCAATCCAGTGTGTTTTTTGCCAAAGGAATCCTGAAACAGTGGATCACCTTTTTTTGGATTGTGATTTCAGCCAGCAAGTCTGGCGTGGCTGTTATAATTGGTTGGGAATATCATGTGTGCTCCCTTCTAGCTGTAAAGAGCATTTTGTGCAGCACTGCTCCCTATGGAATCATAAGAAGTGTGGCAAGGTATGGAGATTAATATGGGGGCGACTGTTTGGTCCTCGTGGCTTCTAAGAAATGAGATTGTTTTCTCTAATGGTAGTGTTGATTATATACATTTATTGGACTTGATTCAAGTTAGATCATGGAGGTGGCTCTCAGCCAAGGTGGTTCATTGTGATTATGGCTTTGTGGATTGGTATTCTAATCCTATTACTTGTATCACTGATGCGTTGGCCTAATTCCTGGCTCTTGTTGTAGTCCATTCTTGTATATGAGTTGAGCACCCTTTGTGCTCGTTTAATGAATTTCTTTGCTTATAAAAAAAAACTTGAATGCTTGATATATAATCGCCCCTTCAATTGTGAGTCATTTTCATGAAAGCATGATCTGCTTGAGTAGAAGCCTTTAGAGTATTTGACGATGTTGTCAAGACTATAGTTAATTTAGCCCAACCTTACAATTTGGTCACTAACACTTTTTTTCATACTTTTATTGTCATTATCTTTCATTTGTAATAGAATATTTCACCTAGCCTCCACATGGATTGTATACAATGGACCTCATAAATAAACCCATCAAAGATTGAACTCTTCTCATACTCTTCTTTGTTGAACCTCGAGCTATGATACCATTTGTTAGGTGCCATGGAGATTAAAACACTGGGAGCAACTTCAAATATATATAGACTAAAATACGAATCGCATAAGTGAACTAGACATTACGTCTTAACCCAAAATCATTAGGCAATATGTTCAGAGGTCTAACCACTTATATGTTTTTTACTTTGTCCCTTGTTCCTCGATATCAGACTTATCTCTTAAACACATGACTCCAAACAAGCTCTCCCTTCAAGTCTAAGCTTTAAATGCAAAATCATGCACCCCATTAAGTGTAAGCCTTTCGAGAATTCTAATAGTGTCATAAAGAGCCTAACTCACATAATGAAAGGGCCAAACCAACCCACCTGCAAATTAAGCCACGCTAGTTCATACTTGTACCACCATTGTCCATCAATTACGATGAAACACTCTACCCCTAACCTTGACATATCTAGAGTGGTAATTTCAATACAACGACTTTGCACTTGTATGGATCCATCAACAACCATCCCCTTCACTTGTTAGGGTCACGAAGAGAAAATGGTCTAGAGGTCTTCAATAATGGGTTGAGTTAGCAACCATATAACTGGATTAGACACCACATCTTAACGAAAAACTTCAAGGGATTAGGTTCCCAAATCCCTTCATTTATATGTTCCTCAATGTGCACATTTTTGGCCTCCTCGATGTTGGACTTACTTCGCTCACACTAGGATTCCTAAAGATATATCCACCATAGCTTGAGCCCTCCACATGAGAGCACTCTCCCTCTGCCTTTCTAATATTTGACAATGTCACTAAGAGCCCAATTCAGCCAAGCTTTTCATACACTCGAGCAAATAACGCTCTTATTTATACTTTTGTTGTCATTGTCCCTCGTCTTTATCATAAAACATTCCAACTAGCCTTCACATTATTGCTTATTGTACTTTCGATACAAGGGATCAAACACTTGGATCTATTAATGATCGTTCTCTCATGATACTCTTCTTAGATGAATCTTAAGCTCTCATATCTCTTGTTAAACATCATTTACAACAAATAATTTGGGGAACCTCAACCATAATACTAATTAAGAACAAGATAAATGAACTGAGCACTACAACTTAAATCCAAAACTTAAAAAAATTAGGTTAATGAGCCCATCTCCTAAGCTTATGTGGTCCCAATTTACTCAAAATGAGATTTATTTTACATACACTTATTCGGTTATTCCTAACAATTTTTTATCCATAACTTTGAGATTTCTACAATTCTAACGAAAGTCAAATTGTCATCACTATTGCCGATTGTAACCATCGCTCACCATCATTATTACTTTGCTTCCATTATTATAGCATCATCACTATACAACCATTATTGCTTTATGGACATCATGACTATATATGGAGAGTTCAAAACCTTATATTGCAATAATATTAAAAACTTATGCAGCTATAATTTGAATAAAGCAAATTATATATACATTCTTGTGAGCATATATTTTTTTTGGAAAAGGCAAAACTTTTATGTATAAGGAGCACAAGAGGTACTCACCCATATATAAATATGGACTTAAAGGAAAGAACTAAGCTAAAGTACTACGTGCAAAAAGAGAAATACGAGATAGAGTCAATACACCAAGCAAGAAAAAAAATCAAAGACATGATTTTTAACCATTGCACTAATTCATTTCCAAGTCCTAAGCTGAATCAAGTCCATAACCTATATAAAAGTTATCCTTTTATCATTGAAAATCACATCATTTCTCATTAACCAAATAGACCAAACCACAACCATTCAAATAAAATGCCAAAATTTCCTAGCTTTAGGGATAGGACACCCCATCAAACTGCAAAAAGAGATCCAAAATGAAATTCGGAGTCACCAAATTAATGCCCAGCCAAGAGATATAATTCATAAATCTAAACTTATAGTGATAAATATTATATTTAAGAGATTAATGGGTATGCACTGACGGTGTAAAGTTTTTTATACCATCAGTTCATCATCCACCATTCGTTTGTATTACTATAATTTAAAAGTCAACGACCATAAACGAATGAATGGTGGATGATACACTGTCGATGCATTCTCCATTTTTTCTCTATATTTAAAATATCTAAAATAAAAAAAAATTAAAATTTTCACCATCTCGTTGTAAAACGAAATTTAAATAAATCTCATTCAAACAGAATGAATTAAATTTCATGGATCAATAATGTCTAAAATGAAAATTTCTTTTATGGCAATTGAATAGGACTGATAAAAATGTAGGCAAACTAACAAAATTTGATCCAATTATTTGAAGGGTTGAAAAGCATGGTTGCCGGGTAGAGGTATCAATAATTTTTTTATTTTTTTAAAACATATTGCATATATTACTTGCCTTCTTGTGCAGACAGAGAAATACACAATGCACTATTTTAGATAACTAGAGGTAACTAGTCCTCAAATGAGAGGACAATAGAAGATGGGAAACTAACAAGACCAAGTGCCCTGCATGTGACTTGAAAATTACAACAAAGACTGATTAGTATATTGTGGGAGACACATTGGAGGTCATTCCATTTTAGTAGGTACCTCAAATCCCGCTTGCATATATATGAAAAAAGATTATCTCACATAGTCGGTAGTTAAGCCTACCCCTCCCTCCCTCTGATCTTCATAGATCAACGTCCCACATATCTCCACGTGTCAGCATGCAATTGGAAGCCAACATGATATGACATGGGCATGCAGCCACAAAGCACAAGTTCCACAAGAGTTATATTATTGAGGGGGCAATCACTTTCTCTCTATCTCTCTCTCTATCTTCCAATCTATATATGTAGACCAGGCAGCATTATAATAGAAGAAGAAGAGGACACAGAGAAAGTGGAAGCAATAGCCATAAGGAGAAAAACACTTTCAAGAGAAGGGGAAAAAAGGAGATAAAGAAAGAGAGTTTTTCTTTTCTATTTTGTAGTTTTTGGTAAGGTGTGAGGTTTCATTGACAAGCCAAAAATGGCAACAAATTTGCTTGGAAAGGAGCATGGTTTGAACCTGAAGGAGACTGAGCTTTGCCTTGGTTTGCCTGGTGCTGGTGCTGGTGGTGGCTCTGAGGTGGAAACTCCAAGGGCCAATGGGAAGAGAGGGTTCTCTGAGACTGTTGATCTGAAGCTTAATCTTCCTGCTTCCAAGGAAGATCTGAATGAGAATCTGAAGAATGTTTCAAAGGAGAAGACTCTCCTTAAGGACCCTGCCAAGCCACCTGCTAAGTAAGTTCCTTTTCTCACTTTTTCTTTCATAATCAATTGCTGCTTGCATTTTACAATAATTATTCACATAACAATAAGCAAGGGTGTTGCCTTGTGAATTGTCACGAATTCAAATCTTAAAAATAAGTTTTCGATTTATGAAAATATAACTGCATATTTTTACCATCTCTAGATTCGATCAAACGAGAGTCTCATGTAGTAAAGCATCCTCTTCAAATATTAAAATTAAGCTTTCGATTTACAAAAGTATAACTACATATTTTTACTATCGCTAGATTCGATCAAGCGAGAGAGTCTCGATTTATAAAGCATCCTCCCGTGTACTGCATATGCTTTTGTTTCATCCATAGTTTTATTTCATGGACTAAGCATTAAGATTATATCATGATATGCAACTTCTTTTAGCTTAGTCCTTATGCACATCCTTCTCTTAGTTTTTCTATTTTATTTTATTTATTTGTTGTTTATAGTATATATTCCTTAGAGGTTATTTATATATATAGTACTAGTTTGTATAAGGATTCAATTTCCAACAACTTTTATATATTTTGTAGCAACGAAAAGAATAATATTATTGATGGGAATTTGGAATACTATTATTGCAGGGCTCAAGTAGTTGGTTGGCCACCAGTGAGGTCATACAGGAAGAACGTGATGGCACAGAAGGTTAACACTGAGGAAGGCACTGAGAAGACAAGCAACACTACTTCTTCTGGGGCATTTGTGAAGGTTTCCATGGATGGTGCACCTTACCTTCGTAAGGTGGACTTGACAATGTACAAATGCTACCAAGAATTGTCTGATGCCTTGGCAAAAATGTTCAGCTCCTTCACCATGGGTTAGTATACTACATATATACACTTATTAACTCTATATATAGTGTAATATTTTCAGAATATATCACCTCATCTTTAACACTAAGAGAGTGAAATGGTTTAGATTATTTAATAAAATACTCAGCTCATATGAGAAGTTTAAAAAATTATATTTATTTTTAATTAAAAAACACTTTAAATTGTAGATTTAAACTTATTTGAACCTCAAACAATTATATTTTAATAAAATTAATCTCAACCAATCAAGCACCCTACTACAAAGCATATAAACGACATGGAAGACAATCACAGACATAAAATAGCAACTGAACATTATAGTAATTATATTACTAGTACAACATAAATAAATAAGTGTGGTTTAAAAAAAAAAATATCCTTGATGTGCATGGGAATCAATTTGATGATGCGTTTATGAGTTGGATTAATCTTCTTGGGATTGATACATTCTGGACATATGATTTGTGGGTTATTGCTTGTGATTAAATATTAGTGAGAAGAATATTAAATTAGTTTTTTCTTTCTGTTATTTAATTATATGCTTAATCATGGTACTATTAAAGGTGACTATGGGACCCAAGGAATGATAGACTTCATGAATGAGAGCAAGTTGATGGATCTTCTGAATAGCTCTGAGTATGTGCCAACCTATGAAGATAAGGATGGGGACTGGATGCTCGTGGGTGATGTCCCATGGGAGTAAGTTCCTTCCAACATTAACACATACAACCTATTCTACTATACAACGTAACCATCATTTACATTTTTCTTTAAATAAATAAATATATACAATAGTCCTATATATTGCTTCATGGTATATTTTATTCAAATTTATTAGTCATCTCTGATCTCTTTCTAATTAGTACTACCAAAATAGAAAACCATCTTCAATATTTAGAAACATGCTTTTCTAGCTATATAGGAGTAGTAATCTTATTATATACTATAGTACAATAAACCTATGAAATTAACCTTAATTATTTATATTTACTTTTGTGAAGGATGTTTGTTGGGTCATGCAAGCGTCTGCGAATAATGAAAGGATCGGAAGCGATTGGGCTTGGTATGCATCATTATACCTTAACTAATTATTAATTATATCATGTTTTTATTTATTTAATGAGTTATGGAAGTTATTATTAAGAAACGCAATTATTAATCAACTTTATATATATATATATATATATATATATATATATATATATATATATATATATTATGCGCCACTATTGTATAGCTATAGTCTAATGTTGCCAACTCCTTTTTGTGGGTACTTTCAGCGCCAAGAGCCATGGAAAAATGCAAACGCAGAAGCTGAATTATTGAAGCTGGAAAAATAGATGTTCAATCTATATAAGTGTCCCGTGTATCAAGGTGGACCTATATAAAGATATATGATGAAGCGAGCACTTCTTCAGTGTTGTTAGTTTGAATGCGTCTGTGTTTTTTTTAATTGTTGGTATATAGATTATTCAGCTTTAATTTTAAGGAGCCTATGGGGGCATTTGTAATGGACAAGAAGCAATAAACATAACCTATACTGTAGTCTGGCTTGTTTATTATTATGTGATCCTTCCTTGCTGTCATGATTGTTGGTGTGCTTAATACTTTGTATTTTAATGCATACTTTTATTATTCCCTTAAGAGATTCTTCATATATCATTGTATATTTTTCTTTTAATGTGTTTTGATTAATTTGTATACTACTTACTGAATTATTAATGTCTCAGCTGGATGAGGAAGGTATTTAATTTTTGTATGGTTCACAAGTGAGCTAGGGGAACAAGCCCATGTGCATGTTGATGGAGTTTCCTTGATGGCCATTAATTTTATAGTACTTGTCTATTAATTTGTAGAATCAAATGCGTATTAACTGGGTGAATGTAGGGTTGGTGAGTGAATGTGGTTGGAATATTAATTTCATTTAGAAGAGTATAGTATAATTTATGGAATATTATGGAGTAATAATTAATATTTTATAATAACCCCCAAAAGCATAAAACTACTCATATAACTATATAGAATTTATGGGATCAGCAACATTATTATTATTAAGGTCAATGATATGTATACGTATCCCAATACATGTATGCAAAGCATAAATGAGTTATTGGATCGGACAGTATGACATACAGCTTCATGCCATAGCTTAAAAATATGTAAAACATAATTAATTAATGTGTGGACCACATAATATTATTTTGAATTTTTTTATATAAGAAATGACAGAAGAGATTACTTTTTATTTGTTAATTTTGATAAGTGATTTTTAATGATCACTAACCACTTTGCAGAGTGATTTTTAGTTATTAATAGAAACAGTTATTAATAGAAACTAGTCCATTTCATACTTTTAAAGTTTTAACGTTGATTAGAAATGATATATTTTCTTAATAAAAAACTATTGAAAAAATTATTCTAATCATATAGGAAGGTAACATGTTTATATGATAGTATTTTTCTAATTATTAATTAAGTCTGTTTAGCTAATGCAAAATGCTAGCTATTATTTTTGAAGGGGCTGAATTTCAACATTCATAATTGATATATAATTTAGATTGTGGATATGGTACTTGGCTTATGTGAACTCTAGTTTTTATTCTATTGTGTAAATCCTTTGGCTAATATTATTATTAGTTCTCTGGCCATTAACATTTGGCATTATTATAATCTATTCATTGTATATGGGTAAATACCCCTCTTACTCTTTAAAAATTAATTTGTTTACATAGGAAAAAAAATTGGTTTGCTAAGTATTGCATATCATATTCTTGAGATTGACATAAGTTTTAGGTTAATTTTTTTTAAAGGAGAGTATATCATTTCTCTTATTTCGCAAAATGAAGCAAAGAGATAATCAAAATGTACTCTCTCATGGTATACTTGGTTCAAAAGGAGCAGAGGAGAGGAGGGACGAGATTTCAATGAAGGGGGGGAAAAGGTAAGAACTATGAAGAGAGGATAGCAAAAATGAGAGTACAGAGATTTTTGTCTCACAGTATATCCTTAATTCCTCTAAAAAATTCTAAACCAGACAAAGAATTTCATGAATCAATTCAAGCTAATTACTTACTTAATTACTTATTTTTTTTTTAAATGCAATTTGCGGAAATTATGATACTAATTTGAAGATTTTACATTGGTTCTTAATTTATGCCTAGTCATGAAAAAGGTAGCAGCTAGAATCACCACTTTCAAAATATCCACTATTTTAAGGTATTCACTGTACTTTATATCTATATAAAATATAATATAAAATAAATACATATAAAGGCCATTGAACGTCAAAATGTCTTTCAATGATATATATTATGATAAGGGTGAGTTTAGAGCAATTGAGGAGAAGATATGTGACGAGGCTCAATGAAATTAATTTTTTTTTATAAAAAAAAATTTATTCCAAAAATAAGAAGTATAAGAAATACTCCTCATGAAAATAATACAGAATATAGAATTTTATCGAAAAAACCGAAAATAGTACCTCAAAAACAAAATAAAAGATGCACATGTACATGTAACATAACAATTATGCATCTACGTGAGTTTTGCAGGTAAGATATCACCTACCAATGAAATTAAATTACCCTCATCATATTTTAATTTTTTTTCACAAAACTCTAGGTGACAAAAATATGAAATTAAATTATTCTAAAATGGTTGAAAAATTAAAACACATTCAATTATTTGGTTTGTGTGTTTTTATTCCAATCAGTAGGTTTATGTATTTAAGGTAATCAATATAATTTTGAAATATTATTGAAATGTTGGGTAAGGATTTGGAGTAATCTTAGCAAAGCTTGATTTATACGTTGGGCCTTGTCTTATTAAAAAAAAAAGAGTTTTGGAATTTAATCCCACAAATTATCTTCAAATCTCCTTTTTTTTTTTTATAAATTTTAAGATTATCCATTTTCATCTTTTTCTTTAAACTCTAAATCTCATAACCATCATCACCCCAAATTCACCATCACCTCCAAATCCCATAGCCACTACCACCTTCAAACACTAAACCCCAAGATCCCAAACCCTAAATCTCCAAACCACCACCAAACCCCTCTAACAACACCTTTTGTTTCCTCTTCTTCCTCCTCACCTTCTGTTTCACATCTCTCTTACTCTATTATTCCTCTACTCTCTCCACCGACCTTCATAGCCTTCAACCTCACTCTCTCATGTTAGAACCTACAATCGGTGGGTGAAACAACTAGGATACACTAGGAAAACACCTAGAAGGGGGGTTGAATAGGTGTTGGGTAAACCTTGAAAGATTTTCGCAAGAAACAAATCAAAACGATTAAAACAAATGATTTTCTTAAAATTTCTTTAGCCTTAATCGATTAGTACAAAGATGTTAATCGATTAATGCCTCTGTATATTGAAAAATCACTTTTCAATCAAATACGAAAATCAATCAATTAACAAATATAACCAGAGATTCAGCGGAAACAATTAACACCAATATTCTTATTGATTACCTAGGTTATGAAAATGATTTTCCCCAAATCAATTTTGCACAATTAAGATTCAATTCAATCAATTATGAAAAATCACTTTTTCTAGGTTTTCAATCAAGAACACAATTAATAACAAGAATGTAAAGAGTTAAGAGTTTAGAGATACGACACAGTGATTTATCCTGGTTCACTTTCATCCACTTGAAAGCTACATCCAGTCCCCTCTTCAACCAAGAGAGATTCTTCACTATGAGGAATTAGAGTTTCTCAAATTACAAGTAAATGCCTCACAAGACTCCTTTCTTGCTAGCCTACAAGAGATACCACACCCTTGCCTTGTAACCCTATTGATATCTAATCTAACCTTTTTTCTTGCTTGCCGATTCCCCACAACAAGACTTCCAATGCTTGCTTCACTACAAGACTTCCAATTGCTTGTTAACACAACAAGGCTTCCAAGTGCTTGATGAAATGCCACACCAAGGCTTCCAATATAACTTTGCTTGATTCACAACCAAGGCTTCCAATGTTGTAGATAGCTTGCCTCTTGCAAAGATTACAACTCAAATGAAAACAAAATAATAATCCTATGAATCTCTTTCAAAAGTTATGAAATATCAACATGAGAGATTCAAGGTTCTTGATCAAAGAATGTAAAAATTAAAGCTTTGATCTTGAGAAAGTGAGAGAGAATAGAGTGGCTTTGATTCTTTGTAATATTGATTATGAAAGTGTAATAATGATTCACAAAGGTTAGGAAAAGGTTTATATAGAATACCCAAAAGTTAGGAATGGTTAGAAGTGCTTTTGAGAAGTGAAAAACGCATTTTAAAAACCATATCTGATCGTGTTACTCGAGTAGAAAAAGTGTTAATCGAGTAAAACATGATTTAATCGAGTAATCCGAAAGATGAAAAGTGCAGATAATCGATTATCAAAAGTTTGTTAATCGATTTTCAGTTCAAAATACACTGTTAATCAATTATCAAAATCTGTTAATCGATTATTAACATTAAAAATCCCTTAAAACTTGTTTTCTCAAAAACTAAACCTTTTCTTTCAAACCTTTAAGCCACCTATTGATTTTAGGCAAAGTGAATACTCAAAATATGATATAATCATGCAATCAAAAGAGATTCACTACCCTCTAAGAGACTCTACCCAAACTCATAAACTAAAAGACTTGTGAGGCTAAAGATAAAACATTAAAACACAAACTACCAAACTAAGTCTTCATGAGTTTGCTCTCTCTTCTTAACTTGATGTTTGTTGTTGCTTGTTGAGCTTGAACTTGATCAACACATTTAAGCTTGTTCAAAACCTTTTGTAGCTTGTTCAAAACCTTTTGGCATTTATCAAAACATTCTTCATGGATCTTACAATCTCCCCCTTTTTGAAAATGACAAACATGTTTTGAATTTATGAAGTTCATTGAAATTGTTGATGCTTGAACCATTTGATCACTTGATGAGACTCTTGCTCCCCATCAATTAATGCTTTTGACATTTGAAATCCAATTGAGTAAGCTTGATTCTCCCCCCTATCTTCAACAACTTTGCTCAACCTATAAAAACAACAAAACACAACCTTTCTCCAAACATACCATTTCATTTCTCAAAAAAATAATCAAAACATAATATTTCTCCCCTTTTTCAAATCTTTCAAATCTCCCCTTTTTCAAAACATCATATTTCTCCCCCTTTGGCATTATCAAAAAGAAATATATATACCAATTGAAATAAAAGATCTAAGCCAAAATAGAGAGATTAATGAGATATAACAACCAAAGCATGATAATCATCTAATGATTAAAATTAGTATCATTGAGTAATCAATATCAAACAAATTGTATACCAATAACATGATACCAATTGTAAGAATTTGATACCAATAGTATTATCTCAATAGTATAAACAATATCACATTATAAGAAATAATACCAATTGAGAGAACTATGAGCAATATCCAACAATATCAAATTGAAAATACCAATTGTATAATATCGAATGTTACCAATTTGTAGGATTTTCTCTTAATACCAATTGAAGAAGCAAATGAATGAATAACACATGTAAGTCCTTTTGCTCTTCAATCATACCTACAAAAACAATCATGCTTTGCTTTTTGGTATCCAAATGGTTTTGGATCCATTTTTGTTAGTGTAGGGACTTTCACCCTTTTTCACCCAAACAAAATCTCCTTTAGGTATACCATGCACTTTAATATAACACACATTTGAAGTATGTCCATGAGTACCACAATAGAAACATGTTGGTGCATTTGAAAAATCAACTTTAGAAAAATCAACAACATTTCTATGAGACATACTCTTAGCATTAGTATAACCCAAACCAAACTTGTTTGAATTTTCTCTTTGAAAATTTAACAATGTGCGCAATCTAATATCACCATTTGAGAAACTTGCAAGCTTATTTTTCAAAATAGCATTTTCATCCTTAAGCAACTTGCAATTCTCACAATCAACCACAATATTCAATCTACTAGCACAATCACAAGAAGAACTAGCATATATAAGATCAAGGGTTTCATTTTCAAGATTAAGCTCATCAACTTGTTTTTGAAGATCTAAAATCTCTTGTTGATGTTTCAAAATAAGCTTCTTCCTTTCAATGTTTTTCAAAGCTAGTTTCTTAAATTGTTCATGCATTTCTTCACAAGCATTATACAACAATTCATACTTAGAAGAAATTTCGGATTTAGTAAGACTTACATCGCTTTCGTCGCTTTGTTCACTTGATTCATCATTTGAACTTTCCTCTTCATTTACTAGAGCTATCAAATTGAGACAAGCGGCATCTTCATCATCCGAAGAACTATTTGATGTACTTTTCTTGTCTTTTTCATCATCACTATTCCAAACTATGTATGCCCTTTTAGTTTTCTTTTCTTTCTAGTTCTTCTTAAGATACTTAGAGCATGAGTACTTGAGATGACCGGGCTTTCCACATTCATGGCAAACTATACCTTCTTTTGAAGTCTTTGTCTTGTAGTGTGGGGAATTCTTCTCTTTACTTTTGTCTTTGTTCATCCTTCCTTTTCTCCTTAGAATCTTATTGAACTTTCTTAGTAGAAGTTTCATCTCCTCTTCATCAATGTCCGAATCGGTATCTTCATTATCATCATCATCATCGGAATTCTCTTCCTTTTTATATGACCTTTTAGCTTTAAGAGCAATTCCTTTTCTCTCTTTGTACTTATCCGACTCTTCATGCATTTGCAAACGTCCAAGCTCCATTTCATGTTCTTGTAGCTTTCCGAAAAGTGTTGCTAAGTTCATGATGTCCAAGTCCTTTGATTCAACAATTGCGGTAACCTTGGGTTGCCATTCCCTACTTAGACATCTTAAAACTTTGTTAACAAGTTCACAATTCACGAAAGTTTTACCAAGAGCAATGAGATGATTAACAATATGAGTAAAACGTTTTTGCATAAAACATATAGATTCATTAGGCAACATACGAAACAATTCATATTCATGCATCAAAGAATTTAATCTAGCACGCCTAACTTCACTAGTGCCTTCATGTGTGACTTGCAAGGTGTCCCACATTTCTTTGGCATCACGACATTGGGAGACTCTAAAGAACTCATCATAAGATAGAGCGGAGGTGATGATATTCTTTGCTTTTAAATCATATTGAATTTTCCTTTTATCATCATCGGTCCACTTATCTTTGGGAGTAAGTGTAAGCACACCTTCTACATCTTTTGAGGGAATATGAGGACCATTTTCAATGGCTTCCCAAATGTTCACATCTATGGCTTCTATAAAGATTCTCATCCTAATTTTCCAATAACCATAACCCTCTCCACCAAACATAGGAGGGCAATTTATTGAAGCACCTTCACCACCAAAAGGATTCGTAGAACCCATTGTAGTTTCCTCAAGGATCTTAACGAAAAAGCTCTACGCTCGTGTCTTTCGACCGAGCTCTGATACCAATTGTTAGAACCTACAATCGGTGGGTGAAACAACTAGGATACACTAGGAAAACACCTAGAAGGGGGGGTTGAATAGGTGTTGGGTAAACCTTGAAAGATTTTCGCAAGAAACAAATCAAAACGATTAAAACAAATGATTTTCTTAAAATTTCTTTAGCCTTAATCGATTAGTACAAAGATGTTAATCGATTAATGCCTCTGTATATTGAAAAATCACTTTTCAATCAAATACGAAAATCAATCAATTAACAAATATAACCAGAGATTCAGCGGAAACAATTAACACCAATATTCTTATTGATTACCTAGGTTATGAAAATGATTTTCCCCAAATCAATTTTGCACAATTAAGATTCAATTCAATCAATTATGAAAAATCACTTTTTCTAGGTTTTCAATCAAGAACACAATTAATAACAAGAATGTAAAGAGTTAAGAGTTTAGAGATACGACACAGTGATTTATCTTGGTTCACTTTCATCCACTTGAAAGCTACATCCAGTCCCCTCTTCAACCAAGAGAGATTCTTCACTATGAGGAATTAGAGTTTCTCAAATTACAAGTAAATGCCTCACAAGACTCCCTTCTTGCTAGCCTACAAGAGATACCACACCCTTGCCTTGTAACCCTATTGATATCTAATCTAACCTCTTTTCTTGCTTGCCGATTCCCCACAACAAGACTTCCAATGCTTGCTTCACTACAAGACTTCCAATTGCTTGTTAACACAACAAGGCTTCCAAGTGCTTGATGAAATGCCACACCAAGGCTTCCAATATAACTTTGCTTGATTCACAACCAAGGCTTCCAATGTTGTAGATAGCTTGCCTCTTGCAAAGATTACAACTCAAATGAAAACAAAATAATAATCCTATGAATCTCTTTCAAAAGTTATGAAATATCAACATGAGAGATTCAAGGTTCTTGATCAAAGAATGTAAAAATTAAAGCTTTGATCTTGAGAAAGTGAGAGAGAATAGAGTGGCTTTGATTCTTTGTAATATTGATTATGAAAGTGTAATAATGATTCACAAAGGTTAGGAAAAGGTTTATATAGAATACCCAAAAGTTAGGAATGGTTAGAAGTGCTTTTGAGAAGTGAAAAACGCATTTTAAAAACCATATCTGATCGTGTTACTCGAGTAGAAAAAGTGTTAATCGAGTAAAACATGATTTAATCGAGTAATCCGAAAGATGAAAAGTGCAGATAATCGATTATCAAAAGTTTGTTAATCGATTTTCAGTTCAAAATACACTGTTAATCAATTATCAAAATCTGTTAATCGATTATTAACATTAAAAATCCCTTAAAACTTGTTTTCTCAAAAACTAAACCTTTTCTTTCAAACCTTTAAGCCACCTATTGATTTTAGGCAAAGTGAATACTCAAAATATGATATAATCATGCAATCAAAAGAGATTCACTACCCTCTAAGAGACTCTACCCAAACTCATAAACTAAAAGACTTGTGAGGCTAAAGATAAAACATTAAAACACAAACTACCAAACTAAGTCTTCATGAGTTTGCTCTCTCTTCTTAACTTGATGTTTGTTGTTGCTTGTTGAGCTTGAACTTGATCAACACATTTAAGCTTGTTCAAAACCTTTTGTAGCTTGTTCAAAACCTTTTGGCATTTATCAAAACATTCTTCATGGATCTTACATCTCATACTCCGATCCTACTCGAATCCTAGAACCCCAAATCGCCTTTCACCCCCATTCTGTCACCCTCATTTCAGCGCTCTCTATCCTCCTCACCCGCAGCCACAATTGAATGCGGCAATGCCATATCCTCCAACCCCTACAACGTCATCAGCCACCTTCACTCCACCTCTGGCCATAACAGAAAGCTATAACAGAGGTTGATGTTGTTTTCATTTTTTTTTATTTCGACTTCTCTCTTTTGATTTGTGTTGCTAATGACGATGTTAATGTTGTTGTTGTTGTTCTTCTTCTTCTTCTCTTTTTCCATTCTCCTCCGATCGTTACAAGGGAAAGAAGAAGAGGAAACAAAAGGCGTGGACGGAGGGAGGAAGAAGGTGATGGATTTTTTATATGGGGTTTGGTGTTTGAAGATGATGGTGGTGGTTATTGGGGTTTGAAGGTGGTGATAGTTATGGTTTGGGTTTTGGGGTGGTAATGTCTATGAGATTTAAGATTAGAGGAAGAATATAAAGTTTGAGGATAGTTTATATGGATTAAATTCCAAAACTCAAAAAAAAAAAATATATATATATACATTGGGCCTTGACATTATTTTCTCTATTTACAATGGTGCACAACACCTCTTGGGCCTCTTCTTTAACATATTCGGGTTTTGAGTTTTGGATCCATGTTCGAATTTTTTACCCCAATTTTATATTTTTAATGACCAAAAAGATCTCAGCGTTTTAATTTTTTCCGTCTTCGAGATTTCGAAAACAAAAAAAAAATATACCCTTCCGTCAAGTGTGAGACGAAAAGGTATATTTTTTTCCGTCATTTTGAGATGGAAAGAGATAAGAGTATTTGGAAATCCACATGTTTGGGGATAAGAGATAAGAGCATCACTCACTCCATATGTTTGTCGACTCCCACGTTTCACTATTATACCCCTCACATACCCACCGGCACAGTACTACTACTTCATCGGGGTATTTTCCAAATACTCTTATCTTTTTCCATCTCAAACATGACGAAAAGGTATATTTTTTTCACACTTGATGGAAAGATATATTTTTTTGCTTCCGACACCTAAAAACGGAAAAAATTAATATAATTAACATTCAAACTCAAATTTCCAATTTTTCCCCTTAATTTTATGTGCTTCTCTTACCATTGTTTTTTTTAAAGATCCTACTATATTTGAGACAAAGAAAGAATTGATATAACCCTCAACAAAATGATACAATTAGTTTCCTTATATAATTATAATAATATCAAAATATGCAAAGAAAAATAGAAAAATTTACTTGTGATAATGTTAAATTTTAAATTAAAGATATTTACTTGTAATATTAACAATTACTCCCTTCATCCTTTATTATAAGACCCATTTGAGTAAAAATATTTGGCCCTAAATATAAGACCCTTTTTCTATTTTTTTTTTTAGAATTACCCTTGACATTTAATCATAATACTCTAAGTTTTAGTGAGAAGACATAAATAGAATTCTATTGGAAAGTGCAAAAATTTTGCAAACCCTGTAGTTTTAATGTTGAAGGTGGTGGAGGTAAAGTAAGAATTAAAGTAAGCATTGAAAAGTCAAAAAATTTATTATGTTCTAATAATTGGTAAAATGGTATTTTAATTTTAGAACAACATATCAATTTTAGTATAAAATTTATCAATCTTGATGGACGTAAAAATATCCAAAGGGGTCCTATAATAAGGGGCGGAGGGAGTAAATTTTATATTATCTTGGCCCGCTTAAGCCTATCGCAAATAGCTAGATGGCTTAATTTTTTTTAAGGGTTTAATTTTTTTTAACAACATTTATCATTGGGAAGTGCTGTATTGATAAAATAAGAAATACTTCCTATTTACTTTTTTAATGAAAGATATTCATTTTTAAGCTCTTATCCGGGATTGAGGTTAAATTATAAAAAAACCCTTTTTTTTATTATTTCTATTACTTAGATGTTGTTTTGTTCAGCATTTGTATTTAGTGCCTTTTGTTCGTGTTTGAATTAGTTGTATGTTTGTATGCATTTTTTTTAAGCTTATTTGAGCACATGGCAGTTGTTATATCACTCTTTATAGGAAAGTACTCACTCTAGTACTTAAGGGCATCCACAATAGAATTTTTATATCAAATTCTAACATTGCAGCATTACATTATCATTTTGTTATAAGATCAAATTTTGGACTTTTCATATCTTCTATTACAACGGTTATCCTGAACTTTTAAACTCAAATTCATTTTAATAATGTTTTTAAATATAATTTCAATAATATTAATTACCTACTATTTCTAAAAATAATCTCAAATATTTATTTATTACATTAAAAATTTCTAAAAACTAATTTTGCATTCAAACAATATTAAAAATTAAAATATTCATTTTTGTATTTAAAAATGTGCCATAAACATTTTAATAAATTTCAACAATAATTTCAATAGCTCTACGTTTTTTACCTATACAATTTTTTAAATGCCTTTTTTTTTATAGATCCATATTTGAATAAATATATACTCAAATATATTTAATATATCCATTTAAGAATAAAATACAAAAAAGTATATATTTAAAAATATTATTATTTAGTTATAACTATTGTTATTATTTATTTATTTATTTATTTATTTATTTATTATTGAGATGATGTAAAGTAAAATGAGAAAAAATACGAAAAAATAGGGTCCCACAGAGTCTTAAGTTGAATATCTTATTTTATATACTTAACTTAAGACTTTCTATCAGATTTTTAAGAATAGCATAATCTTCAGAAAGTCTGTTAGAAAATCTAATATTAATAAGTCTCACCACCAAACTCTTTCAAGATTATGTTATTATGTGAGATTTTGTGCCAAATGTTGTTTGTTTATGGATTTTTATTTTAAAATGGAACAAATCATGGAAAAACTTTATGAAAATGAGTAATAGATTACAAACCCCCCATAATATCCCCAAACCCCAAATCTAGACTTCAAGTTACTAAAGTACCATTTCTTCTCCCAAGTCCCAACTTCTCTTCACAATACATACATTCCCTTTCTTCTCCCAACCCCTCCCACCACGGTCGTCCTCTCCCGCCGCCACCGTCGCCGTCACTCCTCACGCCGCCGCCGTCCGCTTCTCTCTAAGGTTCGTGTGCTTCGTTTCTTCTCTCACTGCAGGGAGAACTCCCCCAACTCACCCCTACTGTTGTCGCGCCTCTCACCGCCATCGTCGCCCCTCACGACGCCACCAGCGCCATTCACTCCGCCGTCGTCAGCCTCTCTCTAAGGTTCGTGTTCTTGTAAGAGACTAATGCAAAGTTTGTCTGTATCTTTGGGTTAATTGTTGTTATATAGAAATAATGCAGAAGCAGACATGTTTGGGTATAACACATTTTCAAAATAATGCAGATCCAGGTCTCGGAACTTTTTTATTTTTATTTTCAAATTTTCATAATTTCCGAGATCTTGGGGTCGGAAATTGTGGTCAAATTCCGAGACCCCCGAGTCGGAAAATTGTTTTCCGACTCTGGAAGGTCGGAAAATTGTTTTCCGACTCTGGAAGGTCGGAAAACGTCCGTGCAGTAAAAAAAAAGTGAACCTTGCTGATCGGAAGCCATATTTTGGAGAAGGAAGAGGGAGAAGTTGAGTGATCAAAGAGGGGAAGACTTTTTATTTTTTGGAGAAACAAGGAATAGTAACTTGCTATAATTGGTAAAAAGAGGTTTGGGGTTTGGGGATAATTAATGGGGTTTGTATTTTAGTAATTTTTTAATTTGGACATTTGGTAATTTCACATTAAAATTTGGGGTTTGGGGATATTAAAGGGGGGTTTGTAATCTCAAACTCTATGAAAATAATAGTATAGTCCGACAATTGGATTGAACACAATTGGTCCCAAAAAAACTAGGCTAGCCCAACAAATTATTACTTTTTCCAATTAACAAAAATAGCCCGAGACGGATTACTCACAAATTAAAAACAAACAATATTCATTTGGCTAGATACTTGCAATTTTCAGCTTTAGAGGTGGAAATGTACTCCAGGGTGGCGGTGCTTCTCACCATCATTGTTTCCCTATTGTTCGTGAGATTAGACGGCTTCTATGTTTGGATTGGAGAATTTCTATTTCTCATATCTTTCGTGAGGCTAATCGCTGTGCGGACTTGTTAGCCAATCTAGGTCATCATCATAGTTCTTTTACGGTTACTAATGTAGATTCTTGTCCTAGTAATTTATTTCCTCTTGTCTGTGAGGATGCTTACGGGATTGCTTTCCCAAGACTAGTCTAATGTTGTTTCTTTGGGCTGGTTAGCCCCGTTGATAATAAAAAAAAATAAATTATCCCTTTTGGCATTGAATAATAGAGATTTAGTTATTGTCCCATGTTTGAATTTTTTAACATTATTTTATTTCAAACAAAATCCTGAAATACCTTCATTTTCTTAAACTCATCCTTGCCTATCTCATTAATCCATTCACTCACTCAATCATCGTCTTCATCTTCTCCCATTATTGATACCCATCCGCTACTTCATTTTTAGACTTCACCCATTAACACTAGCCATCCATCGTTGAGTCAGAAGGCAAAATTGATCAATTCTGAGACTGGAGAGTCGAAATGCGTGTTATGATTATTCCGAGAACATATCGTCATAAGGGAAATATCCACACAAGCTTAGAGTTGGGAATTAGACCTACATGCTTAACCAGAAATGCGTATGCTATATAAAAGAAATGGACTCCTTAAACTAGGGGTGTAAGTGATCCGGTCCGAGACCGCTCGACCGCTCGGACCGAACCGGACCGGACCGAAAAATGCAGTCTGGTCTGGTCTCACGATCCGTTCCGGTCCCAAAAAGCTCAGACCATACTTTAATGGTCCGGTCCACGGTCCCAGATATTCTTAGACCGCTGGAACCGGACCGGACCGATAGAGTTAATAATTTAAAAAAAAAACCTAAACTACAGACACAACATATGCTTGCGTGGGGGTACTGGGTAGTTTCACAACTCACACACGCCCTCTTCTCCACAGATCTCACTCTCTTCTCCATAGATCTCACTCTCTCAGATCTCACTCTCTTCTCCACACATCTCACTCTCTTCTCCTTCCTTCATCATTTCACCGTCCCTTCTCTCCTCTTCACCGTCGGCGCCGTTCGCGTCCTCGATCTTCACCGTCGGCGCTCTCTTCTCCCGCGCCATCGAAGCTCGTCGTCTCTGTCTCTGTCTCTCTCATCTCACATGGAGCACGCCGATTCGTTCTCTCTCTCCCTCCTCCATGCTCACCGTCGTTCTTCTTCTTCGTGTTCGCTGCCGTTCTTCTTCTTCGTGCTCGCCGACGCCAATGAAGCCGCCTTCATCGTCGATTCGTTCTCTCTCCCTCCTCCGATTCGTTCTCTCTCTCCCTCCATCCGCCGCCGCCGCCACTCGTTCCTCTTGCTCTCTCTACTGTTAGTTGATCTTAATTTTTCCCTAAATTGAATTTGATTTTGCCCTAATTGAATTTGATTTTGCCCTAATTTTGCCCTAATTGAATTTGCCTTGATTTATTTGCAACATTTTGAATTTTAATTTTGATGGTCTAAATAGATCAGATCGGTCCGGACCGTTGCGGTCCGGTCCAGTCTTTATACATAAAACACATCGGGACCGGACCAGACCATGTTAATTTGATTGGTCCGGTCTCCAATGTCCGTCAAAGACCGGACCGGACCAGACCGGACCATTACACCCCTACCTTAAATATAAGTGCAAAATGACTCATAAGTGCCCTATTACAGTTAATTAATATACAGGGTTAAACTATGGGAAATATTGCTTCCCGCGCATTACACACCCAAGCAGTTTAGGAAGCAGTTTGCAAAATGGGATTTTATTAAATATTCTGGGTTAAGGTTTTATTCCTTCCAACGTTATTGCGGAGGATCGAACCGTTACCAGCCCTGACACCACTGCACCAACACCTCATTGTTGATACCAAAAACATGTTTTTGACACTGCATAGTCGAAACATACGTAAATGATCATATTAAAAAAAATAAAAAAAGAAACGAATCACGACTGTAGATGTTAACGGTCTTGAATGAGAGGGATGAAGATGAATGATGAGTGTGTTGAGTAAGAGCGAGGAAGATGAATAGTTTGGGGTTTGAAATTTTTTTTTGTCCGTTTTCCTTGCGGAACCACCGGTATCCCCAAAAGCACCCTTAATACCAGGGAGCCCTTGAGACTAATCCGGAGCGAGCTGCGTGGCTGGCTCTCCCATCGAGATGTTTTTAGTGGGAATCGAACCCGGGGCTACTAGCACCCGTGTCTCATTCCCAAGATTTCAGTTGGGGCCTTACACCAACTGAACCAAGCCTCGTTGGTTGAATTTTTTTTTATTATTATAAGAAAAAGAAGAAACATGTGAAATGAGAGAAAATAACCGATAAAGGTATTTTTTGGTTTTTTTTTATAGTTTAATGGGGTTTAAAAATTAAATAAAACTCAAATATCACATGAGTCAAATCTGCAAGCCCATTAAAGGAATAATTTTTTTTAAATAAGATTATTCACTCAAACGAATAAAAATAAATATTAATGGGTATGCATTGACAGTGTAAAGTTTTTTATACCGTCAATCCATCATCCACCGTTCATTTGTATTACTTTAATTTAAAAGTCAACAACCATAAACGAATGAATGGTGGATGATGCACCGATAGTGTAAAAAAATTTACACTGTCGGTGCATTACCCATTTTTTCATAGAAATATTGATTGTTTCTTCAAATTCTTATTTACCTTTCACTTAATGACGGTACACAATTATATTGAATACAAGAAAAAAATTATTTTCTCTTTCAAAACCTAAATGAGAAATTTTAAAGGTTTTCCTTTTTTAAAAAATTAGGAATGTGCTAAAATAGAAGGGTTTTTTGCTTTCACTATTTTACCAATTTTGTTTCAATAAAAAGGTTTAAGATAATAGCTGAATAAAGTTAGTTAAAATTAAAATATCCTTTTCCATTGTTTTGTATTGTACTACAATCCTTGACCAGTGGATGATAATTCAGCTCAGACTAAATGGAGATGAGTATAACTAAAGGTAATATTTACTTTTATTTTTATGAATACACAATGCTTACAACCCAAAATTTAAATACGGTGTTTCTGCCAAGATTTTGTATTTTCTAAAGGAAATAATACAAGAATGCAAAATAAAAGAAATGGGTTCGTAGACTTAGTGAAATCAAGGCCTCATTTTATTGCTTTCATTGAGAGAGAAATACAAGAGAGCAAGAGAGCGTAGCTATCTGGAGATACAGTGAAACATGATAAGATTCATAGGACGCTCTCGGTTCTTTCCTCTTATGACTCTCTGAGATCTCTCTATGGTGATGTCGTTGTAATTCTTTGAGTATAGTGGAATGGTGTTCACTGGTTCCAACTTGTGTTGGTTCTTGTTGACCTCTGTTGGCTTATATCACAGTGCCTCTTGCTTCATGGGAAGCTTGCCTTGGTCACTAAGTTTGCCTCTCTCTTTGTCTGATGGTCACTGTGGCTTTCTTTCCATTGCCTGCTGGTCGTTGCCTTCTTCAGCCTTGGTAGGGGAGATGAACAGTACTTTTCCCTCTTTGAGTGAAATGACATCTTCTTCCTTGGCATACCATATTTGGTACTTGAATGGAATGACATCTTTCCTGTTTTTGGTATATCTGATGGACATGGCTGCCAAGCGTTGGGCCCAAGGGAAAAACAACTTCCCAGATCCTTATTTGGTTCCAGAAGAATGGTGTGACCTGAGTACGCTCTGGCCGGAGGACGCTTCCACGTTGCTGCCATTGTTGGTGTGGAGGCTTGCTCTGATCTGAAACAATCTTTATGGGCCATCTAAAAATTTCCCTTTTTTATTGTCTCCCCTGCTAATGGGCTTTGGCCCAATAACTAATTATTTCTCAATCCTAAACAATAGGCCTTTTTTGTATTTGAAATAATCCTATTTTTTCAAATACAAACTCACTAGCCTGCAAGCCTACTCCCTTCCAGCCTCTCGTCGTGTGAAACGTGGCTTGTGCAGTTGGTAACCGTGCCTCCACTCACTCCTTAACGTTACTACTTCAAGTATGCCTTCTCACACCCACATTCCTCCACCTCTTATTCTGAAAGACTTTCCTCCTTCTCTCTCTCTCACAGTAGCCCCTTTTTCTTTCCTCCACCAAAAACCGTATCCCTCTCCGTGGCTTACTCAAGTGATGTAACCTCCTCTGGCGAGGATCTGGAGTCCGACGCTTCTGAGTACGTTGGCGATGAAGGGACGTCTCCCCAACCCATCTCTATCGGTATTTTAAATGATCTCCCTCCTCCCCGATCTGAACCCGTGGAGCAAGGGTATCGACGCTGGGTAGACGATCCCCGTCCTTCTCCTCCATTTGAGGGTCTACCCAAATCTGGTAACTTGTTTCACAATTTCCCTTCGAAAGCTACTGTTGTTTCAGAGGAGTTTGCTCATTTGAGAACCACACCTGTGACTGATGGTGATAGCAAGACCTTGGGCCCAACGCTGCTTCGATCTCGTTTGCTAAGGGTTGAATTTCCTTGGTCAGAAGTTCGGTTTCACATGAGGCTTAGTGTGACGGGTGGCTGGCCTGAATGGGTTGCCTCTGTCTTCAAGGATGACCCTTCGTTTGTTGAAGTCTTGGAGAGTACAGGAATTGCTGAGGCTATCAAGATTTCCACCAAGCTTAGTGTATGTAAGAGGGTAACTAATCTTCATATGCTGGTACAGCATTGGTGTTCGACGACTCATACTTTTATCACTGCATGGGGGGAGTTTACTCCGTCTCTGGAAGATGTAATCGTCCTCATGAGACTACCTTCTTTTGGTGATTCTAACCTGTCTTTATCTGACATTGATGAGAAGTTTTCTGACATGGCAAGGGAGTTGAAGGTTGCCATAGTGTTGAGTGCTAAACACTCTCATGATATCTTATCACAGAGGAAAGGGTCCTTTTCTAAGGGTAGGAGTGTTGGCAGGTCTACCTCAAAGGGCCAACAATCAGGTAAAAAGGTCTCTTTAAAGCACACTTTTGCCAACTGGGTAAGATATTTCTTTGGTGAAGTTTCTGGTGACAACTTTGAATCTGGCCCTACCCTGGATGAGGGTCTGTATAGAGCAGGTTTTATTGCTTTTTGGCTTAGTCGCTATGTTTTCGCTGGACCGCCGTGGGAATCTGTGAGTCCTTCCGTTTTTGTCTTTGCTAGTATGTTGTCACAAGGGGTCCGCCTTCCGTTATCATCGCTGTATCTTGGTGGCTTATATGCAAGGCTGGATCAGATTGCTGAACAATTGAGCAATTCTTATGGGCGTTTTCTCATAAACTGTTATTTGGACTTGACCTTCTTACAGCACTTTTTGTTTGAGCATTTTCCGAAATTTGGTCCGGAGGGGCCCAAACTTGAGGACGCAGGCAATGATGCTGAGGGCGCTACTGAGAATACTGGAGAAGGAGCTGATGTTGATCCTCTAAAAATCCGATCATGGAATTGGTCTCAGGGTAAATCGAGGTGTCCCTTGGTTCATGTAATTGATGATGAGGGGAGCTTCTCGTTTCGCCCCTATGCCAAGCCACTGTTTCCTTCCGGGGAGCAACTTCATGACCTTTATACCAATGACAGATTTCTTTTTGCAGCAAAAAATGATATTTCAAAGAAGTCAGAAGGTGTTACTGATCTTTGGAACTTGATTCTCACTCCATGTCATTTGCCTGGATTTGTTCCTACCGACAACAAAAGTGCACATGGGGGAGCCTTATGGCCGTATGCTTATAGACCAGATAGGGTCGTTCGTCAATTTGGCTGGGACCAACCCCCCTGCAGCCTTCATGTTGCTCCCATAGGGGTGGAAGCGGCTCTTAAATCAGTGCTTTTTCGGGCTCCTGATGATTCTGATTCAGATGACTCTTTCCCTTTTTATATTTCTCCTACTCTTACTGGTGGTGTTCTTCAAAGCTGGCTGGACTCCCACCAAGGCGTATTGCAACGCCTTCGTAGTTTTGAGGCGACTCCCAATCTTGTTACTCCTGCAACTGTGCCCATTTCCTTTATGGACCCTTACTATGCCACTCCCTTGAAGAAAGGTATCCTTGTTTCATAACTATTGCTTTCTCTTTCACTTTATTTTATATTCAGACACGATATGCTGCTCTTTTTCAGGTGCAACTGGCTCTGCTCCTCAGACTCGCAAAAGGAAGACTCCAGCATCCTCCCCATCTGCATCCACAGCTTCGAAAAAAGGTAAGCAGAAGGCTTCTGCCTCTGGTCCCTCAATCCCAAAGCCCTCTGTTGCTAAAAAAGACTTCAAGTCTTCCTTCTAAGACAAAAGGAAGCGCCTCAGTTTCTACTCCCTCTCGGCGCTCGCTTCGCTTGATGGCCCGTGTCTCTTCTCCGACCCTTTCTACTCCTGATCATGTTGATTTAGTAGATGAAGAGGAGGATGATACTAGTGCATCCATTGCGTCTCATTATTCTTCTTCTGAGGATGATCGAGTGGTTCAGGGTGTCAAGGTTCCTGCTCCTGGGGGTCATCAGTCATCTCCTTCTTCTTCCAATACTGATTCTTCTCATGATGGGGTGTTAGGAGAAAAGCATTCTGCTGATCCTGTCCTTCCTGGTTCGATTTCCCTTTTCTAAAGCCAGACTTCCCTGCTATCTTCTTCCTTGTGTTATCCTGCCTTCTTGTGTTACTTTATTTCCCTTGCCATTTACAGTGTCGTTTCTTTCTTGCCTATGTACTGTTGCATTCTTACTGCCTTTGCTCATTTTGTTTAGATACTTCTAGGGCCAAGCGTCCTGCCTCTGCTGCCAAAGTGAAGATTCCACCTGTTCGTTCTCCACCTAAGTTCGTTTCTCCCAAGTCAAAATCCAAAGGTACTCCTGTTTCTGAGCACATTTCATCTGGTTCCGCTTCCGGTAATTTTGCTGAAGGTGAGACTCCTGTTCCTTTGGAAGTTGAACCTCTTGCCACTCTTTCTCCTTCGGGTTCACCTATGAACGTGGGTCCTGGGACCGTTCCTGAAGATGTTGCTTCCAAGTCTCCTCCTGTGGAAGATGTCCTAGTTGGTGGCTCAGTGTCTCCAAGGGGTATTGTTGTTGATTCTCCTGTTCGTGAGGATGCTCCTCCTGTTATTGTTACTCCTATTCCTCCTCAAAGGAATGAGGCTGCTTCCGCCCCTGTTTCCTCTAAGATTGCTGCTACTCCTGATTCTGTTCGAAAAGCTTCTTCTCATATTGTTATTGACTTGACTTTTACTCAAGAGGTTCCTCTTCAGGCTGAAACTGCTCCTGGTGTTGCTTCCAGCATAGCTTCTTTCCGTAAGTGTCATTACTTGTTGCTCATTTTACTTTTCTTTTGTTTTGTATACTCATTTTTTATTCATGGTTGTCGTCCTTTGCTTTGCAGCGTTGCTGTCTTTGAAAATGACCAAGCCCCTTTCTGATGAGGATATAGCACTTTTAAGTTCATTCTTCCATGCTCATTCAGATTTGGTGTTGCCTGGGTTGCATTTGCCTCAAATTTTTAATGAAGCTGGGCTTCATACCATGCTACACGTGCTGAAGCTTACTGTGAATCAGGACGTGGATTCCTTTTCCTGGGATCAAAAATCTTCCTTGTTGGATTATTTGCAAACTCTTAAACTTCATCAATACTCAGGGTCTTGGCTTGATAATGCCATTAAACAAGTGGAAGGTCAAAGTCCTCCCTTTAATGAGGGGACTTTTATTGCAAAGAGACAACTGCTGATGGAGCGTCGTGCTGACTTGGAGAGTTTGATCAATGATATCTTTGTTACTTTGTCCAAGGCCACTGCTGATTTAACAAGTGTGAAAGCTGATCTTGCTGAATTGGACTCTCAACAAGATTCTTATGTTGCTGTTTGCAAAGCTTCTTCCCTGGGTGTCCTTTTTAAGATGTAGCTGTTGTGCTTGTTACTTTACTTAGCTGTTTTGAAAACTGTTGGAGCTTTTGTATTTTGCTATTTCTGCCTTACTTTGCTGGACCTGTATGACTTTCATATTTACCTTGTCATCCTTGTTTCTATTTTGCTTATGCTGTATCCGAACTTGGTTTTGGGGAATGACTCTTGAAGCCTTTCTCTTGTTGCTGTATTGGACAAGTTTACAATCTTCTTTTGATTCGAAGTATTTGCGTGTATCTTTTGCTTTTTTGAACAGACTTTGCTTTTTTCTTTGAATAGGATCTCCCCTTCTTTTTCTTCTTCTCTTCTTTTTCTTCTTCTCTTCCTTTTCTTCTTCTCTTCTTTTTCTTCTTCTCTTCCTTTCCCCCCCTTTTTATTTTTTTATTTTTTTTAGGGGGAAGTACTTCTCTGGATACTTGTGCTGAAATTATATTTTTTTTGTACCTGTTCTTATTTTGCAATGCATAGAACTTTGCCTTTAGAAGCTATTCGTTTGCATATATCAGGGTGCTTCGTATATGTCGTGATGTAATTATCTATACACAAGTTGTATAAATCGGGGTGTGATCTTTTACTTGTACTTAGGTTGCACATATCAGGGTGCTTTTGCACATATCAGAGTGCAACTTAAGTTCTTTGCACATATCAGGGCGCTTTCACGCATATCAGGGTGCAATTTTTACTTGTACTTAGGTTGCACATATCAGGGTGCTTTTGCACATATCAGGGTGCAACTTAAGTTCTTTGCACATATCAGGGCGCTTTCACGCATATCAGGGTGCAATCTTTACTTGTACTTAGGTTGCACATATCAGTGTGCTTTTGCACATATCAGGGTGCAACTTAAGTTCTTTGCACATATCAGGGCACTTTCACGCATATCAGGGTGCAATTTTTACTTGTACTTAGGTTGCACATATCAGGGTGCAACTTAAGTTCTTTGCACATATCAGGGCGCTTTCACGCATATCAGGGTGCAATTTTTACTTGTACTTAGGTTGCACATATCAGGGTGCTTTTGCACATATCAGGGTGCAACTTAAGTTCTTTTTTCTCTTTTTTTTTTATTTTTTTTAAAGGAACAACTCTTTTGCTGAATAACATTTGATTCATTCATGCATTCAAAAGGTGGCATACAAAACATTAGTGCCTACATGCTACGGATATTATTTCTTGATGTATTTAAAGTTCAGGGGGCCTACTCTTTTTTGCGATTCTGGCTCCAACAGATGGCAGTAGCCGCTGGGGTGTGCCTCCTGTACAATGTATGGGCCTTCCCACTGGGGTGTCCACTTACTAGTATGGGCGCTTCTCATGACAGCATCAGTGGCTTTTAAGACCAGTTCCCCTTCTACAAACATTCTGGGTTTAACCATTTTTTCATAGGTCAGCATGACTCTTCTCTGGTGCTTGAGTAGCTCATCTTGTGCTTTGATTCTCATTCCTTCTACTACTTCGGCTCTTTCTACAGCACCCTCCTCATTCTGCGTGATCATACGTGCTGAAGGTATCAACACTTCTGCTGGCAACGTTGCCTCTGCTTCATAGACTAGGGAAAATGGTGACGCTTTTGTCGTGTCGTGTTTTGTGACACGATAAGCCCACAAAGCCAAAGGCAAGTATTCACTCCACTCCTGGGGCGAATCCTCTACCGTCCTTGACAAAATCTCAATCAGTGTCTTATTAGTAGATTCTGCTTGGCCGTTTGCTTGAGGGTAATAAGGGGTAGACTTGTGATGGGTGACGCCGTATTCTTCCAGGATCATCTCCACCTTTTTGTTGATGAAATGCGTGCCATTGTCTGATACGATCCGTTTGGGTAACCCGAAGCGACATATGATATTATCTCTTATGAATTGGACAGTTGTGTCCGCATCTGCTCTCTTGCACGCAATAGCTTCGACCCACTTTGTTGAGTACTTAGTGGCTGCCAGAATCCATCTTTTTCCTCTTGATGGGGGGTCTATAGGCCCCACGAAGTCCATGCACCAAGTATGGAAGGGATAAGGGGCGCTCAGACTCTTCATACTGTTAGCTGGCACGTGTATCTTGTGTCCATGCTTTTGACACTGCTCGCATCTTCTCACAAAACAACGGAGTCCTCCCTGATCGTTGGCCAAAAATATCCCATCCTTGTGAGTTCCTCATACAGCGCTCTTCCCCCTTGGTGTCTACCACAGGGCCCTCTATGGATCTCTTCCATCATCTTTTCTTGATCAGTCTTTTTCAAGCACCTCAAAATTTCCCCAGCAAAATTCTTTCTAAACAACTCCCCCTTGTCACAAAAGTATCTATCAGCTTTCTTCCTTATCTTTTCAGCTTCCATGTTACCTCTTGGCAAGATCCCATGTCCTAAGTACTCTTTGATGGGATGAATCCATTCTGTGTCTGCAAGGTGGACCTCAACTTCTTCTTTGCAATCTTGACATTGAGCACAGAAGTTTTGTAAAGAATCACAGTGTGTCTTCATGGTAGGCCAGAATACACCAATTCTTTGCAAGCGTCTATACAATCCAGGCCCCACTTGTCCGCAGATACTTTCGTGTAGCTGGACCATCTTCTTCAGCCCTTCTTCCTCTGCCACACATTTCATGAGGAGTCCTTCCCTATTTCTCTTATAGAGGATTCCCCTCACCAAACAGAAGTCCCTGGACGCTTTGGTCAGCATCTTGCTCTTTAATTCCTTCTTGGTCGGTGTCCTCCAGTCATCTCTGGGTGCCTCCTCTGTTTTCCTTTCTTTTACTTGAGACTGTTGCTCCTTTCTGAGGTGGACTGCCCACTTTTCTCCCTTCATCGTGATTTTGCTTCCCAAAGTGGCTAAGGCATCTGCTTTCTGGTTTTCAGATCTAGGCACGTGTTCCAGTGATTCTACCCTGAATTTTTCCATGACTTCCAAGGCTCTTTCTCTGCAGAGCGCCAGTGGAGTCTCTTTCATACCATATTCCCCTTTCAACTGTCGAATCACCAAATTTGAATATCCTCTTACTATCACGCTGCTGATCCCTATCTCTTCAGCTATTTTCAGCCCCAGCAGGAGAGCCTCATATTCGGCCTCGTTGTTAGTGCAGGGAAAATCAAGCTGGAATGCGAACGTCAATTCTTCCCCTTTGTTGTTTGTCAATACTACACCTGCTCCTCCTTTTGGACAGGATGGAGAGCCATCAAACATGAGTGTCCAAGTTTCTTCCACTTCGGCTACGTTGACCATCTCTTCTGATCTTTCCTCCTCATTCGTGGCACATATTGTGATCAGGTCCACCAAGGCTTGGCTCTTCATGGTGGTGGGCGTCACCAGCTGTATCTCATAATCTGTGAGTGTAAAGGCCCATTTGCTCACTCTCCCTGTCAGGTCAGCCCCTTGTAATAAATGCTTGATCCCTGCTGATTTGGTCATGACATGTACAGTGTGCGCTTGGAAATAGTGCCTATATTTTTGGGACACGTAAACCAAGGCTAGACACTGCCTCTCCTGTGCTGAATACCTGGCTTTAGCGTCTTTAAGCATTCGGCTCCAGTATGCAATAGGACGCTCTGAACCATCCACCTCTTGGGCAAGGAGCCCACTGACTGTTGTCTTGGTGGTAGCTAGATAGACTCTGAGGGGGACACCTTTCTGTGATGGTATCATGGTCAGGGGAGACATGAGCATCTTCTTGATCCTATCCAAGGCCTCTTGATGTTCCTTTCCCCACCTGAATGCCTCCTTGCCTCTTAAAAGCTTTCTCATTGACCCCAGAAGTTCTCCAAGGCTGGAATGAATCTTCGTATATACCCCAATTTCCCCATCATCTGTTGCAGTTCTTTTTGAGTCTTGGGCGCTCTCAAATCTCTTATAGCTTGCACTTTGTCTTCTGCAGCTGAGATCCCTTCCTTGTGTACCACAAAGCCAAGGAATTCCCCTGATGAGACTCCAAACTTGCATTTCAACGGGTTCATCCTCAGTTTGTACTTCTTGCACCTTTCAAACACGGCTTTCAGGTGCTCCATATGCTGCTCCTTCTTTCTGGACTTTACCACTAGGTCATCCACGTAATGCTCCACGATTTCATGCATCATATCGTGGAAGATTGCCGTCATGGACCTTTGGTAAGTGGCCCCTGCATTTTTAAGCCCAAACGGCATGACCGTGTAGAAGAAGTTTCCCACGGGCGTCCTGAACGCAGTTTTCTCTTCATCACCTGGTGCCATTCTGATCTGGTTGTACCCACTGAATCCATCCATGAATGAGAAGCGTTCATGCATTGCAGTAGCATCAATCATGTTGTCTATGTTTGGCAGAGAGAAATCGTCTTTTGGGCATGCTTTGCTAAGATCCCTGAAGTCCACGCAACACCTTATCTGCCCGTTCTTTTTCTTGACAGGGATGACATTTGCTAGCCAAGTTGGATGCTGTATTGGCTTGACGAATTGAGCTTTGAGAAGCTTCTCCACTTCTTTCTTGATAGCTTTCTCAATGTCTGGGTCGAATTTCCTGGCAGCTTGCTTTACCAAAACGGCGTCTGCCCTTACGGCCAGATTATGGGTGACTAACTTTGGGTTTAGTCCAGGCATCTCTTCATAAGTCCATGCGAACACTTCCTTATACTCTTTGATAAAAACAGTCAAGTTCTCCTTTTCTTTGTTAGTGAGGGATGATGAAATGAACAAGGGTCTGTGTTCTCCTTCCCCTCCTACATTGATCACTTCCAAGCTTTTATTCTTCTTTGGTTCTGCCTCCTGTACAGCCATGACATCTTCTTGATCCCTGAAGGTGTCCTTTCTCCTTAGCACCTTAAGGAGTGTGGGACTGGCCAGGTCATGGAGGCTTGGCTTGGCCAGCCCCGCGATTTCCTATAAGATGACCCATCTGCTCCCCCCTTGGGGGTGGTGTTGTTATTGTAGCTTGAACTTTGTCGTCTTTACTGGTCCTGGGGCACTTTCCTTGGGTGGTAGGCTAAGCCGCTTAAAGACAGATTCTCTGGCTGGGGTTGCTTTCTCCTTTCCTTTGATGTTGATTCGAGTATCCTTCTCAACCTTACTTGTCCCCGGTGATGCAAGTTCGTCAAACATAAATGCGTCAATTAAATGCATTTCCGATGCGTCGAAGGGCGCTTTGGTGGCTGGGATCTCAATGTCTCTGCCTCTGTATGAGGATTTGACACATTGATGCAGAGTGGAAGGCACACACTGATGTAAATGAATCCAGGGACGCCTCAACAAGATGTGGTAGCTTGGGCTCCCGTCCACAATATGAAATGTGTTAAGAGTTTTTATAGGACCCACCTCTAATTGTACTACGACGCAAGCTCTTGTTTCCACTGAGTCCCCATTGAACGTGCTCAAGGCAGTTTCAGATTTCTTAAGTCTTGACCCTGGTATGCCCAGCTTAGCAAAAATGTGAGTAGGCAAAATGTTCACCCCAGAGCCATTGTCCACCATGGCACGCCTTACTCGCACACCCTCTATTACTGCCTCCACGTACAAAGGCCTGTTATGGCAGAACCCTGGGTGCGTCATGGGGGGCTCTCTGAACATGATTACTGTGGCGTTTGCCTTAGCCATCCTGGCAAGAGGAGTGTGGGCAGCGCTGGCGTTCCCTTCCCTCCTCACGATCACATTTTCTAGAGCTTGAGCTGCTTCTGCCCTCACGTCTGTACTTAACTGTAATGGGTCGAATAGTGCCCTAAAACCTCTTGTCTTGACCAGCCCTCTCCTAAGTTCGTCTTCAATGATTTCTTCTTTTGCTATTTCCTCTAATAGGTTCTCTCCAGTCAAGATAACGCTCACTTGGTGCCTGGGTAGAGTCTGCGTCCCCAGGCTTTCCTCAGTTCCTTGTTCTGGTAACAGCACCTTCCCTGCAGCAAGTTGTTTTGAAATACTGTCCTGATTACATAACAATCCGCCGTTCTGTGACCTTTATGCCTATGCAAGATACAAAAGGCAAGATCCTCATATTCCTGTCGTGTCAGAGGGCGCTTCTCCCCTCTTTCCTTTAATATCCCTTCTTTCAGCCACTCTTCTACAAGCTCATACACCATCTCCCCGGGAATGGAAGCAGGTAACACAGGTGGGGGTTCTCTTTTCTCATATCTTCGTGGGACCGCCTGTAATCCCTTTTCCTATTCTTGTCTTCCACAACGTTGACATCAAAAGCTGTTTGGTCCTGGGTCCGCTTCCCTCCTTGTTTCTTCATTGCTTCTGTCACATCCAGTGCTCTTGCTAACAACTCAGAGAAGGTGGTAATTTTGCTCAGAGCCAGAAATATTTGGGATCCATCTTCTATGCTTTTGATGCACCCATAGACAAGATCTGCCTCTGGGAGCGTCTCTTTGCAACTAAGTGCCTTATCTCTGTATCTTTTTATGAAGGGTATTAAGCCCTCCCCTATCCTTTGTCTCACCCGCCCTAGATCCATCACATGAATAGCTGCTTCTTCTTCGAGAAACTTGTTGCAAAACTCCACTGTCATCTCTTCCCAACTCCTAATAGATGTTGAACGTAGTTTGGAGTACCAAGTGAAGGCACGTCCAGTTAGAGACTTTGAAAATTCTCTGAGCCTCAAACGCAAATCTGAGCTGTGGATTCCCAAATCATCTACGTAAGTCATCAGATGCTCTCTGGCGCTCCCTGTTCCGTCGAACTTTCTGAAGGCTGGGGGTGCATACCCAAGAGGGTAACGATAAGATACTATGTCAGCTGTAAAGGGGGGGTTTAGGTTTATCACGGAGTTACCCCCTTCTCTGTGTGTTTGCAGAATGCGTCTCAGCTCCGCTTGTGTTACTGGAGCGTCCTCCTCATTACTCGTGGTTTTCTTAGCCTCGAGTTCCACCTGCATCCTTTCCTTTGCCAACTCCTCCTCTCTTCGTGCCTCTTCCTCCATCTTTGCTCTAGCTTCTGATGCTTCGGCCTCTTCCTTCGCTTTAGCATTCTAGGCTTTGAAGTTTGCAATCATCTCAGTCAGAGCATTCTGGTTAGCTATGATGTTGCTGAGGATGGAGGCGTCCAGAGTCACTTGCACACCAGGCTCTCCTCTGCTCTGAGAACTCTTCGGCTGCTTCGTGCCTTCTTCTTCATGACTTTGTTCCTTTTCAGAAGCGTCCAAGAAAGGTTCTTCTTGGTCACTTTCTGGGCTAAAGGTTAATCTCCTTGCTGCTTTCCCTACTGGATTGATGACTCGTGATGCATCGAGCCCAAAGCTTCCTCCAACAGTGATCCTAGTGCCATCCTCAGTCACTCCTCTCTGAGCATCTCCTGGCGTGTCTCCTTCTAGTGTTGAAGCCATGATTTCCCCGGCAACGGCGCCAATTGTTTCTGCCAAGATTTTGTATTTTCTAAAGGAAATAATACAGGAATGCAAAATAAAAGAAATGGGTTCGTAGACTTAGTGAAATCAAGGCCTCATTTTATTGCTTTCATTGAGAGAGAAATACAAGAGAGCAAGAGAGCAAGATAGCGTAGCTATCTGGAGATACAGTGAAACATGATAAGATTCATAGGACGCTCTCGGTTCTTTCCTCTTATGACTCTCTGAGATCTCTCTATGGTGATGTCGTTGTAATTCTTTGAGTATAGTGGAATGGTGTTCACTGGTTCCAACTTGTGTTGGTTCTTGTTGACCTTTGTTGGCTTATATCACAGTGCCTCTTGCTTCATGGGAAGCTTGCCTTGGTCACTAAGTTTGCCTCTCTCTTTGTCTGATGGTCACTGTGGCTTTCTTTCCATTGCCTACTGGTCGTTGCCTTCTTCAGCCTTGGTAGGGGAGATGAACAGTACTTTTCCCTCTTTGAGTGAAATGGCATCTTCTTCCTGGCATACCATATTTGGTACTTGAATGGAATGACATCTTTCCTGTTTTTGGTATATCTGATGGACATGGCTGCCAAGCGTTGGGTCCAAGGGAAAAACAACTTCCCAGATCCTTATTTGGTTCCAGAAGAATGGTATGACCTGAGGACGCTCTGGCCAGAGGACGCTTCCACGTTGCTGCCATTGTTGGTGTGGAGGCTTGCTCTGATCTTAAACAATCTTTATGGGCCATCTAAAAATTTCCCTTTTTTATTGTCTCCCTTGCTAACGGGATTTGGCCCAATAACTAATTATTTCTCAATCCTAAACATAGGGCATTCTCTCGGTATTCTTAAGAGAAAAGAATTGTTGTACATCTTTTATAATTAATCCAATAAAATATTAACATGTGTGTTTTCATATTACATGAATGTCATATCATGTAAGTATAATTATTATATTTCCTTCGGTCTTTATTATATGATATATTTAATCGAATTACACATATAAAAAAAGAGTAGTTAGTTTTATGAATTCTATGAAAATATATTGTAACATTACAATTTTACCCTCTTAACTTTTCTTGAAAAATTCACACTCACTAATAAAAAAACATAGATAGTTAAAAAATTAACAATTGAAAAAACAGAAAAAGCAATAAATGAATTATAATTAAAGCGAAAAAGATCTTATAAAATGTAATTTTAACAAGGATGAGAAGAAATGTTTTAAGACTGGTGTCCGCGCAGAAAAGCATAGTGAGAGAGATTCAACATTGCCAGACTTGTTTGTCTAGATGTGTGTACTCTTTTTCAAGAGTTTTGGTCTCCAGAAACATGAATTCTTTGCCACTCATACCAACAAGTAAAATTGTTCACTGAGTATATTTAATGTAATAATTCAGTCTCAAAGAATTTAGAATTGGATGTTTGTAAAAGGAAAAAAATGACACAAAAACTTCGTCCAAAACATAATTTATTATCATATGTATCAAATGATTTTTCCTTATTTTTTAAGTTAAATTTTGTAGGCACCAAAGGGCAAAGGCAGCCTTTCTCTGCCACCACAACAACTGTCTCATTATATACTCACTTATCCGTACAATACATCACCTTGGGCAAAAACCACATCAGCAACATAGAACAAGTCTGAGAAACGAGAATGTTGAATCCCTCTGGCACTATGCTTTTCTGCGCTGGATTTTGAATTTTGGGAAGGGATATTGTTTTTACAAAAATGTCTCAAAGGACTCAATTGCAAAATTTGTAATTTGTGATTGTACGATATGGCATACATGTGTCATACATGCACACATGTCAGCGTATCACTATTATTGGATTAGCTTTAAAAAGTTCTATTACCACACTTAAAAATTCAAATAACAAAATTAAGTACTCGCTTTGTCCTTTAACATAGGGCACCATTTTGATAAAATTAGTGTCCTTTTTTATAAGTCGTTTTAGAATATAGTATTAAAGAGTTTATTTCAAATACACTCGTCATAATTACATACGGTGATAGGTTAATAATTACAATAGAGAAAGAAATGAATAGAGTTGTAAAGTTTTAAATATGGGTAACCTTGAAATGACAACATATTTTTTGATAAATTTGAGAGTAATAATTATTTTTCTTAATCTGCGTAAATTATGTAAAAATGACTTATATGAAGGGATAGAGGGAGTACATGTTTGATTCTGTGGTGAGTTAGCTCAAATTCAATTTTGAAATGCTAATACTATTAATTTCTTATACTCCAACGTAATTTGGGACTATAATTGATTTTCAACCAAGTAACCAAACATGCTCTAAATAACTCTATGGAAAAAAGTGGCAAATTTAATCGGCAGAAAAATTCACAAATATAAGAGGCAGAGCTACATCATATACTTTAAATGTTTTCTTTAAGTATGCTTAGCTACATAATTAACAACAAACTCTAAACATATGAGACCAAATAGATCAGTATGATGGTTCTTTGACCAGTATGCTTCTTTGACGAAAATATGCTTCTCTAAACACATGTCATACTTTAAATATTAATTTTTTTAATATTTATTTTAACATAATAGATCAGTATGATGATTACATTCAAATCCCAACTTCAATTCATAACACATCCTTATTTGGTGGTAAGTTTTATGATGCTTTGATCAACTAGAGCAGGCGAACAAGGATCGTTGGGTTTAATTTTACACTGCCAATAACGATTGAGATTTGAAAACTATGTACAATAAAATTACACTTTCATCCTTACTTCTTATTCCATCCAGATTCTTATACTTTCATCCTTAATTTTAACTTAATATTCAAAGTTAAAAAAAAATTGAATATAGAACAACTTTTTTTTTAATGTATGTACAAGAATTGGTAAAACTATTTAAATATACATATGCAATTTTAAAATTGGATTGAGAAAAAAGTTTGTACACTGAGAGTGTAAAAAACTTTTACACTGTTAGCCCATTATCCACCATCAATGGGTGTATGGTTATTGACTTCTAAATAAAATAATACAAATAATAAATGGTGGATAATGTATCGACAGTGTAAAAAACTTTACACTATCAGTGTATACATATTAAACTCAATTGGATTTGGTTGTGAGCCAATCTTATTTTTTATTTTAGGAATTTTTTAATTATTGATACTAACATATAGGAAAAGAATATTGGGAAAATAAAAAAAATTAAACTTCTATTTTTCATTTTTTTATTGATTTTCTTTTCTCTTTTTTTCAAAATAAAAACCATTAATAATTATGGCACATAATGTATTTGATTAAGTCCTGTTTCACCAAATTTTTATGTGAGAGTTTCACTTAAAAAAAATGTATAATACTCTATTCGTTTCATTATGTTTGGTCTTTTAGCCTTTTACTTTTGTTTCATATTGTTTGGCCTTTACATTTTCAATACATAAACATTTTTTTTATTTTAACCTTTCATTTAATCATTTGTCTTACTCCTCATTAATTATACTTTTATCATCTCTCTCATCTCTAAACCACTATACATTAATTAATGGACACGTTTACTAATAAAAATTAAATACTACTCCCTTAGTTTCATATGTACTGTGTTTAAGGTTATGCACGAGTTTTAAAAAATAGTTAAATGATGTAAAGATTTGTTGTATTTTGACTATAATGTCCCTATATAATCATTACTGAAGAGAGAGAAAGGTATGGAGTGAAAAAGAGAGTGTAATAAATAAGGGTGCGTTTGAAAAAATAGCTAGCATTAATTATGTATTGGGTGTATGAAACAACAAGACTTATGAAACATAGTACAAATGTTAAAACAACATTACATATGAAACGGAGGGAGTACTACAATTTTCAATAAGGATTAAATGAGGCTATTTTTAGACAAACTATACATAATACTCCCTCTGGTCCATATTATAAGCACTCTTTCTCTCTCACAAAAAGGGTGCTTATAATATGGACCGGAGGGAGTACTTACAATAATTAACACTTTATTAATATGTGTAACACCCCTAATTTTCGTCTCCCCAATTAACCAAGAAATTAATTATAACAATTATTTTATAATTGATTTATATTGATTTTGAAGGTTTTATTTTTTGTATATTATGTGTTTTTATATATCAAAATATTGATTTTAGTTTTTGTATATTATGGTTATTTTGTACAAAAATATGAATATTGTAATTTAGTCCTTGGGTTGGGACCTAATTGCAATATTAAAAAGGTTTTTGAAAAAAGAGTAATTAAAATATTAATTTTTGAATTTTATCAGTGTGTAACCGGTTAGAAGGGCTCTGTAACCGGTTACACGATGAACTCAGAAATTGGGATTAGTGCGTTTGATGAGTAATCACCCAATTAATCCAGAAATCGCCACGAAACCAGCCTCAGATTAATGGAGAACACGCGTCGGTGTGCATGTTACTCCAATTCGTCTATAAAATGCTGAACTTTTGAGGATTTGGGGTCGATTTCTGCATTTGGTGTTGAAGAGAGGTTGATTAGGGTTTCTGATTCGTGTGGGTAAATTCTTCTTCTCTGAGTGATGATAAGCGAGTGATACACCATTACAAAGCTTGAATCAAGGGCTTTGTATTGATATAAGGTTTTTGAGTTGAGAGTTCCTGAGCTAGGAGAAATCGATTCACGAAGTTGGAGGTTCAAAGCTGTCACAGATCTGTATTGGGTTTCTGGAACTGACTTTGAGCTTCGATTTTGGTAAGCTCAAGCCTTCTCTTGTTCTAGACTTGACTTCCTTTCAAAGTTCATGTTGCATGGTTTTGATAATGACCATTTTCCCTAATTTCCATGTCCATTTCATGTTCCAAATCCCTTGATCAATCTACTCTGTCAAAACGGTTCTGGTTTGAGGAGGAGCTTTGGGTGTTTGGTGTTCTACCTCAAATCTCTGCTCAAATCTTGATCAAGCACGAACCTCAGGTAAGGGGGAAGCTTAATATTTGCTAGAATGAGAATAAATTGTGGTAGAATATAGGATGAGTCACCAAGAGACTCAAAAGGCATAAGTTAAAATGGTTAAGTAGCTTGGAGGCCAATCTGAGCTCAATTGTTGTTATGAGCAATGTTATCTAGATGCATGCAAGCTGTATTGATGTTGGATTCATGACTTATTTGGATATTATGTGAATTGATGCATTAAATTGTGAAATATGTGCAATTATGTGCAATTTGAGTATCTAAATTGAATGCATGCAAGATAGATATGTTTCCGTGTATGAACATGTTTTTCTTAAGGTATATGAACTCTGTGAATGTTGAAATTTGGTTAGATTTGAGAAATGAAAAAAATGATTTGTCAAACCTCTTGTTTTAGTGGACTGACTGCATAATCTAACCGGTTACTCGATATTTGTAACCGGTTAGACACTGCAAAATTTCAAATGAGAATAAGTTTATAAAAATCAGTCCTGTGGTTTTATTAATTCTACTCAAATCTGAACTTTAATTTCATTGGAAACAATCTGAAAATGAGTTGATTATACTGTCATGGTTCAGATTAAAGGGTAAGAGTTAATACCTTAATTTAATGAGATAATTTCAAGAGGAAATTATGCTCTTTTGGAAATAGAATGTGATTTAGACTTTTGAATGAGAAAAACAGTGGTTCTGAGGTATAAAACATTGTTAAACTTGTTTATGGATTGGGTAGAGAATTCAAGAAAAAGGGTTTTTCTGAATACAATGGTAAAACAGTTCAGGTCTGTAATTCTAACCGGTTAGCCTGAAACTGTAACCGGTTAGTACCTGAATCTGAAAAAAAAAGTTAAGTTTTGAATATCATTGGTTATGTTTTCCCAATCTAAGTTTAAGGGCATGTTTTTGAGATAATTCAAAGGAAAATTTTGTGCCAAAGATTATGCCTCAAATAAATCATTCAAAAGAGAAATTGGAATATTTCTAAATCACAGTAATTAATGTAAAGATAAAACCAACCTTGATGATTGTGCATCCATATAGAATGGAAGTTTGGTTGGTAGGAACGTTTATCATATTCTGGGAATATGAGGAGGGTACTCCGGGAGTACCAAATTGTAACCTACTTGATGACACATTATAGATATGTGGCCAGTGTCCGAGACCTGGTTTTTATGCGTTCTGGGAACGTATGTTAGTGTTCTGGGAACACATTGATATGCAACCTACTTGATGACACATTCTGGGAATGTGGCCAGTGTCCGGGACCTGGTTTTTATGCGTTCTGGGAACGTGATGCACACTCTGGGAGTGATGCTTATTTATCAGAGTATGGTTTGCTACACGTTCTGGGAACGTGATGCACACTCTGGGAGTGATGCTATTTATCCAAGTATGGTTTGGCATTACGTTCTGAGAACGAATGTCAGTGTTCCGGGAACACAACGGTGTATTGGATGGACGTCCAAGATGGACTTTGTTAGAGGCCTCAGTTGTGGAAGGAAATCATGCATCATGCCACCTGCATTGAAAGAATTATTATGATTAACCGGGTGTGCTCATATGATTATGCATCATGGTTTGCTACATGTTGACTTGTGGATGTTAGTTTTATTCTCATTTGATTATGCGAATATGTATAGCTAACCCCCATGCCCTTATTAGGTGTTGATCGTGCATCTAGCTTGCACAAGAATCAGTAAGGGGAGATGTCCCTTAGGTGCATGCAGAGTGTAGAGAGTGTGGGTTGGGAACTTGTTGTGTAGATATCGAGGATCCGACCAAAAGGATGTTTGGACGAGGGACCAGTGACCAGCTCTATAACATTTCTATTTTTAATAGAATTTATATGATACATATTTTGGAAAAAGGTATCATAAAAGGAATTCAGTTTCATCATAATACTTATTTGATAATAATGGACTTGTTACCCTTGATATATTTTGGGAGTGTAATATGATGATTTTACTATGTCTCCGCAAACTCTGATTTTACTAGTCACCTTCATTATTAATCAAGTGTTTGTGAAAATAAATTTTCAAGGGAAGGGATAATTTCTTATTTTCAGATCTTTTTCCAACGATAACAAGTCCAAGTATTCTTAAACTTATTACTTTTCTTATAAAGTAAGATGATATACAAGGAGTGTTACACTTTTATGGTATCAGAGCAATGGTCCTAACTATTGGTCCTTGGGTGTGTGGTCCAATTCGTTGGTCATCGATATCTGCAGTGTTTCCTGGGAAGTATGCTTTCATATACTTCCAAACTAGAGCTAATGTTATGGGTAATGGCTCTAGATAAGTAGCTCATTCTGCTATTAAGAAGTGTTCTATGTAGTCTAAGTAGAAGTATGATAGATGTATGCTTCTCTTTAGACATGTGTTAACCCTAAAACCATAGTGTTGGTTTATTCTGTTCTCATAGAACCAGTGATAAGGAAATCTTAAATGAGTTATAGTAAGGTCCCTGACTCTGGAGAAGAGAATTTAACCTCACCAGTGTTAAAGTTAATCAATTTCTCCGACCGAGTGCAGGGCAGTTATCTTTTGAAAGATCAACCTTGTTGAGTTTGCTAAACTCTAAAGCTATTCCTTCATTTGTTCCTTATGGATAAGGGTATTGATCAAAGTTGCTCTATGCCTTATTCAATCTGCTATCTCAAAGTGGAGACTCCTACAAATCTCCTTGTAGTTGTTTCCAAGGTACGTCTGGATCGTTCTATTAAGGTATTAGACTCTGTCTAACTACCTGTGTCATGATTATATTTGATCTTAAGCACGGTTTGGGAGCCGGGGAATCAAGTGATCATGATTAATGACGATAGAACAACCCTGTATTAGGATTTCCAAGCTTCGAATCTGGAATCCAATGGACCCATGTGTCTGCTTCGGGGCAGTAGTGAAGGAAATAGGGGGTTAAAGAAATCTGGGTTTCAAGAAATGATGTTAGGTTCACCCTTGAGCAAAGAGATAGAGTTTGGAATCAAGTTAATTCTTGAAGCTGATTCTCTCTCTAATACCCTTACGATATGGTATCATCGGGAATGGTCAGATGGGAGAAACACGTAGAGAAGTTGCTAAAAGAATTGGTTGGACCAGGTTAAAGGAGTCTAAGTGTTTTCTAAGATTGATTGGCGGTTGGATTAACCCCAAATCAGGATTCGGGGCAGAGATACACTTAAGACTGCATTTTGATCTCGATACGGACATTATGAGTAGAAAATAATGTCGTTCGGATTGACTAATGCACCTGTTCTTTTATGGATTATAAGAACGGGACCTTTAGATTATATTGGGATTCGTTTGTGGTTTATCCTGAGAATCCGGAGGAGCATGAGGAACATCTCGGGTTTGTGTTGAGAATCCTGCAAGAGAAGTAGTTGTGTGTTAAGCTCGCCAAAGATGAGTTTTGGTTGAGCGAAGTTACGTTCGCAGGGCATGTGATTTTTAAAGAAGAAATTGCGATGGATCCAGAAAAGGTAAGTTTAGTGTTGAAATGGGAACAACCTAAGACTGTGATTGAGGTGAGAAGTTTCTTAGGGCTGGCTGGATACTATCGCCGGAGTATTTAAGGATTTTCTAAGATCGCATGGCCTTTGACCAAGTTGACTTGGAAAGATCAACTAATGATATTGGATGATAGGATGTTGTTTAATTATGGTAGGGTAGTGATGGAGTATACCCCAATATAATATGATTAGTCCAAGAGGAATTATGGAAAATGTGAGTAGACTATGATTTAAATCATTTCAGTGATGAATTCAGTTGGAATCAAGGTATTAGAGTATGATTAAATCCTATTTTGAGCTGGATTGGATGATGTAAAGAAAATGGTTTTGAAATTCTTTGGTTTAATTTCTAAAACTGTACTTCATAAACCGGTTAGAGTTTCTTGTAACCGGTTAGAAGCTGAAAGCTTCAACTAAAAATTTAAGTCATTTGTGAAGAAACTTTTGGTATCAGTAGACATCTTCCTCCAATCCAAACTCAATACCAATTACCTAAGTAAAATTTAAGGAAAGGATTTAATGTGGTAAAATAACTTAATGCCTTGATTCATCATTGAAATTGATTTAAGAGGATTGAATCAAAATATTTATGGACTAATCGAGAGTTGAAATTGAGGAGCTACTCCAATTAGAGAAGGTAGAGAATTGAGCTGGATGATGCAAAAGAAACATTAGGTACTAAGATAAGAAGGTTGTAATTCATGAACAAGTTTGGAGTTCGAAAGTATGAACGACAATAAGAAGAGGAAGAGTTGAATGTAAGATAAAGGCGATGGATGTAGTTTCTTAAAGATTATGGCTTTGAGCTCCATCCTGGCATAGCAAACGTAGTTGCAGACGATTTGAGTTGATAGGCTATTCTTGTGAGCTCAATGGTGGTTAAGGAGGTTATCCCGACCGAGGAATTCAGAGACCTAAGTCGGGTAACCCAAGAGGAACCCTCTAGTATTAGATTGGGAATGTTGCCAATCATCAACGAATTCCTGAATCGGATTCGTGAATTACCACCAGAAGATGAAGAGAAGAAAGAGAAGTTGACTCTTGAGGAAAAGGAGTTAGATCTCTATGAAGAAACGAATGAGATTTAATCTTTGAAATTAAAGTCAGAGATTATGGATATTAGAAAATATATTATGGAAGTAAGAGATTTAGGAAGTGTTGTCTAGGACAATCTAGAGGAGAGATCCAAAGGCATGAACTTCAAGAATAGATTATGTTCGAACCCAAGTTAGCTATCAACTATCAAGGAATAAGGAATTTCTCGATGTTGGTAAGCATGTATGAGGACTATGGGAAAGTACATGAATTTCATGCGAGAAGTATCAGAATTCAGAATAAGGGAAAGATTGATGAAATAAAGGCCCAACTGGAGAAAGAGGAAAAGTAAATGGGAGAATATCAACCACGGAAATATCAAGGTTAAGGAATCCTCGATTGAAGAAAAGGGACTAAAGAGGAAATAGATAAGGGAACATTTGTCCATCTCAAGGTGAAAACTGTGAGGCACATCACTTTGAGTTTAGTTTTGATGTACCTAAGGGAATAGTCAATTCCGATTGTAGGAAGCTGGAGTATTATTCACCGAATTGTCTTGAAGGAAAAGGTGAGAAAGAAATGGACGAATCCAACACAAGAAGAATTCACCGGCTGAGATGAGAGTTGAGTGTGATCCTGACATAGACAACTCAAGCCTATCTCTTTCTTTGATCTGAGTTAACGTAGTCAAATGTTTTTCGATTACGTTAATCTAATCGTTTGAAAATATCAATATCCTGTTGGAAGTTCAACCCCAATTTTTCTGTGATCAAAACCTTTATCACAGTTGGATGTGATAATATCTGTGGACACTACAGAAATAGAAAGATCAGTTATGGCTAGAGAGATTAACAACCACCGGGATAGGACAAATCTTTGTCTCCCCAACGGAAATGTCTCTAGAACTTGACTATCTAATTAAGTCTGATAGTGATAATTACCTTATCTTTAAGTTCATCTAACTTAAAGACCTGTCGTATGGTCTTTCTTGCGAAAGACTATATCTGAAAGGGATGATTTTGTTATTAATGGTTTGAATATTATGACTGATCACCCTAATGTCTCAAACTATTAAGGAATAATGTCATACAAATGTTTCTTTGATCATGCTCGAGAGATCAGAGTGCGCAGCCCAAGAAGTTTTTCCCAAAGGGTTTATTGAAAAGTGTTTTATTTGAAGAAAATTTATGTGAAATGTATTACTCAAAAGCATATTTATTTTAAAAGAAATTCTTTCACATGAGAGTTTTATGCAAAGAATCTTTATTGTTAAATTGAAATATTTTATTCAAAATGTTTCGAAATAAAGGAATTATATGGAAACTCTTTTAAGTGGGGGAGGACCCTAAAGAACAAATTTTTGGGAGCTAGATAAAGTTTTCTAGTATAAAAACACTTTGGAAAAGTGGAAAATTTCAGAAGATGAATTTCGGGGACGAAATTCCTTTTAAGTGGGGGAGTAGTGTAACACCCCTAATTTTCGTCTCCCCAATTAACCAAGAAATTAATTATAACAATTATTTTATAATTGATTTATATTGATTTTGAAGGTTTTAGTTTTTGTACATTATGTGTTTTTATATATAAAAATATGAGATATATTTTTATATGGTTATTTTGTAAAAAAATATGAATATTGTAATTTAGTCCTTGGGTTGGGACCTAATTGCAATATTAAAAAGGTTTTTGAAGAAAGAGTAATTAAAATATTACTTTTTGAATTTTATCAGTATGTAACCGGTTAGAAAGGCTCTGTAACCGGTTACACGATGAACTCAGAAATTGGGATTAGTGCGTTTGATGAGTAATCACCCAATTAATCCAGAAATCGCCACGAAACTAGCCTCAGATTAATGGAGAACACGCGTCGGTGTGCATGTTACTCCAATTCGTCTATAAAATGCTGAACTTTTGAGGATTTGGGGTCGATTTCTGCATTTGGTGTTGAAGAGAGGTTGATTAGGGTTTCTGATTCGTGTGGGTAAATTCTTCTTCTCTGAGTGATGATAAGCGAGTGATACACCATTACAAAGCTTGAATCAAGGGCTTTGTATTGATATAAGGTTTGTGAGTTGAGAGTTCCTGAGCTAGGAGAAATCGATTCACGAAGTTGGAGGTTCAAAGCTGTCACAGATCTGTATTGGGTTTCTGGAACTGACTTTGAGCTTCGATTTTGGTAAGCTCAAGCCTTCTCTTGTTCTAAACTTGACTTCCTTTCAATGTTCATGTTGCATGGTTTTGATAATGACCATTTTCCCTAATTTCCATGTCCATTTCATGTTCCAAATCCCTTGATCAATCTACTCTGTCAAAACGGTTCTGGTTTGAGGAGGAGCTTTGGGTGTTTGGTGTTCTACTTCAAATCTCTGCTCAAATCTTGTTCAAGCACGAACCTCAGGTAAGGGGGAAGCTTATTATTTGCTAGAATGAGAATAAATTGTGGTAGAATATAGGATGAGTCACCAAGAGACTCAAAGGGCATAAGTTAAAATGGTTAAGTGGCTTGGAGGCCAATCTGAGCTCAATTGTTGTTATGAGCAATGTTATCTAGATGCATGCAAGCTGTATTGATGTTGGATTCATGACTTATTTGGATATTATGTGAATTGATGCATTAAGTTGTGAAATATGTGCAATTATGTGCAATTTGAGTATCTAAATTGAATGCATGCAAGATAGATATGTTTCCGTGTATGAACATGTTTTTCTTAAGGTATATGAACTCTGTGAATGTTGAAATTTGGTTAGATTTGAGAAATGAAAAAAATGATTTGTCAAACCTCTTGTTTTAGTGGACTGACTGCATAATCTAACCGGTTACTCGATATTTGTAACCGGTTAGACACTGCAAAATTTCAAATGAGAATAAGTTTATAAAAATCAGTCCTGTGGTTTTATTAATTCTACTCAAATCTGAACTTTAATTTCATTGGAAACAATCTGAAAATGAGTTGATTATACTGTCATGGTTCAGATTAAAGGGTAAGAGTTAATACCTTAATTTAATGAGATAATTTCAAGAGGAAATTATGCTCTTTTGGAAATAGAATGTGATTTAGACTTTTGAATGAGAAAAACAGTGGTTCTGAGGTATAAAACATTGTTAAACTTGTTTATGGATTGGGTAGAGAATTCAAGAAAAAGGGTTTTTCTGAATACAATGGTAAAACAGTTCAGGTCTGTAATTCTAACCGGTTAGCCTGAAACTGTAACCGGTTAGTACCTGAATCTGAAAAATAAAAAGTTAAATTTTGAATACCATTGGTTATGTTTTCCCAATCTAAGTTTAAGGGCATGTTTTTGAGATAATTCAAAGGAGAATTTTGTGCCAAAGATTATGCCTCAAATAAATCATTCAAAAGAGAAATTGGAATATTTCTAAATCACAGTAATTAATGTAAAGATAAAACCAACCTTGATGATTGTGCATCCATATAGAATGGAAGTTTGGTTGGTAGGAACGTTTATCATATTCTGGGAATATGAGGAGGGTACTACGGGAGTACCAAATTGTAACCTACTTGATGACACATTATAGATATGTGGCCAGTGTCCGGGACCTGGTTTTTATGCGTTCTGGGAACGTATGTTAGTGTTCTGGGAACACATTGATATGCAACCTACTTGATGACACATTCTGGGAATGTGGCCAGTGTCTGGGACCTCGTTTTTATGCGTTCTGGAAAGGTGATGCACACTCTGGGAGTGATGCTTATTTATCAGAGTATGGTTTGCTACACGTTCTGGGAACGTGATGCACACTCTGGGAGTGATGCTATTTATCCAAGTATGGTTTGGCATTACGTTCTGGGAACGAATGTCAGTGTTCCGGGAACACAACGGTGTATTGGATGGACGTCCAAGATGGACTTTGTTAGAGGCCTCAGTTGTGGAAGGAAATCATGCATCATGCCACCTGCATTGAAAGAATTATTATGATTAACCGGGTGTGCTCATATGATTATGCATCATGGTTTGCTACATGTTGACTTGTGGATGTTAGTTTTATTCTCATTTGATTATGCGAATATGTATAGCTAACCCCCATGCCCTTATTAGGTGTTGATCGTGCATCTAGCTTGCACAAGAATCAGTAAGGGGAGATGTCCCTTAGGTGCATGCAGAGTGTAGAGAGTGTGGGTTGGGAACCCGTTGTGCAGATATCGAGGATCCGACCAGAAGGATGTTTGGACAAGGGACCAGTGACCAGCTCTATAACATTTCTATTTTTAATAGAATTTATATGATACATATTTTGGAAAAAGGTATCATAAAAGGAATTCAATTTCATCATAATACTTATTTGATAATAATGGACTTGTTACCCTTGATATATTTTGGGAGTGTAATATGATGATTTTACTATGTTTCCGCAAACTCTGATTTTACTAGTCACCTTCATTATTAATCAAGTGTTTGTGAAAATAAATTTTCAAGGGAAGGGATAATTTCTTATTTTCAGATATTTTTCCAACGATAACAAGTCCAAGTATTCTTAAACTTATTACTTTTCTTATAAAGTAAGATGATATACAAGGAGTGTTACAATATGCATGTGTGCTGAGGCTTAAAAGGCCAACCATAATAAAACGGATGCAGTAGATGTTGATTACTGATTAATTAATCATATAATAATAAGTTGCAGGAACGTACTTAAAATAAAAATCTATTTAATAATATGAGAGTAATCTTCCTCCTAGTATAAAATGGAAAATTATTCTCTTAATATATTACTTCCTCTGGCTATTATTACAGAACATACTTAATCGAATTACAAATATTAAGGGCAAAAAAAAAAAGAAAAAACAATAAATGATGCATATAAAATGTAAAATGACTTATGATTATTAACAAGAAAAAAAAGGAACTAGAAAATGGTCTAGAATGCGATTTATCATAAGGCCTGGACCACATAGGGAGTGTTGTACACTCCCTCCGGTCTCATTTATAAGAAAAAAAATATTCTTTTAATGGTCTTAAATATAAGCAAAAATTAACTAACTTTATATTCCAAATACAACCATTCTTAAAATATCCCTACAAAGTTGTTGTAACATTTAATTTTTGTTTCATTCTCAATGCAAGTTTCCTAAAGTATTCAATTTTTCTATGAATTTGAAAAATTAAATGTATTCAACTAACTTTCTTAATACATGTGCCGGTAGTTATTTTTGTTAATAAACAAAAGCGGAGGGAGTATATTGAGTTAATAATCATTTTAATCATCAAAGATACACTGATCATCAATTTCATTCCCAAAATACTTTTAACATCAATTTAGTCCTTCAAAAGTTAAATCGATGACCAGTGTATCTTTCAGGGACCAAATTGATTATTAATTCTGTATATATTTATACTCCCTTCGGTCCCTATTATAAGAAAAAATAACCGAAATCACACTTATTAAGAAAGTTAGTTGAATGCATTTAATTTTCTCAAAATCATAAAAGAAGTGACTACTTTTGGTAAGTTGTATTGGTAATGAAACAAAAATTAAATGAGATCACTACTTTCTAGAAACATTTTAGGAATAATTGTATTGAGAATAGAAAGTTGGTTAATTTTTTCTTATATTTGGGACCAAAATATGTATGTACTCTTTTTCTAATAATAGGGACCGAAAGAGTATTAAATTAATATATCTTCTATTAACAGTATCTCCTTGGAAAAGGCAAAAACAAATGAAGAATATTGTTTTCCATTAAATTTTTCCAACACTCCATTTCCACAAGTCAACTGTACGCATGCTAACAAGAAATGAATAAATTTTGATGGAGTTATCTCATAAGTCTAACCTAAATTAAAAATAATTTTTTTAACCTATACACCTCAATATCTAAAAGATAATCAAATTTGAAAAAAAAAAGTTTTTGTGTGAATGTAATGAAGCAAAAATAATACTTTAATTTTTCAATACAACTTTACGTTTTGGGTTTATTTATCTTATGCATGAGTGCCTAGGCTGAAAAAACTATTAAAAACAAGGGAATTACTTTTTTGACTTACCCCATTAATTAGTTAACCCACTTTTTTTGTTTAAAACTCTATTAACCTTACAATAATATAAACTACCCAAAATACTCCTCCTTCTCTTATATATAGAAACCTATATTTTTTTCTCTTCTCTACAGCAACCTTTTCCAATATTCATCAACCCAAAACCCCTTTTCTCTTCCATCTTTCTTCAGTTGCAAGTAATTAATAAACATTCATTAAGAGGTAATTCTATGATCATAAACTTGATTCATTATGCTTATTTTTGTATCATTACGGGTTTGAAGTGGTTAATATTAAGCAAACAATATACATGTCGTTAGTTTTTATAGAAAATTAGTTTTTATAGGAAAATCGTGGTTCTACCATCGAAACGCATTCATATGTAAAGCACGCTTTGGGTTCAGCGAAAAATAACACCCTCGCTGAGGATGCAGCGAGAGCATGAATTTGTTCTCTCGCTGCACCCTCAGCGAGGGATTTTTTTTTAATATATATAATATCGCTGCATAAATTATTAAAATTAAAATTGAGATCAAAAAAAATATTATAGTGATAAATATTTCATTCATTAATTAAAATTAAGATAAGAAAACAATTTACATATTGGATATTGATGACCATTATTTTTTTTAAGGGATAATGATGATACTCGTGGAGGAATTAGATATAATAAAACGTGATTAAAAAAATATTTTTTTCAGTTATATTTAATTTGTTTTTCTAATTATTTATTCATTGCATAATTTTAATTATTTATTTAATGTTTTAAAATTATAATAATATTTATAAATTAATTATTTAAATGTATATAAAATTTTTGTTATTATATATTTTATAAAAATATCAAGACGTTACTTTTTAGGATTCAAAAACTTTAAATTAATTTGAATTCATCCATCCGTGTTATGATATATTTGACTGCATCAATTCTCATATATAAAAGATTTGAATTTGTTTATGTTATGATGTTGAGATCAGATAAGATATATAGCATTACAATGTTGATTTAATTTTTTTATTTATTTTTTATTTATTTTTAATATAATTTTATTTTATTATTATTTAATTTTAACTTATTATTTTATTTTAGTTTGATTTTAGTTATATTTTTTAAATTATTTTATTTTATTTTATTTTGAATTTTTGAATTTTATTATTTATTTTTTAAAAAAAATTTTAACAGTTGTTTGTGTTCGCAGCTTAATCATGCAAGACAACAACTTTGACGAGATGAATCATAGTGCACCGGTGGATCATGAAGATGTCGAATATCCGGATTTTACTAGTGCGTTTGAGACTGACATGGTTTTCCCTGATTGTGAAGCCCTAGTGAAATGGGTTCGTGAAGTTGCATATTCATAGGGACATGTTCTAAGGATCTTTAGGTCTGATAGAGGAGGAATGGGCCAGAAGCAAAGGATTACACTCTGTTGTGAAAGGTTTGACATATAAAAACCAAAAAATGAGAAGTTCGAGTATGTCACTGGCTCGAAGAAGAGAAATTGTCCGTTCAAGGTTCATGGTAGACCATATTCGTCATTCGGAGGGTGGAAGGTAAGAGTATCTTGTGGCTCCCATAACCACGATAAGTGTGAATCATTCATCGGACACTCCTTCCCCGGAAGACCTACGCCTGAAGAGTATGAAAAGATCATCACTATGATGAAGAATGAAGTGACGCCGAGACAGATACTGGCCACATTGAAGGAGAAAAACCCAAATAATTGCACTACATTGAAGCAAATTTACAATATCCGCAATAAATGGAGAAGAGAGGTCAGACGTCCGAGAACACAGATGCAGCATCTTCTGAAGACTTTGAGGGATGATGGTTATGACACTTGGTACAGAAAGGACGAGACCACAGATATTGTGAAGCCAAAGAGGATATTGAATTAGTCTATATAAAGGTTATCATAATACGTCTATTTTTATAAAAATATATATTTTGGTAAAATATATAATAACAAAAGTTTTATATAACTTTAAATAATTATTTTTATAAATATTAATATTATTATAAAATAAAAAAAATAACACCCTCGCTGAGGGTGCAGCGAGAGCATGAATTTGTTCTCTCGTTGCACCCTCAGCGAGGTGTTATTTTTCCAGAAAAAAACACGCTCGCTGAGGGTGCAGCGAGAGAACAAATTCATGCTCTCGCTACACCCTCAGCGAGGGATATATAACAATGGGGTTTCTAGATTCAACGCAACAGAACCCAGACACGATTTTCATTAAAAAAAACCCAATAAAAAATTACAATAAACATATCCTAAAAATTTTAACAAGAACCTATAACTATTAAATCAAGATTTCTAAACACATTCTACAATTTAATGAATAAAACGAAAATTAAAAAAAATACATAACAGTTGCAGAGAGCAGAGCATGAGAAGGATGGAACACTAACCTTTGTTGGCCTGCGGTTGTGCTTGCGGTGAAGGAGTGCGGTGGAGGGTTGTGCCGCTGTGGAGGAGGTTGCCGCGGTGGAGGTTGGCTTTGGCTTTGGCTTTGTGTCTTGTGTCTCTCTGCTTGCTTTGTGAGCAGTAAAAAACGATGGAGGAGGTGGCTTTGGAGTAAAAACGGTGGAGGAGGACAGGAGGTGTCTTTGTGGAGCAGTAAAAAGGGGTGGGATGTGAAAAGGGGTATTTATTAAGAATTGATGTGAAAAGGTGAGAGAGATGTAATTTGAATTTCAAATTTCAAAATGAGTGGAAGAAGGGGAGGGATAAGGAAGGAATAAGAAGGGGTTATTTTAGGATTATAGAAAATTTGTAAGGTTATTTTGGGATATTCATTTAAATAAGGGGGTTAACTAATTAACAAGGGGGGTCAAAAAAGTAGGGGCCTAAAAACAAAATAAAAATTGTTCTTTTATATTTTAACTTACATGAGATCAACAAAGCCCAACAAACTAGTTAAGTTGATAAATGATCGATTTTCTTAAAATGTCAGTTGTTCAATCATTTCCATGTGAATGTAAAATATTTTATTAATAAATGCACAACTCACTTCAATAATGATTTCTACGTCTAGAAGAAAATTATTGATTTCTTTTAATGGTGAAAGATGAACATTTTTAATTTTCTAAAAACTTTGATGGATTTAAATTTTTAGTTTAATGATTTTTTAAAGGGAAGATTCATAAAAGTCTTATAATAAAATGTAGGCAAATGTTAGGGCACTTGTTAAGAAATCATATGTAATGATAAGATTTTGAAAAATGTAATCTTTTATGTTCCTTAGAGAAGAAAAATGTTGGACCTATATTTTTTTCTTTTATATACATACATACGTACACACATATATATATATAAATCTTAACAAGTGTTATTTTGCAAGATCCTAAAATGTAAAAGGATCATTATACATTTCCAAAAATTTAACTACCCTTACACTATGTTCAGATTCATAATCATGGTTAATTTTCATAATCACGTCATTCTACTTTTATTTCTCTTTATTTGTGATACCATCATCATCTTAGTCTTCTTCTTTTTCTTTATACTCTCCACTCTCTTCTTCTTGTTTTCTTCACCATCACCACAAGTATACCACCAACCATCAACACCTACTTCAATGTTTATTTATAAGAATATCTTAATTACCTTTTTAAACTTAATGGATTTAACATAAAAATTGATGGGAGGATCAATTGTTTTAACAGAAATAAACTTAAGAAACTACTTTAAAAAAATTGAGTGACAATTTTGGAAAAAGAAACTTAGGTGACTAAATAAGTAGTTTTGCTTACGATTATTTGCTACCCATTATCCTAAAGAGACAATGTATAGGAAACTAAAAATGTTAAGTTTACTTAGGAAATGATGTGTTTAATAGATGAAAAAATAGTGTATACAATGACAATGTAAAGATTTTTGACACTATTAGCATATCATTCATCGTTGATGGATTAACAATAATTGACTTACAAGTAAAAATAATACACATGGATGGTGGATGATGCACCGACTGTGTAAAATATTTTACACTGTCAATGCACATATATTAAACTCTAGATAGATTAATAATCAATTTTGTAGTTTTTTAATGTTAACTTTAGATTTTTAGATTCCTTTAGGCTTTGTTTGGTTTGAGGTATTTTGGGGGAAAAGATTTTATGGAAAGAGAGAACATATATAAAATAAAGATTTTCTCTTGTTTGGTTTAAAAGAGAAAACGAGGGGAGGGAAAAAATTGGTGAGACCTACCAAGAAATATTTTCCCCCTAATTATTTTCCCCCTAAATATTTTCCTTCTTGCTGAGTTGTTAGCAATCTGGAGCGAGTTGGTCCTAGCTTGGGACAAAGGTTACTTAAGAGTGATTTGTGAATCTGATTCAGCTTCTGTCTGGTTGGTGTTGAGTCCGCAAACATGCCAATTTCATGCTTATTCTATAGTTATTGGGGATATTCGATCCTTGCTCCAAAGGCATTGGGAAGTTTAGGTGTTGCATATCTTGAGAGAATCTAACCATACTGCTGATGGGTTGGCCAAATGGTCGGGAGCATTCATAACATGGATGAGGTTGTCTGGACTCACCCTCCTTCGGAGTCTGCTTTCAAAGATGACTGCTCTAGAATTATGTATTAGTGTTAGTTGCTTTTCTCTGTTTTTTTCCTTTCCCTCTATGTAACCAAAAGAAGAGTGTTTCGGGTCTTTTTTATTGAAAAGATATGATTGTACAGAGATTAATGGGTTCGTAAACTTAATGAAATTATGGTCTCGAAGGCGTACGGGTACTACAGGTGTTACAAGCAAAGAGGCACCGCTACTTATTATTTTCACTAATGGTAGGGTGCGCCTTCGTCTGTGAGGACGCCTTCTTCAGTAAAGGTCAGGGGTGGTGTTTGCAGAAATTCAGCCATGGTGGTAAGATTTCTTGGTAATGGTGGTGGAGTAAGGGAGCGAGCGCCCCTGTTGCTCACTTTGCTCTTCCCACGCCTCTTACTTTTGTCTCTCTTCAGTGTTCCTTCCCTGGGACTTAGAGAAGGGAACTAAGTGTTTTTGTATTGTTTTAGTGTTTTTCTACTGTATTCTTCCGTTGTTGTTGTCTTCTGACTGATGGTGGCACCTTTATATAGTGCCTCTTTTACCCGTTGGTTATTCCCTTTTTTATTTTACCCGCTGGTCCACGCAGCTTTTCCTTCTTTGTTGCTGCCTTCCTCCTCCTTTATCAGGTGCCAGTTTGTCCTTTTGCCATTTCAAGCTCTCCATTAATGGCTGAGAAAGGGGAGCATACAAGGCATGTCATTTCCGTCTCTCTCTTGGGAAGGGTCTAGATGAGGTGAGCAAAGATTCCTTTATAGCTTCTTGTGCAAGCTGCACGTGTCATGGGAGTCGAGTGGCTCTTTGTCTGTTCGTGCGCTCTCCGGAGGTGAGGTGCGCCCTCGTGCGCGAACGCATGCCCAGATATGCCCTTCTCCGTCGCCACTTCTCGTTCGTGACCTCTAGGTTCGTCCCGCGTTGCGGATCTGGGCCTGGTTTTGCTATTGGGCCTCACGATTGGGTTGTCATTTTTCTGGGTATCAACAATAGCCCCCTTTGCAGCAAAAGGGGTAAGAACTTCCAATTTTGGTGCAAATCCTAATCCGTCTTTCCTCTTTTCCTTTTCTTCTTTTCCTTCATTGCCTTCCACGTGTACACAGGGGGAGAGGTTTCAACAGCTCATAAGACTTCGCTCTTTCCCATGTTCCCCACTTCTTTTCAAACTGCTTCCCATAAACCCTTCAGTTACTTTCACTTACCATCACCCGTTCTCTTTCTCCCCAAGCTCTGTTCTCAACTCAACATCCTTCTTCTTTCTTCCCTTTCCAGAAATTTGCTTTCTTTTCTTCTTCTTCCGTTTTCTGTCCCCAAATTGCTTTCTCACACGATGATAAGATCTACAGTCCCTTTTGGTTCTGGGGAAGAGAAGTCCTCTTCTTCTGATGAGGGAAGCCAAATGCAGGAGGAAACGACCGAAGAGCATGTCCCTCAGTCTCTTTCCTTCTTCTTTCTGGACGCTCTACCTCCGCCGCGTTCTGATCCGGTGGAGCAAGGGCATCGCCGTTGGGCGCCTGGGGTGCGTGCTAAGTTCCCTTTCCCTCAGCCTCCGGAGTCCGGCGGTCTTCTCACGGGCCAGTTATCCAAGGCTCTGGTGGTCCCGGAGAGCGCAGCACGCCTGTGTTCCAAGCCTTCTTATTCCAAGGAACATTGCAAGCTGGGTCCCTTTCTTCTTCGCTCCTGCCTTGCTTCCTCGGAGTTCCCCTGGGTGGACCTTCGCTTCCATGTTAGAGTCACCTCTACAGGTGGATGGGCAGAATGGGTGGACTATGTTTTTCAACGGGATCCTCCCTTTGTGGAGATTTTGAAACAGGTGGGGATTTTCGATGCCGTGAAGGCGTCCCTTCCCCTAGGCGTGAACAAGAGGGTGGAAGACTTGCATATGTTGGTTCAGCGCTGGTGCTCAGCGACTCATACGTTTCTTACTTTTTTGGGGGGAATTTACCCCAACTTTAGAGGATGTGATTGTTCTACTAAAGTTGCCTTTGTTTGGAGATAGTGATCTCGATCTTTCCAGCGTGGATGAGAGCATCATCGGATTGTCCAAGGAGCTCAAGAATGCTTCTATTGCTAGCGCCAAATATTCCAAGGATTTGCTCCAGCAAAGGCGTGCCTCTTATGCTGACGGGTCTTCCTCAAAGAAGGTGCGGGGCACAGGGAACCTCGTTCCTCAAGACCAGAAAGTAAGTCAAAGGTCCTCTCTTAAGTACACTTTTGCGAATTGGGTACACTACTTCTTTGGTGACTTTCATGAGGACATGTTCGTGGGTGGTCCTGTTACTGACCAACGCCTCAAAAGAGCCGCCTTCATTGCCTTTTGACTTAGCAGATATGTGCTACCTGGACCTCCTTGGGAATCATTAAGTTCTTCCATTTTCATCTTTGCTTCCATGCTTGCTGAGGGTATTCGTCTGCCTCTTTCTTTGCTTTACTTCGGTAGTCTTTATGCTCGCCTCGACCAGATATCGGAACAGATGAAGAATTCCTTTGGTCGCTTTCCTGTCAATTGCTATGTTGACTTGTCTTTCCTGCAATGTTTTTTATTCGAACGCTTTGCTTCGTATGGTCCAGTCAGATTCCTTCCTGAAATTGCTTTTGATGCCAATGTTGACGCCTTGGAACCACGTTCGGGGTGCTGGTACTTGGGGAAGCCAAGGCGTCACCAAATACAAATTATTGATCACGAGAAAAGCTTTGTTTTCAGGCCCTATCTGGGCGACTTCCTACTTGGTGGGGAGAAATTGCATCCTTTATATCAGGAGGATGCCTTGGGTCTCCAAAATGATCTTGTTGCAAGGACTGAGGGTGTATTTGATTTGTGGAAGCTGATCTTAACCGGGCGCTTCCTTCCGGGTTTCGCAACTATGGACAACAAGAGCGCGCATGGCGGGGCTCTCTGGCCCTTTGTCTACAGGCCGGATCGTGTTGCTAGACAGTTTGGGCGTGACCAGCCGCCCCCTTGTCCTCTTCTCCTGGATCCTGTTGATGTGGAGACTTCCCTCTCCGGTCCACACTCTTTGGTTCGACGCCCTCTCCTGTTCCCATAGTTCACATCCCTTCTCTTCACGCCGGCGGGGTTCTGCGTGTTTGGCTGACTTCTCATAGTGACATACTCCAACATTTGCAGAGCTTTGAGAGCACCCCAAGTATTGTCACCACTTCTTTGGTTCCCATAGTGCACAACGATCCCTACTACTCTACTTCTACCAAGAGGACTATCAGCAAAGGTACACTCTACTCTTGTAGCTCGCTCCCTTTGCTTTTGCATTCTGTTTATTATTAACGTCTCTAGTTGTATTTCTATTGCAGCTGAAAAGGAACCTCCAGCACCTCGCAAGCGTAAGGCTCCGGCGACCCCTTCCTCTAGTGCTTCTGCCCCAAAGAAAGGTAACACCAAACTTCTCTCTTCCAGTCCCCCTGCCTCTAAATCTTCCTCTCAGGCCAAAGGGAGAGCTGCTGCCGCTTCTTCTCAAGGCAAAAGCTCCACTCCTGTTCCTTCACGGCGCTCTAGCCGTCTTTGCGCCCAGGCTGTTCCTTCCGCTCCTTCCTCTCCTGCCCTCATAAACTTAGATGGAGACGAAGGGACTGCTTCCGGGGCTTCCATTCGGGCCTTTTATTCTACCTCTTCTGACAAAGGTGATCCCAACGAGAGCTCAAAGACTTCTATTTCCGAGGGCGATGACGCTCAGAGCAAAGATTCTCCGAAATCTATCGTTCCGTCCTCTACACAGGGTTCGCTTACTTGCTTCCAACAATTCTCTTTGGCCTCTTGCTTCTTTCTTCTCTTTTTTCCCCTGGCTACCCTTTATGTATTCATTTCCCTTACTGATTTATCCCTTTTCGATGAGTGCGCTGATTACCATTTGTTTGACTGTTTTTTCTTTTGTAGGCCCTTCTAAGGCGGACAGTAAGCCATCTCCGATGCTTTCTTCCCGAGCTTCTCAGAACGTTCAAGCTCCTTCAGGGTCTCCTTCCGTTCCTTCCTTTGTCGCCCAAGAGGCTCCTTCGCTTTCTCTCAAGGCTGCTGCTGCACAAGGGGGCGTCGTGCCTACTGGTTTCGCCACCTATGTACCATTCGGTAAGGTGAGCAGTCCCCTAAATGTGCAGCCACTTATGACCATTCCGGCTCCCGATCCTCCAACTAATGCGGACCCTGTTCCGGTGGGTGAGAGTAATCCTTCAGTCGATCTAGTGCCTTCCGCCCCTGAGGATGCTTCCGCCGAGCCCCCAGCTTTGGACAAAGGACAGATCGACGTTGTCGATTTTATTGCTGAGGATACCATTGATCCTGAGGTTAAAGTGGTCACCGGAGATGATGCTGGCTTTGCTACTCCCAAAGGTGAGGATCTTGTGGCCAAGGACGCCGTCATGCAGGATGCTGCTCCTACCGTTGAGACAGCTGCTGACATTGCTGTTGAAAAGAGTGTTGTTCCTGCTACAGATTCTCCCATGGAAGATGAGGGGAGTTCAAGTTCTAACTCCATGGGGACGCCCTCGAAAAAAGCCCCAAAGCAGACCGTCGTCAAGACTCCTTCTTCGTGTAAGCATTGCTTTCCCCTGTATATCTTGATTGACATCTTTCTCGTTTTTCACCACTTTTATACTCCTTTTGCAGCTTTTTTATCTGTTCGCTCTCCTGACGTTGCGGATGAGGCTAACATGGCGCTCATCAATTCTTTCATGGAGGCACATCCTGTTGGAAACCAACAAGTGGCCTAACAATTTACTAGAGGGGGGTGAATAGTAAATGGAAGCAACAATATTAAATTTTCGAATGTAATTGATATTAACAAATAATACACTTACTGTTTTAAAAACAAAATTAATTTTCTATCCAAAATGTAAAGAACTACTCGATTAGTTCAGAGACTACTCGAGTAGTACGTGGAAATTCAGACAGAGAACAGAGTTTTCAAAAGAGGGGTTTCGCTAACACGAAGCCAAGAACAGAAGCGGATGATTTGCTAACTTAAGGTTCTGAAGAAAGATTAAATAACTGAAATAAACGAAAGCAATAAAAGATAGACACAGGGAATTATTATACTGGTTCACTCTCTACCCACTTGAGAGCTACGTCCAGTCCCCCCTAAACCTTAGGGAGTGTCTACTAATAATCAATTAAATTGGATACAAACAGGATTAATTAGTGAACCTCACTCAATCTAATCCTAACCCTTCAAGAGTGTACCAAACTCTTGAACTTTACCCCAATTTCAATTGATTCTCTGTTGAAGAACCTCTTCAACCTTCCACAAAGAGAGCTTCTTGAAACCTTCAAGAACACCTTCTCCCTTTAGCAATAGAGCCTCTTGAAACCTTCAAGTGCTCCTTCCTTTCTTCAATGGAGTAATCAGATCACAGCGAAGCGGCTCCAAACAATCTCAATTGACAATGAGTAGGAAAACTAGAATACTAGAAAGAGATTGATTCTTAGAAAGGGATTGGATCAAAGGTTCTTTTTGGGTGCAAGGTTTTAAAACGTTTTTGCTCAAGATCCGTATGGCTCTTGTTGAAGAGGTAATCATTATATTGTGTTTTCAAATTGCCAGAATCAGGGAGGAGCCTTAGAAAACTAATTAGGAAAGATTCTCCCTTGATTGCCTTTTCAACAGCCATATAAGAATTTGAAAATTGACTGATCTGACTCGTACTACTCGAGTAGTTGGAGCACTACTCGAGTAGTGAGAAAATTGGTGGACTTACTATTTCTCAAACTACTCAATTAGTGCAGCAACTAATCGATTAGTCAACAGACTACTCGAGTAGTTTGGTGAAACAGTGAGCAGACCAATTTACTACATTGCAGGCTACTCGAGTAGTGCACCAACTACTCGAGTAGTCACTGCTACTTTCTTAAAAATAATGTCAAAATTGATTTTCCAGAAGTCCTAGTCCCTTTCTAAGCTTTTTCAAATATTTAGCTTAACTAGTATTCATGCTAACTAACTCATAATCGCTTGAGTAAGATCCTAAGTCTACCACCCACACTCAACATAAATATAAAATATTACAAGGGAGCGGGAAATGGAAAACTTCTAAATGGTTGTTGTTGTTGATTCCTTTGGCACTTTGTCTTCATCAAAATAAAGATTTCCTTGTTGCACTTTCAGTCTCCCCCTTTTTGATGATGACAAATGCTTGTTGATTTTACATACTCCCCCTGAATGTATGCACCTATACTTGTGACAAATAAACCACAAACACAACAACCTTTCTCCCCCTTTTGGCATGATAAAAAAGGAGCCAAAGTATTCACGTGCGAGCCAAAAGAGAGATAATAAATCAAACGCAGTAGCCTTAATAATATTAAAGTCAAACAAAATGCACTGCATATCCATGAATGAGTTATAAGGTTTTGGTTGTTCAAGTGTGAGAAGGAAGTCCCACATTGGATAGGATGGGATGAGTGAGAAGGTTTATAAGTGGTAAGACCCATAGAACCATTGCCTTAAGGTTTTGGTTCAGGATGTGGTGTCTCACTTATGGGCGGTTGCTCACTATTCTCATGACTCTGGAACAATGTGACTCCCCGGTGGTTGGAACCTCCCAGGTTGAAGGTCCTGACACATCCTGGACTACAGCCACCTAGTGACTTGCTTCCACACATCTTCACGGAGAGCGGCACGCAGACTCTATTGAAGCTAGTCAAGTTCATATCTTCCTGCAATGTTGACACCTTAGCATGGGATGATAAAGCCTTATTGCTGGATTGCTTACGTTCCTTGGAACTCCTTCACTACTCTGGCCCTTGGCTGGACTCTGCCATTGCGGTGAAAGAACGGCAACGCCCTCCCTTCGATATGCGTGCAGTTGAGGAATAGAAGAAAGCCTTGTTGGAAAGGCGTGCTTCGGCCACTGCTCTTGTGGAGGAACTTTCTTCTAAGTTGGCGAACGCCAATTCTGAGTTGTCTAGTATCAACAGCGAGCTTGACCAGATTGTTGCCAACAAGAAGGCCTACGAAGATGCCTGCAAATCTGTTGCTTTGAGCACCCTTTTTTAGGACATCACTTTGTACTAAGCCATGCCTTATTATGTTGCTCTGATGTTGCCTCCGTTCCTTCTGAACTTCTTTTAGGTTGAATTTCGGATTTGTTTTGCTATTTCTCTGACTTTGAGCTCTTTGGCTTTTAGGATTCTGCTAACCATGCTTGCTTAGCTTCGTTTCGGGCGGCGTATGCCTCTTGTTGAAAACTTGTTGCTTGTTACATATCGACTTTTGCGTTTCTACGTATTTCCTGTTCCTTTAGGCGTTGAGTTTTGCAACTTTTCTTTTCTTACGGCAATTGTATGTATAGACCATTGTTGACAGTGGCCCCTTATGTTATTGGTGCCAAATTTTCTTCGAGGTGCACGTTGGGCACGTTTTTCTTTCCTTTAGGGTGCACATTGGGCACGCCTTTCTTTAGGGTGCACATTAGGCACGTCTTTCTTTTCTTTCTTTCAGGGTGCACATTAGGCACGTTTTTTCCATTCTTTAGGGTGCACATTGGGCACGCTTTTCTTTTCTTTCTTTCAGGGTGCACGTTGGGCACGTTTTTTCCTTTCTTTAGGGTGCACATTGGGAACGCTTTTCTTTTCTTTCTTTCAGGGTGCACATTGGGCACATTTTTTCCTTCCTTTAGGGTGCACATTGGGCACGCCTTCCAGGCTTTGCCACTTTGGGCTTTGCAAACTAACGGATCGTCTTGGATCTTTCGTTAGCCAACCTCTTTTTCTACAGATTTTCCGCCTGCGTTTAAGACTAGCGCCCTTGTTTCCCAGGACCTTTTCTAGTCTCGCGATATGGCGTACTTCGCCCGCGTTTGATCCCGGAAATTTGCTTTCAGAGTGGTCTATCCGGGTGCCGCGATAAGGCGTCTTGTGCCCGCGGTACGATCCAACCGCTTTGGCTTTATCACCGCAGCTCTCTTTCCAAGGTATCCCTAGGCGTTGGATCTCGCGATTGACTTTTGGCTCTTTCGTTTGAGAGCATTTTTCCACAGATTTCAGGTTTAAAAGGGGTGCCCTCCTTTTCTTTGTTGTGTATACACTTCCGTTTTTCATTCTTGTGAAACAAAACTCTTTAATGTTTTATTTGAAACAAGGTATTCTAAGAGGCGTTTTGAGTTCAAAACGTTTTTTATTAATTTCACAGGGTGGGATACATGTTTCTTTTCAAAAGAGAGGATTACCAAAGAAAAATCAAGATAATACTTTCCTTTTCACAGCAAATTAAGCATAATATTTCTTAATGTATTTGAAATTTAAAGGTCCTACTTTTCTTTGGGTATTTGGGTTAAGCAAAAGACAATACCCATTAGGATGCGCCTCCTGCACGATGTATGGCCCTTCCCACTTGGGTGTCCACTTGCTAGTGTGAATATTCCGCATGACCGCATCTGTCACCATTAGAACAAGCTCGCCTTCAGCAAACATTCGTGGCCTCACCATTTTTTCGTATGATAGCATGACACGCCTCTAGTGCTTGAGTAGTTCCTCATGTGCTCTGTCCCCGATGCCTTCTAGCGCTGCTAGCCTGCTCTCCGCGCTTTCTTCGTTTTGCGCTATCATTCGGGCAGAGGAAACCATCATTTCTGAAGGCAGCGTCGCTTCTGCTCCGTAGACCAGGGAGAACGGCGTTGCTTTCGTCGAGCCATGCTTGGTCACGCGATACGCCCAGAGGGCAAGCGACAAATACTCACTCCATTCGGTGGGCGTTTCTTCCACCGTCTCAGCCAAAATCTTGATGAGGATCTTGTTAGTGGATTCCGCTTGACTGTTGGATTGGGGGTTGTAGGGAGTGGACCTGTGGTGTGTTATTCCATACCCCTCCATGACTTGTTCTACATTCTTGTTGATGAAGTGGGTTCCATTGTTTGACACTATTTTCTTTGGTAATTCGAAGCGACATATGATGTGTTCTTTGATGAATTGCATCGTGCTATCTGCGTCTGCCTTTTTGCATGCTATCGCTTCGACCCACTTGGTGGAGTGCTCTGTCGTCGCAAGGATCCATTTCTTTCCTTTGGATGGCGGGTCAATTGGGCCTACGAAATCCATCGCCCATGTGTGGAATGGGTAAGGCGAACTAAGCCCTTTATGGCTAAAGCGGGTGCATGGATCTTGTTGTCATGTTTCTGACACTGTACACACTTCTTAGTGAAATCGCAGGAGTCTTCTTTCATGTTTGGCCAGTAATAGCCAATCCTTAATAGCTCGTTCCAGAGTGACTTCCCCCTTGATGTCTCCCGCAAGACCCTCCGTGTACCTCTTTCATGACTTTGACTTGATCTTCCTTGCCAATGCATCTAAAGATGCCTCCAGCGAAATTCCTTTTGAACAGTTCCGCCTTTCTCCAAGAAGTGATGTTCAGACCTCATCTTCACCCTTTCTGCCTCCATGTAGTCCTCTGGTAGGATGCCGCTTTCCAGATACTCCTGTATAGGCCTGGCCCAATCTTCATCTACCAAATGAATTTCAAATTCCTCCTTGGCGTCTTGACATTGATTGCACGCCCTCTGGTGCAAATCGCATCGCGCCTTCATATTAGGCCAAAATACTCTTATCCTCTGCATCCTTCTGTACAAACCAGGGCCTACTTGCCCACAGATGCTGTCGTGTAGCTTTGTCATCTTCTGGACCCCTTCTTCTTCACCGACACACTTCATGAGCAAACCATCAGCGCTCCTTTTATACAGTACCCCTTTTAGGAGGCAAAAATCTTTGGTTGCCTTTGTTATCGCCTTGCTATGGAGTTCCTCCACGACCGGAGTCCTCCAATACTCTCTTGCCTGATTTTCCTGTTCACCATTTTGGATTTCAGGTTGGTATGCCTTCCTGAAGTGTACCAAATGCTCGCCTTCAGCCATGACTGCTTTGCTTCCCAAAGTGGCCAGGGCGTCTGCCTTTCTGTTTTCCGCTCTCTGGTCAAGGCTTGTTGTGCCCTTTCCCTGCATAACGCTAGAGATATCTCCTTCACGTCGTACTCGCCCTTTAGTTGCCTTACCACCAGATTTGAGTCTCCTTTGATAATGATTCTCTGAATTCCCAACTCTTCTGCCACATCGAGTCCTAGCAATAGAGCTTCGTACTCAGCTTCATTGTTGGTGCATTGGAACTCAAGTTGGAAAGCAAAAGCCAACTCCTCTCCCCTTTCACTTGTCAAAGTGACCCCGACACCGCCTTTGGGTGATGAAGGCATGCCATCGAACATTAGCGTCCATACTCCAGGTCTCGCGCACATGTTGACGGGCTCGGCGTCTTCCTCTTCGCTTTGTGCAGCACAGATGGACATCAGGTCCACCAAAGCTTGGCTTTTCAATGCAGTAGGCGTCACTAAAACTATTTCATACTCAGCTAAAGTGAGCGCCCACTTGCTTATCCTCCCCGTGAGAACAGCGCCTTGTAACAAATACTTGACCCTTGCCGCCTTGCTTACTACATGAATGGTATGTGCCTGGAAATAGTGGCGGTACTTCTGGGAGGCGTACACCAGGGCCAAACACTGCTTTTCTTGGGCGGAATACCTGGTTTCTGCCCCTTTTAACATCCTGCTCCAGTAGGTGACGGGGCGCTCTGTACCCTCAACTTCTTGCGCAAAGAGTCCGCTTACTGCTGTTTGGGTCACGACCATGTATACTCTGAGCGGTACTCCCTTTTGCGGTGGTATCATCACTGGAGGTGACGCTAAAACCTTCTTGACTCTATCAAAGGCGTCTTGATGTGCCTTCTCCCATTTGAAGGTCTCTTTCCCTTTGAGAAGTCCCCTCATGGGTCCCATCAATTCCCCCAAAGCTGGTACGAATCTGCGGATGTATCCCAGCTTGCCCATCATCTGCTATAACTCCTTCTTGGTACGGGGCGCCCTCATTTCCCTTACCGCCCTGACCTTCCTTGCATAGGCCGAGACGCCTTCTTTATGGACCTTGAATCCTAAGAAGTCTCCAGAGGAAACTCCAAATTTGCACTTGAGAGGGTTCATCCTTAACTTGTATCTTTTACACCTGATGAAGACGGCTCTCAAATGTTCCAAGTGTTGTTCTTTCTTTCTTGACTTGACCATTATGTCATCAACGTAGTCTTCTACGGTGTCATGCATCATGTCATGAAAGATCCCCATCATCGCCCTCTGATATGTCACCTCGGCGTTCTTGAGCCCAAACGGCATAACCACATAAAAGAAGTTTCCTACTGGCATCCTGAAGGCGGTCTTTTCTTCATCTCCTTCTGCCATTCTTATCTGATTGTAACCGCTGAAACCATCCATGAAAGAGAAGCGCTCATGCTTTGCCGTTGCATCCACCATGCTGTCAATATATGGCAGCGGGAAATCGTCTTTGGGGCATGCCCTGTTTAGGTCTCTGAAATCCATGCAACACCTAATTTGTCCATTCTTTTTCTTTACGGGGACTATGTTGGCCAACCAGGTTGGGTGTTGAATGGGCTTGATGAAACTTGCCTTCAATAACTTCTCGACTTCATCTTTGATTGCCTTTTCAATTTCTGGACTAAACTTCCTAGGCGGCTGCTTTACTGGCACGGCGTCGGCTTTTACTGCCAAGTTGTGTGTCACTAGTCTGGGGCTGAGTCCTAGCATTTCTTCGTATCCCCAGGCGAACACTTCTCGAAACTCCTTCAAAAGGGTGACCAATTCTGCCTTTTCTGAGTGAGTGAGTGAAGAGGCAATGAAAAGTAGCCTGTGCTCGCCTTCTTCGCCCACGTTGACTTCCTCTAGCTGTTCTGGACCATCGGCTTCATTCCCTTGCTCCTGAGCGTGCATAACCTCCTCCTGCAAAGCGAACTTTGCTTCCCCTCTTATGACGCTCATGAGGGTGGGGCTAGCCAAGTCTCTTAGTCTAGGCTTGGCTGGCCCCGCGAGTTCCTAGAGGATAGCCCACCTAGACCCTCCGTGAGGGAGGTTCTGCTTTTGTAGCTTGAGTTTGGTTCTCGATCCTGATCCTTGTGCGCCTTCTGGCTGACGAAGTCTTTTGAACACCGATACCCTTCTCTCGGGTTCTTCAATCTTTTCTCTCCTTTTAATTTGCACCTTCGATTCTCTTCCTATCCCAGTGACTCCTGGAGGGGCCAGCTCATCGAATGCTGACGCATTAATCAGGTGTAACTCTGATGCTTCGAAAGGCGCCTTTGTTGCCGGGATCTCGATGTCCTGCCCCTTGTACATAGATTTCACGCATTGATGCAACGTGGAGGGGATACATCTGTGCAAATGAATCCAAGGGCGGCCTAGCAGGATGTGGTAACTGGGATCCCCATCTACAATGTGGAAGGTATTTAATGTCTTGATGGGTCCTACCTCGAGGTTGATCACGACGCACGCCTTTACCGTGACCAAGCACCCATTGAAGGTGCTTAGTGCGGTTCCCGTTTTCTTGAGCCTTTCCTTGGGTATTCCCAGCTTTGCAAAGATGTAGGTAGGGATGATGTTTACCCCTGAGCCATTGTCTATGAGAGCACGCCTTACGCGTACGCCTTCGATCACAGCCTCTACATATAATGGCCTGTTGTGGCAGAATGTAACATCCCAATTTAAACCAGAAAATATATATATTTGTTCATGAAATTGTTCAAATACAAATTAATTTGTATTCAAAATCTGGGATTTACAACTTGATATTGGAACAAGCACTGGAGGAAAGTGGCCTTCTTTTTGCTTTCTCTGATGTGAAACTCTGGTTCTTAGCTCCATCCAAGTCATACCTAAAATGTTAAACCACAAGGGAGTGAACAACTTTTCATAATAGAATAGAAATTAAGAATTGAAATTAAGAAAATATCACTGATAAGAATTCAATCGTCAACTAATTAAGCTACTAAATTCAAACACCTTAATTTCTATTGGAATTTGAAAATTTAATGGATATTCATAAGTTATTTGTTCCTTATACAAATAATTCACTCCCATTATCTTGCTAATATTTCTTTTTATCATTATGTGAGTAATTACCAACATACTCTTTTAATTACACTTTCCTGGCTTTATGTTTTTCATAAGTTACTTTCCTTTAATTTATAATGTATTTAGCAAACATTATTCACTTAAATTATAGTCCCGGAATTTCATGTAAATATAGTAATTTACATGTTATTGCATAATTATAAAGTTACTCTTTTAATTAGTATTAGTGATTCCATATTATTACTTTATCACAAATTTACCCTTAACTTCAAATGAGTCTTCATCCTTTACATAACATTAAAATCTTAATTATGGACTTTGTTCTTCAAACATTAGGTAAACTATAGTCGTAGAATTTATATAAATGTATAGTCATACTTTCATGAGTATTTTAATTAGTATTTTTATACTAATTGTTAGTGTTGGCATTTCATCGAACACCTTGCCTACGCTAAATTTTTGATGCTTAAGGTTATGAATTTATGTCATAATTCAAGCCTTTAAATGTTTTATTCCATATGCATAGGCATATGGTATAACAGAGTTGACTATCCTAGGGTTTAATTTGTATTATTCAGTAAATATTTACAAATTTTCAAGACTTAAATTCTATTCTAAGAGAAAAGAGTTCCTCCCTTACCTTTAGGGAAGAAAATCCAATTCCAAGGCTTTGCTCTGGTTTATCTACACTTTCTTCCAAGCTTTAGATTCCCTTTTTGGCTTGGTTTGCAGTTGTTTCTAATGATAAGGGATTTAGAGCCATGAAATAGGTATAAGAACAAGGTGTGAATATGATTTGATGGAGAAGTGAAGAGATCAAGGCTTAGAGTTAATAAGAAGATAATTATTTTTGTTGATTTATAGAGTTAAGGTTGGGGTTAGATGAATCAAAGATGGTTGGTGCATGAGAAAAGGAGTTTTGGTGCAAGGAAGGAGGAGTTGGGGCATGAAAACACGTTTCTGGTGCTGCTGGAGAAGGTTTGGTGCGGGTTGGTGCATAAGGCTGGAAAACTCGTGCGGAAAAATGAGACTGGTGCACTTAAATAGGCACCGCGCGCCTGGGCGCGCCTGAGGAAATCGCAATTGGTGGTTGGAGAGACTTAGGAACCCTAGGAATACACCTAGAAGGGGGGGTTGAATAGGTGTTGAAGCTACCTTGAAAGATTTTCGAACGAAACAAATCGAAACAATCAAAACAAATGATTTTTACAAATTCTACAGTACTTAATCGATTAAGCAAGTCGTGTACTCGAGTAGTACTCGATTAAGTTATCACTTAATCGATTAAATATGACAGAAAACAGAAAAATCAATTTTCATTCGAATACGAAAATCAATCAATTCACATGCAAGATCAGAGATTCAGCGGAAATGATTAACACCTATATTCTTATTGATTAACCTAGTTATGAAAATGATTTTCCCTTTATCAATTTGAACAATCAAAGATTCAATTCAATCAATTATGAAAATCAATCTTTCTAGGTTTTCAACCAAGAACGCAATCAAATGACTTGAATATAAAGAGTAAGGGTTTAGAGATACGACACAGTGATTTATCCTGGTTCACTTTCATCCACTTGAAAGCTACATCCAGTCCCCTCTTCAACCAAGAGAGATTCTTCACTATGAGGAATTAGAGTTCTCAAATTACAAGTGATTGCCTCACAAGACTCCCTTCTTGCTAGCCTACAAGAGATAACCGACACCCTTGCCTTGTAATCCTATTGATCTTCTCTCTAATCTAACCTCTACCCCTTGTTGATAATCGACACAACAAGTCTTCAATTGCTTGATGATAAACCACACACCAAGGCTTCACTTGCTTGATTCACAACCAAGACTTCTTCTTCTTCTTCAATAAGAATGCACTTGCTTGATGATAAAATCGACACACCAAGACTTCTTGTTTGTTGTAGTGGCTTGCCTTCTTGCAAAGATTACAACACAATAGAAAACACAAAACAATCCTATGAATCTCAATCAAGAGTTATGACAATTCACCATAAGAGATTCAAAGGTTCTTGATCAAAGAATATGAAAATATGAGAACTTTGATCTTTAGAAAATGAGAGAGAATAGAGTGGCTTGATTCTTTGTAAAACTTGTATGAAAATGATTCTAACTAATCACAAATAATAGGAAAAGGTTTATATAGAATACCCAAAAGTTGTAGCACTTGAAAACTGATTTTGAGAAGTAAAAAAACGTATTTTAAAAATCAGTTCAGCAGTACTTAATCGATTAAGCAAGTCGTGTACTCGAGTAGTACTCGATTAAGTTATCATTTAATCGATTAAGTTGGTACTGTACATGTTCAAAACTTGTTTTCTCAAAATCCAACCTTTCCTTTAAAACCTTTAAGCCACCTATTGATTCTAGGTTAAGTGAAAACTCAAATTATGACTTAATCATGACTTATGAATGAGATTCACTACCCTCTATAATAATCTACCCAAATAAAAAACCTATGAAGCTTGAGAGGCAAAAGATAAAAGAAATACAAATACACTCAAACTTAGGTCTTCATGAGCTTGCTTTCTCTCTTCTTCATTTGATGTTTGTTGTTACTTGTTGAGCTTGAAACTTGATCAACACATGTAGCTTTGTTCAAAAACACTTTGTCATTATCAAAACATTCATCATGTTCATCATGGAACTAACAATCTCCCCCTTTTTGAAAATGACAACCCATGTTTTGAAATCGCTTGAAGTTGTTGATGCTTGAAACATTTGATCACTTGAGAAGACTCTTTCTCCCTCTCAATCAATGCTATAACACTTGAATCCAATTGAGATAGAAGCTTGATTCTCCCCCTATCTTAAACAACTTAGCTCAACCTACATAAAAACAACAAAACAACCTTTCTCCAAATATAATATCATATTTCTCCCATGTTTTAAAAACATACCATTTCTCCCTCTTTGAGAAACATTTCATTCAATTCAAAACATCATATTTCTCCCCCTTTGGCATTATCAAAAAGTAATATATACCAATTGAAATATAACATCTAAGCCAAGGTAAGAAATCAATGATCATTTCTTCACAACATTGATACCAATTGAACAAATACAATAGAGCTTTACTTTGAAATGTGATATCAATTGGTAAGAGAATATAACAATAAAATATAATACCAATTGAGAACTAAAAAGATCATAATATCACTTAACAAAGAAGATATCAATTGTAAAGAAGAATCAATAATCACAAAAACATGATAATCAACTAATAATCTCTCAATGATACAAATTGAATTAACTAAACATTTAGAAAAGTAATATCAATTGAGAAGATACCAATTAAGATAATATATCAATATCAAATATTACCACTTTGTAGGACATTCACTTAAGATGCAAGTGTGATACCAATTGAAGATGTGAATATAGACATTCATAGTTAAGACCAATTGAGAACATGTGTCATTCATTTGCATCTTCAATCAAACCTACAAAACAATCATGCTTTGCTTTTTGGTATCCAAATGGTTTTGGATCCATTTTTGTTAGTGTAGGGACTTTCACCCTTTTTCATCCAAACAAAATTTCCTTTAGATATACCATGCAATTTAACATAACACACATTTGAAGTATGTCCATGAGTACCACAATAGAAACATGTTGGAGGATTTGAAAAATCAACTTTAGAAAAATCAACAACATTTCTATGAGATTTACTCTTAGCATTAGTATAACCCAAACCAAACTTGTTTGAATTTTCTCTTTGAAAATTTAACAATGTGCGCAATCTAATATCACCACTTGAGAAACTTGCAAGCTTATTTTTCAAAATAGCATTTTCATTTTTAAGCAACTTGCAATTCTCACAATCAATCACAATATTCAATCTACTAGCACAATCACAAGAAGAACTAGCATAGATAAGATCAAGAGTTTCATTTTCAAGATTAAGCTCATCAACTTGTTTTTGAAGATCTAAAATCTCTTTTTGATGTTTCAAAATGAGCTTCTTTCTTTCAATGTTTTTCAAAGCTAGTTTTTCAAGTTGTTCATACATTTCTTCATAAGCATTATGTAACAATTCATATTTAGAAGAAATTTCGGATTTAGATTCACTTACATTGCTATCCTCGCTTTGATAACTTGATTCATCATTTGAACTTTGTTCTTCATCATCTACTAGAGTTATCAAGTTGAGACAAGCGGCTTCTTCATCATCCGATAAACTACTCGATGTGCTTTTCTTGTCATCTTCATCACTATCCCAAACTATGTATGCTCTTTTAGATTTAGAATTTTTCTTGTCTTTCTCCTTCTTCTTGAGATACTTAGAGCATGAGTACTTGAGATGTCCGGGCTTTCCACATTCATGGCAAACTACACCTTCTTTTGAATTTTTGGTTTTATAGTGTGGGGAATCCTTCTCTTTACTTTTGTCCTTGTTCAACCTTCCTTTTCTCCTTATAAACTTGTCAAACTCTTTTAACAAAAGTTTCATGTCTTTTTCATCAACATCGGAATCGGAATCTTCACTATCATCATCATCGGAACTATCTTTCTTTTTGTATGATCTATTGACTTTAAGAGCAAGTCCCTTTCTTTCTTTGTTTTTATCCGACTCTTCATTGATACTTAATCGTCCAAGCTCCATTTCATGTTCTTGAAGCTTTCCGAAAAGTGTTGCTAGATCCATAGCATCCAAATTCTTAGATTCAACAATAGCCGTTACTTTTGGTTGCCAATTCCTGTCTAAACATCTCAACACTTTGTTAGAAAGTTCACCTTGAAGAAAAGTTTTACCAAGAGCAAGTAAATGATTTATAATGTGAGTAAAACGCTTTTGCATATCATTTATAGATTCATTTGGAAGCATATGAAACAATTCATAATCACGCATTAAAGCATTCAATCTAGCTCTCCTAACCTCACTAGTTCCTTCATGAGTCACTTGTAAAGTGTCCCACATTTCTTTAGCACTAGAACATTGAGAAACTCTAAAGAACTCGTCATAGGATAAAGCGGATGTAATGATATTCTTTGCTTTATAATCATATTGTACTTTCTTTCTATCATCATCCTTCCACTTATCCTCGGGGATCAATTGTTCTACACCTTCAACTAAACTAGAGGGGATATGAGGACCTTTTTCAACTACTTTCCAAATTTCACTATCTATGGCTTGGATAAAGATTTTCATTCTAACTTTCCAATATGCATAGCCTTCTCCGGTAAATAATGGAGGACGACTTATTGAAGCACCTTCACCACCAAAAGAATTCGTAGAACCCATTGCGATTTTCTTAAAGGATCTTTACGAAAAAGCTCTTATGCTCGTGTCTTTCGACCGAGCTCTGATACCAATTGAGGAAATCGCAATTGGTGGTTGGAGAGACTTAGGAACCCTAGGAATACACCTAGAAGGGGGGGTTGAATAGGTGTTGAAGCTACCTTGAAAGATTTTCGAACGAAACAAATCGAAACAATCAAAACAAATGATTTTTACAAATTCTACAGTACTTAATCGATTAAGCAAGTCGTGTACTCGAGTAGTACTCGATTAAGTTATCACTTAATCGATTAAATATGACAGAAAACAGAAAAATCAATTTTCATTCGAATACGAAAATCAATCAATTCACATGCAAGATCAGAGATTCAGCGGAAATGATTAACACCTATATTCTTATTGATTAACCTAGTTATGAAAATGATTTTCCCTTTATCAATTTGAACAATCAAAGATTCAATTCAATCAATTATGAAAATCAATCTTTCTAGGTTTTCAACCAAGAACGCAATCAAATGACTTGAATATAAAGAGTAAGGGTTTAGAGATACGACACAGTGATTTATCCTGGTTCACTTTCATCCACTTGAAAGCTACATCCAGTCCCCTCTTCAACCAAGAGAGATTCTTCACTATGAGGAATTAGAGTTCTCAAATTACAAGTGATTGCCTCACAAGACTCCCTTCTTGCTAGCCTACAAGAGATAACCGACACCCTTGCCTTGTAATCCTATTGATCTTCTCTCTAATCTAACCTCTACCCCTTGTTGATAATCGACACAACAAGTCTTCAATTGCTTGATGATAAACCACACACCAAGGCTTCACTTGCTTGATTCACAACCAAGACTTCTTCTTCTTCTTCAATAAGAATGCACTTGCTTGATGATAAAATCGACACACCAAGACTTCTTGTTTGTTGTAGTGGCTTGCCTTCTTGCAAAGATTACAACACAATAGAAAACACAAAACAATCCTATGAATCTCAATCAAGAGTTATGACAATTCACCATAAGAGATTCAAAGGTTCTTGATCAAAGAATATGAAAATATGAGAACTTTGATCTTTAGAAAATGAGAGAGAATAGAGTGGCTTGATTCTTTGTAAAACTTGTATGAAAATGATTCTAACTAATCACAAATAATAGGAAAAGGTTTATATAGAATACCCAAAAGTTGTAGCACTTGAAAACTGATTTTGAGAAGTAAAAAAACGTATTTTAAAAATCAGTTCAGCAGTACTTAATCGATTAAGCAAGTCGTGTACTCGAGTAGTACTCGATTAAGTTATCATTTAATCGATTAAGTTGGTACTGTACATGTTCAAAACTTGTTTTCTCAAAATCCAACCTTTCCTTTAAAACCTTTAAGCCACCTATTGATTCTAGGTTAAGTGAAAACTCAAATTATGACTTAATCATGACTTATGAATGAGATTCACTACCCTCTATAATAATCTACCCAAATAAAAAACCTATGAAGCTTGAGAGGCAAAAGATAAAAGAAATACAAATACACTCAAACTTAGGTCTTCATGAGCTTGCTTTCTCTCTTCTTCATTTGATGTTTGTTGTTACTTGTTGAGCTTGAAACTTGATCAACACATGTAGCTTTGTTCAAAAACACTTTGTCATTATCAAAACATTCATCATGTTCATCATGGAACTAACAATCTCCCCCTTTTTGAAAATGACAACCCATGTTTTGAAATCGCTTGAAGTTGTTGATGCTTGAAACATTTGATCACTTGAGAAGACTCTTTCTCCCTCTCAATCAATGCTATAACACTTGAATCCAATTGAGATAGAAGCTTGATTCTCCCCCTATCTTAAACAACTTAGCTCAACCTACATAAAAACAACAAAACAACCTTTCTCCAAATATAATATCATATTTCTCCCATGTTTTAAAAACATACCATTTCTCCCTCTTTGAGAAACATTTCATTCAATTCAAAACATCATATTTCTCCCCCTTTGGCATTATCAAAAAGTAATATATACCAATTGAAATATAACATCTAAGCCAAGGTAAGAAATCAATGATCATTTCTTCACAACATTGATACCAATTGAACAAATACAATAGAGCTTTACTTTGAAATGTGATATCAATTGGTAAGAGAATATAACAATAAAATATAATACCAATTGAGAACTAAAAAGATCATAATATCACTTAACAAAGAAGATATCAATTGTAAAGAAGAATCAATAATCACAAAAACATGATAATCAACTAATAATCTCTCAATGATACAAATTGAATTAACTAAACATTTAGAAAAGTAATATCAATTGAGAAGATACCAATTAAGATAATATATCAATATCAAATATTACCACTTTGTAGGACATTCACTTAAGATGCAAGTGTGATACCAATTGAAGATGTGAATATAGACATTCATAGTTAAGACCAATTGAGAACATGTGTCATTCATTTGCATCTTCAATCAAACCTACAAAACAATCATGCTTTGCTTTTTGGTATCCAAATGGTTTTGGATCCATTTTTGTTAGTGTAGGGACTTTCACCCTTTTTCATCCAAACAAAATTTCCTTTAGATATACCATGCAATTTAACATAACACACATTTGAAGTATGTCCATGAGTACCACAATAGAAACATGTTGGAGGATTTGAAAAATCAACTTTAGAAAAATCAACAACATTTCTATGAGATTTACTCTTAGCATTAGTATAACCCAAACCAAACTTGTTTGAATTTTCTCTTTGAAAATTTAACAATGTGCGCAATCTAATATCACCACTTGAGAAACTTGCAAGCTTATTTTTCAAAATAGCATTTTCATTTTTAAGCAACTTGCAATTCTCACAATCAATCACAATATTCAATCTACTAGCACAATCACAAGAAGAACTAGCATAGATAAGATCAAGAGTTTCATTTTCAAGATTAAGCTCATCAACTTGTTTTTGAAGATCTAAAATCTCTTTTTGATGTTTCAAAATGAGCTTCTTTCTTTCAATGTTTTTCAAAGCTAGTTTTTCAAGTTGTTCATACATTTCTTCATAAGCATTATGTAACAATTCATATTTAGAAGAAATTCCGGATTTAGATTCACTTACATTGCTATCCTCGCTTTGATAACTTGATTCATCATTTGAACTTTGTTCTTCATCATCTACTAGAGTTATCAAGTTGAGACAAGCGGCTTCTTCATCATCCGATAAACTACTCGATGTGCTTTTCTTGTCATCTTCATCACTATCCCAAACTATGTATGCTCTTTTAGATTTAGAATTTTTCTTGTCTTTCTCCTTCTTCTTGAGATACTTAGAGCATGAGTACTTGAGATGTCCGGGCTTTCCACATTCATGGCAAACTACACCTTCTTTTGAATTTTTGGTTTTATAGTGTGGGGAATCCTTCTCTTTACTTTTGTCCTTGTTCAACCTTCCTTTTCTCCTTATAAACTTGTCAAACTCTTTTAACAAAAGTTTCATGTCTTTTTCATCAACATCGGAATCGGAATCTTCACTATCATCATCATCGGAACTATCTTTCTTTTTGTATGATCTATTGACTTTAAGAGCAAGTCCCTTTCTTTCTTTGTTTTTATCCGACTCTTCATTGATACTTAATCGTCCAAGCTCCATTTCATGTTCTTGAAGCTTTCCGAAAAGTGTTGCTAGATCCATAGCATCCAAATTCTTAGATTCAACAATAGCCGTTACTTTTGGTTGCCAATTCCTGTCTAAACATCTCAACACTTTGTTAGAAAGTTCACCTTGAAGAAAAGTTTTACCAAGAGCAAGTAAATGATTTATAATGTGAGTAAAACGCTTTTGCATATCATTTATAGATTCATTTGGAAGCATATGAAACAATTCATAATCACGCATTAAAGCATTCAATCTAGCTCTCCTAACCTCACTAGTTCCTTCATGAGTCACTTGTAAAGTGTCCCACATTTCTTTAGCACTAGAACATTGAGAAACTCTAAAGAACTCGTCATAGGATAAAGCGGATGTAATGATATTCTTTGCTTTATAATCATATTGTACTTTCTTTCTATCATCATCCTTCCACTTATCCTCGGGGATCAATTGTTCTACACCTTCAACTAAACTAGAGGGGATATGAGGACCTTTTTCAACTACTTTCCAAATTTCACTATCTATGGCTTGGATAAAGATTTTCATTCTAACTTTCCAATATGCATAGCCTTCTCCGGTAAATAATGGAGGACGACTTATTGAAGCACCTTCACCACCAAAAGAATTCGTAGAACCCATTGCGATTTTCTTAAAGGATCTTTACGAAAAAGCTCTTATGCTCGTGTCTTTCGACCGAGCTCTGATACCAATTGAGGAAATCGCAATTGGTGGTTGGAGAGACTTAGGAACCCTAGGAATACACCTAGAAGGGGGGGTTGAATAGGTGTTGAAGCTACCTTGAAAGATTTTCGAACGAAACAAATCGAAACAATCAAAACAAATGATTTTTACAAATTCTACAGTACTTAATCGATTAAGCAAGTCGTGTACTCGAGTAGTACTCGATTAAGTTATCACTTAATCGATTAAATATGACAGAAAACAGAAAAATCAATTTTCATTCGAATACGAAAATCAATCAATTCACATGCAAGATCAGAGATTCAGCGGAAATGATTAACACCTATATTCTTATTGATTAACCTAGTTATGAAAATGATTTTCCCTTTATCAATTTGAACAATCAAAGATTCAATTCAATCAATTATGAAAATCAATCTTTCTAGGTTTTCAACCAAGAACGCAATCAAATGACTTGAATATAAAGAGTAAGGGTTTAGAGATACGACACAGTGATTTATCCTGGTTCACTTTCATCCACTTGAAAGCTACATCCAGTCCCCTCTTCAACCAAGAGAGATTCTTCACTATGAGGAATTAGAGTTCTCAAATTACAAGTGATTGCCTCACAAGACTCCCTTCTTGCTAGCCTACAAGAGATAACCGACACCCTTGCCTTGTAATCCTATTGATCTTCTCTCTAATCTAACCTCTACCCCTTGTTGATAATCGACACAACAAGTCTTCAATTGCTTGATGATAAACCACACACCAAGGCTTCACTTGCTTGATTCACAACCAAGACTTCTTCTTCTTCTTCAATAAGAATGCACTTGCTTGATGATAAAATCGACACACCAAGACTTCTTGTTTGTTGTAGTGGCTTGCCTTCTTGCAAAGATTACAACACAATAGAAAACACAAAACAATCCTATGAATCTCAATCAAGAGTTATGACAATTCACCATAAGAGATTCAAAGGTTCTTGATTAAAGAATATGAAAATATGAGAACTTTGATCTTTAGAAAATGAGAGAGAATAGAGTGGCTTGATTCTTTGTAAAACTTGTATGAAAATGATTCTAACTAATCACAAATAATAGGAAAAGGTTTATATAGAATACCCAAAAGTTGTAGCACTTGAAAACTGATTTTGAGAAGTAAAAAAACGTATTTTAAAAATCAGTTCAGCAGTACTTAATCGATTAAGCAAGTCGTGTACTCGAGTAGTACTCGATTAAGTTATCATTTAATCGATTAAGTTGGTACTGTACATGTTCAAAACTTGTTTTCTCAAAATCCAACCTTTCCTTTAAAACCTTTAAGCCACCTATTGATTCTAGGTTAAGTGAAAACTCAAATTATGACTTAATCATGACTTATGAATGAGATTCACTACCCTCTATAATAATCTACCCAAATAAAAAACCTATGAAGCTTGAGAGGCAAAAGATAAAAGAAATACAAATACACTCAAACTTAGGTCTTCATGAGCTTGCTTTCTCTCTTCTTCATTTGATGTTTGTTGTTGCTTGTTGAGCTTGAAACTTGATCAACACATGTAGCTTTGTTCAAAAACACTTTGTCATTATCAAAACATTCATCATGTTCATCATGGAACTAACAGCGCCAAATTTCTAGAACATTCTGGTGCGATCGAGCTTTTTCTGGTGTTGCGGAAAATCGCGCGCCTGAGCGCGAGTTAGTCTGTGGCACCGGAAATCCTGCACCGGTGCGTCTGGGCGCACCGGCTTGCGCCCTGGCGCACCGGTTCGCCCCGGAACGCCGTTTTTTTCGCATTTTGAGCCCATTTTAATGGATTTTAACTATTCCTAACACTAAATCCAACACATATAACATAAATTTACATTTCCAATCTCATTGGATATAGGTTAACACTTCCTTTCTGTACCTTTAATACATCATTATTATACTCCACTTATCACACTCTCATTGTCCAAATGCATATACACAAACGCCACTTTTCATTTTCTTTTATCTGGTTTCATAACTAGCTTTCTTTTTCAATTATCGTAACATCACTCTTATTATTCCACTTTTCGGCATTCCTTATGCTTATCAAGAATATGGAGGGTCAAAAGGACAAGCACCTTTAATCACAAGCAAATCACTTTTCTTTATTTAAGATGTTCAAGCTTATAGTTTTGATAGCATTTCCTCTTGATGTAAGCATTGGGGTGATCAGTCCCAATCTCACATCCTCATAGCGATAACATTTATTGTTGTATAGCTCAGTTTCCCTCACTTGGTACTTTCCAATTCACATCTTGAAATTCATATCACACATACATTCTGCTCAATATCAATAGTGTTGTATGAGACATTTATCATTTCCTTCAATTTTCCTCACTTCACCCTCCACTCCAGGGAAAGACCAACCGGGAGTAAGTGTCCCTCTACCATTGCTTGCACGGTACTGGACACCCATTTTCAGACCAGTACAACTTGGGTTGAAGGCCCAAGTTGGCTATAGCAGGGAACCACCCTCAACCGGTTCCGAAATGACTTTGTGACCAATAGAATTATCGTAGTTAACGCGGAACCAATCCCCCGACATGGGTGGCCAGTCCATGCCCTCCTAGGAGATCAAAGTTCCACCCACGATAACTCCTAATCACATATCATTCACGTGCCTCCGCATATGTCTTTCCCAACTTCCTTACCGTCCACCTTATAACTTCTTTACATTCGCTTCTATGTATGGCAGCTTACATTCTCAATTTTTTTCAGCTTATTTCCTCTCCAAAGTGATTGGCTCAATTGATTTAGAATCCCACGTTTATCATTTTCATAAATCATATCTTGTCAATTGGGTCTCCAAATCAATTGAGAAATTTCCAAATGATATTATTTTCCAAAAATTCATTTGTATCACATAATTAAATTGAGAATGTACTCTGTCTACATAGATTAATTTACCAAGGTCATTGAAAAGGAAAATTACACCTCAATTCTTGAACAATTCATTTTCCTTGAAGAAGACATGTAATTTGATTCAAAACATTGGTTCACAAATAATTTCCTTTTCATTGGCCTTAGTAAGATATTCACTCATCACTTATGTTGTGGTGCATAATGCAATTGATTCTCAAAAGGACTTGAATCATTTGTCTTTTCTTTAAAATTGAATCTTTGGCATTTTCAAAATCACTCTTTTTCTTTATTCAAGTCCCATTGAGAATATGTTATGATTTCTAACACAATTTCAATATCCTATCGATTGGAAAGGAATCAGTTTCAAAACTATTTCACTTTTCAATTTAATTTTCTGAACTGAAATTTATATAAGGCAAAAGTTTGAAAATACGTTATATCACAAAAGATTCTTTTCCTTTCCAATAACTTGAATATATTCATTATGCACCATTCAACGTTTAAATTTCCCTTCACGATTTCACTCCATTTTGCCTCATACAACAATGTCTTGGCACTGGTTAGTCTTCGATTACATCGACGGACAATGGAACACATCCAACAGGCTACGTCGACACGGTCAACTAGGCCACACAACTTCATCATTCTTAACACCATTCTTTGTTTATAGTTCATTACTGTCTGTCCATATAACATCATGTCACTTTCTTTTTGAATTCATAATATTAACTGAAAATTATTTTCATTTTCTTATGGTGCTATATCCTTTTGACTTCCTTGTACCCAGCAATTTATTATCATATATTTCACTCCCTTGTGTCAAGAAGGCTTAGAACTGGAGCTTCACAACGGATTCAGGACCATTTCCCCCCAGGTCGAAAGGAAAGAACTGCTCTGATACCAAATTGTAACATCCCAATTTAAACCAGAAAATATATATATTTGTTCATGAAATTGTTCAAATACAAATTAATTTGTATTCAAAATCTGGTATTTACAACTTGATATTAGAACAAGCACTGGAGGAAAATGGCCTTCTTTTTGCTTTCTCTGATGTGAAACTCTGGTTCTTAGCTCCATCCAAGTCATACCTAAAATGTTAAACCACAAGGGAGTGAACAACTTTTCATAATAAAATAGAAATTAAGAATTGAAATTAAGAAAATATCACTGATAAGAATTCAATCGTCAACTAATTAAGCTACTAAATTCAAACACCTTAATTTCTATTTGAATTTGAAAATTTAATGGTTATTCATAAGTTATTTGTTCCTTATACAAATAATTCACTCCCATTATCTTGCTAATATTTCTTTTTATCATTATGTGAGTAATTACCAACATACTCTTTTAATTACACTTTCCTGGCTTTATGTTTTTCATAAGTTACTTTCCTTTAATTTATAATGTATTTAGCAAACATTATTCACTTAAATTATAGTCCCGGAATTTCATGTAAATATAGTAATTTACATGTTATTGCATAATTATAAAGTTACTCTTTTAATTAGTATTAGTGATTCCATATTATTACTTTATCACAAATTTACCCTTAACTTCAAATGAGTCTTCATCCTTTACATAACATTAAAATCTTAATTATGGACTTTGTTCTTCAAACATTAGGTAAACTATAGTCGTAGAATTTATATAAATGTATAGTCATACTTTCATGAGTATTTTAATTAGTATTTTTATACTAATTGTTAGTGTTGGCATTTCATCGAACACCTTGCCTACGCTAAATTTTTGATGCTTAAGGTTATGAATTTATGTCATAATTCAAGCCTTTAAATGTTTTATTCCATATGCACAGGCATATGGTATAACAGAGTCGACTATCCTAGGGTTTAATTTGTATTATTCAGTAAATATTTACAAATTTTCAAGACTTAAATTCTATTCTAAGAGAAAAGAGTTCCTCCCTTACCTTTAGGGAAGAAAATCCAATTCCAAGGCTTTGCTCTGGTTTATCTACACTTTCTTCCAAGCTTTAGATTTCCTTTTTGGCTTGGTTTGCAGTTGTTTCTAATGATAAGGGATTTAGTGCCATGAAATAGGTATAAGAACAAGGTGTGAATATGATTTGATGGAGAAGTGAAGAGATCAAGGCTTAGAGTTAATAAGAAGATAATTATTTTTGCTGATTTATAGAGTTAAGGTTGGGGTTAGATGAATCAAAGATGGTTGGTGCATGAGAAAAGGAGTTTTGGTGCAAGGAAGGAGGAGTTGGGGCATGAAAACACGTTTCTGGTGCTGCTGGAGAAGGTCTGGTGCAGGTTGGTGCATAAGGCTGGAAAACTCGTGCGGAAAAATGAGACTGGTGCACTTAAATAGGCATCGCGCGCCTGGGCGCGCCAAATTTCTAGAACATTCTGGTGCGATCGAGCTTTTTCTGGTGTTGCGGAAAATCGCGCGCCTGAGCGCAAGTTAGTCTGTGGCACCGGAAATCCTGCACCGGTGCGTCTGGGCGCACCGGCTTGTGCCCTGGCGCACCGGTTCGCCCCGGAACGCCGTTTTTTTCGTATTTTGAGCCCATTTTAGTGGATTTTAACTATTCCTAACACTAAATCCAACACATATAACATAAATTTACATTTCCAATCGTATTTGCCATATTGCATTTTATCAACCATACGAACACAAAACCTCGAAAATTCTTATAATTGAATCTCCCGACCTACTTCGATAATTTCCTCTTCTTACTTTCACGGCTTAAGATAGTTTTTTAAGTCCTTCCTCCAAAATATTCACCTTCGGGAAATGATCGGATAGTTGGTAGTCAAACCTCTAAAATCTAATTTTGGTTCACGCACTATTTCAAGAGATTTCTTCACATCTAATACTTTCCAACTTCTCAATTATCTTAACCCATGTTGAATATCCTCTTACCATATCGAAGTACCCTTAAATTCTTATTACCTATGTTTTCATTTTATACTTCATAATTCAAAATCAATTCGAGACAACAAAGTTTACGATTTAATTATTCATTTAAGACCAATCCACTCAACTCTTCTTCATGAATCCAATACATTTCGAATTATAAATATCGATTTAAAAAAATTCGGGTCGTTACACAGAATCCTGGTGGGATTGTTGCGGCTCCTTGAACATTACCGCCGAGGCATGCGCCTTGGCCACCCTGGTCGCTGGTGCATATGCGGCGCTGGTGTTGCCGCCTTTTCTTACTATCACGTCTGCCAGAGCGTGCGCTGCTTCATTTCTCACATCCGCTCCCAACCTCAACTGATCAAATGGGGCTCTGAACCCCCTGGTCTTCACAAGTCCCCTTCTCAGCTCTTCCTCCACTATCTCCTCCTCTTCAATTTCTTCCAGGAGGTCGTCTCTGCTGGACAGAATGACATTTACATCATGCCTAGGCAAAGGGCGCATGCCCAGGCTTTCTTCTGCGTCGCCCTCTGGTAGCAACACCTTCTCGGCTGCCAATTGCTTCTGGAAAACACCTCTGATGACCTAGCAATCCATGGTGTCGTGACATCTTTGTCTATGCAATATACAGAACTCAGGGTCTTCATATTCCTGACGAGTCAATAGACGCTTTTCTGCTCTTTCGGTGAGGATACCCTCATTCAGCCACTCTTCTACCAACTGATATGCGAGCTCTCGGGATATTGGGAGTTTCGGTGGAGGCTTCCTTTTTTCGTAGTTTCTTGGAGGCGGCATGACCCTATAACTCCTCTTCCTCCTGTCATCCACAACGTTCACATCGAAAGCGGCTTGTTCTTTGGTTCTCTTTCCTTGCTTTCTCATTGCTTCCGAGACATCAAGGGCTCTTCCCAGCAGCTCAGAAAAGGTAGTGATCTTACTGAGCGTCAGGAATATCTGCGATCCATCTTCGATACTCTTGATGCACCCATAAACCAGGTCCGCCTAGGGTAGGGTCTCTTTGCAGTGGAGCGCTCTGTCTCTGTACCGCTTGATGAAGGGCACCAGGCCTTCTCCTGCCCGCTGCCTGACACGCCCAAGGTCCATGATGTGGATAGCGCCTTCTTCCTCCAGAAATTTATGGCAAAATTCTATGGTCATTTCTTCCCAGGTGTGGATGGAAGCTGGTCGCAGCTTAGAATACCAAGTGAAGGCACGCCCAGTGAGGGATTTTGAAAACTCCCTAAGTCTCAAACAATGGTATGCGCTATGAATCCCCAGATCATCCACATAGGTCATTAGGTGCTCTCGTGCACTTCCGGTCCCATCAAACTTTCGGAAAGCTGGGGGTGCATACCCTGGGGGATAACGATAGGCAACTATGTCAGCAGTAAAAGGAGGGTTTACGTCTATTACCAGGTTATTTCCTTCCTTGTGTGCCTGGAAAATGCGCTTTAGTTCTGCTTGTGTTACAGGGGCGTCTTCCATGCCGCCTCGTTCCCCGTGTGCTTCGTACCGAAACTCGTTTTCCAGCCTTGCTCTTGTTTTCACTAGTTCCGCTTCCTTGCGCGCCTCCTCTTCTTCCCTTAGTTTCGCGGTCAGGGCCTCATTCTCCTCTTTCGTTTTTGCGGACTGCGCCTTGTATTCCGCCACCATGTCAGCCCACACGCTCTGTGTAACAGCCCGATTTTCGTAAACCAAAAATAATTGACTTTTACTAATTAAAGTGGCAAAAATGAGGTCAATTTTTTAAAAAAAAAAACAGTTTGAAGTGTCCATGTTACGTGTACCACTCTTTACTGAAAATCGAGTTGTTACTGAAATCGTTCATAACATAAAACTTTCATCTTCATAAAGTGGTTTGTTTCAAAAGCATCCTAACATTTTCCCAAAAGATTACATTGTTTGTTTATCCAAAATAGAGTATTCCACAATACAGAATTAAAACTTGGCTTAGTTACAAAATTGGCACATTGCTTGGTAATCCTTGACTCAAAACACAAATCATAACTTAAACTAAATTTACTACTATCGCTTCCACTGCGTTACTCTGATGAAGACCACCGGATGAAGCTTCCCTTTCCTCTTGCCCCCTTTCTTCATCCCCGAAAGTGAAGTCACTTCGGCTGTTACCTTCCTGCTGATGTTAAGCTCCAGCCCCAATTCATTTAGAGTGATGATCCCCATGTGATGCTCCGTCTGTCCGTTGAGATATCAGCAGCACCGGTATGCCAACGAACAGGAGAGAGTAAGCGATCCGAATGACGCATCGTCGACGGTGTGGGATTACGATAGGCAAGATAATAGGACCAAACAAACACATAATGCAATATACAAGCATACAACAATTAAATAGATTATTGACATCATTATCATTACTATCTCACATTATTAGCATTATTGTTATTCTTTCTCATTTCCTCTTTACTTTCGCATCTTATAAACATTCTTTCCTTTTCTCATTCATTTCCATTTCACCACCGTATTCTCATATCCTCTGGTGATTGGGGGAGTATTAAAATACCATCAAAGTATTCATTTCAATCTCGGTGATCACTCACGTCTACATCTCCTCGGTCATCCACCCAACCTAGTCGGAAGCAAACAGGAGTGCAGGACCTTTACCGTGCGGGCACGACAGCTGTCACACAACAAATGGTCCCAGACCAGGAGGACTCAGCCTCAAATCAATTCAATTCATATAAATGGCACACTGTCTCACTACAGTGGCAAACAAGATGCCCCATCCAGTCCCTCTCACTGTTCTAGATTTGCAATCTAGGGGGCGATAGTATGTTTCTAGTGGGCCCGCAGAACTTACCACGGCATTAGACCCAGTCCCCACCACGTTAGTGCGCCACATGTGGAGTTCGTTCTGCCTAGAAACACACTCTAGACTTCTTGACGTTTCACCGTCATCGTCCTCCCCTAATGCAATCTCCTCCTAAGTATCCACAGATACTTATGGTTCCTTCCTCTCCACTACTTCGCACTCTCATAACTCACCGCGTATGTCTTTTAAGTCTTTTATCTTTTAATTATCCTAAGGTCGGCCCGTCCTTCATGCAACTCTTCAACGAGTCCCGACCACTAACTTTGCACAGCCTTTCTCTCATCATTTCTCACATAGCACAGAGCTGGGGTCACATCACTGAACTCTCGACTGATATCTCATTTCACAAAATACATTTCCCATCTCTCTTAACTATCTCATTCCGCAATCTTTTCTCAAAACAACCTTTTCACAAATCCTTCAGAATACCTTTTTATGAGCTTCCACAAAACCTCATTTCATAAACATTTTCATAAAATTCCCTTCAAAACTTTACTGAAAATACTTTTATGATATTTCTCAAAAACCTCCTTTCACAGACTTTCACAAAATATTGTTCTCACAAACTTTTTCGTAAAATGTCATTTCATGACACTTGTTCAAAAGTCTGGTTTCAATTCTTCTAAAAATTTCCTTTCAAAATTTTTCGAAAAATCCTTTTCTCAAATATCTTTTCAAAAATGATGTTTATTAAAAACAAGGTTTTCCAAACATTTTTCCAAAAATAGGATTTCATAAAATCTTTTCAAAAATGATGTTTCATGTAAAATAACATTTCACAAATCTTTTCCCGAAAATCTCCTTTCAAAAATACACTTTCACAAATCTCGTCAAAAATTTCTTTTCGAAAACATTTTTCAAAAATCAAAAATCCATTTTTGCTGAGCGCTAATGGAGGAGCAAGCTCAACTCAACACTAGTCCCAGACTAAAACCAAAAACAAAGGAGCCCAGCTCTGCTCAAATCACATCTCCTATCCACATTCACATCACTCTCCCCAGCTCTGGCTCGTTCTTATTCTCATCATCAACTTCTTTTCCCCAATCAACTCTTATCTCGCTTTCACTCAATCTCTTATCCTTTATCGTTATTCTTTTCTCATTATGCCATCACTCTAAATTTCATCACTTTCTCAACTCTTTCATTTCATTTTTATTTTCTTATTCAGGACGTGACAGACGTCCCTCAACATATTACTCATCATACTCAACAACAATAAGTATTATCAACCATAATTAAATAAAAGCATACTATCAACACACAACATCACACAATAGCATTGTGGTCTTTGTCTCCTTCATATAAGTGGCCACACAACACAAACAATTGCCACTTATACTACTGACTCCAACCACTTAGTTCTGATCTTTGAGATGATACGGAACGTTCTAATAAATCACCTAGCTACCACGGTGTCTTAGGAAAGCTTCTCTCTCACCTGAGGTCCAGCAATTTAAATGCGTACGCTCCCCTCGGATCCTTGTCTCTGCCAGCTGCCCCAATCCCTTGTCTTTAAGATTCCTCGTACTAAATAAAATACGTTTGCGTCATTAACTTGTATTAAGAAAATATTTTCTTAACTCATTTCACATTTTATTCCCCATCGGAAGACTTAAAAACGTAATTATTTTCCCAAAACAACTCTAATATTTTATAGGACTTCCAATACTTCAAAATCATTTTGAAAACGTCTAGTAAGGTAGTTTAAACCATTTAGTTTGGTTGCTGGTCCGTTTTGTCCAGCACCTAAAACATGTTCGAAAACACCGAAAAATGCGCTGTTTTTAAATCCGGCCTTTTCTTAAATCAATTATCACTTGAAAACTATGTTTTAAATCACATGAACACCTTTTTAAATTTAAGAAACAATTTTAAACAACTTTGGACAGAAAAGAATCACTTTATAAAATCTCTTTAATAAAAACTCGAAAACACCGTAAAAGTATTTTCCGCTTTAAACAAATCTTTAGCTTAAAACAATTACTTTAAGATTCAAGCTTTTGTTATAAAATAAGTTTAGGACAGCCATAAACACAATCCAACAATTTCAAATAAATCAAATCAAATCATTAATAAATTTCAAAATCAATTACACCCTCAAATATTTTCAAACATCAGTTAGCATACAACCACAACAACACTTAAATGGATTAAGGCATACAAGCAATTAATCAATCATTTAATTTAATTATAAATCAAACACTTATTCACTTAATTATTTTCTAAACATTTTCATTTTCATTTTTATAAAACACAAACACTTAGGCACACATATACTCACAACCAAATGGAACTAAAGATATAAACCAAGCACATTTATTTTCATGCAACTAAGTCTCCTAGGCTTATTTATACTCCATGACCGAATGAAATCAAAAAAACAAGTTAGAAATTACAAATCCAAATCACACCACCAGCTTAATTTTATTTCAAGTATTCAAACACAATTTCATTTTCAATTGATTAAACCATCTTAGATACTCTTATTATTCTCAACCGAATAAGATTTAAGAAAATGATTTAACATTTCCAATCAAACACAACATTCTTCACATAAAGCAGGTTCATCATCAAAACACAAGATAAGGAAATTATTTCTTCCTTTTATATTGAGAAACCATGAGCTTTCATGGAAAAATTATCACACTTTAATTTATTTCCTTAACTTAAATTAATCCATTGAATCAAGCATCACACCAAAAATCTTATTTCTCAAATCAACATGTACAATACAATCAATTCACTCCCTTTTTCTTTAATTAAAACCGAATATAAAAATATTAATCACAACATTATCTTAAATAATTTAGCTTAACATAATCCCACAAAACATACTCATTTCTTTTTGGTCACTTCATGAAAAAGAGGCCTAGTCTAATTCCTATGTATAGGCCGAATTTCATTATGACAAAACAAGATTCTTGGATTTATTTTTCAACATGCAAAGTTTAAGATTCATGGGTTTTAAATTATGCACTTCCTCACACAAAATTCTAAAAATATCTAAGCATAAAACCGAATCATGATTACCACACAAACCAAGTTTTTATTTTAATTTTCTTACATGTACTTTTTAGAAATTCTTGAATCATATAGAAATTAACATGCATGTTCTTAAATCTTGTAGATCAAGTCATAAAATCAATCACCATAGTACAAATCAAAGATGAAAATCACTTTGGGTAAAAAGGACCAAAATCGTGACTTGAAAATGAAGGAAGACTAGATCTTTTTACTCAACACAACATGCATGTACCAAAAATCAACACAAGATCAAAGCTTTTTGTTTTGAAGATCACATGCATGACTTAAGATCAAACTTTTTCAAAGATCAAGACAAAATCAAAGGCTTTTTCAAAAACAAATCAAAATCAAGCATAACCACAACTCAAATCAACTTTTATGAACCTAAAGTTAACATTCAAGGACTTAGAATAAATTTAAAAGCATCAAGATCTAATCTTCCATTCATGGCCGAATTACATAGTTCTTAGTTTAGTGTTTTATAAGTTCATTTACTCTTAAAAATTCAAGATCAAGGCACAAATAACACATGCATGTACATCAAACATCAAGATCATCATCAAACCTTTAGATCTAGAAGATTTAGTTTGAAAAACTTTAAGATCTATCAAGAAAAGCCTTAACCGAAACACGAAGTCCTTAATTTAGTTTATTACAAGTTCATTTGATTCTTGAAATTCAAGATTAAAGCTTAAACATTACACATAACCATAGATCAACCATAAAACTAGACATGCAAAGAAGAAATGAAGATCAAAAGGCTTAGGAAAATAAAAGCTACTCTAAACTTCTTGTATTCTTCAAATCACCCACCAAATCAAAGTCTTCTAGCTCTAAGTTCTTGGATCTTCAAGGGGAGACTTAGGTTTTTGGCTTGATCTTCTTCCTCTTCCTCCTTCTCACCCACGGTCTCTCTCTTTTTTCTTTCTATGGTTGAGAGGTTAATGTTGCTCTCAACTAAACGTGTGTGTGGAAATGAAAAATGAAAGGAGTGAAATGAGTTGGGTGCAAATGAACTAAGGCTTTACTTATATATAGACAAAGTCGTAATTTCCCTATTTGCCCTTGATTTGGTTCGGCCATTGTATAATGGGAGGGGTAGCTTTGGGCTTCCAAAAGGTTGCATGGGTGGAGATTAGCATTTCTAAGGAGACATGTAGGGTGGCTTAGGTGCTTTAGGGGTCATTTTAGGTGCAAGGAGTAGTTAGCTCATCTTTAGGGTTTCCACTAATTTGGTTAGGTCTTGGTTAGGAATTGGTTCACTTGGTTACTTGTTCATCACTTAGGAAAATTCTAGGTTTCCCTCTACACACACACATACACGGCACACACACATTCACATGTATTACACACACATACATACATATGTACATAATCATATACACATGCTCATACACGTTACACATATATACATAGAAAATAAATTTTCTTCCTCACAAAATCATTCATGCATAGAATTCATTCAAAATTCCTTTAAAAACATCAAAAATATTAAACGCATATAAAACACATAATTAATTTCTCAAAATTCAACTTTAAGACTCATAACTTTATTTCATGAAAACTATTTCTTTAAAATCATTTACCATTTTGAAAACATGAATAAAGAAATTTATTTAAGAAAATACCCTCTCAAAATTACTTTTCTCAAAAATAATTCTTTTTAGTATTTTAAATTAATCCGAGGAATTTGCGAGGTGTTACACTCTGGTTGGACATCAGGGAGTTGAGGATCGCGGTCGATATCACCACCTGAGTGTTTTGATCTCCTTCCACGTGAGGGATCTTGATGTGGCTCACTCTTTCTCTTTCGCTGCTGGGTTCTTCTTCAGGGCGCTCTTGATCATCTTTTGGAGTGTCAGATGGAGAGTCGGCGTTGTCGCTCCCCTGGTTGGCTGGGCTAAAGTTCAGCCTCCTGACACCCAGAGTGACTCCTGGGTTCACCAGCGCAAAGATTGAGGCCTGAGCCGGAGGGGTCGCCTTTGTCGCAGCGCCCCCGATGAATACCTTTTGGATGTTGCTATTTCCATTTCCTTCACTACTAGAAGCCATTGTTAGAATTATTGATAGGATTGGCAGCCAACACCCAAGGGGGGTGAATTGGGTTTTTATGAAAACATTGGAAAATATTCGCTTTAAAACGTTTTCAACAAATATAAAGAGATTTGCAGCGGAAAACCATTATAACGATGAAAACGATTGCGCAGAAGCGAATAATATTAATAATTATATAAAAACTAATATGCGCGGCACAATTAAAAAGATAACAACAAATACCGTTATCGCGCTAATTAATTTAAAACCCTTTAAATTAAATATTATGAAAATAATCGTTATGATGCGCAACAAATAAATATAACAACGAAAAATAAAGAGATGAGGGATAGAAGAGATTGCACCGGAGATTTTTATCCTGGTTCGGCAAACCCGGCCTACATCCAGTCCCCAAGCGACCCGCTTGAGCTTTCACTATACCAAAGACGTCTCGCGTCCCCAAGTACAACCAGAGCACCCCGCACGCTACTAGGAACCTTCGTTCGCTAGGGGCCTCAAAACACAACCAGATAGCCTAACTACTAGGTGCTCCACCGTTCGTCTAGCACTACCCAATACAACAGGGTTCCTCACCCTATAACCACGAACGCAGCACGTCCGCACTAGGAGATTCACTCCCTAGTCACTATGGGTTACACACCCCTTACAACACTGGTTAAGGTATGATTGATTGGGTACAACCACTATGATGCACTCTTCTTAGTGCAGATACAACAATAAAGGTCACTCTAACAAATATGTGTTCTAGATAACACAGATACAACAATTAAGCTCTATGGCAATGAAGTCTAAAGAAAGTGTTATCAGGCCAATACAAGGTTTAGTTTTCTTCAAAAAGATTTAGCGTGAAAAACCAGAAGTTGATGGAGAAGAAGAAGAAGAAGAAGCAACGATTATCAGAGGATGTGGAAGTCAGAAATGTTTTTCCAAAACAAAATAAATAGAGTTAGTTTTGAAATCAAAACAAATCAAAAAGATAAAATAAAAGATTTAAGAATTAAAACCAAAGATTTGAAAATATTTGAAATTTGAAATTTGAATTTGAAAATAGAATTAGAATCAAATCAAAAAGATTTAAACCAACAAATTAAAATCAATTTGAAATCAAAATAAAATAAAATAAGATTTTGAAATAAGTTTTAAAATCAAAACCAAATAAAAAAAGATTTAGAAAATAAAACAAATATTTGATTCTTAAAACGAAAAAGGAAATAATTCAAATTTAAAATCATTTTCGAATTTTATAAAATAAATCAGAATCTTTTATATAAAAACAAATCAGGAAATAATCAAAATGATTTTGACGCGTTTTTCAATAAAACTTGAGGTAATCAATTACTTGAGGGAGGTAATCGATTATCCCTTTAAAAATCGAAACTTTGAAATTCATTTTAAAAACCAGTAATCGATTATCACATGCATGTAATCGATTACTTCACTTCTGTTTAATGTATGATGCAACACATATAATCGATTACCACTATTCTAATAATCGATTACAGAGCCTCTGATTTTTATATGATGCAACATCATGTAATCGATTACTACAAGACAAGTAATCGATTACTTTGTCTCAGGAAAATATATGATGCAACAATTTTAATCGATTACTTGATCCAGGTAGGTAATCGATTACTCTCATAAGAAAGTAAAGGATTAACAAAGTTCACTTAATCGATTACAAGCTCTCTGATTTTTCTATGATGCAACAAAGTTAATCGATTAACTCAGACAAGTAATCGATTACTCCTTCTTGTATACATAAAAATATTCAGAGTTTTGTAACATCAGATATTTTCACCAAAACTAAGATAAAAACTGATTTTCACAAAACTTCTTTTTCTTCTCCTTTAAATGAAAAATATATTTTAGAAAAACTTATATTGGCCTTTTAACATAATATAAACCTTGACTTCATTACCTTACATGATGTCCTAAGGGAAAAGGCTAAAATCTTCATTTGCTTGAAACTTCAACTTCATTTGCTTGATTCTTCAACTTGAACCTTGGACTTGAAGTATGAAGATCTTCTGATTGCACTTGATATGAACTTTACAATCTTGAGTTTGTTATCATCAAAACCATCTAATGATTGCACTTGAAGTCCTTGGGAAAGCTTGACTTCCAACACTCCCCCTTTTTGATGATGACAAACCTGTATTCTGAATGATCTGCATCACAAGTGTTATACAAGCAAATGTATATATAATAAACACATCCTTATCCCTAGAACACAGAGAATGCACCAAGGATACAAAAAGGATATATAACAATTAAATGCTTCGCAATTAAATGCTTCGCATCCTTGCATCATTCAGCATCATTCAGGAATTCTTCTCCCCCTTTTGTCAACAGCAAAAAGTGGGTTCAGAATTCTTCACTTGTTGTTATTCTTGAATTTTTCTTCTCCCCCTTTTGTTATTCTTCAGATATGCTATGAAGCTCAAAATTCTTCGTAAGCTTGACTTCTCACTTTTCTTTCCATGGGAGTTATCACATGATCCCTTTTGTTTTGTCAACGATATTTGATTCTCTTCCCCTTTTGTCTTCATTAAGCCCATGTCTTTTGTAAAATATCTCTCCCCTTTTTATCAAATAAATCAAATGCTAAAATCCCCCTGAAACACTGGATAGAAGCATTAATAATAACAAGGAGATTTGTTACATACTTTATTCCCCCTATTTGACATCAGCATAAGGAGTTATGGGAAACAAAAAAAATTTGTCCCAATACATAGTTAAAGAGACGCATGATGTCAAGATAGAGTGAATAAGCGAAACATGTTTTTATGCAGATTTGAAAAAAAAAATTCTCTCCCTTTCTAAAAGAATGATTCAACCAAGCAAGTTATAAAGGGAGATTAAATGCATCAATAAAACATGTTTGTGCTTATTATCATCACAAATAATTTAAAGACCTATATGCTATGACAATAATTACTCAATGCAATTAAGCACAAAATGTCATGTAGCACATATCATAAGTAGAAGCATCATAAAAAATAAATAAAAGATCAGTGATACTTATAGTGATGATTGAGATTTTTGGAGTTCCTTCTATTGATAATTTCATCATGTAGCATCTTGAAGGATGTCTCCACTTGTTCGATGTGTTACACTTCTTCCATTCCAATAGATCATTGACAAATTGCAAGATCACTTTCAAGTTCTTGAATATTGCTAAGTCCTCTCTTCCTTTGACAACATTAACCAAGTTTGTAGAGGACGTCGCATACTGATACTTGTAGGGATACCTGCAAAACTAATTAGCCCATGTATCTCTTGGTATCCAAGTTAATTGGATCCTTAGGTATTAGTAACACATGAATATAGTGTATGCTGAAAAAATTTAACCTTCAAAAAGATTTGTACACACATATCGAAGAAGGAATAACTCACAAAAAAAAAATTCAGCATCACGATAAACATGTGTAACACAAAGATAAATATCATATAGTATTTAAGAGAAATAAGTGCGGTGATACTTATCGTATGTGTTGATTTTTCACATGTAATAGGGATTGTTTGTGCACTTGTGGAGTTCTTCCTTTACGTCTCTCGTCCTTGTTGGACAACATGATAAGAGCTTCACTTGTGTCTATTCAAGTCTCATTTCCCTTGATAAAGTCCATTGCCTAAATCCCATCCTTAAGCAGTGATATCAAAATTAGCACTTTCCATAGCACCTGCAAGGTCACTTGAGATAACTCCTTTTGGTATCCAAGGGCTTGGATCCTCTATGATTAGTTACATTTCCTCACAAATATCAAGGATATTGTGAAGGCAAAATATGAATAAACAATATTAAACATATGCACTAATCATAAAAAGAAATAACACCATGCTTATGTTATAAGTCCATGTCGTACCAAACATGTCCTTACAAATACAAGCATGTCCTCATTATCAATGCAATATCATCACATATAGAGTGTAATCATGTGATATAAGATAACAACAAAATTTTAACCTCACATGATGTAACACACTATATGTAACAGGTATCTAGGACTATATCAAAAATAATCATGTGCTAAAAAGAATTTTCAAAAAGGTGTAAAACACACATGATTTAATTCAACCAAGGAGTGATCATGATAATTAAAAATATTTTTAAAAAAAAAAAATTAGCACCCATGATCCACCTTAGTATGAATAAAAATTAGAATAGTCCAAGTATACCTTTGTATAGTCATTGATATAACAAGAATAAGAGGTAGGTACCTTAGGTTTGTTGACCAAAGAAGTATTCGCCTTTACCCATTGCTTCACTTTTTGATTTTTGACCATGTTGGTTCTTCCATATTCCTTGTGTGAAGCTTTGTTGTTGGTAGGCTTGACTCTCCTTTGACCGACCCATCTATTTCTTGTCATCTTAGGTTTCCACCCTTGATAATTTCTCCTTTACTCTTCCACGTGGTTCATGCCATTGCTTCTTACTTGAGGTCCTAGACCTTATGATTTCACCTTTTTGCACGTTAGAAGCTTTGGTTGTGAACATCTTTCTCTTTTGACCATATTGTTTGTTTTTGGACCATTTACCCATCACTTTCATAGGCTTCCCCTTTCCTTGTCCAATTTGTTCTTCCTTTGGTTTAATTTCCTGCACATTTATAAACTAGAAGAACCTTTTGGTACCCATTTCATCTTGGGTCCTTTGGGGTTAGTCTTGGGTTCCTTGGGTAACTTTGGAACCCATTGCAAACTATTTCTCATGTTATAATTTTTCCGATAAAAGCACAAAAGAGAAATATGTCCTAAACAACCACAATAATTGCAAATAATGGGTTTGGATGATGGTTTGACTTTTTCAAAATTATTTTCATGAAACTTGGAATTTTTTATTTCACATTGAAAAATATTATTGTCATCGACTTTACTTGATTTTTGGATATCCACATTATTTTCAATTTCATCAAGTAAAGAATTTGAACAATTTGATTTTTCAATGTTACTTTCAAAAGGTGCTTCCTCAACTTGTTTTTCAATATGTAAGCAATTTTCAAAAATGGTTGAGGAGCTATTTTCTAAAAATATCTCTTTATCAAAAATATCTCCATTTTTCAAAAAATCAATTTCATTTTCAATTAGAGATATTTTTTGTAAAGAGTCCAAGTTTTTATTTTTCAAAGATATCAAATCATCATGCAAATCATTATATGCAAATTGTAGAGATTTAGAACAATGACTAATTGAAATTACCTCATGGTCCTCATGATTCAAGTAGTCAGATGTTTTAATTTCATCTGCCATTGATTCCACATCCGAATCACTTGATTCCTCCAGTGAGTCCATAAAGGTTTCAAAAATCCTCTCTAAGTCATCACAGTCGCTTGTTGAGTTACTCCCCACGCTTTCATTATCAGAATCTTTTTCCAGGGAGTTTATCATTCCATGCTCAACATATGTACTATTATGCTCAAAGATACCATTAGTAGCATAGTATGTGTTTAGAAAATCCCAAATATCTTTAGCACAATCAAAATCCTTAATTCTAGCATATGCATCATGGTTTAAAGCATTTTTCAAAACATGCATAGCTTGAAAATTCAAGGAAGAAGATTTTTCATCAAAACCATTAAGAACAACATGAAATAAACGAAGGCTAATAGATTGTAAAAATATTTTCATTCTCGCACTCCAATAGTGAAAATTATTTTCATCAAAAAATGGTGCATCGAATGAAAATCCCTCCATAATAAAACAAAAAAAAAATCCCAACGCTGCCAATCTACAACGGATCTTTAACTCAGGCTGTTAGGCCTTTATCAGAGCACGAAGCTCTGATACCAATTGTTAGAATTATTGATAGGATTGGCAGCCAACACCCAAGAGGGGGGGGGGGTGAATTGGGTTTTTATGAAAACATTGGAAAATATTCGCTTTAAAACGTTTTCAACAAATTTAAAGAGATTTGCAGCGGAAAACAATTATAACGATGAAAACGATTGCACAGAAGCAAATAATATTAATAATTATATAAAAACTAATATGCGCGGCACAATTAAAAAGATAACAACAAATACCGTTACTGCGCTAATTAATTTAAAACCCTTTAAATTAAATATTATGAAAATAATCGTTATGATGCACAACAAATAAATATAACAACGAAAAATAAAGAGATGAGGGATAGAAGAGATTGCACCGGAGATTTTTATCCTGGTTCGGCAAACCCGGCCTACATCCAGTCCCCAAGCGACCCGCTTGAGCTTTCACTATACCAAAGACGCCTCGCGTCCCCAAGTACAACCAGAGCACCCCGCACGCTACTAGGAACCTCCGTTCGCTAGGGGCCTCAAAACACAACCAGATAGCCTAACTACTAGGTGCCCCACCGTTCGTCTAGCACTACCCAATACAACAGGGTTCCTCACCCTATAACCACGAACGCAGCACGTCCGCACTAGGAGATTCACTCCCTAGTCACTAAGGGTTACACACCCCTTACAACACTGGTTAAGGTATGATTGATTGGGTACAACCACTATGATGCACTCTTCTTAGTGCAGATACAACAATAAAGGCCACTCTAACAAATATGTGTTTTAGATAACACAGATACAACAATTAAGCTCTATGGCAATGAAGTCTAAAGAAAGTGTTATCAGGCCAATACAAGGTTTAGTTTTCTTCAAAAAGATTTAGCATGAAAAACCAGAAGTTGATGGAGAAGAAGAAGAAGAAGCAACGATTATCAGAGGATGTGGAAGTCAGAAATGTTTTTCCAAAACAAAATAAATAGAGTTAGTTTTGAAATCAAAACAAATTAAAAAGATAAAATAAAAGATTTAAGAATTAAAAGCAAAGATTTGAAAATATTTGAAATTTGAAATTTGAATTTGAAAATAGAATCAGAATCAAATCAAAAAGATTTAAACCAACAAATTAAAATCAATTTGAAATCAAAATAAAATAAAATAAGATTTTGAAATAAGTTTTAAAATCAAAACCAAATAAAAAAAGATTTAGAAAATAAAACAAAGATTTGATTCTTAAAACGAAAAAGGAAATAATTCAAATTTAAAATCATTTTCGAATTTTTTAAAATAAATCAGAATCTTTTATATAAAAACAAATCAGGAAATAATCAAAATGATTCTGACACGTTTTTCAATAAAACTTGAGGTAATCAATTACTTGAGGGAGGTAATCGATTATCCCTTTAAAAATAGAAACTTTGAAATTCATTTTAAAAACCAGTAATCGATTATCACATGCATGTAATCGATTACTTCACTTCTGTTTAATGTATGATGCAACACATATAATCGATTACCACTATTCTAATAATCGATTACAGAGCCTCTGATTTTTATATGATGCAACATCATGTAATCAATTACTACAAGACAAGTAATCGATTACTTTGACTCAGGAAAATATATGATGCAACAATTTTAATCGATTACTTGATCCAGGTAATCGATTACTCTCATAAGAAAGTAATGTATTAACAAAGTTCACTTAATTGATTACAAGCTCTCTGATTTTTCTATGATGCAACAAAGTTAATCGATTAACTCAGACAAGTAATCGATTACTCTTTCTTGTATACATAAAAATATTCAGAGTTTTGTAACATCAGATATTTTCACCAAAACTAAGATAAAAACTGATTTTCACAAAACTTCTTTTTCAGCCATAACTTTCCCAGTAGAGTCGCCAAATTGTTTCGGATCTTTTTTATTGAAAATATATGATTGTACAGAGATTAATGGGTTCGTAAACTTAATGAAATTATGGCCTCGAAGGCGTACGGGTACTACAGGTGTTACAAGCAAAGAGGCACCGCTACTTATTATTTTCACTAATGGTAGGGTGCGCCTTCGTCTGTGAGGACGCCTTCTTCAGTAAAGGTCAGGGGTGGTGTTTGCAGAAAGTCGGCCATGGTGGTGAGATTTCTCGGTAATGGTGGTGGAGTAAGGGAGCGAGCGCCCCTATTGCTCAGTTTGCTCTTCCCACGCCTCTTACTTTTGTCTCTCTTCAGTGTTCCTTCCCTGGGACTTAGAGAAGGGAACTAAGTGTTTATGTATTGTTTCAGTGTTTTTCTATTGTTTTCTTCCGTTGTTGTTGTCTTCTGACTGATGGTGGCACCTTTATATAGTGCCTCTTTTACCCGTTGGTTATTCCCTTTTTCCTTTTATCCGCTGGTCCACGCAACTTTTCCTTCTTTGTTGCTGCCTTCCTCCTCCTTTATCAGGTGTCAGTTTGTCCTTTTGTCATTTCAAGCTCTCCATTAATGGCTGAGAAAGGGGAGCATACAAGGCATGTCATATTCGTCTCTCTTGGGAAGGGTCTAGATAAGGTGAGCAAAGATTCCTTTCTAGCTTCTTGTGCAAGCTGCACGTGTCATGGGAGTCGGGTGGCTCTTTGTCTGTTCGTGCGCTCTCCGAAGGTGAGGTGAGCCCTCGTGCGCGAACGCATGCCCAAGTACGCCCTTCTCCGTCGCCACTTCTCGTTCGTGACCTTTAGGTTCGTCCCGCGTTGCGGATCTGGGCCTGGTTTTGCTATTGGGCCTCACGATTGGGCTGTCATTTTTCTGGGTATCAACAAAGAGATAATGAAGAGAAAACACAATAGCAATAGCAAAAATACAATAATGCCCTATCTCTTCTCACTTTTCTAATTTATTGGTGGAACTTACCAAGGATATATTTGCTTTCTGACACATTTTTTGTTTTCTCTCTTTTCACTTTTCTCTTCAACCAAATAAAAAGAGAAAAAACTAAACTTTTCACTACAAGAAATGTTGCTATTTCCGACGGCCAAAATTCGTCGGTAACGTGCAAAATCCATCGGAAATTCCACTTTTCCGACGGATTTTCAGACGGACTAAATCTGTCAGTAAAAGTGGCGTTGGAAAATATTTTTGACAGAATTATAAACTGTCGGAAATATCGACGGAAATATCAACGGAAAATCCGTCGGAAAAAATATTTTGTGACGGTAAAATCCGTCGGAAATGAACACTTTTGTGACGGAATTTTCGTCAAAAGGGAAAGTAATGTACCGACGAATTATCCGTCACAAATTCCGTCGGTAACAACAAATACCAGTATTAGCTTTCAGAAATTTTCCGACGAAAAATTCTGTCGGTAATTTTTAAAAAAATATTTTTCTTTTTTCTTTTTTTATAATACTGTAATTTTTCCTTATTGATAAATAATATTATAATTTCAATAATACTAAAACTTTCTTACAATACTATTTCTTTATAAATGACCACTCAATAAAATTAAAATATCAATAACATATAATTTCAAACACATTAAATCCAAATAACACCTTAATAAAAATAATCCATGCTATGCCTCATAATCCCACTAATTCGTGACAATATATGGATCCAAAAATACTAAATCCTTCTAATAGTAAAATATAAATCCTAATGGTTCTCATTATAACCATCATCCGATGTTCCCTCTTCATCATCATGCTGATGGGGCTTGGGGGTACTATCATGACTCCTCACTTGCATTTCCTCATTCGTGGGCAACATCTCGTCATTTGATGGCATCACATCCGGTGGGGTGGATCGCAATAGAGCCTCGCACAGTCTGTTATGTTGCATAGTGAGGTGTGCCAGCTCTTCTCTTAGGCGGTGCTTCCTGACAGGATTCCAATACTGCTACTTTCTCCCTCACCTTTCGTTGTTCTTCTTTGTTGTCTTGCAATGATTCATGTTGAGAAAGCTTTTCACGGAAATTCTCCTATTAAAGAAATTACACACATAAGCTAATAACAAGCAGCATATTCAATTGAATACCTATATATAATACAAGAAGATAGGAGACCAAAATTACAATTAAGCAAGCAGCATTCCAATTATAAGTTAGAGCAGTGCATAATCCTAAACAGCTATAATTCAGTTACTGTTCTGTTTTGTATCTGATGAGTACTGCTGGTACTCTTTTAATTTAATAAAATTAGTTCTTTGTTGATAAATATATATATATATATATATATATATATATACTCATTCAAATTCAGTTCTCTCTCCCACAGTGCATAATCCTAAGTTAGATTAAGAGTGAGTTGCTATCTTACGCATAAAACATAAGTTAGAACATGTCAAAAATTTGGGCAGATTTCAATCAATAAATTAAACAAGAACGAACAATCTATCAAATGAACAACAATTAAACAAGAACATACACTTTAGCAAGTGAACCTCTTAACATACACTTAAACAAGAACTAACAATCCAGCAAATTTCAAACAGAAAAACAAGAGTTCTTAATTTCATAATTTATACTCTTGCTATCCTATGAATGGAATCATTGATCACAAAACTAATTTGTATAGAATATCAAAGCACAAACGTTTATATAGCAAACACCAAACAATAACATCACCAGCATGACTAACAAGCACTAATTATATTGACTTACATATGTCATCCTAGAGCGCTCATCAGCCCAACCACATGACTTCCTGATGTGGGTTTGCTCGAATACCTCATCCAAAAAAATGGTCCGATTAAGTGCATGTGCTACTATCAAGCTTCGTTGACGGTTCATGATCCAGTAAAACTATTAGGTAATCTAAAATAAAAGTGGACATAAAAATCATAAGAATTCACATGCAAAAGAAAACATTAAAAGGAATAATTACTTAATATTATATTCTGAAAGTATTTAGTACAATAATCCACCGCAAGTAACAAGCTTTGTGGATATGGGAGTTAACAAATAACACCATTGAAACACAACAGTGCATCCACAATATTGCTGAACCACAAGTATGATTTCAATTTTCATTTTCAAGCATTCGTTGTATCATTATGTCCCCAAAGAGATCATGACAATCAGGAAGCAGTAGTTAATGCAGGTAAGCAGTTGCATTCAGCTTATTACTCCCTCTGTCCCATAAAATTAGTAAAAAACATGAAATTTTTTTGTCCCAATTCAAAGTTAAAATAGTGAATAAAAAAAATTAAATTGCATTGTATATTTTATGATTGGTTAATTGATGAAACATGCATTAAATACTTGTTTTAGTAATTGGTTGATTTAGGGGACAATGCATTAATAGTATGTTCCCTTATTTTTATTGACTTTTCAAAAAGTTACTAACTTTTTGGGACGGAGGGAGTATTACTATAGGTATTTCTAGATAATTAATTCATAGACCATATAATAACTTAAAGTAATAAAGAGACTCTTGTACCCTATTGTCTTGTTTAATTTATCTCTCTCCTATCTCTTTACATTTTCTTTTATGTCAAACAACTATAAAATCTACTCATTTTTTTTTTACCAAAATCTATCCCATTTACTTTTTTCTTCCTATTTTTTTTATTTCATGTAACCAAACAGAGAGCAATAAATATCAAAACCCAACATAATATGCATTTGTCAGTCAAATTTTTCTTTATTATAAGTTATATAATATATATATATATATATATATATATATATATATATATAGTCTTGGTTCTCTTTATACAGTGAAATCCTGCCTTTGCCCTGCTACCAACAATCTATCTTTTACTTAAATTTTATAAAAATTATTTATTATATACTATCTTATCTTTTACTATTTCTTTATTTTTTTTATTTAACTTGCTGGCCTAATATGGAGTATATTCAGGCCCGGTCCTAATCTATTCTGAGCCTTAGGACAAAAAAGAATTTGGAACCGCTAATTCAAAAAAAATATTAAATGTAAATCAATTAAAAATGTAGTGTATGTATATATATATATCCTGCCTTTGCCCTGCTACCAACAATCTATCTTTTACTTAAATTTTATAAAAATTATTTATTATATACTATCTTATCTTTTACTATTTCTTTATTTTTTTTATTTAACTTGCTGGCCTAATATGGAGTATATTCAGACCCGGTCCTAATCTATTCTGAGCCTTAGGACAAAAAAGAATTTGGAACCGCTAATTCAAAAAAAAATATTAAATGTAAATCAATTAAAAATGTAGTGTGTATATATATATATATATAATCAGTTAAAATAATGACAACAATCAATAATAAAACTAGTTATTAAAAAATAAGATTTGAAATAAAATAAATTGATATTAAGTAAAGAGGTAATAAAAAGCTCTTTTTACGTTGGGTTGCAAAAGTAAAGTTCATCATTACTTCATTTATTTATAAATTAAGCAAGCAAGTGAAAAAACAAATTAAAATATTATGCTACAAATCATTAATGATCAATAAATAAAAAAAACTTGCTACTATTATTTTTTTTTCAAAAATATATATAATATGAAAAAAATCATGAACTCCTCAAATTTTTGGACTAGGGGCGGCCGCCCTTGTCGCCTCCCAAATGGGGGACACTGAGTATATGAGAATTAGTTTTTTGACCCCAGTTAATTAGTTAACCCCCTTTATTTTGAAAAGACACTATTAACCTTACTAAAAACCAAACTACCCAAAATGCTCTCCCTCGCTGAGGGCTCAGCAAAGGTTATAAAATTTAATTTTTATAACAGTCTCTGACCCCAACGAGGGTTATAAAAATAATATTTTACAACACTCGCAGAGGGTTCAGCGAAGGTTATAATTTTTTATTTTATAATACTCGCTGACCCCAGCGAGGGTTATAAAAATAAAATTTTATTACCCTCGTTGTGCCCTCAGCATGGTTGTTGTGACCCTAGTGAGTGTTATTTTTTTATTTTATAACACTCGCTAACCCCCCAACAAATGTTATAAAATTTTGATTTTATAACACTCGCTTTTGGGTCAGCGAGTTTTATAAAAATTAAATTTTACTACCCTCGTTGTGCCCTCAGCGTGGTTGTTAAAATATATATTTTTATAGTTAAGCGTGAGTTGTTTAATATTTTTTAAGAGAGAGATAAGGATGGTATAAGAGAGGATATTTTGGAATTATTGAAAGTTAATAAGGTTATTATGAGACCAGGTCCAGTCCTAACCTATTTCGGGCCTTAGGGCGGAAAAAAGAATTTGGGGGCCCTAATTCATTAAAAAAAATCAATTAAAAATATAGTATATATACATATAATCAATTAAAACAATGACATCAATCAATAATAAAACTAATTATTAAAAAATAAGATTTGAAATAAAATAAAAAGTTATCAAGTAAAGAGGTAATAAAAAAACTTTTTTTATGTTAGGTTGCAAAGTTAAAGTTCATTATTTCATTTATTTATAAATTAAGTGAGTAAATGAAAATGACAAATTGAAGTTTTATGTTAAAAATCATTGATAATTAAGAGATTAAAAAAACTTGCAACTATTAATATTTTTTCAAAAATAAATATACTATTAAAAAAATATGGCCTTTGAATTTTTTGGGCCCAGGATGAACGTCCTCGCCACCCTCATTCAGGGCCGTGTACGAGACTTTTACATAAATAAGAAAATCAACTAATTAACTGGGGTTAAAAAGCCAGAACCCGCGTACATTACTAGCAAAACGGGACGAACACAATTGGGTATTGACAGAATCCAATCAAGTGATCAAGTAATCAACTAATGCAAAAATATGACAATATCTTACTGCACTTTTTTTAAAGGTATACTATCTTACTGTACTTTTGTCTAAAGAATATTTAAATTTAAATTTCAACTCACTAACGAACTTGGATATCCTTTTACTTATGCGTGGTCAACAAAGTACTAGAACTACTCACCAAAAACAACCTTCCCCACAAAGTAGTAAACAAAACATATAATAATAAAAAATGAGACCTTCCCCACAAAGTAGTAAAGAAAACATATAATAATAAAAAGTGATTTTTCTTGATTTCAGTTCTAATTTTTTTTTTAAGGTTGAGGATAAAAATTTTAAATGTTGATTAGTTGATATATTTAATTGAAAAATATACATTAAAAAATATAAATATTAAATGTTTAGTTTTTCAATAAAAAAATTTTAATTTGATATTCTTATCCTCTTTTATAAAAACTGAGGTTAAGAAAACTAATACTTCCTCCGTTTCACTTTAAGTGTCCTTTTAGCATTTAAATTTTGTTTTAAAATAAGTGTCCTTTTACAAAATCTAGACAACATTTAATACTGTTTTTCCTTATTTACCCTTATCTTAAAATACTAGTTTACTTTGGGAATACAAATGTCATTTATGACAGGAGTATATCAATACTCCTTGTGCATGCCTTCTTAGTTTTGCAATAGATGATGCAATCAAAACACTCCTCGAAAAATTGCTAGAAACACGTCCACTTTCAATTTCACTATCCAGTATACTACGGAGTATTTCAATTTTATGCTAGTGAAATTGCTTGAAAATTTTAGGATATAATTTAAATAAAAGTTTCTTAATTTTTTGAAGTTACACCTTAAAAATCCAACTACTGCTCTAAACAAAATTTAAATGATTTAAAATAAAATTGACTGTCATTCGATAACATAAAATGACTATGAGACCAAGTCCCATGGGCATCAACCCGTAACATTGTTTAAGTAATTTATAACTTCTTGAACCAAGATTGGATCACACTTGATCACGGTAGGAAGTTGGCCCTGCCTTTCTAACTTTGCTTTATTAATATGTGGGATTTTATATTTGTTGGAACCACTTGCTTTCATGATTTCCACCATGCATAACTGCAAAGTTAGAAATATGTGATTAGATTTCACAACTGAAAAGTCTTCAAATGATCTCACAACTGCACTAATAAGCTCATCAATAGTGTTAGATGCTTCCTCATGTTGCAAAGATTGTATAGCACTGAAAAATCCAAGATCCAAAATATTTAAATCGGGAGAATTTGAAGGTTGAGACATCAAACGTATGTCAAACCCATCTTGTGTAGCTACTCGACGAAACTCATCATCTTCAATATCAATATGAGCCCTCACATTATCTTGTTGAATAAATATAGGATGCCCCAACTCCTCCCTTGGCCACTTTTCCTTTATAGCAGGAATGACTTTGTCAATTAGAAATGACCTTATAACTTCTCTATTTACAGAAACTATTGGTTTTGTCTCCAATGTTCCTGCAACTCTGTTAACACTTGACCTTTTGGCTGGCTCTTTGGTAACGAAAGGAAAAACACCAATCTTTCCGGAAAAGGTTTCATTTCCTTCTGAATTAAATCTCGGACGAGCCACAGCAACTAAGAACATAACTTTATTGATGAAATTTTTGCTTTTGCATGTCTGGTATGGAGCTTCCTCATCCGGTAGCAAATAATATTTGCTAGATTTCTTTGTCATGTAGAACCACTTTTCATCAATATGGACAATGTTATGCATATTTTTGAACACCGGGTCATGTGGTATGCTACCATTTTCAAGCATCGACAAACAAAATTGCAATCGAGATCTTTTGTGCTCCTCTTTCAACAATGGTTTTATGGCATTTGAATGACGAAGTACATTCCCAGCTTTCATGTGCCTAAACAACGAAGTTGCATTTGTGTTAATAGCACAAGCCAAAGAGCGAAGGCATTGACGTTTGCGCAAAGGAATTTCAGCAACTTGAGAAAGATCAACTTGAACTCTCTTACGGCCACAGTTCATTACCTTCCTCTGAGACACATCATGTGTGTCACTTTCTTTTGATCGTTTCCAAATACGTTGAACGGTTTTCATATTAGCCGAATACAATGATGCCACCATACTAGTCACTCCCTTTTTTAATTTTTCGTTCACACTCTTTTCTAGCAGAATATTGTTTATAGCATTGCGTTCTTTGTCACTCAAAATTTTAAGCCTCCTTGCTTGTCTTTGTGGTTCTTCCTGTCCAGCAATTGTTTCACCAGCATTCATATTCCCTTTCATTTAAAAATAAAAATTTGTAAGATAATCTACATGTTCAATATTACTGTAGTACTCCTATATGAAATTAAATAGCACAGTAAACACATGTTTAGTATTATATACCATAAACGTAAATATGAGTACATTGACAAGGGCTTACCAATATTCAAACTTGATTCCACCACATCCATATTTGCAGTAGTAGCCTCTCCTATTTATAAATACAATAAAAAACTGTAAAGAATTCAGGAAGAGGAAAAATACATTTTTGTGTGTTGGATAGAAGTCACTTCATACCAATATTGAAGTTACTATCTTCATCCGTATTTGTATTGGATGGCTCTTTATTTAAGTCAAACAAGGATTGGTTTGATGATTGCATTTCTGGAGAATGTGGAGTGATATTGAGACCAAAAAAGAAACCTTGTTCTGTGTCAATACTGAAATTTGGAGTGACATTCAAATCTATATCAAGTAATGGAGAAACCATATTTGCCTTTACAACCTCTGAATGTGACTAACAAAATCATAAACCGACTCCGTGTGATCTCTTTAGCCCAAGTTAATTTATATAGAAGTGTTAGTTTAAAATATTGGTGGGAAATTCTTCGAACTAAATTTCAATAGAAAAATTGGAGGGGATGAGCTCGCTATGGGAAATGCACCCCACTTTCATCATATTAATGAGTTCACTACTGGAAAAAGTAGTTTTAAAATCGGTCGTTTTGAACTTTTGAAATCGGTTGCTGTGGTGATGTTGAAAAAGGTGGAATTAAAAGTGGATCTTTTAAAATCGGTCGTTTTGACCGATTTCAAAAATAATTTATGAAATCGGTCGTTTTGACCGATTTCAAAAATTATTTTTGAAATCGGTCAAAACGACCGATTTCATAAGTGTCTTTGAAATCGTCATTTGAAATCGTCCATAACGACCGATTTCATAAATTATTTTTGAAATCGGTCATAAAGACCGATTTTAAAAGTCTTTTTTTTTTTAATAACACATTATCTACACATCCCCTGCTGCATGAAATTAAAAATTTTCTTCTTTACACAGAAGAATACCAATTACAGAACCTAACCAAGCTAAATTCATAAGCAAAATTCATATCAAACTAACAATTTTGAAGTAGAAAATAAAAAATACTTATCAAACTAACAAAATATGCAAGAGTTACAAAAGTTGAAGAATATATAACCGAATTACAGAACCTAAGCAAGCTAAAATTCATAAGCAAGATTCATATCAAACTAACAATCTTGAAGTAGAAAAATACAGAACCTAACCAAGAAAAATTCATAAGCAAAATACTTATCAAACTAACAAAATACTCATGATCAAGAGTTACAAAAGTTGAGTATTGAGAGTAAGTATAAATGATGACCAGCGCTCAATAACATTGTCAATGCATTCTTGTGGTATGGGACCTTGAGGACTGTGATTCATGACCTGAAATATAAATGAGATAAAGATTATTCAATTGCCTCATTACTTTGTTCAATAAACTCAAAATACAAAGTCATATTCAATTACCTCATTCCATTTGTCGGAAATATTTGTCATGATAATGGTGAGCATATTTATCATAACATAATACCCACAATGTACGCTCCCCTGTTGTTTTGCACACTACAACATACAACATTTGAAATATTAAATAAAATTATATATCAACATAGAAGACAAATTCAAATCAAGAAGAATGCAACCTTCGATACAACACCAATTATTTTTTAGATTAATTTTAAAATTTAAAGGAAAATTTTGGCAGAGTTTCCTCTAAAATAAGGACTTTCCCAAAATTTGTAATACATCCTGTCAGAAGTCAGAAAGCAACAACACATATCATATCATCCATAATCAGTTAATAATAGTAAAACTTAAAAAAATACCTTGGGTTTAATGATTTTCATCTTCTTTCTATTGTGTGCTTCCATCACTCTATTTTACAAAATAACAATGATAAGTATATTTTGTATATGTTGGATAATAATACAACTACACTAAAGAATTTGTATAACAAGTAAAATTGCTCACGTTGTCAAAATCTGTTCCATATTCTTATTCATGTTCCACCATAATGAACACAACAAGACCACATAAGATTCACTGGGACAAATGACCAATAGCTGCCAATGTTGACTACAAGAGAATAATGGTTATTAAGCAATACATAATTATAACCTAAAGGAAACTTATTGGAGCATATTATAGAATTAATATTTACCTGATAAGATAAGGTGCTAAGTAAAATTTATGTCTTCCACTAGTAATCCTCATATTAATGTATTTCTGAATATCATCATTTGAGGATTGTCCATGTGCTATGTGTTGAGGTTCTAAGAATCTGTATTCTTCATGTATGCCTTTTGAGACACATAAGCCATGTAAATACCTAAAATATAATAAGTTTTGTGTTAGCATTAAATAATTGTTTGAGTATATTAAACTAGTCTAGTTACCTAAGATAGTTTTATTTAACTTACACTATCCATGCTTGTATCGCTGGTATATCAACCTCAGAACATCTAATCATCCACTCTATTATCTTCCCATCAATAAAGTTTTCTATGTCTTGATCCAACCCAGTAATCACCTTACCAATAACTAGTCGTAAAACTCTTTCTGTCCTTTTCAATTTAAAGGCCAGTGACAGTGCACGTGGCATAGCCGGCTCATCATCTTCTTTAGGTGCAACATCTTGAGATTGAATTGGTTTTTTGGACATTCCCTAAACAACAAAATAGGAATGTTACTAGTGAAAGGAATAAAAGATAAAAGAAAATAATTACAAATAAATGAGAATGAATTAATTATACCGTGTCCGAGCTATGCTTGACGAGTGGAGTAGGCCACAATATGAAGCTCTTGAGGGCTTCTCCTACGATTTTAACTTCATCAGTCTCGTGTGGCACTTCAGCATCTCCATCTATGACTTCGACAACCACCACTTTCGTAAATCCCTTCGGTATTGGCATATTGTGTATGGTTGTTGATTCATAAACATTGGCCCTCGCAACAATACGGAGATCTGGCTCCTCAACATATAAGTTATATATGTCCTTGGGCTGAAGGCCACCACCATCATCATCATTCGGTATATCTAATATTACATTATTGCTCCCTTTAGTGCTTCTAGGTGTATGACGTGGAGGTTCGACAGGCTCTTGAAAAAGACTCAAACCATTAGATAGCATCATTTGTTTAACTTCTTCCATGAGTTGTGCTCTCATGGCATCCACTCTTTCTTGGAGCTTAGCCTCCACCTTAGCCTCCACCTGAGCCTCTAATTGAGCACCCACCATCTTCTTCATGGAAGACATAGATTGGGATGATGATGATGCACCCCAATACTGTCGGTGCCCCACACCTTTTCCAGCTGTCCGAACACGACCAGAATGCTCTGGTCGCCCCAATGCAGTAGTAAGGATGTCATTCTTTCCTACAAGCTCCGTTCCTTGAGAACTACAACTTTGGGTCAAAGAGTCCTACAATAAATAAATTTATTATATAATCATAATCATAAGCATAAGCACAGATAGATGTATTTATTATATAATAAATTTAGTTATTTACTTACAATCTTGCCAGCAACAACTTCTGTAGCCTGGTTTACATACGCTCCTGTCTTCTTCCGTATGCGAGCTTTCTTCCATTTCTCACCACGTAATGGTGGAGACGGGGGAGCATCAGGATCAAGTTCAGGATTTTTCTCACATTCAAGTTTATGTCTTTTGATCTTTTCTTCTATAATCTGCTCGGTTACCATTTTGTATCCTCCACGAGACGTTACGTGAGGGTACAAATTCATCGCTGAAATATCTTGAGCCTTCTTTCTCACGACCTACCAATGGTGAAAGAATACATGTTACTCTTACAATAACACATAATGTGTATTATTAGTAATGGTTAGTACATAACTTACTTGAAACTCAGGAGTATGTCGACCTCGAACAAATTCCTCCCAAACTTCCGGAGCAATAAATTTATATTTCAAACAAGGTGAAATATGACTTTTTGGTCCAAATATGTACTTATTTGTGAGTTTTGTCTTGAACTGTCTCCATGCAACAGCAGCACTTGAAAGACATTTTTTCCTTAACAATCCATTGTCGGGAATATCGTAAGTGATCTACATTAGACAACAAACATAATGATTAGTTACATGAATCAAAATATATATTATATCGATTAAAAAGAATCATAAGGAATGGTAGTAGTGATGGTACCTGTAAACATTCCCAAATATGGTTTTTCGTCTCTTCCGATACATGATTCCAATGATCGATTAGTATTGACACTTTACTACGGCCTAGTAAACCCACATAAGTGTTGAATCTTTTAGCTTCTGGCCCCGTAGCATCCAAGCTTTCATCAAGGTCAACATGCACTTTTTCACCGTCAAGACGTTTTTTAGTCAATGAGGCCAACCGTGTCGGGCCCCTAACATTTTTTGTGGGAGGAGGATTAGTAGAATCCATGAGCCTGCATAAAAGAAGTATAATTAGAAATTAGAAATATCAATAACCATAAATTAACACGATAAACTAAATATGCTTCAAAACTAATTAGACATACATAGTCATTTAGGAATAGGATTATTCTCCCAAATTCCTTCATGATGATCTTCCCGAGTTGCATGTGCAATATCTGTCTCATCTTCGTGATCCTCACTAAAAGTTGGTATTCTTGAATGATGAGACTCAAGAGACTCAAGAGTAGAATTAAGATCATCACAACCAGGTACGCTTCTTCCTTGCAGAACAACTGACAATTGCTCATTAGAAGGATCCTTAACATAAAACACTTGAATTGCTTGGAAAGCCATTATGAAAGGCTCTTCAGTGTAAGCTAATTTGTTAAGGTCAACCAATGTAAATCCCATCTCATCTTTTTGTATGGCATTCATGCTGACCCATCGACATTTGAAAACAGGCACACTGAATTTATTGTAGTCTACTTCCCAAATCTCATCAATCACCCCATAGTAAGATGTGGATGCCATGATAGGATTTTTATCGTTTACTTTGGAGAAGTGCATGGCATTGGCAACTAGCATAACCCCACTATTTTGAACAGTGCTCTTGTCATCGAGGGACTTTGTATAAAAAGAATAATTGTTGATATCAAATCCACTGGAACATATTACATCAAAATTAGGCCCACGTGCTAGCCACTTTAATGTATCAGAAACAGTATTGTCTTTAACAATTTGTTCTTCAAACCATTTCATGAAAGTCTTATTATGCTCCTTCAACAACCACCTTTCACTCATTCGAGGGTTGTTATCCTTGATAATGTTTCTGTGAGTAACTATGTAAGGTTGAACATCGTCATTATTATTCAAGATGTAAAAATGTGCCTTTAGCACTTCCTCCCGTTTCATGCTCTTAACATGTACACCATGTGTTCTAACACCATCATACCTTCCATTGTGACGAGACTCCGGAAGGCCTATAGGTTTTGCTTTTCCCAAATAATCCAAACAAAACTCAATACTTTCCTCAGCAATATATTTCTGAACAATGGATGCTTCAGGACGGTATAAATTCTTAACGTACCCTTTCAAGATCTTCATGTATCGCTCAACAGGGTACATCCATCGTAAATAAACGGGGCCACACAACCTAATCTCCCTCACTAGATGAACAATCAAGTGAAGCATAATGTCAAAAAATGAGGGAGGAAAATACATCTCCAATTGGCACAAGATTACAACACCTTCATTCTCTAACTCATCCAATTCCTCCGAATCAATGACTTTACTGCATAAAGCATTGAAAAAGAAGCACAACCTAGTGATGGTGCGCCTCACTTCTTTAGGCAAGATACCACGAATAGCCACGGGTAGTAATTGTTGCATCAACACATGGTAATCATGGGACTTTAGGCCAACCAATTTGAGATCTTTCATTGAGACAAGGCTTGAGACTTTTGAAGAATAGCCCTGCGGAACTTTGGTGCCAGCTAAACAACCACAGAAACTCATTTTCTCTAACTTTGACATTGTGTAGCATGCCGGAGGCAAATACGTCCGTTTACCTCTTTCCTGTGGAGCTAACTCCTCTCTTATACCCATGGCAAGCAAATCTAGACGAGAGTTCAAGTTATCCTTTGTCTTGCCCTTGATGTCGAGGAACGTGCCGGTAAGACTTTCACCCACATTCTTTTCAACATGCATGAAATCAATGCAATGTCTCACATCAAGAAGATGCCAATAGGGGAGCATGTTGAGAATCGAGTTCTTCTTCCATATGGTTTTTTCATTCGTCTTCTGTTTACCCTTCCCAAAGACAACATGGATATCCTTAACCTTTTGATAAACTTGCTCTCCACTTAAAGGCTCGGGAGCAATTTCGTGCTCCGCCTTTCCATTAAAACGCTTTTTGAGTCTACGATAAGGGTGACCACGCCTAAGAAATCTCCGATGCCCAAGGTAAACTGTCTTCCTTCCATGGGTAAGTTGATGATAACATGTGTCTTCTCCGCATATAGGGCATGCATGATGCCCCTTCACGCTATATCCGCTTAAGTTCCCATATGCTGGGAAGTCATTTATGGTACAGAATAACAAGGCACGCATCTTGAAATTTTCACGACGATAGCCATCAAATGCATCCACACCTTCTTCCCACAAAATTAACAAATCTTCAACCAAGGGAGCAAGATAAATATCTATGTCATTTCCCGGTTGTTTTGGTCCGGAAATCAACATGGACAGCATCATATATTTCCGCTTCATGCACAAAAAAGGAGAGAGGTTGTAAATCATCAGAAGAACAGGCCATGTGCTATGTTGACTACTCAAGCTACCAAAAGGATTCATTCCGTCTGTAGCAAGTGCAAGCCTAAGGTTTCTTGGATCATTGCTAAAGTCGGGAAACAAAGAATCAATTTTTTTCCATTGCAAAGAATCGGCAGGATGACGAATCTTTCCATCACATTTCCTCTCTTCTGCATGCCATATAAGGTTCTTCGCATCAATTTCATTAGCAAACAACCGCTTGAACCTTGGAATTATTGGAAGATACCATAAGACTTTAGCAGGAGGGCTTTTCTTGCTCTCGTCATGAAGACTAGAATCATCACCATCCTTCACCTTGTAGCGTGATTTCCCACATACAGGGCACTCATGCAAATCTGCATATTCTTTCCTATACAATACGCAATCATTAGGACAAGCATGAATTTTCTGATAGTTCATACCCATTGGACACAACACCTTCTTCGCCTCATAGTTGCAGTCAGGCAAGGTATTCCCTTCTGGAAGCAAGTCTTTCAATAACTTAAGCAATTCGGTAAAACTTTTATCAGTCCACCCATTCCTCGCTTTCAAATTGAACAATTTTAACACGGTTGACAATCGTGTCAAATCATCATTGCACCCGGGATACAAAGGAGTCGCCAAATCATCAGTCAAACTCTCATACACATGCGCTTGGTGGAAAGACTCTGGTCCAATATCACGGATCATGTCCTCCAAATGATCCTCCATAACTCCGTCATCAACTTCGACACTCTGAGACTCGCTCTTCATACCTATTGGATCACCGTGCCATATCCACTTTGTATAACTCTTGCAAAACCCAGGAAAAATGAGATGATCTCTTATTTCCCTAATTGTTCTCCGATCAACATTGACACACTCTACACATGGACAGTGAAATAGCCCATTGTTATCACGGTCATTGGCTTTTGCAAATTCCAAAAACTCTTCCACTCCACGAGCATACTCATCACTCAATCGATCAGCATTTATCCAACTACGGTCCATATCTAATTATTCAACCAAACAGGGGTGATCCTAAATGAATAATTCAATTTTATCATCATTTCAAACAAATTATATTATGTAATCACTCCTACTATAAGATTATATTATATTCAAAATTAAAAAGTTCCATAAGATTTTAAATGAATAATTCAATTTTTACATCCTTCCATGTCGAAAGGAACAGAAAAGGAAAGAAGAATGAAATTAGTACCTGCAGAGGAAGAAAATGAAGTGAACACCTGAGTGAGAGAGTGCAGAGGAGTGAAGGAGCTCGCGAGCTGGAGGGAGAAGAAACAGAACACAAAAAAACAAAATATTAGAACTCAGTGAACAAGAATCATTAGTAATTGTCATTAGTAATTGTCCCATACATTAAATTTAATTTGTTTCCAATTGGAGCAGAAAGTCCCAAAGTCATAAATTGACATAAGCAAGAGCAAAGTTCAGGAAACAAATTTGTTAGATTTTGTTATAGTAGCTAAAACAAATAGTAGCTAAAACTGGAAATATGTGCACTCAGGTTTATATAATTGATATAGTTGAAGTTGATAACAATGTGCATTGTAAGTGATAGGTTTTAGACCTATAATAACAAACCAAAAAAGAATAAACACACATAGCATGCAGACTGAAATGCCTAAAATTATTAATTAATTAATATAAAAAAAGTAAAAACTAGATACAATTGTTAATAGATTCACCTTATTTTTTGAGATAAGTTTAGTTCAAATGCCTTATAGATTGTGTTATTTGAACAACTTAAATTTAACAACTTCTCGCACAATAAATCAAACTATGTTTATCTCTCATTTCTTACTTTACAGTTTTTATTTCCAAATGCAACTTCAAGAACTCATTTAAAAATCAAGGATAACTACTAGTTGTCACTTGTCACTAGTTAATTATCAAAATAACATTTTCTTTTGAAATTTATCCTCCATCATCCAGAGGAACCCATTTCATGTGCTTCCATACCAAATGAACCTTCACCACAGTTTCCAACAACCCACAAAAGACCACAGCACCTCCAATACTTTTTCACTTTTTTATTTTTAATTTGTAAACTCCATCCCACTCTATTTAAAAGCTCCTCCCTGTCAAGAGATCATGCAACAACAGATTCACTTACTTTTGTATTGCTTTGCTTAACACTAACCCCTTTTGCCTATTCTCTTAAACTCTTAATCTTAGTTAGTCAAAGCAGCTAAGTTATTCTCTAAAACTTCTTGCCCCCATACACACAAAATTTTAACCAGAATGAGCAAACAAGGGAAATTTTAACCAGAATTTTTTTTCCATATATTTACACTCTGATTTTTCTAAGTAGCTATAAGCTAAGATGTGTTACTTAAAAGATGTGCATGGAGTATAAGTTGAGAGGTTTGAGCTTAAAGACAAAACTAAATGAAAGGTTTTTAACCCTTAGATCAATAGTCCCTTCAATTACTAAGATAATGTCTATTTTATATATTATATTTTTGCTCAGCTGAATGTCACTGCTCAAATTAATTATATATGTGCATTATTCCTGCAGGATGACAAAGTTTCTATACTTGATGATGCAATAGAATACCTAAGAAAGCTTGAGAAAAGAATAAGAGAGTTGGAAGCTCGAAGGGAGATAGTAGACATAGAGTCTAGAACTAAAAGATCACCTCAAGATATGGTGGAGAGGACTTCTGACAATTATTTTAACAAAATTGATAATAGCAAGAAGCTAGTGATTAAAAAGAGGAAGGTTTCTGATATCAATGCGGCACGAGTAGAGATTAATTCAGATGCTCATAAAGGTAGTTCTAGTGATGATGTTACTGTCATGACGATTTTAATGAGAAGACAGTTCAGCAAGCACTACGTTTTTTTTTTCCTTCACTTTTTCATGATATTATTATTATCATTGACTTCATTTAACCATTTCTCTCTTTTTTTCCAAAGCAGTACCAATAATGTGATTCTCAAGATTGGTGTAAACCTTCTAATCATTCGTTTGATAATAATGTTACTGAACACTGACCTTTCGTTTGAATAATAAGCTCGGAGGACGAAGCGACAGAGAAGAAGACAGACGCGTCGCCGAAGGACGAAGCGGTGAGGAGCTTTCCGTCGTCGTCGTCGGTGGAGAGGGACGAAGGACGGAGGACAGCAGCGGCGACGAAGGACGGCTTCGATAATGGCAGCAGCGGCGGCGAAGGACGGCTTCGATAATGGCAGCAGCAGCGGCGACGAAGGACGGCTTCGATAATGGCAGCAGCGGCGGCGAAGGACGATAATGGAGCAGCAGCGGCGGCGAAGGACGATAATGGAGCGGCTTCGATAATGGCTTCTCTGTTTTATGTTTTGTTTTAGGTTTTGGCACTCATCTGATAGTGTGCGCGCGTTTTGATCAAATTTTTTGGAAGGACTTTTTAACTCAGTCACAAACGACAGAGTTAGAAAGTCTATATATATAAAAAATTAAAAATTTAAAAAAAGAAAAATTACTTACGAAATCGGTCGTCTTGACCGATTTTAAAAGATAAAAATTAAAATTTTAATAAATGGAAAAAATACTTACGAAATCGGTCATTTTGACCGATTTCAAAAGATAAAAAAATTAAAAATGGAAAAAATGGAAAAAATACTTACGAAATCGGTCCTTTTGACCGATTTCAAAAGATTAAAAATTAAAATTTTAATAAATGGAAAAAATACTTACGAAATCGGTCATTTTGACCGATTTCAAAAGATAAAAAAATTAAAAATGGAAAAAATACTTACGAAATCGGTCCTTTTGACCGATTTCAAAAGATTAAAAATTAAAAATTAAAAAAAAAACTTACGAAATCGGTTGTTTAACGACCGATTTCAAAAGTTAGATTTTATTTACAAAATTGTCACGCGTTTTTTTTTAAATCGGCTTTACAACGACCGATTTTAAAACCCCGATTTCAAAACCTTATTTTCCAGTAGTGGTTGTTGTTTTAGTTTTGATAGTAATCATTATGCATTGAAAAAATAAAAATATTAAATGAGGTATTTTTGGCAAAATACACATAAAATTTACAATAATCATCAAAATCAACACTTTCTTAATCTGTGTGCAAAAGTCCTAAAAGACACTTAAAGTGAAACGAAGGGAGTAAGAAATACTTTGTTCGTCCGATGAGTTATATTTATTTAATTATTTTACTTTGTCCCATAGGTTATGTACTTTTAGAAACTTAATACTCATTTATATTTTTTTTTTCAAGTTTACCCTTATTCATTATATTCTCTTTTTCATCACACATCAATCTCTATTCAATATAATCTTTATATATTTATACTTACGCTCTCCTATTATTAAATGGAAGTAATTTAGTCAAAATATATAAATTTTTTGTATCATTTACTTATTTATTAATCTATGTGCAATTTCCAAATCAACGTAATTGACGGGCAGAGGAAGTAAAATAAAAAAGATTTTCTTAAAGGATTGAGAATAAACATCCAAAAGTGATTAGTATTTTTCTGAAAATGATGTATCTAAGAAATCAAAAATTTATGCTTTTATTTTTTGAAAAAAATACTTACCTTTTTTAAATGCTTATCCTCATACTCATATTAAGAAAATCAAAATAAATACACCTTCTGATTTAACGTTATGCACGAGTTTTAAGAAATGGTCAAATGATGTAAAAATTTGAAGGAGAAGAGTAAAAAAAAAAAAAAAGGCATAATGTGAAGTGATAAACCTAATTGCATGGGAAACAAACAACAGAGCCAAAGCCAACAACAAGGATCCAGCCCGTATCATATGTCAGGTAGGCTCCACTCATACTCGATAATCCCCATTTTACCCCTCACTCCATCTCGTTGGCATCATCTCATTGGCCAAATAACCGGGCCCCACACTAACAACCCTGCGCCGTCACACACCAACCGAACCCTCATAAAAAACCGTGACGGCTCCTATTTTAACATTATTATTCGTTCCTTCTTCTTCTACTCCTTCCTTCTTCTCCCTTCATTCATTGCCATTTGCCTCCTTCGTATAATCAAAAAAACAAAAAACAAAAAACCCGTAATCATAGTTCCTTTTGTTTCCGTAGAAGTGAAAGGAAAAAAAGAAGAAACCCTTTTTCTCTTTTTGTTTACCTTTCCGAGAATCTGATTCTTTGTCATTAGTAGAAAAAAAATATATAATTTTTTTAATATAAAAAAAAAGCATTTTTTGAGGTTAAAGTGGGGTACCCAAAAGGTGTATGATGAAATGAGTGAGAGAGTAATTTCTGGGCTCATTGTTTTGATTTGATTGATGATAGAGGGTATGCAGTGTTGAGGAGGAGGAGGAGGAGGAGGGGTATTATGGTAAGAGATGGCACGGGACGGAAGCGTAGTACCTGCAGAGTCGCAGGCCATGGTGGTAGTGAAGAAGAAGACGCAAACTTCGCGGAGTTGGATTCTGTTCGATGCAACGGGACAAGGTTCAATGCTTGATGTTGATAAATATGCCATCATGCATCGTGTTCAGATTCATGCCCGTGATCTCAGAATCCTTGATCCCTTGCTCTCTTACCCATCCACTATTCTTGGCCGTGAGAAGGCCATTGTTCTTAATTTGGAGGTTTCTCTCTCTGTGCTTCATTCTTTATTCCAATTTTTTTTTTGTTTATTGCATTTTCTGCTTATGCTTTTTTTTTTTTATTTGCTTGTTGCAGCATATTAAGGCAATTATCACGGCTGAAGAGGTTAGTTAGATAGTCAACTTATTTGGTTAAGTATATGAGTAAAACCTGTAATGAATTTTTTTACGATAGATAGTGCACTGACATATGCATCATCTACCTTCATGTTTATGGTCGTTGACTTTTACATTAAAAATAATACTACATATAAATGATGAGCTGAACTGGTATTAAACACTCATTAATCTCATTTTTATAATGACTTATGCAATTAGATTCAATTATTTTAATGTGGTACTCCCTTATGTACTTAATATTAGCTCATACTTTTTTCAAAATTACATCTCTAATTATTATTATCAAGACTCTAAAAAGTGTTGATTAAATAACGATGTTTGTGAAAAAAAGGTAATTAATGCCTTTGAAAATTTTAAAATGGGTTTATATATAGGGCAATATAAAAAGTTCCCAAGAGAGACATCTTTATATTAAGGACTGGAGGGAGTACATGGTATTTATGCCTAATCTCAATTTTGGGTCATCCATGGATCTCTGGTCCTGCAAACTTAATGCTCCAAAATCCAGATGTCTAGTCTTGAATTTGAGGGGATGTGTTAAGTGTTAAAGTCATACAATCCAAAAACCTTTTAAAATGTCTTGGGAGATTCTCCCCTTTGTGAGGTTGTTTTTGGGGTGGTGTTAGGCCGGGTTACTCTACCAGTATTTATGAATTTGTTGTTGACTGTTAGTGGTGGTTTAAGCTTCTTTTTGAACTTTACATCAGGATGACTGTGTTGCAAGGAAGCAAAATGGATGGGTTGAAAAACGGTTGTGTTACCTTGAAGTTTTTATGCTTATTGCCCCCATCTTTGAAGGAACAGAGTCAGGAACACTATTGCTTCTTATCGCATTGAAAGAACATTAATAGAAACATTATGAATTTCATATGAGGGACATAAAGAGGAACATCAGGAACTTCAAATAAACTTCAAATTTGTCCTTTTTAGGCCACTTGAGAGTGAAAATGTGAAAACCTTAAACTGATTGAGCATCATATCCTACTCATGCAGATAACCACATCCTGTTATATAAATAATTGGAAGAAAGATTTAGTTATGGTTTCGGAATTTGATTGTTGTTATCAAGTTCATTGAAGAAAATGGCCAGCAAAGGCAATAAACTATGTATTGGCTTGTTCTGCTCATTATAGTTTTAAGTTTTACTTAATGTAATGCCATAGAGCCTAAGCCGCATTGTGCATGAATCTAACTACATATTTTGTTGCCGACTTCAATTATTTGTAGAAGCAAAGAACATCCATGGATAGATGTAGGATACTGTAGACTCACACTCAACCCATTGATTAACTGTGTTTTCTGACCTGGTATCTGTATTTGTGAATCCCTCTGTTCAACTATGGGCCCTTTGTAGAACATAAAGTTATTTCTAAAGATTGAGCTTTTCCAGATTGTAATTGTTACTAAATTGTGGCATAGGTATTGTTGCGAGATCCGACAGATGAAAATGTGGTCCCAGTAGTTGCGGAACTGCAAAGACGACTGCCTCAAGTAAGTTCCTCTCATCAACAGCAAGAAGATGGTAAAGAGTATCCTGGTGGTCAACATGATATGGAAGCAGCTGAAGAAGATGGTATGTTAGATTATTATTATTATTATTATTATTATTATTATTATTATTATTATTATTATTATTATGTGTTGTTAATATTGTGCAATGTGGCAATTTTGAACCTATGACCTTTATGTAAACTACCCAACCCCTTGCCACTAGAACAATCCTAGAGTCTTTCCTCATGCTGGTATGGACGTACGGTACATTATAGATGAAACATGAGAGATATCATACTTATTGGTTATTTCTGCTCCTCAGGGAAATGTTCTTTTTAGATTTATCATCTCATGTCACTGTTCTTCATTAATGAATATATTAGCACTGACCTTTTCAAACATTGCTTTATTCTTTCATATCTGAATGATCTAGATTATGCAATGTAGAGTCACCATTTGAATTCCGGGCCCTGGAGGTGGCTTTAGAGGCTATTTGTAGTTTCCTTGCTGCACGTACAACAGAGTTGGAGATGGCTGCTTATCCTGCATTAGACGAACTTACCTCCAAGGTACATATATAATTGAATTCTTTATTATTTTTTTTTTTACTTTTCTTTTGGTTTTAACATGAATCCCTGCATCCTTTCCTCAATATATCTTGATTCCTTTTGGTGAGTGGATTCCTGTTGTTAATATCTTATCCTTTCATTTGATTGCTTATATTTAACATGACCGAGGTGTTCATTCTAATTATGATTTTGCTATATTTATGAAGTTTTTTGTCGGTTGGCATGAAATGTGGTTCCATGCCTGAACCATTTTCTTTAAAAAAAATTTGTGACTGTTTTTTTATTCAGCTGTGATCAGCTTTTTGAATTATTGTAATCTGCAGATTAGTAGTCGTAATTTGGACAGAGTTCGTAAACTGAAGAGTGCAATGACTAGGCTGACTGCTAGGGTTCAAAAGGTATGTGAAATTCTGCTGCACTTGGATGTGAATATGTTCTGCACCTGCTGCCTCTCACATAAATAAATTTCTCTCCAGAATTTTATAAAAATAATGCATTAGTTTACTTTACTGCATGTTGTGCCTCATTTTAGCGTTTAGTCCTCCTTTCTCCTGAAATTTCAATGTATTTTGTAATCATATGATTGACTACTTCTCGTCAATGTCTTCAACAACATTTTACCCAATTGTGGGTGATGGGTTTTATGAATCCCAGATGGCTGTAAAATTCCTAGATCAGGTTTTTTAATTTTTTATCTATTTTAAATTTAAGCGTAATAAAACATTTATTACTTTTCCTTCCCCACTGACTTGTTCTCGTTATCTGCCACAGGTGAGAGATGAGCTTGAACAATTATTGGATGATGACGATGATATGGCTGACCTGTACTTGTCGAGAAAAGCAGGTTCATCATCACCAGCTAGTGGATCAGGCCCTGCAAACTGGTTTGCTGCTTCTCCCACCATAGGATCAAAGATATCCAGAGCAAGCAGAGCAAGTATGGCGACAGTTCGTTTCGATGAAAATGATGTGGAAGAGCTTGAAATGTTACTCGAGGTTATAACATTATTTGCTTGAAAATTCAGAATGAAAAGATTTTCCATTTTTTTTTAAACGAAAAAAATTCTTATAAGTGGCGGTTGTTCGTTTTGCAGGCTTATTTTATGCAAATAGATGGCACCTTGAACAAATTAACCACAGTAAGTATCTTCTGTGTGTGAACATGTGTCTGTATAATAGGAAGCTGTATAGCTTAATTTTGGTATATGGAAGATACATGGCCAACAAGATTGTTTAGTTGTAATAATGGAGAAAATTTATAATTTTATTGTTTTACTCTCCAATTTAGAGCCTTTGATCTATTTACTAATCTAGTTGCTAGACAATGAACTGAAGGGTTGACCTTTTGGGTAGAGAGACTCTTAGTTTTAGACAGTAAGCATCTTGATGTTTGACCCAATCAAATGCTCTGAACCTTTTCCTAGGTTTTTACCTTATTAATACTGTGAAGTTAATAATGGTAGAGAACTGAAAGGATATTCATTTCCCTTTCTTCCTGTCGGCCCTTGCCCTGTTGTTTAGTGTTGAATTTATACTGATATTATTTTGAAAGCTTTGTTGTGCAATGATTTTGAAAATTTATACTCAGTTATAAGAAGGGTTTTATGAGATCCTTCTAGTCTGGGATTCAGTAATTTACAACATATTGCATACTAAAATGTTCTCTTTCCTTTGGTGCAATAAGAGGATGATCTCGTGAATCAACAGAGTCTAATCCTGTTGTGTTGCTACTTCAGTTTGTTGCTCTCTTTCTGCTGTTCCCTTTATCCCATAAATATGATATTCAGAGAATTCGGATTTCAGATCAGTCCTCACTCGATTGCTTAAATGGTTGCGATAAATTAGGGCCTTTTGATCAAAACTATCAAACAGTACACTGATCTTTGGTGTACTTGTTTTTCTTTTCAATTGAATATCACTGAGCCAATCATGAACTTATTCATGGTCAAATGTGTTAGTCTAAACTAATATATTAAGCATTTCTAGAAAGGGTAAGAAAACTAGAATACTCTTTTGATGTGTGCTTGACTCCTGTGCAAGTCTGTGTTCTTAACTTTAGTTTTACTTGAACTGTGAATTTGCTAGTTTACCTCGAAACAATAAAATTTGGTTGATTGATTTTTTTATTCTATATATGACATCTCAAGTTTCATTATGCTTTGTGGCATCAACAACAACAACAACGATCAAACCTTATTCCAACGACGTGGGGTCGGCTATGTGGTGCACATTGCTAAATTCTAATTAGTTTTTCTTTTCATTTACAGCTACGAGAGTATATTGATGATACTGAGGATTACATTAATATTCAAGTAAGTAACTAACAGCTTATGGTAATATTTATTGGTATTTGGTGAATGACATGCAATACAAGTAAAGTGTGTGTTTTTTTTTTTTTTCCCCACTTTGCAGCTTGACAACCATCGAAATCAGCTTATTCAGGTGCCTTTATGTTTCTGCATCATGCATTTTATGTATTAGGGTTTAAATATGTTTTTATTTTTATGGGGTCACTAACTAAGGCTTTAAATACTTGTATTCATCTTTGATGTTCATGCAGTTAGAGCTCTTTCTTAGCTCCGGAACCGTTTCTCTATCTTTCTACTCTTTGGTGGCCGCAATATTTGGCATGAATATCCCATACACTTGGAATGAAAATCATGGTGAAAAGTTCAAATGGGTAAGCAAACTATTGCTGTTATGCTAACGCATGTTGCATATTTTCGAACCATGCATTCTGAATAAAGAATAAAATGTATCTTGTTTATTCACAGGTGGTTATCGGCTCAGGAGTAATTTCTGCCGTTATGTTTCTTCTGATTGTTGCTTATGCTCGCAAAAAGGGGTTGGTTGGATCATAAAAAAAATGAATAATTCTGCTGACAAGGAGTGCAGAGATGGAGTGCAGGGAATGAACTGTTGGACTCTTCCCATCCCCAACTACTTTGATCTCTGGATTCAAACGCCAAAACAGGACTGTAAAAACAGTCTACAGATTGAAAGTTGGTTCTTGATTTTCAATAATTTTAATGCATTGATAAGTGATTAAATTTAAGTTGAAGATGCCAAATCTTTTTATGCTTTATGTGCCTCTATTACTATTTTTCTCCAATCCACTTTTATATAAACAGGGATTGGATCAGGGTCATATATGCATCCGAATTCCGTGGCATTTTAGCAATTTGATATATTTTTTTTTTTATACCAGTAGTATTTCACAGTTCCATTCTTCCCAATTTTATACTTGTAGAGGAATCATTTAGTTATTTGTGGGTTTAAGTTTTGATCCGATCACAATCATATATATATATATATATAATTTAATTTGAAATGGATGAAACTGATATGTAGATTGAGCAATGATATATAGATAGGCCTACAAAATTAACATACAAATAGGTCTACACCATAAGAAAATGATAAGTGTCATTTGTTAACTAATCAATAATAAGAAAATGGTGTAGGTTTTTTTTTTTTTAGATATATTAATCATTTTTGATGTAGATATAAGGTAACTCTTCTACTTTTGTAAAGATAGTACGTAGGTATAAAATTAATCACAAGAAAAATGATGTTAAATGAGTGAATATTAAAAATGACATTCTTGTTTCGGATCGAATATGGTTCAGAAAAAGAAGAAAAATCGATCTTACTAACGGAAATCTGGAACATCTCAGAAAACAAAATGTTTTTGTTGATTAGAATGCTTAGGCTATCTTTGCATTGATGCAAGGTAGCAAAATAGTGGAGTGGAAGGCCCCATTTCCTTCAATGGGGTCATCACTCATGTATCAAATGGTTGCAAAGAATGCAACAAAATAATAGGAGTTTTGATTTTTTAAACTCATTTTCGTTTTGAAATCCAATTTTTTTGTTAAGACCAAAATTACTTTTTCCCCTTCTTCCTTCACAAATATCAATTATCACTCATCTTCTATTGAATTTTGGTTTTTATACTCACCCACTTCTCCACACCTTTCGCACCCAATTCTTCCACCCATCAGATATGAAATTGCGGCAAAATTATCCTCCCATTTTTTCTTCTTCCACATCCACCACTCATCTTCATTTGCGACCTCCACCCATCTTCTTGCCACTACACGACCTCCACTCGGATCCACGAACGTAGTCACGATGGTGGTAGGGGAGGTAGTGGTGGTCATGAGGGCAGTTATGTTGTATTGCTTTGCTTTTCTTATTCCTTAATGTGCCTCAAAATATCACCTTAAGCCATGTAATTATAATTCTCAAGACATGGCGGGCTAATAATTATGAAGGATTTAAGTTAGTTATATATAATTAAATGAAATTGATCCTTGGAATTATGACTGTAATTCCAAATGGAGATTCAAAAATGATAATTCAGTTTCTAATCCAAACCTCCAATTTTATTTCAAACTAGTTCTCATCCTATTGATAATTTAATTTTTTATATTAAATATTTTAAAGTAAAAATTGTTTTTATTTTAAAATAAAGATTATTATTACACAACAATAAAAAATTATACAAAAAGGCATATACTTAAATCAAACACTACACTTAAAAAAAATTAATTTAAATGAGTTTGTTGAGAAATATTGTATTTTTTTGTATAAATAAAAAGTAACACTTTTTATCTAATATCTTCCTTATTTATTTAATAGATAAATTAAAATTTTTATATGATTATCAACTTTATTTTAAAGAATCAAAAGTAAATCATATTTAAATATTTTCATCTTTTTTGTTTGGTGGTATTATAAGTAAATTTAAGGATAAATTAGAATATTCCGTATTTCATAGGACATGAAGACGACATTGAACTTGTTATTCTTGACTGTCTTGATTAATTAACACATTGCATTTTATAAGGAATATAATGACTGCACTTTTTTTTATATTTTTAATATTATATTTGTTTATGTATATATGAGTATTAAATTAATGTATTTCTTCTTTAGTTGATCGATGAAGTAACACTTTTTACATATCATTATTACGTTTATTATGATATTATGATTAATTGCAGTGAAATCCAAATTAAATTTTTTTTTTAATAATTTTTTGTTTGATGGTATTATGAGTATATTTAAGGATAAATCAAAATATTTCCTATTTCATATGACATGATAATTTAGTATTTTTTGAATATAAATTATCATCTTTTTAATATGATTATCACATTTATTATTATTATTATTATTATTATTATTATTATTATTATTATTATTATTATTATTATTATTATTATTCATATTTAAATATTTTTATATTTTTCATCGTTTATCTTATCTCAAATTAATCATAAGATTTGATCCTAAAAAATCTTTATCCTGATTGTTCTAATCATCTTGAATTATTTTTTTTTTCCAATTTTTGAAATATATGCACCTTTGTTTTTAATCTGTTACAGTTTTTTTTAGAGATTATAACAACTAAAGTATTTATCCATTACAAACTTTTACAAAATGATAATCATTATATTTAATCACATATCCATATTATTTGTAATGTTTGAAAAAATCTATACTTTATTAGTGTTTAATTTGTTTTACTTTTAAAAAAAATATTGGAATATTCTCAATTTCGATATTGCAACCTATACAGATTTATGATCTCTCCATGGATTACGTGGAAATTTCTAGATGAGACATGCAAATTCTTTTTCTTCTTATATGTTTTATAAGTATTGAATCTATCTCTTTTTTGTAATTTGTGGATAGCATCAAAATTTTTTATTCCCGAATATCCTAACCAAATAATCCATAAGTTTTTTTTTATAGATTACTCCCTCAGTTTTTTAATATAACACTTTTTATAATAATTATTATTTTTTCATAATTATTGTGATAAAAAACAAATAAATTTATCTCGATAATACATTTAGATAAAATGATTATAGAAAAAGTAAGAAGAGATTTAGATTGAATTTAGCTGTTTTTATCTTTGGGTATGTAGTTTGTATCTTATTTTTTTTAATATTGTTGTTATCTTTTATTATACATTTAGATAATGTTTTTTTTTTAATGTTGTTGTTGTTCATCTTGTTCCTTGCCTTATGCTATCAATTTATTTGATACCTCTGGTTCAGAGTTATTTTCATAAAATGAATTTGGGTCCTATTAAATTTGACACGCCTTTTCCTTCTAATTGGCTCTGTGTAATTTATGTTTGATTTACTTGCACTGTTTTACTGAATCGAGTATTATATGATTATTGAAGGGAGTTTGTTTACCCAAAATCAAAGGTAGAGCCATGCTAAGGAGGAATTATTGTGTGGTCCGGGACCAATGATTCCGGACACATCCACACCGTTGATTTCATTAAATATTTATATTTTTAATCAATTAATAATACATCCAACGGTAAACAAAGGTGAACATACTTGGGGTTACTACCATAGTGACTTTCTTCGAATTCTCAATACCCGAATCTTAGAAATATTCTACCATTCCTGTATGAAATCTCAGAGTTACCATTCTCCCTACAACAGTTCAAGAAAGATAATTCTTTCTCATGTGTATGTAAACCATGAAAAAGGAATCAAATCAAAGTTTTCCATGGATGCATGTTGGTACACATAATTATCTTCTGAGATATGAAGAAAATCTTTGCAAGTTAGTTTAATTAACTTTCCACGGGTTTGAGATAGAAGCATATGCCACCCTTGCCAGAACCTCTACCACCAACTCTTTTGGAAGAGCTTTGATTATAGAAGAAGAAGACTTCTCCTTCTTCATATTATTTCTTCCTTTCTTCACTCCAAAATCACTCATGCTCCTAAAAAGAAACTTGATTGTATTTGTCTAGAATCTTGAGATTAGGATTGAGAATATCAATACTGAATAAGAATATGAATATAAAATAAGAAATAAATAATTAGGAACATAAAACACGAAATAATAAAATTAGAGAATTCTTGGAAGTAGAGAGTGTGATGTCCTAGACGGTGAGGTCCTCCAAAGGTATAGGAGAAGACCTTCTAAGGAGCCTCTGCCTAGGGTTAATGGGTGATGTTTGGTGGGAGTCCTCAAGTGGCTAAGGAAGAGAGCCAGGAAGTAACCCTAATCACTGGTGTGTGAGAGTGACAATTAGGGTTAGAGGACGTACCTGAGCCCCATGTAGTACGGAGCTACTTATAGGGGGGAGCTGGTAGCCCTAATGGGCTTGCTTTAGGCCCAAGTAGGGCCAGCCTGTACTGAGCTATGAGCGGATGAGCTGTCCTTGTGGATAAGGTGATGAGCTGCCTTGTGGATGAGAAGGGAAGACGTCATCATGTCCTTGGTGTCGGACTTGGGAAGGTGTCGGACTTGGGAGGTGTCGGACAGGGAAGTCGGACCTGGGTAGGAGCATGAGGTCGGCCCGTATCCGGTATCTGTTCGGCCGTTGAGCCTTGAGCTCGGCCCAGCACTCAGAGGGTTTCTTATAGGGCCACGAGGCCATAGGCAAGGAGTCTGAGGACCTCAGCTAGGCCGAGTCCACCACATAAGCCCCCAGCTCGGTCAAGGCTATCTGAGCCTTGTTCCGAGGTCCTGGTTTAGGTCCTTTTCCCAAATCCACCACATAAGGGCCGAGTTCACCACATAAGCCCCCCAGCTCGGTCAAGGCTATCTGAGCCTTGTTCCGAGGTTCTAGGGAGTTCGGACAATAAGTCTGCCAAGAGCTGGATCCAGCTGTCTCTGACGTCTTTCCATTATGACGGAGCGGGTTTGACAGCTGTCTACTCATCAGTACCGAAGTGACGTTTGCTTTTACCGGATCTGACACGTGTCAGAAATCGCGACCTACGAAGCGTCACCATCATTGTGACGTTGCTCGAGGTCCATTATTTCAGCTGCTGCGTGCCACGTGTCCCAGTTGATGTGGCTGCATGCTGGGTTGGGCCTTTTGGGCCAAGCCCAAATTTCAAAAATGGAGGGAAGGTGGTTTCTCTTCTCCTATTTTGACAAAAACCGTTCCTCTTCTTCTCTCTACCAAACGGTTGCTCTTTCGTTCACTCACACCAGTCCCATTCTCCCTCTTCCCTTCGAAACTGCATTTTGGAACTGTGCTCCTCTTACCTTCCTTCCCAGCAGAAAATCACCAGCAAGTTACTCTCTCCCTCTCATTCATTCTTTACGGTCGCATACTTAAGGTATTCTCTTACTCCATTTTTTCATTTTTGCCTTTTCTTCTTCTCTGTTCTGGTTTGCCTGAGCAGGATTTAGGATTTTAAAGGCTTTGTTTCTATAGTGAGGGGTGGTTTTTTCTGCCTGTTGGGTTTTGTGTTAGTCTCTTTGGGGAATGAAATTGATGGCTTATAATGTTTCTGGGTTTGGAGCGTTTTAGGACTTGTTGGAGGGTTTTTGCTTTCATTTTTCGAAAAATCAAAGGGATATACTGGGTACAATATGAGTAGGGAACGGGTTAGGAAATGGTCTAGAGTGATCTCCCTATCCTGTAACAGTAATGAGGCAGAGGACGACTCCTCCTCCTCATCCTGTTCCTCCCTGGGGGTCGACGAGGAGCATGAGGAACAGGTTCTAGAGGTTGATCCCGTTGAGGTTGTCTGTCCTCGGGATTGGGAGCAGAGGAAAGAGTGGGTTTGATAATACGCCTGGGCCGAGTTTATTGGTGGTGGAGGCTATGCCGATCTCGAGAAGATTGGGGAGGGAAGAGGATATGAATGGCGGGTGCCTGTGGTAGAGGGGAGGTGCTCGCCCCTCAGAACGACTTCGAGGGGGCTTTCTGGGGGGTTATTCTTTGTAACCCGTAGGACTAACATCGAGCTCCCCTGTTCTTCCACAGGTACCATGCCGCCCAGGAAATGCGTCAGCCGACCTGAGCTGTACCCTGCGCCCACCGATGCCGACCAATATCAATGGGTCGACGTGGAGCCAAAGGGAGTGCAATCTAGTTTAGATTATGAGGATAAGCTCTCCGACGTGAAGAGAGCTGTACTACCCTGTTCAGGAGATGCCGCTGGTACTTCTTATGAAGTTCTCCCTTGTTCGGCGAATGACAGAATATGCACCAGGACCGATGACAACTCTTTCTTTTTCTATGCCGACTTGATTCACAACCTCGGCGTGACCTTGCCGTTCACCGACCTCGAGATGAGGGTTCTGAAAGAGCTCGGACTGGCCCCTTCGCAACTTCATCCCAACACCTAGTCGTTCCTGAGGGCGTTTCAAAAGTATTGCGGGGCCAAAGGGTTGGTATGCACAGTTCGGCTCTTTCTGTGGATGTATAACCCGTTCGTCAGTAACAAAGATGGGGTTACAGGTCGACTTTGGGTATCGGCCAAAGCCCGAGCTCGCTGTGGGCTGTTCGGAATGTTTACGGAATCTTGGAAGCATTTTAAGCCCAGATTCTTCAAGTACAAGTTCGTGGGCACTGGTCGACCTTGGTTCCGGGACGAGACGGGTCTGAGGTTTCCCTTGGAGTGGACCCCGGAGTTCTTCGATCGCCACCTCGGCACACCACAAAGATGGTCGGGCGCGACTCTTGATGCCGACGAGGCCGCCACGGTCCACCATTTCTAAAATGAATATCAGGCTCGGAAATTCCAACTTGATATTGGAGTTTTCGTGAAGTGTTCTGACAACGAAGTCTTAGCCAAAATTGGTAGCTAACCTTGTTCTTATACTCTTATAATTTTCTTTTGATTCTCTTACTGATTTTTCTTTATCCTTTTGTTTACAGAGGAATATTGGTCAGCCATGTCGTCTAAAGCATTGAAGGTTGCATTGGGCCGCAAAAGAAAGAGGTCGGAGAGTACTTCCAATGAGGCCGCTACCGCTGATATCACGTCAACCGACTCCGCTCTTCCACACTCTACTCCACCTGTGGTGATCACTGCCCCACCTCCTCCTCAATCTCCGACACCAAGTACTGGACTCGTCGCTACTGCCGATACTCGAAGGCCGGTGACCCCCACTTCTAAGACCTCTGTCAAAGATGCTCTTGTAAAGATGTCGGGAGCTGAGTGGAAGAAGATGGCCGAAGGGTTGGCCTATCACTTGAAAAGATCAACAAATATTTTCAATGTGCTGGCCGAAGTTGCTGATGACGTTGCGGAAGGCGTGTCGCCAGCCAAGAAGAGGGCCTGGTCTGATATGGCAGCTGAAGTGGCGGAGCTGAGAAATAGTAAAAACTCTGCCGAGCAAAAGTTAGCTGAGTTAGAAGAGAAGCACCTTCAGCAGATGGAGGAGCTTCGGAAAAGTCAAGAGGAGGCCCTGGCCCAAGCGACGGCGGATGCAAAGGAGGCTGGTCGGCATGAAGGCCTGGCCGAGGTGGAGAAGGTGAGGACATTGCTGAAGAGAAGAGCCGCTCAAGCTCTTAAACACAAGGTAGCCGCATATGAATCGGATTTCAATCTTGAGAAGGCGGCAAGTAAAATTTTTACCAGTGCGGTGGAGCAGATTCTTCACCTGAACCGAGGGCTCCGAATTCGGTACATCGGTGCCTCTGCTGGGTTCGGGGTGGAGAAGGGTAAGATGGTCGATTACGATAAGGATGGGCTTGAGGTTGACCTTGATCAGCCCGAGGAGAATCTGCCCAATCCTTTGGTGGAGAAACCGGATGAGGAGTTCAACCCAGACTCGGTTGTCCTGTCCGACGTTGAAGATGAAGCAGCATAAGTCCCTTATGTTGGGCAGCTTGCGATTTGTCAATGTTTTTTGTAACATGTTTGACATTGTTGGATTGTATATTGCTTTATTGTGTACAACATTTTATTCTTATGCAAGTTCTTTCCAGTTTTAACTTGTTGCATGCTATCATATTTATGCAAGTTTTTATTCTAACTTGTTGCATATGTACTATGTCCGAGGTCGGAGTTATGCAAGCCTTTTCTTTAACTTGTTGCATGAATGCGAGTTTTTCTTTACCAACTCGTTGCATGTGTATTCGTTCGACCTCGGATCCGAACTGCGATGAGTTAGGTGGTCATCAAAAAGGCTTTAAAAGAGAATGCAAGTGTTTGAGACTTGTTGCATATTGTAATTTTTATGCAAGTTCTTGTTTTAACTTGTTGTATATATACTGCGTCCAAGGTCGTTTTTAAATAACTAAGTAAAGCTACTTTTGAGAATACAAGTCTTTTACCAACTTGTTGTATTCAGGCCAGATCGGACCTAAGAAACTTGTACCCTAGACATTGGTGTTTAAAATCTCGTATTAATAACTCGGATAAACTCGGATGACTCAGTGAGTGCAGTAATCTTATAAGTTTTCCTCTGAATAAAGGTACTGTAAATAAGTGCATACGGTAGGGAACTCGGATCTACCCGCCTTAGCCGAGGTGGGTGTCCTCGGCCCCGATGTAAAAGAGAATGCTGAAAGCTATGTGGAAACATTTCACAGCAGTCTGTTCTTTATCGGGTGTCCCTTGTACACTATGCATATGAGCCGATCTTATCTAGAAGATGTTGGTTGTGCATAGAGCCATGCAACATTTAGGTGGCTAGTGCTAAATGAGAAGCTAGTACGTACGTATATAAAACTGTGGCACTTGAGTATGAGCAAGCTTGTACTTTTCATTAATTGTAGTCATGAGTACATTGCTTTTTGGAAAGGTGAATATCTCACAATGGGAATGTAAAAACATGAACAGAATTTAAAGGAAGCAAAATTTAAAATGAGCTTGAATTTGAATTTTTCAGATGAGGATGCTGATGACTGCCGATGATATCTGAGGTAAACCTAGCTGAAGTAGGTTCTCAGTTTTGCAACGTTCCAAGAATTTTTGAGTTCGGCCCCTTCAAGAGTCTCCAGTCTGTATGCCCCAGAGTGTGTTTTTGAAATGACTCTGTAGGGGCCTTCCAATTTTGAGCAAATTTCCCATCTCTTCGGGTTTTAAGACCGATGTCAGCTCTCCTGAGAACGAGATCACCGATCTCAAAAGACCTGGTTTGTACCGTTTTGTTATACTGCTTGGCTTGCCTTTCTTTTGCTTTCTTTTACCGAGCAGAGGCGGCGTCCCGGATCTCTTCGGCGAGTATCAAGTTTTCTTTGATCAAATTTCCGTTTTCTTCCTCGGGTCTGTCCCTCATTCGGAAGGTATGAATCCTTCGTTCGATGGGGATGACCGCATCACAACCATAGGTGAGTCTGAAGGGGGTTTCTCCGGTTGAGGACTGAACCGTGGTCCTGATTGACCAGAGGACCTCGGGTAGAAGATCGGCCCATGCTCCTTTGGCCTGTGTAATTCTCTTTTTGAGACCGTCAACGATAGCTCGGTTGGCGGCCTCGGCTTGGCCATTAGTCTGGGGGTGCTCTACCGAAGAAAACCGATGAGAGATCCCGAGATTCTCAGCTAATATCTGGAAGTTTTTGGCAGCGAACTGGCTACCATTGTCGGTTATTAATGTGAGTGGAAGGCCAAAACGGGAGATGACTTGTTTCATAAAAAATTTCTGGATCCTTGCCGAAGTGATGGTTGCTAGGGGCTCAGCTTCGATCCATTTGGTGAAGTAGTCTATTGCTACCACGATGAATTTTAGCTATCCAGGGGCCGTTGGGAACTGTTCCACAATGTCCATTCCCCACATGCTAAAAGGCCAGGGGGAAGCTAGAGAGTGGAGCTCCTCGAAGGGTTTCTGGTAAACATCGCTGAAGAATTGGCATTGAGGACATCGTCGAACATGGTCAATTGAGTCCATAACTAAGGTCGGCCATAAATATCCAGCCCTTAGTATCTTCCTTGCCAAGGATTTTCCTCCGACGTGGTGGCTCCCCATTCCTCCATGGACCTCGTTCAAGGTCTCTTGAGCTTCCTCGGAGGTAAGACATCAGAGGAGTGGGGAAGACATTCCTCTTCTATAAAGGACTCCATCCATAATGACATACTTAGCTGCCTTTCTCTTAAGTTTCTTTGCTTCCTTTTGATCGGCAGGGAGTATTCCATGTTCGAGGTATGCCCTTATCGGATGCATCTAGTTCGGCAGTATTGAAATTGCCATTACTACACTTGGGGCCGAGATTTGTTCTTGAATGAGGCTTTTATTGTTCCCTCCGCCTTTCGTGCTTGCCAACTTGGAAAGCACATCGGCTCGGGAGTTTGAACTACGGGAGATATGGGTGATGGAAAATTTGGCAAAATCAAGAGCCAGGGATTTAACTTTATCAAGGTATTTCTGCAAGATGGGCTCTTTGGCTTGGTAGTCTCTAACGACTTGGGAAACCACCAATTGGGAATCGCTCATAATTTGGACTTCAGTTGCACCGAGCTCCTTAGCCATGCGGAGGCCGACAATGACTGCTTCGTACTCGGCCTGATTGTTCGAGGTTAAAAACTCGAATTTCAGGGAGTATTCGATGCTGAGTCCTTCCACATTTTCCAAAATAACCCCAGCTCCTGCACCCTTCTGATTGCTCGAACCATTAACATATATCACCCAAGTATCCGAGCTAGAGCTTTGGTGGGGCTCTGTGAACTCGGACACAAAATCTGCCAACACTTGTGACTTGATTGCCTTCCTCGGTTCGTAGGAGATGTCGAACTCGGACAGTTCGATTGCCCAGGCCATCATTCTCCCGGCGAGGTCGGGCTTTTGCAGGACTTGTTTAATGGGCTGGGCGGTTCTTACGACAATAGGGTGGCTTTGGAAATATTGTCGTAGCCGCCGTGCAACCAAGATGAGACAGAATGCGAATTTCTCAATCTTGGAATACCGAAGCTCGGGACCCTGGAGAGCTCGGCTTATGAAATAAAAGGGGAACTCACTTCGGCCCTCGTCTCGAACCAACACCGAGCTGAGGGCAGAATCCCCTACGGAAAGATAAATGAAAAGATTCTCCCCCTCTCGAGGGCTGGAGAGAACTGGAGGGGAGGAGAGATATTCCTTAAGCGCAAGGAAAGAGGTTTCACAGTTCTAATCCAAGTTAAAAGTTGTATCTTTTTTTAAAAGTTGGTATCAAGGTAAGGCCTTCTTAGCAGCTTGAGGAAGGAATCTAGACAGTGTCGCCATCCTTCCAGTTAATTGTTGCACCCCTTTGAGGTTGGCAGGGCTCTTCATTTCTAATATAGCACGGCATTTGTTGGGGTTTGCTTCGATTCCTCTCTCGGAGAGCATGAATCCGAGGAAAGCACCAGCGGGGACTTCGAAGGTACACTTCTCCGGATTCAACCTCATCCTATATGCTCTTATCCTCTCCAGAACCATGGTTAGATCTCGGACATGGTCTTCTCTTTTCTTGCTCTTTGTAATCATGTCGTCGATATAGACCTCCATGGTGGTACTAATGATCCCATCAAAAACTTTGTTCATCATCCTTTGATAGGTTGCGCCAACATTCTTAAGGCCGAAAGGCATGACAGTGTAACATTAAGTTGCCTTTCCGGTCGTGAATGTGGTCTTGTCTTGATCCGGGGGATACATAGGGATCTGATTGTATCCCGAATATGCGTCAGTGAATGACAACAATTGGTAGCCTGCCGAATTATCGACGAGCTGGTCAATAATCGGCAGCGGATACTGGTCCTTGGGGCAGGCGTTGTTGAGGTCGGTGTAATCCACACACATCCTCCAACTGCCGTTTGCCTTTTTAACCAAAACAGTGTTTGCAACCCATTCGGCGTATGAGACTTCTTTTATAAACCCGGCTTCGAGCAGCTCGGACACCTTTTCCTGGATGACTTTTGCTTTCTCGGTTCCGACCCGTCTCATCTTCTGTGCGACTGGCCTTGCCTTCGGGTCTACATTGAGCTTGTGACAGATAAAGTTCGGGTCGATCCCTGGCATATCGGCCGAGGTCCAAGCAAACAGATCCAAATTAGCTCGCAACAGTGCGATGATCTCATCCTGGATCTCCTTAGGGAGGTCGGCACCCACTTTGACAGTTCTATCGGGGTTAGAGGGGTCAATTTGAACTGCCAACCACTCTCCTTGAGGAGAAGGCCTAAGGTCATCCTGCTCGGCCCGAACATCCAATTCAGCCAAAAGGACCTTCCCTTTGGCTAATGTTGGACCAGAGAGTTCTTCTTGCTTTTTCTTAGTTTCCCGTAGACTCGAGTTATAGCAGAGTCAGGCTTTGAGCTGGTCGGCTTTGATGGTGACAAGGTTGTCATCAGAACCGACGAATTTCATTGCTAAGTGAACTGTTGAGACCACTGCCCCGAAGGCTTGCAGGCAGGTTCGTCCCAGTATCACATTGTATGGGGATTCAGAATCAACCACTTAAAACTTGATAATTTCCGTTCGGGCCGAAGGCAGTTTGCCCAAGGTCACCGGGAGGAGGATGACTCTAAGGGGGCGTATTGCCTCGCCCGTGAAGCTGATAAGATGCCCTTCAAAATGTACGAGGTCGGCGGACCTTAGTTTCAGTGCTTGAAATGTGTGGAGAAAAAGAATATCGGCCGAGCTTCCTTGGTCGACGAGAACTCGGGCGATTTCGAAGTTGCCGATCATCGCCGCCATCACCATTGGGTCATTGTGATTCGAGATGATATCTCCTAGATCCTGATCAGAAAAACTGATTGGGATGTTCCGAGATGGTTTTTTACCAATGGGATTGTGGCGAACAGCTAATACTTGCTGAACGTACTTTTTCCTTTCCAACTTCTTCTCGCCGCCACCGGCGAAACCTCCAGAGATAGTTTCCACCCGGAAATTTTCCGGTGTCTTAAACAGATCTTGTCCAACAAGATTTCTTGGTTGTTGTTGGGACCCATTGGGGGCTGAGGCTTGAACGGTAGCTCGTTCGGCGGGATGCCGCACGGGCCATCTCTGATGTGACGATAGTGACGGTAGGTGAGGAGGGGGGTGGTGGAGACCTTGCCCTGTTATCCTCAAGGTGTGATCGCAGGCCCTCAGTTGATGGGATTCTCCCTGGGCGCTCCCTCCTCCTCTTCTGATCTGGTCGCGCTTCAGACATGGTAGAGTTTCTGGGAATAAAGTTTATCGTTCCCACAGACGACACCAATGTGATGTCCTAGACGGTGAGGTCCTCCAAAGGTATAGGAGAAGACCTTCTAAGGAGCCTCTGTCTAGGGTTAATGGGTGATGTTTGGTGGGAGTCCTCAAGTGGCTAAGGAAGAGAGCCAGGAAGTAACCCTAATCACTGGTGTGTGTGAGTGACAATTAGGGTTAGAGGACGTACCTGAGCCCCATGTAGTACGGAGCTACTTATAGGGGGGAGCTGGTTGCCCTAATGAGCTTGCTTTAGGCCCAAGTAGGGCCAGCCTGTACTGAGCTATGAGCGGATGAGCTGTCCTTGTGGATAAGGTGATGAGCTGTCCTTGTGGATGAGAAGGGAAGACGTCATCATGTCCTTGGTGTCGGACTTGGGAAGGTGTCGGACTTGGGAGGTGTCGGACAGGGAAGTCGGACCTGGGTAGGAGCATGAGGTCGGCCCGTATCCGGTATCTGTTCGGCCGTTGAGCCTTGAGCTCGGCCCAGCACTCAGAGGGTTTCTTATAGGGCCACGAGGCCATAGGCAAGGAGTCTGAGGACCTCGGCTAGGCCGAGTCCACCACAGAGAGATATGATAATTTGTGGATAGCATCAAAAGCTTTTATTCCCGAATATCCTAACCAAATAATCCATAAGTTTTTTTTATAGATTACTCCCTCAGTTTTTTAATATAACACTTTTTATATTAATTATTATTTTTTCATAATTATTGTGATAAAAAATAAATAGATTTATCTCGATAATACATTTAAATAAAGTGAAGCAGATGCCACCCTTGCCAGAACCTCTACCACCAACTCTTTTGGAAGAGCTTTGATTGTAGAAGAAGAAGAAGACTTCTCCTTCTTCATATTATTTCTTCCTTTCTTCACTCCAAAATCACTCATGCTCCTAAAAAGAAACTTGATTGTATTTGTCTAGAATCTTGAGATTAGGATTGAGAATATGAATACTGAATAAGAATACGAATATAAAATAAGAAATAAATAATTAGGAACATAAAACACGAAATAATAAAATTAGAGAATTCTTGGAAGTAGAGAGATCTTAAGGTGAAACAAAGGTAAAGAATGAAGGTGAGATCATATTATATATAATGATTTTTTTTCAAATATATTTTTTAGGATAATGATTACTTCTTTTTTCAACAAACCGATAATAATGATTTTACATACAGATAATGCTCAAGCATAATCTCTTTGTGTTTATCGATCTTTTTGAGGATAATGATTTTTTTTAACAAAATGAGGATAATGATTCAACATATTCCACATATAGATAATTTATTTAATTTTAAATATTAATTTTGAACAGATAATTTATTTATTTTAAATTATAATTTTGATTAAAGAGGATATTATCTGCCTATAAATGCTATAAATGTTGTGGTGCGAGTATTCCTTAAGCGAACAAACGTAGTGCCTCGAAAATTTCTCCGACAAACGTGGTGCCTCGAAAAGGAATGTTTTTATAAAAGTATAGTAGATTTCTGGTGATAAATCGACACTTAGAGCTATCCACCACTATGCATTTAAAAATTGCAGGTAAATATTTTAGGCTTAATTGTACTTTTGGTCCCCAATTTTGATAATTTGGCGATTTTGATCCCCTAGCTTTTAATTTGGTGATTTCAGTCCTCCAATTTACAATTTGTGGCTATTTTGGTCACTTCGTCAACATCATTAACGAAAGATTTGACGGAAGAACCAAAATAGCCACGAATTGTAAATTGGAGAACTGAAATTGCCAAATTAAAAGTTAGGGGACCAAAATCGTCAAATTATCAAAATTTTGGTATTTTTAAATTTTGGTGTATATTTATTCAATATGAGTTTTTTATATGTATCATACGATACATATGAGAAAAATCATTTTAATAACAATAATATTTATACAATATTAAAAAGATTATAAAAGGATTTTTCCAATGTGTATTATATGATACATGCTAAAAAAATTCAAATTTGATAAGTATGTATAAAAAATTATTGTAATTAATGCACACAATTTTTTAAATATATTAATTTTCAACGTAGACTCAATATATTCCCTTGATCCTTGTTTATAAGGTCATTTTATCAAATCCACATAGATTAAGAAAGTAGCTAGAGATTATTAATCTCAAAGTTATAAAAATAAAATATTCCTACATCAAAGTTTCAAAATTATCCATACATAAAATTCAATACAATTTAAATTGATGTTATTAGAGAAAATGGTCTATTCGATCCCCCAAAGATACACCTGGCATCCATTTAGTCCTTAAAAGATTTTGATAATTAATTTAGTCCCCAAAGATCAGAATGACATCCCGTTAGTCCCTCCGCCCATAAATCCGTTAGTCAACCTTTTTAGTGCCACGTGTCACATTCTCATTAGTTATTTCCGGTGCACATATTTAGACACGAACACAAGATTATTCCCTCATAAAATCTCAACCGTTGCTTATATCTAACGGTCCAAATTTAAAAATGAAAAATAAAATAATAAAACTATATTTAATAATATTAAAATTTCGAAAAAATATTAAAAAATTAAGAAAAATTATTAAAAATCTGTAAAATATTTTTTTAAAAAATACTGATTTTTTTATATTTTAAAAATTAATAAAAAATTCAGAAAATAATAAAAAAATTCAGAAAATTTTAAAAAAAATCTGTAAAATATTTTTTAAAAAATATTGATTTTTTTTATATTTTAAAAATTAATAAAAATTCAAAAACTAATAAAAAAATTCATAAATTTTTTAAAAAATCGGTAAAATATTTTTTAAATAATAAAAATATTTTTTAAATATTTTTTAAAAATATTTTTGAAAATAATAAAAAAAATTTAAATATATTTTTAAATCGGTAACATGCAAATATTTTTTAAATATTTTGGAAAATAATAAAAATTCATAAATATATTTTCAAAAAATCGGTAAATATTTTATAAAAAAATCTGAAATTTTTATTTTTATTTTTCGAAATTTTATAAACTAAATCTGCTTTTAAAAATTTTAAAATAGTTAAATGGTTTTCAAAAACTTTTCTTATTTTTTTAATTATTTCTCTGACTTTTTAATAATATTTTGCAAAAATTTTAATAATTTTTTGATTTTTTTAATTATTTTTAAGAATTTTATATTACTTTTTAGATTATAAAAAACCGAAAAAATAAATTTTCAGATTTTTTTAAAAATATATTTATGTATTTTTATAATTTTCAGAAATTTTTAAAAAATATATTTGCATGTTTTTTAAATTTTTTTTGACTTTTTCATTTTCATTATTTTATAAATATTTTAAAAAAGGAAGGACACTTTTTCATAATTTTTTAAAATATTTTACAGATTTTATAAAAATTTTCTGATTTTTTTAATTATTTTCTGAATTTTGTATTAATTTTTAAAATATAAAAACTTTAAGTACTTTTTTAAAAAATATTTAACAGATTTTTTAAAAATTTTCATAATTTTTTATTAATTTATGAATTTTTTATTAATTTTTGAAATATAAAAAAATCAGTATTTTTTTAAAAATTATTTTACCGATTTTTTAAAAATTTTATGAATTTTTGATTAGTTTCTGAATTTTTTATTAGTTTTTAAAAAATATTTTACAGATCTTTTAAAAATTTTCTGAATTTTTTATTATTTTCTGAATTTTTTATTAATTTTTAAAATATAAAAAAAATTTCAGTATTTTTTTAAAAAATATTTTACATTTTTTTTTTAAATTTTCTGAATTTTTTATTATTTTCTGAATTTTTTATTAATTTTTAAAATATAAAAAAAAATCAGTATTTTTTTAAAAAATATTATTCCGAATTTTTAATAATATTTTTTTGTATTTTTAATTATATTAAATATAGTTTTATTATTTTATTTTTCATTTTTAAATTTGGAACGTCAGATATAAGTAACGGTTGAGATTTTATGAGGGAATAATCTTGTGGTTCGTGTCTAAATATGTGCACCGGAAATAATCAATGAGAATGTGACACGTGGCGCTAAAAAGGTTGACTAACGGATTTATGGACGGAGGGGCTAAAGGGATGTCATTCTGATCTTTGGGGGACTAAATTGATTCCCAAAATCTTTCGGGGACTAAATGAATGCCAGGTGTATCTTTGGGGAACCAAATAGACCATTTTCTCTTGTTATTATTATGAACATGTAAAAAGGTTCTTGGAATATGGAATATAAATTGGAATTATTAGGGGTATATTTGGTATAGGTTATTTAATATTGTCGACATATTGTAAAGTGACTTATATTTTGGAACAAATAAATCCTCAATAAAATGACTTATAATTGAGAACTGAGGGAGTATTTTGTTTAACATGTTTATTAACATGTGAAATTGACTTAATTTCACTTTTGGTCCCTCAATTATGATAATTTGTCGATTTTGGTCCCCTAGCTTTTAATTGGGCAATTTCAGTCCTCCAATTTATAATTCGTGGCTATTTTGGTCCCTCCGTCTGACGGAGGGAGACGGAGGGACCAAAATAGCCACGAATTATACATTGGAGGACTGAAATCGCCAAATTAATAGTTACGGGACTAAAATCGCTAAATTGTCAAAATTGAGGAACCAAAAATGTAATTAAGCAAGTCAACAAACAAACTCTCAACATCGAGAACTCTCAACATCGAGAATCACATTATGCGCAAGCATAACACTCTTTTCTCTGATAACTACGTAATCTTTAGTCTCCTGAGCGTCTTAACTAGTATGTAGGACAAGGATCCCGTATCGCCAGACTTAGCCTATTATGTTTTGCATGTCCCTCAAAGTTGTGGACTAGAACATTGGTGTCGTCTATGGGGCCTATACATTCTAAATCCCATCCAATGATCAATTGTGACGTCACAACCATTGATCAATAAGGAAACTACATCAGCCACAAAACCATTGAACTTGGAGGAACCCTACCAGCAAGATCGAGCAATTGCATCTTATCCACTTTCGATGCCTTATTCCTCCGAAAAGGAGAACCACATGCTCACAAGCAGCAAAAACTAGTCCATTGTCAGCACGTCATCCATTTGGATAATGGTCTAGGCCTAGTGTATAGTAGAAGATCTGTATCTAGCAAGTCATACCAGGAGCCCCCCTTATTAGTGGAGAGGTTTTGATAATGATTCATGAACAAACTAAAGCCCTGATTTGAACCTGCATGAAAGGGGACAGAGCCACTCGAAATTGGCCAACACCAAGAATAGAAGGATGTTGAGAGCCCCTGTAGACAGAATTGTTAGATATGAATCCATAGATAAAGTTTGTCAATAAGTCATCGGGAACTAAAAACTCTAGAACACAAGACTACTATCTAAATCAAAATGTACAACACCTAATCTAAGACTTCGACTCATCAATACAACCACCTATTTACACAAGCTACTCACATATTCAAAAACTGGTTAAAGAAACAAACCAAATCAGAACCCAAAATTAGTGAACACTCTTGTAAGTTCCATGATGAATGTTTTGATAATGACAAAGTGTTTTGAACAAGCTATCATGTGATGATCAAGTTCAAGTTCAACAAGCAACAACAAACATCAAGTGAAGAAGAGAGAACAAGCTCATGAAGACTCAAGTTTGAGTGTAATTGTTTTTGTTTTATCTTTTGCCTCTCAAGCTTCATAGGTTTTCATTTGGGTAGTTTGTTTAGAGGGTAGTGAATCTCATTCATAAGTCATGATTTAATCATAATTTGAGTTTTCACTTAACCTAGAATCAATAGGTGGCTTAAAGGTTTTAAAGGAAAGGTTGGTTTTTGAGAAAACAAGTTTTAAACAAGTGCAGTATCAATCTACTCGAGTAAATTAAGATTTAATCGAGTAGTACTCGAGTATGCTGCAATTTACTCGAGTAAAAACTGCTGAACTGATTTTTAAAATACGATTTTCACTTCTCAAAATCAGTTTTCAAGTGCCATAACTTTTGGGTATTCTATATAAATCTTTTCCTAACCTTTGTGATCATAACCCATCATTTTGATATTCATTTTTCAAAGAATCAAGCCACTCTATTCTCTCTCAATTTTAAAAGATCAAAGCTTTTCTATTTTCATATTATTTGATCAAGAACCTTTGAATCTCTTGTGTGATTTGTCATAGCTATTGATTGAGATTCATTAGGATTGTTATGTGTATTCATTGAGTTGTAATCTTTGCAATAAGGCAAGCCACTACAACAAACAAGAAGCCTTGGTGTGTTGATTATCATCAAGCAACGTTCATTGAAGAAGAAGAAGTCTTGGTTGTGAATCAAGCAAGGAGAAGCCTTGATGTGTAGATTATCATCAAGCAATTGAAGACTTGTTGTGTCGATTATCAACAAGGGGTAGAGGTTAGATTAGAGAGAAGATCAATAGGATTACAAGGTAAGGGTGTTGGTTATCTCTTGCAGGCTAGCAAGAAGGAAGTCTTGTGAGGCAATCACTTGTAATTTGAGAACTCTAATTCCTCATAGTGAAGAATCTCTCTTGGTTGAAGAGGGGACTGGATGTAGCTTTCAAGCGGGTGAAAGTGAACCAGGATAAATCGCTGTGTCGTATCTCTAAACCCTTACTCTTTATATTCAAGTCATTTGATTGCGTTCTTGGTTGAAAACCTAGAAAGATTAATTTTCATAATTGATTGAATTGAATCTTTAATTGTTCAAATTGATAAAGGGAAAATCATTTTCATAACTAGGTTAATCAATAAGAATATAGGTGTTAATCATCTCCGTTGAATCTCTGATCTTTCATGTGAATTGATTGATTTTCGTATGCGAATGAAAACTTGATTTTTCTGGTTTCTGTCAGATATACTCGAGTAAACGAGTCTTTAATCGAGTACTACTCGAGTACTCTGAAATCTAATCGAGTAAACCTGAGAGTTTTTGGAAAAATATTTTGTTTTAATTGTTTCGATTTGTTTCGTTCGAAAATATTTCAAGGTATCTTGTACACCTATTCAACCCCCCCTTCTAGGTGTATTCCTAGGGTTCCTTTGTCTCTCCAACCACCAGTTGTGGTTTCCTCAACTCTCAACCTTTCAGTGTATATCTCTCGTGTGTATAGGATTATAACAATTCACTCAAGTTCATACAATAGCAAGATGTTACCATAAGCTTGACCATAGACCCAAATCTCCACTGAAATTATTGAAAACATGCACAAATCAAAAGGTCTTTAATTGGGTTGTAATGAGGCCATGCTAAAAGTGTCAGGTAGGATAGAAGAAAGAAGGGATGAAACTAAGGGCTAAAATGCAAAAACAAATTTCTCTAAAAATTATGAATGAGCAATGAATACTATGAGGACTCACACTCAAATCACAACTATTTCACACTTCTTCTTTTTCAATTTTTACTCTACTACCTCTTCCAAATAAATTTCTTTTTCTTCTTATTTTCAATTCAAATCAATTTCTCAATTTTTTTCTTTCTTTCTTTGGAAGAGGAGTAAACTCAACAATACTTTTACACAACTTTTCTATTTCGAAATGTCCCTCTCTCAATTGCTCATCCAAAAATTCCTAAGGTACTCACAAAAATAATACAATCAACGCAAGGTACCAAAGAAAAATCATATCTCATATCAGACTCAAAATGGGCAACTAAGGGAAACATATCCAAACAAACCATCTGAAAGCCACAAAAACACCATCCTAGGTGACTTAATCATATTCATGCATGCAATCAATTATCAATCTCAAAATGGTCACCGGTCAAGTTCTAGAACACAATGCTAAAGAGAACACACTCATGAAAGAAATAGGGGTTTCACATCACAATAATAAAATAAATCACACCCCTTCATTAAAGCTCAAAAACTCACAGACTACAGTCAGTTCACTAGTTACAAATTCCTGAAAAAGTTTGTCAAAATAACCAGATTTCAAAAATATTTACAGCTCTAAACTAAACAAACCTAAACTACGAAATAAAAAATTACAAGGATAAATTTAGAACACTTCCCTATCACATCCACATAAATTTCTCATCACTAACAAAAGTGAGAAGATGCTCCCCCAAACTTAGCACCTGCAAGTCGTTAAAAACAAGTGCAAAAGAGCACCTCTCGTGGGGAAAAACATCAACTCACACCTGCTGCACAAAATAAATATCCAGATGCAAATAACAAGTGAACCAAATCAAATCCATTCAATAAAACTAAAAACAACTCCTAGAAAGCAAATACATGTTTTTGTTATGGCATCAGTACAGTACAAGTAGGGAAGGGGAATACATATGATAAATCAAAATAAAATACTACATCCCCTAACTATCATCCTCATCTGGTGAAGAATCTAGCAGGCCATGATCATCCCAGTGTACGGAGACACGTCGTATGGTAGGCCCTTCGCTGATCTCCAATATCTCAAAACCACATCTCTGGCTTGGTTCCGACGCATCTCTCTGCGCTGAAACTCGCCGCTCTGCTCTGTCTACGCAGCATATGCTGCATCAGCCCAATGACCTCATCCATACCGCCCGACTGCCTCGCCGGCTGGCTGGATGGTTCTGCCTCAGAATGGTGGTGCTGTGGTGGTGGTAGAACGAACTGCTGCTGCTGTGGTGGCGGTCCCTCACCGACCATCTCTATGGCCCTAACAATATATGAGTCCCACGTGGCCTTGGTCATCCTGGGAGTCCGTCTAAGATCCCTCACATCTGCTCGAAAATCCACCCCAGCCGCGGTGCACAACCGTGTAATGACCCACGAAAAACCAACATACCCCTCTCCTTCCTAGCAAAGCGGTGCATACGATCAGAAAAGATCGACGCCGCATCCACAATAATCCCCTGACGAAGGGCATAAATCAGCCTGCACACTCCCGGCTGCACCTCAGTATCATGCGAGTGTGGGTCCAGGTTATGCACAATGAACCGGACCCAAAATCTAGCAGCTCCCACGAGATGTTTTTGATACACATGCTTGACCGTGCCAGCCATGGACAAGTTCCAATCTCTATCGTGCAGAAACAGAGCTCTCTTGACCATCTCCAGTGGGTACTCATCCTCATTATCAAAACTGTCGGTGGTAAACATGGCAGGCGCTGCATCGAGTGGGTACAAGGGAAGTCCCATGACACGAGCTATAGTGGCTGCATCATAGGGAACCTCCACTCCTCTAACGTTAGTGACTCGCCTATCATTACCTTCTAGTTCAGCTCTCTGGGCCCTCCACCAGGCATTAGCATAAAACTCTCACACTAGGAATTTGCTAAATGCCTCATCTGGTACACTAATCCACGCTAACCACTGGTTAATCTGCAAAGCTTCCCCGACCTCCTCTATCTCCCTAACACCCACAACTCGACGTCCCATCGGGCCCTCACTATCATACAACATGCTCGTCTCAGGAGTTATCCCTCGACGCACCATCTTCCCTTCATAATAGGTAGAGACCTTCGAATTCTCAAAGGTCTTTCCCAAATCACTATCACCATCCACTTCTGACCTCTTCCCTCTAGGCATCCTAAATAGCTCAAAAACAACCAGGGAGAAACGATCGAACACTTGGTGGGCAGCAAAATAGAACTCTAGAACCAAACTGAAAATCACTCACTCTTAACTCCAAAATCCAACAATATCAGATCCAGAGAGTAGAGAAAAGTGAATTCTTACCCATAATAATGAGAAATTCGTGCCCCTAGCCTTGAGAATGAGAAAAATCCGAATTAAGAGAATAGAGGAGAGGTGGGGAAAATCTTGAAAATCTTTGAGGAATAGAGTAGAATAATGGAAGAGGAGGAATGATTGTTGAATTTGGGTGGGAGAATTTGAAGATTTTGATAGCAATTTGGTGAATTTAGAAATACAGTCGGTTAAGACCAGATATCGTTCCCACAACGACTCAGAATTGTTTAATCTATTTCTACCTAAGGGAAAGTTTAGAGTAAAATCTATTAAAAGCTAAAATTCAGAATTAAATAAATAAATTAAAAAGATAAATTAAACTACTGAAAAATAAAATAAAACTAGGACTGCAATGGAAAAACTTGGTTAGGAACTCAGTTTCATTGTATGTTCATTCATTTATTATAAATCAATGTTTCTCATTCAAATCAAGAACTAATTCAGAAAATAGTAATTCCTAGATTCCTCTTATGAAATTACTGTTTATTATTCAACTTGATAAATCCTAATTCCTTAGAAATTTAAACCATTGAATAACTTTGATTAAGAACAGTGAATTATGAAAAGTTACATAAGAATTCAATAGTATCCCTACTGATTGAATAGTTATGTTTTTTAATTGCATGACCTATTTCAAATCCTAATTTTCCAATTCAGATTTAGAAGATCCAAAACATAGATTAGCTACTTCCATGCATAACAATAAAAACCCAATTAAACACATGATTTAAAACTGAAAAACATTAATTCATAAAAATAAATTACAAATACAAATCCACCATGTTCCTAACACAAAAGGTTTAGTTACACATAATGAAGGAAATAAGAAAAACAATAACCATGTAATTCATTCCTAAATTACCATAGAAAACTGCTTCAAATCTTCAATCTTCTCCGGATTCCTCCTTCGAATGATCTCCAAAAGTGTGTAATCTTCCTTCTCAAAGCTCTAATCTGACTTTAATGACTCTAATTGACTGCTATTGACTGCCTAACCTAATTCTAAAAACGTAGAATATATACATAAAATACAAATCCTAATAGAATCCTCCAAAATTGCTCAGAAATTGGCCCAATTGGGCCTTATCGAGTCACGCGCGCCTGTAGGCATTCTGGCAAGTGCACCAGTTCGTGACAAGTAATAAAGTGGAAGTGGGTTGTCGTTCCCAACGAGGACTAAAATCGATTAAAATAATTCTCACCTAAGTCGTAGTTACTACGTGAAATTCAAATTAAAATTAAATTGATTGGAAAATTCTTAACTAAATTAAATTGAAAAACAAAAACGCAAATAAAAAGTGGTTGGGAAAGAATTTGGGAAAGCTTGGGAACTTGTTTCATTGTAGGTTCCTATAATAATTGCTAATGAATCAATGATTTTCCTAAGTATTGAACCAATTTTGCAAAGGTAAAAGCAGCCTAATTCCTTAGGTCAACACTGTTTCTTAGTAATTTAATCTCCCTTAATTCCTTAAGCAGAGCTTTAAATCCTAATCTTACCAATTAATGTTCAATCAAAATTATTAGAAGGTTATCCAATTCATAGACATATTCCTATACCTATGTAATTGAATTGTTTGATTAAAGGTCTAAATCCTAATTCAATATTCCTATTCAATTAGAATTACCAAATCATAAACGGATCCAAATTCATGATGAACAATAAAAAACATAATCAAACACAATACTTAATGGAAAAACATCAATTCATTAAACAAAAATTACAAAGTTTCCATATAAATGCACATGTTCCCAAAAAGGAGTTTAGTTACACATAATTAGAGAAGAAGAAAGAAGAATAATGAAAATCATAATGAGAGATATGGAATTACCCCAATCTCCAATCACAAAGTGCAATTCTTCAAATTGCCTCCAAAAGCTCTCTCACTATTGCTCTCTCTAAAATTATGATAACTACTCTTCAAAGCTTTTCTTTTTTTGAATGAATCCTAATCCTATTATTATATAGATAAAAACTAACCTAATTTTCAATCTAATGTGATAAGATTATTATCTGAATAAAACTAATCCTAAATCTGAATATAATATGATAAGATCCTATTAGAATAAACTAATCTCTAAGAATCTTATCTACAAATAGAATTTATCATTAAAATCCTTCTAGAATCTCGTATTTGTGTCTGACAGAAACTTCGGCACTGATTTTGACCCCCAAGATGGACGAATTTGAGCAAGGCTATTTCTGGAAAAGTTGTAGATCTTTTCCTTAGCTTTATAATGATACCTAGATTGCCTAATTTGGATAAGCGCAGCTCAAGTTATGATCAAAACAGCGAACAATGTCACTTTCTCGCATTTTGCGCGCCCAGGCGTGAAACTCCTGCGCCTGGGCGTGCATCTGTCTGGAAAAATCAACAAAATGCACCCCATTATTGGCCAGTTGACCCCAGCCCGCGCCTGGGCGCGTGGGACCCGCGTCTGGGTGCCACGGTCAACTTTTCTTCATTTTTTCCTCCTTTTCTTCTCAATTCAAGTACCAAGCTCTCCTTCTTCATTCCTTTGCAAAAATTTTTGTTTTAAGAGCTTAAATACCTAAAAACAAACCAAACACATCAAAAGGTTCCAGAAATCTTATAATGACAAAATTCCATTGTTTTATTCCAATTTACTCAAGAAACAAGCCACTACTATGTAAAAGGGAGGCAAAATAGGTACAAAAACATCACATATTAGACCCCAATCACACCCCCAAACTTAGCATTTTGCATGTCCCAGGAAAAAGTAAAATAAAAATTCTAAAACACAGGACCATTTTCTAAATTAATATGCAAACACCTAATCTAAGACTCCAGACTCATGACTCGTACACTTTTCTTCACAAGCAATAACTTTCATCAAAAACTGGTTAAAGAAACAAACTCCAAAAGAAGCAGGAACTAGTGAACTCTTTCAACCTCACTGTGTATGTCTCTCATGTGTATCAAGGGTTATAACAATTCACTCAAGTTCATCCAATGACAATGTGTTACCATATGCTTGACCATAGACCAATATCTCCACTGAAATTATTGAATACATGCAAAAATCAAAAGGTCTTAATTTTGGTTGTAACGAGGCCATGACTAAAGATGAAAGGTGGGATAAAAGAAAGAAAGGATTATACAAAGGGCTAAAGATATGAAATCAAACAACATCCCTTTAACATATGAATATGAATGGAGCCTTGGTTTTATAACAAATATCAACTCCAATATTTAATTTCCCTTCATTCTTTTTCATTCCCATTCTCTCTATTCTTTTCTCTTTTTCCTTATATTTTTTTCCTTTTTTTTTTTGAAGAGAAATTGAGATCACAATTAATACTTTCAGCTCAACACTTTCAGAATCAACATATTCCCAATTGCACCATTCACATTTCAAAGGATACCAAAAATATATATAACATTTATGAAAAGGGTACCAAAGAAATCATATATCAATAGGCTCAAAGTGGGTCACTAAGGGATAATATTTATCAAAATTTTGTTGAAGGCCAGAAAAATAATCCTAGGTGCCTTGATCATCTTAGTGCATACAAACAATTATCAATATCAAAATGGTCACCGGTCAAGTTCTAGAACACAAAATCAAAGTGAACACACTCATGAAAGAAATAGGGGTCTCAATCACAAAATAAATATTCAATATAAAACACATACCCCTGTCAAGTGTATAGGCTCAAATATCTCACACGCTAAACAGTCAGTTCACTAATAGCTTGTTCCAAAAAAGTTTATCAAAATAATCAGTTCTCAACAAAACTTAAAACTCAATCCAAAACAGTGTCATACAATCAATGAGTCATCATCCTAAATCAAGTATTTACATATATAATTAGAAAAATAGTCCTAATCCTAGAATAATCATCTATCTTTACCCAAGACACAAACCAACACCAAATATGGAAGAACAATTCAAGTATGAAAAATTTTAATTTTTATTTTGTCCACTCCCCCAAACTTAGAGGTTGGCTTGTCCTCAAGCAAACTAAACTAAATAAACTACAAAATAAAAATTAAAAACTAAAAACAAAAGCAAGGAGTTAGAGACTTTCCTTTGTAGCACATCATTCTCTCTTGATGCACCATGGAGGAGACTCCCCCAAACTTATTCACCTGTGTCACATGAACAACTAAAAATAGTGCTAGAAGCACCCCATTAGCAGTTACATAAAGAAAACTATAAACTCTTTATTCAATCTCCTAATTAAAAATTTAAATCCTACACTACTACAAAACTAAAGAGAATCCACCAGGATCCCAAATCCTATAGCACAACTTCCATGTTATGCAGCAATAACAAGTTATTCCTGGATCCCATGGAAATATGCACGGATGATGTTGGAGCAAATGTTTAAAAATAGTTTCAAACCCTCCTGGGGTCAAATGGTGCATTTTTCACTCCAAGCATCATCACATGGTGCTTGTCTTTTTCATCATGCATGGAGTCTATGAAAGTGTAAACTTCATGGCTTCGCAAGGTTGCCTTTTCAGGCTCTAAAAAGGAGAACAATAGCTTATCTTCATCATGAGCATCAGGGAAGTCATAAAAAATTAAGGGGTAAATTGAAGGAAATTTTTTTGAGGGTTCCACATATTCATGCAATCCAATACATTTAGCAAGAGCAGAAAATTCATCATGCAAAGTGGACCCTAATTTAACCCCTAGACTCATCCCATTATTCAACTTATCTTGTTTCACTTCCTCAATCTCATCATGCACAATTTCTTCTTTTTCTATGGGTTTAGAAAGGGAATCACTTTGATTTTCCGTAATAGAAAATTTTTGTACCACCTCCTCTAAAAGACCATCAAAAACTTTAATCTCATCGTAAATATTTTGTGCAAAACAGGATTGAATAGGTGACGACAAAATAAATTTGATACATTCTATGTCATCATGAGAATAAGCCATGTTACATAATGATTCCACTAAATAACTACTAAAAAGTACCGAAAATTATTAAAATCTAATTTTAGTCCCCGACAATGGCGCCAAAAACTTATTGGCGTTCTGGCAAGTGCACCAGTTCGTGACAAGTAATAAAGTGGAAGTGAGTTGTCGTTCCCAACGAGGACTAAATCGATTAAAATAATTCTCACCTAAGTCGTAGTTACTACGTGAAATTCAAATTAAAATTAAATTGATTGGAAAATTCTTAACTAAATTAAATTGAAAAACAAAAACGCAAATAAAAAGTGGTTGTGAAAGAATTTGGGAAAGCTTGGGAACTTGTTTCATTGTAGGTTCCTATAATAATTGCTAATGAATCAATGATTTTCCTAAGTATTGAACCAATTTTGCAAAGGTAAAAGCAGCCTAATTCCTTAGGTCAACCCTGTTTCTTAATAATTTAATCTCCCTTAATTCCTTAAGCAGAGCTTTAAATCCTAATCTTACCAATTAATGTTCAATCAAAATTATTAGAAGGTTATCCAATTCATATACATATTCCTATACCTATGTAATTGAATTGTTTGATTAAAGGTCTAAATCCTAATTCAATATTCCTATTCAATTAGAATTACCAAATCATAAACGGATCCAAATTCATGATGAACAATAAAAAACATAATCAAACACAATACTTAATGGAAAAGCATCAATTCATTAAACAAAAATTACAAAGGTTCCATACAAATGCACATGTTCCCAAAAAGGAGTTTAGTTACACATAATTAGAGAAGAAGAAAGAAGAATAATGAAAATCATAATGAGAGATATGGAATTACCCCAATCTCCAATCACAAAGTGCAATTCTTCAAATTGCCTCCAAAAGCTCTCTCACTATTGCTCTCTCTAAAATTATGATAACTACTCTTCAAAGCTTTTCTTTTTTTGAATGAATCCTAATCCTATTATTATATAGATAAAAACTAACCTAATTTTCAATCTAATGTGATAAGATTATTATCTGAATAAAACTAATCCTAAATCTGAATATAATATGATAAGATCCTATTAGAATAAACTAATATCTAAGAATCTTATCTACAAATAAAATTTATCATTAAAATCCTTCTAGAATCCCGTATTTGTGTCTAACAGCAACTTCGGCACTGATTTTGACCCCCAAGATGGACGAATTTGAGCAAGGCTATTTCTGGAAAAGTTTTAGATCTTTTCCTTAGCTTTAAAATGATACCTAGATCGCCTAATTTGGATAAGCGTAGCTCAAGTTATGATCAAAACAGCGAACAATGTCACTTTCTCGCATTTTGCCTCGCCCAGGCGTGAAACTCCTGCGCCTGGGCGTGCGTCTGTCTGGAAAAATCAACAAAATGCACCCCATTATTGGCCAGTTGACCCCAGCCCGCGCCTGGGCGCCACGGTCAACTTTTCTTCATTTTTTCCTCCTTTGTTTTCAATTCAAGTACCAAGCTCTCCTTCTTCATTCCTTTGCAAAAATCATTGTTTTAAGAGCTTAAATACCTGAAAACAAACCAAACACATCAAAAGATTCCAGAAATCTTATAATGACAAAATTCCATTGTTTTATTCCAATTTACTCAAGAAACAAGCCACTACTATGTAAAAGGGAGGCAAAAGATGTACAAAAACATCACATATTAAACCCAAATCAGCGCCTGGGTGTATAGGTCAGCACGCCTGGGCGCGCCATATCTGATGGGAATAAATTGACGACGCATGCGCGCCTGGGCGCGGGCTCCATGCGCCTGGGCGTGCACAACAATTTTCGACTCCGTTTCTCTCCGTTCTTGTGTCATTTTCAAGGTCTTCTCGTGCTCTTCTCAGCTCCAATAATATTTTCTCCAAATAAAGCTCCAAAAGCACCTGAAACATACCCAAAACAGATCAAAACGTTCAAAGGACTCTATAATACTAAAAATTCCTAAAACTAATACAAATTACCTATATTTACAAGAGAAACAAGCCAAAACCATAGCAAAAGGAAGTGAAATTAAGCTCAAAAACATCATATATTAGACCCAAATCAGGAACTACCTTTGAGGAATGAAACCTATGATGAAAACAGGGAAAGAACAACAAGACAGGTTCGATTAAAAGCTTACACTGTTAGGAGAACCCTTGATCGATGGACTAGAAATCTCACTCCTCCACGTGCAAACATAGAATGTCATTACTCTCCAGTGGAAATTAACGTAGCGGAGATTGTCTAAGGGAGATTGGCCGAAGTTTGCGTGAGCTGACCCCACAAATTGATGATCCATACAAAGAGGTTATCAACGTGGTTTTGGAATCGTTCTCCAAGAGAATAATGGAGGGCAAAGCCCACCAAGTTTTGTAAATCTTGCCAACCAAAACGGTTATAATGGATCTAAAGATCCCCAATAGCATATTTCTCAATTCCAACTCGGCATAGCATTCTAGCATGGATTGAAAGACATAATGTGCAAAGCCTTCTCATTAATATTCACCGAACTAATGACTCTGAACCCTAAAGTTGCTATCGAGCGATGAGCGCAAATCAAAGAGGCTTTCCTCTTACAATTCTCAACTAGTAGAGCACTACCTAAGTAAGTGCATCTATTTGGAGAAGTGGTATAGGGGCCGAAAGAGATGCTTAGGAAATACATAGCCTTGTTTATAGGGAGAAAAATCAAGTCGCTGACGCTTAGCTCGATGTTTCCCTCTACGTCTTTCTCATGAGATTGAAGCCTGAGAGTTAATTTGTATCCGAATTAGCTTGGATGCCTGCTAATTACCTGGATGAAGTCATGTGAAGATCAGACACGTTCGTAAATAAGGAAGATTTTCAGTGTTTCATATTGCCCAAAACAGCATCAATCTCGTCGTAAAACCAACCCCCCTAACCAAGGGCAGACCCCAAAAAGGGAAAAGGCTTACCAATAGTAGGGACCACCTACTAGGATAGATATTCAAGCTATACCCTACTCAATGCCCCAAAGGATAAAATCTTGAGGGAGATAGTGAATACCAAGCTCAAAGGGGTGCGTCAACTTAAGGTGGTTATGTGTTTTGGAAACCAACGCAAAATAAAAAAGTGCAAGTGGTACCAGCTATTGTGACACTCAAGATTGCATCCATTTGAGCGATATGATGAAATATTAGGTAAAAGTAGGTAGGTTGGATCAATACATCAATCGAATATGAAAGAAAGTCAGTAGAGCCAAAAAGATAGAAGATAAGAACAATTCAGAAGGCCCGCCCTTGAGGAATTGAAAGACAAAAGAATGGACGAGTCCCGTGAAAAAGAAGGCAATAAAGCCTAACAATACTAGAATAGGTTGCGGTGACAGTGACTTCCTTGTGATAACCATAGGATTTGCGACATGAGGGATATCAAAGGCAAACCAAAGAAAATACTTGGGTTTGCTCACGAATATTTGATCCAAGACAACAGGTTCAAGGAGGATCCTGAAATTACTTTCACCGATGCCGACTTTGGAGATATCATATGAGCACATGATGTTCCTCTTTTGATAAACGTCTTCGTGGCAAACATTAGAGTCCAAAAGGTCTTTATAGACCAGGGAAGCTTGACAGAGATAATTTTCCTAAAGACCTTCATAGGTGTACTTCATAGTAAGCATGTGTTGTCGTCATGGGGAATAATTGAACTCTTAGCAATTTTTGGTGAAGAAAGGGGAAGCGGAACAATTTCTGTGAAGTTCTTAGTGATGTATTCCCCCTCAACATAGAACATGATTATTGGAAGGCCTACCCTAAAGACTCTTAGGGCTATCATGTCAGCTACTCACCTAACCATGAAGTTCCTAAGAGGATGAGAAGTCATAACTATTAAAGGTGACCTAAAAATGGCATGACAAGTCCATCATCAAAGCTTCGAAATCCTCGAAAAGGAGAAGAAACACATCAGCAATTCGAGCAATAAAAAAAATAAATGCCCATGAAACTAGCTATCCGAAGTCCATCGACTTGGAGGCTGGAACACCCTAAAGGAATGAACTACTTTTTTTTCTTTCATTTGAATAATTCTTTGGAGAAATCCAAAAGGACATTGGCCTTTTATTTTAGACTGTTTTGGATCTCATTTCCTTCAAGTTAGTCATTTAGTAGAAGTAAATTTTTTATTCGATAATTTGTTTCTAGTACAACGGTTGTTTAGATTTCCAGCTTAGAATTGAGTGATCACAACCTTGCACCCAAGCTCACAATTATGACTGCAGGGAAAAGTTTGACCATAAAAACAACACTTGTGAAAACAATGCACCAACATTATGGTAACATTCTCCTATAGTGAATGTCACATGCTGCATCATCTTACAAAAACGAAACTTGTGATACCTTATCCTGCCTTGGCGAAGATAGCCAAGGCAAGAAGCTCTGCATGTGACCAATTAACAAGAAAACAAAACATAGTGATTAATGATAACAAATAGTAAAAACAACTTAACTACATACACGGTTAAAGAAACATAATAATTCATCAAAATATAGGCACAAGCTACTCATTCAAAAACCAAGAGTACATCAAAATCATTAAAATGAAGATCGGGTCACATAGGTAGGATCAAAACTCTTTGACTTCCCTTTTCGAAGTCAAAGTCTATCTTCTTCATCATATTCCTTACTTGAATCATAGTATTTTGACAAGAAAAACTCCCTAAGATCATCCAAACCCGGGTCAACTAAATTGACCTTGGCCAGCTCCTTAGGAACCATCGAAGGTTGAATGACCTTGTTATCAACAATCCTAAAGTTCAATGCTAGCCCATGAGTTCTGAAGTTTAAACCCCGGTTAGCAGCTCTATTAAGAAGATGCAAGATGAGAAGTTCTAGTTGGTTTGAGTTATAAAAGTTGCATCGGGTCTATCCAACTTTTTCTTTATTGCCTTGGTGGCTTTCTCCAAACTCTTATTCAATTGATCAACCATATTTTAAGAGTAAGCCAGCTTGCGCTCAGCTGGCCTCAATTTCTGGTTAGAGACTTTAAGCTCCCTCTCTTGTTTAGCTTCCTTCACTTGCAAATGAAGCAATCATGACCCTGACTAAAAATTTCAACGTTAGCTCTTTTAAATGCATGTCCCTCTCAAATAAGGAAACCCCGATGGCAGGGACACTACTTATGAAAGAAGCATTGGTAGCAGGAGTGATTTTGGCCATGAGAAGGTGTAAGAATTGCAAAGACTTAAGGATCCCGATTCCCGAACCTCATGTTCAGGATTTTGAACCGAACATATATCGATGATAAGAGTTGAGTTATCGTCAACATGATCCTCTTCAATGATCTGAATCTACTTCGGCGGTGACACCTCAAGAGTCACTTCCATTGTTGCAAGGTTCGCGGGTAGAGAATCGATCTTGGCACCAACATTCATAGAGTTGAACTTTCAACAAAAAGTATACCAGTATTTGCCTTACTAGGGAAGATCGTGTTGGGAGGATTTGTAGATCTCATCCATGTGGTAGAGTGCCCCACAATCGGTTTGGTTGGATTTGACTACCCATATGCTAGACAATGCTCATTTCTTTCTCGGCTTCTCTTTGTGCCTAACACCCTTTTTATAAGAACTACATAGTCTTGAATCCCATGAGCATCTCGGTGGGTGTGTAGCACCAGAATCTCATCCCACCATACTTAATCTCTATTTTTAGCCGATTCCTCAAAATTGTGAGCCATAAAAAAATTATTTTTGAATTGATACTCTGTTTAGCCCCAACCTCATAGATCACGTAAAAAAAAGACACCACTAATACTTACTTTAAAGACAAACTTACTTTAGAAAAGTCTTTTCCGTTAGCGCAATATCCCTTAAACAAAACACATATGTACAACACAAAAAACATATTGGTCCAAGAAATAAATAAATTAATCTTTTGAACTAGATTTACAAAAAATGCAAAATTTAATGATTTTTATATGATGTATATATTTTTCATTTTTGCACCTTTGCATTAAAAATAGTGATAAATATTTGTATACTTTTTTTAGTCAAACATAGAAAATTTGAGAATTTTTTATCATGGCGTCAATGTTCATCCTTTTTTTTCAATTTTGGAAATGATATTCCTATATTAGCCTTTTTATTTTTTTTAATTGTTCAATGTACAATGACGAATTTAATAAGAATATTTTAATGTATACTCTATAATATATACATAACATGCAAAGTAACGTGTGAACAATTGTCAGACTTACTCACAAAACATGAATGCTTTGCTTATACAGAGAAAACAAAGCTATTCTAGAATCTTCATTACTACTATTTGTTTTCATTTAGCATAGCGAGAAATCAAAGACTTATAAATACCCACCATCTTTTAGGTCAGAACAGCAGACGATCTGAATTTGAATCGAAGGGCATTAAGCACCATTTCTGTCAAAGATAATAATATGATTTGATTTCTCTTTCTCTCTCTCTCTCTCTCTCTCCCCCCCCCCTCTCCCTCCCTCCATCCCTCCCTCCCTCCTCTTCTACATTTTTTCTTCACTTATTATATTAGATTTGATACCCACCATCTTTTAGTTCAGAAGAGTAGATGATCTGAATTTGAATCGAAGAGCATTGAACACCATTTCGGTCAAAGATAATTTGATTTGGTACGTACCTGTCTCTCTCTCCCCTTCTATCTCTACATTTTTTCTTCGCTAATTGTGTTAAATTTAATAATCTATGATCTTTTATTTTTATGAGAGTAAAAAGGATCTAAGTGGGATGGAGTTGTGTGAATGATGAAATGATGATGTTAAATTTTTTACTTTGAAAAATCATTCAATCCAAGGGTATTGTTGACATTTTTCTGTTGAATTTAAGAATTGAGAGGCATCAAAATAATTTCTTTGACAAAAATTAGAATTTTTTTCTAGATAATCTTTTGATGATTGTTTGGGAAGCTTCGTTAACTCAATAATCGTGTTTTGGAAGAGAGAAAATAGATAAGCAAACTAAAAGTAAGAAATTATGCAAGTAAAAATATCAGATTCAACATATAAAACAAGCAAATTGTTACAATAGATGAATTTAATAATAATATTTTATCCAAGATTCGTATTCTTCCAATACATAGAGATTAAATAATAATTTGTAATATTTTATCTATGTTTTTGAATTTTACAATGAAAATAGCAAAGGAAATGTAACTAATTGATGCAAAATGAAGATGATTTTGATTGCTGGGTTAATATTTGACCTTGTTTCGGATTTTGTATAAATTCATGTCCTTTTTTATTAATCTTATTATGTTTTTTTTTTCACCCACCATAAGATAAATAAGAGTTTTATGACATGTATTTTGTTAAACCAACATAGTTGAGCACCATTTCTATCCAAAACATATCTCTACTCAGTTACTTCTCCATTTCTCTAACTCTCTCCATTTTCTCTGTCTCCTCACTTGTATGTTAGATTTGACAATTTTGCACAAGATTCACATAATCCCAAAATTGAATGAATATGTTATGATGTGTAATACTAATATTTTATGACATGTGTGGTACTCATAATAATTTTACATTTTTTTCGTCCATGAATGAGTTTTTCCCTCCTCTCATTTTTTAATTTTATTCCTCGATTTTTTTGTTGAACTAACTTCCATAGTTAATTCATATTACACTACAAAAATTCAAAAGTAAAGTAGAAAAGTCAGAAGAAAAAAGTTAACTTAAGTATTCACCTTTTTCCTCCATATCTATGAATACTTATTCTGAGTTAGAACCATAGAACCATAGACCCATAGAACCATTGCCTTAAGGTTTTGGTTCAGGATGTGGTGTAAGTGGCTCCCATGGCCTTGGACTCCCCGGTGGTTGAGCCACCCCGGTAGCCTCCTCGGTCCCGACAAGAAAAAATCTGTTTAGGAGTACCATCCTTCTGTTCTGTCGTCACCTTTCGCAACGTAACATGGTAGATTCATCAAAGGTGACATCCCTGCTAATGATTGTCTTCTTGGTCTCTAGGAACCAAAGATGATATCCTTTCACACCGGATGCAATCCCCATGAAAATTGCTTTCTTTGCACGAGGATCCAATTTTGACTCCTTAACATGATAATAAGCAGTGCAGCCAAATACATGTAAGGAATCATAATCCGTAGTAGGTTTCTCGAACCATTTCTCTAGTGGTATTTTGCCACTAATAGCACTAGATGGCAGGCAATTGATGAGATGGCTCGCATATACAACAGCTTCAGCCCAAAACTGCTTGCCCAATCCAGCATTGGACAACATACACCGAACTCTCTCCAACAATGTCTGATTCATGCGTTCTGCCACCCCATTTTGTTGTGGTGTGTGCTTGACAGTGAAGTGGCTGACAATGCCACTTTCTTCGCAGGCCTTCATGAATGGATCTCTCTTGTATTCTCCATCATTGCCTATTCGGAGATGTTTGATCTTTCGACCCGTTTGAGTTTCCATCCTCTTTTTCCACTTAAGGAAAACTCCAAGCACTTCATCCTTAGTCTTCAATGCATTCGCCCAAATTCTCCGGGAAAAATCATCAACAAAAGTGACATAGTAGCGATTTCCTCCCAAAGATGCTGTTTTGGAAGGTCCTCACACATCAGAATGATCATAATCCAAAATACCTTTAGTATCATGGATTGCTGTTCCAAATTTCACCCTTGTCTTCTTCCCTTTGACACAATGCTCACAAAAATCCAATTTGCAAGCCTGAATATCTTTCAATAATCCTTGTTTCATGAGTAGATTCAAGGATCTTTCACCAGCATGCCCCAAGCGCATATGCCATAGCTTGGCAGCTTCTAACTCCTTTTCGTCGTTGGACGCTACTGCTGCAGTTCCAATAATAGTACAACCTATTATTTTTCCAAACTCCTTTCATCACCACCAGTGCTCCAGAGATTATCTTCATCACTCCACCTTCTGTGTGCACCTTGAAACCTTTTTCTTCTAGGGCTCCAACAAAATGAGATTCTTTGATAAACTCGGGACAAAACGAACATCCTTCAAAGTTCTGATTGTTCCGTCATGATTCTTCAAACGAATGGAACCAATCCCATGTGTGGTGAGAGGGAAATCATTTGCTGTGTAGACTACTCCTTCTTCTAGTTTTTGAACTCATAAAACCATTCTCGATTGGGACACATATGATTGCTACATCCTGAATCAAGCAGCCAAGCACTAGAAGAATTAGTTGAAACAACAAGTGAATAATCTGAGTCATCATCATACTCAGCTACATTTGAATTTGCAACAGCCTTTCCATTGTTAGATTGGCCTTTATTTTTCAACTTGGGACAATCTTTCTTCCAATGCCCCTTTTCTCGACAAAAGCCACATTCATCTTTGCTAACCTTAACCTTCGACTTTGATCGCTTTTTCTTTCCTTTCGTCTGGCTCACCGGACGTCCTCTTGCAACCAAAACTTCAGTAGCTCTATCCGAAATGTCCGTTTTGTCCTTCCTCCTCAGTTCATAGCTGTACAGGGCTCCACAGACTTCACTGAGAGAAACAACAACCTTCCCATGGAGTAGAGTTGTTTCGAAAAACTCAAACTCCTCAGGAAGTGATCCCAACAACAAGTCTCCTCATAATTTCTAAGGCTTGTTGTTTTCTCTTATCTCTCTATTGTAATATTTCTTTAGTGAAATATAATTTGGTAGTGTTCGAGGACGTAGGCATAATTGGCCGAACCTCGTTAAATCTTGGTATTAGAGATCCCGACAACAAGTCTCCTCATAATTTCTATTTGTTTAGTGAAATATAATTTGGTAGTGTTCGAGGACGTAGGCATAATTGGCCGAACCTCGTTAAATCTTGGTGTTCTTTCTCTTTGTTTTATTGCTTTAGTCGCTTTAGCAACAACTAGCGAGTCTACCGGGGTGGCTCAACCACCGGGGAGTCCAGGGCCTTGAAAGCCACTTATAAGTGAGACACCACATCTTGAACCAATACCTTAAGGCAATGGATCTATGGGTCTAACCTACTTATAAGCTCTCTCATCTATCCCACTTTATCCAATGTGGGACTTCATTACCTCACACTTGAATACTCAACAATCTCCCCCTTCACGTGTGAATACCCACACTTTCAGGTCACTCCCCTTGATCTACAAGTCCCAGTTGAACCATCGGCTTTGATACCACTTGTCGGGACCGGGGAGGCTATCGGGGTGGCTCAACCACCGGGGAGTCTAGGGCCATGGGAGACACTAATAAGTGAGACACCACATCCTGAACCAAAACCTTAAGGCAATGGTTCCAGGCTACTAAGTGGGACTTCATTACCTCACACTTGAATACTCAACAATCTCCCCCTTCAAGTGTGAATACCCACACTTTCCGGTCACTCCCCTTGATCCACAAGTCCCAACGGAACCATCGGCTTTGATACCACTTGTCGGGACCGGGGAGGCTATCGGGGTGACTCAACCACCCGGGAGTCCAGGGCCATGGGAGACACTAATAAGTGAGACACCACATTTTAAACCAAAACCTTAAAGCAATGGTTCTAGGCTACTTATAGGCTCTCTCATCTATCCTACTTTATCCAAAGTGGGACTTTATTACCTCACACTTGAATACTCAACAATCTCCTCCTTCAAGTGTGAATACCCACACTTTCCGGTCACTCCCCCTTGATCCACGAGTCCCAGCCGAACCATCGGCTTTGATACCATTTTTCGGGACCGGGGAGGCTATCGGGGTGGCTCAACCACCCGGGAGTCCAGGGCCATGGGAGACACTAATAAGTGAGACACCACATTTTAAATCAAAACCTTAAAGCAATGGTTCTAGGCTACTTATAGGCTCTCTCATCTATCCTACTTTATCCAAAGTGGGACTTTATTACCTCACACTTGAATACTCAACAATCTCCTCCTTCAAGTGTGAATACCCACACTTTCCGGTCACTCCCCCTTGATCCAAGGGTCCCAGCCGAACCATCGGCTTTGATACCATTTTTTGGGACCGGGGAGGCTAACGAGGTGGCTCAACCACCGAGGAGTCTAGGGCTATGGGAGCCACTTATAAGTAAGACACCACATCCTGAACCAAAACCTTAAGACAATGGTTCTATGGATCTAACCTACTTATAAGCTCTATCATCTATCTCACTTTATCCAATGTGAGACTTCATTACCTCACACTTCAATACTCAACGATATATATTCTTGTCATATTGTATTCGTCTAATTTTATAGAGTTGCACTAAGGTTTCCAGGTTTTCAAATCCGGATAAGGCATACCGTCTCAATGCTTAGTATGTTTCCATTTCAAACAGAGCAAAAACGAATGAGTTGTGAGACTCACATTGTACATCTCTTACTAGATGTGGGGTGTTTTTTTTTGCCGATCTCTATGCATGTAGCACTTAAACATTTTCCAATTGAGTCTCACAATAATATGATTGTTGCACGTCATCATCTCTTCCTTTTTGCAACATACCAAATCTCACATCTTTGAAAATACGGTTAACTCATATTTTTTTCACATATAGCATCTTGCATTAGCAATAGTCAGCTAATCTTAGCTAACATGGTAGTTATTTAGAATTAATGTGACAATGACATGAATTTATTAGTTAACTTATCAAACAACTATTGATTTACTAAGAGATTGTAATACAACAATCCAAAATGTAACTGTACATATAGTATAAATATTCTAAAATGTATCCCTATTACATCTTCTAATGTGACACTTCATCATCACAGTACAAATCGAACAAGACACAAGTTCAATACTTCCAGTATCCCACTTTTTCATTTTGTTCACTTAGCTTCTTTCCATGATCATGATTTGACTCAACATATGACCATGCTAAAATTCGAGAGAAGCCTTTCTGTTTTTCCATGCTCTTGTTAGTAGCTTCTTCTTAGTGATCCACGCATGGTTTTCACTTTTCTTGTTGAGAATTACGTAAAACTCACATGTTTTTTTATTCCTTGCTCTTTGTTTGGTGACATGCACCATGTGTGGTATGTGACTAGCGTGTGTTCTTTCTTTTGTGTGAGTTTTTTTTTTAATGTGCATATGCAAGCATATGGTAATCTCTTTGTCGTTGTCATATACAGATATAAAATGGCACCACCAAAGATTGATGAGGAAAAGCTCAGAGCACCCTTGACTTGTTATTTTTGTAAAGAGTTGTTCAAAAATGCCACCTCTACTACTACAAGATGCCTGCATACTTGTAAGATCTTCGAGTTACTCCATATCTACTTTTTCCCCCTCTATTTTTCCTATGTTATGTTTTATATTCAAGTTTTTGATTCTTATATGCTGAGAACTTTCTCATTTTGGTTATTGTAGCTCATCATGGAATGTGTCTTCTTTTGCTTTTATGTGTATGCATTTCAATTATGCCTTATCACTCTGTTATTCACAACTTGAGTTTGCTTCAAAACTTTGTTAGTATTCAACAATTTTTTTTTTTTAGAAAAAATTGATACAAAATATTCAATCCTGGCCACAAAACTTTCAAGTGCTTCATTTGAAATACCAACTTTTTTTCGAAATAGATGATTCCAAGTAGAATATATTTTTTTCAACATAATTAATTTAGATTCGGAAGGCTCAATTGAAATGAATCAGTTGATTGATTTTCACATTAGGCATGGTTCCTGGTATTTGATTAAATGATTTTACTATTGTGATAAACTTGTTGTGTTTCATTCTCAGCAATGTGATCCTAGCTAAATCTTGAGTTCAATAACAGTTTGCAGGGAATGCATAGAGAAGAAGATAATAGAGGAGGACCTAAAGCATTGTCCACTATGCAATGCATACTGGGGTTGTTATCCACTGAATAACTTAAAGTACGTAATGTTACCTTTTTGTTTTTGTGAGATAAGCCAGCAAATGTTTGTGCAAATGAACAACTGATATGACAATTTATTGATTAGGCTTTAATGATTCAATGTCATTTTTTTAACATGTTGTCATAATTTAGTTAAATATATGTTTTTTTCCTCTTTAATTTTGCATGACTTCAATAAAATATTGTATCTTGGAAAACTACAGGCCAGATACAATACTTCAAGGAGTGATAGAAAAATGTTTTCCCTCTGAAGGAAAAAGTGCCGAGGCACCAAAAAATGTGCCTTCAGCCACATTGCCAGAAAATTTGCAGGAGGATTCTCCATCTTCCCTGAAAGCCAATGCAAGAAATGCAAAGATCGAAGCAGAAAAGGTCCAGGTAAAGTTGCAAAAGCTTTTTAGAGCTCATATCAAAATCATTTTTGTGTTTTTGCTTTCTCCTACTGTTTTTTCTTTATATAATTCATCAGGAAATTATTGTTATTTCATTCCTTTTGTCTTCACTATTTTGTTTGTAAGATCTTTGCATATATGTTTTAATGCACGAGTATCTTCCTGTACCATTGTTTACTATCATTAGCAGGACTCTTCAAAAGCAGAATCCAGCAAGAAACTAGTGCCTAATAAGAAGACTTCAAAGGGCAATGCTGAGTTATGCAAAGGAAAGGCTGATATGCATATGCCCCTGGTGGAAGCTGCAAGAAAAATGAAGTTAAGTGATAATGAGTCCACCAAGAAAAAAACTGATGTGATTCCTATGCTTGTGGACTCTGGTGACAATGACTCTCAAGTGCCTAAAGTCCAAGTTAAGAAACCTAGTCAAACTGGTGGTAAGAAAGAGTCCAAATTGAAAGGGTTGCAGGGAACCAAAGAAAGAAAAGTCAATTTCGATATGGACTTGAATCTTCCAGCAACAACACCTGTGATTGGTTCAAGCAGCAAAAGCAACAACAAATGGGAGAATCTTCCATCACAGTATGAGATTGGTTCAAGCAGTACTGCAAGCAACTATGTATCTGGTAGTCCAGTGTGGTTATCCTTGGTTCCTTCTGAAAGCAAGTAAGATTGCATTTCATGGCTTGTTTATAATTGATCTCTTAAAATTTACTAAGTATTTGTTTTAAATTATTAATGTCTAAAATCTGAAATTTTAAATTCTTGGATACAGGGAAATAGGTGCAAGATTGCCTAAGATATCTTCTCCCTTCCTAAGAGTCAAGTGAGTTTTATATTCCCTATTTATGCTACATATGAGTTAAAGTTCTTTGCTCATTCCTTTATGTCTTGGTGCATGAAATGAACATGTCATGCTATAAGTAATTGTTTTTTCGGGGTCATGTTTAGTAAAGAGCCGAGTTGACTTTATTTGAATATTCATTTTTTATATGCTCTAAATCGTCTATGCCATGTTTTACAATTGTACATGATATGACTGACTAATTATTTATTATTATTATTATAGGGATGGTAATGCAACTGTTTCCATTATTGAGAAATATGTTATCAAGAGTCTTGATCTTCCTAGTGATGCTAAGGTAATTATTGGCTTACTCTCTTTGCTGAATGTAACACTTCTATGAATGATGTAATGCCATTTCTGATAAGTTAATTAATTAATTTTTTTTTTAATTATAACCTCTTACATACAGGTGGAGATCTCATTATGGGGTCAGCCAGTTTATTCTTGGTGGAAACTTCAAAATTTAGTAGAGATATGGAAGCTGACAATGCCAAAGAATGAGAGGTTTCTGGCACCTGAAGGAAGCTCTGCTGAGGAATTTGTTATAGTTTGTTCATATGGATTAAAGGCTTGAGCTGTGAGAGATCATGAATTACCTTGACATGTTTTCTTTAAATTAAATTTTAAGAACTTTGTGTTTACTTTAAGCCTCACAAACCACACCACACATATGGCATGTGTGGTATATACTTGTGTGTTTTGGTTGTTTCTTATGTTTGGTTTGGTCTCAAGACAGGAGTATCTTTGCAATTGATTTCGTATTTGTTGTGGAGAGTTTAATATTCCCCCTCTTCCTTTTTCCTCTTGCTATGCTTTTTACTGTTGAACCATCAAATTTAGTTTTGAAAAGTTTTTTATGCAATGATTTTGAAAAATTACACTTCCTCCATCTTAGAGCTTTTGAAATTTTTATTCGGTCTATTTATAAGATCAATTTTTAATGATAATTAATTATTTTTCGTTTCTTGGACTTTCCAGCCTCAAAACTCTGTTAAGGTCAATGTTGATGGGAGTTGTGGTCCGCATGGTAACTTTTGGGTTGTGGTGGTGTTCTGAGAGATGCCAATGTTCTGTAGTGCACCTGCGTTAGGTGCTTGTTTGGTTTCGTTTTTCTTTTCTTTCTGTTTTTTTTCTTTAATATTTTCTATGAAAAAAAAACACCCTTATTTATTTAACATTATTTTTTAATTCTCAATACTATTAATAGGAGTAGTTTTGAAAATATATATTAAAAGTTCACATTTCTAATAGGCTTAATTAAGTTTAGGTCCATGAAAGTTCACCGATTTTTGATTTTAGTCTCAATCTTTTTTCTTACCGGTCCCGATCCTTAGAAGTTCAAATTTTTTTGTTTAGTCCCTATCAAAAATAGGCGTAATTAAGTTTTAGGACCTTGAAAGTTGACCAATTTTTTATTTAAGTCTCTATTTTATTTTACCTATCCCGATCCTTAAAAGTTCTAATTTTTTGGTTTTTGACTAACTTTGGAGGTTGCTTTCACTTCGGTCAAAGTCAAGGACCAAAGTGAAGTTTTCTCATGTTAGGAAAGGAAATGAAAGCAACTTACAAAGTTAGGGATCAAAGTGAAAAAAACTTACAAATTTAGGAACTAAAGTGAATTTGCTACATCAAAACGAGTCATTTTGGGCACGCTAATGGTCTACGTTGGACTTCCATTAACGGTGTTAAACGACACATGATCCAAGGACTAACGTAAATGACATTTGACAATTTCCGGATCAAATTTTTTTTAATAGCAATTTTAAAATTCAAAGTGAAGGTTGGGTATAATTTCAAGGATGAAAACGATGATAGTTTAGTCTTTGATAATTATTTAGATAACCTTAGCTTGGCAGATGATCATGAAAAGCAAATGGCCCAAGGCAAAAGAACAGTATTGTGTTTGATACAACCTTGTTATTAAACTTCAAAGTGGATCATTTAGTTGCGGAAGGTCTGGCTTTAAGTTGGGGCATTAATTAATCCTGTGGTTGATAAGTAATCTGATGTCATTATCCAGGATTGCATGTTTCATCTTGGCACTTTGGAGAATTGCTATGTCTCATTTAATTTGTTAGCTTCTTCAGCTATTTCCTTTCTTTCTGGATTTTGGAGTTCAACATCTCCTTCTTTAGATCATGTAAGGCAAATCCGATAAGAAGATTTGAATTGAACGGAGATTTAAGAAAATATATAAGCCAAATGAAATTTATTCATGCTGATACTCCAATGTTTCCTTCCCTTAATCCATTATTTTGATTTAAATTTGTTGTGAATTTTTATTTTTATGGTGACTGACTTAGTTAAGTGTGATTTTAACAATATTTGAATGAAAACTTCAATAACTCATATAATTGGTGAAAGATGAATGAAGACCTCGGGGGGTTGGATCTAGTGTGATGGGTGTAGCTAGCATCACGTCTCACACGAAGTGCAAGTATTTGACAATATATATAATAATGAATTTTTAATTGAATTTATAGTATTTTTTTAACTTATCATTACACTTTGACACATGATGATTGCTCATGTTTGAACTTTGGGCTTGCATAATGCATATAGGGATTTAGTTTTTTTACACCTTTTTTAATAGTTGACACTCTAAAATAATGAAAATCCTAAAATACCCTCATGTATGTATATATATTTTTTATTTTACGCTTCGTACAGCTTACAAATTTTAAAATTACACATACACGAATCCCTAAAAATACTAATATATTTTGCTAAGTACACCGAAAGGTCAGCGTATGTGTAAAAATTATAAATACGCTAACCCATGAGCATATGTTTAATTTTTACGCTTACAAATTAACTTTTACCTAATAAGCTTATCCCAAACGTATGTGCATTTTTGCTCTTACGCTGGAGCATTGAAAAATAAGATTCAGTTCATACTCATTGACCACTTGCTTGACTGGTTCTAATATTCTGGGTAAAGTTTATAAAACCTTTTGTTTCTTTTCAAAAAGACGTTTGCGTTTGCGTTTGTTTCTACATAGAAAAATGCTTGTTACTTACTTTTCAAATGGTTTTGCATAAATGGGAACTTAATTTCATAACCAATTATGCAACATAGAGCACAAGTACTACCTGTTGGTAATGCTACGCTGTACCCCCAGTGTATGAGAAAAATGCACATTTACTTGGAGATAAGCGTAAAATTAATTCGTAAGTGTGAAAATTAATATTGGTACGTTGTACTCTTAGCGTACGTACAATAATTCACCTACGCTAGGGGTTAGTATATTGGGTAAATTTTTTTCATACGGTACGGGGTCAGCGTATGTGAAAAAGATACACATACGTTGATTCCCAGCGTACTGGAAAAATATTAACACTCCAAAAGGTCAGCGTATGTATAATTTTAAAACTCGTGTGAACCCTAAACGTACGAAAATTTAAAAAGAAAAAAAATACATATATGAGGCTATTTTGGGAAAAAAATTTCCACGCATATATTAAAAAGGGTGTCAACTATTAAAAGGATGTCAAAAAACTAAATCCCACGCATATATAGAAATTCCTAGTTTTAAGATTCTAATTGGGAATTACTCTATTTTATTTTAATAAAAATAGTTTTGTCATCCCATATTGTATATGTGCCACTTCACGGTCGTGATGTTCATGGCCTTTTGATCATGAGTCAGGTCATGACTTTTAAAAAATATATTTATTTGCCCGGTCGTGACTATACTCACGGTTGTAGAAAATTGATCGTGTGTTAAATTATGATCTCTTGATAAGGTGGCATAAATTCATAATGGGGTGTCAAAAAATTTTCTCTTCTTCTAAAAAAAATGAAAGCTTCACACTATATTTTTTTTTTCCCTAGGCATCTAGGCTCATGAACATTTTCCAAATAAATTTATATGACGACATAAATAAACTGTACATGATTAAGTAGAGGTGTCTTCTTAATGCGTAATTTTTTGTCTTAAGAAAATAATATTTTCTGACATTCGCTAACATTACCAAACCTCACTATAAATAAGAAGCCATCTCACATCCTAAAAAACATTGTTACGTACTCACAAATTGTTAAACATAGCATCTTGCATTAGTATTTTTATAAATGTTTGAAAACATCAATATATATATATATATATATATATATATATATATATATATATATATATATATATGCGCTAAACTACTCATTTGGTCTCTTATCTTATTTTTCAATTTCAAATTGGTCCCTTACTTTTTTTGGTTTCAAATTGGTCCCTCATGTTTTATTTTGATCTCAAATTGGTCCCTGAATCCCTATTCATCCTATGTGTATCACTATGATTTGCACACGTGTCACTATTCACTTAAAAATCTTACTCCATCTAACAAATATCCTCTTTGATATATTCCAATCAACGAACATTTATCTTTTTAGATCGATGGATCTTATATGATATCGGTCTAAGATTTAAAACCTTGTATATGTATGTTCAGAGTTTCACCCCTTAATTGCATAATCGATTCAACTTTTATTAATAGGAATACATATGCTAAAGGGAATAGGAAAAAAAATGAAATACTGCCTCTCCCTAATTATAAGATTCTCTTGATAAATTTCACGTCCATCAAGAAAGTGGAATAATTTAGTTAATTATATTGTAAATGTGAACTTTTGATATGTATTTTCAAAATTACTCCTATTAATATTATTGGAATCTAAAAAGTGTTAAATAAATAGGAATATTTGTGGAAAAAAAATAATTAATGCTCATTGAAAATTCGTAATGAGCCTTGTAAATAGGGACAAAATAAAAGGGTTAAGAGAGCCTTATAATTAGAGATAGAGGAATAATAAACACGGGGAATAGCAAAATAATAATACTACTTATGTGCTCCTTCGTATTGTTGTGTAGTGTAAGCGGAGAAAGCCATTCGTCGAAAAAACACAAACACAAGCACAATATATATATAGATGCCGTTTCTTATCTCACAGTAACATCAAAGCATATTATACATTGATTCATTCATTGATTCTCAACTCTATCTACGTGTTATTGTTTCTGACTCTCTCTCTATCTCTTTCTCTCTGAAGGGAGGGATGAATACAAAAACACAAACTCCACCACCTTAGTACGAATCGAACAAGACGCACGTTCGATACTCCAAACAATCCCAGACTTTTTCGTTCCCTACCTTCACTTCTTTCCAAGATCAAGATTTCACCCTTCATTGGATCATGCACTAATTCTAGAGCTACCCTTTTGTTTTTTTCTCTAATCTCTCCATTTCTCTTCTCTACTTAGTGATCCTCGCACCTTCTCAGTTTTCTTGTTGATAATTATGCATAACGCATGTTTGGTTGACATGCACCATGTGTGGTACGTGACTAGTGCTCTTTTTTCTTTCTTTTTTTTTTTATAAAAAAAAATTATTTTATTAATGTGTGTCCTTATCATAATTCATAGTTACCAAATACGTGATACGGGTACGAGTACGTTGTTCGTCACTATTTTTTAGATTTTTTTTTTTAAAAAAATTAAGTGAATTTGGTACGTGGTACTTAGGGTAAATGAGAGAATCAGGTAACTAATTTGTTTATCATTGTTTGAGACAGATATAAAAAAAGGACAAGAATAGTGATGAGTGAAATGGTGAAGGCATCGAGAGAGAAGGCAAAGGTCTCACCACCCTTGACATGTCTTTTGTGCAATGAATTGTTCACAAATGCTACCACTGCATTAGAATGCTTACATACTTGTAAGTGCTTCGGTTTCCCCATATCTTACTTTTGTCTGTTTTTTTCTCATGTTCTGTTTTATTTAATTTATGTGGTCTTGTTAACTCAATATTTTTATGCTGAGAAGAAACTCTCTCATTTTGGTTATTGTAGCTCATTGTATGTGTCTTCTTTTCCTTTAATGTATTTGAATCACAATAATGCCTTATCACTCTATCTTTGGCCTGATTATCTTCTTAATTAATTGTAATTGTAATTCTTTGTTAATCATGAACTTAAGTTTGCTGCCATGTTAGCTAGATTTTGTTTTTCGCCATTTAGTATTTACATATAATGTTGTAGCTGACATAATGTTGTAAGCATTCTGCAATTTTCTTTAGCAAAAACAGGCAAAATGTGATGAATCAGTATGGAATCTGCACAACAAATCTTTTAAGTCATTTCAATTGAAATGCTGATTTCTTTTCATGTAGATAGATGATTCCAAGCAGCATGTTCTTTTTTTCAGAATGATTCATTTAGATTTGGTAGGCTCCACTGAAATGAAGCAGTTGATTGATTTGGTAGGCTCCTTCATTTACATTAGGAATGGACAAAATCAAGAAGCAATGAGATATGCATACTAATTTTCTGTACAATCAACAAATATCTCTTTTCAATAATCTGTAAATTTATAGAGTGGTAGATATATCTCTTTCTAACAATCAGTAGTAAACACTTTTACTTTGATAAACTTATAGGGTATGCTTGGTATGGGTGGATGAGCAAGGAAAGGCAAAAAATGAAGGATAGAAAGTGAGGGATGTATCTTAAGACATACCCAAATTACTTGTTTATTTTCTTCTATTTTTACTCTTTCCAAGCACACCCTCATATTATCTTGTTTTCTCACTTTTTCAGCATGTACTTATGCTTAGTCATTTTATATTCAGTAACTAGGACTTCAGTATATGCTGAAACATGACTTCAATGCCCTTCATCCCATTGCCTTTTGTTTTCTTATCTTTTTATGTAATGAATACCTTTCTGTTTTTCATTCTCTGTAATGCCAGCCTAAATCTTGAGTTCAATATCAGTTTGCAGGGAATGCATAGAGCAGAAGATAGCAGATGAGAATTTAAGATACTGTCCAGTATGCAATACTGATTGGGGTTGTCTTCCACTGGATAAATTAAAGTAAGTAATTTTATTATATTATTTGGTTTGGTAGAACAACTTGATTTCAAAGTAGGCTATGCAGAGACAGGAAAACAAATGTTTAAGCAAATGAACAACTTATTCAAATTTACTGATTAGGAGAACAAGAATTTTGGTGTCTAAAAATATATGCGTCATACCTGCTAACCCCTTTGACATGTTAGATTGTTTCGATGCAAGGTGTAGATCAGGGAAATAAAAAGCAGATTTATAGGATTCAATTATGGATATTCTGCAGAAATTCAGCACTTATCAAAGAAAACACTGCTAATGATTCAATGTCAGATGTTCCAACAGCATGTTGTCATATTTCAGTTAAATTAGAGGGTCTGACAAGTTTTAGATTAAAATATGGTTTTGATTAGTCAAATTATTCGTCGAATGGTACATATGGAGTATTGTTTTTAGTGTAAATCTGCATGCCGGATAACAAATCTCAGTGGTCTCGCACTTGCACTTTTGATTTGTTTGCACTAAGTTTGCATATGATGACATTCTTTATTCTAAATTGTATTAAGTCATACTATGAATAGAACTAATACTTACATAGCTAATTTTTATGAGTACAAAATTGAACATTTTAGGTTGTTAGTAATTCGGAACAAATGAGATAGTTTATATTCATCTAATGCTTGGTTTTTTGCTTCTATGAATTCACCTTGTGAGAAAATTGATGTATCCAATTCTGCATTCCCCCTTCTTAGTTCTTTGTGATGGTTGCAATTCATTTCATTCTTTTTTATTTTTCTGTCTTTGTGTGGAGTTATCCTGAATTTTGCGTGACTTTGATAGTAATTTGCCTTGGAAAACTACAGGGCAGATCACAGACTGCAAGGTTTGAGGGACAGAATTTTCCCATCTAAAGAAAAAAATGCTAAGGCACCTGAAAGTGTTCCTTCAGTTACATTGCAGGACAAATCAACCGAGGGGACTCTTTCGTCATTGAAAGCCAATGCAAAAAAAGCAAAAGCTGCAGCAAAAAAAGTTGCCACTCCAACCGTATCAGATATTTCTACTTCTAAACCTGATATAGTGGTTAAGAAAGATGAAAAACGCGGAGGGATAGAAATTTTGGATGAAGTTTCTACAATTCTATCAGCAAGAAGAGCGAAAATTGCAGCGAGAAAAAAATTTATTCGTAGAGAATCCACTCCTCCTTGTCAACCTGACAAAGCAACAGGAGATGAAAAGGAAGATGCTGGTCATTCCCGGCTTCAAACTTCTAACGGAACTTACAACACAAGAGTCCAGGTAAAGGAAGGAAAGCTTTTCTTATTATCCTCTATTCTTTTTATTGTTCTTCTCTCTTGATCCTTTCTGTAAATATGATTTCTCTTGTTCCACAGTGTACTTCATGAAACTAATGTTATTTCATTCTTTTTTACTTCACCGTTTGTTTGTAAGATCTTTACATATATGTTTTAGTGCATGCATGACTATTTACCTGTACCTTTATTTTGTATTATTTGAAGAATCCTTCAAAACCAGAATCGGATAAACTAATAGGGCCAAACAAGACTTCAGTGATCAATGATGAGTTATGGAAAGAACTGGTTGAAATGACTCAGCCATTAACTAACCTGGTGGAAGCAGCAAGAAAAAACAAGTCTAGTAATAAGTCTCCCATGAAAGAAATTGCTGTGATTCCTATGCCTGTGGACTCTAGTGACAATGACTCTCAGATGCCTAAGGTTCAACCTAAGAAAGATACTCACACTGATGATAAGAAAGAGTCAAATTCTACCGAACTAAAAAGGTTGCAGGGCACCAAAGAAAGAACAGTCAAATTCACCGGGGACTTGAATCTCCCAGCAGCATCACCTATGATTGGTTCAACTAGTGAAAGCAACAACAAATTTGGGAATCTTCCAGCGCAACCTGTGATTGGTTCAAGCAGTGCAAGCTTGGGTCCAATCTGGTTCTCCTTGATTGCTTCTGAAGACAAGTAAGATTGCATTTTATAGCTTATTTAAAAATGATCTCTTGAAATTTATTATTTGTTTTAAATGTTGAGTGTCTGATACGTGAATGCTTGGATACAGGGAAGTAGGTGCAAGATTGCCTCAAATATCTTCTCACTTCATAAGGGTCAGGTGAGTTTTATGTTCCTTGTTTCTGCTATGTGTTGATGTTCTTTGCTCATTCCTATATTTCTCAGAGCTTGAACTGAACAGGTCATGCAATACGTAATTGTTTATGTGGCTTATGTTTCTTTGATTGAGAGCTAGGTTTGTATATTCATTGTTTTATGCTCTAGAGTCTAAACCATGCTCTCATTGCCTTCTTTGAGCATCAGTTATTCAAGATATGTGCTTGTGTATATCATGTCATATCATTCTTATCATTTACATCGCACTTCCACTTAAAGAACCGGTGAAATCACTTATGTTAATATCTCCTCAAGATGTACGAAATTTACATTAATAATCTAGGTGTTCTGAATCCTAGTATAGATCCTGTGAGACCTCACTTTTCCAGCATAAGAAATACATAGCTCTTGTTTGTTTTGGTCATTAGTGCACTTAAAATTAATCTGTCCATGCAACAGTGTATAGGGAAATTCAGATTCAATTATTCTTCTACATTTTAGGAACAATCAACAACTTCCATAAGTGGATAATTAATTTAGTAATTGGTTGCTCATTAATCACTCTTTACTCATTTAATTGCTACAAGTAACTCATATCTGGATAGACTGCATTTAATTGGTATTCTAAAGTTAATCAAGATTGATATGAAACAAGAATTCACCATAAGCACACTGTGATACAATTTCTAGTCTATACTAAAAAAATACAGGTTACTCAACTGTAATGGTTGTGTTTGGTTCGTCTTTCTTTTCTGGCATATACCTGATATAACTGGCAACTTATTAATCTTCAAATTGTTGCAGAGATGGTAGTTTACCTGTCTCTCATATTGAAAAGTATGTCGTGAAGAAGCTTGGTCTTCCCAGTGATGCAGAGGTAAATTTGTTTCACTATTCTACTCTCTTTTGCTAAATCAAACACTTTTGTGAATAATGTATTGCCTTTTATGGGAAGCTGATTCCTTTTCTGATTATACTCTTACAGGTGGAGATCTCATTATGGGGTCAGCCAGTTTTATCTTCATGGAAACTACAAAACTTAGTAGAAATGTGGTTGCAAACAGTGCCGAAGAACGAGAAGATTCATACATCAGTTGGAAGCTCAGCTAAGGATTTTGTTATGGTCCTTTCATATGGACTAAAGGCTTGAGTTGAGAGCTGATAAATTAGCCTGACATGTTTTTTCCCAAAGAATTTTTAGAACCTTCTGTTTACTTTAAACACCACAGACTACAACACACATATGGTTATTTAAATGGTATGTGTGGCATATATCTGTGCTTTATAGTAGCTTTCATTGTTTGGTCCAAAGACAGGAGTATACTAACATAGGCTTTCTTATTTTGTTTTATGAGGATTTCATATCTATCACCCCTTTATCTCTTATTGCTTCTTTGGTGATTAAGCAGGAAAAACACATAACCAATCTCTGCTAGCATTTTGATTAGGGTGTAAATCTGAATTAGCTTCTAGAACAAGAAACAAAAGTTATGATGTAAACATATAGTGTTCTGGAACAAATCAACATATTTCTGGAACAAAACAATACTATGATATATGCGCGTAGATTAAAAAGAAAGAAAAGAAAAATAAAAATAGTTTCATTTGTGATAAAGGAAAGTGGTTAACTTGTGTGTTTAAGTAATAAAGCTCTTTCTAGAATGATTGCTTGGATCAGCATAGGCAGGGAAGTCGATACTCATGCATGGTGCATAAAGACATGTCCCTATGCATAAAATCAAAATTAACATGAGATGTGCAATTTGCACCTTACTTTAACACCCCATCCATCTTCAAAACAATTTGGCAAATTCTAAACGCGATACTTCATATATTTCACACACTCGAATTACAAATCTAACTGAGTTGAGATCGTATCTCTGTAACACCAATGAAAAAATGCCACCTCAATAAAATTTTACTCGGTCATTTTTAACAAAACCTTAACTCCGTAACTCATCTTTCTTCCTTCCTGCACAACACTAAAACGCCGTTGAAGTTTAGAACCTCCACTGTGGCATTGACACCAACAACACCATTTTTGTTGTCAACCCAAAATCATGCTCCACTTCTGGCTACTATCTAGCTACCATCACGCTAGCAATAGAGTCTATAATCATCCACACTAGTCCAGAACTCCTGATAGCACTAAAGCAACATTGTAGAGGCGTTGTAGCTAAGGTTAAAATTGTTGTCGTAAACTTTATTTTTCGTATTCCAATGATCTTTGTCAAGATTATGCATGTGCCGACTCACAACATCAAAGGCATATGCCAAATCAGGTCTAGTGTATACCATAACATATATAATATTGTCCACTGCACCAGCATAAAGAATGTGTAACATATGTTTCATCTCTTCCTTTATCCATGGACAAAGGTTTAAAGATAATATAAAATGTGTAGCAAGTAGAGTAGAAACAAGTTTACAGTCACCCATATTGAAACTGTCAAATACTCTCTCAATATATTTATGTTGAGATAAAAATTCCCTACAAGCTTGACAGTCCTTGCGAATCTCTATGCCAAGAATTTTTTTAGCTGCACCTAATTGTTTCATATCAAACTCATTATTAAGTTGAGTTTTCTTTTCTTGATCAAAGACTTATCACGTGATGCAATCCAACATATTATCAACACAAAGTAACAAGTATATAAAAGAACCATCTGGACATTTTGAAACTAGATACAATCATCATATTGACTCCTAGAATAATCTTGCCCAATCATAAAGGAGTACCTATTGTACCATTGTCGATGAGCTTGCTTGAAGCCACATAAAGATTTCTTTAATTAACATACAAGTTGCTCTTTACCAGGAACAATTCTCAGGTTGCTCCATATAAATTTTTCCTTCCACCTCTTTATGTAGAAAAGTTGTCTTAACATCAAGTTGTTCTAATTAAAAAAAAAAAAAACAACAACAAAAGCAAGTAAAACACGAATGGAAGTATGACGAACAACAACCGAGAAAATCTCATAAGAGTCAATACCTTCCTTTTGACTGAAGCCTTTAATTACTAACTGTGTTTTTTTCATCTAGGATATTCAACACTGGTAATACCGTCTTTCTTCATATAGACTCATTTGCATTTTAATGGTCTTTTTCCTTTAGGAAGCTCAGTCAAAGCTCAAGTATCATTCTTATGAAGATTTTCAATTTCTTCATTCATAACCACTAGCCACTTTGAAGAATTAGCACAAGAAACAACTTCATAATAGCTTATAGGCTCGACACAATCATTTACCTCTTGTGCAATGGACAACACATAAGCAATTAGATTATTGCAATCTCAATATTTGACCGGCTTTATAATTTGTCTTCTAGTGCAGCCTCGGGCAATAGAATAATCATCTTGTTGTGGTTGAACAGGAGAAGTGATATTATTATCAGGATCTCAATCATCACCATGATCATCAATGCTAGACTCATGAGTTGACGAAGATAAAACATTGACATCAAGAGTCGCAAACTTCATTTCTAACTCCACGTTCTCGCTAGCACCATGCAAATTACCTGTAATAGTAGGAGAAGACACAAAAGATTGTTTTGTATAAGATAATAATGCATCTTCATTAAAAGTCACATCTCTACTAAAAAATAATTTTCATGACTTGGAACACCATAAACGATATCCCTAAGATTCAAATGCATAATCAAAAAAATATGCACTCAACGACTCTCGGAGCTTATTTGCCATCATTTACATGTGCATATGAAGGACATTCAAAAATTCTTAAATTAGAACATGATTACCTTACCAAATTTCTTTTGGAACTTTGAAGTCTAGTGTTGAGTGTGGAGAACGGTTGACCGAGTAACATACAGTATATGTTGCCTCAGGCCAAAAATCATGTCGATGCCATAACCCAGCATTTGAGAGCATACACGAGCTCTCTCAAGTAAAGTTATGTCTATTCGTTCTGCAACATCATCCTGCTAAGGTTTAAGTGGAATAGTTTTATATCTAGCAATACCATGATTTGTGCAAAATTCATTGAAGTCACCATTACATAACTATAATCCGTTCTGAGCTTCTTGACTTTCTTCCATGTTTGAGTTTCCACAAGAGTTTTCCACTTCTTAAAAGTGGGGAAGGTCTCATTTTTGTACCTTAGAAAATAAACTCAAACCTTACGAGAAAAGTCATCAATGATAGACATCATATAACGGTTTCCTCCATGTGAAGAAACTTTAGAAGACCCCCAAAGATCACAATGAACATAAGAATACATTTGATACGGTGAGTTGCAGTGCAGAAACTGACTCTTTTTTGTTTAATTTCCTAAAAATAAGTGTTTGCAAAACTCTAATTTACCGATATCATGTTTTCCAAGAAGACCTTGTTTGCTCAGGTGCATGCCTTTTTCACTCATACAGCCATGCTCATGTGCCACAATTTGGTGACATCATTACATCATTATCAAGCATAGAAGATGATACAACAATTGAATTGTCACAACAAAGCCTTGAAAGACATATAAACTACCAACTCGATTAGCTTTTAATAAAACAAGAGCACCTTTTGATACATTTATGTTGGGAAAAATACCTTTTCCTAAAACCTTGCCTGGAACAAAGAAAGAAAATAAGAAAACAGAATAACCACCACACAAGGTGTTAATGTGGAAAAACCTCCAAAATCGGAGAAAACAACCACGATCGGTGCCTAAAGACAACCATAAAATAATACTATGTGAAAATTTTTACAACACAGACTACTTTTCCCTTGACCCTAATACACCCACACTCTCCAAAGCAAATACCCTCACTACTCCTCACAATATTCTAACTTAGAACATAGAAGAGGAAAAACAAAAGTTGGATACAAGTTTAAAGCGTTTTCCAACTGGGACAAGTTAAAACAAGGAACTTAAGCCCATTATATAGTCTTGGCTTCCTTCCTTCATTTCAATCCCAGGCAATGTGGGACTTACTAAAATAGAATATTTCAAGCAAACCCTAACAAACTCCACTTTGATTGAAATATACGTATTTCTACCTTCATTGCCAAAACCGATAATCATAGCTCAAAAGAACTATCATACTCCACCATAAAGAGTATATCCGCCATCATGTTGCACATGTCGAAACCATGCTGAAAAGTTTATGTTGCAACCTCCACGGTCGTCATCTCTAGAAGTTCCTCAACGACCGACATCACCCACCATCGCAAGGTGTGAAATGAGCATTGGTTGACATTAAGTGTCATCCTAACTCATCATTCTTCTTTCTTCAGAAATAATCTTACCAGAAACTTTTTCAAAATTCAAAGTTTCCTTTACATACATCAAAACAGGTTTTTATATGCCCACAAGAAGATGGAAGAGACCATATTAGCCTTAGCGCCTTGTCTTCATCTTCAATCTTCACTCCGATAGCCTCTTGCTCAGAGACGATACAATTGAGAGCACTAAGATGATTAGAGGCCTTCATGCTATCATCCATGCGCAAATTGTGGAAGCGCTCCTTCAGCAACAACCGATTTGAGATGCCCTTTGCCTGATATAACCCTTCGAGTTTCACCCAAAGCTCCTTGGCCGTTTTCATATTATGTACATTTGCAAGAACATTCTTGGCCAAACACAGACAAATAGCGCTTGCTGCTCTCAATTCCATTTCCTCCTATTTGTCATCTTTCGTACCGAAAACCTTCCCTTTCAATGCTTTGTGTAATCCTGATTGTATCAGCACATCCTTGACTTGAATTTGCCACAAACCAAAATTTATTCTTCCATCAAATTTCTCTATGTCAAACTTCATAGCACTTGGAAAACTTGACATCAAACCTAAGCTCTGATACCAATTGTTGGGAAAAATACCTTTTCCTTAAACCTTGGAAGGAACAGAGAAAGAAAATAAGAAAACAGAATAACCACCACACAAGGATTTAATGTGGAAAAACCTCCAAAATCAGAGAAAACAACCACGATCATTGCCTAAAGACAACCAGAAAATAATACTATGTGAAAATTTTTACAACACATAGACTACTCTCTCATTGACCCAAATACACCTACACTCTCCAAAGCAAATACCCTCACTTCTCCTCACAATATTCTAACTTAGAATATAAAAGAGGAAAAACAAAAGTTGGATACAAGCTTAAAGTGTTTTCCAACTTGGACAAGTTAAAACAAGGAACTTAAGCTCAATATATAGCATCGGCTTCCTTCTTTCATTCTAATCCCAGGCAATATGGGTCTTGCTAAAATAGAATATTTCAAGCAAAATCCAACACTTTAGAATCGTCGTGCTTTCTCTGAAGGGAAAGCGCGGCGACAAGCCCTTGCCGAAATATTAAAACTAGCACCCATAAGACTTGAGGGTGCCAAGAGAAATTAAATTTCGCTTCAATTCAAGAATATAGAGGACATTTAATTTGCCAAAGTTTTGACAACATTATCATGTGTCTTGATCTAAATACTAATACCTATTCCTGCAACATTGCATTGAACATAATTGCCCATTAAAACAACACCACCATCTATAGGTTCAAAAGTGAAAAGACAACATAAAAAAGAATATTACTATTAGAGTCACCTTCAACATTTTAAACTTCAGGTTGTTGATGAGATTTTTCTTTTTTTTTTTTGTTTTTCTTGCTTTTTCTTCAAGAAATAGCAATAAAAAATTTTGCCAGCACACATGGTTATTTGAATGGTTTAGTGCGGTATATACCTATGCTTTATAGGACATGTGATTCTATTAAATATACTTTATAATAAAAACCAAATGAAATATATTTTTTTGGTTTGGTAACCTTAAATTCTCTTACTAACAAGGAATGAGACTCATGAAGTAAAATTGTTTAGAGACCTCAACCTGCTAATTAATTGTGTACTTGAGTAGGTAGTTTTGTGTTTTTTTTTTGGTCTGAACTAAGCGTGATAGCCAAAGACTAATATCTTTCGAGATGAAAAAATTATTTAAGGGTAGATATACTGTTACTAGTTCACTTTAGAGACAAACTTACGTTATTAAGAGTTTTTTCCGTTAATAACACCCTTTAAACAAAAGATTTGTGTGCAACACAAAAAACAGTTGTGTTGATTGAACAAATGAATTTAATAATCTTTTACACTAAATTTACGTAAACTCAAAATTTAATGATTTTTAGATTATGCATATAATTTTCATATTTTTCTCTTTTGTATTAAGAATAATGATTATTATTTGTATTATTTATCATCCAAACATTGCAAATTTAAGAACATTTTATTATTGCCGCAATTTTTATCCTTTTGTTTGGATTTTATATAATGATATTCCCTTTTAATTTCTTTTTATTATTCAATGTTCAATGACGAATTTAATGAGAATTTAGTATTGCATACGTTAGGATATGTACCAAACACGCAGAGTAGCGTGTGAACAATTGCCACAAGAAAATTTCGCTTATATATATATAAACAAAGCTATCCCATAGGTTAGCGTTACTACTATTATCTTTCATTTAGTATAGTGACAAAGCTCAAACTTAGAGATGTTCGTCGTCTTCTAACTCACTGTCGTTTATCTGGTTTGAATCGAAGAACATCAAGCACCATTTCAGACAAAATTGATTTGATTAGGTACTTCTCTCTCCCTTCTTTTCTTCTCAAATTATGTTAGATCTACAATCTATGTTTTGTTTTTATGAAAATAAAAAGGATTGAAGTGACAAGAGTTTTATGGATCCGAGAACTTAGTTGGATTTTTAACTTTGAGAAAAAAAATTTAATCCTAGAAAACTTAAATTAAGTCCTAAAAATTGCATAATCCAAGGGAGGCAAAAAATAATTCTTGATTTTTTTTTCAAATTTGAAATATGAAAGTCATCAAATTAATCATCTTTCACAAAATGTAGCAAATTTATCTATATAATTTTCTAACAAGATTCAACAACACACACAAAAAACAATCAAATTGGTGTAAGAGGTGATGATTATTCATATTTCATATTTATTGCAAACTTTAGGGATTTTTTTATAGGATTTTCTTAACCTCAACTCTAAGATAAATAATCAAAAGTGGATTCGTTTTCTTGAAAAGCTAAACATAAAATACTTTTAACTTTTTATATACAAATTTTTTGTGAAATCCAACTATTTATCCGCAACCATAAAGTTAAGAAAACCTCTTTTTATAATAGGTATGTTAATTCATATTTTCTTGTATTCTCATTAAAAAGAGTAAAGAACATTTGAAAGATTCTCCACTCTAGGAGAAAAATTTAAGAAAAATTGGAAGATTTTTTATATCAAAAAAATGAAAGAGATTTAACACTTTGTTTGGTTGCATGAAAGAAAATGGGAAGACGAAAATAGGGAAGAGAGAAGGGAGAGAAATTATATATGGTGATAAAATGAATATGTTTTGTGATTGTTTGATACGAGAGAAAATGTGAAGAGATGAGGGAAAGAGAAAAGTTGAGTTTTCTCTCTTTTTGTTTGGTTAAAGAGAAAAATGAGAAGAGAAAAAACAATAAACTTGTCAAAAGACAAATATATCCTTGTTGTAAATAATACAAATAAATATTTTTTTCTTTCTTACATGTATATATATCAAACATAATAATTTTTTTTAACTTCAACCATTTGTTACATAATAAAAATTATGATTTAAATTTTTTTAAAAATAATTGATAGGAATTTATATTAGTTTATACTTTATATTGATTTTTTTTTCAAAACAAAAACCAAAAAAAAGTTAAAATAAATAAACAAAAAACTTCAACAAAGTGATATTAATGTTTAAAAAAAACAAAAGGACCAAGATCTTTGTGGTATCACTATAGAGAAAACACAAAGAAATTTATAATAGTTTGCACTAAAGGATATTATTGCATTTTTGCTATTGTTGAGTGTTGTTGTATGCCTCTCATTATGTTTTCTCCACATTCTCTTGCCTAGTTAAGAGAGCATATATTTTTTGGTATGTCTCGTCAAATTTTCTCCCTCTCCTCCCAAACAAGGGAAAATCCTATTTTCTTACTATTCTCTCCTCCCTTAGCTTAAAATCTTTTCTCCCAAAATATCTCAAACCAATCAAAGTGTAAAAGAAAGAAATAACGAGTCGTTGAATAGAAATAAATATAAAAAGAGAAAATAATATTTTTGTTAAAAAATAAAAGTGCCTTAGATTTTTTTTAAATGTCCATACAAAAGAATATGGTTAAAATTTGTGAAATATATCTCCATGTTTTCTTATATGGAGAGAAAACTTCTAAAATTACTGGTCAAAAATATATTTTTATTTCTTCATTTCCATCTCTTTATCCCAACCAAATTCTTGTTATTTGTGTTTTCTCTTCCTCCCTTTTCTTTCCTTCTGTGTCCTTCTCTAGATAAGGCATAATGTATTCACAAGCTAAGATCATTGGGTTGAGTATGAACAGAGATTCTAGTTATCAAATTCTTGGCATTCCTCAAATTCTACAGTTGATGTCAGAGATTTCTAATTATTACTAAATAGTACTTCTATTATGTAAACCATATGTAGATAAGCATTTTTCATAATGAAAACTCTGCTAATATAAAATGGCATATGCTAATACAAAAAAAGACATGTGAAAAAATTGTGAATAAATATATTTTTTTAAGATGTGAGATGACTTTTTATATCACATCTTTTTCATATATTCTTAAAATGTGTATGCAAAGAATATATGAAAAAGATAATTTTATTTTGCATACACATTTTATTAATATATGAAAAAGATAAAATGTAAAAAGTCATCTCACATCTTAAAAAAATATTTTTCTTCACAATTTTTTTCACATGTGTATTTCTGTTATTAGCATATGTCATTTTATATTAACAAAGTCTTTATTATGGAAAATGTTTATCTAAGTATGGTGCCACATTGCTCTTTCATATATTCTTAATAAAATGTGTTCGCAAAGATAATTAGAGATACATGAAAAATAGATATATATAAAATTACATTAAATATGATATATAGCTAGAATTTGTGATATTGAAATAACATTAATTTTTTTTTTAAAAAAATAAATAAATAAAGTTTATAAAAGAAAAATTTCTATGCAACAATTGTGATTCAATACCTTGTTTATTATAATTGGTTTATTTCTCACACAGGATTTCAATATTTTAACACCAATTTCAAATGATGTGACATGCACCATGTAGGATATATGTGCATGGTGGTTTTTGTATATGTTTTTCTAGATAATATTTACTATTTTGTTTTGTACATGTGTCATTCATTTTCATTGAGCAATTAACTTAAAAATTAATAAATAAAATAAAATTTATATTTTTTCACAAAGGAGAATAACACAATGCATAAAACACAAAATATAACATCAGATGTTATCCCATGTTATTTTATGTGCTTATGTTTATGTGTGTGTCATTCTCATATGCAGATATAAAAAGGCAACAACAATGACGAACGAAATGGTGACAATTGATAAGGCAACTTTGACATGTTTTTTATGTAATGAATATTACACAAATGCCACCATGCTAAAAGAATGCAGGCATACTTGTAAGTGTTTCGGTTTAATTTCTTTTATATAGTTACTTTTTTCTTTTTTTTCTATGGTATCTTTATTCACTTATGTGACCTTGTTACTTCAAGATTTTTATGCTCAATCTTTATCATTTTGCTATTGTACATAGCTCATGGAATGTATCTTTTTTCTACTTTTATGAATTTTGAATCATAAATCTGTCTTATTTCTTTGGCCTCTAATCTGCTTATCTTCTTACTTTATTGTAATTATCCTTTGTTTATCATAACTTAATTTGCTTCCATGTTATTAGCAAGAAACTTCTGTTATATAGTATTTACACATGATGTGGTAGATGACAAATATTTTTTAGTATTATTTCAATTGAGATGTTGTTTTCTTTTCATGCCGAGGATTCCAATCAGCATATATATAGCATATTGTGACAGGATTGAGGTCTTCCAAATGTCAATTCATAGGAAACTTTCATTACCATTGTTTCATTTTCTTCTTCTTACTTCAATTCTTGCAATTTTTTTTTTAAATTTTAGCATGTGCTTATGCTTAGTCATTTTAGATTCAATGACCAATACTTGTGTATGATTAGGCTAGAAATTTTTCTCAATGTCCTTCATCCCCTTGTTTTTTTATTTCTTATCTTTCTCTGTAGTGAATATCTTTCATTGTTTTACTTTTTCATCTACTTCTGTAATATGAGCCTAAATCTTGAGTTCAATAACAGTTTGCAAGGATTGCATAGAGAAGAAGATAATACATGAGAATTTAAGGCACTGCCCAACATGCAATACAGACTTGGGTTGTTGTCCATTGGATAAATTAAGGTAATGTTTCTATAAAGAATAATTTGATTTCAAATGTCAATGTTTTATTAAGAATGTGTCTTTTATTAGTTAAATAATTGTTCTTATATTTACTCTTTGTCTTTGTTTGCGCAGAGTTTTCATATGATAACATTCTTTATTCAAAATTCTGCTAAGTCACAGTGTGAATAGAATTAATGTATACATAAATATAATGTTCTGAATGAATGATCTAAGGGGAAAATATGGTGAATAACTGAACATCGAACATATTAGTAATTATTAACAAATGAGATATTTTATGATCATCTAATGCTTGGTAGTTTAGTTCTGTGAATGCACCTAGTGAGAAATCTATGTATCCAATTTTATTTCTATGTGATGGTTGCAGTTCATTTCATTTCATTCTTGTCCTCTCTTTTTGTGGAATTATCCTTAATTTTGTATGACTTCGACGTCATATTATTATTGTCTTGGAAAATTACAGGGCATATGACCAAATGCAAAGCTTGAGGGAACAAATTTTCCCTTCAAAAGGGAAAAATACCAAGGCACAAGAAAATGTGGCATCAGGTGAAATACCAAAAAAATCAAAGGAAGGTTCGGTATCTTCAATGAAGGGCAAAGCCAGAAAATCAAAAGCTGTAGCAAAATCAAAGCAGAACTCTTCGAAACCAGAAACTATCAAGAAAGTAGTGCCTAACAAGACTTCAGATGGTAGTGCCAAGTTACAGAAGACAAAAAAGGCTGATATGTCTAAGCCAGTAACTTCCCTGGTGGGAGTTGCAATAAGAACTAGGTCTAAGAATAAGTCTTCCATGCAAGAAAGTGTGGTGATTCCTGTGCCAGTGGGCTCTAGTGGCAATAATGACTCTCAAGTGCCTAAGGTCCAAGCTAAGAAACACGGTCAAATTGATGGTAAGAAAGAGTCAGATTCCACCAAACTTAAAAGGTTGCATGGCACCAAAGAAAGAACATTCGAATTCATTGAGGACTTAAATCATCCACCACCACCGTCGCCGCCGATGCTACCGTCGCCACCATGTGTGTTTGGTTTAAGCAGTGAAAGCGGCCTCAAATTTGGGAATCTTCCATCACAACGTGAGATTGGTTCAAGCAGTGCAGGCAACACAACATTTGGTAGTTCGGTCTGGTTGTCCTTAGTTGCTTCTGAGAACGTGTAAGATTGCATTTCATGACTTATTTATAAATGATCTCCTGAAATTTATTAAATATTTGTTTTAAATACCGAACATATGATATTTGAATTCCTGGATACAGGGAAGTAGGTGCAACATTACCTCAGATATCTACTCCCTTCCTAAGAGTCAAGTGAGTTTTTTATTCCTTCTCTTTGCTATGAGTTGATGCTCTTTGCTCATTCCTTTATTTCTAAGTGCTTGAACTGAATTTGTTATGCAATAAATAGTTGTCTATCTTACTCGTGTTTCTTTGTAAATAGCTGTTTTTGTATATGTTCTAAAGTCTAAACCAAGATGTCAATAATGCCTTCTTCTGGCATCGCTTGTTCTTGATTTGTGCTTGTGTGTATTCGTCATATGATTTTTATCATTTACATCACACTTCTGCTTAAAGATTGAGTGAGATCACTTTTGTCAATATGTCTTCAAGAGGTACGCAATTTAAATTAAGAATCCTGTGAAATCTCATCTTTCAAAATAAGACATATATACATACATATTGCTCTCTTTTTGTTTCAGTCATTAGTACAATTAAAAACTTAACATTGTAATTCCTAACAAGAGTGTATGAGAAACTAATAAATAATCAGTCTTCTACATTTTGGGAGCAATATTAAGTTCCCTAAATGGTTACTCATTAATCGTTCTTTACTCATTTAATTGCTTCAAGTATCACATCTTTATAGTATGCATTTAATTGTATTAGAAAGTTAATAAAAATTGGAAGGAATTAAGAGTTCATCATAAGCACATTACGATTGAGTTCGATTGTCTAGCAAGTACATGGTATAACTGACGACTTACAACAATTATTTTTTTTTAATTTTTATAGGAATGGTAATTTACCTGTTTCCTTTATAGAGAGTTATGTTATCAAGAAGCTTGGTCTCCCTAGTGGTGTTGAGGTAAACTGGTTACCCTTTTTGCGAACTCTAATGCTTCTGTCAATAATGCATTGCTATTTCTGAGTAGCTGATTATTTTTCTGATTATATATATACTCTCTTCCAGGTGGAGATCCAATTATGGGATAAGCCAATTTTTTCTTGCTTGAAACTGCAAGACATAGTAAATTTTTGGTTGAGAACAATGCCAAAGAACGAGTTGATTCATGCTACTGAAGGAAGCTCAGCTGAGGATTTTGTTATGGTCCTTTCATATAGGCTAAAGGCTTGAGTTGATAGCTCATAAGCTACCCTGACATGGTTTTATTTTTAATGAATTTCATTAACTTTATGTTTATTTTAAGCTTCGCAAACCACATCACACATATGGTTGTTTCAATTGTATGTGTGGCATAATTAATATACCTTTGCTTTACAGTGGTTTTCATTGTTTGGTTTGGTTGAAAGACAGGAATTTATAAATATGGGATCTCTTATTTTGTTTTATGAGGATTTTATATTGGTGATGGGTGGTCAATCTGATTTAGTTTATCGAAACCATAATTATTAATTATTGCTGATATTTTCATCGTAGTTTTGTCATGTCACTTTAATTTCCATCTTAAGATTATTTTCCAAAGCAAAAAGTTTTTCAATATAAACTAGGTGTGAAAAGTAGTGGTGATAAAAGTGGTGGGAGATTGGCATGACAACTCGCCTGGCAAATGGTTCAAAGAGTTTTCTAGGAATACTGGCGCTGGTGACTTGATGTAGCTGAATTATGAGGAGTGTGGGAAGGACATAATTTTGTATGAAAAATGAGAATTCCAAGATTGGAACTACAATTAGATTCTAAAACTAGGGTTAGGAGTATCCTAGGGCCTTTTGAAGGTAGTCCAGACTCCATAGCCTATAGGGAATTATTATGGAATTTTGGAATTTAAACCCCACATCTTATTCCTAAATCCCGTTTTTTTATTCCAAAAATACCTCTCTCATCCTAAATCCTAAATCCTTTTTTTTTCTTTCTTCCCCTTTCCCATCTCTTCTATGTGTCTTCTTCTTCCTCCCCCATCCCCCTTTTCTGTGTCTTCTTCTTCTTTTCTCCCCTCCCCCCTCATCTTCTTCTTGACCAGTTGACCCCATCTGCTGCACAAAGCTAAAGCAAAAGTCATTATCATTATTTTCAACAATTACAACACAAAGAATATTTAAAAAAAAATAACAAAAACCGAAAAAAGAAACAAACTCATATCCAAGTTCACTGTAACATAGAAGAAACAAACCCCTATTTTTTTTTTCAAGAGGTGCTATTTGAAAAAAAATTTCAAGAAGATCCTCTCGAAAAGAAATTTATATAATTTTAAAAGGTATTTCCGACACTGGTTCATCAAAAACATTCGTATAGTGAAAAAAAAATAAAGAAGGTAACTTTCCTCTTTTCTACGGAGGCTTGTATTCAAACAACAAACGATAGTCGGATACAAATAGAAAGTACCATAAAAATTGAATGATTCAAGGAAAAAGGCAAAATTTGTAGAGCAGGCAATTGAATATTATCCTTGTTAAATAGCAATGTGTAACAGGGTGTTAATGTCAAACATGAATGCTGTGATATAACTACTCAAAGCAAGAAATCATGTGTTATGGAATCAGAAGAATTAATTTTGCAGGCAATAATACATTTACAAGAACACATCTTTTAAGAACAATATGGTGAAACAACTGTGGTAATCAAGAAACAAGTCCATGATGACAATGACATGTAATATCACAATAATCAGTTCATCTAGCAAATTAGCAATGGCACAAATGCACAATTCTATCAGTAAATTAAATAGCATGAAATAAAACTTAAGTTTTGAGGAAATATATTCTTCAATCAATAGATATGCTGTGTTAGGCCAAATGGACGGACCTATATCTGCTCGGTGATTATTTGAACAATTCTTAGTAGAACAAAGAAGTGAGATCAGATATATCAAGAAAATCTATAGGATTTGTAAAATGCAACCAGTACTTGTCTTGGATTTTTTCTGCTTGATAACTAATAAATATGATAGAAGATATACCTGAAAATATGGCTTTGGCAGAGGTTGCCTACTAATACCTTTAATAGTGAAAGAAATTGGTTATATAGCCTAAGCAGACCCAATTATATGGAAGGTGGAAGAGACTGTAACATCCTCAATTAAATTTCTAAGTTTAGGTTCTATGTTAATAGACTTAGGATGTGAGGGTGAAGGAAAGATTAAGTTGAGAGCTAATAAAACATTAAATAGATGTTAAATGATAAAAGTTATAAAATATAAGGAAAAATTAGGAATAAAATATTTAAGACTCCAAACACAATTCCCACCGTTGGATATGAAGATATGATTTTTAAGAAGTTGCTCGTCAAATTTGAGCAAGATCCGACGGTTAACGAAGAAGTTATGGCATAGTCAATGCGAAGTCAACAGACTTCCGCACACCAGAATTTCGCATCTGGTAAAAGTATCCGGATATCAGCCAAAGTATCCGGATACTTCGTGCAGAAACAGCATAAAACACGTTGAGTCTTCTTCTCCATTCATTCCCCTTTTGCTTCTCTCTCTAAACCCTAGGCTTCAATCTCATCACCCACTCCATAAACACTTGATTTTAAGTTAAACCAAGCCATAATCATCATTCTCCATCAAAACCCCATCAAGAAAATGTGTTGAGAATCACTCTTCTCCACTCTCCCTCTCTCACACGAATTTCCCCTTTCTCTCTCCTCTTGATCTTCAAGCTTCTCAACCATGGAGGAACCACCATGGCCACACCTCTAACACAACCTCATCTTCTCCCTTATTGCTTCAAGTAAGTGCCAAGCCCTTGATTTCATCCCTCCCTCTCTAAATCCGAATTTGCTCTCTCCTCCCTCTCATGGAGGGTTTCATTTTTAAACATAGGACCTTCACCTTACCATGGAACTTGGCATGAGAATCATGGTATGAGCAAAAATTTACTTTTTATGGTTTTATAATAGGTTCTATCATCTCTTGTGGATTTTGAACTCTTGGTGGGCAAATTCAAGCTTAGAGCACTTGGAATCCTTTCATCCTTAAGTGCTTGAGGTAAGGGGGTGGATATAGTGAGCATTGGCTTGTTCTAGGAAAGTGTTTGTATTTAGTTATAATGGTTGACTAGGAGTTTATGTGTTAGGGTAGGAAATTAGGAACCCCAATTTAGAAACTAAGGAAAATGTTGAAAATAGGCTTAATTATTAATTATGGAACTATAAAAAGTAGAGAATGAGGTTAGGTTTTTAATTGAGGAAAATAAATGCCATGGACCCCTAATTTAGGATTTTGAATCAATAATTTGGACAAGTGAAAAATAATAAATGTAGTTGTTGCATGATTATATGAAAAGGTGAAGTTTATTATTATTGATACTCTAATTGTTTATGTGAAAGTAAATTGTGGCTAATTGGTGATAATTGTAATGGTGCATGTGCTTAGAATGATTTGATAAATATTAAACGGAATTGGTGGACAAAATAATGACAATTAATATTGGATAAATATGGTGATGTATCGTAGGCCTTCGATTTGGGGAGACGATACATCGTAAAATTTGGGTTGTATTGTAGGCCTTCGATTTGGGGGAGACAATACAACGTAAACGGGGCGATGTATGTAGGCCTTCGATTTGGTGGAGACATACATCGTCGATGGTGTATGTATGTAGGCCTTCGATTTGGTGGAGACATACATACACCCTAAATAAAAAGGAAAAAGGAAAGGACAATGGATAAAATAAGGTAAATGGTAAAGGGAACGCGATGTATGTAGGCCTTCGATTTGGTGGAGACATACATCGTGATTGGTGTATGTATGTAGGCCTTCGATTTGGTGGAGACATACATACACCGTTATTAAAAAGGAAATGATTAAGAGAAACAGGGAATAAAATTGGACAAGATAATGGTAATGGAAACGCGATGTATGTAGGCCTTCGATTTGGTGGAGACATACATCGTGGTTGGTGTATGTATGTAGGCCTTCGATTTGGTGGAGACATACATACACCGTAAATAAAAGAGAAAGATTAAGGAAAAAGGTAAGGGGTTATAACGGGATTTAATTGGAAACGGGGAAAATAGTTAAAATGGAACTATATGGTGGAAATGAAGTAACTAAAGGGGAACCAGCACTGATAAAATGATGGAATTGGAAATGTGGTATGCTTGCTATGATAATGTGTTATGTGAATAAAATGCTAAGTGTGTTTGGCCTGGTTAGTTGTTATGCCTATCTAGAAACTGCTTTTCTATTCATGTGCAATGCTCACTCCCTTACTATCTTTAAGGTACAGAGATTGAGTTAGCACAGCCCCCGGCCGAGCAGGAGTGCTCTCCCTCACAGGGAGAGTAGGGTTATTATGGGGATTAGGACTATATGTGACCTAAGCCTCCTTATTCTTTGATGTATTTGTGATGTCCATATATTTTTGTTGAGGCTTAGGATATTGTCTTTGGCATAGCTATATTTGAGCATCATGCTAGTTGCACCTAGTACACATATTCCGCTTACACTCTGATAACTGATACAGGATGTATATTTTGCGCCCATGGGGCTTTTGTTTGTTATGTGCATGAGGTGCAACCCTGCTGGCTGTTGATTATATTTTATTGACAATGTTATATACAGGTTAAATTTTGGAAAGTCCGAAAAACAGACAAAACTCCGTCCGTCTGACGGGTGATTTTATTAAACTAAAAAAAGAATTTTTAAGTACACATTTTTAATATTTGGGAATTAAGGATAATATTTATTAGGGTGTTACTTTTTATGGTATCAGAGCAGTTTCCCTCGACCTTTGGAGTATGAACTCACTACTCCTATGGTTACTCACCGAGCGAGTAACCAATGTACTTAGTGCAGTGTCTAAGTAGAAGTTGTAGGATATTAGTAGTTTATTTAATTGTTCTATCATTAACTGGTTTTCCTTCCATGACTCAACAGTATGGCAGGGAGACGGGCTGACAATGACAGAATTGCTCCAATACTTGAAACTCTGGTTCAATTGCAACAGAACCAAGCCCAAGTTCAGCAGCAACAAGCTGATAATCTTGCAAATCTGCAGCAGAATCAAGCCCAGAACATTGCTGTAGCTGCAGCAGTTGTTGCAGCAGCACTTCAGCCTCCTCCACCACCACCAGTGGAGATTGACTGGATGGGCCGCTTTAGAAAGAGCGATCCGCCGAAGTTTGAAGGGGGTTACAATCCAGATGGAGCTCAAAGATGGCTCCAGGAGATGGAAAAGGTTTTCCGCTCGCTGCAGCCACCGGGTGACCAGTATATGCGACTAGTGGAGTATGTGCTGATTGGTGAGGCGGAACATTGGTGGGACCAACAGAGGAGAGGCTTGGAAGCAGCTAATGAACTTATTTCATGGGACCTTTTCAAGGTCCGTTTTCTGGGAAAGTATTTTCCGGAAAATGTAAGGAGGGAGAAGGAAGTGGCTTTTCTTGAGCTGAAGCAAGGGAACCTCAGTGTTGGAGAGTATGCAGCTCAATTCGAGGATCTCATTCGCTATTCGGGCAGCTACCGGGATGCAGATGAACGCACTAAATGTATCAAGTTTGAGGCTGGTCTCCATCCCAAGATCAAAACTGTTTTTGTCTATCAAGGAATCTCTAATCTCTCTCAACTAGTGAACATGACTAGTGCTTATGAAGATTCACTCAAGCAGGAACAAGCAGAGGAGCGAAGCAGGGCATCTCAGAAATTGTTTGGTCCTATTAGGGGCAAGGGTCCTATGCAGAAATCTGGTCCTTATTCTAACCCCAGACCTTCAGTCCCTAGAGGAGCAGGGCAATCTGCAATATCTCTTGGTCCTGTTCCTACTTGTACACATTGTGGGAGGCAACACAAGGGGGTGTGCTGGAATATGGGTCGAAGAGATGGACTCTGCTACTTGTGTGGACAGCCCGGGCACTTTGTTTCCAACTGCCCTAAAAATCCTGTGAAGAGAGAGGTCAATGTGGTTAGTGCACAGAAATCTGGTGGGAGTCAGCCAATGCAGAAGGGCAAGGTGTACACTCTAGATGGCGAAGAGGTGACAGATGATGATGAGCTGATCAGAGGTATTTGCCATGTTAATGGCAATTCTTGTGGTGTTTTGTTTGATTGTGGTGCATCTCATTCATTCATTTCTATGGAATGCATGAAGAGACTAGGGTTGTCTACTATAGAAATGCCTTATAAATTGTCGGTTTCTACCCCTACGAATTCTTCAGTAATTACTTCTCAGATGTGTTTGGATTGTCCACTCCGAGTTTTGGAGCGGGAATTCAAAATCAATCTCATTTGTCTGCCTTTGACTAGATTAGATGTTATTCTGGGTATGGACTGGATGGCTCAGCATCACGTTCTAATTGACTGTCGTAAGAAAGCAGTCATCTTTAGTGATTCTACTATATCTGCCATAGAAGTTGACGAAGTATCTGATGTGAGTCAAATTCCTGTGGTCCGTGAGTTTCAGGAAGTCTTTTCTACGGAGATTCCCGGATTGCCTCCAAGAAGAGAAGTTGAGTTTAGTATTGATCTGAAGCCTGGTACAGGTCCAATTTCTATTGCACCTTATAAAATGGCGCCTCCGGAATTGGAAGAACTAAAGAAGCAGTTGGAGGAGCTATTAGCAAAGGGACTTGTCAGGCCAAGTGTGTCACCCTGGGGTGCTCCTATCCTTTTTGTCAAAAAGAAGGACGGTAGCCTTCGGATGTGCACTGATTACAGGCAGCTAAATGCAGTGACAATAAAGAACAAATATCCGCTCCCTCGCATTGACGATTTGTTGGATCAGTTGAGGGGTGCATCAGTGTTCTCTAAGATTGACCTCCGATCGGGATACCATCAAATCCGTATCCGTGAAGAGGACATTCCAAAAACTGCTTTCAGGACGCGTTATGGGCACTTTGAGTATGTGGTAATGCCTTTCGGATTGACCAACGCTCCTGCAATATTCATGGATTACATGAATAGGATCTTCATGCCATATTTGGATTCTTTTGTCATTGTGTTCATTGATGACATTTTGATTTATTCTAAGAGTCCAGGTGAACATGAGGAGCATTTGAGGATCGTGCTGCAGGTCCTCAAAGAAAAGCAGTTATATGCCAAGCTGTCTAAATGTAGCTTTTGGTTGGATGAAGTCCATTTTCTGGGACATGTGATTTCTGCACAGGGAGTTTCTGTGGATCCCTCCAAGGTGGAAGCGGTGTTAAAGTGGGAGAGACCCACAACAGTCACAGAAATCAGAAGCTTTTTGGGATTGGCAGGTTACTATCGGAGATTATTTGAAGGTTTCTCCAAACTGGCTCTTCCATTGACAATGTTGACCAGGAAAGAGGTCCCTTATCAATGGTCACAGCAGTGTGAGAGCAGTTTCTTAGAGCTGAAGAAGAGATTGACGAGTTCACCGGTTCTGATTTTGCCGGAACCAACCCAACCCTTTGATGTATATTGTGATGCTTCGAAGCAAGGCTTGGGTTGTGTACTTATGCAGCAAGGTAAAGTTGTGGCCTATGCATCCAGACAGTTGCGGCAGCATGAGCAGAATTATCCGACTCATGACTTGGAGTTAGCAGCTGTGGTGTTTGCCCTGAAAATCTGGAGACATTACTTGTATGGCACAAAGTTCGAAGTGTTCAGTGACCACAAGAGTCTCCGTTATCTCTTCGATCAAAAGGAGTTGAATATGAGACAGAGGAGATGGATGGAGTTCCTGAAAGATTATGACTTTCATCTTCAATACCATCCGGGTAAAGCTAATGTGGTAGCCGATGCATTGAGTCGCAAAACTCTTCATGTTAACAACTTGATGGTGAAGGAGATGCAGCTAATCCAAGAGTTTAGTGATCTCAACTTGAACATGCTGGTGAAAGAGAAGAGTATTGTTCTGGAAATGTTGCAGGTCACTAGTGAGTTGATGGATTTGATAAAGGAAAGGCAAGCCGATGACGAAGAGCTCCAGAAGTTGCTAGAAGGAGCAGCAAGTAAAGAGGAACCTGATTTCATCAAGGGTGCAGATGGAATCATCAGATTCAGAGGTAGAATATGTGTTCCAATGGACTTCCAGATTCGAAGAGACATATTGTGGGAAGCTCACCAAACAAAAATGAGTTTCCATCCTGGTACCACAAAGATGTATCAGGATTTGAAGAAGATCTATTGGTGGCCAGGGTTGAAGACTGATGTCGCCGACCATGTGTCTCACTGCTTGACTTGTCAGAAGGTGAAGATTGAGCACCAAAAGCCAGGTGGTCCATTGCGATCACTTGACATCCCTGAATGGAAGTGGGATAGCATAGCCATGGACTTTGTGACAGGTCTACCTAGGACTACAGCAGGTTGTGATGGTGTGTGGGTTGTGCTAGATCGTTTAACAAAGTGTGCTCACTTTATTCCGACCAATAAGAAGTTCACACTGGAGAAGCTGACACAGTTGTACATTCGGGACATAGTGAGGCTTCATGGTGTGCCTTCTAGTATTGTGTCTGATCGTGATCCACGGTTTCTATCCAGATTTTGGCAGAGTCTTCAGCAGGCCTTGGGTACCAAGTTGAGGTTTAGTACAGCCTATCATCCTCAAACTGATGGGCAGTCCGAGCGTACTATTCAGACTTTGGAGGATCTGTTGAGGGCTTGTGTTCTAGAGCAGGCTGGTAGTTGGGAGCAGTTGTTACCATTGATGGAATTTACTTACAACAACAGCTTTCACTCTAGTATTGGCATGGCACCTTTTGAGGCACTATATGGTAGAAAGTGCAGAACGCCTCTTTGTTGGTTCCAAATTGGAGAGAACTTGTTGACTGGACCAGAGTTGGTGCAAGAAACCACAGAGAAGATCACAATGATTAAGGATAAAATGAAGACTTCTCAAGACAGGCAAAAGAGCTATGCAGATAAGCGTAGGAGACCCCTAGAGTTTGATGTGGGTGATCATGTGTTTCTTAGGGTGTCCCCTACCACTGGCATTGGTCGGGCAATCAAGTCAAAGAAGCTGACTCCGAGGTTTGTTGGACCTTATGAGATTCTGGAAAGAGTTGGGCCTTTGGCATACAGGATTGCTTTGCCTCCACATTTGTCTAGACTTCATGGTGTATTTCATGTTTCCCAGCTGAGGAAGTACATTCATGATCCCTCCCATGTGGTAGCAGTTGACGATTTGCCCTTGAAGGAGAATCTTACTTTTGAGATCCTCCCGATCAGAATTGAGGACAGGCAGATTAAGCTGCTCCGGGGCAAGGAAATTTCATTGGTGAAGGTGATTTGGAACAGAAACAACGTGGAAGAGGCTACTTGGGAGCTGGAGAGCAAGATGAAGGAGTCTTATCCTCAGTTGTTTCAGGACAGCAGAATTTCGAGGACGAAATTCTGGTAAGTGGGAGAGAATTGTAACATCCTCAATTAAATTTCTAAGTTTAGGTTCTATGTTAATAGACTTAGGATGTGAGGGTGAAGGAAAGATTAAGTTGAGAGCTAATAAAACATTAAATAGATGTTAAATGATAAAAGTTATAAAATATAAGGAAAAATTAGGAATAAAATATTTAAGACTCCAAACACAATTCCCACCGTTGGATATGAAGATATGATTTTTAAGAAGTTTCTCGTCAAATTTGAGCAAGATCCGACGGTTAACGAAGAAGTTATGGCATAGTCAATGCGAAGTCAACAGACTTCCGCACACCAGAATTTCGCATCTGGTAAAAGTATCCGGATATCAGCCAAAGTATCCGGATACTTCGTGCAGAAACAGCATAAAACACGTTGAGTCTTCTTCTCCATTCATTCCCCTTTTGCTTCTCTCTCTAAACCCTAGGCTTCAATCTCATCACCCACTCCATAAACACTTGATTTTAAGTTAAACCAAGCCATAATCATCATTCTCCATCAAAACCCCATCAAGAAAATGTGTTGAGAATCACTCTTCTCCACTCTCCCTCTCTCACACGAATTTCCCCTTTCTCTCTCCTCTTGATCTTCAAGCTTCTCAACCATGGAGGAACCACCATGGCCACACCTCTAACACAACCTCATCTTCTCCCTTCTTGCTTCAAGTAAGTGCCAAGCCCTTGATTTCATCCCTCCCTCTCTAAATCCGAATTTGCTCTCTCCTCCCTCTCATGGAGGGTTTCATTTTTAAACATAGGACCTTCACCTTACCATGGAACTTGGCATGAGAATCATGGTATGAGCAAAAATTTTCTTTTTATGGTTTTATAATAGGTTCTACCATCTCTTGTGGATTTTGAACTCTTGGTGGGCAAATTCAAGCTTAGAGCACTTGGAATCCTTTCATCCTTAAGTGCTTGAGGTAAGGGGGTGGATATAGTGAGCATTGGCTTGTTCTAGGAAAGTGTTTGTATTTAGTTATAATGGTTGACTAGGAGTTTATGTGTTAGGGTACGAAATTAGGAACCCCAATTTAGAAACTAAGGAAAATGTTGAAAATAGGCTTAATTATTAATTATGGAACTATAAAAAGTAGAGAATGAGGTTAGGTTTTTAATTGAGGAAAATAAATGCCATGGATCCCTAATTTAGGATTTTGAATCAATAATTTGGACAAGTGAAAAATAATAAATGTAGTTGTTGCATGATTATATGAAAAGGTGAAGTTTATTATTATTGATACTCTAATTGTTTATGTGAAAGTGAATTGTGGCTAATTGGTGATAATTGTAATGGTGCCTGTGCTTAGAATGATTTGATAAATATTAAACGGAATTGGTGGACAAAATAATGACAATTAATATTGGATAAATGTGGTGATGTATCGTAGGCCTTCGATTTGGGGGAGACGATACATCGTAAAATTTGGGTTGTATTGTAGGCCTTCGATTTGGGGGAGACAATACAACGTAAACGGGGCGATGTATGTAGGCCTTCGATTTGGTGGAGACATACATCGTCGATGGTGTATGTATGTAGGCCTTCGATTTGGTGGAGACATACATACCCTAAATAAAAAGGAAAAAGGAAAGGACAATGGATAAAATAAGGTAAATGGTAAAGGGAACGCGATGTATGTAGGCCTTCGATTTGGTGGAGACATACATCGTGATTGGTGTATGTATGTAGGCCTTCGATTTGGTGGAGACATACATACACCGTAATTAAAAAGGAAATGATTAAGAGAAACAGGGAATAAAATTGGACAAGATAATGGTAATGGAAACACGATGTATGTAGGCCTTCGATTTGGTGGAGACATACATCGTGGTTGGTGTATGTATGTAGGCCTTCGATTTGGTGGAGACATACATACACCGTAAATAAAAGAGAAAGATTAAAGAAAAAGGTAAGGGGTTATAACGGGATTTAATTGGAAACGGGGAAAATAGTTAAAATGGAACTATATGGTGGAAATGAAGTAACTAAAGGGGAACCAACACTGATAAAATGATGGAATTGGAAATGTGGTATGCTTGCTATGATAATGTGTTTATGTGAATAAAATGCTAAGTGTGTTTGGCCTGGTTAGTTGTTATGCCTATCTAGAAACTGTTTTTCTATTCATGTGCAATGCTCACTCCCTTACTATCTTTCAGGTACAGAGATTGAGTTAGCACAGCCCCCGGCCGAGCAGGAGTGCTCTCCCTCACAGGGAGAGTAGGGTTATTACGGGGATTAGGACTATATGTGACCTAAGCCTCCTTATTCTTTGATGTATTTGTGATGTCCATATATTTTTGTTGAGGCTTAGGATATTGTCTTTGGCATAGCTATATTTGAGCATCATGCTAGTTGCACCTAGTACACATATTTCGCTTACACTCTGATAACTGATACAGGATGTATATTTTGCGCCCATGGGGCTTTTGTTTGTTATGTGCATGAGGTGCAACCCTGCTGGCTGTTGATTATATTTTATTGACAATGTTATATACAGGTTAAATTTTGGAAAGTCCGAAAAACAGACAAAACTCCGTCCGTCTGACGGGTGATTTTATTAAACTAAAAAAAGAATTTTTAAGTACACATTTTTAATATTTGGAAATTAAGGATAATATTTATTAGAGTGTTACAGAGACCATTACTTTTCAACTCATGTATTCTTTCAACTTAATGCATAGACCTAAGTTATCAGAATACAACTAGAAATCCATGACCGAGAAAGAAGTTAGTTATCTGTTATCTATAGAGGAAGAAGTTCCCTTGAATATTCTGGTATTCTTTTAAAACCATAAACACCAAAGCATAGCAAATACAGCACAGTGCTGAAGAATTTTAGCATCTTTACGGAAGCGAATGAAGATCTCTAAAGTTAATAAGAAGAAACTGATGTAAAACCATAGGGCAGAAGGTTAGGTTATTCACTTATTCGAAAAAGAGCCAACAACTGAACAATGCCAAAAAAAAATATATGACTAAAGTTTTCTGAACTAGAACAGCACATCACAAACATATTAAGGAACAAAGAAATGAGAAGTTCAGTTTCTGTAACATAATTAAGATACCATATAACTGGACAGGTTGAAGGAAAATTGAACAGGATTCTAGTTCAGTAATGTCTCTACTCTTTACCATGCAATTTGCCCATTTCCTTAACAAAGTGAAAATTCAAAGAGAAACATTTCTAAGCCAGTTATCCTCCCAGAATTTGATATGATCACCATCACCCAAAGTCAAAGATTTCATAGAAAAAGTTCCAAGGACTTGCACGAGTAGCTTGGTTGCAAGTTGTCTGTCCATCAATGATACAAAGAGTTAGGCCTTAAGGCATTCCAAAAGATTCATACACAAGCTAACACAATTAAATCTAGAGTCACTAAAAGCCAACGTACACAACCAGGACTTAGCTTTTACAAACTCTTATTAATACTTTTGGAAATTATATAACATTTCTGAGTCTAGTATTCTATTTATGATTTATTTAAGGGATTAAGGTGTTTTATATTTACAATACAAAGTACGTGCATTAAGGAATTGAGTTCTTATTGTTTCTAGAGTCGTCCTTATCATAGAAGGAATTCTATTCATAATGAAAGTAAATTAAAGTTATCACCAAAGAAACCATATCCCTAACCCTTTTATCCATATTACAACTTAAACTATTTTCCTATTTGTTCTTTTCGATTAAAAATCCAAAATCAATTCAACAAAATCTAAATTTCAATTTCGATAAGTTTAATCGCAATATAAAGAGAGTTGCTAAAATAAATTAATTTATATGGGGTCGACATCTATTTACCACTTTATTATTTATACGACTCGATGTTTTTATCGGTGTCCCGACGACACCCCTCAATATGACTAAGTGGAGATCGTTTGTCCCCAAATTGTATACCAGTCTCGTTAGCACCAATGGAAAGATGCTACCTCAACAAATTTTTGCTCGGTCATTTTTGACAGAACCTTATCTCCATAACTCATGTTTTTTCCTTCCTTCCTGCACAACACTATAACGCCGTTGAAGTTTAGCATCTCCACTGTGACACTGACACCGACAACATTATTTTTGTTGTCGCCCCAACATCATGCTAGCTATAGAGTCTGCAACCCTCCACACTAATCCAATTCATTCTCCTCCCTGATCAACTCTTGTGAGGGAGTGAATTTATAATTGGCCAAAATGTTTTTATCAACTCATTCTTTAGTGTGGGTTTTTAGATGACTTGCATCGTGTATTCGTGTACTAGTTACTTCCGATCTGATTTATTAGCAAAAATAATTACCGCACATCTATTAAGAAAAATAATTAGATGCATTTATTTTTTTCAAATTCATAAAAAAATAGACTAGTTTAGTAAACTTGTATTGAAAATGAAACAAAAATTAAATGATTCACCACTTTATAAAGATATTTCAAGAATGATTGTGTTAGAAATAGAAAGCGAGTTAATTTTTTCATATATTTAAGACCAACTAATGAAGTGTCTTTTTTTCTTAATTGTGACGGGAGGGAGTATGTTGTTATTTTGACCATTAATTTAATATAATAAAATATATAAATAGATTAGATTAAAGCTAGCAGCGTGGAGTTGGTCATCAAGTGGTAGCTTACTTGGTTCCTTAACTAATGGTCTCGAGTTCGAGCCTTGGGTATGGAGCAACCCCGCTGGGAGACCCCTACCGCTTAGTGCGAGCTCAGTTGGATCGGATCGGATGAGTCGGATAACCAGATCCGAGTATCGGTTGGTATTAAAAAAAGAAAAGGATTTAATATAAAAAACGTTTGAGATGAGTCCAAATCACTTTGATCCAAAAACAACTAATAATTCTCCGGAATATGCATATGTTGATGAGGAGGAGAATAAAAATGTAACTGAGAGTAATGATATAAAATAGGAAAATTCTAAAAAGTGTCGTTTGCACACTTGTTAAAATATACCGTAAACACATGCACTGATGCATAAAAAAAAACTCCATTGGATCAACTAAGGTATGTTTGAAAGGAGAAAAAAATAATACTCCCTCCGGTCTTATTTATAAGATCATTTTGGGGTTTTTCACTCCCACCAAGAAAAGTGGATAAACTTGTTAGTGACATTGGAAATGTGAAAATTTGATATACTTTTTCAAAACTACCCCTATAATAATTATTGGAAATTTAAAAAGTGTTGACTTTATATGGATGTTTGTAGAAATAAGTAATTAAATGCTATTGAAAATTGAAAAGGGGTCTTATAGATAGGACTGTTTCTGCCAGGAATTTATATTTTGCAAGGAAAATAACAGGGATGCAAAATAAGAGAGATGGGTTCGTAGACTTAGTGAAATCAAGGCCTCATTTTATTACTTGTAATGGGAGAGGAAATACAAGAGAAAAAAGAGTGCGTGAATGTCAGGAGATACAATGAAAATTGATAAGATTCATAAGACGCTCTCAGTGTGTCACTCTTGAAACTCTCTATCTTGTTTCTTACTCTGAGTGTGTCATTGTATTTGTGTTTCTCTGTGATGTTGCTCTCTATTGGCTTTTCTTGGCTTGCCCCTAGTTTGTGTGTTGATACCCCTATGTAAAGGTCTTGTGTCTTGATCTTCAAGTTTGGCTTTTCCCTTATCTGATGGGCATTGAGAGGCTCTATTCATTATCCTCTGGTCACAACTTCCTTGAGCATTGGTAGGGGAGATGAACAGTGCCTTTTCCCCTTTGAAAAGAACAACATATTCCTTACTGGCATGCCATATTTGATATTTGAATGAAATGGCATCTCTTCTATTTATGGCATTCTTGATGATCATGGCTGCCAAGCGTTGGGCCCAAGGGGAGGTAACGTAATAGAAGGGGTTTCCCAAGATCAGCTTTGAATGAGTATTGTGAGGGAGGACGCTTCGCCCTGAGGACGCTCTCACGTTCCCTTTTACTGTTGATGTGGAGACCTGTTCTTGGCTTTGAGTTGATCTATTTGGGCCATCTGAGAATTCCTTTTTCTCTTTTTGCTTTTTTCCTTGCCAACGGGCTTTTGGCCCAATAACTAATTATTATTTTTCCCTCATCCTAAACAATAGCCCCTTTTTGTATTTGAAATAATCCTATTTTTTCAAATACAAACTTCCTAGCCTACAAGCCTACTCTCTGCCAGCCTTTGGTCGTGTGAAACGTGGCCTGTGCAGTTGGTAACCGTGCCTCCACCTACTTCTTAACGTTATTTCTTTAGGCATGCCTTCTCATACCCACGTTTCTCCACCTCTCATCCTAAAAGACTTTCCTCCTTCTCTCTCTCACAGCAGCCCCTTCTTCTTTCCTTCACCGAAAACTGCTCATTCCTCCATGGCTCATTCAAATGCTGTAACATCTTCTGGTGAAGAACTGGAGTCTGACGCTTCTGAATATGTTGGTGACGAAGGGACGTCTCCTCAACCTATCTCCATCGCTGTTCTGAATGATCTTCTCCCTCCTCGTTCCGAACCCGTGGAGCAAGGGTACCGCCGCTGGGTAGACGTTCCCCGTCCTTCTCCTCCATTTGAGGGTCCTCCCAAATCCGGTAACTTGTTTCACAATTTCCCTTTGAAAGCCACTGTTGTTTCAGAGGAGTTTGCTCATTTGAGAACCACACCCGTAACTGATGGTGATAGTAAGACCCTGGGCCCAACACTACTTCGATCTCGCTTGCTGAGGGCTGAGTTTTCCTGGTCAGAAGTGCGGTTTCACATGAGACTTAATGTGACTGGTGGCTGGCCTGAATGGGTTGCCTCTGTCTTCAAGGATGACCCCTCATTTGTTGCAGTTTTGGAAAGTACAGGAATTGCTGAGGCTATCAAGATTTCCACCAAGCTCAGCGTTTGTAAGAGAGTGACTGATCTCCATATGCTGGTACAACGCTGGTGTTCGACTACCCACACATTTATCACTGCATGGGGGGAGTTTACCCCATCCCTAGAAGACGTAATCGTTCTCATGAGGTTACCTTCTTTTGGTGACTCTAACTTGTCCTTGTCTGATATTGATGAAAAGTTTCTTGACATGGCAAGGGAGTTAAAGGCTGCTATAGTGCTGAGCGCCAAACACTCTCGTGACCTCTTATCGCAGAGGAAGGGGTCCTCATCCAGGGGCAGGAGTGCTGGCAAATCTTCCTCAAAGGGCCAACAATCAGGTAAGAAGATTTCCCTAAAACACACTTTTGCAAACTGGGTAAGATATTTCTTCGGTGAAGTTTCTGGTGACAATTTCGAATCTGGTCCTACTCTGGATGAGGGCTTATACAGAGCAGGTTTCATTGCTTTCTGGCTGAGTCGATATGTTTTCCCTGGACCACCATGGGAATCTGTGAGTCCTGCTGTTTTTGTTTTTGCTAGTATGTTGTCTCAAGGAATTCGTCTTCCATTGTCGTCATTGTACCTTGGTGGCTTGTACGCAAGGCTGGATCAGATTGCTGAGCAACTGAGAAATTCATATGGCCGATTTCCCGTAAATTGCTATTTGGACCTGACTTTTCTATAGCACTTTCTGTTCGAGCATTTTCCGAAGTTTGGTCCGGAGGGGCCTAAACCCGATGATACAAGTGACAATGCTGAAGGTGCTGCTGAAAATACTGAAGAGGGGGTTGACATTGATTCTTTCAAGATTCGCTCATGGCATTGGTCCCAAGGGAAGCCAAGGTGTCCCTTAGTCCACGTAATTGATGACGAAGGGAGTTTTTCATTTCGCCCTTATGCCAAGCCACTGTTTCATTCTGGGGAGCTACTTCATGATCTTTACACTAATGACAGGTTTCTTTTTGCGGCAAGAAATGACATTTCGAAGAAGTCAGAGGGTGTTACTGATCTTTGGAATCTAATCCTCACTCCATGTCGTCTACCTGGATTTGTACCCACCGATAACAAGAGTGCACACGGGGGAGCTTTGTGGCCGTATGCTTACAGACCAGACAGGGTCATCCGTCAATTTGACTGGGACCAGCCCCCTTGCAGCCTTCATGTTGCTCCCATAGGGGTAGAGGCAGCTCTCAAATCAGTGCTCTTCCGGACCCCTGATAATTCCGACCCAGAGGACTCTTTCCCTTTTTACATTTCTCCTACTCTTACTGGTGGTGTTCTTCAAAGTTGGTTGGACTCTCACCAAGGCGTGTTGCAGCGCCTTCGCAGTTTTGAGGCTACTCCCAATCTTGTTACTCCTGCCACTGTATCTATTTTCTTCATGGACCCCTATTATGCCACCCCCTTGAAGAAAGGTATTCCTGTTCGGTGATTTCCACTCCCTTTTTTATATATATATCCCCCTTTTTCCATTATTCATGTTCATTGTATTGCTCATGTTTAGGTGCCACCAGTTCTGCTCCTCAAACTCGTAAGAGGAAGACTCCAGCGTCCTCCCCATCCGCATCCACGGCTTCGAAAAAAGGTAAGCAGAAGACTTCTGTCTCTGGTCCTCCAATCCCAAAGCCTTCTGTTGTCAAAAAGGCTTCAAGCCTTCCTTCTAAAACAAAAGGAAGCGCCCCAACCTCTGCTCCTTCCCTGCGCTCGCTTCGTTTGATGGCTCGTGTTTCCTCTCCGACCCTTTCAACTCCTGATCATGTTGATTTAGTAGATGAAGAGGAGGATGATACTGGTGCGTCCATTGCGGCTCATTATTCTTCTTCTGAGGGTGATCGAGTAGTTCAGGGCGTCAAGGTTCCTGCTCCTGGGGATCATCAGTCATCTCCTTCTTCTTCCGATACTGATTCTTCTCATGATGAGGTGTTAAGAGGAGAGCATCCTACTGATCATGTCCTTCCTGGTTCGATTTCCCTTTCCAAAGCCGGACTTCCCTGATTCCTTGTGTTATCCTGCCTTCCTATATTATTTTTACTTGCTTTGCTATTCGTAATGTCTCTATCTCTTGCTTACGTATTGCTGTGTTCTTACTGCTTTTGCCAATTTTTATTTTTTTTTATCAGATACTTCTAAGGCCAAGCGTCCTGCCTCCGCCACCAAAGTGAAGATTCCACCTGGCCGTTCTCCACCTAAGTTTGCTGCTCCCAAATCAAAATCCAAAGGTACTCCTGTTTCTGAGCACATTTCATTTGGTTCCGCTTCTGGTAATTTTGCCGAGGGTGAGACCCCTGCTCCTTTGGAAGTGGAGCCCCTTACTACTCTTTCCCCTTCGGGTTCCCCCATGAATGTGGATCCTGTAACTGTCCCTGAGGATGCTGCTTCTAAATCTCCACCTGTGGAAGATGTCTTGGCTGGTGATTCAGTGTCTCCAAGGGGTGTGGTTGTTGACTCTCCTGCTCGTGAGGATGCTTCTCCTGTTAATATTACTCCTGTTCCTCCTCAAAGGGATGAGACTGTTGCCACCCCTACTTCTTCCAAGGTTGCTACTACTCCCATTCGACAAGCTTCTTTCCATACTGTTATTGATTTGACTTCCACTCAAGAGGTTCCTCTTCCAGCTGAAGCTGTTCCTGACGTTGCTTCTAATATAACTTCCTTCTGTAAGTGTCATTGCTTGTTTCTCATTTTATTCTTTCTTTTATTTTGTGCATTCGTCATTTTGCTTCTTGTTTATTGTTGTCATTCTTTGCTCTGTAGCATTATTGTCTTTGAAGATGACCAAGCCCTTTTCTGATGAGGACATAGCGCTTCTAAGCTCATTTTTCCATGCTCATTCAGATTTAGTGCTGCCTGGGTTGCATTTGTCTCAGGTTTTTAATGATGCTGGAATTCATACTATGCTACATGTGCTGAAGCTTACTGTAAATCAAGACGTGGATTCTTTTTCTTGGGGTCAGAAGTCTTCTCTGTTGGATTACTTGCAGTCTCTCAAACTTCATCAATATTCAGGGTCTTGGCTTGATAATGTCATCAAACAAGTGGAAAGTCAGAGTCCTCCTTTTGACGAGGAAACTTTTATTGCAAAGCGACAATTGATGATGGAGCGCCGTGCTGATCTGGAAAGCTTGATCAATGATATCTCCGTTACTTTGTCCAAGGCCACGGCTGATTTGACAAGTGTGAAGGCTGCCCTTGCTGAGTTGGATTCTCAGCAATAATCATATGTTGCTGCCTGCAAGGCTTCTTCCTTGGGCGTCCTTTTTAAGATGTAGCTTTTGTGCTTGTTACTTTGCTTAGTTGCCTTTGAAAACTTGTTGGAACTTTGGAACTTTGTATGTTGCTGTTTATTTTGCTGGACCTGTATGGCTTTCGTATTTGTCTTTGTTTCCGTGTTGCTTATGTTGTATCTGAACTTGGCTTTGGAGAATGACTCTTGAAGCCTTTCTTTTGTTACTGCACTGAACAAGTTTGCTATCTTCTTTTGATTTGAAGCCTTTATGCATATTTCTTTAAACAGACCATGTTTTGTCCTTTGAATAGAATCTCCCCTTCTTTTCTTCTTATCTCCCTTTTCTTTCTCTTCTTTTTCTTCTTCTCTTCCTTTTCTTTCTCTTCTTTTTCTTCTTCTCTTTCCCTTTCTCCCCCTTCTTTTTTTTTAGGAATGGGGAAAGTGCCTCTCTGGCTACTTGTAATAAAATTGCATATTCTTATGCCTGCCCTTATTTTGTGATGTATAGAGCAGTGTGTCTTGCATATGTGATCATCTTTTCATAAGCTTGTACAAATCAGTGTGATTTTTTTTTCGCTCGTATTCAAATTTCTTGCACATATCAGGGCGCTTTCACGCATATCGGGGTGCAAGAATTTTTATTTATACTTAGGTTGCACATATCAGGGTGCTTTTGCACATATCAGGGTGCAACTTAAGTTTCTTGCACATATCAGGGCGCTTTCACGCATATCAGGGTGCAAGAATTTTTATTTATACTTAGGTTGCACATATCAGGGTGCTCTTGCACATATCAGGGTGCTCTTGCACATATCAGGGTGCAACTTAAGTTTTTTGCACATATCAGTGCGCTTTCACGCATATCAGGGTGCAAGAATTTTTATTTATACTTAGGTTGCACATATCAGGGTGCAACTTAAGTTTTTTGCACATATCAGGGCACTTTCACGCATATCAGGGTGCAAGAATTTTTATATTTTTATTTATACTTAGGTTGCACATATCAGGGTGCTCTTGCACATATCAGGGTGCAACTTAAGTTTTTTGCACATATCAGGGCGCTTTCACGCATATCAGGGTGCAAGAATTTTTATTTATACTTAGGTTGCACATATCAGGGTGCTCTTGCACATATCAGGGTGCAACTTAAGTTTTTATATATATATATATATATATGTACGTATATCAAGGAACAACTCTTTTACTGAATAGTATCTAGTTCATTCATTCATTCCAAGAGCGGCATACAAAACATCAGTGCCTACATGCTATGGATAATATTTTTTGATATATTTAAAGTTCAGGGGGCCTACTTTTTTTTGTGATTCTGGCTCCAGCAGATAACAGTAGCCGCTGGGGTGCGCCTCTTGCACAATGTATGGGCCTTCCCACTGGGGCGTCCACTTGCTAGTGTGGGTGTTTCTCATGACAGCATCAGTGGCCTTTAAGACCAGTTCCCCTTCTGCAAACATTCTGGGTTTTACCATTTTTTCATAGGCCAACATGACTCTTCTCTGGTGTTTAAGCAACTCGTCCTGTGCTTTAATTCTCATCCCCTCTACTGCTTCTGCTCTTTCTATGGCACCCTCCTCATTTTGTACGATCATGCGTGCTGAGGGTACCAATACTTCTGCTGGTAACGTTGCCTCTGCTCCATAGACCAGGGAAAATGGGGACGCTTTTGTTGTACCATGTCTTGTGACGCGGTAAGCCCACAGAGCCAAAGGTAAGTATTCGCTCCATTCCTGGGGCGAATCCTCCACTGTTCTTGACAAAATCCCAATCAATGTTTTATTTGTAGATTCTGCTTGGCCATTTGCTTGAGGATAATAAGGGGTAGACTTGTGATGGGTGACGCCGTATTCTTCCAGGATCTTCTCCACCTTTTTGTTGATGAAATGCGTGCCATTGTCTGATACAATCCGTTTGGGCAACCCGAAGCGACATATGATATTATCCCTTATGAACTGGACAGCCGTGTCTGCATCTGCTCTCTTGCATGCAACGGCCTGACCCACTTTGTTGAATGCTCAGTAGTTGCTAAGATCCACCTCTTCCCTCTTGATGTGGGGTCTATAGGTCCTACAAAGTCCATGCACCAGGTATGAAAGGGGTAAGGGGCGCTCAAACTTTTCATGTTGTTAGCTGGCACATGTATCTTGTGCCCATGTCTTTGACACTGCTCGCATCTTCTCACAAAATCAATGGAGTCTTCCCTGATTGTTGGCCAAAAATACCTCATTCTTACAAGTTCTTCATGTAGCGCTCTCCCTCCTTGGTGTCTACCATAGGGCCCTCTATGAATCTCTTCCATTACCTTCTCTTGATCAGTCTTCTTCAAATATCTAAAAATATCCCCAGCGAAATTCCTTCTAAATAACTCTCCTCTGTCACAGAAGTACCTATCAGACTTCTTCCTTATTTTTTCAGCTTCCACATTGTCTCTTGGAAAAATTCCATGTTCCAGATACTCTTTGATGGGGTGAATCCATTCCGTATCTGCAAGGTGGACCTCAACTTCTTCTTTGCAGTCCTGGCATTGAGCACAGAAGTTTTGTAAGGAGTCGCAGAACGTCTTCATGGTGGGACAAAACACACTTATTCTTTGTAAGCGTCTATATAGTCCTGGTCCCACTTGCCCACAGATACTTTCGTGTAGCTGAACCATCTTCTCCATCCCTTCTTCCTCTGCCACACATTTCATGAGGAGCCCTTCCTTGTTCCTCTTATAAAGGATCCCCTTCACCAGGCAGAAGTCTCTGAACGCTTTGGTTAACATCTTGCTCCTCAATTCCTTCCTGATTGGCGTCCTCCAGTCATCCTTGGGTGTTTCTTCTCTTTTCCTTTCTTCTACTTGGGGTCGTTGCTCTTTCCTAAGGTGGACTGCCCACTTTTCCTCTTTCATTGTGATCTTGCTCCCCAAGGTGGCTAAGGCATCTGCCTTCCGGTTTTCAGACCTAGGCATGTGTTCCAGTGATTCTATTCTGAATTTTTCCATGATTTCTAAGGCCCTTTCTCTGCAGAGCGCCAGTGAAGTTTCTTTCACGCCATATTCCCCTTTCAATTGCTGAATCACCAAATTCGAATCCCCCTTTATCTTCACGCTGCTGATTCCCATCTCTTCAGCTATTTTCAACCCCAGCATGAGAGCTTCATACTCGGCTTCATTATTGGTACAGGGAAAATCAAGTTGGAATGCACATGTCAGCTCTTCCCCTTTGTTGTTTGTCAATACCACACCTGCTCCTCCTTTTGGACAGGACGGAGAGCCATCAAACATGAGTGTCCAGACTTCTTCTTCTTCAGCTACATTAACCATCTCTTCTGACTCTTTCTCTCCACTTGTGGCACATATCGTGATCAAGTCTGCCAATGCTTGGCTCTTCATGGCAGTAGGCGTCACCAGCTGTATCTCATAATCTGTGAGTGCAAAGGCCCACTTGCTCACTCTGCCTGTTAGGTCAGCGCACTGTAGCAAATGCTTGATCCCTGCCGACTTGGTCATGACATGTACAGTGTGTGCTTGGAAATAGTGCCTATATTTTTGAGACACGTATACCAAGATTAGACACTGCCTTTCCTGTGCTGAGTACCTGGCCTCAGTGTCTTTAAGCATTCGGCTCCAGTATGCAATAGGACGCTCTGATCCATCTACCTCTTGGGCAAGGAGTCCACTGATTGCTATCTTGGTGGTGGCTAAGTAGATTATGAGGGGGACACCTTTCTGGGGCGGCATCACGGTCAGGGGAGACACGAGCTTCTTCTTGATCATGTCCAATGCCTCCTGATGTTCTTTTCCCCATCTGAACGCCTCTTTCCCTCTCAAAAGCCTTCTCATTGATCCCAGGAGTTCCCCCAAAGCTGGAATGAACCTGCGTATGTAACCCAATTTTCCCATCATCTGTTGCAATTCTTTTTGAGTCTTGGGTGCTTTCAAGTCTCTTATAGCTTGCACTTTGTCCTCTGCAGCTGAGATTCCCTCTTTGTGCACTACAAATCCAAGGAATTCCCCTGAGGAGACCCCAAACTTGCATTTCAGTGGGTTCATCCTCAGTTTGTATTTCTTGCATCTCTCAAATACGGCCTTCAAATTCTCTCTGTGTTGCTCCTTCTTCCTGGACTTCACTACTAAATCGTCCACGTAATCCTCTACGATTTTATGCATCATATCATGGAAAATCGCCGTCATGGCCCTTTGGTAGGTTGCCCCCGCATTCTTAAGCCCAAACGGCATGACCGTATAAAAGAAGTTTCCCACAGGCGTCCTGAACGCAGTCTTCTCATCCCCTGGTGCCATCCTGATCTGGTTATAGCCACTGAATCCATCCATGAATGAGAAGCGCTCGTGCATTGCAGTAGCATCAACCATGTTGTCTATGTTGGGCAGAGGGAAATCGTCTTTCGGGCATGCTTTGTTAAGGTCCCTGAAGTCCACGCAACACCTTATCTGTCCGTTCTTTTTCTTGACAGGGACGACGTTTGCTAGCCAGGTTGGATGTTGTATTGGCTTGATGAACTGAGCCTTGAGCAATTTTTCCACTTCTCTCTTGATAGCTTTTTCAATGTCTGGGTCAAACTTCCTGGCAGCTTGCTTCACTGGGATGGCGTCCGTTTTTACGGCCAAGTTGTGAGTGACTAACTTTGGGCTTAGTCCAGGCATCTCCTCATAAGTCCATGCGAACACTTCCTTATACTCCTTAAGCAAAACAATCAGGTCTTCTTTTTCTTTGTCAGTGAGGGACGATGAAACAAACAAGGGTCTGTGCTCTCCTTCTCCCCCTATATTAATTTCTTCTAAGTTCTTGCTTTTCTTTGGCTCTGCCTCCTGTACAGCCATAACTTCTTCTTGATTCCCGAAGGTGTCTCTTCTCCTCAACACCTTAAGGAGCGTGGGACTGGCCAAGTTATGGAGGCTTGGCTTGGTCAGCCCCGCGATTTCCTATAAGATGACCCATCTGCTCCCTCCCTGAAGGTGGTGTTGTTTTTGTAGTTTGAACTTTGTCGTATTGACTGGTCCGGGGGCGCTCTCCTTGGGTGGCAAGCTGAGTCGCTTAAAGACGGACTCTCTCGCTGGGGCCGCTTTCTCCTTTCCTTTGACGTTGATTCGACAGTCCTTCTCAATTTTGCTTGTTCTTGGTGGTGCGAGCTCATCAAACACAGACGCATCAATCAAATGCATTTCTGTTGCATCGAAGGGCGCTTTAGTTGCTGGAATCTCAATATCTCTGCCTCTGTATGAGGACTTGACACATTGGTGCAAAGTGGAGGGCACACACTGATGTAAATGGATCCAGGGACGCCCTAGCAGAATGTGGTAACTTGGGCTTCCATCCACGATATGGAATGTATTGAGGGTCTTTATGGGACCTACCTCCAGTTGTACCACGACACAAGCTCTTGTTTCCACTGAATCCCCATTGAACGTGCTCAAAGCAGTTTCAGATTTCTTAAGTCTTGATCCAGGTATGCCCAGCTTAGCAAAGATGTGGGTGGGCAAAATATTTACCCCAGAACCATTATCCATCATGGCGCGCCTTACCCGCACACCCTCTATTATTGCTTCCACATACAGGGGTCGGTTATGGCAGAACCCTGGGTGTGTCATGGAGGGCTCCCTGAACATGATTGTTGTGGCGTGCGCCTTAACCATCCTGGCGAGGGGAGCGTGAGCAGCGCTGGCGTTCCCTCCCCTTCTCACGATTACATCTGCCAGAGCTTGAGCCGCTTCTGCCCTCACGTCTGTACCAAGCTGCAATTGGTCAAATAGTGCCCTGAAACCTCTTGTTTTGACTAGCCCTCTTCTAAGCTCATCTTCGATGACTTCTTCTTCCGCTATTTCCTCCAGCAAGTTTTCACCAGACAAGACGACACTCACTTGGTGCCTGGGTAAAGGTTGTGTTCCCAGGCTTTCTTCGGTCCCCTGTTCTGGTAGTAACACCTTTCCTGCAGCAAGCTGCTTTTGAAATACTGCTCTGATTACATAACACTCCACTGTGTTATGACCCTTGTGTCTATGCAAGATACAAAATGCAGGATCCTCATATTCCTGCCGTGTCAGAGGACGCTTCTCCCCCCTTTCTTTTAGTATCCCTTCTTTCAGCCATTCTTCCACAAGCTCATACACCATCTCCCTGGGAATAGAAGCAGGTAATGCAGGTGGAGGTTCCCTTCTCTCATATCTTCCTGGGACCGCCCTGTAATCCCTCCTTTTGTTCTTGTCTTCCACAGCGTTGACATCAAAACCCGCTTGTTCTCTAGGCCGCTTCCCTCCTTGCTTCTTCATTGCTTCCATCACATCTAGCGCTCTTGCCAACAACTCAGAGAAGGTAGTAATTTTGCTCAAGGCCAGGAATATCTGGGATCCATCTTCTATACTCTTAATGCACCCATAGACAAGATCTGCTTCAGGAAGCGTTTCTCTGCAACTAAGCGCCTTGTCTCTGTATCTTTTTATGAAGGGTATCAGGCCCTCCCCTATCCTCTGCCTGACCCGTCCTAAGTCCATCACATGGATAGCTGCTTCCTCCTGAAGAAACTTGTTACAAAACTCCACCGTCATCTCTTCCCAACTCCTAATAGATGCTGGACGCAGCTTGGAGTACCATGTGAATGCACGTCCAGTCAGAGACTTTGAAAATTCTCTAAGCCTTAGACGCAAATCTGAACTGTGGACGCCCAGGTCATCCACGTAGGTCATCAAATGTTCCCTAGCACTCCCAGTTTCGTCAAACTTTCTGAAAGCTGGGGGTGTATACCCAAGAGGGTAACGATAGGACACTATATCAGTTGTAAAAGGAGGGTTTAGATTGATCACAGAGTTATCCCCTTCTTTGTGTGTCTGCAAAATGCGTCTCAGCTCTGCTTGGGTTACCGGAGCATCCTCTTCATTACTTGTTTTCCTCTTAGCTTCAAGTTCCCTCCAGACCCTCTCTTTGGCCAACTCCTCTTCCTTTCGAGCCTCCTGTTCCATCTTTGCCTTGACCTTCAAAGCCTCGGCCTCTTCCTTTGCTTTAGTGTTTTGGGCCCTAAAGTTCGCAATCATTTCAGTCAAAGCATTCTGGTTAGCTATAATGTTATCGAGGACGGAGACATCTAAAGTCACTTGCACACCAGACTCTCCTCTACTTTGGGAACTCTTTGGCTGCTTCAAATCTTCTTCTTCTCGATTTTGTTCTCTCTCAGGGGCGTCTAGGAAGGGCTCTTCCTGATCACTCTCTGGGCTGAAGTTCAACCTCCTTGCTGTTCTTCCTCCTGGATTGGTGACTCGTGATGCGTCGAGCCCAAAGCTTCCTCCAACCGTGATCCTAGCACTGTCCTCAGCCACCCTTCTCTGAACATCTCCCGGTGTGTCTCCCTCTAGTGTTGAAGCCATGATTTCCCCGGCAACGACACCAATTGTTTCTGCCAGGAATTTATATTTTGCAAGGAAAATAACAGGGATGCAAAATAAAAGAGATGGGTTCGTAGACTTAGTGAAATCAAGGCCTCATTTTATTACTTGTAATGGGAGAGGAAATACAAGAGAAAAAAGAGAGCGTGAATGTCAGGAGATACAATGAAAATTGATAAGATTCATAGGACGCTCTCAGTGTGTCACTCTTGAAACTCTCTATCTTGTTTCTTACTCTGAGTGTGTCGTTGTATTTGTGTTTCTCTGTGATGTTGCTCTCTATTGGCTTTTCTTGGCTTGCCCCTAGCTTGTGTGTTGATACCCCTATGTAAATTAAAGGTCTTGTGTCTTGATCTTCAAGTTTGGCTTTTCCCTTATCTGATGGGCATTGAGAGGCTCTATTCATTATCCTCTGGTCACAACTTCCTTGAGCATTGGTAGGGGAGATGAACAGTGCCTTTTCCCCTTTGAAAAGAACAACATCTTCCTTACTGGCATGCCATATTTGATATTTGAATGAAATGGCATCTCTTCTATTTATGGCATTCTTGATGATCATGGCTGCCAAGCGTTGGGCCCAAGGGGAGGTAACGTAATAGAAGGGGTTTCCCAAGATCAGCTTTGAATGAGTATTGTGAGGGAGGACGCTTCGCCCTGAGGGCGCTCTCACGTTCCCTTTTACTGTTGATGTGGAGACCTGTTCTTGGCTTTGAGTTGATCTATTTGGGCCATCTGAGAATTCCTTTTTCTCTTTTTGCTTTTTTCCTTGCCAACGGGCTTTTGGCCCAATAACTAATTATTATTTTTCCCTCATCCTAAACAAGGACCAAAACAAAAACATCAAAATGATCTTATAAATAGGATCGGAGGGAGTAATTAAAATGAGTAATATATCATATTGGTCCTTGATTTTGTGGGTATCGATCAAATTAATCTCTGAGATTATCGAAATTCCAAATTAGTTATCGAAATAGGAACATGACAGTTATATTAGTCTTTGACGTTAATGGTCCATAAAGACAGAGATTAATTTGACCGATTTCGACAATATCAAGGACTAATTTGATCGATACTCAAATATCTTTATTTTTTTTTGGATCAAAATAATGTCGTTTTGGCCATTTCGTTAGTTCATGTTAAGAACCACCGACGATCATTAACATCAGGAACTAATATGACTGGTGTGTTCCTATCTTATGGACCAATTTGAAATTTAAAAATTTTTAAGGACTAAATTGATCGGTACCTACAAAGTTAGAGACCAATCTAACATATTACTCTAATTATTTTTTTTTTGGTTATCAAACATATTACTCTAATTAAATTCAATGAAAGACTTAAAATAAATTATTGAAACAAAGATAAATGTTAGCCAATGTCTAAGAGTATTGGTTGGCGAATCAAGAATATAGTTTTTTTTTATGAACCAGAGTATCCACCCGCACAACTGGGTGACTAATCCCTCGCACCACGGTCGGGCCCTTTCGGGGGCGATGCTCCCAGTAAGGCTTGCTCCATTCACATGCGCCTCGGGTACGACTCGAACCCGCGACCACATGCTTAAGGGACACAAGCCCCTTCCACTTGTGCCAGCCTCCACTGGTCAAGAATATAGTTTTTTAAATTGAAAAGTGGCGCATTAAATAATTAAAAAGTCAAAAGCACCATTTTTAAGTGAAATAATCCCTTTGTTTCATATGTAATGTTGTTTTAACATTTGTACTATATTTCATAAGTTCTGTTGTTTTATAAACTCAATACATAATTAATGTTATTTTTCCAAACAAACCCCTATTTATTACACTCTCTTTTTCACTTCCAATCATTTCTCTCTCTTTAATAATGAAGATATAGGGACATTATAGTCAAAATACAATAAATCCTTACATCATTTAACCATTTCTTAAAACTCATGCATAACTTTAAAATATACTACATATGAAACGGATGAAGTATTATTTTTTTCAATTATTGTTATAAGTCATTTTCAAGAAGGTTTTCTTAATCCTAATTATAAGTTATTTTACATTTATTATGTACTCCTATTATTTATTGCTTTTTTTTTTTATTTATCCTTATTGAAGGTCAAGTTTTTTTTATTAATAAATATGAACTTTTAAAGGAGACTCGGGAGAATATAATTGTAATATTGTACGATTTTTTCAAAAAAAATTAAGGAAACTAACTACTTTCTCCGTTCCAAAAAGTTAGTAAATTTTTGAAAATTCAACAAATATTAAAAAACATGCTTTTAATGCATTGTCCCTCAAATCAATCAATTATCAAAGCAAGTATTTAATTCATATTTCTTTAATCAATCAATCAGAGAATATACAATGCAATTTTATTTTTTTCATTATTTTAATTTTAATTTGGGACAAAAATTTTCTATATTTTTTACTAACTTTATGGGACGGTAGGAATACTTATTATTGATACCTGTGATTAAGTTAAATATGCCTCATGATAAAAACTAGACGATGGAATGAGATTCATGAACTAAAACTATCTTTAACATATGCAAATACAGTATACTCTTTCCGGTTCTATTTATAAGATTCTTTTGGAGTTTTTATATTGGTTCTATTTATAAGGTCACTTTTCAATTTTCAATAGCATTTAATTACTTTTTTCCACTAACATCCCTATAAAGTCAACACTTTTTAGATGTCCAATAATAATTATAGGGATACTTTTGAAAAAGTATATCAAATTTTTATATTTCCAATGTCACTAACAAATTTATCCACTCTCCTTGGTGGGAGTGAAAAACCCTAAAAAGGTCTTATAAAAAAGACCAGAGGAAGTATATGAGTAGATTCGCCCTTGGTTTAGTAAAGTGTTTAGAGCCTCAACTTGCTAATTACTAATTGTGTACTTATGCAATTTTTTTTAATCAAGAATAATAGTCTAAGACTAATCATTTTCGAGATAAAAAAATCATTAAAGGATAGATATACAATTATTAATTCACCACTTTAAAAACAAACTCACAAACTTACGTTATTCGAAAAGTTTTTTTAGCAACACCCTTCAGACAAGACTCGTATAAAACACAAAAAACAAGTGTGTTGATTGAAGAAATGAATTTAATAATCTTTTACACTAGATTTGCAAAAATAAACGCAAAATTTAATGATTTTTAAATTGATAAATGCTGACAATTGCCCTTGATGCACTTGTTAAAAAGTTAAAGATAATAAAAACTCATGAAAAAATTTGGTTTTTTTTATTTTCGAAACATTGAAGAATACACAATTATGATTGTTTTTCCATTATTAGTATCTTTAACAAGTGTCCTAAATAAGACCCTTTTAAATTATGCATATTATTTTTTATATTTTTCTATTTCGTATTAAAAATAGTGATAATTATTTGTATAATTTATTATTCAAATATTGCAAATTTAAGAATATTTTATTATTGCTGTAATTTTATCCTTTCGTTTGGATTTTATATTTGTTAGCCTTTTTAAAAAAAAATTATTATTCAATGTTCAATGACGAATTTAATGAGAATCTATTACCGCATACTCTAAGATATGTACCAAACACGCAGACTAGCGTGTGAACAATTGCCACAAGAAAATTTTGCTTATATATAAAAAACAAACGTATCTCAGAGTTTGCGTTACTACTATTCTCCTTCATTTAGAACAACAAAGAGGCTCAAACTTGGAGATGGATGTTCATCGTCTCTTCTAACTTACTGTTGATGATCTGGTTTGAATCGAAGAGCATCAAGCACCTTTTCTGACAAAATTAATTTGATAAGGTAATACTCTCTCCATTCTTTTCTTCTCGAATTATGTAAAATCTAACAATCTATCTCTTGTTTTTATGATGATAAAAAGGATTAAATTGACAAGGGTTTTATGAATTAGGGAATATAGTTGGATTTTGAATATTGAGAAGAAAAAAATTAATCCTTGACAGCCTTAAATTAAGACCTAAAAATTTCATGATCCAAGGGACTAAGGGAGGCAAAAATATTGTGGATTTATTTTTTTTCAATTTTGAAATATGAAAGGCATCAAATTATTCATCATCTTCCACAACATGTAGCGAATTTTATTATCTACATGATTTTCTAACAAGAATGAAAAAAGCTCTGTCAACTCAACTCAACGCGTGTTGGATATAATATTTTAACAAAAAAAAACCTAGGTTCAACAACACACACAAAAACAATCAAATTGGTGCAAGAGGTGATGAATTTAATAAGATTTCATATTAGATTCATATTTATTGCAAACTTTAGAATTTTTTTTATAGGATTTCTTAACCTCAATTCTAAGATAAACAATCGAAGGTGAATTTGTTTTCGTGAAAAACTAAACCTAAAATACTTTTAACTTTTTAAATATACAATTTTTCATAAAACCCAATTACTTTTGGTTTTTTATCCTCAACCATGAAGTTAAGAAACCCTTTTTTATAATAGGTACATTAATTCATATTTTCTTGTATTCTCATTAAAAAGAGTAAAGAAAATTTGAAAGATTTTCCACTCAAGGAGAAAAATTTAAGAAAAATTGGAAGATTTTTTATATTAAAAAAATGAAAAATAAAAGAAATATCGAGTCATTGAGTAGAACAAATGAAGAGAACAAATAATATTTTTGTTAAAAGATAAAAGTGCCTTAGATTTTTTTTATATATGTCCATATAAAAGAATATATATGGTTAAAATTTGTGAAATATATCTTTATGTTTTTTTATGTGGAGAGAAAACTTTTAAAATCATGGGCCAAACATATATTTTTATTTCTTCATTCTCATCTCTTTATCCCTACCAATTTCTTATTATTTGTGCTTTCTAGCTTCCTTCTTTTTCTCTCCTTCTTCGTCCTTCTCTAGGCAAGGCATAAGGTAACACTGGTAAGCTAAGATTAGTGAGTTGAGTATATAAACGGAGATTGCAGTTATCAAATTCTTGTTGTTCCTCAAAGTCTATGGTTGATGTCAAAGATTTTTATTTATTATTAAATAATAATTCCATTATTTGAACCATACTTAGAAAAACATGCATTTTCCATAATGAAAACTCTCCTGATATAAAATGACATATGCTAATAACAAAAAAATACAAATGTGAAAAAAAAATTGGGAATAAAAGTGTTTTTCATATATTCTTAAAATGTGTATGCAAATATAAAAAGCCATCTCACATCTTGAAAAGTATTTTTATTCACATTTTTTCACATGTTTATTTTTTGTTATTAGCATATGTCATTTTATATTAGTAGAGTTCATTATAAAAAATATTTATTTAAGTATGTTGTCTCATTGCTTTTTCATTAATTCTTAAAATGTGTATGCAACAATAATTAAAGATAAATGAAAAATGGAAATAAAATTACATATAACATTAAATACGATATTTGAAATTTGATATTAAAATAATGTAACACTCACATGTTTTTTTTTTTTTAAATTTGTTTTTTACAAACGAAAATAACAACTTGCTTAAACATAAAATATAACATAGAATATTATCTAATGTTTTTTATGTGCTTATGTTTATGTGTGTCATTGTCACATACAGATATAAAAAGGCAACAACAATGACGAGTGAAACAGTGACAATTGACAAGTCAAAGGTCTCACTAATTGCTTTGACATGTGTTTTATGTAATGAATATTACACAAATGCCACCATGCTGATAGAATGCACACATACTTGTAAGTGTTTTGGTTTTCTCATATAGTTACTTTTTTTTGTTTTTCTATGGTATCTTTTATTCAATTATGTGGTCTTGTTATTTCAAGATTTTTATGCTCAAACTTTCTTTGGCTTTTATGGTATATTTAATTTTTCTTATTCTTTTGCTTTTATGTATTTGAATTATAAATATGTCTTATTTTTTTGGCCTGCTGTTCTTCTTACTTTATTGTAATTCTTTGTTAATCATAACTTACTTTGCTTCCAAGTTAGCAAGAAGATTTATGCTATTTAGTATTTACATATAATGTGGTAGTTGGTAAATGTTGTGTAGTATTATGCAACTTTTAGGAAAATGTGTTGCCATATTTCTTTCAATTGAGACGATGTTGTTTTCTTTTCATGTTGATAATTTCAAGCAGCATATTTTGTTTTCGCAAAATCTTAGTTATCTGATAAGCCTCAAAGTTCTAGCAAATTGTGACAGGATTAAGGTCTTCCAAATGTCAATCATACGAAACAACGACTTTCATTACTGTTGTTGCATTGTCTGCTTCTTATTTCAATTCTTGCATTTTTTTTTTTGCGTGTGTTTATGCATAGTCATTTTAGATTCAGTGACCAATACTTGTGTATGATTATGCTAGAAATTTGCCTTAATGCCCTTCATCCCCTTACCTTTTGTTTGCTTATCTTTCATTGTTTTTATTTTCCATCTACCTTGTTTCTCAATCTCTATAATGTGAGCCTAAATCGGGAGTTCAATAACAGTTTGTAGGGAATGCATAGAGAAGAAGATTATACATGAGAATTTAAGGCACTGTCCAACATGCAATACAGACTTGGGTTGTTATCCATTGGATAAATTAAGGTAATGTTTTTTCTTTAGAATAATTTGATGTCAATGTCATTGTTTTAAAAAAGAAAATGTGTTCTATTGTTAGTCAAATTGTTCTTATACTTCCTCTTTGGCTCTGTCTGCACTGAGTTTTCATATGATAACATTCTTTATTCTAAATTCTACTAAATCACTGTGTGAATAGAATTAATGTATACATAAATACATTTTGAATCACAATGGACTCTGAATGAATGATCTAAGGGGAAAATATGGTGAATATTGAACATGTTAGTAATTATTAACAGATGAGATATTTTATGATCAGCTAATGCTTGGTTGTTTAATTCTTTGAATGCACCTAGTGAGTAATTCGATGTATCCAATTTTATTTATTTGTGATGGTTACAATTTATTTCTTTTTTTTTTCTTTTTCTCTCTTTCCATGGTTACAGGGCAAATGGCGAGATGCAAAGCATGAGGGAACAAATTTTCCCTTCAAAAGGAAAAAATGCTATGGTGCAAGAAAATGTGGAATCAGGTACACTACCAAAAGAATCAAAGAAAGGTTCAGTATCTTCAATGAAGGGCAAAGCCAAAAAATCAAAAGCTGTAGCGAAAAAAGATGTCACTCCACCAGAAAAATCAAAGCAGAACTCTTCAAAACCAGAAACTAGCAAGCAAATAGTGCTTAACAAGACTTCAGATGGCGATACAATAAGAACTAGGTCTAAGAGTAAGTTGTCCATGCAAGAAAGTGTTGTGATGCCTTCACCAGTGGGCTCTAGTGACAATAACGACTCTCAGGTGCCTAAGGTCCGAGCTAAGAAAAACGGTCACATTGGTGGTAAGAAAGATTCTGATTCCACTAAACATCAAAGGTTGTTTGGCACCGAAGAAAGAACACTCGAATTCACTGAAGACTTAAATCATCCACCACCACCACGAGTGTTTGGTTTAAGCATTGAAAGTGGCCTCAAATTTGGGAATCTTCCATCACAACGTGATATTGGTTCAAGCAGTGCAGGCAACACAACATTTGGTAGACCAGTTTGGTTGTCCTTAGTTGCTTCTAAGAACGTGTAAGATTGCATTTCATGGCTTATTTATAATTGATCTCCTAAAATTTATTAAATGTTTGTTTTGAATATCGAATATATGATATTTGAATTCCTGAAATAGGGAAGTAGGTGCAAGATTACCTCAGATATCTCCTCCCTTCCTACGAGTCAAGTGAGTTTTATATTCCTTCTCTCTGATCTGCTATGAGTTGATGCTCTTTGCCCATTCTTTTATTTCTCAGTGCTTAAACTGAACCTGTCATGCAATAAATAGTTGTCTATCTGACTCATGTTTCTTTGATAAAGAGTTGTTTTTGTATATTCTTTTTTATTTGTTCTAAAGTATAAACCATGCTTTCAATAATGCCTTCTTTTGGCATCCCTTGTTCTTGATATGTGCTTGTGTGTATGTATCATATGATTTTTATCATTTACATCACACTTCTGCTTAAAGACTCAATGAGATTGCTTTTGTCAATATGTCTTCAAGAGGTATGCAATTTAAATTGAAAATACTGTGTTATATAATTTGTGGAAATAAAGTGAAATAGTGAACAAATGTGGTTCAGCTTATAGCTTACGTCCACGTACAAAAAGAATTATACACAACAATATTGATACTTGACAACAACCTAGATCTCAAATACACTCAAAATACACACAATATTTACTCGTCGGTGTATTTACTAAACTCTCTCTAAATAATAAAGAGAAATACAAAGAAAGAGAGCTATGCTATACAACTCTTTTTGTTGTTGTTCTTATTGTTTTGTTTCAAAAGAAAACTATGTATTTATAAGAAAAAAATATACCTAACTATAGCTTCAAAAGAGAATGTATTTTTCTTTACCATAGAAAACAAGAGCAGAGAAAATAGGAAGAGAGAAACTCTCTCAATTCCTTCCATTTTATGTCAAAATAAAAAATCTCCACCACGACTTAAAATGTCTTTATTCCAACATCCATTAAGTCCAAATAGTGTTTGAACTTAGATGTTAGAATTGGCTTCGTCATCATATCTGTCAGATTATCAAAAGTGCCAATCTTTTTCAACTGAATGGTACCTTGAGAAATAATCTCCCGTGTGAAATGATATGTGACATTAATATGTTTGGTTCTTTCGTGATACATTTGATTTTTTTGTCAAATGTATGACACTTTGACTATCACAATAAACTGTTGTAATATCTTGTTTCCAAACTCAAACTGCCAACCAAACCTCTAAGCCAAATGACTTCCTTCATGGCTTTTGTTGCAGCCATTTTCTCAGCTTATGTAGTAGATAATGAAATAGTGGATTGCAAAGATGCTTTCCAACTAATTGCACTACCCAAAAGCGTGAAGACATAACTAGTCAGAGATATCCTTTTGTCCATATCTCCAGCATAATCAGAGTCAACACAACCAATAATACTATTGCTAGTATTATGACTCTTACCATAAGCCAAGTGAATATCTGCAGTACATTGAAGATATCGAAGTATCCATTTCACAACTTGTCAATGCATCTGCCAAGATTTTCCATTTACTTGATAACAACACGAACATGTGATATATATCTGGACGAGTGCAAACCATAGCATAAATGATACTTCCAACTGTACTAGCATAAGGAACACGTGACATTTATTCCTTCTCTTCAATAGACTGTGGGGACATTGCTGCTGACAATTTGAAATGGACTGCCAATGAAGTGCTAACTGGATTAGCATTCTACATTCCAAAGTGCTCCAAAACTTTCGCAATATACTTCTTTTGAGACAAGTATAATTTTGCATCACTTCTATCTCCGAATATTTCCATGCCCAAAATCTTCTTCGTCACGCCCAAATCTTTCATTTCAAATTGAGTCTTTCAACTTCTTGACCTCTAACATACCCTTAGCAACGATGAGCACGTCATCAACATAGAGCAACAAATAAATGAAAAAACCATCTTGGAGTTTTCTATGGTATACACAACTATCATAGTCACTTTTAGAATAACCTTGACTCAACATAAAAGTATCAAACCTTTTGTACCATCGGCGAGGAGATTGCTTTAGGCCATATAATGACTTTTTCAAAAGACAAACATGATCTTCCTTGCCTTACACTACAAAACCTTGTGGTTGGTACATGTAAATTTCTTCTTCAAGCTCATCATGAAGAAAATCTATTTTTATATCAAGTTGCTCAAGCTCCCTATCAAATAGAGCAACCATGGCTAGTAATATCCGGATATAACTATGTTTCACAATAGGGGAGAAAATTTCATTGTAGTCAATTCCTTCCATTTGGATGAAACTTTTTTAAAACTAAACATGCCTTGTATCTAACTGCTTATACTCCAGGTGACCCTTCATTTTTCTTGAATATCCATTTGCAACCAACAATCATCTATCTTTTTGGTGGTTTCACTAGCTCCCAAGTTTGATTCTTGTAAAGAGACTTCATTTCCTAACCCATAACATACTCATCACTAGAGATAGCATCGTTATATGTTACGGGTTCTCAAGCTTCAATGTCCTCTGCAACCGATAACACAAATGAGACTATGTTTGTGTGGCCATATCTCTTAAGTGGTTTTATCTTACTTATTTCTCTGTCACTTGCGAGATTATAATTATGTAGAAGAATCTCATCTTGCTCTTCGACAACTTATGGATCTTCTTCTTGAATAGGTTGAACAGAAGCATCATCTTGAACTTTCGTTGGTTGTTCAATATTAAACTTCACCTTCTTGTTGACACCATCTTCTTTCTCAGCATTGACAACCTCATTCGTTAGATGAAGCATGAATCATTCATTACACTTAACATATCTATTGATTATGAATTTGGGTGGTTTAGTTTCAGTACACTATAATCTGACACCTTTCACTCCGGATGCATAACCGAGAAATATGCATTTATGTGCCATTCTCTCAAGTTTCCCATCATTAATATGAGCATATGCAAGGCACCCAAAAATTATTAGATCAGAATAATCAGCTGGAGTGCCAAACCATACTTCTGTAGGAGTCTTTAATTCAGTTGCAGTAGACAGAGATGTTCACCAAATAACAAGCCATGTTAATAGCTTCAGCCCAAAATTCTTTTCCCAAACCAACATTAGAGAGCATGCATCGAGCTTTGTTTAAAATAGTTATGTTCATGCGTTATGCAACTTCATTCTGTTGTGGAGTCTGCCGCACAGTGCGATGCCTCACTATGCCCGCATTCTCACAAAACTCATTAAACTCTCCTCCACAAAATTCCAAACCATTATCAGTTCTGAAACGTTTGATTTTTTTACATGTCTGATTCTCAATCAACACTTTCCATTTTCTTGAAAGTGGAGAAAACATCAATTTTGTTTTTAAGAAAATAAACTCAAACTTTCCTTAAAAAATCATCAATGGAAGTTAATAGGTATCTAGTATCACCCTTTGACGGGACATGCACAAGGCCCCAAAGATCAGAGTGAATATAATCAATTGTGCCCTTAGTCCTATGAATGACAGTTGTGAACTTGACTCTGGTCTGCTTTCCATAGACACAATGTTCACTAATGTCAAGCTTCCCAATCATATGATCAACTAGCAAACCCCATTTTCTTAAAGTAAACATTCCAACTTCACTCATATGCCTTAGACGCATATGCCACAACCGAGTAGTTTCAGAATCTGAATTAAGGGAAGACGATACAATTGCAACTCCAACAATTGTTCTTCCTTGGAGTATGTAGAGACCATTGACTAATTTTCCATTGATCATTACAAGAGCACCTCTGGAGACTCGTAGAACTCCACCTTAAGCAGAATACTTATACCCTTGGGAATCAAGAGTAACCAAAGAAATGAGATTTTTATTCAAGTCTAGAATGTATCGAACATCTGTCAAAGTTCTCATTAAAACATTGTGCATCTTAATCTGAACTGTTCCAATGCCAATGACCTTCCAAGACATATTATTTTCCATAAGAACAATACCATCATCAATTGACCAGTAAGTTGTGAACTAATCCCGGTTTGGACACATGTGGTAAGAACAGCCAGAATCAGTGATCCAAGCATCACCAAATGAACTAGTTGATACTAAGAGAACATTACCATCATCTTCAGCCACACTAACTGAGTGACTTGAACCAGCCTCATTCTTTTCTTTGAGTTTCAGACATTCTTCTTTCTAATGTCCTTCTTTCTTAAAACATTTGCATCTCCCCTTGCGTTGTCTTGAATTAGATCTAGACTTGCCTATGTTTAACCTACTCGAGCCAACCTCCCTTGATCTCCCTCTTGCGAACAAGTGTGCTGCAGGATCATCATGTCCACCGTTATCGTGCTCCATCTTCTCACGATTCAAAAATGATGATTTAACCTCATCAATATTAAGGCTTTCACGCCCATATATGAGAGTTTCTCAAAATTGCTTGTATAAAGGAGGTAAGGAGCAAAGCAACAACATTGCTTGTTGCTCACTAGAAAATGACTTGCCCATATTTTCAACTTCATGGTTAATGAAGTAAACTCATAAATGTGTGATTTAATGGATGTCCCTTCATCTATTTGAAGTGTGTACAAACTAACGTTGCAACACACCGAGATAATTAGCCACCGTATTCTTCACATATAGAGACTCCAACTTGGTCCACAAAGCCTATGCTATTTTCTCTTATAAAACCTCATCAAAACATCGTCCGTAATAGATAATTGAATAGTAGACATAGCTTTTGCATCTATGTCATCCCACTCATAATCCTTCATTGTTCCAGGCTTCTTTTCTTTCCCAGAAAGTGCCACCTTTAAATTCTGTTGGGTCAAAACAATCATCATGCGAACCTTCGACATTCCAAAGTTGATGTGCCCATCAAACTATGGAACATCAAATTTTGTAGTCACCATTTTTTTTTAATACATAGATTCTTAGAACTCTATTAGCATTCTGATACCAATTCGTTATATAATTTGTGGAAATAAAGTAGAATGGTGAACAAACGTGGTTCAGCTTATAGCTTAGTCCATATACAAAAATAATTATACGCAATTATATTGATACTTGACAACAACCTAAATCTCAAATACACTCAAAATACACACAGTATTTACTCGCTGGTGTATAAACTAATAAACTCTCTTTGAATAATAAAGAGAAATACAAAGAAAAAGAGCTAAACTATACAACGCTTGTTGTTGTAAATCTTGTTGTTTTGTTTCAAAAGAAAACTACAAGAAAAACCTATAACTAAATATATCTTCAAAAGAAAATGTATTTCTCTTTACCATAGAAAATAAGAGGCAGAGAATATAAGAAGAGAGGAATTCTCTTCATTCCTACCATTTTATGTCAAAATAACATCCAGTAAAATCTCATCTTTCAAGATAAGACAAATATATATAAGTTCTCTGCATTTTGGGAGTAATATTAATAACTTCCCTAAATGGTTACTCATTAACCATTCTTAACTCATTTAATTGTTTCAAGTAGCTCACATCTGTCTAGTCTGCATTTAATTGTATTATTAGAAAATTGATAAAAATAAGAAGGAATTAGGAGTTCATCATATGGACCTTGTGGTTGAGTTTGATTGTCTAACAAGTGCATGATATAACTGACGACTTACAACAATTATTATTTTTCTAAATTTTTATAGGAATGGTAATTTACCAGTTTCCTTTATAGAGAGTTATGTCATCAAGAAGCTTGGTCTTCCTAGTGGTGTTGAGGTAAACTGATTTACTTTCTTTTCGAACTCTAATGCTTCTGTCAATAATGTATTGTCATTTCTGAGTAGTGGATTATTTTTCTGATTATATATATACTCTCTTCCAGGTGGAGATCCAATTATGGGATGAGCCAATTTTTTCTTACTATAAACTGCAAGACATACTAAATTTGTGGTTGCAAACAATGCCAAAGAACGAGTTGATTCATGCAACTGTTGGAAGCTCAGCTGAGGATTATGTTATGGTCCTTTCATATGGACTAAAGGCTTGAGTTAAGAGCTTATAAGCTACCCTGACATGATTTATTTTAATGAATTTTAAGAACTTTTTGTTTATTTTAAGCTCCGCAAAACCACATCATACATATGGTTGTTTCAATTGTATGTGTGGTATATACCTTTGCTTTACAGTAGTTTTCATTGTTTGGTTTGGTTGAAAGACAGGAATGTATAAACATAGGATCTCTTATTTTGTTTTATAAGGATTTTATATTGGTGAAGGGATCAATGTGATTTAGCTTTTCGAAACCATAATTATTAGTTGCGTAATTATATTCTCACGGTAGTTTTGTCCATATCACTTTCCACACAAGCTTTTTAATCATTGATCTTAAGATTATTTTTCAAAGCAAAAATCTTTTAATCAATAAATATAAATTTTGTGTAAAAAGTGGTGTTGACAAAATTAGTGCGAGATTGGCATGGCAACTCGCTTGGCAAATGGATCAAAGGGTTTTCTAGGAACATTGGTTATGCATATGCATGCTGCAGTTGATGTGGCTGGATTATGGGAATTGTAGTAAGGCCTTAATTTAGTATGGAAAATGAGAATTCCAAGAATGGAACTACAATTTGATTCTGAAACAATAGTGAGGTTTTGCTCAAAAGAATGTCTGAGTAGCTGAAGTCCAGTTGGGAAGTGCAGATGATGCACTTTGAGTTTTATTTTTTAAACCTCCTAAACATAGTTTTGGACCCATCAAAAGTCTAAAAATCCAAACTACCCATCCAATCCTTCACTTCACTATTCTTTCTCTTTCCATAAACCCTAATCTTCAAATCCCACACTCCATCTTTCTCGAAATCCAAACCCTCATCATCTTTCTAACTCTCTTTCTTCTTCTTATGTTACTGTTCAGGTAGTTTCGATAAACAAGAGTCGAAAATCGTTATTCCAACTCGAGATGTCAAAACACTTACAAATTTTGAAAATCATTTTTCTAATGAGTGTCTGTCGGAATATTATTGTTTCCTCACTCTCTTCATCCTCTCCACTCTCATTCAACACTTGAGTGAAAACAAGTTATTGCATATTCAAAACATACTTGTCATAAATTGATTGCTTTTGGATATGATACAACACATCTCCATTTTAATTCCTCATATTTTTTTTAGATACCCACGAGTCGGAATGAGTTTTCAATTGTTTCCAACACTGGTTCGGAAAGATTGAATTTCCTTATTTTCGACGTCTAGGTATCGGAACAACAAAGTTCAGATAAAAAATTAATCTTAGCATGTGTCAAGCCCTTGAACTTTCGAGTCGTTTTATCACATGTCATTGTTCTTTTTTTTTTTTTAAATGTCTAACTCCCTGAAGTTACTTTCGAGTTTGCCATACATCCCTACTGCCAATTCTCATCTAATTTTACTAACGTGTCTCACCGAAATCCTAGTCAGATGCAGGATGTTAGCCACGTAATCGAAGACGATCTCTCTCTCCAATTTTTTTCTTTTTCTTTAAACTTATATATATATATATATATATATATATATATATATTAGTTTTTTTTAATTTTAAAAAAAGAAAAGAAGGATCTTCTTCCATGTGGCATCGTGGCACCACGTGGCTAACTAGCTCGAGTCTGACTAGAATTCTTATATGACATGTCAGCAAAATTTGGCCGGAATAGGTAGCAATGGTATATGGCAAATTCATATTCCCTCCAGTCCTATTTATAAGACCCTTTTGAGATTTTTCACTCTCATCAAGGAAAGTGGTTAAATTGGTTAGTGGTATTGGAAATGTGAAAATTTGATATACTTTTTCAAAACTACCTCTATAATTATTATTGGAACTCTAAAACGTGTTGACTTAATAGGGGTGTTTATGGAAAGAAGTAATTAAATGCTATTGAAAATTGAAATAGAATTTTATAAATAGGATCAAAATAAAAACTCCAAAAGGATCTTATAAATAAGACCGGAGGGAGTAGAAGTAACTTCAGATAGTCAAACATTGAAAAAAAAAATCCTTGACATAAGGATTTGAAAGCTCAAGAATTGAACATATGATTAATCCAAAAAATAATATAAAAGGCGTTGGAAACGAGAATGGGAGTGAGATTGGGATTGTAGGAAGTTGAGTAGTAAGAGAGGAAAGATGTGAAAAGTGAGATTTATTTTTACTAAAAAGTTAGTTTTGAGATATTTTGAAAAATTGAGATTCAAAACTAAAAAAAGATTAAAATATAAATCTCATGCAGTTTGACAAGGAGAACAACCATTATGACTCCCTGGCATAGGTGTCGAGAGCTTTACTTTAGGAGTTTCAACTCCTAGATTTGTGTTAAGTTAATCTTCTCTCGGGCTTCAATCTGGTTTCTCATCCAAAAATTAAGCAGTGTGAAGTGGAATAGTTATGATCACTGAGTTTCAAAAACAATTAGGCTCCGTTTGGAGTGATTTTATTTTAGTTCTAAGTTCTAGGATTAATTATGTCATAAGTCCTTGAAGTTTGGGGTACTTTTATCAGATACCCTTATTCTTTTTTTTCGATGTCTGACTCCTCGAAGTTACTTCTGACTTTGTCATATACCCCTATTACCAATTTTGCTGACATGTAACATCGAAATCCTGGTAGGAGGGGCAGGAGGTTAGGCACATGGTGTCCCGTAGGCGAAGATCATTTTCTTTTAAATTAAAAAACTAAAAAACTTAATATTTTTCATATTTTTAGTTAAATAAAAAAAGAAAAGGAAGGATTGAAGAGAGAGGTCGTCTTCGCCCATGTGACAACACGCGACACCACATTATTAATCTCCTGCATCTGACTAGGATTTAGATGTTACGTGTTAGCAAAATTGGTCATAATTGATAATTGGTAATAGAGGTATATGAAAAAGTCAGAAGTAACTTCAAGAAGTCAAACATTGGAAAAAAAATAAGAGTATCTGACAAAAGTACCCCAAACTTCATGAACTTGTAACATAATTAAGCCTTTTGGAAATTTTAAACCCAAGAAAGTTCAGTTTCAGCTTTTTGGAATTCTTAGTTTTCAAAAGTTGTTGTCCTATACAGTGCTGTCATATACCTGCTACTACCACCACCATTAACACCCTCCAGCATCATAACTAGCACCCCCTTTGCCAACATCATTGATGCATAACACTCTAAACTGCTATCACATGGCACAATTTAGGCCTTTACTATCACCATAGTGGTGGTGGTCAAGGTGGCGGTGATTGTTGGCGTCATGAGGTTGTTGGTGGTAATAATCATTTTAAGAGTTTTCATTTATTCATTTTAGAGTACGCTATGAGCATCATTTTCATTTACTCTTTTGCATAGAAGGAAAAAGAATAGCAAAATCGATCTGCATATTAAACTCTAAAAAAAAAAGTAACATATATCACAAAATCATACTTTGGATACTATTGATCGATAAACAAGTGGCACATGCCATCTTCTGGTAATGTAAACTTATTTCTGGATTAACTTGTAAACTTTTATAATATCATTACTCAAAAAATAATAATGAGTAATATGTCAAATTAGTCCCTGATTTTGCAGGCATCGGCCAAATTAGTGCATGAGATTATCGAAATTCCAAATTAATTCCCGAGATTGCAAAACATGAGTCACATTAATCCCTATCATTAGTGATCCACAAAGTCAAACACTAACTTGAACGGTGCCCACAATCTCAGGAACTACTTCGACCAATAGTCTAGTGTCTTTGTTTATTTTTTTGACAAAACAACATCATTTTGGCCATTCCGTTAGTCCAAATTAAGGACCACTAACGGTCATAATGCGTCAAACATGAATGCTGTGAGATAACTACCCAAAGCAAGAAATCACGTGTTATGGCATCAGAAGAATTCATTTTGCAGGCAACACATTACAAGAACAGGTATTCTAAGAAGATGGTTAAACAACTGTGGAACAAAGAAACAAGTTCACGATGACAATGCAATGTACTGCCACATTAATCAGTTTATGCTAGCAAATAGCATGTAATAGTGCCGAAGTTTTGAGGCAATATATTCTTCAATCAAGTGAATCAACAGTGATAGCATGTTAGGCCATTTGGACAGACCCATATCTGCTCAGTGATTATTTGAACAATTCTTGGTGTAACACAGTAGTGAGATACATCAAGAAAATTTAGAGGATTTGAAAAACGGAACCTGTCTTTGATTTTTCTACTTGATAACTAATAATGTAGTAAAGTACTGGTATGCAGGAGCAAGAGCAACTAAATATGATAGAAAGATCAACCTGAAGTGCTCATGAGTCATGACTAATACATACAATCTAAAAACAAAAGACGTCACACTTGCTGAAAAATGGCTTTGGCCATGGTTGTCTTCTAATACTTTTGACAAAGAAAGAAATTGGTCATATAGCCTAAGCAGACCTGATTATGGAGGCCGAGGAGACCGTTTCTTTTCAACTCATGTATTCTAAGTTACATAACTAGAAACCCATAACAGAGAGAGAAACACCTCTAAAGAAACCATGAGCTGAACACCATACACAAGCCACCAACAAAAATGATCCTGTCCCAAAAGTTATCTACAGATGAAGAAGTTCCCTGGAAGATTCTGTTATTCCTTTCTAACCATAGGCACCAAAGCACAGCAAATACAGCACACTGCCGAAGAATTTTAGCATCTTTACAGAAGCTAAGATCTCAAAAGTTAGTAAGAAGAAACTGATGTAAAACCTTAGGGAAGACCCATTAAGTTTATTCCAAAAAGTGCTTGCAACTGAACAATGCAAAAAAAAAAAAAAAAAGACTACGTTCTCTGAACTAGACCAGTGCATTGCAAACATATTAAGGAACAAAGCAATGAGAAGTTTTCAATTTCTGTAGCATGCCATTCACGTTAATCCTATCAAAAACAGTAGTCTAGACAAAAAATTTGACCTTCTGGGAAGCTTGACATTTCATGTGTTTATCCAAAAGGAATCTCTTTCTATTCGGAGATTTGATGAGGACTTGAGAATAAAATTTGCAGGAAAAGACTCCCAAAGAATCAAGATACCACTCTTTTATCCTTGTTGGTGGAGAACTGGACAGGTTGAATAAAAACCAAACAGGATTCTAGTTCAGTAACATCTCTACCATGCAAATTGTTCTTAGACACCAATCCCCTTATTCTATAGGCCTACAATTCTCTCAATTCCCTAGGTGACCAACGCCAGGATGCGAAAAAAGGAAGAGAAAGTGTAGAGGGATGCTCGAAACACAAGATTGTATAAGAGAGTAAACTGACCTCCTAAAGAGAAAAACAGCACCTTTCCAACTACCTAAACACTTTGATATCTTAGACACCATAGAATTAATCAAAAGAGGACTAGGCCTAGTCAGGGATTATCTTCTAGAAGTTCAACTAGATATATAAAGGCCATCGACAAGTTTGACAACCAGCCTAAGTAGCAAACACGGTTAGTATCCGACTATCCACATTCACACTTTTAGCCCACTTGTGGTCGTGTTAACTTAGAGCCTAGAAATGATCTCAAAAAATCTTAACACTGTATATTCGAGAGAAAACCAATGTCGACTAAGAACATCAATCACTATAGCGAAAAAGATGAAATGCAGCATACGTCCAACCAACCATACATTCCAACTAAAGGGTTTTCCACTTTTCTTCCATTAGATGCATCCACAAAACCCTAATCTAATATTCACCATCACCATTCACATTTTGCAAAACATAATAGATAGGACACAAAAGTGGAAGGAACGAGGTACAAAATATTGATCTAATATGAATCAATCGATCATCATCATCATCATCATCATAGTTTTGTGAAATCTACACTACACAATTAGAGAAATGGAATATAACTATATCCCTAACTCCTTTCTTCCAACAAAGAACAAGCACTAACCATTTCAAATTTCTTCACAATGGCGAAATTAATCGAAATCAAAGGCGGGTATAAGCACCATCATGAGCAGGATGAGAATCACTGAGCATAGGTCCATAAGGCGATTCATTATCATCCCCAACGAGATCCTCCGTTCCCCTCAACGCGCCGTGCAAGAAAACCACCACGCCCCAAATCAAAACCGCGACCACGAGATTGAGCCACACGTTGGTCACAAACAGAGCCACAACGGTGACCAGAGCGAGCGCGAAAACCACGGCGGTGTCGTTGAGGGCAACGAGATTGAAGAGGTTGAGGGGCTCGTCGGCGTCGCGGGCGAGGAAGAGGAAGTACCAGGCGGCGAAGAGGGCGAGGAGGAGGAGGAGGGAGAGAGGGTGGCGGAGGAGGGTGAGGAGGAAGACGAGGAAGAAGATGAGGGTGTAGTTGAAGAGGAAGAAGGTGAAGTTGTAGGAGAGGCGCGTGGTGGCGTCGGAGAGGGAGGAAGGGAGGGAGAGGGAGGTGAGGGAGAGGAATTGGAGCCAGGGACGGCGCGTGGAGATGACGGATTGGGCTGCGTCTTTGAAGTTGGAGAGGAATTCGGTGGAGGATGACATTTTGAAAGCGAGGGTGTTTTGGGGATTATAGGGGGAATGTGGAGAAAGGTTGTTGGGTTGTGTGGGAAGAGTGAAGAGAGAGAGAGAGAGAGAGAGAGAGAGAGAGAGAGGATGAATTGATGATGGTGAGGAGTGAGGAGTGAGGAGGGGCGATGAAGGCAATGAGGCGGAAGAGGAAGTTTCCGAGCTGACCAGTCAGCCAGTCACCTCGTCATCACTCTGGTCGTGAATGAGTTAGGACTACAATTTGATGAAGGTCCAAAATGTAAATGCCCATTGGATGCCTTCTTTCCTAGGTTGGGCCCTCCATTTACTTGTAAGAGTTTTGGATTCTGGAAAGAGATTTAGTTCCTAGCCCCCATATTTTATCCCCAAACCCTATTTTAAAGTGGAAATGTCCACTTTGCCCTTACACATTCACAAATTCCCTTTCTCCTTTTTCATTTCACAAATCCCACATCCCACAACTCCCTTTTCAGTTCACAAATCCCACACCCCACAACTCCTCCACCCACTCAACTTCCACACCGCCACCGCCACCTTCTCCTCCTCTTCCTCTTTCTTCTTCTTCAGATCTAAAAAAAATAACAAAAAAAAAACACATGTTGTTGCTGCTGCTGTCTTCTTCTTCTTCAGATCTAAAAAAATATATAAAAAAAAAAAACATGTTGTTGTTGTTGTCTTCTTCTTCAGATCTAAAAAAAATAACAACAAAAAAAATCTGCTACTATTGTCTTCTTCTTCAGATCTAAAACAATAACAAAAAAACAGATCTAATACGAACAATCTGGTTAAAATTCCGAGAACTCCGTGCCGGAATTTCAAAATTCTGACACTGGTTCATCGGAAATTATCAAAAACCCCAAAAAAAAACAAATTCCGAGAACCCCGTATCGGAATTTTGAAATTCCGACACTAGTTCGTCGGAAATAATCAGCTACCAGAAAAAAATAGCGAGAAGAGGAGTCATGGTGCTGGTGACGGCGAGGGTGGCGGCGGCGGATCTGGAACTGGAAGAAGGGAAGAAGAGTGGGGTTTGAGGTTCTGAAAGAGAGAGAAAAAGTGGGGTTTGGGGTTTGATGTGGATAAGGGAAGAAGAAGTAGAAGGGGTGGGGGTAGTATTGGAATATTTGGAAAAATGGGGGTTTGGGGGATAAAATATGGGGGCCGGGAACTAAATCTCTTTTGGAAATTGCTTTTCGGCCCCCTTTTCGACTTTTTGGCCCTCATTTCATATTTTTGTGGACGAAAATGTCTTTAAGGATGTTAACACTTCCGATTATGTGAAATCGAAAAAGTCTTTCCGATATTTCTAAACCGAAAAATTTCTGATACTAGGTAACCGGAAATAATATACATCCATGGAGATGCCACATCCCCATCACCCCATGAACGGGCTTCCTCTAACCTCAAAGAAATTTACTTCAAAGATGGATAGAATACAGCATGCCTCGTATCCTTGTTATCATCGTACAAGAAAAAATGCTTTCCACTATTCTTGTCCCACTGTAGTTCAGGCCTGTGCTTCTCCAATAGTGCAACTGTGCAAGGTAATTGCTTCCAACAATAGCTCCACTACCTCCTGAATCTACACACTCAGATTTCATTACTATGTAAAACAAAAATGCTGCTACACCGTGCATGGTGATGCCGGTTGATTTCGTTTTTGATTTTTGCATCCCCTACACTGTTGTAGGTATTTCTGGTTGTGTAATACCGGAATTCGGTTTAATTATATCGGAAGTCTTCCGGTTCAGGAAAACCGAGATTTCTTTTTCGGTTCAGGAAAACCGAAAAGACTTTCGGTTTTATAGAACCGTAAATGTTAACATTGTTAAGGGTATTTTGGTCCATGAAAATTTGAAATGGGGACCAAAAAGTCAGTCATGGGGGCCAAAAAGCAATTTCCTTGGATTTTCAACCCTATAAATTTGGTTTTGAACCCAATCAAAAATGTGAAAATTTCGAAATGTTTTTTACTCATTTTTTTTTATTTGAGGGTGTTGAGAAAAAAATTTGATACCCCCTATTTGAGAAAATCAACTTTTTAGACAAGTGAATTTTCTCAACTGGATCTTGTCAAAAAAAAAATCGACTAGAATAAACCATGTTGAAAAAATGCATAGATTCAATCAGAAAATGCAATATTAACAAAGAAGGTGAGGGAGTTGGTGGTTAATGATGAAGGATTTCAGTGGCTGGTGATAGGGAATTTTTGCCTAAACCCACCTTGCACCACCTAGAGCTGTCAAAACGGGCTGACCCGCCCGGGTGCGGGCTGGCCCGGCCCGGGTGCGGGCCATAACGGGCATGGGCTAAATAGTTCGGGTACAAAGTAAGTACGCAATCATGAAACCCAAACCCGCACTATACCGGGCTGCGGGCTTGTGCGGGTCGGCCCGCATAATTTTTTCCCAATTTTTTTTTTAAATTTTACAGCAAAAAAAAAAAAACAAATACCTGCTGCCTGCTGTGCTGGACGAAGCAAGAAGAAGGAGTGAAGTCAGTGATTAGTGATGAAGGACGAAGAAGGAATATGGGTGAAGAAGAACTGAAGAAGGAATAAGCAATGAAGAAGAAGAATTGAAGAAGGAACTTTGTGTGGCACTGTGGCTGCGGCTTATTTTAGTTTTTAGGTTTAGAACTTTAGATCATTACTCTTTAGTGGGCTACTGCTATTTAGAGTTAATTAGGTGTTTTTTTATTTTAATTTTAATACCGGGTTGAAACCCGACCGGGTAAACCCGGCCCGGGCTCGGTTTTTTTTAAGGCCCGGCCGGTCCGGGCTAATACACCCGGATTACTTTTATGTGTCAAATTATGACACTCAAGCCCGCACTTACCCCAGGTTTTTTGGCCCGGCCCGCATCGGCCCGACTCATTTTGACAGCTCTAGCACCACCTACCATACATAGATATGCACCAACGGCTACGGGATCTCAGTAGTAAAAATATGAGAACTAAATTTTTATAGCAGAGTTTATTCTCGATTTGTGTGATACTAGTATATGTACCCGCGCGATGCGCGGAGATAATTTTAATTAAACTTTTTTGTTACAAAATTTATTATTAATAACTGGCTTACTACATTAATAATGACTCATTGGATCATAAGAAACAACTCAATTAAATTGACAACTCGAATATATTAAATTTTTTTAATTATACCAAGAAAAATATATTTAATATCATTTCAGAAGATTTTTTTTTCTTATATTTTGGAAAAAGAAAAAATTTACAAATTTTTTAAAGAAATTTATAAAATAATCTGTTAGACAAAAGTTATGATGAAAGTTCAGCATATCATAGTTAAATAACGAACACATGTTTAGTATATAATGTTAATTTATTCTTAATATAACATTTATTTAATTCAAAATTATATATAATAACAACACAGAGAATTGTTTGTTTATTTTAAATATTAATTGAAATTTTAAAGAAAATTAATCAATTAATTTTAAAAAAAACTTATTTAATATTAGTTGCATTTCTAGCATTAAATATAATAAAATAATCTTTATAATAAAACTACAAAAAAATAAAGGCTACAATAATGTTCAATACTTCAATTAAAGTGACATCAAGCCCAAATAAGTATTGAACATTAAGCCCAAAAATTTGTAAATTTATTAGCTTGTAAATTTATGTATTGAACATTATTGAAGTATCAAATTTATCAGCTTGTAAATTTAAGTACTTCAATACATAATGTTTTGGCTTGCTCAAATTTTTTGTTTAAAGTGAAACAGTTGTTTTTGTAAGAGGCCCAAAATAAGCATATTGTATTGTATAAGGTTAGCTCAAATAAAGGGTTTCTTCATTTTCATGATTTTTGTTTTTGTAATTTTTTATCATTTTTTAAAGACAAATGAAGCATTTTAAATAAATTTTTTTTAGTTTCCTTAACTTCAATCCTAAAAACCCATAATCTTTTGATTTCTTCAAGATAATAAAGTTTATCCCTTTTTAGATTCATATTCTCAACCCAACATTATTAAAAACTCTTTTTTTAACAATTTTCGTAACTTATTCATCAATGCATAACAAAAATCATTAATTAATAATAACCAACTTAAAAATATTCCTTAATGTTGTAGATATTTCTCTCCTATTTGTCTTCTCAATGATCCCATTAATTTCGCTCTTCTCAATGATTCCATTAAGTTCTTTTCTATTAGTAAATTTCTCTTCTATTAGTAATAGATTTCTTTTTTTTTGTTTGAAAAAGATTTGAATCAGATTTGGAATAAAATAATTATATTCAAAAGAATAATATAATACCTAAAATTGAAACTTTTTAATGGAGTATAAATTTTCGTAACTTATGCATCAATGCATAACAAAAATCATTGATTAATAATAACCAACTTGAAAATATTCCTTAAATGTTGTAAATATTTCTCACCTATTTGTCTTCTCAATGCCATTAATTTCGGTCTTGTCAATAATCCCATTAATTTCGGTCTTAAATGTTATAGATATTTCTCTCCTACTTGTCTTCTCAATAATCTCATTAATTTCGGTTTTCTCAATGATCCAATTAAGTTCTCTTCTATTAGTAATATATATCTTTTTTTTTTTGTTTGAAAAAGATTATGAATCAGTTTTGGAATAAAATAATTACATTCAAAAGAATAATATAATACCTAAAATTAAAACTTTTTAAAGGAATACAAATTTTCGTAACTTATGCATCAATGCATAACAAAAACCATTAATTAATAATAACCAACTTGAAAATATTCCTTAAATGTTGTAAATATTTCTCACCTATTTGTCTTCTTAATGATCTCATTAATTTCGGTCTTCTCAATGCCATTAATTTCGGTCTTAAATGTTGTAGATATTTCTTTCCTATTTGTCTTCTCATTAATCCCATTAATTTCGGTCTTAAATGTTGTAGATATTTATCTCCTATTTGTCTTCTCAATAATCCCCTTAATTTCGGTCTTAAATGTTGTAGATATTTCTCTCCTATTTGTCTTCTCAAGTTTAGTACAATATGAAAATTAATAAAAATCATATATATATTAGTATATAGTAGAGAGAAGAAAATGGTTAGTAAAAAATGAAAAATTTAACATATGTATATATAGTGATATATAGTAGAAAGTAAAATTTTTATGTTATTGTAAAAAAAAAAGTATTTAGAAGAATAACATAAAAATTATTGGGCTTTCTCCTAAGTATATTAGAAAATTATGTGTCTAAAATTATTTTTTGTTTACTTAATTTTGAATATCAACTTTTAAATGGAACAATACTTAATTTTGAAAGCACCAGTTTGTGAATAATTAGAATTAAATTTTTTTATTGAATTTATTGAATAACATAAAATATGTTGAAGTTGTAACAAAGATAATAAGTGGAACCAACATGGGTTGGGACGAGTGGTAAGCGGCTCGGTCTCGCTTAAGCAAGGTCTCGAGTTCGAGTCCTTGTAAATGCAGAAAATTCATGTTGGGAGACTCACCTGCCATAGCCAGGCACGCGACCCGGGTCGGATCCGGATGTACCTAGGTAGTACTTAGGGAACCGGATGAGCAACCAAAAAAAAAGATAATAAGTGGACTTGAGAATTTGTTGTAAATAGTTTGAATTTAAAGATGAAGAATAAAATCCGGAAGAGAAAAACGATGGAAAAAAGAATTTGGCAAGTTAAGATGTGATAGCTCAATACATAGTTAAGTTTTTTGGTCCACTTTTTTTAAAAGGAGGACCTATCCACTCGTTTTTATCATTACTCTTAACCATTGATCTCTTTGTCATAGCACTAGTGTAGCACCCGTGCTATGCACGAGAATTAAATCAAATTTATTTGTATACATACCAAATTTAAATATTATTCAATGAAGTTATTTTATCATGCTAAATTTAAGGTTATTATGCGTTTAATCACTTCTATATTTTAAATGAAAAATATTAGATCATTCTAATCATTACATATTTATTTATGAAGTTTTATTATTTTTTATAAGATGAAGTGTTCTTTTTTTTTTTTGAGGGAAAGATGAAGTGTTCTTTGTTAAATAATATAGATATGAAATTTATTCTATTAAAATTAAGATTTAATGGATATGCACTGATTGTGTAAAGTTTTACTCTATCGATACATAATTCATAATTCTTTTGTATTAATTTCATTTAAAATTAATGATCATTAACATACATAAATGATGAATGATACACAAATAACATAAAAATTATTTACACAATCACATTGTCATCCTGCGACACAGCCATATACTTTGAAATTACACACAGAGTATTTTTAATACATACGAAATGGATTGACCTCCGCATCATTTAAGAAGCTTAATTATCTACCAATTGCATCAAATCATGTAGGTATATTAATTTCAATTTAGATGAAAACATCTTAATAATTTGCATTGTTCATTTCTACTTAAAACATCTTAGATTAAAGTATTTTGTTTGGCCTTTTAGACTTTTTTTTTCTATTTTCATATCTTATGTTCTTTAGCAGGTTCAATGCATAAACATATTTTTCTTTCCAATTTTAACCCTTCATTCATTATTTATCTTACTTCTCATTAATTTTATTTTTATCATCTTTCTCATCTCTAAACCACTATACATTAATTGATAGACTCAATTACTAATAAAAATTAAATACTACTACAATTATCAATAAGGATTAAGTAGGGGCATTTTAGATAAAATACACATAAAACTTACAATAATCAACATTTTCTTAATCTGTGTGCCCAGACTTAAAATGCCAAACAAAATGGAGCAGGGGGAGTATGGATGGCAATAAAACCCACACCCGCGGGTACCCGCTTAAACCTGAGTCGATTTTAACGGAAAAAACCCGCTTTGATGGATTTTGGAGAAACTCGAAACCTAAATCCGCTTTAAAAATATGGGGTGGGGGCTGGTATTTTAAGTACCTGCCCCGCCCCTGCTCCTAAACTCGTTCCGATATAAAATTTAAATAAATTTCAGTATAATTATAGTTAAATAATAAAGTCAAACTAACATATTTAGTTAAAACCGAGATTTCATTATTAAGTTTTTATATATTTTTAAAATTTGACGTATATTATTATATATTATTTGAATTATAATGTAATTTTATAAGCGATTTTGGATTAATACAATAAAAATATTTTTAAAAAACAATTGAATGGGTTACCCACAGGTTTTTCCAAACCTGACGGGAATGGGTGTGGTTTTCACTTTTTCATACTCGCTCTCCTTAAACTCGTACTCGAATCTGCCCCGCTCTTGATGGGTGTGGGGTTGATATTGCCAAAACCAGTCCGGCCAAACCCGACACATTACCATGCCTAAGAGGGAGTAGTAACTAATTAAACAAACTTTGTCTTAATTTGTTTTTTTTTTAATATAAGACATATTCAATATATCTCATTAGCCATGTCATGATATGTCAAATTTAAAATAAAAAATTTAATTTAAAAAAGGAATAAAAAATTTCAAGCTCATATAAAATCATAAATTAAATGATGCGGAGTGTTTGTAATTGATTGAATGATTGATAAACAGTTAACGTAAATGTTTTTTTTAAGGGGTTTAACACAAATGTTAAAAGTTACTACTTTTAGTTTTGGTTTTTTATTTTTTTTATTTCTTTTTACAATTCCAATGAAAAAAAATATTTTCTTTAAAATTTTAACCATTTACTCACTCATTTATTTTACTTCTCATTAATTATACTTTTATGTTTTATCTCATCTTTTATCTCCTCATTAATTAAATAATGCTATAATTTTCAATAAGAATTAAATAAGGACATTTTAGATAAAACACATATAAAATTTATAAAAATCACCACTTTTTTTAATATATGTGTTCAAACCTAAAAGACCAAAAATTAGGAAATGAAAATAGTAAAAAAAATGATATACACAAATTTAAATAAGCATAATTTTTTTTATTGGGATAAACATGGCTTAAAAAAAGGCTAAATTACTCATTTGGTCTCTTACCTTATTTTTAAATTTCAAATTGGTCCCTTACATTTTTTTCGATTTCAAATTGATCTCTTATGTTTCTTTTCAATGTCAAATTGGTCCCTTAGTTACAATTCATCCTCATGTCTATATCATATTGACCCACATGGGATGAATAGTGACACGTGTGCAAATCATAATGGTCCACATAGGATGAATAATTACTCAGGATCAATTTGACATTGAAAAGAAACAGGAGGGACCAATTTGAAACTAAAAAAACGTAAGAGACCAATTTAAAACTGAAAAATAAGGTAAGAGACCAAATGAGTACTTCCTTCGATCCTATTTATAAGACCCTTTTAGGGTTTTATTTTGGTCCTATTTATAATACCCCTTTTCAACTTTCAATTGCATTTAATTACTTCTTTCCACTAACATCCCTATAAAGTCAACACTTTTTAGAGTTTCAATAATAATTATAAGGGTAGTTTTGAAAAGTATATCAAATTTTTACATTTTCATTGTCACTAACAAATTTATCCACTCTCCCTGATGGAGTGAAAACCCCCAAGAAGATCTTATAAATAGCACCGGAGGGAGTAATTTAGATAGTTTAGCAAAAAAAAAAAAAACCATGTAAATTCTCAGCGATATGCACCTTATCTCATCTCTCTCACCTTATCTTGAACATAAAAATAAAAAATACACCACTCACCCCTCACCCACTCACGGCAACCATAACCCTTTTCTCTTCCCTTCTCCCTCATATCATAACTGATAACTCCCTCTTTCTCTTCCTTCTCTGTCCCTTGCCGGCGTCGCTCTACCACACTCACTCCACCGCCATCACTCACTCCACCGCCCTTCGTTCCTCTCCCCTTCACCGGTCTTCAAAGGCTGACCTTCACCGCCACTTCTCTCTCCCCTTCATCATCGCCCTTCTCTCTCCATCCCACCTTCAAATCCTCCACCACACAACACAGCCGCCGTCCTTCCACCATCAATTCACCACCCCACCTTCGATTTCCCTTCTAATCCACCACACAACAGCACAACCACCATGGATCTCACCTTCAATGTACTCACCGGTTGCATGCAATGAAGTTCTGTTGTTGGGGGCAAAATCAAGTGTGAGGATCTGTAATTTTATTTTTTACATTTTGTTTAAGTTTTCTTCAATCAATGGTTCTGTTGTTGTTGCTGCGTTTATTTTTGTTGTTGTTGTTGCGTTGCCGTTGCGGGACAAAACATAAGATTGCTTATGTGCAGTTGCTTGAACAAATTGCATTATTCTATGTTGTCTCTCATTAAAACAATTTTCTAATTAAATTTTTTATTTTTAACAATAATTATCTTACGTCAATGGATTATTATTCTTTTCAATATCTTCACAAATAATGTGTGATGTATAAGTTGAAGCGATGTTTTAACTTTTAATTTATAATCCCGTGGTAGAATTCTCTTCTCATTTCTGTTTATTGTGTTTTTGATTTTGCTCAATGAATCAAGTGGATGGATTCTATTGTTTGATTTAAAGTCTCCATTTGAATTTCAACATATGCTTATTTATAATGAATTTTAGAATGGATTCTCATTTCTTTCATGCTCACATATTATATATTTGGTGATAGCAAGTTTGGTGGTAATGCTCAATCTATAACCAAGCACCAGTGGTAATGCTCAATCTATGACCAAGCACCAGTGGGTACACCACACATCCTTTTTATGAGATTATCCTATTATGATGTTAAAAATATGTCTTATCTCAAGTTACCTGCAAAGGCTCTAGAGTACCGATTAGGAAGCATATTTTCTTCATTCTTTCGTTTTTATGCAGTGAAGTTGTTGATATGTTTTTTGTTTCATGTCTATTTTTGTTGGATTAATAAGCTTCCTACAATCCAAATTTTTTATGGGATTTCAAGGTTGTCATTTAATTTTTTAGTAATATAGTAACCCTTAATTTGAAGAAACAAAAAACAGTGCACACTTTTAATTTTTCGTTTAATATTATTAACTTTTAGAATATGTCTTACGTTGTCACATTCCACTCAGGTCTACCCATGATTTTATGTATAGCTTTTTTTGCTTTGAATATGTATCCCGATACTAAGTATCGTGGATTTTGTGGTAAAAACTTATTAAGGTATCAGTGTTAGAGAATTGAATGGATCAACCTTCTTGAATCTTGATTGAACATTCTGCGCCATTGAAAACTTACTTCTGTAAAAAAAATGCTTCATTCCTTTTAAGATTTCAAATGAGCCTTGATAAATGCTTAATTGCTAATTCCTTGTTTTTTATGCTCTCCACCACACAACAACACAACCACCATGGATCTCACCTTCAATGCAGTCACCGGTTGCATGCAATGAAGATCCAACAAGACAATCGTGCGATGGCGAGTGTGAGGATATGCAATTTTTTTTTTTACATTTTGTTTAATTTTTTTTTGTAAGTATTGTTGCTCGGTCTTGTGTTTATCTTTTTGTTTATTTTTTTCTCTGTAAATTTTTTTGTTTACTTTTTCTTTAATCAGTGGTTGTGTTGTTGTTGCTATGTTTATTATTTCTTGTACCTGGTTGAAATATATCGCATTGTGTATACCTCTTTTGTTTCTCTTTTATACAATTTTTACAAAAACATTAAGCTGTACTTTTTATATATTTATGAAAATGGGCCTAATTGTAGGTGAGGTAGGTGGTGGGCCACTCCCTATAAAAAACTTTATTCAACAAAAAGCACCTTGGTTAACATATACTTACGAAAATGCCATTGAAAATGGCACAAAATTGCCACACAATTACCTAAGTGCCACTAAAAAGCTTGAAATACGGTTCAAAAAAATAAAATAAAAAAGAAGGTATAATGCTGAGGTGGAAATGAGCAGTCCAAAAGGGGCCTGAAACCAACTTCTCTTTTGTATGTTGTATAGATATCATTTTCAAACTTAACATGAATTTGAGTGCTTATTATTCCCTTGAGTATGTTTGATTTGAATCTTGTTTGTTGCGATCATCAACTACGAACATGGATGATAGTTACTACCAATAAACTTCGTCAATCTTGTGCTTTTTGCTTATGAATATGATTAATTGTTTATTCACTCTACTAGAGAGTTATAGCCATATTAACATTACTCCCTCCGATCCTTATTATAGGTCATATTCTAGAAGGTTTTTTTGGTCCTAATTATAACTCATTTTATATTTTTTTCATGCATAATTTATTGTTTATTCTCTTTTTCGCCCCTATTAAATATTTTGACTATCTATGTGTTTTTTTGTTTTTCATTAATGAGTGTGATTTTTCCAAGAAAAATTAATAGGGTAAAATTGTAATGTTACAATATATTCTCGTAAAATTTATAAAACTAACTTCTTTTCTTGGTATTTGTAATTTGGTTAAGTATGTCCTATAATAAGGATAGGAGGGAATATATTACAAGATTTGTGCAGCGAATCGACAAAGATGGTGCTTCTTGATTTCGAGTCTAAGCAGCAATGATGATTGAAGGTGGGTGAGGAAGAAGAAGAAACGGGGTTAAAAAAAAAGTGGGTGATAGATGGTGGTTGCGAAGAAAGAAGAAGAGAGGAAGGCTAATTGTGGTATTATTTGGAAAATTGGGGTTCAAAAATCCAAATCTCAGTAAATAATGTGTTTGACTAGTAAGGCTATCCAATGTTATAGTAACTAAACTATGTTGTCAATTTTCTTAAAGTAAAAGTTGAGGTGAGTTGGGTCCATGTATCATCAAGATTAAGACAAGCTTCACAATTTTATAAATGCTTATGGATGTATTTATAAAGTAGTCACCAACAAAATGCTCACATGAAAAACAAGATTGGAACTCGCATCTTTGTAGAGTATGAATTGAATCCTTATTGAATCAATCTTCATTGGCAAGCTCCTAATTAGCTAATTATTTGAATGAGATTTATTAAGCTAATTGCTAAGAATTAAGTCAAATTTATTAAGGTTTCATATTAATTTTTGCAACTCTTAGCACAAACAACTCATTAACTCGAATAGTAGGCTTAAAAATTTGATAGTGTGATATATATATATATATATATATATATATATATATATTGCTTACAATATACTCGTAGGTAGTAATGACTTAGTGCTTAGATATGCAAATAATTTAAATATGCTTATTTATGTGTTTAGTCCCTAAAAGTTCAACGTGTTTTGATTTTAGTCCCTAGAAGTTATTTTGATCGGGAATAGTCCTTAAATATTTAAACATTTTGGTTTTGGTCCCCTCCGATAGTAAAAATGTGTTATTTGTTTGTGTAACTGGCGAAATATCACATTAGCGGTCCATGTAGTCTGAAGTGATGCCAAATAGGTGACACAATGTGGATGATACAAACCCATGGATACAAAATGGTCCGATACGCAAAATGGTTCTGGACCCAAAATTTTGAGTTCATAGGCCTAAATCATTTATGTAACATCACATATTTGGCGCTACGTCACACCCCATGGCAATTGGTGTGGATTTTCGTTAACTATGTCAGCAAATAACTGATTTTTTGTAACGGAGGGGACCAAAACCAAAATGTTGGAAAAATTAAGGACTAATCCCGGTCAAAATAACTTCTAAAGACTATAAACAAAACACGTTAAACTTTCAGGGATCAAAACCATAAATAAGTCATTTAAATATATGACCTTTTAGTGAAAAATTTATATTTTTAATCCTTAAGCAATATTTTTTCAGAACACTTATTAGCTTACTCTATTTTAATAATCTAAATTAAACTATTTAATACTCCTTCCGGCTCGAATTATAAGCAAATTCAACCACTTTTACGCTTATTAAGGAGGTTAGTTGATTGTATTTAATTTTCTCAAATTTATAAAAAATAGAGGTATTTTAGGAAAATAGTATTGGGAATGAAACAAAAATTAATTAAGATTACAATTTTCTAGAGATGTTTTATGAAAGTGACAATGAAAATGAAACAAAATTTAATAAAGTTAGTTAAATTTACTTATGTTTTAAACTAAGAGAAGTATGCTTTTTGTTGCTTATAATTCGAGCCGGAGGGAGTATTTAATAGTAGTTGTATGCAATATTTTTTTTAACTACTCCCTCCGGTCCTATTTATAAGACCTTTTGGGATTTTTATTTTGGTCCTATTTATAAGATCCCTTTCCAATTTTCAATATTTAATTACTTCTTTCCACTAACACCCCTATAAAGTCAACACTTTTTAGAGTTCCAATAATAATTATAGGGGTAGTTTTGAAAAAGTATATCAAATTTTCACATTTCCAATGTCACTAACAAATTTATCCACTCTCCTTGGTGGGAGTGAAAAATCTCAAAAGGGTCTTATAAATAGTACCAGATGAGTATATGCAATATGATTTTTATCACTATGCTATCCATCCAAAGTCCAAACATTACCTCTCGGAAAGGGAGTCAATCAGATCTTGACCAATCAAATCATCTAACGGCCCATATGTCTATGTCAAGGAGCTGCACCAAAATAGCCAGGCAAGAGGATTCGGATTCAGAAAACATTAATGTTACACATGCAATTTTTTTTTATAGACAAAGTATTTTTGAATTTTTTTTTACAGCTAGGGAATAGAATTTAATCCATTAAATGGTGGTGCTTAGAATCAAATTCGGAACTTTCAATTTTCAAGTTTACATGAACATATAAATTACATCTTAATTGACATCTGAAAATGTACATTTGTTTTTCTACCCAAAAAGAATTTCTGCGTGTAAGATTTTAGATGCCCATATAACACTTCTCTCCCAAAAATGCTCCGTGGTGCGTGGACAAGTGAAACTCGAAATTGCAAAACAGCTATAAAGGTCAAAAGAAAAATTAATGGCAATGGATACTTGAGTTGCCAGACGCATCTACCTGGTTGCCATCTTTGACACACGCGTTATTTGTCTGTGTGCTCATGTTATCCTCAAGTTAGGCACCGAGTATATATTATTATATCATCATCCAAAATCTAAAGAAAAGTCTTACCCAAGAAATTAACCTATATATATAACTAACTAACTTCATTTTCTTTCCTCACTCATCACACAAAACAATTCCATCGTCATTATCTACATCTTTTATATATATATCTCATATCTTTATTCTTTAGCATTAAACATAGTGTTGTTTCATGCTTGTTCCAATGGTTTCCTCACTTAGATTCTTGATCATTTGTTCCTTTCTCTTATTAACCTTCTCTTCCTCTATAGCTCAAACCTCTTTCAGACCAAAAGCACTTGTTCTTCCTATCACCAAAGATGTTTCTTCCTCCACTCCTCAATATATTACCAAAATAAACCAAAGAACACCACTGGTGCCAGTGAAACTAACTGTTGATCTTGGTGGTGGCTACCTTTGGGTGAATTGTGAAGATGGGTACAAATCATCCACTTCTAAACCAGCACGTTGTGGCTCAGCTCAATGCTCACTCTTTGGCTTATATGGCTGCAGTGGAGAGAAAATTTGTGGCCGTTCACCTACCAACACTGTCACGGGTGTCTCCACGTATGGTGACATATATTCTGATGTTGTTTCTGTCCAATCCACTGATGGAAACAGCCCTGGGAGGGTGGTTTCTGTGCCTAAGTTTCTCTTCATTTGTGGTTCAAAAGTTGTTCAAGATGGCCTTGCTACTGGTGTCACAGGTTAGCAACCATAATATTTAACATTGTTTTATTATTTACATGAACGTGTTGATTTAATAAAAATAGTTCGTAAACTAGTTCAATAATGGATTCAGAACTTATTTGATTCAAGTTTTAAACGGTCAAATTTCTATTTTGTTTTGGTTTTGCCCATCGTTAACTATAAATAAAAAATGTTGAAGTTAGCTAATGGAATAAAAATCAAAACCTACATTTACTATTACTAATACTAATAATATAAAGATCAAAACCTACATATGCTAATAATACAAGAATCAAAATCAAAATCTTCGAACTGTGAAAATACGGAGACCAAAATCAAAATTATATTTGCATTTTCCTTAACATGGTGACGGTAGGACCAAAACCAAAACGAAAGACCAAAAACTTAAAAAATAGAACGTAGGAACTAATTTCAAAAACGACAATATTTAGGGGATTAATTTGATATTTAATCCAAATGAGAGATAAAGATAGATTTATTTGTTGTAAAAGAATATTGTCATTTCTTTTTCTTCAAATAATGAAACTTTTAAATCATTTCAGGCATGGCTGGTCTTGGCAGGACTAAAGTTTCTCTCCCTTCTCAGTTTTCCTCAGCTTTCAGCTTTCCTAGGAAATTTGCTATTTGCTTGAGCGCATACACTAGTTCAGATGGTGTAATGTTCTTTGGTGATGGCCCTTATAATTTGAACCAGGATGTCTCTAAGGTTCTCACTTTCACCCCTCTCATTACAAACAAAGTCAACACTGTAAGTGGTTTCTTAGGAGAACCCTCAGTGGAGTATTTCATTGGGGTGAAATCTATTAGAGTCTCTGGCAAAAAGGTACCATTGAATAACACCCTTTTATCTATAGACCAAAATAGTGGCATTGGTGGGACCAAGATTAGTACTGTTAATCCTTACACTGTTTTGGAGACTACAATCTACAAAGCTGTATCTGAGGCATTTGTGAAAGAACTTGGAGCCCCTAAAGTTGCACCTGTGGCTCCATTTGGGACTTGTTATGCAACCAAGGACATTAGCTTTTCAAGAATGGGCCCAGATGTTCCTGCTATTGATCTAGTGTTGCAAAATGAGGAGGTGGTGTGGCCCATCATTGGGGCTAATTCAATGGTGCGGTTTGATGATGTGATTTGCTTGGGCTTTGTTGATGCTGGATCAAATCCAAGTACATCACAAGTTGGGTTTGTGGTTGGTGGGTCACACCCAATGACTTCAATCACAATTGGAGCACATCAGTTGGAGAACAATTTGTTACAATTTGATTTAGCTAGATCAAGGCTTGGGTTCAGATCCCTCTTCTTGGAGCATGACAATTGTGCTAACTTTAACTTTACCTCTTCTGTTTAAAGAAATTAAAATCTAGAGCATATATATAAGTTTTGTATTTTAAGTACTATGTGTTTAGTCTAAGTGGTGAATAAGTGAGGTTCTATTTATGCATGACCTCCTAAAATTTCTGTACTTCTTTTTAATGCAAAATAAAGACCATGGTTGTATGATGGAGCTACTAATACTATATAGTGCATCTTATATCTTGAATAAGTGAATTACTTCAGTTTTCACTTGGTTTTTCTCATCACCAGTATGAGCCATAAAAAATCTCAGTGATTTACAGTATCGAAAAACTCAAACTGGGAGTAAAAGAGTAGTTCAGTGTGTATAACATTTGAAGTTTATTGATCAGTTTGAAAACAAGATTGTTAAAACATGTATGGGGGACCTCACTCACCATCAGCTTAAGCAAATACTAAATATTAATATACAAGATCGAGTATTGTTTTAATCATGCGTTCTTTGCTGGATTTCAAAACCTTCTGCAGTTTGCACTGTTGATTTACAGCATAGGCTAAATAAACTGCAACACTTAATAGCACAATTTTCTTTCCTTGTGTGATGCAACTGCTACTGGATTTGTGGTAACAACAGCATTAACCTCATATGACTCCTGGATGAAAATTCTTACTTATTAGTAGCATTCCAAAGCCAACAAAAAGAATGAAAGGGAGTACCAAAGAAAAGAAACTTCATTCTGAATCAGTCAGTTATAGAAATCAATACATTCCAAATAAAGAGAATATGAATCCCCGTGAATCAGAACTACTCCAACCAGTTGCAGTTTCATTTCTGCAGACTTTCATTGCTATTGCATTCAGTTGTAGCTGTGACTTAATTCAGCAATTACTGTATCAAGTTCTGAAGCTTTCTTAATTGTAGCTTAGTATTCAACAAGTTTCTAAAGATGCTTTTTATTTAAGACAGCACTTTCATTTCTTTTTCCCCAACAGAAATATAGAAAATACTTACCAAATTAGCTTGGATTCTGCTCCATGTCGATCTGTTCTCGCTGTGACCAGTTTAGATTAGAAGATGAGGAACACTGTTGTGGAACAGAAAATGAATATGTGCTTGTACTACACTGCTTCTTACACGAAGATTCAGCGGTGGAGCAAGTGTCTTGGTCAATGCCTGACACCTCGGTATCTTTGTCATGGTTTTGTGATTTATCCTGGCTCTGTCCTGCCTCCTGCACACACTTTGATCTCTTCCTAATAGGTAGGTCATTTTTGGGATCCTGAAGTGCTGGCACCTTCTGATCATTGGCTGAAATAGCAGCACATGGATTCTTGCCCTTCAAGATAACTTTTGGAATGTCCAAATTTTCAACACTGTTGGAGTTATCTGCAACAACTTCATTCCTACCTTCTGAGCCAGCAGATTTGGCTGCTGCATCCATTTCCCACATCTTGAATATAGCTTGAGTCAGTCTGTCTCTGGCCAAATCTATATCAATTATTGGATTTGGATAATTTTGGCCCAGCTCAACTCCTGATGCTCTAAGCACAGTAAGCGGTGCATCCCAAGGATGATGGATCCACTCAGTTGGCAATCTTGCCAACTCAGGTAGCCATTGCCTTACATATTCACCTTCTGGATCAAATTTAGCCCCTTGAATCTGTCACCAAAAGTGAAATCAGCCTTTATAAGAAAGAAAAAAAAAGTAATACAAGTCTAAGTTAAGAGGGATACGCTAAGAGCCAAAGACATAAATAGATACCTTTCAAGTTTCAACTACTATAACCTATTGTTCAGCCATGCAAATAGTCTCCATTCCTTTTGAAAGGAAAAAATATTTAAAAAGCCATGGATATTCAATGAGGCAAATTGCTGAAGTAAAATCTCAAAATAAATACTGGCATGCCTCATTTTTTTTAATCCATGTTAGATGGTAACAAGATATACATGGAGGAGTTGAAGTATTATTCCTTTTGAAACTTGTAAAAGAAATATGAACACAAAAACTTTCCCAGATATAAGGCATTGAAGAAAATATGAAAGGGAAATCTATATTTTTTTCTACTAGTAGGAGGGTTAACTTAGATCTAGGAAGTTTGAGTTTCATCAGTGCACAAAATTAATTTCTTCCAGTTTTATGCAGTGTTACTAATAGGTTGAGTGCAATCAAACTCCTTTGTTCGCGAAAAACGGCACATTAGGGTGGATGCAAATTAAACAAAATCAAATGCTATAGCAAATTGTGATATGCTATACATGTTATATTGATTATTCATAAGCCTAAAAGTGGACAGAAGTTGAATTATTGAATATAAGATAATCTGGTTGACACCAAGCAAACTGTAAAATCTTTCAGTAAAAGAAAACATGACAAACCTCAGGATCATCCAAGCGCTCAAGCTCGTGACCGTCAGGTAAGCTTCCTGAGATATACTGCCAGCCCAAGATATCACTTTCAAGGTCCGCATCCAAAAGTGTGTCCCAAAAATATTTCATTCCCCATTTCCACGGGAGAAGCAACATTTTCACAGCAAAACTAGAAACTATTACTCTTATTCTGTTGTGTATCCATCCTGTTGCCCAAAGTTCTCTCATTCCTGCATCAACTAAAGGATAGCCAGTCCTACCTTGTCTCCAAGCCTTGAAATTTGCTGGATCAGCATTCCAAGGAAAAAACTTCAAGTTCCCAAGAAGCGCTCTCTCATGAGTGAACGGAAAATTGAAACAAAGATACCGTGAGTACTCTCTAAGACCAATGGCCCTTAGAAAAAGAGTTACACTCTCTTCACCAACAACGTTGCCTTCATTTGCCCATAATATCTGCTTCATACGCGCCAACTGAAAAACTTTCCTCACACTCAATTCTCCAAAATGAAGATACGGAGACAGGAGCGAGGTGGAGTCTCCACCAACCCTTAGCCTATTCTTGGAATAGTGAAGTAGATGCTTCTCCACGAATTCTGTTAAAGCCTTGTCAGCATTGCTCCACCCCGGAGACCATGCTCGTCCTAGTAATGCATTGCTGGATCTTTCGGATTCATCTTCAAGACCTAGTTCTTCAATTGAACATTTCTCAACTTTTCCTGTCATCCACATTGCACAGAGGAAGAGAAACAAATAAATAACTAAATCCATTCCATTTGTTCTATGTCCATGTGTTCAAAAGTCAATTTGCAGTCACGTTGATAACTTGATATAGTAGCAGAAGAACATGATCACATTTTCCTATAAGGGTACTATCTAAAAAACTAGATCTTCATACTATGTCTTGCACACAAGAAGATATTACATATTCTTAGCTACTCATTCAGTCCTTCTTGGACATAAATTATAATGTATCCTTAGTTTCTAGAAAGAAAAAAAAAAAAAGTGATATCAATAATTGTATTCATACCTTCAGCTTGAATTAATTGCCAAGGAGGAATAACTGAAACCGCTTTGGTTTGTATGTCCAAGCATCTCTTCCAAAAAGGATCAAAGGATGTAAAAGCATGCCCGCTCTCACTATACACTTCCCATGGCTCATACAACAGATCGCCATTGTAGCTTTTCACGGATATGCCAAGTTCTACTAGTTTCTCTTTGATGTTGTGATCGCGAACAAGTGAAACTGGATCTGATAAGAGAATCAGGGTAAGAAATAGATCTGAAAATTATATAGTTCATTATCAACCACTACTCTTGACTGCAGCCAATTCTCAAGTCTAAACTATTCTCTAAAAACTACTGCTGTTCTGTTTGACATCAACTTCAACTCTCTTTTGCACAACAGACATAGAAATAGCTTTGCACTTTTAGGCACCATAAAAACTAAAATAAATGCTCTTTATAATTAGATGCATAGAAATTGAAACAAAGATGAGAAAGATGCTTAGAACATGTAAAGCATACAAGTATCTGTTCTCATATGGTGTAACTGTATTCTACTTTAGCAAACTCAAATGTGTTCTCAAATAATTCGCCACTTCATGCAAAGAGTTACGAATTGATTTTGACAATTCAATATTTGAATATAAACATGATTTAACTTTCAGAAACTCCTTAAATTAGTGTTTACCCTGATCAAATGTCAAAAATAATTTAATTTTATATAAAGCAAGGTTTTTTGCTTTATTAAATGTGCCTCAGGAATCAGGATAGCCCCTGACTAAAACTCACCATTTCCAGAATCAATTTCCCATTGTTCAATAAATAAATAAAAAGGACAAAAATGCCTTAATAACTTGGGCCACATATCATTTATCATTTACTTTTATGCCTTCATCTTTCCCAGTTATGGTTGCTCATTAACTTTATACATAACCTGCAATAAATATAATGTATAGAAAGAACCAGCAAATAACCAATAAAAGCCTAATAGTTTCTTCAAATTTTGAAGATCCAAAACATTTAAGTGGCAACAAAATTCTAGTAGGAAACAATTCTAGAACAGAAAGCAAATTCTACACAAAGCTACCTTACTTACCATAAAGATGGTTAAACACTACTTTTGTTGCTTTAACAGCATTTATACACTCCAGAAGAGCTGCAAGAGTACTATGGGTTTTGATCAGCACAAGTCCAGCTCCAAGAGACTTCAGTGATTGATCCAAGTGAGCTAGAGACTCCTTCAACCACCACCTTGACACACGACCTGGATAAAACTGCCCTTCTTCTTTAGGGCACCATATATACACAGGTAACACATAACCATCTCTAGCAGCAGCAGCTAATGCAGGATTGTCCTCGATTCTAAGGTCCCTTCTAAACCAAACAATGGTCTTGTTGCTGCTGCTACCCATGTTTTACACTTCAAACTTTTCATGGCATAGCCAAAGCTTGGAACCTCATATAATAGCTAGCTCAAAGTGCCTTCTCCACAAAGCAAATATTTTACCTTTGCCAACACAAAGAATCTGAACAGTGAGGATTGTTAGCTAAGTTATATAACAAAACAAAACATAACCTTGAATATAAAAGAGATGACTAACTTGGAAGTTATTCAATTCCAGCCACAAGATCAATCAAATCAAATTTTTTTTTATTATACTAGAATAAGAGGGTTGATTAGGCTAGTATGCAGTGTATGTAGGCATTAAAGGATGCAAAAGTGAATGAATCACTGAAGTATGGGAAAAATGTGAGGATCCTGAATAGTGAGGGAGAGATCACATGGGAGGGGACTAGAAGAGACGTCACTGGTGATTGTGGGGGACAGACATATCTCACATGTATTGTTCTTTCTCATCAATAGGGACAAAAGCATACAAAAGGATAAGAACATTGAATATGTCAAAGTAACATTATTTCCACTGTTTCATGAATGAATGGCCAAAGTTTTACCATGATATGATGTTAATAAATATCCTGCTAAAGTTTACAATCTGACAAACGTAATAATAACAATAGTCCTAGAAGGAAGTTAATCTCTTTAAAAGCATAAATATTCATCACCAGAAGTAATCTTGTCCAAAGCAAAAAATCCACAACATATAGTGGGGTAAGCTCTCTTTTTCGAATTTTTTTCCCATGCAACAAACACTCAAACTCGAATTTTTGCTTTTAAAAAAATATACATGTAACACTTGATTTTTTTTTTTTTTGAAGGGAATGTAACACTTGAACTAATCACCTAATTAAAAAAGAAAAATAACTATGACATGGACTTATATAATAAGCTCATGATCTACTATGAAACTATGAGATAAGGTAAATGAGTAAAGGCTAAGAGAAAAGACAATTATCATTTAAAATTAATTTGATTTTATGTTAGAGAGGTACACCATGAAAACAACATATTTGCTACCAATAAAAGGAAAGAAACTCACATGATTTTCATTTATTCGAAGAGTACTTCTACCATGCATAGGTTTTTGGTGTTCCAGCTCTTTTTTTTTAATAAATCTAATATAAAAAAATATATTTTGGTTTTATGTATTCTTTTTATGTGTATGTTTTTGTTATTTGGATTTGAATTTTTTTTATTATACGCTGCTTCCTGACACGTGTACAAAAATTATATTGATAAATTCTGTATTACAAATTGATTTATTTTAATAAATCTGCATTAGAAAAATAGGCTTAATTATGTCATAAGTCCCTGAAGTTTGGGGTACTTTTGCCACATAGTCTTATTCTTTGTTTTTCAATGTCTGACTCCCCGAAATTACTTCTGGGTTTGTCATATACTCATACTACCAATTCTGACCAATTTTGCTGACATATAACATGGGAATCCTAATTAGGAACGGGTTCGGGTTGAAAATTTGACCCGAGCAACATTCCGGGACGGGTGAGGGACAAGCCTAACCCATCTCATGCTCACCTCTATGTGCGGAGAGGACATATACTCTCTTCGTCCCATGATGGTAAAAAATGACTAAATTTTTTGTACCAAATTATAGTGAAAATCTATGTTGCGCATATACTCTATTTTAGGATTCGAACCCATACCGGGTATTTATCAGGTGCGGATACGTGTTGAGTACGTTCAGGTACACACCGGGTAACTGGGTAAGTACCCAACAATTAAAACAAAAAAAAATCGTTTGGGTACATAATGGGCCAAAATGGGTACTTGTGTGGCGCGGCCCAACAGGTTTTCGGGTCAAATCCAATTTTAACCAAAAAATCTTCCTCTTCTTCGTCAATTCTGTTGCAGCGTTGCCCCTTCTTCTTCTACACTTCGTTTTCTTCTCATTCCGAACCACACCCCCGACCCGGCACCGCCACTCCACGTCGCCACGGCGACAAGACCAGGGACAGCCACCGCCACCTCCAGCGACAAGAAAGAACGGGGACAATCACTACCGAACAGGGGTACCTTATTCTTGCTCTCTATGCTGTGAGCAATATAGGTTAAAATAATTAATGAAAAGTTTAGAAATAGTAAATTTTGAATTGTGATTGGTTGATCCAAACAAAATGCATTTAAATTAGTTATTTGATAATTGATTGATGGACCATTAAATGCGTGTCTAATTAATTTTTTTAAACACCCTTGTACCGAGGGAGTATAATCAAACCCGTCCAAGGATCTAGGACTGAATACTGAACACGGTATCTTCTTATTCTTAGTTCTTTTCATCACAGCTTCGTGGAATCAAAGCTATCAACAAAGAGTGAAGGTCTCTCAGCATCACAAACACGACACGGCACAATGCATTGCAATTACAACTAAGCCCTTCACCCTCAACCAAAAAGCCAAAATAAATACCCTTCACTTCTCTAACCGAAAACAAACACAGATTATTCAAAACCTTTGCTCTCTTCTCTTCTGAAGATGAGGCTATTGAAGGTAGCTACTTGCAATCTGAACCAATGGGCCATGGACTTCGATTTCAACACCAACCTAATCAAAGATTCCATATCCAAAGCTAAACAAGCCGGTGCCATCATCCGCCTCGGACCCGAACTCGAGATCACTGGTTATGGCTGCGAAGACCACTTCTTAGAACTCGACACTGTTAACCACGCGTAAGATACCTGAAACTGCCCAGAGTAATTTTTGTGTAAAAATCGAAACTTTTTGGTGTTAATTTTACATAGGAAGAAGATATCTGAATTCCCAAGAATAATTTTAATTTAAAAATGGAGACTTTTTAGTGTTAATTTTACATAGGAAGAAGATATCTGAAGTGCCAAGAATAATTTTAATTTAAAAGTGGAGACTTTTTAGTGTTAATTTTACATAGAAAGAAGATATCTGAAGTGCCAAGAATAATTTAAATTTTAAAATGGAGACTTTTTAGTGTTAATTTTACAAAGGAAGAAGATATCCGAAGTGCCAAGAATAATTTTAATTTAAAAATGGAGACTTTTTAGTGTTAATTTTACAAAGGAAGAAGATATCTGAGGTGGCAAGAATAATTTTAATTTAAAAATGGAGACTTCTCGTTATTTGATTGCAGATGGGAATGTTTGAAGGATATATTGGTTGGTGATTGGACTGAAGGAATAGTGTGTAGCATTGGGATGCCTGTTATCAAGGATTCGGAGCGGTATAATTGTCAGGTTCTGTGTTTGAATCATAAGATTATTATGATTCGGCCAAAAATGTGGCTTGCGAATGATGGCAATTATAGAGAGCTTAGATGGTTTACTGCATGGAAGAAAAGAGATGAACTTGTGGACTTTCAACTTCCTGCTGAAATATCTGAGGCCTTAGGGCAAAGTTCGGTTCCCTTTGGCTATGGTTTTGTTAAGTTTCGGGACACGTAAGCTACAAAATCAGAAGCTATACATGTTTCTGAAATTTCTGTTCATTTTAGTTATTATTGTTTTCATAGAATTATACAATTACAAAACTTAAGTAAACTACTTTGGATGCTTGTGGTGATGTTTTCAAATAAAAGTATGACGTGTAGTAGTTCATCAATGAAAACATAAGCTGTTACACATGTAATATTTTTATTGAAAATCAACCCTACATGCAAACAAGGAATTGTACCTAAGTTTGGTCCATTACAAAAAAATGTACTTGGCTCTCCTTTTTCTGTTTTGTTTTCTTTTCCCATATAGAAATTTTGTCATTTCCATGTCCAGTAGAATCACACATGATTTTGAAGTTAAGGTGAATCATCGGCTAGCGCTGAATTCTATAGGTTGTTTCGTCTAATCTTTTTTTTGTGAGTATTTACCTTACAATTGCTAGATATGGTTTATCTTCTTCACTTTTAAACATATCCCTCATCAGCATTGCATACTTGAAGTAAGCATGTGATTGATGTACCTGCTCGTTCTTTCATACTCCTCTAGCTTTTAGATCCATGTTAAGAACTAGCATGTTCTACATAGCCAGAAAAAGTTTGATAGAATTCAGCCAGAACTTGCATAGATTCAACAATGGTTGTTGGATTAGTCAAAGTGGTGGGGACTACTCATCTATGCAATAGTTCAAAACATCAATAATGTTATGGGTACACTTAAATTCATACATTTACCCCGAACACCTACTACTTTTGAAAAGAAAATATATTTGAAGTCAACCTTTTTCCTTCCACTCTCTCTCTCTCTCTCTATATATATATATATATATATATATATATATCTCCAAATTGGTCGCCTAAGAGTTGTGGGAGTAGATATAACGTTATTGTAAAAACAATGCCAACCATTCTGGCAAAAGAATTCTGTCTGTCTTTCATTTTCCATGTTCAACTGTTGTGTGTGTGCGTGTTCAATTTATTTTTTGGGTCCTTCCAACTTCTCGTAAGATGTTTACCAAGTGCAAAATATAAAGCATTTTTTCCTTCTTAGAGCCATTGCTGCTGAAGTTTGTGAAGAGCTTTTTACTCCAATTCCTCCTCATTCTGAGCTTGCATTGAATGGGGTTGAACTGTTTATGAATGCGAGTGGAAGTCATCATCAACTTAGAAAGCTTGATGTTCGTCTTCGTGCTTTTATAGATGCCACTCATACTCGTGGAGGGGTTTACATGTATAGCAATCACCAAGGATGCGATGGTGGTCGCCTTTACTATGGTAGGAGATATTTCTCTTCATAGAAAAATATTTGTGATTCTGCAGAGTGAAATGCCTTAATGTTCTGGAAGTTGGTATATGGACATTTTAACTTCCATTTAGCATGTTTGTTCCTTATGAAAATTAAACTTATGTATTTTTATTTTTTTTTTCATTTATCTGAAATTTTGCCTTGACTTATATTTATTTTTAACAGATGGCTGCGCTAGTGTTGTGGTAAATGGAGATGTTGTTGCTCAGGGTTCACAATTTTCTTTAAAGGATGTTGAGGTTGTGGTTGCTCAGATAGATTTGGATGTGGTATGTTTTGCATGAGTTTCCATACATCAATGCATGTAAGAGCATTTTAAATATGAATTATAAACATTGAATTTGGTTCCTTCACTCACTTGTCTTTTGGCAGGTTGCAAGCCTTAGAGGATCTGTAAGTAGCTTTCAGGAGCAAGCAAGTTGTAAAACCAAGGTTCCTTCTGTGGAAGTACCATATAGTCTTTGTCAGCCTTTTAACCTTAAAACTCGCCTTTCCATTCCACTTAAGGTTAGTTTGTTATCATTTGGAGTTTCAACTTTCTGATTGCTTAGAATAATTTGTTTCATGGGTGCTCATAAACTGATGACATCTTGAGTTCTGCTTTCATTTAAAGAGTGTTTGGCACCTAGTTATTTTTTCATGCCTAATTTTAGATCCTTCGATGACAATGTTAACAACTTTTACTGCTGCAATCACTCAGGTAGATAAGTTGCTAAATTGAACTTATTTATACATTCTAGATCAAGTATCATTCTCCTGAGGAGGAAATAGCATTTGGACCTGGTTGCTGGTTATGGGATTACCTAAGAAGAAGTGGAGCATCTGGTTTTCTACTCCCTCTTTCTGGTGGAGCTGACAGTTCGTCTGTTGCTGCGATTGTCGGGTGCATGTGCCAGCTGGTTGTGAAAGGTGAGTTTGAATGCAGTGTCAAGTGCTGTTTGATTCTGGTATACTTTTATTTTTTATTTTATGAATGAAAATTCAGGGTCACGGTGGTTGCCCTACAAAGGCTTGGTTGTTGTTGTATTCAACTTCTTGCAAAGAAACTAAACTGTCGAATCATGGTCAATAGTGGCATGGAGATGGTTTTTTTTTTTCCTCTTAATTTCTTTTTATGTGGCAGAGATGGAATAAGGAGCTATATTTTACCTTACAAATCCAAACCTTTTAGTCCATATATAATTGGTTAGTGATTCATATTTGCCTGCAGAAATTGCAAATGGGGATGAACAAGTTAAAGCTGATGCAATACGAATAGGAAACTATAAAGATGGACAGTATCCTACAGACAGCAGAGAATTTGCTAAACGTATATTCTATACTGTGTTTATGGGATCTGAAAACAGGTAAATGAAAATTTCATGTTTCAGTGTTTTACAATCTTTTTCTGTCTGTTTCTATCTGCAATTTTTAATCGATACTCTTCAACATTTGTTTAAATGGCGTTCTCCCATGTTTAAGGTTTTTATTTCTTTTGACATTATATATGGGTTTGATGTTATTTTCTTCTATTCCATTTTGTTTTGAACACTCCCAAACAAAGGTATGCAATGGTTACACTGAAAGTTGCTGATTGTTTTTGCGTTAAAACGGTTTAATGGTATTGCAGAACTTAGCTCAGTAAGCTTATAGATATTCGTTTCCTAAACTAGTATCTCAAAATGGTTTTGGTTACGGTGATCCTAGATACCTGTCCTAGTGCCAATAATTATTAAATTTTATGTGACCTTATAAGGTTGATAGGGTGTTTACGGATCTTCTAGCAATCGGAATAATTATACTACTTTGCGGAGTAAAGCATGGATACTGGAAGGTCCAAGTCATTGAAAGACCTCATTCTTGAATGCTAGGATTTGTTTCTTATTTTTTGTTTTGTGAAATCCTTTCATTGTGACAAACTGTAAATCAGTTTATGTTCAAGTAGAACAACACCTTCAATGTACTGCTTGAATTCAACCAAAAGTACTCTTATCAGTTGGCATGGTGCATTTAATTTTCTCCTTGCAGTTCAGATTTGACACGATCAAGGGCCAAGGTGCTAGCTGATGAAATTGGTTCATGGCACCTTGATGTTTCCATCGACACAGTTGTATCTGCTTTTTTGTCGTTGTTCCAAACGCTTACGGGAAAGAGACCACGCTATAAGGTAAATGAAGAATGAACCCGTGAATTCTTTCAACCATAAATGACAAGCACTGGAACCTCGTAATCTGTATTGTCATGCACCTGGGTTTCTCCACAGGAATATGTTGATATTGAATTAAAGAATAGTGTTTTGGTTCTTAAATAAGTCATACATAGATCTCCATACCAGGACCTAGCTAGGTCAGACTAATAAAATAACTTATAGTTTCTTTCTTTATGAGTGTTACTTTTTTTGCCTGGCTGAAGATTTTAAGCATGCTATCTATTTTATGTTTCTGTTAAAGTATAGGCCTCAAATATTTTACATGGTTTTGTTTCTACAGGTAGATGGGGGATCTAATGTTGAGAATCTAAGTTTACAGAACATCCAAGCTCGAATCAGAATGGTGCTAGCTTTCATGTTAGCGTCACTATTGCCTTGGGTTCACAGCAAACCTGGGTTTTATCTTGTCCTGGGGAGCTCCAATGTGGATGAGGGGCTACGTGGTTACTTGACGAAGGTATCTCTACACAGCTTTGCATTATGTCTTTCTTAGTTTCTCTAATATTTTCTCTAGTTTCTCATGTTTGTGGTCCATTACACCTTAGTTATCGAAGTTTATCTCTTACAGTACGATTGCAGCTCAGCAGATATAAATCCTATTGGTAGTATAAGTAAACAGGACCTTCGGGCATTCCTGCGATGGGCAGCTATCCATCTTGGTTACTCATCTTTGGCAGATGTTGAAGCAGCTCCGCCCACAGCTGAACTGGAACCTATACGATCTGACTACAGTCAGGTAATATTCTGTTCTGATACTATTGGTCTTGACTCTCGTGATGAATCCTTTCACTTGCATTTTTTTTATTGGAAACGCATATGATGTATTTGGTGTATGTGCTGGCACATGTGGGTTTTTGCGTAAATGGAGACAGTGGTACTTGGGGCAGTATTTCTTGGCAATAACAATACAGAATTTAAATCATTATTTATTTTTATGTACCCAAATGGAAGATAATTATCAACACTAACCTAGATTGAGGATAAGACACAATTTAACAGGAGCAAGACCTCAATTTGCAGCTTGTAATGTCCTTACGGAAATTTCTGGGCTTTTCTGGAGATGTTGGTTGCAAAGTGATTGGTTTTCACACAAAAAGTATGATGTATATCTCTCGAATCTCATAATACAGTAGAAACAACAGAAAAATCCAGTGACTAACTCTGAATCCAATAATAATTATCCTTGGTAAACGAGGGAAAATAATACAAGATGAAAATAAAGAAGGAAGTGCTCTTTTGGACATGTAATCATGTTGAGGCTTAAGAAACACCCTTAAAAAGTTCATGACAGAAAAAGCGTTGCAAGGCATAGGACTGGAAAAAAAGAAGAGAGGTAGCATCCATAGGAGAAGGCTGCTTCACTGGTTGTGCACATGATTTTTCTGGATTTCCCTTTCCTGCCTTTTCTCTCGTTTTTTGGAAGAAAGAATGTAGGAAACTTTTCTTAAAGCCTGTTACTACTTACTAGGGTAGGGGGAGTTCTGCTCTCAGGGCCCTTGCATCTTAGAATTGCATTGAAGCAGGGAAAGAGAGGTCTCAGATAAATAAATCGCAGTGACATATTCTTTGCAGAAAACCATGAAGCATATATGTTTAGAAAAACTACTTTTGTTCATTCATTATGAGCTTTGACAATTAAAACAACTTGTGTCTAAAGTCTTACAATGAGCTCAGTCCTATGAAAGTGTTAGACCTGGAAGGCAATGATTTTTCCTGTCAGGGTTAAAATAGATATATTATGAACTTCATGGAGCGTGAGCTTCGGCTCAACGGTTAAGTTGCTTTCCTTGTGACCTGGAGGTCATGGGTTCAAATCCTGGAAACAACCTCTCTGCTTGCGGGGTAGGCTACGTACATCTTCCCTCCCCAGACCTGGATCCCAGACCCATCCAGGTGTGGGAACCTTGTTCACCGGGCTGCCCTTATTTTTTTATTTTGATATTATATATAGAGAAAGGTGAGCTGGATAGATTCTGTTGAAGCCTTAACTGCCCATCAGTCGCATAACAACTATATTTACTTGCTCCTAGCTGGATGGAATTGGGCAGGTTAAGTTACCAAACTATTGCCATTTTCTCCTGCTACTGAACTTCTATCTATCCAAATACATGCAGGCAATGTGTGATCCATGGTGGTGCATGATTAAATAATATTATGTGTTTGTGTAATCAGATGATCTAGGTGAAGTCGTAGAACTAGTATTATTCATTCATTCTTGCTTCAGCAATTTTGCTTGTTAGTTATTTGATTCTTGTGCTTTTTTTCTTCTGCACTAGGTTTTATGTGTATGCATTAGTAGTTGTTCATAGTCAAGCTTTAACAATATGTAATTAAGTACCTCACTCTTTGTTCAATAGCTTGATGAAGTTGATATGGGAATGACTTACGAGGAACTATCAGTCTATGGAAGACTACGGAAGATTTTCCGATGTGGCCCAGTTTCTATGTTCCAGGTATATCTTGTGTTTCTCCATCCTGTCTTATTAATGTTTTCTTCACCATTTTATTTGTTTTTCATTTTTAGTTTTTCACTGTATAATGTTTAAAAGGGATGGGTTAAATGGGTGGTTATCTGACCCATGACCATTCCACAAGGTGAATATCAGTTGGGCCAAAAATAATGAGGAATTACCAAAAGCCTGGCAAATTTAAACCTCCTTAGGCTATAGCTATTTTACTTGCAAGTCATTTGGCCGGTCTCTGGAAATGGTTTAGTTATTCTGCAAGAACCAAGAAGAGTCATTATTTTGCTATCAGAAACTTCTTCACTTGGATATTTTACGTTAGAAAAGGGAAACTAGCTTTTTGCTGTCCTACCCCAAAAACCTGTACTTGCTTCAAAGCACAACACCTGATCTTGTCTTTACCTAATAGCTTTTACATATTAGACATACAGCTGCAAACTGCAAAGCCTTATTTTCTTTTATTAAGATCTTAAAGGACTAAAGGAGTTAATGAAGCGGGCTTTTTTTGGTCTGCTAAAGCTTTCATGAAAGAATAAAGGTAAAGCAGTCAACCTAATCCAGTGGACTCTTTCAAGCAGACAATTTGTTTCTCCTAACGTCAGTTCAGTTGACACTTGACACCAGCTTTTGATGTCTTCGGCAGCCTTTTTTTTTTATTACAAATTTTAATTTGCTGTACACTTCTAATAAAGACTATCTACAACAAACAAGATATCATGGTTTCTTTAGAAGAAATATGGAAGTTTAGCATCTCCAGAAGTAATTGGCATGATGAACTCAAAAGAAAAGCAACTTTTGGCACTAATTTAGTTGTCGGTTAAGTTTCAACTTGAGTATACGAGTAAGAGAACCAGTTATAATGATTTGGGCAACCCTCCCCTCATGATCTGACTTTTGGGATGGAGTTTGGTTCGGTTATTCAACTAGTTTGACTGGAATATTGTAATTTAATGTTGTCCATTTTGTTGTTCAGCCATAACATATCCACTTTGTTATTTACTGTTGCAGAATCTATGCTACAGATGGGGTGCAAGATTGACTCCATCACAGGTTGCTGAAAAAGTAAAACACTTCTTCAAGTATTATTCCATCAATCGACACAAAATGACCGTCTTGACACCCTCCTATCATGCCGAGGTATGCAGTTGTTATGATCTGAAGTCAGAGCTGTATCTAGTATTTCTGCTGGATAGCTTTTCAATGAAATTTTCATACATCTCGGTTTCTTCATGCCCCGAGGAGGCGTATTCTTATAATTTGTGTTATCTAATGAAAGTTTACAATCTTTGACTCTACTTGCAGAGTTATTCACCAGAGGATAATCGGTTTGATCTTCGCCAGTTTCTGTACAATGCAAGATGGCCGTATCAATTTCGGAAAATCGATGAACTTGTAAGTGAATTGGATGGTAAAGATGTTGTTCAAGAACCAGGGGACCATGAGGCAGTGGCAGCTGTATCAGATGTTGTTGGTGGGATGGGAGTTGCTGCAGCAGGTTCAGGCAATCCCAATGTAGGATTGTAATATAAAATTTTTACATTTTTTCCCAAATAAAACAAGAAATAATTTAAAGATTTGCATATGCAAGACTGCAAATCTGGTTCAGATAGATATAGATTTTATTTATCATTTTATAGGCATACCACTTTATGTGAATAATGATATTCATTCAACATTTCCTAGCTTTTACTGCTTATGTCATGTTTTTTAAATGAGACGTTTACTTCCGTTGGATTGGTGAATTGTGAGCTATTTCAAAATTTTGATCTCATAAGTTATTAGGATCATGTTATTAATAAGAGGTTTGAGTTATTTAGATTGGTTCAAATTTTATTAAACCATGACACTTATATAAAAACAAGGATCTTGCTAAACAAGTGTCCTTAGGGTATTTGTTAAGAATACTAGCAATGGAAAAACAATCATACGTGTACATTCTTCAATGTCTCAATACAAAAAATTACATTTTCCTATGAATTTTTATTATGTTTGGCTTTTTAACAAGCATCAAGAACACTTGTTAGTGGGTACTTGTTAGTAATTGCCTAAAAACAATAAAGAATTGCCGTTTTGACAATTTGTAAATTAGATATTTCTAATTAAGTTTCACACGCCTATTTAATTATCTCAAATTTAATAAATTATATCTGGACAAATCTACAATTCCTTTATCTAAATTTAATTAGATACTTTTAAATGAGTTTCATACGCCTACTTTTTGTAAAGTATCTCGACAACTTCTTATTTAATATGTTTACAGGCCTCAACCAAAAATCAATAAATTTTTTTATGGATTTATTTTTATGTGTCCTAGAACAAATTTGACATTTTCGTGAGCAATCCTCCAAGTAAGGTCTATTATACTCAGGGGATGATGTTTGAATTCCTAAACATTTATCTAAGTAGCAACCGTCTGCGTTAGTCTCTTCCAATCAATGCTAGCTTCGTAGAACACGTGTTAGGATACTTTTAGAGAGTAAATTTTCATGAAAACCTTTTTCTCATGCAATTTTTTTTTTTTTTTTGTATCCTTAACGGCAAATATTAAAAATAGAAACTGATTTACTATTCGTTATCATGTGTTCTCTATTATTTCCAACGATGTATTAGAGTATTAGACCATTAGGTTTTACATGCATTTCTGTTTTCTATGATTACCACTTCTTCAAAGCTTTTTTTTTTTTTTGGTTTACATGGGAGGTCTGGAACTAGAACCCATGACCTGGGGGAGGGGGAAATCCTAAGTGTCCCTGCAGCCACCAACTGGACTGTCTTACGCGGACTTTAAAGCTCATTTTTAGTTAGACTTTTTCTTTTTGAATCCCACCTTTTACTCCTTGACCCCCATTTGTTTTTAAAAGGACGAAGTTGCTATTATTTTACCGACTGAAACAAAGCGGAAGTTACTTTCCGATTTTAACAAGGTGGAAACAATAGAAAAAATTTTCCGATTTCATAAAGGCGGAATACTTCCACTTGCATAAAGTCGGAAGCTAAATTTGAATTTCCGCCTGATTGAAAGTGAAAGATGTTAAAAAGATTGCAAATTCCCAAACTGCCCCTCCGTGAACCGTTGCCTTCCCTTTTGAAATACGAAACGCCTCCCTCCCTCCCATTAACTCCCTTTATCAAACTCACTCTCAATCTCTCAAACTCACTCCCTCTCTGCAACTCCCTCTCATTCCCCTCACTCAAACTCACTCCCTCAAATCCATTTTCGTTCTCCCTTTCGTATTGAGTCCCCTCCATTCTCACTCGGTTTCTCATTCGGTTTCCATTCTCGGCCGATTTCTTACTAGGTTTCTATATCAAGTAAGTAATTTCTCTTTTTCATTGTCTCTCTTCATTCCCTCCCTTATTTGCTTAGCATTACTGCATGTTGATGTTGTATATTAGCTATTGTGTTGTCACTGTATAGAAATCGTCGATTTAGTAAAGGTTGATCTACTTCCGATTTGTTAAAAGCGGTAAATTTTTGCCACTTACAAGGCGGAAGGATTGCCGACTTTGTAAAGGCGGAAGTAGTATTAGGCAGTTATTAATATTGTTGTTGTTGTTATTATTATTATTATTATTATTATTATTATATTCTTGTAATTTATAAATAACCTAATGATCTATTAAATAGTTTTACCATAAATAATTCATGGCTTATTTAACATTTTAGTCTCTGAACTTAGGTGCTCTTTTGGAATTGGTCCTTAAATTTTTTTCGATGTTTTAGGTTCCTGAACTTTGTTTAATTTTTGGAAATGGTCCTTTCGTCATTTAAGTGATGATATAGCCGACGACATGTCACGTCACTTTCATAGTATCGACACGAGTGACGTGTTATATAGAGTCACGGGACACTACATGATTTTTTTAATTAAAAAATATTTTCTTTTATAATTTATTTAAAGATTCGATTTTCTTTTAAAAAAATATAATTTTTATTATTTTAATAAATTTAAAAAAATTTAATTTAAAAAATTCACGTGGCATCATCTGACTCGTTACCTATCGATGTGGTGAAGGTGACGTATCATATTTTCAATCATATCACCACTTAAGTGATGACCATTTCCAAAATTTGAGCAAAGTTAAGGGACTCAAAGCATCGAAAAAAGTTTAAGGACCAATTCCAAAAGAGCACTTAAGTTCAGGAAATAAAAACTTGAATAAGCCATAATTCATTTATATTAGTAGTATTTGTATTGTCATTATTAGTAATTAGTATTTAATTTTTAGTAATATTAATATTTTTAGTTGTTATTATTTTTTTTATTCTATTATGGTAATTATTAGATTAGTATTAAATGAATTGATTAGATTAATATTATGCGTAATATAGTTTTGTATTAGTGGTTTAATATAATACTTTTGTAGTTAATTTGTATTTTAATTGTTTAATTTGTATTAATAATTACTTAATGATCTATTTAATAGAATTATTAAAAATAATTCATTTATATTAGTAGTATTCGTATTGGTTTTATTCTTAATTAGTATTTAAATTTAAAGTATTATTATTATTATTATTTATATTATTGCATTGTGGTAATTATTAGATTAGTATTAAATGAATTGATTTAATTAGAATTTTTTTTATAGTAATTATTTTTTTAATATTTAATTTGATTACTTTGTATATTTTAATCGTTTATATTTACATTATTTTGATAAATTATTTTGTAATTGTTTTTCAGGTACGGTGAGGACGAAGAACATCGCTAGGAGTGCACCACCGCATACAGTTCATCTCGCTCACGTTGGTATACAACCACCGGATGCTACTCGCAGGAGGAGAGAGGTACCGACCGCTTCGCCTAGAAAGCGAAAAGCAGAGGTGCTTGAGGCAACGTCGTCCCAGCCAGCAGTAGATCCACACCCAGCGCCACCACCGCCATCACCACCGGCGGCTCAGTCTCCTTTACTAGCACTTGCACCTGCACTTGCACCTGCGTTGGCATTAGGACCGGTGCCAGCATACCAGTCTCCTCCGCCTCCACCACCACCACCAGTACATGGGTGTGCACCTTCACCACCACCATTAGCAGACAAGCCTACGCCACCACCACCACCACCATCAGCAGACCAGTCTGTACCACAACCACCACCATCAGCAGAGCAGTCTACACCACTGCCACCACCACCAGTAGACCAGTCCACACCACCGCCACCACCATCAGCAGGCGAGCCTACACCACCACCATCACCATCAGCAGACCAGTCTGCACCACAACCACCACCATCAGCAGAGCAGTCTACACCACTGCCACCACCACCAGTAGACCAGGCCACTGCACCAACTGCAGAGCAGTGTACAGCACCGCCACCACCACCAGAAGACCAAGTATCTGATTCTTCTGCTGACAATGCATCTGATTCTTCTTCAGACGAATCGTCGGAAGAAATAGTGTTGAGCCAATTATTGTGGCACCACCATCCGATTCTTCCTTTGGTTTATCAGCGGAGACATCATCCGAGGATGATTCGACATCATTCGACGAGTATGAGCAGGAGCAGGAGGCCCACGATTAGGAGCACGGCCAGGAGCAGCATCAGGGTCAGGCCCAGCAGGAGGGGCAGGAGCATGAGGATCAGATAGTTGACCCACAGGATCGGACACTCCTGCAGTCATATGCTTCTAATGTAGCCCGTGAGATTTGGCAGGACAGAGTAAGTATTAAATATTAAAAACAATATATTTACTTATTAATTATTTAATATTATTATAATTATGTTTTTATTTCCTGATTTCCTAATTATTTATTATGTTTGATTGTTGTTTTATTTTTCAAGAGCGTGGTGCTTTGGGCAGATATACGTCATGACGATGGGTCATGCCTCTACTTGTTGATTTGCCCCAGCAGGTTTGCGATATAGTGCAGCAGTCCGGATTACCCTCGCTGGTGGGAGTTTCATATGAGCAAGTGGACAAGCGACTGTTGTCCTCATTTGCCGAGAGATGGTTCCCTGAGACTCACTCCTTCCACTTGTCGATCGGAGAGATGACAGTCACGTTAGATGACATGTCATCGTTGTTGCACATACCAGTGACCGAGAGCTTCATTCGCTGGACCAAGCCTAGGAAGCAGGAAGGTGTCATTTTGATGAGGGATTTTCTAAGTGTTCCAGAGGTAGTGGCGGAGGCGCAGAAGAAGCGTAGAAGAATCATGGTGGAGGAGTACGATTCATCACGCTTTCGGATTGGTACGAGGACCACGTAGCAGCGCAGAGATGAGAGTTCGCTGCTCGATGTTATCTACTATACCTGATCAGCAACACGCTCTTCTTAGATAAGAGCATGACCATCATCAGATGCTAGTACATCTGGATACCATTCATGAGTACGCGTGGGGTGCATGTGCTTTGACACACCTTTACGATGAGCTGGATGATACATGCAAGAGCAGAGGGAGGCAGGAGGCAGCTTGGTGGGTATATGACGATGTTCCATGTATATTTAAATATTATTGTTTAATTGTCGTTTGATTTTCTTAATTTAATTTACGTATGAAAATTGTAATGTAACCCTTTGTACTTAATTTTTAAATGCAGGCTTAGATAAAGGAGTATTTTCCTTACATTGGATCTGTCATCTCATGAGAGGAGTACGTCGAGCAGCTTCCCAGGGTTCTGAAGTAGGAGTACGGGGAGGCTTCGGGTAGCATGGATTTTCAGTACTGGTCGGACCTGTGGTCGCTTAGCATTGATCAGGTGAGGTGGCGATCGTACAATCCTCATCATCGTGCGGCCCGCCCGTTTGCGGATGTCAGCTTATTCTCGGGATTTCTGAGATTGGGAGAGACGAAGGTGGCATACCTCCCAGAGCGTGTCCTATGCCAGTTCGGATACGTACAGACCATTCCCCCGACACCACGTGATGCTCTTGGTTGGGAGGATTTCAAGACGGAGTTTGCACAGTGGACATTGCACGTACTGGGGATGAGCTTAGAGGTCGTAGGGTGAGGTTTGCTGAGAGCACTCAGCTGACTACCTTGGTTGGGTTCAGCGATTTTGTCACCCGTACTTGTTACTTACATCTGTGAGGGTGGAGGACCCCTTCAGTCGTATCGGGGATTTATTACGACCCATGCAGCAGACCGGAGTTGTCGATTAGCATGTTATCCAACAGATCATGGATATATGCGATAGGCGTCAGGACGTTCATGCAGCGTGGGGAGGGGTCGTACCACATAGAGGAGCTGGGCGTAGGGGTGGTAGGGCAGAGGCGAGCGTGGGGCTAGGGATAGGGGCAGAGCGCAATGATTATGTTTTGTATAGATCAGATATGTATTACAATGTTTTGTATTTGGATGATTACTGTTTTCTATCCAGCAAATTATGAAGTTATGATTTTATGCTTTTGTCGAATTTTTATGATTACTGTATCTATGTTATTAATTTTATGATTTTATAATATTTTGATTAACTAATAAATTGTGAGTCGACATGATAAATTATAATATTATAAGACAAGTAATAAAAAAAATTTGAATAATAGGGACACTAATAAATCGTGAGTCGACGTGATAAATTACGATAGGATTAGACAATTTAAATTTTAAAATTGTTACTATATTATAAGACACTAATATAATTATTATATTATTATATTAGTTATAATTATTATATTAGTTATAATATTTTTATATTATTATATTATTTTAGTATAATTATTATATTATATTTTTATATTATTATAATATAATTATTATATTATTATTATAGTAGTTATAATTATTACTCCCTCCGTTTCATATGTAGTGTATTTTAGGTTTATGCACGAGTTTTAAGAATTGGTTAAATGATGTAAGGATTTGTTTTATTTTGACTATAATCCCCTATATAATCGTTATTGAAGAGAGAGAAAGGTATTAGAAGTGAAAAAAAGAGTGTAATAAATAAGGGTGTGTTTGGAAAATAGCATTAATTATGTATTGGGTTTATAAAAGAACAAGACTTATGAAACATGGTACAAATGCTAAAACAACATTACATATGAAACGAAAGTATTTCCGCCTGACCTAAGTCGAAAGTATTTCCGCCTGCCCAAAGGCGTAATTGTTTCCGCTTCCCTAAGGCGGAAATGTTTCCGTTTGCCCTAAGTCGGAACTGATATATATATAAGATATCAGTAGCTCAAAAAAACCTGCAAAAACCAACCTGCAATCTACACTACACACCAGTAACAACAACCAGCACATATATAATTACAACAAATGTAATATTAATATATAATGATAACAACCAATAACAACAAATGGATTATTAATATATAATAATTAAATTCAAAAATATCATATATAATTACATAACCAATTACACATATAACAACTCATGGATTAGTAAGATCAACGTCTCCATCAAAATATGTTTTCGGAAGTAATGGTTTGAAAGAATTCAATCAATCTCCGAGCTTATCTGCCTATTCACATGCAGTAGGCCAAAGGGATTGATACCAAGTTGCATATACCGGCGGCAACGACTGTTATCTCGCAACATAATGTGCACTCAATGCTCATTATTGATGTTGCCAACAGCCCATGCACAAGGAGTTGACATCGGATTGGTTCTATATGGAAGAAAGGTTTGACACTGCCCGATATTTGATGGTTGAGAGGTTATTGACACAAAAGCTACGTTGTACTTTGAAGCAATGACATGACCCATATCCGGTAGAGACAACCACTTGTCCTTTGAAACTCCACCAACATTGTTTACATGCAAATTGTCCAGACACTCGTTATATCACTTGATGCCCAATAACTCTATGTAAAGTGTAACACTCTATATAATAATTACCCTTAAACCCGAAAATTAGGATTTGAAATTTCTTTTCATAATACAAAAACATCAGAGTTATAAGCGGAAGACTTCATACATCATTAAATGGAAGTTAAGAAACATAGCTACACCAAGCTCATTAATCCAAAAATACAAAATAGTGTTTTAGCTCGGCCACATACAAAATACATTATCCGACTCTAATGACTTACTCTCCCTCTGAGGGAGAGTGAACCTTCTCGGCCGGGGACGGTGTCTGCTCGGCCTCAGTACCTGAAAAATGGTAAGGAGGTGAGCATTACACAGAACTTAAATAAGCAGTTTCTAACATGACATACCGAACTATCAAGCCAAACACAAGTAGTCAAATAGCACATAAATTACAAGTAATCCAACCTTATATCACATGCATATATTATCATTTAGCTCGGCACACATCCTACAATCTCATTCAGCTCGGCTCACATCCTACAATCTCATTCAGCTCGGCTCACATGATTATCCAGTTTACCCATTACCTATTAATCATACCTTTGTTCATCCGATTCATTCCCCTTATGCCCTTTCCTTAATTCTTACACTCGGACTCTCGGCCACTATTCTCTTACCTCGGTAGACCATCTCTATCTCGGATTCATTACCTCATTATTCCACTTTTACATAGCTTATAATCTTTTACTCTTCTCGGATGCATACACCCAGTGCATGTCTTACACCATTTAAGGTCGGATATCGGAGTGTCCATAACTGCGAGTACCCAGTACCCGTCTTACAGCTGCGCATACCCAATATGCGTCTGACGCGATCAATGCACGCACCCAGTACGCGTTTGCTATGACCAGGAGCACTACCACCGATCATTCTATGGGGTTAAGGAGAGTCCATAACTGCGAGCACCCAGTACCCGTCTTACAGCGGCGCATCTCGGCGTCTTACGCGATCAATGCACGCACCCAGTACGCGTCTGCTATGACCAGGACCACATCCCACTGGTTCCGTGCTCGGAACCCTGTGCGAATCATAATTGCGAGTACCCAGTACCCGTCTTACAGCTGCACATACCCAGTATGCGTCTGACGCGATCAATGCACGCACCCAGTACGCGTCTGCTATGACCCGATCACACAACCATTTCTCTTTAATTCCTCTTACCTTTTTAACCATCTCTTTTAGTTCGGCCTATCTCGGATCAACCCTTTAAATTATTCCTCTTTACATTAATCTAATTATTTTCTTAGCTCGGCCTCTCTCGGCTCAGCATGATTTAATTATTTCTTTTTCCACTGATCATTATCTCTAGCTCGGCCTCTCTCGGCTCCACCTCTTAGCTATTCCCTTTTTCCATTAACCTTTCTCATTATCTAACTTATTAATTTATCCCTTCGGTTCTCCCTGTTACCACTTTCTCATACCCATTCTCACCCTCTCTCAGCTCGGCCACAGATACAAATAACAATATCAAAGCTCAAAAACACTTATACCACAACCACAACATGAATAAAGCATTTAACCAGTCCATCATGTAAATATAAACATATCACAGAAAATAATGTTTCTACTTCCCTTAATACTCTTGTTTCTAATTCATTCATTGGTTCCCATTACCCTTTTACCTTTCCTTTCTAACATTAACCTATATCCATTCCCTAATCTAACACCCACTCTTAGTACCCTTTATGAACATACTAGAAACCCAAACTCAAGTAGAGGTAACACTCACTCCTTACCTCAAACCGTGTGAGATAAGAGTTGAGAGTTTGAGAATGGCTTCTTGATGCTTGACCTTGAGAGTTTCACACCTCTTGGATCCTTTCCTCCAAGCTGCACACGAGTTCCTCCAAGCTGCACACTAATGCCACGACGGTCCAGGGACGTCCGGGACGGAGGAGAAGACGGCGGAAAGGAGGGTTTCCGGTTGGTGGAAGAAAGGGAGGAAGAAAGTGGGTTGGGGTTTGCTGGAACTTTCAGAGAGAAAGAGAGAGAGACGTAGGAGAAAGAGAATGAGAGTTGGAGAAATGTTATGTGTTGTGTATTGGATTTTCTTTTATTCATTTAAGGGAAACATTTGTGTGGTTCTCATTGGAGGCTTCTTGGAGAAGCTAGAATATGTGGACAGGATTCATTGGCTTCTAGAGGAAGCCATGAATAGTGACTTGAAAAGGACATAAAGCAATGATAGTGACATAAAGTGAATGATAGTACATAGTACGGATGGTGCGAAACCCAATGGGCCAACAGCTCAACATGAGCTGTCACAGAGGAGCTAGGATACGTCGGCTCGGTATAGAGGAACATCGGTAGTCCGAGCTTCCTTCTCGGATACTGACGGGAGGTGCTCTGAGGTCGGCTAATTCGAGCTTGGCACAGGTTCCGCGTTTGACTCCATTTAGCTCGGTCGGGATCGGTCTGAGGTCCTACATCTATATACTAGGTCGGCCTATGCTTCTTACTACCCCACGACCCTTATACAACTCCTATGACTTAATTATATCCTTAAATAAATATTTATATATATTATTTTATAAATTTATTATATTAATATTAATTTTCGGGATGTTACATAAAGGTCCTTATACTCCACCATCTCATTGATCAAATCATGGCGCACTAACATCCAACTATGTTGATCTCCAAATAGATGCATAGATATGTCCTGGAAACCACAGTTCCCATCACCACCAACATCATGTATGAATTGGATATGTTCTTGTAGCGCGGTTGGGGCCGAGAACCCATGAGTCGGAATTCTTGCGGTTGAAGTTTGAGATGCTTGAGATTGTGGAACATTTGTAAACTTCTCTGACTTTGACTTCGACTTGGACTTCGAATTGGACTTCTTCTTCGATGTTTCTGGTTTGTCCATAGTATTAAACAAACTATCCACATGCGAATCCACATGCTCCCATTGCGAAGGACAACGTTTTGTTGACTTATCCTTCTTTGGCTTCCTACCCTTTGTCTTCACCTTGTCTCTAGGTGGTATCATTGTGGTGGTTTCTGGCCAGACAACTTCGCGAAACTTATGCCAAAGTCGTTTCTTTGTAGCTTTGTCCCATATGTTGAACATCTGTAAGTATTCCTCCCACAATGGTAATGGACCTGGATCAACCTCTTCATCGTGTTTTGTTTTCTCCGGTTCAACTTATCCACAATCAAACATTGATAACTTCTTCCACTGAACATGAACCGCACTAAGAGGAATACACCGTTCAATCTTCTTGTAACCGGCAAGCTCGCAACAACAGGGTAATCCATGGGTGGTTCTGATTCGGCAGTCACAATCATCACCACCAATACTTTGCACCTCTTTATGAATCCAAATCAAAGCTTCTCGAGAAACCACATAGTGCAACTCCGAGTAAAAGCTATGTTCATCACATGATTAACCCTTGTAATGCTCTACTGAAATGAGTACACGATGTAACGATGCTGAATATGGCATTCATTCAAAATTGATTTCCTCTTTTATTGTCATAACTCCTCATCATCATGTGCAGCTCCTCACAAATGTTTGTTGGCCGAAATTCACTAATCATTGGCTCATGAATTATTTATTATGGTGGCTACAATTTTCATTTGATTTCATTCCTCCTCGTAACCGTGGATGCAGTTATTAGGTTTAAGAGCATATTATTTCAATCCATTTGAATCATAAAACTCAATTCGAAACTCCTTGATATTTATTGGCCGTAGGCTTCATGGTGGCATTCATTGATTCCTTTCCTTAATGCAGCCTCATCACTCCTCCTTTTATTTGAAATTGAACTCATCATTATTGTTGCATTGTTGGCCGAATCCAACCCTATAGATTCCCCTCTCTAGCTTTGATCTTCATGTCTCCTCTTGAGTCTTCTGGGTTGTTCTTTGGCATATTACAACTTGGAACAAGTTATAATTAACTAAACATAAAACTAATTTAAAGTCTAAGCTACGTTAGGCAACACGTGCCCTTATTACAAAACCATTTAAAACTTTAACAAAACATAAACTAAAACTCAATAGTTCAAAATAAACAAGTTCTATAATCAAGTAATTCCTCTCTTCTTCCCAACATATTTTGGAATGCTTGTAACCTCTTGCCTTGCTTCCTTTTGATTCATTGATTCCTCAGGCTAACCTCCATCAGTGTCTCACATCTCTTTTGTATCGACTGCGAACATTGTAAATTTGTTTCATCGTTGTCACATTTCCTGGGTATCGTTCTTGCAAGGTAGTCATTATCTTCTTCGGTCTCACACCATTCTTCGTCAGGTCAACCACAAGAGCATGTTGTTCTGTACTTAGCCTTCCAGAAAACGGGTGACAAACCAATGACTCGTATCCCTTATGGTTGTGGAAACCACATTTTACCTTTAATGCCCACCTATTATCAAAACGACCACTTCGCATACAATCTGAATGAGCAATTAATTTTCTTGCTCCCAGTCTCATATTTAAGGACCACCTTCGTACGCTTGTAAGCACCACTTTGCTCGCAAGCGAATACAATCCTTTGCCTCTTAATTTTGCCCAGTCCTAAATCGGATTTCAATGCTTTGAGGACAAACCTAGACTATAGCCGACTCTGCGAACCCAATCAACAACCTCATCTCGATTCTTAAACACATCGTTCGTTCAAAACGAAGCGCTATAATCAGGAAACTCTGTCTTCGGAACCTTTTCATGAAGAGGGTCTTCAACATCTATCACATGCATGCAAGGTTAATTCATGTTATTGATATTCATGCATAAATGTGCATCTGATACTGTTTCCGACTTACACAAGTCGGAATGAATTCCGACTTTGGGTTGTCGGAAGCATTAATGGCAGCCATTACTGCTCCATTAACTCAGTGCCACCATTCACAAGGCAAAAAACACACACAGAGGAATATATTTAATGCAAATATAACCTAAACATAACTACAATATAACCTCTTTCAAATAATCTTATTCAAACAAAAATAAAGGGTTTTTAAATACCTTGTGTGAAGTATATTCTTGTTCAAAGTGTGGTAAATGTTGCTTCAATGTTTTGCTTGTTTGATCACTTGATTGTTGCTTCAATGTTATTCTTGTTTGATCACTTGAGCTCCACAACGTTTTTTTTTCTTTTTTGTTTGCTTTCCTCCGTAACTTATAAGAGAAGGAAGACAACACTTCCTTGTTTTTATTGTTTTGTACGTGAATGAGCGAATGTGCATTTTTGGTATTATAACAAATTATTAATGTTTCCGACTGTGAAAAGTCGGATTAATCAATTTTATTACCGACTTATAAAAATCGGAAATGTTTACGACTACTATAAGTCAGAAATTGATATATTTTGCTTCCGTCTTGTTTCAGTCGGTAAAATAAGGGCAACTCCATCCATATTAAAACGATTGGGGGCCAATGAGTAAAAGCTGGGGGCCAAAAAGAAAAGGTCGCATAAAATTTCTCAAGAGGGTCTTGTATTAAGGACCGAAAGGTGTATAAGTTACAAACTCATAACTATAAGTTAGTTTTGCCAAACATATCCTTAATGGGTGACCTAGTATCCCTTTTTTTTTAAAATAATCAATATTATAATAAGAATTTAAAACATACATTTCATGTTACACAATTATATCTAGGGGTGAACATGGGACGAGTTAGGCTTATCCCTCACCCATCCCTAAATATTAATTGGATTAATTTTTGAACCCAAACTCGTTTCTAAATTAGGAAGAGATCCAATAAGGACTGATCCAAATTAAGACAGGTTATAATAAGGATGAGTTCAGTTGACCTGAATAAAAAAATATAAGCATAAATTTTTAAAAATATAAATTTGTTTTTGCGGCAAAAATGTCAAAATTTGATGTGATATAATAAGTTCTTGATCGCAAAGTTTCTTTTATTTGTATAATTGTTCAAATAATATCTAAAATTTGAAACCCAAGTAATTGAGTAATTATAGTTGACTAGATGGTCTCGTCATTAATCTCACTCTATATGATTTAAGTATTCTACCCAACTAAAAAAGATAAAACATAAAGAGACTTTGTTATTCAAAAAGACAAAAGATGGATCCTCCATTAGTAAGTACCTATCACACTTGATTTATCACATACATCAATAGAGTTTTAATATATCACTAGTACAAACATCTTAAATTAAACCAGACGCGCTCACATCATACTAATAATTGCGTATAATAAAGAAATATAACCTTGTTGCATATATATATATATATATATATATATATATATATCGGGAATATACACGAATCCGTCACCTCTTATAATGAGTCTGTCATGTTTATTCCATTTGTGACAATTATAACAAATTAAATCCAACTCAAAATCATTGGAACGGAATGAATTCATGAAGGGATCAGATTCTGATCACCTCTAATTATATCAATTATCAAGTGAGCTCCTCTCAAAAAAATTTTAAAAAAAATTTTAAAAAAAAAATCAAGTGAGCTGAATGCTGATTCATATATACCGGTAACCCGTATCCATCCTTGCAAAAATCAAAACACGTGATCGGTACAATTGGCAGAATATACAGGTGCATCCTTGTCCTTTTTGCTATCATACATGGACAAAGCAAACGATGAAACCACCATAGAGTTAATTTTTTTTTTTTTTTGGTGTACCGAGTTAATTCTATTTGCTCACTCTTTACCACTTTCATCATTTTTATTTGACCAACTTGACTTGCACAAATTATTAAAATAAAAGAAGATTTTTTTAACATAAACTCTTAAAACCAAGGATAAAAACTCAATAATAAAAGTATTTTATGAAAAATTATATATTCAAAAAATTAAAAATTTATTATTTTTAATTTTTCAAAAAATCATTTTCATTCTTCAATTTTTATCCTCGGCCCTTTAAAAAAAAACTTGACTTTATTAAAATTTATACTTAGAAATTAATAGTGGTGCACCGATGGTATAATGTTTTTTTATGGTGTCGGTTGATTAATTGTTATACTTATAAGGCTTAATTATGTCACAAGCCCCTGAAGTTTTTGATACTTTTGTCAGATACTCTTATATTTTTTTTTTCAATGTCTGACTCCCCGAAGTTACTTTTGGGTTTGTCATATACCCCTACTACCAATTCTGGCCAATTTTGATGTCATGTAACATCATAATCCTAATCAGACGCAGAAGGTTAGTCATGTGGTGTCACATGATGTCACACGGCCGAAGACAAACTCTCTCTTCAATTCTTTTTTTATTTTTTTTATTTAACTTAAAATATATAAATATTAAGTTTTTTAGTTTTTTAAATTTTTTAAAAAAATATCTTCGCCCATGAGGCACAGGTGCTTAACCTTCTGCATCTGATCGGGATTCCGATGTTACATGTCACCAAAATTTGCAAAAATTGGTGATAGGGGTATATGACAAACTCAAAAGTAACTTCGGAGAATCAAATATTAAAAAAAAGAATAAAGGTATTTGAAAAATGTACCTCAAATTTCAGGGACTGTTGCATAATTAAGTCTACTTATAAATTCCAGTCGTGTGCAACGTGTGAGAAACTAACAGAAAGAGACCGAAAAGATTACATATTCATTGAATGTTTAATGTTCAAGATTCACATGCTACCTCAACCAAAAAAAAAAAAAACCAAGAAGATTCACATGCATTTTTAGTTCCGAACTGTATCGTATGAGATGATCCAAATACAGTATTGGAGGTATAAAATAAAGGGTTTGCTTAACCTCAGCCTTTAGGGTCGAGGATAAGAAGTTAAAAATAGTACTCCCTCCGTCCCATAAAATTAGTAAAAAACATGAAATTTTTTTGTCCCAAATCAAAGTTAAAATAGTGAATAAAAAAAATTGAAATTGTATTGTATATTCTATGATTGGTTAATTGAGGAAGCATGTATTAAATACTTGCTTTGATAATTGGTTGATTTGGGGGACAATGCATTAATAGCATGTTTCCTTATTTTTGTTGAATTTTCAAAAAATTACTAACTTTTTGGGACGGAGGGAGTAAATAAATTTAGAAAAGGTTTAATTAAGTCAAAAGTTCCTGAAGTTTCAGGTACTTTTGTCAGATACTCTTATTTTTTTTTTCAATCTCTGACTCCCCGAAGTTACTTCTGAGTTTGTCATATACCCCTATTACCAATTTTGGCCAATTTTGCTAACATATAACATCGGAATCCTGATCAGACGCAGGAGGTTGATCACGTGGTGCAGAGTGATGTCACACGGACGGAGACGACCTCTCTCTTCAATTCTTTTTTTTTCTTTTTTATTTAACTAAAAATATAAAAATATTAAGTTTTTTAAATTAAAAAAAAATGATCTTCGACCACAGGGCACCAGGTGTTTAATCTCCTGCGTCTGATCAGTATTCCTATGTTACATGTCAGCAAAATTGACCAGAATTGGTAATAGGGGTATATGACAAACTCAGAAGTAACTTCGGGAAGTCAAACATCAGGAAAAAAAAGAATAAGGGTATCTGACAAAAGCACCCCAAACTATAGGGACTTGTGACATAATTAAGCCTTTAGAAAAATTAAGTCCACTATCACTTGAATCATTAAATGTTTAGTTTTTTTAATAAAAAAACACTTCTTTTATTTTCTTAGGACTGAGGTTAAGAAAATCCTAAAAAATAAAATACAAGTAAAAAGTATTGGTCTTGCTAACAAGTGTCATAAGGACACTTATTAAGCTTTTTTGAGGTGAAAAAAACATCACAAGTTCCAAGTCTTCCTTCTCATAGGAAATTCAAAAATTCAATTTCCAATGCTTATAAACCATATTTAGCTTTGTGCTCAACATTTTTCAAAAAGTAATTATTGTTATACATTGACATAACTCTTTGTACTGTTTTTACTTTTCAATAAAAAATTTCTAATAACATGCTTAAAGAAAGAAGTGAGTAATAAAAACTTTGATGATTTACATTAAAAATTGAAATAATGATAAGTAGTAATATTGATTTTAAGATGAATAAGAGGTGACGACTTTTACCACCATTTGTTAGATATCGTATAGGTCAAAGATACAATTTCGTTAGTGAAATGATTGACACAAGTGAAACCGGATAACAATAACAATAATTAGTGAGGAAATTGATGTTGGACTATTTCTCATAAGGTTGAAGTGGATGAAATTTGAGGTTAAATGCAAAAATAAAAAGAACTTTTATGAATAAAAATTTATAAGGATACATATGATTCTATGAATATCATTTGAAAAAGAAAAGTATCAAAGAATTTTTCTGCTTTTAATATACTCCTTCCGGTCCTATATATAGGTCACATTCTAGAAAGTTTTCTTGGTCCTAATTATAAGTCACTTTATATTTTTTATGCATCATTTATTGATTTTTCTCTTTTTTTGCCCTTATTAAATGCTTTGACTATCTATGTGTTTTTTGTTATTCATTAATGAGTGTGAATTTTTCAAGAAAAGTTAAGGGGGTAAAATTGTAATGTTACAATATATTCTCATAAAATTTATAAAACCAACCACTTTCCTTGGTATGTGTAATTCGGTTAAGTATACCCTATAATAAGGACCGGAAGGAGTAACTCTTAGATTTAAATGAGTGTAAGTGACGTGGCTGAACGAATGCTTAATGACCCAGGGCCGTGGTTAAAAAAGCCTCGAAAAATTAAAAAATTAATACATATTTTCTAATTTTAAGTTTTTAGTAGTAGATATCAATAACTAGATAAGAAAATAAAATATACATTTTATAGCCTCATAATTTGTATACGATTTTATTTTTTTCAAATTTTGATGTAAAAACTTTATTGCATCAAAATTTTTTATACTTTAGCTATTCATATATTTATTTTATTTTGCTCTTATAATTTTCATTCTCTTTTATTTTTAATCAAATTTAGCGTAAGAAAATCAACATATATACTTAATTGTTGTAATGAATTAGGGTTTTTTTTTTAATTATACTCCCTCCGGTCCTATATATAGGACATACTTAACCATATTCCTCAAACCAAGAAAAGTAGTTAGTTTTATGAATTCTATGGGAATATATTGTAACATTACAATTTTACCCTCTCAACTTTTCTTGAAAAATTCACACTCATTAATGAACAACAAAAAACAGATGCATTTAATAAGGGCAAAAAAGAGAAAAAGCAATAAATGATGCATAAAAAATACAAAATATCTTATATATAGGACCAAAGATTACTTCTAGAATATGTCCTATATATAAGACCGGAGGGAGTACTTAATTGTTGTAATGAATTAGGGGTCTTATTTTAGTTTTGCAATTTAACTCCTGTTTTTTATTTACAAATCCCACTTTAAGTCCGAAAATTCATAATTATCCTCGTATTTTTTTGCCGACCTCATGGGAATATATTTCAAAGAGGTACCTATTATCAACGGGGGATCACTCAAGTGGAACGATCTTGCCAAGTTGATAATTTGGGAATGGGCCTGAGACTAGGAAGTATCAGGTTCGATTTTCGGTTAACACACCCCGTTAGGAGAGAGACATAAAAATGCAACCTCATGCAGAATTAGTCTTGATTTCCTCACCACCACAAGCAATCATGGCACTGCCATCACATCCTTCCACTGGTCACCCAATTCATCCTACTATAGTAGGAGTATCTCTATCTCCTTCAACCCACAGCTCAGATTTGCGAACGCACTGTCATCCCCTCTGCTTTCTACGCATTTGTCACCATCACGATCGGAAGGCAAAGCCATCGCGACCAGCTGTTCAAGTCACAATCTTGCATCTCTGATCTGTGCACCATCAAGATACACTACTGCTTCACGTAGTCTCCCTAGATTCATACAACCGCTTTTTTTTCGACATATACCTAACGGAAAATTTTTCAACAAGGTCCACTAGAAAAATAAGATAATTATGAAATTCACACATAAAATAAAATTTGTGAATAAAAATTCTAAAACTCTTTTTTCTTTCGTGAGTTGGGGTGTAACGGGTTGGGTTGGATTGAGTTTTGAGGAGATTTAGCACCCAACCCAATCAAAGTAAATTGGGTTGGGTTGGGTTGGGTTGTGCTCTATTTGAGTGTCAAACCCAACCCATAAAAATGCGGGTTGGGTTGGGTTGGGTTGGGTAAACGGGTCTTTGACCTTATTCTCCATAAAATCAAATAAATAACAAAAAATCTAAATAAATATAAAAATAAAATTAAAAAAATCCCATAAAAAGCTGTTCCTTCAAAATTAAACAATAATTAAACATCATCCAACATAAACAACAAAATTACACAATTTAGCATAAGTCATTAACCAAAACCAAATTGTTCAATGACATTAATATAAATTCTTCTAGAACTAAATTGTCAAAATGTTTGATAAATTCTTCTAGCCTGTGTGGTGCATATAGGGGTGGATCGAAGAAAAGTAATGCAAAATGCCTTATTGGGACTTGCTCCCAGACTGGGAGAACGAAACGTCTTGTAATATAGTTAATTTTTTTTAATCTGATAGAGTTAAAAAATTAAACATAAACTATATAAATAAATAAATAAATAATATATATATTTAAATATGTGGGTTGGTTTGGGTTTGGTTGGGTTTAAAATAATAAACCCATGACCCAACCCGTACTTGATTGGGTTGCATTTAAAAAAATCGACCCAACCCATTGAATCGACCCAACCCGTCAAATGTGGGTTGGGTTGGGTTAATCGGGTTCGCGGGTAAAAAATGACCCGCTTACACCCCTACTCGTGAGTAAAGCCCAAAAAATGTTAAAACCGGCACCAAAATAAATGTATATACCGAATGCATTGTTAAAAAATGTGGACGCAAAAAATTCATCTTGACGGACTCACGTGCCTAGCCAGACATATGACCCGGGTCATGTACCTAGTACGTAGGTTGGATAACTGGGTGAGAAAAAAAAAAGTGATATCAACTCAAATGTTAATTAATTTTAAGTCGTCTTCATTTTTGAAGATTAAAAATATATCACACTCACTCAAGTTAAGAAAAATGCCATTTACCTAATTTATCTCGATGATTAACAAATTGGCTGCTCAGAGATTCAAAATGCTTAAGTACAAATTTAGAATAAATTCATTAGTTAGTATGTTGTTAAAAACAGCATTAGTAGTTTGTATTATATTATTCACCTTTTAGCTAAATAAATAGGCTTAAATATCATAATGGTCCTTGTAAAAGTTGACTCATTTGAAATTGGTCCTTATAAAAAAAAAGTTTTTGGTTTTGGTCCCTACATTTACAAAATATTTTGGTTTTGGTCTCTCTTGTTAAATTTTGGTCCCCATAATTATATCGGTAGTTTGTTTTGGTCCTATATTATTAAATTTGATAAGTTTTGATCCCTCTATTGTTAGATTCATAGGTTTTGGTCCCTCTACTATCATGGGTTTTGAGTTTGTTCTTTTATGTAATAGAAGTTGTTTTTTTTACTCTCGAGAATTAATGCAAGAATATCATCCTTAATTGGTCATAGAATATAATACATTACGTTTTCGGTATTTTTCATCCACGTCTATCAAGAAGGATAAAAACCAAAACCTTTTGTAAATGCAGGGACCAAAACCAAAATGTTTTGTAAATATAATGACCAAAACCAAAATTTTTTTTTACGGGAACTAATTTCAAAAACGTCAATATTTATAGAGACCATTTTGGTATTTAAGCCAAATAAATAAGCACTTCAATCACACATATATATATATATATATATATATATATATATATATATACACGCGCGCGCACGCACTTCATTCAATCATAAATTATTGCATGCATGGTCTAAGATCAATGATTCCAATCTCATCTAAATTATTAATTTAAAAAATTCTAAAAAATATTATGGGAAATAATTTTTCAAATAAAAAATTTAGATGCAATTAAAAATATTGATCACGGATCATCAATAATCATCTCGGCATAAGCATAAAACAGCGACATCGGTCAGATACAATAATTAAGTGTAAGCAATTGGCTGCCAAATTACTACTTATAATGTAAGTGTGCTAAACGCCTAAACTTGTCCTTAGTCATTACTTATTCAACAATATAAATGTGACAGGTTAAAAAAATCTTTTACTCCCTAGTCTCACTTATATACATAAAAGAAATTAAAATTCGTTTCCTTTGCAAGAGAAAGTGAGTGATCCCCTTTCGTGGAAACTGCTATATAGTTTGAATATGGAAATATGCTTTCTTGTCTTGGACCTTTCTAGCTTATGGCGTGCGGAATATCCAAGGATAAATAGCCAGCATGGGCCTTAGGAAACGAAGTTGAATAATCACATTTTTGGAGAGAGAGAGAGAGAGAGAGAGAGAATTAAGGAGCTATCAACTAGAATAGTGAGCATAGTTGTAATACTAGCTAGCTAGTCTTATTCCATCTTGGGTAGCCATAAAAACAAGACCAAAAAAAAAAAAAAAAAAAAGATGGTGAGAGCTCCTTGTTGTGAAAAGATGGGATTGAAGAAGGGTCCCTGGACTTCTGAAGAAGATCAAATCCTCATTTCTTACATCCAAAAACATGGCCATACCAATTGGCGTGCCCTCCCAAAGCAAGCAGGTATAGTACTTAATTTCTAGCTACTTCATAAGTTGAATGAATTTAAATTAAGGTTACAGATGTGATTGTGATTATATTATGTTTATCGTGATTTTGAAAAATTACCGAGTTATAAATGCAACTTTTTTATAAGCAAATATTTAATATTGTCATCAAAATTTGAACCTTAGTTCCAAACTTTCTATATAACGCAACTTTATCAATTGAGCTAGCTCTGATCTTTGGAACAAATAAAAATGCAACTTACTGTAATTGCAATCACTATCAGGTTACCAATACTCATGAGACCACAATATTTAGAACTATGAACATATATATATATTCAATATTCCTAAATCTGATCTATGAGATATTAATAGAACATCACATAAAATAACTGGCCTAGCTTTTGCATATCTCCTTTCAGTGCCATCCACTTGATGCATGATTCACAAAGCTTTTTGATTTTTTACACTGTATATTTTTTGGGATGATTTGGTAATGTTATGATATGTGCATAGTTGATTTTCTTATGGTTTCTATGATTAATTTGCTCATCAGGTTTGTTAAGGTGTGGGAAGAGCTGCAGACTGCGCTGGATTAACTATTTGAGGCCAGATATCAAGAGAGGAAATTTCACAAATGAAGAAGAGGAAACTATCATTAAGCTGCATGAGATGTTAGGGAACAGGTACAAAAGTTAATCTAGACAAAGCATCATGATGCCACCCTTCCAATTCTTAGTTCACCATGATTCTGTATGTTTAATAATGTTTTTAATTTGCTGAAATTGAATAAATGGGTGATTGTTTGTACTGTAATAAAATTGCACTTGGGTTCTTTCTTTTTCTTTAATTTCTCTAATAGATAAGATAGATTAAGGTAGTGGGGTGCTAGTGGCATTAATTGTCAACTTTAAGAAAACTAAATTTATAAAGGTTTCGTTAACTAATATTATTTGTTCCATATGGGGGGGACCTAGTAGAGTGGCCATTAATTATGTGAGAAAATCTAGGTGTGCTCCCAAATTTGACTGTGAGAGTGATACAAGACTGAAGCAGAAATAATGTATTATGTATAGAAACAAAACATGCAACAGTTCGTTACTGATAAACTATTGCAGACACAAAATATGACAAGGGTGTTCATAGAATAAAGTGATAGGGAACAATTACAAATATAAGAGTCAATATGGATGTCACATCACTCTAGCAAAAAATAAATCTGATAAAACTTATTTTCTAGTACAAAATAGTGTGAACAGAAATCTATTCTTGCTCAAAATGCTTGAAAATTTTGCAAGAGGTAGAATTATTCAATTGGAATGATGTCAAGTGGGGAAATAAAAAAAGTACTGTAGAGAAAAATAATAGTACAAAAACATCAACACCCCTAATAAATAAATCTGCATGGGGCTGCAACTTGTAAGATTCTCTGATTGATAAGATCTGCCTTGCACGAAACATGGTGTGGCATTTTATGGCACATGCAGCTATAATATGTCTTAGACGTACATACCAATATATGCATGAGATTCACTGTCCAACTAAATCTTAATTGAGACAATACAATATCAAAGTTTAATTTGTTGTTTTCTTATTCACTAAGTAGTATAATCAAGAAAACTGAACACGAATCTCGTGCAACTATATATTTCGTTAATATACTAATCATTTTGATATTATACTAATAATCATTTGATCCATATTTTCAGGTGGTCAGCTATTGCAGCAAAATTACCAGGAAGAACTGACAATGAAATAAAAAATGTGTGGCACACACATTTGAAGAAGAGGTTACTGAAAAAAGATCAACTCAATTCAGATACCAAAATTAGAGTCTCTAGACCAAAAATTAAGCGTTCGGAATCAAATTCGAGCACCATTACTCAATCAGAACCAGAGCATGACACATCAGCATGCACGACTTCTAGCGATTTCTCATCGATCATGGTCGGTGAAAGCAAAAATATCAAGACTGAAGTCATTGAATTGCCTGAAATTGATGAAAGCTTTTGGTCAGAAGCAGCAGCAATGGATGATGAAACCCCCAACATGGTGCCATCAAAAAGTTGGACTATATCAAATGAGTTACTACTTCAATGCCCATTTAATAAATATGAGGAAAGTTTCCAACAGAGTAATGGTTATAGTTCAAACTTGGATGATGGCATGGATTTTTGGTATGACATATTCATCAGAACTGCTGATCCAATGGAATTGCCAGAGTTCTGAATTTTTCATAAACACATTATTCAGTGTGTGGGGTATTATATTAAAATAGTAACTTCAATTTGGCCGTTACTATTTGAATCAAAGGGTACATTAATTTCACATGTGGGGACAACATTGTTGCTAGCTAGCTTCAAGAGCTACAGAGTATTGAGAAAGGCTAATGATATGAGATTAATAATATATAAAGAGGGGATTAATTAGAAGTGAAACACTGACTTTGTTTTATGTATACTGTGCAAAACAGCAAGTATCTAACATTTTTTAATTTGCTTTTTTAGAAGTTAATGTTTCATTAGGTTCGAGTAGGTTTTTTTTTTTTTTTTTTTTTGAAGGGAGGTTAGAGTTATTTGATTAATATTGAAATGCCAATAAATGATGTACTTAAGTAAGTGAAATATTCAGGATTTTATGCCCCTTGTTGAGTTTGCTTTTCCATTTCTTTTAGTTTTTATTTTTTTTTTTTACATGGGAGGTCTGGGACTAGAACCCATGACTTGGGAAGGGAAAATTATAAGTGTCCCTGCAGCCACGAACTGGGCTGTCTTACACGAACTCCATTTCTTTTAGTTTTGATTATACTGTACATGAAAGAATAATTGCACTCAGAAAAGGTTATCAAAATTGAATTAGTCCACCGTGAACCTTTTTTAATTGCAACTTGCAAGTGATTTTTTCCATGGCGGAAAGTGAAGTGCTTTGGGCTGCCTGCTGGGTAGGCAAAAATATAAAAATATTATTAATATTTTCCTAAATGATGAGCATTTGGAATTGCTTGCCAGATTTGAATTTGCTTACCGACAAGTTAGGATCATACCAAGCCAAATCTTGGAATCATCATTTAATTTGTTGGGGAAAAAAATCACATAGTACTTCAAAAGGGTTAATCGGATTAACTTAAGGGTATTACTACCATGCAATCAAAAATTGAATGGTTGTTATGCAACCCATTGTTAAACTAATAAAACTTTGTCACCTAAGACATGTATGCCACATCATTACTTAAATTAGTCAAAATTAAGTTTTGCAATTTAGTCCAACATAAAAACTAGATTATTGTAATTTACTCCTTTTATACTTTTAGACAAATTATAAATTTTAATTTTTTTTATATACGGGGAAGGGAGATGAGCGAAGGAAGCAGGGAAGGAAAGGGAATGACGGGTGGCGGGTGGCGGCAAAGATGGTGATGGTGGGTTTTGAGAAGTGAAGATGAGTTCTGGGTTTAAGAATTTTTTTTTATATAAAAAAAATTAAAATTTATAATTTGTCTAAAAGTACAAAAGGACTAAATTACAATAATCTAGTTTTTATGTTGGACTAAATTGCAAAACTTAATTTTGACTAATTTAAGTAATGATGTGGCATACATGTCTTAGGTGACAAGGTTTTATTGGTTTAAGAATAGATTGCATAGCAACCATTCAATTTTTTATTGCATTTTAGAAATTTCCTTAACTTAATCCCTCATGCAAATAACTAGAATACGCTGGCGAAGAAAAAATATTTTGAATTTGATTTTCCCCAACAAGGCAACAACTACTCACTTATGTGTGTGTTTTTTAGGGCAATATTTTGATATTTTTTTCGCCTAGACAACTGTTTATTGAGACAATTAGCGGGATGTGATGGTACATTTGGAAAACCAACTTCAACCTCTATACTAATTAAAAATTTCCAAGGGAATTAGATATACTATTATCACTTAATAAAGAATAAGGAAAAGTGTAAAGCCACCTTAAACTTGTGATCACTTGCAAATTACTGTCATGAACTTTAAATTTGTCCTTAATTGATCGCTAAATTTTTATTGAAGTTGCAATTGATGTTCCGTCAAAGTGCTGTTAGTGACCTTCCATTTTTTTTTGTATTGAATCCCAATGGTTGATAAATGTAGGGTTGTAGAAGAAATCTAAAATTTGCAACTGAATTCGAAGAAATCAAATAAATAGAGATTTTTAGAAAAGAAAAGAATCCGAATGATATTTTTGAATTACAATAGAAAAGAGAGTTACAAGCTTAGATGGAAGTAGAGTTGAGAGAAAAGATGAATGAATGAATTACTTACAATGCAAATAACTACTTATATTAGTCTAACTAACTATCTTAATTAGTTATAGAGCTTGTTGAGTATGTGTACAAAAGTTCGATTGTTGTTGGTGTTTGTTTGGAATAAGAATTAAATTATATACTAAAAATAAGAAAGTAATTGAACTTTAGAAAGAGAGTTAGGAATGAATTTCACCAATCTTATTTTTTTGCTTTTTAGTGATTTAGTGATTTATAAAATTTAGTTCTCAATATTGATGCAACACACTTAAGTCCTTTACATCGATTCCTCGCATGTAAATTACTAAATAAGATAAGTTTCCTAAATATCGATTCATCATCGCATATTTAACAAATTATTCAGCATTAAGATTAAGCGTTATCGAACAACCGGTATATTATTATCTATTCCTAACATAATAACACATATATATATAGTGAGTAATTTCATTCAAGTCAGATTCTAAACTGTTCTTTCTAGGCACGGATTAGACCTAGTGATCAATTAGCTTTAGACATTAAAAACAGAATGAAATACTAATATAAATAATGGAACTAAATAGCTATAAATATAAATCACCATAATACATCCGAGGTTGATGGCTACATTCAATCCTACTAGAGAATTAGCCTCTTATGACTTTATTGGAACAAGAGAGTTAAATAGAAATATATGACATCGAAGTACATAACTCTCCTGCTCCCAATTTTTCTAACTTCTAAGTATATTGCCCTTAGAGGGCTCATCTTTGCTCTCAAAATGCTTTTCTAATGTTCTAGGAATTCCTAGAACTGCCTTTTGTTGGCTGCGTTTAATACTCTTTTATAGAGTTCTTGACCTGTAATTGGCACTTAATCTCTCGATTTGGTTCTCAAACGCATTGGTTGGTAAAAACAGGTGAAGTAGGTGGCGCTTGAGTGCCGAATTCGCACTCAAGCTCCAATCAAAAATAGATAGTGGCGCTTAAGCACCAGACTCGCGCAGTCTCAAACTTTAAAATTGACAAATCTCATCAAATCTTCAATTCCAGTTTGACTTCTCTTTCCCATATTTTCTAATTGCCACCGAATTTGGCTTCCATGAGCGGTATTATTAACTCCAATAATGGCAAATTAATCTTGTCTTTGTTCTTTTTCTCATTTTCTAGAATTTAATTCTAGCTTGATTTTACCATGGAATTTTCCTTGTTTTACCATGTGGCGGTTTGACACATTGGCTTGGTAAATCCTCTCCAAATTGAGCAATTTGAATTCATCCTATAAAATGAGCATTTTTAGATTAATATATTTTGATTTTACTTTATTTTTCATAAGTGAACATGTAATTATAAATAGTCTAATTTAAGGAAATTTTACATAAAAATTTGTAAAACTAAGTATAATAAGTGTCCAAAATTATAATCAATTTTTAACAATATGGGGAAAAAAAAAGCAAGTGGCATAATCAGTAAAAAAGCTTGATCGAGTTCAGCGGCAGAAGGACGTCAACAATAATGTCAAGACTTCCTCCACCAAATTTTGTACTAGTCGTCTCCTATACAAAAGTTGTGAAGAGGGACAATTTCAATACTTTGGGCAAATACAAGTCTCCTGCCTCCACAAAAGTTGTGGAAAAAATAACTTGTAATGAGATAAAAAATAAGTGCATGGTTTAAATTTGTAGCAAATAAGTTTAAAATTTAAATCATGATGTAATAGTCTGCGATATAGGATTTTTTTTTTTTTTTTGAAGGGTACTAACCTCATTATTCTTCATATCAAACGACCTGAGTTTCACGCATAATTGTGAATGGTGGAGTTATGGTTGATTGATATAATTTCAGTATCATTGACTTTAAACTCAACTTTTCTTATCATCTTGAAGTTAAATAATCGGGAAGATCTTCGACTAATAGACCAAAACTAAAATTCATAATAAGTCATCTGAATCCAAAATATTAAGATATTAAGTTTATAACTTCATTCATTTGTATGTTTCTTATTCTACCCGTTATTTCTCGACGTATGACTTATCTCCGGAAAATGAATACTCTATTCATTATTCCAAAGCAAGTTAAGTATATATTAGTATCATGCAAGTGTAAGGTGTGCCATTCTAACTAACCTCAATTTGGCCTTAAGTTTGCTTAGCCAACTCGGTATTATTATTTAATTAATATATATTTTTCCGGTTTTTATTATAAGTCACATTTTATAAGTTTTTTTGTGTTTTTTATAAGGCATTTTACATTTTTTTTATGTAGTATTTACTATTTTTTTATTTTACCTTATTAAATATTTTGATTTTTTATATTTTTTATTGTTCGTTTAATATTTGTAAATTTTTTAAGAAAAATTGAAAAGGTAAAATTGTAATGTAATAAGTAATTTTTTTAAAAAAAAAACTCAAGAAAAGTAACTAACTCTCTTGATTTACGCTATTTAATTAAAAATGCTTTATAATAAGAATTAGAGGAACTATATTATAGTTTTGTTCTTATTTACCGTAAAAACTAAAATAATAAGAATTATAGAATTTTGGACGACTTTGTTTACTTCTAAGTCTTTGTGCTAATTTTTTTTTTCATAAGGATAAGTCTTTGTGCTACTGATTATTTTCCAAAACAAGTCTTTCTATACTTTCGATATTCTTAGGATGGATGTGATATATCACTATGGAGAATAAAAAAAGAGGCAACTAGAAAGAACAAAAGAAATAATCAACTTATGTGCTCGCAAAATGCATGGCCTATAATGTCAACTAGAGTTAATAGTCACTTGATTTCGAAAGATATATTAACATTGGTTATTAATTTAATTCCAAATAATTTTTAACATCAATTTTGTCCTTCAAAAATTAATATGACACTATATTGGTTCTTTTAGAAACATATTTGATGCCATATGAATCTTTCGGGAGCCAAAATTTACAGTGATGTCATCTTAATCTTTAGAATATTAAATTGATGTCTAAAATCTTTTGGGATAAAATTGATGACCAATATATCTTTTGGGAATCAAAATAACTATTAACTCATGCCACCTATGTATCTCCCGTAGCCAACTTTTATAAATCGAGACATCGAGTCAATGTTAGAATATTAGTTAAAGCCGTGACAGGAAAACTGGAAAAGTTTCACAACTTTTTAATCCGAATGACCAAGAGCATAACAATTTGTTGGCTTGCGATATGAGAGATGCTCCCAACGACATCAAAAGTTATATGATTTTAACATTAAGAATGATAATGTTCTTATGTTCACTTGTTTTTGTCTTTAAAGTTATTGTAATGAATAAAAAAAATTGAAATCTATAATTAGTTAACCAGTGAAAAATGTTAATTTTAATTATAACTGATATGGTAGACAAAGCATTAAAAGTGCGTTCTTTTTTATTCAAAGTTTTATTATCTTTATGGATCTAAGTGGAAGGAGTATTTGATTCAAAAAATGTTTTGATATTTTTGAGTCAATTTGAAATGTAAAATATCCATGTTTGGTAGAAGATTTGGAAGAAAAAAAAAATTCAAAGAATGTTAAAGTATGAAAGAGTCCGCGTAAGACAGCCTAGTTGGTGACTGCAGAGACACTTAGGATTTCCCCCTCCCCAGGTCATGGGTTCTAGTCCCAGACCTCTCATGTAAATCAAAAAAAAAAAGATATGAGAATGATGGATCACCATAGGAATGTAGTCATTCCTCCTCCCCTTATTCTCTTTTTTTAGTCATGATATTTTTGAAAAATCAATCATATTTGTAGGAATGTTAAATATTAATAAAATAAAACAAAACGTAACTTACCTACCTATTACATTTTTAGGATTCACAATTTTAGGAAGGTGCTGAAAATTGTTCCTGGTCCGTACAACACACTACCTTTTTTTTTTAAAGGAAAATATGTAATTCATTTCATAACTGAAAATAGTACAAGTAGATCCAACAGTACAATAACAAAACACATATTTTCCATACAATAAAAATTGCTAAAAAAAGACTAGATACTCAGCCATAACAACAGACTCTCTGTGGATCAGGATCATCATCAACATCCAGCTTCGAACTCTAACAAGAGATTCAACAGCCTTTGTTTCCAAGATAACTATCTCATCAATGCCGGAAGTAAGCATAGTTCGGCGACAAAGAATCTCAGATCTGAGGAGGTAGAGTCACTGGACAGAGGAGAAGACAGAGATCTGGAAGGGAAAAGCTGTCCCGAATATCAGTCTTCTAGTTATTGGAGAAGATAGGAATGTCATCAGATCTGGACAAACAAAAAGTCTTCCCACACTCAAACACACAAAAACAAAACCTAGATGAAACTGGGACAAGAAAAACCACACCACTTGCACAAAGGCAAGATTTATTTATTTAACCCAGATATAACTGGGAGAGAAAAAAACTCACACACCAACCAAAAAAAAAAGAGAGGAAAACGGAGAAAAGAAAAGAAGAAGAATGAGGAAGAGAAAAGGCCGAGCCCCTCTCTCCTCAAATTAGGATTCCTTTACAACACACAACCTTAAGACAACATTTAAGGAAACAAAATAAATAATTTCATATTAAAGAATTGATGTCTTTAACGTATTTAGAAATGTCAAACTCATTTTTTAAAGTTAACCTTTGTATTCCTAATTTTTCAATGTTGAACTTACGGAACTCAAAGACGAGATTAATTTTCATATTAATACTACTTAGTTCAAAGCCTGTCCTACAAATAAGCCATCACAAACTGAATTGCTTTGATAACTTGCTGTTAGTTTAAAAGTATGTGTTTATATTTAATAGGCTTAATTATGTCACAAGCCCCTGATTAGAAGCAGGAGGTTAAGCACTTGGTGCCCCGTAAGCGAAGATCCTTTTTTTTTTAAAATTTAAAAAACTAAAAAACTAAATATTTTTAGATTTTTAGTTAAATAAAAATATAAAAAAAGAATTGAAAAGAGATGTCGTATTCGTCCGTGTGGCATCACGCGGCACCACATGACCAACCTCCTGCGTCTGACTAGGATTCTGATGTTACATGTCATCAAAATTGACCAGAATTGGTAGTAAAGGTATATGACAAACCCAGAAGTAATTTCGAGGATTCAGACATTGGAAAAAAAAGTATAAGGGTATTCGACAAAAGTACCCCAAACTTCAAGGACTTATGACATAATTAAGCCTATTTAATATTAGGCTACCAAACTAACAATGTATATAAACTCTTCTAGCTTAGTAGTTTGTTGCCATTCATTCCATAAGATGCAATCTACTAGTATGTCAATAGTACTTTTGTTTTCATGGGCTTAACAACCTAGGCTCTTCTAGCTTAACAAAGAGTTTAAATGTGTTTATATACATTGTCCACAGTCTACATACCTTAGAAATTGTAGCTGATGCAAAATAGTTGGGGCATCAATTCTCATATGCCTTATTTTAATTTTCTCACCCACCTATTTTTCGTATCAAACCACAAAAAAGACTTTTTCAAAAAATTTACACTTCAGTATAAAGCATACATAAGACATTTTTCAAAAAGAAAAATTTACAATTCTATATAAAGCCAAACAAAAAGTTTTATTCAAACTTTTTTAGCCTAGGTATCAAACCCTAAAGGAAGTAGGTAGGTATCAAACCCTAAATTTTGTGATATAAACATAAAAAATAAAAAATAAATAAATAAATAAATAAACCAAATACTTTTTATCCCCATTGGGCTGCCCTTCATTTAAATCCTTTGTTGTGAGAATAAGGCATAGTCTATACCTATTATTTCCACATATACATCAAAAGATTTGAACAAGCACTGAAGTACACACCAAAGAACAAAAATTAAGTATGGGATGATCATAAATGCATAAGATTAAGTCTAATCAATCCCGCTCAATATGTGGTCTATTATTAACAATAAACACGAGCAAATACATCAGCTCAAATGTCCTGTTAAAGGGATTAGACACTGCAATACAAATAGTTTCCACAAAAAGGAGATTATCCATCAATAGTTCCTCTGCATCTTCGAGGGACATTATTCAAAATTGAAGCTACTTCTACAGTTGAACAAGGGGAACCTGCAATGTCACTAGGCCAAAGAAACAAGCAGTCTAGGAGAGGCATGAGTAAGCTAAAGCCTTCTCCTCGGAAAGTTCTTCTGCTGTCAAGTCCAATTTTTTCCTTGAGAATTCATCAATTGCAAGTCCTGGGATAAAAATTAGAGAAACTACATCAGATACATCAAAGCTATAACTGCCTAAAAAAAAAAACAAAAACCATCTATATACTGTCCATATCAGCTTGAGCACATTTTACATAGGAAAGCACTGTTCTTATGGCAAAATACCTGATATAAACTTTTCATTGCACAAGTTTACATCTTTTCCACAAGCACATTATAGAGTGTGATTGTTGAATTCGGTCCAACTATAATTGTAGTTTTTTAAAATGTAAATTAGGTCATGGCATAGAACAAACACTGACAAAACTTAAGCATGTAGCATTAACACCTACAATTGAGATGTTATTTTTCAGTTAAAAAAAATTAAGAATGTGAAAGAAAAATTTGTTCAGGCTACTAAACATATGTTACATTGCATTCTACCTATTAGTTAGCCAAACTCTTACCTTGAACTATTTTCCATTCCCCATTCTGAGTGGTGACGGGGAATGAATAGATCAGTCCAGCTGGTACATTGTAAGATCCATCAGAATAAACTCCCATCGATACCCAGGTGCCCTAGTATCGCAATGAAAGATAAGGTTAGGCTGGAGATATTATACGGAATCAGAATATATAATAGATCTAGCAAAACCCAACCAACCTCAGGAGTTCCAAGGACCCAGTCTCTGATGTGGTCACAAGCAGCACTAGCAGCAGATAGTGCACTTGAAAGCTTTCTAGCTTTAATAATTGCAGCACCGCGTTGTTGTACAGTGGATATGAACTCCGAATTCAACCTTGACAATGCAAAATCACATCAATGCTTCAATAAATAAAAAAGTTGTTTTTAAAAAATGTTCAGATCGTAGTCACAGGTCCACATACCAGGCATCATCAGCAACAAGTTCACGGACAGGCTTCTCCCCAGCTGGAGTTACAACAGTTGCATGGTTGACATCAGGATACTGGGTTGATGAATGGTTACCCCAGATTATAACATTTTTTACATCGGAAACTTGAACATTCAGTCTTTCAGAAATTTGACCCAGTGCCCTGTTATGATCCAGTCTAGTCAAACAAGAAATGTTTTTCTCAGGAATAGATGGAGCAAATTCCTTCAGGATCAAGGCATTGGTATTTGCTGGGTTAGCAACAACCAGAACCTGCATGATAATACATTACATATAAGCTTATAAATATTCCAATATATACATGTTCTCAAAAATAAAATTTAAAAAAAAAAAGTAAGGAGAAGAGAGTACAACAAAAACAACAACCAAGGCTTTGTCCCACTAGGTGGGGTCGGCTACATGGACCAAACGACGCCATAAAGGTCTATCATAAATCATGTAAGGAGGAGAGAGTACAAGACATATATCATCAGGATTCAGGATGGAATCACAAGCCCTTCAACAAAAAAGCTAAATTACACATGAATTTGGGTGGAAGTTAATCCTTCAAATAAACGCTAGCTTATGCAAGTGAGGATCTCAATTACATGAATCCAAGAGAACCCCAAGGATAAAACTAAATGCATTTCGTTAATTTAAATAATTAAAAAAAAAAAACCAAAAAACTAAATGCATTTCAATTCCAAATATCTTTTCTTCATTGCACAAAAATAATCAAGGAAAAAGAGAGCCATTGGTTTTACATTCATCACCATAGCACAGCCATTAATAGTGAGTGATGAATCAATAGATTAAAACAACATGTGCCAACTGCCAAGACTAAAGAAATTATTGAAAAGTGAAAACGGCAGGGGGTTCAGACTTTAGACACAACTGCTAATATTTGTTGAAAAATGTAGAAAAAATAAAAACTTGTGAAGAGAAAAACCTGAAGATTCGGATTTAAATGATTACCTTGCAGTTAGCAGCAGCATGCTTTTCAAGTGCAGAAGCTTGCGACTTGTAAATAGAGACATTTTTGGACATCACATCTTTCCTCTCCATACCTTCTTTTCTAGGGAATCCACCGACCATAACAGCAATGTTGACCCCAGTGCATGCCTCAACCACATCAGTAGTAGCAACAACACCTGAAACAAATAATTTCATATACACGTCATAACATAGTGGATTATTCAGCCAACCAAAATAAACCGATGTAAAGTCTAAGTGGTTATCCTTGAAGGTGTTTAAGCCCATATAGCATTTAATAAAGAAGGAATGAAACACAAACCTTTTAGAAGAGGGAATGCAGCATCCACTAACTCCATTTTGACACCATTCAGTGACTCAGCTGCTGGTGGAATGTCAAGCAAGTGGAGGATCACAGGCTGGTCAGAGCCCAGCATCACTCCCCTAGCAATCATGGGAACAAGAGCATACCCAATTTGCCCTAAAATTCACAAAATGTTTTATCAATATAGCACAAATTAATCTAAATACAGCTTTATAAAATGAATACAAGCAAACTTTTTGCTGCATCCAGATAGTGTATCAAGAAATGAATCATCTCACTATAAAACCCAATTCTCAAACAAGCGAACATCCCACTCAACCAAAAAGGAGTCGGAGAAGTTTAAGAAAGTCAATTAAAATTAGCAAAGTTTATAACAACAAAGAATGATTTAAAATTTAAAATAAGATCCTGAAAGTGGCACTAAGGCACTAAATAAATTTTTTTATTCCAACAACACAAATCTAACATAACGATGCAACTGAAAGCCAAACTGATGCACACCGGCATACCAATTACAAAGAATTATCTTCACTCGAAGATGCTACCACTCATCATGAAACAAAAGTCAATGGTAAAGATCGCATAACGGCCCAATGCACAAGGCTCCCACCAAGTGATAGATGTACGCAACCTTACCCCGTATGCGGAGAGGTTGTCTCCACTCTCCAAGATTTGAACCTCATGACCTCCAAGTCAAAAGGCAGTGACCATATTGTTGATAATATAACAAAAATACATGGAAAAGAGGATAGAGACACCTTAAATTTGAACTCTTGTGCCAAAACACTAACTTTAAAAACTTCGAAATTGGTCTGTAAACTTTAATTAATGTCCAAATAGATCCTTCTAATTCAACAATCAGCAACAAATTAAACTTGGAGAGAAACAGTTACAAAGTCAACGTTTTACACTGAAAGTCACATAATTTTCAAACATCAAAGAGAAAGCACAACCAGCTAGAACTATGAGTAGCTAAAGCAGTAAAAATCACAACCCAATGGTTCATAACAAAACCAATCATGAGAAACGGAAACATTAGAAATACTTATAGATCATTCTACACAAAAAGAAAAGGGAAAATAAAAAAGTCAGAAGCTTTGTATCACAACTAAAAAACATAAAACATGATAGAGATAAATAGGATCAGATCTGATCTGAACAAATAATAGAATATAAGATCGAAAGAGATCATTTTGAGAGGAACCCAGAATTTATAACAGATAAAGCAATCCAAAAAAACATGATTAAATGAAAGATGATTGTGAAGAAGCAGGGAGGAGAGGGAGAAGGGTACCTGCAGCACCGGTGACAAGAACACGAACTGGGTCTTTGGCCATTGGATTTGGAAGTTGGATCGAAGAAAGTGAAGAAAATGGAAGAAGGAAGAAGAAGAAGAAGAATAAAAGGTTAGTCAGAGAGTGAAGAGTGAGAGAGTGAGAAAGCACGAGGACCTTGTTTTTGGTTGCTACTTTTTATGCTTGTGGTGATGAGCTTGCCACGCTTCGACGGCATCAAACGACACCGCTTTTCTTTCTTTATTGCATTGCATTATTATCGGGAAATGTAATCAACCAAATATAATAGAAAAATATTCAAAAATGTGATTTTTTTTTTATGATATTAAAGAAAAAAAAAGTAAATTTATAATATTGTTTTAAATTTAATAATTTTAACAAGTGTCTTTCTCAAAACTTATTATTATTATTGTTGTTGTTGATTGATTGATTGATAATAATAACCATGCCGAGGAAGAATATTCCCCTGACATAATAACTAGTATAACTTTTTTTCTTAACCTTTGGACATGATAAAACCTTTAATTGTGTTTGGTAAAAAATTTTGGTATGATCTAGTTAGCTCGAATAAATTTTATATATAGGCAGATTTAGGATTTTAAAAATATAGTTTGAATAGTTCTTAAGCTTTTTTAACCAGATTAATAAAGTTCGAATTTGTCAAGTCCAGAGTGTGCCCGTTAATATCACCTAATAAAAAGTGCAAAATAATTTTAAAAAATGGTCCACTATTAAATTTACTTAGATTTTTTTTTATCCAATTTTCATCCAAATTTTTTTAATCATACCAATTGGGTCACTTGAATTGTCACCTCTAACGACCTAGTGGTTGTCATTATGCTTAGTTTCTTAAAACTCTGAGATAAATTTATTAAAATTTTACTATTTACTCTTTTTTTTATCTGTCTTATTTCAAACGAAGCACATTATTTAAGAAATGTAATTATTATTTGCATTTTCAATACATTAATCATGTTTTTTTTCACCATACTCTTTCTTTCTTTATAATTATTGATTTTTTTTATTAAATAAAGATAAATATGAAAATTAACATTTATTACATTCTTGAAATCTTAAAAAAACAACCAAACGAACAAAAAAAATTCAAATATATATATATATATATAATAAAAACGAAGAGAGCATATGCGGATATGCCAAAGCGGAAATAATTTTTTTTTGGTAAAAGGAAATAATTTTTATTATGGGTCTTTAAAAAATTATGAGCCCAAGGTAATTGACTCTATTGCCTTGCTCCTGGACCAGCCTGATTAGGTAATGAGAAATTTAGACAATATAATACTGAATGGAGATCCTCTGTGCCCAATTTTCCTGTCTCCCTGTCTCCAGTCAATCATATTTCATCAATTATTACAAAAATGCCATGCAAATTGGAAAGTTAATTTTCAGTTTTTAAAAATGTGTGTAATGGGTACAGGGTTTGGAACACACTATGGGACAGGTGGTCTTTAATACTACTGCCTTCCCAAACCCAAAATGTCAGTTATAACCAGTGATTTGAAGACAAGACATGCAAAAACAACTGCCTTCCCAAACCCAAAATCATTTTCGTTCAATTTTATTTTAATTTTTTGTTTTTGTAACAATGAATTATAGGATGGGCTAGTCCATGAATGAGGACAAATATAAAAAGTCCACTTCAGATTAAATTAAAATATAAGAAAAAGGAACATCGAAGAATGTTCCACAAGGTTCATCTTATAATTTCGGACTTTAATATATGCATGGAGTGGAACATTGCCGAACGTTCATCATTGCATCTGTGTTTCTCCCGTTACCGTACTACTCTGCAAACACATTCAGACATGGCAACTGCATCAGGTACTCTTTCCTTTCCCCTTTTCACCCTTCACTTCACATTTCACTCCATACATATTTTTTTCTATTAACTCTACTCTTATCTAGTAATAGTATTCACAAGATAATAACTCGCTCTTTGCTGCTTCATTGCGTGTATGTGAAGGCACTAGATGATGCTCTTGAAAATGAAAATGCTTATAAACACTTGATCTCATGTTGCAGTGGCTTTCAAATCAAGGGAGGACCACAGAAAACAGCTTGAATTGGAGGAAGCACGTAAAGCTGGGCTTGCACCAGCTGAGGTCGATGAAGATGGAAAAGAGATTAATCCTCACATCCCCCAATACATGTCTTCTGCTCCATGGTATTTGAATGCCCAGAAACCCGTAAGCTTCGGTGCTTTCACAACTTGCCACATCCTTTTTAGGAGTATGAAGCTATGTATTATATATGAGCAGCATTAATATTTTCTGTTTGTTTCTTTGTAGAGTTTAAAACATCAAAGGAAATGGAAGTCGGATCCAAATTACACAAAATCGTGGTATGACAGAGGTGCAAAAATATTTCAGGCTGACAAGTATAGGAAGGGAGCATGTGAAAAGTAAGTGCAAATTGTTGGCTTCATCAACATTTTCTAATTTCTCAATTTTTTCATGTATCTGCAGCCATCTGTTTTGGAAAGGCGTCTTGCTACATGAAGAATTTTAACTGATAACCCCATACGGGTCTGTTTTCTTTAGTTGCAATGAGGTGTAATAAACTCAATACAAGCATGGATAGGATATGGATTTGTTGTGCTGGTAAATTTGTGTAGTTAATAATCAGCGGCAGAACTTATCCGTGTCTTATATGCCCCTTAATGCACATGCTAATGATAATATTCTAGTTACATCAAAATGCAGGCATGATGTGCCATTGTTTATTTCTATTATATAAGAAAGCTAATTTTATTTTTTTGTTGAGGTTAGTAGGTTACATGGATGAATTTAAGTTTATTTCTAACCATAAACTTTGATGTTTTGGTGTCTGGTTGTAACTGAAATCATTACAGATATATGGCATCCTTACTTATTACTGCTGAACATCCTTTGTGTGTAATACTTAGTTTAGGTTTCTCTTATGCAAACCCAATCAAGTCTTCCCTTAATGAGTTAATTCTCTCTTCCTACTCTAATATGTGCTTGTGTTTATGGATATCTTGCTTGCAAAAGTCACTATAAAGTCAGCATGTATTATCTTCAAGCCTATGTGAAATGTAACATGATAACATCCTAAGTAGTTAGATTGGATAGAAATTCTTGCCTTTTTTTAGCTTAGGAGCTTGTTCCTTGTAGCCTTTTGATATATTAGTGATGTGATCTTCATCATCACTCTAGTTTCTCTTTTTCTCATTTTTGTAAATTTGAAATATGTAAGATAGGTTTCATAATAATTCTCTTTTCCTCCAATTTACTTTATGGTATATCATAATCATGAGTAAATGAGGAGGGTGTTCTAAATTTTGGATATTGTCACAAAAATGCTAAATCAAAACAATGGTTTCTAAGCTTGAACGTATTTAAGGTTTCTTTCTTCTTTCGTTTCTTTTTTCTCTGGGTGGAGATTCTTTTCTGATAAGGTTGTCCAGCCACTGAAACCCATTGATAAAAATTAAAGATGTGATGGTTTTATCACATGTGAAGTAAAATTTTCTTTTCTTCTTGAATTTTTATTTCATAACTAGTGTAGGATGACATCAGTTTTCATCTACTGACTTTTATCTTATATTTGTTCTACAGCTGTGGAGCAATGACACATAATGCAAAGTTGTGCATGGAGAGGCCTCGAAAGATAGGAGCAAAATGGACAAACATGCATATTGCTCCTGATGAGAAGATAGAAACATTTGAACTTGATTATGATGGCAAACGAGATCGATGGAATGGTTATGACGCAGCAACTTATGCCCGTGTCATTGAAAGATATGAGGCAAGGGATGAGGCTCGGAGGAAGTATTTGAAAGAACAGCAATTAAAGAAATTGGAGGAGAAAAACAATAAGCAAAAAGGGGAAAATGAGTCTAGTGATGATGAAGATGAAGATGCTCCGAAGGTTGATGAGGCTAAGGTTGATGAGAGCAAACAGGTAGACTTTGCAAAGGTTGAAAAACGTGTTAGAACTACGGGAGGTGGAAGTACAGGAACTGTAAGGTGTGTTTCTTTACTGTTTTTATTTGCAACTTTGTTACATAAATATCAGTATTTGACATCTATATTGGACACCTGCCTTTTTATGTAGTTTTTCTTTCTTGCAGAACTTACCACTTTTTTCCCAAAAAGGCAGGTGTCCATCTCTGATGTCAAATACAGATGTCAAGCAAACATTTTCCTTTTATTTGTCTTCTGATCAGTTTATGTTGTCAGAACAAAATTATATGCTCCCCTTAGCTTCCTCTGCCAAAAATGTCATAAGTTATTATGTGATTGTTATCCTGATTGTTTTTTTGCTTCAGAAACTTGCGTATCCGGGAGGACATAGCAAAATACCTACTGAATTTAGATGTCAATTCTGCTTATTATGATCCGAAGACCCGTTCTATGCGAGAAGATCCCCTTCCTGATGCTGATCCTAATGAGAAGTTCTATGGAGTGAGTATCATGGAAGATTTTATTTTGTTATAAGATCCATAAAACTTGAAAAATGCTTTACTTAATATAATGTGTTTGCTCTATTTTTACAGGGCGACAACCAATATAGAATGAGTGGGCAAGCTTTGGAATTCAAGCAGCTCAATGTTCATGCTTGGGAGGCTTTTGAGAAAGGCCAGGATATCCACTTGCAAGCTGCACCTTCTCAAGCTGAACTACTGTATAAGAATTTTAAGATAATTAAAGAGAAGTTGAAATCACAAATGAAAAGTGCCATAATGGAGAAATATGGAAATGCAGCAACCCAAGAAGAGATTCCAAAGGAGCTTCTTTTGGGACAAACTGAGAGTCAAGTTGAATATGATCGTACCGGAAGAATTATCAAAGGCCTGGTATTGTCCAATGCAAAACTCATGTCATTTTTTTTTCTATGTATGGATTAAGAATATTTGATTTCATATTTATGCTTAATGGGTTTTATTGTGGGCCTTGACTTACCATTAGGTATAAAATACTATTTTTCATTTTTAACGACTATCAGTAAGAAAAAAGCAGAGTTCAACAAAAAGTCTTTTGGATTATGGCTGCCTTGCAAGACCATTTGTCTTGTTTACTTCTTTCTCTTTTCTTTCTGAAATTAGAGCTTAATATGTCATTGGATGATTAATTAAGTTACTAGAATCACATTCCTTAGTTTGCATATATTTTATACTACAACTGCTCCATTGTAGATTTCCTTTTGTCCATATATTATCTGTTCTGCATTCATTGTTTGAAGTTGTGAAATGGAGTTAGTTGGTTATGATTGAAATTATTTGTTGCAAATTTTTCAACCATGATTTTTAATCATTATAATGTGTCAAGTGGCGATAATTGTTTCTGGTGAATGATATTTATGGTTTTTATTTTTGTAGGAGACATCTACCCCAAAAAGCAAGTATGAAGAAGATGTATACATTAATAATCACACAAGTGTATGGGGTTCTTGGTGGAAGGATCACCAATGGGGCTACAAATGTTGTAAGCAAACTATAAAAAACAGTTACTGCACCGGGGCAGCAGGAATTGAGGCTGCAGAGGCAACAGCAGATTTAATGAAGGCAAATATTGATCGTAAAGCCGCATCTGAAGGCAAGTATTGCTATTCATCCATTTAGAACATTCTTCTGTTCCATCACTCTTTATTTGCTACGTCCCGTGTATGATGATGTAACTTACCTTGAATTTGGCATATGTTATATGCTAATTGTTGATTATTTTAAGTGTTTGTTATATCATATGATCTGAAGAGATTTAGTTAATAGCAACTGTTCTCATGCCTGCTTTCAAAATAAATGCAGATACTCCTACTCCAGTGGAAGAGAAGAAGCTTGCCACTTGGGGAACTGATGTACCTGATGACCTGGTCCTGGACAAGAAAAAACTTGCTGAGGCCCTTAAAAAGGTCAAATTATTTTGTTTTCTTTGTAAGAAATTATTTTATCTTCTAAAGTTCCACTCCCAGTCAGATGTCATGTAAGGAGCATGACAATTTGAAATTATATTGGTTATATCGACCGGAGGCTACTGTGCATTTTAATAGATAACATATTAATTGATAACATGCACCACCGATGCATGTAAAAATTTTATTTTTGTTTTTTAAATTTTTTTAATGCAGATTTATTCAGAATATTTTTTAACACAAGTTCGTATACAAATTTATTAGAATATGTAAATTTTGAATACAGTTTTACTCAGTACAATTTTTTAAGAACACGGAGTGAAAAAAATAAATAAATCCAAATTATAAAAATTACTTCATATCGGAAAAAAAAAAACTCATAGAATATTTTTTAATTGATTAAATTTTAAAAAATAAATAAAAAAACCGAAAAAAGAAGGCACGCACCGGTGCATGTTATGTATTAACATGCCCCGGAGCCTCTGCCGTTATATAGTTAATGATTTCATAATCCTAATTTGTTAAATAAATCATTTGTATTTTATCTTTCTCGGTGACGAGTAATTAACGAACCATATTTCTGTTGGATCAGGAGGATGAAAGAAAGGGGGAGGAGAAAGATGAAAGGAAGCGCAAGTATAATGTTACATGGAATGATGAGGTAAAGTTTCTACTCTGCTAGTTTGCTATAGTTTTTGGCTGACTCATAATGCACTCATATCTGTTTGGGAGATTTATTTTCTGTTTGACACTGCAATGCTTTTTACAGGTCACTCCAGAGGAGACAGAGGCATATCGCATGAAAAAGATTCATCATGATGATCCCATGAAAGATTTTCTGCATTAGGTATCTTGTGTTGTGTGGCTGCTATGATTTTTGAAAGAATGTTGTAAAACAAAGTAGCTAACATTATTTAACTATTATTGGTTCAAAGTTCAAACATGCAAAACCCCGACATGAATGCCTCCAGCATATTATCCAAAATAAATAACCATAAAGCAATCCTAAACAACCATGCTCCAAAAATAAAAATGAATCTCTTACTATATGACAAAGAAGATCAGTAGTTAAATTCAACCTTAGAATCTTAGATACCCCGGGCTAGCATTTCCTGAAATTCCATCAAGGATCTCTCTTTTTGAAGCCTCATTTCTTGCCTCATTTCTTCTCGAAATTTGGAAATGAACTCTTCAGCCATCTCATCCACCCGAAGCTCTGGTGACTTAGCAACCACAACCCTCCATGCATCCTCAATAGTATCTATCCTACTCTCATCATCTTCCACATCATTGTTGCCGATGACCTCTTTGCGTATGTCTGTTTCTCCTCGTGCATGAGTCGTGTTACCATGCGCATGCACTGAGGAAGCAGGCTCGGCAAAGAGGTCTTGCATGTGGACGGCCGAGAAGTTATTGTCGCGATCATGATGGTAATTGGAAGCACCATATAGCCTTGGGGTTGTGGGAAAACGATGGCCTCCAGTGGGCTTGAGACAAAGAGTAGGCAAGGTGAAAAGGAGGCGTTTAAGGGTGGCTTTGATGGATTTTGGAATGTGAACTTTTGATTGGAGTGTGTTGGAGAAACTCCTCCATGCCTTCTTAGCGGGTTGAACTTTCTTTGACATCACGAACAAAAGCTTTTGGTTTGAATGGTTCTTGTGATGAGGAAGCTTTGATGCACACTAGCTTTGTATGATTTTTTTTCTCCTTAAGTCCATAATTATATTATGTTTGTGGTGTCACATTGAGACACGCCTTGGTAATAATGCAATTACTTATTTGCTATTTCTATGGTTGCAGTGGATATATCATACTATATATTACCAAAACAATCATAGGTTGTGTGTTTGGAATTTAGAGATTGCATTTGATTTCACTTCATTTGGTTTGGAAAATCATTCTGATTTAAGTGAGTGGATAAAGACGGATAAAACCATCAAATTAAGCATTTAAAACTAAAATCAAATTCAACCAAATTTGAACAGATTTATTTGTTTCCGTACAATTAGAAGGGTTGGGAGGGGTTAAGAATCCACAATTAAATTATAATGATTTTTAAATTTAAGTCAAATTAGTTCCTATTGTAAATATTTCGAACAAAGAATTTTACTTATAAATTAGATTCAATCAATGTTCAGAATATACCCATCAGAATCATGGAAAGAAAATCATTGCTCAAGCAGTGGCACAAGTTGCATGTTGCAATAATGCAATATAATGAAGGAGATTTCTAATATGCAATCCAAAATTGGAGTGTTGTTATGCAACCTTCTCTTAAACCAATAGAAAGTTGCCATTTAATTTACCTATGCTATGTCATGTCAAATTTAATTTTTTGCAATTTGGTCCAACTTAAATAGTAAATTAAAATTTTAGTCCTTTGTACCTATAGATAAATTATAAGTTTTAATTTTAAAAAACATTATTAAAAAAAATCAAAGTATGATGCTGGTGGTTCTAATGAGCACAACTTAATTTAATTTTTATGTTGGACTAAATTGCAAAACTTAATTTTGACTAATTTAAGTAATGATGTGGCATACATGTCTTAGGTGACAAGATTTTATTGGTTTAACAATGGGTTGCATAACAACCATTCAATTTTTGATTGCACGGTAATAACACCCTATAATCAAAATATATTTTGAAAGGGTCATAATTCTTAGTCCAAGCATATCACTGTCGGTATAGACAGCACAGAAGCAACCTTGTATGCTAAGTTGGATTAGAGATAAGGAAAGCTCAATTCTGTTAAGCCCACCATATTGTTGTTTTCCATGTGTAGTGTTGGTGGGAGCCTTTACTTTCCCACTTGTATAAAAGTTTTCGTTTCTTTTTTTTTTCAATGAGAATTGAGAGCATCCTCATCCTTATTTAAACAAGTTTTTTTAACAGAGTTTAATTTTTTTTTCTACCAACCGGTACCCGGGTCTGGTTTACATAGAATCCAACTTATCCGGTCCGACCTAACTGAAATCGCACTAAGCGGTAGGGGTCTCACAGCGGGAGTTGCTCCATACCCAAGGTTCGAACTCGAGACCAATTGGTTAATGAATCAAGTGAGTTACCACTTGACCAACCCTACGTTGGTACAGAGTTTAATCTTAAGACTTGAGGGGTTTTTTTTGGATGATGCAAGACTCTTAAATACAATGCATATATGACTCTTAAGGATAAAATCTTAACAAGAGTTTTTCATTTTCAAATCTTTTATTTAAGATTCTTAAGGGATCAAACTAAATTAGTCCCTTGTTAGTCCGCATAAGAGAGCCCAGTTGGTGGCTGCAGGGACACTTAGAATTTTCCCCTCCCCCATGTCATGATTCTAGTCTCAGACCTCTCATGTAAACAAAAAATTAAAAAATTAAAAAATAAATAAATTAAAAAATAAATAAATTAGTCCCTTGTTAGATGCCATTAATTTAGATTTGTATCTCCAGACAACTTTTGTAAATTTATCCCAAAATAATTTTTTATATGGAAACATTTTTTTCCTTTGTTTTAGGGGAGGAGCAGCATGGGTTCCATTTACTTTCAGCGGGGGAAACAAGTAGATTCGTTCAATGGCACACTTTCATTATGATAAACTATTTTGGGTTAATTTTTCTTTCAATATACACTGTTCTTTAAAGTAAGTTTGTCATATAGAAGCAAATGACTACTGAACTAGAAAAAAAAAAGTAAGTTTGTCATAATAATTATACGTACACTACCCAGTCTTTATATTAAACTTCGCGTCCTACAATATAAACTATTGGAATGGTTCAGATTTTTTAAAGAAATATTTGAATGGTTTAGAATTTGAAGAGAAAATGGAATGGGCATCTATAGTGTAAAAAATTTCTCTTAATTTTTTTTTCTTTTTATAAAAGATGTTACTCTAAAGACTTACAAAACTTAGCTAAAACCGTTTCTTTAGGAATTATATTTCTTGAGCACAATGGCCAATAGATCTCAGGTTGTCCACTCAAAACCCTTACTTTTCAACGGAGACTCAACAACAACAAAAACAAGTTAAACTATGAAGAATACCTCATCGGTTCAGGTCCAAGGTGTTTTGAGTTTTTTTTTGGGCAGTCTAGATTTTAGATGTTTCCGCAATGCAACTTCAAAGTTTCCTTCCACACTAAGGAAATCAACGAATATCTTTTATAGATGAAAAGTGATTTAGAGACCTACAAACCTACGTAAAATTATGATACTTGTTATTTTTAAATTAAAAAAAATTAAATAAAAGAACTTAAATGACAAATGTCAAGATCCTAATGTGTAGGCTTATGAATAAGTCTCTTTACGTAGGTCTCTCAATCATTGCTCTTTCTAGATATATTAGAAAACAATTTTAAAATTAAAATAAAATAGAGACATGTCATTATCAAATTTGTTTATACAACATATGTTGCCAATATTTATTTAAGATGTTAACTAGCGTATATAAATTTTATATTTTTTGATCTTTGATCAAGTAAACTTACATGATAGTTGTGAAATTAACCAAAGTAATTTTAAAATTGACTCGTGGTTAGAATAAAAATTTCCCAAAACATTAGCTTTAAAACTATTTTTTTTCACCAACAAGGCTCAACACAATTGATAGATGACAGGATTTTTTAATTATGATATTAGGATTCAACTTGGATGATCTTTACACCTTGGAGAAGATTAGTTTTCGGTTGTAGATTGAAAGATATCCTTGGTGCACACAAAATTTTTCATTTTTTTAGATCATACATATTTTTACACATTATTATTATTTTGATGCATCTATATTTTAGGGACTCAATTTTAAGATTTTTGGTTAAATTAAAACAACTCTATCAATGGGAAATTAGCGCGGTTAGTAATTGAAATTGTTATTATTTAAGCAAATGATCATAAGTTTGATCTCTTGCTCTTGAAAATGTAAAAGGTTTAGATTTTTTGGATGAATCAGGGTATCCACCCGCGCAACTGGGTGACTAATCCCTCGCACCACGGTCGGGCCCTTTCGGGGGCGATGCTCCCAGTAAGGCTTGCTTCATTCACATGCGCCTCGGGTACGACTCGAACCCGCGACCACATGCTTAAGGGACACAAGCCCCTTCCACTTGTGTCAACCTCCACTGATGTAAAAGGTTTAGATGAACCCCTATTTAAGTAAACTAACGGTAAAAGGTTCAATATCTTACTCCTGCTAATATAAAAGATAGCTAAGATAATTATTCCGAAAGACTAACAAATACATGAAAGGAATAGTTATTATCCTGCTCATTGATTAATAAATTTTCTTTGCATATATTAATCTAAATCTAAATGTACATAAACCTCCGAAAATAAATATGCATATATCAACTGCTATTTTAGTTGATTAAAGAAAAAAAAACACTATGCATTGATATAGGGAATGATGTCTAGGGTTCGATGGTTGCCATAAATATGGAAAAAACTTTGTTGGTAGATGCAAAATCCACCTTGGTAATTTTTACACTTCGGAAGCGATTTATCTTTGACTATCGGTTGGAGGATACCATTGGTGTGAAAAAAAATATGTAATATTAATTTAAAAATTTTGAGTAGTGATATTCCCACATCTTGTTTTTCTATACTTTTATTTATATTTCATTTTTTTTATCTATTTTTTTTCTTTTCACATTACATCATTAATGATTTTTTATTTTATTTTTTTTCTATTTTTCTCTTCATTATATCTCCTATATCTCAAAATAACATATAAAAACTTTATTTTTTCACCAACGAGCGGTTGGTGCAGTGATGTCAGGGGCGGTAGGGCGAACCACAGTTCGAACCCAGCAACAATACCAGGGTGCAAAACAAAATATTTAGGCAATTTATATAGTTAAAAAATAAGTTTTTTTAGTAACTTCACATATATAATTATAATTATAATAATAATTATTATTATTATTAACGATTATTTTAATAATTTTTTTTATTGAATCTCTTGAATTTTAACGATTATTTTTCTGTAGTGTACAAGTTTAAAAATGTTATTCGACGTTGTGAATTTTAAAACAGGTCAAATCGAAGTTAGGTTCCCGTGGGGACCCGTGGGGTGGTGGAGAATGAGGATGAGGGTTAATCTACCCCCGGCATGGGGATGAGGGGCAAATGAGACCCGAGGATGGGAAATAGAAAAGGCTTCCCCGAGTGTTCCCCGCCCCGTTGTCATCCTTATTTAGCCCCCAGACCACATTTCCCAATTATAATAATTATAATAATAATAATAATAATTATTATTATGCCTTAATTATGTCACATGTCCCTGCAGTTTGGTGTACTTTTGTCAGATACCCTTATACTTTTTTTTTCAATGTCTGACTCCCCGAAGTTACTTCTGGGTTTGTCATATACCCCTACTACCGACTCCGGGCAATTTTGATGACATGTAATATTAGAAATTTAGTCAGACGTGGGAGGTTGGTCATGTGGTGTAGTAAGATGTCACACGGTCGAAGACAACATCTCTCTTCAATTTTTTTTTATTTTACTAAAAATATAAAAATATTAAATTTTTTAGTTTTTTAAATTTAAAAAAAAAAAAAACTTCGCCCTGATCAGGATTTCGATGTTACATGTCTGCAAAATTGGTCAAAATTAGTAGTAGGGTATATGACAAATCCAGAAGTAACTTCAAAGAGTCAAACATAAAAGTATAAGGATATCGGACAAAAGTACCCCAAACTTCAGGGACTTGTAACATAATTAAAACTATTATTATTATTTCTAACCTTCTTCCCTTGTCTCATTTTTTGTTTTCAATTGTAATTATTATTATTATTATTATTATTATTATTATTATTATTATTATTTTATCCTGACGCTCCTCCAGTCCTTTGTTTTCATTACATTTTCCAGGAAAGTTTAAATTTTTCCTGGAAAATTCCCCGGTTCAACTCAAACCCCACTTTCTCTTCCCCCTCTTTCATAAAACCCACTTCTCAATCTCTCTTCAAAACTTATTAAATAATTTTTTTTTTAAAAAAAAAAACCCTCAATTTTGGTTCTGAATTCTTATTTATCTGATGGGGCAATCGCAATCCAAAGGCGAATTGCTCTACCAGCAAGTCAGTTATGGGAACTCCGAAGGAATCAAAGCCCTTCATAGAGAAGGTGCTGGCCTTGAGGTAAAAACCCTATGTCAAAATTTCGTGTAAAAATTTGTTTTTTAATTTTTATTTTAAAATTATGGGAAATGAATTTTGGATCCATTGGATTTTGATGGTTTTGTTGATAATTTTGATGCAGTGGATGGACAGAGAAGGGAAGACACCTTTGATTGTTGCTTGTATGAATCCTGAGCTTTATAATGTTGCTAAAACTTTGATTGAACTTGGAGCCAATGTCAATGCATACCGTCCGGGTACGGTTTTATGATTGCATCAGTTTTATTCTTTTGGAAATGATGATGATTGCTATGAATTGAATTGAATTGAATCGAACGAGATTATGTTGTAAATTGCCATTGGATAAAACTTGGTACTTTGTAGTAGAAGAAAACCCTCAAGATTTTATCATATTAAAGATAAGATAGTGCTCTATGAGAGCATGAGTTGTGTAGTCTTAGATGTTTATGTCAGAAACCGTATATTTATTAGTTGAGAACTTGATATGGTTGTTTCTTGTGAACAAGTATTGTGGTGGAAATTGGAAAAAAAAAAAAGAACTTATGTATGTTTTCCATTTGCTTGATCCAATTGTTTTTACTATTGTTTAGGTCGTCATGCTGGGACTCCATTGCATCATGCAGCTAAAAGGGGCTCTGAAAGAATTGTCAAGTTACTTCTTTCGCATGGAGGTATGGTTAACAGTTTACAATTTACATATCTGCCAAGATTTGACCATTACCGTTCGTTTGAGTTTTGGAAACTCCAGCAAGTGTTATTGATTTGTCAATATATTTATATGGGATATACCGTTCAACTTTTCAGCCAATGCTTTGGTTTTGAATGATGATTGTCAAACTGCTCTTGAGGTTGCTAGGTTCAAAGGGCACACCAATGTTGTTCGTACAATTGAGGTACATTTAAACATCTTTGACATGAAATCATTGTGTTGCGGTATGAAGTTGAATGGGCTGATTATTTTATCTTTCTTCTATTTATCATGATACCTGTGAAGAATTTAACTTCCTCAAATGATTTGATTTGTTTTTTTTTTTTTTTTTTTTTGTTTATGGTTTTCAGAGTCATTTATGCTTGTTCTCCGGTTGGCTGCGCGAGTTTCATGGACCTGGGTTCCTAGAAGTAGTAGCTCCTCAGCTGGTATCTAGAAAAGTGTGGGTATTATGTGATTTTTTTTCCTAAGCATCTCAGTTCACTGCTATTTGCTATTTTTTGGCTTGTTGTACTAACTTCATTCGTAGATGGTTTGTGTTTGTATCCACACAACTTCCAAATTACTTTAGATTTTTTTATGAAGGATCTTGAAGTGAAAAAAATATGTCATTATGTTTGTTATAATTAATGTTCTTTGCAGTTGGGTGGTTGTTTTACCAGTTGGCTCTCGTAATTTTAGTAGACCTTTCAAGTTGGAGCTTGCTGTGTACTATACTTTGCAGGTATTGATAGTCAATCATCATTCTTCCATACATTCACACACACAGAGCAAGAAAAGAATAGTTTGTTTCATTAAAAGGAAGGTGTTTGAATCATTGTCCCATTTTACTTTTCTACACTGTGAACAAGACATTTAAACTATAATAGGGACATCAATTTGCAAATTGTTGTGATTACTACTTACTAGTATCTCTTTGCACTTAAAGTTAACGTTCAGAACTTGAGTTGGTTCTTTTCCTTTTATGGATTTTCTTTTTCTATCATCATCTGGTATTTGCTTGACATTTTTAATGCATATTATTAAATGAGCAGGACGCACGACCGCGCACAATTATTGCTTTGTGGAAGGCTAACTTAGAAGAACCAAAGCTTCACCAGTCTGATCCATCTGTGACAATTGTTGATACTACTAGCAGTACTCTCCTATGCTGAGCTCTTTTTCTTTTCGTCTATGTCTTCATCCTGTTTTCTTATCTTAACCCATCCCTTGTCCCGATCAATTTTCAGCATTTATATTTGTTTTAAGGGTTTACTTAACCTCAACCCTAAGGCTTGAGGATAAGAAGTCAAAAAGCGGTAAAAATATTTTGGTAAACCAAGTCCACTATCTTTTAAGTATTTAATATTTAAATATCTTGTTAAACCAAGTCTACTATCTTGGTAAAAATATCTTAGCCTTAGCCTTAGCCTTAGGGCTGAGGTTAAGAAAATCCATGTTTTAATATCGGTGGAAGGTGTAGACATACATGTGCATAGTTAAGAGAAAAGGAAATAGTGGATAAAATGGTAAATAAAGATAAGTGTATGTACTATTTAGTAACCTTTATTTATAGGAGATTTCTAATATGCAATCCAAAATTGGAGTGTTGTCATGCAACCTTCTCTTAAACCAATAGAAAGTTGTCATTTAATTTACCTGTGCCATGTCATCATTTGAAGTAGTCAAATTTAATTTTTTGCAATTTGGTCCAACTTAAATAGTAAATTAAAATTTTAGTCCTTTGTACCTATAGATAAATTATAAGTTTTAATTTTAAAAAACATTATTAAAAAAAAAAAAAAATCAAAGTATGCTGCTGGTGGTTCTAATGAGCACAACTTAATTTAATTTTTATGTTGGACTAAATTGCAGAACTTAATTTTGACTAATTTAAGTAATGATGTGACATATATGTCTTAGGTGGCAAGATTTTATTGGTTTAACAATGAGTTGCATAGCAACCATTCAATTTTTGATTGCATGGTAGTAACACCCTTATTTATATTTCTAATTTCTTATTTAATTTTATAACTATATACTTTCTTTTGGTTTTAAACTAATTTTTTTAATTTTATAATGATATTGTTGAAACTTGAAAAGTGACATTTTGTAACATTCTGTATCATGTAGCACTCTCAATCATAGACTCTTTAAAGGCAGCAGATTTTGTTGTCTTTTGTTTTGTTTTGTTTTGTTTTATTTATTTATTTATATTTTTTCTTTTTTTGGGGGGTGGGGGGGTTCTGTATGTAATGAGGAGTCCCTGTTTTACACAAGGTTGTTAAACTCATGGAGCCTAGTAAACTCAATAGTTGACCCAACTGTTATCTTTGTAGTTCAAAAAATGGGAAAAAAAGATGAAAATAACATAAAATCAACTCCATAAGCCCAATAAATGGCAGAATGGAGCCACCTTAACCGAAGTATAGAACAAATCAATCAAAGCTGTGTACTTCCTAGGCCAGTGATCAATTGCAAACCAATTGCAAGAAAGTTCCAACAAAGAGCTACTCCAAGAACATTCAAATTTTAGGTCCTGGATGAATAAGTCCTTGGGGGACAGAATATGTATGGAACTTTAGCTTTGAATCTTTTTTGGCCTCTTAGCTTGAGTGAACTCTTCCTAGAAGGTGGCACTCATCTAGTTGGTCTTTGGCATAAGTAGTTCTCTTGAACCCTTCCTAGAAGGTGGCAAGATAATTATTTAGGGCCTTTTTGATGTATTTAATTTTTTCGTTGTGGTAACATGGTAGATTCAAGAGTTTATTAATTTTTTTTCAAACCAAAAGTTCACTTGAACTCATACGAGTTTGACAAAAAAAGTTAACATGTGATTTAAGGTGTGTTTGTGTCCTAAGATTGAGTTAACTCGACAGTTTGATAACCATGGTTATACATACAGGAAATTGTTTCTTCCTTCTTGACAGGGTTTAACACTGTGTTGACTTTTGTCTGCCTCTTCCAGAAACACGCATTAAACTTGGGCCTGCAATTGAGAATGATAGGCAACAACTGACATGGTTTTCTAATGCTTGCAAAGGAATTCCACAGGTATGCCACGTGCTATGTAATCTTATTCTGTTTGCAAGTTTTGCTTCATATAAAGTTCAACTGTATAATCATTACTTTGTATATTTTTTTAAGAGTTTTTCTTTGTTAATTTTGTGATTAATAATTGTCAAATGTAATTCTAACCCTGAAGTAGGATTATTGATTTGTTTTTAGAAGCAATTGACTAACATGAAGAGAACAAATGAAATGATATCATCTATAATGAAAGGGCAAACAAAAAAGTATACAGAAAACATGAATAGTTGAAAGCTGCCCCTCCCCAGTCCCGTAATATATGTTTTAGGGAAACACCCCTGAAAAGATGTGTGCTTTATGCCAAACATAGGTCAATTGCCTAATGTTATCCAGAATCTGCTGCTGTGCCAAAGAAACCTCCTGAAAGATACATGAGTTAACTCCAACCGTATGTACTAAAGTGTAGCATAGAGTGCACATAGCCAAGAAGTATTTGCTGTTCTGCTTCTTACCAAAACCTATAAAGATAATCATAAAAATTGGTCAAATGACCCATGGCACACCCCAAAGTCACCGAAAATGGTGAACCAAGAGTGCCAAAGAGAAACAGCAGTAGAACATTGTAGGAATCAATTCAAAGCAATCAGCACACTGTCCGCCTACTCATAACATTCTTATCAGGGGAAAGAGCCTTATATAGCCGCTGAATATGTAACATTTTGTTGGTGTTAGTTATATTTAGTACCAGAGTCCAAATGAAAAGTGAGACCATAGGGAGGCGTGGACTTCCAAGAGGTTTATCAAGATGAAACGTAGCCCTGTTTAAGTTCCAGATGGTTGTGGTTTCAGATTTCTGTCCAATGATTAAATATTTAGGCATGCTCCAATTTCCTGATAACTATGTGCACACATACCAACGCACTCGTCGTGCGCACATGTGTGTGCATCCACTGTTGATAACTATTTAAACTATTGTCAGGAAATTGGATTTATTTTATTCATTTTTTTTGGATAGGAAACTGAATGGCAGTCAAATTAAAATTTTATGCTATTTTCTCAAGGATTATGTTTGCTCATTATGTTTGCTCATTATTTGATGTTATGCACTAGAGATGTTATATTCAAAGATGGAGGGATCTTTTTATTCCTCAGAAATTCGCAATTTGATTTACTTCGTCACATCTTCTAAATTGGTGCATTTTTAATATAATTAATAATTAATTATAAATATTTCCCTATCTCATTATTTTCACGATATCAAAGTATAGTGCCCGATTCCCTTTCCACCAGAATGCTACTACAGTTTGTTTTGCCTCTGGCAGTTGTGGTTTATTTCTGTCCTAATTCTAATCTTCACAGCATATATTACACCCTTTCCATTTTCTTTATTTCCTTTGTCTTCTCCATGAAGTTCATTTTCCTCGTATTGAATTTCCAATTGTTGCTTTTCAAAAAGGATTTTTTTTTTAAAAAAAAAAAAAGTTTCTGATAGTTCATTCGCAGCCTAGAAAATATTTAAATGGTTAGCAGATAATAAAAATTTTTATGCTTTACTCCCTCGCTCATTGCAAGGAGCTTTAACCTTCGGTTTTTTCAGGTGAATCCAGCATTTTTGCATAATAATGCGGCTACTGTTCCACCAACAGCACCACCAGCTGCAGAAGACCCAGAGCTAGCTATGGCTATCCAAGCATCCCTTCAGCATGCCATTAATGAGAGGCCACCCTTCCCTGACGCCTATCCAAACTTCGAAGCAAGCTCTTCAAGTGGTGGAGCAAATAACACAAGCAAGCATGGTTTTCTGGGTACAGAAAATCCAAACACAAGTGAAAGTGAGACTGTACACGAAGCTGAACAAGGTGATAATAGTCAGCAACATGTCCAAATCCACGACCATGCTACTACTGACTCGAATCTCAATCCATCTGCTCCTCCAATTGCTGACGAGATTCCGGTAGAGGGCCCCATTCATTATCCGTCAATTGATATAAGCCCCATCGATATGTCATCTGAAGTTGTCGAGAAGCTACCCGAAGAAGAAAAAAATGCTGGTGGAAATAGTTCCACTTGTGTGATATGCTTAGATGCTCCAGCAGAAGGGGCATGCATACCCTGTGGCCATGTTGCTGGATGCATGTCTTGCCTGAATGAGGTCAAAACAAAGAAGTGGGGTTGCCCAGTATGTAGAGCTAAGATAGACCAAGTCATTAAGCTATATCATGTTTGAGATTGGGAACAATGTTGAGACTTGAGAAGCTTGCAGTGCCATTGCCTGTGCCTGTTGCATAAGTGACTCCTTTATCATAAAATATGTAAATACATACTCAATTGAAATTTGTCTACAGGTGAAGATGAGACAAACATAAAAATATCTAAACTCCATATCCCACATGGGACTTTGTGAATATGTTAAATGTCTTATGTTGCATAATTGCATTTTTATTTACTTAATGTATATGTGGGTTCAAATTTTTACTTCTAAAATACTCCTCTCCCCTTCATTTTTAAAGTACTTCTAACGAATAAATACATTTAGGTAAATTAAGAAAAGTAGTTAAAGGTAATTATTACTTTCAAAGTTATTAAAAAATAATTCAAAGTTCTAAAATTACCATTATATAAAATTAAATACAATCTAAATTAATATAATCATTATTGTAGGAAAAGTAATTTTTTTTTTTGGAATACAAAATATAAAGTGAAATCATTAGGGTATATTTGGTATAGGTAATTTAGTATTGACTAAATATTGTAAAGTGATTTATATTTAAGTACACATAAACCTTAAAAAAAATTAATTATAAATTATGATGGGGGAGTACACTACTTTGATTTTGATCCAATTGTGATGGTTATATATTTAGAAAAATATTGATAAATCTATAAAATTAACTTACAAATAGGTTTACACCATAAAAGAAGTGATGTTTATAGGTTAATTTGTAGATCTATATATCATAACTCGTATAATATGTAAAAGTGAAAATAAAAGGTATAGTATAATACAAAATGGTTGATCTAGATACACACTTAGATTTGCGTTGACGCTTGTATTAAATTGAAAAAACCATGTTTCTTGTAGCTAAGCTGCCTATTGAATTTCTTCACCTAATTATTGAACATACTAGCTCATAGGTTTGTTTATTTGTTTGCCCCCTAAATTTAATTAAGAAAATAAAATGCTATTTAATTAAACATCTCCCTCTTTGATAGCCAAACAAACATTATTTTATTTTAAGGGGAGGGGAAGTGAGTGTATTTATCGAGATTTGGACTCTGATATTTTTCACATTTTGTCTCGTAGCTGAACTTGCAAGAAAAAACTTGGAAAATGTATTAAAGAAAATATTAAATAGTACTCTTAGAATATTGATTAAGGAATTAAAAAAAGTGTAGTTTTATTTTGGAAAATGCTGAATTTAAAATATCGAAGATCGATAAACTTAAATTTTCATTAGTGTATTTTTTAAATAATGTCCTTAAAACATTGGTAATTAAGACCTTAAAAAAATATATCAGTAACATTCTTTCAAGTTTCAACAAGCTTTAACAAGCTAAACACAATTTGAAAAATAATTGAATTTTTTAGCATAATTTCATAAGTCCAATTTTTGTTAAATGCATAAGAAAGTTTTTTTTTAAAATTTTTTATAAATGCAAAATTTACTCCAATAAATTTTATACCTAGAAAATCTTGGATGCTAACAGTGTAATTTTTTTCTAAAATGTATGAGTGCACACCGATTAACCTAAATATCTATTCCCTACCTCACACGCACTTGCTTGAATTTGCATAAAATTCAACTTTCGGACAGGACAACCCAAAAGTCCTATATTTTTTTTGACACTTTTGGACAGCTTTATCCTGAAACATTAGATCTAACCGAAATTATGATATTTCATTAAGACCTTTACTTTTTGAACCCTACCATCTAGCTACTCTTTGGTCCCCATTTGTTTTATTATGGATAAAGATACCCTTATAATACTGACCGAAAGAAGGCGGAAGATACTTTCGGAATTTAACAAGGCGGAAGTATAAGATATCAAATTCCAATTTATAGAAGTCGTAATCATTTCCATTTTGTAGAAGTCGATAAAAAAATTGATTATTCCGACTTGAAACCGTCAGAAACAATATAATTTCATATTATGAGAGAAGGTCACCGGTTGGAAAGTTTCTGAGCGGTGTGCTGCAGAACCATCGACAGATGTTCCATGTTGTTGTTGGGGAAGAGTTGAAACTCTTAGTTGATGATCGAGATGCCGCATTTACTCGCATCATGCTTTCTTCTTCTCACTCTCATCACGATGAGACCTTGCTTCACATGTTCGTCGCTAAACTCTATGACCATGGGCCATGGGCACATTTTTTTTTCAACTGCATGTGCTTTGTGTTATTTTGTGGAAACATCCCATCTTTTTAGACTAATTAGGCAGATTGGTCCCTGACTTTGCAGTCATCGATCAATTTAGTCCCTGACTTTATCGAAACATCAATTTAGTCCCTGAGATTGCAATCCGTCGATCAATTTCGTCCCTGACGTTTGGTGTCGTCAATCTCCTATCACGGAATGCACACGTGGACAATAACTGTGGCCAAAACTGTAAAATTAAAAAAAAAATTCCACGTTGGCCCATTCGCTTGGCGCCAAACAAAACACCCTTCTTCCCTCTAACCCTTCACATACCTTCAGAACAGAAAACCCAAACCCAAGTTCAGAAGAGAAAACCAAATGAAACCTTCTTTCTTTCAATCACTCACAACGAACGAAACCAAACCCCAAGTTCAGAAACATTGAAGCAAATCTAAGGGAAGTGAACATTATTAGTGCAATCTCCATCGTTTCATCAGCAAGGAAGCTTCAAAAGGTAAGAGAAACCCTTGTGAATTCAATGCTCCTAATTAGGTGGATTATGTTTTGATGATGACAAAATAATTAACAAATCATGCCTTGAAGATATTGCAACATCAACATCAACAAGAAGTCAAGAAAAGAAGACAAGTGCCCAATCATTCTCAATCAAATATTAATTGTAAATTTCTAATTTATGTTGAGAGTGGTTGAGAGTGGGTAGAAATAGTTAGTCTCTTCTAGGAATAAATTTTTATATGTTTATTAAGTTGAGATTGACCAAAAATTAATACTTGAGAGGAAAAATAAAATTGAAAAATAATTTTTCCCATATCTGATCAAAATACTCGAGTATTTTGATAAAGACTCGAGTATATACTCGAGTATTTATAGAAAAACTCGAGTGTTTGTGCCAGGTCAGCAAATATGACCTTAGTCTTGTTCGTGCACCAATTCACTCGTGACCGACCAAAAAGACTCGAGTATTTACCAAAAGACTCGAGTATTTTTGTCCAGTCAGCAAAAATGAACGTTGGAGAGACTCAAAAACCAATTGAGGACTTTTGAGTCTCATCCAACCCCAAGAGAGAATTCTGAACTTCATTGTAAAATTGCTCTTTGAATTTGTGCAAAAAAAAAAAAAAAACAAGACAACAAGATCATAGTGTGTTCAAGCTTTTATAATTTCCTCTTATCAAGTGTTAATTCCCAAAAGGCTCAACTTCTCACTCATATTGTCATTTTATTCCAAGTTGAGTTTTAGGCCTCAATTCATACATTGAGCTGTGCTTATTTGTGCTAATCCATTGTGAGATTAGTAATACACATACAAAAAGCTTGATTATTCAAAGTCTTGGATTGTTCCCAAGCAAACCCTAAGTGGCTTAGGGTGTTGGAAGTCTTGAGAGGTTCTCAAGCACAAGACTAGGAGGTTCCTAGCCCGGTGGAGTTTCTTGAAGGGAGTTCAAGGAAGCTTTGTGAAGAGTTCTTCAATAACCGGAATCAAATTGGGGTAGAAATCAAGAGTTTGGTACACTCTTGAAGGGTTAGGTTGAGTGAGGCCATTCTCAAGCAATCCTTTGTAATTTCTAACAATTTGATTATTAGTAGAAACTCCTAAGTGATTAGGAGGACTGGATGTAGCTCATTGTTGGAGTGAACCAGGATAAAATTGCTTGAGTGGTGGTTTATTGCTTTTAATCTACTTTCTAGCTCAATAGACTTAAGTCATTTCAATCAATTAGGATTTATACAATTAGGTAGCAAGTTCAAGGAATCTTTGTGTTAAAAGTTATTTAGATTGCTTGTTATTCTGTTGGATAAGTTCCTGTTTATTATTGAATTGATTTGAGTTAAATTGCTGAATTTTCGTTTCTGGTTTTTCTGCTATCTGATAGGAAAAACTCGAGTATTTAATAAAAGACTCGAGTTGTTCATCACTGAAAAACTCGAGTATTTCACAAAAGACTCGAGTCTTTTGTGTCTGATTCCAGAAAATTCAGTCTTAGCTCCATTCATCAATTATCAATCGAAATATTTGGTATTAGTGCTTCAAAATACTATTCACCCCCCCCCCTAGTATTTGTTTAGCCCGCTTGTTGGTTTCCAACAAGTGGTATCAGAGCTCGGTCGAAAGATCGAGTGTAACAACTTTTTCGAAAAAGATCCTTTTGGAAACTTAATGGGCTCTAGCAATAACTTTGGTGGAGAAGGAGCTTCAATAAACCGTCCTCCACTATTTAATGGTGAAGGATATGTTTATTGGAAAACTCGCATGAAAGTTTTTATTGAAGCAATTGATATGGATATTTGGGATGCAATTGAAAATGGTCCTTTCATTCCCAAAAAGAAAATAAATGATGAAATTGTTGAAATTCCAAGGAGTAGTTGGAATGATGATGAAAAGAGAAAAGTCTCATTTGATTTAAAAGCTAAAAACATCATCTTTTCGGCTCTATCCCATGATGAATTTTATAGAGTTTCCCAATGTAAATCGGCAAAAGAAATGTGGGATACTTTGCAAGTCACACATGAGGGAACAAGTGAGGTTAGAGATGCAAGATTGAATTCTCTAACTCACGAATATGAATTGTTCCACATGTTGCCAAATGAAACCATTAGTGACTTGCAAAAGCGATTCTCTCACATTGTTAATCATTTGATTTCCTTGGGAAAAGTATTTCGCAATGGTGAAACTACTAACAAAATTCTAAGATGTCTTGATAGGAGTTGGCAACCCAAGGTAACCGCCATCAAGGAATCAAGAGACATAAATAGCATGGACTTAGCCACTTTGTTTGGCAAACTCCAAGAGCATGAGATGGAGCTTACAAGACTTGGGATGCATGAGGAATCAGACAAAAAGAAAAAGAGCATAGCACTCAAAGCTTCAACCAAAGCTACAAAAGAAGTTGAAGAATGCTCTACAAGTGGAGATTCCGATGGTGAACCAAATCAAGAAGAATTTGGGATGTTTGTGAAAAGATTCAACAAATTCTTCAAAGGGAAGAAAGGTGGATCTTCATCCAATTTCAAGAGAACCAAAGACTCCAAACAAAGAGAAAAGAGTACCAATGATGGAGTTAAGTGTCATGAATGTGCTGGGGTTGGTCACATAAGAATGGAATGTGCCACATTCTTGAAGAAGAATGACAAGAAGACCCAAAAGACCAAAGGGAAGCGTGCATACATTGTTTGGGATGCACTGGAGAAGAGCAATGAATCGTCTTCAAGTAGCTCCGGTGATGAAAATGCAAACCTTTGTCTCATGGCCAAGAACAATCATGAGTCCTCATCAAGATCTAATCATGGCATGAGTGAAAGTGATGATAAGGTAACCTCTAGCTCTTCTTGTTCATCTTCAAACTCCATTTCATATGATGATTTGCAAGAAGCCTACAATGAAATGTTAATTCAATTTAAAAGGCTTGCTAAAATTAATAAGGAAAAAGGAAAGAAAATTTTGGAGTTTCAACATGAAATTGATGAATTGCAAAAATCTATAAATGAGTTGAAACTTCAAAATGAATCCTTGGAACTTATTAATTCTAGTCATCAAAGTGATTGTGCAAATCATGAGGAAATTATCACTTCATGTGAGAGATGTGATGAACTTGAAAAAGAAGTGAAAGAGTTGAAAAACAAACTCACAATCACACATAGTGATAGAAACCTCAACCGGTTGTTGAACTCTCAAAGACATAATCACAACAAAACCGGTTTAGGATATGTTCATAAAAAGGACAAAAAGTACAAGGTGGTTGGAACATTTTCTAAGAAAAACTCATCAAAGAGACCAACTTGTACTTATTGTGGAAAAGTTGGACATATCAACATTGAGTGCCATATTAAGAAGTTTGAAATGAATAAGGGCACTTATATGTGGATTAAGAAGGGAGAAAGTCCCAACACTAACCCTAAGGGACCCAACATTGTTTGGGTACCCAAAGTGAACAAGTGATTTCATTTTGTAGGTGTGTCTTCGAACGGGAAAACAATTGTGGTATCTTGATAGTGGATGTTCGAAGCACATGACGGGAGATAAGCGGCACTTCATTGAGCTTACTCCAAAGGAAAAGGGTTATGTCACTTATGGGGACAACAACAAAGGTAAAATCCTTGGTATTGGTAAAATCGGAAACTCTTCAAACTTGATTATTGATAATGTGCTCTATGTTCAAGGATTAGATAATAATCTCTTGAGCATAAGCCAATTATGTGATATTGGCAATCATGTAGTTTTTACCTCTACCCATTGCCTCATTAAAAGTGACAAAGATGAATCAATCAAATTTGTTGGTAGAAGGTCAAATAATACTTACTTAGTTGATTTGAACAAAGTCACTTCTTTGGTCTCTACTTGTTTAGTGAGCAAAGAAAATGACACTTGGTTATGGCATCGTAGGACCGCTCATATAAATGTAAACCAATTGAAGAAAATTCAATCTAAAGATCTAGTAGTTGGTTTACCAAAGCTAAATTTTTCTATTGAAGGTGTTTGTTCCCCTTGCAAGAAATGTAAACAAACTAAAAACACCTTTGGATCAAAAATGGTTATGTCCACATCAAGGCCATTAGAAATGCTTCATATGGACTTGTTTGGACCATCACAAATAAAAAGCTTTGGTGGCAACTATTATGCATTGGTGATTGTTGATGACTTCTCTAGGTTTACTTGGACTTTATTTTTAACTACTAAGAGTGAGACCTACAAATCTTTTAAACATCATGTCAAACTTTTGCAAAACCAAGTAAATCAAAAAGTAATTATTATTCGTACCGATCATGGTGGTGAATTCGAAAACCACAAATTTGATAGATTTTGTGCAAAAAATGGTATTGAGCATCAATTCTCCGCACCAAGGACTCCGGAACAAAACGGAGTGGTAGAGCGGAAAAATAGGGTGCTAGAGGAACTTGCTAGAACCATGTTAAATGATTCTCAAGTACCTCAATATTTTTGGGCCGATGCCGTCAATACGGCTTGTTATGTTTTAAATCGTATTTTGATAAGGCCCTCTTTGGATAAAACCCCCTATGAACTTTACAAGGGAAGAAAGCCAAATATATCTCATTTTCATGTCTTCGGATGCCAAGTTTTTGTTTTAAATAATGGAAAAGAACACATTGGCAAGTTTGATTCCAAATCCGATGAAGGCATATTTTTAGGCTATTCTTCTCATAGTAAAGCTTATAGAATTTTCAATAAAAGAACTTTAACTATTGAGGAATCAATTCATGTGGTTTTTAATGAGTCTTCAAAAGAAGATAGTGTTTTATGTGATGCTAGTGAAGATGGCATTGTCTTTTCAAAAGAAGAAAAAGAGAGAGAGAATTCAAAAGTTGATGAAGGAGAAGTAAGGGAAGAACTTCCTCCAACTTGGAAATCGGTCAAGGCTCATCCTATAGACAAAGTCATAGGAGATATGTCAAAGGGAGTACTTACTCGTAGGTCTATTCAAAACATTTGCCACTATGTCTCATTTGTTTCTCAAATTGAACCCGATTCAATTAAAAAGGCCATTGAGGATGATCATTGGGTTCTTGCTATGCAAGAAGAATTAAACCAATTTGAAAGAAATGAAGTTTGGGATCTAGTCCCTAAACCCGATGATCATACCATAATTGGTACAAAATGGATTTATAGAAACAAACTTGATGAATCCGGGTTGATTATAAGAAACAAAGCTAGACTAGTAGCTCAAGGGTACAACCAAGAGGAAGGTATCGATTATGATGAGACCTTTGCTCCGGTTGCACGTCTTGAAGCAATCCGAATTTTACTTGCTTATGCTTCAATCATGAAATTCACTTTATATCAAATGGATGTTAAAAGTGCTTTCTTGAATGGGTTTATAAATGAAGAAGTGTATGTCAAACAACCCCCCGGTTTTGAAAATAGTGAATTTCCAAACCATGTTTATAAATTGAAAAAGGCACTCTATGGATTGAAACAAGCTCCTAGAGCTTGGTATGATCGATTGAGTTCCTTTCTATTAGAAAACAAGTTTCAAAGAGGGAAGGTTGATAATACATTATTTATTTATAAAACCAAGGATGACATTTTGTTAGTACAAATCTATGTTGATGATATCATTTTCGGTGCTACTAACGTGTCTCTTTGTAGAAAGTTTTCAAATTTGATGAAAAAGGAATTTGAAATGTCAATGATGGGAGAACTCAAGTTCTTCCTAGGCTTACAAATAAAGCAAGTCAAGGAGGGGATATTTGTGCATCAAGGGAAATATTGCAAAGAGCTCCTTGAAAAATTCGGATTGGACAAGTGCAAGGAAGCCTACACTCCAATGAGCACATCATGCTACCTAGACAAGGATGAACAAGGTACACCGGTTGATGTTAGTAAGTATAGGGGTATGATAGGTAGTCTCCTATATCTCACTGCATCTAGACCGGATATTATGTTTAGTGTATGCATGTGTGCTAGATTTCAAGCTAATCCTAAAGAATCTCACCTATCCGCAGTTAAACATATATTTAAGTATCTAAAAGGAACAATTAACACTGGTTTATGGTATCCTGCTGATGCCAATCTTAGTCTAGTTGGTTACTCGGATTCCGACTTCGCCGGATGCAAGCTTGATCGCAAAAGCACCAGTGGTACTTGCCATTTCTTGGGAAGTTCATTGGTGTCATGGTTTTCTAAAAAGCAAGCTTGTGTCGCTCTTTCTACCCCCGAAGCGGAATATATCGCAACCGGTAGTTGTTGTGCTCAACTGTTATGGATGAAACAACAATTATCAGATTTTGGTTTGAAACTTGAAAATATTCCGATTAGATGCGATAACACGAGTGCAATCAATTTGACTAAGAATCCGGTGTATCACTCAAGAACTAAACACATTGAAATAAGACATCATTTTTTAAGAGATCATGTACAAAAGGGTGATTGCACAATTGAATTTGTTAGTACCACAAATCAATTAGCCGACATTTTTACAAAACCTCTACCAAGGGACACCTTTTATCATATTAGGAGAGAACTTGGTATTTTAGATGAAGCTAATATAGGCTAATTGCATTGTGTGTCATTTTTTGAAAAAAAAAATCACCATATTAGTCTTACTCTAATGTGTTATTGATTCTTAGTTAAATTGTCCTTGATGATATTTGAAATTGTATGTGTTAATTGTGTGTGATTCTGTACTGTATTCCAAGTTGGTAGTGAAGCATTTGTGTTTGATTTGTGTTTGGTCTTTCAAAACTGTGTTTTTACTTTCTGTTCTGTCAAAATACTCGAGTTTTTCCAAAAAAAAACTCGAGTATATTAATTCAAAATTAAATCAGTTTTAAATTGAAAAAGTTTTTAATCAGGGTCTGAGAAAAATACTCGAGTGTTTCTCAAAACACTCGAGTCTTTATTAAAATACTCGAGTGTTTTTCGAAACACTCGAGTCTTTCGAAACCCCCAATTTTTGAACTTTCAGACCAAACTCGAGTATTTTCCAAAACTCGAGTATTTTGCGTTTTCCTGAAATTTGAACTTTCAGACCAAACTCGAGTTTTTCAATTTTTACTCGAGTTTTCTGGGAAAATCTGGGCTGAGTCACGATCGACTCGAGTATATTTTCAAAAACTCGAGTATATCCTAAAGAACAACTCGAGTATTTATGAATATACTCGAGTATTTTGAACTGTTTATATATACTCTCAGACTCGAGTTTTTTGCGACCCTCTTCTCTCTCGGTTTTCTCATATCTCTCTCCTCAAAACTCAGATTTTCCTCAAAGTTTTGTCAAATCTTACTAGTTTTTCATCCTCTAAACTCTTCTCTCGGTTTTATTCTCCTCCAGATGCTCCAGCTCCTTCGATGTTTTGATGATGTTGACCTTTGGATTTTATCTTAGTTTTCATTCTGTTTTTATCATGTTGGTCTTTGTTACATTTTCTGTATTTTGAGAACTTGGTGTTTTGAGACTTTGGGTTTAATATTGCACCTTTGATTTGGACCTTTTATGATGTTTTTATGTTAATGAATTTGGTCTTCATTATGATGTTTGTGCAAAGCTTCAGGGGGAGCTCTTTATCGTTATTATATCTCCGTTTTATTTGCATAGTTGGTTATGGGGTTTTCCGATTATGCACCTCTCCTCCCTTGATCTTTTTCCTAAATTGTTACATCTTTTTTGGCGTATGACAAAAAGGGGGAGAGATATTATACACTTGTCTTGATATTGTTGCACCTAAAATTCTCTAATTATGGTATATACTCTGATAATTGTTAAATACTCTAATACCATAGGCTTGGTGCTAAAATTAAATTGTCAAAACATCTTGCACAAGCTGAATTTTTAGATAGGTGAAAAGTATCATATAGTGAGGGGGAGTTGCATTTTCAAGTGGATTCAAGCTCAACAAATGGTACAAGTGTTAATTATTTTGTCATCACCAAAAAGGGGGAGATTGTGAATTCAATGCTCCTAATTAGGTGGATTATGTTTTGATGATGACAAAATAATTAACAAATCATGCCTTGAAGATATTGCAACATCAACATCAACAAGAAGTCAAGAAAAGAAGACAAGTGCCCAATCATTCTCAATCAAATATTAATTGTAAATTTCTAATTTATGTTGAGAGTGGTTGAGAGTGGGTAGAAATAGTTAGTCTCTTCTAGGAATAACTTTTTATATGTTTATTAAGTTGAGATTGACCAAAAATTAATACTTGAGAGGAAAAATAAAATTGAAAAATAATTTTTCCCATATCTGATCAAAATACTCGAGTATTTTGATAAAGACTCGAGTATATACTCGAGTATTTATAGAAAAACTCGAGTGTTTGTGCCAGGTCAGCAAATATGACCGTTAGTCTTGTTCGTGCACCAATTCACTCGTGACCGACCAAAAAGACTCGAGTATTTACCAAAAGACTCGAGTATTTTTGTCCAGTCAGCAAAAATGAACGTTGGAGAGACTCAAAAACCAATTGAGGACATTTGAGTCTCATCCAACCCCAAGAGAGAATTCTGAACTTCATTGTAAAATTGCTCTTTGAATTTGTGCAAAAAAAAAAAAAAAACAAGACAACAAGATCATAGTGTGTTCAAGCTTTTATAATTTCCTCTTATCAAGTGTTAATTCCCAAAAGGCTCAACTTCTCACTCATATTGTCATTTTATTCCAAGTTGAGTTTTAGGCCTCAATTCATACATTGAGCTGTGCTTATTTGTGCTAATCCATTGTGAGATTAGTAATACACATACAAAAAGCTTGATTATTCAAAGTCTTGGATTGTTCCCAAGCAAACCCTAAGTGGCTTAGGGTGTTGGAAGTCTTAAGAGGTTCTCAAGCACAAGACTAGGAGGTTCCTAGCCCGGTGGAGTTTCTTGAAGGGAGTTCAAGGAAGCTTTGTGAAGAGTTCTTTAATAACCGGAATCAAATTGGGGTAGAAATCAAGAGTTTGGTACACTCTTGAAGGGTTAGGTTGAGTGAGGCCATTCTCAAGCAATCCTTTGTAATTTCTAACAATTTGATTATTAGTAGAAACTCCTAAGTGATTAGGAGGACTGGATGTAGCTCATTGTTGGAGTGAACCAGGATAAAATTGCTTGAGTGGTGGTTTATTGCTTTTAATCTACTTTCTAGCTCAATAGACTTAAGTCATTTCAATCAATTAGGATTTATACAATTAGGTAGCAAGTTCAAGGAATCTTTGTGTTAAAAGTTATTTAGATTGCTTGCTATTCTGTTGGATAAGTTCCTGTTTATTATTGAATTGATTTGAGTTAAATTGCTGAATTTTCGTTTCTGGTTTTTCTGCTATCTGATAGGAAAAACTCGAGTATTTAATAAAAGACTCGAGTTGTTCATCACTGAAAAACTCGAGTATTTCACAAAAGACTCGAGTCTTTTGTGTCTGATTCCAGAAAATTCAATCTTAGCTCCATTCATCAATTATCAATCGAAATATTTGGTATTAGTGCTTCAAAATACTATTCACCCCCCTCTAGTATTTGTTTAGCCCGCTTGTTGGTTTCCAACAACCCTAACCTTGAATGAATATGTGAAAATATGCATTGTTGTTCCCAATATATGTGATTAGGGTTTCGTGCAGGTTATGCATGTTACTTAAAATGGTTTTTTTCCATCTTTTTGTTGTTAATTTCATAAATGTCAGATTTTGGGTTATTACTTTATTCTCTGATTATGTCCTTGTGGTCCATGGAGTAATTTAATTGATTTCCTTGTTTTGGTTACCTTCTTTATTCTGTATGTTGTCCATGTTGTGTATCTGTTGTCCCTATTAATTATTGTTGTTGTATACTGTTAGTGGGCTTTGTGGGACCCAGTATAGAGTCACTGATTTGTTTGTATTTTTTATAGGATGATTTACTTGAAGTTTCACCATGTGGGTACTTTTTACAAGGACAGTGATGGGAAGACAACATATAACAATGGAAAGTTGTCAGAGTGGGGTGGGATTGATGAAGATGAGTTGGATGTTTTTGCTTGCAGGGATTACTACAAGGAGTTAGGGTACAAGTCAGTGTCTAAAGTGTTGTGGTTAGTTCCAAAAAAGTCTATGAGCAAGGGATTGAGTGCATTAGACACTGATAAAGACCTTCTGCAAATGGTGCAGGCTAGTAAAATTGCTAGACGTGTGTGTCACATCTATTATGAGCACACACCTGCTGGCAACATTGATGTATTGGTTGACAGGGAAGATGGGGGTGAAGGTGTAGACATGGCTAAGTGTGATAAAGTCATAAGGAGAGTTGTTAGTGAAGTACTTGAAGGTGAGAGCCAGAAAGAAGGGGAAGCAAGAAGCAAGAAAATAAATGATCCAATACTCAAGAAGAAAGTGGAAGAAAATAGGATGGAAGCTTTGAAGAAAAAGAAGCTTGCTGAAACAAGAAAGAAGGAAGCACTGGAAGCTCAGTTGGTTGTTGAGACAAAAAACAAAGAAGATAAGACTTATGTCATAAATGCTGCCCAACTGATGGATGAAAGCAGTGATGAGGACAGTGAGGGGTTGCATCCTATCGGTCATAGGGAGCACTATCTAACATTTCACAATGAAGATAGGGTTGAAGAAGGATGGAAATCTGAGGAGCTGAGATCATCATCAAACAGTGATGATGATGCTGATTCAAAGGCCATTTACCCACAATTTCAGCAGGCTTCCTTTGGCAATATCAGTATTGAAGTTGGGATGGAGTTTGCTACCTTGGAAACATTTAAAAATGCAGTGAAGGATTACAATATTCATCTGGGAAGAGACTGTTATTGGGTCAAAAATGATAAAGTAAGGGCACGGGCCAAGTGCAAGCATGAGTTATGCAACTGGGAGATATACTGTGGATGGAGCAATGTCAGTAACTCATTTTTAGTGAAGACATTTGAATCTACACACACGTGCTACAGAGAATTCAAGGTTGGGCAGGCTGACAGAGAGTGGGTTTCAAAAAAGTTGATTAAGAAGCTTTTACAGCAACCAAATCTGAAACATAGGGAAGCTGTGGAGTATTTTAAGAGGAAGTATGGTGTAGTTTTAGATAATAGTAAGGTGTATAGGGCAACTATAAAGGCAAGAGCAGAGGTAGAAGGGAATGAAAGAGAGCAATATTGCAAGATTTGGGATTATTGCCATGAGCTAATCAATACTAATCCTGGATCTACAGTGAAAATGGAGACAATTCCTATGCCTGAAGGAAATCCACAGTTCCATAGGTTATACATTTGCTTTGCTGGATGTAAGAATGGTTTCAAGGCTGGTTGTAGACCATTAATTGGTTTGGATGGTGCCTTCTTGAAGGGGTATTATGGAGGACAATTATTGTCTGCTGTGGGACAAGATGCAAATAATCACATATATCCAATTGCATATGGAGTTGTGGATGTGGAAAACAAGGATAACTGGAAATGGTTCTTAGAGTTACTGCACCTTGACTTGGGCTACTACAAGGAGCATGGGTGGAACTTTATATCAGACATGCAAAAGATAAAGACTTGTTCCATATCGTAGGGATGCAATTGAACTAAATTTATATAAAGTTAGGGATGTATGTGAATTAAATGTGTCAATGTTAAGGACTAACTTGATTGATTTATCTTTATTTCAGGGCCTTATTCCAGCACTGCAAGAGGTGATGCCTGGTGTCCATCACAAGCTATGTGCTTGGCATCTCTGGCAGAACTTCTCCAAGATATGGAAGGACAACGATATGAAGGGCATGTTATGGGAAGAGTGTGGAAACCTTGCACCAGTTCCACCACCAATTAAGAGGGCACCTGGTAGGCCCAAAAAACGAAGAAGAAAGACTGACAATATGACAAAGAATGGAAAGGAGGAGGTTGTGAACCCCAAAAAATTAAAGAGAAGGTTAGCAGAGTTCACGTGCTCATGCTGTGGGGTAAAAATCATAACAAAAAGGGCTGCCCAATATACAAGAAACAAAAGCAGGATGAAGAGGCAGCTGAGGCAGCAAAGGCAGCTGAAGTAGCAAAAGCAGGAAAGGGACCTGAGGGAGCAAAGGCTGATGAGGGAGGTGCTGCAACACATGGAACTGCTGCTTCAACTAATGCTGGTGTTTCAGGAGTTGCTACAACACATGGAACTGCTCCTCAAGCTGAAGTTATTTACACTTCTCAATCTCAACCTCTATTGGATGGATATTTGTCATCCCAACCTACATTGACTGAACCTCAAGCTCCAAGAAATAAACTGCCCATTAGGCCAAGAACAAGATCTCAAGTCACAACTGAGGCAGTAAACTTGTCTCTGCCAACAGGAAATTTGTCTCACATAGCAGATGCACCGCAGGAACCAACAATGATTTTCATACCAACCCCTGGTTATAGAGGACCACCAGCAATGAAGTGAAATATGGAACTTAGCACTGTGGCTGCTATTATATGTTGTTTGTTTTTTGTTGACATGATGTATTTTGGGTATTATGTGTTTTTGTGGATCATTTGATGTCATGATCTTTATTATGTTTGTTTTTGTTGAACTGGGTATTATGTGTTTGTTTGTGGAAGGACAAGATGTCATGTACCTTTTGGCTAGCTAAGTTTATGACATAGGGATGTATTTGTTTTATAATGCTATAAAGTCAAGGACGTATATGAATTAATTTGGGATTAGTTAGGGACCTTTTTGCCTCAAAAAATACATTCGAAAATTCATAATACTCATTCTTTATCATTACATCATAATCCACATACATAATTTCTTGCCAAACACTTAGCATTACAAACTGATTAACACATCATAAACTAAACAAAAGACTTATCATTCCTTTTTCCAAATGCAACCCATCCCCCACATGATGTTAAAAATGAACACTAGCAGAACAGGTACAATCAGCCAGACCAAGCAAAACTTCAATGTCCTGATTTCACCCTCTAATCTAACCACCTTCAAGTTCATTTCCATCCTCCAATCTTCATTGGAAGTATCAACATTCCTTTCAACACTGCACATTTTAGCCACACTCATTTCAGCCACACTTTTTTCACCAGCACTCTTTTTAGCCACACTCCTTTCAACAGAACTCCTTTCACTAGCATTGTCTTCACCATCAACCCAACAAAAGAAATTGCAATAGTTCCCTATCTACAAAAACCAACAATAAAAAAAGTTTTAACTAAAAAAAACACAGAACCAACAGTGATGACAGCTTAATAAGCTATTATACACAATACCTTATAGTTAGGACAACCAAGGAAAAGTCTTCCTGGATTGCGAGATGTTTTAGATCTCCTTACCACACTTTTGAGACCACAGAAGCAATAAATAGGATCTCCAGCCTTTGACTCACTACTTTCATTGAAGCAATTTTCATTGAAGGAATCTGTGAAGTGATGATTAATGTCACCATCCATTTCATTGAAATTTAGGGTAGGCAAATTGGGATTGATTTCAGAATTAGGGATTGAAAAAAAGGAAGAATGATTTCATATAATGTAACTGGGGCATGAGATTGTGATTTCTGGACGTGATTTCTGGACTGGAGGTTCTAATTTGGGAATTAGGGTTCTTATATTTGAAAATGTCGAAGACGATCTTGCCACCGTTGGATTAGAATGTTAAATTAGAACCGTTAGATAAGTAACTTGACCGTTGGGGGTAACGAGATAAGTTGGAGGATGACAGCGTGGCCAAAACGACGTCGTTTTGGCCACAGTTATTGTCCACGTGTGCATTCCGTGACAGGAGATTGACGGCACCAAACGCCAGGGACGAAATTGATCGACGGATTGCAATCTCAGGGACTAAATTGATGTTTCAATAAAGTCAGGGACTAAATTGATCGATGGCTGCAAAGTCAGGGACCAATCTGCCTAATTACTCCATCTTTTTATATAAAATTATTATTGTTTCCGACTGTTTCAAGTCGGGATAATCAAATTTTTTTTACCGACTTTTACAAAATGGAAATGATTACAACTTCTATAAATCGAAAATTGATATTTTATGCTTCCACTTTGTTAAATTCGGAAACTATCTTCCGCCTTATTATAATAGTCGGTACAATAAGGGCAGCTTTGCCCATAATGAAAACGAATGAGGGCCAAAGAGTAGCAGATGCGGTTCAAAAAGTAAAGGTCTTCCATTAATGCAGTAAACACTTCCGGAGAGGGCTATGTGAAAATTACTCCCTACCATTCTAACACTAGTAACTAGTAAGACTTTATTTTTAAGAAAAAAAATTGATCGTAATTATAAGATTTTATTTAAATTTTTAATTATATATAATTATTATATATATATTTTTTTTAAAAAAAAATCCTTATTAAGTTAATATATTTTAGAATTTGAATAACAGGGTAATTTTGAAAAAATATATTAAATATTTACAATTTTAATATTATCAACAACCTTAATTCAATTTCTAACGAAGCTATCCAAAAATCATAATTTCAAAATTTTATACTACTTTCCAACACATGCTTATTTGATTGACAGTAATTGAAATAAGTTCAAGCAAGGTATTGTTTATTTCATTTTTTAAGAATTAGTGCTATGTTTGTAGAGTTCCGGGTAGTATAGTCGGCACATCAATCTCATGCCAACCTTAATAATGCATTTCAATTGACATGCCTTCACAAACTTCAACTTTTAAAGTGGTGCACCTGAGCAAGTCATTTAAAGTGAAAATGTTCACCTTTTAAGAAACAAATTGCTTTGCAAAGAGTAGTAGCTTTTAAATCAACAAATTTTGGATGCTATAATTGGAATTTTCAAATGGTCCAAATGACTGGTAAGGGATCCAATGATAAAAATTAAATATTAAGCTCCAAATATCTTTAAAGATTTTGCTGCAATAATAAGTTCAAGGGTATATATTTAGATTTTAGGGTGATACTATTATCTAGAGTACTCTTAAAGGAAATCAAACAAAATATTTATCTTGAAAATTACATCATTTGAATTTTTTTCAGTTTTGATTGCAACATTATCGATACACATTTCTCACTTTTAATTTAAATGATTAAACAATGGCCATGAAACACTGATTAATACTTTTCATATATATCCTATCAAAAAATTATTTTTTTTTCATATATTACCAACATGGGTTGAAATGAGTGGTAAGTGATCTCGCTTAAAACAAGGTCTCGGGTTCGATTCCTTGTAGATGAAAAAAATTTATGTTGGAAGACTCATCTGCCATAGCTAGGCACTTGACCCGAGTCGGATCTGGATGTATTTAGGTAATATTGGGGAACCGAATGAACAAAAAAAAATATTTTCCATATATTTTTATAAAAAAACTTTAAAAAAAATTCAAAAGTAGTGAAAATAAGGATAGGGTCGATCCTAAACTTGGACTTTAGAGGTTGCACGCCTAGGGCTCACGATATTTAGGGCCCTGTAATAATTATTAAAAGAAATTTGTATATCCGTTAAAATTAATATATGCAGATCACAACACCATATATTTGTAAGTTCATTTTGGCTTTCTAACTATTTAGTGCAGTCGATCTCCAAACTTTTAAGGTCATGTATAGAACTACTCCGTTAACTAGTATATATGGATATTGGCAACTAATGAATATGTATATATTGATATTGGTATTTTGTTCTATAAACTCACTTTAAATGATTTTTTAATTTGAGATATTTTGTTTGAAAGTTAAATTCCTATGTTTAGAAATTAGGAATGGTATATTTATCTTTACACAACAAAATATATGAATATACATAAAAAAAAAGTTTGATACAATTATGTGTATTTTTTATGCAATTAGGAAAAAATAGTGTGTGCTGACAGTGTAAGCACATCATCTATCATTCATGGATTATCAATGTTTTATTTGCAAATAAAAATAATGCAAATGACATTAATTTATAAATTAAAAAAATTAAAAAATGTGATTAATATGTGTGTTTGAGTTTAATTTATGTGATTTTTTTTTTTTGCTTTTTACTATTTTTTTTTCAAATATTATGATTTATACGTATTCACATGATGAAATTAGAGCGAATTGTTCATTTTCTTAATAGGAAATCGAAACCAAGATTTTCACTTTCGCTTGCCATAATGGTATCATCCCATCCAACAACTTGAAAAGCTGCGAGGCCTGTGACCCAGTGAAAGAATAATAATGTATGAACTTTTTTTTTTTTTTTTTTATTACAAATGTCGATCACGATTCTCATTATTTTTTCCCCTTAAGGTTGATTCCCGCAAGCTCTTGTTCAACGTATTCTCCTGACAAATAGGTAGATAATAATTGCTTGCAAGAGGAGCTTCTGCAAAGTGTCCCAAGGGATTCAGGACTACTGCATTTGATGTTATGTGTGCAAATAAAGTTGAAGAGACTCTTCATATATAAGCTACGTTTTTTACTTTAATTGTCTTTTTTTATAATCAATTTCTCACTCGTTATCTTTCTATAATTATCGAACAAAATTATAAAATTCATAATTTACTTTGTATTGATTTTGTAAAAAGATTTATACTATGAAAAAAAAATCTCTGAAAAAATTATATTAAAAAACAGATATCGATGAAGTAATATTTTTCAAAATAGTGCACTAAGCTTGTCAATGTTCATTTACTACTCCCCTCACCTCTACCTATTATGCATGGAGAAACTAGCTATCTTTATCGATGTGCAGTAGAAAAGTAGTGTGTCACAATCGGTGGTTCTTTTTAGGGATGATCCGCCTATATCCTATTTGTTCTTTGTCAATGATCATTGGGCATTGTAATTAAACTCACACTCGTGGATACCTTATCCCATTTTTTGTCCGTATTCCTTGCGAAACCACCGGTATCCCCAAGAGTATCCTTAATACCAGGGAGCCATTGAGACTAATCCGGAGCGAGCTGCGTGGTTGGCTCTCCCAGCGAGATGTTTTTAGTGAGAATCGAACCCGGGACTACTAGCACCCGTGTCTCATTCCCAAGATTTCAGTCGGGGCCTTACACCAACTGAACCAAGCCTCGTTGGTATACCTTATCCAATTTTGGTGGAGAAAACCGGTTTGAATATGGTAAATTGCTTATTTTCACTACTATCAGAAGGGAGGTTGCACACAGGAGTTTTTGTTTTCCTAATTTTGTAGATTAGAGGAATATTGTTTTAGTTGATAGAATCAAACAGGAACTCTAGTATTATTTTTTTATTGTCTAGTCCTTTGGTTGTTTTGATCCCTTCATGGAAGGTGACAAAATAGCCTTGGGATTCCAGGCATTTGCATTAATTTTGAACCCTTCCTAGAAGGTGGCAAGACTTTTGCTTATGACTTTTTTATTATTTCTGAACTTTGCTCGTGATAATGAATTATTTCTTTTACCGCAAAAAAAAATCCCTTTAAAAAGATGGGGGCGATGTGGGTTTAGGATTGTAAGTACCCGCTTCGTCCATCCTCCCAAACCAGCCATAATATAGAAATTAAATAATTTTCGTTATAATAATAATTTAATGGTGAAGTTAAGCTAACATATTTGGCAAAAAATATGATTTAATTATGAAGTTTTTAGATATTTTTAAATATTTTGACGTTTATTATTATTTATTATTTGAATTGTAATAATGTATTTCATATATGATTTGTGTTTAATACAATGAAAGATAGTTTTAAAAAATAATTAAAAATAATTAAATGGGTTACTTGCGAGTTTTCTCGAATCCGACGGGATGGGTTTAGGTTTTACTTTTTCATACCCGCTTTCTTTGAACCCGCACTTTAATCTTACTCACTCTTAATGGGTGCGGGGTTGAGATCAGGGAACCCGCCCCAAAATCGACTCTTTGTCATACCTAATGATCACTTTCTATTCATGCATCGAGGCGAAGGCTTCTCAATTTAGAGCCGCACTTGATGCTCTAAGCCTATTTTGCAGGGCTTCTGGCCTTAAGGTGAATGTAAAAAAATCTCAGTTCCTTGCTTCACGAAATGTTCTATCTCTCAAGTGTGACAAATTTGATGCTAGAAGGATAACCAGGCTAATTTCAGTTTTATACTATAGTTGATAGGGAGGTTTCTTGGTTAGGTAGTTGGAAGCGCAAGTTACTAAATAGTAGAGCACGGAGACTTACTCTTGTCAGTTTAGTTATACATTCCATACCAGTTTGTTCCATGCAGACTCTCTAGCTTCCACAAGGAAATTGTGACGCCTTAGATGCTGTTGGAAGTTCCACATCGCCTACCTTATAATATATGACATGGTTTAAATAACTGTTGGGCTACTCCTCTCATTGCCAATTGGTTTTGAGATGAAACCTTAACATGATATCAGAGCCCAGCCCAACTTCTTTCCGGTTGTTATGGGCCAAAAGTTGCCTACCCTTTGCCTGGTTCGGCAGTCTTCGTTGGGCTATGTAACACCCCGATTCGACAACTTGAAACTTAAACTCCAAGTAGTGAAAATTAGGGCCATTTTTTTAAACACAAGATGAGAACATTCAATTTCCAAAACATACTTACATTTTAAAACTCATGTTCTCATGTTGCGTAAAACCTTTCAAGTTCCAAACCGAAATGTCACAAGACACCGCACTTTGAAACCCGTTTTCAAAAACATCATTTTTAAAATAATGCCCATGTACTTGTTTCAAAACATCAATTTTGAATAAACATTTGCCGGGGTACAGTATGGTAGAGCTAAGGTAACTAAGAACTTACAATGGTATACATTATGCCAGGGGAATTCCTAGCTTCTAGTCATGCTTCCTATTACTTGTCGTCTAACTCCAGACTTTGATTGATGAAGCCCACCACGCTTCCGCTGCGTCATCTACCAGTTGCAATATCAGCGATTGCCGATACGACAACATGGTAGGAGAGAGTCAGTGTTCCGAACACTAACGGGTTGACCTTGCGGTCTCAGAGTAGATTCGATGTAGAAAGAGACAGAGGATATAACATAACTATATAACTAAAACAAAATACTAAAGAATGCAATCATCATCAACATAAATGCATCTAGTATGTTATACACATAGCATGAATCACAACAATAATATAATCATCATCATCATCATCATAAACACCATTACATCATTCGAGTTCTCATTCCCAACATCTTTCTCATAAGCTTCCACAACTGTTCTCATTCCTTCTTTCCTCATAATTTCCACACTTATTACTTATTCCAAGAATTCTCTCATCTTATAAATCTTATTCAATGCTTAATGCTTTGATATACTTTTCTTTGAAACATCTTTGTCTTTTAAGTTTTATTATTTCGGTTAGCATCAATGATGAGGGGGAAACATCATTGAGCTCACACACGTCTACATCTCCTCGGTCAACCACCCAACCTAGTCGGAAGCAAACAGGAGTACAGGACCTTTATCACGCGGGCACGACAGCTGTCACACAAACAAATGGTCCCAGACCAGGAGGACTCAGCCTCAAATCAATTCATATCATATAATCAAGGCACGCTCTCAGCGGCAATCACAAATGCCCCGTTCCAGTCCCTCTCACTGTTCTCGATTTGCAATCAAGGGGGCGACAGTACAATTCTAGTTCTGGTGCAGAACGTGCCACGACATTAGACCCAGTCCCCACCACGTTAGTGCGCCACTTGTGGAATTGTTCTGCCTAGAAAGTACTCTAGACTTCTTGATGTTTCACCGTCATCGTCCTCCCCTCATGCAATCTCCTCCTAAGTATCCGCAGATACCTATGGTTCCTTCCTCTCCACTACTTCGATACGACACTCATACCTCACCGCGTTTATAAATGTCTTTTAAAGTCTTTTAAAGTTTCAGGTTTTATTTAGCGGCTTAATCCTAACAGTCGGCTCGTCCTTGGTGCATCCCTTCAACGAAGCCCGACCACTAATCGCAATCCTTCCCCCTAAATCTCAATGGCATCTTGCCTCAAATCACTTTCTCATAAACTCATTCTCAACACACTTCTCATCATCATCATCAATATCTTTTCCTCGTCTTTCTCAAAGTATCTTTTCGCAAAACTTTTTTTAAAACATGATTTCACAAAACTTTTTCTTCACAAAACATTTTCAGAAACCTCATTTCATAAATCCTTTCACAAAACTTTTTCAAAAATAATGTTTCCAAAACTTTCACAAAAATGTCATTTTCACAAAAGCTTTTCAAAAAATCTCTTTTCAAAACCTTTTTCAAAAAAATCATATTTTTGGATGAGTGTTAATGGAGGAGCAAGCTCAACACAACACTAAGCTTCTTTCCAAAAACATGAACGAGGAATCACATCTCATTTTCGTAACCACATTCTCTTTCAATCTCAACTCTTTTCACTCAAATATCAATTCTCTTTCTTTCATTCTTGATCTCTTTTGCATTCCATTCTCATCACACTTTATCTCTTTCTCAATCATCATTCTCACACTTTCTCTTCATTCTCAACTCACTTATTTCTTTCTCAATTATTTCTCATATCTTGTTAACATCTCTTCTCTCGTTTCAGACTTTTCTCATTACTTCCGCAGTACTCATTATAATCATTTTGCTATTCAGACATAATCAAACATTTTCTAAACAGACTAAAGAATGCTCAACGAATAAACATTTAGTATGCAAACAAATAAACATTTAATATGCAAGTAAGATAGGTAGACATCTAATCACAACATCCATGTTGCCTAATTCGCAGTACTCTTACAATCCGTCCATTCGGATTGCGAGCAACCACGTTACGGGACCACAGCACTCTCACTCACCTGGATGACGACACATCCAGAACTTTTGAAGATTTCCGGTCGCTAACCTTGCCAAGTTTCCTTCGCGTCCGACACCCGAACTAGACATTTTTCCCCCGTGCGTTAGAAACGATTTACGTGAATTCTTAATTTTGTTGTAAAAGTACTTTGAAACAATTCCCTTTTAAAAAGCACATTGCCAATATCCAAAAAGGTTTCAAATCCAAATCAAATTTCAAAAGAGTTTTCAAGAAAACTTTGAAATAATAACCTTTTTATTAAAACAATTCCATTCTTCTTAATTTAAAACACTTCGGTTGAAAAATTATTTTCTTTAAACATTGAATGAAATCTTAGGAAAACAACTCTTTGGAATTCTTTCTTAAATTAAATACAAAAAGGCAAAACTTCAAAACCACTCAACTTGATTTATTTAAGTTCTAGACATTATAAGATACTGATCAAAGAAGGTTCTTTAAAATTTTCCAAATCAATTTAAGTTATTCAAATTACACTTTTTAAATAAAACATTTTTCACAAACAAAACTCATAAACAGTATTCCAAACAACTCCAATACATGCAAGCAGCACAAAGAACAGGCACACACACAAATTCCAAGCATTCACAACATTCACAAACATATACACAGGAAGTCACATTTTTAATCATTCAGAACCATCAATTGAATTTTAATCCAAATAAATTAATTTAATTACACTTAAGAAAATAATTTAACTTAATCCTTTTAACGAATTCAACAAAACCGAATCACCTATGCTTAATAATTTTCTAATCAGACATAACTTTAAAACTAAAAATCATTGAATCAACATTACAAAAATCCTTTAAAATGAAACCGAAAAGAATCAAAAGAAGTACACATCACTTTCACCAAGCATCATGCATACAACACATAGTCATTCCTAAAGGTCATTTCATGAGAATAATTTTCCTAACTACACTAGCATACCTAGGCCGAATCACATAGGCATAATTTCACAAAGATTAATGCACACACACAAGCACAAACAATGAAATCATTTTCTTTTCCTTTTTAGAACTAAAATCCGAGAGCATAAAAAGGAAAATTTAACAAACTTAAATCAAACAACAAGTTAAATCATAAATCACTCCAAAGTTTCATATACATATTCAATTACTTCCTGCATGCACATTCTAAACCTTTAGATTAATTTAATTTCATCTTATATGCAACCTAAACAATGATCACACATAATTTCCTATTCCTATTTCTCATGGCCGAATGCTAATCATGCAAAAAGGCAAGTTTTTTTTTAGTTCAATTTCAACATATAAAAATCACAAAACCAAATCAAGGCATCACACCACATCATATCAACATGCATGCACTTAGAATCATTAGATCTAGTCCTATCATGCACATGCATCAACTAAAAAGCATGAGATTCATTTTTATTTAATATGGTCGAATGGCCTACTACAAAACATAGCACACATCAATTTCCAAAACTAAATCATGTTCACACATTAAGAATCATTTTAAAGCTTGTCCTTTAAATTTTCTCTTACAAAACCGTGACATGCATTAACCAAAAACATGATTTTTCTACTTGAAATTAACATGCATAATTTAAAACTTGGATTATTAAATATATACACATAAATCAACAAAGTCATCATCAAATCATCATGAAAACCAAAGATCTTCAACTTTATTTTCAGGCAAACTTAGATCATACATTCGTTCGTGAGGAAATTACACAACATATTATAGATCATCATTTAAGCAAACAAAATTTAACATGCAAGACTAAAAATCTTAGATCTATCATTTATCAAGTTCAAAGCATACATTAATTTATCAAATCATTTCTTAAAACTCCATGGCTCATGGTTTTAACAAGAAAAAAAATAGACATGCAAGACCAAATAATTCGTTTTACCATTTCTTAAACTTAGATCATAAATTAATTTGTCAAATAAGCACATAAACATACATAGATCATGATTTAGAATAAGAAAAATACACATGCAAGAAAGATTTAAGTCAAGCTTTACAAATTCTTAAACAAAACTTTAGATCTTTAAGTTTGAGTTAGAAAAATACTTAGATCTAACAAAGAAAGCATAACCGAAGCATACACCTAGAGTCACAAATATTACAACTTACTTTTAGTCCATGAAAGTTCAAGATGAAGAAAGAATAGCACATAAATTTACTTTACAAATCATAAGAATAAACATGCAAGAAGAAAATAAAAGAAAGCTACAAACTAAGAAAGAAAAACTAGACTATTACATTTCTCCCTCTTGTTCTTCGAGTTTCCTACCAAGAAGGTTGGTTCTTGAGATTTCTAGCACTTAGATCTTCAAAAGGAAATGGCTTGGTCAAGCTCCTAAGTTTCCTCTTCTTCCTTCTAGGTCTCGGTCGTCACTCTCTTTCTCTCTTTCTCTTTTCTTTTCTATTTCTCTCTAAGAGGTGAAGGAGCTCTTAGAGTGTTGTGTTTGTGTTTGGAAGAAATGGGAAATGAGAATGGGTGAAGGTGAAATAAACTAAGGCTATACACATATATAGGCAAGCTCTCAATTTCCTATTCAGCCCTTGTAAAATTCGGTGCAAGCACAACTAAGGGGGGCGATTTGGTCTTCACAAATTGTTGCATGGCTAATTGTCACCAAAGTCAAGGGGACAAAGTGGAGTGGTCTAAGTTTTAGGGGTCATGTAGGTTCCAATGGTTGGTTAGCTTGTAGTTAGGGTTTCTCCTCCCATTTAGTTTGGTTTTGGTTCCTAGTTTGGTTCCTTAACTTCTTACCCACTAAGTTTCTAAAGTCTTAGGCTAATCTACACACACACACACACACGTATAATGCATACACACACATACACATAAACCGTGGCACTCTCACACACAAACACATGTCTTGCAAATTTTTATTTCCTAAACCATTAATTTATTCTTAATCATTTTTACTTATAAATTATTAATTCACACAATCATGCAACTAATTCTAAGAGATCATATTTTCATAATCAATTTCATGCATCACATTTTACACACACATATTAAATCAAACACGTATCACACGAAAATTCATGCCAAGACCACATCACAAAACACATTTTTCCTAAAAATTCGTTTTTCTTATATTCTGAAAATAAATTTTTATAAATCATTCCAGAAATTTCTAAAAATCACAATTTCAAACCATTTTTCATCTCAACAAAATCATTCACTTTTCTTATAGAAAATATTTTGTTTGGAAAATTCATGAAAATCAACACTTCATTTCTTTCTTATGAAAAATACTTTTTCAGAAAATCATGATTTCAAGGGTTCTGTCGTTAAGAGTCGTTTACGCACGTACGGGAAAAATGCGGGGTGTTACAGGCTACTCCTCTCATTGCCTTAACTGTTCCAAATTGCGGGTACATGTGCTTGGTTGCAAAATACCTAAAAGGCAAAGATATTCCTACACTTGGAAATCAATTACCGAGTTTGTGGAAGATCTATCTTGAGGATGGTTTTAGAATCAAAATTGGGCCTGGTAATGTTTTGTTTATGTTCGACAAATGCCTTGATATTGATGTCATTTTGTTACATTTGCAGATGTTCGCAACATTAAGCTTCCTGCTCAAGTAATTGTTTCACTCGTGCAACATTCTTTCTTTGAGGTGTTCAAGGATCAGGGTGAGATTGTTTGGGATGGTGATGCATTTGGGGTGTATTATGGAATTTGGCTTACAAGTGGCTACTAAGCGGGTGTTTGGATGTTTCTAGTCAAGAGATTTGGATCTGGGTGCGGAAGTTGCGTGTGCCTAAGAAAATGAATTTTTTTCTTTGGTTAATTCATGATATTCTACCCATTAATGTTATGAGAATTAGGTGGCATATTACAGGCAACCCCTATTCCCCGTGCTATGTAAAGATTGTAAGAGCCGGGTTGACGAAGGAGGGGAGAGATCATTGGTGCATGAGGCATGGATAAGGAACGATTCCTGACAAGCTTCTAAGAGCGGGTACATGAATGAACTGACACATTGAAATAAGAGGGTGATCTTGGGACTATGTAGGAATGGGACTACATAGTACAGGAATGCTAAATGAATTGATTGGTACTATTCATATCAACAAGAACAAGAGCAAGATGCATATTCTTTTCAGTAGCTCATCACTTAACAACTCCATAATGAAGCGTGCTTGACTTGGAGTAATTATAGGATGGATGACTTCATGAAAAAATTTTCCGAAAAATATGCGAGTGAGGATGAAGCATACTGAAAAAACCAACGTTGATACGAAGCCTAAGACTGTGCAGCTTCGATTCTGAGCTCAATACCCTTTACTAACGTCTTTGGGGTACCCTTTTATAAAGAGTTTTTCTTTTCAGCCCCACCCATTTCTCTTGAACCCCATTTTCTTCCGCCTCTTGAGAGGCGAAAGTGTAAAACTAATGGCTTTTCCGCCTTCCATGAGGCGGAAAACAAAAAAAATTACACTTCCGCCTCTCAAGAGGCGGAAGAAAATGGGGTTCAAGAAAAATGGGTGGGGGCTGAAAAGAAAAACTTTTTATAAATTGTAGTTTCCTTTTTCCATCCATCTTTTCTATTTCAAATGTAGCAAAAAAATTTATTAATTCCTCTATTTTTATTAATCTATTTTCTATTTTTATTTTTGATGAGGAGGGATATAGGGAAAATTGTGTAGCTTCCACGAATGAGTATTGAACCTAGGTGTTTGAACCAATATGACATGCATATATGTCATTTCTCTCTCTAACAATATATATGTGGACCAATATGATAGTGACACATAGGATGAACAGTGATTCAGGAACCAAATTGATAGTGATTAGTGAAGGAAACGTCAGGGATTGATATGATACAAAAAAGTAAGGGACCAATTTGATATTGAAAAATAAGGTAAGAGACCAACTATGTAATTTAGCTTTGATTTTCAATAAATTAATTATATTTTTCTTTTATATGCATTTTCTCTCTCTGCTATTAGTAATTTTTTTCCTACTACTTATTGGAATACAAGTAGGCTAACAAACACCTAGGGGATGAATAGGTGTGAAGTGCAGACTTAACAATTTTTTATTTCAATTAAAACAGCTTGCATTAAAAGCACTTTATTTTATTGTTGTTCTGTACCTTATACCAGATAACTAACCATGCATATAACCTGAGACTAGTTATTTCAAAAATGATTCTTTGATAAGTCTTTTTGCACCACCAGCAAAAATATCAATCAAAAACAAGTAAAGGATGATTAATCAAAGGTTTATCACTTAAAAAATTAGGTTTCAATTATTTAAGAATTGTTTTACCGAAAAACCGTTTTTAGCTAAATCTATGGAAAACGTTGAAAGTAAAGAAGAAAGGAAAGAGATACAACACAGAAGATTTTATACTGATTCACCCTTGATATTTCAAAGGCTACATCATATTTGCTTTAAGGAAATTTAGAAATTGTATTCGTACAAAAGCGCGCCTCAAGGTCCCTCACTTGATCACTTCACAAGGGATACCTCACCCTTGACCTTGTACCCTCTTCGAAACTTCTAAATTCCTCTACTCTTTGTGGTTGAAGGTTGGCTCCCCTTCTACCTAATTGAAAACTCTCCAATTCTTGAAACCTTCAATCTCTATGGTGATAGCCTCACACCAAACCCTTGAGAAATCTTCTAATTGTTGTCTCTTCAAGTTGCAATTCAGTTGCAAAATGAACAACACCTTTATAGCACATTTCTAATTCTAAATCTCAATGACTCTAAGAAGAAAATATGAACGGATGAGATTCTTTTTTGAATTTGAGAAGAAGACTTGAATTTGATCAATGTTCATGAAATCTTTTTGCGTGCATTTGAATGGCTCTGTGTATGATTCTAGAAATCTTGTAAAATTGTGTTATATTTGTTTTCTAAACTTATAGGATATATATATATATATATCGTATTTCCGATCTCTAAAAAAATATTAAAGAAACAATTCAATCCAGCCTGTTATAATTGCCATTTTTTTTTTTGATAACCCAGAGCCTGGACCTGGGAGGGCTAGCCAAACTGGGGGGAGATATCTACTCCGCGCCTCCCTCATAAATCTTAGGCATGTCCGTCCTGGCCAGGATTCGAACACGTAGCCACTAAGTAAACCCAGCCTTAGCGTGCTCTCCTTTTGCCAGTTGGGCCAAGCCCAGGGGATTGTTATAAAAGGAGATAACCGATTAATAAAAGGAGATAACCGGATAACGAGCTATACCGACACAATATTTGGCATTTTTGTACTGAATTAACTAGTTAAGAAAACCCATTAATGGGGTAAACCAGTTCATTTTGGTCAGATATGTACTTAGCTTTTACGAGGATACCACAATTATATACCTTTATATAAATTTATAACAATATCCAAGCCATTCAATGATGCATGATTTATGTATTAAAAAGGTTTTTAAAACTCTATGCATCAATTTTCAAATAATAATGCAAAGTAATGAATCAATGCATGCAATTTCAAATTAAACTCATTGAGGTTCACTATTTAACCTAGACTCTAGCAAACACACACCTTAAGGAACTAATTAAAGATTTAAAAAAAAAAACAGTTTTATTACATAAGCCTTTTGTGAACGATTGAATCCTTGAGTCTTTGACTTCTTCTCATTTTGTTGCACTTTGTTCATTCTTTGCACTTTGTCTACGTCAAAACTATATAGTGAAGCTCACTTGCTTCACACTACTTATTTAAGATAGTAGTATATTGAATGAGATCAAAAATAAAAATAATAATTAGTACACTATTAAATTTCGAAACAAGATAAATAAAGAAAAAAATATTTTTTTAAAAAATAAACATATAAATAAAAATAGAGGTAGTAATTTTAATTTTTAAACGACTCATCTTTGTTTCTAAGTAAACTCAAATTAATAATATGAGATGATACTGTATTTATCAGTACCCAAAAAAATTAATAATATGAGATGATACTGTATTTATCAGTGCCCAAAAAAAGTTAATAATATGAGAATCTATAAAAGGATATTACTAAACACTTGTTTAATCTACCCTCTTTGCAGTCACTGATTTTCATCATTGGAATCATTATAATCTCATTAATCTGCACACAGATTTCTTAGGATTAGCACTGCTTGAAAAGTAACCACCGAATGAGAAAGAAGGTAGGTGTGAAGTAATAATATTTGATAGTATTTGAATTGATGGTAAGTTTACAAGCCCTACTTTACTGGTCTACTTGTATGCAACTATGGTCGTTGATGATGATGCAATTCCCATGCTATATATAGTTGGTCCTAGCAGACATAAAAGGGCAAAGTAGTCATTTCAAAAAAGGAGTTGTCAACTCAATCACCACAAAAGAAAGAAGCAACCAAATTCTTTTTTAATTTTTATCTATTCATCAGCTTTATACTGTCTGCATCAATCATATCTCACTGTCACTTTCAACCTATTTCTATTACCACAAAAGCCCTAAAGGCCAAAACACTGCTCCTTTCTCATTTAAGCCCCTCTTGGTCCCTCACTTTCTCTTTGCCCTGCCCTGGAACTGCTGGGATAGGCCATAGGTCAAAGCAACTCAGCTTCTCCCCTTTTTTCATCAAAATAACAACACTGCAAAATTCCTAAAAATGGTTTCAGAAAAATAGGGTTATCAAAAAGCACCTAACATTACTACTACGCTTTCAAGTATTCTAGGAGTTATCAAAAACCAAAGGAATTCAAAGGTAGCCCCTAGTAGGGTAGTCTTTATATTGTTTTTTCCTTTAATATGAGCTGTGCTGTGTTTTAACTTACACACGAATTTTAAGAAATGATTAAATAATATAAAAATTTGGTATATTTTAACTATAATACCTTTATATAATCATTATTAAAGAGAAAAAGATATTGAAAATGAAAAACAGAGTGTAATAAATAAAAGTGTGTTGAAAAAATAACATTAATTATCTATTGGATTTTGTAAAAGAACAATACATATGAAACATGAGACAAAAACTCTATAAACACTAAGGGGCCGGGGGAGTATGTATTTATTTTTACCTGCTAAAAGTTAATAAATAAATATTTTCTTAACCTTAGTCTTAAAGACTGAGAATAAAATATTAAAAGTGAATATCTTTTATTGGGAAGTATTATATTGATAGATAAAAAGATCTTGTATTTATTTTTTCTTTGAAAGATGTCTATTTTTAGGCTCTTATCTTCAGCCCTAAGGATCGAGGTTAGGTTTAAATGATTAAATCAAATTGATTTTTATAAATATTTTTTTTAATTAGTCTCTACATTTTATTTTTTTCTGGTTTTGGTCCTTGCTTTTTCGTTTCATTATGGTTTTCCGTCAACTATGAACGAAAATACTAATGTAACTTAATGGAATAGGAACCAAAACCAAAATGAAACGAAAAAAAAAAAAGACATCAACCTCTGAATAGTGAAAATACGAGAATCAAAATCAAATAAAATTGCATTTGCACTATCCTAAAGAGTAGTTGACAGCAGAGACCAATACCAAAATTAATAAAACGGAAAAACAGAAAGCAAAACCAAGAAAAATATAATACGTACAAGAACTATTTTTTTTTAAAAAAAAAATCAACATTTATAGGCATCAATTTGATATTTAAACCAAGAATAATACAAACATGTCCTACAATGGTAAGTTCACTGGACATTTAAAAAAATAAAAATTGTATGAACCTCTAAAATCAATCTTCAAATCATTATACAACTTAAAACATTTTAATGTGTCATAAAGTAATATTTTACTAACTAATGATTAATAGATAAAATATATGTCACTTTTTGTGATGCATGCTGATTTATAGGTTGATTTTATAAAATAATTTATCATTACTCTTATAATTAAAAGAAAAAATTTCGTGTTAAGAGAAAAATCTCATATTCATTGTAACACAACGATCACTGGGATGAACAACCTCATCTATATGACTAGTATCAGGCTCAATGCATTTAAAATGCGATTCAAACCTGATACCATAGGTTACAAGATTAAGTCTTGCTCTAGATAAACCAGACCTCTTCAATATTATGTTTTAATATATTGCATTCTTCGTTTCCTTCACAACAAAATGGATTAGTCAGCAAACAGAACGAATAACTAAATTATTGATTTTATAAACAAATATATTAATTATTAATATCAAATCATCACAAAATGTAATATATATATATATAGGCTTATTTAAGTTTTTGGTCCCCGAAAGTTGACCGTGTTTTGGTTTTAGTCCCTATCTTTTTATTTGACCGGTCCTAATTCTTAAAAGTTCAAAAAAATTTGGTTTTGGTCCCTGCCGTTAAATTTTGCCGTTAATGCTGACGTGGCAAACAGAATTTAAAAAAATAATAATAAAAAAATAATTAAATTTATAAAAAAAAAATAAAAAATTTTAAAAAAAAATTATTTAAGTTTTTGGTCCCCGAAAGTTGACCGTGTTTTGGTTTTAGTCCCTATCTTTTTATTTGATCGATCCTAGTCCTTAAAAGTTCAAAAAAATTTGGTTTTGGTCTCTGCCGTTAAATTTTGTCATTCATGCTAACGTGGCAAACAGAATTTTAAAAAAAAAATTAAAAAAAAACCCCAAAACCCGTACCCAACTCCACCCCACCCCACCCACCCTCCCCTCTTCATCTCTCTCTGTCCCTCAATCACTTGGCTCTCTCCCTCCCTCACACCCTCCATCACGCCACCGCTCTTCCCTCTCTCAAGAACACAAATCGTGTCTCTCTCTCTCCCTCATGCCACTGCTCTTGCCTCTCTCAAGGCAAAATCGCGTCTCTCTCATCCCTCACCAAGGCCTCACGGCCTCATCTCTCTCACTCACGTTTTCCCTCTCCTTGCCTCTTCCCTCTCTTCTTCCCTCATCAAGGCCTATTCCTTCATCTCCAATCAACACATGCAAGCTCACAAAGTGATGTTTTTTCCCTCACAAATCACGTCCTTATAAAGCTCCGATCGACACATGCAAGCTTCTGCATCTCCGATTTGGGATTATATGATGTATTTCTGGAATTGACGGTGGAGAATGGTGGATCTCCATGGTGCATCTCCGATTTGGAATTGATTCTTTTTTTTTTTGGGATTTTATCATTTCTTTTTCATTATTGATTTGTATTCTTAATCTAAATTTATGGAATTGACGGTGGAGAACGGTGTATTTTGATAGCAAATATTAATATAGGCAGTGGCGGCAGATTGGCGGTAGAGAAAGAGAGAGGAAGAGGGGAGGGGATGGGTGGTGGTGGGGGGTTTCATGGGGGAGAGATGGAGAGGAAAAGGGGAGAGTGGGTGGGGTGGGGTTGGGTTGGGTACGAGTTTCATGGGGGAGAGAGAGAGGAAGAGGGGAGGGTGGGTTGGGTTGGGTAAGCATTTTTTTGGGGGGGCGGGGGGGTTACTTTTTTAATTTTTTTTAAAAGTTTAATTATTTATTTTATTATTTCTTTTAAATTCCGTTTGCCACGTTAGTATTAACGGCAAAATTTAACGACAGGGACCAAAACCAAATTTTTTTTAACTTTTAAGGACTAGGATCGGTCAAATAAAAAGATAGGGACTAAAACCAAAACACGGTCAACTTTCGGGGACCAAAAACTTAAATAAAATTTTTTTTATTTTTTTTTAAAATTTAATTAATTTTTTAATTTTTTTTTTTAAATTTCGTTTGTCACGTCAGCATTAACGGCAGAGACCAAAATCAAATTTTTTTAAACTTTTAAGGACTACGACCGGTCAAATAAAAAGATAGGGACTAAAACCAAAACACGGTCAACTTTCGGGGACCAAAAACTTAAATAAGCCTATATATATATATATATATACACACACACACAAATTTCATGTTCAACAAGACCCAACACAGTTGATAGATAACTGAGTTCCTTAAGTATGATGTCAGAGGTTTGATATCAGCCATCTGTACGAAAAAGACTTTATTGATAAAGGAAAAACTCATTTCAATTATCTCTATTCCTCGAATCAAACCACAACAAAGAAATTATTATATTGAATATCCTCCTCATGTCTAATATAGTGAATATATGGAATGCAATGTTTGTGGGAATAGATAGATATGTATTCAGGTGGTGCTACATAGTCAATGGCTTTGATACCATTTAATTTTAGAAACATTACGTTTTACTTTACTAGAAATGTTACCTCACGGGTGAGGGTCGTTAAGTTATATATGATAGATTGTTTGTGCAGTGTCATATAATAATTAATCAATTTGGAAATTCAATATATACTTATTAAGGCTCTGTTCGGCGATACGAGCTAAGAGTTTTTTAGCTAGTTATGAGCTTTTAGATTCAGTCAATAATCTACTAGCCCAGTTCGGTGAACACAAATTAGAAGGAGCTTATAGCTTTTAAAAAAGGAGCTTGTAGCTTTTGAAAACTAGCTTTTAGAAAGTTACTTGAAGTAGCTTTCTAGAAACTAAACTAACTTTCAATAATTCATATACCAATTATATCCTCAAACAAAATTTGAAATTATTTTACTACCCTTTAATTAATTATTAATTATAATTTAATATTTGTTATAATTAATTAATTAACTACATAATTAATAAATTAAGAAAAAATGAATTTAATTAATTATAATGTAATAATTTTTATATTTTATTAATTAATTAACTATCTATTTAATAAATAAAGAAAAAAATTTGAAAAATTTAAAATAATAAAATGTTGCATGTCCTTTTTTGTCATTTAATAACTTTTAGCTACTTCAAAAGCTAGTTTTACCGAACAACACTATTTTAAATAGTCAGCTAAACAGTTATAAGTTCCCAGCTACAAGCTCACAGCTCATAGCTAGCTTAACAGCTACAAGCTAGAAGCTCATAACTACAAGTTACAAGCTCACAACTACAAGCTAGTTTTGCCGAACAAACCCTAAATCCTCTTAGCCAAGGATTGTGCATCTCGGGGGTGATAATTTTTTCATTTTCAATACTTTTTTTTCTGTATTCCTTGCGGAACCATCGGTATCCCCAAGAGCACCCGGAGCCCTTGAAACTAATCTGGAGCGAGCTGTGTGGCTGACTCTCCCAACGAGATGTTTTTAGTGAGAATCGAACCTGATGCTACTAGCACCCGTGTCCCATTCTCAAGATTTCGGTTGGGGTCTTACACCAACTGAACCAAGCCTCATTGGCTTCATTTTCAATACTTTGCTCATTCTGAAACTTAGCTTTTGAGTGACTTTTTCAAGCAATTTATTAACATTGTGGCCTTGTGGGCAAAGACATACATGGCATATAAATCTTTTGCGGCAAGTGTCTCACTAATGAAAACATAGGTTCTTCATGGGTCGTCGATGGGGTTGATGCAATTAATTAATCAATAGTCTCTAAGTTTGAGTTTTGAATATATATGTCACTTTGTTTTCGTTCCTAAATACAAGATATTTTTATATTTATATTTTGTTTTTATTTATAAGATATATATTAATTTTCAGTAACAATTAATTACTTCTTTTCATAAATATCCTTATTTATTTAATATTTTTTATATTTCTAATACAATTATTAATATGGGTAGTTTTAAAAATACATATCAAATATTCACATTTTCAATACTATTGACTAAATTAACTAAATTTTTTAATGGACATAAAATGTAAAAAAAATCTTATATATAGTAACAGATGAAGCAGCTAATAGATTACATTGTTAAATATTTTCCAGCTCAAATAAATTGTCAATGATAGATAAAGAACATCATTTGCCATTTTCACTACTAATTATCTCATCAGCATAGTTATGAAACTTGCCCCGAGACCAAGATCGACAACGGTTGGTTTCAGGATTCACACTCGTGCAAGTAAAATAAATTAGTGTTACAATCCACTCTACTGTTCTTTTACCCTTCCTTAGCTTCTCTTCCTGCTACTATAACATTTCGTCCCTACCATTGTCCTCCACTCTCTCTCTCTCTCACTCGTGAAAGCATAGTTGAATGAAAAAAAATAAAAACCCTTCTGAAATCTGATCAAAACAATATCATTATGTGAATCTTTAACCTTTGCTTTTTTTCACTAAGATCTTCCTCCACCTTTATCATCACACCTTCTCAATCTCCATCACTTACCCTAGCTACTACTCTTCCAATCTCAACACCCTCATCAAAAAAACCGAATCGAACCAAACTGAAACATCGAGATCTAATCATAGATCAAAAAAAAAAAAAAAAAAAATAGTGATGAATTCCCTTCAAGAATTTGATACCTCATCAAACACAACCAACCCAAACACTAACACATCCAATTTAACATCATCATCATCATCATTATCACTACCCTTACCCTTACCCTTACCCTTATCTCCATCTTCACCCTCACAACCATCATCTTCAACCACAACCACAACCACAACCACTTTGAGTCGCTACGAAAACCAAAAGCGTCGCGACTGGAACACCTTCGGCCAATACCTCCGAAACCACAGACCCCCTCTTGCTCTCTCACGCTGCAGCGGTGCTCACGTGCTCGAGTTCCTTCGCTACCTCGACCAGTTCGGTAAAACCAAAGTCCACACCAACTTGTGCCCTTTCTTCGGCCTCCCTAACCCTCCAGCACCCTGCCCTTGCCCTCTTCGCCAAGCGTGGGGTAGCCTCGACGCGCTCATAGGGCGATTGAGAGCGGCGTTCGAAGAGAATGGAGGGAAGCCTGAGGCAAATCCTTTTGGTGCTCGTGCTGTGAGGCTTTACCTAAGGGAAGTGCGTGATTCTCAAGCTAAGGCTAGAGGTATTAGCTATGAGAAAAAGAAGCGTAAGCGTCCTCCTCCTCTTCCTCCTCAACAACAGCAGCAACAACAGACGTCAGGATCAAATTCTTCAAGTCATGTATGTATGTTATGTTAGTATGGCCATCCACAACCTGATGAGTAGTGATGACTGATGATGCATGCATTTTAGTCTCTCCATGAGTGATTATTATTGATATTCTTTTCTTTGGATTTTGGCACTTAGAGAAATATATATTCCCTCTCTCTCTCAGTATAAATATATGTAGTGAACTTTTATTTAAGGGAATTAAGAAAATAAGTTAATATGGTTAGTAACGTTAAAATTGTTAATATTTGGTATATTTTTTAAAAATTATCCTTGTAATTATTATTGAAACTCTAAAAAATGTTAAATAAATAAAAATATTTGTAGAAAAGAATAATTAATGTTATTGAAAATTGATTAAATACTAAAAAAAAAACCAAAACATACACATACCTACTCCATTTAGAGACAGAGAAAATATTAATTTTTTCAAAATATAAACCCGTTAATGGATTATATATGGACTGATATACATCCTTCAATCTTTAATTTATCTTTTATGGCATATTTAAGAGCATTTACTGTCTTACTAGCTAGCCATGTGTCATTGAATGTATATTTTTCAAAATATTAAATTAGCATATGTTTAATTCAAAATTTATTTATTTTTTCAATGAAAATGGGCAGCAAATGAAGCATCATACCTTATAGACAGCAAATGTAAATTACTCAACTCTATATATATTGTTGCTCTACGCATCTATCCATTTACGCATTATTTAAATATGTAATTATAATTTTTTTTATCTTTACCTTTTCGCATCTACTATATATTGTAATTTTGTCTTTCTGAAAAAATGTTTTTTTTTACATAAATATTCCTTAGAATCTGAATGCTTTTTATTTTTTTTACTTATATATATATATATATATATATATATAAATGCATATATCTAGGTTATAAAAAGTGGTGAAATAATTTTTTTTTATAATTATAATTGTTAAATCTTGTCAAAAAAAGTTAAATCTTTAAAATATTCCTAAGTTCAAATATGCTAGAATTCTAAATGTTCAACTAGCATTTTTTTTATTGTGTTTAGTACTTTGTGCAATGGGAACTTATTTTTTGAATTAACATTTATCATTTTTTAATCTTTTATCACAAAACCCTTTTTTGTATTATCTAAACGACTTCATTATTTTTATACTAAATCTTTGACATCATGTTTGATATTTTACACATTAAAATTGAGATTAAACAATTTTTTTAATTTTTTTATTATATGCTTATTTCCTCAAAATAGATGGAAAAATATAAGTTAGTGTTCGACTTTTGATGTACATTAAACATTTCCTTCTCTAAATTATGTGTTTTTTCCCTTCTTATTATTTCTATTTGGATGCAGAACTTGTGATTTGACATGGGGTACCTGCAATATGGAACACCCTTTGGAATTTGAATAAAAAATGTGCAATATAAACAGCAGTATTGGTAGAAGCAGCAGAGATAAAGTAAGCTAAATTAAAGCAGTGGTAGTAACAGTGAAAGGACTGTGAAGAGGTAATAGTGCCTGTGTAAGAGACCAATACATCGCCCAATTTGTAATAAATTTGAACATGATAATGTAGTACTTGTTTAATTAATTATGAGGAAAATAATGGATTCCAAGACCTTGTCTTCCTTGCTTGTCTTCCTTGGAAGCACTGAAGTGAAGTTAACTACTTGCATTTTCTTTTCCTTTCATTATATATTATATATTATTTGGTTTTATTTATTAGTCACATTTTATAAAAGGTTTTTGATTTTATTTATAAATTATTTTATATTTTTTAAGAGACATTTATTATTTTTTCTTATTTGTCCTTTACTTATTAATGTAAAATAATACATTTATAAAATTTTAAATACAAATTAAGAGGATAAAATTATTATATTACAGTACTTTACTTTTTAAAGTTTAAAAATACACTTATTACTTGTGATATGATTTATAAATAAGACTAAAAAATAGTTTGCAGCATTTTAACTGGCTTTGTTAACTCTAGTTCTGCCCTGTTGAGTTCAGGGATTTCATTTAGTTTCATACTTTCATTTATAGATTGATCATAGAGCTAAGTAGTGTGCCTTGAAGTTAGTGATCTCTCACTCTCTCTGAGCTCTGATTATTTTCCACTTCGGTTGGAGAAAAGAGATTGCATTTGGTAGACACTTTTAAAGACTCTTATAATGGCACTGTCTGTTCTCTTTTGGTCAAAGAGTGAGACTTATATAATACTGCCTAAACACTACGCAAAAATTATATATATATATATATATATATATATATATATATATATATATATATATTTTGTTCATTTCTCCATGTAATGCTGATAATAACTCAGCTATAACATAATGTTTGCATTGTATGATTTAATATGGTATTGAGACAGCAATCGGATGCATATATATGATCACAAAAGTTAAAAATAATTTTTTTTCAAATTATGACCAGATCCACTAATCATTATTATTTTTTCCATATCTATGTTACCCTTTTATATGACTACGTAAGGAGAAAAAAAGACATGATTAAACTCAAATGTGAAATAACAAAATGAAAAATATAACCAGCAATGGTTGTTTTAGTGGTGAAAGACTTGAGATTTGGGAGTGTGCTCCTTCCAGGTATCAGGTTCGAAACCTACTGGTTGAATCAAACATTGCTGGCCATGGGCATACCTCTGGCTTCAATTGGGCCCCCTGCAAGTGTCCGGTGGGATTGGTCCCCCAGGATTAGTCAGCCCACTGGGCTGGATTACCTGAGTTATATAAAAAAAACAAAATGAAAAATGATATCAATGAAGCACACAAGATAACCTGGTAGGAAAGTTTCCAAGGTTGTCAAGATACAATCTTAAACGCAAAAATCAAACATTCAATCAAAATGACTAATAGCATGTATGTTTTGCTTTTGGATGCAAAATCAATTCTGACCCAAAATCACGTTGGAGTAGAAGCAACTGTTAGTCGCGATGGCGACATTCCAAAATTGATTCTGACTAACTCACCGTAAAACCAAACATGCACTAACACTTTATGTAAAGATAAAAACAATACCGTGTTTTTTTTGGTGGATACCCTGATTCTCCTGATGAATCAGGGTATCCACCCGCGCAACTGGGTGACTAATCCCTCGCACCACGTACGGGTCCTTTCGAAGATGATGCTCTCAGTAAAGTTGCTCCATTCACATGCGCCTCGCGAACGACTCGAACTCGCGATCACATGCTTAAGGGACACAAGCCCCTTCCACTTGTGCAAGCCTCCACTGATAACAATACCGTGTTTTTAATTTGGTGCCAAAAGATACTTACCGAATGATTTTATTTTTGTGAGAATTTCGGCTTAGAATGGTTAATTTCCAAGGATAAAATTATACTTAGGCTTATGATTGCTTTAAGATTCGGTACTTAAATTAATATATATATATATATATATATATATATATATATATATATATGTTATGGCCAGTATTGTTAATTGTATGAATTTATAGTTTTACACCAAGGCAAGACTCAAAATTGAAAAATTTAGGCCTGCAACATACCGTATGTAGTTGGAAACAAATCGCGAAGCCTATAATGAAAATCCACACCAAGTCAATCGATGGATCAATCATTGAAGGTGTTGGAATTAATGACATTCACGCTATAAACCTTAGTTCCACACTGGTCATTTTAGGTAAAATTTAATCCTTTATATTTCATTTTTCTCTAAGTTTAAGTAGTGGATGTGTTGAGCCCAAAACACATGCAAGTTTTTCAAATTTATGGGTCATTATTTCAGCAATTTTTATTTAGGCCATGATGACAATTCGCTATGTTATGCTACTTATTCAGTCCTGGTGGGAGCAAGAACCATTTTTCAACTTATTTTTCGAACAGAAGGTAAGAAGACACGGTTCTTTTGGTGTTATAAGGACTTCTTGAAAGTCATGCGCTTGCAAATGAACTAATAGCAAAAGGGTGTATTCAGAAGATGATGGGAATAATATAAATTATGATGAATGCACCTTTTTGTTCCTTTAAATTGATCAAGAAGTTTCTTGGCATGACATTACTTAAAATCTAGATTTGCATCCTAATAGCACCCAACGAGTGATGTCTTACCTTCAAATATTGATTTATCAGTTGTCTCATCAAACACTCAACAATGTTATGTTAGCCATAACTTATAACTCAATAAAATAAGACTAACAAATGAAAACCTTTTAATGCAGCCGTGCTCAGCGATAGATAATCCCTACATTCCCACAAGAAGAAAGCCATCCAAGAAATGCCTGGCTAGCTAACACTTTATGTAAGATAAGAACAAAATGGTGTTTCTGGTTAGTAATAGAAGCAAAAAATAACTCATGCTATATATGTGTAACATTATTGATTGTAAGATTTATGTTTTCGATTTGAGGCGAGATGCAGAATTGAAAACATGTAGACCTGTAACATATTGCTGATGGAAATGAATCACAAAGCTTGTATTGAAGCTTTGTGCTGAACATCAGATGGATCCGTTGTAGAAGACAAGGAAACATCACTTGGTTGGTGTTATGACTTATGAGGATGTAAATCCAGTTTTGGGATCATGCCGATATAAGGTTGTTCAAGATCATCTTGAAAGTGTTATTGCAAATGAACCAATAACAGTCAAGAGTGGCCAGAATATATGAGGGGAAAATAAATCTAGATCTGCATCCTGATATGTAAAACATGCAATGTATCCTTATCTTTTTAACAATTGATTCATCACTTGTAAAAGTATAAAAATTCACTATATTATTATAGGATCCTAGATTTATTTCTCGTCATATTGTGGCCACTCTTTGATTATTGCTGCAAGTTAAGTTCATTTTTAAGCACATTTTCAAGATAATTAAGTACCTTAGTTTGGCATGATTCAAATCCTGGATTTGTATCCTGATGTATCCTCATCTTCTATAACGGGTCCATCAGTTGTATCATTATAAAGCTTCTTTGTAGCATGCATCGTTATTATTGGCAACTGCAATCTGTTGCAGATCCACATGTTTCCACCTTTCGATAAGAAACCAAGTATCATAGAATCACCAATGTTAGACAACTTATAACGTAACAAAAGTACCGAAATTATTTGAAATTCTTCAACCTGATGTTTCAACAAAGGGTGCGTTTGTTTCATGGAATTATAAATGATTCCCGGAATTGCAAAAGTGATTACCAAATATTCTTATGTTTGTTTCAAACTTAGAAAATTTATTCCCAGGAATGAATTATTCCCAGGAAAATAGTTTCTTCATTTTTTGAGCATTTTTCATTCTCATCTTCAAGGGTGGGTATATTCTATCCCATGGTAATGTCTTTATAAAATTACAAAAATGACCTCACTTTAACTATTATTCAATATCTCCACATAATCACATCTCAATAAGCTTAGATTTCATTTCAAATTTTTATTATTTGTTCCAATTAAAACACATAAGAATGTATAAGAAATCTATACAAATAGTATATATAACTATTATGGTAACAAATACTCTTTATAAATAAATAAAAAAGATTATTACAGTTATTAGGCTTAAATTAAATTGAATTATACACTTGCATTTTATTACAATAATTCTAATGACATATTTATATTTTAATGATGAAAAGTATTATCTTTATTATATTGATAAATTTTTTCGTTTAATTTTAAAAACTACAATAAAAAATAATATAAATAAACAATATTTCAAATATTAAGGATATTTTAGTAATTATGACATATATTACGTCATCAACCAAACAAACTTCCAAGTTATTCCCAAGAATTTTTAAATGCTAACCAAACATGTTTTTTAAAATACTCAACTATAATATTCTCGATAATAACATTCCTGGGAATAAAATACCCGAGAATGCAATTTCATTCTTCGAAACAAACGTCCCCTAAGTGTCTTGTGGATTCTTTTCTACGACTTGCCATGTCCACTGGTTTTGGGGAATGTGGCAATAACTGCCTTGCTTTTCGTTAACCGCACATGTACAAAAACCGATGCAAAAATTTCTATTCCCCCGGTCCTATTTATAAGTCACATTTTAGAAGAATTTTTTGTTCCTATTTATAAGTTACTTTGTATTTTCTAGGAGGCATTTATTGCTATTTTCTCTTATTTGCCCTTTGCCCATTAATGTGAAGTAATACATTGTGAAATTTCCAATGCAAGTTAAGAGGATAAGATTGTAATGTTGAAGTATTTTTTTTAAAGTTTCTAGAAACCTAACTACCTTCCTTGGTCTTTGTGATATGGTTAAGTATACCCTATAAATAGGACCAGAGGGAGTATTTATTTAAAGTATAAATTATTTTAAACTAACATCTCGACACGTCCCTGTCGATCTGCATTCTCATTGTTATGTTTTTGTCGTAAAAAATTGTTTATAGTAAAATAATATATTGCAAAATTGATAATTATGAATGTCATGTTATATGTTAAAATGTTCAATTTCGTCATATTTTATGTTAAAGTTGAAAATATTCATATAAATTAATATTTTTTTTATGCACTCTTAGTTAACATGTTCTACTATATAATAAATCCATTAAGTTTCAATATAATTATTCATCAATGTTATTTTATTAATAGCTTTGTTTCTAATTAATAGGTTTTTTTTTTCATGACATTATATTGTAGAGTTGAATAGCGTGTTATCATTTCTTTGTTAGGTATTTATCTAATATGTGAGCCTACATATATTATTGATCATGTATTATCTGCTATCATAAAGATTTAGTCCCTATTAAAGTGATCTTTTACGGTTTAATATATTGGGATTGAAGACATCTCATTTTATATGGATTTTATAATGTGTAGATACCAAAGTCTTATTTCTATATTGTTGATGGACCGAAATAGAAATAAGAAAGTTCAATAGTCGTAACCATTCGCGAAAGGCTATGAACTTATTATAAATAGGTTATGGTCCCCAAGTCAGATGCATTCAATTCCCTTCTCTAACTCCATCATTAGAAAGGCTAGAGCAATTGTGCATAATGACTTGGAAGACCAACCTTCACCCTCATGTTCTCTCATAGGTATGCATTTGGATACAAGATTCAAGGACAATTCAATTCAAGTTCACATGTTCATCATATTCTCCATGAATATATACAGGTACGCTTTCGCTTCCGCTTAACTTCTTCTTGATGATTTGACATGAATGTGTTCTGGTTAGATAATATGTTTTTATCTCTTTAGTATATATATGCCTTCAATTTTCCAACAAGTGGTATCAAAGCCACTTTCATGTTGAATCATTAAGAAATAAATTTTTCTTCAATTTTCATGTATTCGCTTTGAAGATATGATGAAAATTGCTTTTCCAATAATTATTCATGTAATTATCTATTTTGAAAGATAATATTTAAGGATAATGATTTCAAGATTTTAAGAAATGTATGAAAGATTGATTTGCCACACTCTGATTTTAGCCATTATACGCTTTTGATTTTAATGGACGCAAAGTTATTTTAATTCACCATCCATATATACAGGGCCTTACTTTGGTAATCTGCAAAATTTTCTTTTCATCTTTTCTGTTGCACTAATGGTAATGATGTTGCATGAAACGGTGTTACATTTAAACCAAAATGGTTAATTTAAGTAAGTTTGTTGACCAAACATTGTATCGGTTCGGTAGTTGGCCTTGCGGTTGAGGCATTGCACTCATTGTAGAGGTCGCGGGTTCTTAACCCAATGGCAACAAAAGCACGTTTTTATTTTATGTTTTTTTTAATTAGTTTTATGCACTGTTAATAGCGACGGATATGGCTGTCGCGAAAGAGTTTATAGTCCCAATGGTTTTTAGCGATGAATTTGAATTTGTTGCGACAGTTACTTTTGGAGTGCGGTAGTTATTTTTAGCGACAGTTATCTTTAGAGACGGTTGTGAACCGTCACAATTGTTTTATTAAATATTTTGCAACGATTTTGAAACCGCTGCGAAAGAAGACAAATATGTTTTGCAATTTTCTTTTTAGCAACAATTCGAACCGTCACAATTTTTATATGTACATATAGTGATAGTTTTGTACCGCTGCAACAGATTTTGAGAAATCATATCGCTTATGGTAACTTTTTGATAGCCCTAAAGTGTTCTCATAATTTTTAATTTTTATTTATTTATTAATTTTTAAAGGGAAACGAAATAAGTTCAAATTTTGGTGTCTTTATGACTTAATGTCTAATATTCTAAATTATTTGATTGAAGCATCATGTTGCCAAAGTAACCTCTCATGTGTAGATTAATTGATTTGGAATATCAAGACAACAGTATGTTTGTAATTTATGCGGATAATGATCGCCCCAAAGGAAGATTACTATTTGGCCAAAATTTCAAACATGCATGTGGTAATAAATATGTAATAATTATAAGGTTTTCCATGTGAACAATAAGTCGATCCAAAGAAAGGGTTATTGTTTGACAGGATTAATTATTAATATTTGATTACTACATATCATTTACTAGTTAATATTTCTATCGAAAGACTGAATGTTAATGTTGTGCTAGATACCTTGTGATGGGCCCCACCTTTATTTGAATTTATTGATTAAAGCTTATTCTGAGATTATGTTGTGTTATGTTCTTTGTTCAATTAATTTTCTGCTTTTATAATATTTGCAATATAAAATGAATGTATTCGTTCTAAATGCACAAACTTCAAGAATTTGGAAGGACATTGTGACGATTCTATAATTGGATGGGTCTAGACTTTGCAATTTGGAATAAACCTATTGATCTTATGGAATAATGTTCCTTTGAGGATAATTGGAACATTGACAAATGAGAATGTTCCTCTTGAATGAGTCTCGTGATTAATAGGTGTGCAATTCTAGAAATATTCATTTATATTATATTTTAAGAGACTAATGCCAAGTTGTTCCGTAAAAAAGTTAAACGGCATTTTGCCACTAAGGAAAAGGATGAAACTAACATACTATTAGTATGTGTTGTTTTGATGAGGTATACAGACAATGAGATATAAATGAGTATTATATGTGGATATCTAATCTTGCTTCAAAATTAAAAGGACTAAAGTAGAGTTATCTAAATACTTTTATTGAGTATTTGGCTATAAAATGCTTGAACACAATTTAGTTAAATTTAGCTACATTTTCAATGGACAAATGATTTCATTAGAAGTCATTTGATACTGTGTTCAAGAAAGAGTTGAAGCAAGACAAGTCTATTAGTGCTAACTTGGCATCAATGTCTAAAGGTTAAAAGGTACAACTGTGACGTTACAATGACCTCTCAAACATAACAAATTATCCGTTAGTTTCTCTGGTAAAAGTTATTATTCATAAGTTAATTTAAGTTTTGTGTTCACACTCTTGGTGAGTAGCTTAGGTTTTACTACTCACATAAGTATATCTATGCATGGTTGCTTAAATTCTTTAGTGCCACCTGATGCTGAAAGATGCATTAATATGGGTAGTAATAAAAGTTGAAGTAGGGACAACATCAACTTTTAGGCTATTGGCAAAGTGTAATGATTATTTGGATCTGAAAAGGACATGTGTTGTATATGTAGACAATATTTGTTTTTTTTTTCTTTAATGAACTAATTTGATTATGTTGTTCATTTGGAAATAATAAGGTCAGTCCTCAAGATTTAAATTTTATCATTAAAGGTTATTTACTTTGCTTGATCAAGTTATTTTTGTTTGATATTGTTCCTTTATTTAATGTAATCTTGCATTTAAGTTAATGTGACACAAGATGCAAATTGGCGTAACCCCATTATGAATGATGTTTATTGAGAAACGAAACCGAATTCCCAACTAAAGTAGTAGCAAAGACACTTATGACTTATGGACATCAAAGGCTAGCGTGAAGTATTTTCACAATTGTGGTTGTCCAGTTAAGGTAAGGTCTTTTAGGCCAAATGAAAAGAAACAATGAGCTGCTACTTTATTGGATATTCTGATTATAGTTGAGAGCTAATGTTTTATGATCCCACTATTAGGTTCTTCGAGACAGGAAATTCTTGAAATTTTAAGAGGTTGAGTTTGAAGGGGGAGATAAGGTTATAAATATTGCTTTCGACGAGGAATTTATTTAGTTTCTCTTCCTACATTTATTATTAATAATGATAAAGTTTATAATTTTGGCATTGTTTAAATAACAAATCCAGAATTAGTCAATATTCACTAACTCCTTGTTCAAAATCAATAGAATGATCCTTGAGGTCAAACTCAACTACATTAAAACCTCGAGTAATGCTATTATGTAAATTTATGAGTGAGAGAAGAAATACACTTGTCGGTGACTATATTGTATTTCGTTAAGAACAAAAGGTTGTCATTAAGGTGATGAAGGATGATTTAATCAACTTCCTTTGGGTCATGCAAAGTTTTAACTCTCACAAATGGATTAGTGCAATGAATGAAGAGATTAAGACCATGAATGACAATGACATTTAGGATCTTGTTCTTTACCTAAAGGTTTGAAACCCATTGGTAGTAAATGTATATTTAATACCTAAAGGGATTCGAAGGGTAATGTGAAAAGATATAAGATTTGTCTTGTTTGAAAGGGCTTTACTCATAAGGACCCTTATGAGAACATCGTCAGAAGCTTTAAAGGATATAAAATTTATGAAGAGTTTGTAGGATATGATAAAACAAACCATGAAGCGAGTTTAGCATAAAAAGAACAAATGAATGCTAAAGTAAATTTAAATAACATCACTCCATGCGATTTCTGTTATTATCCACAATTTCATTGTGAATACGAAAAATACTATTACAAGCTTAATAGTAAAGAATGAGAAAATTATCTAGAATTGTATCTCCTAAAATTACCAGGAGAATTAGGAGAAATAATAAGAGAAAAATGGCAAAATAAAGAACCATATATAGAAGACACATTAGGAGGAATACATAGTTTTATAATGGAGACTATAAAGACCTTATGCTTACAAAAGAAAGCACAAAACCAATCTAGAAAAACCAATAGAATCTGTTGTGATCTGCCGAGCTTAGAGTTAGCAACACAATGGGGATGTCAACCCGAAAAAACTTATAAAAAGAAAAGATATAAGAAAAAATGGTTTAAAAGACACAAGTTTAGAAAAAATAATAAAAGAAGGAAAGGAAAAGGATACTTCGGAAGAAAGGAAAAAGATATAACAAACAAAACTATTGTCCAGAGAGTAAGAAGAGATGTACATGTTGGATATGTCACTAGGAAGGACATTACGCGAATGAATGCCCAGATAAAAATATGAAGAAAGAAGCTGCTAAAATAATAGTTGAGGCAGAGGAATATGAATTAGAACTGGATGAATTCGATACAGAAAGTGAATATAGCCTATACAGCTATTATACTACGACCAACTCTGAAAGAGACTCAGAAACTACAGAAGATGAATCCGAATAATACTTACATTAACATTCGAATAGGATTACAACCTTACAGAACATTCATAGTAACCGGAGCATCTATATGCTTAGCACAACGACATGTAATAGAAAAATGAACTAAGATAAAGAAACTAATTACAATAACATTGCTGATAACAGTTCACATAAAATCTACTATGTGTCACAATTCCAAGATATAAGAATAGAGCATGCATATTTCACTATACCAAGCATCTATCAATACAATACAAAGGTAACTGTTTTACTTGGTAATAACTTTCTACGATTATATCAACCATTTATCCAGCAATTACATTCTATTACATTACATTGTAGACTAATTCTTCAATGCTGCAAACTAATGAAGCGGCAGTGATGCTGATTTGTTTCTGACCGTAGATGTGACGTAAGCAATATCCAATGGTCATGGTTTTCATATGCTGAAAAGGGTAAACAAGTGTATTTAATTTGCAAAAAAGCCCAAGCAACTGAAGTAATTTAAAATAAATAAAAAAACATAAATAAGAAGTTACAAATATGCCATTAATAGAGTGAACCTAAATCATAAGGTATAACCTCAAATCATCTAGCCCACTCATTTGTCAAAAGTCTTGGAGCGGCGATGGTGTACCCAAATCTGTGGAATGGAAGTTGTGAACACTAAATCTTAAGGTCACAGCTCAAACGCCTTAGCTCATTCGTTCTTTAAAACTCTTGGAGCGGGGCTGTGTATCAAAATCTGTGCAATGGAAGAAGAGAACCCGAATTTCAACACCAGTACTTATTTATGTTTTTTAGCCAAGAAATCTTAAAAAATAAAATAAAATCTTATCAATGTAACTATATTCAGGGGGTTTGATTATTTCTTGTGTTAGGGAAAAACACTTTCATATGTAATCTTCCTCGTTGCCAATTAATAAATTCCATGATTTCTTGGCTAAAATTTGCATTTTTGCTTAAACAGAATTTGAGTTAAAAACTTCCTCCTTGTTATCAGAATTTGCGTTTATGCAGCAGTTTGCTTAAACACTTCGAAAACGAGGACTTTTAACGCATAGGGAGAAGACGAGGACGATGCAAAACGACGACGTTCAGTGTAGAGGGAGCAAACGACACCGTCTTCATATGTAGTTCTTAAAAATAAATAATATCTCTGAGGTCTATTATGGAGGAGTAATAAAGCTAGGTTATGAAGGTCACAACTATAGACCATGACCATTGGATCTTACTTAACGACGACGTTCAGTGTAGAGGGAGCAAACGACACCGTCTTCATATGTAGTTCTTAAAAATAAATAATATCTCTGAGGTCTATTATGGAGGAGTAATAAAGCTAGGTTATGAAGGTCACAACTATAGACCATGACCATGATTGGATCTTGCTTACGTCACATCTATGGTTAGAAACAAATCAGCATCACTACCGCTCCACTAGTTTGCAACATTGAAGAATTAGTCTACATTGTAAATACTATCTAAAGTATAAACAAGTTGAAGAACCAATCACTACACTAATCTATCACAGTAACCGTGCAGCCAAACATGGCGAGGTAACGGAAAAAATAAGAAAAATTGCCGAAAATGTCATTAAAAAAGTCGCTGATAAAGTCCTAGAAATTACTAAAGAAATCCCTATACCTAAAGAAATAGAAGAAGTGTTAGACCAATGTTCGTCTGAAAACCTGCTAGACCCAAACATTAACAACAAAAAGGGTAGAGACGGTCCATTTAGAATTAAAAGATAAAAATAAAGAGGTAAGAACTAAGCCCATGATATACACTCTAAAAGATAGAGAAGAATTTAAAATAGATATTGAAGGAGTTGTAGATTACAAACCCCACCTTATATCCCCAAACCCCAATTTTAAAAGTGAAATTACCATAGTCTTAATTTAAAAAAAAAAACTAGAATACAAACCCCTTTTTTTATCCCCAAACCCCAAAACCCTTTTCACCTTCCTAAAATTATCCATAAATCCCAAACCACTTTTTTCATATATCCTATTATAGAAACTTCCTACTCCTTATTTTCTCCAAAAAAAAAAACCTCTTCCTCTCCCTTTCATCACTCAACCTCTCTCTCTCTTCTCCAAAAGTAATAGTTTTTTGGCATCCACTTTCATCAACATCGAGTTTTTGGTGCATCACTGGAGTAGTGTTCGTGTTGATGATTGCGTTACCACTAAGGTACTTTTTTTAAAAAAAAAAAAATTAACGTACGTTTTATGACTGTCCAGTCTCGGAAAACCAAATTCTGACTCGAGACTCTCGGAAATCATGCTTAATTTTCGACCCACGTATCTCGAAAAATATAATTTGACTGTATATGATTTCCGAGAGTCTCGAGTTGGAATTTGGTTTTCCGAGACTGAACAATCAGAAAACGTACGTCCAGTTTTTAAAAAAAAAGTACTTTAGTGGCAACGCAATTGCAATCGCCAACACGAACACTACTCCAGTGATGCACCAAAAACTCGATATTGATGAAAGTGGATGCCAAAAAACTATTACTTTTGGAGAAGGGAGAGAGAGAGAGGTTGAGTGATAAAAGGGAGAGGAAGATGTTTTTTTTTTGAAGAAAATAAGGAGTAGGAAGTTTCTATAATAGGATATATGAAAAAAGGGGTTTGGGGTTTATGGAAAATTTTAGGAAGGTGGAAAGGGTTTTGGGGTTTGTGGATAAAAAAAGGGGTTTTTTTCTAGTTTTTTTAAATTAAGACATTATGGTAATTTCACTTTTAAAATTGGGGTTTGGGGATATAAGGTGGAGTTTGTAATCGACAACTCATATTGAAGACATGTTGGAAAAAGGCCTTATAAGACATAGCACAAGCCCACATAGCAGCCCAGCTTTCTATGTAGAAAAACACTCTGAAATAAAAAGACAAAAAAGGAGGATGGTAATAAATTATAAGGAACTTAATAAATTCACTATCGGGGATGGATACTTTTTACCAAAGAAAAATTTACTTATTCAAGCAGTAAGTAGGAAAGACTGGTTTAGTAGCTTTGACTGTAAATCAGGCTTTTTGCAAATAAGGTTAGATGAAGAATCTAAACCTCTTACAAGTTTTAGTACTGCTATGGGTCAATATGAATGGAATGTCATGCCTATGGGACTAAAGCAGTCACCAAATATTTTTCAGAGATTTATGGATGAAACCTTCATAAAATATCAGAACTTCTGCATGGTTTATGTATATGACATTCTAATATTTATTGAAGGAAAGATCAAGGAACATTTGAAAAAAGTAAAAGTTATCCTAAGAGAATGTATAAACCAAGGGATTATAATCTCTAAAAAGAAAGCAAAAATTGCTAAACAAGAGATTGAATTTCTTGGATTATATATCCAAAAAGGACAAATCAAATTACAAAAACATCCTTTTGAAAAAATTCAACAGTTTACCATTCCAAAGAATAAGAAAGTTCTTCAAAGATTCCTTGGAGCAGTTACATATATACAGAGTCTTGGATTTTTACGAAATAATTCTTTAAAATCTGCAAAACTTCAACATAAATTGAAAAAAGATGTTGAACGGTTTTGAGATAAGGAAGATACTATAGTCTTTAATGACTTAAAACGACTCTGTACAAAAAATTTGCCTTCATTATATCAACCTGCTCTTGAGGATAGTATTATAGTGGAGACAAATGCCTCTAATACCCACTGGGCGGGAGTGCTTTTAGCAAGACCAACTGGTATAAAACGACTAAAGATAGTTCAATGGAAAAATGGTGTCTTTACTAAGACCAAACAAAATTATACTACTCATGAGAAAGAGTTACTTGCTCTCATTAAAACGTTAAATAAAAATCAAATATACCTTTTACATCAAGAGTTTGAGGTACATACAGATTCAACATATGTTACTCAATTCTTAAAACTCAATCATAAAGGAAGTTATAAACAAGGGAGACTTATTCGCTGGCAACAAAAGTTTTCTAGGTTTAACTACGAAGCAAAGCATATTCCCGGAAAAAAGATCCTTCTTGTAGATATCTTAACTCGAGAATGGAGCAATTAGAAGCAGAATTGGAAATCATCCAAGCAGAACTTGAAGAATTATCAGCCAAGAAAGAACAATTATTGAAAAAACAAAGAACAATAGAACTCAAGTTGAAAATGGAAAAGACCAAGATAAAGGGAAAAGCAGTGGCAGAACCCAGCAACTGCATAGAAGAATTGGAAGAAAAACAGGCAGACTATTATGTCCTATTCAATGCAAATCAAGCAGGAATACATGACTCTTGATAAAAAAAAAAATCAGTCCATTCATGTCGCAACCGTCCCGAAGGGCACCGCGAAAAAATATGAAAAAGAAAATAATAATTAATTTATTATTTTAAATTAATTAAAGAGATTTGGAGTCGCCACCAATTGATTTATCCATAAAAAAATGGAATGGTGCAATTGGACACCTAAAAAAATGGTCTGCGTATCAAAGCTTGGATTAGGGGGTTGATTACGAGTAGGGAAGGTATTAGCACCCTACCACGTCCGTTCTAAGAACGGTTACCTATTTGGTCTATATTATTTGCTTGATTAATTTGGTTTGGTTTTCAATTATTAATAAAAAAAAACAATTGTTCATTATTTTTATTTTATATATCCCACTTTTATCAGCATATTATCAAAGATGATAAATGACTATGATTGAGAAATGGGTTGCCTAAATAACAATTTTTCTGCGGAATAAAATCAAATCCTGTAACATTTGGATATAACAATAGTGAATTTAAAACTTCTATTTTAATAAAGATTTATAGCAATAAAAATTAGTTCTAAAATTATTTCAAAATGATTTGTTTACAAAATTTCCTTTTCGGTATGAGATTGTGTTGCGGTAAAAAGTAAATAAAATTCTAAACTTGTGAGCAAAATTATTATCTTTGAAATAATTATTTTTAATTGTTTATATTCACCATTGTTATAACGATTAAGGATCAATGAATTTATTCACATTGATTTTAACACTAAAAAGAAATTTAATGAAATATTTACTTTTGATTTTTGTCATTTAGATTTAGCCAACACTCATGGTCAACTCTAATATAAAAAATATGCCTCAAGATAATTAGGTAAAATTTACGGAACCGCAACCACGTCCTTTTCCTAATTTCTATCGTCGGCAACTTTAAAGTATTACTTTTACCTTAAAATTCCAAACTTATAATTTTTTTAGAACCAAACCCAACCAACACTCATGGCCAAATCCGATTGCAAAGAAATGACTCAAGACTAATGGATAGACTTTTGTGTAACCGTCACTCCGGACATCTTCCAAATTTTTCGTCATCGGCTTTAATTCTTTAATTAGCGTGGCGTATTAACAAAAGTTGAAACAGTAGGCGAATACTTTCATAATTAATTGATAATGCAAAGAAAAAAAAAACTTTGTGATTTGACCGTCTTGTCATATACCACTTGATACAGTTTTAGGACTAAAAAAAACGAAGGAGTTCATTTAGTGAAAATAATCCTTGAATGGAAATTCTTTTTGTTGGACTAATTAGGATCTCGATGTGACATGTCAGCAAGACACGGGAAAAAATATAGATCTACAACAGAACGATTTTAAAGTTCAAAAACTAAATAAAAAAAATAATAATATATATATATATATATATATATATATATATATATATATATATAAACAAAAGCCAACATCCGTTCACTGGCCTAAGAAGATTCAATTAGCAACTAAAACAAATTGCATCTAGTAGTTTAATTCATTCACCTTGAAATTTTTGTTCTGAAACCTCCTATCAGAAACCTTCAAATTCCTAATCTCCAAACTATGAATTCCAGTAATCACTTTTCTTTGGATGATATGATCAAACAAACCGTGGAAAAATAGCAACTATGCGTTAGTCTACTTCATCTTATTCTGATAACCCATGATGCTTGCTTTATTTAACAGAACACACTTTGATTTATTTTAAAAAAAAAAACTTAAAAGATGTATGCTTTCTAATGTTTCTATTCTAAGATTCAAAGTTCAAACCATTACCCAATCTCAACAATAATAAAAAAAAAAACTGATCCGTACTAATAATTAGTACCATGAACCTAAAGTTAAAATTTAGTATCAAAAATTTAGTTTTGGTTCACTGTTTCCAAACAAACAAGCTATCATGTTCATGAAAGCTGAGATGCCATACACTTCAGTTGCACAGCAAGACTTATTGGTCATCCATTAGCCACATACAGTACTATATTATTGAGCAATTCTTTTTTTTTTTTTTTTAAAATAAAATAAAATAAAAAAAATTAGGACAAAATCACAACTTTAGAACCATCAGAGAAATAAATTCTCATCACATAATTAGCAGAAAATACAACAAATAAAGAAAAAATACAAAAAAGGAACCTAATTGTTGAATGCCGCCGCTACCGCTGCCGGGCACCGCGACAACCACCGCACACCGCCGCCGCTGCTACTCCTCTCTGTATTTTCGTTTTTTTTTTCTCTGTGCTTTTTTCCGTGTGTTCTTTCGTGTTATTTGAAGCTCTACTTATAGGAGTAAAACTTTGCAAAGAACAATATCAACCGAATCAATTAATTTTGGTCTGAATCCAACTTTTAATCCAAAGGCAGATTTCCCAGGAGAAGAAGAGAAGAAAAAGATTGCTTTATGGAATAGGGACATGCAGCAAGGATGTGAATAGGGAAATAAAAAAAACGAATCAAAATATTAATTGATAATAATTGGAGATTGAGAAAGATTTGGGGATTTAGGTTTTTTTTTTTTTATTTGAGAACAGAGAAAGAAGAAAACAACGAAACAGCAGCAGCGGCTGCTTGCTGCAACGTTGTTGAAATATTAGGTTTAGGCATTTGCAGCATTTAGATTTAGGTTTACATGGTTTGGGCCGTTGCCCAAACCCCTTCTTTTTTTTTTTTTTTTTTTAAACAAACCTTTAATCTTAAAACCTTCTTTTTTTTTTAATTTAAAACAAACCTTTTTATTTTACTATTTTAAAACTTTTTTTTTTTTTAAAATGACCCAAAAATAATTCAATACAAAAAAATAATACATTCAAACAAGCTTTTTTTTTATTTTATTATTTTTTTTAATATAAATAATTTGAGAATAAAAAAATAAAAAATAAAAAAATAAAAAAATAAAATAAATAAGTAACCAAAATTATTTTTTACCAAATAACATCTTTGACCTCGGACAAAATTGGGTGTCAACAATTCATAATTGGAACAAAGGGAGAAGTTCACAGAAAATTGCCTAGTAAAATTGAAGCTGAAAAGGCTTTGAAAGAATACCAATAAATTAATAGCAAATTGGTACCCAATGGTGCAAAAGTTCTCTTTAAAGAAATTATTAGGAAAGACCATATTGACAAACCAAGAAAGATGACCAGTTTAGGAACCATTCCCAAACCTGAAAATATTAAAGATCTACCCATCTTTAAGAGAACTGACCTTAACCAACAATTGAAAACACCGAAGAACAATTTACCAAATCTATGGATGAATTATTTTCTTTCAAAGGAGATTATTCAGAAAAATTCTTCTATACTACCTTTCACCCAAATTTAGGTTTAAAGGCCATAACACTCCCAGGATGTAGTGAATTATTAATAGCTCGATTTTATCATTTTGGGCTCATCCATACTATTTACACAAAAAACCTTAAGGAAATTGACATTTTACCTCCAGAGTTAAGAACAGCCTGCCGTAATTTCAAAATAATTGTGATTAAAAATCAAGGAACAATGTTTATTAGACTTAATAGCTGTTACCCTGATTATATCAATCAATAGACTGCTATTCGTCAAGGACATATTGGTGTTAGTAATCATGCCTACCCAGCCGTGTATCTACCTGAACAATTCAACCAAGAAATTGATATAAAAAAATCCATTATCCAGCAACTCAAATATATCATCTTCCAAGTCAAAAAATAGCTCAAAGAAAACAAAACCCGAATTAGCTATAGAACCTCCAATTTTGAAACCCTCATAACTAGCCTTTCCAAAGAAACCCGAGAAGAGGACAAAATGCATCTAAGAAATTTCATAGCCATCTTCAACTTTGATAAATTAAAATTTGAAAAGGCAATACAGTAAGAAATATGTCACTATTTGAAAGGTTGTTCCACACACGTATGTGATATGTGTGTAAGCACCCCACTAACAGAAGAAGAAGAAATGTCAATCATCACTGAGTAAGCAAGATAAGACGTTTCAACCACTAAGAGTAGTTATGGACAATATGTAAAGACAAGACATTAGCAGGTTCAATAAGTGCAAGGACCACTGTTGGCAGCATGTATCTAGTGGAAGTAGTGGACCACTAGGACCACTTACCACAATAATGTACCACGTATGTTGTTTCACTTTTAAAGGTTCAATAATGTAAGGGAATCCTTCAGCTATAAAAGGATATCTCATATGTAGTTATAGGACAAACTTAGTTGAGTAGAGAGCTCAAAGCTTCTGAAATTGATCCTCTTGGTTAATAGTTGATCATTCATGGTCTAGGTGTCATAATTCCTAGTACCTCTACCTTTCAGAATACCTTATCTGATCTACTACTTCGTAAAAACACTGTAAACACTCTATTTCAATCAATAAAACTTGTTCAGTTCTCAACATCCCTAACCGACAAAAGTATGCGGAAGCAAAGTGGACCCTTCCAGATCTAATAACCACTATCAGGTTATCAATATCATGTGTTAGGAGATCATAACAGAAAAAATTAGGATACTATCTTTTATATCAATAATGAGAGATGATTTTCTAATAATAAAATCATATCAATAAAATAATCTTTACTAATGGAATCTAAGATAGAAGGGATAGAATGAGTAGATCTATACGAGGAAAATGGATTATTTGGACAACAGATAATATTTGAAAAGAAAAAGTTTGATAGAATTCAAAAATAAAAAATAGATTTAAAAGAAGCCGAAAACATAAAAAGAAAGATACATTTATCTTTACCTTTTGTAAAGAGATCCAACTAACATTATTTATCTAGGAAAAACTTCTATATAACAAACAGTAGATATAAGAAATACTTCTGGAAAAAGTACTATTCAATTAATAACAAAAAATGATATAAAAAATTGTTTATAAAAAATAAAAAGTGATGAAGATAAAAAGAAATTAACTAGGATATATTCATATAGGAGTTATTCAGATTTTAATAAAGAGTACCTTCAAAGAAGGTTCAAAGAAGGAATTCATTCACCCCTTACTATTACAGTAACCGATGAACGAATCCAACACGATCAAGACAAAATCATAGGAATAGTGGATGAAAAATTTTCTTATGGAAAATTAAAATTCAATTTTTACCCTAATTATGGAATACCTTTCGAAACAAAGAATTTTGATACCTCTTTCACTTTAAAATATAAATTTCACAAATCTGATTTAATGAGAGAAGGGGATAAGATATTTAGTATATATAACTTATAGTGTATCTTTGCACTAAGTAATTCACATCGCAGCATAGATTTTTTAGAATGTAAAAATATTGGAATTAATAAATTATTTTCAGAAGTTGGATTAATATATGTTGTAGACAAAAGTCATATGGAAGAAAAAGTTACGGCAACTTTAGGAATAACTAACTCTTAATCATTAGATCTAGCAAGAAATAGTATCCATGAAAATAAGACCTTAATAATTCCAGAAAAATTAAAATAAATTATACCCCTAAACATCACAATGAAGAAGAAGAACTCAAAAAATTAAGTAAAGAAATTAATAATTTGAGTCAATTAGTCGAAAAAAGACTATGAATCGCAGGGGAATTCATAATTTCGCTATAACGAAGAGATCGGGCGAAAGCTGGTATCAAAGTTGATAACGACCTAGGAATAAAATTTTTTAGATTAACAAGACAAATACAAAATATAATTTGCATGATGTATCAAGCCCAATAACAACAGATATCCGTCAGAGATCCAAGACGAATAAAAGAATTCGAAAGAAAACTAGTAAAGAAAAATAAGGAAGAATTTAGTAGTCTCAGACAAGAAGTAATCTCTAAAATACAAGATATGAAAAGGTATGAAGATAAACATAAAATTACAGGATAAATTTCATATTATGACATTTAGAGAAGATAAAGTAAGAGTTAAAATTATACAAATTTATAAACAACATCAGTTAGACCTAATAGAAGAATTAAAAGGAAGTTTAAAATATTGGAAAAGTCGATTAGAAGATAGGTCACAAGAAGAAAATTATGCATTTTTAGAACATAAAAAAGGATCAGTATTAGAAAGAATAAAATATGCATAACTTCATATAATAATGACCAATACTGAAATAAATAAAATAATAAAATCACCTGCTTATGGATTCTGAAGAATCTAAGAGGACTAAAAGAAAAGAAAAAAAATGCAAAAATATAATAATCAAAGAAGTGAAAATAATCGAGAATCAAAAAACATTGAAAGACTCAAAGAAGAAAGTTTAGCAATTTTTATGGGAGTAGTTAACAATATACTAAGAACAAGATTTCCTAAAGGATCTGCTAAATCTTGACTGATGAAGATAATAAGTAATTTTACCTATAAAAACGATCAGAAAAGTAGCCCATTAAGAAATGATAAAACACAAGACCTAGAGATAGAAATAGATGAAGCACTAGATCAAGCATTTGCTGAACTAGAACAATTTGGAAATTATGATATTTAGAAAGTGCCAAAACACAACAAATATTTATGAACTAAAAAGTTTTAGATATATAGATCATAACAGATTACCATAGAAACAACAATTTTGGTATGGATTTATAATTTGCAAGTTAAGCATAATTAATAAATTAACCCCCATAAAAGAAATAAATCATAAAATCAGAGACGAAAGGTTACATATAGAAATTACTCTCGAAATCATTTATGCACAAATTATTGATGATATAGAAGAAGATTTATATATTGAATATATTGACTTCGAATATAAACTAAATAATGATATAGACTTATGTTATATTGGAGATGAATAAAAAACAAAACCCAAAGATACCACTGTTAATTGATAATGATGCCATGTGTCACCATTTTGTCACAAGTACTGGAACTCTCAAGTAATGTGTGGAAATGAAGAGAAGTCCGTTCCTTTTCATTGAGCTTACCTTTTGATTTATATAAAAAAAATTTAAAATTAAATGTGTATTTAGAGGCTAAGATAACTTTTCCATACATTCTCCCCACCTACATTAGTGTTGAGATTTATAGTTTTGACTTAAATAAAATAATTAAGCTTAAATAAGTTTTCGATCTTGATGTATGTGTTATTTTGTGATAGGATTGTTTAAAAAATTGATAGTTTTAATCTTTGAAACTTCAAAATCATTGACATCCATCCCATCATGCATATACCTTTGTTAACAATTTACATTATGGGCAAAATTTATTGTCATAAGCCATGCATATCACGAACGACACATAGTTACCAGTGGCGGAGCTTTATTGGAGCAGGTGGGGGCTCCTGCTCCCCTGAACTTTTGGAATATATTATCTAATGAATTATATTCTATCAAGTGTTTGATGGCTCAGTGACTAAGCATTGCATTCATAGTGCGTGTTGGTTGAGTCCTACTTCATGCCAACTTGTTGTTTTAATTTTTGCTTTTTTATATGCTATCAAAAACAAAATCTAGTTTTTCTTTGTTATATGCGATCGAACTTGGGCCTTGTAAGTAAACTAAGGTATACTAAGTCATTGGGCCAAAAAGCGTTATGCTACATAACCTTGCAAATTGTTATATATAAATATTTAAAATGTGCACCCCTGTGACTAGGGGTGTAACGGTCCGGTCCGGTCCGGTCTTTGACGGACATTGGAGACCGGATCGATCAAATTAATACGGTCCGGTCTGGTCCGGTCTTGATGTGTTTTGTGTCAAAAGACCGGATCGGACCGGACCGATATGGTCCAGACCGAATCGGTCCGGTCCGGTCTATATAGACCATTAAATTAAAATAAAAAAAGGAAATTAAAACAGACACTAATGCAGCAACGTAGGCAGCAATACTTGAAAAAAAAACCTAACTGAACACAGGGGCAAAATCAAGTAGCGGCGGCGGCGAGGAACAGCGGCGGCGGCGGCGAGGAATAGCGGCGGCGAGGAACCAGTGGTATCGCATGAGGAGGGAGATCGAGAAACCAGTGGTATCGCATGAGGGAGATCGAATCGCAGGCCAGTGAGGAGGAGACAAATCGCAGGCCAGGAAGGATGAGATCGAAGGGAGGAGACGAATCGCAGGCCAGGGACACTAGTACAGATTGGTCATTTCAGACCGGTTCCGCATCCCATTTCAGACCGGTTTCGAACCAGTCTTAAAAATGGCGGTCTTATTGCTATGCCTTTAAATGAGACTGGTTCCGAACCGGTCTCGTTCGCAACTAAAGAGACTGGTTTCGAACCAGTCTGAAAATTAAAAAATAACCAGTCTCTATTAAAAGATGAACCAGTCTCATTGAGTATTTTGAACCGGTCTCAATTAAACTATGAACCAGTCTGATTGAGTGATTTGAACCGGTCTGAAAATTAAAAAATAACCAGTCTCTATTAAAAAATGAACCAGTCTCATTGAGTATTTTGAACCAGTCTCATTGAGTATTTTGAACCAGTCTCAATTATATTTTTGACCAGTCTCATTTAGTGTTTTGAACCAGTCTTATTGAGTATTTTGAACCAGTCTCATTGAGTATTTTGAATCAGTCTCAATTATATTTTTAACCAGTCTCATTGAGTATTTTGAATCAGTCTCATTGAGTATTTTGAACCAGTCTCAATTATATTTTTAACCAGTCTCATTTAGTGTTTTGCACCGATCTCGATTAAAAAAACATGAATAATAAAAACTAATAAATAATAATAATTGAGACATAACTAGATGCTAAAATTATATTATAAAAACCACATTACATGCATATCTAAGTAGGTTGATCAAGTATATATATACAACAACACTCTGCACTGTGAAACAAAAAGGTTCACTACTGTACATTAAGAATATAGAGTTTGCCTAAACAAAAGACTTATATAGAGCAATAATTTACTTGGTGTAGGATAGGAAATAATTCTAAGAAATAAGCTACAAATTCAACCCCTCTCGAATAAAAAACACATCCTTCTATCTTCTTCATCACATCATGCCTTCACAAGCCCATCAATCTATCAAGAATATAAACTGCAAAAAGAATTAAAAAACAAATAGCATAAAATCACTTAACATTTACAGCAAAATGAGTTTCAGTGCTAAAACTCATTCAAACTTTTTAGTAGTTTAGTAAGCGTATCTTTAATGCATTTGAGGGCATTATCATCCTCCATGCAATATTGTGCTACTTAGAACGAGTATTCTACAAAATATATAAATAAATACAAGACTGCACAGAGTTATATACACGATATGACGATATAACCATATTAAGTTATCAACTATAGATGATCCAGAAAGTAACAAAAATACAGGTTCTCCTAACGACCTCAAAAATTACATTTAGCTCCTTAACAAAATAACACTTTTTAAACCTATATGATGAGTCCAGCATTCACTCTACTTCATCTACTACAACCAATAGAAACTTCCATAACCATTTTGCTTCAATTCAAACAGCTAGCCCAAAATTTAAAGGTATGTTAACAGGAATTAAGGAAATAGCCCAGACATACTCACATATTCTTAAGAGACGAGCTTATCTGTGTAGGCAGAGTGCCACTAAGCTTGTTATTTCCAAGAAACCTGAAATTGATAAAACATAATATCCTTTAAACCATGTATGAAAACGGATTAAGAAATCAGTGTATAAAATTACAAAGGAAAACAATATTACAAGAAAGAGAACGAGCTCAAATTGAAAATTGATGCTAGAATATGTCCTGTGATATTATTGAAGCTTAAATCCCTGATGAATGTTATCTTCTTTGATAACACTAAGGCAAATCAAAAGAAATATGCTTCCAAAAGCACCAACTCAACATTACTCTTTCCAAAAGCACCAACTCCAAAATAAGTGTAGCATCTCTAGCTGCATGATAAAATTCCAAAGCAACTCTTGTAGATGACAGGCAAATACCCTGCATAAATTGCTCATTCATTTATAAAGGTCAATTTAATTATTTGATAACTCCTTAGCTAGTATTTCCAATGAAACAAGGCCAAGGAGTCATTTGCAACTTTTTCATTACTCATTATTTTGGACTGTAAATTTATACCTGCAACGTCTGATGAACTAACTCCATCAATTGTTTGGCTGCTTTAGATACTAAACACCTTTCTGATAAGAAAAACAAATCAACTACATGAAAATCAGATAGGGAAACTATTTAGGCTGCAAAATGAAAATCAGATACTCAGGAACAAACAACAGTTAGATGACAAGGCTTCCTAGTTTTTTCAATAAAATGTTAATAAAAAAATGAAAATAGTACCTAAGAATAAAAACAATAACATGGACAAGCAAGACCCCTCTCCCCATACATCTACAATGAAAAAGCAAAGCATGGGCTGCATAAATTGATTCTAACCTAACACATAAGTATAAGGCTGATCTTACTATTAGGTGATGGAACTATCTTCAGTACAGATGATTCTTGATTGAATTCCTCTAGAAATGAAACAGGATGTTCACAATTTACAAATGGAGTGATGACATACTTGATTGTCAAATCAGCAAATTTAGCAAGCCCGTATTCCAGAATGCCAACATCCTAAAAAATGCCTTAAATTAGAGAAAGCATAAATACATACATGTACAACTGATTGAGCTCATCAATTACTAAATGTACAACATCAGAACATGAATAGATTTGAATGTCTCAAAGAGAAGTAAAACTGAGATGAATTAACTTACATCCATTGCCTCCATAACCGTTTGTAGCTTAATCCCATCCGTATTATCCGCTTCCTAAATGATATTTGACTTCAAGTTGATTCATGCCCAAATCAAATCACACAGCCTTTTTAGTAAACTTCACAAGGACCTCTTAAATCTACAAACCCAAATCAAATTCCTCTAAAAACAATCACAAACTCAACAAAAATCACAAAATATCCAATAATCGCTGCTGTGGCACAAATATTTCGATTTGATTATGTTGTTAAACACATGAATGAATATATAATACAAGCATAGCTAGTAAAGCACGAAAATATGAGATGGCGGCGGCAGCGAACCAGTGACATAGATGGCGGCTTCGTGGTCGCACGGTTGTTCGACGGCGGTGAGGCTCCTTGAGGGTCGCGAATGGGAAGAGGGAACCGAGGCGGAGGACACGAGCTCCGTCCATGGAGGTGGCGGCGGCGAAATCGCGACTCGGGGAGGAAGAGAGTCGCGAAGCGCGACTGGGAGAGGGGACGCGCGTACGGTGATGGAGGAACGGCGGTGGCGGATCCGTGACTGGAGGAGCGGTCGTGTGAGGGAGAGAGAAAGTGTGCTGTGAGAGAGGGGAGAGAGATCGAATGAGGGCGGGGGGGTTGGCGGCTCAAATGAGGAAGAAGGGACCTAGGGTTCCCTTCCACTACCACGTTTTTTTTTTTTTTAAGAAAACATAAACTTGTCCGTGTAGTGCACAGAGGGACAATTAATGTATTTTTTAGACTGGTTGTCTAAATGAACCACTCTCATTTGAACTTAATGCCAATTCCAAACCGGTTCAGCACGGAACCGGTCTTAATAAAGGGGTCTAAAGAGACTGGTTAAGTGCGGAACCAGTCTGATTTGTACTAGTGTATGAGACTGGTTCAGTACGGAACCAGTCTGATTTTAACAAAAGACCAAAAAAGAGACTGGTTCCACAAGGAACCAGTCTTATTTAATATATTTTCAGACTGGTTATACAAAGTAACCAGTCTAGTTTTAACAAATGTCCATTAAGAGACTGGTTCCGCATGTAACCGGTCTGAATCAACAGGTCTAAAATGTGTTTTTTGTACTAGTGGGAGGAGGAGAACGAATCGGTCTCCTCGCAGGCCAGGGAGGAGGAGAACGAATCGCAGACCAGGGAGGAGGAGAACGAATCGAATCGCAGACCAGAGAGGAGGAGAACGAATCGCAGGAGGAGGGAGATGGAATAGCGAGATCGGACCGGACCGGAAGCGGCGGCGGCGGCGAGAACTGGACGGTGGATGAATGGTTGAGGCGCAGGGAGAGAGAGAAAAGGAGGAAGCAGTTTTGAGACTCTGTATTTGTGTGTCCCTGCTTTGTGCGTGACTGTTAGTATTTCTGTATTTGTGGTATCAGTTTATTTATGTTTTTTTTTTTTTAATATTTGAACCATCGGTCTGGTCCGGTCTTTGCGATCTGGAAATTAGCCGAACCGTGGACCGGACCATTATAGATCAGTCCACTTGTTTTTGAGACCGGACTGGACCGTGAGACCATTCTGGACCACATTTTTCGGTCCGATCCGGTCCGGTCTGATCGGTCTCGCGGTCCCAGACCGGACCACTTACACCCCTACCCGTGACAATGGTCAAGCTCCACCACTGGTAGTTACCACATGACATATGTAGATATGTATTTTTATATAATAACATTGCCCGTGTCGTGTGCATGGGTTAAAGAGCATAAATTAAATAAAATAAATTAAAAATAATGAATTTTTTTTAGAAAATTGACTATATTTCCTGTAGCTAATTAACTGCTTGGGATATGAATTATTTAAATATTTAACCTAGATTTTCTCCCTTTCTTAACATCAAGAACAAAAATGAAAAATAAAAACATTTATTCAATTTTTTTAATAAAATAAAAAAAATAGCAAGATGAATTTTTTCCTTCGATATTATAATAATTTTAAACTTTTTTATTCATGTATTATTAAAATTTAAACTTATTAGAAAATTGAAGAACAAATAACGCATCTTACAAAAACCTCATCTTCATCTCAACCATGACATGCATTTTTATCAAATTTATAAATTAATTATCAATCTATTTCAAAAAAATACATTTATTTTTTTTCTCTTTTTTCCCTGTTAAATGCTTTGACTATCAATGTATTTTTTGTTGTTCATTAATGAGTGTGAATTTGAGAGGATAAAATGGTAAAATATATTCTCATAGAATTCATAAAATTAACTACTTTCTTTGGTATGTGTAATTCGGTTAAGTTTGTCATACAATAAGGACCGGAGGGAGTATTTTTTTAAATAAAATAGGCAAATATTAACATGTGTTTTTGGTACATTTATTAAGAAGTTTTATGTAGTGATAAATAATTATTAAAAGGGTCTTGCTTAACATGTGCCCTTAAGCTTCTTAAAAATGGAAAAAAAAAAAACAACAACACAAGTTTATAGTTTTTATTTTCTCAAGAACATCAAAAATTACATTTTCTATTATTTTTCAACTATTTATAATTTCTTAACAAATGTCCTGCATTTTCCTTATTTAAAAATGAATTTTTTTAAATTCCCAAAATATAAATAATGTTTACTTATAGTAATTAGGAAAATGCTAACAAATACTTATAGCATTAGTTAAGCATCCAAATGTATTTAAATATTCTTAAAAACGTAATTTTTAAGATTCTCGAAAGATGTAGTACGATGGACTTATGATTATTTTTTTTTTTTGAAATAATCTTAACATTAACGAGGCCCTTATAATTATCAACATTGTTAAAAAAGGTGGATCAATTTGAGGAAACTCCCGCCCAAATTACATTGAAAAAGTGGCCCCACCACTGAAATTTACAATGTTAACATATTAAATGTGAATTTTTAATCCCCATGAAACAATCAATCTAAATAATATTTTATATTTTATTACTTAACTGGCATTACATGGTGTAGGAAAGAAGCTCGGCCCCTAACTTTCAGCTTGGCCCCTAATATTTCTGATTAAATTAAATTAAGGTGGTGGAGCCAAAATCCTATCACCACCACCTTTACTCTCCCTCATTTCAGATTTTTTTCCTCTCTCTTAACTCTGCTCCTCTCTCTCTCTCCATCTCTACATGGCTCCTCTCCTTCCTTCTTTCACCAATCTTTCATTCTATCTATCTCTCATTCTCTATCTCCACTCTTCACACCCCATTGAACCCAAACAAACATCAATCACAACCAACACATCTGCAATCCATTATTGCCCCACTTTATCATCCCACCATTTTCTGTTAACCAAGTTGCAGTCAACCCAGCAAGCAGAGCGCCGTCAGTGTTGAACCTCTTCGTTCGTTCAAGCCTTTGGTCTTTAGGGTTAGTTTTCTTTTATTCTTCCAAGCTTTTCAATTTTAGAGGTGTTGTTTTCATATTTATTTTATTTTTCGATTTTCTCCACCATCATTTGGATTTTCTCAAACTTTCTAATTTTTAAGCATTCGTATCTAAATATATGTGACTATACAATTTTTCTGTTCTATTTTTGACTATTTGAATTTTAAAATTAGGTTTTGGTTTTCTCAAACCCTAATCTCCATCTTTTTTTGTGTGGTTGCAGTGAAAGAGAAGGGACTTTGGTAAATGGGAAGACTTCGATAAGTGCTCATGTTTGTATTTTTCATAAATTTAGTGCATTTTTTACTTCATTTTGTGATGCAAGAAGTTGTGAAGGAAGAAAGAATCATAACCAACCAATACTAAGAAGTAATTTCTGTGTTTTGAAGTATAAACTTTTGTGTTTATGTTAGTTATAGCCTTATAGGTATTAGATTCAAACCTTTTGTGTTTGTTAAAGTAAAGATGGTGCTGATATCTCTACAATGTCCTAAAAAGAGATGCAAGTAAGTCAGGGCCTTATAATAAAAAATAAGTTTAAAGTATATAGAGTTTCTCTACAAGAATATTGAATGTGTAACTTTCTTTTTTTTTATCGTAAATGTGTAACTTTATCAATGACATATTTTGATGCTGCAAATTGCTTTGATGTTTTTATCTGTATTTTGTTTCAGGGTTCAATGTGGTGACTGCGAAATATAAGAACATTAGCATCATTATTTGGGATGTTGGTGGTCAGGATGAGGTATAAATTTGGCAGAATAAGTCAAATAAGGAGACTGCGAAATATAAGAACAGTAAAAGAAGCTCTTGAAGGTGAGCAGGAGTTCTTATATATAAGGTTAGTATTAATTGGTCAAATTAACATGTTAGTTTGATGTTTTGCAAAAGACTCTTTTAATTTTTCTTTCATTATTTGACTGCTTAAAATACTGGCTCTTTTAAATTCTAATTCATTTTCATTTTGAAATTTTATACTTACCGGAAGATTTGTACCTTTCAAAATATATTTGTCATTGTTTATGTTATAAACGATACCGGATTTGCAAAAAGTATGGGAGATATTAGGAGATATAAAGGTACTCTGCTATTGTTTTGAAATATAAGGAGATATAAAGGTACTCTGCTATTGTTTTGCTGCCATTAAAATGTTGTAGTTCTTGGTTTTAAAATGTTGTAGTTCTATCATTTGTGGATAAGCTTCTTAGAATTTGGTAGGCAACAATTGAGGTTGAAGGTGGTTCTAGCTTTCTAAAAGGCTATCCAAAAAGGTGAATGGTATCAAAAGACTTCTGGTTGAAGGTGCGTGGAAAGGTATTTTTTCCTAACATGCTTCATCCATTCACTACATCGTCCATGAACTTTTACCAATGTGCTTTTTCATTCTTTATTGAAACCTTATTTCTACTTTGTTACTCTACTTCATTCTGCATGTTCCGAGACCAAAATCACAAAAGAGTGGAAGAGGATGAAATTTGAGAGGTAATTGATGTTGTTGTTGGATCTATGCTTGGTTTATGTGTTGCCTTTTCAGCATTTTAACTTTTTTCATTATGCTTTTGATAACAACACTGCTTTTGTATTATGTTTTTGTCTAAATCCTCTGTTTGGGATATTAGGTTGTGTTTGGAAGCATGGTGCTCCCCATGTCGATTCCAGTGTGGTTGGAGACTGGGAAATAGGTCAGACCATAACTTTTCAAGTTGTTTTCGTTGTACATGTTCTAGGAAATGCAGCAAACAAGCAAAACACAAATCCTTTTGGTAGTGAGATTCTATAGGATTCAGTAATTATGAAGCCAACAACATGTTGGTGCTTCCATTTTAGTCACTTCTGTTACTGTTACATATATGTTTTGTGGTGTAGTTATAAGTTCTACAAGAGTAAGAGCCACACAATTTGTATGATTGACAATAATTCAGAATTAACAAAAATTTATTTTGATGACTGACTTAGTAAACAGAATTGTCATAACCTGCCTGCAAAATTGGCAAACAGAATTAGCAAACAGAGTTGCCAATGTATCACTTGGTTTTGCTATACATTGTCAGTCTGATATATATTGTCATAGCTATACATTGCAATTAATGGCGATGTTATTTCCTGTTATATAAGAGTTATCTATTTGCTATTGTATTTTCAGATTGTATGCTTTTTGAACCTGATTTTGTCTTCTCTTTTGGAATGTTAGTCTTGAAGGTTAGCCGTCCAAAATGGCCATTTTCTCTATCCATTAAGGATGAGACTTTTGATTGATTTTTTTTCCTATAATTCAATGTGATTTGCAATAACTATTGAGAATGACTAAGTGTATTTAGGTGACATTTTTGTTGTGACAAGTAATAAGAAATACATCATATTTCATAATTTTTGCTGTTGTTAGATCATGTTTATTGTCCTGTCCCATTTGACAGATCCCATGGCCACCATTCTCGCTTTTAGGTCAACTAAGTATGTTCCTATGACTTCATTCATTGTCTCTTTTGTTTTATGTCCTTATGACTTCAACTCTCTGCTACTTGCAGATAGTATTTTCTTTCTGAGATGAAGTATAAGGCCGCTTTGGCACTGTTGATTTGTTTCTTATATTCTCTTCCAAGTACTTATTAATTTTCTAATGTTGATAGCAGGATTGGAAATAATGGTAGCAGAATAATTACCAGAGACTTGCTGGACACTGATCTCAATGTAAGCTTAGGCTTCAACATGCAAAGGATACATTAAGATCATCCATTCCATTTGCAATGAGATAAGCTGATTGGGCTATTTTACATATATGATGCTTCTAATGGTCGTCAACCTTTGACAATCCCGAGTCTGTTAAGCTTGGGCATTGCAACCTTATTGAGGAGACTATGATTGGCGAGGATAAGCTGATTCATTTTTCTGGTGTTGCAATGGGGCAGGTATGTACAATAGTGTTAGGCGCTAGGTACTCAATCATTTCTCAATGTTTTGGTACTACATTCACTGGCAGTTTAATCTTGATAATATGTTACTTCAAATCATTTGTCTGTCGGCTGAGGTTTTTATATTGTAGCATACGATTTGTTAACAAATTACAATGCTCTTTTTCTGTCAGTTTAGGTCATTATACTTGATATGAATTGCTCTGTTCCAATATTTTACAGTTGAGAAAGTAAGAATTCTTAATATGGTGATTATATGGTAATAAGAAAGAAAGAAAGAATTCTTAATTAAATTTAATTTAAGCCCGTGCAATTTGCACGGGTATGTTACTAATTAGATACAAGTATAGAACCATTCTTCTTCTTTTAATTACCCCAAGCATGTCTCTGTGTTCTGTTTTCTTTGATAGTACTATCTCTCACTTCTGTTTTCTTTGCTACTTTCACTAATTGTGGATTTTAGAAAAGGGGAAGTGAGAACCTGGGAGGGAGTTTCTTATTGAGAGGAAACTTATTGATAAGGGGAACTGAGAACCTTGGAGGGAGTTTCTTATTGAGAGGAAACTTGGAGATCATATCTCAAATCTCATTATAAATTTTCTGATTATACACATGTTTCATTCTGAACTATTGGAAACTTTCTCATTATTGAGACTAAGAATAGTTGGTACACTAATATGGCTTAGCTTATTTATCATGGTCTCTGGATGACTTTGTTGAGTTTCTCACTTTTATTATTTTTCTGATTTTTTATTGTTGTTACAGTGTTGCTTAGGAGTGTGGTTTCCCATTCCAATTGCGTCTGAGATCTATAACTTCATGAAATGACAATTTAATGTTTCACATTCTTAGTGCACTCTCTCATCGGGATCTGCTGGACCACTTTCTTCTTCACTTCTCAAGTGTAAAAAGTGGTAAGTTTCACAATTTGGATCCATTGTGTTCCATTTCTGCTGGATTTTGCAACTATTTTAATAAAGAGACATAGAATCTACCAAGCAATGGCAAGTTTATTTGGTTAATGCATCCACAAGTACTAGATTTTCATGTCACTTTTTTTCACTTGTCATCATTATACCTATGTTGTAGCTATTGTAATAACTATCCTTATTGCTTTGCTTTTTTATTGTTTTACTTACTAAACTAATTTTGGTCATTTTAAATGCCATATAGTTTCGTTTTTGTTATTTGTTGATGTTTACGTTTCACTCATTTTCAGGAAGACAATATTGTTGTACTTAATAAGGAGTGAATAAAACCTGAGTTGTTCATGAATAAAACCTACCAATTGAATCCTTTAATCAATATTATTTGTCTCTGTCTTGATGCTGATTTTTTACCAAACCAATTCAAAGAGGAGAAATGATCTCATTTAATTGAGTGGAAGTTGCTGGCATTGTTATGGTTATTGTTGTGCTGCTACAGTCGTGAACTTGTGATTAGATCAGTATTCTTTAATTTTTAAGCATGTTCCTTTGCATTGAAAAAGAAGTTTATCATAGCTAACTCATTAAGTTAATTGCCATTTGTTTTTTTTCCATCTGCAGGACCCATGGAAGAAAAGGAAAATAAGTGTTGGTGTTTCAACTAAGCAAGGGAAGGTGGGTGATTCATCCAAAAGGTTTCTAAATATCACCTAATCTGCATTTCATACCTTATATACTTATTTTATGCTTCTCTGCAGATTACCTATTTATATATGTAGTTTAAAGTTTCAACTCATTTGTTTACTTTCAAAAGACTAAAAAAATGCTTTTGCTGTGTTACCTTTTTGTTGCTTGGAATTATGGTGTTATAATTATTTGGTCTATCCTCACTTCTATATGATAAGCTGATTTAATTGTCTCAGTTTTGATTGATTTAGCATTTGATTGAGTTGATATGGTGAGCAATATGAATGTGGCATGTTCGTCTGTGGATGGCTATTCTTGTCTGAATATTATTCCATCCATGAGAGTGACCATTTAGTTGTTAAATCAGCATAATGATTTACGATGGCCACTCTTATTGATATGTGTAATTTTGTTTACTACAGTGGGACATAACTGTTCTAAAATCTTTGAGAAGTTATTCCTTGATTGCAGGTCTAAATTTTGTTGGTTAGTAAGTTAGTTAGTTAGTTTTTGTTGCTAAAATCAACTTGAAGTTATAAGTTAGTTTATGTTGCTAAGAATGGTCCATATTTTACTCTTCCTCTTATTATCATTACATTTTAAAAGTGTGCCTTTTAATAACTTAGCAACGTAGCATCGTCACACTGTCATGTGCATATCCATTTGTACATATCATAGTGATGAAATTTAAACATGAACTAAACCAGCATATCTTCACTTTACCTGAGCACCCCATCCTAATCCCAGGGAGAATATAGCCGATGGTGCCGACCATGATCCATCTGATCTTCGCGCAACGACCAAGCCAGTACCAAGTTTCTAAGAGAGCAGTGCACCAGCTTTGACAACTGTTAAAATTGCTAGGCCTTTGGCACTTTTAAGAACAGCTAGAAAGATGGACTTCTTAGGATTGGATTTGGCCACCTGCCCATTTAAAAAGTATTACACATAAAAGGAGTGAAGGGTCATATTCTGTAAATATCATATATAGATGCTTGATAAAAACATTAGCAAAGCAGTCGACGCAGAAATTTTAGTCCATAACAATATTACTAACATACTATTTTTCAGATATATCACTCGAGCAACTATTTGTATATATCCATATAGCAGTAGCAATGACCCATTCAAACACAAAAAACGAAGCAAAAAAATAGCAATGTTACCATCCAAATAAGACAAGAAGTCACTTGCAAAATGAAAACTTAAAACATAAAAACAAACCTGGCAGTAGTTTCTCAAAGTATTAGATGCTTTATATATCTCATGCTCCATAGATAAACCAATAGGGAGATTAATCCACCCTCTAGCACAAGTCCAATCCGTCACATCATGCTTAGCTACCTGCACTGCATTACTTATGGTGTTGATAAGAACAGCTTGCAACGGATCGAGCCTATCATAGCAGGAATCACACACCCTGTAGTCGCATGCATTTTTCTCTCGGTGCTGGTTGTAGTGCTGCAGCAGGGCCTGTTGGGAGAGTGCTTGAGGCTGATATTCGTGCTGGTGACAGAGGCTCTGGCATGTGTTATACTTACAGTTGCAGTAAAGGTAGTTTATAGTGAATTTTTTTTGGTCATATCGCAGGGATCTTCTGTTTCTGTTAACTTCATTTAAATGCTTGGGCATACACGCATTTATGCTATTATTTACCATGCCAGTATCATGTTCGGTCTAATATTAATAATATGCTGACCCAGACACAACGTTATAACTTTTAAGGACATTAGAATAATGTGTGGTACAGAGACGGGAGGAGTTTAAGAAAAAGGTATCGATTCTTAGGATGGAAAAATGGTACCATAACTCCTATAAAGTAATTCTAATAAGCACATTAGTATGCCACTTAATCTATTATCGTTGTCTGCTTGCACTTACTACTTCACATTTATCGTTATTTCTTATTTAATTCCAATGATTAAAGTTTCGAGAAAGCATATCTTACACGGAATGTTACCCAACTGTAGGTGCATTTGTGGGAGTATCGTTGGGAGGGAATGTAGTTGCAACCAGAATGGATACTAATTTGCGCTTTTACGGTGATCCATATCTCACCACATCTGACATTCTACTAGGGATGGTGGATAGACCAAAGGCTGCTCAGCCATTGTACACCAGTCTTAAAGAACTATATTCCAGTTTACGCTACTAGGCCGTTTCTCCTGTTGCAGATTGGAACCTTCATTCTGTCATCTGCTTATAACTTTGCGATGTGCATGGAGATTTGAAATGTGATTTCCCATTGCCAATTTAGTGTCTCCTCTATATTTGGTTCATGACATTAGAGGGATGAGGAATCTATCCTTTATAAACTCTGCATATTTTATATCAAATGATGTAAATGTCCATTACACAACTTTATTATGTGAATATGTTATTGGACTTTATATGTTAAATTTCAAAACTAAGGTACATAAAAACATATGAGTTTATTATGTGATTATGATGTTATTAGACTTAATTTCTACATAGACGAAGTTAATTGATAAAAATGTGTTAAATTGCAAAACTAAGGTTAATAATGTTGAAACAAGATGCATGACTGCACTTTTACTAATTTCTTTTTAATACTGTATCTCTGAGTTATATACTGAATACTCAATTTTGAATAAAAGCTGTAATCTTGCCAACGTTTTCTTTGATAGGTGTTTAGATTTTAAGTTTTAATCCTCACTTGGGATGTACAAAGGGGCGGTGTTTTATTCCGTGGCAACTGTTTATGTTGTTCTTTTTTTTTTTTTAATGTCATTTGAATTATGATATGTAGTTACCAAGTTGATTTGAGCAAAGGAAGTTTTAGCTTTAATTTGCCAAATCTATATTCCAAGCCTTTGGCCCTTACCTTTTAAGTTAAGCTTTTAGTTAATGTTTTTTTAGTTGTCAATAACAACCATTTAGCGTCCTCCTAATCATGCTAAAAATTTGTGTATGCTATTTCTAAGTTGCTGAGCTCATCTTAGGTCTCAGTATCTGTTTGATGGTAAAATTTCACTTAAGTACATTACTCCAGGCTTTTATTACTTGCTGACCATTTTTAAGTTGGTCAAGTACTTGAAATCAATGATTTTAAAGATTGAAGTGAGCATTGAATCAGAAGATAATTACTGGAAGTGCTAAGGAATTCAATTGTACGGGGATTGAATTTGTTAATGTGAATGTTTTTTTTTAATTATAAGAAAATAAATAACTGAAGTTATATGTCTGATATGAATCATGATATTTAGCATAAATATGAAGTTATTGAAATTTTCTCTCAAAGGATAACGGGTCCTAAGTTATGCATTTTAATAAATTATGCATTTTAAACCAATTTTTTTTTGGAAGAACCTGATTTAATTTTTTTCTTCAGAAATACACCTCCCTTCTTCTAAACTTAAATTATTCTTTCTCTTTCTTTCTCCTCATTCTCTTATGCATTTTTTTTAACCTCATCTATTTGCAATGCTTGCCAATATCAATATACCAAGTAACTATTTTAATAAACAAAAAATTATAAAACTAATTAAAAATTTCAAACAATTTATCAACGTACAATATTACTATACAATTTTTTATACCTCATAATTTTTTATTCCTAAATTTAACAATTTCAATTTCTTTTTTTTTGTCACTCTTAATACAAATACTACAATACAAATTTGTCATAAAGATAATTTTAATAATATTCATTTTTTCCACCAATTTTACAAATAATTTCTTTTAAAACCCAATTTTTGCTAACAATATTTTTACACATAATTTTTTTTATATTTTATTATTTTTTTGTTATGACCCCTCTCTTAAAAAGTGTTCTATACTTCATACCACCGTTTGCGATGCAATTTGGTGATAACAAAAAAATGCTTGGTCCCTCCTAAACAAAATAACATGACGCCAAATTGATCTTTGGGGAGTTTAAGATATTTCACAAATCTTTCAGGGACGTAATTGATTTCACATGTATCTTTTAGGGACATATGTGACTATCAACTCTATTTTGTTTTGTTTCTTGCATAATTTTGTGTTGCATATTTTCGCGATATGCACTATTATTGTTATTTTTTTTACTAACAACATTTTTACACATTATTTTTTTATACCTTATTATTACACACTTTTCGTTATGACCCGTCCTGAGTTTACTTACTAGTTTTTGTAAATATAGAAATCTTAATAATTGCAATTGCAAGAACAAATAAAATAAGCACCACCGACTGAGAGAGAAAATAGTTGGCAGGAATCCTTAATAAATGATGAAGTGCAATCTCACTCACATCCTCCAAATGAAATCCAATCACAAGTGATAACTCACCAACACACTCCCCTTTTTCATATTTATATATTTAAATAGTAACTCATTGCCATCCCATTTCCCATTATTAACATCATCAAAATTCTGCATTGGCTCCTCAATCACAGGTACAAGTCAATTTGCTTCCATCCTCTGTCGACACTGAAAATACTAAACCGTTACAAAACAAAACATAACTTAACACAAACACTCATACATTACAAGGTAGGGAACCATCACCTTGAACATTCACAAACAACAACACCCTCTCCTGCACACAACAATAGCATAAATGTTTTTAAACAGTCGTGGAGATCTATTTCGTCTCTCTCTCTCTCTCTTTTTTTTTCCCCTTTTTTTCATTCTTATGTATCTTCCTATAGCTTTTTCTTTTTTTAATCTTGGTTTGCAAAGATGGGATTTTGATTTGGTTTTCTGATACCCAATTGGATTTTGATCTGAACCCAGCAATTTACTTTTTTGATTTTTTTTCGTTTGTGATGGATCTAGAACGTTTTATATAATAAGAATATGTTTGATTTGGTTGTTGCAACTAATGATGTATTATTTGAATGCACCTTAGGCTCTATATATTGATTGATTCGTTGTAATTAATAAGTGTTAGTGATGTTTTCGGATGTAACAGATCTGGAAGTTCCGTTTAATTTTATGATTAGCATTTTGTCATTAATTAATGTGATGTTAGATTTAAATTCATTGAGATTCCTTGAATTGGATTTTTTTGCAAAGGAATTGTTTATTAGTTGATTTAGATCACGTTTCTTTTCACAAAGCTCGTTTGGATCCATCACTTTCAATGGTTTTGGTCATTGGTGTCTTACTTTGCTGTATTGCCTGTATAACTGTCCTCATCAGTCATCACCATTGCTTTCTGTCACTTTTATGTTTATTTTGCATCACAAACCTTCAGTATAACTGGTCCAAAATATTTTTTTAGTGGTGATTTGTATCGTTTTGTTTGACTAAACTGCCATAACTTGAGTTAGACTCTAGGATTATACATGTTAGAGCACCAATTAGATTAGGCCATATATCAATATCGATTTATAAATCCTTGATCCCCTATGTTTCTGTTACTTGTCCATGGCCTTTTGATTTTGTTTGACCAGTGTTACTAGGACTAGGGATTGTGCGCAATTTGGATAAACTGTGGCCAGCTTAGATCTTAGTGAACTTTGTCATACCGGGAAATCAAGAAGTTTTAAGTTGGTATCTGTACACAGATCTTTTCTCCTTTAAAGAGAAGTTTGAAATTGGTTTCTATATTTGTGTCTGTTTTCAACATCTTAGTTTTGATGTTTCCATGATGGAAAAGTATTTTGCCTGCATTTTGGGTTGCTTGGCCTTTATTCTTATGAGTGCTATGATTTTCTCAAAAATCAAAACAGAAGCAGCGTAATGAATGTTTATTTTATTGACTGCTGTTCCGTTACTTGTTTGCAGGTTAATTCTTAAGTCGGTGTGTTGTGAGGAAGCTGTATTAAAAATTAATATTCTAATTTGAAAGTGGTGTCACTACTTTAAGTGCATCTTTGGACAGTGAATTTGATGCTGAATGTCTGGTGAAGAAAGATCTATCTGATCAGTGAAGTTGCAATTTGGATTTGTATTAAATGTCGAGGGGAAGGTCTGACGGATCACAAAAGAAGCGCTTAGTTGCTTTTGTTTGTGGTGTGGCAATCTTTCTTGGTTTTCTATATGTGTTTGGTGGATCCATCTTTGGTTCTCAAAATGGTGGTTCATCTGCTCTCGAATATGGAAGTAAATCATTGAAAAGACTTGGGTCGTCATATTTGGGTGGGGATGATGACACTGATGGCAAGCAAGATGAATCTTCATCAAATTTTGGGGGAGACGAAATTGTACCAAAGAGTTTCCCAGTAAGTTGTTTTGTCAACTTAGGTTTAGGGTACATCTACTCTATTTCTTGATGATGCATACTTAATATTGTTTTAATCTTTCATTTTTTTGCTTTAGTTATATGGTTTAATCAGTATTTTTTCCAAATAATAATAATAATAAACTCACATATGTAGCACTTTGCTCAAATTTAGGTTGTCAAATTTATTGGATCAAGTATGAGTTTAGTAAGAGAGTGCTAGCTAGCTCAGCTGGTAAAGTCTTTTGTAGGTGATCCCAAGGACATAGGAATATAGGATCAAATCCTGCATTCATCCTTCCCCATCCCTAGTGTGTGCCTGTGAAAAATCACTTACAGATTGAAACCTCAAGGGTTTCTCAGATCAATTATCTATGGCTGAAAAAAAAATTATGTATGAGTTTAGTAAATATCTAATAGTGATATATGTCAGTTATGAAAGATGCTTAAAATGTATCCTGTAATGGAAGGTTATAGTTGAGGAAAACTAATATCATATCCATGGTTAATATCCAAGTCATTTGAAAACAATCTTATTCGCATAATGAAATTAAGACAGTTTTGTTCTGTCAGAGGTTATCTAAGTCCATATCTTTCAAGCTTTCATGTAGTTCAAGTTCATGCACTTCATTCAAATGTGACCATACGTTTTGTTCATCACCAATCTCATGGTATTTCCAATGTTTCTGTTCCTGAAGGTTTGTGATGATCGTCATTCAGAGCTGATTCCCTGCCTAGATAGACACCTTATTTATCAAATGAGGATGAAGCTTGACCTGTCTCTGATGGAACATTATGAGAGACATTGTCCTCCTGCAGAAAGGCGGTTCAATTGCCTGATTCCTCCTCCACCAGGATACAAGGTGAAGATTTGCTGTGAACAAATGTGTTTCTCAACATGCTCTTGTTGATACATTTGACTTATTTTAGTCAGTGTTAAACATTGGTTTCTCTGATTTGCAGGTCCCTATTAAGTGGCCACATAGCAGAGATGAGGTGTGGAAAGCAAATATCCCGCATACTCACCTTGCAAAGGAGAAGTCTGACCAGAATTGGATGGTTGTAAAAGGTGAAAAAATATTTTTTCCTGGAGGTGGAACTCATTTTCACTATGGAGCTGATAAGTACATTGCAGCAATTGCCAATGTAAGGCTGCACCTGCTTTTACTAGTTTTACCTATGAGATGAAATCATACGTATTTCAATTCCAGTTTGGGACTTGGGAGTACCATTTTATGCAAGTATCTATCTGTATGCCAACTTTAATGCAGATAACATTTTGGCAGTTTCCCATCTTCATTTAATGGTCCAACAATTATATATATATATATATATATATATATATATAAATAAAAAAAAAACTCATTTTGTGGATGAATATTATCTTATGTTCCAGTTTGTATTGCCAGATGCTCAACTTTTCAAATGATAATCTAAATAATGAAGGAAGGTTGCGGACTGTGCTTGATGTTGGTTGTGGTGTTGCAAGTTTTGGAGGATATCTTCTTTCATCTGATATCATTGCAATGTCCCTGGCACCAAATGATGTGCATCAAAATCAAATTCAGTTTGCCCTCGAAAGAGGAATTCCGGCATATCTTGGTGTCTTGGGAACTAAGAGACTCCCTTACCCTAGCAGATCTTTCGAACTTGCTCATTGTTCTCGTTGTCGAATTGATTGGCTTCAAAGAGATGGAATACTACTTCTTGAACTTGACCGGTTGCTCAGGCCAGGAGGTTATTTTGCTTACTCATCTCCAGAAGCATATGCGCAGGATGAAGAGGATCTAAGAATATGGAAAGAAATGAGTGACCTTGTGGGGCGTATGTGTTGGAGAATAGCTTCAAAAAGGAACCAAACTGTCATCTGGCAAAAACCTCTGACAAATGATTGCTATAGGGAAAGAGAACCCGGTACTCGCCCTCCTCTGTGCCAATCTGATGATGACCCAGATGCCGTTTGGGGAGTAAATATGGAGGCTTGCATAACACCTTACAGTGAACGTGAGTTCCTTTTTCTCTGTGATTTAATGGGTTTTACATCCTATGGCTTCTAACTCTCTTCTTCATAACATGCAATTTATATTTGCTTCTTTAGTGGCATGCATTTTTTCTTCCAGGTACATTTTTACCTTGTCTAATTATCTAGAGCTGTGGATATGAAACTTAACCTACTGAAACTTTTGTTGAATTTATCAGATGACAACAAAGTCAAGGGTAGTGGATTAGCCCCATGGCCTGCAAGATTGACCAGTCCTCCTCCTAGACTAGCTGACTTTGGCTATTCAAGTGACATGTTTGAAAAGGACACGGTAATTAGATGTTACAATTTATCCTCTTGTTAATGGTTTTAATTATGTTTTTCTCTTGTGAGCATAGAAATTCACGGATAGTAAGCTAGTGACAATATACAATCAGATAAAAAAATGTGTGCTTAAATTTTGTCATGTCTTACAGGAACTATGGCAAAGGAGAGTTGAGAAGTACTGGAATCTTTTGAGTCCAAAAATAAAATCAAACACATTGAGGAATATTATGGATATGAAAGCAGGAATGGGTTCATTTGCAGCTGCTCTTAGAGGCAAGGATGTTTGGGTGATGAATGTTGTACCTCAAGATGGACCAAACACACTTAAGCTTATATATGACAGAGGCCTCATAGGCTCAGTTCATGACTGGTATGGTTTACCTGAAATATAGATATACTGTTTCTTTGTTAACTTTGCATAATTTGGGAGAGAACTTGGTGATTTGACTAAATATATTGCTTCTTTGATATCTTTGTATAATTTGGGAGTGAACTTCGTGATTTGACTAAAGTTATTGTAATTTGTTACTTTCTTGCTGCAAATTGTTATCTTATGTCAATAATTCCTCCTTTGTATGCTGAGAATTTATTAGATTCAAGTTGAGTTTTTCATTTGATATGTGTTAATCAGGTGTGAAGGAGGATATTCAACATACCCCCGGACTTATGATTTACTCCATGCATGGACTGTTTTCTCTGACCTAGAGAAGAAAGATTGCAGTCCAGAGGATCTATTAATTGAGATGGATCGTCTGCTTAGGCCTACTGGTTTTGTAATCTTCCACGATAAACAGCCGGTGATTGATTTTGTAAAGAAGTACTTAGGTGCTCTGCACTGGGAAGTAGTTGCAACATCAGATTCCAGTTCTGACTCTGATCAGGATGGTGATGATGTTGTTTTTATCATCCAGAAGAAATTGTGGCTCACCTCTGGAAGCTTGAGGGATACAGAATAGAACAACCATTGGATTTTCATTTTCATCATATATATAATCTCTGCTTCTACAAGGGATCAAAGCACACCCCAAGTGGTGGAAAGCAGTGAAGAACTTCATTTTGCAGCATTACAGAATGTTCACGTTGTTTTCTTTTCATTTAATTTTCTTATGTTGGTTGCCATTTCATTTTTGTTTTTTAATAGTTATTCATTTCATGTTATTAAAGGCAGGCATTATGCCATTATAGGCTACTCAAAATTTTGCCTTCATTTGGTTATTATTATGTAAGCTACTTAATTATTCAAGACATAGAAGACATGATGATAGAAAAGTAAGCACTTCACACGTGAAGTTATGTAATATATCCACGCATATTCTTCTCAGAATTTCATCCATTTCTTGATTTAGTATTTTTATACTAATTTGTTGGGCTTGCTTAAAATGCATGGTAAGTTGGAAGCAAAATGTTGGTAGCCAAGTGGCTTCATGATTCATTATAGCCATATGCATGATTTTACAACCATAGACCACTTGGTAACTTCTTTGTCAAGGTTTCTAAACCTTACACCACACGGCACACGCCAGCACACTTGAGACTTAGCTTCAAAGACAGCTGTTTCTTGTTTGTTCAATGATGGTGAGTGTCTATGATCAAGGCTTTAATGGTAGGCCTGGAGGAATTGGATAAGCAAGCCAATGCAGTGAGGCGGGTGTGGCACTTAACAAATATATAATACTTTTTTTTTTTAATGATATTCCAATATTTTGTAGGAGTAGTGGGTGATATGGTTAAGTTTTTCTTATAAGTGGTGTTTTCTTTAACTTGTGCCCTCTAATGAAAGTGTTTCTCTATGACATCACCATCCAATCTTATCTATTTTATATGTTATATTATTTTAACCTAAATCATAGTATATTCCATTATGTAATCTTGCCCAATCTGGGAGGGAATACTATAGATGAAAACTAGCTATATTTTAGGAGGTGAAGAATATTACTTAATTACATAAAATTAAAAACAGTTTAATGGCTTGTAATAGGCAAAACCTATGTTTTAGTCCTTTAAATTATTTTCGTTTTTCAATTTCGTTTTTAAAGTTTTTTTTTCTTTTAATTTTGTCATATAAGTTTTTGTTTCTTCCATAACTTGCTCATTTTATTTTTTTTTTTACAAAAATTCATGATCTTGGTATTATTAAGTTTATAATGAAAAGATTTACAGAATGCATTCATCACTTTTTAAAAATTTTACCATAAAAAAATGAATTTTAGGATACATTGGTAACAAAAAAACTACATATAGGACGAAAGTGAAAGAAAAAAAAAGTTAAAGAACAAAACTGAAAAACAAAATAATTTAGAGGACCAAAACATATATTTTGCATTATAAATTTTCAATAAATTTAATTTAATAACTTAAAAGAATCTGATTTTACGAATGCATCATATTTAAAATGCAAAAAAATTTCAAAATTATTTACTCACCATGGTGACAATCTATTTTTTAATTAATTGTCAATTTAATAATTATTAGTTATAATTTAATATTTTTGTTATAATTAATTCATTAGCTATATAATTAATAAATAAATAAATAAGGAATTTAATTAATTAATTAACTATTTATTTAATAAATAAAGAATAAATTAACATAATAAAATATAAATAATATAATAATGTTGCATGTCTTTTTCGGTCATTTAATAACTTTCAACTACTTCAAAACTAGTTTTGTCGAGCAACACTATTTTAAACAGTCAGCTAAACAGCAGCTATTAGCTTGCAGCTCTCAGCTACCTTCACGACTACAAGTTACAATCTCACAACTATAAGCTAGTTTTGTCAAACAGATCCAAAAATAATTAAAATTACAAGTATATTTAGTACAAAATTTTAAAAAAATATATCTAAATTTTTGTTTTGTATATTGAAATTTAGAAATACATATCATAAAATTTGGTAGGGAAAAAAGGGAAAGAGTGAGATATTTAGAGAAAAGCAAAAGAGATATATCAAAGTAGTTTCCAATCAACTTTGAACAATGAACATAAATAAAAAGTTCAAAATGCAAATTACTGAATTAGAATGCCAATTTAAACTCTTTGGAATATATAGATTATTAAATGATAAATATGTAGTAAATACTATATATAATAATTATGTATAGTTTATTGAACTTATTTTTAAAAATAAAAAGTATCTCTTCACTTTTTGTCCTTGATGTAAATTCAACCCTCTCAATTTTTAAAATCATTGTTCTATCATTCATAAATAAAACAACTATCCAAGTTGACATATCACCAAAAACTCAAGATAACTGCACATGTAACATTCAAAATAACTGAAATATTAATATAATAATTTATTAAAATGATAAGCATATTTCGCTTGGGTTAGAGCCTATAATAGATAATGGCTAGTTTCAAAGTTCTTTTGAATCTTTTATGCACTTTTTCACATTGGTTGTAAGGCAATATATTTGTGGCCAAACTACACATTTAGTCTCTTAATTACTTTATTTTTAATTATTAAATTAGTTTCTCACATTTTTTAGTATCATATTGATTTTTCATATTTTTTTTTCCATTTGCACCGTTTGACTAAAATTTTAAATGCTTAGGGTAGAGTCATTATTCATCCTATATATTCATATATATTGACTATTGGTGTGTATGCATATCATATTGGTTTACCTATAATAAACACAGACTCCGTCATGAGCATTTGACATTTGGGACGAATAATGCAAATAGAAAAAAAATGCGAGGGATTAATATGGTAAAAAAATGTGAGACCGATTTGATAACGAAAAATAGATAAAAAACCAAATGAGCAGTTTGGCCTATATTTATCTATTTGATTAAAAAATTAATTAGCATATTTAGAGTAAAATTAAAGAGGTATCTATGTTTTTTTTTCCTCTCAAGGTATCCACCTGCTTAATCGATGACCAATCATTTTGACATTGTCAGACCTCTTTGGGAGTAGTCAATGATGCCTCTTACATTCACCAGAACCGAGGATCAAACCATTTCCATCTGTGCTAGCCTCCATTAGTAAGTTTCTATGTTTGTGATATATATTTTTGGGTCCAACTCGCATATAATATCCACTAATTGAAGACAATTTTGCTCTTATCGAATAAAGGGTCTGTTCCGCAAAACTAACTTATAGTTGTGAGCTTGTAACTTATAGTCGTGAGCTTGTAGCTTATAGTTGTGAAGCTAGCTGCGAGCTTATAACTGTTTAACTGACTATTTGAAATAGTGTTGTTCGGCAAATTAGCTTTTGAAGTAGTTGAAAGTTATCAAATGACCGAAAATGGCATGCAACATTATATTATTTATATTTTATTATTTTAATTTATTCATTTTGTTCTCTATTTATTAAATAAATATTTAGTTAATTAATTAAATAATTATAAAAACTATTAAATTATAATTAAATAAATTATTTTCTTTTCTTTATTTATTAATTATATAGTTAATTAAATTATTAAATTATAATTTGTAATTAATTAAATACATAATTAATTAAAAATTAAACTAACACCAGGGTAGGTATATAATTTTTAAAATTTGTGGATGATATAATTGATATATAAATTATTGAGAGCTAATTTGGTTTGTTGAAAGCTACGTAGCTTTCTAAAAACTAGTTTTCAAAAGCTACAAACTTCTTTTATAAAAGTTATAAGCTTTTTCTAATTTGTGTTCATCCAATGGGACTAATAGCTTATTAACTGAATTTAAAAGCTCCTAACTAACTAAAAAGCTCCTAGCTAAGCATGTCGAACCAAGCCAAAATCATTATGAGCGACAAAAATTTCTTTAATAAGTATTTAACGCAAATGCATTTTTAAAAATCCAATTCAAGATTTGTATACATAGAAAAGTAGAGTATATAAAAAATAAAAATTAGTAGGAAAAAAAATAAAAAGTAAAAAAGAGACTATTCCAATTGGTTTCTAACTTTGACAAATTGTATACATAGAAAAGTAGAGTATATAAAACATAAAATTTAGTAGAGGAAAAAAAGGAAAAGTAAAAAAGAGACTATTCCAATTGGTTTCTAACTTTGACAAACTAACATAAATAATTAGAGGAAACAAGAAAAAAAAAGAAAAAAGGGAAAGAGGGAAATATTTGGAAAATAGCAAAAAGGAGATTTATCAAATTGGTTTCTAACTTTACCTTAAAAAAAAAAAAATCGGTTTCCAACTTTGAACAAAAACATAAATAATTAAGAAAATAAATTAATGAAAAAAAATACCAAAGAAAGTAAGGGAATGAATGATCACAAAGGGGTCCCCCCTCTCTCTCTCTCCCCCCATAGCACTACTAGTCACCTTCTTTTTTTCATACCGATAATCCCGGACCTTTGATTTCTCTCTCTAGATTCTCTCTCTACGTATATCACTTGTTTCACTTACCCAAACTCTTCAGATTCATCTCAATTCAAGGTGGTTTTTTTACAACACCCTTTTGATTTTTCAATCCAAATTTAAAGTTTGCATGATTGGTTCTGAATTCTGATTTGGATTTTGATGATGGGTATCTTCAATTTTGAATTTTGCTTTATTGGGTTTGTATTGGATTAGTTAGAACATGTGGAAAGTGAAGTTGAAGTCTTTTTCTTTTTTATGTTTTGGGTAATGGGGTCTCACTGTAGTTGTTGAAGATTGCATTTTGACTGTGTCATTTTGACTGTGTTTCTGTTGACCCATTTGAGGGAATTGACTTGTTCTGTGTGAAGTAGAGTGTGCTTGATGAGCATTTGGGAATCACTGTTTATATTGCAGATAGGTTCTGGCTGCTGAGGCTTTGAATTCTCCATAGTTTTTATGTTGTTTTAGTTTTTTTTTTTGGGACATTTAGAATTTTTACATCAGACTCAGTTGTCCTGTTAAACTGTTTTGGAATGAGCAGAGTTTGATTAGTTTGTTTTCAGTATTTGTCAAATCATTTATTACTTCAAATTTTATCAATGATTTTTGAAATCTAATTTTGCTGCAACATGAGGATCTTGGTGAATTGTTTGCATTTGCTGAACTTCATTGCGGTTATTCAATTTCTTTGACAATTTATCTAGTTGATCACCCTTTTCCCCTTTGTGCTGTATTCTTTATTCTAATTCCAAACGAGCCCTTAAATTTCTTTTTGTATGTTTTAATTTGTTAGTATCCGCCTTTTTCTGCTGATTTTATCATTCTAGACTCGTGTGTTTTTGCACTTTTTGTGTTGAAGTTTGCACTGTTGCTTCTGATCAGCTTAAAGTAATTAGGTTGATGATCAAGTTGCTGATTCGTTTTCATTTATTTTCCTTTTTCTGTCAGAAGTAGGAGCTAATCTGCCTTGGATTCTGCTGGTGAGCAATGGCTCCTTGATTTTCATGGCTGGCAAAATGAGATTTTTGTTTGGCGAAACTTCTAACCTATAGTGGTCCGTGAAGTAGAGTATATAGCATAGGAAGTTTAAGAGGTTAATAAATGGAAGCTAAGGGGTGCTGGTTTAATAAGTTCAGGTCAAAGGGCAAAATGCAATCTTCAAAAAACAAGGAAACTTCGGGCATTGCAAAAGAACGGTCAAAACCCCCAACAAATGAGGAAGCGCCTTCCATTGTGACCAAACAGAAGGTTGAAGCTGCGAAGCAGTACATAGAAAACCATTATAAGAAGCAGATGAAGGACCTGCAGGAGAGGAAGGAACGGTGCGTTTCTTCAACTCATATTTTGGGTCATTATGACTGTGCAATCTAATTTTACTGATGAGTTTTGTACCATGTAAAATTGTTGTTGTTACATACGTGATCACGTGCTTCTATGATCATGTCCCGATCAAAAATCGGAAATGTGATGTCAAGCTGGGATTACCAGAGAATTGCGTAGATTCGGTAAAATCGGGCACTTTTATGATCTTTGGACAAATACTCAATTTCAGCCCTTTTTTGTTTATTTTCAACCTCATTTCAGCCTTATTTGAAACCATTATTGCTGTCGGGGTTTGAAATTGTTGTTGGGGGCTTGTGACGGTAGCGCCATATCGGTGGGATTGTCTTTTCCTCCATTAAGGAAATGCTTTTTCATTTTTTTTTGTCGTTTATACATTAGTGTTTGGTTTAGTTTCTATCCATATTTCTGTGGTTTGGTGTAATTTTGAGCCTTTTTTTCTTAGTTCTGTCATTTTACACGTGTGTATATTTTATATAGATATAAATGTATTTTATATTCCTATTTGGTGTGATTGAGTCTTTTTTTCTTAGTTGTCATTTTACATGGATATGCGTGTGTGCGTGCAAGCAATATATTTTTTTCTCTCCTTACCGATCCTATGCAGGATCTCGATTTTGACAATCTTGCTTTTAGTGATCTCCTGGGAAATATAAATGTGAGGTTTCTTTGATGTCCTTTCTCTTTGTTGCCCTAGCCCAATGAGGTGGTCCACAAGCACTGTCTGAGATTGCAATATAATTTTGCACGACAATTTTTACATCACATCCTTTATTGTGTCTCATGTGCTGTTTTATATTATGTAGCTGTAAATAACTTCTTCAAATGGAACTTATTGTAAGTTCTTAATAAGACCTATAGGCTCTAAAACATTATTCTTTGCAGACGCAATATGCTGGAGAAAAAATTGGCTGATGCTGAAGTCTCGGAGGAAGAGCAGCACAACTTGCTTAAGTATTTTGAGAAAAAGGAAAGGGAATACATGCGCCTTCAGAGGCATAAGATGGGGGCTGATGATTTCGAGCCCTTGACCATGATAGGGAAGGGGGCGTTTGGAGAGGTATGCTCTACCTTCATTGTCATTCAAGTAAAACATGTTTCTGATCTTTCTTGTATGTTACCTTGACCTTAATGATCTTTCTTGTATGTTACTTTGACCTTAATATCACAGTTCCTGGTGATAATGTTACTATTACCTCAAGTGAATAAAAAGGATTGAATGATATGTTTGTGCGGAGATTGGAGGTTGATTGAAACCAAAAGTTCAATCTTAACTCTTTTCTTTTATGTGACATTCATATGATTCCTGTATTTATTTACTCTCTTGGCTGTTTGATATTTAGAAGTGTTTGGAGGTTTTAAGTTTTCTAATCTTCTTGAGAGTAATAGCAACCACATTAGCTGTGTAAGTTTGATATGTATTCTACAAAGTTGCAATGCTTCTAGTGGGAAAATGTAGATTGAGGATCTAGCTTAGGGTGTGGCAGCTAGCGAGAATTAGCTCCAAAAAGTTGTTCGTGGTAAAGCGGTAGTGGACGTTTACATTTCAAAATTTGTGGTTGCAGTGAACCTTCACCATCATGAATCACTAATTTTACCATTTTTTTTAAAAAAAAAAACTCGTTATTATTTAAATTGTCTATTATAATAAAGAATTTTATGCATTATTCCATATGTGAAGCAACTTCAGGTCTTTTTTGCATTTTAGCTGTTTACATCATAGACCATCCATTGAAGCTTTATGAGGAGGTCTGATGCGAGACTACTGAATTGATTGCATAAACTCTTTGGCTGCTTATAATGATTCTTTTACTTCTCTTGATGCATAGACAACTGAGGATTCTAATAGTAACTGTAAATTTTTATATATTTGAGTTCATACAGAAATTTTATTGAAAGATTTGCTATGGCTTTGCAATTTCATTTTTGTGTAGGTCAGAATATGCCGAGAGAAGGCGACTGGTCATGTATATGCTATGAAGAAACTTAAGAAATCTGAGATGCTTCGCAGAGGTCAGGTATTGAAATCATCAGGACCTGCTCACCTTGTTAAAATAAATATTTTCTTCTTATATCTTATCGCCTACTTTTTATCTTTTTTTTTTTTTTTTTTAAGGTTGAACATGTAAAAGCAGAGAGGAACCTACTTGCAGAAGTTGACAGCAATTGCATTGTAAAGCTTTATTATTCCTTTCAAGATGAAGAGTATTTATATCTTATAATGGAGTATCTACCTGGTGGTGATATGATGACATTGCTCATGAGGAAGGATATACTGACAGAAGATGAGGCCAGGTTCTATGTTGGGGAGACTGTCCTGGCAATAGAGTCAATTCATAAGCATAATTATATTCATAGGTAAGCTGAAGCTTTAAGTAATAACATTACTTACTCGAAAATTTAAGTATTCTAATCTTACAGTGGCCTACTTTTCTTGCACATCAATTAAGATTTAATATTCTGATTTTATAATGCATTCCAGGGATATCAAGCCTGACAACTTGCTGCTAGATAAACATGGTCACATGAAGTTATCAGATTTTGGATTATGTAAACCTCTAGACTGCAGTAATCTTCAGGAAAAGGACTTCTCTATTGGAAGCAACAGAAGTGGAGCCCTACAGAGTGATGGACGTCCAGTGGCTCCTAAAAGAACTCAGCAGGAGCAACTGCAGCATTGGCAGAAAAATAGGCGAATGCTTGTAAGTCACTCAATATACATGAACAGGCATGACTGTTTTATTCCTTACGAACTTCCGGGTTAACTGTTTTTTTTTTTTTAACTTCCTACTCTATTAGCCGACAAACTTCTGTTTTTCTTATGAGCATGCGTATTTTACATTCTCAAGTGTTGGATCATTTGTTCTTATTAAATTTTGTTCACTGTGTATATAAATTTAGCGACCTCTTGTTTTGACATGTCTGTGGTTTTTTTGTGATCGTATGGTGCCTTACGATTTATGACATTTAAAGCTTTTCTTTCTTTGCAATACTGCAGGCATATTCAACGGTTGGAACACCTGACTATATTGCCCCTGAAGTTCTATTGAAGAAAGGATATGGCATGGAATGTGATTGGTATTGTTAATGTGTTTTTCTAGTTTTCCTTTTTTAAATACCTTCAAGTTCCCTTGGTTCTCAATTCTCATAAACTGTTTATTCTTTCAATATATTCTGATGGGATTGTGATAATGCTTTCAGGTGGTCTCTGGGAGCTATAATGTATGAAATGCTAGTGGGATATCCGCCCTTTTATTCAGATGAACCAATGCTGACTTGTAGAAAGGTAATAATGTCTAGCTGACTAGCTCAACTTCTGAGGAATATGAATCATGCATGTATATGGATTTTGCTTATGCACATGTGTAGGACTTTGCTTTCATTGAATTCTTCTAGGCTCCTGTTCTTAGAGAAAGTCTATATTGCTATATAAGAGGTCAATCCCTATTGCCAATATTCTATAGAACCTTATTATTGTTGTATGCCTGGGGGCCCTGGACCTATTAGACTATCGCTCTTATCTTCATCAATCATGACCACATTGTATCTCCTACCATAAAATTTGCAGATCGTAAATTGGCGAACTCATTTAAAATTTCCAGAAGAAGCTCTACTATCTGCAGAGGCAAAAGATCTTATTAATCGACTCCTATGTAATGTGGACCAGAGGCTTGGAACCAAAGGGGTTGATGAAATAAAGGTTGGTGTGTTTATTTCTAAATTCTGTAATTTATTTTTTGGTACAGTTTTGTATTAACAAAATAACTGGTTGGTCATTTTATTTGCAGGCTCACCCATGGTTCAAAGGTATTGAATGGGACAAATTGTACCAAATGGAAGCTGCTTTTATTCCTGAGGTCAATGATGAATTAGATACTCAGAATTTTGAGAAGTTTGAAGAGGTATAGTATACCTGTTTATATTGAAGGGTGTAGATTTTCTTTTTTTTGTTTGTTGTTGCTAATCACTGTCATGGTCTCCTATTTTCAAATGATGTGTAGGCACACAATCAAACTCAAACTCCCTCAAAATCAGGCCCATGGAGAAAGGTTGGTTTTCATTTATTCAAAAAGAAATTTGTTAAGAAGTGGGAAGACACCTAATAAAGCCATAGAGATGTGTTTATGTTGAACATTTAGTTGTACTTCAAGTCTGGGTTTGTAACTGTGACATATTATTTGGTGCAGATGCTGTCATCTAAAGATGTCAACTTTGTTGGGTACACATATAAGAACTTTGAAGTTGTGAATGATGATCAACTACATGGAATTGGTTTGTACATCTTCTATTACATGTATTTATTTGTTGCAATTTTTTTGTTTGACCTCTTCATTTCATTTTCATCATAAAGAAGTTCCTCATTAATATATTTTTTTTCCAATATTATTCTTCTTTTCTTATTAAATTGTTCTTTGCATTGATCTTCACTACTAATTTGGCCATGTGCTACTTTATCAGCTGAACTGAAGAAGAAGAACACAAAAACTAAACGGCCATCTATTAAGACCCTATTTGGTAAGAATATCTTCAATTCTTCCCTTTTTATTTTGAGATTTTTTTTTTTTTTTTTTGATAAACTTTCTGACTCTGAAAGTATTGATAATTTGCTTAAGATCTATTGGATCTATTTAGTAATACTTTTATACCAAATGGCTCATTTATAAAAATGTTTATACTTCTATTTGGCATCTCGGGGTAACTTCTCACATCTATAAAGAGATGTTACTTATCTGATACTAGTATTTTTAGTTTTTTACAAATTATGTTAATGGTAATAAACTCTAACTGCAAAATATTTCTGTTAAAAGAACATCTTAATTCTAAGTATATCAATCTGCATGAAGCATGTGGCAAAGACACCTTGATTCTACTGCTCCTTATAGAGCCGCAGCTACTTAATTTGGGCATAAATGGGGGGAAACTTTTAAGTATCTTATGGTTTATATTGCTCTATTCTCTATTAACTTGGGTTTAGTACATGCTATACAGATGATGAATCAGCTAAGGTTGCCAATCAACCTACCCAAGGGAGCTCCACAAAACTCTTACCGACTCAGCCAGAATTTCCGGAGAAGAGTGAATAGCAATGTTCTAAATCAATAATAATTTAAATGACTTTTAGATGGCCATTGAGATGCAACCAAATACTGGGTGGTTTGAATACTGATTGTTTTACTCCTTCCAACATTCTTTTTTTAGTTTGGTGTGGATAGTTTTGGGAGCAAAAGCTCTGAAACTGCGGTTTTGGATAGTGGGGTTTCGGGTTTGAATGGGATATTAATCTGTGTAGGAAAATGTTTTAAGGTGCATGTATACATATTCATTTTTTTTTATACATTTTTGGTTGGTGGTGCATTCTTTAATTCACCATTGTTCAAGCTGCAATGTGTTTAACATTAAAGTTATCTCTTGTAATTAAGTTATTGCTGCAGTGTTTACAAGGATGTGCAGTTCACACATCCTTTTACTGTCGTGTGGGGAGATTCATTAGTTTAAGGTGACATTTTCTTTCATACCTGACTCCAAAAAGGTTTAATTTTCACAACCGAAATCCTCATACTACTTTGCTATCATGTGAGATTAGTTACTTTGTAAGTGACATTTTCATTTTCATTTTTTTTTTTTTTTGTAATCCTGGCTCAAGAAAAGTCCATTTTTTACAACTGAAATCATTATTCTCTATTTTCTCATGACAGACCACATAATGTTTGAATATCCAACATTAATTTTAATATCTATTATTTTCTTCGATAAAGCATAACTGGAGTCATAATATATTGATTTCTTAATTTCTTATCGAGACAAGAGTCTGTCTGACGCATAAAATTGGAATTTTAGTTTGGAATTACAATTTCAATGGTTCGGAATTATAAATGGTTTGGAATTACAATTTCAGTTATTCAGAATTATAAATTCTATGTCTGGTTTGTAGTTTGTAGAAAGAATTAGAATTGGGTTGAACAATTTATTTTAATTCTAAATCCAACTGGCTATCAAAAAATAATTTTAAATTCAAGTTCCTAAAATTGGAGATAGTGATCGTGATGACGAAGGAATGTGGAGGATGAGGTGATAAGGTGGTGTTGTCAGTAATGGCAATAGCTAATGGTGTTGGTGCTAGTGATTGTGTTAGTAGTAATGATGAGGTGATGGTAGTAGCAATCAAGACGGAGGTGGTGATTGTGGTGGCAATGAGCCGTTGGCACCAACGATAGTGTGGTGGTGGCGGTGGCGGTGATGACGACATCGATTGGGGAGACATGGTTGTAATGATGGTTGTTGTGTTCTATTTGGTTCATTCCTAGAGGTGTATTGAAGTCATTTTTAGTTGTGGAATTATAAATTTTATGGTAGAACCAAGAAAGAGAATGAAAACGATCTAAGTTTATATATTATAATTCAATGAAATTTGTTATTGAAGTTATGCTCTAATTTCAAATGAACTTCTAATTATGAAAATTAAAATTTCAAGTTTCAAATCCAATTCCAAGAGTTATTTCAATTTTAAGTAAAGATGAGAATGTTGTTTTGGATGAATGGACATACTAGACAAATTAGGATTAAGAATGTCTATATTGGAGAAAGTTGTGATAATTCTTATTGAAGAAAAAATGGCATAATCTCGTCTTTAGATGGATTATACTATTATAAATCAAATGGAGATTTGTTCAATTCATGAAAGCAAAAGAAGGCTTGTGAATCCTGTGTAAGTTGGCAGACTCTTCACCCGTGGCGATGGGGGTTAAGTTTCTTGACTCAATGAAGAAACCCCAAATACATACAAATATAAAGGAACAACTATGCAGGATTAGTTTCGTGGCTTAGTGAAGAAACCTAAAACACATGCACACATATAAAGACACATATAATCATAATATTATGTCCATACATTATAGCTCATAACAATACACAATATTAACATATAGTACATCATTTGACAATAGCACAAAGCATGATCCATTGTTGTAGTGTAATAATCATAATTATATCATCATGAAATGTCTTGTGACGTAATTATTGTCATAGATTGTATCTCGACCATTGTAATTTTATCTAAATATCGTTGGTTATCTACAATTTTTTCCACAATTTTGTACTACAAAGATATTTGATATCTTGGAGAACCCCCTTACCTAGGTTTGTGATCACGCATATCATCCCCCTAAAATTGTGGAAGTTGTTCATTAAGGTATCATGCCTATGATCGGATATCCAAGACCTTGTCCCAATAATGTTTTGAACCATTCCGATGATAATTCATGATTGCATTCACATCATGATCACAAAAAATGAATTATTTACTATAATGGATGTAGCACATCCAAAGTACATATTATTTAAAGTGCAAAAATCTACAACAAAATTTGATTTAGATTGAAGCATATTACTAAATTTTATCCTATATTAATGACTTCAATACCATGTCATTAACTAATTAATTCTAAGGCCTCTTTTTTGCTAATTGAAATAATCACATTTTTGTTGCATAGAATTCTAAATGTGAATGTCTCTTGTCAGGTTTCTTTTTACCTACGTATAACTTCACGGATGGAACGTGTGATCTTGTGTTCAAAAGATTTAAGCCCCCTTTCTCTTGGACCAACATAGATGGTTAAAATATCTTTTTTTTTTTGCAAAACCCATACTTAGGTCCTTCAAATTATTTTTTGTTTTACGGTTTCGTCCTTTAAGTTGTTAACATTTGTCACGTTCGTCGTTTCTGCCAAATTTTTTACTAATGCCATTAAATTTTCCCCCTTGGCATTAACGAACAAACTGGAGGCCACACCACATGGCACCCACCATGACTGTCGTCGGGTTGGATTAATTTTGAGAGCAAGACTAAGAAGCAGAGTTTCCAATTGAATGAATAGTGAAGGTTTAGATTTGGTTTCAAACGTGATGGTGGTTTTTTTTTGGATACAGAGGGAAAGAAACAAAAAAAAACTAGAAGCGAGGGAAAGGGATCATCATGCTATCAGCTAACAGAGCAAGAAACAACTCAGTAGGTGGAACAGCAAAAACCTCCATCTGAGAGTGCATAGAGGCTCCCTTTTTGGCTAAGATATCCGCACACTGGTTACCCTCTCTCAATGTATGCACCAACACGACAGACCACTCCTTAATAAGCATGTCTCTAATCGAAGCCAAAATGGTGGCATGAGCATGAAAATGGTTGAAGTCACCTTGCACCATATTCAAAACTTCCAAACAATCTGAACGACACTCAACCCGCCTAAAACCCCAAGTCCAAGCTAACTCCAAACCATGAAGGATGGCCAGCAACTCCATATGTATGTTATTAGAAAAACCAAAGCGACCTGCATATCCAACAATCCACTCCCCATCCTTATTCTGAATTAATCCTCCAAACCCTGAAGCTCCTGGATTACCCAGCGAACTGCCATCCACATTAAGGACAACACTGTCAGTAAAAATCGGGGGGGGGGGGGGTCCAGGAAACCCAGCGAACCTCCTTCTCCTTTGTGAATGCAACACCAAAGGATGTCTGAATCTCCTTACGCATTAAATTAGCCAAACGAAGAACTTCTGAAGTTGTTATCTGCTCATTAGCAATGCATTCAGAACAACGTGCTCTCCAAATCCACCATAAAACTGTTACAAAGTTGATGTCCAAAACATTAAGACCCTTCTTGACCCACTGCATAATAGGTTGATCCTCCCAAAACCAATTCAAACGATGTAAACCAAGCTCACACCAAACTGATTTAGCTTTGCTACAATCCCGCAGACAATGGAATATATGTTCACCTCCTGCACCACATCTAGCACAAACATCACTATACGCACACCGCCGCTGCACACGAAGCACGTTCGTAGGTATAGCAGAATGGCAAACAAGCCATGGGAAAAAATTCAATTTAAGGGGCAGTTTCAGCTTCCAAATCCACCCCCAATGAGAAGGGTCCTCATGCACCATGTTATGATTAATAAGCCACTCATAACAAGACTTTGCCGTGTAAACACCATTCATTGCCCCTCTCCAAGTAACACAATCAGGAATAGCATCATTAATTAAAACATCACTACTGATAATAGCATGCTGGATCTCATTAGGGAGCAACGTATACACATTCTGAAGCTGCCAAGAACCTTGCTGCCAAACATCTCTGACTCTCAGCGCAGTGTCTTGAGTAGCTACCCAGGGAACCTTTTGACAAAGTGGTTCATTGCCTAACCACTTATCAAAGAAAAATGATATGTCGCCAGCTCCAACCTTTAACTGAAACCCATCCGCAAGCAGAGCTTTTGCCTTCATCACAGCTCTCCACACAGAAGATCCCTCCGAACTACCAATAGACAACTCAAACCCACGTGGAGCATACTTACTTAACAGAACCTGGACCCAAAGCTTGTCTGTGTTGTGCACAACATTAGACTCCAAATCAGCTTACCAAGAAGGGCAACATTTTGCAGCCTTGCTACCCGAATGCCTAAACCACCGAGACGACGCGGTTTAGTGCAGGTTTGCCATTTAACAAGATGAATGCCACTAGTGTCATTTCTTTGCCAAATAAAATTTCTAGCAGCTTTATCAATGTTGTTGCAAATGTTCTCAGGAAACCAACAACTTTGCATACAATAAGTTGGCAAGGAATTTAAGACCGCAATAGCTAAGGTTGTCCTCGTTGCTCTATTAAGGAGTCTCCCTTTCCAGGCCGCAAGCTTGGTATTTATCCTTTCAAAGATAAATTCAAAGTGCTCCCTCTTAGGTCTTTCGGAAAATATAGGAAATCCCAAGTAGCGTCCAATTTTGTCGGTGAACGCGATACCTACAATATCTGAGAGCTTCCTTCGTTTAACGTTAGACAAAGACTTCGATCCAAACATCCTGGATTTATCAACATTAACCTTAAGCCCATAAGCTTTACAAAAATTCTCTAAAACTGAACGCAGCAACCGAACTTGAGAACCCTTGGCTTTAGTAAAAAATAACGCATCATCAGCAAAGAAGAGATGAGACAGCTTAGGGCCCTCCTTAGATACCATTATCGGTTTCCAAGTATTTCTTTCCACTTTTGCGGAAATCGCCATCCCAAGTTTCTCCATACAAAGGACAAAGAGATAAGGAGATAAAGGGTCTCCTTGTCTCAGTCCCCGTTTTGGTTTGAAGGGTGCTAAACGACCACCATTCCAGAGAAGAGTCAAGGAAGAGGACTGAACACAGTGCATGATAAGATTGATAATACCCTGCGGAAATCCAAAATCACATAGAGTTCTTCTAAGAAAACTCCAATCCATCCTATCATAAGCTTTCTCCAGATCAAGCTTAAAACCCAAATCACCACATTTCCTTTTGGATTTCTGCATCGTATGAACTACTTCCTGCAGGATTATAGCATTGTCTGTTGTACCTCTTCCTTGAATAAAACTATTCTGAAGAGGGCTAACAATATCAGTTAAGTACGGTCTCAACCTGTTCACTAACACTTTAGTTATAACTTTGTAACTAACATTGCATAAACTAATGGGCCGAAAATCTTTGAAAGTAATAGGGTTATCAACTTTGGGAATCAAAGAAATAAGAGTCTCAGATAACCTGTCATCAAACCTGCCATTAGCAAACGCATCCCTGACAAGGCGCCAAAGAGCCTCCCCAACAACATCCCAATGGGCCTTATAGAAAACCGGTTGGAAACCATCAGGTCCTGGTGCTTTGAAAGCACTCATTCCATGAACAGCCGCATAAACCTCTTCTTTTGTAACATCCGCAGCAAGAGCGTTGTAGGCATCAAGGCTAAGTTGAGGCATAGGATTAGTTATGAGAGCATCAGGCTGTACATTCTCACGAGAGCAAAAAAGTTTCTTGAAAAAAACCAAGGCCTCACGCTGTAAAATCTCATCATCATTGCAAGTGATACCATTGGGCAAAGTCAAGAAGTGAATTCTATTTCTTTTCCTCCGAACCACCGTCTGAGTATGAAAGAAGGAGGTGTTTCTATCACCGAATTTGACCCATTTCTCCCTGGACTTTTGAAACCAAAGGATCTCCTCTTGGAAGAGGACACTGTCATAATCCTTCTGAAGTTGAGCCTGGAGCATAAGAAGGCTAACAGAATCAAAAGTTTGCAAAGTATTCTGGATACCTTTTAACCTAGCTTCAAGTCTTCTTTTCCTTTTGAAGATATTACCAAAAACCTCAGCATTAAACTTAAGAGAAGCAACCTGGACCTCTTTGAGCGCTTCACTGAAGTTGCCACATTTACTCCACGCATTCCTAACCACCATACCATAATCCGGGTGATCAAGCCAAGCCGCCTCAAAACGAAATGGTTTATCTGAATTAAAAAGAGGAAGCCCCCCACAACGGAGAAGGATCGGGTTATGATCAGATTGGAGTCTGCAAATGGTTTCCACAATGGCTTCAGGGAAGCAAAGACGCCAAGAATGGTCTGCAACCCCTCTGTCAAGTCTCTTAGAAACAAAAGGGCGACCTCTTTGCTGGCGGTGCCACGTGAATTGGAAACCCGTAGAGCCCAGGTCCAAAAGATCACAACTGTCCATAAATTGAGCAAACTGGGCAGCCCTTGAAGGAAAGAAAGAGCCACCTCGCTGCTCACTAGGGAGCAGGATTTCGTTAAAATCTCCAAGCAGCACCCACGGGTCAGTGTGGTTCAGCCTCAAATTCTCCAAGTATTTCCACAGCATTAATCTTGTGGTGTAAGCAGGACTGGCATAGACCCCAGAACACAGCCACGTATAATCACCCGAACCAATTCTTAACGTAATGCATTGGAAATGAGAAACAACCAGGTTAACTTGCGTCATGCAACTCAAAGCCTTTAAAGCCCATATACCTCCAGAATGGCCATTAGCCTCTTGCACAACAATAAGAACATACCCCACCCTACTCCAAAAGGAACTCAATCTAGAAAAAGGAACGTGAGTCTCGACGATAAATATAATGGAAGGACAAAAACGACGGAGCAAATCCTTCAAATACCTCTTCGTCTCCTTATTACTAGCTCCACGAATATTCCAAGCCATGACAGATAAATCCAAAAACTGATTCATTTGTCTATCCATGATCATAGTCAAAAAGAGGCGGAAGAGGCACGAAAAAGCTAACCATGCAAGAAGGCATCAGGATTGAACGTCGTTTGTCCGGGATCAAAGGTGAACTGTGTCTCCGGAACCAATTCCATGTGATTGTCAATGACACCATGCTCCCCCGCTGTGGACTTAACCTCCAAATCCTTTATCAAGTTTGGCACAGTTGCACCAAAGTTCCCATGTTGGATGAAAAAACCATGGGGTGCAAGTTTGGGAGAGTTCCCATCCACCTTGTTTAACTCTTTAACACCTGCATTTTTCAAAAGGACATGCGAAGGAGTTGCATGTTTCCCTTCTTGTCTGCTTCTCTTTCCAGAACTTCTTTTAATCACATTGTCTACAGGGTGGGTCCCAGAGGCCACGTCAGAGCCCACCACATGGGTAGCATTTTTGTCACGTGGGTCATCAGAGTTGACTTTAAAATTGTCTCTATCATTTGCATTAATACCCCGCAGATTTTTTGGTTTATTCCTTCTCTTACGCGTAACAACAAGCCAATCACCGTGGGTTGGTTCCACATTTTTCTCCATTACAGAATCATCCCCCCTAACTTCGCTGGAGAAGATTCCCTTTGATTCTGGTCGGTAAGGTTTGCATGACTAGCATCCACATGCTTGAGCAGCACCGTCGTGTCGTTGACCACATTGTCACCGTGAACCACCTTGTGGCTTTCCTTGCCTACAGTCGCCTGGGTATGAATGCAATCTCTGGTAAGATGACCGTAACAACCACAGGTGGCACAAATGAGATGAAGCCCTTCATATTGTACCTTATACCAATGATCGCGAAACCAAAACTTCCCTACCACTGGTTGAGTGAGATCAATCTCGACACAAACTCTTGCAAACCGACCCCTCTCAGCATTCATGGTATTTGTGTCCACTCTTATCGGCCTTCCAACCACATATGCCATGAGTTTTAAAACACTGACATCATAGTACATTAAGTTCAAGCCTGTAAACCGAATCCACACCATCGTCCTATTCACCTGAGCAGTGGGAGAAGAGAAATCAGGTGTTCAAGCACTGACCGCCAGACAGTGGTCAAAAATCATCCAAGGCCCTCCCTCCATAACCTTTGCTTTATCAGCAGCCTGCTCAAATTTGACCATGTAAAAACCGTTGTCCACATCCACAAGGTCAAAACCACCTGAGAGTTTCCAAACAGACTTCAATCTTTCCTTCATGGTGAAGTACCCAAGAGACTTCCCTAGCAGCTTCACAACCAAGGCCTCCTTCCATGGATTACATAAATCCTGGATCACACTATCATCAATGAAAATCTTTGGTAGAAGGCGATTCCCTCCTTCCAACTCAATTCTTCCCAACTTCTTGTCCAGTGGTTAAATCCTTCTTTCTATATTGTTCAATTACAATTTCATATTTATTTCTGAATATATAAATGCATTTGTTGTGTTGTGTTGAGTGCGATAGAGAGATGTGGAAAGTGACGAGGACAAAGTCAGAAGAAGACAATGAAATAATTGAATCTTATGTCAAGCTCGAAGGCGAAATAAAGTGGAGGAGAAAGAGGTGTTGAAAGGGAAGAGTATGAGGGGTCACGTGGGTACCACATGGCATAGCCTCCGAATGACACATGAAGATGTGTGAGCTCCATTTTAACCGTTAATGCAACGCCATAAAATTTAACGTCGTTAATAAAAAAATTGATGGAAAGAAGGAACATAACAAATATCAACAATTTAAAAGATGAACTCGAAGGCGAAATAAGGTGAAGGAGAAAGAGGTGTTGAAAGGGAAGAATATGAGAGGCCACGTGGGTACCACCTAGCGTGGCCTGCGGACAACACATTAAGATGTGTTGGCTCCATTTTAATCGTTAATGCAACATGAGAAAATTTAACATCGTTAATACACAAAATTGATAGAAAGGAGAAACGTAACAATATCAACAACTTAAAAGACAAACTTGAAGAAAAAAAAACTTAAAAATCAAAACCGAAAAATAAAAATAACTTGAAACACCAAAATATGAGTTTTTTTTTTGCATCAAGGGTATCCTGCAACCGAAGACTAATCCCCTTCGAAACGTAGAGATCACTGAAGTGAGTTTTGCCTCCTGACATCATGTTTAAGAAACCCAGTCATTTATCAATTGTGCTGGAACTTATTGGCCCAAAATATATGAGTTTTGCCTATTTATTTTTTTAAAGACAAAACTAAGAGCATCAACACCGATGTTTTTAACTTTATCCTTAAAAAGTTATAGACTGTCCATAAAATTTTGCACCGGTGTGGAGAACTATATTTTATCCATAATTACCAACGTGTTCGTGTTCAGAAATGGGTAAGAGTTAATCAATTTTTAATGAAAAAATGGAGGGGAGGAAGAAAGAGAAACAACACCAACAAGGCCATAACCACCAACGGCTGTGTCATTTGGGTAATATCTGAGTCCCAATTTTAAAGACAAAAGTGAGTTTATAGGTGTAGAGAAAATATATGTAGGGTCCATTTATGAACAAAATCCGTGTCCACCCGTCTAGATGCTCTAACAATCATTGAAAACCATAAACAAAATATAATTATTGTCATTAAAAATAATAGTACTTATTATTTTAATTCATTAATTCAAAAAAAACAAAACAAAATGTGATAACGAACACTAGTTAGGACAGTCGTCATCCATTTTCTTTCCTTTCATCCCTCCTCCTCTCCTCACATCATCACCTTTTCTCTCCATTCCTCTCTCTCTCTCTCATCCCACTTTCTTTTCTTTTCTTTTCCCGGAATCCCATACATTTTCCCCAGATCAAAAAATTCACTCTTCCTCCTCATTCCTCAATCTCAATCTCAATCTCAATCTCAATCTCAGATCCCTAATCCGATGCCAAATCCAACTCCAATCGTAGCTGCTGCTACTACTACTACTATTACTTCCCTTCTCCTTCTTCCTCTTCTCTGTCACTCTGTTCACACTATCATTCACTCTTCTTCACAGTAATTTACTTTCTTAACCCTATCATACTCCCATTTTCAGATATATCTAATCAACTCTTTCTTTCAATGTCCCCCCGATAACCAATAATCTTGCTTCAATTCAAACAGCTTTTCTTTTCTTTTCTTTCTTTTTTTTTTTTTGGGTTTTTGTAGATTATTGTTCTTGATCTTGTTTTCACTTATCAAAACTCTTTTTTCCTCTTTTTATTGATTTTTGAGGTATTGGGATCAGCAAAGTCTTGATTTTTAAGTTATTCAATTCACTCGGGGATCGTTGTGGTAATGTTGAATCTCGTTGGATCTGAGATTCTTCTGTTACTAGAGATTAACTATTAATCAGACTCTCTGAGTAGGAAAAAAAAGTTTTTTTTTTTGTAAAAAAAAAAATAAAAATAAAAATATTAAAGAATTAATAGTTGTAGTGGAGTGGAGTGGTTCTGTAATTTAGCAAAGTTGAAGAGGTTGAGTTTGTGATCATGGATCATGTTATTGGTGGAAAATTCAAGCTTGGGAGAAAGATTGGAGCTGGATCATTTGGAGAACTTTACTTAGGTGTGCATTCTGTTTTTTTTTTTTTTTTTTATTATTATTTTTTTTTTGTAGCATTGTTAACTTTAAAAGATGATTTTGACTTCACACCTTGTTTTGCCCTTCTGGTGCCCTTGTTTGTTTCAGGTGTTAATGTTCAGAGTGGAGAGGAAGTGGCTGTCAAGTTGGTTAGTGCAATTATTGGCTTGATTTTGTTATTTTATTTTATTTTCATTGTTTTTGTTTTTGACTTTTTCATTGTGCATGTGTATTGCCAAAGGAGTAAGAAGATTAAAAAAATGCCTTTTCTTAGTCTAAGATTTGATTTGCATAACATTAATGTATTTGTTTGCGTCGGACCAACATTTTTTATTCACTTGTGCTGTAATAATGAATCAAAAGTTGGGTTGCCTTAAATTCTTAATGCAAGTCTTTGTTTTGTACTCTGTGACTTATATTGTTGTAATGCTGTTCAAATTAGATTATTTTCTGTAGAGCATAACATGATACAGATTTTTGGTTCTGTATTCAATCAGCCTGTGTGCTGTTGCAATCTGTTACCTAGCTGTTTCAGGAATCAGGATCAAGCTAATGCTAATGCTTTCTTCATTCTGTTCCTTTTGTTAGGAACCTGCAAAGACCAAGCATCCTCAACTTCACTATGAGTCAAAATTGTATATGCTTCTTCAAGGGGGAAGTAAGTTTTTGTTCTTTTAAGTTTTATATTACTTCATGAATTAGACATCTTCAATTTCTTTTCTTGAAGGCAAGACATGCAGTTGGTTACTTTACTGCCATGAAATAAAGTGAGCTGTCTATGAGCTTGTCTGATTGTTGTATTTATATATTTATTTTTTCAAGCTGGAATACCTCATTTAAAATGGTTTGGAGTTGAGGGTGACTACAATGTCATGGTAATTGACCTTCTTGGACCAAGTCTTGAAGATCTGTTTAACTATTGCAGTCGAAAGTTATCTCTGAAAACAGTTCTGATGCTTGCAGATCAGCTAGTAAGTATGAGTTTAATTTCATGAGGTTTTTATCTTTAATAGATAGCTGCTTTATTTTTACACTTTTCCACAATTTGGTTTGCCTAGTTAAACAGAGTCGAGTACATGCACTCCCGGGGGTTTCTGCACCGTGATATAAAGCCTGACAACTTTTTAATGGGTTTAGGCCGCAAGGCAAATCAGGTATCTTGTGTTCCTACATTTATTTGAATTTTGCTTATTCTGGTTTGGTGTTTATGCATGACTTCCCACATGTTTTCTGAACTAGTATCAGTCGTGATTTAAGTATGTGATCAAAACATGCATTCAGATTAGTGGATATATGGACAGTTCAATGTTTAATGTTCAGGAGCAAATAGATTGGTATTTAAGTATGAAAACTTTTTTCACCAAAAAAAAAAAAAAGTATGAAAACTTCAATGTTGTAAATAAGTGTACCTTTCTTATTCCTCAATACTTTATCACCCTTTCTTGGTTACACACAGAAGAGGTTTATTTAGCCTCTCTCACATGACCTTTTCACTGAAGCTTTTCTTGTCCTTTTGTTGAAGGGTTATTTCCAAAAATTCTGAGATATGAATGCCAAGTCGGTTTTTCTTTAAGTTGGTTTTGCTTTATGTTGCAGTTACTGCTGTTAGTATCAATAACTGATATCCTATGTTGAATTTTCTTTTTCTTTTTATTATGTTACAGGTATACATAATTGATTATGGCCTTGCAAAAAAGTATCGGGATCTTCAAACACTTAAGCATATACCATACAGGTACCAAATTTGTGATTTTGTTTGGGCAGACTTTTTAGCTTGTTTTCATTTGAGTCCTTGAGTTTGCATATTGTCTTTCCTTTGTTACTTTTGGAAGTTTACATTTCAAAGGTTTATTTCATGTGGTTTGTATTTTGTTCCCACTTGTATTTGTTATTTTTCTGGAAGTATTCAGCTTTGAGTTGTTTTCCACCTCATTCAGGCGAAAGTATAATAGGACCTGATATCCGTTACTTAGATTCCCCGGGATGTTTTGACCTTGTCTTATATGAATAAATAGCCGTTGCTAGGCTCTGAAATAGCTAATATTTTAATTTTACCAGGGTTAAACTGGTGCTACAACTTGAGTTTTAATAGTTTTGGACCTGAACCAAAGTATAAAATAATTATTCCTAGACTAGAATCTGCACCTGCTGCCTAATCATGTGTGGTCCTTGCTAACTGCTCTAATGTTTCTGATGTCTGAACCTGTCACTTGTTTACATGTTTTAATTCAACAAAAGTAATGATTGTCGTACACATCCTCTCCTTTCCTTTCATGAATGGTCACAGTACTTTTCTTTCAGGGAAAACAAGAACCTCACTGGAACTGCTCGGTATGCAAGTGTTAATACTCACCTTGGAGTTGGTGAGTGAGGCTTTCTGTTTCAGCTTCTAACCAATAACCAACTGTTTCAGCTTCTAACCAATAACCAATAAACTTCAGAAGTTTTAAATTCAAAATGGAAGTTTTTAATAATATATCTTGTTCTGGTTATTCTTGCAGAACAAAGCAGAAGAGATGATCTAGAATCGCTTGGTTATGTGCTCATGTACTTTTTGAGAGGAAGGTTGATTGCAATCCCGAGATTCTTGCTTCTGTAATGATGTTTCTCATTGAATTTAACATACTTTGGCAATTGTTTTCCAGTCTTCCTTGGCAAGGCATGAAAGGTGGAACTAAAAAGCAAAAGTATGACAAGATAAGTGAAAAGAAGATGCTTACTCCGATAGAGGTACTCTTACCTGCTCACAAGCAACTTTTATGCAAATTCTTTGATGATTTGAGTTATTGCTTTTTCTTCATTTTAGGTCAATTGCTGGTTTTTTGCTTATTTAGTTGTGAGCAGAGTTTGTTTTTTCTTCATGTTAGGTCAATTGCTGGTTCTTGCCAGCAGAGTTTGTTTTTCCGCCTCAATTTTTTTCCCTTTAATTGAGTTCAATTGATTGTGCTAAAAATTCTTTTTTCCAATATTATGTGTTACAAAGAATTTATTGTACGAGTTTTTGAGGCAGGTCTTATGCAAGTCATATCCATTGGAATTCACATCTTACTTCCACTACTGCCGATCGTTGAGGTTCGAAGATAAGCCCGATTATTCATATCTTAAGAGACTCTTTCGGGACCTATTCATTCGAGAAGGTTAATTTGTGTATATAAGCTTTACTGCTTCTCGCCCTCGGTTGAAAATTTTTCTAAGGTTTTGAATGTGTGTTGAAAATGCTGTTTTCACAGGTTATCAGTTTGACTATGTATTTGATTGGACTATATTGAAGTATCCACAAATTGGATCCAGTTCTAGAGCTCGGGTGAGTACTTCTTGATACGTATGATCTTCATGTGTGAAGAGACAAGAAATGTGGTTTCATTGCATTTATAGTAAAAGTCAACTTTCATGTTAATTAAATTTTTTTTTGCTGCATTCTCAACAGCCAAGTGGGAAGCCTGCCGTAAACCCGGGACTGCCAGGAGAGAGAGTAGAACGGCCTTCAGGTTTCCTTCTTTAGCAAGATCTGGATTCTGTTTTATTCTGTAGCAAATCACTGCTATGCTGATAAATGGTTTCCAGTCTTGGAGATTCATAAGCTTAAAAGTTCTATTATTCTTTATGTCTCTGTGCCATATTTTATTTTCACTTGTTGAAATAACTTGAGTATGTATATAGTACACTACTAAGTTTGTGTTTTTTCAGTTGTGCAAGATGTAAACAGAGATGGCTTTTATCAGCTAACGATTCTTTTATTTAGGTGTACCAGAGGTTCGGGATAGATTCTCAGGCGCAGTTGAGGCATTTGCAAGAAGGAATGGCTCTGGGCTTGGTCTGCATGGTGATCATTCTAGGCATAGGTCTTCAGATGATGTGCCATCTTCCAAAGATGCGGTTAGTAAACTGAGTATTATTGTTTTCTTTCTGTGGATTGGTTACCCCCTAACTTTACGATGAATAGTAAGTTGACTACTTGAACATTGCTTGTTATCTAATTCTAATTCTTTGCAGCAAGCTGATTCTGAGAGGCCTCGTAGCTCTTCTCGTAATGGTAGTACCTCAAAACGGCCTGTAGTATCAAGCAGCCGGCCAAGCACATCTGGCGAACCTAATGAAAGTCGTTCTAGTCGTCTGGTCTCAAGCAGCGGTCGTCTATCTACAACTCAGAGGATTCAACCAGGTTTCGAGTCCAAAACATCGTTTACTCGCGCTTCAGGGACAAGAGGTGGTCGTGATGATACACTCAGGAGCTTTGAACTCCTTTCAATCGGTACTGGAAAAAGGAAATGAAGAAAAGTACTGTCAGCAGACTTGTTGTGCCAAGGGTTGCATTTCCATTCTGTTACATTCCTTTGACATGTTCAAACTGGTTGTTGATTACTCTGTATATTTCCATCCTACCATCCTATGTTGGGTCCATTCAGGGCTATAAGCTCATTGGAAATGAAATTTCTTCATGAGTCTTTGGCAGACTCCTCTTATACCTCCTCAGATGTTCTTCCATGAATATTTGAACATGGACCCATTCTTGAAGAGATACTATGTTACTTTAGGGATTTGTTTATATGTGAGAGATGGTTACTTGTAATAAATACATTCTCTATATTGTGCTCTTGAAGAAAAAGGAAAAGAAACTGTAAAAATGCTTTGCAAGTTTTGCACCCTTTAAATATTTGGAACATGATTATTTTCATTACTTTTTTTTATTACTAAGTTACATTGAAGGATGGAGTAGGTGGGGTATAAGGAAAGAGAAGAGCTTGTTCCTACATCATGTAGCCATTTTGACTAAAGCCATTTTAATTAATGATGTGCCAAGGTTCTTGCAATAGTCAGAAATTATGAGACTTGTTTTAAAAAGAAATATCGAGCTTAAAGTCTAAGCAGGTTGCTTGCAAGGCCTTGGCTGGCCATTGTTGAACTTTGTTCCATTCTGCAAATTTCGTGCCTATATTAGAATATTACAAATCGTTGAGCTTTGTTTCACTTTATTCCGTTCTTCACAACATTGCTGGTGACTATAGCTAACGATCAACTAATGTTTGACAAAGCTAAAAATTATTGTTTTAGTTTATTTTTAGAGAAAATAAGCTTTTTTTCTTTAAATTTTTTTTAATAATTTATTTTAGTTTGTTTGGTAGTTAGATTAAATTATAAAATTTTTTTATGACCATATTAAATTATAAATGAAGACTCGAAAAACAATCTAGTGAATTACGATTATTTCTTGAAAGATTATTTTTTGAGATTTTATTGTTTCCATCCTATCCCTTTACAACTTCATCATTCTCATTACATCTATTTCAATCTTCCTTTATGTTGTACACATTCATATCTTTTTTTTTTTTAAATTTATTTTGTAAAAAATAATCTTTTTACATGATTCAAACAAAACATATTAATTTAAATTCATTTTTTTTTGCTAAGACATCTAAACATAAATATGTTATAATTTTAGCACATCATAATCTAATTTTTTCTGCTATACCAAACGTATACCAAATCATCAATTTGATTCTTAAAACATAAACATAGTGTAATGGATAATTTTGTCCTTGATGTTGGTTTTTTTTTTTTTTTTTTTAAGGGACGTCCTTGATGTTGTTAAATGGTACTTATTGTCTTTGAATGTTAAAAACGTCAATTTAGTCATTGGATTATATGAACAATTATTAAATTAGTACACTGATGAGTTGGGTTGGGTGAGTATTTGCTTAAAATTACAAAGAAATTTTTTTGCCATTCATTATAAAATGGGTTTTGGAATTTTCACCCCATACTTTATCCCCACACCCCAACTTAAAGAGTGAAATTACATTTGTATCCTTTATTAAACATTATCAGTTTTTATACCCCAATTGTTATCCCCACACCCCATGAAATTAACCCCACACCTCATCCCTTTCATCTTCCAAAACCCCACTAAATATAACCCCTCCAACACTTCAACACTTTAATCAAATTCTTATTTTCTTAAACATCTCATAACCTCCAACCTTTCATCTTCCCATCATCCTCCCAACATTCTTATCATATTTTGCTCCATACCAAATTTGAAGGTTGCTTCTCTCGGTGCATTGCTCTTGTGCTCCTTGCTTCCTAAGGTATGTGTGTTTTTTTTCACTGTTTGTTACTATTCCGACGAACCAGTTTCAGAAAAATAAGTGCTTTTCCGACTCAGGTATATCAGAATTTGGAAATTTATTTAAAAATATATCTTTCGGAAAAAATTGCTTGTTTAGAAGGGTATTGGAATACATTTCCGATAGATATAATTCAGAAATTTAATGAAATTTTTGAAATCCATCTTTCGGAAAAACCTCACAGAAAAGAAGAATTTGTGGTCAACCATTTCCGAAAATCAATTTTCGGAATTTTAATTGGTTTTTCCAACATTTGTATTTCGGAAAAACCAGCCTGATTGAAAATATATTGGTTTTTCAAACTTTCGTGATGGAAACGCGACACAAGCATAAATGTACAATCTCCTCCAAAACAAAAAAAAAAAATAGCAAGAAAAGAACAATAATTAGCCTTAATTAACATAGAACCATGATCCAAAATACATATTGTAATCCACCATAACATAACTAACATAATAAGTTTGTCATCCACCATAACATAGCTAACATAAGAAGAGTTTCTGCTCCATAACATAACATCCAAAATACATAATGTCATCCAAAATAAGAAGAGTTTCCCACGATCTACAAGTTTCTGCCCCTAACACGTCTCGAACCACCACGTTCACCCCGCCCGGATTGCTCAGCTCTATTTGATCTTGACGTTCTTGCACTTTGTCTCCTCCTTTGTGCTACATCAAGGTGAATTGGAGTGTTGCATAAATCCAGGATTTCCTGATGTGCGACATCATCCAAGTAACCATTTTGACCCATTGGTTCTTCTTCGATATCCTCTTATGCAACTGGTGCCTGAGAAGATTCTGCCTCTTTTTGAGACTTGGCAAATCTCCCTCTCTCACGCCTATAAGAAGCTGTTTGTGGGCGGCGTTCTTTATCATTCCCCGCTATCGGACCGATGGTTTTGACTCTTGCCATTCCTTAAAACAAACATTATAAAGCATTTGAAGTTAATATTTTAAATTAACGATTAAAAACTGTAAGTTCCATTGAGAATGTTTTGATAATGACAAAAGGTATTGAACAAGCTACAAATGTGTTGATCAAGTTCAAGTTCAACAAGCAAACAACAAACATCAAATGTTGAAGAGAGAGCAAGCTCATGAAGACTTAGTTTGTGTTTAATTGTAATATCTTTAGTTACAGTCTTTTATTTTGATGAGTTTGGGTAGAGTATTTAGAGGGTAATGAATTTCTATCAAGGTCATGATTATATCATAATTTGAGTTTTCACTTAACCTAAAATCAATAGGTGGCTTAAAGGTTTGAAAGAAAAGGTTTAGTTTTGAGAAAACAAGTTTTTAATTGATTTACAAAGTGCTTAATCGATTAAGCATCAGTCTAATCGATTAACATACACTGAGTTACAGTGCTTAATCGATTAAGGCACATGGTAATCGATTAAGACCTGTACAACTGGTTTTTAAAATACGTTTTTCACTTCTCAAAATCAGTTTTTATGTTTCCTAACTTTTGGGTATTCTATATAAACCTTTTCCTAATCATTGTGATCAACTAACATCATTTTCATATCAATTTTACGAAGGTCAAGCCACTCTATTCTCTCTCAACTTTCTTAGATCAAAGCTTTAACTTTTACATTCTTTGATCAAGAATCTTTGAGTCTATTATGTGATATTGTCATAGCTATTGAAAGAGATTCATAGGATTGTTATATGGTTTTATTTTGAGTTGTAATCTTTGCAAGAGGCAAGCCATCTACAACAAAGGAAGAAGCCTTGGTGTGTCGATTATCATCAAGCAAGTCAATCAAATTGAAGAAGAAGTCTTGGTGGTTCATCAAGCAAAGTGAAGTCTTGTTGTGAGGTATCAACGAGCAAAGTGGAAGACTTGTTGTGGGTTATCAACAAGCAAGGGAAGAGGTTAGATTAGAGGGTCAATAGGATTGCAAAACAAGAGTATGGTGTATCTCTTGGAGGCTATCAAGAAGGGAGTCTTGAGAGGCATTTGTTTGTAATTTGAGAACTCTAATTCCTCATAGTGAAAAATCTCTCTTGGTTGAAGAGGGGACTAGATGTAGCTCTCAAGTGGATGAGAGTGAACCAGGATAAATCACTCTGCAGTATCTCTAAACCCTTAACTCTTTACATTCTTGTCATTTCATATGTTCTTGGTTGAAAACCTAGAAAAGAGTGATTTTTCATAAGTGTTTGAATTGAATCTTAATTGTGCAAATTGATTTGGAAAAATCATTTTCATAACCTAGGTAATCAATAAGAATATTGATGTGAACCTTTTTCGCTGAATCTCTGATCAGACGTGTTAATTGATTGATTTTCGTATTCGATTGAAAAGTGATTTTTCAGTTTTGTATGTGCTTAATCGATTAAGAGAGGCTTTAATCGATTAACCTTTTGTATACATTCTGGTCTTAATCGATTAAGACACAGTGTAATCGATTAAGAGCTGAGCTTTTTGCAAAAATCATTCGTTTTGATTGTTTCGATTTGTTTCTTTCAAAAATATTTCAAGGTTTCTTAAACACTTATTCAACCCCCCCTTCTAGGTGTTCTCCTAGGGTTCCTTAGTTGTTTCAACCACCAATTGCGGTTTCCTCAATTGATATCAGAGTTCGGTCGAAAGACACGAGCATTAGAGCTTTTTCGTAAAGATCCTTAAAGTAACCGCAATGGGTTCCATGAATCCCTTTGGTGGTGAAGGTGCTTCGATAAGTCGTCCTCCACTATTTAATGGTGAGGGATACGCTTATTGGAAAGTAAGAATGAAAATTTTTATCCAAGCAATAGATATTGATATTTGGAAAGCAATTGAAAAAGGTCCTCATATACCCTCTAGTTTAGTTGATGGTGTAGCACAATTAACCCCCGAAGATAAGTGGAAAGATGATGATAGAAAGAAAGTTCAATATGATTTTAAAGCAAAAAATATCATCACCTCCGCTTTATCTTATGATGAATTCTTTAGAGTTTCTCAATGTGCTAGTGCTAAGGAAATGTGGGACACTCTTCAAGTGACTCATGAAGGAACTAGTGAGGTTAGGCGTGCTAGGTTGAATGTTTTGATGCGTGAGTATGAATTGTTTCAAATGCTTCCAAATGAATCTATTAATGATATGCAAAAACGTTTTACTCACATTATTAATCATTTACTTGCTCTTGGTAAGAATTTTCTTCAAGGTGAACTTACTAACAAAGTGTTGAGATGTTTGGATAGGAATTGGCAACCAAAAGTAACTGCTATTGTAGAATCTAAAAATTTGGATGCTATGGATCTCGCAACACTTTTCGAAAAGCTTCAAGAACATGAAATGGAGCATGGACATTTGAATATGCATGAAGAGTCGGATAAGAACAAAGGAAGAAAAGGAATTGCTCTTAAAGCCAATAGTTCATATAAGAAGAAAGAGAGTTCCGATGATGATGATAGTGAAGATTCCGATTCGGATGTTGATGAAAAAGAGATGAAACTTTTACTAAGGAAGTTTAACAAGTTTCTAAGGAGAAAAGGAAGGTTGAACAAAGACAAAGGTAAAGAGAAGAATTCCCCACACTACAAGACCAAGACATCAAAAGAAGGAGTAGTTTGCCATGAATGCGGAAAACCCGGTCATCTCAAGTACTCGTGCTCTAAGTATCTCAAGAAGAAGGAGAAAGAAAAGAAAAATTCAAAACACAAAAGAGCATACATAGTTTGGGATGATGAAGAAGAGAAGAAAAGCACATCAAGTTGTTCTTCAGATGATGAAGAAGTCGCTACACTCAACTTGATAACTCTAGTAGATGAAGAGGAAAGTTCAAATGATGAATCAAGTGAACAAAGTGAATAAAGCGATGTAAGTCATACTAAATCCGAAACTTCTAAATATGAATTTTTATATAATGCCTATGAAGAAATGCATGAACAATTTGAAAAACTAGCTTTGAAAAACATTGAAAGAAAGAAGCTCATTTTGAAACATCAACAAGAGATTTTAGAACTTCAAAAACAAGTTGATGAACTTAATCTTGAAAATGAAACTCTTGATCTTATATATGCTAGTTCTTCTTGTGATTGTGCTAATAGATTGAATATTGTGGTTGATTGTGAGAATTGCAAGTTGCTTAAAGATGAAAATACTAATTTGAAAAATAAGCTTGCAAGTTTCACAAGTGGTGATATCAAATTGCGCACATTGTTAAATTTTCAAAAAGGAAATTCAAACAAGTTTGGTTTGGGTTATACTAATGCTAAGAGTAAGTCTCATAGAAATGTTGTTGATTTTTCTAAAGTTGATTTTTCAAATGCACCAACATGTTTCTATTGTGGTACTCATGGACATACTTCAAATGTGTGTTATATTAAAGTGCATGGTATACCTAAAGGAAATTTTGTTTGGGTTAAGAAGGGTGAGAGTCCCTTAACTAACAAAAATGGATCCAAAACCATTTGGATACCAAAAAGCAAAGCATGATTGTTTTGTAGGTATGATTGAAGAGCAAAAGGGCTTACAAGTGTTATTCATTCATTTGCTTCTTCAAGTTTTAAGAGAATGTTCTACAATTTGGTACAATTGATATTTTTGGATTTTGACAATTGTAGTTTTCTCAATTGGTATTTCTTCTACAAAACTAATAATTAGTATTATTGTGTGATCATTATATGATTATCATGCTATTGTGATCTATTGTGATATTTCTTTACAAATGATATCTTGCCTTGTTAAGTGATATTATGACCTTTTTAGTCTCAATTGGTATAATATTTTATTGTCATATTTCTTGCCAATTGGTATCACATTTCAAAGTATAGTTCTTTTGTATTTCAATTGGTATCAATGTTGTGAAGAAATGAATGTTGATCTCTTCTTATTTTGGCTTAGCATTTTATATTTCAATTGGTATCAATGTTGTGAAGAAATGAATGTTGATCTCTTCTTATTTTGGCTTAGCATTTTATATTTCAATTGGTATATATTACTTTTTGATAATGCCAAAAGAGGGAGAAATGGTTGTTTTGTTGTTTTTATATAGGTTGGGCTAAGTTGTTGAAGATAGGGGGAGAATCAAACTTTTGAAGATAGGGGGAGAATCAAGCTTCTATCAATTGGATTAATCAAGCTTTTATCAATTGGATTTCAAATGTCAAATGCATTTAGCAAGGGGGAGCAAGAGTCTCACCAAGTGATTAAATGGTTCAAGCATCAACAACTTCAAACAACTTCAAAACATGTTTGCCATTTTCAAAAAGAGGGAGATTGTAAGTTCCATTGAGAATGTTTTGATAATGACAAAAGGTTTTGAACAAGCTACAAATGTGTTGATCAAGTTCAAGTTCAACAAGCAAACAACAAACATCAAATGTTGAAGAGAGAGCAAGCTCATGAAGACTTAGTTTGTGTTTAATTGTAATATCTTTAGTTACAGTCTTTTATTTTGATGAGTTTGGGTAGAGTATTTAGAGGGTAGTGAATCTCTATCAAGGTCATGATTATATCATAATTTGAGTTTTCACTTAACCTAAAATCAATAGGCGGCTTAAAGGTTTGAAAGAAAAGGTTTAGTTTTGAGAAAACAAGTTTTTAATTGATTTACAAAGTGCTTAATCGATTAAGCATCAGTCTAATCGATTAACATACACTGAGTTACAGTGCTTAATCGATTAAGGCACATGGTAATCGATTAAGACCTGTACAACTGGTTTTTAAAATACGTTTTTCACTTCTCAAAATCAGTTTTTAAGTTTCCTAACTTTTGGGTATTCTATATAAACCTTTTCCTAATCATTGTGATCAACTAACATCATTTTCATATCAATTTTACAAAGGTCAAGCCACTCTATTCTCTCTCAACTTTATTAGATCAAAGCTTTAACTTTTACATTCTTTGATCAAGAATCTTTGAGTCTCTTATGTGATATTGTCATAGCTATTGAAAGAGATTCATAGGATTGTTATATGGTTTTATTTTGAGTTGTAATCTTTGCAAGAGGCAAGCCATCTACAACAAAAGAAGAAGCCTTGGTGTGTCGATTATCATCAAGCAAGTCAATCAAATTGAAGAAGAAGTCTTGGTGGTTCATCAAGCAAAGTGAAGTCTTGTTGTGAGGTATCAACGAGCAACGTGGAAGACTTGTTGTGGGTTATCAACAAGCAAGGGAAGAGGTTAGATTAGAGGGTCAATAGGATTGCAAAACAAGAGTGTGGTGTATCTCTTGGAGGCTATCAAGAAGGGAGTCTTGAGAGGCATTTGTTTGTAATTTGAGAACTCTAATTCCTCATAGTGAAGAACCTCTCTTGGTTGAAGAGGGGACTGGATGTAGCTCTCAAGTGGATGAGAGTGAACCAGGATAAATCACTGTGCAGTATCTCTAAACCCTTAACTCTTTACATTCTTGTCATTTCATATGTTCTTGGTTGAAAACCTAGAAAAGAGTGATTTTTCATACGTGTTTGAATTGAATCTTAATTGTGCAAATTGATTTGGGAAAATCATTTTCATAACCTAGGTAATCAATAAGAATATTGGTGTGAATCTTTTCCGCTGAATCTCTGATCATACGTGTTAATTGATTGATTTTCGTATTCGATTGAAAAGTGATTTTTCAGTTTTGTATGTGCTTAATCGATTAAGAGAGGCTTTAATCGATTAACCTTTTGTATACATTTTGGTCTCAATCGATTAAGACACAGTGTAATCGATTAAGAGCTGAGCTTTTTGCAAAAATCATTCGTTTTGACATGCCTAGGTTATACAAATGTGCATAAAAAACAAAAAATCATGCACTAACCTGCATAAATCAACCTAATCAATGCTCCTAAAACTCAACCCCAAACCCTAAAGTGACATTCTAATCTTTGCACCATCACAACAGTCTACTCTAACAATCATAAATCAAAACACGTTTTTTCTTCTCCTCTGCGAAACCATAACTGAAACCATGACCAACCCACCCACATTCCCTTGCAACCGTGAATGAGTAGAGAAAAGAAGAAAAAAAATAAAAGAGAAAGAGGAGACAATACCTTTGTTTGTGCAGAAGAAAAATCATTAATGATTAGAGGAAGAAGTGTGAGCTTGGGTTTGTGAGAAGTGGTTTCAACTGTGTGGAGAGGAAGAAGAACCGTGTGGAGAGGAAGAAGAATCGTGTGGGTCTGTGGAGTTCAACCGATTTTTTTTTGTTTGGGAAGATGATGAATTAGTGGGGTTTTAAGTTGGGGTGTGGGGAGGGTAAAATGGTCTTTTTATTTTTCAGTTGGGGTGTGGGGATAAAGCATGGAGTGGAAATTCCAAAACCCTTATAAAATTATGCCACCCCATCAACAGGTCGTGATCCAACTTATGACCAATTTTTTTTTTATACAGTTGTGAGTATGGTTACAACCGTGCAAATAATTTTTTTTAAAGGTCGTGACCTGACTCATGATTAGAAGGTCATGAACAGGGTCACGACTATGGGGTGGCACACATACGATGTGGAATGACAAAAATATCTCTCAAATTATACCTTGAGTCAAATAAACTTTAGTGGGTTGGGTTGGATCAAGGCTTTCACATTTTGGTTAAGGAACTCGAACCAAACCAGTGGCAGAGCTTCATTGAAGCAGGTGGGGGCTCCTGCTCCTCTGAACTTTTGAAAATATATATTATTTAATGCATTATATTCTATCAAGTGTTTGATAGCTCAGTGGCTAAGCATTGCATTCATAGTGCGTGTGGTTCTTGGTTTTGTTATATGCGATCAAAAACAAAATCTATTTTTGTTTGTTATATGCGATCGAACTTGGGCCTTGTAAGTAAACTAAGGTCCACTAGGCCAAATAACGTTATGCTGCCTTGCAAATTGTTATATTTAAAGAGAAAAAATTTGCACACCCCACTTTTAAAAAAATACCAAAAATACCCCCACCCTATTTCTTTCCCCTTCCCTTCCCCCACCCCACCTCACCCCACCCTTTCTCTTTCCCTCAGCCCCACCCGCACCCGCACAAGCCCCACCCCACCCCACCGCACCATTTCCCTTTCCCTGCCCCATTGCACCACCCCCACCCCACCACACCTTTTCCCTTCCTTTCCTTTTTCTTCCTCTCTTCCCTGCTTTTTTTTTAAAATTTGGACCTTGGGTCGTGACCCCTCTCACGACCACCCCGGTCGTGAGCCTACCTCACGACCCACCCTGTTGTACAGGTCATGACACAGGTCGTAACCCCTCTCATGACTACCCCGGTCGTGAGTTGACTCACGACCCACCCTATTGTATAGGTCGTGAAAGGGGTCACGACCCGTGTCACGACCTATACAATGGGGTGGATCGTGAGGTAGGGGTGGAAACAAAAGAAAGAGGGCGCCCGTGAGGGGATGGTGGTTCATGACGGTGATTGAGTTCGCAAATGCACCCAGAGAGAGGAGGAGAGATCACGAGCGAGAGGGAGTAAGGCAGTAGTAGCGACCATGTGAAAGGAGGATGAGGGAGTGAGGGCAGCGGTGGCGGTTGGGGCGAATGGCGGCGACAGAGGCAACGTGGAGCTGGGGTTGGTGGCTACTAGAAATGGGAAAGAGGAGAGAGTGGGGTGGTGGCTGATATGAAGACGGAGAGAGTGGGGTGTAGTATTTGTGGTAGTTTTGTATTTTTGTCATAAAAGGGATGTACAAATTTGTGTGTGGGTGTGCAAATTTTTTCTCATATTTAAAATGTGCACCCCCTGAAACAATGGTCAAGCTCCGCCAGTGTCTGCTGGTTGTGGTGGTCTATTACGTGGACCAGAGGGTGAATGGCTTGGTAGCTTTGCAAGGAATTTGAGTGATTCTTCAGCTTACATCACTAAACTAGGGAGTGTTTATGAAGGATTGATGTTGGCTAAAAGCAAAGGCTATTCTGGCATTGAGCTTCATGTAGATTATGAAGAAGTGGCCAAAGGGCTCCAAGATTAGTGGATGTGTTGTGTAAATTAAACTTTAAAACAATTAATAAAATTCCACATAATTGATAAATAAATATTAATTAAGTATGATATTAAAGTTTCAATTTTTGTTCATTTCGTTAAAAAGACAAAATTCTCTTAGGTGATTTCTTCACTAACAAAATCATTTTTCGGTTCTCACCCAAGGAACCGTGGGGCTTGGGCATTAAAAAAAATAGGCAAAATTATTAGATTGGTCATGTAAGTTATTTTTTGGTTACGATTTCGTCCCTTAACTTTTTTTCGTTTCAAATAAATCCGAAGGTTTGTAACTTGTTTCAAATAAATCCTTCTGTCCATTTCTTTCTTAACACCGTTAATGGGAGCCTCCTACGTGGCAACCAACGGTCTTACAAGGCTAAAACTCAACGTCACACCCCAAAACGATGTCGTTTGAGGCCAAAATAGAAACTTATTGGGTTATCCCTAACTATTTTGGTTTTCTCTTTTGGCCTCATATGACATCATTTTGGGGGTCTAACGTTAAGTTTTAACCACGTAAGACTAGCATTGGCAATTAGGGCAGATGCCCATGGGGCCCACCCGCAATTTTTTTGCGGGCAGTGCATTGATTTTAAGCCCAACAAAAAAAAAATGCCCGCCTGCCTTGCCCATCTTTTTAACGGGCATTCTCGGGCGGGCGGCGGGCCGCCCATTAATTTAAAAAAAAAAATATGTCATATGTTTCCTAATTTCTAAGTACTGATTACTTTAAAAAAAATTGATTGTCATTCTGATCCAGCACAAATTTTAATTGATTGCTCAATTTTTATTTAACTGCTTGACCGATTTTTTTGCTTTCAGTCTTTCATTGATTGTTTTTATGTGTTTTTTGAGTATTTTGAGTAATTTACAACCTTATGTTAGTTACGTAGCGTTAGCAATTTTCAATTTTTGGCCTCTTTATGAGTTTTTTTTTTCAATTTTTAAATTTTTTTTAATTAAAGCGGGTCGCCCACAAGCCCGCGCGCCCGCCCAATGGGCGGACATGGCCTCAATTTTTGCCCACGAAATTTTAATGGGCGGGCGGGCAGTGGTGGGCATGCGCTCATGCCCGCCCGCCCGTCCAAATTACCAATGCTACTTAAGACCAATGGTTACTACATAGGAGACTCCCATTAACGGTGTTAAGACAAAATTGGATGGAAAGATTTTTTTGAAACAAGTTACAAACTTCCGGATTTATTTGAAACGCAAAAAAGTTAAGGGACGAAATCGCAACCAAAAAATAACTTACGAAACCAATCCAGTAATTTTGAAAAAAAAAAATAAAGAAAACTTAAAACAAGTAGTTTTATGACTCAAATCTCAATCAGTCAATCATTATTCATTACTTTTAGAAAAAAAAAAAGAAAAAAAATTAAAAATTACTTGGACACTCGGCAGATTCAGCTGGTACAGTGGGTGCTGTCCACAGATAAATAGTGTTCAAAATTACCACTTTCGTTTCCCATTCATCACTTCCATTTTCAGCTTCCCTTTCTTTCCCTCTGTCTCTGTCTCATTTTCTTTTTCAAACCTCCAAACCAAACAGCCCCTTTTCTTTTTTCTGATTTTTTTTTTCTCTCTTAACTTTTTTTTCTTATTTCATTCTCACCTATTTCACACTCAAATTTTCTACCCCCTTCAAAAAATTGTCCTCTGATTCTCAGCATCACCATTATTTTAATCAATTTCCCTGGAATTTTCAATTCCGGGTCTCGTTTTTTTTGCTAAGTGTTCGAGGAAGTGAAGCAAAAAAAATCACCCTTTATGTTCTTCAGTAAAAATTCATGGCTACCCATGATTGATTTTGTGAGAAAGGTGCTAACTTGGAAACTGGGTTTTGCTAACCCAAGTGATTGAACAAGAGTAGTGTGAAGAATTTGAGCAATTGTTAAAGAAGTGGGGTTTAGGTTTTTTTTTGCTGGAGTTAATTGAATTAGGGTTATTAGGGGTTGCACTTGCATGAGAGGGTTGTAGAATTGTGTACTAATATGGATGTGGAGGAAAGTGGGGAGTTGGTGTCTTTGGACACAGATATGTTGCAGCTTCAAGAGGTGTCACCTTTTGCACTGAAATCAAGTCCTTATGTTGCTGAGGAGCTTTTTTCGCAGTGGCTTTCGCTTCCGGATACTTGTCGCCTGGTACATACCAAAAAAAAAGTTATGCTTTTTCATGAATGAATGATTTTGACTATTCATTTGTGACTTGACTAATGGAGATGGTGCAAAGAGAGCTTTGTTGAATTTTGGATGTGTTTTTGTCCTGTTACATGGGGGTTTCGGTTAGTTAAATTGAATTAAAATGTGCAAACATGTTTAACTTTGACATTAAAAAAAAAACAATTGTAAATTAAGACAGAAAATTCTGCACAAGGAGGAAAATGCTTTGTAAATTAATTAGATTTTAATCTCCAATCTGAACATGAAATGTCCATACTGTTCTACTGGATCCTGTGGATCTCTTCAGCTGAATGATTATAATAAAACACCATTTGTATTCAACTGCTGTTGTGTACTTGCTCTTTTGTGAATAACAAGTGTTTTCATTTGACCATTCCTTTCCTTCCTTGTGAGTTGTGAGGTAGCTTTCGTGCACTCTATACCAACCTCAAGTTCATTGCTGCTTGAAAGAGTTATCTGACCTCGAATTCATAGTACTCACTTTTGCTTTTATGATACCACTAGTCACATATAAATGACCATTTCCATCTCTTGGTCAATGCCTTGATGACACCCTAAGGGAGCATCTGTGTTTGGAATGACATTTTTATTATGGTAGAGAGTTCATGCTGTTTGTCTTTATCAACCTTTAGAATGACTTTTGAGGCACTGAAAGTGATTATCTTTCGAAAAATTTAATGCTTTAATTTTTTACTTAAGCTTCATATATATTCTCTTGACATATTTCATATTCTGACAATAGACAAACACCAGTTTTTTCATTTTAATCCCCATCTGATAGAGAGTTCCTAGTATAAGAATTGATATGCTTATGCTGATAGATACTTATTTCATGCTAAATCATACCAGGAGAAGACTTATAATGTTTACCTTTCGACAAAATATTTGGAACTTGAAGATGGTCGTATTTTATCATAAACTATCTTAAGCTATCTTAAGTGCTAGCATAATTTTATAGCTGATAGGCAGTGTTATTATGAGGTTTTGAAGTGATGATGCTTTGGGATTGTTCTATCCTAGATTCAGGCGAGGTGGTGTGTGCATGGAACCAGTAAGAACTAAGGAGGTTTGCCTTTGGTAATGGGGTTTCAGGTTTTGGGTGGAGGTGGGGGGCACTCGAATGCTCAAGCTAGTCAAAGCGAGAACATTAGTGCTAGAGAATGTGTAGAAAAGTGTGAGTACCTGATGGTTTTCATTCTCCTTGTTTAGGGTGGAAGTCATTGGAGAGGAAGTTACCTGACAGATATCGCCTCCTAATAAGTAGAGATTGAGAGGGATTCTATTCCATTATCCCTTGATATGTGGAGAACCCTGTTGCATATATAATTGTATTTGGAGTATAATCATAATCAAGTGGGATCCAGATCAGTATCTTAGAGGTTCTGTGGGGCCCAACCATGGTATGCCCAGGCTGAGATCCTAGTATGGAGCAAGTTTATATGCCAATTCTCTCTCATAGGGTGCATTTATATCCCAAATTTGTGAAGAAATTTAATAAAATCTAATTATTCAAGAGTCGGTAAATATTAAGTTTTAATTGGGACTTTGGAGGAGCAATCTATAATATTTTTAAAGAAACTAATTTTCCCCATAGAAACATGGTCGACATAATAATTATTGGTGATAACTCAAATAGAGAAAGGTACATGTCAACAACATAAACAGAAAATCCAACACTAATTCACGAACTGTGACAGTGGCGAATGTGATGACTTCTGAAATAATTTTTTTAATCTAATTTTGGATTTCCCTCTCTGTAACATCACCTTCCTTTTTGCATTATTTGTTTTATGAATTCTTCTCAGCTGTATTTCGTTTCTACATTTCTGTTTCTTTCTTTTTCTTTTTTTGGATGAAATTTACATTTTTTTAAATTTCAAGCGACATCTGTTTAATTTTTCTTATTGATGCACTATGAACACAGGTTAAGTCATTGCTTGCTGATGTGAAGGGAGAAGCTCCTTTGAGTGCACTTGAGAACTCCACAAGTACAAATGCGCTGGCAAGCAACTCGATACCTTCCTTGTTTCCTGCTGGGAGTACACCACCACTTTCACCACGCAGTTCATGCAGTTCCCCGCGTACGATGAAACACAGAACTAGTCCTTCTTCATTAGGTTCTCCCCTAAAATTAACCCGTGAACCAGTACGAGAAGTCATTCCTCAGGTATTTGACATTGTCTTTGTTTATTCCTTATCTCTTAACTCCTTTTCTATATTTCTAGAAAGGATTAAACCCTCTTTATACAGTTCTGAACATTACTCTGGGTGTGCTTTCAGTTCTACTTCAAAAATGGCCGTCCACCTCCAAATGAGATGAAAGAGCATTTCCTTTTACAAATTGATAGTCGATTTTATGGTCACTTGGATGGTCTACAATTACTTGGTGAGAACATGCTGTTTTTGAGTTATTTATTACTATGTTTTCAATAATGACAGATAGGCCCTTCCATTCTCTAGAGAAATACTGATTGTTTTCTCAACCTCTGGTTGATTTGACTTCTAATTTGCAGAATTTAAATCTGTAACGAAAGAGGTCTGCAAACTTCCCTCATTTTTCTCCGCTTCTCTTTTCAGAAAAATCGATGTCAATTTTACTGGAACCATAACAAGGTGCCATATTTCTTGTTGAACCGTCTCATCTAAATAGATTACTGTATCAGATGAATCATTCTAATTTTTTATTGGATCTAACACTAAATATAATGTATTATTATTGGCGCCTGCTACATTTAATAAGTAAATGCAAGGGAATAGAGCTGCCAGATGTTTGCAGTTAGTGAGCCGTTGAAAGATGTTTACTTTCTGGGTGAAAGGGTTATGCTTCTTGGGGGTTGGAACTGAGGAGTTTTAGGTTTTTACTATTTCCACCCTTTCCCCAGATTGGAAAAAAAAAAAAAAAATTTAAACCTTAGATGAGTCCATCACATATAATCTAAATCATGTCATGTATGTTGGCTGGCATTTGTTATTTGTGCTTTGCAAACCCCAAGAAAAAATTACCCTGGCTGTTGATTTGACTATTTGGTGGGAACTGGGAGGTGATTTTGGAATATGTTGTTTGAATTCAATCCAGAAGTGAATTTAGATGACTTAAATTGCTAGTTAGTTATTAGTGGTAACCTGGTAGGTATAATTCAAAGAACAAATGGTGTAGGAGTGCAAGCAGCATATGTGGTTGTTAATTTATTGGGCTCTCCTTTATTGAAGGTAAACCCTTGAATGATCTCTTTCTCCTTTTCTGTTCAGATCAATCAATCATAGTTCGTTATTTCTCTTCCTTTTCCCTTTTGATATACTTCTTAACTCTTTTCTTGGTTCGTAAGAATTTTGGTCTGACCTGTCTGATACCATACCGGGAAGAATGGAAGTGAGGATAGAAACGGTAGAGTTTAGTAGAGTTTTTCAAGAAGACAACCTGCAAGCATGGAATGCAATCATGTTCTTTGGTTGTTAATGTGGTAGAAATACCAAGAATATGGATATTGTTGAAGGGATTCAACAACTACTTGGTTAGTGGATGAAGAAATAGCTCATTAGCGTTGAGCTGGAGTGGAGGAAGAGGATGAATGACCCACTGAAGAGACCTCCAAGTCTGTCATAACTGAAAAAGCAGAAGTGGAGATGCAACAGGACAAAAAAAACTGAGTCCATTTTCGATGGATTTCAGTCTTAGGCACCAAAGGTTGAATAACCAAATTTTAATGGCAGCAACTTGATGGGGTGAATTGCTCATGGAGAGAAATTCTTTGAGGTGCAGTTGATAAAGCCTACAAGGAAGGTGCAACCCACTTTGGTAAGCGTGGAAGGCTCAACAGTGCACCGGTTTTGTTCGTTGAGGAAGAAAATGTTGGACTTGGCATGGGAAGGACGGAACCAAGTTCAATGCGGCATGTCTAGTATTGCCAATACATTCTTGTCCAGTAACCCGCTGGAACCTAATAGTGGGGATGGCCAATGATACAAAGATTCAGGAGAGGAAATTTGGGCAGTGTCTATAGAAGGCTAAGTACCCTGCTGACAAACAGGAACGGTTGATGAATGTGTCCAAGAAATTGAAATCTTGGCCGGGCAATGTGCAAGCATTGGAGATTTAAGAGGAACATCGCTTGGGTTATTTCATTGGTGGAAGTAAAGTGTAGAGTGTGGACACAACCAAATGGTATCATGAAGGCCATCAGTCTAATCAAAGATGTAGAAGAAGAGTGAACTCCTCGATTCTCAAATTAGTGCTTCTGTATCAAGTTTCAAGAATACATATCCCGTAGGAATTGTTACCCATATACTCTTATGGGCTCCGTTGGGGCAGCTCCACCAGGGCTTCCCCGGTACGATAGGGTCTGTTCGGTCAACCCAGTGGGTTCAACCAGTATGTCAGAATTTAGGTTCATAAGAAAACTAATAGTGGTTATAATTCCATTGTGCTCATTGAACTAGCTTTTTATTCAATATAGAACTCATACTCTTGGGGAAATTTCATTTCTCCAAGAAAATAAATAATCATATAAAAGTGCCACTAAGTAAATCAAACACTCACAATACGAAGAGTACACTGAGTCACTTCCAATGTCTCCAGGGGAAGCGATTGAGGTAGTATCCAGCGGATCTGAGCATCAACAAATAGTTTAGCAAAGCCTTAGAAAATTGTTTGAGGATAAACTAATAAGAGATTGTAATGAGGTTAGATGAAATCCCAAGATTTTACTTAAATTTCTGAAATAAATCTACCCAGAATGAAGCTATGTTGAAAAATTAAAGATTCAATTTTTTTGTTATGGGTTTACCTCAGCCAAATATTGAGGATTGGATAGCATCCCCCTCTCCTTAAAGCACATACCCTAACTTAAGAAAATCACCCGAAGAGCAACTTGTAAGAGGAAGGAGAAATAATGAAATATCGTACTTGAAGCTTCAATTTCCTCAAGGTTTCATGCTTAATGGGTTAGATTGGAACCTCTGTTGAGGAAAAAAATGGAGTGAGAATTGATAGGAAATGAAATGAAGAATTGGGGGAGAAGGATTTTTCACAAGAAGGAAGAGAAGAGGTTTTTTATTTTTTCCTTTTCTCTATGTTACCCACAAGTGTGGGCTAGGTTTTAGAAGTTTTTTTTAATTTTTTTTTATTGTTTTGTATTTTATTGTTTATTTTTACTGAAAGGGTGCATTTCACCCTAGGAAGGAGCACTTTCTCCTTTTCTGTTCAGATCCAATCAATCGCAGTAGATTAGTTCTCTTCCTTTCTCTTTTCGATAGATTTCTTCTTATAACTCTTTCATTGGTTTACTACACTGTTGAATTAATGCCTGTACTTTTTAACCAATATTGCAGGGAACAATTTATCGATTATTGGGTTCGGGGAAATATGTTGGCTATGGATTTAGCCACACAAATATATACAATACTGAAGCAACCATATAGAACATACCTTGTGCAGGTTTGCTTTATTTTACAAGTTATCTTACCCTTACTTCGTATTTTGTTATTTACATGAACTACCGAGTTCTTACAGAAATGCTCTATATTAGAATTCATTTATACTTTTCATTTTGGATGTAGGAGGATTTCAAGCCAGTCTTGAGGGAACTGTTGTCCGCTCATCCTGGGTTGGAGTTTTTGCAAAGCACACCTGAATTTCAGGAGAGATATGGTACAATCACATTATTTTGATTAATTTCAAGTCATGTGTCTGTCTTAAAAAAAATATTTTTTTGGGGGCAAATCAGTAGATCTCTTCTCACCTAACATTTTGGAGGGAATTTAATTCTGATTAGCGAGGTTGGAATGTCTGATATTGGTCTGCTATTTTTGGGCTATTTTCTGATTGCTCCCATTGAGTTTTATATTTTGTCCCATTCTTTTCTTTGGGGGAAGGGGCATGGGGTAGCGCAGACTGGCAGACATTCTACTTTGGGTAAAATTTTGTGAGTAATATCATTGAAGTGTACTATGAGTCTAACAGATTTATTTCTAGACATTTTATGGAAATTATTTCAGTGGTCTTTGTTAATGACTAACAATAAAAGCTGCTCTGGTCTGATCTGTATATTTTCTCTTTTATATATGGTGTACCTTTTTCCTTTCTTGTTAGTTCAGTATAAGGGGATGACCCTTGTGATATACTGCGTATTTTTTAATTTATTCATTATAATTTTGGATTAGGTTTTATAATTGGAGATTTCTATAGTTATCAGTCCAGGTTGGTTGTGATCACAGAATAATTAGGTTCATAGAGTTTCTGTTTATCCTGACTGACAATTTGAGTTGTTTAACTTACTCTCTTGTTCTCCAATTTTTTCATCAGATATATAATGATATTTCTTATGTCTTACTCTATCTAATAAAAATGTTCTCAGATAATTTCTCATTGCTTCATGTTTTGTGATTGAACAGCCGAGACTGTTGTACATAGAATATTTTACTACATGAATAGATCAGGCAATGGCCGACTTACCCTTAGGGAGTTGAAGCGTGGGAACCTAATTGATGCCATGCTGCATGTAGATGAGGAAGAGGACATTAACAAAGTTCTGAGGTAAATACTATCAGCTGAAATGTGAAAATCGACTTTACTTTCAATTGAAAGCATACCTTTGTACTTCTTGAAATTTCCCTCTATTGTGTTTGTTTGGGTTCCATAGAGTAATACCTCTGGCCAGATAAAGTGATCTTGCTCCCTGCCATTATTGTCTTGTTTTTTCCGCGCTTGTATTCTGAAATAAGCATTTTTCCTTTGAAATTTTTCCTCTTTTAAAATGAGATTTTATTTGACAGAAAAGAGACCAGATGTAACTAGGGAAGTATAGTAATTCTGCTGAAACAGAAAGGCTTCAAATGAGAGAATAGGGGTGGGCGGCCCAATGCACGGCCAGAAGAGAGGCTGTTTCCAGGGAATAGGGAAAACTAGGAATGCAGTAAAGCTTCCTGTTCTCTGGATATCCAAGAGAACCCCCTTTTTTTTTTTTTCTTTTTTTTTTTTATGGTTCCGAGAGAGGAACTTACAAGACTCCTAGCAGTGTTAAAAATTGGGAGTAAAGTTTGGAAGAAAGAGAGAGAAAGAATATGAAAAGGCTTAAGACTTGAGCAAAATCAATTGCCATTGGCATATGCTTCAATTTCTACTACATGCATTCACTCATCCTAATTACTACCACTGGTCCTTAAAATAAACCCCTCTTGGGAAATTCACGGGAGTTAAGGAAGTTGGTTAATATTGTTAGTGGTATTGGCATTGACAACATTTGGTATGTTTTTTAAAAATTACCCCTATAATTATTATTGGGTCTCTAAAAAGTGGGGAGTATATAGGTGTGTTTGTGGAAAAGAAGTAATTAAAGCAATTGGAAATTGAAAGAGAGACTTATAAATAGGATTTAAAAGAAAAGCTCCCAAGAGGGGCTTATATTAAGGACCGGAGGGAGTAGCTATTATCATTCTCCCCAAACCCATCTCCCAAAGTGTGGCACTCATTTTTAGAGGACAAACTTATGGCAAGCAGAACACCAAAGAGATATACTTTTAATTATGTGAGCAACTTTCTTTATGCTCCTTTGCTGTTGTGCTTTGGTCTTGTGTTCAACCTTGAGGCATTTGATCCCAACTTTGTTGCAAGTTCATGATTAGCTTTCATTTTCATTTTTGTAATTATAGAATTTAAATATATTTTGTTTAATTCTCTATGTGCTTCATGAATTCTCTTATGGAATTTCAGGTACTTCTCATATGAGCATTTTTATGTCATTTACTGCAAATTTTGGGAGCTCGACACAGATCATGACTTTTTCGTTGATAGAGAGAACCTTATTAAATATGGGAACCATTCTCTTACTTATCGGATTGTTGATAGAATTTTTTCTCAGGTCTGTTGGTATTTTACATCTCTGTCAATGTGCCAAGTTCAGTTTTACTGTGTCCAGCTCTAGCAAACCTCGTGCTGAAAATTGATATAGTATGTTTGGAACAACAAATTTTAGGAATTGAATTGATTTATACATGGAATTCTTTGTTTCGGAATTTACAACATTTAAATTGATTTGATATTGAAATCCTTTTGATTTAATGTGTGTATTTATAAATCCATTTAAATTTGATTGGTTTTAAGTGGATTTGATTTGTTTACTGTTTTGATTATTTCAATTGACAGTGTTGCCCATATTATTTTACCCACTTTATGCATTGAGTGACGGTATTAAAGTTAATTACTATAATAAATGCATTTTGTCACTTTTAAGGCATTCCAAACGTGGAATTTGATTTGCAAATAATTCAAACCCTCTATTTTCTTTAGTTGGTTCCAAACATGGGATTTTATTTCTAAATCAATCAAACCATTTGCAATCTTTAATTTCTTTTTTATTTACCCTTAAACTTTTCCAGGTTCCGCGGAAATTTACCAGTAAAGTTGAAGGGAAGATGAATTATGAAGATTTTGTATATTTCATACTTGCAGAGGAAGACAAGTCATCCCAACCTAGTCTAGAATACTGGTAATCTTCCTGACCTTCTCCAATGCTGTCGATCCTTTTAGCAGCATAGGAAATCATACATTTTTGCTGATATATGACAAATTGGATGATAAATCAAAGCAAGTTATTTTCTTTACCATTTGAAGTCTTGAACGTTTTCAAATAATAACAATTTGGCAAAACTTGATGTTGGTCTCTTTGGTTCTTCAGATATGGAAAACATGTTTAATACCGGCATCATGCTGTGTTATCCTTTGTAGGTTCAAATGCATCGATTTGGATGGAAATGGATTGCTTACGCCGAATGAAATGCAGTTCTTTTACGAGGAGCAGTTGCATCGAATGGAGTGCATGGCCCAAGAGCCGGTGCATTTTGAAGACATATTATGTCAGATGGTCGATATGATCGGACCAGAGGTGTCTCCTTTGTTCATATTCTTACATCTTTGGTTGTCTTTTTTTGTTTGTTGGATTATTGCAAATTGTAACTATTCTTCGAAAATGCAGAATGAGGGATATATCACATTACGAGATGTCAAAGGCAGCAAACTCTCTGGGAATGTTTTCAATATTCTTTTCAATCTCAACAAGTTCATTTCCTTTGAGACTCGTGATCCATTTCTCATACGTCAGGTACAAGCTTGTTTTATATCTTATTTCAGTTCAATATCTTTGTAAGGATTTCAGTAAATTCTTATTACAGAGAGGACACTCTTTTTCAGGAACGCGAGGATCCGAATTTGACAGAGTGGGATCGCTTTGCACATAGAGAGTATATTAGGCTTTCTATGGAAGAAGATGGTGAAGATATGTCAAATGCCAGTGGAGATGTCTGGGAAGAATCACTTGAAGCTCCATTCTGAAACTTAGGTAGGTTGAGTAATAAAACCATTTAAGGGGGGGCATACATTTGGAAGAACTTACAGGAAACTTATTTGGACTTATACGCAATTATGAAAGTAGCTTATGACCGACCTTCTTATAAGCTCTTTTTAGCTTATTTCTAGAAGCTTGTTAGTGAAGCTAAAAAGAGCTTATAGGATCATAAGCTCTCATGTGATAAATGCTTGTTGCAAGCTCTCACTCTCAAGAACACTTTTTGACACCCTAGTACATCTCAAGGGTTTCTTTCCTCTTTGATTGGAATGAGATTTTCACTAGTCTATAGTGAATAATATCCAAAAACAATAGTAGTACACAAGTTTTTACATATCTTCAGAAAAATGCATATGCTATGTCTTGCATTTGGTTTTACACCTGAATGGATATCATATATCATATCTGCAGGTGAATCAAAGGTCATGGATGTTTGTGCTTCTAAGAATATGTGCACTTTGGCACCTCAATACACAGTCTTTATAATATCTGGAGAGGCCTTTGCCTGCGGTAGATGTCTAATAGTGTGCTCTAGAGAGCTCCCCTTGAAATCTGAAACTATGAATAGCAAGTCCCTGAACAGGGTACAACCAGCTGCAGATTTATTCTTGTATCCATCCCCATCAAATTAAATCTGTAAAAAAAAAAAAAAAAAAAAATTTGCTTTTTGTTCCCCTTGGAGTTTTTAATATATTTTTTTTCCTTGACTTTGTTATTTTTTTTTCCAAATTAAGATTAATTGTATAAAACTTTAAACGTGTTTGTTTTGTTTGTCATAGTGGACAGAAAATGCCATGTCTTTTTTCTTTCTTTCTTTATTTATTTAATAATAATTAATGGGGCAAAACACCCAAAAAAAATTACATAATAATTCTAGAAAGGTTATCTGCATGCATCCTCATAGAGGATAGAAAAAAGAAAAGTGGAACATTATCACAATAATTACAAGGAAGGTCTTTGCCATGGCTGTCTTTAGCCAAAGTAATTCGTGGAAACAGAGTTATGTTCCATTCTCCATTCAGTAAGGCCTTCTCTTCCCTCACCAATGAGCAACAATGGTGAGCTCGAAAGAGCAGACAAAAAAGTCTGGCACGATTGGGTCAGTGTGAATAATCCAGCAAAAATGTAGGACCTAGACAATAAATTTGGAGTTCGTATATCTGTGTTTTTTTGGCACAAGGGTTTTCTAATATCCTTTTGGGTTTTTGATCCCTTTTGTATTTTTATACCCAAAACCCTCTTTTTTTTGTTTTCTTTTCTAATCTCCTTATTTACATCCACTTACTCTCATCTCTTCACTTACACTTACTCGTACTTTCAAACATATTTCCCACTCACTCATACTTCTATGCACATTCATCCTCACTCACACCCCATATATTTTAATTTATATTTTTGGGTTTTTTTCGTATAAAATGTATATGTCCATATTGAAGTGTATTAAGGGAAACAGATTCTTTGGAGTCATGCATGAAATCCTGACCCTTTAAAGTATTTTTTTTAAATTAAATTTTGAAGAAAAAATGATGGACAAAATTTTAATCCTTAGATTGGTGACTGGACCAATGCATTACAGGAGAAATCAGAGCATCCAGGTTCGTGCATTAAGGGGCTTATGTGAAAAATACTAAAAGAATTTTAGTTCCCAAATCATAGCCTACAGCCCCCAAAAAATTTTATTCTCAAAATTACCCTTGTCCATTCTCCAAACCCTATTCTCATACCAAACCCTCTTCTGTTCTCCTCTTCCGTGACCGCAAATATTATTCCTACCCTCTTGTGTTTCCTCCTTGCCATTGAATTGAAGAAGGCAACAAATTTTGACTCATTCTGATACCACTTCCAATAGGTTCGGTGACTGTAAATATTACCCCTTCCAAGACGGCTGTAGTAAGTTCATTGCCGCCAGCAATGAAGGCACACTGAAGGTTGTCTTTTGCGCCGCCTGCAATTGCCACCGGAATTTCCACCACAAGGAGATCGACGGCAAGGTAAGCCCCTACCACCAGCGTCCACAACCACGCCACCACCGCATATGCATCACCACCACCAATTCTCCTCCCCTTACTACCGCTGCGAACCACCGTGCCCCTCAGCTTCGGAGTACCTCCACCACCATCTTGTGACTCCAATGTCACAACATCGGCCATTGGATCTTCCATCTTCTGCGACGGCTGTTCTGGTGGCAGAATGAGTATGGAGGAGGATATGTCTAATCCAAGCAACACAATAACATAAGAAACCTTAATTTTTCTTGACTGAGAGTGGGTGTGGATGATGATGAAAGAAAAGACAAGGAGAAGGAAAATTTGGGGTTTGGAGAGAATATGGGGTTAGGGATAAAATATGGGGTTTGGGGATTAGAACTCAGGAAAATTATTTTGCCACCCCATGATCTACTAATGCTATCCCAATACTATAATTTATTCTTTTTGAGCCCTTTAAAAAAAACTACTTTTACACGGGTCGTATGGGTTGCTCACGAGTTACGGCCTACGGTCGTAACACCCTCTTACGACCCAATCAAAAATTGAATTTTTGAACGGGTTGTAAGGAGGTGTTACGACCTCAGGTCATAAGGGTTGCTTACGACCTATAGGTTGTAGCAGCACCCCCTTACGACCCAATCAAAAACTGAGTTTTTGAACGGGTCGTAAAGAGGTGTTACGACCTCATGTCGTAGGGATTGCTCACGACCTGTGGTCGTAACACCCCCTTATGACCCGTTCAAAAACTGAACGGGTCATAAGGGGGTGTTACGACCTACAGGTCGTAAGGGGGTGCTACGACCTGTAGGTTGTAAGCAACCCCTACGACCTGTAGGTCGTAACACCTCCTTACGACCCGTTCAAAAATTCAGTTTTTGAACGGGTCGTAAGGGGGTGCTATGACCTGTAGGTTGTAAGCAACCTCTATGACTTGTAGGTCGTAACACCTCCTTACGACCCGTTCAAAAATTCAGTTTTTGAACGGGTCGTAAGGGGGTGTTACAACCACAGGTCATAAGCAATCCCTACGACCCGTGTAAAAGTGGTTTTTTTTGAAAAGGACGCAAAAGGAATAAATTGTAATATTGGGATGGCATTAGTAGATCATGGGGTGGCAAAATAATTTCCCAGAACTCATACTAAAATAGACAAAAAATGACCCATACGCCATTGTCGAAGTGTATGAGCTTTTTTTTGCCCAATACTCCAAGACCTTGACATAGGTGTAAATAACACGTACTCCAAGACCACATACGCCAAGGCCTTGTCGTACGTATTAAATTTACAACTACTTTAACGACGGGATCTAGTTTTTTGACCACCTTCTTTAATACTTGATCCCCAATTTTTTTTTTCCAAAATACCCTTATGTATGTATTTTTTACGCTTCGTATCTAAAAAAATGACCCATATGTCATTGTCGAAACGTATAGGCTTTTTTAGCCCAGTACGCCAATGCCCAAGCATCTTGTTTTTTGACCCCTCTTTAATACTTGATCCCAAAAAATAATTTTTTTCCTAAAATACTCACATGTATGTATTTTTTTTTCTTTTTTTTTTTACAGTTCGTACGTTGAGGGATTAGTGTTCGAATTATACAAATTTTAAAATTACATACATGCTGACCCTTGGAGTATCAATATTTTTGCTCAATACAATAGGGTTAGTGTATGCGTATTTTTTTCACATACACTGACCTAATAACAGTAGCGTATAATGAAAAAAATCAAATTTTTACATGATGCCTTAACCCCGAAGTATGCATAATTTTTGCACATGCATGCGCAACAAAATATTTTTCTAACTAGTTAGCAATTCGGGATGTTACAATTCTCAATCTTTCTAATTTGTGAAAAAAAAAACAAAGGGTTAGGGAAAATAATAATGAAGAAGTAATAGATCAGTTTTGAAATTGAATTTGGAATATTATTTTGAATTAAATATAAATAATTTTAAATAAGAAATAAAATTTATTTACAATGTTATCTAATTCTATAAAATAAATTTTTATTACCAACATAGGTTGGGACGAGTGGTAAGCGGTTCGGTAGTTGAGATTGTAAGTTAATCAATTCATTTTTCATCAATAAGATTCAGTTTACAAGTTTTATTCTTCTTCTTCTTCTTTCTCTTGAGATTCATGCAAGTGCTTCTCTGCTATGGAGGTTTATGAGTTTGTTATGGTATCAGAGCTCTCTTATTAGAGAGACTCTGGTACGCTTCTGCTTCACTCTGATTTCGAGTATTCATGATTTGTTTTTCGCGTTGAAGTTCTTCTTCTTTTGATACGGTTCTTCTTCTGCAATTGGAGTTACTCATTGCTTTCGATTCTTAATTCATCTCTCACGATTGATTTCAATTCTCGTGATTGAGTTTTCTGTTAGTGTGTGATTCTAAATTTTATCTCATAATTCGGTTCATTGAAGCTGCTCTCAGTGGAGATAATCGAATCTACAATCTATTATGCTATTTTGTGATCTAAGTCTCACTTAAATAAGGTCTCGAGTTCGATTCCTTATGGATACAGAAAACTCATGTTGGGAGACTCACCTAGGCACGCGACCCAGATCGGATGTATAATAAACATATTCAGTAATGATTTATGATTATTTTATTTGAGTTACGACCTCATTAATTTTTTGCCTTTTTTATTATATATTTTGTATTATTTTCATTTTTTCTTTTTTCTCAATTTGGACAATATCTCATTGGCCACCGGTTGGATTTACTTTTGCTTTTTTTTTTAATTCTTTTTTAAATGTTTCTCATAAATCAAGGCTCTCCATATTATTTTTCTAATGGTATGTTTGTTTAAATATATTAATCAACCACCTTATATAATAATTGTAGCACATTTCCTTCTCTCTTTTTTTCTAGCTATTTTTGTATTTATTTAAAAAAATAAATGTTTTAATTAACGTGATTTCGAATGCAAGAAATGACAATTGAAATCGAATCATTCAATCAAAGAATTCGGGTGCAAATGATGAATTCGACTTTCACATTGTTGAGTATTTTCCGGAGAAAAGGTTGACAGTCGAATTGACAATTAAAAAAATAAAAAATGCAAATTTAATTAATAATGTAAATTTACTTTAAAAAGGACAATGCAAATCATTTTGATTTTTTTTTATCTTTCATTTTGAAATTATTAATCATGATAAGGAATCGCCTTATATTACACAAGAGCACGCGTTATAATCACACCGTTAATGAGAAGACGTTTTTGGTCGATAATCCATAAGTACATTTATATATTTTTTTCTTTTTGGTCTCTACCCATTACTATTTGGCCCCTATTACTCTTTCTGCTTGAAACAATGCGGAAACAAAATAAAACAATTTTCGTCTTATGCAAGTCGTATTATCTCCCGCCTTTCCAAAGTCGTAAATAAAATAGAGTATTCCGCCTGATGGAGGTGGAGGGTTCACGGAAACATTAAAAATTTGTTATAATACCAAAATTGCCCCTCCGTTCATTCACGTACAAAAAGGAGGTGGAGGGTTCACGGAGGGGCATTTTTGGGATTTCAACATTTTAATTGTTTCGCTTTTTAAAAGGCGGGAGTATTTCCGCTTTTAAATAGTCGGTAATTCTTCCGCCTTATGCAAATCGGCAGTAAATTAAAATAGCTTCCCCCTTTTGAAAATCGGAAAGAGCAAATGAGGGTCAAAGGGTAATGAGTGGGGGCCAAAAAGAAAAAGTCTATATATAAGCTCATAGATGTGCGAAGCTTGTCTTAACCCCAGGGAGCCTCTTGTGGACCAACTCACCATATATAACTTTCTATCATCACCAAGTTATCAAATCCTCTATCATGGCAATTTTTAAAGGAGAATTATCTTCGACTAAGTTAATAAAATTTATAATATAAACGCTCAAAGTATTAAAAATAAACAATAGTAGTTGTTTAATAATAAATATATTGTTAAAAAAACATATTTATAATAATTAAATAAATAATTTTAATTTTCATTATATAATTAAAATTAAGCATAGGTGCACTATATATGCTAAAAACTAGTATTTAAATATATTTCATTGGGTCAGTGTAAACAGAGGCTAATATAAATACCTATGATGTCCCAAAACCAAACATCACTACCCGAGTCTAATAACCTGTGAGTGAGTATCAGGAAGAAGTTGGGAGAAGAATATGTAGAGACAAGAAGCAACTAATTCCAAAATCATCAATAAACGCCGTGTAAAACCAAGGTTCTAGAACTATGTCATAAGAAATCATGGGGCTTACCCGATGATGTAGCCATCAGAAATGGTCCGGCTCGTAACCCTCGCTTCATTTCAATCATTATCGTTAATGACCTTCGGTTTCAAACCCTTGAACCCACCCAATTTGTCGAAGAAACCAAATAATTAGCAGCTAAATTGGCATTCCATCACTTCTCCCAACTAGTTGACCTGGAGTCAACGTTGGATTTATCTCTTTACAATCCAAAGCTTCCTAATCTTTTAGGATGTACTTTTTCTCAACCATCTTTTTCTCTTTCAGCTCATTTAACTACGTCTTCGGGTATGTTTTATTTATTTATATGATGCATTTCGAAAATTAAAAAATAAAAATTGAGTTTTTAGGTATAACAAAAACAAAGTGGTTGTTCTGATTTTTAAGATCCAAAAAATAACAATTTCTTCGTGGAATAATTTAATATATGTGAAAAATTCATGTTGATTGTTGATTTGTATTGATATGCTTATGGTCTCACTAGGTTTCAATAGTGGCGGTGTTGATAGTGATTTATTGCACTCAAGATCAAATAACAGATTCCAAACTTCTGAGATTACAACTATCATAATAGAAGCAGATCAAAAAAGTGATTTAATTTTCCTTAATATGTTTTTAATTTTTTTTAAAGTTTGTTTGATTAATTTGACAAGTAAATGATATATCATGCTTATGTGTTGATATATGTTCTAGTAAATTAAGGATCCTTCTTTGTAGTTTGGGGTGTCCAAAATATCCGGTTCTACTGAACCGTATTTGAACCAAACCAAACTATTAAAAATCCAGATTTTTTCATATGGATTTAAATCCAGCCCATTTAAAGCAGATTGGATCTAATCCAGACCAAAAAACTGTTTAACCCGGACCATTAAGTTGATCCATTTCACCTTTTATTATTTACAATCACAGCCACAGATCTGAATGTAGAAACCCTAATATTATTTCTTTCTCCCTCAACGTCCAACTCCCACATCTCTCACACTGTCATTCAACCAAAACCGCCACCGTTGGAAGCTCACCATTGTCCCTTGCACTCCATTTCTCTCTCTCTCTCATTTACTCTTTCTCTCGAGACCCAACCCTTGCGTCTGGTACAGGATTTGCTCTCTCATTCGTCCTCATCTAGCATAGGTGTTTGATACGGAGTTGCTCTCTCATGTGTCCTCATCGGAGACTGACCACGGCAATACCTCTTCTCCTCCATCGAATCTCTACAATACTTGTTCTCCTTCATTGAATACGACACCATTGTTGTCTCTATTGTCGGAGCCTCCTCTAGACCGTCGCGAGTAAAAAGGAGCGTTGGAATCGCCACAATTTAGGGAAGAGCTCGTGTGCCCTGTACCGGACTTCCTTTATACTCTTTTCTTACTTTATTTCCAGAATCTTATTAAACCTAAGCTTATAAATGTTTTTTTTTTTAAACCAGTTTTTGTGTGAAAATTGGTTTTGAAGACCAGTTTTAAATTGGTTTGAGATGAAAACTGATTTATTTTCGTGTGAAAATTGGTTTTGAAAACCGGTTTAAAATTATGAACTGGTTCTAAAACAATAAACGAATTCAAAATCGGTTCTAAATTGGCCCAATACCATTTTATAAACTAAAACCAGTTTGGTTTAAAAATTCGAACTGGTTTAAATGGTTTAGTCCAATTTGGATTGGATTTTCTATCCATAACCACCCTTACTTGCAGTTATGTTGAATTTACCACAATCGAGAAAATAGTGGGAAAATGTGGTCGGCATGCCTGTTATTGCATGTAAACACCCTACAAAATTAGGTTTGATGAAAGTAATTCCCGATAAATAAGAGGAGTATATAGGAGTATATATTACTCATAATGAATCACAATGTTACAGAACCCGCACGTCCTTACTCGCCCCTATTAATACCACCTGGGATGTCACTGACCAAAACAAAAATCATTGCCCGAGTAAGCTTGTAGTGAGTGAGAGAAGTGAGAAGAGCAAATCATCATCATCTGAAGAGAGAGAGAGAGAGAGATATGTACAAATCGAAGATTCAGGAGCTGTGTCAAAAGAAAGCATGGTCGTTACCCAAATACGACACCGTTACAGAGGGCCCCCCACACAACCGTCGCTTCGTTTCCACCGTCACCGTTAACGGCCGTCAGTTTCAATCATCGGAACCCACCCGATCTTCCAAAGAAGCTCAGAACAACGCTGCTAGACTCGCCTTCGACCATTTCACCCACCCCCTTGATCCTACCCCCAATTCTCCTATTTCTCTTCCTCACCTTTCTTCTCTTCCCGGATGTTCATTTCCTCAACCCTCTCTTTCTCTCTCCGCCGCTTCATCTTCATCTTCATCTTTCGGTATTTTTTTTATTTATTTACATTTTGTCCCGGGTTCATTCCCACTGAAAACATCTGCCAGGAGAGCTAGCCACGCAGCTCACTCCGGATTAGTCTCAAGAGCTCCCTGATATTAAGGGTGCTCTTGGGATACCGGTGGTTCCGTAAGGAATTCAGAAAAAAAAAATTAAGAATTCTTCTGAATTTCTAGGTATAGGATGAAGAAAATGATTGTTTTGATTTTCGAGATTCACGTTGATTTGCATTGTTGATGTGTTTTGCAGTTTCTGTGGGTCACAACAATGGTGGCGTGTTGCAACCGAGGTCGAATGAAGGATTCGAAACTCCTGGAATCAGTAGCCCTGTTGCGGTTACCACCACTACTGCAATTGATCAGAGAAGTAATTGGATTTCTCTTGATCTATTCTTATGTTTTTGTGTTTTAGTTTGTTTGATTAAATTAACTCGTAAATGGTATTGTGTGCTTTAAATGCTCGAGATTTGGGGAAAATGTGGCCGACATGGCCGCAGTTGCTGTCGCCATGCAGTTGCGGAATGCGGATAGCCCCGAAAACCGCAATATCATGGCAGCATTCGTGGTTGTTCACCGCAATTTAGAAACCATTTTATATGTTACATTTCAAATATTTAAAAAAATAAAAATTAGTAATTCTGAATTCCAAAAAAGAGGTTGTTTTATTCTTAAGATCCCAAAAGAGAACACTTTCTTGCTTTTGCGTGATGTCATATGCCAGATTTTAATCTATGTTAAAGATGCATGTTGATTTTTGCGTTGTTGTGCTTTCAGTTTCTCACGGTGGTGTTGATAATAGTGTGCTGCAACCGGGATTTAATGAAGAATTCGGAACTTCTCAGATTAGTAGCCCTGTCAATGCTACTACCATGGCAGCATTAGATCCAAAAAGTAATTTAATTTCTCTTAATCTATTTTGTCTTTCGATTGATTTTTTATGATTAAATGGGATGTCAGAAAGGCTTGATTTTCATTTAGATTTTTGTGTTTGTTTTTTTGTTTTAGAACATTTGGGTACTGGTATATCTATATATTCTCTTCTTGGTTATATAGTACCCTGTCTTTACCATCTTATATGCCTACATGACTCAAGAAAGCGTTCAAAGTCAAACCTAATTGGAACCATTCTGCCTAAGTTGTCATTGCTTGGAGATTCATTTGGTGCCATTTTCCTTTTTTGGATAAAAGAAGAAATTTATTTGTCACAAGATGAATTCTATTGGTACCCTTTAGCAATTAGTAGTCATTGTATTCTTTAAGTAATGATACGTTGACTTATGGCTTTTAATATTCAAATTTGTCCTAGATATGCAACACCTATTTAAGAATCAACTGCAGAATTATGCCCATAAGAGGAACCTTAGTCTGCCAGTTTATTCTTCTGAGCTGGAGGGCCCTCCTCATAACTCCCGTTTCAAGTGCAAAGTTACTATTGATGGAAAGACCTTCGAAAGTCCCAAGCTCTTTACTACATTGAAGGACGCTGAACATGCAGCCGCTGAAGTTGCTTTAATGTCATTATTACCAGGCGGTGTTCAAGAGGCTAGTCTTGATCTCTTGCTGCCTTTTTACATAAGTTTATTATTCTGTAATTTTTCAAACCCTTTCTGTCTTGTGCTCCTCATATTCATATATATGATTGTCCTATAATTTCAGGACCAAACTGGGTTATACAAGAATCTATTACAAGAACTTGTTCAAAAAGAAGGGTTGCGTTTACCTTCTTACAATACAAATAAATATGGCGAGGCTCATATGCCAATATTTGTTTCACAAGTGGAGATAGAAGGGGAGAAGTTTAATGGACATGAAGCCAAGTCCAAGAAGCAGGCAGAAATGAGCGCCGCCAAGGTTGCGTACTTGACTATGAAAGAACGCAAAGGTGTTTTTTAAATACTAGTGTCATACCTTGCCGTTTAGGATTTTATTTGAAGTTCAATTCAATATAGTTTACCATTAATCATACCCGTGAAACAATCAATCTAATACAGTAACTATGATGTAGCTTAGTTGTGGGTATGTTAATAGAATTCTATTTTATTTTTCTGTGGACATGCATCTTAGTACATTGTGCTATTCGGTATTCATAACTTTGTTAGCATAATATCTTCGTGATCTGCTGGGCTAGTGGTGTAAAGTTGTCAAAACATAACTAAATAAGATCATACAAGCTATAGCTTTTTTGCATATGGATTGTTGATGCATCACATCTTGGGAAACTTTAATCTTGATGTTATGACCGATTTTGACAAACAGCTATAGCGGTCATCACATTTGACAACGGTGCTAAGGCTTTTTTTCTTACTTTCTTTCAAGGTTTTTGGGCTGATTATTTTGAGGGTTAACTTGTAAAAAGGATAACTTTTATTCAGAAATGATGCATTGCAAGAAAAAAAAATTCTGTTTCAGTATTTCTGATTCATTGATTCATTCCCCAGTGCTATGTTTTTTCTCATATTTCTTAATGCTCTGTTTTCAGTATTTCTCATTGCTATCACTGATTTCGCAAATTGAATCACCAATATCCCAGTTTGCTGTTAATGATATCCCAGTTATGTTATGTTATGCTTATGTTATGTTTTTTTAGCCATGTTTTTGATTGTTTTTATATTAGAAATTAGTAGTTTTATTATTATTTTGGATTGCTTTTTTATTATTTATAGCTAGTGTAGCTAGTATGGCAGTACGATGCGGTTCCGCTTCCCAGTAGTGCAAATCGCACAGCAAACTATTGCTTTTGCACCAATATCGCAGGTTGAATCACTGGAATTGGAACGAGTCACTACTGAATCGCAATTCCTGTCAGTCTGCAATGAGCGGCCCACGGTCCAATTCGGGTTGGATCATGCGCTACCCGGTCCCTTAAAATCCTAGAATATGACTTTTTTCCCTTTTTTTTTTAATTGCATTTCAAAATGGGCCTAGTTTTACCATTCTTTATTGGCCCAGACCTAATTTTTTACCCACTTCCTTATTACTTCAGATAGAATGTAAAACTATAATGCAAAAACCATTTGCTGCATTGCTTACTTCCTCTCTACGTTTCTCCTTGCTTCAGTGCCTACTTCTTCGTCGTTTGTTCTTGCTGCCTAGTGGCTATTTCTCCATTTCTTCGTCCATATTCATATAGTATTTTGCTGTTATGAGTCTTATGACTTATGTTATGAATTATTTTACTATTTTTAATTATTGATTATGAATCTTACAATACAATTCAATTCATGGTGTGGAAAATGGGCCTTCCAATTCACAACCCGAATCCTGATTTCATAACCATGTTTGTAGCTGCTGCTTTTCTCAATATATAGCTAATTTCTTAAATTGCTATGCATCCACTATTTGCCTGCAACGTTATCCCCTATATTGTATAGCGGATTTTGGCTTCCAATCGCGGATCTCAATCCGATATCGACAACATTGCTAATCATATTGCATATGATCCATGTTTTGCGTGCTTCAGTTCTAATGATTGTAAATAACAAAATATAATAATGTTTTTACTACCCCTTTATCCTTCGCTCTCCCTTTTCTAACTCCTGTTATTTTATTTTGTGTGCCCTATCACCGGTGGTTATGTAGACTCCGGTGATGATTTATTTCCTTATCAATATAAGAAATGTTATTAAAAAACAATGTATTTATATTGCATTATATTTTTATGAATTAAAAAGAAAATTGAGATGGATACATTCGAGTAAGTGAACATCAGCACAATGTAGCTTCCATTTCTGTTGCATATAGATATACAAACCCTTTACGCCTAACCTAGGATGGACACGATGAAGAAGAGGATAAAATGGTCTTCGCCCATAAGAGCAACAATGGCAGGAAATTCTGCCTAAATTTTTTATATATTACCCTACAGCTAAATAAGCCAAATAAATGTGACTGTGCAAAAGAATTGGAACTTCTAAAATGAAATATTTCCTTGAGAACCCTGCAACTACGGTGTGTAATTTGTTTATTAAGTTACTGATCTTTTTCTCTACTCTTTATTTATAGAATTGAATAATTGAATAATTAAGGTGACCTTTTTGGAGTACAATAACATTTACTTTCTTTTAGTGCTATTATTTTCATTTTTATTAACGTGTAAGAGCCTTGTATATTCCAACATACTCAGAGTTGTCATTGTACCTTTGCTTGTATTTTTGTTCTGGCATTTTAGGTCCGAGCTCTTTATTTCCTTTGTCGGCTCATCAAGGGCAAGCTCCTGAGATCTCATCTGATCAGGTAAATGTGAGCACTGGTCCGCAACTCCATGCTAATCTAAAATCCCCTGTTAGCTCTGGATTACTCACCCAAAATCCACCGGACAAAAAGGAAGGTAAATCTTCAAATCCATCGTCATTTATATCCCCTGCACTCTTGCAAAATACCAATATGAATGCCTCAGAAATCTGCCAGCACTTTGTTTATTATCTACTGTAGCAATCTCAATACCCTAATCTAGAGCACATAAATACAAGAGTGGATTCTTAGATGTTGATAATAAAGAAATACAGATTCAAGGCAAGATCATGGAGGGTAATGTTTGTGAAAACTAAACTATCTACTCTCAACCATTAGCTGACTTTATTAAGGTGCAAATGAATTGGAATGTTCTTAATGGTGTATAACCTATTCTAAACGAAAGTGGCTGAAAATAATAGTAATCTGTACTCTGTAATGCATAGACTAGTTCATGTCTCACTGACTTTATTAATATGAAAGTAAGCACTGTATGTGTTACAGTTAGAACTTATCATGCCCACTTTTTATCTGCAGAGCTTGTTATTGTTACAGAAAAGAAAGAATCATTTTCATCTGGAAATAGAAATGGCTGCTTAGAGAATTCTTCCCTCTCAACTGTAAAGTCTGCACCTTCACTGTCTGACAGCACCAATGTGGTTTCTTCAGACGCAGGTAATAATATGCCTTCAACTGAAGTCAGCACCTTGTCACGCAAAACAAAGTTTATTGTTTATTCGCGCAAAACAAATGTGGAAATTGAAGATGGTGGCACTTTAATGCCGATTAGTGATGACAAGTGGGTTGTTTACAAATATTCTGCTTGAGATATAACTGGCAAGCTGCAGGCTCACTTCTATCATAAATATAGTCTCAAAAATAGATTATTGCTTTTGTATAATCTGAGCTGCATTTATAAAGAAAGGGAGGTGATGTGGATTAGTCAATGTGCTGGGATCAGCACCTTAGTCTTTAGAGATTTGTAAGCAATTTTTCTTATTTTTCAAAGGGAGCTTGATAGGAAATGGACAGAGCACTTGCAGGAGTTTAAACTTGTGCAGTTACGCACATGTAATATTATGTGGATTATGTCAGAGAACATATAATGGATACATATAGATTTATTTATTGTTTTTAATCCTTAACTTACATGATTTTTTTTTATAATTGATCCACTTTTTTTTATGTTTGGAGTCCTTGAATTTTCTTGATACTTGAAAATGATTTTTCCGGTCACTAAGTGTTGAAGTGGTTAACGAAATGCCACATCACACATGCCAAGTCCACACGGGTCTAAACACATGGCGGATTGTTGCTGGATTGTAGTCATACAAATAGTGGTCATTTCCCTTGATTCCTGTACGAGATCAATATTCTCCCTTGTAAGTTTTACATTCATACCAGGGTCAAAGTACCTCGACCTCAAGTTAGTGGATCCTATCTCCAATGGAATCATAGCTTCACTTCCATATGTCAACTTGAAAGGGGTTTCACTAGTAGTTGAATGTGGGGTGGTTCTATATGACCAGAGTATAGACTCTATATCTCTATCCATTTTCCTTTGCTGTCATCCAACTTCCTCTTTATGCCCCTGAGGATACACCTATTTGCTGCTTCTGCTTGTCCATTGGTTTGTAGATGCTCCACAGAAGATAAGTGTTGCTTTATTCCCAACTCACGGAGGAAATTCTTGAAAGCATCACTAACAAACTGGTGGCCATTATCAGTAATAAGTATAGCAGGGATACCGAATCGTGGGATTACCTGATTGCTAAGAAACTTCTGGATTTGGGCTGAAGTAGTGGTGGCAACTGCTTTGGCTTCAATCCATTTAGTAAAGTAATCCACGACTACAACCAAATGCGTTACTTGACCTGCTGCTTGTGGAAAAGGGCCTAACAAGTCCATTCCCCATTGATGAAATGACCATGGAGCAGAAATTGAATGCAATTCTTCAGGTGGGGCAAGGTGGACATCAACATGTTTTTGGCATTGATCACATCTCTTGACATGGTTCATGGAATCCAATTGAATCGCAGGCCAATAAATCCCAGCCCTTAGTATTTTTCTTGTCAGCTTTCTTCCACCAAGATGATGGCTGCATCTTCCTTCATGTACCTCCTTCATGGCTATCCCAGCCTCTCGGTTGGACAAGCATCAGAGCAAGGTGAAGAAAATCCTCTTCTATATAATAAACCATCCTGAATGACAAAATGAGGGCCCATCTTTTTCGCCTTTTTGGATGCGTTTTAATCTATTGGAAGCACACCATGGAGCAGGTATGCCAAGATAAGAGAGGTCCATGAATCTTCATCTTCCACTGCTAGAGTTGCACTAGGGTGGGATATGGTTTATTGCACCACTGACCTATAATTTCCTGGTTTCTTTGTGCTGACAAGCTTTGACAAGATATCAGCACGCGAATTTTGCTCCCTGGGGATATGCTGGAAGTCTACCTCTTCAAATGCTTCTGCCAGTTGTTTGCACTTAGTGAGGTATTTCTGGAGCAAGGGCTCTTTAGCTTGGAAATCTCCTCTGATTTGGGAAATTACAAGTTAAGAGTCACTGTACAAGAGGATAGAACGGACTCCAAGATCCTTAGTCATAGTCATACCAGCCAAACAAGCTTCATATTCTGCCTGGTTATTGGAGGTTTGAAAATCAAACCGTAATGAGTATTCAATAGAAACCCCTTGGGCATTCTCTAGAATTATTCCAGCTCCTCCTCCTGTAGGATTGGAGGATCCGTCCACAAAAAAAAGTCCAGCTTTTTGGATCTGCTTTTGGTGTTAATTCTGCCACAAAGACTGCTAGAACCTGTGCTTTGATGGCTGTTCTCGCTTCGTAACTGATCTCATACTCGGATAGCTCCTCTGACCAAGCGATCATGCGATCTGCCAAGTCAAGCTTTTGTAATATCTGACGGATGGGCTGATCAGTTCAACCACCACTGGGTGATATTGGAAGTATTGTCTCAAGCGTCTGGCGGTGATCACCAATGCAAACGCCATCTTCTCCACCTTCCAGTACCTTTTCTCAATATCTTGTAATACTTTGCTAACGAAATACACAGGCTTTTGTCCTTCTTCCACCTCCCTGACCAAAGCTGCACTTACAGCTTCATCATTAACGAATAAATAAAAGTATAAGGTTTCACCTGGTTCAGGCTTGCTGAGAATGGGAGGATTAAAGAGGTAATGCTTGAGCTCTTGGAAGGTAGCTTCACACTCTCTGGTCCATTTAAAGTCCTTATCTTTCTTCAACAATTGGAACAATGGAAGTGATTTGTAAGTAGATTTGGATAGAAATCTAGCCAATGCTCCAATACGTCCTGTTAGTTGTTGAACCTCTTTGACAGTTGTCTGGCTCTTCATACTAGTGATTACCTCACACTTTTTTGGGTTAGCCTCTATTCCTCTGCTAGTAAACATAAAACCTAGAAACTTTCCTGTTGTAACACCAAAGACACGTTTCAGTGGATTTAAACACATATTATGTTGACGTACCTTAGCAAGGACCGCTTCAAGGTCTTGTTTGTGGTCTTCTTGAACCATTGATTTGACAATCATATCATCAACATAAACCTCCAGGGTTGGACCTATTATCTCACTAAAGACTTTGTCCATCATTCTTTGATAAGTAGCACCTGCGTTTTTTAAACCAAAAGGCATCACAGTATAACAATAAGCTGCCCTATCAGTCATGAACGCTGTTTTCTCCTGATCATCTTCAAACATAGGTATCTAGTTATAACCATAGTAAGCATCCAAAAAGGAGAGTAATTGGTAACCAGCTGAACTGTCCACAAGCTTGTCTATGTTGGGAAGAGGATATGTGTCTTTGGGACAGGCTTTATTCAGATCTGTATAGTCGATGCACATGTGCCACTTTTCATTAGCCTTCTTCACCAGTACTACATTTGCCAACCACGTAGTGTAAGGGACCTCTCGAATAAAACCTGCTTGCAAAAGCTCCTCAACACTTGAAGCGATGACCTTCTGACGTTCACTACCCATCTTCCTTCTGCGTTGAGCCACTGGTTTGAATGTAGGATCTACAGACAAACGGTGGCAAATGAATTCCGGATCTAAACCAGGCATGTCAGCTGTTGTCCAAGGGAATAGGTCTTTATTTTCTTTAACAAGGTAACCAGCTTAATTTTATCCTCATCTGGCAAATTCTTCCCGATTTGAGTCTAGTGATCTGAAGTCTCTCCAATTTGAACTTTTTCTAGCTCTTCTTCAGGCTTAGGACATTCTTCCTTTATGTCCTCCCTAATATCCAGGTCTACCATCATTACTCCAAAAGAGGAAGCAGGCGCTTTACCTTTTTTTATCTGTGCTTGTTTCCTTGCATTCTCCTTGGTGGCTTTCGAACTGGCTATGTAGAAGGTTTTTGTTTGCATTTGATCTGCTCGTACAGTGATAATCGAGCCTTTTTCTCCTGAAAATTTCATAGCCAAGAGGAGAAGCAACTGCTTGAAATGCCTTCAAGGTGGGGCGCCCTAAGATCGCGTTATAAGGATGGACAATCTACCACCGCAAAGCGCACTTTCTCAGTTCTACATCGAGGAGGTGTTCCTAGTGTTAACCTGATATCTTTGTATCCCCGAGGCCTGATGGTATCTCCCGTGACACCGATTAACTCCTTCTGACAGGGGTGTAAGTCCTGGGGTTTCAACTTCAAATGATCAAAAAGCTCGAAGAACATGATATCTGAAGAACTTCCTTGATCCACCATTATCCTACAGGTGCGGAACCTATCAATTATCCCTGTTACCACCAACGAGTCATTATGCTGGGGATTGACTCCTTCCAGGTCTGCTTCAGTGAACATGATGGGTGGGTGAGACTCCTTTTGTTTACTAGAAGAGACAACAACCATTGTTGCTAGCTTTAGTTGCTGCTTTTGAGACGTTATAGACTCACTCTCTCCTGCAAAACCTCCTGCAATGGTGGTGATTAGTTCCAAATCCTCATTACCAGTATCATTGTTACCTTCTTTTTTGGCTGATGAGTTCCTGGTTTGAGCAGGTTTTGCTGGTGTACGGGTTCTCCTCCAATCAGGACTCCCGGTTCTCCTCCTGTCCGGACTCCTTGTCCTTCTTCTAGGGTTACGCTCATGGGTACCCCTCTAGAAAATCGGACATACCTATTCAAATTTCCTCTTCTGATCAGTGTTTCTAACGCATCTCTGAGTTGGACACATTCATCGTCAGTATACCCGTATCCACCGTGCCTGCTACATCTTTTACGCTGATTTTCTTTCGTTGGTGGCCTTCTCAGCGGGGGTGGTCTGTCCACCTCCATTAGCTCTGCATTCATAACTTCTCGGAGAATATGAGATCTTGAAGCATTCAAGGGTATGTACTCGTCATATTTACCTTCTGGTTTCCTACCCCCTGAATCTCCTCTCCTAGTTCTTTCTCCATCTCCATGCCCTTTTCCTGATCCTTTTGAAAAAAAAAAAACATCCTTCTTCTTACCAAATCCTCTAGGGAGGTAATTATCCTGGGCTTTCTGGTATTCCTCAAGATTGATGTACTTCTCTGCCCTTTCCATGACTTCATCCATGGTCCTAATCCTGTGCATTACCAAATGATCAGTGAATTCACCAGGTTTCAAAGCCCTCATCACCAAGTGAAGTGCCACAAAGGCTTCAATGTCACTGATAGACAGATATTCTGAATTGAACTGAGTGAGGAAGTCCCTTAGTGATTCGTCTTTCCCTTGCTTAATCTGGGACAGTGGTGTTCAGATTTTGGTTGTGCCTTGCTTGTGGTGAAATGACCGAGGAACTTTGCCGCCAAGTCCTTCCAACATCTGATTGAACTGGGTTCGAGCTTTGAGTACCAGTGTAATGTTGCTTTTTTCAGAGTTAGAGGGAAAGTGCGGCACTTATACGCATCCTTAGCCCCTTGATAGGACATTGCCACTAGAAAATTGTCTATATACTCTTGAGGATCCGAATTTCCAAAGTAAGAATCCACATTAGTCAGGGCTTTAAGATTCTCTAGCATCGGAAAGTTCATTATTTGTTCAGAGAAGGGATGATCCTTCTCTTCTTGTTCTTCCTCCTCCATAGGATCAGCCTCAACCCCTTTATTTTGTAAGGAAGATTTTGTTCCTTTCTTTAGCTCTTTCATCAACTTGTCTTGTGCGTCTAAGTGTTTTCGAAGATGAGCTAATTCCATTTCCAAGTTTGGCTTCTTCTGTGAACGTCCATCTGACGATCCTCTACTCTCGTGATCAGAACGCGAGGGGCTTCCACCTCTAGTGGGCGGCCTCTGTCGCAATTTTTCCTGATCAGTATGAGGGGGACTTTCATGCCTGGATCGTTCAGCCTCCATACGTCTCCTTCCTTCACTCAAATGCTCCCTTAAGTCTTTTTGGTGTGAGGGAGCTCGTCCCCCACTTAAGTGGTTCCTTGGGTCTTCCACACTGTGGTGACTGGTTTCCATCTTATCACAGAAAGTGGTGGGAATAGATTTCTCGCTCCCACTGTGGTCGCCAATGTTTTGTCGTAGAATCTTTAGTACTTGAACTATACGGTCAAGTGTCCAATTCCTCGACTTGTTGCTTTCAGACTGAAGAATGACACCCTGATTACCAGGATACCAGCTCTATTGTCGTTTACTTGGGTGTGGTGTGTGCTAGTGTGAGTGAGTAAGGTACATACCTGGTTACCTCGAGTACACTTATATAAGCCTTCATCCTTACTGTTGTGTTTCCTCCTCATCAATGGGTTGTACCGGTTGTACCGGATTCCCACTAACGACAGATAGTTAATGGTAGGAATAAAGAGAGAATCCTATGATAAATGAGTACCTGAGCTTTATTGCTGGCATCATGGCAAAAAGAATCCTAGGAGAGTGGCTTAACTACCTTATCTTCTTGATAACCGTTATACCGGTATCACGAGGTAAGAGAATCTTCCCTCTCAAAGCTTTGTAGTGGGCCTCTTATACTGATAACCCGACTTCATGGGGTATCGGGCCCTTAGAGAGCTTTTTATACTGATAAATTGGTTTAGCGAGGACTTGTCCCCTTAAAGGGCTACCAATACCGTTAAACCGGTTTCGTGAAGTCTGGGACCCTTGGTGGTCCTCCATTACCGGTAATCTGATTTCATGAGGACTTGGGCCTTTAAAGGGCCTTCAATACCGATAACCCGATTTCGTGAAGTATCCTTCAAGATCCGGTCCATAACAGGTCCCTTACCTTATTTTTCAATTTCAAATTGGTCCTTTACTTTTTTTTTTGGTTTCATATTGGTCCCTTATGTTTTTTTTCGTTGTCAATTTAGTCCCAGAATCATTGTTCATCCTATGTGGACCAATATGTTTTGGACACATGTCACTTTCTCTCTCCAACAATATATACATGGACCAATATGATATTGACACGTAGGATGAACAGTGATTCTGTGACCAAATTGACAGCGAAAAGAAACACAAGGGACTAATAATATGAAACCAAAAAAAATGTAAGGAACCAATTTGAAATTGAAAAATAATAAACGACCAAATGAGTAATTTAGCCTACTATGTTTGGATAATGCCACCAATTATATTTTACGTGTTTTTCTACTATTATGTGTAATTTTTGTGACTTAATAATGGCTAAGGTGTTACTCAATTTGCTACTACTTTAGTTATTAGCATGAATATTTTTTTTACTTGACCTGTCATTGCGCCACTATTGTGTGTTGTACCACCAAGTGGTTTTAACTATGTCATTAAAGATGTTTTAGAAAAAAAAATGACATTGACTTCTTGTAACACCCTATTTATAATCTTACCCTTAATTAGTTTTAGGACTTGAAAATTTTTCTTTGAATATCATAATAATTTCATTTCCATTAATATGTCACAGAGTGCCAGCCAAAATGCATTGTTTACATAAAGCCCCAAAGTGCACAACAGTAGAGTTTGAAAACATTTTCCATCACATAACCCAAAATAAATAAAACATCTGTGTTTCTCGTCGTCCAGAGGACCAAGGACACGGACCAGTGACAGACTACATGGACTTACTCTCCCTGTGAGGGAGAGTGAACCTGCTCGGCCGGGGATTGCGTTTGCTCGGACTCGGTACCTGAAAAATGGTAAGGAGATGAGCATTATACAAAACTTAAGTAAGCAGTTTCTAATATGACATACCGACCTACCAAGTCAAAAATAGTTAGTCAAACATGCACATAATCATATACTCGATCCAAAGCATGCATTATACACAATCATCACCATTTTCGCTCGGCCCATACCTGTTCTCTTATGTATCCTTTACCTTTCACCTTTATTAACCTATTTCTGATCAATCTCACTTTTATTCTTTTATCATGTCTTACATTCTCTTTTTCGGCTTTCTTTCCTCTTTTCCTTTTTATTCATCTTTTTCATGTCTTACACATTTTATGCTCGGCAGCGCACATCCAGTGTACGTCTTACACCTTCTTTATTCTCGATTATGGAGTGTCAATCATTGCGCGCACCCCCGCGTACGTGATGCGCGTCTTACAGCTGCACATCTCGTGCGACTTACGCGATCAATGCACACGTCCAACGTGCGTCTTCTATGACCAGGAGCACGTCCAACCAACTTCTTTATTGGAGTTATGGAGTGTCCATCACTGCGTACACCCCTGCGTATGTGGTGCACGTCTTACAGCTGCACAGGAACACATCAACTGTGTCTTACGCGATCAATGCATACGCCCAGCGTGCGTCTTCTATGACCAGGAGCACGTCCTAACCGATTTCGTTCTCGGAATCTTGTGTAAGTCATAACTGCGCACACCCCCGCGTACGTGATGCGTGTCTTACAGCTACACAGGACACATGAACTGTGTCTTACACGATCAATGCACATGCCCAACGTGCGTCTTCTATGACCCGTCTCACACAACCATTATTCTTTACTTATTCTTTTCCTTATATACATTCACTCTTGAATTCTCTTGGCTCATTTCCCTGTTTACCCCTTTCACTCGTCTTCTTGTTATAATCTCTGTTCTTTAGTTATTATTCTTCATTTAATCTGTTACTTAACATTTTACACCATTTCCCCCCATCTTAGCCACCTATGGTCGGCTCACATACTAATCGAACAGTAGCAACATGAATAAACAGTTATCACATGTTACACACATTTATACAACAACTATGATTCAAACATACACATATTTCACTTTTTCTATACTGGGTTCTTTTCATTAATCTTCGTTCTCCAATAATACTCTATATCCACTATCCTACGGTTCAATATCCTAATCTAACACTCATTCTTAGTACTCACTATGAGCACACAAGAAACTCAAACCTAAGCTAAGGTAACACTCACTCCTTACCTCAAAACCGTGAGAGATAAGGAAGTACTGTGAGTTTGAGCCTTGTTCTTCGCGTTCGAACTTCTTAACCCGTATTCCCTTGAACCCTTGGCGTCGCCTTTACAGAGTCCTAGGAACGCCGAGGAGAACTTGAAGCTTGAGAGGAAGTGGAGGGAAAGATCCTTGGCTCTTAAAACTAGTGGAGGCTCAGAGAAAGTAGAGGGTGAAGGTGTAGTCTGTGAGTAAAGGTGGTGAAAATGGTGTCCGAAACTGGAACCCTAGAAAAAGAGATAAAGTAAACGAAGAAGAGGAGTATTACGTAGGTTAATGTTTTACCCTTGACCTTGCTTTTATTTTCCATTGAAAAGAAATGTGTGGTCCTGGTGAGAAGCTTCTTTGGGAAGCTTTAGGAACATGTGGCTATGATTCATTGGCTTCTTGAGGAAGCCACCAATAGTGACTTGAAAAGGACAACAGTGATTTGACAGGGACAGACAGCGATTGAAAGGGACGTTTTGTACGTCTAGCGCGGAAAACGATGTGCAAGTTGCTTGTTCGAGCGTAAGCGCTTGGCTCCAGCTAGACATGGTAGGATCTCGGTACTCGGAACCTGGGGAAACACCCGCTCGGAATAAGACAGTAGGGTGAAATGCTCGGCGCGAGGAGCCGAGATATCTTGGCGTTGATGCAAGTTTGGCTTAGTCTCTCGCTAGTCGGCCGGTAAAAGGCCGAACCTATGGTCGGTTAATACAAGGTGACTCGATGTGGTCGGCTGTACATGGCTAAGATAAATGCGTGTAATCGTCCATCGCAGATCGTCTCGATATGCTCGGCCAAGATGGTATTTGGTCGGAAAGAGGTCTGGTCAATTATATTCGGACTATCTTGCTCTTTGTTAAGGTTTCTCCTATTCTGACATGCTTTTCTCTTAATGAGTCTCAACTAATTCTATGATTTCCATTATTTTCAATTAAAATTGTACTTATTACATTGGATATTAAATTCAGGATGTTACACTTCCGAATTGTTATTTTTATATTCAAAATTATTCTTTTTGTGATTTCAACTATGTGATGTTCTAAGAGTGGAAGTTCCTAATAAAACAATCCTACTACTGATTTTTTTTTTGGTTTGCAATATGGTATCCGGCCCACTGGGTCGACTAATCCAGTTCGAGGGGCGTTCCGGGGTTCAGGTTTTATTCTTCTCCCAACGTTGTTGCCGAGGATCGAACCGTGGTTCGCAAACAATTCTACTACTGATTAGAACTATTTAAAAATTTACTCTCAAAATCTCACGCTTTATATTTTTCAAACTTCAAGAAAATCTTTCTATTAAATTAAATAACAAAAAATTATTTTTATAATTTGTTAGCAATTTTGGATGTTACAATCATTTCTCTTTTCTGGAAATGCTTATCAACAAAGTTTATATTTTTAGTTTTTTAAAAAAGAAAAAAAATATATTTCGTATTTGATTTATTATTTTCTATTTTTAACACTAAGAGAATCCAAAACGAATTAACTTTAGATAAATGATTATTTATATATATAAATATATTTATATAACTAAAAAAAGTTAGGTATTTTATTTATTACTAATTAATAATTAGTAACATTGCCTACTATGTGACGCTCTCTTTTATATTTTGAAAATAATTAATATTTCCAAATAGTTGAATACTTGCTATCATAATTAGGACTAGAAAATTTTTTCATTTTAGATTAGTACTTGCTCGATCATAAACCCTTTTTAACATGAACTATTAATTGAATTCGGCTTAGTAATATCTTAATTTCAAAAAGGCTCTCGAGACAACATTTCCTTAATTATAGAAAAAGTTATTTGTGATTCTTATTCAAACATATCATTTGTCTCTCGAGTTGGAAAAACATAAACTTATTGCCGAATCCTTTTGAAATAGAAATCAGAGTTCGCGGAAGTAAAAATAATACTTATGGGGCACTGCTGAGGTAAATAAGGCATCATATATATATATATATATATATATATATATATATCATAACATAAAAACCCCATCAGTATGGTCAGTAGCAAGTAGTAAAAAGTCGAGATAGCAAGTTTGGTGAAACATATACAGACCAGCTGCATAAAATAAAACCTCACTCTAAGACCTCTCAAATATATACAATATATGACAAAATTCAAAAGTAGAAGTCCCAGAGCGGGTCATCCGTGTCCTCAGCAGCTCCTCAGATCCTCCACAGCTCTATCCCTAGGATCTAGGATCCAAAACATCTGCGCTATGCAGGCTCCTATGAACCAGCGGGTCCACCTCTAGCAGAAACAGTCGGCTCAACATGCACCTCCTCCTCGCTCTCATCCTCCACAAGGTCCTCCTCGACCTCACCTGACTGTGTGGAGACCCCACCACTGGGTCTAGGATCTGCAGAAGCAGTCCTGTCATAGTCAGTCGGACCAAGAGAAGGAGTCTCCTCAGTGACAACTCTATGGGAGGAAGGATGAGAACGAGTGGCAGCTCTGAAACGAAAACTATGAAAACGACGCATAGGTCGAGCCGGGGGTGGTCCTCTATATGTATAAAAGGGTGGAACATGCATAGTATAGACTAATGGGATCCTAAATCGACGAGGTCGCACTCGCACCAGAGGGTTAGGGTGGTAGAGAGTGATCTCAACCTCCCCCTCAAAAGTGGCACGGTGCTCCTCATACGTCCATCTGCCACTAGGGATAGGGCGTATCTCGATGCAAGCTAGGTATCTGGCCATCACCTAAACAGGGTGTAAGTTCCATTGAGAATGTTTTGATAATGACAAAAGGTTTTGAACAAGCTACAAAGATATTGATCAAGTTTCAAGTTCAACAAGCAACAACAAACATCAAGTGAAGAAGAGAGAGCCAACTCATGAAGACTTATGAAGATCTAGTGTGTGTTTTATTATTGTAATATCATTTGCCTCTCTAGACTTAGTCTTTTATTTGATGAGTTTGGGTAGAGTTTCTTAGAGGGTAGTGAATCTCTTTTGATTGCATGATTAAATCATAATTTGAGTTTTCACTTTACCTAAAATCAATAGGTGGCTTAAAGGTTTGAAAGGAAAAGTTTAGTTTTGAGAAAACAAGTTTTCAAGTGATTTCAACAGGGGTTAATCGATTATGAATCAGTTTAATCGATTACTAATCGATTATGAATGTATCTAATCGATTAAACACTGTAGAACTGGTTTTTAAAATACGTTTTTCACTTCTCAAAATTAGTTTTCAAGTTTCATAACTTTTGGAGATTCTACAAAAACCTTTTCCAAATTATTGTGATTATAAATCAAGCCACTCTATTCTCTCTCAATTTCAAAGATCAAAGCTTTTCTATTTTCATATTCTTTGATCAAGAACTCTTGAATCTCTCATGTTGATTTTGTCATAGCTATTGAAAGAGATTCATAGGAGTGTCATTTTATTTTCTATTGTGTTGTAATCTTTGCAAGAGGCAAGCCAACTACAACAAACAAGAAGACTTGGTGTGTCGATTATCATCAAGCAAATTTCTCATTGAAGAAGAAGTCTTGGTTGTGAATCAAGCAAAGTGAAGCCTTGGTGTGTGGATTATCATCAAGCAAGTGAAGACTTTTTGTGTGGATTATCAACAAGGTGTAGAGGTTAGATTAGAGAGAAGATCAATAGGATTACAAGGCAAGGGTGTGGTATCTCTTGTAGGCTATCAAGAAGGGAGTCTTGAGAGGCATTTACTTGTAATTTGAGAACTCTAATTCCTCATAGTGAAGAATCTCTCTTGGTTGAAGAGGGGACTGAATGTAGCTTTCAAGTGTATGAAAGTGAACCAGGATAAATCACTGTGCCGTATCTCTAAACCCTTACTCTTTACATTCTTGTTATTCATTGTGTTCTTGGTTGAAAACCTAGAAAGATTGATTTTCATAATTGATTGAATTGAATCTTAATTGTTCAAATAAAGTTGGGGAAAATCATTTTCATAACCTAGATAATCAATAAGAATATAGGTGTTAATCCTTTTCGCTGAATCTCTGATCTTACGTGTTGATTGATTGATTTTCGTATGCGTTTGAAAAAGTGATTTTTCAGTTTCTGATAGATTTAATCGATTAAGCATATTCATAATCGATTAAGTTAATTTGATTTTTCTGGTCTTAATCGATTAGAATTCATTTTAATCGATTAAGTGCTGAAGAATTTGCAAAAATCATTCGTTTTAATTGTTTCGATTTGTTTCGTTCGAAAATCTTTCAAGGTTTCTTTTACACCTATTCAACCCCCCCTTCTAGGTGTTCTCCTAGGGTTCCTTAGTTGTTTCAACCACCAATTGCGGTTTCATCACAGGGCACAGGGAGTAAGTATACACATATACATAATTGATAAAGACTAAAATTACAAACACAAGTATATCATGGACAGATCATAATGCAAGTACATATGAGCACACCAATTTTTCAACATTATATCTCTTATAATGCAAGTGGCATGATGTATGATTTTCTATCCACAACTGAGGCCTCTAAAAGTCCATCTTGGACGTCCATCCAATACACCCTTGTGTTCACGGAACACCGACATTCGTTCCCAGAACATAATGCCGAACCATACTTGGATAATAAGCATCACTCCCGGAGTGTGCACCACGTTCCCAGAACGCATACGTTCCCAGAACGCATAAAAACCAGGTCCCGGACACTGGCCACATATCTATAATGTGTCATCAAGTAGGTTATAATTTGGAACTCCCGGAGTACCCTCCTCATATTCCCAGAATATGATAAACGTTCCTACCAACCAAGCTTCCAGTCTATATGGATGCGCAAATATCAGGGTTGGTTTTATCTTTACATTAATTAATGTGATTTAGAAATATTCCAATTTCTCCTTTTGAATGATTTATTTGAGACATAATCTTTGGCACAAAAATTCTCCTTTGAATTATTTCAAAAACATGCCCTTAAACTTAGATTGGGAAAAACATAACCAATGGTATTCAAAAACTTAACTTTTTATTTTTCAGATTCAGGTACTAACCGGTTACAGTTTCAGGCTAACCGGTTAGAATTACAGACCTGAACTGTTTACCATTGTAATTCAGAAAAACCCTTTTTCTTGAATTTTCTACCCAATCTATAAACAAGTTTAACATTGTTTTATGCCTCAAAAACCACTGTTTTCATCATTCAAAAGTCTAAATCACTTTCTCTTTCCAAATGAGCATAGTTTCCTTTTAAATCTATCTCATTGACTTAAGGCATTAACTCCTTTTCCTCAATCTGAACCATAATATTATAAGCACTCATCTTCAGATTATTTATAATGAAATTAAAGTATAGATTTGAGCCAAAATCACTAAGACTTCTGGACTGATTTAATAAACTGATTTTCTTTGAAATTTTGCAGTGTCTAACCGGTTACAATTATCGAGTAATCGGTTAGATTATGCAGTCAGTCCACTAAAACAAGAGTTTTGACAAATCATTCTTTTCATTTCTCAAATCTAACCCAATTTCAACATTCTTAGAGTTCATATGCCTTAAGAGCGATATGTTCATACCCAGAAACATATTCCATTTGCATGCATCAAGATTATGGTATCAATTTGCATAGAAATCAATACAAACACCAATCAATACCACAAAACTCATAATCACCAATTAATTTCTGATTTTAAACCTTAAATCACTTGCATGCATCAATTTAAATTTTCTCACACAGAATTGAGCCAGAATTTTGGTCTCCAAGCCTTTGTGTTTTAAACACATAATGCCCTTTTGAGTTTTGTTAACTCAAATCCTAAATCACTTGATTTTTAGTCTAAATCTAGTATAAGGTAGACTTCTCCCATACCTCTAAGTTGATTTTGATGACTATTAACATTGATCTTGAAGGAAACTCCACAGATTTCTCACAAACCCAAGGTTCTGCTTTCAGCCATGAATTCCATCAACAGGGTCCAAAAAACAGAAGGTTTGACATAGCAATTGGCCAAAGAAATTGGGGAAAACAATTAGGACTCAATATAGGTAACATGCACTAGAGAATCAAAGAGATTTGAGACTTAATGGTGGACTATACTTACCAAAATCAAAGCTTGAACTCAGCTTCCAGAATCAACAGAAAATAGAGTTCAGTCTCCAACCCTTAGCTTCCAAGATCGATTCCTCCTCCCACACAAACACTCAGCTCACAAGGTGTATATCAATGAAAAGCCCTTGATTCAAGCTTTTCAGAAATGTGTGTTTCGCTCTCTAACTCTCAAGGAAGAAGACGAATTGCCCAGAACGAAATAGAAACCCTAATTGCCCTTCTTCAACACAGATCAGCAGAAATCAACCTCAACACCTCTGGATTTCCACAATTTATAGGCAAATTGAGTTAGCATGCATGTTGACGCGTGGTTTCCACTAATCTGAGGCTGTAATCGTGGCGATTTCGTGATTAATCAAATGATTACTCATCAAAATCCACTAACCCAGTTTCTGGGTTCATCGTCTAACCGGTTACAAGGCATTACTAACCGGTTAGATTAGTTCAAAATTTAAAAATTAATATTTTTAAATCTTTCCCTCCAAGAACCTTTTCAATATTACATTTAGGTCCTATTTCAGGGACTAAAATGCAATATTCTTATATTTTGCATTTATTTGCCATATAAAAATATTCCAACTTATTTTTATATTTCCGGCTAATTAAATACAAAACATAAAATTGGAAAACCATATAAATTAATAATAAAACTTTTATTACTAATTTCCTATTATCCGGGAGACGAAAATTAGGGGTGTTACACTACTCCCCCACATAAAAGGAATTTCGTCCCCGAAATTCTAGCTTACAGAAACAACTCCGGATACTCTTGACGCATCTTTTCCTCTAACTCCCATGTAGCTTCGGATACGTCTGTGTTTTCCCATACAACCTTAACTAAAGGTATCTCCTTTCCCCTGAGCTGCTTAACTTCTCGATCTTCTATCTGAATTGGTCTGGTCTCAAAGGTCAGGTTTTCCTTCAGAGTTAAGTCGTCAGGTTGGAGTTTTAGAATAACTGATGGGTCATGCACATACTTCTTCAATTGCGAAACGTGAAAGACGTTGTGCAAATTCGATAAAGAGGGTGGTAAAGCTAGTTGATAAGCAACAAGACCAACTCTCTTAAGGATCTGGTATGGACCTATACACTTAGGCGAAAGCTTTCGAGTTCTCAAGGCTCTGCTGATTCCTTTCATCGGAACTATCCGAAGAAACACATGATCGCCTTCTGAAAACTCTAATGGTTTTCTCCTTTTATCAGCATAAATCTTCTGCCGACTTTGAACCGCTTTCATCTTTGCCTGAACCATTCTGATCGTCTCAGACGTCTGCTGAATCATTTCCGGTCCAACCATTAAATTCTCCCCCACTTGGAACCAACATAGCGGGGTTTGACATTTCCTTCCATACAACTCCTCGAACGGTGCCATTCCAATGCTCGCATGATAGCTATTGTTGTATGTGAATTCTGCAAGAGGTAGCACTTGATCCCAACTTCCTTGTTCTTCAAGTGCACAAGCCCGCAACACATCTTCCAAAGACTGAATCGTTCTCTCCGTCTGGCCATCAGTCTGTGGATGATACGCAGAACTCAATTTCAATCTCGTTCCCATAGCATCATGTAAACTTTGCCAGAATTGTGAAGAAAATCTGGGATCTCGATCAGACAGAATACTTGAAGGCACTCCGTGAAGACGAACTACTTCCTTGATATAGATCTGGGTAAGCTTGTTCAAAGGATAGCGCATATTTATCGGAATAAAATGCGCCGACTTGGTCAACCTATCCACAACCACCCAGATTGCATCATGATTTGCTGCTGTCCTTGGCAAACCAGACACAAAATCCATTGAAATGCTATCCCACTTCCATTGGGGAATACTCAAAGGTTGCAACTGTCCTCCTGATTTCTGATGTTCTACCTTAACTTTTTGACAAATTAAACACGTCGCCACATATTCAGCAACATCCTTTTTCAATCCAGACCACCAAAACATCTTCTTCAAGTCCTGATACATTTTGGTTGATCCGGGATGCATACTCATCCGACTATTATGGGCTTCGTCAAGAATCAGTCTTCTAACTTCCCGATCTCTTGGTATACAAATCCTTGTCCTGAAACGAAGGATTCCATCCTGTCCAATCTTGAAATCAGGTTCCTTTCCTTCTGAACCCAGTCTCATCTTTTCCATCAATTCTCCATCCGCTTGTTGCAACTCCCGAATTCTTCCCAAAAACTCATTTGTGATCTGCAACATCCCTAACTTGATACTTGTTGGCTCCACTTGTGTCAACAGGCTCAAGTCTCTGAATTCCTCAATCAACGCTGCTTCCTTAACCATCATCGCACTTATGTGGATTGCTTTCCGACTCAAAGCGTCTGCAACCACATTTGCTTTACCCGGATGATAGTGGAGTTTAAAGTCATAATCTTTCAAAAACTCCATCCATCTTCTTTGCCTCATGTTCAACTCTTTCTGGTCGAACAGATATTTCAAACTCTTATGGTCACTAAATACTTGAAATGTAGTGCCATAGAGGTGATGTCTCCATATCTTTAAGGCAAACACGATCGCAGCCAATTCCAAATCGTGTGTTGGGTAGTTCACCTCATGATTCTTCAATTGTCGCGATGCATAAGCCACTACTCTTCCTTCTTGCATCAATACACAACCCAGTCCTTGCTTAGATGCATCACAGTACACTTCAAAACTCTTGTGAGGATCAGGTAAGATTAACACAGGAGACGATGTTAACCTTTCCTTCAACTCACGGAAACTAACTTCACACCGCTCGTCCCACACGAACGGTTGATCCTTCCGAGTCAACTTAGTCAAAGGCAATGCAATCTTGGAAAATCCTTCTATGAATCGACGATAGTATCCAGCCAGCCCTAATAAACTTCTCACCTCCGTCACAGTCTTAGGCTGTTCCCAACTTAGCACTGAACTTACTTTTGCTGGATCCACCGCAATTCCTTCTTTAGAGATTACATGCCCTAAGAACTTCACTTCATTCAACCAAAACTCACATTTCGTAAGTTTGGCATATAATTGCTTCTCCTTCGGGACTTTTAACACAATTCTGAGATGTTCTTCATGCTCTTCTGGATTCTTAGAATAGACCAGAATATCGTCAATAAACACCACCACAAATAAATCCAAATATGGTCTAAAGATCCGGTTCATATAATCCATGAAAATAGCAGGTGCATTAGTCAATCCGAACGGCATCACAACATACTCATAATGACCGTATCGAGATCGAAATGCCGGCTTGGGTATATCCTCCTCCTTTATCCTGATCTGATGATAACTCGATCTCAGATCAATCTTGGAGAATACTGCAGCTCCCCTAACTTGATCCATAAGGTCATCAATCCTTGGCAAAGGATACTTATTCTTAATAGTGACCTTATTCAACTGTCTATAATCCACGCACATTCTCATACTCCCATCTTTCTTCTTTACAAACAGTAATGGAGCTCCCCAAGGCGAAACGCTTGGCCTGATCATTTGCTTCTGCAGCAATTCTTCTATCTGCTTCTTCATTTCTGCCATTTCCGGTGGTGCCATCCTATAAGGAGCGATAGAGATGGGACCAGCTCCCGGGACTAAATCAATCCCAAACTCTATCTTTCGCTTCGGAGGTAATCCTGGTATCTCCTCAGGAAATACTTCCAGAAATTCTCTCACAACCGGAATCTCCTCTATCGGCATCGACTCTTCTTCTCCAGTAGCAGAGAACAAACACATATAACCCTCAGGTTCAAGGGTCCTATATTGAATTGTCTTTTCCTCACAATTGATGATCACTTGGTTCTTCATCAACCAATCCATACCCAAGATCACATCCAATTGTAACTTAGGGAGACAAACCAAATCTACCTTGGAAAAACGACCCAAAATTTCTACGTTACACCCTAAACAGACTTTAGCGGTGAAAATCGGTATTCCAGTAGGGGTATCTATACTAAGATAGCAAGGTGAATCAGAAACAACAAGATTCAGCCTATTCACACATTCAGGAGTAACAAAAGAATGTGTAGCTCCAGAATCAAACATGATTTTGCAAGGTTGGTTATTAAGCAGAAAGTTACCTTGCACGAGATTCGGGGTTTGGGTTGCTTCATTACCACTCAGGGTAAACACTCTTCCTTGTACCACAGGCTTGCCAGCAGATCCCTTTGCATCACCCTTTGCAAATTCTTTGCACTCACGAGCAAAGTGACCTTGCTTTCCACACTTGAAACATCCTCCTGTGGACCAGCATAACTGACCATGATGATAACATCTACACTTCTCGCAATAAGGAGCATTATCGCGAGGTTTGTGCTTATTATCCATCACAGCCTTACCCTTACCCTTGTTTTTCTGAGAATATGGACCATTACTCCGATGATCAAACTTCTTCTTTCGCTGTGGTCCATAATTCTGTCCAACCCCTTTCACTTGACTTCCAATCAACTCCGCTTTCTTGTCATCTTCATACATTCTGCACATATCTACAAGTGCAGGGAAACTCTGAATCCTCTGGTAATTGAAGATAGACTTGAACTCCGGTCCCAGCCCACCTTCAAACTTTACACACTTACTCCTCTCATTAGGGTTATTCAAGTAGTAGGGAGAGTATTTCATCAGCTCCTCAAATCTGGCAGCATACTCTCCTACACTCATATCTCCCTGCTTCAATTGCATGAATTCCACTTCCTTCTTCCTCCTTAAATCTTCTGGAAAGTACTTATTAAGAAATTTCTCCATAAATACTCCCCAGTCGATTGCTCTTCTTTCAAAATTCAGCAATTGGACAGTGTGATCCCACCAGTTTTCAGCTTCCCCATGAAGCATGTAAACTGCATAGGTCACCTTCTGTTCATCAGAACACTCCAGAGTTCGGAAAATCTTGTTGATCTCATACAACCACTTGTTCGCCTCATCAGGTTTGTATCCTCCTTCAAACCTTGGTGGATTACACTTCCTGAACTCCGACAGAGTCTTAGCATCATGATTCACCATATTGCCAATGGGTGGATTACCAGCTCGCCCTTGAGATGGCTGTTGTCGTTGCTGCTGTTGCATGCCTTCCAGCACGGTCGTGATTCGTTCTAACATTTCGCTAGTAATATTTCTATTTCTGATTGCCATAGAAAGACCTGCACTATGGGCTTTGGGTCACTAAAAAGGTATTTGAAACATAAATGATTCTAACTTACTCAAAACATATTCAATTACCATTGAATACCATACTTAGCTGCATCATCGAGGCTATGAGGAACAGGACCAATGCTCTGATACCACCAAAGGTGTGACGCTCTCTTTTATATTTTGAAAATAATTAATATTTCCAAATAGTTGAATACTTGCTATCATAATTAGGACTAGAAAATTTTTTCTTTTTAGATTAGTACTTGCTCGATCATAAACCCTTTTTAACATGAACTATTAATTGAATTCAGCTTAGTAATATCTTAATTTCAAAAAGGCTCTCGAGAGAACATTTCCTTAATCATAGAAAAAGTTATTTGTGATTCTTATTCAAACATATCATTTGTCTCTCGAGTTGGAAAAACATAAACTTATTGCCGAATCCTTTTGAAATAGAAATCAGAGTTCGTGGAAGTAAAAATAATACTTATGGGGCACTGCTGAGGTAAATAAGGCATCATATATATATATATATATATATATATATATATCATAACATAAAAACCCCATCAGTATGGTCAGTAGCAAGTAGTAAAAAGTCGAGATAGTAAGTTTGGTGAAACATATACAGACCAGCTGCATAAAATAAAACCTCACTCTAAGACCTCTCAAATATATACAATATATGACAAAATCCAAAAGTAGAAGTCCCAGAGCAGGTCATCCGTGTCCTCAGCAGCTCCTCAGATCCTCCACAGCTCTATCCCTAGGATCTAGGATCCAAAACATCTACGCTATGCAGGCTCCTATGAACCAGCGGGTCCACCTCTAGCAGAAACAGCCGACTCAACATGCACCTCCTCTTCGCTCTCATCCTCCACAGGGTCCTCCTCGACCTCACCCGACTGTGTGGAGACCCCACCACTGGGTCTAGGATCTGCAGAAGCAGTCCTGTCATAGTCAGTCGGACCAGGAGAAGGAGTCTCCTCAGTGACAACTCTATGGGAGGAAGGATGAGAACGAGTGGCAGCTCTGAAACGAAAACTATGAAAACGACGCATAGGTCGAGCCGGGGGTGGTCCTCTATATGTATAAAAGGGTGGAACATGCATAGTATAGACTAATGGGATCCTAAATCGACGAGGTCGCACTTGCACCAGAGGGTTAGGGTGGTAGAGAGTGATCTCAACCTCCCCCTCAAAAGTGGCACGGTGCTCCTCATACGTCCATATGCCACTATGGATAGGGCGTATCTCGATGCAAGCTAGGTATCTGGCCATCACCTAAACAGGGCACAGGGAGTAAGTATACACATATACATAATTGATAAAGACTAAAATTACAAACACAAGTATATCATGGACAGATCATAATGCAAGTACATATGAGCACACTAATTTTTCAACATTATATCTCTTATAATGCAAGTGGCATGATGTATGATTTTCTATCCACAACTGAGGCCTCTAAAAGTCCATCTTGGACGTCCATCCAATACACCCTTGTGTTCCCGGAACACCGACATTCGTTCCCAGAACATAATGCAGAACATACTTGGATAATAAGCATCACTCCCGGAGTGTGCACCACGTTCTCAGAACGTATACGTTCCCAGAACGCATAAAAACCAGGTCCCGGACACTGGCCACATATCTATAATGTGTCATCAAGTAGTTTATAATTTGGTACTCCCGGAGTACCCTCCTCATATTCCCAGAATATGATAAACGTTCCTACCAACCAAGCTTCCAGTCTATATGGATGCACAAATATCAGGGTTGGTTTTATCTTTACATTAATTAATGTGATTTAGAAATATTCCAATTTCTCCTTTTGAATGATTTATTTGAGACGTAATCTTTGGCACAAAAATTCTCCTTTGAATTATTTCAAAAACATGCCCTTAAGCTTAGATTGGGAAAAACATAACCAATGGTATTCAAAAACTTAACTTTTTATTTTTCAGATTCAGGTACTAACCGGTTACAGTTTCAGGCTAACCGGTTAGAATTACAGACCTGAACTGTTTACCATTGTAATTCAGAAAAACCCTTTTTCTTGAATTTTCTACCCAATCTATAAACAAGTTTAACATTGTTTTATGCCTCAAAAACCATTGTTTTCATCATTCAAAAGTCTAAATCACTTTCTCTTTCCAAATGAGCATAGTTTCCTTTTAAATCTATCTCATTGACTTAAGGCATTAACTCCTTTTCCTCAATCTGAACCATAATATTATAAGCACTCATCTTCAGATTATTTATAATGAAATTAAAGTATAGATTTGAGCCAAAATCACTAAGACTTCTGGACTGATTTAATAAACTGATTTTCTTTGAAATTTTACAGTGTCTAACCGGTTACAATTATCGAGTAACCGGTTAGATTATGCAGTCAGTCCACTAAAACAAGAGTTTTGACAAATCATTCTTTTCATTTCTCAAATCTAACCCAATTTCAACATTCTCAGAGTTCATATGCCTTAAGAGCAATATGTTCATACCCAGAAACATATTCCATTTGCATGCATCAAGATTATGGTATCAATTTGCATAGAAATCAATACAAACACCAATCAATACCACAAAACTCATAATCACCAATTAATTTCTGATTTTAAACCTTAAATCACTTGCATGCATCAATTTAAATTTGCTCACACAGAATTGAGCCAGAATTTTGGCCTCCAAGCCTTTGTGTTTTAAACACATAATGCCCTTTTGAGTTTTGTTAACTCAAATCCTAAATCACTTGATTTTTAGTCTAAATCTAGTATAAGGTAGACTTCTCTCATACCTCTAAGTTGATTTTGATGACTATTAACACTGATCTTGAAGGAAACTCCACAGATTTCTCACAAACCCAAGGTTCTTCTTTCAGCCATGAATTCCATCAACAGGGTCCAAAGAACAAAAGGTTTGACATAGCAATTGGCCAAAGAAATTGGGGAAAACAATTAGGACTCAATATAGGTAACATGAACTAGAGAATCAAAGAGATTTGAGACTTAATGGTGGACTATACTTACCAAAATCAAAGCTTGAACTCAGCTTCCAGAATCAACAGAAAACAGAGTTCAGTCTCCAACTCTTAGCTTCCAAGATCGATTCCTCCTCCCACACAAACACTCAGCTCACAAGGTGTATATCAATGAAAAGCCCTTGATTCAAGCTTTTCAGAAATGTGTGTTTCGCTCTCTAACTCTCAAGGAAGAAGACGAATTGCCCAGAACGAAATAGAAACCCTAATTGCCCTTCTTCAACACAGATCAGCAGAAATCAACCTCAACACCTCTGGATTTCCACAATTTATAGGCAAATTGAGTTAGCATGCATGTTGACGCGTGGTTTCCACTAATCTGAGGCTGTAATCGTGGCGATTCCGTGATTAATCAAGTGATTACTCATCAAAATCCACTAACCCAGTTTCTGGGTTCATCGTCTAACCGGTTACAGGGCATTACTAACCGGTTAGATTAGTTCAAAATTTAAAAATTAATATTTTTAAATCTTTCCCTCCAAGAACCTTTTCAATATTACATTTAGGTCCTATTTCAGGGACTAAAATGCAATATTCTTATATTTTGCATTTATTTGCCATATAAAAATATTCCAACTTATTTTTATATTTCCGGCTAATTAAATACAAAACATAAAATTGGAAAACCATATAAATTAATAATAAAACTTTTATTACTAATTTCCTATTATCCGGGAGACGAAAATTAGGGGTGTTACATACCCAACTGGTCTCGGATTCCCTCCTTGGGTATGGAGCAACCCCCGTTCGGAGACCCTACCGCTTAGTGCGAGCTCAGTTGGATAAGTTCAGGGACTAAAATGTTAAATAAGCCCAAAAAAATAATTGTTTTACTTCCACACCTTTTCTTTCTACCTTTGTTGTGGTTCTTAAGAGTGTTTGTGTTATTTTGTATGTAATTAACTTTAATTTCTAGATAATTATGCATATATTAACTTGATCTTATCCTCATGCGCGTATGTATTGTTTCTGTTTTTAATTACTAAATTGATTTTTATAAATATTGACATCTTTGAAATTAATCCCTAATTTTTTTTTATTTTGGCCCCTACTTTTCAATTTCGTTTTGGTTTTGGTCCCCGTCATCAACTTTGGATGAAAAATACTGAAGTGATCTAACGGAACAGGGACCAAAACCAAAATAAAACAGAGAAGTAGAGACCAAAACCAAAAATAAATTGGAAAGTAGCGACCCAAATCTCCTTACAATAATAATATGTGGACCCAAATCAAAACTACATTTCCATTATGTCAAACCATAATTGACAGTGGGGACTAAAACCAAACCAGAACAAAAAAGCAGGGACTAAAATAAAAAAAATAAAATACAAGGACTAATTTCAAATAAATAAATATTTATAAGGACCAATTTAATAAATATGAAATTTTGAATTTTTATTCCGAAATCAGTTTGTTTATTAGAAAAAAAAATTAAAAATTTAAGTCAGTTTCATCAGTAAGTTCATCACATTCATTATTATTATTATTATTATTATTATTTGGTTTGTACTCTTTGACCAGTATCACAGATGTCCTCAAGAGCACCCTTAATACCAGGGAACCCTTGAGACTAATTATGCACGAGGTCGCGTTCCTATCACATTCATTATTTTAATACTTATATTTGTAAGTATAAAATTTTAATGGTAATTACATTTTTTAAAGAAAACAATTGGTCATCAATATGAGAATATGTCATATACAAAATATTTTAAAAATATATTGTCCAAAAAAAATTACAAATATTTATTATGAAATTATAAAAAAAATTATAAATAATTTATCACAACAAAGTTCAGCACAATTGATAGATAAGTGTATTTTTTAAGTATTTAAGGGGAATCATTGTTACATAATAAAAAAATCAATTAATGCTTAATGCATGGCAATCTGTAAAATGGAGTTTTGTTCAACTTTAAGAAAATAAAAGATCAGTCTTTGCTATTTATTACAATTTGTTTGTTTTTTATGAACGACACCTTTATCTTATTTCCAAGGTTCACTTTGGTCATTTATTTATTTTTTGAGTAATTTTGGTCCTTTATTTTTTTAGAAAAAATTCACTTTGGTCATTCCATTGAAAAAATGTAAGATTTCACCAGAATATTCCGAATAAAATATTTTGGGACGAGAGAGAATATTCCGGTGAAATCTAACTTTTTTGTGATGGAAGGATCAAACTGAACCTTTTGTAAAAAGTAAAGAACCAAAATTATTCAAAAAAATAATAAAGGACCAAAATGAATCTTGAAAACAAGATAAAGGAACAAAAATGCAGTTAGGGTCTGTTCGGTAAAACTAGCTTATAGTTGTGAGTTTGTAACTTGTAGCTATGAGCTTCTAACTTATAGTTGTTTAACTGACTATTTAAAATAGTGTTGTTCGGCAAAACTAGTTTTTGAAGTAGCTAAAAGTTAATAAATGACCAAAAAGGACATACAACATTTTATTATTTTAAATTTTTCAAATTTTTTCTTTATTTATTAAATAGATAGTTAATTAATTAATTAATTGATTAAATATAAAAATTATTAAATTATAATTAATTAAATTCATTTTTTTCTTAATTTATTAATTATGTAGTTAATTAATTAATTATAACAAAATTATTAAATTATAATTAATAATTAATTAAAGGGTAGTAAAAAAAATTTATATTTTGTTTGACGATATAATTGATATATGAATTATTGAAAGCTAGTTTAGTTTTTAGAAAACTTCTTCAAGTAGTTTTCTTAAAACTAGCTTTCAAAAGCTACAAGCTCATTTTTTAAAAGCTATAAGCTCATTTTAATTTGTGTTCACCGAACGGGACTAGTAGCTTATTGACTGAATCTAAAAGCTCTTAGCTAGCTAAAAAGCTCCTAGCTCGTGTTGCCAAACAGAGCCTTAAGCTAAATACAAATGATTGAGTGAAATATAATAACTAATGGCAAGCCTATAAAAAATGGTGGATAAAGTGGAATAAATGACAATCGAAATCGAATCATTCAATCAAAGAATTCTTGTGCAAGTGATGAATTCGACTTTCACACTATCGACTATCATTTTCTAGAAAAGGTTGACACTCAAATTGACAATTAAAAAAAAAAAAGCTAAAGTACTCATTTGGTCCTTTATCTTATTTTTCAATTTCAAATTGGTCTTTTACATTTTTTTGGTTTCAAATTGAGCCCTTATGTTTCTTTTCGCTGTCTAATTGGTCCCTGAGTCATCATTCATCATACGTGTCAATATCATATTGATCCACATAGGATGAATAGTGACACGTGTGCAAATCATAGTGGTCCAATAGGATGAATAGTGATTCGGGGACCAATTTGACACGAAAAGAAACATGAGCGAGGGACCAATTTGAAACAAAAAAAAACTTAAGGGACCAATTTGAAATTAAAAATAAGATAACAGACCAAATGAGTAATTTAGCCTTTAAAAAATGAAGAATGCAAATTTAATTGATAATGAAAATTTACTTAAAAAAGGACAATGCAAATCAGTTTTGAAATTATTAATCATGATAAGGAATCGCCTTATATTACGCAAGGACTTGCATTAAAATCACACCATTAATAAGAAGATGTTCTTGGTGGATAATCTATAAGTACATTTATATATAAGCTCATGGATGCACGAAGCTAGCCTTCACCTTAGGGAGCCTAAGGACCCAGCGCACCATAACTTTCTATCATCACCAAATTATCAAATCCTCTTTCGTGGCAATTTTTAAAGAGAATTAAGTTCGACTTTAAGTTAATAAAAAATAGGCTTATTTAAGTTTTTAATCCTTGAACTTAGGTGCTTTTTTGGAATTGGTTCTTAAATTTTTTTCGATGTTTTGAGTCCCTAAATTTTGCTCAAATTTTGGAAATGGTCCTTTCATCACTTAAGTGGTGATATGACCGAGGATATGCCACGTCACCTTCGCCATATCGATAAGTAACGTGCCAGATATTGTCACGTTAATTTTTTAAATTTAAAAAATTTCAAATTTATTAAAAAAATTAAAAATGCATTTTTTAAAGAAAATCAATCTTTTAATAAAGTTTAAAATAAATTATTTTTTTAATAAAAAATATCATGTAGTGTCACGTGGCTCTACATAACATGTCATTCGTCGATATTGTAAAATTAATGTGACATGTCGTCGACTATATCATCACTTAAATGACGAAAGAACAATTTCCAAAAATTAAACAAAGTTCAAGGACCCAAAGCATCGAAAAAAAAGTTTAACGACCAATTCCAAAAGAGCACCTAAGTTCAGGGACTAAAATGTTAAATAAGCCTAAAAAATATAGTATAAACGCTCAAAGTATTAAAAATCAACGATTGTATTTGTTTAATAATATTTAAATAAATAATTTAAATTTTCATTAGATAATTAAATTTAAGCATTTGTGCATGATACAGGCTAAAAACTAGTATTAAAATATATTTCATTGGGTCAGTGTACACATAGGCTAATATTAATACCTATGATGTCCCAAAACCAAACATCAATAGCCGAGTCTAATAACCTAAGAGTGAGTATCCTGAAGAAGTTGGGAGATCGAAGAATATGCAGAAACAAGAAGCATCAAATTCCAAAATCGTCAACCATCATCAACAAACAATGTACAAAACCAAGGTTCTAGATCTATGCCATAAGAAATCATGGGGCTTACCCGATTATGTAACCATTAGAAACGGTCCGGCTCATAACCCTAGCTTCATTTCAATCATCACCGTTAATGACCTTCAGTTTCGCACCTTTGAACCTACCCAGTCCGTCGAAGAAGCCAAAGAATTAGCAGCTGAATTGGCATTCCATCACTTCTCCCAACTGTTTGACCTAGAGCCGATGTTGGACTTATCTCTTTACCGTCCACAGCTTCCTAATCTTCCGGGATGTACTTTTCCTCAACCATCTTTTTCTCTTTCACCTCATTTAACTACGTCTTCGGGTATGTTTTAATTATTTATATGATGCATTTCGAAAATAAAAAAATAAAAAATATTTATTGTCGTGGGTATGAAAAAGACTTTGCCGGTAGAGGCAAAACCCACATCAGTGATCTCTACGCCTCGTAGGGAATTAGTCTTCAGTTATCGGCTGGAGGATACCCTTGGTGGACACACAAAAAATAAATAAATAAACGAAGTGGTTTTTCTGATTTTTAAGATCCAAAAAATAACAACTTCTACATGAATTAATTTAATACATGTGAAAAATTCATGTTGATTGTTGATTTGTATTAATGTGCTTGTAGTCTCACTAGGTCCCGACAATGGTGGTGATGATAGTGATTTGTCACATCCGAGATCAAATAAAGGATTCCAAACTTCTCAAATTACAACGACCATGATAGAAGTAAATCAGAAAGGTGATTTATTTTCCTTAATATATTTTTATTTTTGTTTTAAATTTGTTTGATCAATTTGACAAGTAAATGATATATCATGCTTTTGTGTTGATATTAATTCTAGTAGATTAAGGATTTTTCATGATTTCAAATGCTCTCACTTGCAGTTATGTTGAATTTACCACAATGGTGAAAATAGTGGGAAAATGTGGCCGCCGCCGTGCCTGTTATTGCAGTCACAATGCAGTGGCGAATAGTTCAATAACTGCAAAATTGTGACAACTATTATGACTATTTTTATTTAAACCCTTTTTTTTATAATTGTAATGGCGAATTGTCATTTTTGTGAGATTTGTAATTTTACCCAATCATAAAGCATTGACAAATTCTATGGGATTTGGAGACATTTTTATTTAGATTATTTTTGGTCTCTAAAACATTTGGATCAAAGATAAAATGACCTCATTCTTGTTTAGAAGTTTTTTTTTGGTCTATAGTACTTTTGGCTTCTCAGATATTTACATGTTTTTGTTGGTTATATAGTATCGCGTCTATACCACATCAAGATGACTTCCTTTTTTGTTTGTTAAAATGCTTAATGTTTGTTTATTTATCCACACAGGCTCCAATGTAGTCATGAAACATGAAGCACCATTAATATCTCAAATGTCTCAGAATAAAGCATTACTTGAGCCTAACAACCTTGTCGCAAGTGAGAAGAGTATCGTGAAGCAACAACCGCAACAAGAGCAAGAATCGCCAAATTCCACAATTATCAAGGATCAAGTTTTATCAGCAATGTGCAATCCAATCTTACCTGAGTCACGTGGAAACACAAAGAACGATAAAAATCTACCTACAAATTATTTAACTCATCTATATTCCGAAGGTACCATTATCAATCACTATTCAATATTTCTTAGGAATAATGAATCACTGTGCTTACACTTATAAATAAATTATTAGACTATTCATTCATTCACAGCTTGCATGTGCTAGCAACACACACCCCCGCACGTCCTCACCAAACGAGCAATTATTAGGTGATCTGAGACCACATGGTTCAAGATAATCACCACCATATATTATTTACTTTTTGAATATTTTTAATTAAAAAATAAAGTGTGAACAACTGAGTGTGCTCCAGTACTAACTAATAATTTTCCTCACCAAACATACCCGAAGCACTCCCTTGCAAAACAAAGAGAGTGTGTGTGTGTTTGTTTTGTTTATCAGAGTAGTAGCCCTGTAATGGTAGTAGTAGATCCGAAATGTAATTTAATTTCTCCTAATCTATTCTGTCTTTCGATTGATTATTGATGATTAAATGGGATGTCAGACAGGCCTGATTTTCATTTACCTTTTTCTGTTTGTTTGATTTTTTTTAGAGCATTTGGGTACTCCATATATCTATCAGTTTTTCTTCTTGGTTATATAGTACCCTGTCTACACCATCTTACATGTCTACATGACTCAACAAAATAATACATTCCAGTACATAACTAGTGTGGTTAAAGTCAAACCTAAATGGAACTGTCCTGCCTAAGTTGTCATTGTATAAATTTACATTTTTGTGTCTGTTTTTTGTTTTAGAACATTTCGGTACTCCGTATATCTATCAATTTAAATAATGATACTTTGACTTATGGCTTTTAACATTCAAATTTGTCCTAGATATGCAACACTTGTACAAGAATCAATTGCAGAATTATGCCCATAAGAGGAACCTTAGTATGCCGGTTTATTCTTGTGAGTTGGAGGGCCCTCCTCACAACTTCCGTTTCAAGAGCAAAGTTACTATTGATGGAAAGACCTTCGGAAGTCCCAAGTTCTTTACTAAATTGAAGGACGCTGAACATGCCGCCGCTGAAGTTGCTTTAATGTCATTGTTATCGGGCGGTGTTCAAAAGGCTAGTCTTATTGCCTTTTTACATAAGTTTATTATTTTGTAATTTTTCAAACCCTTTCTGTCTGGTGCTCCCCATATTCATATCTATGATTGTCCAATACTTTCAGGATCAGACTGGGTTATACAAAAATCTATTACAAGAACTTGTTCAAAAAGAAGGGTTGCGTTTACCTTCTTACAATACAAATAAATATGGCGAGGCTCATATGCCAATATTTGTTTCACAAGTGGAGATACAAGGGGAGAAGTTTACTGGACAAGAAGCCAAGTCCAAGAAGCAGGCAGAAATGAGTGCTGCCAAGGTTGCTTATCTGACTATGAAAGATCGCAAAGGTGTTTTTTGAATACCAATGTTATATCTTGTTGTTTAGGATTTTATTTGAAGTTCAATTCAATATAGTTTACAATTAATCATACCATGAGACAATTTAATACAGTAAGTATTATGTAGCTTAGTTGTGGGTATGAATATTGAGTTCTATTTTATTATTTGGTGGACATGCATCTTTGTGCATTGTACTATTGGGTATTCATAACTTTGTTAGCATAATATCTTCGTGATCTGCTGGGCTGGCTAGTAGTATAAAGTTGTCAAAACATATCGATTGTTGATGCACATACAACATCTTGGGAAACACCATCCTTGCTGTTATGGCCGATTTTTACAATCAACTATATATATTGGTCATCACATTTGATAGTGAAGCTAAGGCTTTTTTTGCCTTACTTTCTGTTTCTGCCAGGAATTTACTGTATTTTGCAAGGAAAATAACAGAAATGCAAAATAAAAGAGATGAGTTCGTAAACTTAGTGAAATCAAGGCCTCATTTCATTGCTTTAATTGAGAGAGAAATACAAAGGAACAAGAGAGCGTAATTATCAAAAGATACAGTGAAATATGATAAGATTCATAGGACGCTATCTGTTCTTTCCTCTCAAGACTCTCCACAATCTTTCTATGGTAGTGTCGTTGCAATTCTCTGGGTATAGTGTTTACTGGTTCTCACTTGTGTCCCTTCTTGTTGGCCTCTGTTGGCTTATATCATAGTGTCCCTTGCTTCATAGGAGGCTTGCCTTGGTCACTAAGTTTGTCCCTTTCTTTATCTGATGGTCACTGTGGCTTTCCTTCCATTGCCTGTTGGTCGTTGTCTTCTTCAGTATTGGTAGAGGAGATGAACAGTACATTTCCTTCTTTGAGTGAAATGGCATCTTCTCTACTGGCATACCATATTTGGTACTTGAATGAAATGGCATCTTTCCTGCTTTTGGTATATCTGATGGACATGGTTGCCAAACGTTGGGCCCAAGGAAGAAACAACTTCCCAGATTCTTATCTGGTTCCAGAAGAATGGTGTAACCTGAGGACGCTCTGACAGGGAGACGCTTCCACGCTGCTGCCATTGTTGGTGTGGAGGCTTGCTCTAATATGAAACAATCTTTATGGGCCATCTAAGAATTTCTCTTCTTTATTTGCTCCCCTGCTAACGGGCTTTGGCCCAATAACCAATTATTTCTTAATCCTAAACACTTTCTTTCAAGGTTCTTGGGCTTTTTATTAAGGGTTAACTTGTAAAAAGGATAAGTTTTATTAGGAAATGATGCATTGCAAGAATAAAAGACTTCTACTTTAGTATTTATGATTTGGAGCCGGTTAACATACAAACGAGCTTAAAGTTTGTACCGGTGCATACTCCTTATCCAATGGACATCAAACACTGCTAAACATGAAAGGTGAAGATTAAAACCGGATGACTAACACATCAAAATATTGTGGAAGGAACACAAAAGAAATCCCACAATTATTATTATTCATCCCCCGCACATCCCCTCAAAATCACTGCACACGGTTGATTCATGGAGGTTAATAACTGTTCAAGAATAAATGCAGTAGTAATAGGGAGTTAACAACAACAACTCCCATTTTTGGTCTCACTGTTAAAGAAAAAAGTTACTCCCTTCGGTTCCTATTATAAAAAAGGTCTTGCTAACAAGTGCCCTTGTTATTAGGGAGACACTTGTTAGCATTTTTCTTATAAGAAAAAATAACCGAAATCACAAATACTCCCTCCGTCCTTAAATATAAGATTCTTTTGAGGGATTTCACGTCCATTAAAAAAGTGGAATAATTTAGTTAATTGTATTAGAAATGTGAACTTTTGATATGTAATTTCAAAATTACCTTGTTAATATTATTGAGAACCTAAAAAGTGGTAAATAAATATGGGTGTTTGTGGAAAAAAGTAATTAATGATCATTGAAAATTGGCAAAAGGTCTTATAAATAGGGACAAAATAAAATTGTCAAAAGGATCTTATATTTAGGGACGAAGAGAGTATTATATTAAAAAAGTTAATTGAATGAGATCACTATTTTCTCAAAACCATAAAAATATTGCTACTGTAGGAAAATTGCATTGGGAATTAAACAAAAATCAAATGAGATCACTATTTTCTAAAAACATTTTAGCAATGATTGTATTTGGAATAAAAAGTTAGTTAACTTTAATTTTTTTTATATTAGAAATCAAGAAAAGTATGTCTGAATTTTCTTATACAGAGAGGAAGGAGTAGCATATTCTTGGATGAGTTGTTTGATGTTGGCTGCCACTTTGACCATCGTTGAAGCTAAAGTATATCACAGTGCTAAGCCAAGGTGTTATATACGTGTGTGTGTGGTTATGAACCAGCCCAAGCAAGGCTAGCTACTTAGCTAGCATGCATACAAGTACAATATAGAGCTCAGCAACCTCCTCCCAAAAAGTTTTCATTTTCCTTTCAAACATGTTTTCATAATATATACACATGATTAATGATGATAATGAGATCCAATAAGGTCAAATTACGATATACAACTCTTTAAATTTTTTTTAACACTTGGTTTAATCATAATACAGAAACATGTGATTAGCCCATTGAAAGAGATGTCGTGATTTTGAGGGGAAGTGATAGAGATGAATGATAATAGTGGGACTTCTCTTGTGTTCTTTCTAAAATTGGATGTGTTGATCACCCATTTTTAATCTCCACCTTTCATATGTAGCATTGTTTGATATCCCAGATGAAAAGTATGCACCAATACATATTTTAAGCTAGTTTGTAGGTTAACCGCATCCTTATGATTCATTGATTTATTCCCCGGTGCTCGGTTTTTTATCATATTTCGCAATGCTCTATTTTCATTATTTTTCAATGGTATCATTGATTTCGCAGATTGAATCACTCATCCCAGTTTGCCGTTAACGATATCCCAATTATGTTATGCTTATGTTATGGCTTTTTTAGCCATGTTTTTCATTAGTATTTTATTATTATGGCTTATTTATGGTTTTAGTCCCTGAAAGTTGGAGTGTTTTGATTTTGGTCCCTATAAATTTTTTTGACCTTGACTCATTCTTAATTGTTTTAAAATTTTGGTTTTAGTCCATGCCGTTATGAAAATTCGTTATTTTCGAATGTGGCTAACGAAACTCCACATCAATATAATACACATATGCAAGTATTGTGTATTATCGGTACGATAACGTGGATGATTCGGATATATATATATATATATATATATATATATATATATATATATATATATAAGCAAAAGGACCAAAACTCAATCCACAAACACATTTGGGTTTGGCTTTGGCCCTTTTCCAAATAACATGGACTAAAACCAAATTTTTAAAACAATTAAGGATGAGTCAATGTCAAAAAAACTTCTAAGGACCAAAATCAAAACACCTCTAATTTTCAGAGACTAAAAACATAAATAAGCTTATTATTATTATTATGGATGGCTTTTTTTATTATTTATAGCCAGTGTAGTTAGTATGGCAATACAATGCGATTTTGCTTCCCAGAAGTGCAAATCGCACAACGTACTATTGCTTTTGCACCAATATCGCAAGTTGAATCGCTGGAATTAGAACGAGTCACTATTGTCCAATTCGGGTTGGATCATGCGCTACCCAATTCATGGCGTGGAAAGTGGAACTTCCAATTCACATCCTGAATCCTAATTTCATAACCATATTTGCAGTTGCTTCTTTTCTCAATATATAGCTAATTTATCAAATTGCTATGCGTCCACTATTTGCCTGCAACGTTATCCACTATATTGTATAACGGATTTTTGGCTTCATCCGTGGATCACAATTCGATATCGACAAAACTACTAATCATATTGCATACGATCCATATTATGCATGCTTCAGTTCTAACGATTGTAAATATCTAAATATAATAGTATTTGTTTCGGATCGCTTTTGGTGATAAGCGAATAATAATGCAAAGATAAATAAGTTCGTAAACTTAATGAAGCTTTTGGCTTTTATTGCATTTGAAATAAAATACAGAGAGATTGGTACAAGGAAATGAGCTTCACACTTATGGTGTTTTACAAAGGGAGAGGTGTGCGCTCTGGCTTTACACTCTCCTCCATACTTCTAAGCTTAAGCTTTTAGATGAAGCTTCTATTCTTTTCTTTCTTGTACTCTCTGTTATTGTGATTGTTGTTGATTGTTGTGTTTCTTGGTGTTCTGATTGTTGTTGTTGTTCTGGTTTCATACGTTGGGGGAGGGCCTCTTTTTATAGTATCCTCTTTGTTCATTGGTCCTTGTCTTTTCCCTCTTTGTTCATTGGTCCATGCCTCTTTTTCTTCCATGTAGCTGTTCAATTCTCTCTTTGCAGAGTCCATTTTGTCTTCTTTTCTCTTTTGAGCTTTGTTATTAATTGCTAGCAGTGGGAGACATGCAAGACTTGCTTTATTAGTCTTTCCTCTAGGAATGGGCTGCATGAGGTAAGCCAAAGATGCTCAGGCTTCTCATGCACGTTCCTTGTAGTCCTGGGGTACCGGATTGCCTTGTCTTCACGTGTGCGCCTTCCACAAGTCCATTTCCTGTACGCTCTCATCTACCATGGCTTTCTTGATGAGTTTCCATGATACCTAGGGCGCTCTGAGAAGATGTGTTGTGCTCATTGTCATTAGTATGTCTTGCTCTTCTCTTGGGCACAATATCAAAATGTGACGCCTTGACAACTGACGTTCTGGACAGTTCTTGGTGCTTGCACACCTTCCTCAGTGTCCTTTATTGTTTTATTTTTGTTTGATGATTTTAGGCCTTCATATGGATTGGGCCTTGTAATTTGGACCACCGAATATCGGGGTACCAACAGTATTTTTACTACCCCTTTATCCTACACTCTCCCTTTTTAAACTCCTACTATTTTACTTCGTGTACTTATAGCCACTGGTTAGGTAGACTCCAGTGATGATTTATTTCCTTATCAATATAAGAAATGTTATTAAAAAACAAGGTATTTATATTGCATTATATTTTAAGAATTAATTAGAAAACTGAGAAGGATACATTGTAGTGAGTGAACATCAACAACAATGTTCTCCGCTCGTAAGAGCAACAATGGCAGGAAATTCTACCTAAATTGTTCTTATATTACCCTACTGGTAAATAAGCCAAATAAATGCGTCCGTGAAAAAAATTGGAACTTCTAAAATAAAATATTTTCTTGAGAACTCTGCAACTACGGTGTATAATTTGTTTATGAGATTTAGTTTACAACCCCGGAAATTAGGTCCCAAACCTCATTTTTTAATTTATCCCAATAATACCCTCAACTCTTAAACTCCCTCCTTCCCACCCTTTCAAACATTTCCCAAACCCCAACCCAACTCTCTTTTTCTTCTTTCTCTGTTTGATGTCGCCGCCGTCGTTGCCGCTGCCGCCGCCGCTCCCACCCCTATCACAATCTCTCTCTCTCTCTCTCTCTCTTTGGTTCTCTTTCTTGTTTTTATGTTAGGGTTTTTTGTTTTAGAGATTTAAGTTTTTGTATAGGGGGTTCTGTTCTCTTTTATGGTTTTGTGTTTAAGAGAACTCATCTATTGATTTGTTGATTTGTTGCTTTGATTTTTCATAGTTGTTATTTCTTTTTTTATTTTCTGTCTTCTGCGCTAATCCGACGAACCAGTGTCGGAATTTTTCAGAATTCCGACACGGGGTTCTTGGAGTTTTATTACGGTTTTTTTTTTTAAATTTTTCAAAATTCCGACATGCCAGGGTCGGAAATAACTGTACCGGGAAAAAAACCCCAAAAGAGAAGATGATTATCTGCGAAAATCACTTATGAAACATCCAAAGCAACTTCTTATGTGCTTCCATGGCAAAAACGTGGAAGGTTTAGGGCAAGGAGTGTATAGTGTTGTAGGAGATGAATGAAAGTGGAAGAAGGTGGAGGGTTTTGGGGTTTGGTTTTTTTTTTTTTTTTTTGCAGAAATAGGTTTGGGGTTTGGGGTTTGCTTTTGTCTTTTGGAGTGAAAATAAGTAATAAGGTCATTTTAGTCATTTCCCAATTAAAATGGGGTTTGGACCTATTGTCTGGGGTTTGTAAACTAAATCTCTTTGTTTATTAAGTGTTGAAGTGGTTTACAAAATGTCATATCAAACATGCCAAGTCCATAGTCTAAACACATGGCATTTGGTATATTTTGTTTTTTTTTTTAAAATTTTTTTCTTTAAAAAAATATTTTTTAAAATAATAAATACAATTTTAATGTGTATCCTCTAATTCAATATTTTTGTGACAAATTTTTTAATTCTTACTCACATTTTTTAATGGATGGGTCATTTTTGAATTTGGGGATTGGGTTCTATTCAAATCACAATTCCTTATTAAGGATAAGGATCCTTGTTAAGAATTTTTAGTTTGGCAAGAGCGTGAGCTCTTTTTTTTAATTTTTTTTTATAAGCAAATAAAGATTTTATTCCAACATAAGGGACCTATCTAATCATCATAATACACGTGAACCCCACTTTTTATGAAGGATTTGAATATGGATACATAATCATGTGCTCAAATAGGCCAATACCAGCCAAGAGCGAAATACACTCTTGGTCCTGTGTACTTGTTCGAACTAAGGTTTTGGGGATAAGACTGCGTAATTCTATCAGACACTTTGAACTAGTGCATCAAGGGAGAATAAGATTGCTTCGATTTGTCCCTAAGAGTAATTAACGATATGCCCCATACTCTTAGAGACGTTGTTTGTGGTCTTCGATCTCTTGTATGAACATCACTGTTGAATATCTCTCTGGGAAGTATTGATGACACTCTTAAGGAGTATGTAATTGTGTGTAACAGTATCAGTTGTGTATGCTGGCAAGTATGATTGGAATTATGATACCCCAGCCCCTTGCAGGAGGCTGGTATTTAAAGAGTTAGATGACTCCTTGACCTGATGTATTATCTTAATAAATCTTTTATCTATGGGAGTAATCTTCGTGTAGTCTTATCTCTAAGGAGATAATCAATAATCTTCTACACTTGTTGATAATCTATTAATAATCTATCATCAATCTCCAATAATTGAGTTGTTTATCTTCTAGAGATTTACTTCAGGAATAAGTTTCGTGACTTATCTGCAAGTCATGCCTATTGTCGAGCTTTCCCGGGTTAACCTAGACTCAAAGTCTTTCGTGGTAGGTCGTTTAAACTTTGTTCAAGTCATTAGGTCCCTACTATAGGTTGCATGCAATAGGTTTTCTAGAGGTCATTGTGTAAGATAAGTGTCCTTAGCTCGCGACAAGTCCGGAACATAAGCCCCTAAGTCGATGCTCTAATATGAACTTCGAGCTACAATCTAACTAAGCACTTCGAACAGCCCTTAGCACCATATTTGAAATGATCCCTCTTCCAAGCTCATCATTTGAGCTGGACTCGTCATAAATTTCTGTCTCTTGGGTTCTTGTGCATCTTTTGAATTTGTACTCATTTTGCTTCGCTTATCACACGTGTTATCTTGTGAGTTGTGCACATTAAACTCTGTCTTGTCTTTTTGTCTTCGGGACAGCTGAGATTTTGACAACTATACTTTTTGTTTGCTCAACCTCCAGACTTAAATACCCATTTGTTCCATTTTCGAAACTTGCACTTCCATGACCTCCGTCATTCGAATTTCAAATTTATGGTTCTTGTAACACCCTAGTTACTTTTACCCTTAATTAATTGAGGATTTAAAATTTTCTTTGCTTCTTATGAAAATCTCCGTAAAATCGGACGGAGTTTACTTTGTTTTAGGGACATTCCCAAAATGCCATTTTCCTGATTGACCTGCATGAAACTTTATTTTCATTAACAATGGGCCAGCAGGGCCAAAATACAATTCAGTTCAGTTACTTTATTTTAGAAAACAATTACAACTCTTAATTTCTTTTGGTTTCCAAAATTATATATACATTTACAATATCCAAATAAAACTATTGACCGACAAAGGGTCACCCAACTAACTACACAGCACTCCACGAGGTGGAGTGTAATCCTGCCCGGCCATACCCGTGTAAGCTCCTTCTTCACCTGTAAAAATATATCAAGAAGGGTAGCATTACACAGAACTTAGAAAATACATTCTAAAATGACATAGAGAACAACTAAGAGATTACTACCCGTTTACCACTTGAGTTATATTTTCCATTTCAATTACCCTTGCTTCATTTATTCCCTATTGTTGTCCATATTTCTTTCTATCCCTTTTTACTATTTCCTTAACTTTTTTTTATTCTATCATGTCCTCCTATCATTTTACACACTTACCTACTTACCCTTTTATTCCTATTTAATACTCACTCCTAATAGAGGGTCTTGTTTATATAATATTCCACTCCTCTATGGAGGGTCCTGATAATATCCACTCCTTACGGAGGGTCATGATACTATATATATACAATTCTCACTCCTGCTTAGAGAGTAAGCGGAGGGTCCTGATAATATCCACTCCCTTACGGAGGGTCATGATAATATCCACTCCTTTACGGAGGGTCCTGATAATATCCACTCCCTTATGGAGGGTCCTGATAATATCCACTCCCTTATGGAGTGTCATGATAATATTCACTCCTTTACGGAGGGTCCTGATAATATCCACTCCCTTATGGAGGGTCCTGATAATATAATTCTCGCTCCACATAGGGAGGGTCATGAATGTATCTTCTCCTTTATGGAGGTCCATAAATAATACCTAATGTCATAATCATTTATTCATACCACTTAATTACCTTCTTCTCTAACCATTTGACACTCTTTTATTTAATTTACCAATTACCTAATTTCCTCCTTAAATTCCGTTATCTGCATTTTACTCTTCATCATCATTCATGTTCATTATAATCTCATTCAAGGCACTAAAATTAATAACATAATCAACCTTCTAATCACTATATTCATTATTAACCTTCAAGCCATGCTATATTCTACAACCATCATCATTAAACTCAATTCTGTCAGATCAACCACAAATACATATACAAACTAGCATATTCATAAATTCTAATTCTCAGTTCACTTGCACCAAATCCTAATCTAGGCAATTACCCTAAGGTTCATCTTTCTATTTTATTCCCTACCCTTAATTCCCCCTATATACATACTAGAAAATACCCTCTAAGTAAAGGTAACACTTCCCTTCTTACCTCTTTGAAGGGAGAAAGCACCCAAACCCTAGCTTTGTCTCCTTGAGTCCTAGATCCTTATTCTTTGTCCTTGATGGTGAGACATAAACTTGTAGAGATCTCCATGGCTTTGAAGTTGGAAAGCCCAAGGGAGATAAGAGGAAGAGGGCCACGATAATAAGAAGGAGGAGGATGGGGTGTGATTTGTGTTTTTGCTCTTGGGGAGGATTTGATGATGATTATATGAATTGATCTTGGTGTTTGTGTGGTTGGTGATGGATTTTGGTTCTTGGGGATTGAGAGGAAATGAATAAGAAGAAGAGTGAATAGTGGAGATGATGATGCTTGGTTCTTGGGACCAAGGAGAGAATGAAGGAGATGATGAATGAAAATGAAGAAGATGGAAGAAGAGTGTGTTGTTGGTGTTGTTTTGTTGTTGTTTTGTTTGGACATGAAAAGGAATGAGTGGTTGAGATTTCTTTGCTTGGAGGAGGGGTTGGGAATGGGTGGTGAAGATTTATTGGCTTCCTCGTGAAGCCTCTCTAAATCCTTATCTTTTTTAAGGTTTTACGAGCTGGTAATCGATTACTTCTTTAAGGTAATCGATTACCACCTTGATGCAACATCTAAGAAGATTAACCAGAGGGCTGATAATCGATTATTCTGCCCCAAGTAATCGATTACTTCATTAAAATCACAAGGTAATCGATTACTTACATGAGGTAATCGATTATCATTGATGCAACATCAAAGTAGTTCTACCAGAGAGCTTGTAATCGATTACCTTGCCCAAAACTCATATTTTGACAAATTCTAACTCTAAGACATTACTCTTAACTTCGACCCATAGATTACTACCGATATTCTCGAATAATCCTTCTAAACCACTAGGATTTAACCAAATATACTAATTCCTCTTTACTCTAAGTCTACTACTACAATAATTAAACTTGGGATTAAATTTGGGATGTTACAGTTCTAGTCGCGCACTTCTTCATAACCCTAAATTCATTTTGTGATCTTTAATCTCACAGAGGTACACATTTCTTCTTTTAATGTCTGATTCTGAGTATGAATATGACTTTTATGCTTCTATTGACAGTGAATCATCCGAGTCTTGTCACCATGATCCTGGTTTTTCCACCGTAGAACTAGGTGAATCTCATTATTCAAGTTCCGAATTCTTGACAATGACTGATCTTCTTGAAATAATATAAAAGATACTCCGATGATGGACATTCTTCTAGGACATCGTTATTCAATAACTTACCCCAATTCCTCTAGAATCTTAAGGAAAATTAGGTTTAAAAGAAACTTGACTAAGAGGTGAAGTAATGGAAATTCCTTTTGCATACCCACCTAAAGAGAGATATGGGCAAAAGGTCATACTGGAGTAGAGGTTCTCATAAAAACAATGGAGACTAATCAGAAAATGAGAGAAGATGCTGAAGATGAAGATGGTCCACATAGGAGGGAAAAGTTGGTGCTGGCGTTAGGTCTCAAGTGAGCACTCATATCAACATTTTTCGTTTAGAGTTAACACCAAGAACTAAAACCAAAAAGAATTCAAAATGTAGGGACCAAAACCAAAAAAATAAAAACGCAGGGACTAATCTCAAAGAGCCCAATATTTATTATAAGGACTATTTTCATATTTAAGCCAAAAATTATTTACACCATGAAAAACTTTTATTTTATAAAAAAAAAAAAGCAAATAGATAGGTGTTCACCAAAAAAAAAGTACTAAAAACAAATAGATAGGTATTCAACAAAAAACTAAAATAAAAAAATAAAAAAAATAGATAGATAGATAGAGATAGGTGATACATAAGTAAAGTAGGAAACAGATCATATAACTTCTTCTTTTTCTCCCAATCCTTTCTCTCTCCCTCTCTCTCTCTCTCTCTTCGCCCCCGTACAATCCTTTCACCGCGCCGACTATCATCCTCATCCTCAGAGAGTCTCTCTTCGTCTTCTCACAACATGGCCACCGCTTCAGGTGCTCCTTTACCCCCTTTCAATTCCGCATCATTTTTCTAGGGTTTCTCTTAATAATCTAATTTCATTTATTCCTCTCTTTCTTTGATTGGATCGAATGATTGCAGTGGCTTTTAAGTCTCGGGAGGATCATCGCAAACAGATCGAGTTGGAGGAAGCCCGTAAAGCAGGGCTTGCACCCGCTGAGGTCGATGAAGATGGCAAAGAAATCAATCCTCACATTCCTCAGTATATGTCTTCTGCACCTTGGTATCTTAATGCCGAGAGACCCGTAAGTTAGTTAGTTAATATCTTCTCTCGTGAAATTGTGATATTTGAGTTATAAAAAGAATGAAAACTAAGAACAGTTTTATTTTTTTGTCGTTTGTAGAGTTTGAAACATCAACGGAAGTGGAAGTCCGATCCCAATTACACGAAATCGTGGTATGATAGAGGGGCTAAGATTTTTCAGGCGGATAAGTATAGGAAAGGTGCATGTGAGAAGTAAGTTTGATCCCTCTTCTATATCACTATTATCATTATTTTTTGTGAGTCATGAATTTTCATGATTTTTTTTTTTTTAATTATCTGGGAGTGAAGTGCCAGTTTAGTCCCTGATCTGATCTTTTTCACTGTACCAACTTCATTTAGTCACTCAAGGTTTTCAGATGTACCAATTTGGTCCCTCAAGATTATGTACCAATTTGGTCCTTAAAACATGAGGGACCAAGTTGGTATTTAAGAAAATCTTTTGGGACCAAATTGGTACATCCAAAAATCTTGAGGGACTAATTACATATTTATAAATTTTCAAATTTTCAGGGACTAAATTGGTACCCTAAAAAAACATCATGGACTAAGTTGGTACTTCACCCATTATTTGGTTGTGTTAGTCAAAATTGGAGATGAAGGATGTTGCGTTGAATGAGTAGACACACTAGACAAGATAGGTTTAGGAATTAGCGCATTATTAGAGAGAAAGTTATGACTTGGGATAGTTCCTATTGTAGAGAAAAAGATGGTAGAGTCCTGCAATAGAAGCCCCAGTAAGGAGAGTTGATCAAATAGAATTTATTCCTGTTGCTAGAGGTAAAACAAAGCCAAGAAAAATCATAAGCGAAATAATTAAGAAGGATCTAGAGATTAACTCCTTGTCAATGGATATGATTTATGACAAAACATTATAGCTTCGTTTAATCCATGGAGTCCACTCCACCTAGTGGGAAACTGGGAATAGGGCTTGATTGTTGTTGTTCTTGTTGTTGTTGCTGGTTTGTGTCTCAGTGTTTGTAGATGTGTAAAGTATAGTTTTTTGTGTTTGTGCCTTGACTCTGCTTATGTTTATTGTAATTTTCTTTGACAAGATTATTAATTTAATATTCATTTACTTTGTATAGTTGTGGAGCTATGACGCATGATGCTAAGTCATGCATGGACAGACCACGAAAAGTGGGAGCAAAGTGGACAAACAAACACATTGCCCCTGATGAGAAGATTGAAACATTTGAGCTTGACTATGATGGCAAGCGTGACAGATGGAATGGATATGATGCATCAACTTATGCTAGAGTCATTGAGAGGTATGAAGCTAGAGATGAAGCTCGAAAGAAGTATTTGAAGAAACAACAACTGAAGAAATTAGAGAAGAACGAGCAAAATGCTGAGGATGCTGAAAGTGACGAGGATGAAGACGAAGATGATCTAAGGGTAGATGAGGCCAAGGTCGATGAGAGCAAACAAATGGACTTTGCAAAGGTTGAGAAGCGTGTCCGTACAACGGGTGGTGGGAGTACAGGAACTGTGAGGTAATTTTTTTTACTGCCATCATTTAATGCAAGGGGGGTCCCAAACTTAAGTTTATCTCACTTTTGTTACTTATATTTAGATGAATCTGAACTTCTGAATTGAAATATCTCTTACTTCAGGAACCTACGTATTCGAGAGGATACTGCAAAATATCTTCTCAATCTTGATGTCAATTCTGCACATTATGATCCCAAGACCAGGTCCATGCGTGAAGATCCTCTCCCGGATGCTGATCCCCATGAAAAGTTTTACTTGGTAACTACCCTCGAAAATAATTTTTTGTAGAAAATTCTATAATTTGGTTTTTGCAGCCGTATGTTAATCATTTATTTGCACTGGATCTGTTTTTGCACTGTAGGGTGATAACCAATATAGAAATAGTGGTCAAGCTCTGGAATTCAAGGAACTTAACATCCATGCTTGGGAAGCATTTGACAAGGGGCAAGATGTTCACATGCAAGCAGCTCCATCCCAAGCTGAATTGCTCTATAAAAATTTTAAAGTCATGAAGGAGAAATTGAAGTCTCAAACAAAGGACACCGTTCTGGAGAAGTATGGCAATGCAGCTGATGAGGACAAACTTCCAAGAGAACTTCTGCTGGGTCAGAGTGAGAGGCAAGTTGAGTATGATCGTGCTGGTAGAATTATTAAAGGACAGGTAAGATATCCTTCCTAATTTTCGTAGTCCACCTTCAAACTTCAACTGGCATATAAATGCTTGTTGATTGAGACAGACTTTTTACTCGATCTACACTTAATTGTTTCACAATTAGTTTTAGTTTTTGTTTGCCATTTATCGATTTGTTTTATGGTTAATCTTATGCTTCAAACAGGAGGCAGCACTTCCTAGGAGCAAGTATGATGAAGATGTTTACATTAACAACCACACCACTGTTTGGGGCTCATGGTGGAGGGATCATCAATGGGGCTATAAGTGCTGTAAGCAGACGATACGAAATAGCTATTGCACTGGTGCTGCTGGTATAGAAGCTGCTGAGGCTGCAAGTGATCTCATGAAAGCTAATATTGCCCGTAAGGAGGCTGCCGCAGGTTTGTACAGGAACTCCTTTCCTCTGTTGTTATTAGTTATTACTTTCCTTTTTCATGTTTGGTCGTTTTTGCCATGCTTTTTTTGGGTGATTTTCTTTTGCAGTATATTAATTTAGCATCCTGTTTATTAATCTTGAATTATTTTCATGAATGTGTACAGAGGATACTACACCAGTAGAGGAGAAAAGGCTTGCTACATGGGGTACTGATGTCCCAGATGACCTAGTCCTGGATGAAAAATTGCTTGCTGATGCACTCAAAAAGGTAAATATCAATCTTATGTCTTGACTCGGTATTTATTTGTTTCAGTTTTTTCGTGTCTTGTTCCAGCTCCCTCAGAATTAATTATTATTGTGTGCCAGCTAAATTTTTGTGATCTTAATTACCAAGGTGAATATGCCATATGTTCAAATTCAAACTAAATTTAGTTATGTAGTTCGTAGACTAAACAACAATGTTTTGGGACTAGGCTACGGCGTTTATAATTTTTTTATTAATATTTTTTTTAACATTCATTCTTTAGATGTGATTTATTCAAATAAGTATTTGTGAATGTTGTGCTGATGGATGAAATTTGATTTTCCACAGGAGGATCAAAGAAAGAGAGAAGAAAAAGATGAGAGGAAGCGTAAATATAATGTTAGATGGAATGATGAGGTATGGTTTTTCTTGCCACTTGTTGAGAATTTTGTCTATATATATACACACTCCCTTATTCCCTTTTGCATATTTTAAAATCATCTTAATGCTGCAGGTTACTGCGGAGGATATGGAGGCATACAGGATGAAGAAAGTACATCATGATGATCCTATGAAGGACTTGCTGCACTAGCTATATATCTATCGTTGCAATGTCGACTTCCTCTGCTGGATTGGAATTTGGTGTGGAACTCTTTATGTTTGTAGTTTGTACAGCTTTGTGACTAGTTACTGCTGCAAACTGTATCATTTTGCTTTGAGAATTCTAAGCCGATTTAATCATTCAATACTGTCTCAATTATGTTGGGTCTAGTTCTTTATGTATCAATTACGAGATGGTTCTGTGGTCTCTCCAATAGTAATTGGTGGGGAACATATGGTCATGGATAATGCGATTAGTCATGTAGTGAATTTGCTCTATCCATATTACGTTCTTAAATCATGTCCCTACAAAATTATCTTAAATTCCTATGTTGAAGTATCTGAAAAAAATAAAATAAAATAAATTTGGAGCTTGAATCTTCCCATGTAACTTGTTGGATCGTGAGTTTTTTTTCCCCCCTCCTTTCTTTCTTTCCTGTGGAGTTTGAGTTGCCTATCTTTATTATATTTCTAAAAAGTTGACTTCAGATAGATGTGCTTATCATTGTTCAGAAAATGCACTTTTTTTTTGGGAGGAGTGGAGAGTATATGGCTATGTTAAGTGGCCAGAATGAGCAACTATCAGTCTCTTTGGATCACATTGTAGTTCATGCTAGCGTCGGGCCTGTTAGTGCATCGAAATTGAAAAGCTTGGTTAGTTGTTTAGATTAGGAGAGTTTGTTCCAAGAGATAATAAGAACTTCTCTCTTAACTTAAGACATAACCCTGTTTGACGGTTAAGTTTTTTGGTCCACTCTTTAAAGAGGGGACCTATTCAGTCTTTTTCATCTTTATTTTTAGCCAATTATATTTTTGTGATAGTACATCAAGGGGTATTTTGATACCGACTACCTGTATGCCCGGTTGAGACAAATCAATGGCTTAAAAAGCTTCTGCACACATGGCTGCAGAAATCAATGGCTGGGAAATGCTTTAAATTTTTTTTATCCAAATGTTTTAGATAGATGAAAGCTAATAAAAGTAAAACTAATTAATTTCACTTACTCATGTAAACTTTAAATTTGTTTTTTACTTTTTTAAGTCATTTATCTTTTTATTAACTATAGTAAATATATGTGTGTGTGTATATACATACACACACACTAGCTTCTTACCCCGTGCAATATATACTAATATATATATATATATATATATTGATATTAAATTTTTTTATATTAAATATTTTAAATTAAAGATTATTATTATTTTCATATAAAGTAAATATTATTATTAAACAATAATTATTCAATATACTTTATTATGATAAATAAAAAATTATTATTATTATTATTATTATTATTATTATATATATATATATATACTGTTTCCCGTTGACTTTCTTTTTTGGATCATTAATATTATATCACTAGATATTACTCCCTCCGCGAAAAAAAATAACACTAAATAAATAAAGAAAAATGTTTCAAAATAAAATACAAATAATAAATGAAAATGATTGAAAACTGTATATTATGATATGTAATCAAGCAATCAATGAATAGTAAATAAAATACTAAGTTGATTAATTCATTAGAAAAAATATTAAAAATATATTCTTTTATTTTATTTTTTTAAAATATACCATATTTTTAGACAAAAGGGAGTATCACTTTTAAAAAATAACTAAATAATACTCTTTGCGTCCTATTATCTTGTTAAAAGTCAAACAAATTAATTATATAATATAAAAAAACAATACCTGCAATTCAAAAAATGTTGAGGTGTCGCTTCTATAGTTTTTTCTAAATTTTTTGTTTTTTTAAATAATTAAAAACATTTAAAAAATATTGCTATATATTGTGTGAAGATAAAAAATAGAAGAAAAGCAAAATTTTAGTAATCCATTAACTACTTTTTTCTAACATGCATTCAAATTTTAAATATTTAACTGATTCTAATATTTAAAAAAAATGATTCAAATCTTAAACATTAAAAAAATATTGAGATTATATACTAATCCATTAACTACTTTTTTGGTTTGATTCCTAATGAGTCAAAATCAATTATATACTATACAAAATCAATTTATTCCAAGTTTCCAATTTTATAAATAATAAAAATCCTGAAAAAAATTATGGATATGTAGATTAAATGATGGAAAACTACATGATTTTAACAAATATTCTTCGAGTATGAGATTAAGATAGTATAATTTGAAATTGATTTTGAATATTATAATGGTTATGATTTAAAAAAGAAAAAAAATTATAAAAAAAGACCCAATTATGTTATATTTATTTGATTTTGCTAAGATTGTGTCTATGATAATGGTGTGATTTTTTTTTAGGAATACAAGATTTGAATCAATCAATTATCATCAATTATATATATATATATATATATATATATATATATATATATATATATATATATATATATATCGAGAATAATGTATCTCCTCATATGAGGAGATAACTTCTCTCCTTAAGCCAATTGAATCCTGCCATGTGTCTTTATTTCTTAATTGCTTTTTTTTAATTAAATGAGAACAGAAACGCAGTAGGAGGAAACACGTTTGAGAAAACAGGATTAGAGTCCCGTCGCAGTCCCCGCCGCACCCACCACCGCTCGCCCACCACTACCACCGAAACGCAGCAGAGTACAGAGGAAACGCAGCAGAGAAGAACGCGGCAGAGGACGGAGAAGAACGCGGCATAGGAGACTGAAGCGCGAGCAGCCGCCGTCACCCACTTGCCTCCACCGCTTGAATCCAGCCACCGTCGTCACCCACCACCGCTTGCAAGTACCATCCTGCTCGCAAAATTTGCTCTAATCCCAAATCCATAAACCCTTTTTCCCTCAACCCGTTTTGCCATAATCGCTACTCATTTGCCATAATCACGAACCTTTGGCCACCGCCACCGCAACCCTTTGGCCATAAATCCCTAAACCCGTCAAATGTATCAGCCCTTCTCTCTCCCATTTCATCCATCATTTTAAATCATTCTAAATGTACCAGACTCTTTTATCTTTGTTTTGAAATGTTTAATTTTGGACGGGAGTGGTTTTATTTTATTGTTTCAGGCTGGTTGTTATTTTGTGTTATTTGTAGCATTCCTCTTTATTCCTTTCCTATGTACCCTGCTGCTGCGTTTCTGTTCTCATTTACAGTAGTTGGTTTTGTTTTGTTTTTTAATTAAAAAAAGCAATTAAAAAATAAAGACACATGGCAGGATTCAATTGGCTTAAGGAGATAAGCTATCTCCTCATATGAGGTGATACATTATTCTCACTCACTCATATATATATATATATATATATATATATATATATATGCAATTTAAAAACTGCTGAGGTGTCACTTCCACTGTTCCACATAATTTTATCCAATTTTTTTATTAAAAAATTAATTCAAAATTCAACAATTAATTCCCACAGTTTTTGGTTTTAAAAATAATTCAAGTTTATAAGATAATAACAACCGAATCAATTGATAAGAACAAATCAATTGATAAGAACAAGTAACAACATAAAAAACAACCGAATCACTCATTACATGCAATTTCAAATTCGGCAACTTGATAAGAAACAACAAATTCAAATTCAAATTTTAAATGTGATTAAAAAAATTCATCATTTCAAATCAATTATAAATAATAGTTTACAATTTAAAGTTGAACCAAAACTACATCCAAAAATAAAAATGGCATATCAACATTTTTCTTTTCGGGGGTAGGGTGGGTTGCAAGGTAAGGTGCATTATTTTTAAATAAGCTGTGTTAGGTGAATACTGATCTCAGTTTTAGAATGAGGAATTGTGGATATATTTATGATCCATGTTTAGGAGCGATATTTTTATATCTTCTTTGTTCTCCTAATTTTATTCTACAGTTATGGCAAAGAATTTCTCAATCTTGTTGGGTTCATCTGTATAATAATAATAATAATAATAATAATAAAAGCTTCTCAATCTCATTCTCATTACAAATACTCACGGGAATGGCAATTGTCTACATAAAAGGAAATGCCATATCATTCTTTACTTAAAACGGTCCATAATTATTTCCCCTTTTTTTTCTTGAGAAATTTATCATTTTTAGTTAAGATAGAGATATCTTCACCTTTTCTATTTGGGGTACTATGGAGAGGGCTACTAGCCAAACTAAACAAGAGTTCTATGCCATTGAGGTCCCCAATAATTCTTTTTCAACATACGTGAATATATTGGGGAAGGCTTCGGTGCATGGTTAATTAAACCATGCATCGGTGCATGGTTTAATTTTTTTTTTGTTTTTCAAATTTTTTTAATACAAATTTATTCAGAATATTTTTTAACTCAAGTTTGTATATAGATTTATTAGAATTTGTAAATTTTGAATACAGTTTTACTCAATACAGTTTTTTAAGAACACACAGTAAAAAAAAATAAATCCAAATTATAAAAATCACTTCATATCCGTAAAAAAGAAAACAAATAGAATATTTTTTAATTGATTAAATTTTAAAAAATAAATAAAAAACCCAGAAATAAAGACATGCACCGGTGCATGTTATATGTTTACATGCACCGGAGCCTCAGCCGAATATATTCGGAGTGCAAGCTTTCCGGTTCAACATGGTAAATAAATAAAGTTGGGAGATATTAATGAAAATCCTAACATTGAGATAGAGGATGGCAGAACAGAGGACACTTACCCAAAAGAATTTCGCATTGAATTTAGAACGAGTAATATATTAGATTGGTCCCTAACTTTGTGGATATTGGTTAAATTAGTCTATGAGATTATCAAATTCAAAATTAATTCCCGATATAAGAACATGTTAGTCATATTAGAACCTGACATTAATTGTCCATAAAGTCGGTGATTAATTTGATCAGTTTCGACAATCTTATGAACTAATTTGACTGATACTCAATGATCTTTGTTTATTCTTTTGGGCAAAATGACGTCATTTTGACCATTTTGTTAGTCCACGTTAAGGACCACTAACGGTTATTAATGTCAAGGACTAGTATGACTGACGTGTTCCTATTTCAGGGACCAATTTGTAATTTCGAAAATTTCATGAACTAAATTGATCGGCACTTACAAAATCATGAATTAATCTGACATATTACTCAATTTAGAACCTAGAAAAAGTGCGGGAACTTAAAGGTGGAAGACATCGGTGTGAAGAATGAGAATCAGAGAGCTAAGAAATTGAATGCGGAAAAATGAATCACTCAACTAATGAAAAAGTCGAAAGGCCAAGATACTTATATTGATAGCTTGTGATCCAAGTAATCTATGATCTTAACTGTCATATTAACTATCAATCCTAGAGCCAAGATTAGAGTTAAATATAACTGAATTGCAACCAATTTAGCCAGAATTGCAGCTGGCTTAAGTGATGTGGTTTGCATTGTTGCTACTACCTGCTTGCAACTGAAGTTATCAAGTTTATGAGTTTAGTACTCAAGATCGCCCCACAACATGGCATGTGCGCATTGAGCATGGCAAGCTTGGAATGACTGGTAATAAAAGGCATTGGAGCAAGTGGCTTAGTGAAGATCTCAACAGTTTGTGAAGATGAAGTGACCAGAAATAGATACAGAAAAGTGATCTTGTGTTTTAGCACCACCTATGATCAACATTGACGATGTTACATGACAGTGACACAAAGGATTAATATGATGAACGACACAGATTTGTAAGACTTATTTGAAAAAAAAAAAAAAACCTAAAAAACTAATCAACATATTATAAAATAGGAGGAGTTGAGGGCATTTTTGTCATTTTAATTTTCCCTCCTTCATCCTTATTTTTCCTTCCAAATTTGTTTGTCCGTGCATCGCACGGGAATAAATATTTATCTTAATTTATTTTTAGTAAATTTTTATTAGTACAATTTTGATTACACATAAATATAAAAATTGCCCGCAAACATACAATTTGCATTTCGATATTATTACAATTTGCACAAGTTATTAATGATCTTTTCAAAAGGAAATAATTTGAATCAAATATTGACATAAAAAATATATAATGCCTAAACGACCCATCATATGATAATTAACCAGAAAAAAAATGAATATAATGCTGTAATTTCAGAAATTCTAATACAAACAAGTCATAATATAGGCAAATTGGTATTAAACATTTAAATAGAGCATCATTATGAATAATAAATTTTGGGTACAACGGAAAAAACGGATATATAAGTATTAAAGATGAGCTATAATTTGATATAATGATTTAGCTTAATACAATCAAATATTTACTCAGTCATGAATTCAAATTTAAAAAAATCCAAAAATTTATACAATATGTTGCAATTTAAATTGTGAAAAATAATGATGCGTTATTTTATATTTTAGACAATATACTTATTTAAAATTATGAAATTCTAATAAAAACAAGTAATTTGAAAGTTCGAATCTTATAAACACGAATTAATTAAAAGTGTGAAAACAGATCTTATATTTTGGGACAGATGTAATAATAATAATGATGATGATGATGATATATATGGTAAAAAAAATAGCTGCATTTGGACTTGCAAAACGAATTACTAACAAAATGCATTTGGAATGATGGATTAAATAAAACAAAAATCAAAATGAGTTGGATTTTTTTTAATATAAAAAATTATGTTGTTAACTAAAATTAGAAATTGCATAGTTGATACATTATTAATTAATTTTTATTAATGAAAAAGTTGGTAGCTGGAACTAGATTCAAATGTTAATGTTTATGACTATTAATTTCTAAATACATGTAAATCGTTGTTATAAAAAGTTCATATTAACTAATTATTTAAAAAGACATATTTCCAAAATTTATAATCAATATTTTTTTTAAAAAAAAAATTTAAACCCGTGCATCACTAGTTTGTAATAAAAAATATAATGAATCAATCTAGTAGGTTTATTATTTTTTTTTAAAGTCTGTTTGGGCTATTTATTTTTATGTATTTTTAGTAAATTTATTCTCCCTCCGTCCCACAAGGATAGTAAAAAATGCCTAAAAAAGTTAGTTAAAGTGTGTGATAATAACATCTCCCTATTTCTTATACTCTTTAGCCTTTTAATGAATTTTTTTTTTATAAAAAAAAAAATAATAAGTGATGATGAAAACAGCATAATGAAAAAAATAAAAAGACATAATCCACCCGGCCCTTATCAGATAGTCAGATACTTATAATTATGGGGTGGAAGACATAAACCAATGCCCTTATCGGATCAATCTCGTTTTATGGCATTTTTATTTCTTTGTGAAGAAGAATTATATTAATAAAAAATTGTTTATCAAACTTTTGATCTAATAATTTTCATGGAATTGGATGAGAAAAATGAGAGGTTGAAGATGATTATGTGAGTTGATGATGAGAGGTCGAAGCTGGTGGTGGGTGTGAGTAGTAAAATTGAGTAGTAAAATTGGCTAAGTATTAGGTTTTTAGGATTATGAGTGCAAATAATAGGATTAGATGGGTAAGTATTAGATATATGAATATAAATATTAATGTAAGGATAATATTGGTAAGTAATTGCAAAAATTTATAAAAATCAGGTGCGAATAGTAATGAAGCGGGTCTCCCCTGTAAATAAGAACAGAGATACTATTTGACTAATAGGAGTAGTAATTTACAAAGATCAAGGAGGATAATTAATTACATGAAACTTTACAAAGATACTTCAATATTACAATTTATACTCTTAACTTGCATTAGAAATTTCACAAATGTATTAGTATTTCATATTAACGAATAAATGACAAGTAAGAAGAAAAAATAATAAATGTTTCTTAATAAATACAAAATGACTTATAAATTAAACCAAATTTTTTTCTAGAAAACAACAATAAATAGAGCAGAAAAAATAACATATTTTATGACATCTACTATACTTATATAAAAAATCCCTTTTCGAGGCACCACGTTTATTCTCTTAAGGAATACTTGCACCACGTTTGTCCGCTTAAGGAATACTCGCACCAAAGCGTTTGTAGGTAAATAACATTATCTCTAATCAAAATTATAATTTGAAATTAAATAAATTATCTATCCCAAATTATAATTTGAAATTAAATAAATTATCTATATTTGAAATCATTATCCTCATTTTTTTAAAAAAATAATCATTATCCTCAAAAAGATAAACCCAAAGAGACGAGGCTTAAGTTCATGATTAACCCAAAAATCTAACAAAAATTTATTTATCTATAACTCTTTTTAGTTATCACATATTTCAAACTATAAATATGATGATTAGTCAAGTCTACACATACTCATGGCTTCCATAATCATGAAAGCCACCTCCTTCATCATTCTCCTCTATTTTTTATTGTTCATCAACCATTGCCTCTTCCAATGTGTATGCTCTCTTCGCAAAAACCCAAAAGAGCTCTTTTCTTGTCTTTGTGTTAATGAGAATGCGTCAATTAAAGACCTAAAAGAGGAGGAACTGTGACTAGATCAACATCAATACAGAATTGTAACGCAAGGAAAGCCGCAGTTGCAACGTAAAAGATGAAAATAATTGTACATAATAGCATTTGCTTATAATTAATTGTAATAAATTTTGGTTATAGAGGAGTTTTCCACAATTGTATATAATAGGATTTACTTATATACATGATATCTTTGATGCTTTGTAGTGGTGACATTCTTCTTTTCCTATTAACAAGTTTTTCATAAGATCTTAACCTGAATAAGGTGTTCTTAATTCTTATTTCTAGATTTGCATATTTTTTGATTGAGGCACCGTTTAGTGACATGTATTTGCAGATGAATGTTTATTTATTATGGAATGTCCTTTTTTAGTGGGTCTTTTATTTTATTTTTTTAGTTTTTTTTAATGAAAAAAAGATAATTCTTTAAATGGGGAAAAAATACGAGGTACATACGGATGAGATAGATATACTTTTTCAGATTTGGGAGCTGATAAAAAATAATAATTTTTTTCCTCTTAATTTTTTTTTCAATACCCTTATAAATAAATAAATAAAATCTATCTATGTATATAATAAGTATTATCTTTGGGAATATGTAAATAAAAATTATAAAATATAAACTATTTATTTAAACTATAAGTAATATAGTAGAACTTTCATTCCCTACATCGTCAACCCAAAAGCTAAACTTTAAAAAAAAACACAAAATTACATGCATTTCAAAAAGTAAAAAAAAAAACAAAATGATTAGAAGATTATGATAAAGAAGATTCTTTTAGGATCAAATCTTATGATTAACTTGAGATAAGATAAACAAATAAAAAATTAAAATATTTAAATATGAATATTAATAAATGTGATCATTATATTAAAAAAAGATAATTGTAAAAAAAATATTAATTTACTGATCAAATAAATATAAGAAATACTTATACTATTTATTATTTTGAGCTATTTTTTGAGCTTTACTTGAGACAATTTTTCCTAACATACTATTTATAACAAACAAAACAATATTTTATCAATATTGAAATTGAGAGTATCCAAATATTTTTTTAAAGGTAAAACAAATTAAAAAGTTATATTTTTTTTTTCAAACATTATAAATAATATGGATATATAATTAAATATAATGATTATAGTTTTATAAAAGGATATTTCAAAAATCTATTTCAAGATAATTCAGATAATTAGGATAAAGATTTTTTAGAATCAAATTTTGTGATTAACTTGAGATAAGATAAACGATGAAAAAAATCAAAATATATATGAGTAATACTAATAAATGTGATAATCATATTTATAAAAAAAATGGTAATTGTAAAAAAAAATATTAATCTATCCATCAAATAAATATAAGATATATCTTATAATGTCACGAAATAAAAAAAAAATCAGAATGTATAATTTTGGTTTAATTATGACTTTTCATATTAAAGGATTTATTATATTCAAAAGATGCTAAATTATCATATCCTTTGAAATATGAAATATTTTGATTTATATATCCTTTAATATACTCATAATACTATCAAACAAAAAAATATGGAAAAGTTTAATTTTGATTTCCCTTTAATTAATCATAAAAACGAAATAATGGTATTTAAAAATGTGTTAATTCATCCATCAGCTAAATTAAATAACATCAATTTAAATATTTAATACTCATCTATACATAAACAAATATAATATTAAATATTAAAAAAAAATTCAATGTCGTCTTCATATCCTATGAAATAATGGATATTCTATCATAAAAAAAAATAGTGGATATTCTAATTTATCCTTCAATTTGTTCATAATACCATCAAACAAAAAAATCAGAATATTTAATTCTGATTTACTTTAAATTCATCATAATAAACTTGATAATCATATAACAAATGTTAATTTATCCATTAATTAAATAAGGAAGGACAAAAATTCCTTAACAAGTTCATTTAAATTTTTTTTTTAAGTATAGGGTTTGATTTGAGTCTCAGTCTTTTTGTATGGTTATTTTTTATTGTTGTTCAATAATAGTTTTTACTTTAAAATATTTAATATAAAAAATGTAAATATCAATAATCCGTGCATTGCACGGGGTAAGAGCTAGTATATAATATGTTACAACTAAAAAAAAATACCCCAATTAGCAAATATCTACCACACACACAAATAAATAAATTAATATATATATATATATATATATATATATATATATATATATATATTTAGGGCATTAGCTTCAATAATAGAAGAAAATATATGTAAGAGATTAAAAGAGATATTGATGATGAAAGTTTGACATCATCTATCATATAATCTGTTGTATGATTTAAATATTTGCTCAACTACCTTTTTTATCCTAAAATGCTTTAGAGTTGAAACCTTAACATACTCTCAATAACAAGAGTCCTCAAAATAAGTTACTTTAAAAATAAGAGATATATATGCAAACCAAATTAAAAATGTCACAACAAAATATTCTACACTCCCTAGAAAATTGAATTTGATTTATTTCGATTTGTTATATATATATATATAATTATTTGAAAGTTGTAAAGTTTTATTAATAATAATAAAATTCAAATAATGAGAATACATCCATTCATAACAAGAAAACAATGCTGACAACCCCAAAAAAAAAAATACCCAATAAAATAAAGTAGCAAACAAGGAAAATATTTTGATGCTCCCGTGTTTTAATGATATTCATGTATTTTTTTTATTCATAATTTTTTTTAGGGCATTATTTTCATATAATCTAATTTTGTGTTATTGTTATACAATCATTTGTTGAACCAATGACCTTTTGTGACCAAATGTATTTTGGATTGACACTAATGAATTTTGACTTTTTTAAAGATGACATGGCAACAATATATGAGATAACAAAACATCATTGGTTCAAACAAAGTATAGTTTAACAATAACCCAACTTTAAATTGCATAAAAGAAATTTTCTTGTTTTTAATCTCAAACTTCATCGAGGTTTATTCCATTGTAATACCATTATTGACCTCAAAACAATCTTCTAAAAAATAGTAGGTGTTATCATTTCTTATTTATTTAAGATCAATGTTACAATTTATCCTTATTTCAACTTTTAATCTCAATTATCAAAGTTTTTAATTATTAAATCAATGATATAATAATAAAAAAAAACATTGAAACAAAACTAAAAATGAACATCAAAGAATCACCCACCAAAACCCCAAACCAAACAAGAGCAGATAATAGCAATGAGATAAAGAGCTGATCCACCTCAAACAAACTGCAGATAAAACAACAAAAATGGCCACCTGAGACAGAACATGAGATAGTTAGGTCATCACAGTTCACAACCTTCTTGAGTACCTCCATCATCATCCTTTGATAAACAACAAAACTTTCACAACCTTCTCGACTACTTCCATCAACCTTTGATAAACAACAAAACTTTCACAACCTTTTTGCATGCACAACCTTCTTGACTACTTCCATCATCTATCCTTTGATAAACAACAAAACTTTCACAACCTTTTTGACTATTTCCATCATCCTTTGATAAACAACAAAACACTGCATTTGAACAGAAGCTTTCATCCCATGAACAAAGACACCGCCCAAGCACCGATTACTAATCAAAGTGATGATTACCTTTTCACTAGTTGGCCGACACGCATCCAGCTCTCAAATTCTCCCTTCTCAAGCCTTCATTCTATTGCTTCCCCACCTTGTGATTGACCCTACCTCCTTATGATGCAACATATAGTGTTCTTATTGGGGTAAACTTCAAAGGACGAGAAATTATTATTACTCTCCCATTATCTATAATTCAGGTTAATAATAATAATAATTGGATTTTCTGAATTTCAATCTTTAAGACTGAGAATAAGCACTTCTAATAATAAGACAAATTTTCTTAAAAAAATAAAAATATAAAACTTTATCTCTTTAAAATACATCTTTCTTTATAAAACTAGACCATTTTTGATTCTTATCCAAACCCAATTATATTTGAAAAAAATATCTATTCACTCATTTTTTTCTCTTATTTTTAAATTTAAATATTTTACTATATGTCAAACTGTTGTCATATTGGCATCATCCATTACAAGCTAATTATCCAAAACCAAGTACGGTAATAACTTCTCACAAATTAAAGGACAAACCAAAAACCCAGCACTAAGCTAAGGGCGATGATTACCAACGTCTTTAATGATCTTGACGTTGCTCTTCAAGTTTCCTTATTATTTCATCTTCATGTCATTGACCCTGGCTTTCAAACCTAAGAATTTTCCAAGCTTTCAATTTGTTTACATAATACTCTATATATACTAGTACTCCCTCCGTCCTATTTATAAGACCATTTTGGGATTTTTATTTTGGTCCTATTTATAAGAGACCCTTTTCCATTTTCAATAGCATTTAATTACTTCTTTTCACTAACACCCCTATATATAAAGTCAACACTTTTTAGAATTCCAATAATAATTATAGGGATAGTTTTGAAAAAGTATATAAAATTTTCACATTTCCATTACCACTAACAAATTTATCCATTCTCCTTGGTGTGATTTTTCCCATAAAGTTAGTAAAAAACATAGAAAAATTTTGTCTCAAATTAAAGTTAAAATAATGAATAAAAAAATTGAAATTGAATTGTATATTTTATGATTGGTTAATTAAGGAAACATGTATTAAATATTTGTTTTGTTAATTGGTTGATTTGAGAGACAATGCATTAAAAGCATGTGCCCTTATTTTTGTTGAATTTTAAAAAAGTTACTAACTTTTTGGGAGGAACGGAGTATTTAAAAAGAAACTGTTGGCGAGTACCCCTTGTGCTCCATCAATATATCCATTTTGCTAAGAAAAAAAGGAAACCATAGGTCGCACGGATATTTATTATTTAGAAGTAAATAAAACTTAATTTTGATATTTTATTTCTCAACGGTTATATATCTGCACCTCTTTACCAATGTGATCACTATTATTATTAAAAAAATAAATTAAAAAATGAAACTGTTGTAGCAATTTCCCCTTCTCAAATTTCGTAAATATATAGCTACACTCTTAAAAATTGATATAATAATAACCACACATTTTTTTAAATAAAATATTAAAATATAAGTATAAACATGGGAAATATTTATGCATCAAAAATTCAAAAAACATGGTAAATGCATTAAACTATTTTATGTACTATAATGCAGTATATAAATTGCAGGATGGGGTTAGCTAGCGCCAGGCATAATTAATAACGAGTTGATATTGCTATTTCCGTTTTCAGGCATAAAAAATTGATCAACAAAACATTGGCAAACAAAACTTTTAATTGCAGAAATCTAGCTGTATAAACTAGCACCACATATAGTTTTTCAGACAACGATGTAAGGATTAGAAACAAAATAAAAATGAACCAAACATTTAGTCCCAGGAATTATTAATGAACCACCGCACCAAGTACGCGTTTATGTACAAACCACATCAAATGTTAGATACAAATGAGGTGACCCTTACATAACGGCTACACATAAAAATGGTTCATCTCCCTAACTTACTTGTTTTTTTCATATAAAAAATAAAGGTAAATTATAGCAAGCATAAGCTTATTAGTCCATTAATGGAAACCTCCACCAACTGCAGCAGCTTTGGCCAAATCCTGTGGCTGCGGTGTTGGAAGCAAGACAACTGCCAATACACCACTCACGGCGGCCGCTATGGCGCCCATCACGAACGCCGGCAGGTTGCCTCTGCCGCTTTTATCAAATAAACCATCTATCGGACCACTTATTCCAGAAACCACCATCTATATATAAATATGTACACACAACAATTAGTCCAATATCTCAAATTTAATTTTATTAATTTAACATATTTGCTATCTTTAAGTTTCTTTCATTTCTAACAATTTCTAAAATTTTAAACATGAAGCAAATGAATACTTACCTGCGGAATGACAATTGCAAGATTAAGCGTTCCCAAAGATAAACCTGAAATATTTGAAACAATAAAGATAGGTTATATATATTACTATACTTTAATTTGGTATATGAATTATTACATAACCCACATTATATAAAAATTGTTTATTTAAAAAATAGATTATGAGGCTCTTTACCTTGGCCAGCCCCTGAGGTGCTGGAGAATATGGATGCCATAGCAAATGGTACACTGTATGTAATCTTTAAACATGCACAAACAGGTGGCTATTAGTTCACAGCACAATTATAGGAAGCGGTACAAATTTTCCTACGTTATTCTTAATTTATCTAATTAATTTTCTTGGACCGTTCCATATTAAATGGTCATTAAATCTAGATGACGCCCAACTGCAATTACAATACCATCCACAAACAAACAAAGCGCAGTGACGAAATCGTCTCGGATCATAAATTCACATAACTTCAAACCTATCCAAAATTCAAATTTTTTTATTTTAAATTACTTAAAAAGGAAATCTGTTTCAAATTCAAATTCTTCCTTCAAAAAAGAGAAAAAGTAAAATCCATCATTACCCTATAATATACCTTCCAAATGTATATAATATACCTTCCAGATGTATATAATATACTTCTCCTTTGGGCTTGAAATATACTGTAAGAGAAAAATAATAGTATTTCTTTTGGTTTAAAATATAAACAAAACTAACCAACTTTCTTAAATTTTATTTCATTTCATTTCAAATACTATTTTTCTAAAACATTCATAGAAAATTGTTATCTTATTTGTTTCATTCCCAATGCAACTTTCCTAAAATACCTCTATTTTTTTTATAAATTTTAGAAAATTAAATATAATCAACTAATCTTCTTAATAAGCATAAAATTAGTTATTTTTACTTATAATTCGAGTCGGAGGAAGTATCTTCTTTTGAATCTCAATTACAATAACAAAAGAGTAATGGAATATTATTAAAAAATATTAAGTGATCACGCAATAATGGGAAACTTAAGAAAATCTTGTCTTTTAATAATGGGCAGTTATTACATAAAATCTTCAAAGATATTATCTTACTAAATTACTACTATATTTTCATAATATTTTATTATGAAAATGTTATTCCTTATCCTAAAAAAAATACTCGAAATACTCTTTTCATTCTTGTACATAAGTCTCTTTTAGTAAATTTCAAGTCCATTAAAAAAATTATTCTCTTCATCCCATTATCTTGGGACAAGTCAAAGTAGTCAACAAAAATAAAAGAATACCTTTATGATATAATGCAATAATGCATTATTCTATTTTCAAAAAAAAATATTATGCATGATTCATTCATTAATTAAAAATTTTTATCACATAAATTTCCATATTATTTTTACAATCTTTAAGATTTTTCATTAATTATTTTTAAGATTTTTTAATATAATATACAATCTTTAAGATTTTTCATTAATTATTTTTACTTTGATTTGGGACAACAAAAATTTACTTTTTTACCAAGATAATGGGACTGAGGAAGTAATTAATTTAATTAATGATATTAAAAATATGAACATTTGTGATATTTTTTTTTAAATTACAATTATAAATATATTTGACAATTTAAAAAATGTTAAGTAAATAAAAATGTTTGTGAAAAAAATTAATTATTATTAAAAATTGGCATAGAATCTTATAAGAAATGTGAACAAAATAAAAATAAAAAAAAAATCTTATATTTAGGAACAAAGAAAATATATTCTATTGTAAAAACCAAAAACCAAAAAAATCCTGCTGTAATAAAAAAGGATTTTTCTAATCTACGAAGCATAAAAATGTAAGTTGAATTAAAAAACACAAACATTATTTTCCCATTAAAACTTAGTTTTTTAATCATATGTATATATGGTAAAAATAGATTAGCAAAATCCTTAAAAATATTCCTAATTTAAGAATTTGATATGGAAAAATAATAATACCGCAAGAGGAATGCCGAGAACGGAAAATAAAGCCAACGCGCCACCCTTGACACTCGCCGGCGGTTCCGCCACCGAGAACTGGCTTTGCGCCTTAGCCTCCTTAGTAATCAGCACAGTCATCGCCAAACCAACGGCGAGAATTAAGTTTACCAAACCCCACAGCCTCTTCACTCCTCCAAGAAGACGAGACATTGGTTCAATGCCAATTGACATCAACGCCAAAACAACCGAATTAATCAAAAGACCCAAAGAACCTTCACGAACACCCTTATCATACAACTTGTTTTTCTGAGTACCATCGTTACCAGGTTCACCACCGTACACCTCACGACCCATCCAATCAGTGTCATAGAGCACCCATGGAAACCACGCGATCCAGTTCAAGCATGTCACCAGTAACAGCATCCACATCGGCCTCTTCAGTTCCCTGAAAGCGCCGAATAAAGACCCCACGCATGGGGTCTTTACTGCTCCGTCCTCGTCACCATTATTACCCACCTTTTCTGCTGACATCAGCGGGGTCTCTTTCACGTACACGCATGCGATGGTGACGAGAGCGAGCAGAAGCACGATGGCTATAAAGAAACAAGTTTTAAGGTTTGCACAGTAAATATTGCACGCCTTGGTCTCGGTGAAGGGTAACGCCTTGTAAAGGTTGTTTAAGGACCCAGCACCGTACCCAAGGACATTCCCAACAGCCATAAAGAAAGAGAAAGCGGAGTTCGCTGTACGGATCTTGCTCTGGTCTCCCCCGGAGAGGTCTCCGAGGAAGGCTCTGCAAGGTCCCTGCAGCATGTTATTTGCCATGTCGAGGATCCAAAATCCTACGACGAAAAAGGCTACGGCGCGTGGGCGAGTCTTCTTCTTGATGTCATCGCCCAAGCTGTAGCCGAAATCCGCCGCGAAGCCGATGAGGATGATGGCGATGGCGACGGCAATTGCACCGCCTACGATGAAAGGACGGCGGCGACCGAAGCGGGATGTGCACCGATCGCTGTAGAAACCGACGGTGGGTTGCACGAGGAGGCCGGAGATTGGGCCACATAGCCAGATGATGGAGGACCATGTGTGTGGGACCCCCAGAAGCTGGACATATGGGGTCATGAGGGATAGCTGAAGGGCCCACCCGAATTGGACACCGGCGGCGATGGAGGCCACGACGATCATCTTCCAAAGTGGACTCGGTGTTGGTACCTGAGCCTCAACGTTTAAGGTGGAGTATGAGGGTTGTTTGTTGTTTGAAGAAGGATCAGCCATGCTGATGACAGAGAGTAAGAGACAAGAGAGAAAAAATTTAGGGTTTTGTTTTTGTTTTTGTTTTTTTTTAATATATATCTGTTTTAAGGGAGAGAAGTGAGAGAATGAGAATGAGGGAGTGTGTGAGATTTGAAGGGTATTGTGAGAAGTGATTGGTACTGGTACTTGTAGGAATCAGCTTATGCTTATCCGTTCAAATAATGGTGTATTGTATCTGGTGAGTTATTATAGGATTGTTGAAATGTGTGTATTTTAGAGAGTTACTCTGAAAAATTTAATGTGGCTTGTCTTGATTAAATGGAGTAGATAAAGATGGAGAGCAGGGTCAAAAGGCTTACCTTAAAAATGGTGAATGAATTACTGACATTAATTATTACGCGGATAGGAGGGATGAATTTCAGTCTTCTTCTCTTCGATCACCATTCAAGTTATGGTTTATACTCCCACGGTTTCGTTTCTTTTCGTGAATCTCTTAATAGGAAAATATATTGGAACCAACAAAGCCCACCACAGTTGGTAAATAGCTGGGTTCCTTAAGCATGATGTCAGGGATTCGATCCCTGCCGTGGGCATGGAAAATGCTTTATTGGTAGAGGCAAAATTCACTTCGGTGATCTCTACGCCTCGGAGGGGATTAGTATTCGGCTGTTGGCTGAGGGATACCTTTGGTGTATACCAAAAAAATATATATTGGAAAATGCTAAAGTGTACTCTTCTGGTCATATTTATAAGATCATTTTTGGATTTTTATTTTGGTTCTACTTATAAGACATTAAGACCCTTTTTCAATTTTCAATAACATTTAATTACTTATTTCCACCAACACTCTTGTAAAGTCAACACTTTTTAGAATTCCAATAATAATTATAGGGATAGTTTTGAAAAAGTATGTTAAATTTTCACATTTCCAATGTCACTAACAAATTTATCCACTCTCCTTGGTGAGAGTGAAAAACCACAAAAGCGTCTTATAAATAGGACCGAAGGGAGTATTTTTAAAAGGATCTTGCTAAGGGCACTTGTTAATGTTACTAAAGGTGGAAAAAATGCAATAAATCAACATTATCTTCTTTCTCGAAAACTTCAAAAATTACATTTTCCAACACTTATATGCTATACTTGATTGCTTAACAAGTGTCCTAAGGACTTAGGACACTTGTTAGCATTTTCCTTTTTAGAATATTGATTATAGAAAAAATAAAAAAATAATTGAGTTTCTAACAAATTTGGACAGGACCAATTTGGTCCCTGAGATTTCATAAACCCAATTTGGTCCCTAACAATTTTAAAAAGGGAACAAAATACTCCCTCCGTTACTTCCGTCATCCCACGTTTCAGTTAACACAAACGGAGGTTCCACGTGGCCGTTACTGTGTAGCGTTGGCAATCCACGCTGGATACATTGCCAAACGACGTCGTATCACTTTATTTAATAAAAAAAAATTGAATGTGTGGCTTTGGTTGGCAAGAAGAAACGACGTCGTTTAATGTAAACCCACAAAAACGACTTCGTTTTGTTAGGCTCCAAACTCTTCGCATTCCTCATAGCTCGTCAAAGAGCCGAGGAAACCCCATAGCTTAATGTAAATGAAGCTTTGAGCAGGAGAGAGGGGGGTTTCATTCAGGTGGAGAGAGAAGAACGAAAATACATGATTGAAGCTTTGAGTTGTTGAAATCAAAGGCACTGTTGAACAAAAGTGTTTGTTGGAGGAGTCAGTTTTGAAGGTAACTTTGTTTCCTCTGTTTTGGAAGACATTTTTGTCATTGTTTTTTATAGATTAGTTTAGCTTGCCCGTGCAATGCACTGCAATGCACGGAATTAAACAAATATATTAGATCACATCCCATCATATATAATAAATATTTCAAAGCCAAAAAATTCAATAGACAATTTGAACTAAATGACATAATTTTATTTATATGAGAATTGTTACTAATAACCAAACTTAATTACTGGTTAAACTATATAAGTTAGTTCATATTATTTATAATTGATTTGAAATTGCAGATTGCTTTTTTAATTCAAAATATTGTATTCATAAAAAATGGAATCAAGTTGCTGTTTTTATTTTTAAAATCAAAATATTCTATTCGATAAAATGGAATCAAAGGAGATGTTATTTTGTTAACTAAATTTAAAAAGAAAATAAATAAATAGCAAGATGCATTTTTTTCAATTTTTCAAAAGTTAAACTTATTAGAAAATTGAAGAGAAAATAAGGCATCTTGCAAAAATCTCATTTTCACCTCAATCTTGATTTGCATTTCGCTCAAAATTGTAAATTAATCATCCATTTCTTTCCAAAGTTTCTTCACGTCATTCACTATTTTTGGCCTCACAGTTGCAAAAAAAAAAAGGATTATACATTAGTAACGAATAAATTAGAATTTCATACCGAAAGTATGATTTAAGAAAATTATGTCATATTCTATCTGTCCCATAAAGATTGACGATTTTTGAATTAATTTCTTTGATTTTTTTTACATTGTTTTGGGAGATGGTGAGTATAAATTTAAAAAATTGAAGAAAAAAAAGACTTTTTGTGCAATAGTTGAAATCCACCTTGACATTTCACCACTGGATCAACTCTCTAAATATTAAAAAAATTATTTAATGCAAAAAAATATCAAAATGGAATAAATGCATTAAAAACAAAAATGTAAATAAAAAAATGAGAATATAATTAAAATAAGATAAAGCACTTCTCACATTCTATCAAGAAAAAAAAAACCTGTGCAGTCATTCTTTTTATGCAATTGACTATAAATTTAGTATTTGAATAACATCAATACATTAAAAAAATATATAAAAACTAATTTTTAATTATTAATTTTATAAAAATAATTAGGAAATTATGAGGAAGTGGCACGTAAGCAATTATTATCTTGAAGATTTCCTCTTTTTAATATATCATTGATAATCGATATTCCTATCTCTATTCTCATTGGAATCCAATGAACTATTGATGTTTTTTTTTTTATTTCAAAATATCATTTTTATCCAAAATGGAATCAAGTTGTTGGTTGTTAAGTAGTTGAGTGTAACAAATCAAGTAGTTCTAAAAAAAATTTGAATTTAGGTTTTTTATTATCAAAATTGCGGAAAATTATGTGCTGAATTTTTATTTATTATTAAAACAAAAAATTGGCAAAGTTATGTGGAGGTGACACGTCAACAGTTTTTGAATTGCAGGTATTCTCTTTTTATAATGTATGTATATATATATATATATATATATATATATATATATATATAATAGTTTTGATAACCCGTGCGATGCACGTGAATGGACAAATATATTAGATCAAATCCTATCGTATATAATAAATATTTCAAATCAAAAAATTCAATAGACAATTTGAACTAAATTACATAATTTAATTTAGCAAACTAATTTTTAAAATAACAAACTAATTTCAAATTTCCCTCAAATTTAAAATTTGAAACTTGAAATAAATATTAATATAAATCAAGGATATATAATGGATTTCTTCGGTATCACAAAAATTTGTTTTAGTTTTGGTTTAAATAAAAAATTGAACAAATCCATATTTTTTTTAAGAACTAATTCATATTTATATCCATATAATTTGTTGTTGTCCAACAAATTATGATTCAACATTATCCAACAACTTATTCTTATTTTTAATTATTAATTAAAAAAAATTACGAAATTACGAGGGAGTGTCACCTAGATCGTTGTTGTCTAGAAAATTTCTAATGGTGGTGTTAAAAAAGATCAGTTATTCATGCTTCATGCAAACAAATACTATATCTGAGTCATATAAATTTCTTTTATAGCTAGTGAACATTTTATCTTTGATATTGGAACGTGAAATCGAGAGAATGGAAATGTTGAAAATAGAAAGATAAAAAATCACCAAATGACCATTTGATCCAACTTTAAGTTGGAAACTATTATTTATAATTAACTTGAAATGCTGAAATTCTTTTTAATCAAATTTAAAATTTGAATTTGAATTAGTTGTTTCTTATCTTGTTATCCGATTTTGAATTTGCACATAAGTAGATATTTGAATTTGTGTAGTATTATCATATAAGTTGTTAGTTATTTTTTGGGTGGTATTATTTTTTTATGCCGCAGTATTATTTATGATGGAATCTCTATGTCTCTATATTGTTGCACATAATCTGTCATATCATAACCGATTTCTTTTTAAATTTCTGTTTTTTTCTTTACCGGAATCAAATTTAATGCAAAATAAAATATAAAAAAGGAATAAATGCAATAAGACATGGACGTTAGAGAAGTAGGAAAAAAAAATGAAAAATCGTGTAAGTAAAATTAGAGAAGTAGGAAGATAAAAAGATATCATAAATATCTTCACGATATCGATCCCTCAAATTCTAAAATATATCGCTTTGACTTTATATATGGACGTTAGTGCCTTGGTTTATGGTTATAAGTAGTCATGTATGACTAATTTGACACGCAAAATAATGGAGAGAACACAAAGAAAAATATGGTAGTACTATCCATTCTTACAATTTGAAACATTAATAATAATAATAATAATAATAAAAAGGAAATGTGGAAAAAATAATAATATATATAACATCTTCATCAAGCACATGACCATTCCTGGTTGAAGAGTATTTGATCACGATGGGTTGACCTTACTATTTTTTTAAAAAAATATTTTTGGATTACAAATTTAATTACTAATATGATTAATTGAGTTCGGAGTTAAGAGAGATCCCGAGTTCGAATCCGATTGACGTGAGGACGGTGTTAGTGGATAATCTGTAAGTGTCTCTATAAGCGCTCTTTGAGCCCGAAGGTCTGCCCTGACCCTGGTGAGCCCCTGGAGTCCAACTCACCTAAACTTTTTACCATTAAAAAAAAATAATTGTAAGTTGGTTTCTATTATTTATGATTAATTTGAAATTGTAGATTTTTTTTTAATTTAAAATATCATATCAATCCAAAACATAAACAAATTGCTGATTTAAAAAATAAATAAATTCAAAAGATCCTATCAAATTTTGAATTAAGTAAATGACTTCTGTTGGAAAACCAAATCCCTTAATTACAGGAAGCATTGAATTTACAAACTAATTTTGAAAATAACAAACTAATTTCATATTTTCATCGGATTTGAAATTTGAAATAAATATTAATATAAAGCAATGATATCCATATCCATATAATTTGTTTTAGTTTCGGCTTAAAAAAATGAAATTATCCATATCTATATAATTTGTTCATATAATTTGCTATCGTCTAACAAATTATGATGCAACATTATCCAACAACTTATTCTTTTTTCTAATTATTAATTCTAAAAAGTAATTATAAAATTATTAGGAAGTGTTTTTTTTTTGTTAAAAAAAATCTCAATAGAGTTAAACTGATGACATGGAATCTTAGTTACAGGAAACACCATATTTGTCTCATATTTGAAATTTTGATTTTTAAACAAACACATATTTGAGAATTTATGTGGTGAATTTTTTTTAAGAAAATAAAAAATTGGGAAATTATGTAAAAACGCCACCTCATCAATTATTGTCTTGAAGGTTTCCTCTTTTTACAATATATAATTGATTCATATTATATAAAAAATCGACTCTCTGTGCAATAGCTAAGATCCACCAAGACATTTCACCACTAGATCAACTCTCTAAATATTGAAAAAATTGTTTAATGCAAAATAAAATAATAAAAAGGAATAAATGCAATAAAAAAAATGTAAATTAAAAAAATTGAATATCATTGAAATAAGATAAAGCACTTCTCACATTTTACCAAGAAAAAAACTGTGCAGTCATCCTATTTACGCAATTGACTATAAATTTAGGAAAAGAACAACATCGACACATTAAAAAAATATGCAAGCTAGATAAACTATCAAAATTGTGAAAATAATAACATCAAGAAACTTAAAAAATAACATAAATATCTTCACAATCCCTCAAATTCTTAAATCGAGATTAATTATTTAGAAAACAAAATATCGCTGGTGTGACTTTATGGACGTTAGTGCCTTGATTATAAGTAGCCATGTACGACCGATTTAATACACAAAATAATGTAGAAAATATCAAGAAAAATATGGTAGTACTATTCATTCTTACAATTTGAAACATTAATAATAGTAACAATAATAATACTCCCTCCGTTTCACTTTAAGTGTCTTTTTAACATCAAAATTTTGTTTCAAAATAAGTGTTTTTCTACCAAATCTAGGCAACATTTAATACTGTTTTTCCTTATTTACCCTTACATTTAATGTTGTTTTAGTTTTGAAATTTGTAATACTAGTAATTATGCATTGACAAAATAAAAATATTAAATAGGGGTATTTTTGACAAAATACACATAAAACTTACAATAATCATCATAATCAACACTTTCTTAATCTATGTGCAAAAGTCCAAAAAGACAATTAAAGTGAAACGGAGGGAGTAATAGTAATAAAAAGGAGATGTGAAAAAAATAATAATACATATAACCTCTTCATCAAGCACATTTGACCATTCCAGGTTGATTTTCAGAGTATTTGATGACCTTACCATTTTTTTTTATTTTTTTGGAGCACAAACTTAATTACTGATACGATTAAATTGTATGTTGGTTTCTATTTTTATAATTGATTTGATTTTGTAGATTTTTTTTAATTCAAAATATCATATATATATCCAAAACAAAATCAAATTTGTTGATTTTTTTAATTCAAAATATCCTATCAAATTTCGAATTAAGCAAATGAGTTCTTTTTTTTTGGTGTACACCAACCGGTACCCGGATCTGGTTTACCCATAATCCGACTCATCCGGTCCGACCCAACTGAGCTCGCACTAAGCGGTAGGGGTCTCCCAGCGGGGGTTGCTCCATACCCAAGGCCGCTCGAACTCGAGACCAGTTGGTTAAGGGACCAAGTGAGCTACCACTTGACCAACCCCAAGTTGGTTAAGCAAATGAGTTTTGTTGTGAAAACAAATCGAAAACATTGAGTTAACAAACTAATTTTGAAAATGACAAACTAATTTCGGGTTTTCCTCAAATTTGAAATAAATATTAATATAAAACAATTATTATCTCGATGATTTCCTCTTTTTTATAATATATAATTGATAATTGATATTCCTATATTTATTCTCGTTGGAATCAAATGAACTGTTGGTAGTTTTTTTTTTAAATTCAAAATATATATCATTTTTATCCAAAATGGAATCAAGTTGTTGTTGTTGGTTGTTAAGTGGTTAAGTCTAACAAATCAAGTGGTTCTAACAATTTTTTGAATTTAGATTTTTTTTATCAAAATTGTGGGAAATTATGTGCTGAATTTTTATTTATTTTTAAAACATAAAATTGGCAAAATTATGTGGAAGTGACACGTCAGCAGTTTTTGAATTGCAGGTATCCTCTTTTTATAATATATAATTGATGGATGTTTATATTTGTCATTGCATGTACGTATTGTGTTTAGATTAAAGTGTTATTTTGTTTGTATGTAGATGTCTGAGTATGTTGTTTTTGTCTATCATCACAGTGGAGTTTTTGATACAGATGATGAAGGTGTGGTGAAGTATATTAATGGCAAAGTATGTAACACCATATTTATAATTATCCAATAAAAGAATTATGAACCTAAAAATTTTCTTTTTAAAACCATTTTAACTTATAAAAATCTTTGTAAAGTCGGACGAAATTTACTTTGTTTATTGGACATTCCAAAATTTAGTTTTCCTTTCACCTGATAGGAATTAACTTAATCATTTATGTAGAAAGCCAACAGGGCCAAAATGATCTTTATACATCATAAAACATCCATATCAAAGATTTAATCACAGCGGAAAAGTTTTCAAAGTAAATACAAGTTCGGAATTGTTTAAGCTCCCAAAAATATATTTCCTAACCATTAGGAAATGGTCCTGGACCCATCCAAAATGTACATTCACAGTTTGTACAACTATCCAAACAATTTGGCATCCACATAAATCAAAAGGGTCCAGGGCTAGACACAAGCCTAAACATCCATGACCTACTCTCCCTGTGAGGGAGAGCATTCCTGCTCGGCCGGGGGCTGTGCTAGCTCAATCTCAGTTCCTGTAAAAATAGTAAGGAGGTGAACACTGCACATGAAATAGAAAAACAGTTTCCAATCAGACATAACAACTCACTAAGCCAAGCACAGTTAACAAATAATTCACATAATGCACGTTCATCACATTCATAAACCATAATCACATTCAATTGTATCCAAGTCTCATTTCCATTTCCTATCTCATTATGTAATTGTGATTCCATTCTTTTCCCTTTTCAATTTATTCCCTTTTCACAAGTCCTTGAAGTTTGGGGTACTTTTGTTAAATATCCTTATACTTTTTTTTTCAATGTCTGACTCCCCGAAGTTATTTTTGGGTTTGTCATATACTCCTACTACAAATTCTGGCCAATTTTGATGACATGTAACATCAGAATCCTAGTCAGAATCAAGAGGTTGGTCATGTGATGCTACGTGATATCACACGGACGAAGACGACTTCTCTCTCCATTTTTTTTCTTTTTTTATTTAACTTAAAAAATAAAAATATTAATTTTTTTTAGTTTTTTAAATTAAAAAAAATGATCTTCGCTCATGGGGCACCGGGTGCTTAACCTCCTGCGTCTGATCAGGATTCTGATGTTACATGTCAGAAAGAATTGGTCAGAATTGGTAGTAGGGGTATATGACAAACCTAAAAGTAACTCCGGGGAGTCAGACATTAAAAAAAATAAGGGTATCTGACAAAAGTACCATAAACTTCAGGGACTTGTAACATAATTAAGCCATTTTTATTTGCGCTTTTATGAAAAGTTGAAATTGCTATTACACTCGTAGTAATGTTGCGAGTCAACACAAGCCGTTGGAATATGCAATTGCAGGATGTTTGTGGTTGCCATCAATACAAATTGAAATAATACGAATCATATTATACATAATATTTTGTGAAAAGGGATAGATAGATATTATCTATCCATTAATTTCTATTGGAACAAAATATATCGAGTCTTTCAAAGGAAATTGTGGAAGAAAATTAAAATCAATATGGATAAACAGGCTTTAAATTTTGGTTTTTGTTGTTATGAACAAGTGATTGTTTTATATAGCAAATTTCGAGGCTTTTCCTCTATTTTCTGAACTTAATTGCTTATTCTTTGGCAATGCTTTTAGAACAATGTTTGTCATGTTGAATTTCATTTTTATGTTGAATTTGGTTATCAATTTTGTGTTTTGGAAGCCATGATGGGAAATTGCAGTAAAAAATAAATGGTTAGAATTTGGAGATGTTCAACTTCATTCCAATAACAAAGATTACGAATACACGAAATCAGGGCTAACATTCCCACAATTATAGTTTTGAGGCAATTTAAAGTTATGATTTCCCACTAGATGGTGGTTGAGTTTTCAGTTACCAATAACTTTAACTGAGAAATCTGTCAAATTTAAATTATGCAGTTAATCTTTATCGAGAAACATCGAAAAGCCATGGTGAGAAATATTGCTTGCAAAAAATAAGGTATGATTCATGAGAGGTGGGAACTTAAGTAGTTTTGGTCGTGAAAACTCTTGGTCATGGGCTGAATGACACATAGGGGGCGGTTGCCTGGGGTTCTCAACCTAGTATCCTTCCCTTTGCGTTTGTGATATCTATTTTCGAATTGCCTACTTTTTATTGTCTTAATCAAAAGAAGACAAGCCTTAATTTTTCATCTTGTTTTAAGTTTCATCTCCAAACCTTCTTGTGATCGAAAAGAGTTGATCTTTGTCTCCAAAAAATAAAGAGATATGGGTGTGTCAGGTCGAATGTGGAAGGATGGGTGACAAAACCTAAAAAACCATAGTGATAAGTAGGTGAACTTTGAAAATGCATATTTCAACACCTACCTAAAGAAATCATGTAATGAACAACTAAAAGTTCCATTACTAGGCTAAGAAACATCGATGCTATAAAATGATTATTGTGTCAATATTTAATATATGGTTTATGTAATGGACCAGAATACGAGGATTGGGTCAAGTACACTAGGATCGTTTTAGAGAAAGCAATGTTAGTAGCCTGTCCAGAATCAACTCGGATAAAGCAATTCAAAAAGCAATTATGTGGTCTCTAAAACGCTTTACAACTCATAAACATCATGAATTAAGTTCTTTAGAGCATAATAAGTTAACACGCACACAGTTGCCTAAGGAGAACAGGAATAACACAAATAGGTATTATGCATCTGATGTCATACATCAATAGCACCCACGTCCAATCAATTGGCCTATTCTTGAGTCACCTTGGCTCTTATACGACCGACACATTGGTACATGTCAGCATTTAATACTTCTCCAATACTTCATTATTCTATGATTTTTAAGTTGAGTTTATCCCAATACAAGTACAATACCACAATGTTATTATTTTATCGAGTATTGTAAATTTGACTTATGAACCTTTGATATCTTTATTCTAATCTAGAATTTACTTTTTATGTTCATATTATTAATTGGCTTAAATATGTCATGTGTTTTTGTAGTTTGGGCCTCTTTTGTCAGGTACTCTTGTTCTTTTTTTTAATGAAATTACCCCTAAACTATTCTCCAGATTGAAATATATCCCTCCGTGCCATTTCCGACCACCGGTGCTGACGTGGATGACCGGAAAATCATGTCATCCACTCATTTCTTGACACGTGTATATTATTAATTTTTTTTAAAAAATTAAAATTTGTTTTTATTTAAAATAAATAATTTATATTAAAAAATTATATAAAATTTAAAAAATAAAAAAAAAGAGAAGACAGATCTGCAAAGAAGAAAGAAGAAGAAGATCAGATCAAGGGAGGGAAAAGGAGGAAGAAATCGTCGCCGCCGCCGGAAGAAGGAAGAAAAGGAGCAGCGACGGCGACAAAAGGAAGAGGGAAGGAAGAGAGAGAGATCGAGAGAGAGAAATAGAGAGAGAGAGAGAGAGTCGTCGACTACCTCTTCTTCCTTCCCTCTTCCTTCCGCTGGCGACGACGACGACGATTTCCTCCTCCTCTTCCCTCCCATCCTCTTCTTCTTCTTTCTTCTTCGCAGATCTATCTTCTTCTCTTTTCTTTCTTTTTTTTAAATTTATATAATTTTTTAATATAAATTATTTATATTAAATAAAAACAAAATTTTAATTTTTTTTTAAAAAATTAATAATATCCACATGTCAAAAAACGAGTGGATGACATAATTTTCCGGTCATTCACGTCAGCACCGTTGGCCGAAAATGACATGAAGGGGTATGTTTCAAACCAGAGAATAGTTTAGAGGTAATTTCATTAAAAAAAAAACAGAACATGGGTACCTGACAAAAGAGGCCCAAACTACAAGAACCTCTGTCATATTTAAGCCTTATTAATTTTTTTTTGGTAAACTAAGCCTTATTAATTTTATATTGTTATATCTTGGTTGTATCATATTTTATAATGTATGAAATTTTTCTTATTCGTATATGAGGAAACCGCAATTAATGGTTGAAACAACTAAGGAACCCTAGGAGAACACCTAGAAGGGGGGGTTGAATAGGTGTAAAAGAAACCTTGAAAGATTTTCGAATGAAACAAATCGAAACAATCAAAACGAATGATTTTTGCAAATTCTACAGCATTTAATCGATTATTCTGAAATTTAATCGATTAAACCTGAAAGTTCAAAAGTCCTTAATCGATTAAATGAACACTTAATCGATTAAATCCATCAGAAACTGAAAAATCACTTTTCAATCGCATACGAAAATCAATCAACTAACACTTAAGATCAGAGATTCAGCGAAAACAATTAACACCTATATTCTTATTGATTATCCTAGTTATGAAAATGATTTTCCCTTTATCAATTTGAACAATAAAGATTCAATTCAATCAATTATGAAAATCACTCTTTTCTAGGTTTTCAACCAAGAACACAATCAATAACTTGAATGTAAAGAGTTAAGGGTTTAGAGATACGACACAGTGATTTATCCTGGTTCACTTTCATCCGCTTGAAAGCTACATCCAGTCCCCTCTTCAACCAAGAGAGATTCTTCACTATGAGGAATTAGAGTTCTCAAATTACAAGTAAGTGCCTCACAAGACTCCCTTCTTGCTAGCCTACAAGAGATACTCCACACCCTTGCCTTGTAATCCTATTGATCTTCTCTCTAATCTAACCTCTACCCCTTGTTGATAATCGACACAACAAGTCTTCTTTGCTTGATGATAATCCACACACCAAGTCTTCACTTTGCTTGATTCACAACCAAGACTTTCTTCTTCTCCAATGAGATTTGCTTGATGATAAACAACACACCAAGTCTTCTTTGTTGTTGTAGTTGGCTTGCCTTCTTGCAAAGATTACAACTCAATGAATACACATGACACTCCTATGAATCTCAATCAATAGCTATGACAATTCACAATAAGAGATTCAAAGGTTCTTGATCAAAGAATATGAAAATATGAAAGCTTTGATCTTTGAAATTGAGAGAGAATAGAGTGGCTTGATTCTTTGTAAAATTGATTATGAAAATGATGTATATCAATCACAAAGGTTAGGAATAGGTTTATATAGAATACCCAAAAGTTGTAGCACTTGAAAACTGATTTTGAGAAGTGAAAATCGTATTTTAAAAAACCAGTTCAGCAGTGTTTAGTCGATTAAATCTTCACTTAATCGAGTAGTAATCGATTAAATTCATCCTTAATCGATTAAATCCATACTGCACATTTTAGAAACTTGTTTTCTCAAAACTAAACCTTTCCTTTCAAACCTTTAAGCCACCTATTGATTCTAGGTTAAGTGAAAACTCAAATTATGATTTAATCATGACTTATGAAAGAGATTCACTACCCTCTAAATAAACTCTAACCAAATAAAAGACCTAAGAAGCTTGAGAGGCAAAAGATAAAACAATTACAATTACACTCAAACTAAGTCTTCATGAGCTTATTTTTTCTCTTCACTTGATGTTTGCTGTTGCTTGTTGAACTTGAAACTTGATCAACACATGATAGCTTGTTCAAAACACTTTGAAACCTTTTGTCATTATCAAAACATTCACCATGGAACTAACAATCTCCCCCTTTTTGAAAATGACAAACCATGTTTTGAATTTGATTTAAGTTGTTGATGCTTTAACAATTTGATCACTTGGTGAGAACTTGCTCCCCCTCAATCAATGCATTTGATATTTGAAATCCAATTGATAGAAGCTTGATTCTCCTCCTATCTTCAACAACATAGCTCAACCTACATAAAAACAACAAAACAACCTTTCTCCACAAAAACATATCATTTTTCTCATTTTTCAAAACATACCATTTCTCCAAAACATACCATTTCTCCCCCTTTGGCATTATCAAAAATTAATATATATACCAATTGAAATATAAAAAACTAAGCCAAAATAGAGAAATCACCAATCATTCTTTTTCAACATTGATACCAATTGAAATATAACAAGTACTAAACTTTGAAATGTGATATCAATTGGCAAGAAAATATAACAATGAATTATGAACCAATAGAAATACCAAGAAGTCATAATACCAATTGAGATATCATCAATGTAAAGAAATATCACAACAATAATAGCATGATAATCATCTAATCATCAAAATTAGTATAAATTGAATAAAAAAATACTATTTGAGAACAATTCAATTATACCAATTAAGAAGACTAAACAATTGTAAATATTCAACAATATCATTTTACCACTTTGTAGGACATTCACTTGAGATGCAAATGTAATACCAATTGAAGATGCAAATGTATGAATAACACTTGTAAGCCCTTTGCTCTTCAATCATACCTACAAAACAATCATGCTTTGCTTTTTGGTATCCAAATGGTCTTGGATCCATTTTTGTTAGTGTAGGAACTCTCACCCTTTTTCATCCAAACAAAATCTCCTTTAGGTATACCATGCACTTTAATATAACACACATTTGAAGTATGTCCATGAGTACCACAATAGAAACATGTTGGTGCACTTGAGAAATCAACTTTAGAAAAATCAACAACATTTCTATGAGAATTACTCTTAGCATTAGTATAACCCAAACCAAACTTGTTTGAATTTTCTCTTTGAAAATTTAACAATGTGCGCAATCTAATATCACCACTTGAGAAACTTGCAAGCTTATTTTTCAAAATAGCATTTTCATCTTTAAGCAACTTGCAATTCTCACAATCAACCACAATATTCACTCTACTAGCACAATCACAAGAAGAACTAGCATATATAAGATCAAGAGTTTCATTTTCAAGATTAAGCTCATCAACTTGTTTTTGAAGTTCTAAAATCTCTTTTTGATGTTTCAAAATGAGCTTCTTTCTTTCAATGTTTTTCAAAACTAATTTTTCAAGTTGTTCATGCATTTCTTCATAAGCATTATATAACAATTCATATTTAGAAGAAATTTCGGATTTAGTATGACTTACATCGCTTTCCTCGCTTTGATAACTTGATTCATCATTTGAACTTTGTTCTTCATCATCTACTAGAGTTATCAAGTTGAGACAAGCGGCTTCTTCATTGTCCGATGAACTACTCGATGTGCTTTTCTTGTTATCTTCATCACTATCCCAAACTATGTATGCTCTTTTAGATTTAGAATTTTTCTTGCCTTTCTCCTTCTTCTTGAGATACTTAGAGCACGAATACTTGAGATGTCCGGGTTTTCCGCATTCATGGCAAACTACACCTTCTTTTGAAGTCTTGGTCTTGTAGTGTGGGGAATTCTTCTCTTTACGTTTGTCTTTGTTCAACCTTCCTTTTCTCCTTAGAAACTTGTCAAACTTCCTTAGTAAAAGTTTCATTTCTTTTTCATCAACATCCGAATCGGAATCTTCACTATCATCATCATCGGAACTCTCTTTCTTTTTGTATGATCTATTGACTTTAAGAGCAAGTCCCTTTCTTCCTTTGTTCTTATCCGACTCTTCATTGATACTTAATCGTCCAAGCTCCATTTCATGTTCTTGAAGCTTTCCGAAAAGTGTTGCTAGATCCATAGCATCCAAGTTTTTAGATTCAACAATAGCCGTTACTTTTGGTTGCCAATTCCTGTCTAAACATCTCAACACTTTGTTAGAAAGTTCACCTTGTAAGAAAGTCTTACCAAGAGCAAGTAAATGGTTAATAATATGAGTAAAACGCTTTTGCATAACATTAATAGATTCATTTGGAAGCATTTGAAACAATTCATAATCACGCATTAAAGCATTCAATCTAGCTCTCCTAACCTCACTAGTTCCTTCATGAGTCACTTGTAAAGTGTCCCACATTTCCTTAGCACTAGAACATTGAGAAACTCTAAAGAACTCGTCATAGGATAAAGCGGATGTGATGATATTCTTTGCTTTAAAATCATATTGTACTTTCTTTCTATCATCATCTTTCCACTTATCCTCGGGGATCAATTGTTCTACACCTTCAACTAAACTAGAGGGGATACGAGGACCTTTTTCAACTACTTTCCAAATTTCACTATCTATGGCTTGGATAAAGATTTTCATTCTAACTTTCCAATATGCATAGCCTTCTCCGGCAAACAATGGAGGACGATTTATTGAATAACCTTCACCACCAAAGGGTACGAATCCCATTGCGATTTTCTTAAAGGATCTTTACGAAAAAGCTCTTATGCTCGTGTCTTTCGACCGAGCTCTGATACCAATTGAAAGAAACCGCAATTGGTGGTTGAAACAACTAAGGAACCCTAGGAGAACACCTAGAAGGGGGGGGGGGGGTGGGTTGAATAGGTGTAAAAAAAACCTTGAAAGATTTTCGAATGAAACAAATCGAAACAATCAAAACGAATGATTTTTGCAAATTCTACAGCATTTAATCGATTATTCTGAAATTTAATCGATTAAACCTGAAAGTTCAAAAGTCCTTAATCGATTAAATGAACACTTAATCGATTAAATCCATCAGAAACTGAAAAATCACTTTTCAATCGCATACGAAAATCAATCAACTAACACTTAAGATCAGAGATTCAGCGAAAACAATTAACACCTATATTCTTATTGATTATCCTAGTTATGAAAATGATTTTCCCTTTATCAATTTGAACAATAAAGATTCAATTCAATCAATTATGAAAATCACTCTTTTCTAGGTTTTCAACCAAGAACACAATCAATAACTTGAATGTAAAGAGTTAAGGGTTTAGAGATACGACACAGTGATTTATCCTGGTTCACTTTCATCCGCTTGAAAGCTACATCCAGTCCCCTCTTCAACCAAGAGAGATTCTTCACTATGAGGAATTAGAGTTCTCAAATTACAAGTAAGTGCCTCACAAGACTCCCTTCTTGCTAGCCTACAAGAGATACTCCACACCCTTGCCTTGTAATCCTATTGATCTTCTCTCTAATCTAACCTCTACCCCTTGTTGATAATCGACACAACAAGTCTTCTTTGCTTGATGATAATCCACACACCAAGTCTTCACTTTGCTTGATTCACAACCAAGACTTTCTTCTTCTCCAACGAGATTTGCTTGATGATAAACGACACACCAAGTCTTCTTTGTTGTTGTAGTTGGCTTGCCTTCTTGCAAAGATTACAACTCAATGAATACACATGACACTCCTATGAATCTCAATCAATAGCTATGACAATTCACAATAAGAGATTCAAAGGTTCTTGATCAAAGAATATGAAAATATGAAAGCTTTGATCTTTGAAATTGAGAGAGAATAGAGTGGCTTGATTCTTTGTAAAATTGATTATGAAAATGATGTATATCAATCACAAAGGTTAGGAATAGGTTTATATAGAATACCCAAAAGTTGTAGCACTTGAAAACTGATTTTGAGAAGTGAAAATCGTATTTTAAAAAACCAGTTCAGCAGTGTTTAATCGATTAAATCTTCACTTAATCGAGTAGTAATCGATTAAATTCATCCTTAATCGATTAAATCCATACTGCACATTTTAGAAACTTGTTTTCTCAAAACTAAACCTTTCCTTTCAAACCTTTAAGCCACCTATTGATTCTAGGTTAAGTGAAAACTCAAATTATGATTTAATCATGACTTATGAAAGAGATTCACTACCCTCTAAATAAACTCTAACCAAATAAAAGACCTAAGAAGCTTGAGAGGCAAAAGATAAAACAATTACAATTACACTCAAACTAAGTCTTCATGAGCTTGTTTTTTCTCTTCACTTGATGTTTGTTGTTGCTTGTTGAACTTGAAACTTGATCAACACATGATAGCTTGTTCAAAACACTTTGTAACCTTTTGTCATTATCAAAACATTCACCATGGAACTAACAATCTCCCCCTTTTTGAAAATGACAAACCATGTTTTGAATTTGATTTAAGTTGTTGATGCTTTAACAATTTGATCACTTGCTGAGAAACTTGCTCCCCCTCAATCAATGCATTTGATATTTGAAATCCAATTGATAGAAGCTTGATTCTCCTCCTATCTTCAACAACTTAGCTCAACCTACATAAAAACAACAAAACAACCTTTCTCCACAAAAACATATCATTTTTCTCATTTTTCAAAACATACCATTTCTCCAAAACATACCATTTCTCCCCCTTTGGCATTATCAAAAAGTAATATATATATCAATTGAAATATAAAAAACTAAGCCAAAATAGAGAAATCACCAATCATTCTTTTTCAACATTGATACCAATTGAAATATAACAAGTACTATACTTTGAAATGTGATATCAATTGGCAAGAAAATATAACAATGAATTATGAACCAATAGAAATACCAAGAAGTCATAATACCAATTGAGATATCATAAATGTAAAGAAATATCACAACAATAATAGCATGATAATCATCTAATCATCAAAATTAGTATCAATTGAACTTTTAAAAAAAAAATACTATTTGAGAACAATTCAACTATACCAATTAAGAAGACTAAACAATTGTAAATATTCAACAATATCATTTTACCACTTTGTAGGACATTCACTTGAGATGCAAATGTAATACCAATTGAAGATGCAAATGTATGAATAACACTTGTAAGCCCTTTGCTCTTCAATCATACCTACAAAACAATCATGCTTTGCTTTTTGGTATCCAAATGGTCTTGGATCCATTTTTGTTAGTGTAGGGACTCTCACCCTTTTTCATCCAAACAAAATCTCCTTTAGGTATACCATGCACTTTAATATAACACACATTTGAAGTATGTCCATGAGTACCACAATAGAAACATGTTGGTGCACTTGAGAAATCAACTTTAGAAAAATCAACAACATTTCTATGAGAATTACTCTTAGCATTAGTATAACCCAAACCAAACTTGTTTGAATTTTCTCTTTGAAAATTTAACAATGTGCGCAATCTAATATCACCACTTGAGAAACTTGCAAGCTTATTTTTCAAAATAGCATTTTCATCTTTAAGCAACTTGCAATTCTCACAATCAACCACAATATTCACTCTACTAGCACAATCACAAGAAGAACTAGCATATATAAGATCAAGAGTTTCATTTTCAAGATTAAGCTCATCAACTTGTTTTTGAAGTTCTAAAATATCTTTTTGATGTTTCAAAATGAGCTTCTTTCTTTCAATGTTTTTCAAAACTAATTTTTCAAGTTGTTCATGCATTTCTTCATAAGCATTATATAACAATTCATATTTAGAAGAAATTTCGGATTTAGTATGACTTACATCGCTTTCCTCGCTTTGATAATTGCTGATAAATTCATCCTTAATCGATTAAATCCATACTGCACATTTTAGAAACTTGTTTTCTCAAAACTAAACCTTTCCTTTCAAACCTTTAAGCCACCTATTGATTCTAGGTTAAGTGAAAACTCAAATTATGATTTAATCATGACTTACGAAAGAGATTCACTACCCTCTAAATAAACTCTAACCAAATAAAAGACCTAAGAAGCTTGAGAGACAAAAGATAAAACAATTACAATTACACTCAAACTAAGTCTTCATGAGCTTGTTTTTTCTCTTCACTTGATGTTTGTTGTTGCTTGTTGAACTTGAAACTTGATCAACACATGATAGCTTGTTCAAAACACTTTGTAACCTTTTGTCATTATCAAAACATTCACCATGGAACTAACAGTATATCATTATCTTTTCATATCAATATTCTGTATTTATATTTGTACTTTCTAACTAGGCTTATTTAAGTTTTTAGTCTCTGAACTTTGGTGCTCTTTTGGAATCGGTCCTTAAACCTAGTCTATCGATGTTTTGGATCCCTAAACTTTGTTCAAATTTTGAAAATTGTCCTTTTATCACTTAAGTGATGATATGACCGATGACACGCCACGTCACCTTCGTCACATCAATAGATAATGTGTCAGATGATTTAAAAAAATTCAAATTTAATTAAAAATAATTAAAATCGTATTTTTTAAAATAAAATCGAATCTTTAAATAAATTTTAAAAGAATTGATTTTTTAATAAAAAAATTCATGTGGTGCCACGTGACGCTACATAACACGTCACTCGTCGATTTTGCGAATGTGATGTGGCATGTCGTAGGCCATATCATCATTTAAGTGACAAAATGACCATTTTCAAAAATTTGAAAAAGTTTAGAAACCCAAAGCATCGAAAAAAAAGTTTACGAACCAATTTCAAAAGAACACCTAAGTTCAGGGACTAAAAATTTAGATAAACATTCTAACTATTATATATGTCACTTGGGGTTGGTTTCTTTAAAGTGTATTTTACATTTTAGATGTGAAAGTGTATTAGTTTAGACAATTGAATATGATGAATGATTTTATCATCATACCTCAGTTAATAAGTTTACCTTATAAATTGGTCCAGATTCATGCTCTTCAGAGAAGATCTACTTGTGTCACTCGATACACAAAATGTGATACCAATGCTTTACTATAATATGCGTTGGAATAGTTTTTATTACATATAAATTATTCGTATAAGTTCAAAGGAAAAAAATATATTTTCTATTGTTCCAGACCTATCACGAGCTTAGGACACATATCTTACAGGATGACTTCTAGAAGACCTACTATAACCTATGAGAAGATCCTAAGACAAGAAACCAAGAAGGACTTAGAGTCTGGATTAGCTCAAAGGGGTTCATTAATGGACCTGACTTGAGGATCAGTCAGGAAACTCATTCTCAAAGAGAATCTCCAACAGATAAACAACTCAATTATCAAAGATTGTTGAAACATTATCATGGATTATCAGCAATTATAGAAATTTACCATTTATCTAATTGGAGATAAGATTACACGAAGATAATTCTCCAAAATAGAAGATTTATCAAGAAAATACATCAAGCCGAACTGCCCATCTTGATCCTATAAATATCAGCCTTAAGCCGGGGGCTAAGAACACATCCAACACAACCACAACATCAAGAGTCCATTAGCAAAGAGTATACATATTGACCTCCAGAGAAAGATATTCAATAGTCAGAGAACCAAACTCTTGTTTCCCTCGCGGTGATAATTACATCACTACAAGAAAAATGCAAAATAGTGAGGGATTTTAGCGAGGGCACCTTTCCGTCACTAATCGGTCGCTAATTAGCCAGGGACATGCGAGGGCTTAGCGAGCAAAACTGAATTCCCTCACAAAGTGATAAAAGTTTGAGAACGTGAAAATAATAATCATATTACGATGAATTTGCGACGGATTTGCGACAAATTAGCGAGGGGTGTTTCTTTTATGATTTTCTGGATTTTGTATTGTGGGCATATGTTTCAGACCTTATTATCAGACTTTGGTATTTTTTTTCTTTTTGATGTAAGACTATGATGTAAAAACAGTTTGTTTCTATGTTTTTCATTTTCTTTATTCGTATGTGTGTGTGATTTTTCTAGTTTTTCTTTATTATTGTGTCTGTGTGTGTGTGTGTGTGTGTATATATATATATTGTGCATTGCAGAGGGTGGGAGTTGATGTTATCCCCCTGAGAGGTGCTTTTGTGATAGGGAAGCACCTAGTCCATTGACCTGCAGGTGCATAAGTTTGGAGGAGCATCAACCTTCCTTGGTGGTGTGAATGTGAAGCAGATGTGATAGAGAAGTGATTCTAGACCTTTTTTCTTTTTAATTTTTATTTTGTAGTTTAGGTTAGTTTAGTTTGCTTGAGAACAAGCCAACCTCTAAGTTTGGGGGAGTGAACAAAATAAAAAAATTTCAGACTTTAATTATTTTCCCCATATTTTGTGTTGGTTTGTGTCTTGGGTACCAGTAAATGATTATTCTTGACATAAGACTTGTGACCGTTCTTAATGATACATGGTAACACTTGATATAAGAATTGACTCATTGATTCTGTTATATATAATTTTGGTTGAGAACTGGTTATTTTGATAAACTGTTATAGAACAAGTTATTAGTGAACTAACTGATCAGCCTGTGAGGTTTTGAGGCTATACACTTGACAGGGGTATGTGACTTTTATTGTGATTTAACCCCTGATTTTTTCATGAGTGTGTTCACTTTGATTTTGTGTTCTAGAACTTGACCAGTGACCATTTTGAGATTGATAATTGCTTTCATGCATTAAGATGATTAAGGCACTTAGGATCATGTTTTTCTTGGCCTTCAATTTTTTTGATTGATTATATATTCCCTTAGTTGCCCATATTGAGCCTTATTGAGATATTATGATTTTTCTTTGATACCCTGCATCTATTGTATTATTTTTGTGAGTACCTTGGAAATTTTGAATGAGCAATTGAGAGGAATGATTCAAGAAAGTGAAAATTGGTGAAAAGTGTTATGAGTTCTATTTCTCTTCCAAGTAAAAAAAAGAAACGAGAAGGAAGAGAATAGAAGGAAAAATTGAAAAAGAAAAGAAGAATAAATTGTTCTTGAAGTGAGTGTGAATCTTTATTGTATTCATTTCTCATTCATGTTTTTAAGGGAAGCTTGTTTTTGTAAATATTTTTGAAAGTTTAGCCCTTTGTTTTATCCTTTCTTTCTTTTATCCCACCTTACACTTGTAACCATGGCCTCATTACAACCAAAATAAGACCTTTTGATTTTTGCATGTATTCAATAATTTCAGTGGAGATCGATTTGGGTCTGTGGTCAAGCATATGGTATCACATTGTCATTGGATGAACTTGAGTGCATTGTTATAACCCTTGATACATATGAGAGATATGCACAGTGAGGTTGAGAGTGTTCACTAGTTCCTGGTTCTTTTGGAGTTTATTTTTCTAACCAGTTTTTGATGGAAGTTATTGCTTGTGAATAAAAGTATTTGGGTCGTGAGTCTGGTGTCTTAGATTAGGAGGTATGAGGGTTGATTTAAGAAATGGTCTTGTGATTGAGAATCTTTATTTTACTTTTGCCTGGGACATGCAAAATGCTAAGTTTGGGGGAGTGATTTGGGTCTAATATATGATGTTTTAAAGCATTAATTAACTCCCTTTTACTATGTATTTGGCTTGCTTCTTGAGTAAATATTAGGATTTTGTTATGTTTTTAGGAAAGTTAGGTAATTTAGAATCCTTGAACGTTTTGATCCGTTTTGGGTTTAATTTCAGGAATTTGAAGCTTAATTTGATGATTTTTGCTTTGGAATGGAAAGGAGCTTTGAAGACCATGAGATTGGAGTTGAAATGGAGAAAAATGCCCTTTCATAAATGTTGCCCACGAAGGGGTCGAAATGTCAGAGCTGGGGTGCAAAAAGTTAGAAAACAATTAAGAAAAACTCAGCCAAATCAGGGAACCACACCCCCAGGCCTGTGGAATGCCACGCCTAGGTGCGTGGTGTGTGTGAGAAGAGAAGGAGCCAAGTTTTGGTCCCATGCCTAGGCGTGGGAGGGCTGCGCCTGGGCGCATAGGCCTACGAGTTGGGCTTATATATTTTGTTTTTGAGGATTCTGATAGAATTTAGTTTGATTCGTTTTAGGATTAGTCGTTTCTATATATTTTAGGACTTAGCATTAGGTTTGAGAGCTTTTAGAGAAAGAGGGAGACTGAGTTTATATTTTGGAGAGCATTGGAAGAGAGAGTTAAGGTAATTCCTTATTGTCTGTGACATGGAATCCTATTCTATTTCTTCTATTTCTTCTTTTATAATGTGTAACTAAAACCCTTTGTAGTTAGGAACATGGTGGATTTGTATGGATGAGTTTATATAATTTATGAATTAATGTTTTCCATTCAAATCTATTGTTTGGTTGTGTTTTAATTCCAATCTATGAAATTAGCTATTTATGTTTTGTTTTGGATCTCTAATCCAACAAGAGGAATCTGAGGGTTAGAATAGGTCATTCAATCAAACATTATAACCACCTAGTGTGTAGGGATACAACTAGGGCTTATATGACTTTAATGCTCTAGTGTTCTTAATTAATGGTTATTCAAATGTTTAGGTAAATTCATATTGAATAAGAAACGTAAATTCATAGAGGGATATGGTTTTTACTACCTCTGGAATGTCGTGGATTTAATGAAAAATAGAGATTCATAATTAATAAACAAGTCTTGTAATGAAACTAAGTTCCTAAAGCATTTCTCTATCTGTCTCACAAACCTTTAATTTTAATTGATATATCTTTTATTGGTTTGTTTATTTTATTTTATTTTATTTTATAAAAACTTATAAATTTCTCTATTAATTACGCTTTTGGTGAGAATTATTTGGAAACAACTCACAATCCCCAAGTGGAACGATAATTTACTTTCATTATATTACTTGTGATCTAGTGCACTTGCTCGTATCAACATCAACAAGATTTTAAAAACAAAATGATTTCAAGTGTAGTGTATACAAATTGGAAGATGCAACCATCATTTTCTGATAAGATCAAGAGTCGATTCCAACAATGATCAATGAGAGGCTGACACATATCCTGACATTAGCCACGTCTATACCATTAGTGGAAATTTGAATGGAAGGACAAAATTGATCAGGAATTGAAAATTGGGGGACTAAATTAGTCAAAAGTAATAGAAGGATGACTAAATTCGCCAAATTAATCAACATGGGGGACCACAAGTGCAATTAAACCGTATTTTTTGTTAAATTTTAATTATTACAATAATTTTTACGTAGGACAATCAGGTGCTAACACGTGTCCCGACGTTAGCTACGTTAACACCGTCACCTTAAATTTTAACGGAAGGACGAAATTGGCCACGAATTGGAAATTGTGGGCATAAATTCACTTAATTAAAATAAGGGAGATTGTATTCACCAAACTGATGAAATTGGGGGATCAGGTAAGCCAACTTTCGGCTTCTTATAAAAAGGGCCTTGAGTGAGGGGTCCTGAGACATGCCCCTGTGTTATTTTGCTCTCAATCCTTTGCCCTAAACCACCATGGCCTATCGCTTTCACTTTCTTCTAGTTGTCGATAATACACAACTTGTCAGATGCAGACTGTGTGATGCACGCTTTAATTTGCTAACATTCAAGAGACCAGGATCGTTGTTGAGATTCATTTTGCTCTTGGTGTCGAGGCTACCAAAAGGTTTATACTAAAAACTAAGTCCACTCACAGATAAAAGTGAAGTCAAACACCCATCAACCTTATTTAAACCTTCAAACTTTACTTGAAATGACACAATCGCCACTGCCCCAATATTCACTTGAGGCTACTACCTTTAATGGGAATACCATAGGTGAAATGGCACATCAACCAATTCCACCAATCCATCAAGAAGTGATAACTGAAATGGAGGTCTCAAGAGACAACAAAGCCCGACCATACATAAACTTGGTTGACAAGCCCATTAACAACATTGAATTTGTTAATGCAGTCGACATACCTGTTGCAAACCCTAATTTGCAAGAAATTAATTTAACATTGAAGCTCTAAAGCTTTAAAGGATTGCTTGCTTTTTGATCGGCGTGTGTTATAATATTGGTTGTGAAAACATACCATTTCATTCTATGTTTCTTCAAATTTAAGGTTATGATAAAGTTTTATGTTTTGAATTATGAAGGCAAATATGTATGTGATAAAAAAAATGACAAAGTCAAGAAAATAATGAAAACATTAGATTAATTTTCTTTTGTTGATATAAGTGATTGCTTTTACCCTTAGTGATTTTTATTTGCGCTTTTATCAAAAGTTTAAATTGCTATTGCACTCGCGACAAAGTTGCAGGCCAGTACAAGCCAATACAATATGCAATTATAGGGTGTTTCTGGTTGCCTTCGATGCAAATTGAAATAATTTAAATCATATTATACATTGTATGTTGTGAAAAATGATAAATAGGTATTATCTATCCATTAATTTCTATTGGAACAAAGTATATCAATTCTTTCAAAGGAAATTATGGAAAAAAGTTGAAATCAATAGGGGTAATAAGGAGGGTTTTTAAATTGTGGTTTTTGTTGTTATGAACAAGTGATTGTTTTCTATAGCAAATTGTGAAAATTTTCCCTTATTTTCTGAACTTAATTGCTTATTATTTTGCAATGCTTTTAAAATTAACTTAGAACAATATTTGTCATGTCGAATTTCATTTTTATGTTGAACTTGGTTATAATTTTTTTGTTTTGGCAACCATGAAGGAAAATTTCAGTCGAAAATAAATGCTTAGAGCATGGAGACACTCAACTTCATTCTGATAACAAAGATTACAAATGCACGAAATTAGGGCTAACATTCCCACAATTATAGTTTTGAGGCAATTTAAAGTTATGATTTCCAGCTAGATGGTGGTTGACTTTTCAGTGAGAAATTTGTCAAAGTTAGAAAAAATATAGTGATGGGTATGTGAACTTTGAAATGCATATTTCAACACCTACCTAAACAAATCGTTCTATAAACAACTAAAAACTCCATTACTAGGCTAAGAAGCACCAATGCTTTAAAATGATTATTGTGTTAATATTCAATATATGGTATATGTAATGGATCAGATTAAGAGGACTGGGCCAAGTACACCAGGCTTCTTTCGGAGAAAGCAATGCTAGTAACCTGTCTAGAATCAACGTATGCTCGAACTCTGTCGTCTGGGGAACACTTTATTTACAACTCATAAACATCAAGGATTAGGAACATTCACCCTAACCACTTTATCTACTATATATAGTAAGTGATTATCCAATCCTACTCGGAAGCTCAATAGATAAATGCGATTGATCATAACTTACCCTATAAATAACACATGATAGTATGAGAAAAGGTAAGTTCTCTAAACCCTAATAGTTTAACACACACACGGTTGCCTCAGAAGAACCGAAATACCACAAATAGGTATTATGTATCAAATGTCATACATTAATAAAACTCACGTCCAATTAGCTGGCATATTCTTGAGTCACCTTGGCTCTCGTACGACCGACACATTAATACATTTCAGCAATAAATACTTCTCCAATACTTCAATATTCTTTGATTTTTAAGTTGAGTTTATCCCAATATATGTGCAATACCACCATGTTATTATTTTATTGGGTATAGTAAATTTGACTTATCAACCTTTGATATCTTTATTCTAATCTAGATTTAATTTTTTTATATTCATATTATTAATTTTATGTGTTATATCTTGGTTGTATCATATTTTACCATCTATGAAATTTGTCTTATTCGCATATCATTATCTTGTCATATCAATATTCTGTATTTATATTGCTACGAATTTTCAAGTGTGAGTTGTGGGTAAAGATAGTCCTACATTTTATAGTAATAGTTAAGTTAAACTTTATATAAGTGATAAGGTCCATAAACCCATTGCCTTAAGATTTTGGGTCAAGATGTATTGTTAGACCCACTTATATATAACTTCACATAAGCCCGTTATTTCAAATTTCTCGTTCTATTGGGCTCCCACATTCCTAACATATATTTGTAGGTTATTATTTCTTAGGTATAGTACATTTGACTTATGAGTCTTTGATATCTTTATTCTAATTTAGAATTTATTTTTTATGTTCACATTATTATTTATATATGTTATATCTTGGTTGTATTATATTTTATAATCTATGAATTTTGTATCATTATCTTATCATATCAATATTCTCTATTTATGTTTGTACTTTCTAGCTATTATATATGTCACTCGGGAGTGACTTCTTTTCGGTTTGTTTTCCTAAAGTAGAAACCCTCGTCAGCCATTGTCCTTTGTTGCGATGAGCTTCCCTCGTTCATATCCCGAGAAGGCCATACCTTCTGACTCTTTTTTATTATTCTACATTGATGTATTTTTTTATCTCTGTCTCAACTCAGCCATATGCCCATATCCTTGGGTGGCTTTTCGATCAATGAGTTTCAGAAATCGCTTGGCAGTAATCCTTATGTAAGTAGCAGCATAGATACCCTGAACTCTAAATCGATGACACCCCTTGCCTCGGCTTGAAAACGAGTCATGTAATCTCTTAAGAGTTCGTCGGTTCTTTTCCCGACAAATGCCAAAACGTGATCGGATTTTGGCCGAGCAATACTGGCAGTGTACTTGTTGATGAAGACTGTTCTCATCTTAGCCTAGAATTGATAGAATTTCGAGGAAGGGAACCATATCACTTTAAGATCGTTGGTTGAAGGGTCATGGAGAAAACTTGGCATTTCATTTTATCATCACCTCCATAAAAATTCATCGACGATTCAAATGAAGCGATGTGGCCTTCCGAATTGGTCAATCCTCGATATAAAGGAATGTTAGTCAATCCTAAGTATCCTAGGGGGTGACAAACTCCATGATGTGATCCATAAAAGGGTGGCCCGGGTGAGCCATCTTATCCACAGAATCTGGGTTGCTTCCATGGGTTCTCAGTGGTGGTTGATCATACACTGAGTCTCGACTAGGACTCATTAAGTTGTTTGCATCATTTTTTGATGTTGTAGATCGGCAATGGCCCTTTCTTGCTTCTGAATTAACTCACTTTGCTATTTCAACAGTTCCATGATATGATCTTGTTCTCATACACATATGCAGGGCATTGCAAATAAAAAGGTAGCAGCAACACATATGAATTGTGAGACCAGTTGGTCTCTCAGTGTTTTTACTTGTACTATTGAGAGTCACTGGGAGAAAGACTCTAAGGCTCACTTTAGGTTTGCAAGGTTAAACATAGTAGATCTGGCTGGTTTCTGAAAGGTAGTTGTAAATTTTATAATATCTTCTAGAGTTAATAGTCAGTTGGGTCCCTGAAAGATACGTGTGGAATCAGTTAGGTCCCTCAAAGATATGTGGCATCTATTATACCCCTCAAAGATCATATTGGCTTTAAGTTCGTCCCTCTGTCCAACTCTGTCACAGTGAGCCTAACGGAAGCTGACGTGACTCGTTTGTTGCTGCGTTGGCCAAGTCGTGGGCATCCTACATGGCATCTGATATGGCAATTGAAATAAGAGGGATGCGAACCCTAATATCTTCTTCCTCTTTCATCATTGTTGTCTCTCTTCTTCTTCTTCTAGCTTCTAGCTTCTGCAATCTGTCCAATCTCACCATGCCACAAAATTCATGTTGCAATTCGCGCCATTACAGCTCTCTTTCAGCTGAGAATGTAGATCGCAAAGGCATAGTGTTTTGTCCACGTGGAAAGAAGATTGAGCTCTTCATGTCAAATACAATCACAAACCCTAATCGAAGGTTTTTGAGATGCCCTCTGTATGCAAATCAGGCAGTGAGTTGTGGGTATTTTGAATGGGTGGATTATAAGGAGGCACAAGCAACCACATCTGAAATGGCCATAACAATGGCTGTTGAGCATTAGCCACAACAAGACTCTGAAAAAAGGGTGAAGAAAATGAAGAAGAAGATTGCACAGTACCAAAATGAAGTGTACTATCTTAGGATTACATGTATCTTGTTAATGGTTGTATGCTTTATGTTTTGTATAATGTGGTTTAAAGCATAATGCATTATGGTGTTGAAGAAGGAAACTATGTATTGTTATCTTGAAACTTAATGAATGAAGAAGCATTAGTTTTTTGGCTATTGTACTTGTCTTATGTTCTGCGTGGGTATGGATACATGAAGCTGCTGCTGTTATGTTTCTGATATGTTTTCAGTAGGATTAGAATAAAGAGGGTGGGTAGATTTGTATTGAGTTTGCTGCTGTTATGTTTCTATTCTGTACTGTAGAGTGAATTAGCTAGTTCACTTTGTTTTCTTGTTATTTTAATAAAATTATCATTGGTTTATAAAAAAAAGGTGCAAGTGAATTGAAATGGAAATTGTTTGCATATATTGATAGAATCAGTTTTACAAATCAAAATGCATCAGGGGCATCAGTTTTACAAAAAAACTGCTAGCATCAGGAAGCATACAAAAGCAAATGTATAAGGCATCAGTTTTACAAAAAAACTGGTAGCATCATCAGGTAAAATACAGCCTAATCTTCATAACATAAAAAAAAACCCTGACAACATACAAAGCTTAAACTCATTATCAATATCTTCTACAACATCTTCTTCCCTGTACTCTTTATCAGCATTTCCTGGTATCTTCTTCTTGTTACAGGGGATGTTGCCCTCAAAGTTTGCTCTATAGAAGACTGAGCCTTTGTTTGTGGCTTTGGTGCATCTTTTGAGGAAGGAACTTGGACATTTGCAACTGCTTTAGGTGCATGTCTTGGTGCTTTAAATGAAGTACCTCCAGATCCAATTCTTGATGATTGTCTTGTTGCAGGCCTTAGAAAAGTTGTAGGTCTTGGAGGTTGTACAGGTGTAGGTGATTTTGGGGGCAGAGGTGATGGTGCTGGTGCTGGTGCTGGTGCATTTGGGGACAGAGGGGGATTGATGAGGGTTGGGTCAATGCCTCTAAAAGGCCTTACACCAGGTTTGCATCTCTGTGGGAATAAAGATGATGGCCAAAGTTTGGGAGGAGGCCTACATGTTGGTGGTCCTATATGTGGTTCCAAAGGTGCAACTCCTGCTCTCTGCAATCCTGTGAGTGGAGTTGAACCATGGCCAAACCTCCATTGTCCCTTGCTCAGTGAAATACCAGGAAGAGGTCTACTTCCTTGAGGTTCATCCTGTTAATCATAAAAATATCAATTAAGACCATGTTTAAAATTAAGGATAAGTAAATAAAAAATTTCGTAGAATTAATTACCTGACTCAATGGTGGAGGTGTTAAGTCAATTGTCTCTAGTTCAGTTTCTGTTGCTGCAATTTCAGTTGTTGTCTCCTCACCTATTAGTCCAGTTGTTGCTACTCTAATTGGTGCTTGTTGTGTGTTTTTTGCCTCAGTTGGTGCTTCAGCTGCTGCTCCAGGTGTTGTTTGTTGTGTATTTGATGTTGTTGCTACTGCTGCTTCAGCTGCTGCTACCTGAGCATCAACAATTTTTTTCTTCTCACATCTTCTACTATTATGCCCTACTTCTTTTCAAAAAGCACACTCAATCTCCTTGTACTTCCTCTTGAACTCGTAAGGATCATCAACATCTTCTTCTTGGTCCCTTCTTCTCTTCTTTTTAGGTCTTCCTGGTTGTCTTATAATTATGGGTGGCTGGATGGGATCAGCTCCACATTCCTCCCAATACTCTTGGCTTGGTACAGGTTTGATAAATGGGGTATAAGTCATATCAAACTTCACTATGGACAGGTAATGATCAACATAATCCTCAGGTTGTTGATTAGAATATCCTATGGCAGCACATGCATGTTTTCAAGGGATACCACTCAGTTCCCAAAGCCTGCATGTACACTTCCTATCCTCTAAGTCAACGTCAACACTACACTGATAACCTTTCACCTCAAACCTATTTTCTGTGGGATCACCTGACCATGATGGTGTCCATTGAAAAACTTTCCCTCTTAGCCTTCTCTAGTATATTCTGTGCTTGTGGGCATATAGGTCCTAAATAATTTTTCATGGAATTCCTATGCTTGTTCATCTTTCTCATTATATAACATCTTATCTCTTCACACATTGTGAGGATTGGCTTGGACCTAAACTTCACTATCGTTCCATTGAATTGCTCACACATATTATTGAGAAGGCTCATATTCTTGGTGGTAGTGTTAAAATGAGATCTAGACCACTGACCAACAGGAGTTCTAAGTAAGAACTCATGTGTTGCTGGATTAATGAACCTGATTTTCTCCATACTATCATTAAACTGGTTGGGTGTTGTGGCCTTAGCACATGACCAGAACAAATTCTTTAACTCCTAACCCCTCCAATTCTTTGTGAAATTTGCCCATATGTGCCTTGCACAACATCTACGAGGCATTCCTGGGATAACATCATCCATGGCATATTCAAGACCCTACCAAAACAAAAGTTTAATAAAAAACTAAGCGCTGAAGATTGAATCAAGCACAACCTGAACATTGAACACTAAGCATATACCTTTTGTTTGTCTGTAATAAACTCATATCCATGCTCTAAAGGATCCCCAACATCATTGATTAGCAAATTCATAAACCATGTCCATGAGTCTTGAAACAAAATTCAGAAAACACAAACCAATTTCAGAATTCAGAAACCAAAATCATGAAAAAACAACTTAAATTATATGAAACATAATGTCAACCTTTGTTTTCTACTTCAACAACAACATAAGCTATGACAAAGAATTGGTTATTTTCATCCTGTGAGCATGCTGCTAATAGTTAACCACCATAATACCCCTTGAACAATTACAAATAACAACACAGTTAAATCAACATTAAATTAAGCAACCTTTACTTTACTTAAAATGAAACAATCTTAAAGTAATACATACCTTCAAGTGACAACCATCCATTCTGATGAGTGGTCTACAACCTGACACGAACCCAGATTTTATAGCATCTAAACATACATAGAACCTATGGAAGGTTGGCATTACGTTCAAACTAGGCCTATATACCTTCAGTATCACAGTTGAGCCTTCATTTGTTCTTAATAGCTGATGTGCATAGTCTCTGAGCTTGGCATACTGCTCAATTTCAGTACCCTCTACCATCTTCCTAGCCATTATTAAAGCTCTATATGTTGTGACATCAGTGACTTGTATGTTGTATTTTTTCTTCATATGATCATATGCAGCCACTGCATCCATGTTAGGATGTGCTCTCAGCTCATCCACCAACTTCTCTGCAATCCAATCACATGTGGCAAGTCTACTCTCGAAACCCCTTGAACATGTGTGTTCATCTAAGAAGGTTTTAATATGAAATGTGTTTGTCTTCATATCTTTGCTACAAAAAATATCCCATGGGCAACCATCTACACAGGTTCCCCTCACCCTTGTCCTATCATTTTTAACAAAAGTCACATTCCTACCCTGATGTATTACATAGTCCTTCACACCCCTTTTAAAAGTCTCCAAGTTTGGAAACTTCATTCCTAACTGCAGCACTACATGCCCAAACTTTGCATTTGGGTTAAATTGAGCATTAACTTCTTTAACAGATTCTTCATTAGACCCATCTAAGCTAGAATAAGATATTAACTCATATTTCATGTACCCTATATCTACTTCAGCTAAACCATCATCACTTGACTCCTCTCCAGATGAACTATCATCATCAGACCTCACTAAACTTTTTTTTTTCTCTTAGTTAAATTAGCATTCAGCCTACTAGCTGGCCTTATAACTTTGGGCCTTGTAGGGGTAGTATCAGGTCCAGAAGGCCCAGTAGCATCCTCATTTTCAGATTGGCCAGCACCTGATGGAGCAGAGGACCCAGTAGTGCTTGAAGTAGGGACAGTGTTGTTAGGGGCAGTATTTTGAGGACCTACAGGGGCAATATGAGGGTTTGTGTTGGGTTAAGGTGGATCACTTGGATTATGGCTTGGAGGGACAGTGTGAGGTTGGACTTGTGTTTCATATTGGGCCTGTGTTTCAGTTTGGGCCTTTGTTTTTAGTTGAGCCTTTGTTTAAGGCTGAGCATGTTCATCATCCTCTAATTTCTCTTCTGATATTTCTACTACAGTAGGTTTTTGCATGAAATAAAAATGAACCTCCCTACTTCTAGTCCTCACAATATGTTTGATTAATTGAACACAAGAGTTGTCATTCTTTAAAAGCCTTAACCCAAGGCTCAGCTCCTCAACATCAGGCACACAATAAAAACAATGGTAATATCCTTCCACTTAGTGTTCTTTGAACAAATCTACTATAGCAAGAGGGGATAGGAAATCTAAATCAAAAGCATGCCACACATCTTCCTCCCCCTCAAATGTGAACCACCCACCATGATGAAACACTAATGACAAATACCAAGACATCCTAAAAATAGATAACAGTGATGGAATCAAAATGGGGTCCACACAAATAGATAACAATATTAAAAAAACCCTAAAAAACACTTTTTCCCCAACCCAAAAATAGAATATTCGTACAAAGGGGGGCCAATATTAGAATATTTGCATGAAACGACTAATAAACAATTCAAAACCACACGAACTGAGGGGACCATTTGAAGCATCAATGGTGAAGTTTCATGCATGTGGGGTCCATTCAAATGAAGCAAAACATACATTATTTAAAGGAGAATAATAAACACTTACCTCTTGTAGCATAAATAACCGGGAGCAAACCCCTCCTTGATGCACCTCGAGCAAAAGCCTCCTTGATGGCCAGCGCAAAACCAAACCCTCCTTGATTCAGCGCGACCAACACCACAATGTTCGCCCTTCGGATCTTAGCTCCCAACGATGGCTTTAAAGTTTGATTTTTGAAGGGAAAAGGAGATGCGTTAGTAGTTTGTTACAGTATGGGGTGAGACTTCTTGGAGAAAATCAAGACACTTCTTAGAGAATAGGGAGAGACAAAGACAGAGAGGAAAGGGTAGAATGTGAGGCTTCTCTGAGAAGCTTCGTTTTTTTATTTTTTAAATTAGTTTTAATTTTAATTAGTTTTAATTTTCATATACATAATTAATCAATTGCCATGTAGGATGCCCACGACTTGGCCAACGCAGCAACAAACGAGCCACGTCAACTTCCGTTAGGCTCACCGTGACGGAGTTGGACGGAGGGACGAAATTGAAGCCAATATGATCTTTAAGGGGTATAATAGATGCCACATATCTTTGAGGTATCTAACTGATTTCACATGTATCTTTCAGGGACCCAACTTACTATTAAATCTATCTTCTATATATATTGATGCTATTTCTTTCTCAAGCTTGGTTAAGTTGTGCATTCTTGTCATACACTAAACTTGAACAAGGTCAAGTGTCCTTTCTGATGAAAAATAAAGTTTTAACTACCCCAGTATCAAATTTGGAGCCAAATGCAGAAAGCCATAGGTTGAGTGATGTGTAAGAAGATATGATTCTTTGGGAGAAAGAGTAATAACTAACTGGTCACAAGCTACATCTTCCAAACAAAGAGGTATTTTTATTACAATCATGGTGAGGCTTTTGTTTAGTTTTAGATTGTCAAGAGAGGGATTATAGCCAACAATAATAATCATAGCTAGTAAGAGTCAAGAAAATTTAAATCTGTTATGTGTTACAGATCAAATGCATGAAGGCTGCTCTGGTTGGTTGGTGCCTTGAGGAGAGAAAAAATTGCTCAGACTACAATCCAGAATTTAAAGGCTGAAATTGAACGCATGAACTGCTTGGTGTTTGATTTTGACAAAAAAAAAAAAAAGCTTTCATATTTCTCTGTATTTTAAGCCTTGCAATAATTTTGTTATATCTGATGTCTAAACCCAAAAATAATTCAGATTAATTATGTGAGGAAGCGATGATCTAAGGGATTTCTTCTGCTTACAGGGATTTGATTCATGACTTGGTGAATTACACTCAGGACATGAGGAAGGAAATAAGGGATTTAAAGATGCATCATGGAAGTACACTTGACTCCCTAGCATCAAATGCAAACAAATATCAGATGTTTGCAAACTGCCATCTCACACTGCATAAGATAAAAGACCAACTTGTTGAAATGAATAACAGATTGAATATCATAGAGAATGGTGTTGGCGCAGAGGTAGACGAGTATAGAATTCTACTGGTGGATGTAGAATTGTTGATCTTATGGATGCTGATGAATTGAGTACTGTTGGTTCTTCTATCTCTGATTTATCAATTGAAACCGATCGAGATCATTGCTTAAGGAAGCAAGCTGCATGGATCCACATATACTTGCAACTTTAAAACACTCATTTCATGCCTTAGTAAAAAATTAGATTCCACATTATATTTGCCTGTTTCAGAAGACTTTATGTTCATTTGTCAGCGATTCTCGAAAAATCGGATGATGGATCCTGTTCTTACCTGAATGGTATCATTTCTCTATTACTTTTCCATTTTTCCAATCCACACATATACTGTATTTTTTAAATGTCAATTTTATATTGTATTAATCATTTGTAATCTATAGCTGAATCTAAATCCTGTAATGATGAATAATAGAACTGAACAATGAGGCTCCATCTTTCAAATTAAGGATGCAGAAAGATGAAACATGGCGTGAGAATGACAAAGAGAGTATATAACATTCCATTTAGTAGCCAAACTCCATGAAACCGATGCACCCAGTATTACAAATACTATACTCCCTCCGACTCGAATTATTAGCAAAATCAACTAATTTTATGCTTATTAAGGAGGTTAGTTGATTGTATTTAATTTTCTCAAATTTATAGTAAAAGAATAGAGATATTTTAAGAAAGTTGCATTGGGAATAAAACAAAAATTAAATAAGATAACAATTTTTTAGGGATGTTTTAAGAAAGTGACATTGAGAATGAAATAAAATTTAAAAAAGATGGTTAGTTTTGCTTATATTTTAAACCAAAAAAGGTATATTTTTTGTTTCTTTATATTTCGAACCGAAGGGAGTATGCACAGGCATCTAAGTTTTCACTGTAGGGGAATAAATGCATTTGTCTCGTATATTATTTAATTATGTACCTATGATTCAGGTATTTGGCTTTAGGGATATTAAGCCTGCTGATGGCTTCTTAACCAATTTTATGGAAGCTCATGCAACTATGAAGGAAGCCGATCTTACGCTACATGCATTAATAAAAGCATTTGAATATTCAAAACAGTTTAAGAAGGTGAGCTTAAGTGGGGCAAAGCCTGTCATGAGTACTAGTAATGAAGGCACAAGGAAGAGAGATCAATTTGTGAATGTACAAGAGGAGCCGAGCCAGACTTGTCCAATGTTAAAGTCATATATGAAAATGCAGCTCTTAAAAAGGAGTTGGAGAGGAAACCAGAGTTATCAGAGGGTTTATTCCAAAAGGACATCCAGCCAGAGTCTTAATATCACACTCATCACATACATTCTAACACATTATCATTACAATATCATTTTGTTATTACTTAACTTCAGACTTTTCATATCTTCCACCACAGCAGAGTCTTAATACCAGACTCACCAAACTCATGCACAAGCATTACATCATCATGTACTTTTAGACACAATTTCATTTTAATAATACTTTTGTAATATAATTTCAATAATAATAATTACCTAAAATTTATAAAACTAATCCGAAATAATATTTAAATATTAAAATTGAATAAAAGTTAATATTACAATAATTGAAGTTAATTTTACCTACTAAAAATTATAAAGTGCATATAAAAAATACAACTTAATGTTGAATAATGCAATGGAATGTTATTTGAATGCCACTTTATTTGAAATTATTAATTTATTTATTAGAATATAAAAATATTTATTTTTCCATAACAAGACAATATATTTAAGAATAAAAGAGAAAAAATATATATTTAAGTATATTATTTTTTATTATTTAAAAAACATTATTATTATTGTTATTATTTTAATCATTATTTATTATTATAATTATAATTATTTATTTTTATTATTATATATTATTAATTTATTGTTATTATTATTTATTTATTGTTATTATTAATTTATTATTTATTAGAGTATTATAAAGTAGAAAAAGATAAAAGATAATATATTTAAGAATAAAAGAGAAAAAATATATTTAAAAAAATTATTTTTATTTTTTTCAAAAATATTATTATTATGATTTATTATTAATTTATTGTTATTATTGTTTATTTATTGTTAATAATATTTATTTATTTATTTATTTATTTATTATTATTATTGTTGTTATTTGTTTATTAATGTATTATAAAATAAAAAGAAAGAAATGACAAAAAAATTGGATCTCACTGATTCTTTAGTTGAGTATCTTATATTACATACTCAACTTAAGACTATCTATCATATTTTGAAGATTGACAGAGTCTCGAGAGAGTCTAGTAGAAAATCTGAATTTAAGACTTTCCACCAGACTCTCACCAGACTCTGTTGTGAATATCCTATCGATATCAAGGACCAATTGATTTTGTGTAATCTAATACCCTAATTCTTTTTTCATATCAAAGAAATTCATTAATTTATTTTATTTGGTGAGCCACCGGTGAAATCCAACCAATAATAAAAAAGTGCATTAAAAAATATCATCCTAACATTGCTTATTCTGATTTTTACTTTTCGTTATAAAAAAGAAAGTTGTCAAAACTTGTTTTACATACTTTTAAAAATAATTCCTTTGTTTACGACACTTGATATATGGAGGTTATATTGGAAAATGAGTATTGTTTTTAAGATCCTTGGGCTTTGGATAGAACTTGAAAGGGTTTTGTTAGGGGTGATGATTAATACTCGCTTTGTCCCTTATAATATGATACCATTTTTTAGAATTGATGTCCCTTTTTATAAGTCGTTTTAGAATATCTAGATAGTATTAAAGAGTTTATTCCAAATACATCCCTCATAATTGCATAGGGGTGATAGAGTAATAATTATAATAGAGAGAAAAATAAATAGAGTTGTAAAGTTTTAAATAGAGGTAACTTTGAAATGACAACATATTTTTTGATAAATTTGAGAGTAATAATTACTTTTCTTAATCTACGTGAATTAGGTTAAAGTGACTTATATTAAAGGACAAAGATAGTAAAATGTAGTGTCATTGAAACATTAAGTATACCAAACCTTTAGAATTTGATTATTGTTGGCATTATTCAGCTAAGAATACAATTCCAATCTAATCAAATACTCTCATGTTCCTATTTATCTGTCATATTTCAAACAAAACACACATTTTTAAGAAATTTAATCATTACTCAGATTTCCAATACATTAATTATGTTTTTTCCCACTATACATTTTCTCTCTCTATCATCATTAATTTTTTCTTCACTACTTACATAAACTAAGACATATTAAATAGGGGCAAACATGGAAAATAACATTTATTACACTCTTGAAATCCTCAATACGACAGATAAAAAGAAACAAAAATGTCTCCAAAAAAGACAAATAATAAGAAATGGAGGGAGTAGTCTACTCCAATTAGTTACATTTGGTAACAGTGACATTCACAAAATTGTAGAGAAGAAGATTTAGATTCAAGCGAGAGCAAGACTTGTAGAGAGCAAGATTTAGATTCACAAAATTGTTTGATGATTACAAATTAAAGAAAAAAAAGGTTATAACTCATGAGGAATTGTGAATGGGTTAAGGAAAGATGAAGCATCAACAATTCATGAGTGTTATTAAGACTTGTAACTTCCATTAAAGGTAAAATGGTGGAAGATGATAAAGAGAAACAAATGAATGAAGACTTTTGGATTGCAAGAATCACCAGAGGAGAAGGTAAAAAAAGATAAATAAGAAAACTATAATTATATATATAAAAATACCAATAATATAAACAATTAGATTGAAGAAAAAACAAAGGTTTTGGAGGGGAAAATTAAAGGTATGAAAACAAATGTAACAAAATTACTTTATATATATATATTTATTTAAATATAAATATGAAGATATTGTTATCCAACAATTAATAACTCTATTTATTACATTTCTAGTATTAATAACTTTGAATGATTTTTGTCTTTATCCAAATTATTTTTTCTTCAAAAAAAATGTGTAACATACACTTCATATAGTATTGTACTACCTCCGTCCCTAAATATAAGACTTTTTTAACACTTTTATCGTGTCCCTACTTATAAGACCCTATACCAATTTTTAATGATCATTAATTACTTTTTTCCAGAAACACCCCTATTTATTTAACACTTTTTAAATATTCTTAATAATATTAATAGGGGGTAATTTTGAAAATACATATCAAAAGTTCACATTTCCAATACAATTAACTAAATTAATCAACTTTCTTAATGAGCATGATATCTCCCAAAAGAGTCCTATATATAGGAATGGAGGCAGTAATAATTTCTTTATTTAATTTGTAAACAAAGATACATACATATAAAGATGATACTCTCTTCGTTTCAATATATATATATATATATATATATATATAATTCTTTTAAGGTTATGTCACTTAGATTAAAAAAATGTAATTAATATATCGATTTTTATTTTTATAATTATATGTATTGTTTTTCTCTTTTGCCCTTTCCAATTTTTCTATAATTAAGTACTCACTCATTATCGATCTCTTTGCAATAACTACGAGTGAAATTGTAAAAAGCATAATTAATATTGTATTAGTTCTATTGAAATACTTATGTTCAAGAATATAAAAATTTCTCCAAAAAAAATTTATATTAAGAAACGAAGGGCATAATTGATAGCCACCGTCGATGCCTAGTACTAATTGTAGATATATGAGTTCCTCAAGCGAATTGTTTGGATTCAACTCATATTTTATGTACGAAAAATGTTTTGAAGGAAAAGGTAAAATAAATTATTTTATTGTTATCGACCGAAGATATCATTGATGTAAAAAAAAATTGATTCTAGAAGTAGTTTTATATTAGATTTAATATATATATATATATATCTAATCAACTACTCTATTTATTACATTCCAAGTCAATATTTTATTTATTTTTTCTCATTGTTTTAATTTTTCAATATTTTTTTAATTCACACTTAGTTTATTTTAATAAAAAAATTTGTTTAGGGTAACTTCAAATTATGATATCTTTTATCTAAGCCACATATATTTTCCTCCAACTAGAAACAATTCTGCTCTAGTTGGATAGAATCTCTTGAGCGGTGAAACACTCAATAACAAGTATTTAATGTTGCATTATTAGAGACTAAAACATGAGACTTTTGGTTAAATTAGAACAATCACTCAACAATTAATATTCGCTCTTGTTGGTTTCAAAATGTGACATAACTAATACCACTCACCAATTATGAACTTTGTCTTTGTGCACTTTATTCACTTATTTTATAGAATTGATTTTTTTTTAAAATACGCTTATTTTATTCGACATTACTATCTTTTAGAGAAAAAAATATTTAATGCAATATTTTATCTTTTTTACACTCTAAAATCATTTCATTCATCAACAGCTTCACTCATGACTTTTGGGTGGAAACTCAAGGTAAAACAATCCCCATTCAACAAAGTCAACGACCATAAACACATGAATGATGGATGATGCACTGTTGATGTAAAAAAAACTTTACACCGTCAGTGCACAATCTATTTTCTCTTCAATTTATGGTCTTTAAATATTATTTATTCTCTTTCCATTTGTCATCTCCCAATTTTAATATTATTTTATGATTTAATATGTACATGCATTAAATGAGGTTTGATATTTTATTTATTTTTATAGCGTCATGAATATTGTGGAGAGTTACTAGTAGTTAAAGTTCTATCAATGTAATCATAAATATTCAAAATTGAGAAGTTAGCATTTAATGTGGAATACAATATTTTTCTTATAAAAAAGCCTTGAGTGAGGGATCCTAAGACATGCCCCTGTGTTCTTTTTCTCTCAATCCTTTCCCCTAAATCACCATGGCCTATCCTTTTGACTTTGTTCTAGTTGTCGATAATACACAACTTGTCAGATGCAGACTTTGTGATGCACGCTTTGCTACTATTCAGTGGGCCAGGATCCATGTTGAGACTCATTTTGCTCTTGGTGCCGAGGCTACTAGAAGGCTAAATACTCAAAACCATGTCCACTCACAAATAAAACCGATCCTAAACACCCATCAACCTTATTTTAACCTACAGACTATACGTGAAATGACACAATTGCCACTAGCCCAATCTTCCCTGGAGGCTACTACCTTAATTGGGAGTACTATAGGTGAAATGGCACATCAACCGATTCCACCAATCCATCAAGAAGTGACAACTAAAATGGAGGTCTCAGGAGACGACGAAGCTCGTCCATACATAAACTTGCTTGATAGGCCCCTCAACAATAATGACTTTGTTAACGCAGTCGACGACATACCTGCTGCCGACCCTGATTTGCAAGAAATTGATTTGGCATTGAGGCTCTAAAGCTTTAAAGGATTGCTTGTTTTCTGATCGGTGTGGGTTATAATATTCGTTGTGAAAACAACCATTTCATTCCGTGTTTCTTGAAATTTAAGGTTATGATAAAGTTTTGTGTTTTCAATTATGAAGTCAAATATGTATGTGATAAAAAAAAAAGAGAAAGCCAAGAAAATAATCAAAAAATTAGTTTAATTTTCTTTTGTTGATATAAGTGATTGCGTTTACCCTTAGTGTTTTTTTTTTGCGCTTTTATAAAAAGTTTAAATTGCTATTACACTCGCAGCAATGTTGCGGGCTTGCACAAGCCAATGGAATATAAAATTGCAGGGAGCTGGTGGTTGCAGTTGATACAAATACATATTTTACATGGTGTGTTGTGAAAAAGGATAAATAGATATAACCTATCCATTAATTTCTATTGGAACAAAATATATCAATTCTTTCAAAGGAAATTACGAACGAAAATTGAAATCAATAGGGTAATCTGGATGGGTTTTAAATTTTGGTTTTTGTTGTTATGAACAAGTGATTGTTTTCGCTCTATAGCAAATTGCAAGAGTTTCCTCCTCTTTTCTGAACTTAATTGCTTATTCTTTGGCAATGCTCTTTATGATAAATTTAGAACAATGTTTGTCATGTTGAATTTGGTTATAAATTTTGTGTTTTGGCAACCATGAAGGAAAATTGCAATCGAAAATAAATGGTTTGAGATTGGAGATGCTCAACTTCATTCTGATAACAAAGATTATTATGAATACACAAAATCAGGGCTAACATTCTCACAACTATAGGTTCGAGGCAATTTAAAGTTATGATTTCCAACTAGATGCTGGTTGAGTTTTCAGTTACCGATAACTTTAACTGAAAAATCTATCAAAGTTAAATTATGCAATTAATCTTTAATGAGAAACATCGAAAAGTCGTGGTGCGAAAATATTGCTTGTAGAAAACAAGTAATGATTCATGGGAGGTAGAAACTTCAGTACTTTTGGTTGTGAAATCTATTGGTCATGGGGTGATTGACACATATGGGGCAGTTGCCTAGGTTTCTCAACCTAGTATCTTGCACCATGCGTTTGTGATATCTATGTTTGAATTGCCTACTTTTTTTAGTCTTAAGCAAAGGAAGATAGACCTTAATTTCTTGTCTTGTTTTATGCTTCATCTCCAATCCTTCTTGTGACAAAAAAGAGTTGATCTTTGTCTCCAAAAATAAAGAGATATGGGTGTGTCAGGTCGAATGTGGAAAGATGGGTGGCCAAGCCTAAAAAAATATAGTAATAATGTGAACTTTGAAATGCATATTTCAACACCTACCTAAACAAATCATGTAATGAACAACCTAAAAGTTCCATTACTAGGCTATGAAACACCAATGCTTTAAAATGATTATTGTGTCGAGTACACCAAGCTCGTTTTGGAGAAAGCAATGCTAGTAGCACGTCTAGAATCAACTTGGAGAAAGCATTTCTAAAAGCAATTATGTGGTCACGAGAATGCTTTACAACTCATAAACATCAGGGATTAGGAACATTCCCCCTAACCACTTTATTTAATCTAATAAGTGAGTATCTAATCCTACTCGAACGCTCAAAAGATAAATACGACATTTGAGAACTTCCCCCTATAAATAACACATTTATCGCATGATAGAAGGTAAGTTCTCTAAATGCTAATAAGTTAACCCGCACAGAGTTGCTTGAGGAGAACAGGAATATCCCAAATAAGTATTATGTATCAGATGTCATACATCAATAACACCTACGTCCAATCAATTGGCCTATTCTCGAGTCACCTTGGCTCTCATACGACCGACACAATGGTACACATCAGCATTAAATACTTCTCCAATACTTTAATATTCTTTGATTTTTAAGTTGAGTTTATCCAATACAAGTAGAATACCACAATGTTATAATTTTATTGGGTATAGTAAATTTGACTTATGAACCATTGATATCTTTATTCTGATCTAGAATTTTTTTTTTTTTATGTTCATGTTATTAATTTTATATGTTATATATTGGTTGTATCGTATTTTATAATCTATGAAATTTGTCTTACTCATGTATCATTATCTTGTCATATCAATATTCTGTATTTATATTTGTACTTCCTAACTATTATATATGTCGCTCGGGAGTAGCTTCTATAATTTGTATATCACGTTTTAAATGTGAAAGTGTATCAAATTAGACAATTGAATATGATGAATTATTGAATCATCATACCTCATTCAATAAGTCTACATTAGAAATTGATCCATATTCATGCTCTTTAAAGATGATCTACTCGTGTCACCCAATATACAAAATGTGATACCAATACTTTACTATAAGTATGCGTTGGAATATTTTTAATGAATTTAAATTATTCGTATAAATTTAAAGTCAAAAATATATTTTCTATTGTTTTGAACCAGTCGCGAGCTAAGTACACCTATATTACATGATGATTTCTAGAAGACCTACTGTGACCTATGAGAAGATCCTAAGACAAGAAACCGAGTTTGAACGACCTACGATGAAGGACTTAAGAGTCCAGAGTAGCTCAAAGGAGATCAGATATGGACCTGACTTGAGGATAAGTCATGAAACTCATTCTCGAATATAATCTCCAGTAGATAAACAACTCCATAAATAAATACAACCTATCACAACTTCCCTTATAAATAACCCGCCATGAATTTCTTGTAAAACTTCCTCGACTTGGGTCGGGTCTAGACATTTGAGCACAGGGGAAGAAATCCCTCTTCTGTAAAGGATACCCTTCATGGATGGTGTAGTAAGCTGATTTTCGAACCACCTTTTTATCTTGGACTGGTTCAGTCAGTAAAGTTCCCTGTTGGAGGTATGTCAATATCTAGTTCATCCTGTCGGAGATAATAATACTGCAAGGACAACACTCGGCTATAAGATAATTTCTCGGATAAGTGTTTTGTTGTTTTCTTTTGCTTTTGTGCTAGCCAATTTTGATAGGATATTTGCCCAAGCATTCATCTCCCTGGAAATATGAGTTATTTCCACTTTAGCAAAACCAGAGATTAGCAGCTTTACATTTTCCAAATGCAGGATCGACTCTTTTGCTTGATACTCTCCCTTAACTTGTGAAACCACCAATTGTAAGTCGCTGAAACTTGAGATCTCGATCAATTGTAAGTCCCTTAACCCGAGGCTCCTCCTAGTCCCTGAACTTGCATTTTATTATAGCCCGAGTTTCAATCAATAACTCCCTTCACATTAAAAACAATAAAACTTGAGAGAGCAATCAAATTGCAGTTAACTGCTGAACTAGAAAGCTGTTGAGAATTATACTAAAACACATTTTAACACCATCTTATAATCTATTAAAGTTAACGTACAACTATTGGAAGCAACAAAATTAAGAAAGCTGTTGTATTTGAATCTCGTAAACTCCGGAGGAAACTACAATACAAGTTATAAAAGTAATCTTGTAAATTTAGATTTAGTATTGCAAATCTAAGGGTCAACTAGAGGAAAAGATTTGTTACACAAGTTTGAAAAATGAAGAGGCGTGCCTTCCTGGCTAAATTGTCATCCATGCTTTTTAGTGTTTCTCAACCAAAATTAAGACCAAGTTGATGACAAAGTTGAAAGCAAGTTACTGAAAATGGCAATTGCTTGATCAATTTTTAACAAAATATCTCTTCACATCATTAGATACCAAGTAGTCAAACATAATATATATATATATATTGAAGCTGCTTCGTAACTGAAAAGCACCGATGTACTGTGATCTTACCCTTGCAACTTTACAAGAAAAAGGATTGAGGGAGGGGAGGGGCGGTGGACTGGATTATGTTAAATAATAAACTCCTGTAAACATAATTTAAAATCTCAAACTGCAAAACTGTTTACACTGTGTGCTATAAAAGTTGAAAAAACAGAAATTTGGGGTAGGAAAACTTCAACTCAGTTGGGATAATACAACATCCAGAAAGACACTCTAATATCAACAAGTTAACACAATATTTCAGATACAGAATTATCTCCTCTTCTTTCCACCCTTCCCAGATTTGGTGGAAGGTCCAGCAGTTGATGTTGATGCTGATGCGGCATCCTGCTTCTTATTCCTTCCAGGATGTTTAGGTACCAGCTCTGCAATGCGAAGTAAAAGTTGCTTTCCTGCAAAAATGCAACAAAAATGTTAACATTAGACATGTTTGAGACTTGTTATATACACCTACAGTCCTACACAACTAATGGAAAATATTTACAAGAAAATCTTTTTTTCATCCTTTTGATATGTGATGTTTTGCAAAAGAATAGTAACTGCTTTTGTCTCTATGTTATAGAAGACATCAAAATGAAGGCATTTAGCTACTTTCAGCATCTTAAACATATTTGTATCTACAAAAAACGTGGATTAATCATCTATGTTGAATGGTTCATTATCACAGTGTCACAATCTCTCTGACTAAAATCTTTGGAGTTTGCTCCTAACTGCTCCTAATGTAAGTGAGCCAGCCCTTCTTTACATAAAAAAAAATGGGTGTAACAAATATAAACTAAAAGCTACTCTACCTCTGCTACACACAAGCTGATAGGAACTTGGACCAGTGAATGATCATAATTATCATAATGAGTTACAAGTAGTTATGTATTTTAGGAGAAAGTTATGTATTAGGGATATATTAACAAAATATATTGTAGTGAGGTCTGAAATGTATTTGTTTGTCTTAATAACTATCATGTGGCAGTTTAGGGAAGTTATGTATTAGTTTCATTATAAATATAGGCTACTAGTGTGTAAAGGGGTTATGTATGTTCTTATTTGGAGAGTTTGGGACAAAGAACATTCTCTGTAGGAGACTTTAGTCTCTGGGACAGCAAGTCATTGCTGTATTGTGTGTGTACTAGGAGACCTTGGTCTCTGGGGCAGCAAGTTTATTGTTGTACAGTGTGTAACTTATGTTTCTATCAATAAAAGTGTTCCTTTAAAATCTGAAGTTATATCACAAGCAACCACAGAACAACACAAGAAACATCTGCCATGGACATTCCCTGATTGATCTATATTTCTAATAAAAGTATATTAAGGTTTACCTCAATCTAACAAGAAATCTTGATCACAATATACTTTGATGGCCAATAGATAGAGGTTGAGCGAGACCAAGAAAAACGTATAGGTGAAGCAATCAAAAAGACTTCGATTTAAATAGTATTCCTGAAGACATGGTTAACGAGAGGATACGATGGCATTGTTTTATTCATGTAGTAAACCCCATCTAGTGGAAAAGATTCTGTTGTTATTCTTGTTGCTGCTATTGTCTTTGTCAATAGTGTCCAAAATAATAGGATATTTCCAAAGCAACTAATAATGATAAATACAGCAAGATTTTACAAGTGAGACTTGTCAAACTTCCAGCTCATGCAGTAAATAAATGTGAAATAAAAAGGTGTCATCCCAATAGCAACACCGGCACATGACTAAAGCTTAATTAAACCAGGCAAACTCTAATAAATGGGCTTATCTCTCTGTGTTTCTAATCAAACTACGATTAAGCTCATATTGACTAAATCAAATAAGACAATCCATGTTGCTCCTTTTCGTGAGGGTTAAAGGGTTAAGGTAGCAATCTAATCCATCTCGATTTGCAGATATCAAAAGTTAAAGAAGACTTGGAAGTAGATGGATTGGATTGCTGCCAGTTAACAATAGGATTTGATAAACTTGAGTGATTTTCTTTCTGACATCAAACAATTTAAAAAGGAAGCCAAGCAGCAAGGAACATTCCTATACACGTAAAACTATCCAAGACACATTATGACGCACGGTCCAGCCATTGAGATGTTAGATAAATGTTATACAGTTACTAAGAATTACTACGAAAATGAGTAGCTAAAATGCACAGAAATGAAAGTATGAAAGTATATTACTGGATGAAATGGCGGGATTAGATAGAGTGCCATCCTCCTTTTTGATCAAAACCCTAACTCGCCCTCGTTGCATGAAATCGCGCGGGTAAGCCTTGTCTATCTGTGATTGTCAATAAATTCATATCAATAAATACATTTTCCACTAATCAAGCGCACCAACACACATCATTTGAAATGAAATCATTTACCTCAATAGCAAAGGGAATCTTAAGATGGTTGCAGCAATCCCCAATTTCGACACAAGTAGGGTTTTCGCATGCTTTGGTGAGACCAATTCGTCTTCCTTCAGCCATAGTCTTTTTGGAATTGATGTAAACAGGGTACACTATATTCCACTTCTTTATATTCTTTAATTCATTCTCCATCATTATTCCTCCTAATTTAAATTCACGAATTGAAAGTTGAGAGATCTATGATTATCATTATTAGTATTAGTATTATTATGCTAACAAAAGCAAACTCAACTCAAAATCATGTAAACAAGCTAAGCATATCCACCAAATTAAATCACGGCACGGGGGAATGGAAGGGCAATGCACGAGAGAGAGAGAGAGAGAGAGGACTTACGGTGATCAAAGGAAAGAGGTGAAGTGAGTGAATAGACGGATTACAGAGACAGATCGAAGAAGCAGTGATGGTATAGATCGAGATTGAATTGGGGAGTAATGTTGTCAGGACCTCTATGTTCAATCTGTGACATTTTTCTGGTTCTATATATTAAAATAATTAAATATGGATAGTTATTTTTTTCGTTTTATTATGTAAAAGTTGAGCGTGTTTTGATTTTAGTTCCGATAAGTTATTTTTATCGGGACTAGTCCTTAAATTTTCAAACATTTTGGTTTTGGTCAAAAATATGTTATTTGCTGACATGGTTAACGAAAATTCATATTTACTGACATGGTTAACGAAAATTCACACCAGCAGCTGCGTGGTGTGAGGTAGCGCCAAATAGGTTATGTGACATGGATGATTCAAGGCTATGAACTCAAAATTTTCCTTACGAGACCATTTTGCGTATCAGACCATTTTGCGTCCATGGATTTGTATCATCCACATCATATCACTTATTTGGTGTCATCTCATATCACATGGACTGCTGATGTGATGTTCTGCTAACCACATAAATAAATAACGAATTTTTACTAATGGAAGGGACCAAAACCAAAATATTTGAAAATTTAAGGACCAATCCCGATCAAAATAACTTCTAAGAACTAAAACCAAAACACGTTGAGCTTTTAGAGACTAAAACCATAAATAAACCTTTTTTTTTTTTGGTGTACAACAATGTAAAATCAAGTCTCCGATTAAGGTGGATTAATTTTGATGATGACAATGTAATTAAATTATGGACTTAAAGTGAAGAATGCAAGCCCAACATTAAAGAAGATCAAGTGCTTAGTTATTTATTCATTCTCATTTAATTTTAATGTATTTTATTTTATTTATGAGAGTGGGTAGTTTAGGTTTTTATTCTCACATAAGGTCACATGATAATTATGCATGCAAGGTTGAGATTAAAACCAATTAGGCTTGAAGAGAGAATTGAAAACAATGTTAGAAAAACTTAATTTTTCCAACATTAAGCAATTCACTCGAGTGATTCTCAAAACACTCGAGTGATTTATGAATTTTCAGTAATATAGCCGTTGGATAAAGTAAAAAGGCAACCCTATCAGAGTTGACCAAAACACTCGAGTGTTTTCAAAAAGACTCGAGTGTTTTGGGTCTGACAGCAATTTTTCTAAACGTTAGAAGAGGACAAAAAGGGAGAATAACTTGATTTTTCCTTTCTTTTTGTCCCCTCACTTATATTCTGAAGGGTTGACCTCATTTACTACAACAAGTCAATACTCTTTCATTGATTTCAATCTCTCTCAAGTGTTAAAATCTTTTCTCTCTCTAAACTCAACCAAGCATTCATCTTTATAATTGTCTTAGTGAGTTAAGAGAGTGTGCTTTAATTGTAAGAGAATTATTTGTTGTACAATTCTCAAACACTCATACACTTCTTGTTCTAAAAATCTTGGTTGGTAACCAAGTGTACCTAAGTGGGTCTTAGGTTCATTCAAGACTTGAGAGGTTCTCAAGCAAGGGCTAAGAGGTTCTTAGCTTTGGTGGAGCTCTTGGAGGTTCCAAGGAGCAAAAGAAGAAGGGACTCTTCATCACCAAATCAAGTTGGGGTAGAAATTTCAAGAGTTTGGTACACTCTTGAAAAGGGTTAGGATTGAGTGAGGAATCTCAATTTAGCCTTGTAATTTCTAACAATTTGATTACTAGTAGAAACTCCTAAGTTGATTAGGGGGACTGGATTAGCACTCTAGATTAAGTGTGAACCAGGATAAATTGGTGTTGTCTCTCTCTTTATAGCTTTCTTAGATTTCAAGAAAAACCAAACCCTAAGTTCTCTAGAAAGGAGCTTTTACAATTTAAGTAAAAAAATTGGTAGCAATTAAATTGTTTTCAACTTGCTATACCTTCATTTAATTGCCCTCTACTTTGATTAATATCAGTTCTTGCCTAGTCTTTAAGATATTGAATCATTTGGCTAAATTTCTCTGAAACTGAATTTTTCTGTTCTGCATAAAACACTCGAGTGTTTTCCAAATCACTCGAGTATTTATCAGGTTTTCACTCGAGTGTTCTTAAAATCACTCGAGTAAATTGCCCAGTTTCAGAAAATCAAGCTTTTGATCAATTATCTTTTAATTGCACCGAAAATTAGTCACTGTTGCTTTCATATTACTATTCACCCCCCTCTAGTAATTGCTAAGCCCGTTTGTTGGTTTCCAACAAGTGGTATCAGAGCTCGGTCGAAAGATCGAGCGTAAAAGCTTTTTCGAAAAGATCCTTTGGAAACTATGGGCTCTAGCAATTATCAAGAAGGATCCTCTTCAATAAACCGCCCTCCATTCTTTAATGGTGAAGGGTATGCTTATTGGAAGGTTCGGATGAGAGTTTTTATTGAAGCAATAGACACCGATATTTGGGATGCAATAGAGGATGGTCCATATATTCCTAGACATATGATAAATGGGGAAGTCGTTGAAATTCCTAGGAAAAGTTGGAGTGATGATGATAAAAAGAAAGTATCCTATGATTTAAAAGCTAAGAACATCATCTTCTCCGCTTTATCCCATGATGAATTTTATCGAGTTTCTCAATGCAAGTCGGCTAAGGAAATGTGGGACACTTTGGAAGTCACAATGAAGGAACAAGTGAAGTAAGAAATGCTAGATTAAATTCTTTAACACATGAATATGAATTATTTCACATGTTCCCGAATGAATCTATTAATGACTTACAAAAGAGGTTTTCACATATCATTAGTCACTTGATTTCTCTAGGAAAGCAATTTCGTGATGGTGAAACTACTCACAAAATTTTGAGATGCCTTGATAGAAAATGGCAACCAAAGGTCAATGCCATCAAGGAGTCCAAGGATTTGAACACAATGGATTTGGCAACCTTGTTTGGGAAGCTCAAGGAACATGAGATTGATCTATCAAGACTTAGCTCACATGAGGAGTTGGACAAAAAGAAGAAGAGCATCTCTCTCAAGGCCTCAACCAAAGTTGTAAAAGAGGTTGAAGATGACTCTACAAGTGAGAACTCCGATCATGCAATCAATGAGGAGGAAATTGGATTATTTGCGAAAAGATTCAATAAATTCCTCAAGGGTAAGAAGAGTGGCTCATCATCAAGAGATAGAAGACCCAAGGAACAAAAATCAAAGAACAAGACTTCAAGTGATGTAGTGAAGTGTCATGAATGTGGAGGCATTGAACATATAAGGATGGAATGTCCTACATACTTGAGAAAGAGTGAAAAGAAGACCCAAGAGGGGAAAGGCAAGAGAGCTTACATTGTGTGGGATGCACCGGAGAAGGAAGCAAACTCATCATCAAGTAGCTCGGATGATGAAGTTGCAAATCTATGTCTCATGGCTAGAAGCAACAATGAAGCCTCAAGTGCCAAGAGTGAAAATGAGGATGAGGTATCATCTCAAAGTTCTAGCTTTTCCTCTTCCTCTATTCCTTATGATGATTTTCTCAATGAGTATAATGAAATGTTGACACAATTTGAAAAACTAGCTAAGGTTAACAAGGAAAAAGGAAAGAAAATTTTGGAGTATCAAAAAGAAATCAATGAATTGGAAAAATACATAAATGACTTGAAACTCCAAAATGCATCCTTAGAACTTGCTAGCTCTAGTCATGTTTGTGATTGTGCAAATCCTAAGGAAACTATCACTCATTGTGAGAAATGTGACTTTCTTGAAAATGAAATAAAAGATTTGAAACACAAACTCACAATATCAAATAGTGATAGAAACCTAGACCGGATAATTAATTCTCAAAGAAATTATTCAAACAAAACCGGTTTGGGATATGTCCATAAGAAAAAGGACAATAAAAAGGTTGGTTCATTTTCTAAAATTGATTATACAAAGAAACCAACTTGCTTTTATTGTGGAAAGTTTGGACATACAAACAATAGGTGCCACATAAAACATTTTGAAATTCAAAAGGGCACTGATGTTTGGATTAAAAAGGAAGAAGCACCAAAAGCTAACCCAAAGGGACCCAACATAATTTGGGTACCCAAAATGAGAAAATGATTGTGTCTTGTAGGCGTGCCTTAGAACCGAAAAGAAACCGTGGTATCTTGATAGTGGATGTTCAAGGCACATGACGGGAGATAAGCGAAACTTCATAGAGCTTACTCCTCAAGAAGGTGGATATGTCACTTATGGAGACAACAACAAAGACAAAATTCTTAGGATTGGTAAAGTCGGTAATTCTTCCAACTTGGTTATTGATAATGTACTTTATGTTCAAGGATTAGAACACAATCTTTTGAGCATTAGTCAACTTTGTGATATTGGTAACCATGTATTATTTACCTCTACCCAATGTCTCATAAAAAGTGACAAAGATGAATCTATCAAATTTGTTGGCAAAAGGTCTGATAATACTTACTTGGTTGAATTAAACAATATCACCTCTTTGGTTTCTACTTGTCTAGTTAGCAAAGAGAGTGACACTTGGTTATGGCACCGTAGGACCGCTCACATTAATGTAAATCAATTAAAGAAACTACAATCAAAAGACCTAGTAGTTGGATTACCAAAGCTAGATTTTAAAATTGAAGGTGATTGTACTCCTTCTAAGAAGTGCAAGCACACCAAAAACCATTTTGGTTCTAAAAATGATGTGTCCACAACAAGACCATTAGAAATGCTTCATATGGACTTGTTTGGACCTTCTCAAGTAAAAAGCATTGGTGGCAACTACTATGGTTTGGTGATTGTTGATGACTTTTCTAGATTTACATGGACATTATTTTTAAGTGCAAAGAGTGAGACCTACAAATCTTTTAAACGCCATGTTAAACTTGTGCAAAACCAAGTAAACCAAAAAGTAATTACTATTAGAACCGACCATGGTGGTGAATTTGAAAACTACAAGTTTGATAGATTTTGTGATAAACATGGTATTGAACACCAATATTCCGCACCAAGAACTCCGGAACAAAATGGAGTGATAGAGCGGAAAAATAGGGTGTTAGAGGAACTTGCAAGAACCATGCTAAATGATTCTCAAGTACCTCATTATTTTTGGGCCGATGCCGTTAATACGGCTTGCTATGTCATGAATAGAATTCTAATTAGGCCCATGCTCAAGAAAACCCCCTATGAGCTTTACAAAGGAAGAAAACCAAATATATCCTACTTTCATGTTTTTGGATGCAAAGTTTATGTGCTAAATAATGGAAAAGATCATCTTGGAAAATTTGACTCCAAATCCGATGAGGGAATATTTTTGGGTTATTCTTCACATAGTAAAGCATATAGAATTTTTAATAAAAGAACTATGACTATTGAAGAATCTATTCATGTGGTTTTTAATGAGTCTTCGAAAGAAGATGGTGTTTTAAGTGATGGTTGTGATGAAGGTTTTGAGTTTTCAAAAGAGGAAAAAGGGAAGGAGATTTTAAAGGATGAAGGAGAAGTCAAAAATGACCTTGATCCGGCTTGGAAAACGGTGAAAGCTCACCCTATTGACAATGTCATAGGAGACCTTTCAAAGGGAGTATTAACTCGTAGGACAATTCAAAATATTTGTCATTTTGTTTCCTTTGTTTCTCAAATCGAACCAAATTCAATTAAGGAAGCAATTTTGGATGAACATTGGGTTATGGCCATGCAAGAAGAACTAAATCAATTTGTTAGAAATGATGTTTGGGAATTAGTGCCTATACCCGATGATCATACCATAATTGGTTTAAAATGGATTTATAGAAATAAACTTGATGAATCGGGTTTGATTATAAGAAACAAAGCTAGACTTGTTGCCCAAGGGTACAACCAAGAGGAAGGTGTTGATTATGATGAGACCTTTGCTCCGGTTGCACGCCTTGAGGCAATCCGAATCTTACTTGCCTTTGCATCAATCATGAAATTTACTCTTTATCAAATGGATGACAAGAGTGCTTTCTTGAATGGCTTCATAAATGAAGAAGTGTATGTTAAGCAACCACCCGGTTTTGAAAGTCATGAATTTCCAAACCATGTTTATAAATTGAAAAAGGCTCTTTATGGATTAAAACAAGCTCCTAGAGCTTGGTATGATCGATTAAGTACCTTTTTATTAGAAAATGACTTTCAAAGAGGAAAGGTTGATAATACCCTATTCATCTATAAAACCAAAAAGGACATTTTGTTAGTGCAAATATATGTAGATGATATTATCTTTGGTGCCACTAACGTGTCCTTGTGTAGCAAGTTCTCTAATTTGATGAAAAAGGAATATGAGATGTCCATGATGGGGGAGCTCAAGTTCTTCCTAGGACTTCAAATCAAGCAAGTCAAGGAGGGGATTTTTGTGCATCAAGGAAAATATTGCAAGGAGCTCCTTGGAAAATTCGGAATGGACAAATGCAAAGAAGCCTACACTCCCATGAGCACATCATGCTACCTAGACAAGGATGAACAAGGTACACCGGTTGATGTTAGCAAATATAGAGGCATGATAGGTAGTCTTCTATATCTTACCGCATCTAGACCGGATATTATGTTTAGTGTATGCATGTGTGCCCGTTTTCAAGCTAATCCTAAGGAATCACACCTATCCGCGGTCAAACATATTTTTAAATATCTTAAAGGAACAATTAACACCGGATTATGGTATCCTAGTGATACTAGTCTTAGTTTGGTTGGTTATTCGGATTCCGACTTTGCGGGATGCAAGCTTGATCGCAAAAGCACTAGTGGTACTTGCCATTTATTGGGAAGTTCATTAGTGTCATGGTTTTCTAAAAAGCAAGCTTGTGTTGCTATTTCCACCGCCGAAGCGGAATATATCGCCGCCGGTAGTTGTTGTGCTCAACTCTTGTGGATGAAACAACAACTATTGGATTTTGGTTTGAAACTTGAAAATATTCCTATTAAGTGCGATAACACGAGTGCAATCAACTTAACTAAGAATCCGGTGTATCAGTCAAGGACTAAACACATTGAAATTAGACATCATTTTCTAAGGGATCATGTTCAAAAGGGTGATTGCACAATTGAATTTGTAAGTACCACAAATCAATTAGCGGACATTTTTACAAAACCATTGCCAAGAGATACCTTTTATCATATAAGAGGGGAACTTGGAATTTTAGATGAGTCAAGCATTAGCTAATTGGTTTGTGTTCGTGAAAAATCACCAAGCATGTCTCATTTCATGTGCATTGGTGTTTGATGAACAATTGGACCTTGAGATGTTATAAATCTATGTTTTAACTGTGTGTGATTATGTTTCCTATCTATTGTCTTCATTATTTGTGATGGATTTTGTGTTTTGTGTTTTAAAAAACTGTGTTTTAAGCTTAACTGATAAAAAGACTCGAGTGTTCCTAAAAACACTCGAGTAATTTTAATTCAAAATTAAATCAGTTTTAATTGAAAAAGTTTTTGAGCAGGTCTGATGGAAAATACTCGAGTGTTTTCTAAATCACTCGAGTGTTTCGTAAATCACTCGAGTGAATACCATTTCACTCGAGTGAATCGCAGTTTTCTGAAAATCCAACTTTCGAGCAGCACGCGAGTGAATTTCAATTCACGCGAGTGTTTTTCAGGTTTTCTGAAAAACACGCGAGTGTTTTAAAAATCACTCGAGTGATTTCATCAGATTTAGTCTGATGCTGCTGCGATTTTGCCCAGTTTTGCACGAACCTCTCTCTCTTCTCACTCGAGTTTTCTTAGCTCTCTCACTTCTTTCATCACATATTTCACCCAAAATCAATATTTCTTTCATTTTTCAACAAGATTTCATCTTCTAAACTCATTCCCATCCTTTATTTCACATCCAATCCACATTTTTAACCCCTAAATTCATCATTCCCTTTCAAAACCCTAACTTTCAAAAACCCCAATTTTCTCAAAATTTCTTCTCGTTTTCAATTATAAGTGCAAATGGCTTCATCATCGGATAGAAGAAAAGGGAAGAAGCCTAGAATGGAGGAACCAATTGAAGAGGAGGATGATTTCTACCATAGAGCCAATTGCATTGAGAGGGAGAGAAAGTTTGCTTCCAACGATTATGCTACTCAAACATGGGTAAGTGAAGCTTATCTTAATAGTAGAGGATTCCCTTTTGTAGATGCCCTCAAAACTCAAAAGCTTATGGGTTTCATATCGTTTAATGGCCCTATTTACATTAGGCTAGTTAGACAATTTTATGCTAACTTTAGGCCGGTTGGGAATTCTTATGAGACCTCCGTGTTAGGAAATCATTTTGAGGTTACCCCCAAGGCTTTATTCCAAGTCTTTGGGATTTCACGATCGGGCGAAGGTACATCAAAAGGGGAGGTTGACCCTATTTTCCGAAAACTACTCCGCCCCGATCGTGCATATCTCAAGGGAGAGAAGAGAGCGAACCAAATGACTGCCGACAATAGAGTCCTTCACTATATTGTTAGCCATATTTTGTTGCCCCAAACTTCTCCAAATTACTCCCGCCCTATTCAAATTGAACTTAGAGCTATGGATGCCATTTTAAATGGAAATGTTTTGAATTGGGCTTCCATTATCCTTGCCAAGATGAACCAAGCCTCCGACTCTAAACCCAAGCAACCCCTCCCCTACCCTATGCATGTGTGCAGACTCCTTCAACATTTTGATGTTCAAATTCCTGAAATCGAGTCTGTTGTTCGTCTCCCTGAGAAGACTCATGCCTTTTCTGACATTTCTTTGGGGAAGATGGACATCGAATACTACGGTAATCGATGTTTATATTTTGATGAGGCGGCTATTCTGAAGGCTCAGGGGAATGTTCAGCAGGCTGCGGATCAGCTGGGTGTTGATTCTCAGCAGCTAGAGGAGGAGCAGGCTGCTTTTGACCAGCAGGCCGGAGGGAGTGGAAGTGTGCCCCATGATGACCCTACTGATGGAATTAATTTTGATATGCCGGAGTCCTGGAACTCCCAATTTGCACAGCACAGGGTCTATATGGATGAGAGGCTGGATATCTTTGATGGGAAGTTTGCCTCCATGGGACATCAGGCTGAGGAGTTTAGGAACATTATGACTGGTCGGGCTGATAGGATTGATGGACGCTTGGATGCTTTGGAAATCCAAGCTCAAGAGCAAAGGACAACCTTATTCGACATGAGAGCTCAGATGGACCTCCAGCATTCTGCTCTTCATGGTAGACTTGACGCACATTCCGATCGTATGGATGCTAGCTTTGGCCATGTGCGCTCCGACCTTAGTCAGATTCTGTCAGCTCTTGGGCGATTTCAGCCATATCCTCGCGATGATGATCAGCAGCCACCCTCTGTCTGAGTCCGGATGTTCCTTTGCACTTCTTGTTTTTTTTATGACTATGTCTTTATTTTAGCTATGTTGAACTTTTTGAGTATTTTGTTGTTTTTGGAGTTGGGTGTACTTTGATTCAAACTCTAGTTTTATGGTCTATTTATGGTTTGTTGGAATGATGACTTTATGACATCTATGCATTACTCATGTTTTCTTCATAATTTTCATGTTCTTCAAAGTTTCTTTATTGCTTCATAGTCATATTTTTCTTATTATTTACTCTTCCGGGGTAAGTTTTCTTATTGGTAATCCTCATTCTCCACCTTGTTTCCAAATTATATTTTTTTTGATCATGACAAAAAGGGGGAGAAAGGAGATCAAAGAGAAAGAGCATATTCTTTTCCGCTTTCTTGCTTATACTCTGATGACTTATGCTCTTGCTCTGATACCAATGAGCACTTGATTATGTTTATTATTGTATTACGTTGTGCTTGGCATTTTCTGGATTGCACAGGTTAAAAAGGTTCCTAGATTGAGGGGGAGCTCTCAAGTGCTAGAGGTTTAATTATTTTGTCATCATCAAAAAGGGGGAGATTGTAAAATCAAGTCTCCGATTAAGGCGGATTAATTTTGATGATGACAATGTAATTAAATTATGGACTTAAAGTGAAGAATGCAAGCCCAACATTAAAGAAGATCAAGTGCTTAGTTATTTATTCATTCTCATTTAATTTTAATGTATTTTATTTTATTTATGAGAGTGGGTAGTTTAGGTTTTTATTCTCACATAAGGTCACATGATAATTATGCATGCAAGGTTGAGATTAAAACCAATTAGGCTTGAAGAGAGAATTGAAAACAATGTTAGAAAAACTTAATTTTTCCAACATTAAGCAATTCACTCGAGTGATTCTCAAAACACTTGAGTGATTTATGAATTTTCAGTAATATAGCCGTTGGATAAAGTAAAAAGGCAACCCTATCAGAGTTGACCAAAACACTCGAGTGTTTTCAAAAACACTCGAGTGTTTTCAAAAAGACTCGAGTGTTTTGGGTCTGACAGCAATTTTTCTAAACGTTAGAAGATGACAAAAAGGGAGAATAACTTGATTTTTCCTTTCTTTTTGTCCCCTCACTTATTTTCTGAAGGGTTGACCTCATTTACTACAACAAGTCAATACTCTTTCATTGATTTCAATCTCTCTCAAGTGTTAAAATCTTTTCTCTCTCTAAACTCAACCAAGCATTCATCTCTATAATTGTCTTAGTAAGTTAAGAGAGTGTGCTTTAATTGTAAGAGAATTATTTGTTGTACAATTCTCAAACACTCATACACTTCTTGTTCTAAAAATCTTGGTTGGTAACCAAGTGTACCTAAGTGGGTCTTAGGTTCATTCAAGACTTGAGAGGTTCTCAAGCAAGGGCTAAGAGATTCTTAGCTTTGGTGGAGCTCTTGGAGGTTCCAAGGAGCAAAAGAAGAAGGGACTCTTCATCACCAAATCAAGTTGGGGTAGAAATTTCAAGAGTTTGGTACACTCTTGAAAAGGGTTAGGATTGAGTGAGGAATCTCAATTTAGCCTTGTAATTTCTAACAATTTGATTACTAGTAGAAACTCCTAAGTTGATTAGGGGGACTGGATTAGCACTCTAGATTGAGTGTGAACCAGGATAAATTGGTGTTGTCTCTCTCTTTATAGCTTTCTTAGATTTCAAGAAAAACCAAACCCTAAGTTCTCTAGAAAGGGGCTTTTACAATTTAAGTAAAAAAATTGGTAGCAATTAAATTGTTTTCAACTTGCTATACCTTCATTTAATTGCCCTCTACTTTGATTAATATCAGTTCTTGCCTAGTCTTTAAGATATTGAATCATTTGGCTAAATTTCTCTGAAACTGAATTTTTCTGTTCTGCATAAAACACTCGAGTGTTTTCCAAATCACTCGAGTATTTATCAGGTTTTCACTCGAGTGTTCTTAAAATCACTCGAGTAAATTGCCCAGTTTCAGAAAATCAAGCTTTTGATCAATTATCTTTTAATTGCACCGAAAATTAGTCACTGTTGCTTTCATATTACTATTCACCCCCCCTCTAGTAATTGCTAAGCCCGCTTGTTGGTTTCCAACAAACAACCGGTACCCGGATCTGGTTTACCCAGAATCCGACTCATCCGGTTCGACCCAACTGAACTCGCATTAAGCGGTAGGGGTCTCCCAGCGGGGGTTGCTCCATACCCAAAGCTCGAACTCGAGATCAGTTGGTTAAGGGACCAAATGAGCTACCACTTGACCAATCCCACGTTGATAATAAGCCTATTTTTTTTTAAACTGTTTATGGATAGTTAATTAACTTTAAATTTGAAAAACATTAATTTACGTCAAAGACATAATTTTATAATAGGCTTAATTATGTTTTTGATGATTGAATTTTATGGTCGTTTTGTTGCAGTTTTTTTTTTCAATATTTTACTCTCTGACTTATTTTTGGAATTTTGCTAATATATCAAACCAAAATCTAGTTAAACTCAAAAAGTTAGGTAACACTCTTGCCACTTGGGTGAAAAAAAAACCGTAACAAGACTTTCACTAATTCGATATGAGATTTGTTATTCGATATGAGATTTCTTCTCTGTTTCTATTTTCCCAGTAATTTGATATGACTTGGCATTACATATATCATATATGGAACAGTATAGCAATCAAACATATGTACAATTGATGGTTAAATCATTGCTATTACTCATATTTGTATTTGTAAATTGCTTCTTAACCTCTTGGCTCAAGGACTGTAAGGTTGATCTGTTCCTCCCTAAATCTACAGTAGCGGGAGTTTCGTTACGGTTTTTTTTTTTATTTTTTTTTTTTTATAAACTTCTCTTCAACAATATTTATCACCTTAACATCATTTTAAGTTGACCAATCTCTTCTTTTAATTTTATTTTTTTTTTCAATTTCCTTGGATTTCAGATAGAAGATGAAAAAATATTGGTACGACAAAAACTCATTAGTCTCGGTTATACCAAGCCAAGATTAGAAGCAGTGTCTGTGTACTTGTAATACATATTACTCCATTGATAAAGTTCGTGATTTGTATACTTGAAAATTTATCATAATCTAATTTTGTGATTGGGAAATATATGTGACTTCTCAGTTATTTTTGCTGGGTCAAGCAAAGACTATTGCTTAATTGTCTAATGTACTTCTACTATAAATGAGATAAACTGGCACATAATTTTTTAAACGTGTATCATAGTAAAAGCCATATAGTTCTGCATGATAGAGTTTCTTCATATACTACAATTTGAAGCAGAGAATATTCCTAAACTGGAAACCAATCCTCTTTTAATAAAAGCTATACATAAATCCACCTTAAAAAGTTCATGGATAACTTGTTTCCCTGTAAACAAGCCGCAAGCAGAGAATATATGCCTGGCCTACTTCCTCGGACTAATAACAATATTCTTCAAAGGGAAGAAAACATAGTCCTCTCTATCCATATAAAAAAAAAGGACCATTTTGAAAGTGGTAATGGAAGATAGTCTTCATTGTTAATCTTATTGTCATTGCCTATCCTGCTATGGATGTCAAAGATGGTTTGTTTCACTTTCCCATTTTTCTTGGATAACGCCTTCTATGAAAAATATTTTTCTAATACTTAGTATACAACATTTTCTATAGATGTCATATACCAAATTACCAATATGATTGTGGATGTAGTATATTATATTTTAAGGTGAACTAAATGTATTTTATGTAATGTGAGAGGGGTATGTGTATCATATATATTTGTTATTTGAAGTGTTTTGTTTCAATTTTTTTTAAAAATCTTTTGCATGTTTCTGCATTTTCATTGGTGCATATGCATCTTGGGCACTTGCAAATGAATAATCAATAATTTTTGCTTTTTAGCGATGAATGATCAACAATTGTCAATATGTCTTTCTTTCATTATGTCAAAAAAACTGCTTTAATTAATACTAATGTAACTTTTTTGGGGTGTAAATTGACAAGGGAATAGGTGATAAATAGAATTTGATTTTGTTTCAAAAAAAGAATGAAAATAAAGTAGAATAGAATAGAATAGAATGAGAATTTCGCTAACATTTTATTACGTATAAAAATTATTTAAAAAATAATGCATTCCATGTCTCTGTTTCTTTTTTATGGGATTTTTATTCCTGTCAAAAAAAAAAAAAGATAGTTCTAAGAAAGACTAATCTACGGGGCAAACATATGACATGCACAAAAAAAACTATCCTTTTTACATATTCTATATTCTATGTGATGTACATGTACTACTCAAAATACCGCAGGCTTTGCACGTTCTATATCAAACTCTTCACCAACTCATTACGTAGTGAAAATTCAGTCATTTTCACTCCTCACGAAGAATTCAATAGAGAGATACGAATCAGGGGAATTTGAAGCTGGAGGCTACAAGTGGTATACATACACATATTCTTGATATATATAATAATTTCAATGATATTGGTTATGATATAATCTAACTAAAGTTCAGCTAATTACTCCACCGCAACGATTTATATGCTCACACACCTTACATTTATAGGAAGTTGGTTCTGTACCCAAGTGGAAACAAGAAGAAGAATGTAAAGGACTATGTTTCATTATACTTGGCATTGGATGAAGCAAGTTCACTTCAACCTGGTTGGGAAATCTATGTCAATTTTCGTTTGTTTTTGCATGATCAGAACAAGGACAACTACTTAGTGGTTCAAGGTGTTTCTTTTTATCTTTAACCCTTTCTTTGAGTCAATTTACTTAATAATCACAAGTCCACATCAAGCACACCGGTGCATATTAGTATACATACATCAAAGTCTACCTAGCATGAGGGTGAATGGTGCAATTTTGATACACGCAAAAAACATACTCCTTGTGTCCCATTATCTTTATAAAAGTCAAACCAATCAATAAAAACAAGAGAATATATTTTTAATGTAATATATGAATCACTTAATTACAAATTGCGATTATTAGCATAGTGATGTTTTTGGCTTTCCATGACATACTAGCATAGCATCTTGTAACCTATGTTTTTAAGAAGGTTAGTCTACAAACCTTTCACTTTAGGCCTGTTATTAATCGCCAAACCCCGTTTTTTTCCGATGGGATTCTATCGAAATATTTTCCGATAATTCCGAGCCGGAAAATGACTTTAAAAATGAATTTTTAATAAACGAGTATTCGAAAAAAATGCATGATAGAACTCCATCGGGAAAAAAAACGGGGTTTAAGGCCTAAAGTATGGGGTTTGTAGATTACTACTTATTTTTTAAATGGTGATATATGTGTCTTTAAGCCCTTTAACAAAGAAAAAGCCCTTTAAGAAAAAAAAATATATTCTGCGATGTTTAGATAGTTCAAAGGTGTCTTACCATTTTTGAAACTCTTTATTTGATAGATGCTCCAGGAAAGGAAATGAGATTTCACAAATTGAAGGTTGAATGGGGATTTGATCAATTTATTTCTCTCAAAGAATTCAATGATGGCTCCAAAGGCTACATGGTGGATGATATATGTGCATTTGGAGCAGAAGTATTTGTCTGCAAAGAAAGAAGCATCGGTAAAGGAGAATCTTTAATGATGGTGAAGGATACCACTACCTACAAGCACGTCTGGGAGGTCACAAACTTCCCAAAATTAGATTCCGAATGTTGTGAGTCTAAGCCATTCAATGCAGGAAACTACACATGGTACAAATAATCAACCCTGTTTTGTTTCTAAACTTGCTTGATGTACTCCAATGTGGATCTCCAACTTTTTCTTAATCTATCTATAAGATTTTTATGTGAAATTTATAATGCTGTATTTTTTTTTCTTCCTTTTTGCAGGAAGATAAAACTATATCCCAAAGGAAAAGATGTTGGATTGGGTAACTATCTTTCACTATACCTGGCCTTAGCTGACCCAACAACCCTTCCACAGGGCTCCAAAATATATGCACAAATAGTATTACGCATCCTTGATCAAAAGCAAGGCAAGCATCACTTTGGAAAAGGTAATGTTTTGTTATCATTTATGTTTCCATTTCTTTAAAAGAAATGCTAGAAACACACTAATACGATACTTGAATGAATAATTGATTTTACATGCAACATTTTTTGTAAGTGTAAGCATAGTAACAATTAGTTTTTTCCACACTTGCAGCCAATTACTGGTTTAGTACCTCCAGCTTTGAAAATGGGGCAGCCAAATTTATAGTGTTAAGTAATTTCACGAGTCAAAACTTGGGTTATCTTGTGAAGGACAATTGCACCGTGGAGGCGGAGGTTACAATTCTTGGGATGGTTGGTACTTTGCCCTGAGATTATCAAGATTTTATGTATACATACTATTGAAATGTAGTCACAATAATAAAACGTTGGGTGGATACTCAGATCTGTCAAAAAATCAGTTTAATGAGTAGCAGTTGTTCTATGAATTCTACTAATGCAATGCAATGCCTCCATTCAGCTTTCTGAAGCCACGATAGGTTTCAATTGATGTATATATGTATACACTAGCATCTTAAGTTTAGCATGAAAAAGATGTGGTTTTCTTATTTATTGATGATCTATATAAATTGTACATTTCTGTTGAAGGACAATAAATCATTATTTACACAGAGATTCAGGAGTCAAGTCATACAAGTGGATTATGTACTGATGAAGTGAATTAAAAATACAACAACAATACATAGTTGACAGATAGCCAATAGCCAAATACATATAAGAATCAACAAACATGACTAAGGGCCCGTTTGGAGTGGTAGTCACTTTTAGGTTTTTGATTTTAAAATGATATTTTTACAATACAAGAAAAACAGGTGATTTTCCACCAATTTTTATTCCTCTAAAACTTTGTTATTATTAACGGGAATAGCCGTTGAAACATGTTTTTTCGACATATCATTGTCGAAAATCATTTATATTTTCTTTTCGACGGATGGAGTTGTCCATTAGAAAAGCTTCTAAGTTTGATTTTAATTTTTGTTCATTTTTATAATGAGGTTAATTTTTATCATTAAAAAAAAAGAAATAGAAGGTAAAAGGGAAAAGAATCCCCGAGTCTCACATCATTCAAAACTTGAAGGGAAAGGGAATGGAATTCCTAGTCTCACATCTTGCCCGGCGCTTTTTTTAAAGTGTAGATTGATTTATAAACTCGTTTATAAATTATTCCATTGTTTCATAATGTTTGGTCTTTTAGCCTTTTTTTTTTCACAAAGTTTGGCCTTTTACATTTTCAATACACAAACATAATTTGTTTTTCCAATATTAACCTTTCATTCAATAATTTCTCTTATTCCTCATTAATTCTACTTTTATCATCTCTCTCATCTCAAAACCACTATACATTAATTAATGGACACACTTACTAATAAAAATTAAATACTATTACAATTTTCAATAAGAATTAAATAAGGGCATTTTAGACAAACTATACATAATACTTACAATAATCAACACTTTCTTAATCTGTGTGTCCAGACCTAAAAAGTCAAACATTGTGAAAGGGAAGGAGTATTTTGGTGTATATATAATAGGAATTGCTAACATTCATAATATAATTCTTTTTTTTTGATGAATCAGGGTTTCCACTCGCGCAACATGGTCGGCCCCTTTCGGGGGCGATGCTCCCAGTAAGACTTGGGTCATTCACATGCGTTTCGGGTACGACTCGAACCCGTGACCACATGTTTAAGGGATACAAGCCCCTTTCACTTGTGTCAGCCTCCACTTGTCATTCAGAATATAATTCTTTTAACTAGAAAAAGTTATCAAATTATTGTTGATAAAATACCAGGGATAAAGATATTTCAATAATTTCATTTTTATGAAATTTATAAAAAAATTAAAAAAAAAAGCCAAAAATCCCATCCCAACCCATGAACACCCTCTCATTATATTCCAAAGCCCCTTCCCCTCTCTCTCACTGCTTCTCTCTCCCTCTCTGCTTCCGGCCACGCCGCACAACCCTCAAACCCACCCCACCTTACCCAGCGCCGCACCCTTGCTGCCGAATACTTGTTCGTATTCGTGTCTTAGCCAGCATCTCGCCGCCGAATCCGAATCTCCTTCGCCTATTCACTTCAGGTAACCACTCTCTATGCGAATCTGAACTGAACTAAATTTGACTATGTTTATATCATCTGAACCCTAAGACATTGGATTCTTCTAAACATTGGAGAGCAATTGAATCCTAAGACCTAGGAATTCAAAGTGAACTTATAATGCACAAACACTTTTTCTTAGTATAATTGCCCAATGTACTTCTACCATAAATGAGGTACTCCCTCCGTTTCATTTAAGTGTCTTTTTAACATCAAAATTTTGTTTCAAAATAACTGTCTTTCTACCGAATCTAGGCAACATTTAATACTGTTTTTCCTTATTTACCCTTACATTTAATGTTGTTTTAGTTTTGAAATTTGTAATACTAGTAATTATGCATTGACAAAATAAAAATATTAAATAGGGGCATTTTTGACAAAATACACATAAAACTTACAATAATCATCATAATTAACACTTTCTTAATCTATGTGCAAATGTCCAAAAAAACCCTTAAAGTGAAATGGAGGGAGTACTTTGGTACATTTTTTTTTTCAAACGTGTATCATAGTAAAAGCCATGTGATTCCTAAACTGCTATGGATATCAAAGATGGTTTGTCCCCCTCTCCCATTTTTCTTGGATAACATCTTCTAAAAAAAATCGGATCGTGACCCTAGTTCATGATCCATGGGTATTTTTGAAAAAATAATAATGATAATAATAACTAGTGTGTTAAATAATAAAGGCTTATTTATGTCTTTAATCCCTGAAAAGTTCAGTGTGTTTTGGTTTTAATGACGGGACCTCCTTAATTTTTCAAACTTTTTGGTTTTGGTCCCCTCTGTTAGTAAAAATTTATTATTTGTTTGTGTAGCTAACGAAATATCACATCAGGAGGGGACCAAAACCAAAATGTTTGAAAAATTAAGGACTAGTCCTGGTCAAAATAACTTCTAGGGACTAAAACCAAAACATGTTGAACTTTTAGGGACTAAAACCATAAATAAGCCAATAATAAATATAGTCTCTTAATTTAGGGGTGTTAGGGTTTTGGTTTGAGTAAGAATACAATTGCAGGTGTGGGACCAAGCGCAATTACTTGGTGGAAACTCATTCTTGTGGAAACTCATTCCCAAACTCTGTGTTATCTTTCTGCAACACAACACAACACAACACGGATACAAAGAGCATACCTCAAAAACAGTATATAGGACCCGACCCATCTTGCCAAGTGAAGCTGTAAGAATGGATTCTGAAGGAATGAAGCAGATTCAAGAGTTGAAGCTGACAGAGAAGGAGAAGGAGGAGAGTGAATTGAAGGTTACATGTTTCTCTGAAGTCGTTAATGAAGGTAGCATCCATTTTCAGATAATTCGTTTCCCCAAACAAGTAAGTACTGTACTAGGGGGTACCAAGTACCAACAATATATTTCATTATCTTATAATAAGGATTGGGAATGTAATATTATATATATAAATACTAAATATTGAATATTGATTATGTATGTTATTGTTGTGTGTGTATGATTGATAGATATATGTGTGGATTGGATACAACTCTGCCAAATTAGGACACATGTATGCAGCTGCTCACACTCGTCCTGTAAGTTTCTTTTCTCCTCCCTTCAAGATCATTGTTATTGTTAAGTTAAATTATGTATGACTATGTTTAAATAATTTAAACATTATATATATATTTATATTTGTATGAATGGATGATGATGATGATGATAAACACAGAACAATAATGTATCTGCCACTAACTTACTTGGAGGCACTATTGAAAATACTGGCTCTGGTATTGCTCGCAGATTAGGTAACTAACTATTGTCAATCGTGTTTTATTTATGTCTTGCTACAATATAAATAAGATATTCCCCCTGCTTCCTCACTTTGCATTCTTTTATATTGTTTCTCAGTGTTAAAGACTGGTCTCAATGTAATTTTGGCTTGCAATCTTCCAAAGAATAGCTCTTTGCTTGAGGTCTTAACTCTCTCTCTCTCTTGCACAGACAGTTTTATTTCTTGCTTATTTCTCACATATGTTAGTGTAAAATAAATCATATTCCTATTTATACTTGAGTCAACTTCTCATATCCCTTATAGAAAATCATGCAAGTAACAATTTATTTTTCCTTTATACTCAGTTGTTTGATTACTCAATTTATTTCTAATTTGTGTATCCATACTAGTATACTACCAACTGCTAGGTCGTAGTTTAAACTTTTTATTTTGTAAAATTATGATTTGTTAGTGAATAATGTAAAATTAGGAGTGTTTATAGTCTCACCCGCTTTACTAATATATTCTTTTAAATAACACTTATATTCCTATCTATTAGTGCATTACTGCTCACAGCTCCTAGTATCATGTATGAGACTGGTTCTGCCTACTATTTTGCCCAGTAATTCGATATGCCTTGGCGTTACATATATTACATATGGCACAGTATTGCAATCAAACGCCTGTAATTGATGGTTAAATCATAGCTGTTACTCTTATATTTGTAAATTACCTCTAAACTTCTTTGGTCAAGGGTTGTAAGTTTGTTCTGTTTCTTCCCTAAATCTCACAGTAGTTGGAGTCTGGTTACGTGTTCTTTTTTATTGCTCTTGCACAATATTTATCACTTCAGCATCATTTTAAGTTAAATTATCTCTTTTTTTAGTTTATTTTTTTGCAACCTACCTGGATTTCAGATAGAGGCTGAGAAAATATTGGTACAGAAACTCATTAGTCTGGGTTATACCAAGCCAAGATCTGAAGCAACATCTATGTAGGGAGACTTGTTATACATACCATTATACCAAGAATGTATTATTACCCCTTTGATAAAGTTCGTGATTTGTATACTTGAAAATTTATCATCATCTAATTTTGTGATTGGGAAATATATGTGACTTTTCAGTTATTTTTGCTGGATCAGGCAAAGACTATTGCTTATTTGTCCAATGTACTTCTATTATAAACGAGGTATTGGAATATTTTTTTCTTTCTATCGTGTATCATTGTAAAAGCCATGTGATTCTGCATGATAGAGTTTCTTAGTATACAATTTAAAGCTGAGAATATTCTTAAATGGGAGACCAACCCTCTTTTAGCAAAACCGTTACATAAATCCTCCTTAAAAAGTTCGCGGATAACTTGTTTTCCTGTTAGTAAGCCAAAAGCAGAGAATATATACCCCCGAGAGAGCTAACTTTAAAAATAGGACTTTTCACTAGCTCTCCCGGGGGTCGGCTAGCTTGTAATTTTACAAAGCTCGCTGACCCCTCAGCTAGCTAGCTCTCTCAGGGGTCAGCTAGCTTGTAAAAATTATAAGCTAGCTGATCCCCGAGAGAGCTAGCTTTAAAAATAGGACTTTTCACTAGCTCTCTCGGGGGTCAGCTAGCTTTAAAAATTACAAGCTAGCTGACCCCCGAGAGAGCTAGCATATGGAAAAACAAGCAAACATAACAAAAAACGTGTATTCGCCAGCGAACATCACAAAAATTGCATGCTCGCTAGGGGGCCAGAGAACAGTCAAAAAAAAAAATATACTGCTCGCTGGGGGGTCACCGAGCTGTGTAAATTTACACACGCTGACCCCCGAGAGAGCTAACTTTAAAAATAGGACTTCTCACTAGCTCTCTCGGGGGTCAGCTAACTTGTAATTTTACAAAGCTCGCTGACCCCTCAGCTAGCTAGCTCTCTCAGGGGTCAGCTAGCTTGTAATATTTACAAGCTAGCTGACCCCCGAGAGAGCTAGTATATGGAAAAACAAGCAAACATCACAAAAAAACGTGTACTCGCCAGCGAACATCACAAAAATTGCACGCTCGCTGGGGGCCAGCGAGCAGTCAAAAAACAAAAAAAAATATACTGCTCGCTTGGGGGTCAGCGAGTGTTTGCTGACCCCCCAGCGAGCAGTATACACACTCGCTGACCCCCAGCGAGCAGTATATTTTTTTTGTTTTTTGACTGCTCGCTGGCCCCCCAGCGAGCGTGTCATAAACCCAAAAAAAAAAGGGCAATTTTGAATTTTGGCAAAAAAAAAGGGGGTCAAATAATTAAGTAAGGGGGTCAATAAATTAAAACCCTTCTGAAAGTGGCAATGGAAGTCAACATTTTTACTCCTATTGTCATTGCCTATCGGCTATGGATATCAAAGATGCTTTGTCCCTCTCTCCCATTTTTCTTGGATAATGTATTCTAAGAAAAATATATTTCTAAATATCATATACCAAATTACCAATATGATTGTGGATAGAGTATATGATATTTTAAGGTGAACCAAATGTATTTTATGTAATGTGAGGGAGGAATATGTAATTTTGGGATGGGTGACCTCTTGGAAAGTTTTTCCGGGATGCGTGTGAGTGAGGGCAGAATATACTGAAAAGACTCCTGTTGGTATGTGGGGACAGTCGAAATCCATTTACTGCCAGGGACGTTATTTATGGTATTAGAGCGGCTCCTCTCCCAATACGGTGTGGTTCGGGAACAAACCAGACGGAAGCTGGCTTAAATGAATTGATTGGTACTACCAATATCAACAAGATGCATCTTCTTTTCGGTAGCTCATCACTTAAGAATTCCATAGTTAAGCGTGCTTGACTTGGAGTAATTTTGGAATGTGTGACCTGGGAAGTTTTTCCGGGGAGCATGTGAGTGAGGACTAAGCACGCTGAAAAGACCCATATTAATATGTGGGGATAGTCGTCAATTCATTTGCTTGCCAAGAATGTTACATCATGGTCGAGATTGGTGCTAAAGCTGGGAATTTTTTTGGTGCCATACAACGAATTTACATCATCTTTGCAAATTCTGCTAAGAGATAATATATTTTGAAAGATGATGTAAAAGGGTTGACCCTTAAATTATCATTTTCAGCCACTCGTTGAGAAGAGTAATATTGAGTGTTAAAAGCTATAAGATTTCAGGTTTTCGAAATCCATGAAACTTTACTTCAAGTGGAAAAAAGTGATAATGATAAGTGAAACAAAATCTTGAGCAAAAAACAAGCTTGGTGATTTTGAGTTCTTGTTTGCGCCGGTGATTTGAATCGAATGTTGACTATGTATTTGTCAATAGGCGTGAAATTCGAAGAAAAAACATTTTGATGTGAATCCAAGTGATATATACCTTTGCAATCTCCAGAAGAATCATTTAGGTTTAATCATTTCTTGTTCATTGTTTTTTTAGACGAAGTTTTTAACGGATATTGAGGAGGGGAAATTAAAGCCACCAATAATCTAGCAAATCGTGGTGCCTAAGAATCGAATGGGGACATCCAACTCCCAAGCCTTAAAAGTTTGGTACATTATCATGTGGGTTACACCCACTTGTTTGTTTTTTTTTTTTTGTACATTGTTGATCAAGCAATTAGGTCGTTGCCTAAGGAATTTGAACAACACCAAGAATATGAAAATATTTTTGGTTTCCTATTTACTTCGGAGAAATAACTTACGTTAGATGAAATAAACCCCAAAATCATATTGTGGCCATTTAAAAATTGTAGTTAAGAACAATGATGAATTTGATGTTGCTGGGAATGAATCATATGTAGACGACAAAACTATTAGATTGGTCCTTGAAGTTATTTTTAGGTTACAAATCTTTCCCTTATGTTTTTTTTTGTTTCAAATTAAATAAGTTCGGTAAGTTGTTGTTGCCTATCAAGCTTATCATTTCCGTTAATTTTTTCCTTTGAATGACATGTGTCACTCAACTTATGATGCCATGTTTTAAAAAATTGGTTTAATGATTTTTTTAAAAAAATTTCTCATGGTGCCACGTGTCATTTAATTGAAAAAATTAATGGAAATAATTGATTTGTTGGATGGCAAGAACTTATAGGACTTATTTGCAAGAATAAAACATAAAGGACTGATTTATAATATAAAAATAACTTAAGAGACCAATATAATAGTTTTGCTTACGTGGACTATGTAACACCCTAATTAATAATTACCCTTAATTACCCGATAATAAATATTATGGACTAAAAAAAATTCCTTTTTCATTCGACACCATTATAAACTCCATTTAGTTCAATGATATACTCATATCATTTATACCAACAAAATAAGTATTCTAAATAGCACCATAATCCTTAGAGTCATACATAGCTTATATACATAGCCAAAAAAAATAGTTTTTCTGCCATAATATCCAAAATACAGTCTCCACATATACTCATGCCCTACATACATAACACTACTCTCCCTGTGAGGGAGAGTGAACCTGCTCGACCGGGGAACGTGCATGCTCAAGCTCATCACCTGTAAAAAAAAGTAAGAGGGTGAACATTACACAAAACTTAGGGAAACAGTTTCTAATATGACATAAGAAGACACTAGGCCACACACACTTAGTCAATTAAACACAATCATATAAATCAAACCCAAACATGTGTTATACATAACATAACCATCATCATATATAAAAACTCACAGTGTACAGGTTCCTTTTTTCTATTCCCTTTTTTCCCACTTATTCTCACTTATACATTTCATCATATCTTATATCCTCTTCATACACATTTTGTATAGCTTCTATCTGAGTGTGCACCACCCAACACACCCTATCCTTTCTTCCTTTTTAACTATTGCGTACATCGTCGCAAGGATGCACGTCTTGCTCATTACTTGGAATTAGGTAGTGTTCATTATTGCGTACATCGTTGCAAGGATATACGTCTTACAGCTGCGCACGAGCCACTCTCAATGCGTCTTTCGCGATCATGGCGTGCATCGTCGCGAGGATGCACGTCTGTCATGACCTGGAGCACATCCTAACCGATTCTGCTAGTAGGAATCCTGTGTGAGTCATTACTGCGTACATCGTCGCAAGGATGTACGTCTTACAACTGCGCATGAACACTTTCCATGCGCCTTCCGCGGTCATTGCATGCATCGTCGCAAGGATACACGTCTGTCATGACCTGTCTCACACAACCATTTCTCTTTCCTTATCTTTTTACTTTCCTTTATTCATTCTTTACTTTTCCTCTCCTACTATTCTTTATCCTTTACTTTATTATTTCTCATTATCTCACTTCCTAACTTTACTCGCATCTCTACTTAGTTCGGTTCTTAGTTCACATCCACAGGTCCAATAACAGCAGCACAACAAATATACATATATATCACAAATATCACATTTAGTTCACTTAAACATACTCATCAACATACACATATCATCTCACCTACGGTTCTATTCTCTACACTAGCACCCATTCCTAATGCTCATCATGAACATACTAAAAACCCAACTCTAAGCTAGGGTAACACCCACCCCCTTACCTCAAAACCGTAAGAAATAAGGTGTTCGGTGAGTACTAGCCTTGACCCTTATCTAAAAAAGTCCAGCTCGAAGCCCCTTAAAAATCTCGGTGGTACTGCAGCGAACCTTAGAGGTGTTGAGGAAGAGTTGTCTAGCTGACGAGAAGGTGAAGAGAATGATCTTAAATACCTGTCATGGTTGAAGCTTGATGAAGATTAAGGAAAGAGTAGAATTTGTGGGTGTTCCAGACTTTGAGAGTGTTGATCTCTCAAACCCTAAGAGAGAAAGAGTTAGAGAGAGAGTTTGTGAGTTTGAGAGAAGTTGGAGCTGCAATAAGACTTTCGTGTGTTATGATTATGATGTTGATCTTAACTTTGTTTTATTCCACGTGGGAAAATAAGCGTGTGGTCCTAAGGAAAGGCTTCTCCTAGAAGCTTAGTCAACATGTGGTTCTAATTTATTGGCTTCCTAAGGAAGCCGCCAATGAGTGGTTAAGAATAACTTAAGTCTGACACATACGCGCCTAAGCGAGGACAGTGGAACGCCTGCGCGCGTGTTACCTAAGGTGAGGCTATCTGCGTTAGTGCATGAGCTCGGATCTAGCTCGGTGTACTTACAAACTCAGTTATACTGATGAGCTCGCGATGACGAGCTCGGTTAGGTAAGTGGGCTTGGTTACAATAAGTTCATATTTAATGAGCTCGGTTGTTTTGAGCTCGATTATCCTATTGAGTTCAGTCTCGGTTCTTATTACTCAATCCTCACGAGCTCGGATATTATGGGCTCGGTACCTGTTGTTCAGTACAACTCTGAGCTTGGTAGGTTTATGCTCGATGAGTTTACGAATTCTGACCAGCTTAATGAGTAGAAGTACTCGGCGTCAGAGGGTCGAAATACTAGCGTTGATGTGAGTTCGGTTCTTGTGAGCACAATGTTACTTGCTCGTTCCTCATGAGCTCAGAGTTATCTGTTCGGTTCGTATGAGCTCGGATATCATGAGCTCAGGTCTAACTATAGATTCTTACGAGCTCAACACTAGTTTTCCGTCTACGATGAGCTCGGCTATGATGAGCTCGGTACGATCTCGGTGCTAACTGTCAGTACCGAGTTCCTTTAAATTAATAAAAACTGAATTACTAACGAAGAGTGTTAGTCGGAATGACTTCGGCTTATGACAATTTATTGTCATTCGGTCTATCAGTTTGATTCTATTGATGTGCTCGGCTCGGTGGTTCGAGCTCATCCCAAGCTTATGGGTAACATAACCATTTGATGCTCTCTACTCGGATTTTCTTCGGTTAAGATGGGTTCGGTCGGAACGAGGTCGGCTCGGTTATACCTGTACTCTTTCGTTCAATGCTACGACATTCTTAACTTTGGCACGATCTTCCTCGTTCAGTCCCAACTTATTCCCACGATTTCTATTAAGTTAAATTAGAGTTATTCTAATTAATCTTGATATAAATTTTAGGATGTTACAGACTAGTGTTAACTACAATCGAAAATGACATATTGGAGAAAGTTATTACAAGGATTTAATTGATAATTTTGTTTAAGTAACATTTTGCCCGTGGAAGTTCATATTTAGTTATGTGAGTAAAGTGAGATTTTATAAAATAATTAATTTATATAAATATAATTTTTTTAAATTTTTTTATACTTTTTTAAAAAGATCTCGTTATTTATTTTAGCACAGGGTTTCTAAAATATTCGAGATGATCCTGAGATGGATACAATCTTATCGTAGTGAATATAATTTCTTAAAAAAAAAATTAGGGATATAATGATTGACATTACTCCCTCTGTTTCACAATGTTTGATCTTTTAGGCCTGAACATACAGATTAAGAAAATATTAATTATTGTAAGTATTATGTATAGTTTGTCCAAAATGCCCCTATTTAATCCCTATTGAAAATTGTAGTAGTGTTTAATTTTTATTAGTAAGTGTGTCCATTAATTAATGTATAGTGGTTTAAAGATGAGAAAGATGATAAAAGTATATTAACGAGGAGTAAGAGAAATGATTAAATGTAAGGTTAAAATTGGAAAAAAAATCTGTTTATGCATTGAAAATGTTAAAGATCAAACAATATGAAACAAAAAAAAAAAAGGTTAAAAGACCAAACATTATGAAACGGAGGAAATATATGTTTAATAAAATGTCATCTTGATCCAAAATTTTAGGATAATAAATTTATGAATCTTATAATTATATATATTTCGAATTATCTATTAATATAAAATTTCTTTATCCACAACTCACACTTAAATATTCTTGACAGAAAATCAACAATATCATTGGTTCACATTAGTTCCGCAAGAAAAGTAAATATTACTACATGATTTAGTTCATTTTAAAAGTTCTTTAATTCGTCCGCGTAAGACAGCTCAATTGGTGGCTGTAGGAATACTTAGGATTTCCCTCTCCCAAGGTCATGGGTTCTAGTCCCAGACCTCCCATGTAAAAAAAAAAAAATCTTTAATTCATGGTGAAAACAAAGAAGATGCTGTTAATCGTGCATTCATCAACGACTAATGATTAATTAATTTTTGTGGAGAAATATTCTCAACATCTCACATTGTATTTATTTTACCTTACGGTCATGACGACCCTGTTCACAATTTTTTGATTGTGACATGAGTCATATAACCTTTAAAAAATAAAAATTTGGACGATTGTAACTGTAACGACCGTAAAAAATTGGGTGTGAGTAAGGTCATGACCTGTTGGTGAAGTGACACAAATTTATTGCGGAGTGACAAAAATAGTTCTCATCTTTTCCCATTGATATCTGATTATATGGGGGGTTTTTTTTTTAATCTAAGTTGGGTAGTTTGACAAATAATTTATAAAAGAGTTAATAGTCACGTAGGTCCCCGAAAGATATATGTGGAATCAGTTAGGCCCTTGAAAGATTTATGGATCTCTTAAGCCCCCGAAAGATCATTTTGGAATCGGTTAGGTCCATAAAAGATTTGTGTAATCTCTTAAATCCCCAAAGATCAATTTGACATCACGTTAGTCCCCGTAAGGAATAGAGGAAGTAACTAATACCGATCGCCAATTATGGACTTTGTCTTTGTTCACTTTATTCACTTAATTTATAGCATTGATTATTTTTTAAAATAGTTTATTTTATTCTGCATTACTATATTTTAGTCAAAAAAAAAATTTAATGCAACATTTTACTCTTTTCGTCCCTTATTATAGGACCCATTTGAATATTTTTACCTCAACCAAAATTGATAAATTTTATACTAAAATTAATATATTGTTCCAAAAATATTCTTTTACCAATTATTAGATCATAATAAATTTTTTGAGTTTTCGATAGTTACTTTAATTCTTACTTTAATTTACCTCCATCACCTACAATATTAAAACCATAGGATTTGCAAATTTTTTGCACTTTCAAATAGAATTTTATTTATGTCTTCTAATAGGTTACTTTTTAATCAACCATTCATAGTTGTTAGTTAGGCGAAGATCAATTCGTGAGGTGTTATTTGCAAAAACATAATATTGATTTTCTAATATACAAAAAAAAAAAAAAACCATAAAAAATCAGATATATTATGTTATGCCAAAAAAATATTTCTTTTTGCTCAAAATATAAGAAAAAAACATATTTCTCTTGTTTAAAATATAAGAGCAAAGCTAACTAATTTTATTAAATTTTGTTTTATTATCAACGTCAGTTTCCTAAAATATTCCTGGAAAATTGTTTTCTTATATAATTTTTGTTTCATTTTCAATACTACTTTCCTAAAATACCTCTATTTTTTTTATAAATTTAAGAAAATTAAATACAATCAACTAATTTCCTTAATAAACGTAAAATTAGTTATTTTTACTTATAATTCAAGCCGGAGAGAATAGTAATTATTATAATTATTATGTGCTTATCAAAATTGTGAATTTAACGAGTTGATGGAATAAAGCTTCATTTCAAAATGGTTTTAGCAAACTGTAATTGTCGATGTTAGTTAGTATTTTATAATTTATATACTACCTCCGTCCCTAATTATAAGGCTCTCTTGGGAGATTTCACGTCCATGAAAAAAGTGGAATAATTTAGTTAATTGTATTGGAAATGTGAACTTTTCATATGTATTTTCAAAATTACCCCTATTAATATTATTGGGAATCTAAAAAGTGTTAAATAAATAGGAGTGTTTGTGAAAAAAATAATTAATGCTCATTGAAAATTGGTAAAGGGCCTTATAAATAGGGACAAAATAAAAGTGTTAAGAGGGCCTTATAATTAGGGACGGAGGGAATATAACATTGAAAACTCGTGCATTGCATAGAATAATAACTACTCTGTCCGGTTTTATTAATAAGACCATTTTGAGATTTTTTTTTTATTAAGGAAGGTAGTTAGATTTGTTAGTGACATTGAAAATAGGAAAATTTGATATACTTTTTAAAACTACCTCTATAATTATTATTGAGATTCTAAAATGTGTAGAGTTAATAGGGGTCTTTGTGAAATAAAATTATTAAATGTTATTAAAAATTAGAATAGGCTCTTATAAATAGAACCAAAATAAAAACCTCAAAATAATCTTATATATAGGACTAGAGGGAGTGAGTGGTAATTTAATATGTGTTTGCTTGACCTTAGCCCTTAGGGTTGAGGATAAGAAGGGTTGAGGATAAAAACCCATAAATGGTTAAGTTTTACATGGAATGAAGAATTTAGGAGAGATAAAATCTTATATCTTTATTTTTTTTTTTAAAAAAAAAAAGAAAAATTTGATTAAAGTTGCTTATTCTCAACCTTTAGGGCTTGGGTTAATAAAATTCATTTAATATTTTGATGCATGTTATTAAATTTGGAACTGCACTTGGAAGGTAATTAATTATCCTATTTTTTAATCATTATTTTTTATATTCAACAGCGCTCTATCAAAGCCCATTTTTAATTTTTTTCATAAAGGCATTGGCAACAAAGTTTTAAAATCATATTGATCAAATTTTGACACATTATTATTACATCATCATTTTGCTATAAAACTAAACTTCATACTTTTCATTTCTTTCATTACAGTAGTCAAGACTCACCAGAATTACCAAACTGATGCATCATCATTTCATCATTATGTACCTTTAAACTCAATTTCATTTTAATAATATTTTTGAAATGTAATTTCAATAATGTTAATTACCTATTATTTCTAAAAATAATCTCAAATATTTATTTATAACATCAATATTTATAAATTTCTAAAAACTATATTATCAATCAAATAATATTTAAAATTAAAATATTCAATTTTATATTTAAAAATGTGCCATAAACATTTTTAAGAAAAAAAATGAATTGCAACGATAATTTTAATAGCTCTATATTTTTTATATATCCATATTTTAAAATGCTTTATATATATATATATAATATATCCATATTTGAATAAATGTACATTGAAATATATTTAATATATATCCATTTTTTTATAATAACACAATATATTTAAGAATAAAATAAGAAAAAATATATATATTTAAGAATATTTTTATTTATTATCTAAAAAATAATATTAATATTTATTTATCATTATTAGATTATTTACCATTATTATTATTATTATTATTATTATTAAGATGATGTAAAGTAAATTGAGAGAAAAGACAAAAATAATAGGATCCCACAGAGTCTTTAGTTGACTCTCTAATTTTACAAACTCAACTTAAGACACTCATCCAAATTTTGAAGAATAGTAGAGTCTTGACAGAGTCTGCTAAAATATATGATGTTAAGACTCTCCACAAGACTCTTTCAAGACTCAACTATGGTTGTCCTAAGAAGTAAATTAACAAATCACATGAAATTAATATTGCCCTTTTACAACAATGATATGCACAAATCGAAAAATGGTTCAAATTATTTTACCTAAAAATAATCACATGAAGTTATATGCCAAGCCTTATCACTTATTTATCTATTTCAATTTATGGTCTTTAAATATCATTTATTCTCTTTCCATTTGTCAATCTCCCAACTCTAATAATATTATTTTATGATTTAATATGTATATCATTTTTACCAGTGGAGACTAGCACAAATGATAAGAAATTTGTTGCTACTTAAGCAAGTGATTGAAGATTTGATCCCCGACTCTTGCGAATATGAGAGACCTCATTGGAAAACTATCCCCAAAGACCCAACAATATTGAAATGATTAGTCACCAAATTACGCAAGTGATACTTGAAAAAAAAAATGTAAATGCATTAAATGAGATTTGATATTTTATTTATTTTCATAGTGTCATAAATATTGAGAAGAGTTACTTGTTGACTTTCTATCAATGTTATCATAAATATTCAAAATTGCGAAATTTGTATTTAATGTGCAATAGAAAATTTTCCCATAAGGCTTAATTATACTATTCGTCCCCACAATTTTATCAATTTGGCAAATTTAGTCCACCTTTTATTACTTTTGGTCAATTTAGTCTCCCAATTTTTAACTCGTGGTCAATTTCGCCCTTTCATCCAAATACACACTAACAGTCCAAATGTGGCTAATTAATGTTTGGACACATGTCAGCCTCTCATTGGTCCTCACTAAAATATAATTTAATTAATTTAATTTAAAAAATAAATAATGTTAAAAAAATAATTAAAATAATTAAAAACTCAATCCAATCATTCTTCAACATCGATTTTGGTAAGACAATTTTCACGAAAATCCTAATTCTACTTAACTATGTTTTCAATTGCAATTATTTGTTTTATATACATTCATTTTGCGTTTTAGATGCCAAATGTGTAATCAATTTAAATTGTTGATAAAGTATTATTCTTCACATTATGGTAGTTGGAAAAAATGGTGTCAATGCGTTAGATTTTTTTTATAAAAAAAATGATTTCAAGTGTAATATATACAAATTGGAGGACGCAACCATTATTTTATGAGAAAATCAAGAACTGATTCCAACAATGGTCAATGAGAGATTGACACGTGTCGTAGCATTAGCCGTGTCTATACTGTTAGTAGGCATTTGGATAGAAGGATGAAATTGGTCACGAATTGAAAATTAAGGAACTAAATTGGCCAAAAGTGATAGAAGGAAGACTAAATTCGATAAATTGATCGAATCGGGGGACCACAAGTGCAATAAAGAGTTATTTTTTTTTAATTTTAATTATTAAAATAAATTCCACGTATGACAACTAGGTGTTGGCATGTGCTCTGGCGTTAGCCACATCAACACTGTTACCTTAGATTTTAATAGAAGGACAAAATTGGCCACGAATTGGAAATTGAAGGACTAAATTTTAAATTAAAAAAAGGGGAACTAAATTCGCCAAGTTGATGATATTGGGAATCAAAAGTGTAGTTAAGCCAGCCATCGACTTCCTATATATAAAAACGACCTTGAGGGGGGATCCTAAGACATGCCCCTGTGTTCTTTTTCTCTCAATCCTTTACCCTAATAATCATCATGGCCTATCGCTTTAACTTTCTTCTAGTTGTCGATGATACCCAACTTGTCAGATGCAGACTGTGTGATGCACACTTTGCTAGCTTTAAAGAGGCCCGGTTCCATGTTGAAACTCATTTTTCTCTTGGTGCTGAGGCTACCAGAAGGCTATATACTGAAAATCAAGTCCACTCACGGATAAAGTCGATGCCAAACACCCATCAACCTTATTTTAACCTACAAAATTTACTTGAAATGGCACAGTTGCCACCAGCCCAATCATCACTTAAGGCTACTACCTTTAATGGGAGTACCATAAGTGAAATGGCACATCAACCAATTCCACCGATCCATCAAGAAGTGACAACTGAAATGGAGGTCTCAAGAGACAACAGAATTCGACCATTCATAGACATGCTTGACAAGCCCATCAACAACAATGAGTTTGTCAACGCAGTTGACATACCTGCTGCCAACCTTGATTTGCAGGAAATTGATTTAACATTGAAGCTCTAAAGCTTTAAAGGATTGCTCGCTTTCTGATCGGTGTGTGTTATAATATTGGTTGTGAAAACAGCCATTTCATTTCGTGTTTCTTTAAATTTAAGGTTATGATAAAGTTGTGTTTTCATTATGAAGGAAAATATGTATGCGGTAAAAAAATGGAAAAGCCAAGCAAATAATGAAAACATTAGTTTAATTTTCTTTTGTTGATATTAGTGATTGGTTTTACCCTTAGTGATTTTTATTTATGCTTTTATCAAAAGTTTAAATTGCTATTACACTCGCAGCAATGTTGCGAGCCAGTACAAGCTAATGGAATATGCAATTGCAGGGTGTTTGTGGTTGCCATCGATGCAAATTGAAATAATATGAATCATATTATACATGGTATGTTTTGAAAAAGGATAAATAAATATTATCTATCCATTAATTTCTATTGGAACAAAATATATCAATTCTTTCAAAGGAAATTGTGAAAGAAAATTGAAATCAATAGGGGTAATCAGGACGGTTTTTAAATTGTGGTTTATGTTGTTATGAACAAGTGATTGTTTTCTATAGCAAATTGTGAGAGTTTTCCCCTATATTCTGAACTTAATTGCTTATTTTTTGGCAATGCTTTTAGGATAAATTTAGAACAATATTTAAAATGTCGAATTTCATTTTTATGTCGAATTTGGTTATGAATTTTGTGTTTTGGCAACCATGAAGGAAAATTGCAGTAAAAAACAAATGCTTAGAGCCTAGAGACGCTCAACTTCATTCTGATAACAAAGATTACAAATGCATGAAACTAGGGATAACATTCCCACAATTATAGTTTCGAGGCAATTTAAAGTTATATGATTTCCAACTAGATGGTGGTTAAAATTTCAGTTATCGATAACTTTAACTGTAAAATTTGTCAAAATTAAATTATGCAGTTAATATTTATCGAGAAACATCGAAAAGCCATGGTATGAAAATATTACATATAGAAAGCAATCGGCGATTCACAGGAAGGAGGAACTTCAAGACTTTTGGTTGTGAAAACTCTTGGTCATGGGGTGATTGACACAGGGGGCGGTTGCTTGGGTTTCTCAGCCTAGTATCCTGCACCATGTGTTTGTGATATCCATGTTTGAATTGCCTAATTTATATAGTCTTAAGGAAAATAAGACAGACCTTAATTTCTCGTCTTGTTTTAAGCTTCATCTCCAATCCTTCTTATGATAAAAAAGAGCTGATCTTTGTCTACAAAAATAGAGATATGGATATGTCAGGTCAAATGTGGAAGGATGTGTATGGGTGGCAAAGCCTAAAAGATATAGTGATAAGTATGTGAACTTTGAAATGCATATTTCAACACGTACCTAAACAAATCATGTAATGAACAACTAAAAGTTCCATTACTAGGCTAAGAAACACCAATGCTTTAAAATGGATTGTGTGAATATTTAATATTTGGTATATGTAATGGACGAAAATAAGAGGGTTGGGTCGAGTACACTAGGCTCGTTTCAAAGAAACATAGTTGTCAAACTCGCGAGTTAACTCGTAGAATCGTACGAGTTTAGGAGTTTAGACCATAAAATCGAATTAAATTGGTCCAAAACTCGGAACTGAGTAAACTCGGGTAAACTCGTGAGTCATCCCAATTAACCCAGAAATAGAAATAACTCGCCCAATTGGCTCGGAAATAGAAATTCAACTCCAATTGACGTTGTTTTGGTTCAATTTCTCAAAATCTCTTTAAACCTTACTCAAATTCCTCGTCTTCCTCAATCGTCTCTTTCTCTCTACCGAGTCGTTCTTTGTCTCTCAACTCTTAATCATCTCTTCGTCAGTAAAGATTTTATTATGAACCACTGATAACGCTCAATCATCGATTACTGACTCTTAACCTTCATAAGGAGCATTTGTATGGATGCTATGAATGTTGTGTACATATTTGTTTTAAAATAAGTAAACTTATACGAGTTTAAGAGTCGAGTTTATGAGTCAAGTTTACTTGGAGTCCATGAGTTTATGTCAACTCCCGAGTTTGACAACCTTGCTAAGAAAGCAATGTTAGTAGCCCGTCTAGAATAAACGTAAGCTCAAACTCTATGGTCTCAGGAACGCTTTACAACTAATAAACATTAGGGGTTAGGAACATTCCCCCTAACCACTTTATCTACTGTAGATAGTGATTATCCAATCCTACTCGAAAGCTTAATAGATAAATGTGATTGTTCATAATTTCCCCTCTAAATAACACATTTATCGCCTGAGAAAAGGTAAGCTCGCTCTCTAAACCCTAATAATTTAACATGCATACATTTGCCTCAAGAGAACCAAAATACCCCAAATAGGTATTATGTATCTAATGTCATACACCAATAACACCTACATCCAATCAATTGACCTATTCTTAAGTCACCTTCGCTCTCATGCAACCAAGGTTGTCAAACTCGCGAGTTAACTCGTAAACTCGTACGAGTTTACGAGCCTACCCCATAGAATCGAGTCAACTCGCATGCAAACTTGCTTCCCAGTAAAATGGAGTAAACTCGTGCAAACTCGCTCAAAATCGCGAGTTAACTCGTGCAAACTCGGAATTACCTAAAGTAATCAAAACAATATTTCCACCGTTAGATGTTAATATTGAAGGGTTATGAAGCTTATATCAAAATTTTAGCAAGATCCAACGGTTAACAAAGGATATATTGCCTGATCATTGAATGATGTTAATATTTTTCTCAAACAGTAGTGGCCTTACGAATATTTGCATTTTCTTCAGGTTTTACTTCTCAAGACAAAATTTCCACCGTTGGATGTCAAGATAAACGAGTTAGGAAGATTATATAATAATTTGAGCACGATCCAACTGTTAACAAAGGGGATACTGATCGATCTTTGAACGATATTTTAACTAAAACAACACTATAACCACTATTTTTACTTAACTAACCACTTAAATCATAAAACCATCATATTTGGTTAGTTGTTGTTAAGTTGGTTTGCTAATATTTATTGGGTTCTTATATGCTATAGCAACATTTAAATATTTATGTTTAATTTTTAGAGTAAAAATTATGAAATGGAAGCTATGAAAATTATCTACAGGTTAATTTTAAAATAAGTGAACTCGAGGTAAACTCGTACGAGTTTACGAGTCGAATTTACCACGGCCTCACGAGTTTACGTAAACTCGCGAGTTTGACAACCTTGCATAAAACCGACACATTGGTACACTTCAACATTAAATATTTCTCCAATACTTCAATATTCTTTGATTTTTTAAGTTGAGTTTATCTCAATACAAGTACAATACCACAATGTTATTATTTTATTGGGTATAGTAGTAAATTTGACTTATGAACCTTTGATATCTTTATTCTAATATAGAATTTACTTTTTATGCTAATATTATTAATTTTATATGTTATATCTTGTTTGTATCATATTTTATAATCTATGAAATTTTTCTTATTCATGTATCATTATCTTGTCATATCAATATTTTGTATTTATATTTGTACTTTCTAACTTGCTCAGCAATGCCTTCTACAAAGTATATTTTACGTTTTAGATGTGAAAATGTATCAATTTATACAATTGAATATGATGAATGATTGAATCATCATACCTCAGATAATGAGTCTGCATTAGAAATTGATCCAGATTCATGCTCTTTAAAGAAGATTCACTTAGGCTTGGCAATTGGACCCGTATCCGAGGGTACTCGCGGGTAATACCCGTAATGAGTTCGGGTTTGGATCCAAAAATGGAACCGTGAGTATATAAAAATGGGTACCCGCAAGTAATACCCGGAATGGGTTTGGGTCTGGGTAATAGATAGAGTATTGGACCCGCGGGTACCCGCACCCGAAGAAAAATACGTTTTATTCAATTGATTTGGAATATAAGTATGTTTGTGTGAGAGGATTTGTTTCTAAGTGAATCTGTTTTGCTTCTAGTGAATTGTTTAATGATATATCAAGTGCTTGGCAAGTGAATATAGGGAATTTTTATGTTTGTTCAGCAAAAATAAGCTTAAAATTTTAATAAGTTTTAAAAAAATATATAATGGGTACCCGTGAACCCGTCTGGGTACCCGAAGGCACGCTAGTCTGATCCTGATATGCATGAACGGGGCGGGTCCGGGTAATGGGATATTCGGACCCACCCGGACCCATTGTCATCCCTAGATCCACTTGTGTCACCCGATACGCAAAATGTGATATCAATGCTTTACTAAAAGTATGTGTTGGAATATTTTTATTAAATGTAAATTATTTGTATAAATTTAAAGGAAAAAATATGTTTTTTTGTCATTGCACAACGATCATATGAATTGATAAATTGATGGCTTAATTGCATTTTTGGTCCCCTAGCTTTTAATTTGGCGATTTCAGTCCTCTAATTTAAAATTAATGGCTATTTTTGTCCCTCCTCGTCAACTTTGCCTTTAACGGGGCTGACGTGGCTCACGGAGGGACACATGTTAGCAGCAGAGGATCCTATAATTATTTATTAAATATAAAAGGCTTAATTGCACTTTTGGTCCCCTAGCTTTTAATTTGGCGATTTCAGTCCTCCAATTTACAATTAGTGCCTATTTTGGTCCCTCCGTCAAATCTGCCATGAACGGGGCTGACGTGGCTCACGGTGGGACACGTGTCAGCAGCAGAGGATCCTATAATTATTTATTAAATATAAAAATAATAATAATAATTAAAATAAAATAAAAAGTAAAAGCCAACGGTAAAAAAAGTCACATGCTACCCACGTGACATTACTACCTTCTTTTTCTTCATTCAGATTCATTTCCTTTAATAAGCGTGAACTCTAAATTGGGTTCTACAACCGCAGCTTCTTCTTCTTCGTTACCATGAATCGTGTATGTTGTGGTTTGAATACTTCGGTGATAATAGTGATAACAAAGAAGAAGAAGCTGCGGTTGTAGAACCCAATTTAGGGTTCACGCTTATTAAAGGAAATGAATCTGAATGAAGAAGAAGAAGGTAGTAATGTCACGTGGGTAGCATATGACTTTTTTTATCGTTGGCTTTTACTTTTTATTTTATTTTATTTTACATCGTTGCAAGGATATACGTCTTATAGCTGCGCACGAGCCACTCTTAATGCGTCTTTCGCGATCATGGCGTGCATCGTCGCAAGGATGCACGTCTGTCATGACCTAGAGCACATCCTAACCGATTCCGCTAGTAGGAATCCTGTGTGAGTCATTACTGCGTACATCGTCGCAAGGATGTACGTCTTACAGCTACGCATGAACACTTTCCATGCGCCTTCTGCGGTCATTGCATGCATCGTCGCAAGGATACACGTCTGTCATGACCTGTCTCACACAACCATTTCTCTTTCCTTATATTTTTACTTTCCTTTATTCATTCTTTACTTTTCCTCCCCTACTATTCTTTATCCTTTACTTTATTATTTCTCATTATCTCACTTCCTAACTTTACTCGCACCTCTACTTAGTTCGGTTCTTAGTTTACATCCACAGGTCCAATAACAGCAACACAACAAATATACATATATATCACAAATATCACATTTAGTTCACTTACACATACTCATCAACATACACATATCGTCTCACCTATGGTTCTATTCTCTACACTAGCACCCATTCCTAATGTTCATCATGAATATACTAAAAACCCAACTCTAAGCTAGGGTAGCACCCACCCCCTTACCTCAAAACCGTAAGGAATAAGGTGTCCGGTGAGTACTAGCCTTGACCCTTATCTAAAAAAGTCCAGCTCGAAGCCCCTTAAAAATCTCGGTGGTACTGCAGCGAACCTTAGAGGTGTTGAGGAAGAATTGCCTAGCTGACGAGAAGGTGAAGAGAATGATCTTAAATACCTGTCATGGTTGAAGCTTGATGAAGATTAAGGAAAGAGTGGAATTTGTCGGTGTTCCAGACTTTGAGAGTGTTGATCTCTCAAACCCTAAGAGAGAAAGAGTTAGAGAGAGAGTTTGTGAGTTTGAGAGAAGTTGGAGCTGCAATAAGACTTTCGTGTGTTATGATTATGATGTTGATCTTAACTTTGTTTTATTCCACGTGGGAAAATAAGCGTGTGGTCCTAAGGAAAGGCTTCTCCTAGAAGCATAGTCAACATGTGGTTCTAATTTATTGGCTTCCTAAGGAAGCCACCAATGAGTGGTTAAGAATAACTTAAGTCTTACACATACGCGCCTAAGCGAGGACAGTGGAACGCCTGCGCGCGTGTTACCTAAGGTGAGGCTATCTGCGTTAGTGCATGAGCTCGGATCTAGCTCGGTGTAGTTACAAACTCAGTTATACTGATGAGCTCGCGATGACGACCTCGGTTAGGTAGGTGGGCTTGGTTACAATAAGTTCATATATAATGAGCTCGGTTGTTTAGAGCTCGATTATCCTATTGAGTTCGGTCTCGGTTCTTATTACTCAATCCTCACGAGCTCGGATATTATGGGCTTGGTACCTGTTGTTCAGTACAACTCTGAGCTTGGTAGGTTTATGCTCGATGAGTTTACGGATTCTGACCAGCTTAATGAGTAGAAGTACTCGGCGCCAGAGGGTCGAAATACTAGCGTTGATGTGAGTTCGGCTCTTGTGAGCACAATGTTACTTGCTCGTTCCTCATTAGCTCAGAGTTATCTGTTCGGTTCGTATGAGCTCGGATATCATGAGCTCAGGTCTAACTATAGATTCTTACGAGCTCGACACTAGTTTTCCGTCTACGATGAGCTCGGCTATGATGAGCTCGGTACGAGCTCGGTGCTAACTGTCAGTACCGAGTTCCTTTAAATTAATAAAAATTGAATTACTAACGAAGAGTGTTAGTCAGAATGACTTCGGCTTATGACAATTTAATGTCATTCGGTCTATCAGTTTGATTCTACTGATGAGCTCGGCTCGGTGGTTCGAGCTCATCCCAAGCTTATGGGTAACATAATCATTTGATGCTCTCTACTCGGATTTTCTTCGGTTAAGATGGGTTCGGTCGGAACGAGGTCGGCTCGATTATACCTATACTTTTTCGTTCAATGCTACGACATTCTTAACTTTGGCACGATCTTCCTCGTCCAGTCCCAACTTATTCCCACGATTTCTATTAAGTTAAATTAGAATTATTATAATTAAACTTGATATAAATTTTAGGATGTTACAGACTAGTGTTAACTACAATCGAAAATGACATATTGGAGAAAGTTATTACAAGGATTTAATTGATAATTTTGTTTCAGTAACATTTTGCCAGTGGAAGTTCATATTTAGTTATGTGAGTAAAGTGAGATTTTATAAAATAATTAATTTATATAAATATAATTTTTTTTATAATTTTTTATAATTTTTTAAAAAGATCTCGTGGGTTTCTAAAATATTCGAGATGATCCTGAGATGGATACAATCTTATCGTAGTGAATACAATTTCTTAAAAAAAAATAAAATTAGGGATATAAGATTGACATTACTCCCTCCGTTTCACAATGTTTGATCTTTTAGGCCTGAACATACAGATTAAGAAAATATTAATTATTGTAAGTATTATGTATAGTTTGTCCAAAATGTCCCTATTTAATCCCTATTGAAAATTGTAGTAGTATTTAATTTTTATTAGTAAGTGTGTCCATTAATTAATGTGTAGTGGTTTAAAGATGAGAAAAATGATAAAAGTATATTAATGAGGAGTAAGAAAAATGATTAAATGCAATGTTAAAATTGAAAAAAAAAAATCTGTTTATGCATTGAAAATGTTAAAGATCAAACAATATGAAACAAAAAAAAAAGGTTAAAAGGCCAAACATTATGAAACGGAGGAAATATATGTTTAATAAAATGTCATCTTGATCCAAAATTTTAGGATAATAAATTTATGAATCTTATAATTATATATATTTTGAATATCTATTAATATATAATATAAAATTTCTTTATCCACAACTCACACTTAAATATTCTTGACTGAAAATCAACAATATCATTGGTTCACAGTAGTTCCGCAAGAAAAGTAAATATTACTACCTGATTTAGTTCATTTTAAAAATTCTTTAATTCGTCCGCGTAAGACAGTCCAATTGGTGGCTGCAGGGACACTTAGGATTTCCCCCTCCTCCAGGTCATGGGTTTTAGTCCCAGACCTCCCATGTAAACCAGAAAAAAAAAATCTTTAATTCATGGTGAAAACAAAGAAGATGCTGCTAACCGTGCATTCATCAACCACTAATGATTACTTAATTTTTGTGGAGAAATATGCTCAACATCTCACATTGTATTTATTTTACCTTACGGTCATGACGACCCTGTTCACAATTTTTTGATTGTGACTTGAGTCATAACCTTTAAAAAATAAAAATTTGGACTATTGTAACTGTAACAACGACCCTAAAAAATTGGGTGTGAGTAAGGTCATGTTGGTGAAGTGACACAAATTTATTGTGGAGCGACAAAAATAGTTCTCATCTTTTCCCATTGATATCTGATTATATGGTTTTTTTTTTAATCTAAGTTGGGTAGTTTGACAAATAATTTATAAAAGAGTTAATAGTCACGTAGGTTCCCGAAAGATATATGTGGAATCAGTTAGGTCCTTGAAAAATTTATGGGATCTCTTAAGCCCCCGAAAGATCATTTTGGAATCGGTTAGGTCCATAAAAGATTTGTGGAATCTCTTAAATCCCCAAAGATCAATTTGACATCATGTTAGTCCCCGTAAGGAACAGAGGAAGTAACTAATACCGATCACCAATTATGGACTTTGTCTTTGTTCACTTTATTCACTTAATTTATAGCATTGATTATTTTTTAAAATAGTTTATTTTATTCTGCATTACGATATTTTAGTCAAAAAAAAATATTTAATGCAACATTTTACTCTTTTTTCCCTTATTATAGGACCCATTTGAATATTTTTACCTTTACCAAAATTGATAAATTTTATACTAAAATTAATATATTGTTCCAAAAATATTCTTTTACCAATTATTAGATATAATAAATTTTTTGACTTTTCGATAGTTACTTTAATTTTTACTTTACCTCCATCACCTACAATATTAAAACTATAGGATTTGCAAATTTTTTGCACTTTCAAATAGAATTTTATTTATGTCTTCTAATAGGTTACTTTTTTAATCAACCATTCATAGTTGTTAGTTAGGCGAAGATCAATTGGTGAGGTGTTATTTGCAAAACATAATATTGATTTTCTAATATACAAAAGAAAAACATAAAAAATCAGATATATTATGTTATGCCAAAAAAATATTCCTTTTTCTCAAAATATAAGAAAAAAAAACATATTTCTCTTGTTTAAAATACTAGGAAAATTGCCCGTGCGATGCACGGGTCTTAAATTTTGTTATCCTTCCCTTTTTTTGAAGGGTTTTCCATTTGTTCAAACATTAAACATTAATTTTATTTACATGTGATTGAATAAATTGAAATGATAAATTGAAAGGAAGACTTTCATGTTCAACATATTATAAAAAAAGAAATATTGAGAAGAAATATTGTGTTAAAGATCAACACAATATTGAAAAAGAAATATTATTATACCCACACGTTTACAGTTATTTGGGCATTAAAGGAATAATTTAAAGCAAGAAAGATGATTCGTGTCAGCATCCAGAATTTGGTAAAAATGCCAACAGCTTGCATGTTGCAACTTACAACAACTTTTGTGAGGCAACTTGAAGCATTTTGATACCCAAAAAAAAAATAATAATAATTGAAATCATGAAGGTAATATGTTTAATCAAAAATTTAAATGATAAATTGGAAGGAAGACTTTCATGATCAACATATTATAAAAAAATAAATATTGAGAAGAAATATTGTGTTAAAGATCAACGCAATATTGAAAAGAATTTAATTTACTTCTTCACATTCTTTGATCTTCTTTTGTGTGCACCATCAAGTCTTAAGTCCCTGTATTAAGAAATGTTTGAGCAAAATTCAAACACTTAAAAATACCAAAAAAAAATGAAAAAGCTTTCTAGCTACCAATTAAAAAAAATAATACTAACTGTTCATATGCTTAATATTTATGGCAAATAAGGAAATAAAATATACTTAATAAGGAAATAATTTCAGTTGAAATGAAGGCTTTCCACCAATTTAAAAAAAAAAAAATAAAAAAATACTAACCGTTCATATGTTCAAACAACCAAGGTTTCCTTCTTTATACGTTTTTTTTTGCAAGTGGTATTTTGATACCAAAAATAAAAAAAAAATTTCCCATTGAAAGACGAAAAGCCGGTAACAAATAAGCTTTAAATAGAAAACAAAATGATCAAGCATTTATATATATATATATATATATGCAGATTGTAGAGACCTAGAGGGGCAAGAAATGTACGATGGCGCACATAGTAGCTTTGATAAAATAAAAAATTTGCATAATAATCTGATGGACTACCTTGTAAGTTTGGTCACCAAAGAAATGAATTTCATTGAAGTCATCAAGGTAATATGTTTATACAAAAATTTAAATGATAAATTAAAAGGAAATCTTTCATGATCAACATATTATAAAAAAAGAAATATTGAGAAGAAATATTGTGTTAAAGATCAACGCAATATTGAAAAGAATTTCACTTACTTCTTCACATTCTTTGATCTTCTTTTGTGCACCATCAAGTCTCAAGTCTCTGTATTAAGAAATGTTTGAGAAAAATTCAAACACTTAAAAATACCAAAAAAAATGGAAAAAATACTAATTGAATGGAAGGCTTTCTACCAATTAAAAAAAAATTACTAACTGTTCATATGTTTAATGTAACCTTGTCACTTTTCAAGTTTTCCATGACTATCAATTGTAAGCGGTCAGAATAGCATTTGTTGCATCGCACATTGAAAGGAAATAATGAAAAATAGTAACTGTTTCAATTGTAAGCAGCCATAAAATGAAAGGAAAATGAAAAGATTAAAAATATATGGACGGAGGTGATTTACTTGCAATGGATGGCTAGGATTAGAATGAAATTTAGGAGGGATATGAACGGATGTGATTTATTTGCAATGGATGGCTAGGATTAGAAACACATTTAGAGGGAAAAACTATCATGGAGGGAAAGTAAAAAATACCCCTCAACTTCACCTATTTTAATATATGTTGATAAGAGCAAAGCTAACTAATTTTATTAAATTTTGTTTGACTAAACTGTCACTTTAGTCCCTCACTTTGTAAGGAGCTTTCATTTTAGTCCCTGACTTTTCAATAATTCCTTTTTAGTCTCTCACTTTGAAAAAAGTTACTCACGTTAGTCCTTGACAACGTTTTCCGTTTACCGACGTTAACGTCACCGTCAATTTATAATATCGTATTTCATTTTAGTCCCTAACTTAAAATTTTTAATTCATTTTAGTCCCTCACTATATCGTATTTCATTTTAGTCCCTAACTTAAAAATTTTAATTCACTTTAGTCCCTCACTATAATAACAATGATGTTTCTTTCTCTTTTCTCTTGTAGTGTGACTACCTTAAAACTATTGACGGTATGTTCTTCTTGCTATTTTGTAAACTAACTTTATAGTTTATATAAGCATTGACTCTAAGATTTGCATCCGAAGGTATCAATAGTTTTGATTCAAAAATATTCTATTGAGTTCTGTGTTTAAGAGTCCTTACCAAAATGTTGTAAACTCCCCCAATTTGTTTAGCTCGATATTCAAACGTCATACCATATCCTTGTCATAATGTAGATCCACTAGTTATCATAAAAAATTCCTCCACATGCCTAGGCAAAGGAGCACCTCTTGATAGCAAGATACGAACTCGTTCACCTAGTGCTTGTTTTGTCTATCAATACAAACAATATTTTAGTTTTTTTTGTTACAACAATGTTTAGTTTTGAAATCAAACTATGTGCAAATTTCATAAGTGTAAAGTGAATATGGAATACATTGTTAAATACAAGCCTATCAAACAGAGGCGCTGCTTTGTATTATGGAAGACCCTTCATATATCTTAACTTGTTGTCCATAGGATTCCGGTTAGTTCACACATGGATAGATAACTAAAACACTAAAGAGCTTATAAAAAAAAACTAAAACATTAAAGACTTTAGAGGAAAACATACTAGTTATATGGATAATGAAATAATGTACTTTGAAGTGCTCATCTGAAAGAAATTTTCCTATTGATGCCTTCATGTGCAAAGCTTGGAGTCATTGCTTATATAAACTATAAAGTTAGTTTACAGAATAACAAAAGGAGCAGCCAATATTTTTAAGGTAGTCACACTACAAGAGAAAAGAGAAAGAAACATCTTTGTTATTATAGTGAGGGACTAAAGTGAATTAAAATTTTTAAGTTAGGGACTAAAATGAAACACGATATAGTGAGGGACTAAAGTGAATTAAAAATTTTAAGTTAGGGACTAAAATGAAATACGATATTATAAATTAACGGCGACGTTAACGTCGTTAAACGGAAAACGTTGCCAGGGACTAACGTGAGTAACTTTTTTCAAAGTGAGGGACTAAAAAGGAATTATTGAAAAGTCAGGGACTAAAATGAAAGCTCCTTACAAAGTGAGGGACTAAAGTGACAGTTTAGTCATTTTTGTTTTATTACCAATGTCAGTTTCCTAAAACATTCCTAGAAAATTGTTTTCTTATATAATTTTTGTTTCATTTTCAATACTACTTTCCTAAAATACCTCTATTTTTTTTTATAAATTTAAGAAAATTAAATACAATCAACTAATTTCCTTAATAAACGTAAAATTAGTTATTTTTACTTATAATTCAAGCCAGAGAGAATAGTAATTATTATAATTATTATGTGCTTATCAAAATTGTGAATTTAACGAGTTGATGGAATAAAGCTTCATTTCAAAATGGTTTTAGCAAACTGTAATTGTCGATGTAAGTTAGTATTTTATAATTTATATATAACATTGAAAACTCGTGCATTGCACGGAATAATAACTACTCCGTCCGGTTTTATTAATAAGACCATTTTGAGATTTTTTTTCTATTAAGGAAGGTAGTTAGATTTGTTAGTGACATTGAAAATCGGAAAATTTGATATACTTTTTAAAACTACCTCTATAATTATTATTGAGATTCTAAAATGTGTAGAGTTAATAGGGGTCTTTGTGAAATAAAATTATTAAATGTTATTAAAAATTAGAATAGGCTCTTAAAAATAGAACCAAAATAAAAACCTCAAAATGATCTTATATATAGGACTAGAGGGAGTGAGTGGTAATTTAATATGTGTTTGCTTAACCTTAACCCTTAGGGTTGAGGATAAGAAGGGTTGAGGATAAAAACACATATGTGGTTAAGTTTTACATGGAATGAAGAATTTAAGAGAGATAAAATCTTATATATTTATTTTATTTTTTTTAAAAAAAGAAAAATTTGATTAAAGTTGCTTATTCTCAACCTTTAGGGCTTGGGTTAATAAAATCCATTTAATATTTTGATGCATGTTATTAAATTTGGAACTGCACTTGGAAGGTAATTAATTATCCTATTTTTTAATCATTATTTTTTATATTCAACAGCCCTCTATCAAAGCCCATTTTTAATTTTTTCATAAAGGCATTGGCAACAAAGTTTTAAAATCATATTGATCAAATTTTGACACATTATTATTACATCATCATTTTGCTATAAAACTAAACTTCATACTTTTCATTTCTTTCATTACAGTAGTCAAGACTCACCAGAATTACCAAACTGATGCATCATCATTTCATCATTATGTACCTTTAAACTCAATTTCATTTTAATAATATTTTTGAAATGTAATTTCAATAATGTTAATTACCTATTATTTCTAAAAATAATCTCAAATATTTATTTATAACATCAATATTTATAAATTTCTAAAAACTATATTATCAATCAAATAATATTTAAAATTAAAATATTCAATTTTATATTTAAAAATGTGCCATAAACATTTTTAAGAAAAAAAATGAATTGCAACGATAATTTTAATAGCTCTATATTTTTTATATATCCATATTTTAAAATGCTTTATATATATATATATATATATATATATATATCCATATTTGAATAAATATACATTGAAATATATTTAATATATATCCATTTATTTTTTTATAATAACACAATATATTTAAGAATAAAATAAGAAAAAATATATATATTTAAGAATATTTTTATTAATTATATAAAAAATAATATTAATATTTATTTATCATTATTAGATTATTTACCATCATCATCATTATTATTATTATTATTATTATTAAGATGATGTAAAGTAAATTGAGAGAAAAGACAAAAATAATAGGATCCCACAGAGTCTTTAGTTGACTCTCTAATTTTACAAACTCAACTTAAGACACTCATCCAAATTTTGAAGAATAGTAGAGTCTTGACAGAGTCTGCTAAAATATATGATGTTAAGACTCTCCACAAGACTCTTTCAAGACTCAACTATGGTTGTCCTAAGAAGTAAATTAACAAATCACATGGAATTAATATTGCCCTTTTACAACAATGACATGCACAAATCGAAAAATGGTTCAAATTATTTTACCTAAAAATAATCACATGAAGTTATATGCCAAGCCTTATCACTTATTTATCTATTTCAATTTATGGTCTTTAAATATCATTTATTCTCTTTCCATTTGTCAATCTCCCAACTCTAATAATATTATTTTATGATTTAATATGTATATCATTTTTACCGGTGGAGACTAGCACAAACGACAAGAAATTTGTTGCTACTTAAACAAGTGATTGATGATTCGATCCCCGACTCTTGCGAATATGAAAGACCTCATTGGAAAACTATCCCCAAAGACCCAACAATATTGAAATGATTAGTCATCAAATTACACAGGTGATACTTGAAAAAAAAATGTAAATGCATTAAATGAGATTTGATATTTTATTTATTTTCATAGTGTCATAAATATTGAGAAGAGTTACTTGTTGACTTTCTATCAATGTTATCATAAATATTCAAAATTGAGAAATTTGTATTTAATGTGCAATAGAAAATTTTCCCATAAGGCTTAATTATACTATTCGTCCCCACAATTTTATCAATTTGGCAAATTTAGTCCACCTTTTATTACTTTTGGTCAATTTAGTCTCCCAATTTTTAACTCGTGGTCAATTTCGCCCTTCCATCCAAATACACACTAACAGTCCAAATGTGGCTAATTAATGTTTGGACACATGTCAGCCTCCCATTGGTCCTCACTAAAATATAATTTAATTCATTTAATTTAAAAAAATAAATAATATTAAAAAATAATTAAAATAATTAAAAACTCAATCCAATCATTCTTCAACATCGATTTTGGTAAGACAATTTTCACGAAAATCCTAATTCTACATAATTATGTTTTCAATTGCAATTATTTGTTTTATATACATTCATTTTGCGTTTTAGATGCCAAATGTGTAATCAATTTAAATTGCTGATAAAGTTTTATTGTTTCACATTATGGTAGTTGGAAAAAATGGTGTCAATGCGTTAGATTTTTTTATAAAAAAATGATTTCAAGTGTAATATATACAAATTGGAGGACGCAATCATTATTTTATGAGAAAATCAAGAACCGATTCCAACAATGGTCAATGAGAGATTGACACGTGTCCTAGCATTAGCCGTGTCTATATTGTTAGTAGGCATTTGGATAGAAGGATGAAATTGGTCACGAATTGAAAATTAAGGAACTAAATTGGCCAAAAGTGATAGAAGGAAGACTAAATTCGACAAATTGATCGAATTGGGGAACCACAAGTGCAATAAAGAGTTATTTTTTTTAATTTTAATTATTAAAATAAATTCCACGTATGACAACTAATAGGTGTTGGTTCTGGCGTTAGCCACATCAACACTGTTACCTTAGATTTTAATAGAAGGACAAAATTGGCCACAAATTGGAAATTGAAGGACTAAATTTTAAATTAAAAAAAGGGGAACTAAATTCGCCAAGTTGATGAAATTGGGAATCAAAAGTGTAGTTAAGTCAGCCATCGACTTCCTATATATGAAAACGACCTTGAGGGGGGATCCTAAGACATGCCCCTGTGTTCTTTTTCTCTCAATCCTTTACCCTAATAATCATCATGGCCTATCGCTTTAACTTTCTTCTAGTTGTCGATGATACCCAACTTGTCAGATGTAGACTGTGTGATGCACACTTTGCTAGCTTTCAAGAGGCCCAGTTCCATGTTGAAACTCATTTTTCTCTTGGTGCTGAGGCTACCAAAAATCTATATACTGAAAATCAAGTCCACTCACGGATAAAGCCGATGCCAAACACCCATCAACCTTATTTTAACCTACAAAATTTACTTGAAATGACACAGTTGCCACCAGCCCAATCATCACTTAAGGCTACTACCTTTAATGGGAGTACCATAAGTGAAATGGCACATCAACCAGTTCCACCAATCCATCAAGAAGTGACAACTAAAATGGATGTCTCAAGAGACAACAGAACTCGACCATTCATAGACATGCTTGACAAGACCATCAACAACAATGAGTTTGTCAACGCAGTTGACATACCTGCTGCCAACCTTGATTTGCAGGAAATTGATTTAACATTGAAGCTCTAAAGCTTTAAAGGATTGCTCGCTTTCTGATCGGTGTGTGTTATAATATTGGTTGTGAAAACAACCATTTCATTTCGTGTTTCTTTAAATTTAAGGTTATGATAAAGTTGTGTTTTCATTATGAAGGAAAATATGTATGCGGTAAAAAAATGGAAAAGCCAAGCAAATAATGAAAACATTAGTTTAATTTTCTTTTGTTGATATTAGTGATTGGTTTTACCCTTAGTGATTTTTATTTATGCTTTTATCAAAAGTTTAAATTGCTATTACACTCGCATCAATGTTGCGAGCCAGTACAAGCTAATGGAATATGCAATTGCAGGGTGTTTGTGGTTGCCATCGATGCAAATTGAAATAATATGAATCGTATTATACATGGCATGTTTTGAAAAAGGATAAATAAATATTATCTATCCATTAATTTCTATTGGAACAAAATATATCAATTCTTTCAAAGGAAATTGTGAAAGAAAATTGAAATCAACAGGGGTAATCAGGACGGTTTTTAAATTGTGGTTTATGTTGTTATGAACAAGTGATTGTTTTCTATAGCAAATTGTGAGAGTTTTCCCCTATATTCTGAACTTAATTGCTTATTTTTTGGCAATGCTTTTAGGATAAATTTAGAACAATATTTAAAATGTCGAATTTCATTTTTATGTCGAATTTGGTTATGAATTTTGTGTTTTGGCAACCATGAAGGAAAATTGCAGTAAAAAACAAATGCTTAGAGCCTAGAGACGCTCAACTTCATTCTGATAACAAAGATTACAAATGCATGAAACTAGGGCTAACATTCCCACAATTATAGTTTCGAGGCAATTTAAAGTTATATGATTTCCAACTGGGTGGTGGTTAAAATTTCAGTTATCGATAACTTTAACTGTGAAATTTGTCAAAATTAAATTATGGAGTTTATATTTATCGAGAAACATCGAAAAGCCATGGTATGAAAATATTACATGTAGAAAGCAATCGGTGATTCACAGGAAGGAGGAACTTCAGGACTTTTGGTTGTGAAAACTCTTGGTCATGGGGTGATTGACACAGGGGGCGGTTGCTTGGGTTTCTCAGCCTAGTATCCCGCACCATGTGTTTGTGATATCCATGTTTTAATTGCCTACTTTATATAGTCTTAAGGAAAAGAAGACAGACCTTAATTTCTCGTCTTGTTTTAAGCTTCATCTCCAATCCTTCTTATGATAAAAAAGAGCTGATCTTTGTCTACAAAAATAGAGATATGGATATGTCAGGTCAAATGTGGAAGGATGTGTATGGGTGGAAAAGCCTAAAAGATATAGTGATAAGTATGTGAACTTTGAAATGCATATTTCAACACGTACCTAAACAAATCATGTAATGAACAACTAAAAGTTCCATTACTAAGCTAAGAAACACCAATGCTTTAAAATGGATTGTGTGAATATTTAATATTTGGTATATGTAATGGACGAAAATAAGAGGGTTGGGTCGAGTACACTAGGCTCGTTTCAAAGAAACATAGTTGTCAAACTCGCGAGTTAACTCGTAGAATCGTACGAGTTTAGGAGTTTAGACCATAAAATCGAATTAAATTGGTCCAAAACTCGGAACTGAGTAAACTCGGGTAAACTCGTGAGTCATCCCAATTAACCCAGAAATAGAAATAACTCGCCCAATTGGCTCGGAAATAGAAATTCAACTCCAATTGACGTTGTTTTTGTTCAATTTCTCAAAATCCCTTTAAACCTTACTCAAATTCCTCGTCTTTCTCAATCGTCTCTTTCTCTCTACCGAGTCGTTCTTTGTATCTCAACTCTTAATCATCTCTTCGTCAGTAAAGATTCTATTATGAACCACCGATAACGCTCAATTATCGATTACTGACTCTTAACCTTCATAAGGTGAATTTTTATGGATGCTATGAATGTTGTGTACATATTTGTTTTAAAATAAGTAAACTTACACGAGTTTAAGAGTCGAGTTTATGAGTCAAGTTTACTTGGACTCCATGAGTTTATGTCAACTCCCGAGTTTGACAACCTTGCTAAGAAAGCAATGTTAGTAGCCCGTCTAGAATCAACGTAAGCTCAAACTCTATGGTCTCAGGAACGCTTTACAACTAATAAACATTAGGGGTTAGGAACATTCCCCCTAACCACTTTATCTAATGTAGATAGTGATTATCCAATCCTACTCGAAAGCTTAATAGATAAATGTGATTGTTCATTAATTCCCCTGTAAATAACACATTTATCGCCTGAGAAAAGGTAAGCTCGCTCTCTAAACCCTAATAATTTAACATGCATACATTTGCCTCAAGAGAACCAAAATACCCCAAATAGGTATTATGTATCTAATGTCATACACCAATAACACCTACATTCAATCAATTGACCTATTCTTGAGTCACCTTCGCTCTCATACAACCAAGGTTGTCAAACTCGCGAGTTAACTCGTAAACTCGTACGAGTTTACGAGCCTACCCCATAGAATCGAGTCAACTCGCGTGCAAACTCGCTTCCCAGTAAACTCGGGTAAACTCGAGTAAACTCGTGCAAACTCGCTCAAAATCGCGAGTTAACTCGTGCAAACTCGGAATTACCTAAGGTACTCAAAACAAAATTTCCACCGTTAGATGTTAAGATTAAAGGGTTAGGAAGCTTATATCAAAATTTTAGCAAGATCCAACGGTTAACAAAGGATATATTGCCTGATCATTGAATGATGTTAATATTTTTCTCAAACAGCAGTGGCCTTACTAATATTTGCATTTTCTTCAGGTTTTACTTCTCAAAACAAAATTTCCACCGTTGGATGTCAAGATAAACGAGTTAGGAAGATTATATAAAAAGTTGAGCACGATCCAACGGTTAACAAAGGGGATACTGATCGATCTTTGAACGATATTTTAACTAAAATAACACTATAACCACTATTTTTACTTAACTAACCACTTAAATCATAAAACCATCATATTTGGTTAGTTTTTGTTAAGTTGGTTTTCTAATATTTATTGGGTTCTTATATGCTATAGCAACATTTAAATATTTATGTTTAATTTTTAGAGTAAAAATTATGAAATGGAAGCTATGAAAGTTATCTACAGGTTAATTTTAAAATAAGTGAACTCGAGGTAAACTCGTACGAGTTTACGAGTCGAATTTACCACGGCCTCACGAGTTTACGTAAACTCGCGAGTTTGACAACCTTGCATACAACCGACACATTGGTACACTTCAACATTAAATATTTCTCCAATACCTCAATATTCTTTGATTTTTTAATTGGAGTTTATCTCAATACAAGTACAATACCACAATGTTATTATTTTATTGGGTATAGTAAATTTGACTTATGAACCTTTGATATCTTTATTCTAATATAGAATTTACTTTTTATGCTAATATTATTAATTTTATATGTTATATCTTGGTTGTATCATATTTTATAATCTATGAAATTTTTCTTATTCATGTATCATTATCTTGTCATATCAATATTTTGTATTTATATTTGTACTTTCTAACTTGCTCAGCAATGCCTTCTACAAAGTATATTTTACGTTTTAGATGTGAAAATGTATCAATTTATACAATTGAATATGATGAATGATTGAATCATCATACCTCAGATAATGAGTCTGCATTAGAAATTGATCCAGATTCATGCTCTTTAAAGAAGATTCACTTAGGCTTGGCAATTGGACCCGTATCCGAGGGTACTCGCGGGTAATACCCGTAATGAGTTCGGGTTTGGATCCAAAAATGGAACCGTGAGTATATAAAAATGGGTACCCGCGAGTAATACCCGGAATGGGTTTGGGTCGGGGTAATAAATAGAGTATTGGACCCGCGGGTACCCGCACCCGAAGAAAAATACGTTTTATTCAATTGATTTGGAATATAAGTATGTTTGTGTGAGAGGATTTGTTTCTAAGTGAATCTGTTTTGCTTCTAGTGAATTGTTTAATGATATATCAAGTGCTTGGCAAGTGAATATAGGGAATTTTTATGTTTGTTCAGAAAAAATAAGCTTAAAATTTTAATAATTTTTAAAAAAATATATAATGGGTACCCGTGAACCCGTCTGGGTACCCGAAGGCACGCTAGTCTGATCCTGATATGCATGAACGGGACGGGTCCGGGTAATGGGATATTCGGACCCACCCGGACCCATTGTCATCCCTAGATCCACTTGTGTCACCCGATACGCAAAATGTGATATCAATGCTTTACTAAAAGTATGTGTTGGAATATTTTTATTAAATGTAAATTATTTGTATAAATTTAAAGGAAAAAATATGTTTTTTTGTCATTGCACAACGATCATATGAATTGATAAATTGATGGCTTAATTGCACTTTTGGTCCCCTAACTTTTAATTTGCCGATTTCATTCTTCTAATTTATAATTAATGGCTATTTTTGTCCCTCCTTGTCAACTTTGCCGTTAACGGGGCTGACGTGGCTCACGGAGGGACACGTGTTAGCAGCAGAGGATCCTATAATAATTTATTAAATATAAAAGGCTTAATTGCACTTTTGGTCCCCCAATTTTGATAATTTGGCGATTTTGGTCCCCTAGCTTTTAATTTGGCGAATTCAGTCCTCCAATTTACAATTAGTGCCTATTTTGGTCCCTCTGTCAAATCTGCCATGAACGGGGCTGACGTGGCTCACGGTGGGACACATGTCAGCAGCAGAGGATCCTATAATTATTTATTAAATATAAAAGTATTAATAATAATTAAAATAAAATAAAAAGTAAAAGCCAACGGTAAAAAAAGTCACATGCTACCCACGTGACATTACTACCTTCTTTTTCTTCATTCAGATTCATTTCCCTTAATAAGCGTGAACTCTAAATTGGGTTCTACATACAACCGCAGCTTCTTCTTCTTCGTTACCATGAATCGTGTATGTTGTGGTTTGAATACTTCGGTGATAATAGTGATAACGAAGAAGAAGAAGCTGCGGTTGTAGAACCCAATTTAGGGTTCACGCTTATTAAAGGAAATTAATCTGAGTGAAGAAGAAGAAGGTAGTAAATGGCACGTGGGTAGCATATACATGACTTTATTTTACCGTTGGCTTTTACTTTTTTTAATTTTATTATTTTAATTATTATTATTATTTTTATATTTAATAAATGATTATCGGATCCTCTACTGCTGACACGTGTCCCTTCGTGAACCACGTCAGCCCCGTTAACAGTAGAGTTGATGGAGGGACCAAAATAGCCACTAATTGTAAATTGGAGGATCGAAATCGCCAAATTGTTAAAATTGAGGGACCAAATGTGCAATTAACCCTAAATTGATTAAGATTTGATATGTTTAACGCAACGATGGATATAACCCATCCAATGTTTATATTTAGGCTTATTTAACATTTTAGTTCCTGAATTTAGGTGCTCTTTTGGAATTAGTCCTTAAAATTTTTTTTTATGCTTTGAGTTCCTAAACTTTGTTTAATTTTTGGAAATGGTCATTTCGTCATTTAAGTGGTGATATAGCCGACGACATGTCACGACACTTTCACAATATTGACGAGTGACATGTTATGTAAAGCCACGGGACACTACATAATTTTTTTTATTAAAAAAAATAATTTCTTTTAAAATTTATTAAAAGAATTGATTTTCTTTAAAAAAAATACAATTTTTAATTAATTTGAATTTTTTATTTTAAAAAATTCACGTGGTATCATCTGACATGTTACCTATCGATGTGGCGAATGTGACGTGACATATCTTTGGCCATATAACTACTTAAGTGATAAAAGGACCATTTCCAAAATTTAAGCAAAGTTTAGGGATTCAAAGCATCGAAAAAAAAAGTTTAAAGACCAATTCCAAAAGAACACATAAGTTCAGAAATTAAAAACTTAAATAAGCCTTATATTTATATAAACATTTATTATCAATATTCACACTTTACAACTTTGATTGTGGTTCAACTGCGCTTAAACCGGTGTCAATTGAATTAAAGTAATAGTTATGTGAGGTTATGTACTTATTATTTTTTTTACACCAACTGATACCTGGATCTGGTTTACTAGGAATCCGGCTCATTGGGTCGACCGGATCTGATTTACCCAGAATCCGACTCATCCGGTCCGACCCAACTGAGCTAGCACTAAGCGGTAGGGATCTCCCAGTGGGGGTTGTTCCATACCCAAAGCTCGAACTCGAGACCAATTGGTTAAAGGACCAAGTGAGCTACCACTTGACCAATCCACGTTGGTGTTATGTACTTGTTTAAGTTCGACTTTTTAAGCTTGATTTTGTAATATAATAGGATCTAACAACTATTTGGTTCACCTGATTTTCATTGCCTTTGTTTAATGGGCACTACTTTCAGGTAACCAAAATTTGGATGGTAGCACAACAATCCATTAATAAACTAATAATCGAGTGATAAGTCTTTTTATGAGGTCATGTTGTAAGATTTTAATATCTTAGTATGTCTCATGTGATGTGCATGTGACATGTATTGATGTGTGTTTAGTAAATAAATGATTAAATATTAATGAGCTAAATCATATTTAGGTAAGAAGGGGATTGTTTCTAAAGGCTCGTTAGTCTGATGGAAGCCAATGGATAATAGTTAGGGTTTTTACTCTTTACAAGAAACAGGTCCTGTTCCTGGCCATAAGGTATTCTTTTCTCTCCCCATCACAAAACGGCTAAACAAACAGCATAGAAAAGAATAGCATAGGAGGCAAAGGAATAGAAACGTGTTTCGTGGCTTTTGATCAAAGAGCATTTGGAGAACTCTCTTCCAACTCTAGCAATGGCTAAAGGTTAGTAATCATATTCCTTATTATCTCTATAACGTGTGAAAGTCATGTAATTTCAAGATCCTTATTATTGTAGTTGTAACGAATAAATTAAACTACAGCTTATATGTGGTATCAGAGCCACGTTAAGAAATTCATGACTTTCCAATTAAGATTTAGGATTTGGATTGAATCCTAATTATGGTGTTTAGGGATTAATTTTGCTGAATCCTAATTATGAATTTAGGATCTTTCCGTTTCCGCTGAATCTTTTAGTTGCTTCCGCTGAAGCTTTTATCTTAAACTCCATAGTTATAATTGATTCACTTTTCTAGTACTTTAATATTTTTTTTCTTGAAATGCTTGTACGTGTAATATTAATATCTATTTAAGAGAAGGAATTTGGGCTGGTCTCGCTCCTGGCCTAGTGGTTTGAGATATCCTCATCCATCAGTGCATCTGTGCATTACACGTTCATGTTAAGAGAAGGAATTTGGGAATTTCAATTCATGCTTTTGAATTGAATATAATTGTTATATGGATTACGTGAGTGAGTGAGACATTATGTCATCGACAATGTCATTAGAGCATCAGGAGGTGCAATTTCTATTAAATTATTTTGGTGTACTAGGTAATCACGTCACAATGATGTGTTCTATGTGTTGGGATTAATGAGTTTTTTTTATTAGCAAAAAGAATTTTTTTTTTGAATTGGCATTGCTTGATTTGATATTAATGTATGATGATTTGATCATCATTAAAGTTGTCAAATCATAAAGATATTAATTCCGAATTGTATAATTTTTATTATAATAATGAATTTGATTTGAAGTTAATTGTATGTTGATTTTGTTAATCACCAAAGTGGTCAAATCAGTAAGTAAATTAATTTCAAATCATATGATGTTTATTCTATTACTCATAGATTTGATGCTATATGAATGACATAATGGTTTGATGTTCTATGAGTATATTGTAGTTCATTGTTATAAGGCATTTATGGATCGCCTAAAGGTTTGATTAATTGTTCTTATAATTAATGGACATGAATGTAGGCAACATGTTTGTGCTATTGGTTTATTTATATATCCAAAGACAATAGATAATACTAATTGGTGCATATATCATTGCCAATTATTGATTATTAGTTTTCTTAGCATCATTATGTTTGAATGTCGTGTACTAATGTGTAATAACCCAAATGAGAGCGTTAGTGTACATTAATTGTTTAAGTAACATGTACCTTATATGTCAAAACATTTATGCAGTACATGTTCTTAATTTTCTGCATTCTCATGACTTGTATGTGTCAGTGTTATTTGTTCAACTTTCTGACTAGAGTTTGCAAGTCTTTCTTATCAGCTAAAGAAAAGTTTGTTGCTATTAATGGTGTTAGCAATAATAAAGATAAAGTTTATTATAAAATTTGAGTAATTTTTTAGAAAGATTTGACAAACACTTATGTTATGTTAATGAGGATAAGTGTTGCAGATAACATTAAGATAATTCTCTCCAACATTAAAAGTAATTAAAAAAATGAAAAGAATTTTGTGAGAGAGTGCCAAATATTTTGTGAGTTTTTTTTTGGGACATTAATGAGTACCCCAACCCCATAAAGCTTGGTGATTTGTGTATTATTTATGAATTGTATAATTAAAACGAAAATTATTGCAGCAAGATTTAAGTTTGAGTCCTTAGGAATAGTTGTGGATGAGAACTTCTTAGTATAGTTTATCCTCGCTCATTACTGATTGAGTGTGACTTGTTTTTGAATGAGCTATAATTCCATGAAATATAATGGGTTATGCATGAATTGCACAATTTGTTAGTTCAAGAGGAAACTAGACTTAAGATTATAAGAAGTCTCTTAGTCCAACCTTTAAGGACAACAAGGAATTAGAAATAAATTTATGAAGAAACATGATAAAGGCAAAGGATCACTTAGAATTAATGAGGCATATGTGAAAACTCATATGAAAGAACCTCATTACATAAATGTCATTTTGTGCAAAAATGTTGAATTCAGAAGAAGTGCATAAAATGAAAATCTTGATTCTATAAAAGATAAGTTTAAAGCTTATGTATGTTTGAGTCAAACTTAATCAAAGATCCACATAAATTTGGTGGATTGATCCTGGATGAATCGGAACATGTTTCTAGCATAATGAATTTTGTTTAATCCATACCATAAACCTACATGTAAAGTACGTGTTTGTGGGAATAAAGTGAAGGTTCCAGTAGAACTTGTCAGGATTTAATGTTTTATCCTTGATATTGGGCATCACCTAGACTCATTGGAAACCTTTTAGGTACCTAGTTTTCTAGGAGTTTGGTTTATTATCTAGGATTAATGTTACTAGATACTCTTTTATGTTTGGTTATGGATGTTTTAATTTATTTAAGTATAATTATCACATTGGTATTTGTATATTAGTGATAGTTATATAAATTGAATTTTAAATGATTTTTTGCTAATTTGTGGCATAAGTGTTTGGGTCATAAATCCAAGGAAAGAATGGAAAGCTTTATAAGGAACAAAATCTTTCCAGATTTGGATTTTATTGACCTAATTATTTGTGCAAATTGTATTAAAGGAAAGAAAAACCAAAGACACAAAGAAAGGAGCCACAAGAAGGATCCAGCTTCTTGAAAATGTGTTCTTCAAAACTTGTGGACCTCTGATGTTAACTTTCTTTTTAGAAAGGAAAAGGTATGTGATCATCTTTATTGATAACTATTCATGTTATAGTTATGTCTTGAAAATTTACTTGAATAAAGTAGAAAGTTAAGTACATATAGATGAATGTTATCAATTACGATAGAGATGATGACTAACATGAAAGAATTAATTAAAATGGGCAACATCTGTCACTGAAACTCCTCAAGAATTGAATAATTTGTGTGTATGCCAGTTACACTGCAGCGAAATGGTGTATATAGGGCATAACAGAACAGTAATGAATATGGTTAGGAGTATGATATTTAGTCTTTACCCGCATTTGTGAATGTATGTTTTGAAACTGTCATTTGTCTATTGAACAGGGTTCCTGATAAGACAGTGTCAAAGACAATTTTGAACTGTGTTTATAGGATACCCAATTTAAGGCACCTGCATGTTTAAGGTTGTCGGCAGAAACAAGGATTGCAATCCGCCAGAAAATAAAATGGATATAAAACATCAGTGAGTATTTCACTGATTATCCATATAAATCAAAAGGTATAGACCCTATTGTTCTAACCATAGTATAAGAACCATTGAAATTGTGAATGACAGGTTTACTGAGAATTGTGAAATTAGTGGGAGTATAGTTCCACATAATGTGGAAATTAACGGAGTTAGGGTGCAAGTTCCTGTAATTTGTAATTTGTTCTTCTACCTCAACAATAGTTTATTTTATTGTTGAATCGTATAACAATAAAGTACGAAATGAATCCACTATTCACAACGATTCTACTTTCGAAGAACCACGAGAAATAGTATTAAAAAAAAAGAAGGAAAAGAAATTGCTATTTCGAATGTTTTAAGTGATTTATCTACAAGAATATAAATTTGACTTAGTCATTAATGATAACGATGTGTTGTTTTACAAGCCGTAAGTTGTGATAATATTGATAAATATTTTTATATGTGAGACCTTGTAGAATTGCCTAAAGGTTACACGAGAGTTGGGGGTAAGTGAATCTTTTGGACCAAATATAACTCTCGTGACAACCTTGAAAGTTACAAGGCCAAATTTGTTGTCAATGATTTCCCTCGCAAAGTTGGCATTGACCATTAATGAGGTATTTTAACCAATTACTTGAAATAATTTATTCAATATTATCATCATGACATATGTAGTCCGTAATAATTTGGAACTGCAGTAGAAGAATGTGAAAACAACCTTTATGAATTTTAGAGGAGGATGTTTATGTGGATGACCCACTAATGTGGTTCTCAATTGAAAAGAATGAACACATAATGTGCAAATTTGAGGAAATTAATATACACATTTAAACATACATCCCACCAATAGTATCTGAAAGATAGTCAATGATACTATTGTTCTTTTTATCTTTAAATCTTTTTAGATTTAAAGATAGTCAGTGGGAGTGAGTTTATTATGTTGATTTTGTATGTTATTATATCTTACTTGCAACTTATTATCTTGGTCTTTTATACTAGACTAAGAAGTTTTTCCTAGTAACTTTGAATGAAAGATATAGGTGAGTCGAGCCATGTGATTAGAAAATGAATATTCTAGAATATGTCACATGAATTGTTAGGCTTATCTCAGAAAGCATATATCATTAAAGTACTAGAATGATTTAGAAAGAATAAAATTTACGTTAAGGAAGTATGAAATATACTCATAAAGTCTTGAGGTATTAGCATGAAACGAATAAATGCATGCTTACTTCTGTAATGAATGATCACTTTGAGGTGATCAGAATGTTGAATTTGTAACAAGTTTTGAGGTTACAATTCAAACTAATTGACTGCAAAATTTTATTTCGGGGCTTAGAACTGTCGACAATATTGCTTAGCCGCTGAAAATGTACTGTGGTGTTTTGCGGCAATGACAAGTACTATAAAGGTGCTAAAAGTATGTGAATGAAGTACTTTGTCTCTAAAGAATGAGATCAGAAACAAAAATTGTCAATAGAGCATATTAGCACCAATCTTATGATTGCTAATCCCTTGAAAGAAGGGTTATTGCCTAAACATTTATTGAACATGTTGAAAATATAGGCATTACTGTTATTAAGAAAAATTGAATTTGATGTTGACATCCTTATGTATGATGTAATTGACACTGTGAGCTCATTTATGATATGTTTGTTATGTTTTTGATTACCTGTTCTCTAGAACAACATGCATTATTGTATTAGAGTAATGTAAACAGGTATTGTCTTGAATAAAGACATTATGAACCAATTATGTATTTCCCAATTATAGATCGTGTTAAGGAAAAGACTATTTTGTGGTACATGGAAGGAATTATGTCGAACAAATGATGTACAACCGCCATGACCTAAATTAGTTCATATCTTTAATCATGATTAATAAAGTATCTAAGTATAAAATGATTTAGCTATATAATTGCGCATTAATTGTTTGTTTAATTATTTTTTTATTAGACCATAATGTTGAATTATGTTACATGAGCCAAGTGGGAGAATGTAAGATTTTAATATCTTAGTATGTCTCATGTGATGTGCATGTGACATGTATTGATGTGTGTTTAGTAAATAAATGATTAAATATTAATGGGCTAAATCATATTTAGATAAGAAGGGGATTGTTTCTAAAGGTCCGTTATAGCTTGATGGAAGCCAATGGATAATAGTTAGGGTTTTTACTCTTTATAAGAAACAGGTCCTGTTCCTGGTCATAATGTATTCTTTTCTCTCCCCATCACAAAACGACTAAACAAACAACATAGAAAAGAATAGCATAGTAGGCAAAGGAATAGAAACGTGTTTCGTGGCTTTTGATCAAAGAGCATTTGGAGAACTCTCTTCCAACTCTAGCAATGGATAAAGGTTAGTAATCGTATTCCTTATTGTCTCTATAACATGTGAAAGTCATGTAATTTCAAAGATCCTTATTATTGTAGTTGTAACGAATAAATTAAACTACAACTTATACATGTCCCTGCCACGTCAACTTATAATGATTAAAATTGAATGACTTGTTATCTAAATATTAGTTTTTTGGTGGGTTGTTATGCTATAAGCCAAATTGTGATTATATGATAGAAATATTCTTCTTCAATTATTTTTTACAACATTTTCCTTTTTTTCCTAGTTTGCATTATATGTTATATTTGTGTTATCAAAATTGATTCCTCCATTTTGACTTGGGGCATGGTCTAACATGCTATTTCTCTATGTGTCTTTGTTTATTGGCAAAACTACTAAATTGGTCCCTTAAGTTATTTATTGGTTGCGATTTCGTCCCTTAAGTTTTTTTCGTTTCAAATAAATCCTCAAGTTTGCAAACTGTTTTAAATAAATCCTTCCGTCAAAAACTTGCCAACGCCGTTAAGGGGTGTGTCCTACGTGGCAAGCCTTTGTCTTCCGTGTCTAAAAATGAAAGTTGCACACCAAGTCTGAAATCTGCACCCAAAACGGTGTCGTTTACTGCCAAAATACAAAACCAAAACGAAGTCGTTTTGGTGTTCCCCTATGAAATCAAGTAATGAAGCGTTGCATACTTCTTTGGGAGGGAAAGTTGGTAGATGAAGTAGCTGAAGAGGGAAGAAGGAACGTTTCATTTGTCACAAAGGTTTGAAATCCTAGGGTTAGCGAAGAAAGAGAGTTCTCAAGCAATGCGAAGAACACTGAATCGTAGGGTCTTTTTGCCTTAAAGTCGAAATCGTGAATCAGAGAGAATGAACACCGAGTTACTAGGTACGATTTTTCATTTCAATGGGGTTTTAAAGATTGGATGCACATAATATTTGGGTTTTGTATGACCTTTTGATTGCCTTTTCTGTAGTCCCATTGTTTGTTGGAGTTTTCCCATTGCATAATAATTGTTTGTTGGTTCTGATAATAGCTATGTTGGTTTCTGTTGTGTTGATTGTGGACTTATACTTCTAGTGGTTTTTGTTTTCGTTGGTTTAGGTGGAATGGAGAAGTATTTTAGGGTTCATGTTCATCACGGTGGGCACTTTGTTAGTGGGAATAGATCTTTGTACTTAGGTCATGTGTCTTTATGGAATTGTGACCCTGAGAGATGGAGTTTCTTTGAGGTGTTTGATATTGCTAAAGAAATGAATTATGAAGAAGTAGAGACTATTTGGTACAAAGATTTGGACAACAACATACAACAGATTGTAGATGATGAAGGTGCAGGAGAGGTTGCTAATATTGCTATGGCAAAAGGATCAGCTCATTTATATCTGTTGCACCCAGTGTCACAACCAGTACCTGTGGGGATGCTTCCAGCTGGTGGGCCTGAAAATAATGATTATGAAGTTGTTGAGACTGAAGAAAATGGGAGGAGAATAATTGACCTAACATGTAATGGGCCTGAGGGAGACACTGGACCACAAGAGGAAGTCAGTGGGGTCCAGATAAATGAAACAGTGCATGTGGCCCAAGGAAATGAGGCTAACACTATGGGTCAAGGAAATGAGGCTAGTAATGTTGGTCAAAGTGATAGCCCCAAGAAAAAAAGGAAGAGGAAAAAGACTACCAATACTGCCAAGAAAGCCAAGAAGTCCAAGATACAGTGCCCTGCCCCTATTGTGGAGGAAGATGAGGAACAAGGTGAGGAAGAAGAAGTGGAAAAGAATGATGACAAAGGTGAGGTTTGATGATTCTGATGATGAAGATATTGAGAAAGACTTCTTTGATACTGCTACAAGCAAAGCTACCAAGCCTAATGCACCAGAACCAATGCAAGCTGATGCATCAACCACTGCACCAGAACCAATGCAAGCTGATGCAACAACCACTGCACCAGACCCAATGCAAGGTGATGCAGTAACAGGCCTTGAACCAGCAAATGTATCAACCAACCCTCAAGCAAATGAATCAACCAATCCTGAAGCAAATGCATCAACCTACCCTCAAGCAAATGCAGGCCAATCAGCAGCTGCTGGTACTCAACTTCCCACACCAACCAATCCTAATGCAGACCAATCAGTTGCTGCTGCAGCTACTGAAGGGGAGAGTACAGAAAGGAAAAAGAGAGGAAGATCCCCAAATAGACCATCAACTTCCTCAGGTGTTGATGAATTTCCATTCAACATTGAGGATGAAGATGACTGGCTACTATTTGACTTAGATTGTGAACAGTCTGAGAAAGAGGTTGAACCGGAATTGGATAGATTTTCTGAAGCTGAATACAACAGTTCTGAGCTTGAAAGTGAGGAAGATACTGATGAAGAGGAAGATGCTATTGTAAGAAAGAAGAAAAGGAAGTATCCTATATTCAAGATTCCTAAAGACATGAGTGATTACAAGTGGCAAATTGGGACTCTATTTTCTGATAGAGAAGAGTTTAAGGAAGCAATAACAACTTATGCCATACACTCTGGAAGGCAACTGAAATTTCAAAAAAATGACACAGGAAGAGTGAGAGTTGAATGCAAGAAGGGCTGTCCTTGGGTTGCTTACTGTGGTAAGATTCCTGATCAGAACACTTGGCAACTGAGAAAACTGGTTGATACACACACATGTAGCAAGGAGTACAAGATTAGGATGCTGAGTTCTAAATGGTTGGGTAAGCAGTTGTATTCTGGTGTTAGGGAGAATCCAAGGATAAAACTAAGTAGTATTAGTGATAGAGCCCAAGAGAAGTAGAATGTTGGTGTGAGTAAGACCAATGCTTATTGGGCTAAAAAAATGCATTGGATATGGTAGAGGGATCATATATACAACAATACACAAGACTGTTTGACTTCTGTAATGAGCTGCTTAGATCAAATCCAAACTCCACTGTTAGTCAAAGACAGAAGCCAATTGTCACCATGATTGATGAGCTGAGGATTTACTTGATGGAAAGGTGGGAAACAAATAGGTCAAAGATTGCCAACTACGATGGAAGTGTGTTGCCTCGAATTAAAATCAAACTAGACAAGGAAAAGGAGTTAACAAACTATTGGTTGGTGAGGTATGTTAATTAAGGTTGATTCATAGACTGTTGATTTGTCTCTATTATGTGTGCACTTGTGTTAATTTCATACATTGTTGATTGACAGAGTTGCTGGTGATGAACTGTATGAGGTTAGGCATATCAACTTCAACCATACTGAAAGGTTCAAGGTTGATTTGAATGCAAGAAGTTGTGACTGCAGAAAATGGAGTTTGACAGGAATTCCTTGTGTTCATGCAATCTCATGCATGAACAAGAGGAACAAGATTCCAGAGGACTACATACCAAGCTACATCACGAAAGATGCATATATGGCTTGCTATCAACCAATAATCTACCCAGCAAATGGTGAAAATCTGTGGCAAAGAACTGATGCTAGTTGTAACATCCCGAATTTTAATTCTAAAAATAATTAGAATAATAGTAAGATTTGGAAGTAAGGACTATCCTAGAAGGGATTTAAAATGATGGATTAGGAATTCTTTGAGTGCCACAAAGGAGTCAAGGAGCATTGGCATCGAAAAGCGAATTTAAAGAAGACCAAACGAGGGTCAAAATCGGTGTTTTCGATGTTTTAAATTCGCTAACTAGGGAAATTAAAAATAAAAGATTTAAGACTCCAAATGCAATTTTCACCGTTGGATATGAAGATATGATTTTTAGAAGGTTTCTCGTCAAATTTGAGCAAGATCCGACGGTGAACGAAGAAGTTATGGCTATTTGAAGTTGGGAGAAAATAGCTGAAAAATAGAAAAGTGAAGTAGTAGTACCTGAAGGTTTCGCTTAAGCGAAAATCCGCTGCTTAAGCGAAAAGGTGAAACTTCACCACTGAAGTCATTTCGCTTAAGCAAAACTGGTCGCTTAAGCGAAAAGAGTTTGTGTCCACTACTGAAGCTAGTTCGCTTAAGCGAAAATGGTCCGCGTGGCTTTAAATCGCGAGGGACCTTCTTCCTCACTCACTCTTCCCCTTTGTTTCTCTCTCTTCCTCCGATCCTCCTTCTTCCTCCCTCCTCTACGGCCTTCACCGGAGCCACCGCCGCCCTAAACCGCCGCCCCTCGAGCCTCCCTCCCTCTCCATAGATCTACTCTCCCTCTCTCTCTCTCTCTCTCCTTCCCTCACAATCTCTCTCCCTCTTTCTCTCTCCACCACCACCCACCGGCCGCCGCCGCCCAGAGCCGCCACCACCACTTTCCACCACCACCACCATAGCCTCTCCCTTATCCATTCCCTCTCTCTCATCGTGTGCTCTCTCTCTCTCTTCACGGATCCCATCAGCGCCGTTATCGACCCGTGATCGTGCCGGGATCGTGTCGGGAACCTCGAAGCTCGAAGCTCTTGCCTTGGTCCAGCCGCGATCGTTCCCGCTAACGAGGAGCAACACCGACACCGTCATTGTCGCCGATCTAAAATCCAGGTTCTATTTAAAAAGCCCGAGGTAAGAGGGTTCGCGTTACCTTTACTTGAGAAGTAAATTCTAGGATGCTATAGTGGTAGCTAAGAATAGGGTAATTAAAAGTACGTTAATGAACCTTAGGGTACCCCCGTTGATATAGATAAAATAAATAAAATTGTGACGAGAAACCACACCCTAGGGAATAGAATGTATGTGCGTAGAATAAAGTTTGGAATGAGTGAGTGTATTTAGAATACTAAAAGAGTTAATATAGAATGAAAATGTAGAAAAGTATAAAATAAAACCAAGGAGAATTGTTAGGGAGAACCAACGAAACGTGAGAGAAGAAGAATAAAGAATAATTGTGTTAGGTAAGGAGAGCTATTAAACTAAAAATAAGGAAAATGAGGAATTTAAAATGCGAATATGATAAGTAGGGGCGGAGTGGACATAATTAGAAGTTGTTGGAAAATTAGAGAAATAGGAACGAAGCAATAAACTAAATTCAATTATAAAAAGGACACAGGTAAAAGAAACTAGGGAAAAGATAATAAATCGAGATGAGAGGACGTCATGATGAAAGTTAGTTTAGAACGGTGTAATAAAATAGGGAAACCAAGTGGAGTTAATAGGGCAGTTAAATAAAATGAAATTAATGAAATAGGGATAATAAGTTAAGTAATATTGTGAGTCAACAGAGTAGTTAAATAAACTGGAGTCAATGAGATAGAAATAATAAGTTAAGCAAGAGCGGGAAATAAATGAAATAAAGAAATAACTAAGAATTGGAAACGAGAGCAAAAATATAATGTATACTTGACTAAGTTAAACAGAGTTGGGAAAAAGCGAGGGAAATTAGTATCAAGGAAGAGAATAAATTAGAAAACGTAGGAAAATGTGCTAAGTCATAAACGAAAATAAAGATTAAAAGATTTTGATGAGCATAAAAGAATTACTTAAATTATAAGAAAAAGGAAAAGGAAGAGAAGAAGAAAAAGGAAAAGAAAGAAAGATGTTGAAAATAGTAGAAAGTAAATAATGTGATGATAAGTCTATAAGTAAAGAAATGAGAGGAAAGATAAAAATACAGTAAATCAGAAAAAGAGAAAAGATATATGATTAAGAAAAAGGAAAAAGAGAAAGAGAAAGAAAAAGAAAGACAAATAAAAAGAAAGAGAAAGAAAGGTAAACATAAAAGTCCGATGCGAGCCTGGTAAGGCGTGTCGATTAAAAAGGAAAATGGAAGTCCGATGCGAGCCTGGTAAGGCGTATCGGCATCGATGCGAGCCTGGTAAGGCGTGTCGATTAAAAAGAAAATAAAGGAAAGGAAAGAAAATAAAAGTCCGGTGTGAGCCTGGTAAGGCGTATCGGCATCGATGCGAGCCTGGTAAGGCGTGTCGATTAAAAAGAAAATAAAAGACGATTAATAAAGAAAATAAAAGTCTGGTGCGAGCCTGGTAAGGCGTATCGGCATCGATGCGAGCCTGGTAAGGCGTGTCGATTAAAAGGAAAAAGAATGGAAAAATGGATGAAAGAATGGGAATGAAAGAATGAAAAGAGAACCAATAATTAAAAGAATGTGAGGATAAGTGAAGAACTAAAAGAGATTATTTATATGAATAATTATGAATAAAGTATATTAATGATTCTGTAGGCTTAGTTATTTGCTATGTCTTCTTTTAGGATTTATCTTTTTAAGTTCTGTGTAATGCTACCCTTCTTGATATAATTTTACAGGTACGAAAGCGGAGCTTACACTGTTGCGGGCCGAACTGGAATCTCTCCACCACGTGGAGTGTATTTGTGATACCCTGAGCGGATTTCATTTTTAAAACTGTTATTTTTGTAATTTAATATGCGTAGTAATTGTATGCCCTGAATTTGTACTAATTGGGCCTTAGGATCTGATCTGGTTATTGAACTATTGTGTTTATGTTTTTAAGCAATTCTGGACTGACAGGTTTTAAGAAGAGAATTTCTGGGAAGTCCGAAAAACAGAGGAAACTCTGCCGGATTTTCGAAAAACTTTTTTTAAAGAAATCAAATTCTAAAATGAATTTTCAAACTTTGATTTTATTAAAATTTAAAATTAACTAATTAAAGTGAGGATGATACATTTATGGTATCAGAGCAGTTTCCCTCGGCCTTGGAGTTTGGACTCACAACTCCTATGGTTTACTCACCAAGCGAGTGACCAAATGTTAGTGTCAAGTTTTAGAATAGGCGAATAGGTACACTTAATTTTACGAGTTTTTAGTTAATTGTGGAATAACGTATTCTTTTTCAGAACTCAGTCACCATGCCTCGGAGACGTACTCAGGATGATAGGATGGCTGCTATACTTGAGAATCTGGTTCAAATGAATCAGAATCAGGCTGAAACAGTAGCAGCGACCGCCGCAGCAGCAGCCGCCGCACTCCATCAAACACCAGACCCAATGGGCATCGATTGGCTAGTTAGATTCAGGCAGAACGATCCGCCCAAGTTTGAAGGTGGCTACAATCCGGATGCAGCCCAGAGATGGCTCCAAGAATTGGAGAAGATTTTCCGCACAATGTCACCGCCCACGGAGCAGATAGTCCTTTTGGCGGCGTACATGCTCACTGGAGAAGCCGAATATTGGTGGGAGCATGTACGAAGAGACATGGAGAGTTCCAACCAGAAGATTACTTGGGACTTCTTTAAGGAGGAATTTCTCGGAAGGTACTTCCCGGAAGATGTTCGCTGAGAGAAAGAACTAGCATTTCTGAATTTAACCCAGGGAAGTATGAGTGTTAGAGAATATGCCGCACACTTTGAAGATCTCATCCGGTATTCTGGAAGCTATAGTAATGCTGATGAAAGAGCTAAGTGCATCAAGTTCGAAGCAGGACTTCGCACTGAGATCAAGGTAGCTTTTGAGTTCCAGAACATAGATAATTTGGCCCAACTGGTAAATATGGCTAGCACTTATGAGAAGGGATTGAGGCGGAAGGCATCCGAGGATAGGAACAGGATGATACAGTGGGCTAAAGGTTCTAGCAGAGGCGAAGTACCGGCTCAGGAATCCGATACACATGCCGACATCAATGCTATGGCAATATTGCCAATGGACACGGCTCCAGACGTGAATGCCCCGAGAACCAGGCCACCATGTCCACTATGTGGGAAATTCCATCGGAAACTGTGCCTAATATTGAAACAACATAGAAAACAGGGCCTCTGCTATATATGCGGACAACCGGGACACATGGGGGAAAACTGTCCTGGACGTATCGGTGAAGGGAACGAATGAACTTACCCGAGATACTTTTAGTGTTAACTATATACCAAATATTTATTTAAAATGTTTTGCATAAAGCATACGTATTCGATTTAACTTAAAAAGAAATCAATAAATGAAAATACATTAGTTAAAGATCCGCCGAACACAGTGATGGTATTGCCACTGGTAGAATGTAAGGTTAGAACTGATCACTCTGATTCTTACATCTGCTAGGGGACGATAACACCAACAAACTTGACGATGATGTTGCTATTGATAGATGCGAGATTGGGACTGATCACCTCGATCTTTGCAACTATTAGTGGTCGATATCATTGACACTTTCCAACAGAAATCAGGACAGACAGATAGGAGCCTTAGGTTAGTACACCCACTTACTAGTAGTGTAGCCGCGAATAGAACTCGCGAGAGAACCGAGCCGAGCGAACCCGTAGTAACCGTCTTTAGACTTCATGAAAAGCCAAACTAAAAGCCCAAAACTCATCAAGCATTTTTATTAAGAATCCGAAGTGATTATTCGTGAGAAAGGCGAAACTGGATGAATTAGTAGGGTATCCACACCAAGACCGACCCAAGTAAACTAGTGAATCGTGCTCACCATTAGGAATTAGAATTTGTTGGAAACCAACAAGCGGGCTTAGCAATTACTAGAGGGGGGTGAATAGTAATATGGAAGCAACAGTGACTAATTTTCGGTGCAATTAAAAGATAATTGATCAAAAGCTTGTTTTTCTGAAACTGGGCAATTTACTCGAGTAAAATGAAGAACACTCGAGTGAAAGTCCATGAAATACTCGAGTGAATTGAAAAACACTCGAGTGTTTTATGCAGAACAGAAAGGAGCAGTTTCAGAGAAATTTAGCAAAATGATTCAATTTCTAAAAGACTAATCGAGGGCAGATATAAATCAAAGTAGAGGGCAATTAAACTAAGTTAAAACAAGTTGAAAACAAGTTAATTGCAACCAATTGCTACTAGAATTATAAAAACCCCTTTCTAGAGAACTTAGGGTTTGGTTATACTTGAAAACTAAGAAAGCTATAAAAGAGAGAGACAACACCAATTTTATCCTGGTTCACACTCAATATAGAGTGCTAATCCAGTCCCCCTAATCAACTTAGGAGTTTCTACTAGTAATCAAATTGTTAGAAATTACAAGGATAAATTGAGATTCCTCACTCAATCCTAACCCTTGAGCTCTTGTTTCTTTGCTTGTTATCCTTGGATCTTTTGTCTTGAGGTCTCTTGTCCTTAGAAAATGATGAACTACCCTTTTTGCCTTTGAGGAATTTGTTGAACCTCTTGGCAAATAAACCAATCTCTTCCTCATTTAGAGCATGATCGGAGCTTTCACTTGAAGATTCATCTTCATCCTCTTTTGACATTTTAGTTGAGGCTTTTAGAGAGATGCTCTTTTTTTTCTTGTCCGAATCTTCATTTAAGTGAAGTCTTGATAGTTCCATCTCATGTTCTTGGAGCTTTCCAAACAAGGTGGTCAAGTCCATAGATTTTACATCCTTAGCTTCCTTGATGGCGGTCACCTTAGGTTGCCATCTCCTACAAGACATCTCAAGACTTTGTTAGTAGTTTCACCATCTCTAAATTCCTTTCCTAAGCCAATCAATTGGTTAACGATATGTGAGAACCTTGATAGACTCATTAGGGAACATATGAAAGAGCTCATATTCATGAGTTAAAGCATTTAATCTTGAGTCTCTAACTTCACTAGTTCCCTCATGAGTAATTTGCAAGGTATCCCACATTTCTTTAGCCGATTGACATTGTGAAATCCTATGAAATTCATTTTTGGACAAAGCGGAGAAGATGATATTTTTAGCTTTTAAATCATATGAAACTTTCTTTTTATCATCGTCATTCCAACTTGTCCTAGGAATAACAATGGCTTCACCATTAATCACTCTTCTAGGAATATAAGGACCTTTTTCAATTGCATCCCAAATATCGGTGTCTATTGCTTCTACAAAGACTCTCATCCTAACCTTCCAATAAGAATAATCTTCACCATTGAAGAATGGAGGTCGGTTAAGAGACATAGACCCTTCTTGTTGATTGCTAGAGCCCATTGTTTCCAAAAGGATCTTTTTCGAAAAAGCTTTTACGCTCGATCTTTCGACTGAGCTCTGATACCACTTGTTGGAAACCAACAAGCGGGCTTAGCAATTACTAGAGGGGGGTGAATAGTAATATGGAAGCAACAGTGACTAATTTTCGGTGCAATTAAAAGATAATTGATCAAAAGCTTGTTTTTCTGAAACTGGGCAATTTACTCGAGTGAAATGAAGAACACTCGAGTGAAAGTCCACGAAATACTCGAGTGAATTGAAAAACACTCGAGTGTTTTATGCAGAACAGAAAGGAGCAGTTTCAGAGAAATTTAGCAAAATGATTCAATTTCTAAAAGACTAATCCAAGGCAGATATAAATCAAAGTAGAGGGCAATTAAACTAAGTTAAAACAAGTTGAAAACAAGTTAATTGCAACCAATTGCTACTAGAATTATAAAAGCCCCTTTCTAGAGAACTTAGGGTTTGGTTTTACTTGAAAACTAAGAAAGCTATAAAAGAGAGAGACAACACCAATTTTATCCTGGTTCACACTCAATATAGAGTGCTAATCCAGTCCCCCTAATCAACTTAGGAGTTTCTACTAGTAATCAAATTGTTAGAAATTACAAGGATAAATTGAGATTCCTCACTCAATCCTAACCCTTTTCAAGAGTGTACCAAACTCTTGAAATTTCTACCCCAACTTGATTTGGTGATGAAGAGTCCCTTCTTCTTAAGCTCCTTGGAACCTCCAAGAGCCCACCAAGCTAAGAATCCTCTTAGTCTTTGTGCTTGAGAACCTCCCAAGACTTGAGAACTTGGATACCTCACCAAGTACTTGGATACCTCACCAAGATTTTCTAAACAAGCTAAAGTGTTTGAGTGTTTGAGAATTTTACAACAAATAATTCTCTTACAAATGAAGCACACTCTCTTAACTCACTAAGACAAATAATAAAGATGAATGCTTGGTTGAGTTGAGAGAGAGAAAATGATTTAAAACTTGAGAGAGAGAGAATCAATGAAAGAGTGTAAGCTTGTTCTTCTTGGATAATGGCCACTATTCAGAATATAAGTGAGGGGACAAAAAGGGAGGAAAAACCAAGTTATTCTTCCTTTTTGTCCTCTTCTAACGTTTAAAAAATTTGCTGTCAGACCTAAATCACTCGAGTCTTTTTGGAAACACTCGAGTGTTTTGTGGTCAACTCTGATAGTGTTGCCTTTTACTTTATCCAACGGCTATATTACTGAAAATTCATAAATCACTCGAGTGAATTGAGAATCACTCGAGTGAATTGGTCAATGTTGGAAAAATTAAGTTTTCTAACATTGTTTTCAATTCTCTTCTCAAGTCTGATTGGTTTTAATCTCAACCGTTCATGCATGAATATTATTTGACCTTATGTGAGAATAAAAACCTAAACTATCCACTCTCATAAATAAAATAAAATACATTAAGAATAAATGAGAATGAATAATTAAACTAAGCACTTGATCTTCTTTATTGTTGGGCTTGCATTCTTCAAATTAAGTCCATAATTTAATTACATTGTCATCATAAAAATTAATCCACCTTAATCAGAGATTTGATTACAATCTCCCCCTTTTTTATGATGACAAAATAATTAAACCTCTAGCACTTGAGAGCTCCCCCTCAATCTAGGAACCTTTTTAACCTGTACAATCCAGAAAATGCCAAGCACAACGTAATACAATAATAATCATAATCAAGTGCTCATCGGTATCAGAGTAAGAGCATATATCATCAGAGTGTAAACAAGAAGGCGGAAAAAAATATGCTCTTTTCTCTTTAATCTCCTTTCTCCCCCTTTTTGTCATGATCAAAAAAATAACATTTTGGAAACAAAGGTGGAGAATGAAGGATACCAATAAGAAAACGTTCCCTTAAGAGTGAATAAGAATCAAAATATGACTATGAAGCAATAAAAAAACTTTAAAGAACATGAAAACCATGAAGAAAACATGATTAATGCAGAAATATCATAAATCCATCATTCCACACACCATCCATAGACCATGAAACATGAGTTTTAAACAAAGTAGTGCAAAGGAACATCATGGACTTCAAGCGGGTGGTGGCTGCTGATCATCATCACGAGGATAGGGCTGGAGTCTCCCAAGAGCCGACATAATCTGACTAAGATCGGAGCGCACATGTCTAAAGTTCGCATCCACACTAGAAGAATGGGCATCAAGCCTACCATGAAGAGCTGAGTGCTGGATGTCCATATGAGTCCTCATATCAAACAAGGTTGCACGCTGCTCTTGAAGTTGATTGTCAATAGCATCTAAGCGCCCATCAATGCGATCAACTCTCCCAGTCATATAGGTCCTAAAGTCCTGAGCCTCATGAGCCAATGAGGTAAACCTCCCATCAAAACCATTCATTCGCTCATCCATATATACCCTGTGCTCGGCAAAAGTGGTGTTCCAGGACCCCGGCATATCAAAGTTGATCCCATCAGTAGGATCATCCTGGGGTACTCCACTACTCTCTTCTGCCTGCTGATCAAAAGTGGCCTGCTCCTCCTCCAACTGCTGAGGGTCAACGCCCAACTGATCTGCAGCCTGTTGAACATTGCCCTGACCTCTCAGAGCAGCTACCTCATCAAAATACATACATCGATCACCGAAGTATTCGATGTCCATCTTACCCAAAGAGTTGTCAGAAAAGGCATGGATTTTTGCAGGAAGACGAACGACAGGCTCCTTTTCCGAAATAGGAATCTCAAAGTGCTGAAGGAGCCTGCAGACATGCATCGGGTAAGGTAGATTTTGCTTAGGTTTGAAGTCGGAGGCTTGTTTCATTCTAGCAAGGATAATGGAGGCCCAATTCAAGACATTTCCATTAAGAATGGCATCCATAACACGAAGCTCAATTTGAATTGGGCGGGAGTAGTTTGTAGATGTTTGGGGCAACAGGATATGACAAATGAGATAGTGGAGGACTCTATTGTTGGCAGTCATTTGGTTTGATTTCTTCTCGCCCTTGAGATATACACGATCGGGGCGGAGCAAGTTTTGAAAAATTGGGTCAACATCTCCTTTAGATGTGCCCTCGCCCGATCGTGACAACCCAAAGACTTGGAATAAAGCCCTAGGGGTAACCTCAAATCGTTGTCCTAACACAGAGGTCTCATATGAGTTTCCATTTTGCTTAAAGTTTTCATAAAATTGCCTAACTAACCTAATGTAGATAGGGCCATTATATGATAGGAAACCCATGAGTTTTTGAGTTTTAAGGGCATTGACAAAGGGGAATCCTCTACTAAGGAGATAAGCTTCACTTACCCAAGATTGTGTTGCATAATCATTGGAAGCAAATTTTCGTTCCCGTTCAATGCAATTTGCCCTTTGATAGAAATCATCTTCCTCCTCTTCAATTGGTTGAGGTTCCTCCATTCTTGGATTTTTCCCTTTTCTTCTATTGTCCGAAGATGAAGCCATTTGCACTTACAAGTGAAAACTAGAAGAAATTTTGAGAAATTGGGGTTTTGGGGAGTTAGGGTTTTGGAAAGGAAATGATGAATTTTGATGTGCAAAAGGTTGAATTTGATGTGAAATAAGGATGGGAATGAGTTTAGAAGATGAAATATGCTTGAAATATGAAAGAAATTTTAGTTTTGGGTGAGATTTGTGAAGATGGAGGTGAGAGAACAGAGAAAACTCGAGTGAAGAAAGAGAGAAATTCGTGTAAAATGAAAAGAAAATCGCAGCAGTAGGCTATATCTGATGAATTCACTCGAGTGAATTTTAAAAAACTCGCGTGTTTTTCAGAAAACCTGAAAAACACTCGCGTGATGGCCGAAAGAGGGATTTTCAGAAACTTTTAATTCACTCGAGTGAAATGGGATTCACTCGAGTGTCGGCCCAAAAGACTCGAGTCTTTTATAAAAGACTCGCGTGTTTTGCATCAGACCTGCTCAAAAACTTTTCCAATTAAAACTGATTTAATTTTGAATTAAAATCACTCGAGTGATTTAAGAAACACTCGAGTGTTTTTATCAGTTATGCAGAAAAACACAGTTTTGAAACACAAAAACACAAAATTAAACACATGAAATGAAAACAACAGATAGGAAACATAATCACACACAATTAAAGACATATATTCATAACATCTCAAGGTAATTTCAAACAAGTATCATCACACACTAAATTTAGACATACTTGGTGATTTTCAAATGGCACAAATCAATTAGTTTATACTTGACTCCTCTAAAATACCAAGTTCCCTTCTTATATGATAGAAGGTATCCCTTGGCAATGGTTTTGTAAAAATGTCCGCTAATTGATTTGTGGTACTTACAAATTCAATTGTGCAATCACCCTTTTGAACATGATCCCTTAGGAAATGATGTCTAATTTCAATGTGTTTAGTCCTTGAGTGATATACCGGATTCTTAGTTAGATTGATGGCACTCGTGTTATCGCATTTTAATGGAACACTTTCTAATTTTAAACCAAAATCCGATAATTGTTGTTTCATCCACAAGAGTTGAGCACAACAACTACCGGCGGCGATATATTCTGCTTCGGCGGTGGAAAGAGCAACACAAGCTTGCTTTTTAGAAAACCATGACACTAATGAACTTCCCAATAAATGGCAAGTACCACTAGTGCTTTTGCGATCAAGCTTGCATCCCGCAAAGTCGGAATCCGAATAACCAACTAAACTAAGACTAGTATCACTAGGATACCATAATCCGGTGTTAATTGTTCCTTTAAGATATTTAAAAATATGTTTAACTGCGGATAGGTGTGATTCTTTAGGATTTGCTTGAAAACGGGCACACATGCATACACTAAACATAATATCTGGTCTAGATGCGGTAAGATATAGAAGACTACCTATCATGCCTCTATATTTACTTACATCAACCGGTTTACCTTTGTCATCCTTGTCTAGGTAGCATGATGTGCTCATGGGAGTGTATGCTTCTTTGCATTTGTCCATTCCGAATTTTCCAAGGAGCTCCTTGCAATATTTTCCTTGATGCACAAAAATCCCCTCTTTGACTTGCTTGATTTGAAGTCCTAGGAAGAACTTGAGCTCCCCCATCATGGACATTTCAAATTCCTTTTTCATCAAATTAGAGAACTTTCTACACAAGGACACGTTAGTGGCACCAAAGATAATATCATCTACATATATTTGCACTAACAAGATGTCCTCTTTGGTTTTATGAATGAATAGGGTATTATCAACCTTTCCTCTTTGAAAGTCATTTTCTAATAAAAAGTTACTTAATCGATCATACCAAGCTCTAGGAGCTTGTTTTAATCCATAAAGTGCCTTTTTCAATTTATAAACATGGTTTGGAAATTCATGACTTTCAAAACCGGGTGGTTGCTTAACATACACTTCTTCATTTATGAAACCATTCAAGAAAGCACTCTTGACATCCATTTGATAAAGAGTAAATTTCATTATTGATGCAAAGGCAAGCAAGATTCGGATTGCCTCAAGGCGTGCAACCGGAGCAAAGGTCTCATCATAATCAACACCTTCCTCTTGGTTGTACCCTTGGGCAACAAGTCTCGCTTTGTTTCTTATAATCAAACCGGATTCTTCAAGTTTATTTCTATAAATCCATTTTAAACCAATTATGGTATGATCATCGGGAATAGACACTAATTCCCAAACATCATTTCTAACAAATTGATTTAGCTCTTCTTGCATGGCCATAACCCAATGTTCATCCATAATTGCTTCCTTAATTGAATTTGGTTCGATTTGAGAAACAAAGGAAACAAAATGACAAATGTTTTGAATTGACCTACGAGTTAATACTCCCTTTGAAAGATCTCCTATGACATTGTCAATAGGGTGAGCTTTCACCGTTTTCCAAGCCGGATCAAGTTCATCTTTGATTTCTCCTTCATCCTTTGATTTTTCCATCTCTTCGTCAACATTTGAAATCTCAAGTCCATCATCACTACCCTCACATAAAACACTATCTTCTTTCGAAGACTCATTAAAAACGACATGAATAGATTCTTCAATAGTCATAGTTCGTTTATTATAAACTCTAAAAGCTTTACTATGAGAAGAGTAACCCAAAAATATTCCCTCATCCGATTTAGAATCAAATTTTCCAAATTGATCTTTTCCATTGTTTAAGATATAAACTTTGCATCCAAAAACATGGAAATGAGATATATTGGGTTTTCTACCTTTGTAAAGCTCATAGGGGGTTTTCTTTATCATGGGCCTAATTAAAATTCTATTCATTACATAACAAGCCGTATTAACGGCATCAGCCCAAAAGTATTGAGGTACTTGAGAATCATTTAACATGGTTCTAGCAAGTTCCTCTAGCACCCTATTTTTCCTCTCAACAACTCCATTTTGTTGTGGAGTTCTAGGTGCCGAATATTGGTGCTCAATTCCATGCTTATCACAAAATCTATCAAATTTATAGTTTTCAAATTCACCTCCATGGTCGGTTCGAATTATAATCACTTTTTGGTTTACTTGGTTGTGTGCAAGCTTAATATGGCGTTTAAAAGATTTGTAGGCCTCACTCTTAGCACTTAAAAATAATGTCCATGTAAATCTTGAAAAATCATCAACAATCACCAAGGCATAGTAGTTGCCACCAAAGCTTTTTACTTGAGAGGGTCCAAACAAGTCCATGTGAAGCATTTCCAATGGTCTTGTTGTGGACACATCATTTTTGGAACCAAAATGATTTTTAGTTTGTTTGCACTTCTTGCAAGGAGTGCAATCACCTTTAATTTGAAAATTGAGCTTTGGTAACCCAACTACTAAGTCTTTGGATTGAAGTTTCTTAAGTTGATTTACATTAATGTGAGCGGTCCTACGATGCCATAACCAAGTATCACTTTCTTTGCTAATTAAAAATTTTGAAACTAAAGAAGTGATATTATTCAATTCAACCATGTAAGTGTTATTAGACCTTTTTCCAACAAATTTGATAGATTCATCTTTGTCACTATTTATGAGACAATGAGTAGAGGTAAATAATACATGGTTACCAATATCACATAATTGACTAATGCTCAAAAGATTATGTTCTAATCCTTGAACATAAAGTACATTATCAATAACCAAGTTGGAAGAATTACCAATTTTACCTATACCAAGTATTTTGCCTTTGTTGTTGTCTCCATATGTGACATATCCTTTTTCTTTAGGAGTAAGCTCAATGAAATGTCGCTTATCTCCCGTCATGTGCCTAGAACATCCACTATCAAGTATCCAAAGTTGCTTTCCGGTTCTTAGGCACACCTACAAAACACAATCACTTGCTCATTTTGGGTACCCAAATTATGTTGGGTCCCTTTTTGTTAGTCTTGGATGATTCTTCCTTCTTAATCCAAACATAAGTACCATTTTGAATTCCAAAAGATTTGATATGGCACTTATTGTTTGTATGTCCAAATTTTCCACAATAAAAGCAAGTTGGTTTCTTTGTGAAATCAATTTTTGAGAATGAACCAACCACTTTATTTTTCTTTTTCTTGTGGACATATCCTAGACCGGTTTTGTTTGAGTTGTGTCTAAGAGAACCAATTAACCGATCTAGGTTTCTATCACTTTTGTTAAAAGTGTTGAGTTTGATTTTCAAATCATTAACTTCATTTTCAAGCACACAACACTTTTCACAATGAGTGATGGTATATGATTGATTTGCATTCTCACAAACATGACTAGAGTTAGAAAGTTCCAAGGATGCATTTTGGAGTTTCAAATCATTAATAGATTTTTCTAATTCATTGATTTCCTTTTGATACTCCAAAAGCTTCTTTCCTTTTTCTTTGTTAACTTTAGCAAGTCTCTCAAATTGAGTTAACATTTCATTATATTCACTTAGCAAATCATCATAAGAAATAGTATGAGAGGAGGTGTAAGAATAATTAGATGATACCTCATCCTCACTCTCATTGTCTTTTCTTTCACTACTTGAGGAGGCTTCATTGTCATTCTTGGCCATGAGGCATAGCTTGGCTTCCTCATCATCCGAACTACTTGAGGATGAATTGGAATCCTTTTCCGGTTCATCCCAAACAATGTAAGCTCTCTTCCCCTTGCCATCATGAGTCTTCCTCTCATTCTTTCTCAAGTGGGTGGGACATTCCATTTTTATGTGTCCTATCCCACCACACTCATGACATTTCACACTCTCACTTGAGCTCTTGTTTCTTTGCTTGTTATCCTTGGATCTTTTGTCTTGAGGTCTCTTGTCCTTAGAGAATGATAAACTACCCTTTTTTCCTTTGAGGAATTTGTTGAACCTCTTGGCAAATAAACCAATCTCTTCCTCATTTAGAGCATGATCGGAGCTTTCACTTGAAGATTCATCTTCATCCTCTTTTGACATTTTAGTTGAGGCTTTTAGAGAGATGCTCTTTTTTTTCTTGTCTGAATCTTCATTTAAGTGAAGTCTTGATAGTTCCATCTCATGTTCTTGGAGCTTTCTAAACAAGGTGGTCAAGTCCATAGATTTTACATCCTTAGCTTCCTTGATTGCGGTCACCTTAGGTTGCCATCTCCTATCAAGACATCTCAAGACTTTGTTAGTAGTTTCACCATCTCTAAATTCCTTTCCTAAGCCAATCAATTGGTTAACGATATGTGTGAACCTTGTTTGCATATCATTGATAGACTCATTAGGGAACATATGAAAGAGCTCATATTCATGAGTTAAAGCATTTAATCTTGAGTCTCTAACTTCACTAGTTCCTGTAAGATCCATGAAAAATGTTTTGATAAATGCCAAAAGGTTTTGAACAAGCTACAAATGTGTTGATCAAGTTCAAGCTCAACAAGCAACAACAAACATCAAGTGAAGAAGAGAGAGCCAACTCATGAAGACTTAGTTTGGTAGTTTATGTTTTATTGTTTTATCTTTCGCCTCACAAGTCTTTTAGTTTATGAGAGTGGGTAGAGTCGGTAGAGTCATTAGAGGGTAGTGAATCTCTTTTGATTGCATGATTATATAATATTTTGAGTATTCACTTTGCCTAAAATCAATAGGTGGCTTAAATGTTTGAAAGAAAAGGTTTAGTTTTTGAGAAAACAAGTTTTAAGTGATTTTTAATGTTAATAATCGATTAACAGATTTTGATAATTGATTAACTGTGTATTTTGAACTGATAATCGATTAACAAACTTTTGATAATCGATTATCTGCACCTTTACTCGAGTATTTTTGGTCTCACTCGAGTGAAAATTATCTTGCTTTCATATTACTCGATTAACACTTATTTTACTCGAGTAAACAGGGTCTGTAACTGTTTTAAATACGTTTTTCACTTCTCAAAAGCTATTCTAAGTTGCTCCAACTTTTGGGTATTCTATATAAACCTTTTCCTAATCATTTCTATCAACTAGAATCATTTTGATACATAATTTTACAAAGAATCAAAGCCACACTATTCTCTCTCACTCTCTCAAGATCAAAGCTCTCATTTTCATATTCTTTGATCAAGAACCTTGAATCTCTCATGTTGATCTTTTCATAGCTTTTGAAAGAGATTCATAGGATTGTTATTTTGTTTTCATTTGAGTTGTAATCATTGCAAGAGGCAAACATTCTACAACATTGGAAGCCTTGATTTTGTGGAATCAAGCATAGTTCATTGGAAGTCTTGAAGAAGCATTTCATCAAGCACTTGGAAGCCTTGTTGAAGAACAAGCAATTGTAAGACTTGTTGTGGGAATCGGCAAGCAAGGGTAGAGGTTAGATTAGAGCATCAATAGGGTTGCAAGGCAAGGGTGTGGTATCCTTTGTAGGCTAGCAAGAAGGAAGTCTTGTGAGGCATTTACTTGTAATTTGAGAACTCTAATTCCTCATAGTGAAGAATCTCTCTTGGTTGAAGAGGGGACTGGATGTAGCTTTCAAGCGGATGAAAGTGAACCAGGATAAATCACTGTGTCGTATCTCTAAACCCTTAACTCTTTACAATTCTTGTTATTAATTGTGTTCTTGATTGAAAACCTAGAAAAAGTGATTTTTCTATATTTGATTGAATTGAATCTTTATTGTTCAAATTAATTTGGAGAAAATCATTTTCATAACCTAGGTGAATCAATAAGAATATTGGTGTTGATTGTTTCCGCTTAATCTCTGATATAATATCTGTTAATTGATTGATTTTCATTGGTTTTAATCGTTTTGATTTGTTTCTTTCGAAAATCTTTCAAGGTTTCTTAAACACCTATTCAACCCCCCTTCTAGGTGTTCTCCTAGTGTTCCTAGTTATTTCACCCACCGAGTGTAGTTTTCCAACAAGTGGTATCAGAGCTCGGTCGAAAGACACGAGCATAGAGCTTTTTCGTTAAGATCCTTGAGGAAACTACAATGGGTTCTACGAATCCTTTTGGTGGTGAAGGTGCTTCAATAAATCACCCTCCTATGTTTGGTGGAGAGGGTTATGGTTATTGGAAAATTAGGATGAGAATCTTTATAGAAGCTATAGATGTGAACATTTGGGAAGCCATTGAAATTGGTCCTTATATTCCCTCAAAAGATGTAGAAGGTGTGCTTACACTAACTCCCAAAGATAAGTGGACCGATGATGATAAAAGAAAAATTCAATATGATTTAAAAGCAAAAAATATCATCACCTCCGCTCTATCTTATGATGAGTTCTTTAGAGTCTCCCAATGTAAAGATGCCAAAGATATGTGGGACACCTTGCAAGTCACACATGAAGGCACTAGTGAAGTTAGGAGTGCTAGATTGAATTCTTTGATGCATGAATATGAATTGTTTCATATGTTGCCTAATGAATCTATATGTTTTATGCAAAAACGTTTTACTCATATTGTTAATCATCTCATTGCTCTTGGTAAAACTTTCTTGAATTGTGAACTTGTTAACAAAGTTTTAAGATGTCTAAGTAGGGAATGGCAACCCAAGGTTACCGCAATTGTTGAATCAAAGGACTTGGACACAATGGACTTAGCAACACTTTTCGGAAAGTTACAAGAACATGAAATGGAGCTTCAACGTTTGCATAAGCATGAAGAATCGGTCAAGTATGGAGAAAGAAAAGGAATTGCTATTAAAGCTCAAAGGTCATATCAAAAGGAAGAGAGTTCTGATGATGATGATAATGAAGATTCCGATTCGGATATTGATGAAGAGGAGATGAAGCTTCTACTAAGAAAGTTCAATAAAATTCTAAGGAGAAAAGGAAGGTTGAACAAGGACAAAAGTAAAGAGAAGGATCCCCCACACTACAAGATCAAGACTTCAAAAGAAGGTGTAGTTTGCCATGAATGTGGAAAGCCCGGTCATCTCAAGTACTCATGCTCTAAGTATCTCAAGAAGAAGGAGAAAGAGAAGAAAAATGCAAAACACAAAAGGGCATACATAGTTTGGAATAGTGATGATGAACAAGACAAGAAAAGCACAACTAGTAGTTCTTCGGATGATGAACATACCGCTTGTCTCAACTTGATAGCTCAAGTACATGAAGAGGAAAGCTCAAATGATGAATCAAGTGAGCAAAGTGACGAAAGCGATGTAAGTCTTACTAAATCCGAAATTTCTTCAAATTATGAAATGTTATATAATGCTTATGAAGAAATGCATGAACATCTCAAGAAATTAGCTAAGAAAAATATTGATAGGAAGAAGCTCATTGAGGAACATCAACAAAAGATTTTAGATCTTCAAAAGCAAGTTGATGACCTTAAGTTAGACAATGAGACTTTGCATCTTATCATTGATAATTCTACTTGTGATTGTGCTAGTAGATTGAATAATGTGGTTGATTGTGAGGATTGCAAGTTGCTTAAGGATGAAAATGCTATTTTGAAAAATAAGCTTGCAAGTTTCACAAATGGTGATATTAGATTGCGAACATTGTTAAAATTTCAAAGAGAAAATTCAAACAAGTTTGGTTTGGGTTATACTAATGCTAAGAGTAAATCTCATAGAAATGTTGTTGATTTTTCTAAAGTTGATTTCTCAAATGCACCAACATGTTTCTATTGTGGTACTCATGGACATACTTCAAATGTGTGTTATATTAAAGTGCATGGTATACCTAAAGGAGATTTTTTTTTGGATGAAAAAGGGTGAGAGTCCCTACACTAACAAAAATGGATCCAAAACCATTTGGATACCAAAAAGCAAAGCATGATTGTTTTTGTAGGTATGATTGAAGAGCAAAAGGACTTTCATGTGATATTCATTCATTTGCTACTTCAATTGGTATCAAGAAGAAAATCCTACAAATTGGTAACATTTGATATTATACAATTGGTATCTACAATTGATATTGTTAGATATTTCTCATAGTTCTCTCAATTGGTATTATTTCTTATAATGTGATATTGTTTATACTTTTGAGAAAATACTATTGTTATCAATTTCTTACAATTGTTTTACAATTGGTATCATGTTATTGGTATACAATTTGTTATAATTGATATCATTGAGTAATCATTAGATGATTATCATGCTTTGATTGTTATATCTCATTAATCTCTCTATTTTGGCTTAGATCTTATTTCAATTGGTATTTGTTTAGTTACAATTGGTATATATTTCTTTTTGATAATGCCAAAGGGGGAGAAATATGATGTTTTGAATAAGGGGAGAAATATTATGTTTTGATCATTTTCTTTAGAAATGAAATGGTATGTTTGGAGAAAGGTTGTTTTTGTTGTTTTTATGTAGGTTGAGCAAAGTTGTTGGAGATAGGGGGAGAATCAAGCTTATCTCAATTGGATTTCAAATGTCAAAAGCATTTATTGAGGGGGAGAAAGAGTCTCACCAAGTGATCAAATGGTTCAAGCATCAACAACTTCAATGAACTTCATAATTTCAAAACATGTTTGTCATTTTCAAAAAGGGGGAGATTGTAAGATCCATGAAGAATGTTTTGATAAATGCCAAAAGGTTTTGAACAAGCTACAAATGTGTTGATCAAGTTCAAGCTCAACAAGCAACAACAAACATCAAGTGAAGAAGAGAGAGCCAACTCATGAAGACTTAGTTTGGTAGTTTGTGTTTTATTGTTTTATCTTTCGCCTCACAAGTCTTTTAGTTTATGAGTTTGGGTAGAGTCGGTAGAGTCATTAGAGGGTAGTGAATCTCTTTTGATTGCATGATTATATAATATTTTGAGTATTCACTTTGCCTAAAATCAATAGGTGGCTTAAAGGTTTGAAAGAAAAGGTTTAGTTTTTGAGAAAACAAGTTTTAAGTGATTTTTAATGTTAATAATCGATTAACAGATTTTGATAATTGATTAACTGTGTATTTTGAACTGATAATCGATTAACAAACTTTTGATAATCGATTATCTGCACCTTTACTCGAGTATTTTTGGTCTCACTCGAGTGAAAATTATCTTGCTTTCGTATTACTCGATTAACACTTATTTTACTCGAGTAAACAGGGTCTGTAACTGTTTTAAATACGTTTTTCACTTCTCAAAAGCTATTCTAAGTTGCTCCAACTTTTGGGTATTCTATATAAACCTTTTCCTAATCATTTCTATCAACTAGAATCATTTTGATACATAATTTTACAAAGAATCAAAGCCACACTATTCTCTCTCACTCTCTCAAGATCAAAGCTCTCATTTTCATATTCTTTGATCAAGAACCTTGAATCTCTCATGTTGATCTTTTCATAGCTTTTGAAAGAGATTCATAGGATTGTTATTTTGTTTTCATTTGAGTTGTAATCATTGCAAGAGGCAAACATTCTACAACATTGGAAGCCTTGATTTTGTGGAATCAAGCATAGTTCATTGGAAGTCTTGAAGAAGCATTTCATCAAGCACTTGGAAGCCTTGTTGAAGAACAAGCAATTGGAAGACTTGTTGTAGGAATCGGCAAGCAAGGGTAGAGGTTAGATTAGAGCATCAATAGGGTTGCAAGGCAAGGGTGTGGTATCCTTTGTAGGCTAGCAAGAAGGAAGTCTTGTGAGGCATTTACTTGTAATTTGAGAACTCTAATTCCTCATAGTGAAGAATCTCTCTTGGTTGAAGAGGGGACTGGATGTAGCTTTCAAGCGGATGAAAGTGAACCAGGATAAATCACTGTGTCGTATCTCTAAACCCTTAACTCTTTACAATTCTTGTTATTAATTGTGTTCTTGATTGAAAACCTAGAAAAAGTGATTTTTCTATATTTGATTGAATTGAATCTTTATTGTTCAAATTAATTTGGAGAAAATCATTTTCATAACCTAGGTGAATCAATAAGAATATTGGTGTTGATTGTTTCCGCTTAATCTCTGATATAATATCTGTTAATTGATTGATTTTCATTGGTTTTAATCGTTTTGATTTGTTTCTTTCGAAAATCTTTCAAGGTTTCTTAAACACCTATTCAACCCCCCTTCTAGGTGTTCTCCTAGTGTTCCTAGTTATTTCACCCACCGAGTGTAGTTTTCCAACAGTTCCCTCATGAGTAATTTGCAAGGTATCCCACATTTCTTTAGCCGATTGACATTGTGAAATCCTATGAAATTAATTTTTGGACAAAGCGGAGAAGATGATATTTTTAGCTTTTAAATCATATGAAACTTTCTTTTTATCATCTTCATTCCAACTTGTCCTAGGAATAACAATGGCTTCACCATTAATCACTCTTCTAGGAATATAAGGACCTTTTTCAATTGCATCCCAAATATCGGTGTCTATTGCTTCTACAAAGACTCTCATCCTAACCTTCCAATAAGAATAATCTTCACCATTGAAGAATGGAGGTCGGTTAAGAGACAGACCCTTCTTGTTGATTGCTAGAGCCCATTGTTTCCAAAAGGATCTTTTTCGAAAAAGCTTTTACGCTCGATCTTTCGACCGAGCTCTGATACCACTTGTTGGAAACCAACAAGCGGGCTTAGTAATTACTAGAGGGGGGTGAATAGTAATATGGAAGCAACAGTGACTAATTTTTGGTGCAATTAAAAGATAATTGATCAAAAGCTTGTTTTTCTGAAACTGGGCAATTTACTCGAGTGAAATGAAGAACACTCGAGTGAAGTCCACGAAATACTCGAGTGAATTGAAAAACACTCGAGTGTTTTATGCAGAACAGAAAGGAGCAGTTTCAGAGAAATTTAGCAAAATGATTCAATTTCTAAAAGACTAATCCAGGGCAGATATAAATCAAAGTAGAGGGCAATTAAACTAAGTTAAAACAAGTTGAAAACAAGTTAATTGCAACCAATTGCTACTAGAATTATAAAAGCCCCTTTCTAGAGAACTTAGGGTTTGGTTTTACTTGAAAACTAAGAAAGCTATAAAAGAGAGAGACAACACCAATTTTATCCTGGTTCACACTCAATATAGAGTGCTAATCCAGTCCCCCTAATCAACTTAGGAGTTTCTACTAGTAATCAAATTGTTAGAAATTACAAGGATAAATTGAGATTCCTCACTCAATCCTAACCCTTTACAAGAGTGTACCAAACTCTTGAAATTTCTACCCCAACTTGATTTGGTGATGAAGAGTCCCTTCTTCTTAAGCTCCTTGGAACCTCCAAGAGCCCACCAAGCTAAGAATCCTCTTAGTCTTTGTGCTTGAGAACCTCCCAAGACTTGAGAACTTGGATACCTCACCAAGTACTTGGATACCTCACCAAGATTTTCTAAACAAGCTAAAGTGTTTGAGTGTTTGAGAATTTTACAACAAATAATTCTCTTACAAATGAAGCACACTCTCTTAACTCACTAAGACAAATAATAAAGATGAATGCTTGGTTGAGTTGAGAGAGAGAAAATGATTTTAACACTTGAGAGAGAGAGAATCAATGAAAGAGTGTAAGCTTGTTCTTCTTGGATAATGGCCACTATTCAGAATATAAGTGAGGGGACAAAAAGGGAGGAAAAACCAAGTTATTCTTCCTTTTTGTCCTCTTCTAACGTTTAAAAAATTTGCTGTCAGACCTAAATCACTCGAGTCTTTTTGGAAACACTCGAGTGTTTTGTGGTCAACTCTGATAGTGTTGCCTTTTACTTTATCCAACGGCTATATTACTGAAAATTCATAAATCACTCGAGTGAATTGAGAATCACTCGAGTGAATTGGTCAATGTTGGAAAAATTAAGTTTTCTAACATTGTTTTCAATTCTCTTCTCATGTCTGATTGGTTTTAATCTCAACCTTTCATGCATGAATATTATTTGACCTTATGTGAGAATAAAAACCTAAACTACCCACTCTCATAAATAAAATAAAATACATTAAGAATAAATGAGAATGAATAATTAAACTAAGCACTTGATCTTCTTTATTGTTGGGCTTGCATTCTTCAAATTAAGTCCATAATTTAATTACATTGTCATCATCAAAATTAATCCACCTTAATCAGAGATTTGATTTTACAGAATTCACTTAAGAACCTAGTCAAGTTCCCGAACGATTCCCTCAAAGGAAGTAAGTCTTAGCCGTTGCATCAGGTACCTTTATCAAGACCAAATCAAATCAGCGATAGTTCCATAGGAAATGCATCTTTCGATGACTCTCTGCCGAAAATGCACACTTGAGGATAATCTCCATTGTCTTCTTGCTTGACATGTATCCAGTACATCCTGGGTCGTCGTATGAAGACTATGAAACCCATCCTTGAGTGCTTCGTGTTTCTTCTTTTCATCTTCACTCTCTTCAAGTTTCAAGCATCTCAGATGTATACATGAGAATTCACCAAGACGTAGGAACCCAATATAGTTCTATGCCTACCGATGGATAACCATCCACGTGTTCCTTCTAACCTTGGATACCGATTGAGAACCTATGTACTCGATTCTGAATAAAGAATGAGCATACCCCAAGCATTGATATAACCATGTATGTTGATGCTAAGTGGGGGAGGATTTCAATCCAAGAAATGGAAGATGAAACTTTAACGACAAGAAAATTGTGGATCCTATCTAAGTAACAAGGTGGAATGCAGAACGGTAACGAAGCGTAAGAAAGATTGTATCGAGCCGGACTCAATGTCTGATGATCATACCATAACCCGTAGGGCTAATGAATGCCTCACCCCAAACGTTCCGCATTAATTGTCGAAGAGGTTCGCGGAGAATGGAACGAGAATTAAACTAAGAATCAATCAATACCTTCTCGGACCATCAGACAATTGAGGAATGAATTTAGACCCTGACCTCGACTCTTAAGTGAAATCGACCCGTAGGAATCCCTATATACCAATTTGAAATCGTTAAACAAACGGAAGGGAAGTACCACCGGAGTAGAATGCAGATATAGCTAAGGTGGAATTGAAGGGCGACCTCACTAGACTCACTTGAAGGAGTAAGAAACGAACAGGAAAAAGTGGAGGCGTGAAGTGGAGTCTCACTTAAGAGGTTATGTCGGAGCACCGCAAATATTTGTCTCAGTCTCTTAAGACTCTGTGTATTACGCGGATTCCTGAATGACTGAGATAAATCATACATGAGGCGAGTAATTATACCGCAGAACCCGTAACTTAGAACTTCCTCAAAGGGAAGATTGGAACAGAAGGAATTAAAATGACATGGGTGGAAACTATGTCAAGGGATACTCCTCCAAGTTAAGGGACAACTGGAATTTCGGGGACGAAATTCAAATAAGTGGGGGAGAAATGTAACATCCCGAATTTTAATTCTAAAAATAATTAGAATAATAGTAAGATTTGGAAGTAAGGACTATCCTAGAAGGGATTTAAAATGATGGATTAGGAATTCTTTGAGTGCCACAAAGGAGTCAAGGAGCATTGGCATCGAAAAGCGAATTTAAAGAAGACCAAACGAGGGTCAAAATCGGTGTTTTCGGTGTTTTAAATTCGCTAACTAGGGAAATTAAAAATAAAAGATTTAAGACTCCAAATGCAATTTCCACCGTTGGATATGAAGATATGATTTTTAGAAAGTTGCTCGTCAAATTTGAGCAAGATCCGACGGTGAACGAAGAAGTTATGGCTATTTGAAGATGGGAGAAAATAGCTGAAAAATAGAAAAGTGAAGTAGCAGTACCTGAAGGTTTCGCTTAAGCGAAAATCCGTCGCTTAAGAGAAAAGGTGAAACTTCACCACTGAAGTCATTTCGCTTAAGCGAAACTGGTCGCTTAAGCGAAAATGGTCTGCGTGGCTTTAAATCGCGAGGGACCTTCTTCTTCACTCACTCTTCCCCTTTGTTTCTCTCTCTTCCTCCGATCCTCCTTCTTCCTCCCTCCTCCACGGCCTTCACCGGAGCCACCGCCGCCCTAAACCGCCGCCCCTCGAGCCTCCCTCCCTCTCCATAGATCTACTCTCCCTCTCTCTCTCTCTCCTTCCCTCACAATCTCTCTCCCTCTTTCTCTCTCCACCACCACCCACCGGCCGCCGCCGCCCAGAGCCGCCACCACCACCTCCACCACTATCCACCACCACCACCATAGCCTCTCCCTCATCCATTCCCTCTCTCTCACCGTGAGCTCTCTCTCTCTCTCTCTCCACGGATCCCACCGGCGCCGTTATCGACCTGTGATCGTGCCGGGCTCGTGTCGGGAACCTCGAAGCTCGAAGCTCTTGCCTTGGTCCAGCCGCGATCGTTCCCGCTAACGAGGAGCAACACCGACGCCGTCATCGTCGCCGATCTAAAATCCAGGTTTTATTTAAAAAGCCCGAGGTAAGAGGGTTCGCGTTACCTTTACTTGAGAAGTAAATTCTAGGATGCTATAATGGTAGCTAAGAATGGGGTAATTAAAAGTACGTTAATGAACCTTAGGGTACCCCCTTGATATAGATAAAATAAATAAAATTGTGACGAGAAACCACACCCTAGGGAATAGAATGTATGTGCGTAGAATAAAGTTTGGAATGAGTGAGTGTATTTAGAATACTAAAAGAGTTAATATAGAATGAAAATGTAGAAAAGTATAAAATAAAACCAAGGAGAATTGTTAGGGAGAACCAACGAAACGTGAGAGAAGAAGAATAAAGAATAATTGTGTTAGGTAAGGAGAGCTATTAAACTAAAAATAAGGAAAAGGAGGAATTTAAAATGCGAATATGATAAGTAGGGGCGGAGTGGACATAATTAGAAGTTGTTGGAAAATTAGAGAAATAGGAACGAAGCAATAAACTAAATTCAATTATAAAAGGGACACAGGTAAAAGAAACTAGGGAAAAGATAATAAATCGAGATGAGAGGACGTCATGATGAAAGTTAGTTTAGAACGGCGTAATAAAATAGGGAAACCAAGTGGAGTTAATAGGGCAGTTAAATAAAATGAAATTAATGAAATAGGGATAATAAGTTAAGTAATAATGTGAGTCAACAGAGTAGTTAAATAAACTGGAGTCAATGAGATAGAAATAATAAGTTAAGCAAGAGCGGGAAATAAATGAAATAAAGAAATAACTAAGAATTGGAAACGAGAGCAAAAATATAATGTATACTTGACTAAGTTAAACAGAGTTGGGAAAAAGCGAGGGAAATTAGTATCAAGGAAGAGAATAAATTAGAAAACGTAGGAAAATGTGCTAAGTCATAAACGAAAATAAAGATTAAAAGATTTTGATGAGCATAAAAGAATTACTTAAATTATAAGAAAAAGGACAAGGAAGAGAAGAAGAAAAAGGAAAAGAAAGAAAGATGTTGAAAATAGTAGAAAGTAAATAATGTGATGATAAGTCTATAAGTAAAGAAATGAGAGGAAAGAGAAAAATACAGTAAATCAGAAAAAGAGAAAAGATATATGATTAAGAAAAAGGAAAAAGAGAAAGAGAAAGAAAAAGAAAGACAAAGAAAAAGAAAGAGAAAGAAAGGTAAGAACATAAAAGTCCGATGCGAGCCTGGTAAGGCGTATCGGCATCGATGCGAGCCTGGTAAGGCGTGTCGATTAAAAAGGAAAATGGAAGTCCGATGCAAGCCTGGTAAGGCGTATCGGCATCGATGCGAGCCAGGTAAGGCGTGTCGATTAAAAAGAAAATAAAGGAAAGGAAAGAAAATAAAAGTCCGGTGCGAGCCTGGTAAGGCGTATCGGCATCGATGCGAGCCTGGTAAGGCGTGTCGATTAAAAAGAAAATAAAAGACGATTAAAAAAGAAAATAAAAGTCCGGTGCGAGCCTGGTAAGGCGTGTCGATTAAAAGGAAAAAGAATGGAAAAATGGATGAAAGAATGGGAATGAAAGAATGAAAAGAGAACCAATAATTAAAAGAATGTGAGGATAAGTGAAGAACTAAAAGAGATTATTTATATGAATAATTATGAATAAAGTATATTAATGATTTTGTAGGCTTAGTTATTTGCTATGTCTTCTTTTAGGATTTATCTTTTTAAGTTCTGTGTAATGGTACCCTTCTTGATATAATTTTACAGGTACGGAAGCGGAGCTTACACTGTTGCGGGCCGAACTGGAAACTCTCCACCACGTGGAGTGTATTTGTGATACCCTGAGCAGATTTCATTTTTAAAACTGTTATTTTTGTAATTTAATATGCGTAGTAATTGTATGCCCTGAATTTGTACTAATTGGGCCTTAGGATCTGATCTGGTTATTGAACTATTGTGTTTATGTTTTTAAGCAATTCTGGACTGACAGGTTTTAAGAAGAGAATTTTTGGGAAGTCCGAAAAACAGAGGAAACTCTGCCGGATTTTCGAAAAACTTTTTTTAAAGAAATCAAATTCTAAAATGAATTTTCAAACTCTGATTTTATTAAAATTTAAAATTAACTAATTAAAGTGAGGATGTTACACTAGTGATGTATTGCCACCTCCACATAAAAAACAACCTGGAAGACCTAAGAAGAAAAGGAACAAGGAGGTTGGAGAAAAGGATTCACAAAAAATTGGTAGAAGAGAACTTGCCAATAGATGCAGTAGATGCAAGGAGCCAGGGCACAAGAAGAGGAGCTGCAAGCTGCCTCCACCACCATCTGAGACCACACAACCCACTGAGACCACCCAAACCAATGACAATAATGCAAACCAGGTACAGTCCCAAATCTCTACCACAACCACCCCTGCACCAGCAACCTCCACCCCTGCACCAGCCACACGTGCACCAGCAACTAGATCATCTTGTAGAAAAAATGCAGCCACAACCGCACCAGCCACCAGTGCACCAGCCAACACACCTGCACCAGCCAACACACCTGCACCAGCCACCAGTGCACCAGCAACTCGATCATCTAGTAGAAAAAATGCAGCCACAACCGCACCAGCCACCAGTGCACCAGCCAACACACCTGCACCAACCAAGACCAAATATGCACCACCCAAGCCCAAATCCCCAGCAAAGCCCAAATCCCCTGCCAAGACCAAATATGCACCAACCAAGCCCAAATCTCCTGCCAAGCCTAAAACCAAAACCGAACCAACCAAGCCCAAAAATGTACCAAACAAGACCACCCAATCTGCACCACTTAGGGCCACTGAACCATCTCACTCTACTGCACCAAGCAACAGCGGAAACAGAGGCAAATCATCTGTCGTGATAGGACAATTCAAAGCACCAAGGAGTCAACAAATTACTTTTCAGAGTGGCAGCACGACCACTATTACTGAAAGGACGACAAATCATCCAGATCAAAGGCAGAAGTTGGTGCCAAGGAGGCCATGGAAATAGAAGTTTGGGATTTTCTTTTGCTGCAATCTTTTGTCTGAAACTCATGTATCTTTTGTGGTTGTAAATGAACCTTTTATGGTCATTTGGCTTTTGGTTAAAGATGTTGCATTATGGTGTTATGTATTTGATCCTGTTATGGATGTTTGAACCTTTATGGATGTTTGAACCCTTATTTATGGTGAATTTATCAATGTTTCAACCATTGGTCAAATATGCATGTTTAACAGATTAAGACATTTATGGTCAATTTATTGTATTCATACGAACTGCTCAAATTAGATTGTCTCAAACAGGCACATGCTTTGGATTGATAAATACATCACATTACATCACAGTACAAGTTAGGAGTATTGACTACATATTCCCACAAAAGTAAACAACTGAACAACAGCAAACCTAAACACCGATAACATTACATTCAACACTTGTTTGAGGCATACAGAAACAAACACACACATATTACAACTAAAATCTCAATCCATCTTCTTGAGGATTCTAACTCTTTCTTAAAGGACTCCAAGTCTTTCTTAAAGGAATCCATATCCTTCTTAATAGACTCTAAATCCTTCTGAATGGCCTCCATCTCCATCTTCTGTTTCATAATGATCATCTCCTTATCACGAACAACATCATCTTTGTACCAATCAAAGAAATTGCAGCCTGAATCTTTCACATCCCTTTGTAGAAGAAGAAAAAGCAATTGATGAAGCCCTAACCTAAATCATATCAGCTAGAGTAAACAGTAATAACACATTATACCTTGTAGAACCTACACCCCCGGAATCGAAGACCATAGTGCTCCTGGGTAAGTGCAGTTCGTAGTACAGCCCTAGCTCCACCACCGCAAGCACAGTATGGAGGCATACCTTCAAAGTCTCTGTTGTACGAGGACGCCGAATCAAATGTGCTTGAAGATTCCCAATTGGAGCTACGTTTAAGGTCGTTCTTTGAGCACTTTTGTGAGGAAGACATTGTTGAAAGTGTAGGAACCCAGATTTAGAGAAGAAGAACAAGAAGAACTAGCAAAAGGGGGCAAACATAAACCCTAGATTTATAAGAAGATTAAGACGACATGTAATGTCCATGTGGTAAAAATTAATGTCCACGTTGGATATAAATAAATATAAACTAACGGCGTTGGCAAGTTTTTGACGGAAGGATTTATTTAAAACAGTTTGCAAACTTGAGGATTTATTTGAAACGAAAAAAACTTAAGGCACGAAATCGCAACCAATAAATAACTTAAGGGACCAATTTAGTAGTTTTGCCTTGTTTATTTATTCTTATCTTGAGGAAATAGTATGATTAACTTGTTCTGTGTTTCACTTTACTTAGTAAAATTTTATTTCTTATCATGAAAATGACAATCTGGTGTTAATCACTATCGTGGGATAAAAATTTGGAGTAAAAATTTAGTGAAGACTCTCCAGGTTATCGTTTGCTTTGGTGATCAAAATTCTTTTTCGACTTAATTAAGTGTTCAAGCCTTGAATTATTAGAGTTGTTTTGTTACAGATCCTTGTTTTTTTGGCTAAACTACTTATTTGATCAATTACTTTATTTTTCATTATCAAATTGATTCCTTGTGTTTTTTGGTATCATTTTGGTTCATCGCATTTCTTTTCACTATCAATTTGGTCACTGAATCACTGTTCATTCTATGTGGACCAATATGATACGCACACGTGTCATTTCTTTATCCAACAATGTAAACATGGACCAATATAATACTGTCACGTAGGATGAATAATGATTTAGGAACTAATTTGATAGAAAAAAGAAACATGAGGGACCAATATGATACCAAAGAAACATAAGAGACCAATTTGATATTGAAAAATAAGGTAAGGGACCAAATATGTGGTTTAGCTTATATAAAAAGACGCTTATTCGAGGCACCACGTTTGTCGGAGAAATTTTCAAGGCACCACGTTTGCTGGAGAAATTTTCGAGGCACCACGTGTTACGTTGAAGTTTTCCTCTCACTAGAGCATTTGTAGGTAAATAATCATTATCTCCAAACAAAATCACAATTTGAAATTTGAAATAAATTTCTTTAATTATTATCTTATCAGCATGTGAAATCATTATCCTCAATTTTACAAGTTTATCATTATCCTTAATTTTACAAGTTTTTCAAATCATTATATATAACAGGAGTATTTTTTTCTTTTTTCATCTTTCATCTTTGCATTCATCTTTATTCTTTTTTTTCGTTCTATTTTTCCCTTCTATCTTTCTTGAATATGTATCATGCATATACTTTACAATTTTGTAAATTTAACCATAAAAAATTGTCTAGCTTCGTTTCTTTACGAGATTTGCTCTATGTTATTATGTAACTTACTGAGTTTTTAAAAATTTTAATTGAATCAGATTAGTCATTCTCCAGTTTTCAAAGCATTGCTTGATAATATTATGGAGGAAAGTCGGAGTGACACTATCAAAGAAATCTATTGCAAAATATGAAGGTAAACAACAACCTCCTAATTATATCCACACTCAATCTTTGCATTTTTTTCGTCATTATATCTCTTTAATTCTCATAATTCTCGCTCATCTTAATTTATATTATTTAATTATTAAGTTCTTCCCTGTCTCTAATTGCTTATTTCAATTCAATGTATTCACGTAAATAACAATCTTCCAATTATGTCAATCTTCAATTTTTGCATTTTTTTGTCCTGTCATTAAATCTCTCTAATTCTAATATTTCTCACTCATCTTAATTTATATTGTATGATTTTTAAGTTCCTTTCTCGAGGGGCCTAAGTTTTAATCAAGGTTGTCAAACTCGCGAGTTAACTCGTAACTCATACGAGTTTACGATCCTACCCATAGAATCGAGTCAACTCGCATGCAAACTCGCTTCCCACTAAACTCGGGTAAACTCAGGTAAACTCGGGTAAACTCGAGCAAACTCGGGTAAACTCGGGTAAACTCATGCAAACTCGGGTAAACAGCAGTGGCCTTACGGATATTTGAATTTTCTTGAGCTTTTACTTCTCAAAACAAAATTTCCACCGTCGGATGTCAAGATAAACGAGTTAGGAAGCGTATAAAAAAATTTGAGCACGATCCAACGGTTAACAAAGAAGATATTGATCGATCTTTGAACGATATTTTCACTAAAATAACACTATAACCACTATTTTTACTTAACTAACCACTTAAATCATAAAACCATCATATTTGGTTGTTGTTAAGTTGGTTAGCTAATATTATTTATTGGGTTCTTATATGCTATAGCAACATTTAAATATTTATGTTTAATTTTTAGAGTAAAAACTATGAAATGGAAGCTATGAAAGTTATCTACAGGTTAATTTTAAAATAAGTGGACTCGAGGTAAACTCGTACGAGTTTACGAGTCGAGTTTACCTCGGCCTCACGAGTTTACGTAAACTCGCGAGTTTGACAACCTTGGTTTTAATTTCAGAAGACTCCATCTACGACTGCTGCAATTCCTTCAATAATATATTTCGATTTTGGAATAGATAAAAATCATTATATATTTTGATTTTATACTTGATGTAAATATCTTTTTAAAATTTTTTGTACAAGAGAATTAAAACTACAATTTGAAATCATTATCAGCAACCAAAATACTACATTTTGAAATTAGATAGATTATTCATGTTTTTCAAATCATTAATTTATTTTAGATAAACACATATTAAATAAGTCGAATTTGTTATTAATTTTGGATAAATTTTTATGGGTAAATAATCATTATCTCTAACCAAAATATTGCGATTTGAAATTAAATAAATTATTCAAATTTTCTAAATCATTAACCCATTGAAGATATTACAATTTGAAATTAAATAGATAATAAATAAATAGATTATTTATTTTGGATAAATATAACTTAAATCTATAAAAAAATTAAGGTAAGTAACTAAACACGTGGCCAAAGATAAATTGCATACAAATTCCATAATTTAAGGAAATATAGAAAAATCCGTAAGATAAAGTTGAAAAAAAATTTATTGTAATACAAAGATTTAACTTTCCTTCTCAAAATGAACAAAAGACATTCTGGTTTATCAATCATTATGCTCATAATACGTACCATCAAACAAAAAATGTCAAAATGTTTAATTCTGATTTAGTTTTGATTTATCACAATAAAGTAGATAATCATATAAAAAATATTAATTTATTCAACAAATAAATAGAGAATATCTCAGATAAAAAATGTTATTTTTGATTTATATGGGAAAGTACAAAATTTATTAACAAAATCATTTAGATTAATTTTTTTAGGTGTAAAGTTTGGTTTGAACTTCTGCCTTTTTATAAATTATTTTTTTGTTGTTGTTAATAATAATTTTTAATTTATAATATTTAATATAAAAAAATTAAAATTTCAACAATCCGTACATTACACGGGATAAGAACTCGTTGACACATAATTAAACCTTCTTTAACAAAACCACTCTAAAATTCAAAAACTTAGATACATAATTAAGCCTTCTCTTCCACTATGCTTGTGTTGCTTAAAGACATTAAATATGAGCAAAATCCTTCTCGACAAATGTTGGAAGCTGGGTAAATGGAAATATCTTGGGAGTTGTTCCAAGGAAGAAAGAATACAGTAGTAACAACTCCAGAACTACTCACTTCGTTACTATTTATTTGTCATATTTCAAACAAAACATATTTTTTAAGAAATCTAATTATTATTCAGATTTCCAATACATTAATTATGTTTTTTCCCACTATACCCTTTCTCTCTCTATAATCATTCATTTTTCTTCACTACTTACATAAACCAAGACATATTATATAGGGGCAAATACGAAAGATTAAAAATAAAAAAAAACAAAAAATCCATAAAACGACAGATTAAAAGGAACGTAAGGTGTAATATTATACTCTTGAAATCTTCAATACGACAGATAAAAAAAAACAAAAAAATCTCTCCATAGAACGACAGATTAAAAGGAACGTAAGGTGTAATATTTAAAAATCCGTTATGAATTTTTCACAATGCGTGGAACACAAACAGAGGATTTCGGTGTAAGGTAAGCATTATAATGATTATATCAATAAAGAGATGCTTATATAGATTGAGTTTAGAACAACCGGTATTCGCATGACTGTCTGTGTGTATGAAACTTTTAAAAGATTTGTTGCTTCATCAATTGTACACGATATATTGTTTTTACTTTTGCACGAACCATGATGTTGTCTTGAAATCATGTTAGCTTATGATGTTATTTCTTGGACAAATTTCACTTTGAAATTAAATATGCGTAATCCTTCCAGTAGTTCAACGTAATATTGAGATGGACTAGTTGTCTCTCTGAATTCTTCATTAAAGTCACCAAGATAAGATTGTGGTATTTGACCCATTATTGTTCTCCCTTGATTTTGAGGATATAAAAACCCTTTTTTAATAAATAGTCTCTTCGATTAGGACTCTTTCTGTACATATCGATGAGTACAATTTATTCTTTTTGTAGTGTCTTAAACTATCCGTGGTCCAAAGCCAAGGGAGACTTAGAACCTTATTAGTAACCATATTAGAGAATCGATATATAATATTTGATACATAACAACCAGTTGGGATGCTTCGGTTTTCTCATGTCAACAGAGTGTGAGCTAGTGTTAACTTAGGGTTATTGAACATACCTGAGTTCCCTACTATGATGAGCTATTTATAGGGGGAGTGTTGGTTATTGATGTAGGGCCTTGTTAGGCTGGATGGGCCGATATGTTGCAAGCAGTAAAGGGGAGAATGTGTGCAATATTCCCTCAAACCTTAAAGAGCAAGATCGTCCGTTAGGAGCAGTTGTGGATTAAGCGGGCGGGAATCTAGGAGAAAATCACGATCTGTAGTAATAGACTGCGAGATTCCCAGGATTCTTGGTGTCAAGGTGAGTCAGTTGGTGGGGTGTTTGTCTTGGATAATTAAGTATGAAGATTCTTCATTGTGGACCTCATATGTCTTGCCGAGAAAGCCGGACATCTACTTGGTTATATTGAGTAGGTCGGTAATGATTGAAGTTCGGCTTATGTCGGCAAGGGGTCTGGTCCATTAGATATGCCTCATGCTTGGTGAAGCCCTAAAGGGCTTGTGCCGAGCTCCAGTAATGTTGAGGCCGATTGTACGATGTTTTTGGGCCCGATGCTTTCCCTTAGGGTGTTCTTTCATTTATCCGAGCTTTGCTAGTTACCTTGAGCTGTCTTTTCAGTTGTCCGAGGTGACGTTTCCCTTTTTCGTGGCCAACACATGTCATCGGTGGGGCTAATTGGTTGAGAAAGGATGATTATTTAGCTAGTGAAAAGATGATTGTGCCCCTATTTTGAAATTTGGAAAACTTCCATGTCTAGCCTTCCAATACCATGTGGGTTGAGTTTTCATAAAAATTACCACGAGACCCTTCAATTTCTTAGGAAAATCCCGTTACGTCCTGCTGGTGGGCCATGCAAGTACGAATATATCCTTGGGCCTTGTGGGTGGAGTAAAACAAGAAAGGCTTCTCTATTTGAACCCTTCCACTACTTCTTTTAGACCTTTGCAGTTTCCTACTTCTCTGACTCTTTCATGTTGTATTTTCCTCTACTTCTTCCTTATTTGAAAAGCTTCAGCATTGGTGTTGGTGAGGGGACTACGTGCTACAGTGGTGGTGGTGTTATTTTCGCCAGCTATATCTTTGAAAGTCTTCGTCTTCACAGCTATTGTACTTCACAAATTTCCTTTTTTTTTGGCATTTGCCTTTCTATGCATTTGCGAGGTTTGCATGACTCTAGAGGGGTGTTGAGACTGTTTAGATTGTGGGGGTATTGGTGGGAGTGGGTTTGAGTGATTTTGTTTTGATTTTTCTATTTGTGTTTTTAGGTTTTGGGACGATGAGGGGGAGTGAGGAGTCTTTGAATCAAAGTGGTGGTTCTCTTGAGATTCTTTCAAGTTTGTCAACGTCATTAGGAATCGGGCTAGTTGTGATAAGCGAGATTTGGAGGGGTTTGTTAATCTAATGAAACCTTTGGAAGCTTTGTCATGCCAAAACCACGGGGAGTGGAGGGAGAGGAAAATAGCTTACCGAATCACTAAGTTATTCGAGAAGGGAAGGATGACAACTAGTAGTTATCAATCGAGGCGACCCCTACTCGGCACGAGATTTAAAGATCTAGCTAGGAACTTTAGTTATTCTTTTTCTAACTCTAATGTTGAGTATGCCTCTAATTCTTGATGAGTTATGGTGCGTCGGGTGATCACGAATTCGGATGAATATACTATGCCGCTCAACATCAATGATTAACCTTGGATGGCCTTTTACTCAGGCTTTTCAGCAGTTTTTGTTATAATTGGTCTCAAACCTCGAGAGGGGAGGTGAATCAAGTTTTATTAAATTATTGAAAATTACTAGAATGAATTATTATTTAAAAATATTTTAGAGCAGATTAACGGTAATCGATAACTTTTGCGGTAATCGATAACTTTTGCAAATAAATGGAAAATGTAGCGTTGCGCAGAAACGATAATAATAAACAAAATATTCTCGGCAAAAATAATGGCAACAAGAATAAAAAGAAGTAAGGGATAGAGAGATGTAAACCCAAAATTTTATACAGGTTCAGTCTCCCGATGAGTCCCAGGTATTTGATAGGTGCTGAAAATAAGTGTTCTTAAGGTACTTGTTAGCATTTTCCTTAATTTTTATTAGGAAGTGTATCCATTAAATAATATATGGTAGTTTAATAATTATGAGAGAGAAGATAAATGTAGAGTTAATGTAAAATAAAAAAATAATTAAATAAAGGGTGAAAATTGAAAAAAAAAACATAATTATGCATTGAAATCATGATCATTAAATTTTCGAGTTAACTGTTGAACTCTTACGTATTTACGATTTTAGGTCAAAAAACGAGTTGATACTCTTGTAAACTCTCTTTTTTGTAAACTCATACGAGTTCAAGTAAATTCTAAAATAATCGATAAACTCTCGAGTTTACACGACTATATTGGGACATTGATTTGGTCTCAAAAATATAAATTTTTCTCACTATTGTTTGATATTTAGATTGAATTACCTATATCTTACAATATATAATAAATTTAATTTGTACTGTTGTATCTAATAGTAAAATAGATTAAGTGATTGACTAACAATCATATAACAGTGGGGTGAATATTGAGTTATGATTATACTACTTTATATTTTTATTTTTTTTATTATAATATTTAAATGTTGGTTTAAAAATAGGCTTAAATGTTCTTTTAGTCCTTTATCTTATATTTAGGTTTCAAATTGGTCCTTTATCTTTAAAAAGAGTCAATTTAGTCCTATATGTTTCTAAAGTTTGTCAATTTCATCCTTCCGTCATGACAATGTTAAAATTTCACTGGAATATAATAATTTGGCCTAAGATTCCTTTTCTAATATCCAGAATCTACATTTTATCACCATAATTTAAAAATTTTAAAACAAAAAAGGCAAAAATGTGAGCGAAACGACATTGAAATTTTATCAATGAAAGTGTCAAATACGATGAAAAATGCAGATTTCAGCGAGAAAATGCAAATTCTGGTGACTGAAAGAAGAAAGTGATAACAAAATTAGTATATTTTGGTGAAAATTTAACATCATCATGAGAGAATAATGATGAAATTGAAAAATGTTAGAAATATGAAAGATGAAATTGACTCTTTCTAAATATAAAAAATCAAATTGAAATCTAAAAATAAGATAAAGGATGGAAAAGTATTTAAGCCTTAAAAATATTTTTAGGAAAGACTCTAAGTATGTTTATTTCTTGGAATAGTACTCCCTTTCAAATTATTTATAGGTTATACTTAATCATATTACACGAATCAAAGAGGATTACATTTCTTGAAAATTTATAAAAATATTTTAATATTACAATTTTATACTCTTAATTTGCATTAGAAATTTCGCAAATGTATTATTTCACATTAATAAAAAAAAAGGATAAACAGCGAAAAGAGCAATATACGCTTCATAAAAAAATATTTGACAAAAAATGACTTATAAATAAAAAAAATATTTAAAAAATATGACTTTTCAACATATATTCAACATATATTAAAATAGGAGAAGTATGAGGGCAAAAAAATCTCCCTCCTTTAATGTTGTCTTTTCCCTCCTAATGGTGGTTTTTCCCTCCTAAACATGTTATTAACTAGGAAAATTGTCCCGTGCGATACACGGGTCTTAAATTTCGTTATTCTTTCTATGTTCTCGAGTTGACATGAACTTTGACATAAATATAAAAATTGAAATATCAAGTTAGTGCTAAATATATGAGAATTCAAAGATAATAAAAAAAGTATATCCATAAGAATATAGGTTTTGGAGTTCTAGAATTCTTGATTAAAACATCAATTATTGAGCAAAAGATAAATCTATTTAATTTTTACTTTAAAATTTTTAATAAATATATATTAGAAAAATAAAACTAACAATATTATTAATTAAAAAAATGAAGAATATGAATAGTCGTACGGGTGTGTCAGTATCCTCACTCATATCTTCATTTTCTTAATCCTTTTTCTAATCCACCATTGGTGTTTCTGTTTTTTTTTTTTCGTAAAGACTTTTGGCATCTCTTATTCATTAGACTATATATCTATGTGAAAAAATATGTGTATTTGTGTTCACCAAAAAAAAAAAAATATATGTGTAATTGTGTTATAGAACGAATAAATATATATGATCAAATATAACGAATAATTATCTATGTGTAATTGTGTTATAGAAAAATAATTATATATATATATATATTTAGAAATCATAAGTTATTTAATTAGATCAAATAAAATCTTTAATATTTAATTTCACCAAAAAATATGTAATTAAATAATTTTTTGGAAACTTTATGACAACTCTCAAAATGGCAAGAAAAAAAATAAGAAATAAATTAAAGATAAATTATTTTTTATTCGAGTACTCATTTGTATATATTTTTTATGATGTATATTTGGAGAGCCTAGAACATCAAAATCAGAAGTTTATTTTCCAATTTTTTTTTTACATAAAAGTGTTTGAAAATATGTATTAAAGAGATGAAAAGAAATAAGAAGAGACAAAGAAACTGAAAGGGAGAGAAAGGAAGACAACTAGAAAAAAAAAACGAAAGAAAGAAGATGAAGAGAAGTGTATCTCTAATAAAACATGATGAACGATTATGATTTAATCTAATAAAATATGATGGATGACTAAGATTAAAAGACACAAAACACACACTTAATGATGGATTTAGGAGAGAAATACAACATTAGGAGGGAAAATGGTTGTTTTAGGAGGGAAATCTTTTTTGCCCTTCTACTTCTTCTATTTTATATTATGTTGATGAAGAGTACCTAATTGTTAATCTCAGCCGTCCATGAGGTGTTTTTAAAATTAAATCTCAATCGCTCATTTCATTCTCTTTTCTTATCACCTCTTCCTCTCCCCAAAACACTGAATCATGTTTCTCTCTTACCAAAAGCATGGCACGATACTTCCTTTCTCTCTGTTACTCTCATTCCTTCCACTCATGTTAATCACTCCACCATAGTTGTACTTTAGATCACTTCTTCAATTCAAAATCCACCGATTATCATCATATCAACCCCCTTTGTCCTTTCCTCAAAGATACAATTTGGATATTTTCTACTTTTTTTCATTCACATCATCAACCGTAATCCACTACGATTTATATATATATATATATATATATATATATATATATATATATATATAGATGTAAATGGTCATTTTGTTCTTGATAAGCATGTTTTTTGGTTTTTTTTTCTAATGGGTTTTGCTATTGCTATACCATATTTTGGATATATCATGCATAGAAAATTTCTTTGTAACAAGAGTTTCAATTGTATAAAAGGGATGATTGAGTTGTGAATTTGTGGGTAGAGGTATAAAGGCATGGTGGTTCTTTTTAAGCCATTGTTAGTTGATTTTGACCCGTGAAGTATTTTTCGCTGTTACTGACTTGAAAAACTGGTAGTTACTTTCACTGTTATCTTATGACCTGTGGAAGAATAAGTTGGAACAATTTTTTTGGGGAAGTGAGAATCATTTATTGATCATTACTTATTTGCTTGGTTCTCAATGCTCTTCTTTAAACTGATACCACAATCTGTTTTAGAGCATATATATTGAGTACATATGAGTTTTCAGTAGCTTACATAATTGAGTCCCCCTGCATTAGAGGGTATAGCAGATGCAATATGTTAGACCTTCAATTAAAAAAAATTTTTTGCCTTTTTAATTGTGTTTTATTTTATTTTTGAAAATGAAAAAAACTTATGAAGGTATCACGAGAAGCCTTTGCTAATAGTCTTCGAAGGTTCAAATCTATAGTGTCTCCTGAAGAGAGGTTATTTGAAATTGTAATATTTTTGTTATTTTTTTCCTTCAGTTCAAATCCAATCACTGGTGTCATTTTAACCTTGCTCTGCTTTGTCTTCTAGCAATGAGAAAAATCAAAATTTGAAAGAATTTGATTATAATGCTAAATTATGAGGTGAGATGAGATTATTTGAAGGAGTGTAAATGCTGCTGATAAGAGTTGAGTCAAGGAGACACAATGAGATTGGGAGATTTCTTTTGTATTGGTAAAAACGGTGATTATACCATCATGGAAGCAATTTGTACACGGATTTCATATGCATTCTTTCTTATGAAGAGCTTTGGGGATAACTTATTATCTAGAGCATTTTGCTAAGTTGCTTGCAATAATATTACTACTCAAATAAAATACATGTCGTCATTCATCATTAAAAAAAAGTCTATATTAACCTATCATCTAAAAAACACATTTTCAAAATCTATACTCAAATCAATGCATAGAAAAAACAATTAAAACCCGTGCATCGCCGGGAAAATTTACTAGTAAATAAAAATGAAGGAAGTATTATTTGACATTTTTTAGTTTTATTTACTATTCAAGTTAGGATTGAAGTTTACTTAAACTCCACAAATTTACTTAAAATCTATAGTTTATCACGCATTTAAAAATTGTAAAAGAGATGGAATATGAAAAAAAAAACTTTGGAGAGTATATTCTACGACTTACAATATAAGCAAATCTAATTACTTTCACATTTATTAAAAAGGTTAGCTGATTGTATTTAATTTTCTCAAATTTATAAAAAATACAGGTATTTTAGGAAAGTATTATTGGGAATAAAACAAAAATCAAATGAGAAAACAATTTTCTAGGTATGTTTTAAGAAAGTAGCATTGAAAATGAAATAAAATTTAAAAAAATTAGTTACTTTTATATATATATATATATATATATATATATATATATATAGGTTACAAAGAAGGGCCTAAGCCCAAAAGAAAAAAAAGGAACAACTAACTTTTATTTATATTTAAAGATTTAGTCTACGAACCCCACACTTTAAACTCATTGCAAACTCCGTTTTTTCTGATGGGGTTCTCTCGAAATATTTTTCGATACTCCCGAGTCGGAAAAATGCATGTTCCGACTTTAAAACTCCGTTTTTAATAAACGAGCATTCGAATTTTTCCGAATCAGGGGTATCGAAAAATATTCCGATAGAACCCATCGAAAAAAAATGGGGTTTGGAACCTAAAGAGTGAGGTTTGTACACTACTACTCTTATATATATTTTTTTTTGAAGGGATACTACTCTTATAATTTTTTTTTTTGGTGTACACCAACCGTACCCGGATCTGGTTTACCTAGAATCCAACTTAACTGAGCTCGCACTAAGCGGTAGGGGTCTACTAGCGGGGGTTGCTCCATACCCAAGGCTCGAATTCGAGACCAGTTGATTAAGAGACCAAGTGAGTTACCACTTGACCAACCCCACGTCGATTATACTACTCTTATATTTTATTTTATTTCTTTGAACTGTACTACTCTTATATTTAAACCAAATAAAATGTGTTTTTTTTTTTTAATATATTTCAATCGGAGAGAATACTATTTAAACCTTGACGTGAATGAATTAATGAATGTGAGTGTGGGGCCATAGTGATGAAACTCTTGACCTTTCTCATCAGAGTTGGCGCTTTCCATTATCCCTCTATGCGAATGACACGCTTTTTTCTTCCTTCTTTCTTTCTTTCTCTTACTTTTTACTTTTCCTTTTCTGTTACCCTCTCTCACTTTTTCAACCACATTCTTCCAAAACTTTCAAATCTATTGAATAATCAATCACTATCCACGTCATCATCATCTTCTTCTATTTTCTTTATCACACTCATACCAAATTTCCATTCTTTTCTCAATTGGGTTCCTTCCTATATCAATCAATTTAATAATAATAATAATAATAAATATTAATAATAATCCGACCCCACTTTCTTGTTGGTCTCATTCATTTTCAAGTTAGCTTCTTTTTCTCTTTCTATTTCCTGGGTTTGAATTGCATTAATTAATTAATTAATTGGTTTGGTTAATTGTCGGTTACTATTAATATATATTTACTATAATTGTTATTTTTTTTTATTAGTAGTTGTTTTTTCATTTGCTGTTGTAGCTAAATTTAGCTTTTGTTAAGTTGCAAGTGTTTGTCTATCCTTTTTCTGCTACCATTTTGCATGCATCAGGATTTAACTTTATCTAGAATCTGGATATGGTGTTTCTTCTTTCTTACCTCATTTCACTCGGTAGCTTTTGTTTTTCTCTCTTTCCTTAAATTATAATAATTTCGTTGATGTTTGTTGTTGTTGTTCTGTTCTGTTATGTTATGTTCTGTTCTGATCTTTCTTTTATTAAATAATAATTAAAAAAAATTGAAGAATTAGTCAATTCCGTGTTTTGTTTCTTGTTTGATGTGTTTAGGAATAGTTATCTGCAATAAAAATACATTGTGCATTGGCTTTACAATTTTTATTTTGATTTGGTGTGTTTTCAATATTAGTAATGACTAAGGACTAAGGAGTAAGGAGATCTTTACATATTCTCACAGAATCACATTCCTCTTGAAATCATGGCTGTGTTCAAGACTTACTAATTCATCTGCTATTTCTAAAGTTAGTCCTTTTTTTCCTATGTTAATCAGTTAAGTATGTGTTTAATGTTTTGATCCTTATTCTTATCTAATGTTTTTGTTGTGTGTTTGTGTTTCATTGTTTAGAGTGAGACAGCATACCCACCAAGAATAGCACTGCTGTTTTTTTAATGTGAAGATGGTTCTTGGAATAAGATCAAAGGGTAAAAAAAGTGCCTCAACTCAAGTTCAATACATCATCCATGTTGAGGAGATCAATCCATGGCCGCCTTCGCAATCACTGAGATCTGTTCAATCCGTATTACTGCAATGGGAAAATGGTGATCAGAGTTCAGGGTCTCTGGCTTCGAGTGCCGGAGATGGAAAAATCCAATTTAATGAATCTTTTAGACTATCAGTACTTATGCAGAGAGAAGCATCGAAGAAAAACAAACATAAAGAAAATTTCCACAAGAATTACTTAGAGTTTACTTTGTATGACAAGACAGCAAAGAGTCAACTCATAGGATCAGTGGCAATAAACCTTGCAGATTTTGGAATTATTAAGGAAACCAAAGCCATATGCACTCAGTTGAACTGCAAGAAGAGTTTCAGGATCTCAACACAACCAAATCTTTATTTTAGTATTCAGCCATTTGATGTAGAGTGTTCCAGCTCATCACCAAACAGCAACAAGTCAAAAGAATTGTCAGTAGACAAGGAAGAAATTGAATCTGTGTCACAGTCACAGTCAGTAAATGATGATGATGATGATGACGAACTTAAAATCGCCTCTTTTACCGATGATGATAATGATGACGTTCCTTTGAATACCACTCAAAGTATCAGATCTTCTCCAGGGACGACTAGAGGTTTGTCCTGAGTGTACTTATGTTATATAACTTTATTTGGGCTTAATGCTAATAGATCTAACTCATTGCTCCTATTCTCCTTGGCAAAGGGATTACTTTCTGCATTCTATGGGACTTGCTTTATTTTGATTCGAAAGTAATTGACGTCAAATTCTCACTGTCACCCAATCTAGAATGATATATATCAACATACTTGCTGTGTTTAGTTGTGTGATGCTTCTTGTTCTATTGGTCACGCTTTGTTCGAAATTTATATGACATTATCCTAATTTGTTCGAACACAGGGCATTTATTTATCAATCACCTGTAAGGTTGGTTAGTAATTGACAACTTAGCTCAAGCATAAAATTGTCAAATATATGAACTCAAATTGTGCTGTCATGTAATCCTTTTTAAAATAGTAGGTAAATATATTGCAAAGGAACTCGAGCATTGCACATCATGCTGTTTTTCTATTGATTATATCATCTCTAGATCAATAATATTTTATACAGAAATGCAATTGTCTGGTTCAGCAAAGTTATAGCCTGTTGCCATTTGATTTCAGACAACACCAAAATCAGCAAAGGAGGAACAGAGGGATCTGGTGGAGAATTTGTTCCACCCTTGAAACACACCACTTCTAGCTTACTGGGAAACACAAAGGGTGAAGCATCCACACCGACCAACGGCATCAAATCACCCACTACATCTATGGTTCCATCCTCAGATAAGGGAAATGATGCAAATGACAGACCTTCCTTACATAGAGTTTCTGAGGAAAGTGTCCAGGTTGCTGACGCAAGTAATAAAATTCCAGAAAACACTAAACATTTCAAAGAGCAAAATATCACTACAGGTGATATCGTCAAATCAAAATCTTCAGACTTATACATATCATCAAGTATGCAACCAAACTTTGAAAGATCTTCCATATCGCAAGTGACTCAAGAGGGTAGAATTAATCATAAAGATAGAACAAGAGAGCGAAGATGTAACAAAGATGATCCAGAAGAAGTTAGCAGCGTTTCTAACGCTGGAGTTTTGGAGAACAATGAGAAAATGGATGAGAGAAGAAAAGGAAAAGAACAGTTTATTATGAAGAATGTACTTTTATATAATGAGCTTGTTAATGATTTTTCTGATGATGATGATTCTACAAGGAAAGTAAAACTAATTAATGCTGCTCCTGTGCCAATCAAGAAATCACATCGGCAACGTACAAAGATTTTGATAAATGATAAAGCAGAGGATGTGAAAACTGTAAACTTTCCTCCACAATCTGCTGAGAGCTATGGGCAGTCCAGCAGGAGTCAGACCTTAGATCAGGCAGAGGAAATTAATACATTAAATGATGTTCATATTGATACTGCTAGCTATGAAAACATTAATGCGAATGAAAGCTTTCCTAATGATAAAACTGAATTGAAGACTGAGGTGGAAATGCTTCGAGAAGAGCTGAGGGAAGCTGCTGCTCTTGAAGTTTCATTGTATTCTGTTATTGCGGAGCACGGTAGCTCATCAAACAAGGTCCATGCACCTGCTCGGCGCCTTTCTAGATTCTATTTCCATACTCGTAGAGTTGGCTCCCCTGCTACGATCGCTAGTGCAGCCAAAAGTGCTGTCTCAGGATTTGTTTTGGTTTCTAAAGCATGTGGAAATGATGTTCCCAGGTATATAAAACTTGATCATAACTCTCTTAAGTATGTTGAAATGTTAAGTTCAGGAGCATTTAACTGGAGATTTTGTCCTCATGGATCTATAAGCTTTGGTTGATGCTGAATACAAGATTACTAACTTTCTGTTCTGGCATATGGAAATATTCTTTATCTGTAAAAACTGCTATAGAATTGCTTTATTATTGATTGAAGTTGGGCATACAAAAAAATATATAAGATTAGGAATAATTTGTTCGGGAGAAAGTTGGAAAAGCACCTTGAGGAGATGATGATGGAGACTTGCCTAAGGCGGTTTAGTCCTGTGAGTAGAAGACCAATAGAGACTCTAATGAGCAAAGTAGATCAAAGGACAAATTAAAATAGGTTGAGGAAGCAAACTGTCATGAACCATCTCTTCACAAAATAGGTTAGGTGAAGTTACATGAATGATTTGATATGTTTAACATTACCCTTTACATAAGAGCCCTATGGGTTTGAAGCATGGACAATGCACAAGCCCGCCTATTTTGTGATAAAATTCAGATTTTTGGTAGAAAAAAGGGGATCGCAAGGCACATAAATAGTTTTATATTATTTTATAAATTCAACAAGGCCTTGATTAGAGAGTCTAAATGGAATTTCTGGTTTTTTTTTTTTTTTTTTTGTGTGAAAATTTATCTTTTGATAGAGCACAATGGCATCATCTGGTTAGTGTAGCCAACCTCAACTAATGGGATAAAGCTTTATTGTAATTGTTGTATCTATTGAAGTTTGGGTGATTTGACATCACTTTCCGAAGTTGTCTGCATAATTTCATTGTGCACATGCATGTGTTTTGGATCTAAGTTTGTTTCTTAACCTTTGAATAGGTTGTCCTTTTGGTTCTCAAATTTAATATTGCTGAGAGCAATTGTGAGAAAAGGAATTGAAGAGATGCACCTTGTCAATGATCCCCCATGTCATGACAAAGAAAACGAAAACACAGAAGAAAAATTTCAGAGTTGGGAGGATACAGAAACATTTTTAGTTGCATTGGAAAAGGTCGAAGCGTGGATATTCTCTCGAATTGTTGAGTCTGTGTGGTGGCAGGTTGAATTATAACTCTTCATTTCGGTTTTCTCCTTTTTCTTCCATTTCTTCTGCATCTGTACCAGTGTACCACCTCTCAAAATACTTATATTTGAAACTGAACGCCGTTGTATTTCTGCTTATGCTTTTTTGTGTTTGTTGTCCGCAGACTCTGACTCCATACATGCAGTCTGCAGCTGCTAAGAGCTCTAGCTCAAGGAAAATCTATGGGAAGAGATATGGTGTAGGTGACCAAGATCAAGGAAGTTTTTCTGTTGATTTATGGGAAAGGGCTTTCAATGATGCTTGTGAAAGGCTTTGTCCTCTTCGAGGTGGAGGGCATGAGTGTGGCTGCTTGCCTGTGATAGCTAGATTGGTACAATAGTTGGCTTTGACATTATGTATATGTAGTTATATAACATGGCAAAACTTTTAGTCTGCTGTCCTCGCCACTCCAATGTTTAAAATCTAGAAATGTTGGACTTTTGCGGTTAGAGGGTGTTTATTTTGAACATAAAATTCTTTAATCTGTCTATTCTCTAATTTAGGAAAAAGGGAATTGATGTGCATGTGAAGATGATATAAGACATAAGGTGTAAGTGTTGCACTTCAGTAATAACATAGAAAGGTAATAGATTGGAGAAAATATTGAAGTAGTTTCTGCCATTGCTTTGTGAAAGTGGCGGAATATTAGGCTCACTGCTGTCTTTGTTTTTAAAGCATCATTGTAATGTTTAGAACTTAGCTACTACATACCTGAGACTATCTTAATTGTATTTATCTCTTATTTTTGACCCGCAAGATTTGCATTATGGGTTTCCTCATTTCTGTCCATGGCAAGTTCATTGTGTTGGATAATATCTCCCTGATTGGTTCTTTTATAGTTGTTTATTTGAACTTTATCATATAGAAGGATGATTATGTTCAACTTTATAGTCTGCACAAGCATGCTGTTCTTTGAACCTAGTGTCATCATAAGCTTCTGCCGTCTGCATTGATTTGGTTCTAGACATGCCATGGAGCCTCTTTGACCATGTGGTCATGACTTCAATCTTTGCCCTGTCATTTATTCTTCATATAAATAGAAATTCAACATAATGTGAGCTTAGCTTTATCCACACTCCAAGCTTAAAGAGCTACTGAATGAGGCTCCCTCACTTATTAGAGATAAAACCAAATTTTGGCAGTCAAGGGAAACATAGGCATTTTCCATAACTTCTTGCTGATAGTTTGTGTCTGTTTGGAATTGGTTATATCACTGGTTTATTCTTGAGAAGTTTTAATTTGGAAATATGTTGCACATGTTCATTTTCTTGTGGTTGTAGGTGATGGAGCAGTTGGTAAATAGACTTGATGTGGCAATGTTTAATGCGATTCTTCGTGAATCGGATGAAGAGATGCCCACGGATCCTATATCTGACCCCATTAGTGATTCTAAGGTTCTTCCTATTCCTGCCGGAAAGTCAGGCTTTGGGGCTGGTGTACAATTGAAGAATGCTGTGAGTGATAAAATTTTTGTTCTGTGCCTTCTCTCTTATCATATAAAACACAATGTTGATCATAATATTCTGACCAGCGTCATCTTTCCCTAATGTTTCATGTAGCACTTACATATTTTTCCCTGCATGGCATGCTTCCTTTTTACCCAACTTTCAAGGTTAGAAATATTGTTTAGCAATTTTAGAGAATTTACATCGAAAAAAACCAACTTTCAGGACTCCAGAGTAAGATTTTGAATTCATTTACGTCATTCAGATTTTGAAAGGCACTTGAATTTTAAGCTTTCGAGCTTTGATTCATTCATAGTTAACATCAATTTAATTAATTAGTTATGAAGGATCTTTTTCTTCATGTTTTGCTTAGACATACTCGATGCTCCTTGAGTTTTCCTTCCAAATTTGTTGTTACAAAACCAGCTATGCTTACTAAGCAGGGCAATGAAGTGTAAGCAAGAGCAAAAATAAGTGTAGTAGAGATGACCATGGATAATTGCATATACAAGAAAAGAAAGACTATGAATGAATGTATCTTGGAGCATAGTCGCATCAATTGAGGAGAACATGATTAATGCTTGCCTTTGATGATTTGATCATGTGAGAATAAGACTAGTAGAGGTTTCAGTTAGAAAAGATGGTTCAAATGGAAGTTAGACAATTAAAAAGGGTGGAGGATGACCGAAGAAAACTTGAGAAACCACGAAGAAAGACCCTCTAGATGGTTTTACTGAAAATTTGGTTTTTAATAGAACTTATACCTTTGATTGATCCATGTAGTCAATCTCGCCTTGTTATTTAAACATTTGGTCGTAATTCCATGATGGATTTGCGATGTTCATCTTATTAATCTTTCATTCTCTGTACGCAGATTGGTAACTGGACAAGGTGGCTTTCAGATTTATTTGGCACTGATGATAGTCACTCTCATGAAGATAGCAATGAGAATGTACCAAAATTCGAATCAGCCTTCAAGCCATTCCCGCTCCTTCATGCATTAAGTGATCTAATGATGCTTCCTTTTGAAATGCTTGCAGATGCATCTATGAGAAAAGAGGTTGGATCAAACTTCCTATGTCTTGAGTTGCGTACTTCGTTTTTGGGAAACTTTTTCTGAATTCTTATCATGTAAACTTTCTGTAGGTATGCCCGAGATTTGGTGTGCCATTGATAAAACAGGTTGTCTACAATTTTGTCCCAGATGAGTTCTCCCCAGGTCCTGTCCCGGATGCTGTTCTTGAAGCCCTGAACAATGAGGTTGGTTTATTTTAACCAGAAAAATGTTTTGATTCAATACACTTTTTATCGTTGTGATATAGTTCATGAAATTCGAGCAAAGAGTATTGAAAATAGTGTGTTGTTAGCATTTTTTAAAAGCATGCTTGCACTTCCTGTGACTACAAGGAATAGAAGAAAGAAAATTATTTATCCATATATTGTTTGTGGATTTTTATTTTATTTTATTTTTACTTTAGGATATTGAGGATGACGAAGGGTCCATTCCAAGCTTTCCATGCACTGCTGGTTCCACATTCTATGTACCACCTCTTGCTTCTTATGTTATGAGAATGGCACAAGAAATGGGAACCCAAAATTCACTAAGAAGTGGGTCATTCGTGCTCAAAAAATTATATACCAGTGATGATGAACTTGATGAATTGGATTCACCACTTTCTGCTCTTGGGGTGGATGACTCTTCACCTTCATCTAAGAAAAAATTTACCGTAGCAATGGGGTCCCGCAAGGTTGTTAGATATGAGCTTTTGCGAGAAGTATGGAGGAGTACCAAATGATAACATATTTCTAGGAATGTTTATTTACGTGTGTATATGTATTTACAATTTAGCTAATGTATTCATTTGCTCTCTTTTTTCCTCCAATTTTGGCCTTGAATAATCTTACACTATATTCTCATAGAACTTATAGATAGATAGATATTACGTGTCCCATGAGATGTTGTTTTGTAAAAAAATTATTCCAGTTGGAAAGTATACTGCATAATTGTTGAAGTTTGAACTTAGAATAAGACATATACTAGTTTATATATAATTCATCTTCGTATCTTTTCTGCTCATGACCACAGCCAAATTTAAAAATTGATTAAATAGTGAGTTTTTGGTTACTGAAAACTATACTTGCCGTTGATTTAGTTTTCAAAAGATTTTCTCAATCAATTTATTTTCTTAAAGAATATCATGGAATAAGTTTTCTTAAAGATATATGTTGATCTTTGAGAGATTGGGTGTGTTTGTTTTTTTTATTAAGATTATGTTTTTTTCTTTATTTTTCAAAAATAAACATAATCTAATGTGTTTGTTTGTCAATGCAGATTATAATTTTAGATTATATTCTTGGAAAAATAATCAAAATCTAATAGCTTTCTCATAGTAGTTGGAGATTATTTTTTTAGACCCATGTAATTTTCCTATTCTACCCCTATCACTCCAACTCATTAACTACTCTCTAAGGACACTTTAAGATTACTAGAAAATGAAATTTAATTATAAGTTCACCATACTTCATCTCTCCATAATCTAAAAAATACACATTTTTCAACAACATTTAAGTACATATAAATGCTTAACTTGTGCCCTAAAGGCACTCATTAACATTTCCCTTTAAGATATTATTATCTTACTAGGTTACAATCACAAAAAAAAAAAATAATAATAATCATAATCTCATTTTACCAGTTATACCAAATAAGCACTAAATTGATGTAAAAAAAATCTTTTGAAAACTAAATTGATAACCAATATAAGTTTTTGGAGACCAAAATAACTATTAACTCTTGAAAATTTTCCCATGACTAGATCTTCTCATTTTCAAGAGCAATTGTTTCTAACTTTGAGAAAATCATACAGGTGTATTCTATTCAAATCAAATCATCTTTGTAGATCAAAGATAAGGCTAAAAGGATTAGGTTTTCGTTGGTGTATATCGGCTCATTAATGCTTTATGTTTGTGTTTTTTTAATGGAATTCTCTTTTTAACTCCCCTCCCCTTCCAATTTTTTTTTCCTTCAACCTTTGTTTCTCTCTCCCTCTAACTCCTTTTCACTTTCCCTTTTCTTCTTCTCGCTCTCCATACTTGTCTGACATCAAAAACAAGAAGATATATGAAAATGGAAATAGGAAGCAAAACTTCCATGATAATATTAGATCTTAACAAAACTAATGAGTAAAGGTTGTAAATAGGAAAAAAAAAGGAAAACAAGATCTTAACATATTTATCGTAGCAATGGTGTTCCGCAAGGTTGTTAGATATGAGCTTTTGCGAGAAGTATGGAGGAGTACCAAATGATAACATATTTCTAGGAATGTTTATTTAAGTGTGTGTATATGTATTTACAATTTAGCTAATGTATTCATTTGCTCTCTTTTTTCCTCCAATTTTGGCCTTGAATAATCTTACACTCTATATTCTTATAGAACTTTATTTTCCATATTTGTATATATGTTTTCCTTAAAGACGTCCCATTATGAGATTATATATATATATATATATATATATATATATATATATATATATATATATATATATATTATGTGTCCCATGAGATGTTGCTTTGTAAAAGAATTATTCCAGTTGGAAAGTATACTGTATACTTGTTGAAGTTTGAACTTAGAATAATAGTGACCACAGCCAAATTTAAAAATTGATTAAATGGTGAGTTTTTGGTTACTGAAAAGTGAAAACTATACTGGCCGTGATTTAGTCAAAAGATTTTTTACATCAATTTATTTTCTTAAAGAATATCATGGAATAAGTTTTTAAAAAAAACTAATGCAGTACTATATATGTTTATCTTTGAGAGATTGGGTGTGTTTGTTTCTTTATTAAGATTATGTTTTTTCTTTATTTTTCAAAAAGAAACATAATTTTGTTTGTCAATGCAGATTATAATTTTAGATTATATTCATAGAAAAATAATCAAAATCTAATAGCTTCCTCATTGTAGTTGGAGAATATTTTTTTAGACCCATGTAATTTTCCTATTATACCCCTATCACTCCAACTTATCAACTACACCCTAAGGACACTTGTTGAAATTATTAGAAAATAAAATTTAATGATAAGTTCACCATACTTCATCTCTCCAGAATCTAAAAAAAGGCATTTTCCAACAACATTTAACTAAATATGAATGCTTAACTAGTGCCCTAAAGGCACTCGTTAGCATTTCCCTTTAAGATATTATTATCTTACCAGATTACAATCACAAAAAAATAATCATAATCTCATTTTACCAATTATACCAAATAAGCACTAAATTGATGTATAAAAAAAATATTTTGAAAACTAAATTGATGACCAATATAACTTTTTGGAGACAAAAAGAACTATTAACTCTTGAAAATTTTCCCATGACTAGATCTTCTCATTTTCAAAAGCAATTGTTTCTAACTTTGAGAAAATCATACAGGTGTATTCTATTCAAATCAAATCATCTCAATAGATCAAAGATAAGGCTAAAAGGATTAAGTTTTCTTTCGTGTATCGGCTCATCAATCCTTTATGTTTATGTTTTTTTAATGGAATTCTTTTTTTAACTCCCCTCCCCTTCCAATTTTTTTCCTTCAACCTTTGTCTCTCTCTCTCTCTCTAACTCCTTTTCACTTTCCCTTTTCTTCTCCTCCTCCTCATACTTGTCTAACATCAAAAACAAGAAGATATATGAAAATGAAAATAGGAAGCAAAACTTCCATGATAATATTAGATCTTAACAAAACTAATGAGTAGAGGTTGTAAATAGGGAAAAAAAAAGGAAAACAAGATCTTAACATACGATGAATACCTAATTTTCAACACAGGAAAAATATTGTATACTTCTATGAGAGCATACTTTTTTTTTTTTTTTGCAATTTACCATAGACGTTGACCACCCAACGTATGTGCAATTTACACATACATTGGGAGGTCAGAGTAATGTATATAAAAATATTTTACCCAGTACGCTGACCCCAACATATGTGTAAATTACACATACATATGCTTGGTGGTCAGTGTATGTGGTAAATTGCAAAAAAAAAAAAAAAAAAAAAAGCTCACATAGAACTGTACAGTATTTTTCCTATGTTGAGAATTGGGTATTCAATAAATGCTAAAATCTTGTTTTCCTATTTATAATATTTGTTTATTAATTAGTTTTGTTAAGATCTAATATTGTTATGAGAGTTTTGCTTCCTATTTTTATTTTCATATTTTCTTGTTCTTGATGTTAAATACGTGTGGGGAGGGAGGAGAGGGAAACGGAAGAAAAGGAGAGGGAAATAAAGGTTTTGGTTCTTGGAAGTTTTTTTGACCTTTACTCATCCTTAATTATTTTTAAAATTTAGTTTTAATCAATGTCGTTAAGAAAAATATGTTAACTGTTGAGATGACTAACGGAAGGTCACATCAGCATACACGTATGCAAGCGTGTCACCGGTGGAATGACGTGGATGATCTGAACCCGCAGAAGCCAAAGGGCCAAAGCCCAATCGACAAACACATATGGGTTGGGCTTTGAGCCTTTGGCTACTGTGAGTTTGGATCGTCCACGTTATCTTATCAGTGGTACGCAATACTTGCACACATGTGTGTATGCTAACGTGACATTGCGTTAGTCACATTAGCAATTAACGAATTTTTCTTAACGGCAGGGAATAATACCAAATTTCAAAACAATTAAGGATTGATGAAGGTCAAAAAAAAAATTTAAGGACTAAAACCAAAACACTTCGATCCCAACTTTCAGGGACTAAAAACATAAATAAGCCAAAAAAATATTACAGGAATTAAGAATCATACTAAGTAATTGTGGACTCACTATGAAGCACTGATACGATACTGAGTATCATATACGATACGTATCCGATACGGCGATACGTCAATTCCCAAAAATAGAGAATATGATACGTTTATGATACACATTTAAAATATGAATAAAAAATTTATAAAACATATTATACATATAATTGTTATTCCAAAGTTTCAAGTTAAGAACACATTTTTTAGAGATTACTAATAAGTATAAAACGAAAATTATATTATCATTAGAAATCGACCCATATTGCATTCAAATAGGAATAGTATCAATCTCATTCTCTCATTTACCATTATTAGGATTGCTTTTATAAATCAAATTAACATTCTTATTGATGAAAGAAAGCAATAGCATGTCACTTATGCATATGCATTTTTTTATTCTCTCTTTTATATGCATTACATAAATGTCCACAAAGGTATCGAAAGATATTTTAAGAGTATCCGGCAAGTATCGTATTAATATGTATTTATTTTATAAAAAAAATTGATTTCAATACTTCATGGACACATATCGGTGAAGTATCGGAAAATATCGGTATCAGATACGGATACGTGTGGCAAATTGAAGTATTGATGCTACAAAGTGGACTCGTGTCTATTGTTTTTTTGTTGGTGTGTGCTATTTTAAGCATATAATTGTGTATTTATGTTTAAACTTTTTATAGAAGGTGGAAGTATGTATGCAATAACTCTTATGTACGTAGCCTCTTTTTGTTAATATTATTGTTTTCGCCTATAAAAAAAAATCTCATTAAAAATATATTACAATCTGATAGCTAAATTGTTTCCAAAACTTGAAATTATGATTTGGTGAAGTTAATTGATTATCATGTTCAAAAATATATATTTTTAATTTCTAAATATATAGAAAGCCTTCACAAGTTTCCTTATCACCACTTAAAAAAAAAAAAGTTTCCTTATCACCTTTTTGAACAAATAACTTTTTTTTTTAAGAAACAAAAGAAAAACAGCAAGTATTAAATATAAAGAAAAAGGTTTCTTGAATTTTTAATATAATATCTGTTTAAAAATTTATTTAACATTAAATATTTTCACGTAACCATTGATTTGCAAACCATAATTTACATTATATCTTTCCATTTTTTTTACTCAACTGATATTTTGTTTTAACTAAAATACTTATCCACATTTTCAACAAAAAAAAATACTTATCCACATTAAATGGGGTCAAACATTTACTTTCCTATCTGAATATATTTTATATAAACTTGAATATTTATCTACAGAAATTAAATATTTTCTCAAGATACATATAAAATATTTATTAATATTTGAATATTTAAATGTCAATCTAATCAAAATTATTTAAAATTACAATTTATTTAACATGTTCTAAATAATGGTGCTTGAAAGTGCAACCCCTGAAAGGGCCGAACTGTACCCGAAGAATTAGTCATCGTACTCAAATCGATGGATATCAGGAAAAAAAAAACAATGGCGCTTGAATGCGTGAGAATTATTGGGAAAAAAGCTTTAAAATAATTATAATAAATCAGTGTTTTCTCTCGATATTATCATTTTAATAACTAATGAATATTTTTTTTGAAGGGTCTAATGAATCCATCCAAAGAAATTTCATATATTTCTAACTACTATAATTATATTGTTTACTATGATTTGATTTCATGTATTAAAAAATGTACTTACTCATGTTTCTTATTTAATTTTTTTCCATATTATTACTGGTATTTTAAGTGGGTTTTTCTAACATATGCTCTCTAAAGCATATGTTAAGAAATTCATATATGGTAAATCTGCATCGAAAATTAATGTAATTAATGCACATTGTGATGTCCTAGACGGTGAGGTCCTCCAAGGGTAGGAGAAGACCTTCAAAGGAGCCTCTGTCTAGGGTTGATATGTGATGTTTGGTGGGAGTCCTCAAGTGGCTAAGGAAGAGAGTCAGGAAGTAACCCTAATCACTGGTGTGTGAGAGTGACAATTAGGGTTAGAGGACGTACCTGAGCCCCATGTAGTACGGAGCTACTTATAGGGGGGAGCTGGTTGCCCTAATGGGCTTGATTTAGGCCCAAGTAGGGTCAGCCTGTACTGAGCTATGAGTGGATGAGCTGTCCTTGTGGATAAGATGGGAAGACGTCATCATGTCCTTGGTGTCGGACTTAAGGTGTTGGACTTGGGAAGGTGCCGGACTTGGGAAGGTGTCGGACTTGGGAAGGGGCACGAGGTCGGCCTGTATCTGGCGTCTGTTCGGCCGTTGAGCTTTGAACTCGGCCGAGCGTTCAGAAGGCTTCCCGAAGGGTCTTTAGGTCTTGGGCAGTGGTTCTGAGGACCTCGGCTAGGCCGAGTCCGCCACATAAGCCCCCCAGCTCGGTCAAGGCTATCTGAGCCTTGTTCCGAGGTCCTGGTTTAGGTCCTTTTCCCAAATCCATCACATAAGGGCCGAGTCCACCACATAAGCCCCCCAGCTCGGTCAAGGCTGTCTGAGCCTTGCTCCGAGGTTCTAGGGAGTTCGGAAGATGAGTTGCCGATAAGTTGGACCCAGTTGTCTCTGATGTCCTTTCGTTATGACGGAGCGGGTTTGACAGCTATCTACTCGCCAGTACCGAAATGACGTTTGCTATTACCGGATCTGACACATGTCAGAAATCGTGACTTACGAAGCGTCACCATCATTGTGACGTTGCTCGAGGTCCATTATTTCAGCTGCTTTGTGCCACGTGTCCTAGTATGTGTGACTGTGCGCTGGGTTGGGCCTTTTGGGCTAGGCCCAAACTTCAAAATTGAGGGGGAAAACGGTTTTGCTTCCCCCTCTACCCCAGAAAACCGCTTCTCCTCCTCACTCTATCAATCATTCTCTCTCTCATACGAAAAACCCTTCATTCTCTCTGCACCGGAACCTTCTTTCTCTCTCCACAGAAACATTTTTTCTCATTCTCGTCATCGAACCCCACTCCTCTCCTTTGCCTTTCGTCTTCTTCTTCTCCAGTAGCGGATTCAGCTTTGGCTTTTCAAGCTTTATTCTCCTTCGATCTCCAATTCTTAAGGTACTGGTTTCTCTCTCATTCCTTCTTCTTCTTTCTTTGATTCTCTTCCCCTCTTACTGTTTTGTGATTTACACGGTGGGGGTTCAATATTTCTTTTTTTTTTTGTTTCTATATCCATGGCGGTGGGGTTTTTTCCTTAGGTTTTGAGGTTTTGATTTTGGGGGATAATGCTGGGGCTTGAGTTTTTTCTGGATTTGGGTGTTTTGATTCTGGGGATCGTTCTTGAGGGTTTTGGCCTTCTTTGGGTTGGGCGTGTTTTGGGATTCTTGGAGAGTTTTTGATTTATGTTTTTTGTTTATTTTTTAGAAAACCAAAGGAGTAGATTGGGTTCAGTATGAGTAGGGAATGGTTTAGGAAATGGGCTGGGGTAGTCTCCCTGTCATCTAGCAGTAGTGAGGAGGAGGACGACTCTTCCTCTTCATCCTGTTCCTCTACGGAGGTAGACGAGGCGCTCCGTCGCCAAAGGGAGTATAGACAGAAATACGAGAGGCGGGTTCTGGAGGTTGACCCCGTTGAGGTAATTTACCCTCGGGATTGGGAGGAGAAGAGAGAGTGGATTCGGCAGTACGCCTGGGCCGAGTTTGTTGACGGTAGGGAGCGTGCCGACTTCGAGAGGATGGAGAAGGAGGGAATGTACGAACGGGGGGTACCTGTGGTAGAGGGGAGATGCTCGCCCCTCGGAACAACTTCGAGGGGGTTCTCTGGGGGGTTATTTTTTGTAACCCGTAAGACTAATACCGAGCTCCCCTGTTCTTCCACAGGTACCATGCCGCCCAGGAAGTGCTTCAGTCGACCTGAACTTTACCCTGCGCCCTTCGATGCCGAACAGTACAAATGGGTAGACGTGGAGCCCAAAGGAGTCCAGTCCAGCCTTTGTTCCGAGGACAACCTTGCTGAGGTAAGGTGGGCCGTGCTGCCTTGCCCAGGGGACGCCACCGAGACCTCTTACGAAGTACTCCCCTGTTCGGCAAATGACAGGATATGCAGCCGGACTGACAATAATTCCTTCTTCTTTTACGCCGACCTGATTCATAATCTCGGCATGACCCTCCCGTTCACCGATCTGGAAATGAGGGTTTTAAACGAGCTCGGACTAGCTCCTTCCCAACTTCACCCCAATACTTGGTCGTTTCTCCGATCATTCCAAAAGTATTGCGGAGCCAGGAATTTGGTATGCACTGTTCGGCTATTTTTGTGGATGTACAACCCGTTCGTCAGCAATAAGGACGAGGTCACTGGTCGTCTTTGGGTGTCAGCTAAGGCCCGAGCTCACTGTGGGCTGCTCGGCATGTTCTCCGAATCTTGGAAACATTTTAAACCAAGATTTTTTAAATACAAGTATGTTGGGACGGGGCTACCTTGGTTTCGGTCCGAGACGGGACCGAAGTTCCCTTTGGAGTGGACCCCCGAGTTCTTCCATCGTCATACCAGCACGCCGCAAAGGTGGTCGGGCGTAACCTTGGATGCCGATGAGTCCGTAACGACCCACCATTTTCAGACTGAGTATCGAGCTCAGAAATTCCAGCTCGATGTTGGAGTTTTCATGCAGTGTCCTAACAACGAAGTCTTGACAAAAATTGGTAGTTACTTTTTGCTCTTATACTTGTACATTTCCTTTCACCCTTCTTATTAATTTCTCTTTATTCTTTTGTGTTTGCAGAAGAACATTGGTCAAACATGTCCTCCAAAGCGCTGAAAGCTGCTTTAGAAGCTCGGAGGAGGAAGAAGCCCGAGGTTCCTTCTGCTGATGCCGTGTCGTCCGAGGTTTCCACTGATACTCTCTCGGCCGACTCTGGTCCACTCCATCCTACCCCACCTTCCGTCATCATTGCCCCACCTCCTCTTGCATCGCCTAGTCCAAGTGCCGAGGTAGCCATTGTTGCGGATACACCGCCTTCAGGCACTGGAAGTCAACCGAGGCTGCCGACTACCCTTGCCAAACCCTCACTGAAAGATACTCTTGTCAAGATGTCAGGTGCTGAGTGGAAGAAAAAAGCTGAAGAGATGGCTTTCCAATTGAAAAGGGCCACAACCATGTTTAACGTGCTGGCCGAAGTGGCTGATGATGTGGCGGATGGTGTTTCGCCTGCTAAGAAAAAGGCTCGGTCGGCTATGGCGGCCGAGGTGGAGGAACTGAAGAGCGGCAAAAGATCAGTCGAACAAAAGTTATCCGAGGCTGAGGAGGAGCACCGCCGACAAATGGAGGAGCTTCAAAAAAGACATGAAGAAGTTTTGGCCCAAGCCAAAGCAGATGCTAAGGAGGCTGGTCGGCAGGAGGGCCTTGCCGAGGTGGAAAAAATTAGGACTTTGCTGAAGAAGAGGGCTGCTCAAGCTCTCAAGCATAAGGTGGCAGCATCCGAGTCGGACTTCGACCTTGAAAGGGTGGCAAGCAAGGTTTTCACCAGTGCGGTTGAGCAGATTCTTCATATGAACCAAGGGCTCCGAATTCGGTATGTCGGCGCATCTGCCGGGTTCGGAGTGGAAGATGGAAAGATGGTTGATTATGACAGGGGAGGGGCCGAGGTTGACCTGGACCAGCCCGAGGAGAATCTGCCCAACCCTTTGGTTGAGAAAATGGATGAGGAGTTCGACCCGAGCTCGGTTGTCCTTTCTGATGTCGAGGGTGAAGCAGCGTAAGTCCCTTATGCTGGGCAGCTTGTGATTTGTCTATGTTCTTTTTTGTAACATGTTTGACAATGTTGGGTTGTATTTTTCTTTATTGTGTACAACATTTTATTTATATGCAAGTTCTTTCTAGTTCTTACTCTAACTTGTTGCATACGTACTATGTCCGAGGTTGGAGTTATGCAAGTCTTTTCTTTAACTTGTTGCACGAACGCGAGTTTTTCTTTACCAACTCGTTGCATGTGTATTCGTTCGACCTCGGATCCGAACTGCGATCAGTTAGGTGGTCATCAAAAAGGCTTTAAAAGAGAATGCAAGTGTTTGAGACTTGTCGCATATTGTAATTTTTATGCAAGTTTTTGTTTTAACTTGTTGCATATACACTGTGTCCGAGGTCGTCTCTAATCAAGCTTTGTGTAAATGCGAGTTTTCATTAACTCGTTGCATGCTTCATTCATTTTGAAACCTGGGGTCTGAATTGCGATCAGTTAGATAACTTGGCTTAAAAATACAAGTGTTTGAAACTTGTTGTTTTTTAGATAACCAAGTAAAACTACTTTTTAGAATACAAGTCTTTTACCAACTTGTTATATTCAGACCTGATCGGACCTAAAAAACTTGTGCCCAGGACATTGATGTTTAAAATCTAGTATAAATAACTTGGATAAACTCGGATGACTCAGTGAGTGCAGTAATCTTATAAGTTTTCCTCTGAATAAAGGTACTGTATATAAGTGCATACGGTAGGGAACTCGGATCTACCCGCCTTAGCCGAGGTGGGTGTCCTCGTCCCCGATGTAAAAGAATGCTGAGTGAAGCTATGTGGAAACATTTCACAGCAGTCTGTTCTTTATCGGGTGTCCCTTGTACACTGTGCATATGAGCCGATCTTATCTAGAAGACGTTGGCTGTGCATAGCGCCATGCAACATTTAGGTGGCTAGTGCTAAATGAGAAGCTAGTACGTACGTATATAAGACTGTGGCACTTGAGTATGAGCAAGTTTGTACTTTTCATTAATTGTAGTCATGAGTACATTGCTTTTTGGAAAAATGAATATCTCACAATGGGAATGTAAAAACATGAACATAATCTAAAAGAAGCAAAATTTAAAATGAGCTTGAACTTGAATTTTTCAGATGAGGATGCTGATGACTGCCGATGATATCTGAGGTAAACCTACTTGAAACAGGTTCTCAGTGTTGTAAAGTCTTAGGAATCCTTGAGCTCGGTTCTTTCGGAAATTTCCCAGAGTATGTTCCCAGAATGCCTCTGTTGGGACTTCCCGATTTCGGGCTCATTTCCCGCTTCTCCGGTAGTTAAGACCGATGTCTGCTCCTCGGGGCGCGAGGTGATCAGACTCGGACAACCCAAGTTGTGCTGTTTTCTTGTCTTGGTTAGCTGGCTCTTTCATTGCTATCTTCCTCTGATCAGGAGCAGCTTCTCGGATTTCTTCTGCTTTGTAATGGTCACCCGAGGTGAACTTGTAGGAGAGGCTGCCGAGATTGTTGGTAATGTTGCAAAGTGGGAGATCTTTTATCTTGAGGCACCGGAGCTTGGGAATTTGAAAAGCTCGGCTTAAGAAATGGGCAAGGAGTTTACTTGGGCCCTCAATTCGGAGCTGTACCGAACGGAGGGCAGGGTTATTAACAGTTAGAGAAATGAGAAAATTCTCCCCCTGTGGGGGGTTAGAGAGGACTGGAAAAGAAAGGAGATTTCCTTTAAATGCATCTTGGATATTTTGGGGAAGGTTGGCATTTATGATAACATCTTTGCTTAGGGCAGAGCTGAAGGGGGGGGATTACCGCCCATTCTTCATGAGGGAAGGACCTAAGGAAATCTTGTTCGAACTGAACCTCGGCCAATAAGACTCTTCCCTTGGACAATGTCGGATCAGTGAACTCTTTCTGCTTCTTTTTTACCTCCCGTAGGCTCGCATTGTAGCAGAGCCGGGCTTTCACCTGGTCAGCTTTGACCGTAACAACCTTGTCGTCCGATCCGACGAATTTCATAGCCAGGTGTACTGTTGAAACCACTGCCCCAAAAGCTTGTAGGCAGGTTCGTCCCAGTATTACATTATACGGGGAGTCAGAGTCAACCACTAAAAATTTGATGATCTCCGTTCGGGCCGAAGGTTGGTTGCCTAGGGTCACCGGGAGATGAATGACTCCCAGGGGGCGGATTGCCTCACTTGTGAAGCTGATGAGATTGCCTTCGAACTGAACAAGGTCGGCGGACCTGAGCTTCAGCGCTTGAAAAGTATGAAGAAAAATAATATCGGCCGAGCTTCCTTGGTCGATGAAAACTCGGGCGACTTCAAAATTGTCGATTAACGCCGTTATCACCATTGGATCATTGTGATCCAGGATGACGTCTTCCATGTCTTGGTCAGAGAAAATGATAGGGATGTTCTTAGATGGTTTTTTGCCAACGAGTTTGTGATGGATAGCGAGAACTTGGTTGATGTACCTTTTCCTTTCTGCCCTCCTTTCTCCGCCACCGGCGAAACCTCCCGAGATAGTTTCAACTCGAAAGTTTTCCGGTGACTTGTCTAGATCTTGTACCACAACCATGTTTACCCGCTGTGGTTCTTCTTCCTTCTTCTCAGGGGACGGGTCGGCTTTGGCTTTTCCCTTATCGTTGTCTGGGCTGCGAGACCTTTTTCGGCCCCGTCTTTCCACCGCTTCGTGCACATACTGCTGCAGTTTGCCCCTTCTTACCATATCCTCAATGACATCCCGAAGTCACGTGCACTGATCGATATGGTGGCCGTACCCGTCATGGAAGTTGCAATATTTGGATTTATCCCTGACATAGTTTTGATTTCTGAGAAAAGGGGGGCCGAGGTACACTCCTGAATTCGGTCTGCATGGTCTCTCTCCAGACTTGAGACCTCGGGACCATCAGGGGGGTGTAAGAATCGTACTTAGTGATGTACGGACGTCGGCGGTTCTCTTGCTGGCCGGCTTGAGAGCGACCTCGGTCACCCTGGTCCGTTCTTCCTCCTCTTTCATCCCTGTTGCCGCGAGGTCGACCTCGGGGCAGGGCATTCTGTGAGGCGGTTTGAGCGTTTTCCATCCTACTTGACTGTCCTTTGTTGAATTCTTCAAGATTGATGTATTTGTTTGATCTCTGTCTCAGCTCGGCCATGTCCCTTGGTGGCTTTCCAATAAGTGAATCTTTGGACCCTCCTTCGGCCAATCCTTGGGTCAAAAGGAGGACCGCCACCTCGGGAGATAGATTAGGGACTGAGCTGGATTCGCTGTGAAACCTGTGCAAGTACGCACGTAAGGATTCTTCCGGTTTCTACGTCACTGTCGCTAGCGTGTGGTCCGACCTGAGTTATACACAGGTAGCAGTGTATCTGTTAAGGAAGACCCACTTCATTTCTGCCCAGTTGTTGACAGAATTCTTGGGAAGTGTTGAGTACTATCGGAGGACTGGGGCCTGGAGGGTCATAGAGAAAGCTCGGCACTTGAGCCGATCTCCTCCACCATGAAAGTTCACAGCTCCCTCATAAGAAAGGACATGCTCCTGAGGGTCTGTGAGGCCATTGTATCTGGGAATATTGCTGGGCCCGAGGTACCCAGGTGGTGGTTCATAAGCCATGACGGCTGGTGTAAACGGATGCCCAGGGTGGGAATCATCCAAATCAGGTTGTTGCTGGTCAGGGGTGGTGTAAGTTGTGTGACCGTTGTGTGTGGTGTTGCAAAGGTTTGTGGAGTTAACGGAGGTGGCGGGGGAGGAGGTGGAGGTGGTGGTGCTGAGGACCTCGCTGCCCTGTTGGCTTCGAGATGCAGGCGCAGGTCCTCAGTTGACGACACCCTCCTTGGACGCCCCCTCCTTCTCCTCTGGACTGGTTGTTCTTCAGACATGGTAGAATTTCTGGGAATGAAGTTTATCGTTTCCCACAGACGGTGCCAATGTGATGTCCTAGACGGTGAGGTCCTCCAAGGGTAGGAGAAGACCTTCAAAGGAGCCTCTGTCTAGGGTTGATATGTGATGTTTGGTGGGAGTCCTCAAGTGGCTAAGGAAGAGAGCCAGGAAGTAACCCTAATCACTGGTGTGTGAGAGTGACAATTAGGGTTAGAGGACGTACCTGAGCCCCATGTAGTACGGAGCTACTTATAGGGGGGAGCTGGTTGCCCTAATGGGCTTGCTTTAGGCCCAAATAGGGCCAGCCTGTACTGAGCTATGAGTGGATGAGCTGTCCTTGTGGATAAGATGGGAAGACGTCATCATGTCCTTGTTGTCGGACTTAAGGTGTCGGACTTGGGAAGGTTTCGGACTTGGGAAGGGGAACGAGGTCGGCCTGTATCTGGCGTCTGTTCGGCCGTTGAGCTTTGAGCTCGGCCGAGCGTTCAGAAGGCTTCCCGAAGAGTCTTTAGGTCTTGGGCAGTGGTTCTGAGGACCTCGGCTAGGAGTCCGCCACACACATGACATTTATAAATGCGACAATTTCTTATGCATACTTAAACATTATGGATTTCTTAACATATGCCCAATAATTAAAGACAGATTTCAGAAAGAAAAAAAAACCTTTCTAATTAATAATGCTAATTTTAGGATTTTGTACTAATTAAGTATTACTAATTTCCATGGACCAACATTTATGTCATCGAATAAATGAACATTTTAATTATTATTTTATTTATAGATTACTTTTAAATTATAATAATTAATTTCAATTTAAATCGATTGTTCATTTATATATTTTATTTATTTTTTCCTTTTTAGGGCAACATTTTTAATTAATTTCTATGACAACTTATTCATACTACAACATTTTTATTTTTCTGCAACGACACAAAACCGTTGCTTAAAGTACAAAAACCGTTGCTGAAAGTATAGGCAACAGTTTTCTAACTGTTCTCTAGGTGAGTGTTGCCTATTGTCAAAGGCAACGGTTTTTTGTATTTGGCAACAGTATTAAGAAAACCGTTGTCATTTGACTTACAAAAAGCAACGGTTTCTTGGTACATAATATGCAACGGTTTTATAATAAACAGCAACGGTTTCTTTGTTTAGAATATGCAACGATTTTGTTATGAAAATCGTTGCCTTTTCCTTTTAAACAGCAACGGTTTTTTTCATTTATAGTATATGCAACACTGATAAAACCGTTGCATTATGTTTCAGCAACATTTATACAACTATTGTCAACTTCACATAAGCAACACTTATTTTAGGTTTACTCTATATGCAACACTTTTAATAAAATTATACTGAGTAGTGTGTGTGTGTGTATATATATATATATATAGACATAATGAAATTAAATTATAATAATCACCATACATACCAAAATAACATAAGATTATATTGTTCCATAATCCAAAGAGTACAAGACCAAATTAAATACTTGATAATTAACATAATTATTTTTTTGCTAAAGTTCAAAAAAAAAACTCAAAGCTTAAATAATCCATATATATATATATATTATATATATATATATATATATTCTTTTATTGCCAATGACATCATTCTCGTTCATCTTCAGCTTGGTCTTCCTCAACATTCATATTTTGCTGCAATATGGAAAAAAAAATATAGGTTATGAATTGAGAATCTAAACATCATTATAAAAAAATATATATGTTATAAATATATATATGTGCAATATCAGTTCAATGATGCTAATAGAAAAAAAGTAAACAGAAACCTATCTAGCACACTGAAAAATTGTAGATTCTACACGACAAAACTTATCAAATCAATGAACTATGAATCATGAATTAAGAACGAAGGCCTTTTAGTAATGTGTTAATCGAGCTTTCAAGGCAAGAACTGTGTTTCTTGATGGAATAGTAAGTATACCAAAGGAGAGGGTGATCATTTTCTTTATAACCTGAAAAGCGAGGAAGAAAAATACTTATAAATGGATAATAGATAAACTTTTCATTCTTATTTCTTATACATGGCAACTTTGGCAAGAAGAAATTCAGCAGCCCATAACTTGTGAAAGATATAATGTAATGTAATTGATATAATGAAATCATATGAAAAACTAATCAAATATAAGGCATACACTGCAAGCTGTCTTCATCACAGCAAATTCAGCAGCTGTCACAGTAACACTAAAGAATTCTTTGCTATTTGACAAGTTGTTGACAACATCTGCGAAAAAAGATACAATCAGTGAGAATATGGAATACATTGTGCAACCTAAATAAGTGGCAGGTTGAGAAAAATCAACAAAACAGAATCTTACTCAAGCTAATGAAGTAGCCATTGTTGTTCGTATGAGGCTTAATTGATAAACTCTTCCTTACTTGGCCAGCATTACTGCAGCATAAGGTGCTTACTAAACCATCATTAATTAACTTTCAAATGGTAAAAAATATAGGTCTCATAAGATAATTAATTGGCTGCTAGCGTAAAAAATGATTGAACCATGTCATTAAATATAAGAACAAGAACAAGAACATTTCATTAAATATAAACCAATTATTGATAGAAATGATTGAACCATGTCACATTGACCAAGCATGCCACTATGTCAGAAAATCAAAAAATTGAGCAACTCAATAAAAAAAAAACTAAGCTGATATTTTCATTCTATTAATTTTCAAAATTAATAAGAATTAGTAACGCAAACAGGCCATGAATGTGACCTCGGGTGTGACCAGGCGTGTCCAGCAAACATCCACTTATCACCATCATTCAAATCAATATCAATGCCAGGAATCCTTTCCTTGTCATTTACAGAAGTGTTAACATTTGCGGACAGTAGTAAGCATATAAAAAAATATAGGAAATATTGTTTATAGAAAAAAAAACAAAAAAAAAAATTCTAGCTTAAAAAACCGTAATACAGAAACACACAAAGTAAGAGCAATCAACTCTCCAAAGTGTTTGATCAGTCATCATAGTGCATAGTATGTCAATAACTAATCCAATCAAACTTGCAACTAATTACTTTGCCAAGTTTTGCAGTATGTAGTTGAATTTAAAATGGCACCAAGTAGGAGAAGGTAGTGAGAGACTACATTTATCAATGCAGACTGATGCATTAACTACAAGTAAGACTTAAATCTATAGTTACGAAGCCCTAATAACTTATAGCATGAGCAAGCACACAAAAAGGGGGAAAAGGAAGGACAAAAACATTAGCATCAGGACCTTGAGTAAGCATAAAGACCATCTTGAATTTGGACTCTAATCTTTTCCATAGCTTCTCATATTCTCTATGCTTAGCATTCATTACAAATACAAGAAAGTATCAATATCACCATATAATAGCCGAATGAAACCACCTTAAGAACCAAACATATCATAACTGGAATTCAGGAAACAAAAATCTTACATTAAAAACTTGTTCTGCAATTTGCTCATAACAGCCAAGCAACATAAATCAACGAATCAACACAGATCTATCATATTTCTTGCCTTGTTACTCTGCTTTAGAATTATGACTATAAAAAGATAACTAATTCAGTATGTCTCTGTATATGTTAACATTCTCAATGTAAGTTATGGTCAATCATACAGCTTTTGGAATTTATAGAGATACAGAAGTCTGAAAGCAAGTATCAAACAATACTTTCCTCCAACGAAAAAGGAAATTGCAAATAATCAATCACCCTCACAAAACAGAAATGCAAAGTAAAAGGGAGTATTCCTCATACTCACGAAAAACCCATTCTCCTTCTCTAGGAAGAAACCTGATTGATAAGTATGTTTGGTTTGCTTTATGAGTTTAATAACTATGATAAAAAGCTGGATAATTTCAAAGAGAAAAATCAAATACTCAAATACTAATATACTAATCATTGCACCAATTTTCTAATAATCATTCCAATCCACTATGTCTATTGCTATATCATATGCCTAGAATCTTATATGAAATTTATACATTCAAAGGGTAAACAGAATGAAGTCATATCAACACAGAGGGTCCAAGGTAACTGCAAGCATGATACTGTATAAGACAATACTAATGAATATGCCATCTTTCAGAACTATATTTTGCATGGTCAGTAGCAGTCATGAAGAAAAATAAGGACAATTGAACTTGGAAATGTGCAAATTTACTAGCTTCTCTACAGATTCTCATATTTTGCATTGTCAAGGGCTCAAATCCTAACAAACAACCTCAGCCCAGAATTAGGAGAGCAATTAGTTACACACAAAAATTACCAAATTTGGTTGGGGTAATCCACATATGGTGATAAATGAAAAGTAAAATGGGTTCCCATTTTCACACCACATTATGTCAAACAATTGGGGAACAGATAAGAAAACTACTTAATTTCTAGTTCAACGTGACAAATCAGAGAAAGGAGGAGAAGTGCGTTAGTGTGGAGAAGGAATGACCCTTACCGATTGGGGGTGAGGCATAGAGCGGACGGTGGAGGGGGGAGCGCGGCGAACGGAGGCGTCTTCTAGGGCTCACAGCCGAGCCTTACCCATGGAGCCTTGCTTCGTTGGGATCGGAGTAGAGAGACCCAAATCTTCAAATGCGAAGAGAGAGGGGGATTGACTTTGACGAGGGAGAGGGAGAGGACGGCGATGGCGATGGCGACGGCTATGGCGGTGAGAAGAAGAAGAAGGCGGCGGTGAGCACATCGAAGAGAAGAAACTTAAAAAAAAAAAAGAAGAAACGCGAAGAAGGGAACGTAGAAAAGAGAAACTAACCTAATGTTGGTGGTGCGACGTGGCGTGGTGGTGGTGGCGTGTCGTGGTGGTGGCGGAGTGGGCAGTGGTCTTCGAAGAAGAAGAAGAAGGATTGTGCAACGGAGTGAGCAGTGGCTGCTCCGTAGGAAGAAATAATGAAACTAAGTAGGGTTGGGGATTTTAACTTAAATTAGCATTTTCAGCAACGGTTTTCTTCCCTAAAAAAAACAACGGTTTTGTTTGAAAAAAAAGCAAGGTTTTTCTTATTAAATTTTAGCAACGGTTTTATTTTTAAAAAAAGAGCAAGTTTTTCTTATCAAGTTTTAGGCAACGGTTTTATTTTTTAAAAAAGCAACGATTTTCTTATCAAGTTTTAGGCAACGGTTTAAAAACTTGGTCCTTTCCATGAACAATTAAAAAACTATTGCCTATATGGAAGGATATGTTGATATGAAGTAGTTCGCAACAAATATGAATAAAAACCGTTGCTAATTCGTATCAGTTGGCTACACACGAAAAACCGTTGCTTATTCCATGTATAGGCAACGGTTTTTGAACCGTTGAAATTTCAGTGTTGCCTAAAGCCAAAAATGTTGCAGTGTCAAATTGTTAACTTTTCAAAATTAATTAAATACTTATTATTTATCTATATTAATAAACAAAAAGATACTATAATAAATAACAACTCTTAATATTAATATTATTTTAGGTGTAAAGCCATGGTGTCACCACCCTATGGGTAATGAATTAATTCTTTTCGGGATACATGATTATCCCTTTTAGTAAGGATCATTCCAGAACATTCAATTTTCGTTTTTATTTGACCTTGTACGATACTTAAAAATACAATAGGAACTTATTCCGCTGAACCAACTTAATTTTGATACTTTTAATATTCATATACTTAGTTAAAATACCTTTAAAAAATGTAATAGTGAAAAATTATATATCATCATGATAATAAAATATGATCATCAACTAAAATAATAGGCTAGAAAATTTGGTAAATGACCAAATTCTTAAATTCGATGTTAAAAGTTTCCTCCTCTTAGAGTAAATAGGAAAAAAAAATTGTTGCAATAAGTATGTGTTACTTGTTAACCAATTAATAATAAGCAAATGATACATCACTTTTTTTTTGTTAAGTAAGTTGATTTTATAAGTCTATATATCATTTTTAATAAGGATTAGTCTTGAATTTTGGTTGGAGATATCTTTATCGCTCAACAATAATAATATTCCGTTACGATCCTATTATATTTAAAATTAATATTTTAAATAATTATTCATATTTTTATTTAAAATTTAAATGTTTTAATTTCTTTTCTATATATATGTGTGTTTTAATCGTATGTATACTATCGTCAAGAGTCAGCTCAGATGATAAAATCATGAGTATTTGGTTCAGACCCCAACAAATCTACTGCTCCTCCCCCTCTTTAAAAAAAAATTGAGTGAAGTACCACTTTGATCCTTCATGTTTTTTAAATGGCACACCTTAGTCCTTCAAAATGTGAAATTCACTTTTAGTCCCTGAAAATTTTTTATGAGACATATAAGTTCTTCCGTTCACTTGGCGGAGTGGACGGAGGACGGACTTAAATGTCCCATAAAAAAAATCTTCGGGGACTAAAAGTGAATTTCTCCATTTTGAGGAACTAAAATGTCCCATCTAAAAAACACGAGGGACCAAAGCATTACTTCACTCAAAAAAATTTAGCAATACAAAAATATATTGGTACATTTATAATTTTAAATATTATATAAATAATAATTTTTTTTAAATATGAAATTCATTAGAACAACATAGTTTTCAACTATAAATTCCTCCACAATGAGGAGCCAAAATGTCCATTGTGTTTTCTTTCAACTCCTTGCAGTAAACCACTATGGCCAGTAACTTCAGAAATTATTTTACTAGCTATGATCAACATGGCAACCTCCGTATTACATGCGGGGTGTGCAACATGGTTTTCAACGAGTCAATGGCATTCATGAGGCATATCGAGTCTCACGTGGCTCAGCCTAATAATAATCACAGCTCCATGTTGATGAGGCAAACGAAGAAACCTTGTTGCTGATAGAAGGGTTTCCCAATTGCAACGACGAGTTTTAATGTCCACTAATAATTTTTAAAGTGAATGTGTCCACTTGTTTATTGAATGGTAGATTACCTGCTCAAAAAGATCAACGGTGCAGGCATGTGAGTGACGAACTGTTTAGCCAGTTACAGGAGCGAAAAAAATTCAGTGTTACGGTCTCATGTAGCAATGTATATCCACCATTAAAGTTGTGACAGCTCATGAACTGTCATCCTCCTCATGTCTTTCTGTCATTTTGTTGAACAAAGCTCGTTTCTCTATTTTTTTACTCCTTGTAATCCCGTTTGCCATCTCGTAAACTAATCAAATTCATATACTGATTTCCTTATGTACAACGGTATAAACGAACATAAAAAAAAGTTTAACCTCCGCCCTATAAGAAATTCCTATAAAAAAATAAAACAAAAAACGTTTAACTCTTCTTTACAATAAATATTACCTCCACTTAATTTGCTTTGGGTCATTTAATTTTTGTTTCATTTCAATGTAAACTTTTTATAAGGATTTAAACATAAACTTTCTTAAAATGTGTTTTTATCATCATTATTATTATAATGTTCTATTTTCGTTCCTAAATATAAGACCTTTTTGACATTTTTATTTTGTCCATACTTATAAGACCATATACCAATTTTTAATAATCATTAATTACTTTTTTCCACAAACACGCTTATTTATTTAACACTTTTTAAAATTCCAATAATATTAATAGGGGTAATTTTGAAAATACATATCACATTTCCATTACAATTAATTAAATTAATAACTTTCTTAATTTTTAGCAATTTATGGAATGATCAATATTTATAAGACCCATTTTGATATTTAAGCCTTTCATTTTTAGTGGGACTTTTTTATTTTTTATGTTTTATGGAAAAATATTTCATGGGAATTTCTAAATATTTTTTATGTTTTGGTAGTATCAGGTTCATCTTGTGATAAAAATCAATATTTTTCTTTAAATGTTTCTATTAGAAATTTTTATGGTAATTGACGTAAGGATTAAAAAAAAATTGTAAAAAAAAATTAAAAAAATTACCAAAATAAAACTTTGATAAAAATACAAGAGTGAAGTATCACTTTGGTCCTTCATATTTTTTAGATGGGACACACTTTAGTCCCTCAAAATGTGGAAATTCACTTTTAGTCCTGAAGATTTTTTTTTTGGGACACTTAAGTCCCTTCATCCACTCAGCCAACTACCTCAACTGCGAACTTAAGTATCTCATAAAAAAAAATCTTGAGAGATTTAAGTGTCTCGTAAAAAATCTTCAAGGACTAAAAGTAAATTTGCATATTTTGAGGGACTAAAATGTACCATAAAAAAATGAGAGACCAAAATGCATGATACTTCACTCAAAATACAAAGATATCATTTAAGTTTTTTTAACATCCCAAATACAATATTCACTCATGTAATAAAAAACTTTGATAATTAACGTTTCTTAGTTATACTCTATCATCTATATATTTTTATTTTTTAAAAAATTAAGATCGTCTATATATTTTTATTTTTTAAAAAATTAAGCCAACGTTTTATTCAATTGGTGAATGTACAGTTTCATGAGTTTCATCTTTCATGGCTTAAATGTTGTCCCAAATCGGGTTTAACAACATTTGGCGTTATCTAATTGCATGTACTGTGTAGTAGGGACACGGGCAGTTTTGATTGTTTTAATTACAAATAATTGAACCTCTAATTTTCAGATATTTACAAGTTTACCAAGTCCAAAAACCTTTTATCATGGGTAAAAAAAAACAGTGGATGGATCCACTTAAAAAAAAAGTGATGGACATTAAAATCGTTCAATTGCAACCACTTTCACAACAACATTCACTTGTTCCTAGAGCAAGAACAAGTCCATTTGTTTATGCTAACCGGGGCATGACGGCACAGCCCGTTCGGCCACGACAATTTCAAAATATTGCGGCAGCAATGGCCCAACAAGAGATGGAGATGGAAATGGAGGTGTCTTCAGAGGATGGGACCAGGCCTTACATTAACCTTTTGGACAAACCCATCCCCAACAATGGCATCATGCCTGAAGGAAACCCTGACTTGCAAAACCTTGATTTGACTCTAAGGCTCTAGAGTATTAAGGGATTGTTCTTTGGAAAATGTTTGTTTGAAATTCGTATTTGACATCAAAGAGGGACACATGCCTTTTTGGGTAAAAAGTGGTGGGTCCTGTAAGAAATAAAAATTGTAGGACCCACCAGTTTTTGCCTGAAAAAGCAGGTGTCCCGTATAGATGTCAAATACTAATGTTTATGTAATAGAGTTGTTGTTTTTTTTTATGTGTTTCGTGGAAAATATTACCTATAAAAAAAATATAAAGTTGTTGTTCAATCATGAGTTACAATATCGTAGTTTAATTTTTAGCTATGTACTAAATTTCAACCATGTTCATTCTCATGTATGCTTAAAGCTATATGTCATAGAGAGAAAGATGAATAATCGGAATTGAAATATTAGTTTTTAATTTGGCTTTTTATATTATTTAGTTTGTTATAAACTACCCTTCTCTCTCGGTGATTTTTTTGACCGACGATTTATTTTATTAAAATGGACACTAGAGATACCCAACCTTAATTAATACAAACACGAAGTAATTTATAATTATTGATCCAATATATGATGAAGTAATCTATAATTATTGAGTAATTTTATAGTTGGTTACTTCATGAGATGTAGAATGAGATTTAAATCATTGTCACTTAATATTTTTTTCACGAACCAACTTTTTATTTTCTCTATCAAGTTTTTCATTGCAAAACTGCCTTATTGATGAAAATATTAAGGCTTAAATATCAAAATGATTCTTATAAATATGAATTTATTTGAAAATAGTCTTTGCAAAAAATTTCTTTTGGTTTTGGTCCCTGCATTTACAAAACGTTTTGGTTTTAGTCACTTATGTTAAATTTTGGTTCCCATAATTATGTTGGTATTTTGTTTTGGTCCCTCGTTCTATGATTAGATTTGATAGATTTTGGTCCCTTGGTTATTAGATTTGATAGGTTTTGTTCCTCTACTATCATGGATTTTAAGTTCGTTCTTTTACATAATGGAAGTTGTCCTTTTACCCTTGAGAATTAATACAAGAATATCATACTTAATTAGTCATACTATGTAATACATTACATTTTCAACGTTTTCCATCCACATTTAACATGAGGAATCAAAACCAAAACATTTTGTAAATGCAAGGACCAAAACCAAAACGTTTATTAAATGAAAGGGCCAAAACCAAAAGAAAATTTTTTGCAATTAAGGACCAATTTTTTTTTTAAAAAAATAATATTTACATGGACCATTTTGGTATTTAAGCCAAATCTTAAAGTCTAGACTTTTTAAGGTTTCTCAGAGTATCCTCTTACTCCATAGATGAAAAACTAATTTTCTGGAATACGATTAGACGAGACTCTCCCGATAATGTGTATTTCATTCAAGATAAAATTTAGGTCGTGTTATATATTTTTATTTTATTTAAATATAATTGCATTTCCTAATTTGGTTTGTGTAGTAAATGTATTTTGAAAAACATTTCTCAACAATTGAGACTAAATTAAGTCATTTTACTGTGATTTTAATAAAAAAATCGGTTACATTGGTCAAACTTGTTTATCTAATAACTGACTTGACCAAGATCGCAAAGAGGATTTTGAAAAATTGTATTATACATTAAAAAAAATGAGGTTAGCGTAAAATTTAATTTTAAAATATTGAAATTTGGAAAATCTTTAAAATATATAATCTTTGAAATCAAAATAGGATTCATGCATCGATCATTAATAGGGAAAATCGAATCCCATATCGCTAGTCTGAGGATGTTAGCTTTAGTTAGTTGGTGAAAGTTTTAATAATTTTTTAAATGGCTTATTTATGGTTTTAGTCCCTAAAAGTTCAGCGTGTTTTGATTTTAGTCCCTAGAAGTTATTTTGACCAGGACTAGTCTTTAAATTTTCAAACATTTTGGTTTTACTTCATTCCATTGGTAAAAATCTGTTATTTGCTGACATGGTTAACAAAAATCCACATCAACAGCCGCGTAGTGTGAGATAGTGCCAAATAGGTGATGTGACATAGATAATTCATACCCATGGACTCAAAATTTTGCGTACGGTACCATTTTGCGTATCGGACCATTTTGCATCTGTGGATTTGTATCATCTACGTCATATCACCTATTTGGTGTCACCCGAGACCACATGGATCGCTGATGTGATGTTCCGCTATCCATACAAACAAATAACATATTTTTACTAATGGAATGGACCAAAACCAAAATTTGTGAAAATTTAAGGACTAGTCCCGATCAAAATAACTTCTAGAGACTAAAATCAAAACAAGCTGAACTTTTAGGAATTAAAACCATAAATAAGCCTTTTTAAATTATTAATTTCACCTATTTTAAAATATGTGTGTGTATATATATATAGATATATATATATATACACTAAATTTTAAAAAAATATATCAAAAAAAATTAGGGACAAAAAGGATGGAAAATAATATGCGAAATTTGAAAAGGCATTATGATCAAACTCAAATGCAAAACCAACATGGAACACGGCAAGCCATTGTTGCCTAATATTTATTAGGCAAAACTCGTAATTTGATTCTCCATGTTCTTTATTTTCTCAGCTCCATCCTTTAATTTTTTAAAAAATAAAAGGATTATTTAAGTTTTTAGTCTTTGAACTTAGATATTCTTTTGGAATTGATTCTTGTGGTGGACTCGGCCTAGCCGAGGTCCTCAGACCCCTTGTCTAAGGCCTCACGGCCCTGTAAGAAGCCCTCTCTGTGCTGGGCCGAGCTCAAGGCTCAACGGTCGAACAGATACCAGATACGGGCCGACCTCATACTCCTACCCAGGTCCGACTTCCCTGTCCAACACTTCCCAGAGTCCGACACCAAGGACAGGATGACGTGTCTCACCTTATCCACAAGGACAGCTCATCACCTTATCCACAAGGACAGCTCATCACCTTATCCACAAGGACAGCTCATTCACTCATAGCTCAGTACAGGCTGGCCCTACTTGGGCCTAAAGCAAGCTCATTAGGGCAACCAGCTCCCCCCTATAAGTAGCTCCGTACTACATGGGGCTCGGGTACGTCCTCTAACCCTAATTGCCACCTTCACACACCAGTGATTAGGGTTGCTTCTTGGCTTTCTCCCTTAGCCACTTGAGGACTCCCAACAAACATCACACAAAAACCCTAGACAGAGGCTCCTCTGAAGGTCTTCCCTTACCCTTAGGGAACCTCACCGTCTAGGACATCACATTGGCGCCGTCTGTGGGAAAGATAAACTTCATCCCCACCCAGAAGATTCTACCATGTCTGAGGAACAACCAGTCCAGAGGAGAAGGAGGGGGCGTCCAAGAAGGGTGCCATCAACTGAGGACCTGCGCCTGCATCTTGAAACCAATAGGGCAGCGAGGTCCTCACCACCACCCCCTCCACCACCTCCACCTCCTCCCCCGCCACCACCCCCGTTTCCACCGCCACCTCCACCACCAGAATTCACCCATACCCACAGTGGACCTTACACCATCCACACTGGAGACACTAAAAATCCAACCCAGCATCACGACGAAGGTCGGCGCATACAGTTACGCTCTGAGCTCGGAGAAACCAACACTGAACAGCACCGCCACCGCGGCGAACGTGCCCACTCTGTCAGCACAACACACCGTTCCCACTCACGACAGTCTACGCTCTCTCGAGATGCAGAACTCTTATCCTTGATGAGACAGCAGATGAGAATTGTAGAACAGCAAGGTAAAGCTATCGCAGATCTCCAACAAGTTGCTATGCAGCGTTTGGCTGAACGAGCTGTTGTTCAAGCTCCGGCCCCAAATGAGTTTCCCCCACCACCACCTCTTCCACCACAACCTCCGTTAACTCCACAAACCTTTGCAACACCACACACAACCGTCACACAACTTACACCACCCCCTAACCAGCAACAACCTGATTCGGATGATTCCCACCCTGGGCATCCTTTTACACCAGCCGTCATGGCTTATGAACCACCACCTGGGTACCTTGGGCCCAGCAATATTCCCAGATACAATGGCCTCACAGACCCTCAGGAGCATGTCCTTTCTTATGAGGGAGCTGTGAACTTTCATGGTGGAGGAGATCGGCTCAAGTGCCGAGCTTTCTCTATGACCCTTCAGGCCCCAGTCCTCCGATGGTACTCTACACTACCCAAGAATTCTGTCAACAACTGGGCAGAAATGAAGCGAGTCTTTCTTAACAGGTACACTGCTAGCTGTGTGCAACCCAGATCGGACCACACGTTAGCAACAGTGATGCAAAAACCGGAAGAATCCTTACGTGCATACCTGCACAGGTTTCACAGCGAATCCAGCTCAGTCCCCAATCTATCTCCCGAGGTGGCTGTCCTCCTCCTCACTCAAGGCCTAGCCGAGGGAGGATTTAAAGACTCTTTGATCGGGAAGCCGCCGAGAGATATGGCTGAGCTGAGGCAGAGATCTAATAAATATATCAACCTCGAAGAATTCAACAAAGGACAGTCAAGTAGGATGGAAAACGCTCAAGCCGCTTCGCAAAGTACCCTCCCCCGAGGTCGTCCTCGCAGGAACAGGGATGATAGAGGAGGAAAAGCAGACCAGGGTGACCGAGGTCGCTCTCACGTCGGCCAACAAGAGGACCGTCGACGTCCGTACATCACTAAGTATAATTCTTACACCCCCCTGACGGTCCCGAGGTCTCAAGTCTGGAGAGAGACCATGCAGACCGAACTCAGGAGTGTACCTCGGCCCCCTTTCCTCAGAAATCAAAACAATATCAGGGACAAATCCAAATATTGCAACTTCCACGACGGGTACGGCCACCATACCGATCAGTGCACCTGACTTCGGGATGTTATTGAGGATATGGTGAGAAGGGGCAAATTGCAGCAGTATGTGCGCGAAGCGGTGAAAAGACGAGGCCGAAGAAGGTCTCGCAGCCTGGACAACGATAAAGGAAAAGCCAAAGCCGACCCGTCCCCAGAGAAGAAGGAAGAAGAACCACAGCGAGTAAACATGGTCGTGGTACAAGATCTGGACAAGTCACCGGAAAACTTCCGAGTTGAAACTATCTCGGGAGGTTTTGCTGGTGGCGGAGAAAAGAGGACAGAGAGGAAAAGGTACGTCAACCAAGTTCTCGCTGTCCACCACAAACCCGTTGGCAAAAAACCATCTAGGAACATCCCTATCATTTTTTCTGACCAAGATATGGAAGACGTCATCCCGGATCACAATGATCCAATGGTGATAACGGCGTTAATCGGCAATTTTGAAGTCGCCCGAGTTTTCATCGACCAAGGAAGCTCGACCGACATTATTTTTCTTCATACTTTTCAAGCGCTGAAGCTCAGGTCAGCCGACCTCGTACAGTTCGAAGGCAATCTCATCAGCTTTACAGGTGAGGCAATCCGCCCCCTGGGAGCTATTCATCTCCCGGTGACCCTAGGCAACCAGCCTTCGGCCCGAACGGAGATTATCAAATTCTTAGTGGTTGACTCTGATTCCCCATACAACGTGATACTGGGACGAACCTGCCTACAAGCTTTTGGGGCAGTGGTTTCAACAGTACACTTAGCAATGAAATTTGTCGGATCCGACGACAAGGTCGTCACGGTCAAAGCTGACCAGGTGAAAGCCCGGCTCTGCTACAATGCGAGCCTACGGGAGGTAAAAAAGAAGCAGAAAGAGTTCACTGATCCGACATTGACCAAGGGGAGAGTTCTATTGGTCGAGGTTCAGTTCGAACGAGATGACCTTAGGACCTTTCCTCAAGAAGAATGGTTGGCAATCCCCCCCTTCCCCTCTGCCCCAAGCAAAGATGTTATCATGGATGCCAACCTTCCTCAAATCCAAGATGCATTTAAAGGAAATCTCCTTTCTTTTCCAGCCCTCTCCAACCCCCCGCAGGGGGAGAATTTCCTCATTTCTCTAACTGTTAATAACCCGGCCCTCCGTTCGGCATCGCTCCGAATTGAGAGCCGAAGTAAACTCCCTGCCCATTTCTTAAGCCGAGCTTTTCAAATTCCCGAGCTCTGGTGTCTCAAGATGAAAAAGCTCCCACCTTCCAACATTGCCAGCAATCTCCCCGGCCTCTCCTATCAGTTCACCTCGGGTGACCATCACAAGGCCGAAGAAAATCCAATACCGGTAGAAGAAATCCGAGAAGCTGCTCCTGTTCAGAGGGAGTTAGCAAAGGAAGAGCTAGCCGACCAAGACAACAAAACAGCGCAGCCCGGGTTGCCCGAGCCTGATCACCTCGCGCCCCGAGGATCAGACATCGGTAATAACTACCGGAAAAGCGGGAAATGAGCTCGAAATCGGGAAGTCCCAACAGAGGCGTTCCGGAAACATACTCTGGGAAATTCCCGAAAGAATCGAGCTCAAGGATTCCCAAGACTTTACAACACTGAGAACCTGTTTCAAATAGGTTTACCTCAGATATCATCGGCAGTCATCAGCACCCTCATCTGAAGAATTCAAATTCAAGCTCATTTTAAATTTTGCTTCCTTTAAATTCTGTTCATATTTTTACATTCCCATTGTGAGATATTCACTTTTCCAAAAGGCAATGTACTCATGTCTACAATTAATGAAAAGTACAAACTTGCTCATACTCAAGTGCCACAGTTTTATATACGTACGTACTAACTTCTCATTTAGCGCTAGCCACCTAAATGTTGCATGGCGCTATGCACAGCCAACGTCTTCTAGATAAGATCGGCTCATATGCACAGTGTACAAAGGACACCCGGTAAAGTACAGCTTGCTGTGAAATGATCTCTCATAACTTCACTCAGCAACCTCTTTCACATCGTGGACGAGGACACCCACCTCGGTTAAGGTGGGTGAATCCGAGATCCCAACCGTATGCACTTATATACAGTACCTTTATTCATAGGAAAACTTATAAGATTACTTCACTCACTGAGTCATCTAAGTTTATCCGAGTTATTTATACTAGATTTTAAACACCAATGTCTGGGGTACAAGTTTTTTAGGTCCGATCAGGTCTGAATACAACAAGTTGGTAAAGGACTTGTATTCTCAAAAGTAGTTTTACTTAGTTATTTAAAAAACAACAAGTATTCAGACCGCAGGTCTAAAAATGAACGAAGCATGCAACGAGTCAATAAAAACTCGCATTTATGCAAAGCTTGCTTAAAAACGACCTCGGACGCAGTATATATGCAACAAGTTAAAACAAAAACTTGCATAAAAGTTGCAAAATGCAACAAGTCTCAAACACTTGCATTCGTTTTTAAAGCCTTCTTGGTAACCACCTACCTAATCGCAGTTCGGATCCGAGGTCAAACGAATAAACATGCAACGAGTTAGTAAAGTAAAACTCGCGTTCGTGCAACAAGTTAAAGAAAAGGCTTGCATAACTCCGACCTCGGACATAGTACGTATGCAACAAGTTAGAAGAAAAACTTGCATAAGTATAACAACATGCAACAAGTTAAAGCTAAAAAGAACTTGCATAAATGTAAAATGTTATACAAAGGTAGCAGAGTACAAGGACATGATTATACAAAGTGTGTAACATCCCAAATTTAATCCCTAGTATAATTGATGATGGGTCAAGCCTAGAGTGAAGGAAGTAATGACATTGAGTTAAAACTAGTGGTTTGAAGGCTTGATTTAGGATTAATAACATAGGATATTAGGAAATTCAAAATAAAAGATTTACAACTCTAAACACAAATTTCACCGTTGGATATGAAGATATGATTTTTAGGAAGTTACTCGTCAAATTTGAGCAAGATCCGACGGTGAACGAAGAAGTTATCTAGAATTGACGAAGGAAGAAAATAGGAGAAAAATAGGAAAATGAATAAATGGGGTACTGGGCAAAAATACTCGAGTCTTTTGGAAAAGACTCGAGTGTTTTGGTTAATTGGAAAATGACGCTCTCAGGCACTACTCGAGTCTTTGTGAAAAGACTCCAGTCTTTTGGAAAAGACTCCAGTATTTTTAAGGAAAACACTCGAGTCTTTTGGAAAACACTCGAGTGTTTTGTGCAGACAGTCTTAAAAACGTGCTTCAGCCAACAATCTCATTCATAACCCAACTTCACTCTCTCTCCTAGGTCACGAACAAGCTCTCATTCTCTCTTCAAATTTCATCTCAAATCATCAAATACACCCATGACAAACCATTAAAAACCAATCCCCATCACTCACCAACATCATCTCTTCCATCAATCTCTCCTATTGTTCTCTTTCAAGCCATGGGTATGAGTTAGGGTTCAAGAGCTTCAACACCCACTCTTGATTTCTACAATTTCAAGCTCAAAGTAAGTGAAATTCAAGCTTTCCTCCTCATTTCCTTCATGTTATACGAATTTCCCCCATAGTCTCTAACTAATTTTACTTCTTTTGGTTCATGAATCACTTTCTCTCTCCTACAAGCTTGAAGCTTTCTCTCTCTTGTCTTCCATGGTGGTTTTCAACTCTAGGCCATGGAAGCTTCTCATTTTCTTGAGCTTTGTCAAGAGGCTATGGCATAAATGCTAACTCTTCTTGTTATGGCTATTATATTAGGTTCCTCACTTCTCTCTTGGGTCATAACTCAATTGGTGGCAAGGCTCTCAAGCTTAAAGCAAGTGTAACCGCCTTATCTTTAAGTGTTGAGGTAAGGAGTGGGTATTAGTGAGTATTACCATACTCTGGGGAATAGTTTATAGTATGTATATAATGCTTGCTAAGAGATAGGTGTTAGTATAAGGAATTTGAAACCTAAGTTAGAAAATAATGGTAAATTCTAGAAACGAACCTAGTGCAACTCTATGATGGGGAATATGAATAATAAATTGATTAGGCAAACCAATAAATTGAACTAGCTAAATCCATGATCTTGCTACTATATGTTATTATAGGTGCTACTTGAGAATAATTGTTAAGTGCTAATGTGTAGGATATTTTAGGTGCTTATCTGAGTTGTTGTTAATGATTATATATATTTGGTGTATTCTTGATGATTATTGTGAATTGTTCATTTGTTGCTCTAAGTGTTTAATCGTTGTGAATTGTAATTGTGTTGATTTACTAGATGGTTTATATGAGATTATAGGAATGGTGTGTTTACTATGGTATATTGATATTTGTTGTTTGTTATGATTGTTTGGAAGTAGTGAGTATGTTGGCCTTTGACCTGAGGTGGCATACTTAACATGTGTGAATAGGGTGAGTATGTTGGCCTTTGACCTGAGGTGACATACTTTGTGAAGTTGTTAAGTATGTGGGTCTTTGACCTGAGGTGACATACTTATCATGTATGTATGGGGTGAGTATGTTGGCCTTTGACCTGAGGTGACATACTTTGTAAACTAGGGATGTATGTGGGCCTTTGACCTGAGGTGACATACATCGCAAATAGAAATTGGAAAATAAAGGAAATGAAAGGGACTGGAAGAAAGGAATGAAGAATGAAAATGGAGAAAAGAAAAAGATACAAGAAACATAAGATAGGAAGGTTAGTAGAAGGACATAATGAGATAATTTGGGATGGCAAAGAAGTGTGCTTGTAATAATAGTACAATAAGGTATGTAAAACGAATTAATGAGTTAGGTAATTAATGGGTAAAAAGGAAGCGAAAATAGGAGCATAGGTGGATTAGTCGGATAGGTAAAATGAACAATAACCTAGGAAGAATAATGGAATCGGAATATTGATGCATGTTGGTAAGTATGTGGGCCTTTGACCTGAGGTGACATACTTATCATGTATGTATGGGGTGAGTATGTTGGCCTTTGACCTGAGGTGACATACTTTGTAAACTAGGGATGTATGTGGGCCTTTGACCTGAGGTGACATACATCGCAAATAGAAATTGGAAAATAAAGGAAATGAAAGGGACTGGAAGAAAGGAATGAAGAATGAAAATGGAGAAAAGAAAAAGATACAAGAAACATAAGATAGGAAGATTAGTAGAAGGACATAATGAGATAATTTGGGATGGTAAAGAAGTGTGCTTGTAATAATAGTACAATAAGGTATGTAAAACGAATTAATGAGTTAGGTAATTAATGGGTAAAAAGGAAGCGAAAATAGGAGCATAGGTGGATTAGTCGGATAGGTAAAATGAACAATAACCTAGGAAGAATAATGGAATCGGAATATTGATGCATGTTGGTATGAATGTGACTGTTGTGCAATTGATTGAACTATGTGGTAATTGTGTGTGACTTAGTCGGTTATTATGTCATATTGGAAACTGCTTTCCCATTTTATGTGTAATGCTCACTCCTTACTATCTCCACAGGTACTGAGATTGAGCTGGCACAGCCCCCGGCCGAGCAGGAGTACTTTCCCTTACAGGGAGAGTAAGTTATATTAGTAGAGTCGTGTGTCCCGTCCTAACTACTTTTGGGATTTTTGTAAATGATGATGATTATGTGTATGTACTGAAAAACATCATTTTGGGGTATAGTCAGGACCACTCCTTGTGGGAAGGGAGTTATTTTGGAGAATTTTCATGGAATTTAAATAACTACTAAAACTTGTATTAGTTTATAATTTCCGCCGCACTGAAACTCTGATTATGAATGTTTTAATATATGGTTTGGCCCTGATGGCTTGCTAATCTCACTTAAATTATTAAATTAACAGGTTTGCAGGAAAAACTAATTCTTGGAATGTCCATATCACAAAGTAAACTCTGTCCGTTTTGACAGAGATTTTCATAAGTTAAAATGGTATTAATCAGAAAAATTTAAAATCACTATTTTATTATGGGTATTTAAGGGTAATTATTTAGGGTGTTACATTTTGGTATCAGAGCAGTTTCCCTCGGCCTTTTGGAGTGTGGACTCACATCTCCAATGGTTACTCACCAAGCGAGTAACTAATGTGTTAGTTAAGAGTCTAGGTCCCAGGAATAAGGATTTTATTTAATTGATAGTATTGACAACTTAACGGGATATTTGCTCCATGACTTAGCAGTATGGCGGGACGTCGTGGAGATAATGATCGTATGGCTGCTATTTTGGAGAATCTCATGAAAATGAATCAGGATCAGGCCGCCTCCATGGCCCAAATGCAGCAGAATCAGGTGCAAATGCAACAGACTCAGGCACAAATGCAGCAAGATCATGCAGCAGCTATGGCGCAGTTGCAACAGAATCAAGCTAACAACATTGCAGTAGCAGCAGCGGCGGCACTGAACCCTCCACCAGCTCGTGTGGATATAGATTGGATGTCTAGATTCCGGAAGAATGATCCCCCTCGCTTTGAAGGAGGATTCAATCCGGATGGAGCCCAGGGATGGCTTCAGGAAGTGGAGAAGATTCTTCGTTCCTTGCAACCACCAGTTGAGCATAAAGTTCGGTTAGCCGAGTACATGTTGAAAGGTGAAGCCGAACATTGGTGGGATCAGCAAAGAAGAGGTTTGGAGGCAGCTGGTCAGGCAGTCACTTGGGATCTTTTCAAGGTCCGTTTTCTTGGGAAGTATTTTCCGGAAGACGTGAGAAGGGAAAAGGAATTGCTATTCCTCAAGCTTGAACAGGGAACTCTGAGTGTCAGGGAGTACGCGGCCCAATTTGAAGATCTGATTCGTTACTCCAACGGCTACAGAGACGCCGACGAGCGAGCAAAGTGCATTAAATTCGAGTCTGGTCTCCGAGCAGATATATGGCTTGCATTCGAATATCAGAACGTCGCCGACCCCTCTCAGCTCATCAACATGACAAGCACGTATGAGAAAGGACTCAAGAGGAAGGCGGATGAAGAGCGGCCCAAAGCAGTTCAAAAGTCGGCAGGACCCATCCGAGGCAAGGAGCCAATGCAAAGATCGAGTCCCTATCCAAACCCTAAACCTGTGACTCCTGTAGCAACAGGACCAGCTGCGACTACTTTTGGTCCTATTCTGACTTGTCAGCATTGTGGACGGCTGCACCGAGGAGTGTGTTGGACTTTGAGCAAACGTGAAGGAAATTGCTATCTATGCGGACAACTCGACCACTTTGCCACCAACTGTCCCAAGAACACAATGAAACAAGAAGTGAATACCACAAAGGCACAGCGGGCAAGTAAGAGCCAACCAGCTACGAAGGGGAAGCTATACACTATAGATGGCGACGAGGTCGATCTAGCCGACGTGATCCCAAGTAAGCTTTGTTTAGCAAACCCAAGTAACGAACTGTTAGCTCTATTGTCGTGTGCTCTATTTTCTTTGGATAGTTATATGATGGGATAGTAAATGTCTTAGGCTAGAACTACCTTAGGAAATTTCTCATACTCCTCTCCACGAATCTGATATAGCCTCTTTAGAGAAATTGTGATATGTCTTAGAAGAAATCCCTAAGTTAAAAAAAAAATTCTGATATCCAGAAACCAAAACCTTATGGTAGTGTTGCTGCTTAATAGAATGTAAGGTTGGAATTGATCACTCTGATTCTTACACCTGTTAAGTAATAATATTATCTAAGATTCGGGCAATGACATTGCTATTGGTAGAAGTAAGATTGAGATTGATCACCTTGATCTCTACACCTATTAATGGTATATGTCATTGCCGCTTATCTGCGAGATTCAAATCAACCAAGTTGAACCATTAAACTATGTCCCCTATTGAGTGCAAGAACTCTAGGAATATGCAGACGCTAAGTGGGGGAGTAGAACCGAGAAGAAAATACCATGGTCAAAAATGGGATGGTTCTCCGTTTACGGAACCTAACGGAATTTCGGGGACGAAATTCCAATAAGTGGGGGAGAATTGTAACATCCCAAATTTAATCCCTAGTATAATTGATGATGGGTCAAGCCTAGAGTGAAGGAAGTAATGACATTGAGTTAAAACTAGTGGTTTGAAGGCTTGATTTAGGATTAATAACATAGGATATTAGGAAATTCAAAATAAAAGATTTACAACTCTAAACACAAATTTCACCGTTGGATATGAAGATATGATTTTTAGGAAGTTACTCGTCAAATTTGAGCAAGATCCGACGGTGAACGAAGAAGTTATCTAGAATTGAAGAAGGAAGAAAATAGGAAAATGAATAAATGAGGTACTGGGCAAAAATACTCGTGTCTTTTGGAAAAGACTCGAGTGTTTTGGTTAATTGGAAAATGACGCTCTCAGGCACTACTCGAGTCTTTGTGAAAAGACTTCAGTCTTTTGGAAAAGACTCGAGTCTTTTTGAAAAGACTCCAGTCTTTTGGAAAAGACTCCAGTATTTTTAAGGAAAACACTCGAGTCTTTTGGAAAACACTCGAGTCTTTTGGAAAACACTCGAGTGTTTTGTGCAGACAGTCTTAAAAACGTGCTTCAGCCAACAATCTCATTCATAACCCAACTTCACTCTCTCTCCTAGGTCACGAACAAGCTCCCATTCTCTCTTCAAATTTCATCTCAAATCATCAAATACACCCATGATAAACCATTAAAAACCAATCCCCATCACTCACCAACATCATCTCTTCCATCAATCTCTCCTATTGTTCTCTTTCAAGCCATGGGTATGAGTTAGGGTTCAAGAGCTTCAACACCCACTCTTGATTTCTACAATTTCAAGCTCAAAGTAAGTGAAATTCAAGCTTTCCTCCTCATTTCCTTCATGTTATACGAATTTCCCCCATAGTCTCTAACTAATTTTACTTCTTTTGGTTCATGAATCACTTTCTCTCTCCTACAAGCTTGAAGCTTTCTCTCTCTTGTCTTCCATGGTGGTTTTCAACTCTAGGCCATGGAAGCTTCTCATTTTCTTGAGCTTTGTCAAGAGGCTATGGCATAAATGCTAACTCTTCTTGTTATGGCTATTATATTAGGTTCCTCACTTCTCTCTTGGGTCATAACTCAATTGGTGGCAAGGCTCTCAAGCTTAAAGCAAGTGTAACCGCCTTATCTCTAAGTGTTGAGGTAAGGAGTGGGTATTAGTGAGTATTACCATACTCTGGGGAATAGTTTATAGTATGTATATAATGCTTGCTAAGAGATAGGTGTTAGTATAAGGAATTTGAAACCTAAGTTAGAAAATAATGGTAAATTCTAGAAACGAACCTAGTGCAACTCTATGATGGGGAATATGAATAATAAATTGATTAGGCAAACCAATAAATTGAACTAGCTAAATCCATGATCTTGCTACTATATGTTATTATAGGTGCTACTTGAGAATAATTGTTAAGTGCTAATGTGTAGGATATTTTAGGTGCTTATCTGAGTTGTTGCTAATGATTATATATATTTGGTGTATTCTTGATAATTATTGTGAATTGTTCATTTGTTGCTCTAAGTGTTTAATCGTTGTGAATTGTAATTGTGTTGATTTACTAGATGGTTTATATGAGATTATAGGAATGGTGTGTTTACTATGGTATATTGATATTTGTTGTTTGTTATGATTGTTTGGAAGTAGTGAGTATGTTGGCCTTTGACCTGAGGTGGCATACTTAACATGTGTGAATAGGGTGAGTATGTTGGCCTTTGACCTGAGGTGACATACTTTGTGAAGTTGGTAAGTATGTGGGCCTTTGACCTGAGGTGACATACTTATCATGTATGTATGGGGTGAGTATGTTGGCCTTTGACCTGAGGTGACATACTTTGTAAACTAGGGATGTATGTGGGCCTTTGACCTGAGGTGACATACATCGCAAATAGAAATTGGAAAATAAAGGAAATGAAAGGGACTGGAAGAAAGGAATGAAGAATGAAAATGGAGAAAAGAAAAAGATACAAGAAACATAAGATAGGAAGATTAGTAGAAGGACATAATGAGATAATTTGGGATGGTAAAGAAGTGTGCTTGTAATAATAGTACAATAAGGTATGTAAAACGAATTAATGAGTTAGGTAATTAATGGGTAAAAAGGAAGCGAAAATAGGAGCATAGGTGGATTAGTCGGATAGGTAAAATGAACAATAACCTAGGAAGAATAATGGAATCGGAATATTGATGCATGTTGGTAAGTATGTGGGCCTTTGACCTGAGGTGACATACTTATCATGTATGTATGGGGTGAGTATGTTGGCCTTTGACCTGAGGTGACATACTTTGTAAACTAGGGATGTATGTGGGCCTTTGACCTGAGGTGACATACATCGCAAATAGAAATTGGAAAATAAAGGAAATGAAAGGGACTGGAAGAAAGGAATGAAGAATGAAAATGGAGAAAAGAAAAAGATACAAGAAACATAAGATAGGAAGATTAGTAGAAGGACATAATGAGATAATTTGGGATGGTAAAGAAGTGTGCTTGTAATAATAGTACAATAAGGTATGTAAAACGAATTAATGAGTTAGGTAATTAATGGGTAAAAAGGAAGCGAAAATAGGAGCATAGGTGGATTAGTCGGATAGGTAAAATGAACAATAACCTAGGAAGAATAATGGAATCGGAATATTGATGCATGTTGGTATGAATGTGACTGTTGTGCAATTGATTGAACTATGTGGTAATTGTGTGTGACTTAGTCGGTTATTATGTCATATTGGAAACTGCTTTCCCATTTTATGTGTAATGCTCACTCCTTACTATCTCCACAGGTACTGAGATTGAGCTGGCACAGCCCCCGGCCGAGCAGGAGTACTTTCCCTTACAGGGAGAGTAAGTTATATTAGTAGAGTCGTGTGTCCCGTCCTGACTACTTTTGGGATTTTTGTAAATGATGATGATTATGTGTATGTACTGAAAAACATCATTTTGGGGTATAGTCAGGACCACTCCTTGTGGGAAGGGAGTTATTTTGGAGAATTTTCATGGAATTTAAATAACTACTAAAACTTGTATTAGTTTATAATTTCCGCCGCACTGAAACTCTGATTATGAATGTTTTAATATATGGTTTGGCCCTGATGGCTTGCTAATCTCACTTAAATTATTAAATTAACAGGTTTGCAGGAAAAACTAATTCTTGGAATGTCCATATCACAAAGTAAACTCTGTCCGTTTTGACAGAGATTTTCATAAGTTAAAATGGTATTAATCAGAAAAATTTAAAATCACTATTTTATTATGGGTATTTAAGGGTAATTATTTAGGGTGTTACAAAGTGCAAGCGGCCCAGCATAAGGGACTTACGCTGCTTCTTCCTCAACATCAGAAAGGACAACCGAGCTCGGGTCAAACTCTGCATCTTGCTTCTCCACCAAGGGGTTGGGAAGGTTCTCCTTGGGCTGGTCAAGGTCAACCTCGACCCCATCCTTGTCATAATCGACCATCTTCCCATCCTCCACCCCGAACCCGGCAGAGGCGCCGACATACCGAATTCGGAGCCCTTGGTTCAGGTGAAGAATTTGTTCTACTGCACTGGTAAAAATTTTGCTCGCCACCCTCTCAAGATTGAAGTCCGACTCAGATGCGGCTACCTTATATTTAAGAGCTTGAGCAACCCTTCTCTTCAGCAAAGTCCTAACCTTCTCCACCTCAGCAAGGCCCTCCTGCCGACCAGCCTCCCTAGCATCCGCTCTCACTTGGGCCAAAGCTTCCTCATGATTTTTTAGAAGCTCCTCCATCTGTTGGCGGTGCTTCCCTTCCAACTCGGCCAGTTTTTTCTCAACAGCGTTTTTGCCACTCTTCAGCTCCTCCACCTCGGCAGCCATAGCAGACCGAGCTTTTTCTTGGCCGGTGACTCTCCATCAGCCACATCGTCAGCGACTTCGGCCAGCACAGTAAACATGGTGGTGGCCCTTTTCAGTTGACAGGCCATATCCTCAGCCTTCTTTTTCCACTCAGCTCCCGACATCTTGATGAGAGCGTCTTTGGCCGAAGTTTTGGCGAGGGTGGTCGGCGGCTTCGGAAGAGCATCAGCTTCTGAGGGCGGAGTACCTAGTGCAAGGACTACCTCAGTGCTTGGACTCGAAGATTGAGGAGGAGGTGGGGCTATGATCACTGCAGGCGGAGTTGGGTGAAGAGGAGCGGAATCGGTTGAGGTCGTCTCAGTGGAGACCTCGGCAGCCATCGCTTCATTGGAAGGGTTTTCGGACCTCTTCCTCTTTCGTGCATCTAGCACAGCCTTCACCGCCCTGGACGACATGTTCGACCAATGTTCTTCTGCAAACACAAAAGGATAAAGAGAAATTAATAAGAAAGCTGAAAGAAAATGTACAAGTATAAGAGCAAAAGTAACTACCAATTTTTGTCAAGACTTCGTTGTCAGGACACTGCATGAAAATGCTAATATCAATCTGGAATTTCCAAGCACGATATTCGGTCTGGAAATGGTGGGCCGTTACAGACTCGTCGGCATCCAGGGTTACGCCCGACCACCTTTGCGGCGTGCTGGTATGACGATTAAAGAACTCGGGGGTCCACTCCAAAGGGAACTTCGGTCCCGTCTCGGACCGAAACCAAAGTAGCCCTGTTCCTACATACTTGTATTTGAAAAACTTGGGTTTGAAATGCTTCCAAGATTCCGAGAACATGCCGAATAACCCACAGTGAGCTCGGGCCTTAGCCGATACCCAAAGGCGACCAGTGACCCCGTCCTTATTGTTGACGAACGGGTTATACGTCCACAAAAACAGCCGAACAGTGCATACCAAATTCCTGGCTCTGCAGTACTTTTGGAATGCTCGGAGAAACGACCATGTATTGGGGTGAAGTTGGGAAGGAGCCAGTCCGAGCTCGTTTAAGACCCTCATTTCCAGATCGGTGAACGGGAGGGTCACACCGAGATTGTGAATCAAATCGGTATAAAAGAAGAAAGAATTATTATCAGTTTGGCTGCATGTCCTGTCATTTTCCGAACAGGGGAGTACTTCGTAAGAGGTCCCGGTGGCGTCACCTGGGCAAGGCAGCATGGCTCTCCTTATCTCGGCAAGCTGGTCCTCGGAACAAAGGTGGGACTGGACTCCTTTGGGCTCCACGTCGACACACTCGTATTGGTCGGCATCAAAAGGCGCAGGATAAAGCTCAGGTCGACTGACGCACTTCCTGGGTGGCATTGTACCTGTGGAAGAACAGGGGAGCTCGGTATTAGTCTTACGGGTCACAAAGAATAACCCCCCAGAGAATCCCCTCGAAGTTGTTCCGAGAGGTGAGCATCTCCCCTCTACCACAGGTACCCCCCGATCGTACATCCTCTCTCTCTCCATCCTCTGAAAGTCGGCACGTTCTCTACCATCAGCAAACTCGGCCCAAGCATATTGCCGTATCCAATCTCTTTTCTCTTCCCAATCCCGAGGATAGACGACCTCAACGGGATCGACCTCCAGAACTCGTCTCTCATATTTCCGCCTATACTCCCTCTGGCGTCGGAACGCCTCGTCTACCTCTGTGGAGGAGCAGGACGAGGAGGAAGAGTCGTCCTCCTCCTCGCTACTGCTCGATGACAGGGAGACTACCCCAACCCATTTTCTAAACCAATCCCTACTCATACTGAACCCAACCTACTCCTTTGGTTTTCTGAAAAATAAACAAAAACACAAATCAAAAACTCTCCAAAAATCCTAACACATTCCCAGCCCAAAGACTGCCAAAACCCCAAGAACAGTCCCCAGAATCAAAACCCCCTAAACCCAGAAAGAACCCCCCTTTTCACAGAAATAAAAACAAAAAGTATCAAACCTCCCCATGCACACCATAAAGCAAAACAGAAGCAGGAAATCCAAAAGCTCTGATCCCCTCCCTCGAAAGCCAATGCAGGGAAAAGAAAAGGCAAACAACAAAGAAGAAGGAATGAGAGAGCAACCAGTACCTTAGGAGTTGGAGATCGAAGGAGAATGAAGCTTGAAAAATCAAAGCAGGATCCGCTGATAGAGAAGAAGGCAGTGAAGTGCAGAAAAGAAAAATGGAATTCGATTATGGAAGAGCGGAATCGGTGTTTTCGTGGGGAAGAGAAACAATTTTCGGTAAAGAGAAAGAGAGAAGGCAATAGTGTTGAGAGAGAATAACTGTGGAAAAGAGAGAGAAAGCAGCGGTTTTGGGAAAGAGGGGGGAGAGAAACCGTTTTCCCCCCACTTTCGAAGTATGGGCCTGGTCAAAAAAAGCCCAACCCAGCAGGAGGCCACATGCAATTAGCCACGTGGCGCAGAGTAGCTGGAATCACGGATCTCGAAGCAACGTCGCAGTGATGCCGACGCTTCGTTAGGTACGATTTTTGACACGTGTCATATCAGGAAAAAGCAAGCGTCACGGCGGGGCAGGAGAAAGGACAGTTTTCAAACCTGCTCCGTATTAATGAAAGGACATCAAGGACAGCTGGATCCAACTCTTGGCAGATTTATCGTCCGAACTCCCTAGAACCTCGGAACAAGGCTCAAATAGCCTTGACTGAGCTGGGGGGCTTATGTGGTGAACTCGGCTCTTATGTGGTGGATTTGGGAAAAGGACCTAAGCCAAGACCTCGGAACAAGGCTCGGATAGCCTTGACCGAGCTGGGGGGCTTATGTGGTGGACTCGGCCTAGCCGAGGTCCTCAGACCCCTTATCTAAGGCCTCACGGCCCTGTAAGAAGCCCTCTCTGTGCTGGGCCGAGCTCAAGGCTCAACGGCCGAACAGATACCAGATACGGGCCGACCTCATACTCCTACCCAGGTCCGACTTCCCTGTCTGACACTTCCGAGAGTCCGACACCTCCTAGAGTCTGACACCAAGGACAGGATGACGTGTCTCACCTTATCCACAAGGACAGCTCATCACCTTATTCACAAGGACAGCTCATCCACTCATAGCTCAGTACAGGCTGGCCCTACTTGGGCCTAAAGCAAGCCCATTAGGGCAACCAGCTCCCCCCTATAAGTAGCTCCGTACTACATGGGGCTCAGGTACGTCCTCTAACCCTAATTGCCACCTTCACACACCAGTGATTAGGGTTGCTTCTTGGCTTTCTCCCTTAGCCACTTGAGGACTCCCAACAAACATCACACAGAAACCCTAGACAGAGGCTCCTCTGAAGGTCTTCCCTTACCCTTAGGGAACCTCACCGTCTAGGACATCACAATTCTTTAACTTTTTTTTCGATGCTTTGAGTTCTTAAACTTTGCTCAAATTTTGGAAATTGTCCTTTCATCACTTAAGTGGTGATATGACCGAAAATATGTCACAACACCTTCGCCACATCGATAAGTAACATGCAAGATGATGCAATGTGAATTTTTTAAATTTAAAAAATTCAAATTTATTAAAAATTGTATTTTTTTAAAATAAAATCGAATCTTTTAATAAATTTTAAAAGAAATTATTTTTTTAATAAAAAAGATAATGTAATATCCTGTAGCTCTACATAAAACATCACTCTCATCACTTAAGTGACGAAAGAACAATTTCCAAAAATTAAACAAAGTTCATAAACTCAAAGCATAAAAAAAAGTTTAAGAACCAATTTAAAAAAAAACACATAAATTCAGGGACTAAATGTTAAATAAGTCAAAATAAAATCCATTAACGCATTAATCCTTTCCAATAATGTCATGGCTGACGGCGTTAAAATTATCCCTTGTGGCACAGTGACCACCCCCACCACCACATGGCATTACCCCTCTCTCTCCTTCTTCCCATTCATTTCTCTCCCACTCTCATCTTCATCGGCCACTTTCAAGTCTGCCCCCTATATTTCCCTTCCCTGATGATTGACACTGTGTAGCAGAGTAAAAATCATTTCTCTCTCTCACTGTTGTTTTTGTTTTTTTAGCATAATTGTAATGTTTAGAACATAGCTACTACAAGATTTTACCTGAGACTATCTTAATTGTATTTATCTCTTATTTTGACCTGCAAGATTTGCATTATGGGTTTCCTCATTTCTGTCCATGGCAAGTTCATTGTGTTGGATAATATCTCCCTGATTGGTTCCTTTATAGCTGTTTATTTGAACTTTGTCATATAGAAGGATGATTATGTTCACCTTTATAGTCTGCACAAGCATGCTGTTCTTTGAACCTAATGTCATCATAAGCTTCTGCCTTCTGCATTGATTTGGTTCTAGACATGCCATGGAGCCTCTTTGACCATGTGGTCATGACTTCAATCTTTGCCTTGTCATTTATTCTTCGTATAAATTGAATTTCAACATAAGGTGAGCTTTATCCACACTTCAAGCTTAAAGAGCTACTGAATGAGGCTCACTTATTAGAGATAAAAACCAAATTTTGGCAGTCAAGGGAAACATAGGCATTTTCTTCGTGAATCGGATTCTTCGTGGCAATGTTTAATGCGATTCTTCGTGAATCGGATGAAGAGATGCCCACGGATCCTATATCTGACCCCATTAGTGATTCTAAGGTTCTTCCTATTCCAGCTGGAAAGTCAGGCTTTGGAGCTGGTGTACAATTGAAGAATGCTGTGAGTGATAAAATTTTTGTTCTGTGCCTTCTCTCTTATCATATAAAACACAATGTTGATCATAATATTCTGACCAACGTCATCTTTCCCTAATGTTTCATGTAGCACTAACATATTTTTCCCTGCATGGCATGCTTCCATTTTTCCCAACTTTCAAGGTTAGAAATATTGTTTATCAATTTTAGAGAATTTACATCGAAAAAAACCAACTTTCAGGACTCCAGAGTAAGATTTTGGATTCATTTATGTCGTTCAGATTTTGAAAGGCACTTGAATTTTAAGCTTTCAAGCTTTGATTCATTCATAGTTAACATCAATTTAATTAATTAGTTATGAATGATCTTTTTCTTCATGTTTTGCTTAGAGACATACTCGATGCTCCTTGAGTTTTCCTTCCAAATTTGTTGTTACAAAACCAGCTATGCTTACTAAGCAGGGCAATGAAGTGTAAGCAACAACAAAAATAAGTGTAGTAAAGATGACCATGGATAATTGCATATACAAGAAAAGAAAGACTAGGAATGAATGTATCTTGGAGCATAGTCACATCAATTGAGGAGAACATGATTAATGCTTGCTTTTGATGATTTGATCATGTGAGAATAAGACTAGTAGAGATTTCAGTTAGAAAAGATGGTTCAAATGGAAGTTAGACAATTAAAAAGGGTGGAGGATGACCGAAGAAAACTTGAGAAACCACGAAGAAAGACCCTCTAGATGGTTTTACTGAAAATTTGGTTTTAAATAGAACTTATACCATTGATTGATCCATGTAGCCAATCTCACCTTGTTATTTAAACATTTTGTCGTAATTCCATGATGGATTTGCAATGTTCATCTGGTTAATCTTTTATTCTCTGTACGCAGATTGGTAATTGGACAAGGTGGCTTTCAGATTTATTTGGCACTGATGATAGTCACTCTCATGAAGATAGCAATGAGAATGTACCAAAATTCGAATCAGCCTTCAAGCCATTTCCGCTCCTTCATGCATTAAGTGATCTAATGATGCTTCCTTTCGAAATGCTTGCAGATGCATCTATGAGAAAAGAGGTTGGATCAAACTTCCTATGTCTTAGAATTGCGTACTTCATTTTTGGGAAACTTTTTCTGAATTCTTATCATGTAAACTTTTTGTAGGTATGCCCGAGATTTGGTGTGCCATTGATAAAACAGGTTGTCTACAATTTTGTCCCAGATGAGTTCTCCGCAGGTCCTGTCCCGGATGCTGTTCTTGAAGCCCTGAACAATGAGGTTGGTTTATTTTAACCAGAAAAATATTTTGATTCAATACACTTTTTATCGGTGTGATATAGTTCATGAAATTCGAGCAAAGAGTAATGAAAATAATGTGTTGTTAGCATTTTTTTTAAAAGCATGCTTGCACTTCCTGTGACTACAAGGAATAAAAGTAAGAAAATTATTTATCCATATATTGTTTGTGGATTTTTATTTTATTTTATTTTTACTTTAGGATATTGAGGATGATGAAGGGTCCATTACAAGCTTTCCATGCACTGCTGGTTCCACATTCTATGTACCACCTCTTGCTTCTTATGTTATGAGAATGGCACAAGAAATGGGAACCCAAAATTCACTAAGAAGTGGGTCATTCGTGCTCAAAAAATTATATACCAGTGATGATGAACTTGATGAATTGGATTCACCACTTTCTGCTCTTGGCGTGGATGACTCTTCACCTTCATCTAAGAAAAAATTTACCGTAGCAATGGGGTCCCGCAAGGTTGTTAGATATGAGCTTTTGCGAGAAATATGGAGGAGTAGCAAATGATAACATATTTCTAGGAATGTTTATTTACGTGTGTGTATATGTATTTACAATTTAGCTAATGTATTCATTTGCTCTCTTTTTTCCTCCAATTTTGGCCTTGAATAATCTTACACTCTATATTCTCATAGAACTTTATTTTCCATATTTGTATATATGTTTTCCTTAAAGACGTCCCACTATGAGGTTTTATATATATATATATATATATATATATATATATATATATATTATGTGTCCCATGAGATGTTTTGTAAAAAAATTATTCCAGTTGGAAAGTATACTGTATACTTGTTGAAGTTTGAACTTAGAATAAGACATATACTAGTTTATGTATAATTCATCTTCGTATCTTTTCTGCTAATGACCACAACCAAATTTAAAAATTGAGTAAATAGTGAGTTATTGGTTACTGAAAACTATACTCGCTGAGTCGCTGTCGATTTAGTTTTCAAAAGATTTTTTACATCAATTTATTTTCTTAAAAAATATCATGGACTAAGTTTTTAAAAAAACTAATGTGTTGATCTTTGAGAGATTGGGTGTGTTTGTTTTTTTTATTAAGATTATGTTTTTTTCTTTATTTTTCAAAAATAAACATAATCTAATGTGTTTGTTTATCAATACAGATTATAATTTTAGATTATATTCTTGGAAAAATCAAAATCTAATAGCTTCCTTATAGTAGATTATTTTTTGTAAAATTATTTTTTAGACTCATGTAATTTTTCTATTCTACCCCTATCACTCCAACTCATTAACTACCCCCGAAGGACACTTGTTAAGATTACTAGAAAATTAAATTTAATTATAAGTTCGCCATACTTCATCTCTCCAGAATCTAAAAAAACATATTTTTCAACAACATTTAACTACATATGAATGCTTAACTAGTGCCTTAAAGGCACTCGTTAGCATATCCCTTTAAGATATTATTATCTTACCAGATTACAATCACAAAAAAATAACCATAATCTCATTTTACCAGTTATACCAAATAAACACTAAATTGATGTAAAAAAAATCTTTTGAAAATTAAATTGATGACCAATATAATTTTTTGGAGACCAAAATAACTATTAACTCTTGAAAATTTTCCCATGACTAGATCTTCTCATTTTCAAGAGCAATTGTTTCTAACTTTGAGAAAATCATACAGGTGTATTCTATTCAAATCAAATCATCTCTATAAATCAAAGATAAGGCTAAAAGGATTAGGTTTTCTTTCGTGTATCGGCTCATTAATCCTTTATGTTTGTGTTTTTTTAATGGATTTTTTTTAAACTCCCCTCCCCTTCCAATTTTTTTCTTCAATCTTTGTTTCTCTCTCCCTCTAACTCCTTTTCACTTTCTCTTTTCTTCTCCTCGCTCTCCATGCTTGTCTAACATCAAAAACAAGAAGATATATGAAAATGGAAATAGGAAGCAAAACTTCCATGATAATATTAGATCTAAACAAAACTAATGAGTAGAGGTTGTAAATAGGGAAAAAAAAAAGGAAAACAAGATTTTAACATAAGATGAAAACCTAATTTTCAACACAGGAAAAATATTGTATGCTTTTACGAGAGCATACTTTTTTTTTTTACAATTTACCATATACGTTGACCACCCAACGTATGTGCGATTTACACATACGTTGGGGGGTTAGAGTAATGTATATAAAAATATTTTATTCAGTACGTTGACCCCAACATATGTGTAAATTACACATACATATGCTTGATGGTCAGTGTATGTGATAAATTGCAAAAAAAAAAAATAAATAAAAAAATTATGCTCACATAGAACCGTACAGGATTTTTCCTATGTTGAGAATTGGATATTCATCAAATGCTAAAATTTTGTTTTCCTATTTACAATATTTGGTTTTAGTCAATGTCGTTAAGAAAAATTTGGTTTTAGTCAATGTCGTTAAGAAAAATCTATTAACTGCTGAGATGGCTAACGGAAGGTTACATCAACATACACGTATACAAGCGTGTCACAGGTGGAATGACGTGGATGATCTGAACCCGCAGAAGCCAAAGGGCCAAAGCCCAATCGACAAACACATATGGGTTCGGCTTTGACCCTTTGGCTACTATGGGTTTGGATCATCCACGTTATCTTATCAGTGGTACACAATACTTGCACACATGTGTGTATGCTGACGTGACATTGCGTTAGCCACATTAGCAATTAACGAATTTTTCTTAACGGCATGGAATAATACCAAATTTTCAAAACAATTAAGGATTGATGAAGGTCAAAAAAAAATTTTAAAGACTAAAACCAAAACACTTCGATCCCAACTTTCAGGGACTAAAAACATAAATAAGCCAAAAAATTATTATAGGAATTAAGAATCATACTAAGTAATTGTGGACTCACTATGAAGTACTGATACGATACTGAGTATCATATACGATACGCACCGATACGGCTATATGTCAATTCCCAAAAATAGAGAATATGATACGTTTATGATACACATTTAAAATATTAATAAAAAGTTTATAAAACATATTATACATATAATTGTTATTCCAAAGTTTCAAGTTAAGAACATAATTTTTTAGAGATTACTAATAAGTACCGAACGAAAATTATATTATCATTAGAAATCGACCCCTATTGCATTCAAATAGGAATAGTATCAATCTCATTATCTCAATTACTATGATTAGGGTTGCTTTTGTAAATCAAATTAACATTCTTATCGATGAAAGGAAGCAATAGCATGTCACTTATGCATATGCATTTCTTATTCTCTCTTTTATATGCATTACTTAAATGTCCACAAAGGTATTGAAATATATTTTAAGAGTATCCGGAAAGTATCGTATTAATATTTATTTATTTTATAAAAAATTGATTTCGATACTTCATGGACACATATCGGTGAAGTATCGAAAAATATCGGTATCGGATATGGATACATGTGGCAAATTGAAGTATCGGTGCTACATGGTGGACTCATGTCTATTGTTTTTTGTTGGTGTGTGCTATTTTGAGTATATAATTATGTATTTATGTTCAAACCTTTTATAGAAGGTGGGAGTATGTATACAATAATTCTTATATACGCAACCTTTTTTGTTAATATTATTCTTTTCGCCTATAAAAAAAATCCCATTAAAGATATATTACAATCTGATAGCTAACTTGTTTCCAAAACTTGAAATTATGATTTAGTGAAGTTAATTGATTATCATGTTAAAAATATATGTATTTTTAATTTCTAAATATATAGAAAGCCTTCACAAGTTTCCTTATCACCACTTAAAAAGTTTCCTTATCACCTTTTTGAACAAATAACTTTTGTTTTTAAGAAACAAAAGAAAAACAACAAGTATTGAATATAAAGAAAAAGGTTTCTTGAATTTTTAATATATTATCTGTTTAAAAATTTATTTAACATTAAATATTTTCATGTAACCATTGATTTGCAAACCATAATTTACATTATATCTTTCCATTTTTTTTACTCAACTGATATTTTGTATTAACTAAAATACTTATCCACATTAAATGGGGTCAAACATTTACTTTCCTATCTGAATATATTTTATATAAACTTGAATATTTATCTACACAAATTAAATATTTTCTCAAGATACATATAAAATATTTATTAATATTTGAATAATTAAATGTCAATCTAATCAAAATTATTTAAAATCATAATTTATTTAACGTGTTCTAAATAATGGTGCTTGAAAGGGCCACCCCTGAAAGGGCTGAACCGTACCCGAAGAATTAGTCATCATACTCAAGTCGATGGACACCAGGAAAAAAAAAACAAAACATAACAATGGCGCTTGAATGCATGAGAACTATTGGGAAAAAAGCTTTATAATAAATACAGTGTTTTCTCTTTTAAGGGTCTAATGAATCCATCCAAAAATTTTCATATATTTCTAACTACTATAATTATATTGTTTACTATGATTTCATGTATTAAAAAATGTACTTACTCATGTTTTTTATTTAATTATTTTCCATATTATTACTAGTATTTTTAAGTGGGTTTTTCTAACATATGCTCTCTAAAGCATATGTTAAGAAATTCATATATGGTAACTCTGCATCGAAAATTAATGTAATTAATGTACATGATATTTATAAATACGACAATTTCTTATGCAAACTTACACATTATGGATTTCTTAACATATGCCCAAATTAAAGACAAATTTCAAAAAGAAAAAAGAACCCTTTCTAATTAATAATGGTAATTTTAGGATTTTGTACTAATTTAGTATTACTAATTTCCATGGACCAACATTTATATCATCGAATAAATGAACTTTTTAATTATTATTTTATTTATAGATTACTTTTCAATTATAATAATTAATTTCAATTTAAATCGATTGTTCATTTATATATTTTATCCTTTTTAGGGCAACATTTTTAATTAATTTCTATGACAACTTATTCAAATTGTTAACTTTTCAAAATTAATTAAATACTTATTATTTATCTATTTTAATAAACAAAAAGATACTATAATAAATAACAACTCTTAATATTAATATTATTTTAGGTGTAAACCCATGGTATCACCACCCGCCCTGTGGGTAATGAATTAATCCTTTTTAGGACACATACATGATTATCCCTTTCAGTAAGGGTCATTCCAGAACATTTAATATATAGGACCTTACTCCGCTGAACCAACTTAATTTTGATACTCTTAATATTCATATACTTAGTTAAAATACCTTTAAAAAATGTAATAGTGAAAAATTATATATCATCATGATAATAAAATATGATCATCAACTAAAATAATAGGCTAGAAAATTTGGTAAATGACCAAATTCTTAAATTTGATGTTAAAAGTTTGATCCTCTTAGAGTAAATAGAAAAAAAAACTGTTGGAATAGGTATGTATTAGTACTTGTTAACCAATTAATAATAAGCAAGTGATATATCACTTTTTTTTGTTATGTAAGTTGATTTTGCAAGTCTATATATCATTTTTAATAAGGACTAGTTTAGATTGCCGTGCGATGCACGGGAATGAACAGATATATTAGATAGCATAATGTTGTTATATAGGATAATTATTTCAAACTAAAAATTTAATAAAAAATTTTAACTGAATTGCATAATTTTATATATGAGATTATTAATAATTAAATTGAATCAATCAGATTTACATTTGTCTTCATTCTAATATTAATTCTTTAGAGTAATGAATTTATACAACATAAAGAATATTAGCTTTTGTAATTTCATAATAATAATAATAATAATAATAAAAAGAGTAAAGATCATTAACAACAATATAATGTTAGAAAAAAAAGCTTCATTCTAAGATTAATTATTTTGATTACCAAACTTTCAATTAAAGATAGTTCTCATAATATTCATATACTTAGTTAAAATACCTTTAAAAAATGTAATAGTGAAAAATTATATATCATCATGATAATAAAATATGATCATCAACTAAAATAATAGGCTAGAAAATTTGGTAAATGACCAAATTCTTAAATTCAATGTTAAAAGTTTGATCCTCTTTTGGAATAGGCATGTATTACTTGTTAACCAATTAATAATAAGCAAGTGATACATCACTTTTTTTTTTGTTATGTAAGTTGATTTTGTAAGTCTATATATCATTTTTAATAAGGATTAGTCTTGAATTTTGGTTGGAGATATCTTTAGCGCTCAACAATAATAATATTCCGTTACAATCCTATTATATTTAAAATTAATATTTTAAATAAATATTCATATTTTTATTTAAAATTTAAATGTCTTAATTTCTTTTCTATATATATGTGTTTTAAATAATCGTATGTATACTATCGTCAAGAGTCACATCAGATGATAAAATCATGAGTATTTGGTTCAGACCCCAACAAATCTACTACTCTTCCCCCTTTTAAAAAAAATTGAGGGAAGTACCACTTTGGTCCCTCATGTTTTTTAGATGGCACACTTTAGTCCCTCAAAATGTTAAATTCACTTTTAGTCCCTGGAAATTTTTTATGAGACATTTAAGTTCTTCCTTCCACTTGGCAGAGTGGATTGGAGGAGGGACTTAAATGTCCGATAAAAAAATCTTCGTGGACTAAAAGTGAATTTTCCCATTTTGAGGGACTAAAATGTTCCATCTAAAAAACATAAGGGACCAAAGTTTTACTTCATTAAAAAAAAATTTAGCAATACAAAAATATATTGGTACATTTATAATTTTAAATATTATATAATTAATAATTTTTTTTAATTATGAAATTCATTAGAACAACATAGTTTTCAACTATAAATTCCTCCACAATGAGGAGCCAAAGTGTTCATTGTGTTTTCTTTCAACTCCTTGCAGTAAACCACTATGGCCAGTAACTTCAGAAATTATTTTACTAGCTATGATCAACATGGCAACCTCCGTATTACATGCGGGGTGTGCAACATGGTTTTCAACGAGTCAATGGCATTCATGAGGCATATCGAGTCTCACGTGGCTCAGCCTAATAATAATCACAGCTCCATGTTGATGAGGCAAACAAGAAACCTTGTTGCTGATAGAAGGGTTTCCCAATTGCAACCACTTTCACAACAACATTCACTTGTTCCTAGAGCAAGAACAAGTCCATTTGTTTATGCTAACCGGGGCATGATGGCACAGCCCGTTCGGCCACGACAATTTCAAAATATTGCGGTAGCAATGGCCCAACAAGAGATGGAGATGGAAATGGAGGTGTCTTCAGAGGATGGGACCAGGCCTTACATTAACCTTTTGGACAAACCCATCCCCAACAATGGCATCATGCCTGAAGGAAACCCTGACTTGCAAAACCTTGATTTGACTTTAAGGCTCTAGAGTATTAAGGGATTGTTGTTTGGAAAATGTTTGTTTGAAATCCGTATTTGACATCAAAGAGGGACACATGCTTTTTTGGGTAAAAAGTGGTGGGTCCTGTAAGAAATAAAAACTGTAGGACCCACTAGTTTTTGCCTGAAAAGACAGGTGTCCCGTATAGATGTCAAATATTAATGTTTATGTAACAGAGTTGTTGTTTTTTTTGTGTTTCGTGGAAAATATTACCTATAAAAAAAATATAAAGTTGTTGTTCAATCATGAGTTACAATATCGTAGTTTAATTTTTAGCTATGTACTAAATTTCAACCATGTTCATTCTCATGTATGCTTAAAGCTATATGTCATAGAGAGAAAGATGAATAATCGGAATTGAAATATTAGTTTTTAATTTGGCTTTTTATATTATTTAGTTTGTTATAAACTACCCTTCTCTCTCGGTGATTTTTTAATTTTGACCGACGATTTATGTTATTAAAATGGACACTAGAGATACCCAACCTTAATTAATACAAACACGAAGTAATTTATAATTATTGATCCAATATATGATGAAGTAATCTATAATTATTGAGTAATTTTATAGTTGGTTACTTCATGAGATGTAGAATGAGATTTAAATCATTGTCACTTAATATTTTTTTCACGAACCAACTTTTTATTTTCTCTATCAAGTTTTTCATTGCAAAACTGCCTTATTGATGAAAATATTAAGGCTTAAATATCAAAATGATTCTTATAAATATGAATTTATTTGAAAATAGTCTTTGCAAAAAATTTCTTTTGGTTTTGGTCCCTGCATTTACAAAACGTTTTGGTTTTAGTTACTTATGTTAAATTTTGGTCCCCATAATTATGTTGGTATTTTGCTTTGGTCCCTCGCTCTATGATTAGATTTGATAGATTTTGGTCCCTTGGTTATTAGATTTGATAGCTAGGTTTTGATCCTCTACTATCATGGATTTTAAGTTCGTTCTTTTACATAATGGAAGTTGTCCTTTTACCCTTGAGAATTAATGCAAGAATATCATACTTAATTAGTCATACTATGTAATACATTACATTTTCAACGTTTTCCGTCCACATTTAACATGAGGAATCAAAACCAAAACGTTTTGTAAATGCAAGGACCAAAACCAAAACGTTTATTAAATGAAAGGGCCAAAACCAAAAGAAATTTTTTTGCAATTAAGGACAATTTTTTTTTTAAAAAAAAAATAATATTTACATGGACCATTTTGGTATTTCAGCCAAATCTTAAAGTCTAGACTTTTTAAGGTTTCTCAGAGTATCCTCTTACTCCATAGATGAAAAACTAATTTTTTGGAATACGATTAGACGAGACTCTCCCGATAATGTGTATTTCATTCAAGATAAAATTTAGGTCGTGTTATATATTTTTATTTTATTTAAATATAATTGTATTTCCTAATTTGGTTTGTGTAGTAAATGTATTTTGAAAAACATTTCTCAACAATTGAGACTAAATTAAGTCATTTTACTGTGATTTTAATGAAAAATCGGTTACATTGGTCAAACTTGTTTATCTAATAACTGACTTGACCAAGATCGCAAAGAGGATTTTTAAAAATTGTATTATACATTTAAAAAAAATGAGGTTAGCGTAAAATTTAATTTTAAAATATTGAAATTTGGAAAATCTTTAAAATATATAATCTTTGAAATCAAAATAGGATTCATGCATCGATCATTAATAGGGAAAATCGAATCCCATATCGCTAGTCTGAGGATGTTAGCTTTAGTTAGTTGGTGAAAGTTTTAATAATTTTTTAAATGGCTTATTTATGGTTTTAATCCCTAAAAGTTCAGCGTGTTTTGATTTTAGTCATAGAAGTTATTTTGATCGGGACTAGTCTTTAAATTTTCAAACATTTTGGTTTTGGTTCATTCCATTGGTAAAAATCTGTTATTTGCTAACATGGTTAACAAAAATCCACATCAGCATCCGCGTAGTGTGAGATAGTGCCAAATATGTGATGTGACATGGATAATTCATACCCATGGACGAGACCATTTTGCGTACGAGACCATTTTGCGTATCGGACCATTTTGCATCTGTGGATTTGTATCATCTACGTCATATCACCTATTTGGTGTCACCCGAGACCACATGGACCGCTAATGTGATGTTCCGCTATCCATACAAACAAATAACATATTTTTACTAATGAAATGGACCAAAACCAAAATGTGTGAAAATTTAAGGACTAGTCCCGATCAAAATAACTTCTAGAGACTAAAATCAAAACAAGCTGAACTTTTAGGAATTAAAACCATAAATAAGCCTTTTTAAATTATTAATTTCACCCTATATATATCTATATATATATATACACTAAATTTTAAAAAAATATATCAAAAAAAAAAAGGGACAAAAAGGATGGAAAATAATATGCGAAATTTGCAAAGGCATTATGATCAGACTCAAATGCAAAACCAACATGGAACACGGGAAGCCATTGTTGCCTAATATTTATTAGGCAAAACTCGTAATTTGGTTCTCCATGTTCTTTATTTTCTCAGCTCCATCCTTTAATTTTTAAAAAAATAAAAGGATTATTTAAGTTTTTAGTCTTTGAACTTAGATATTCTTTTGGAATTGATTCTTGTGGTGGACTCGGCCTAGCCGAGGTCCTCAGACCCCTTGTCTAAGGCCTCACGGCCCTGTAAGAAGCCCTCTTTGTGCTGGGCCGAGCTCAAGGCTCAACGGCCGAACAGATACCAGATACGGGCCGACCTCATACTCCTACCCAGGTCCGACTTCCCTGTCCGACACTTCCCAGAGCTCGACACCTCCTAGAGTCCGACACCAAGGACAGGATGACGTGTCTCACCTTATCCACAAGGACAGCTCATTCACTCATAGCTCAGTACAGGCTGGCCCTACTTGGGCCTAAAGCAAGCCCATTAGGGCAACCAACTCCCCCCTATAAGTAGCTCCGTACTACATGGGGCTCGGGTACGTCCTCTAACCCTAATTGCCACCTTCACACACCAGTGATTAGGGTTGCTTCTTGGCTTTCTCCCTTAGCCACTTGAGGACTCCCAACAAACATCACACAGAAACCCTAGACAGAGGCTCCTCTGAAGGTCTTCCCTTACCCTTAGGGAACCTCACCGTCTAGGACATCACATTGGCGCTGTCTGTGGGAAAGATAAACTTCATCCCCACCCAGAAGATTCTACCATGTCTGAGGAACAACCAGTCCAGAGGAGAAGGAGGGGGCGTCCAAGAAGGGTGCCGCCAACTGAGGACCTGCGCCTGCATCTTGAAGCCAATAGGGCAGCAAGGTCCTCACCACCACCCCCTCCACCACCTCCACCTCCTCCCCCGCCACCACCCCCGTTTCCACCGCCACCTCCACCACCAGAATTCACCCATACCCACAGTGGACCTTACACCATCCACACTGGAGACACTACAAATCCAACCCAGCATCACGATGGAGGTCGGCGCGTACAGTTACGCTCTGAGCTCAGAGAAACCAACACTGAACAGCACCGCCACCGTGGCGAACGTGCCCACTCTGTCAGCACAACACACCGTTCCCACTCACGACAGTCTACGCTCTCTCGAGATGCAGAACTCTTATCCTTGATGAGACAGCAGATGAGAATTGTAGAACAGCAAGGTAAAGCTATCGTAGATCTCCAACAAGTTGCCATGCAGCGTTTGGCTGAACGAGCTGTTGTTCAAGCTCCGGCCCCAAATGAGTTTCCCCCACCACCACCTCTTCCACCACAACCTCCGTTAACTCCACAAACCTTTGCAACACCACACACAACCGTCACACAACTTACACCACCCCCTGACCAGCAACAACCCGATTCGGATGATTCCCACCCTGGGCATCCTTTTACACCAGCCGTCATGGCTTATGAACCACCACCTGGGTACCTCGGGCCCAACAATATTCCCAGATACAATGGCCTCACAGACCCTCAGGAGCATGTCCTTTCTTATGAGGGAGTTGTGAACTTTCATGGTGAAGGAGATCGGCTCAAGTGCCGAGCTTTCTCTATGACCCTTCAGGCCCCAGTCCTCCGATGGTACTCAACACTACCCAAGAATTCTGTCAACAACTGGGCAGAAATGAAGCGAGTCTTTCTTAACAGGTACACTGCTAGCTGTGTGCAACCCAGATCGGACCACACGTTAGCAACAGTGACGCAAAAACCGGAAGAATCCTTACGTGCATACCTGCACAGGTTTCACAGCGAATCCAGCTCAGTCCCCAATCTATCTCCCGAGGTGGCTGTCCTCCTCCTCACTCAAGGCCTGGCCGAGGGAGGATTTAAAGACTCTTTGATCGGGAAGCCGCCGAGAGATATGGCCGAGCTGAGGCAGAGATCTAATAAATACATCAACCTCGAAGAATTTAACAAAGGACAGTCAAGTAGGATGGAAAACGCTCAAGCCGCTTCGCAAAGTACCCTCCCCCGAGGTCGTCCTCGCGGGAACAGGGATGATAGAGGAGGAAAAGCAGACCAGGGTGACCGAGGTCGCTCTCACGTCGGCCAACAAGAGGACCGCCGACGTCCGTACATCACTAAGTATGATTCTTACACCCCCCCTGACGGTCCCGAGGTCTCAAGTCTGGAGAGAGACCATGCAGACCGAACTCAGGAGTGTACCTCGGCCCCCTTTTCTTAGAAATCAAAACAATATCAGGGACAAATCCAAATATTGCAACTTCCACGACGGGTACGGCCACCATACCGATCAGTGCACCTGGCTTCGGGATGTTATTGAGGATATGGTGAGAAGGGGCAAATTGCAGCAATATGTGCGCGAAGCGGTGGAAAGACGAGGCCGAAGAAGGTCTCGCAGCCCAGACAACAATAAAGGAAAAGCCAAAACCGACCCGTCCCCAGAGAAGAAGGAAGAAGAACCACAGCGAGTAAACATGGTCGTGGTACAAGATCTGGACAAGTCACCGGAAAACTTCCGAGTTGAAACTATCTCGGGAGGTTTTGCCGGTGGTGGAGAAAAGAGGGCAGAGAGGAAAAGGTACGTCAACCAAGTTCTCGCTGTCCACCACAAACCCGTTGGCAAAAAACCATCTAGGAACATCCCTATCATTTTTTCTGACCAAGATATGGAAGACGTCATCCCGGATCACAATGATCCAATGGTGATAACGGCGTTAATCGACAATTTTGAAGTCGCCCGAGTTTTCATCGACCAAGGAAGCTCGGCCGACATTATTTTTCTTCATACTTTTCAAGCGCTGAAGCTCAGGTCAGCCGACCTCGTACAGTTCGAAGGCAATCTCATCAGCTTTACAGGTGAGGCAATCCGCCCCCTAGGAGCTATTCATCTCCCGGTGACACTAGGCAACCAGCCTTCGGCCCGAACGGAGATTATCAAATTCTTAGTGGTTGACTCTGATTCCCCATACAACATGATACTGGGACGAACCTGCCTACAAGCTTTTGGGGCAGTGGTTTCAACAGTACACTTAGCAATGAAATTTGTCGGATCCGACGACAAGGTCGTCACGGTCAAAGCTGACCAGGTGAAAGCCCGGCTCTGCTACAATGCGAGCCTACGGGAGGTAAAAAAGAAGCAGAAAGAGTTCACTGATCCGACATTGACCAAGGGGAGAGTTCTATGGTCGAGGTTCAATTCGAACGAGATGACCTTAGGACATTTCCTCAAGAAGAATGGTTGGCAATCCCCCCCTTCCCCTCTGCCCCAAGCAAAGATGTTATCATGGATGACAACCTTCCCCAAATCCAAGATGCATTTAAAGGAAATCTCATTTCTTTTCCAGTCCTCTCCAACCCCCCGCAGGGGGAGAATTTCCTCATTTCTCTAACTGTTAATAACCCGGCCCTCCGTTCGGCATCGCTCCGAATTGAGAGCCGAAGTAAACTCCCTGCCCATTTCTTAAGCCGAGCTTTTCAAATTCCCGAGCTCTGGTGTCTCAATATGAAAAAGCTCCCACCTTCCAACATTGCCAGCAATCTCCCCGGCCTCTCCTATCGGTTCACCTCGGGTGACCATCACAAGGCCGAAGAAAATCCAATACCGGCAGAAGAAATCTGAGAAGCTGCTCCTGTTCAGAGGGAGATAGCAAAGGAAGAGCTAGCCAACCAAGATAACAAAACAGCGCAGCCCGGGTTGCCCGAGCCTGATCACCTCGCGCCCCGAGGATCAGACATCGGTATTAACTACCGGAAAAGCGGGAAATGAGCTCGAAATCGGGAAGTCCCAACAGAGGCGTTCCGGAAACATACTCTGGGAAATTCCCGAAAGAATCGAGCTCAAGGATTCCCAAGACTTTACAACAATGAGAACCTGTTTCAAATAGGTTTACCTCAGATATCATCGGCAGTCATCAGCACCCTCATCTGAAGAATTCAAATTCAAGCTCATTTTAAATTTTGCTTCCTTTAAATTCTGTTCATATTTTTACATTCCCATTGTGAGATATTCACTTTTCCAAAAGGAAATGTACTCATGTCTACAATTAATGAAAAGTACAAACTTGCTCATACTCAAGTGCCACAGTTTTATATACGTACGTACTAGCTTCTCATTTAGCGCTAGCCACCTAAATGTTGCATGGCGCTATGCACAACCAACGTCTTCTAGATAAGATCGGCTCATATGCACAGTGTACAAGGGACACCCGGTAAAGTACAGCATGCTGTGAAATGATCTCTCATAACTTCACTCAGCAACCTCTTTCACATCGGGGACGAGGACACCCACCTCGGCTAAGGTGGGTGAATCCGAGATCCCAACCGTATGCACTTATATACAGTACCTTTATTCAGAGGAAAACTTATAAGATTACTGCACTCACTGAGTCATCCGAGTTTATCCGAGTTATTTATACTAGATTTTAAACACCAATGTCTGGGGTACAAGTTTTTTAGGTCTGATCAGGTCTGAATACAACAAGTTGGTAAAGGACTTGTATTTTCAAAAGTATTTTTACTTAGTTATCTAAAAAAACAACAAGTATTCAGACCCCAGGTCTAAAAATGAACGAAGCATGCAACGAGTCAATAAAAACTCGCATTTATGCAAAGCTTGCTTAAAAACGACCTCGGACGCAGTATATATGCAACAAGTTAAAACAAAAACTTGCATAAAAGTTGCAAAATGCAACAAGTCTCAAACACTTGCATTCGTTTTTAAAGCCTTCTTGGTAACCACCTACCTAATCGCAGTTCGGATCCGAGGTCGAACGAATAAACATGCAACGAGTTAGTAAAGTAAAACTCGCGTTCGTGCAACAAGTTAAAGAAAAGGCTTGCATAACTCCGACCTCGGACATAGTACGTATGCAACAAGTTAGAAGAAAAACTTGCATAAGTATAACAACATGCAACAAGTTAAAGCTAAAAAGAACTTGCATAAATGTAAAATGTTATACAAAGGTAGCAAAGTACAAGGACATGATTATACAAAGTGCAAGCGGCCCAGCATAAGGGACTTACGCTGCTTCTTCCTCAACATCAGAAAGGACAACCGAGCTCGGGTCGAACTCTGCATCTGGCTTCTCCACCAAGGGGTTGGGAAGGTTCTCCTCGGGCTGGTCAAGGTCAACCTCGACCCCATCCTTGTCATAATCGACCATCTTCCCATCCTCCACCCCGAACCCGGCAGAGGCGCCGACATACCGAATTCGGAGCCCTTGGTTCAGGTGAAGAATTTGTTCTACTGCACTGGTAAAAATTTTGCTCGCCACCCTCTCAAGATTGAAGTCCGACTCAGATGCGGATACCTTATATTTAAGAGCTTGAGCAGCCCTTCTCTTCAGCAAAGTCCTAACCTTCTCCACCTCAGCAAGGCCCTCCTGCCGACCAGCCTCCCTAGCATCCGCTCTCACTTGGGCTAAAGCTTCCTCATGATTTTTTAGAAGCTCCTCCGTCTGTTGGCGGTGCTTCCCTTCCAACTCGGCCAGTTTTTGCTCAGCAGCGTTTTTGCCACTCTTCAGCTCCTCCACCTCGGCAGCCATAGCAGACCGGGCTTTTTCTTGGCCGGTGACACTCCATTAGCCACATCGTCAGCGACTACGGCCAGCACAGTAAACATGGCGGTGGCCCTTTTCAGTTGACAGGCCATATCCTCAACCTTCTTTTTCCACTCAGCTCCCGACATCTTGATGAGAGCGTCTTTGGCCGAAGTTTTGGCGAGGGTGGTCGGCGGCTTCGGAAGAGCATCAGCTTCTGAGGGCGGAGTACCTGCAGCAAGGACTACATCAGTGCTTGGACTCGGAGATTGAGGAGGAGGTGGGGCTATGATCACTGCAGGCGGAGTTGGGTGAAGAGGAGCGGAATCGGTTGAGGTCGTCTCAGTGGAGACCTCGGCAGCCACCGCTTCATTGGAAGGGTTTTCGGACCTCTTCCTCTTCCGTGCATCTAGCACAACCTTCACCGCCCTGGACGACATGTTCGACCAATGTTCTTCTGTAAACACAAAAGGATAAAGAGAAATTAAAAAGAAAGCTGAAAGAAAATGTACAAGTATAAGAGCAAAAGTAACTACCAATTTTTGTCAAGACTTCGTTGTCAGGACACTGCATGAAAACGCCAATATCAAGCTGGAATTTCCAAGCACGATATTCGGTCTGGAAATGGTGGTCCGTTACAGACTCGTCGGCATCCAGGGTTACGCCCGACCACCTTTGCGGCGTGCTGGTATGACGATTAAAGAACTCGGGGGTCCACTCCAAAGGGAACTTCGGTCCCGTCTCAGACCGAAACCAAGGTAGCCCTGTTCCTACATACTTGTATTTGAAAAAGTTGGGTTTGAAATTCTTCCAAGATTCCGAGAACATGCCGAATAACCCACAGTGAGCTCGGGCCTTAGCCGATACCCAAAGGCGACCAGTGACCCCGTCCTTATTGTTGACGAACGGGTTATACATCCACAAAAACAGCCGAACAGTGCATACCAAATTCCTGGCTCTGCAGTACTTTTGGAATGCTCGGAGAAACGACCAAGTATTGGGTTAAGTTGGGAAGGAGCCAGTCCGAGCTCGTTTAAGATCCTCATTTCCAGATCGGTGAACGGGAGGGTCACGCCGAGATTGTGAATCAAATCGGTATAAAAGAAGAAAGAATTATTATCAGTTCGGCTGCATATCCTGTCATTTGCCGAACAGGGGAGTACTTCGTAAGAGGTCCCGGTGGCGTCCACTGGGCAAGGAAGCATGGCTCTCCTTACCTCGGCAAGCTGGTCCTCGGAACAAAGGCGAGACTAGACTCCTTTGGGCTCCACGTTGACACACTCGTATTGGTCGGCATCGAAAGGCGCAGGATAAAGCTCAGGTCGACTGACGCACTTCCTGGGTGGCATTGTACCTGTGGAAGAACAGGGGAGCTCGGTATTAGTCTTACGGGTCACAAAGAATAACCCCCCAGAGAATCCCCTCGAAGTTGTTCCGAGAGGTGAGCATCTCCCCTCTACCACAGGTACCCCCCGATCGTACATCCTCTCTCTCTCCATCCTCTGAAAGTCGGCACGTTCTCTACCATCAGCAAACTCGGCCCAAGCATATTGCCGTATCCAATCTCTTTTCTCTTCCCAATCCCGAGGATAGACGACCTCAACGGGATCGACCTTCAGAACTCGTCTCTCATATTTCCGCCTATAGTCCCTCTGGCGTCGGAACGCCTCGTCTACCTCTGTGGAGGAGCAAGATGAGGAGGAAGAGTCGTCCTCCTCCTCGCTACTTCTCGATGACAGGGAGACTACCCCAGCCCATTTTCTAAACCAATCCCTACTCATACTGAACCCAACCTACTCCTTTGGTTTTCTGAAAAATAAACAAAAACACAAATCAAAAACTCTCCAAAAATCCTAACACATTCCCGGCCCAAAGACTGCCAAAACCCCAAGAACAGTCCCCAGAATCAAAACCCCCTAAACCCAGAAAGAACCCCCCTTTTCACAGAAATAAAAACAAAAAGTATCAAACCTCCCCATGCACACCATAAAGCAAAACAAAAGCAGGAAATCCAAAAGCTCTGATCCCCTCCCTCGAAAGCCAATGCAGGGAAAAGAAAAAGTAAAGAACAAAGAAGAGGGAATGAGAGAGCAACCAGTACCTTAGGAGTTGGAGATCGAAGGAGAATGAAGCTTGAAAAATCAAAGCAGGATCCGCTGATAGAGAAGAAGGCAGTGAAGTGCAGAAAAGAAAAATGGAATTCGATTATGGAAGAGCGGAATCGGTGTTTTCGTGGGGAAGAGAAACAGTTTTCGGTAGAGAGAAAGAGAGAAGGCAATAGTGTTGAGAGAGAATAACTGTGGAAAAGAGAGAGAAAGCAGCGGTTTTGGGAAAGAGGGGGGAGAGAAATTGTTTTCCCCCCACTTTCGAAGTATGGGCCTGGTCCAAAAAAGCCCAACCCAGCAGGAGGCCACATGCAATTAGACACGTGGCGCAGAGGCGCAGAGTAGCTGGAATCACGGATCTCGAAGCAACGTCGCAGTGATGGCAACGCTTCGTTGGGTACGATTTCTGACACGTGTCAGATCAGGAAAAAGCAAGCGTCACGGCGGGGCAGGAGAAAGGACAGTTTTCAAACCTGCTCCGTCATAATGAAAGGACATCAAGGACAGCTGGATCCAGCTCTTGGCAGACTTATCGTCCGAACTCCCTAGAACCTCGGAACAAGGCTCAGATAGCCTTGACCGAGCTGGGGGGCTTATGTGGTGAACTCGGCTCTTATGTGGTGGATTTGGTAAAAGGACCTAAACCAAGACCTCGGAACAAGGCTCGGATAGCCTTGACCGAGCTGGGGGGCTTATGTGGTGGACTCGGCCTAGCCGAGGTCCTCAGACCCCTTGTCTAAGGCCTCACGGCCCTGTAAGAAGCCCTCTCTGTACTGGGCCGAGCTCAAGGCTCAACGGCTGAACAAATACCAGATACGGGCCGACCTCATACTCCTACCCAGGTCCGACTTCCCTGTCCGACACTTCCCAGAGTCCGACACCTCCTAGAGTCCGACACCAAGGACAGGATGACGTGTCTCACCTTATCCACAAGGACAGCTCATCACCTTATCCACAAGGACAGCTCATCCACTCATAGCTCAGTACAGGCTGGCCCTACTTGGGCCTAAAGCAAGCCCAATAGGGCAACCAGCTCCCCCTATAAGTAGCTTCGTACTACATGGGGCTCGGGTACGTCCTCTAACCCTAATTTCCACCTTCACACACCAGTGATTAGGGTTGGTTCTTGGCTTTCTCCCTTAGCCACTTGAGGACTCCCAACAAACATCACACAGAAACCCTAGACAGAGGCTCCTCTGAAGGTCTTCCCTTACCCTTAGGGAACCTCACCGTCTAGGACATCACAATTCTTTAACTTTTTTTTCGATGCTTTGAGTTCTTAAACTTTGCTCAGATTTTGGAAATTGTCCTTTCATCACTTAAGTGGTGATATGACCGAAAATATGTCACAACACCTTCGCCACATCGATAGGTAACATGCAAGATGATGCAATGTGAATTTTTTAAATTAAAAAATTCAAATTTATTAAAAATTGTATTTTTTTTAAATAAAATCGAATCTTTTAATAAATTTTAAAATAAATTATTTTTTTAATAAAAAAGATAATGTAATATCTTGTAGCTCTACATAAAACATCACTCTCATCACTTAAGTGACGAAAGAACCATTTCCAAAAATTAAACAAAGTTCATAAACTCAAAGCATCAAAAAAAAGTTTAAGAACCAATTTAAAAAAACACATAAATTCAGGGACTAAATGTTAAATAAGTCAAAATAAAATCCATTAACGCATTAATCTTTTCCAATAATGTCATGGCTGACGGCGTTAAAATTATCCCTCGTGGCACAGTGACCACCCCCACCACCACGTGGCATTACCCCCCTCTCTCCTTCTTCCCATTCATTTCTCTCCCACTCTCATCTTCATCGGCCACTTTCAAGTCTGCCCCCTATATTTCCCTTCCCTGATGATTGACACTGTGTAGCAGAGTAAAAATCATTTCTGTCTCTCACTGTTGTTTTTGTTTTTTTAGCATAATTGTAATGTTTAGAACATAGCTACTACAAGATTTTACCTGAGACTATCTTAATTGTATTTATCTCTTATTTTGATCTGCAAGATTTGCATTATGGGTTTCCTCATTTCTGTCCATGGCAAGTTCATTGTGTTGGATAATATCTCCCTGATTGGTTCCTTTATAGTTGTGTATTTGAACTTTGTCATATAGAAGGATGATTATGTTCACCTTTATAGTCTGCACAAGCATGCTGTTCTTTGAACCTAATGTCATCATAAGCTTCTGCCTTTTGCATTGATTTGGTTCTAGACATGCCATGGAGCCTCTTTGACCATGTGGTCATGACTTCAATCTTTGCCTTGTCATTTATTCTTCGTATAAATTGAATTTCAACATAAGGTGAGCTTTATCCACACTTCAAGCTTAAAGAGCTACTGAATGAGGCTCACTTATTAGAGATAAAAACCAAATTTTGGCAGTCAAGGGAAACATAGGCATTTTCTTCGTGAATTGGATTCTTCGTGGCAATGTTTAATGCGATTCTTCGTGAATCGGATGAAGAGATGCCCACGGATCCTATATCTGACCCCATTAGTGATTCTAAGGTTCTTCCTATTCCAGTTGGAAAGTCAGGCTTTGGGGCTGGTGTACAATTGAAGAATGTTGTGAGTGATAAATTTTTGTTCTGTGCCTTCTCTCTTATCATATAAAACACAATGTTGATCATAATATTCTGACCAACGTAATCTTTCCCTAATGTTTCATGTAGCACTAACATATTTTTCCCCTGCATGGCATGCTTCCATTTTTCCCAACTTTCAAGGTTAGAAATATTGTTTATCAATTTTAGAGAATTTACATCGAAAAAAACCAACTTTCGGGACTCCAGAGTAAGATTTTGGATTCATTTATGTCGTTCAGATTTTGAAAGGCACTTGAATTTTAAGCTTTCAAGCTTTGATTCATTTATAGTTAACATCAATTTAATTAATTAGTTATGAATGATCTTTTTCTTCATGTTTTTCTTAGAGACATACTCGATGCTCCTTGAGTTTTCCTTCCAAATTTGTTGTTACAAAACCAGCTATGCTTACTAAGCAGGGCAATGAAGTGTAAGCAAGAGCAAAAATAAGTGTAGTAGAGATGACCATGGATAATTGCATATACAAGAAAAGAAAGACTAGGAATGAATGTATCTTGGAGCATAGTCACATCAATTGAGGAGAACATGATTAATGCTTGCCTTTGATGATTTGATCATGTGAGAATAAGACTAGTAGAGGTTTCAGTTAGAAAAGATGGTTCAAATGGAAGTTAGACAATTAAAAAGGGTGGAGGATGACCGAAGAAAACTTGAGAAACCACGAAGAAAGACCCTCTAGATGGTTTTACTGAAAATTTGGTTTTAAATAGAACTTATACCATTGATTGATCCATGTAGCCAATCTCACCTAGTTATTTAAACATTTTGTCGTAATTCCATGATGGATTTACGATGTTCATCTAGTTAATCTTTTATTCTCTGTACGCAGATTGGTAACTGGACAAGGTGGCTTTCAGATTTATTTGGCACTGATGATAGTCACTCTCATGAAGATAGCAATGAGAATGTACCAAAATTCGAATCAGCCTTCAAGCCATTCCCGCTCCTTCATGCATTAAGTGATCTAATGATGCTTCCTTTCGAAATGCTTGCAGATGTATCTATGAGAAAAGAGGTTGGATCAAACTTCCTATGTCTTAGAATTGCGTACTTCGTTTTTGGGAAACTTTTTCTGAATTCTTATCATGTAAACTTTCTGTAGATATGCCCGAGATTTGGTGTGACATTGATAAAACAAGTTGTCTACAATTTTGTCCCAGATGAGTTCTCCCCAGGTCCTGTCCCGGATGTTGTTCTTGAAGCCCTGAACAATGAGGTTGGTATATTTTAACCAGAAAAATATTTTGATTCAATACACTTTTTATCGGTGTGATATAGTTCATGAAATTTGAGCAAAGAGTAATGAAAATAATGTGTTGTTAGCATTTTTTTTTAAAAGCATGCTTGCACTTCCTGTGACTACAAGGAATAAAAGTAAGAAAATTATTTATCCATATATTGTTTGTGGATTTTTATTTTATTTTATTTTTACTTTAGGATATTGAGGATGATGAAGGGTCCATTACAAGCTTTCCATGCACTGCTGGTTCCACATTCTATGTACCACCTCTTGCTTCTTATGTTATGAGAATGGCACAAGAAATGGGAACCCAAAATTCACTAAGAAGTGGGTCATTCGTGCTCAAAAAATTATATACCAGTGATGATGAACTTGATGAATTGGATTCACCACTTTCTGCTCTTGGCGTGGATGACTCTTCACCTTCATCTAAGAAAAAATTTACCGTAGTAATGGGGTCCCGCAAGGTTGTTAGATATGAGCTTTTGCGAGAAATATGGAGGAGTACCAAATGATAACATATTTCTAGGAATGTTTATTTACGTGTGTATATGCATTTACAATTTAGCTAATGTATTCATTTGCTCTCTTTTTTCCTCCAATTTTGGCCTTGAATAATCTTACACTCTATATTCTCATAAAACTTTATTTTCCATATCTGTATATATGTTTTCCTTAAAGACGTCCCACTATGAGGTTTTATATATATATTATGTGTCCCATGAGATGTTTTGTAAAAAATTATTCCAGTTGGAAAGTATACTGTATACTTGTTGAAGTTTGAACTTAGAATAAGACATATACTAGTTTATGTATAATTCATCTTCGTATCTTTTCTGCTAATGACTACAGCCAAATTTAAAAATTGAGTAAATAGTGAGTTATTGGTTACTGAAAACTATACTCGCTGAGTCGCTGTCAATTTAGTTTTCAAAAGATTTTTTACATCAATTTATTTTCTTAAAAAATATCATGGACTAAGTTTTTAAAAAAAACTAATGCAGTACTATATATGTTGATCTTTGAGAGATTGGGTGTGTTTGTTTTTTTTATTAAGATTATGTTTTTTTCTTTATTTTTCAAAAATAAACATAATCTAATGTGTTTGTTTATCAATGCAGATTATAATTTTAGATTATATTCTTGGAAAAATCAAAATCTAATAGCTTCCTCATAGTAGATTATTTTTTGTAAAATTATTTTTTAGACTCATGTAATTTTCCTATTCTACCCCTATCACTCCAACTCATTAACTACCCCCTAAGGACACTTGTTAAGATTACTAGAAAATTAAATTTAATTATAAGTTCACCATACTTCATCTCTCCAGAATCTAAAAAAACATTTTTCAACAACATTTAACTACATATGAATCCTTAACTAGTGCCTTAAAGGCACTCGTTAGCATATCCCTTTAAGATATTATTATCTTACCAAATTACAATCACAAAAAAATAACCATAATCTCATTTTACCAGTTATACCAAATAAACACTAAATTGATGTAAAAAAAAATCTTTTGAAAATTAAATTGATGACCAATATAATTTTTTGGAGACCAAAATAACTATTAACTCTTGAAAATTTTCCCATGACTAGATCTTCTCATTTTCAAGAGCAATTGTTTCTAACTTGAGAAAATCATACAGGTGTATTCTATTCAAATCAAATCATCTCTATAAATCAAAGATAAGGCTAAAAGGATTAGGTTTTCTTTCGTGTATCGGCTCATTAATCCTTTATGTTTGTGTTTTTTTAATGGATTTTTTTTAAACTCCCCTCCCCTTCCAATTTTTTTTCTTCAATCTTTGTTTCTCTCTCCCTCTAACTCCTTTTCACTTTCCCTTTTCTTCTCCTCGCTCTCCATGCTTGTCTAACATAAAAAACAAGAAGATATGTGAAAATGGAAATAGGAAGCAAAACTTCCATGATAATATTAGATCTTAACAAAACTAATGAGTAGAGGTTGTAAATAGGGAAAAAAAAGGAAAACAAGCACTAGTACAAAATATATTTTTCAAAACACTTCATTCAGACCGGTTCCGTGCGGAACCGGTCTAAAAGTTGGAATTAATTTAAACCAGACTGGTTCATTTAAATGACCAGTCTGAAAATATATTAATTGAAACTGGTTCCAATACCGAACCGGTCTGAATGTTGACATTCGTTTATATCAGACTGGTTCATTTTCTCGAACAGTCTGAAAAATAGATAAATTAGCCCGCGTATCTATTTTCACTCTTCCTCCAAAGCACCAAAAATCTAGAAAGTCCCCTGTTCTTCTTTGATCTTTTCCAGCCGGCCCTAAAATTTGGCCAAGCACCATCGCCGCCCCTACCCCTCACTCTATAGGGTTGGCCGCCACCCTCCAACGCCACCCAGACAGCCACCACCGCCGTGAGGGGAGGCTCGCAAATCGCGACTTGGCCCTCGCGTCTGCTTCCGTCGCGCTCTCTCTTTCTTTCTCTCTCTCTCTCCACCTATGGTTATCGCGAGTTGCGATCCGAAAACCCAGCCACCATCGCTGTTGGGAAGACCGATCATCGTTGTCGCACCCTCTCTTTGCTAGCCTCCACCGCCTCCGGCGTTGCGACGAATCGGGACCACTCGCAAGCCAGCCGTCGTCGCTGCTTCTTACGTCGTTGTTCATCATCTCCACCACCTTCTCAGTTTGTCGTTTCGTTCAGTCCCTCCCCTCATTCAGAAAACATGGTTTCCTTCAGTCCCTCACCTCCTACACTGAACCTTGGTTACCAGAATAAGCAAACTGAGTGATTCGCTCTCCTCATTCAGTCCGTTTTCGTTGAGAACAAGTGAGAAAATGAATCACTCTCCTCATTCATTCCCCTTTCGTTGAGAACACTGGAAGCGTCGTTAATTCACACACTCGAACATGATGATTCTTCTGTGAGTTTATTTATTGCTCCTAATTATAATCCCTAATTAAAATCAGTAGCAATGAATTATTAGTTATATGAAAATCAAATTAGTTGTTATCAATATGTATGCTGCAATTATGATTGTGATTCTTGCCATCTAGTGATTGTGGTTTAAGTTTTGCTTGTTAGAGTTGCCTTGGGTTCATGTCATAACTATTATTATTCCCTTGGGTTTACGTTTTCCTTGAGAATGATGTTAATGTTAGCTGAGAATGATGTTAACGTTAGCTATTTTAGTTGCATAATGTTGTGAACGAAATCTAGCAATAGTTGTAGTACAACAAGGAGTAGATTACTGTCAAAATGAGTGTGCTATTGTTGTTATTCTTATTGTGAATTCAGTAGTTGTGCATCAACTTAATTTTATTGTTTAAAGAAACATAGAATTACAGTAGTTGTGCATCAACTCATTTGACATGCACTCTTTCTCACATAGGCCTAGTTTCAAATCCTAAATCTCAGTTTTATCTTTATCTTTTAGCTTTAGATATATAGTGCTTTTTTTTTCTGCTCTGAAGTATCCTGATGTTATTGCCAACTGAAAATTAACTGCAGGATCTAAAGGTTATTCTGTTTTAATTGCTTGGTACTAATTGAAGACTATGTTGACTTATAGTTTTTATTTAGATCAAAACTTATGTTGGCTTAAAGTGTCTTTGGTTTATATTTTGGAAGACAAATGATTTTTTAAGGTCTGATTTGTATGATAACATGAAATTTTTAGTTTATCACTTTCGATTTGTATGTTCCTGCCACCGTTGTTGATGTCTTCTTGTAATTGTTGCTTTGAAGGTTGCATTACCACCAAGGAACATGGGACCATTATGCAGTCACTTGGACAGAACCCAACTGAGGCTTAACTGCAGTACATGATTAATGAGGTTGACATGCACTCTTTCTCACATAGGGAAGTTAATGCTTGTTCTGTGAAGAATAATGATGAAGAATTTGCAACTCAGGAATTGCAGTTGGGGATTTGTCCACTGTTTTGTGTTTATTGGTTCAGGAAATGGTATGACAATCTTGTCTTTGTAGGAGTCTATTTTAAGATATGATAAACAACACTGTAGACTGATTGTCAATTTTCTTTTACCTGTGTTAACAGTTGATGCAGTTGTTTCAATGGCCTTTCCAAGCTTGCATACACCTATGTCAACATAGGTATATAAAAAGAACTATTTTTTTAAAGAACTCAAGGCATGGTTCTCTTGGATTCCTCCCAAGGAAGCAGTTCGTTTCTGCTGTTCAGGGAAGGAGCCGGATGGGTTAGCTCTTATGGTGTTCATGCATGTATTTAGTATATATGAGGTTTGCTAGTCGTTTTGCGTTGACTATTAATCTTTCTTTTTAATTGTTCAAGAGGATATCATTATCCTGTGCTAAACAAAGTTTTCATAGAATTTACGCATATTGTGGTGAAGACCACAGGAAATGTGTTCTGCTATGAGGTTTTTTTTTTTGCAGTATCCTTGTGCTAATAGAGCTAATTTATGTGTAGATGGTTCTGGTGCATAAACTTATGTAAGTTATGGAAAAAAGGCCATTCAAGAACTGAATATCAAGACAAAAAAACTGGTAGGAGCTCCTCACTGATGAGTCTTTCACAAAGGATGACCTTATAACTAATCAGGTAAGTTGCTTTGAATTGAACCACTTTATCCATTCATTTATTTTTCATTGTCTTGCTTTAATATCATGTTGATGTTTGTGTGTGTTCTCTTAGCAGAATCCTAATGCACTTAATAGCAAGGTTCTTTTGGATTTTGATCATGTTAAAAATAGTTTGAAATTAGATGATGAAGGTATGCTACACCATGCAGCTTCATCTTTTGTCAGCTATAAATCTCTTAATGTTTATAATGTTGTTGCTTCTGATGTTATTATTTCTATTAACCATGACACCTCCAGTTTTCTATTCTCAGAACAACAGAAAAATGGGTTCAGATCCAACCTACAACAATAACGTGTTATGTGATATCAAGCAAATGCTTGAGGAGCTTGGAGCTGAAAGGAAAGGAAGCTGCAATGCTTGGGGAGGTGGTAGCAAGGCACAAAAAGAAAGGGCTGCTGCACTTGTAGCCATCTTAGCTGCATACAAGATAACGTGTTAAATATGATTCTAAATCAAATCCAAATGGAGAGGTCAAAGCTCCTTAGGCATTAAGTATTGTAGATACTGCATCAGCTTCAGTACATGGAAGAAGTGCAGCTACTGCCAAAGCCTGGTGAGTTTCCTACATGTAACCACTTTAATGCACATATATTTGATGCTCTCATGCATACTTAAATGATCTTTCTATGTACTATATGAAGAAATTGCCATTAACCAACTATCCACTATTTTATGCATTTTCAATTTCTAATTGAAATTCCTTATTTCATGTCAAAAGATAGTTGTTTCACTACTGGTGCTGCTTCGGGGTTTTCACTTCAGCATCATTTGATCTAGTGCAATGTATTCTTTCGAAGGATTTCATGGCATAGAGGAGGATTTGTTCAAGAGGGAGTTAAATATTTTTAGATCTGCGCAAGTTTTTGCAACACGGGTATAGGAACAAATTGAGATTGTACATGAAGAGCCTCTCTTCATGGACCATATTTGCTGACCCTGTCAATGCACCATCGATAAGCCAGTTATTTCCTAGCACTTATGGTCACCCTTTTCATTGTTTTGATCTAGATTTACATAGGCATTGTTTTGAATCTGTTTATGGTGATTGTTTGCTTTGAATATGATGGATGTTGTTGATGTTGTTGTTGTTGCAGGGTGGGGGTTGTTTATAGTAGCAGACACTCTCCTGGAGGACACAATGTTGTTTGGGGTCTTTACAATGCTCTCAAAATTCGTAACCCTGAATGTGTATTGCTTGGATTTCTTGCATACTTGATCTTCAGTTTATATTTTTAGCTACGAACAATATTATAGGATGTACATACACTATAAACAATTAGATCTTTAATTATGCCTATATATTGATCTTCAGTTTTATTATTCCTACATATTGTTCTTTTTAATTTGATAGATCTTTCTTTTTCTATATATATATATATATATATATAAATTATGCATTGATTCTTGGCAAGAATTTTAAATTCCTACGAGCAGGCCTAGATGGGATGACTATAAATATGGCAAGCAATACAAAATTGGTATACGTTCAAAAATTGAGACCGATCGGTTCAAAAATTAATTCAGTTCGAATCAAAATAATAATTCAGAGCAGTTCAAAAGAATTATTCAGAGTGGTTCAAAAGAATTATTCAGAGCGGTTCAAAAGAATGATTCAGAGCGGTTCAAAAAATATTTCAGACCGGTTCAAAGTTATTATTCAGACCGGTTGAAAGAATTATTCAGACTGGTTCAAAATTATTATTCAGACCGGTTCAACATTATTATTCAGACCGGTTCAAAATTATTATTCAGACCGGTTCATAGAATTATTCAGACCGATTCAAAATTATTATTCAGACCGATTCAAAGAATTATTCAGACCGGTTCAAAATTATTATTCAGACCGGTTCAAAATTATTATTCAGACTGGTTCAAAAATTTAAATCAGAGCGGTTAATAACCAGTCTCGTTAATATAAAAAAGACCGGTTTATAACTGGTCTCATTTAACATGCATTTTTAGCAACATGGGCTTTAAGACCGGTTCGGAACCGGTCTGAAAATTGGTTCGGAACCGGTCTGAAAAATGTATTTTGTACTAGTGAAGATTTTAACATAAGATGAAAACCTAATTTTCAACACAGGAAAATATTGTATGCTTTTACGAGAGCATACTTTTTTTTTTTTTACAATTTACCATATACGTTGACCACCCAACGTATGTGCGATTTACACATACGTTGGGGGGTTAGAGTAATGTATATAAAAATATTTTATTCAGTACGTTGACCCCAACATATGTGTAAATTACACATACATATGCTTGGTGGTCAGTGTATGTGGTAAATTGCAAAAAAAATAAATAAATAAAAAAATTATGCTCACATAGAACCGTACAGGATTTTTCCTATGTTGAGAATTGGATATTCATCAAATGCTAAAATTTTGTTTTCCTATTTACAATATTTGTTTATTAACTTTGTTAAGATCTAATATTGCTATGAGAGTTTTGCTTCCTATTTCTATTTTCATATTTTCTTGAGGTTAAACACGTGTGGGGAGGGAGGAGAGGGAGAGGGAAACGGAAGAAAAGGAGAGGGAAATAGAGGTTTTGGTTCTTGGAAGTTTTTTGACCTTTACTCAGCCTTAATTATTTTAAAATTTGGTTTTAGTCAATGTCGATAAGAAAAATCTATTAACTGCTGAGATGGCTAACGGAAGGTTACATCAACATACACGTATACAAGCGTGTCACAGGTGGAATGACGTGGATGATCTGAACCCGCAGAAGCCAAAGGGCCAAAGCCCAATCGACAAACACATATGGGTTCGGCTTTGACCCTTTGGCTACTGTGGGTTTGGATCATCCACGTTATCTTATCAGTGGTACACAATACTTGCACACATGTGTGTATGCCGACGTGACATTGCGTTAGCCACATTAGCAATTAACGAATTTTTCTTAACGGCATGGAATAATACCAAATTTTCAAAACAATTAAGGATTGATGAAGGTCAAAAAAAATTTTAAAGACTAAAACCAAAACACTTTGATCCCAACTTTCAGGGACTAAAAACATAAATAAGCGAAAAAATTATTATAGGAATTAAGAATCATACTAAGTAATTGTGGACTCACTATGAAGTACTGATACGATACTGAGTATCATATACGATACGTACCGATACAGCTATACGTCAATTCCCAAAAATAGAGAATATGATACGTTTATGATACACATTTAAAATATGAATAAAAAGTTTATAAAACATATTATACATATAATTGTTATTCCAAAGTTTCAAGTTAAGAACATAATTTTTTAGAGATTACTAATAAGTACCGAACGAAAATTATATTATCATTAGAAATCGACCCCTATTGCATTCAAATAGGAATAGTATCAATCTCATTATCTCATTTACCATTATTAGGGTTGCTTTTGTAAATCAAATTAACATTCTTATCGATGAAAGGAAGCAATAGCATGTCACTTATGCATATGCATTTCTTATTCTCTCTTTTATATGCATTACTTAAATGTCCACAAAGGTATTGAAATATATTTTAAGAGTATCCGGAAAGTATCGTATTAATATTTATTTATTTTATAAAAAAATTGATTTCGATACTTCATGGACACATATCGGTGAAGTATCGAAAAATATCGGTATCGGATATGGATACATGTGGCAAATTGAAGTATCGGTGCTACATGGTGGACTCATGTCTATTGTTTTTTGTTGGTGTGTGCTATTTTGAGTATATAATTATGTATTTATGTTCAAACCTTTTATAGAAGGTGGGAGTATGTATACAATAATTCTTATATACGCAACCTTTTTTGTTAATATTATTCTTTTCGCCTATAAAAAAAATCCCATTAAAGATATATTACAATCTGATAGCTAACTTGTTTCCAAAACTTGAAATTATGATTTGGTGAAGTTAATTGATTATCATGTTAAAAATATATGTATTTTTAATTTCTAAATATATAGAAAGCCTTCACAAGTTTCCTTATCACCACTTAAAAAGTTTCCTTATCACCTTTTTGAACAAATAACTTTTGTTTTTAAGAAACAAAAGAAAAACAACAAGTATTGAATATAAAGAAAAAGGTTTCTTGAATTTTTAATATATTATCTGTTTAAAAATTTATTTAACATTAAATATTTTCATGTAACCATTGATTTGCAAACCATAATTTACATTATATCTTTCCATTTTTTTTACTCAACTGATATTTTGTATTAACTAAAATACTTATCCACATTAAATGGGGTCAAACATTTACTTTCCTATCTGAATATATTTTATATAAACTTGAATATTTATCTACACAAATTAAATATTTTCTCAAGATACATATAAAATATTTATTAATATTTGAATAATTAAATGTCAATCTAATCAAAATTATTTAAAATCACAATTTATTTAACGTGTTCTAAATAATGGTGCTTGAAAGGGCCACCCCTGAAAGGGCTGAACCGTACCCGAGGAATTAGTCATCATACTCAAGTCGATGGACACCAGGAAACAAAAAAACAAAACAAAACAATGGCGCTTGAATGCATGAGAACTATTGGGAAAAAAGCTTTATAATAAATACAGTGTTTTCTCTCGATATTATCATTTTAATAACTAATGAATATTTTTTTAAGGGTCTAATGAATCCATCCAAAAATTTTCATATATTTCTAACTACTATAATTATATTGTTTACTATGATTTCATGTATTAAAAAATGTACTTACTCATGTTTTTTATTTAATTATTTTCCATATTATTACTAGTATTTTTAAGTGGGTTTTTCTAACATATGCTCTCTAAAGCATATGTTAAGAAATTCATATATGGTAACTCTGCATCGAAAATTAATGTAATTAATGTACATGATATTTATAAATACGACAATTTCTTATGCAAACTTACACATTATGGATTTCTTAACATATGCCCAAATTAAAGACAGATTTCAAAAAGAAAAAAGAACCCTTTCTAATTAATAATGGTAATTTTAGGATTTTGTACTAATTTAGTATTACTAATTTCCATGGACCAACATTTATATCATCGAATAAATGAACTTTTTAATTATTATTTTATTTATAGATTACTTTTCAATTATAATAATTAATTTCAATTTAAATCGATTGTTCATTTATATATTTTATCCTTTTTAGGGCAACATTTTTAATTAGTTTCTATGACAACTTATTCAAATTGTTAACTTTTCAAAATTAATTAAATACTTATTATTTATCTATTTTAATAAACAAAAAGATACTATAATCAATAACAACTCTTAATATTAATATTATTTTAGGTGTAAACCCATGGTATCACCACCCGCCCTGTGGGTAATGAATTATCCCTTTCAGTAAGGGTCATTCCAGAACATTCAATTTTCGTTTTTGACCTTGTACAATACTTAAAAATTTAATATATAGGACCTTACTCCGCTGAACCAACTTAATTTTGATACTCTTAATATTCATATACTTAGTTAAAATACCTTTAAAAAATGTATAGTGAAAAATTATATATCATCATGATAATAAAATACGATCATCAACTAAAATAATAGGCTAGAAAATTTGGTAAATGACCAAATTCTTAAATTCGATGTTAAAAGTTTGATCTAAGTAAATAGAAAAAAAAAACTGTTGGAATAGGTATGTATTAGTACTTGTTAACCAATTAATAATAAGCAAGTGATATATCACTTTTTTTTTGTTATGTAAGTTGATTTTGCAAGTCTATATATCATTTTTAATAAGGACTAGTTTAGATTGTCGTGCGATGCACGGGAATGAACAGATATATTAGATAGCACAATGTTGTTATATAGGATAATTATTTCAAACTAAAAATTTAATAAAAAATTTTAACTGAATTGCATAATTTTATATATGAGATTATTAATAATTAAATTGAATCAATCAGATTTACATTTGTCTTCATTCTAATATTAATTCCTTAGAGTAAAGAATTTATACAACATAAAGAATATTAGCTTTTGTAATTTCATAATAATAATAATAATAAAAAGAGTAAAGATCATTAACAACAATATAATGTTAGAAAAAAAAGCTTCATTCTAAGATTAATTATTTTGATTACCAAACTTTCAATTAAAGATAGTTCTCATAATATTCATATACTTAGTTAAAATACCTTTAAAAAATGTAATAGTGAAAAATTATATATCATCATGATAATAAAATATGATCATCAACTAAAATAATAGGCTAGAAAATTTGGTAAATGACCAAATTCTTAAATTCGATGTTAAAAGTTTGATCCTCTTTTGGAATAGGTATGTATTACTTGTTAACCAATTAATAATAAGCAAGTGATACATCACTTTTTTTTTTTGTTATGTAAGTTGATTTTGTAAGTCTATATATCATTTTTAATAAGGATTAGTCTTGAATTTTGGTTGGAGATATCTTTAGCGCTCAACAATAATAATATTCCGTTACAATCCTATTATATTTAAAATTAATATTTTAAATAATTATTCATATTTTTATTTAAAATTTAAATGTCTTAATTTCTTTTCTATATATATATGTGTTTTAAATAATCGTATGTATACTATCGTCAAGAGTCAGATCAGATGATAAAATCATGAGTATTTGGTTCACACCCCAACAAATCTACTACTCTTCCCCCTCTTAAAAAAAATTGAGGGAAGTACCACTTTGGTCCCTCATGTTTTCTAGATGACACACTTTAATCCCTCAAAATGTGAAATTCACTTTTAGTCCCTGGAAATTTTTTATGAGATATTTAAGTTCTTCCTTCCACTTGGCAGAGTGGATTGGAGGAGGGACTTAAATGTCCCATAAAAAAATCTTCGAGAACTAAAAATGAATTTTCCCATTTTGAGGGACTAAAATGTTCCATCTAAAAAACATAAGGGACCAAAGTTTTACTTCATTAAAAAAAAATTTAGCAATACAAAAATATATTGGTACATTTATAATTTTAAATATTATATAATTAATAATTTTTTTTAATTATGAAATTCATTATAACAACATAGTTTTCAACTATAAATTCCTCCACAATGAGGAGCCAAAGTGTTCATTGTGTTTTCTTTCAACTCCTTGCAGTAAACCACTATGGCCAGTAACTTCAGAAATTATTTTACTAGCTATGATCAACATGGCAACCTCCGTATTACATGCGGGGTGTGCAACATGGTTTTCAACGAGTCAATGGCATTCATGAGGCATATCGAGTCTCACGTGGCTCAGCCTAATAATAATCACAGCTCCATGTTGATGAGGCAAACAAGAAACCTTGTTGCTGATAGAAGGGTTTCCCAATTGCAACCACTTTCACAACAACATTCACTTGTTCCTAGAGCAAGAACAAGTCCATTTGTTTATGCTAACCGGGGCATGATGGCACAGCCCGTTCGGCCACGACAATTTCAAAATATTGCGGTAGCAATGGCCCAACAAGAGATGGAGATGGAAATGGAGGTGTCTTCAGAGGATGGGACCAGGCCTTACATTAACCTTTTGGACAAACCCATCCCCAACAATGGCATCATGCCTGAAGGAAACCCTGACTTGCAAAACCTTGATTTGACTCTAAGGCTCTAGAGTATTAAGGGATTGTTGTTTGGAAAATGTTTGTTTGAAATCCGTATTTGACATCAAAGAGGGATACATGCCTTTTTGGATAAAAAGTGGTGGGTCCTGTAAGAAATAAAAACTGTAGGACCCACTAGTTTTTGCCTGAAAAGACAGGTGTCCCGTATAGATGTCAAATATTAATGTTTATGTAACAGAGTTGTTGTTTTTTTTGTGTTTCGTGGAAAATATTACCTATAAAAAAAATATAAAGTTGTTGTTCAATCATGAGTTACAATATCGTAGTTTAATTTTTAGCTATGTACTAAATTTCAACCATGTTCATTCTCATGTATGCTTAAAGCTATATGTCATAGAGAGAAAGATGAATAATCGGAATTGAAATATTAGTTTTTAATTTGGCTTTTTATATTATTTAGTTTGTTATAAACTACCCTTCTCTCTCGGTGATTTTTTAATTTTGACCGACGATTTATTTTATTAAAATGGATACCAGAGATACCCAACCTTAATACAAACACGAAGTAATTTATAATTATTGAGCCAATATATGATGAAGTAATCTATAATGATTGAGTAATTTTATAGTTGGTTACTTCAAGAGATGTAGAATGAGATTTAAATCATTATCACTTAATATTTTTTTTCACGAACCAACTTTTTATTTTCTCTATCAAGTTTTCAGTTCATTGCAAAACTGCCTTATTGATGAAAATATTAAGGCTTAAATATCAAAATGATCCTTATAAATATGAATTTATTTGAAACTAGTCTTTGCAAAAAATTTCTTTTGGTTTTGGTCCCTGCATTTACAAAACATTTTGGTTTTAGTCACTCATGTTAAATTTTGGTCCCCATAATTATGTTGGTATTTTGTTTTGGTCCCTCGCTTTATGATTAGATTTGATAGATTTTGGTTCCTCAGTTATTAGAGTTGATAGGTTTTAGTCCCTCTACTAACATGGTTTTTAAGTTCGTTCTTTTACATAATGGAATTTGTCTTTTTACGTACCCTTGAGAATTAATGCAAGAATATCATCCTTAATTAGTCATACAATGTAATACATTACATTTTCAACGTTTTCCATCCACACTTAACATGAGGAACCAAAACCAAAACGTTTTGTAAATGCAAGGATCAAAACCAAAACGTTTAGTAAATGAAAGGACCAAAACCAAAAGAAAATTTTTTGCAATTAAGGACCAATTTTTTATTTTTTTTAAAAAAGTCAATATTTACATGGATCATTTTGATATTTAAGCCAAATCTTAAAGTCTAGACTTTTTAAGGTTTTTCAGAGTGTCCTCTCACTCCATAGATGAAAAACTAATTTTCTGGAATACGGTTAGATGAGACTCTCTCGATAATGTATATTTAATTCAAGATAAAATTTAGGTCGTGTTATATATTTTTATTTTATTTAAATATAATTGTATTTCCTAATTTGGTTTGTGTAGTAAATGTATTTTGAAAAACATTTCTCAACAATTGAGACTAAATTAAGTCATTTTACTGTGATTTTAATGAAAAATCGGTTACATTGGTCAAACTTGTTTATCTAATAACTGACTTGACCAAGATCGCAAAGAGGATATTGAAAAAATGTATTATACATTTTAAAAAAAAGAGGTTAGTGTAAAATTTAATTTTAAAATATTGAAATTTGGAAAATCTTTAAAATATATAATCTTTGAAATCAAAATATGATTCATGCATCGATCATTAATAGAAAAAATCGAATTCCATATCGCTAGTATGAGGATGTTACCTTTAGTTAGTTGTTGGTGAAAGTTTTAATAATTTTTTAAATGACTTATTTATGGTTTTAGTCCCTAAAAGTTTAGCGTGTTTTGATTTTAGTCCCTAGAAGTTATTTTGACTGGAACTAGTCCTTAAATTTTCAAACATTTTGGTTTTGGTCCCTTCCATTGGTAAAAATTTGTTATTTGCTGACATGGTTAACAAAAATCCACACCAACAGCCGCGTAGTGTGAGGTAGTGCCAAATAGGTGATGTGACATGGATAATTCAGACCCATGGACTCAAAATTTTGCATATGAGACCATTTTGTGTATCGGACCATTTTGCATCCGTCGATTTGTATAATCTACGTCATATCACCTATTTGGTGTCACCCGAGACCACATGGACCGCTGATGTGATGTTCCACTATCCATACAAACAAATAACATATTTTTACTAATGGAATGGACCAAAACCAAAATGTGTGAAAATTTAAGGACTAGTCTCGGTCAAAATAACTTCTAGGGGCTAAAATCAAAACATGTTGAACTTTTAGGGACTAAAACCATAAATAAACCTTTTTAAATTATTAATTTCACCTATTTTAAAATATATATGTATATATATATAATCAATTTAAAAAATATCAAAAAAATTAGGGACAAAAAGGATGGAAAATAATATGCGAAATTTGCAAAGGCATTATGATCAAACTCAAATGCAAAACCAACGTGGAACACGGCAAGCCATTGTTGCCTAATATTTATTGGGCAAAACTACTTAGATTGATCCTGTAAGTTATTTTTTGGTTGTGATTTTGTCCATTAACTTTTTTTCGTTTCAAATAAATCCGGAAGTTTGTAACTTGTTTCAAATAAATCATTCTATCCAATTTTGTCTTAACATCGTTACCACGTAGGAGGCTCCCATTAACATTGTTAAGACAAAATTGGACGGAATGATTTATTTGAAAAAAGTTACAAACTTCTGGATTTATTTGAAACGAAAAAAAGTTAAGGGACGAAATCGCAACCAAAAAATAACTTACAAGACCAATCTAGTAGTTTTGCCTATTTATTAGGCAAAACTCGTAATTTGGTTCTCCATGTTCTTTATTTTCTCAGCTCCATCCTTTAACTTTAAAAAAAAATAAAAGGATTATTTAAGTTTTTAATCTCTGAACTTAAATGTTTTTTTTGGAATTGGTCCTTTAACTTTTTTTCGATGTTTTGAGTCCCTAAACTTTGCTCAAATTTTGGAAATTGTCCTTTCATCATTTAAGTGATGATATGACCGAAAATATGTCACAATTCCTTCGCCGCATCGATAGGTAACATGCCAGGTGATACCACGTGAATTTTTTAAATTAAAAAAATATTCAAATTTATTAAAAATTGTATTTTTTTAAAGAAAATCGAATCTTTTAATAAATCTTAAAAGAAAATATTTTTTAATAAAAAAAATAATGTAGTATCTCGTGACTCTACATAACACATCACTCATCGATATTATGAAATTGACATGATATGTCGTCGGTTATATCTTCACTTAAGTGACGAAAGGACCATTTCCCCAAACATTAAACAAAGTTCATAAACCCAAAACATTGAAAGAAAAGTTTAAGAACCCAAACCCAAAAGAGACTGGTTCCATGCGGAACCAGTCTTATTTTAATTTTTTAACATAAGGAGACTGGTTCGACACGGAACCAGTCTTATTTAATATATAATTCATACTGGTTATACCAAGCAACCAGTCTGATTTCAATAAATGGCCATAACGGAACCAGTCTCAATTAAGTGGTCTAAAATCTATATTTTGTACTAGTGTGAGGATGTTACCTTTAGTTAGTCGGTGAAAGTTTTAATAATTTTTTAAATTATTAGTTTCACCTATTTTAAAATATATATGTATATATATATATATAGCATAGTGAACGATGAGTGAAAACTTTGTGTTCTCTGCGATAAGTAACGGTTCCGGTCCTGATCATTTGATGGGTGATCCCCCCCGATCTTGATGAGGGGCAGAAGGAGCTAGGGAGGGAACATTAACATGGTGCAAGCTGGTGTTTCTTTTAGGGACAAGATGATGGGTGGTAAACCACCACCCCCGAGACTTGAAGAGACTGATCTAGTTAAAGAAAATCTCATGAGGATTGTGACTGAAGGAGGGAATAGACTGAAGCCAAAGGTCTATTTGGATGACTCGGTTTTTGAAAAAATGTGTCTCCCGTGGAAAGATGCACTGATAGTGAAGTTGCTGGGGAAATCTATTGGGTACATGATTATGAGGGATAGGCTGAAACAACTTTGGAAGCTAAACAGTGGTTTCGATCTCATGGACGTGAACAATGGTTTTTTTGTTGTCAAGTTTGAAGAGGAGTCAGCTAAGGGAAAGGTCATGATAGGAGGCCCATGGATGATTTTTGACCACTATCTCTCGGTGCAGAGGTGGGAACCAGACTTTGTTTCTCTGACAACTCAAGTGAATAAAACTCTCGTTTGGATCTGTTTTCCGGGTTTAAACTTGATGTTCTTTGATAAGAGTTTCCTGATGGGTTTAGCATCGGCATTGGGGGTACCGCATAAAGTTGATATGCCTACTGTGAATGTTTCCAGAGGGAAGTTTGCAAGGGTTTATGTGGAGATTGATTTGACTTTACTGGTGGTGGGGAAAGTATGGTTCCGGGATCACTGGTACAAAGTGGAGTGTGAGGGCTTGCATTTGAACTGCTCCTCATGTGGTTGTTATGGACATTTGAGTAGGATTTGCACCACCGCCCCACCCAAAGTCAGCCAGTCTCCACCGCCAGCAGAGGGAGTTTGAGTATTGTCTAAGGAAACTTCGACAATCACGCATCCTCATGACGAGATTCCGGGGAAGGAGTTGGTTGTTGCTACTGACACGGAGAAAATTAAGGAAGATGGTGAGGGAGAATCTTTGCATGGCGATTGGCTGATTGTGCGGAGAAAGAAAAAAGGAGGGAAAGAAAGAAATAAGGGTGTTAATATAGGAAGGAATAAAGAAATGATTGGAAAATCATTGGCTGCCACAGTTACGAAGCAAGTGGAGATTCCTAGTATGATAACAGTTAATGCTGGTAAAGATCATCCCGGGTCCACATCTGTAAGTCAACCTGTTGCTTCCACCTATAGTGGGCCTTCTCAGAAGAATGATAAGAAGCGGGCCCGAAAGGAAGTGGGTCGAGCCCCATCCATGAAATCTAATAAGGGGAAAGACGTGCCACTCACTACTGAGTCTGCTCCTTTGCCTCCGAACTCAGTGAGTCGACTCGGTCCTTCTTCACGCAAAGCTACACATGGGTTAGAGAAGGACAAGAGTTTTGTGGGACCTATGAAGGGGTTTGATTTGGGCACTGAAATTGCTATCTCCCCGAATCTTCTTAATGGTTCTGCTTCTCAAGCTTTGACTGGAAGTAGTAAGGGGAGGAAGCCACTTGACTTATCAGGGAAGAAAGGTCCTAATGCTTCTACTCTGAAAAGTAAAGCCGGGGAAATGAGGAGGATGTAGGTAGATAAATGGATGAAGAGGAGCCACATATACTCCTACAAAGTTCTATCAATGCAGTATCCAATGATGCACATTAAGAGCATGTTTACAATGTGTTTTCTTTATATCATGTTTGTTATCATGATGGTGTTTAGAGATTTTAAAATTATTGCTTGGAATGTGCAGGGTGCTGCTAATAGTGGTGGTAAGCGGCACGTGAGAAATTTGGTCCAACAATTTCAACCATCCTTGTTTATTGTTGTGGAGACTCATATCCAGTTTGCCAACGTGAGTAGGTTCTGGGATTCCTTGGGGTACCGTCCATGTGCTGTTATGGAAGCTCGGGGGTTCTCCGGCGGCATTTGGATCCTTAGCAATGTGAAAGATGGTATAGACATTAATATAGTTGATATGTTTCATCAATGTGTAACTATCAGTATCTCCTGTAGAGGGCACTCTTGGTTGTGCAGTGCTGTTTATGGTAGCCCGGTCCCAGTGGTAAGGGAGAATCTTTGGAGTCATGTAATTTCCTTGTGGGCTTCTATTATCCGTCCTTGGTTTTTGATTGGGGATTTCAATGAGATTCTCCTTCCCTCGGAGGTCTGCGGTGGTCGTTTCGTGAGGAGTGGGGCAGAGAAATTTCAATCAGTGATGGATGAATGCAGGTTAATTGATATGGGTGCAACAGGTTCTAAATTCACGTGGGTACGGAGAGAAGGAAACACTAGATTAATCATGAAGCGGCTTGATAGAGCTATAATGGATGTGGAGTGGCAGCATGCGTTCCCCGAAGCTCATACGGAGAATCTATGCCGTATTCAATCTGATCATTCCCCCATTCTTGTCAGATGCAGTGGAGTGATTCCTCCTAGACATACTAGACCTTTTATATTTCAGGTGGCTTGGACCATGCATGATGACTTTGAACAGGTGGTGAACAACGCTTGGCATGCTGGAGGAGGGGTAGTGATTGAAGCTCTGAACAAAGTTAAGACCGATGCATTGCGGTTTAATGAGGAAAAGTTTGGCAATATTTTCAAAAATAAGAGGCGCCTGAAAGCGAGAATTGCAGGCGTTCAAAGATCTATGGAGATGCACAGTTCCAGTGATTTGTTGATGTTGGAAAGGAACTTACTCAAGGATCATGCCAGGATTCTTGCGCAAGAAGAGATGCTTTGGTTCCAGAAGTCAAGGGAGAATTGGGTTAAGTTTGGAGATCGAAACACTAAGTTCTTTCACACTCAAACAATCATCCGTAGACGCCTTAATAAAATTAAGGGGCTTTTGCTTAATGGTATTGATTGGTGTACGGGTGAAGCTCAACTCAAGGTGGCTGCTCATAATTTTTACAGGGATTTGTTTGCTTCCCCTATTGGCTCTAATCCTGAGATGCTTAGCTATGTTCCTGTTCCTTAGCTGAGTGCTAATGATCAAGCTTCCTTAGTGGCTCCGGTAACAATTGAGGAAGTTCGTAGTGCGGTCATGTCCATGAAGTCGAACAAAGCCTTGAGACCTGATGGGTTTCAGCCTATCTTCTTTAAGAAGTATTGGGGTGTGGTGGGTCCTGATGTTTGGAAGTTGGTTTCGGAAGCCTTCTCTACAGGTTCAGTTGATGCACGTCTTCGTGAAACGCTCTTGGTCTTGATTCCTAAGGTTCCTCAACCCACTGAATTCAGGCACTTCCGACCGATAGGGCTGTGCAATGTTTTGTTTAAAATTGTGACCAAGGTAATTGTCAACCATTTGCGTCCGTTCATGAGCAATTTGGTGGGGCCCCTTCAAAACAGCTTTATTCCAGGAAGGGGCACGGTTGATAATGCCATAGTTGCTCAGGAAATCTTGCACTATATGAGAAGATCCAAGAGCACTGTGGGTTCGGTGGCTTTGAAGAAAGACATGGAGAAGGCTTATGATCGCATAAGCTGGGATTTCCTCAAGTGTACACTTCGCGACTTTGGCTTTCCTAATCCTTTAATCTCTCTCATCATGGGTTGTGTTTGCTCTTCGAACCTTTTGGTTTTGTGGAATGGGGAGAAGCTCAGTGGTTTTAAGCCTTCAAGAGGCCTCCGGCAAGGGGACCCTATGTCTCCTTATTTGTTCGTTCTTTGTATGGAAAAACTCTCCTCTCTTATTAATCTTAAGGTGGAAGAAAGAAAATGGTGCCCGATGAGTGTGTCGAAAGGGGGTCCGCAGATTTCACATCTGCTATTTGTCGATGATGTCCTTCTCTTTTGCAAAGCCAAAAATAGTCAGTGTAGTCTCATTGTGGAGGTGTTGAATGATTTCTGCTCAACCTCGGGCCTAAAGGTGAATTTTGACAAATCTAAAGCCTTTGCTAGTTCTAGAACCCCGCGACAGGTTATTCATAACTTCATAGCAGCAACGAATATTCCTTTTTGTCAGGATTTGGGCGTGTATTTGGGATTCCCTCTTACTCCTTGAAGGGTGTCTAGAGATCACTTTTTGCCTTTGGTGGACAAGCTGCATACAAGGCTAGCATCTTGGAAAAGGAACCTTTTGAATCGTGCGGGTAAGATTTGCTTGGCTCAGTCAGTTTTGGCTTCTATACCTATGTATATTATGCAGACCATGTGGCTCCCCCAGAGTATTTGTAATGATATTGACATGGTGTCACGGAATTTCATTTGGGGGAAAGAGGGTGATATAAGAAGCCTGAATTTGGTTAGCTGGAAGAAGGTCAGGACTCCCAAGAGGTTTGGGGGGCTGGGTTTACGTAATACTCGCATGGCTAGTACGTCGCTTCTTGGTAAGCTTGTTTGGAGGATGGTGTCGAATGAGCCTTGTATCTGGAAAAACATGCTTGAGCACAAATATTTGCGAGGAAGAAATATCCTCTCTCTTAACGTCATGGGGCAGGTGTCCAATACCATGAGGGGTATAATGCGGGCTGTTGATGCTTTGAGAGAGGGGTTCAGTTGTTTTGGGAATGACAATTCTTCCTTTTGGTTTGGCTCATGGTGTGCTCTTGGCAAGCTCTGCGAGCATGTTCCTTTCGTGCATATTACCGACACTGATAAGGTGGTTCGGGATGTGTGGCTAGATGGAACTTGGAATTGGGACAGCCTCTACACTATGGTTCCTAGTGATTTAAAAGCTGTTGGTGAATGATATTCATATTCTGGGGTTTGGGAACGTGGAAGATAGGTGGATTTGGTCTCACAAGACTGATGAGGTTTATAAGGCGGCGAGTGGTTATAGGTGGCTTTGCCACAGAAGAGGTGGGTTTGATATGGAAACTTATTGGTCTTGGTTATGGAAGATTCAATGCTCGGAAAAGATAAAAGTGTTGCTTTGGCTTATGCTCCATTATGCCATTCCTACAAATTCTCTTAGATTCTCCCGTAATTTGGCTTCTTCCCCTCAATGTAGTAGATGTGGCACAAGTTTGGAAACGGTGCTTCATTGTGTGGGTGACTGCCCCGCGAGTTTGGAGTTGTGGTTTCATTTTGGTTTTTTGAGCCCAGATTTCTTTGTTCATGAGGTTCACCAATGGGTTAAGAAGATGTTAGAGGATGTGGCACCTCTTAAATTCCTTGTTGTCTTATGGTGGTCGTGGAGATGGAGGAATGCTTTATTTCTTAACTCGGAAGATTGGAGTTTGGATAACATCTGTTTTAGAGTCAATATGTTGCTAGCAGATATGTCCTCTGCCTTTAACCTGGAGCCATTACCAACTCGCAGTGTGAGAGTGGTAGCTTGGTGTAAACCTCCTCCTTCTCTTGTTAAGCTAAATGTTGATGGTTGCTTTCGGAGCGGTGAGAATTGGGTTGGTTTTGGTGGTCTGTTACGTGATGAAGGTGGGACGTGGATTAAGGGGTTTGTTGGGAAACATCACTCTACTAGTATTCTCTTGGCAGAATTGTTGGCTTTAAAGAATGGATTATTGATGGCGTGGGAAGCGGGGTTTCGTGATGTGCAATGTGAAACTGATTTCAAAAAAGTCAATATTTACATGAACCATTTTGGTATTTAAGCCAAATCTTAAGGTATAGACTTTTTTAGGTTTCTCAGAGTGTCCTCTTACTTGATAGGTGAAAAACTAATTTTCTGGAATACGGTCAGACAAGACTCTTCCCATAGTGTGTATTTCATTCAAGATAAAATTTAGGTCTTGTTATATATTTTTATTTTATTTAAATATAATTGTATTTCCTAATTTGGTTTGTGTAGTAAATGTATTTTGAAAAACATTTCTGAACAATTGAGACTAAATTAAGTCATTTTATTGTGATTTTAATGAAAAATAAGTTACATTGGTCAAACTTGTTTATTTGATAAGTGACTTGACCAAGATCGCAAAGAGAATATTGAAAAAATTTATTATTCATTTTTTTTAAATGAGGTTAGCTTAAAATTTAATTTTAAAATATTGAAATTTGGAAAATCTTTAAAATATATAATCTTTGAAATCAAAATAGGATTCATGCATCGATCATGAATAGAGAAAATCGAATCCCATATCGCTAGTCTGAGGATGTTACCTTTAGTTAGTTGGTGAAAGTTTTAATAATTCTTTAAATTATTAATTTCACCTATTTTAAAATATATATGTATATATATTATATTTAATAAATTTAAAAAAAAATATCAAAAAAAATTGGGACAAAATGGATGGAAAATAATATGCGAAATTTGCAAAGGCAATGAACAAACTCATGCAAAACCAACATGGAACACGACAAGCCGTTGTTGCCTAATATTTAATAGGCAAAACTCGTAATTTTGTTCTCCATGTTCTTTATTTTCTCAGCTCCATCCTTTAATTTTTTTAAAAAATAAAAGGCTTATTTAAGTTTTTAATCTCTAAACTTAAATGTTCTCTTGGAATTGGTCCTTTAACTTTTTTTCGATGTTTTGAGTCCCTAAACTTTGCTCAAATTTTAGAAATTGTCCTTTTATCACTTAAGTGGTGATATGACCGAAAATATGTCACAATACCTTCGCTGCATCGATAGGTAACATGCCAGGTGATGCCACGTGAATTTTTTAAATTAAAAAATATTCAAATTTATTAAAAATTGTATTTTTTTTAAAGAAAATCGAATCTTTTAATAAATTTTAAAATAAAATATTTTTTTAATAAAAAATAATGTAGTATCTCGTGACTCTACATAATACATCACTCATCGATATTATGAAATTGACATGATATGTCGTCGGTTATATCTTCACTTAAGTGACGAAAGGACCATTTCCCCAAAAATTAAACAAAGTTCATAAACCCAAAACATTGAAAGAAAAGTTTAAGAACCAATTACAATAAAACACATAAATTCAGGACTAAAATGTTTAATAAGTCAAAATAAAATCCATTAACGCATTAATCCTTTCCAATAATGTCATGGCTGACGGCGTTAAAATTATCCCGTGTGGCACAGTGACCACCCCCATCACCACGTGGCATTACTCCCCTCTCTCCTTCTTCCCATTCACTTCTCTCCCACTCTCATCTTCATCGGCCACTTTCAAGTCTGCCCCCTATATTTCCCTTCCCTGATGATTGACACTGTGTAGCAGAGTAAAAAACATTTCTCTCTCTCACTGTTGTTTTTGTTTTTATAGCATAATTGTAATGTTTAGAACATAGCTACTACAAGATTTTACCTGAGACTATCTTAATTGTATTTATCTCTTATATATTTTGACCTGCAAGATTTGCATTATGGGTTTCTTCATTTCTGTCCATGGCCAATTTCTTTGTGTCGGATAATATCTTCCTGATTGGTTCTTTTATAGTTGGCTATTTGAAGTTTTGAACTTTATCACATAGAAGGATAATTATGTTCACCTTTATAGTCTGCACTAGCATGTTGTTCTTTGAACGTAATGTATGTCATCATAAGCTTCTGCCTTCTGCATTGATTTGGTTCTAGACATGCCATGGAGCTTCTTTGACCATGTGGTCATGATTTCAATCTTTGTCGTGTCATTTATTCTTCATATAAATAGAATTTCAACATAAGTTGAGCTTAGCTTTATCCACACTTCAAGCTTTAAAGAGCTACTGAATGAGGCTCCCTCACTTATTAGAGATAAAACCAAATTTTGGCAGTCAAGGGAAACATAGGCATTTTTCATAATTTCTTGCGGATAGTTTGTGTCTGTTTGGAATTGGTTGTATCATTGGTTTATTCTTGAGAAGTTTTAATTTGGAAATATGATGCACATGTTCATTTTCTTGTGGTTGTAGGTGATGGAGCAGTTGGTAAATAGACTTGATGTGGCAATGTTGGATTCTTCGTGAATCGGATGAAGAGATGCCCACAACCCCATTAGTGATTTGATAGAAGGTTAATCATAATAAAGATTAATATAATTATTAGGTCCATTAGAAGAAAAGGAATAAGATAAATATTTAGCTTAATAATTAAGTAAGTCATATTACTATTATTATTATTCTAGAATGTTCTCACTTGTTAGGATGATGTCACTTGTACGACTAATCATCAATTTAGGGTTTACTATTTGCTATTTAAGTTCTTGTATTCTCTTCTTACAATGAATGAATGAAATGAATTAAGTCTTTTTTTTTAGTTTCATTATCCTCTTTTCTAGAGATTGACCATCTCGAATTCCGGTCCCTATCCTTGGTAGGAATTTCTTCCTAATAATTGGTGTTTTCATTCTCTTACCCAACCTCCCCACCAACCATGGGATATCATCACCCACAACCACCATACTCTCACCATCAGTCACCATGTCATATTTGTTATGCATCCTCTCTACCACAATATACTCATTCCTCTCCTCCACATCACTTATCACATGATGACCTCATGAACAATTATCATTACAGAGTACATTATCTAACCATCACTACCAGTATTCACAACCACTTCGACCGCCACCTCAGCCACCACCATTTTCTCAACCTTACTCTCCACCATACCGAACATCCTCACATATCTACCAACAACCACCTACACGACCTTATTACTCATCATATACTAAACACCTATCTACCTCTCAACCCGTAACCTCTAATTAAACCACCACCCAAATATTCCAGATCTAACACTTTTCAAGAGCCACCAACCTTTTACCAACCATATTATCTACCCTCTCACCGATCACCAAATCAAGTTCCGATCGTCGACCACACTCTGGTCGGAGATACCATTGCTGAAATTAGAGAGAAAATACTTAAGTTGAAAGAAGATTTAACATCCAGGAGAGAAGCAAGACTTCTCGATAAAGAAAAATTAAAAAAATGTCCAAACCGCTTTGCTTCCTTCTTCAACAGAGGAGCATGTGGCGGAAAACACAGCACCACTGCCGTCAACCACTAAATCCCCGCCATGGATGACATCTCTAGATCTTCCATTAGAAACCACTTTCAACAACAGAAATGGAGGAGAGGAAGGGGAGAGTTCTAAGAACCATTGCGAGCAACTGAGGACATCACCTTCTCCGCAGCGAGATCCGCCATGGCGATCGTTGTCTATGCGGTTGGACATAGCCCCCAACGAGAACAAGGAGAGAGAGAAGGAGAGTGCCTTGCCTCGTCGCAAGCCACCGCAAGCTCCGTCGTGGAAACCGCAGCATCCGCCACTTGACATAGTCTCCGGCGTGGAAGAAGAGAGCGAACAAGAGTATCCAATGGTATTTGATTCTTCATTCTATATTGTGGAGAACATCTTCAAGGGAAGAAAAATTAATTTTAGAGCCGGGAAAGCATTTGAAAAAGAGAAGAATGAAAATTTAAGAGAAGATGTGAAAAGTTTTGGCTCTAGAGGATGGAAGGAAGAATACGGTTTTTCATGGAAAGTGGGAGCACCACGTCAGCCCTTATCTTTCTCTTCAATTGAGGCGGAATTGAAGGCTCATTCAATTAAATGAGCACTAATTCATTTCCATTCCACGAGATGTGCACAGTTGGCAACATTCCTTCTTTAATTTCTGCTGGTCAACATTCAATGGGTATAGCTTGGCCTTCTATTCAAATTTTCCTTCATGAAAATGCACAACACCTTCTGCAGGGAAATTATTTTGCCACCCCATGAACTATTAATGCCACCCCAGTACTATAATTTATTCCTTTTGTGCCCTTTAAAAAAACTACATTTACACTGGTCGTAGGGGTTGCTCAAGACCTGCGGTTGAAACACCCCCTTACGACGAATGGGTCGTAAGGAGGTTTTACGACCTGCAGGTCGTAGGGGTTGCTTACGACCTACAGATCGTAGTACCCCCTTACGACCCGTTCAAAAACTGACGTAGCACCCTATTACGACCCTTTCAAAAACTGAGTTTTTGAATGGGTCGTAAGGGGGTTCTACGATCTGAAGGTCGTAAGCAACCCCTATGACCTGACAGCTACGAAAAATTGCGTATCCATTTCGTTGCTGATCTCTAGCAAACTTGTGAATTGATTTTTTATTTTCAATATGAGATTGAATTAATTGCAAACAAATATTTAACAAAATCAAAAAGAAAGATGCACAAAATGCATGAATTTTCATTTATAATAGTTTATGCCAATGTCTTCTGTTGAACATATAAAAATTAAAACAACTAATTAATCTGAGCCAAGTAGATATATATCATATAGGTGCAAGTTAAAATACAAGTTTAGAAAATGAAATGAAAACTTGGATTAGTCTATGACTACGAGGTATTGCCAGGGAGTAAAGCAAGCATTCAAATTGGAGTTGAATTGTGTTGTTGATCAATAATATGAAGGGGTAAGTGCAACAAATAGCAACGGAAGCCATTTTCCACAGTTACGCACGTGTTTGTAGCTATTCCGTTGCTAATCCGTAGTTTTCTAGAGATCAGTAACGGAATGGATGCACAATTTTCCGTAGTTGTCAGGTCGTAGGGGTTGCTTACGACCTTCAGGTCGTAGCACCCCCTTATGACCAGTTCAAAAACTCAATTTTTGATTGGGTCGTAAGGGGGTGTTACGAATTGTAGGTCGTAAGCAACCCCTATGATCTTCAAGTCGTAACACCTCCTTACGACCCATTCAAAAATTCAGTTTTTGAACTGGTCGTAAGGGGGTGTTACGACCGCAGGTCGTGAGCAACCCCTACGACCCGTGTAAAAGTAGTTTTTTTTAAACGACACAAAAGAAATAAATTATAGTATTGGGGTGGCATTAGTAGATCATGGGGTGACAAAATAATTTCCCTGTGGACAAGTTTCTCATGGATTTCATAGGCAATGATAGCGGGCCAAAAACCGAATTGGGCCAAGAGAAGCCAAAAATAGAAACTCAAGCACCATTTTTGAAAGAATTTATTGGGTTAACATCAAAACCTAGAGTTAACCGAATTATACTTTGGTCTGATATAATTCCTTGTCAATTCTCTAAATTGTTCAACCTTGAGGATAAGGTTGATTTTGAAGGGGTTGATAATGATAGAAGGTTAATCATAATAAAGATTAATTAATATAATTATTAGCTCCATTTGGAGAAAAGGAATAGGATAAAGATTTAGTTTAATAATTAAGTAAGTCATATTATTATTATTAGTATTATTATTAGTATTATTATTATTATTATTATTATTATTATTCTAGAATGTTCTCACTTGTTAAGATGATGCCACTTGTACGGCTAATCATCAATCTAGGGTTTACTATTTGCTATTTAAGTTCTTGTATTCTCTTCTTACGATGAATGAATAAAATGAATTAAGTCTTTTGTTTTAGTTTTATTATCCTCTTTTTTGGATATTGACCATCTCGAATTCCGGTTCCTATCCTTGGTAGGAATTTCTTCATAACAATTGGTGCTTTCATTCTCTTACCCAACCTCCCCACCAACCATGGGATATCATCACCCACAGCCACTATACTCTCACCATCAGTCACCATGTCATATTTGTTATGCATCCTCTCTACCACAATATACTCATTCCCCTCCGCCACCTCACTTATCGCATGATGACCTCATGAACAATTATCATCACATAGTACATTATCTCGACCATCACCACCACCATTCACAACCACTCTGACCGCCACCTCAGCCACCACCATTTTCTCAACCTTATTCTCCACCCTACCAAACATCCTCACAGATCTACCAACAACCACCTACACGACCTTATTACTCATCATATACTAAACACCTATCTACCTCTCAACCCCTAACCTCTAAACCACCACCCAAATATTCCAAATCTAATACTTTTCAAGAGCCACCAACCTTTTACCAACCATATTATCTACCCTCTCACTGATCACCATATAAATTCCGATCGTCGGCCACACTCCGGTCAGAAATACCATTGCTAAAATTAGAGAAAAATTGAGTGGAAAATGGGTATTAGGGTGTATGATATCCATTTGGATTTATAAATAGTATTGATTATCTTTCCTCTTTCTCTCCACTGGTTTTGTAATGGGATTATTTTGATTAATGAAAATCACTATGTTTTGTGAATTCTAATACGGTGTTTAACTATTTTGCTTCTAATATGTAATTCTAAAATGACTCTATCTGTATTTGCTTTGCTCCTGATGTTGAGGAGCGAGCTTTTGTTTGGAATCTTGCACTTCTATGTTCTATACTAGTGTTAGTACCCGGTGCTACGCACGGGTACCACAAATTTGTTGAATTAAATTAAGAGTTGATTGCACTCAAACTTTTCGTTAGAGTTTCTACCCTCTCTACTTCTATAAAGAAGCCTACAAGGGTATTATGGGTATCATGCCAGTTTAAAATTTAGTTAATGGTGATGATGTATTAAATGTTTAAAATTTTGATATTCTGTTCCTGCAAAGTAAAGGATGAGCTATTGGAGGGTGATATATGTTATAAGAGGAGCGTTTTCAAAGGATAGTATGTTTGCGTTGTTGGACTTGCAGCTAATTTATTGTCAACAATATTCTACTTCAATTATCTATAGAGAAACCAATATATATAATAATACCGCTAAGCTAAGTAAGACCATACCATAGAGCTATGGGATGTCATTGTGAAATCATAATTTTATCGTAGTATTATTTATCAGTTAATATTGTGATAAATGGTAGTGGTGGATGATTCATATCTAACAAATTTATAACAATATTAAGGTTATCATCAAAATAATCGTGTCCTGTCATATGAGGATTGTAGGGTGCCCAGAGCTTTCCAATATAAATTTTCCATGCTTCTAGGTAGCGCTTGTGATGCGGAGGAAACTTTCTTTAGGAGTAAGTTATATCACTTTTTTCAAAAGGAAAATGAAAAGAAAATATGGATAGGAATTTTACATCATAAGTTATCCTAATACAATCTAAAGTCCCAAGTTCATTGGTTTAACTTGTTAGAAATACCCAAAGTAATGATAAAATAACTTGTAACTGTGAAGCTATAAGGTATCCTACCCTGTAGATTACAAAATAACAAAAAAAGAAAAGTCACTAAGATTAAGCCTGTCTTTTATTCAAGCAGCTATAGCTCAGCCACATTTTTGCGTATGCAAAGGTGCCCCATGGAGTGGTTAAAATTATCTTTGCTCTTTGCTCTCGCTCCTAGCACGCCCCTGGTACTCTAACAGTAAGGGGGGATATTAGATAGCTGTTTAGCAAAGGATCTTAGATAGGCTGATTCCAAGTAACAAATCGTACAACAATTAGGGAAATATGCAGAATATAGATATTAAGGCAAATTTGTACATAACAAAAGGGTAAGTTGTTTATAGTGACAAACCCACTATAAGTTAACTCAAGCAGTTACAAAAAGATGCATATGTATCTCCAGTAGATCATATCACTAGATCATGGCTTGTTCAAAAAAAACTACATAGAGAACCACACAAAGTTAATTTATAGTGACCATGCAGTAACTATAATCAATTACTTCACTCATTTTTAGGCTTCTTAGCTGGAAGTGCAAGAACATATGTCTGATTGCTAGACGGACAACTAGTGACAACAACCGGATAAACAAGTTCAATATCATTGCTTTGACAAATTGGCACAGTTGGCTGCAGTTGAACCACATCAGCAGTTGATTGAATTTGTGAATAGCTACGTTTCAAACTAAGCATAGGAAGATCCAACGCAGATGGACATGGCGGCAGAGTAGGTGGAAACTAAGCCAAAAAAGCATACAATTAGACATAAAAGACATGGAAGAACATAAAATAGAATCGTATAGAAAGTCACAACTGTCAATTTGCAAGGAAGAAAAATAAAGACATGGTATTTAAAACCGAACCTTTGGAAGGGTAACCAAAGTAGGAAGTGATGCAAGTTGATCAATTATATCAGATAATTGCACAACGCCAGATACTGAGAAGCTCATTCGCATGGACCCAGAATCAAATCTCCCTTATTCAATCTTAAATAGGAAGCTTCGACTATTGAGGGTTGATAAATATGGCGGTGGGGGAAGCAGCAAAGGAGCCTTAAAAAAAACCCATAGGAATGCATGGAAAAATTAGACCAGCATGTTCAAATTAAGTTGGGTCGCATGACATAAGATAAGTAATAAGAAAGTTGGGGACATAACTAACCTCGGGTTGGCCACTATAGTAAAGGGACATCAATTCTGCACAAGACATGCCAAGCATGTATCTGCTATCTCTATCCAACACATTAAATATGGCTTGTGATGTGTCATCATCAACGGTAAGCCTAAGCTTGTATCGGAAAACAAAAGTTAGAGCAATGATATAAATAACAATGATGATCAAGCCAACAAAAAATGAAATCGGGTTATATATACCTAGGTTTTGTTTCAAGAGGAACCCTAGAACACAGTTCGCACCACATTGTTAATCCTCGCCATGATATGCTACCTTTACAAATGCATTGAGGGAACCACCACTGGGAATCAAGTCAAGGCCCAAATCAGTCAAGGCCCAAAAGAAATCAAGTCACGATCATTAGCTACTGGTCAACAAAAATCCAGGAAATATAGAGAACCACATGACATGTTAAAGCTTTATTTACAGGTTGCAACCGTTAGCAGTAAACAGAAAACAAACAAAGCCCTTAAATTAGAACAACCTTTACCATCCCTAAAGCATTAACCATGATTAGAAACACACTCAAACAACACACCAATAATAACATCATATTGAGAACAAAAGATAATATTTATACTTCAAAAAGAGAGAGCAGATTAATCTAAAATGGTCTTTTTGGCTCATGTTGTATAAAAATGTCATTGTAAGTTCCCTTTTTCATAATTACCACACAGTTAGCAACTACTAATTTTTTCTGATAAGCTACTTGACATTAATTCTTCTTTAGTTTATCAGTAATAAGTTAAAAAGAGGACCTTGTTGATAGAATATTCTACTCAAAGACATTTAATCAACTTATTCCTAATTTGAGATCGCTGCAAATGGTTTTCAAATATGCTGATCAAATAACATGAACAAGTATGTATTTATGAAAATACTATCTAAAAATACATTATTTTTTATCTCATCCTAGTGGCATAAACCTTGGCTATTATTCTTACATGGAAGACTGCAGAACAGCACAACCAAGTGCAAAGTTACAATACGACAGCACTTAGAAGATCACTCAAACTAAGCTTTAAAAATTCTTCAAATTAGCATGAAGAACTTTATCCCCATATTTGTTTAGAATCAATTATATAGAGAGGAAGAATGCATGTATAAAAATAGAGTAATGACACTGACTGCAAGACTGGACAATTAATTAATTTAGTGCAACATGCATCTATATAGGCTTTTGAGATTTGAATAGCAGTTTTCTCATTAGACCTTTCTCTGTTTTATTCAGTATTGAAGTTTTACTTTGATTTGGTATGAGATTGTTATTGTCCTCTCTAACACTTGAATCTTTTGATACATAAAGAGGAAGAATGCATGTATAAAAACAGAGTAATGACACTGACTGCAAGACTGGACAATGAAATAATTTCGTGCAACATGCATCTATATAGGCTTTTGAGATTTGAATAGCAGTTTTCTCATTAGACCTTTCTCTGGTTTATTCAGTATTGAAGTTTTACTTTGATTTGGTACGAGATTGTTATTGTCCTCTCTAACACTTGAATCTTTTGATACATAGGGAGCAAAAGATAGGAGTCCTACTTTCAGCATGAAAATAGTGGAAGAGGTTCATGCACAATTATCCACAATACAAGCATTCTCTATTTGTGTCAAAAAAGTAAAGTCCTAAGTGCATCAACCTAAGCCATGCAGCAACATCAGATAACTAAACTACCTAACCAAAACTAATATGCATATGCAGCAAAAGGAACTAATCACATGCATATGACATAGAACGGCATACCTAATCATTAAGCAGCATCATCATATCAGTATAAATGCATCTCTAAAGCATTAACCATGTTTAGAAACACACCCAAAGAACACAACAATAGACGTTTCAAAAGTTTGCAATACACGTTATTATAGGCAAGACAAAAAAGAGTTAGGCATATAAAATAAAGTATCAGAACATCACAAAAAAAATCCAAAAGCATAAACAGAGGAAAAAGAAAACGAAGGATACATGCTGTGGTGGACTCGGCCTAGCCGAGCTCCACGTGGCCCTCACTCAGGACCTGAGGACCTTTCAGCAGGCCCTCTGTATGCTTGGCCGAGCTCAAGGCTCAACGGCCGAACAGACATCAGACACGGGCCGATATCATGCTCTCACCCCTCTGTGCTCTGGGCCAAGCTCAAGGCTCAACGGTCGAACAAACACCAGATACGGGTCGACCTCATACTCCTACCTAGGTCCGACTTCCCTATCCGACACCTCCCAGAATCCGACACCTCCCAAAGTCCGACACCTCCCAGAGTCCGACACCAAGGACAGGATGACGTGTCTCACCTTATCCACAAGGACAACTCATCCACTCATAGCTCATTACAGGCTGGCCCTACTTGGGCCTCAAGCAAGCCCATTAGGGCAACCAGCTCTCTCCTATATATATCCCTCTCTCCCTAGGGGCTAAGGTACGTCTCTCTCAAAACCTAAGAACTACGTGCGGCTTGATTCCCCTCTCATGGGATACGTAGGACCGGGATCATCCTCGTCAGCTGCAACAACCCCCAAACACCTCATGTGGTGCCTCCGATCTTGGACATCACATTGGCGCCGTCTGTGGGGATCGTTAAACTTCGATTCCCATCCACAATAAAAAAATAATAAAAAATATGAAAAGAACAAGAGTGGCGTGTGGAGTCGGCGGGGGGGGGGGGGGGGGGGAGAAGGGTGCCTCCTTCGTTGGCACTGCTGGCTGGTGCTGTAAAAAGCTAGGCACCGGTTCTCGTTCATCCGGGTGGCTGGTGCTACTTGGGGCTGGGGACCAGCGCTGCTGCCCCCTCGTGACCGATGCCGGTACCGGCGCGCCGTTCTTCAAGATCCCCTCCTCTTCGTCTGGGATCCTCAAACCACCGTGGTCAGAGTCACGAACGGTTTCCGCCGCCGAGACCCGTGCAAGCAGGAAAAGGAAAAGGGAGCGGCAACTCATTCCCGCTCCCCGATCGTCGAGTTCGTCGCTGCCAAATCCACGAGCAAAACAGAAACGGGGAAGACGAAGGGAGCGGTTTGGATCTTGTCGAACTCGGAATCGCCGCCATCGCAAAGTGCAAGCAAGGTTGAAGATCTTCGTCCAGATCTCCCTGGCTTCACGAGGATGATAACACCTTTCGCTGTTCGAAACCAACCACCAATCTCCTCTTCCGCGATGGCCCTGAGCAGCGACTCGCGATTCGCCGCCCCAACTCGCTCCGCTCTATGACCCCGTCGCCGTCAAAGATCGAGGGCGTAAAGCCCTTGGCAATGCCTCTAGATCCAGTGGAAACAGCGAGGCCACCATCGCCTTCATCATCCGTTGTCGCCATCGCAGGCTCAACAAGCAGCTTCCTCCGCCTCCACCCGCCTCCACCGCCTCTTTCTGCCTCAACGCCGCAAGCAGCCTCCAGCGCCGCTGCACCTAGCAGCTGCTGCTACTGCTCGAGCAGGAAGGAACCTTAGGGTTCCCAAACCCTATTGGGCTAATGGCCCAATCCCAACTACAAACCCAACTCCAAGGAATTACTGCAAAAGCGGGCCACCAGGCCCAAATCAAAAAAAAAACATCAACAATTACCTAACGGGCCAATAAGCCCAGGTTAAAAAAAAATCGGCAGTGTCATCCCTCTTTATATCTCGTACATTTAGAATATCGGAAATGACTCACTACTCTTCTCTCCTCGGATTTACATGATTTCGAAAATCATAATCCGAGTTCACTCTTCTCTCCTCGGATTTACATGATTTCGAAAATCATAATCCGAGTTTACTCTTCTTTCCTCGGATGTTCAAGGTAATTTCGGAAGACTCGCACAGTGTTTCACACTCGAGCCGATCTCTTAATCCGAGTATGATGACTATTCTGCTAGTTTCCCTCGCTCGACAAAACGGAGGTCGGACCTCAAAGATCGACAAAGCCCATTCGAAAAGGACGGACTGCATACTCCTAACCCGACATACTTCAATCCTAAAAACTTCGACCCGACACTCCTCTCCTCACCTGAATCAGGGAAGAAATCCTAGTTCCCATATTATTTTCCTATCTCATCGCCTTTCTATGTGTTTACGTTGCATGTTTCTTGATATTGGTTTACTTGGTGCACTATTTCTGACATATGCTTTTAATACTTGCTTCCTTATAGTTTCTCTACTCGGTGCTTATTATTTGATATTCTACATGTTGCTACCCGATGTACTGCTGAACAAATTGCTTATCTGGCCTTCTTGCTGTTAAATGTCCTTAAATCTCTGCCTCCCCTGTTGTGATAGTATGATAATAATTGATGTACATTGCCTCCCCGGTTGTCGTGTTTCATGTTTTAATGCTCTCATCTGGTTTGCTGCCATGTTTATAACTGTCGTCTACTGTTGAATGCGATATACCTGAAATCGTGCATCTTTTTGTGGACAATGCTGTTTGGTTGAACAATATCTTAAATTTCAGTATTTATCTGTTGCGTATGACCTGCTCAAATCAGCTTGCTCTTATGTCGGTGTTTTATTCTCGCCTGCCAACAATTTTCATTGTTGTTATTTAATTATCATGAATTATCATAAAGTGTCAAAATTAATGTCGATCACTGATTATTATTATTTTACATGTAATGTAAGATTCAGGAGAATGATGGTCGAAAAAAGGAAGGCCGAGGTGTTACGGTTATCTCTATTTTGAACGAAGCCATCTTACGATCTCTATTCTCATCTCGGCTTGGATCTTTGTTGGACGAACTGCTATGTTTGCCTCTATTATCTTATTGGCCCCACTTTTCATCTCGGCTTGGATCTTCTTTGGTTTTCACAGGACCACCACAGCTTCTCGAAGGTGAACAATTCCAAAGGCATATAGTATTTCTTAGTTCATGCTTATTTCTAAGCTCGGAGATTCTCTTGTTCAAATTGCGCGGTTTATCGAAAAGGGAGGCCGAGCTACTATTATTCTCTTTATCTCATGTTTATATCTCATCTGCCGAGCTGCTATTATCCTCTTTATTTCATGTTTATATCTCATCTGCCGAGCTGCTATTATTCTCTTTATTTCGTGTTTCTACCGAGTGGTTATCATCTCGACCCTACCTTTGTGGTAGAACGGTCAATTCATGCATTCACGCATACGGTTATCATCTCGACCCTACCTTTGTGGTAGAACGGTCAATTCATGCATTCACGCATACAGTTATCATCTCGACCCTACCTTTGTGGTAGAACGGTCCCCCTGTCACCGCACTTACATGCATTCACGCATACAAGTCGGTACTAGTGCTACAGACATTTGCGTACGTACTAGCTTCTCATTTAGCACTAGCCACCTAAATGTTGCATGGCGCTATGTACAGCCAACGTCTTCTAAATAAGATCGGCTCATATGCACAGTGTACAAGGGACACCCGATAAAGTACAGCTTGCAGTGAAATGTTCTCACATAACATCACTCAGCAACCTCTTTCACATCAGGGCCGAGGACACCCACCTCGGCTAAGGTGGGTGGATCCGAGATCCCTACCGCATTCACTTATATACAGTACCTTTTTTCAGAGGAAAACTTATAAGTTACTGCACTGGTCAGGGGAAGTCGTCCGAAGTCAAAGGTCTAGACAACCACATACTATGTGCAACAAGTTTAACCAGAATAACTTGCACTGAAAGATCACTGTACTCGGCACAAGCCTTTTCAGGCTTTACCGAGTGGGGGGCATGTGATGCAAGGGAAAGGATGCGAAGCCGACCTATATATCGACACTAGATGACTCCCGACTTTGTCTTCTTGTATGGGATGTCACAACGTCTCCGAATTCGGCATCCACCTCTCTCATTGAAGACTTACTCTAATCCATTTCATTTCACTCCGGATCATGTTCCTACACACTTGCCCACGATCTCGCGTTTAGCCATCGAGCGAGCTCGGTTCGAGATGTGCCTCACCAAGCGAGCTCGGTTCAAGATGTTCCTCACCGAGCGAACTCGGTTCGAGATGTTCCTCACCGAGCGAGCTCAGTTCGAGATGTTCCTCACCGAGCTGGTGGCGGATCCCCCCGCGGGAACTCGGTTCGAGATGTTCCATTCCCTGGTCGAGATCGGGGAGGCTACAGGTGGAAATGGGGACTGCTACCCGATAACTCGGTCATCGGTCGAGTACACTATGGATCGAGTGTACACCTCGACTGAGAGCATCTTGTCGACAGCGTCCCCGGTGAACGTTACGATCCAGTTGAGTTTTTACTCTCGGCATACCTCGATGAGAGAGGTGTAAGAATCCCTTATCGGGCTACTCTTTTACTGTCATCATCCGAGCATGAAGAACGCTATTATCGATACTCTTCCGAGCAAGAGGCCTCGACTACGAGTATATTCCTACCTCGTCACCGACTCAGCACTGATTGGACCGACGCAGAAAGGACCTCAACTCGGCAGTCTTTACGACTCTCCCCGAGCTGGGGGGGCTTTTGTGGCGGATCGATTTCTCCTAACCCGCCTTGCTATCTTTCGCTAGCCTTGAGCATATGATTGTGGACTAAGTACTCAAACCCTTCCTAGAAGGTGGGGGGTACTTAGCGCTATGATGCTTAGTGCTATGCCTTCTTTCTCCTAACTCGGCTCGAGACTCACAAAGTCTCGCCGAGCTGGGGGGCTTATGTGGTGGACTTGGGAAAAGGACCTGAACCAAGACCTCGGTGCAAGGCTCAAATAGCCTTGACCGAGCTGGGGGGCTTATGTGGTGGACTCGGCCTAGCCGAGCTCCACGTGGCCCTCACTCAGGACCTGAGGACCTTTCAGCAGGCCCTCTGTATGCTTGGCCGAGCTCAAGGCTCAACGACCGAACAGACATCAGACACGGGCCGATATCATGCTCTCACTCCTCTGTGCTCTGGGCCGAGCTCAAGGCTCAACGGCCGAACAGACACCAGATACGGGCCGACCTCATACTCCTACCTAGGTCCGACTTCCCTATCCGACATCTCCCAGAATCCGACACCTCCCAAAGTCCGACACCTCCCAGAGTCCGACACCAAGGAAAGGATGACGTGTCTCACCTTATCCACAAGGACAGCTCATCCACTCATAGCTCATTACAGGCTGGCCCTACTTGGGCCTCAAGCAAGCCCATTAGGGCAACCAGCTCTCTCCTATATATATCCCCCTCTCCCTAGGGGCTAAGGTACGTCTTTCTCAAAACCTAAGAACTACGTGCGGCTTGATTCCCCTCTCATGGGATACGTAGGACCGGGGTCACCCTCGTCAGCTGCAACAACCCCCAAACACCTCATGTGGTGCCTCCGATCTTGGACATCACACATGCTGATCAAGGAACACCATTTCAATAGCCATAGCTTCATCAGGGTTTATGAACCCGAGAACAACCCACAGCCTATCAATGCGCACAAGGAGGCGGTATGCCTCACGATGAGGCACACCACTCCTCAAGGCATCAAACTTAGGAGCCATTGAAGGGCAAAAGTGAACAAAGAAGTGAAAAAGAAAAGCAACAAAAAGAAGCACACAGCAAAACACAACTACACAACTACAGAACGGGTAAGGAAAACTGAATGAATACCAAGACCCACACACCCCCTTTTATAGCCGAGCATCCAGCAATTCAACACCTCACACCAACAATTTGGGACAATCAATCCATATGAGAGCAGGGTTTGTACAGACCCAACGACACAAATACCCCCAAGCAAGGGAAGAATTAACAGGGATCCAGAGGGAAGGGACTCACACTGATCCAATTTTTGAAAGGGCATAATGGGTATTGGTCAATTACGCCGCCGACAGCACATGCCCAATTGCTCACAGCGCAGGGTCAAATACACTGACAAGATCTCACAGCAGACAGAAGACGGGTAGAAAACCCATTATACCCCCAAAACCAACAAACAATAACACTCGATTTTACAACATACCCATCGATTCATACAAACCACACGAAGGGTAGGACGGTAACTTACCCGGAGAGCGTTCCAGCAGAGTTCAGAAACGAAAGAGGTCGCGGGAAGGGGAGACGCAGGTGCGAGCGTGAAGGGCACACGAAGGAGAGAGTGAGAAGGACAGAGAAGACCACACGAAGCTGAGGAGAAGCGAGTAGGCAAGAGGAGAAGCGAAGGAGGGTACACGTGGATGATGAACAGTGCTAAACAGTGTGTGGGAGACTTCTTGAAGTGTTAAAGGTATAGGATGCTAATTTTCTTGGAGGCCACCAAGCTAAGCTAATATGATTTGGAAGTGAATGTAATTTATTATCTTGTTAGTTTATCTCTATTTTTTTTTAGAGAAATAATTTTTCGTTACCACGATAACATTGTTGGTTTCTCATATTACTTCGAGATTCTAATATAAGAAATAAATGGATTTACTTATATTTTGGTCTCAAATATAAAAAAAAAAGTTTACTAACTTTCTATTTTTAATATAATTATTTTTGAATATTTTAAAAAGTAGTGATCTCATTTAAGTTTTGTTTCATTCTCGATGTAATTTTTTTAAAGTAGCTATATTTTTTTTAATAAATTTGATAAAATTAAATACATTTAACTAACTTATTTAATAAATATGATTTTGGTTATTTTTTTCTAATAAAGGCCAAAGGAATAGTATTTAACCTTTAATTTACTTGTTTAACCTTTTATCTCCTCCCTTGGTGCTGAGCCTATAATGCATTGTAGTTCAGAGTCAAGTATATAATTTCGGATTTTCTGACGTGTACTTTAAGATACATACACACTTTTCTTTTTTTTAATCATTGACTCAGTTTTCAACTAACTGTGAGGCCTGCGTTGTTAGTGGGAAGTCAGCATGTGGCCAAGGCAAGTTACATACACACTTTATTAAAAGTAGTTTCATTGAAAGATATGTTTTTAATGCATTTCTTAATTGTTACTCCCTTAGTCTCATGAAAATGGTTAAAAAATTCAAAAATCAAAAAATTAAGGAGACATGTATTTAATGATTTGTCTAACACAAACCAATTATTAAATAACTAATTTAATGCATTTTGCATGAATCAGCCAATCACAATTCAAAGTTTACAATTTCTAAATTTTTCATTAATTATTTTAATTATAGTTTGGGACAAAAAATTTAGTCATTTTTTACCATTCTTGTGGGACAGAGGGAGTATCACACTTGAAAAAACTTATACTCCCTCCGTCCCTAATTATAAGCCTCTCGGACATTTTTACTTCCATCAACGTTGTTGAATTCTATATTCAAATTGATATGTTCTTCCAAAAATACTCATCTACCAATTATTAGAACATAATAAATTTTTTCATTTTTCAATAATTAATTTAATTCCTAGACGATACTCCATCATCTATATTTAATGCAGTGAATCAATTTCTAAGTCATTTACAACATTAAACAAACTCCATTAAACAAGCACCATTTCATATTCCAATACAATTTTATTTATTTCTTCTCACAAAAACTTAGACCACAATGATTAAATGTAAGGGTAATTTTGGAAAAAATTACAAGAGGGTCTTATATTTAGGACCAAATTTTTTTACCCAAGAGGGCCTTATAATTAGGGACGGAGGGAGTACTATTCTTTCTTTTACTCCCTCCGTTTCACTATGTTTGGCCTTTTAGGTCTGGACACACAGATTAAGAAAATATTAATTATTATAAGTATTATGTATAGTTTGTCCGAAATGCCCCTATTTAATCTTTATTGAAAATTGTCGTACTATTTCATTTTTATTAGTAAGTGTGTCCATTAATTAATGTATAGTGATTTAGATATGAGAGAGATGATAAAAGTAGAATTATGAGGAGTAAGAGAAATGATTGAATGAAAGGTTAAAATTGGAAAAAAAATATGTTTATATTTTGAAAATATAAAAGGCCAAACAATATGAAACAAGAAAAAAAATACTAAAAGGCCAAACATATATATTGAAAGGGAGGGAGTATTATATAAGTTCATTTGACTAATTTACACACTCTTTAAAAAAGTTAGTTAGTATTGTTAGTAATATTGAAAATATAAATATTTGGTATACATTTTCAAAAATATCTCCACAAATATTGTTGAGAATAAAAATAATTACTCCTAATACTCCTTCCGTTTCATTATGTCTGACCTTTTAGGTTTAGGTACACATATTAAGAAAATATTAATTATTGTAAGTATTATGTATAGTTTGTCCAAAATGACCCTATTTAATCCTTATTGAAAATTGTAATAGTATTTAATTTTTTTTGGTAAGTGTGTTCATTAATTAATGTATAGTTGTTCAGATATGAGAGAAATAATAAAAGTAGAATTAATGAGGAGTAAGGAAAATGATTGAATGAAATGTTAAAATTGGAAGAAAAAAAATATGTTTATATATTAAAAATGTAAAAGGCCAAACAATATAAAACAGAAAAAAATGCTAAAAGGTCAAACATAATGAAACGGGGAAAATATATACCATTTACCAATACCCAAGGTGTACTCGGTATAGATACCTCACCCATTTAGGAATATCCATATTTCATACTCCCTCTGGTCCTATTTATAGGGCATACTTAACCATGTCACACAAACCAAGGAGGGTAGTTAGGTTTCTTGAAACTTTAAAAAAAATACTTCAACATTACAATCTTACCCTCTTAATTTGCATTGGGAATTTCACAATGTATTACTTCACATTAATGGGCAAAGGGCAAATAAGAGAAAATAGCAATAAATGCCTCCTAGAAAATATAAAGTGACTTATAAATAGAACCAAAGAATCCTTCTAAAATGTGACTTATAAATAAGACCGAAGGGAGTACTATATTGGAACGAACAAACATTTAATTTAATCACATTGTCCAGATGTTCTTGATTTCTGCAATTGATTATTGTTCATTATCCAATGACAAAAAAAAAATAGACATATTAATTAAAGACAAATATGACAGGAAAAAAAAATCAACGTGGATTGGTCAAGTGGTACCTCACTTGGTCTCTTAATCAATTGGTCTCTAATTCGAGCCTTGGGTATGGAGCAATATCCGCTGGGAGACCCCTACTGCTTCTTAGTGCAAGCTCAGTTGGGTCGGACCGGATGAGTCGGTGGATTCTGGGTAAACCAGATCAGGATACAAGTTGGTGTAAAAAAAAATGACAAAAAAAATAAATGTTACTATCTTCATCTTTATATATAAGACTCTTTTGAGACTTTTTTCCCCTTATTTATAAGATCCTATAACTATTTTCAATGACAATTAATTACATTTTTCCATAAACACCCCCATTTACTTAACATATTTTAGATTTTCGATACTATTATTTAAGGTAGTTTTGAAAATGCATATTAAACAGTCACATTTCCAATACATTTAACTAAATTAACCAACTTTTTTAATAGGTTGGATTTGGGTGTATCTAAAAATTGTAAAATACCGAGTAACTTATAATAACCACCATTAAGTTTTTTTTTTTTTTTTTAATGTGACATACGGAGTACTATATAATTAGGATAGGAGTGCGTATCAATCTTATTAATGGATTTGTGTGAAGATCCTGGTTTTTAGTATGGCCAATGTTATCCAGAAAATCATGCCTAGAGGCAAATTCATTAAGTATATTCGGTCAACTTTCTAATATTGGTCTATTCTCTCTCTCTCTCTCTTTTTTTTTTTTGTTATTTCCTCTTTTTTGCTTTGGCCAATGAGCACTGCTCCTATATTGTGTGAGCTATAATTTTGGCTATCCATAAACTTCTAGTGTTCTTATAGCCTACAATTAACTCACTTCCATGGTTTATCCCTTGTTCCTTTTGTTATTGAGTACCATATTTATGTCAGTTCAAAACATTGTTTGCCAGTTAGCCCAAAATATATACCTGATACAAGAGAAAAGCATCAAATTCATAGATTAAGAGAACTATAATCTTAAATTCATAATCAACCAGTTGTTATTTTGATCTTTATAAGAAGCAATGGGTAGCCTATTGCTAGATCAAATCAAAAAGCAGACAACAACTTTCCTGCAAGAGAAGTTCAAAACTGCCAGGATCACATTTACTGATGTTACAGAAGTTGAATTGTAAGTGCTTTTGTGTGCCTATAAATACATATAAAGAGAGAGAGAAAGAGAGCATATTAAGTGAGAGAAGTGGTTTATTATGACTGGGGAGGAACACATCTTTTATGTTTTAATCAATCATATAGATAATGCTTTGGTTAGGAAATTAATAGAACAATAGCTAGCAGAACACATGATTTCAGAGCAATATATAATTTGTATGATGTACAAACTCAAATTCTAGCAAATAAATGTAACTCTTTAATTTTTTGATTCATAGTTATATAGGACTAAAGGGTACTAAGTACTAACATATAACACTAAATAATAAGGCTGGCTGAAGAAGCAACAAATAAGGATGATTGCAGTCCTGATGCTAAGACAATGACTAGAATAGCAGAGGCATCATTTGATGTGGATGAATATTGGAGGATTGTTGATGTTCTTCATAGAAGGTATATGTGCTTATTAATTCAGTGGCTTATTGCTAAACTTTATAAGCTGCTAAAGCATATTTCAAAATTAAAATAATGCTACTGCTCTAGCTAGAGTTTATTTAATTATATTTTCTGGCTATGTACTATTTTATTTAAAGTGCAGGCTATACACCATTGATTGGGTACAATGGAGGCAATCTTACAAAGCACTGATACTTCTGGAATTCTTGCTAACCCATGGTCCTGAAGAATTTGCTCAAGAGTTTCAATGTGATGTGGAAATTATTGAAGAGCTAGGAAATTTTACACATATTGATGGAAGAGGGTAAACTTTCAAAATCCGAACCCCCATGTGTTGTGAACCCAACCAGTGGTATCATAATTTGTTTATTTTCATTTTTAATTTACTATGAGGTTAAAAATTGAGACATGTGCTGCATGGACAATGCACAAAATGATGGAGATGGAAAGACGAGAAGTTACCTTCTGACTTTCATATATTGCCTCTTTAAGTTTTTTTTTTTTTTTAATTAAATTGTACTTTTGATACTATTTCTTTAAATTTTAAATGGTTTTTCTATATTTATATATAATTTAAAATTTTTTCGTAAGTGTTATTTTTCAAAATATTGAAATAGATCCCTAATGCCTGACTCAAAAAAGCATATTATATTTACTATTGTCTATAAATCATTTTATGTTAAAAAATTCGATAAAATCATAAAAAAATAATAATAAATAAATTAGAACGTTTCAACACAATTTATAAATGATTGATTGTTTAAATATGATATTAGGATGTCGCGTGTATGAAATAAAAAAACTATATTTGAACTTTGATGATTTATATTTCGAAGGAAAAACTATTCGTATGGTCCCAGTTATTTATTTGTACCAATCTGGTTTCTTAAGTCATTTTCGTTTGAAAGTGATCCCCTAACTCATGTAACGTTAGCATCGTTAGTCCTTTCCGTTCATTACCTCCTAAAATCGTCTATTTAAGTTGACGTAGCAGCTAAAGTGCCCAACGTGGGAGATCCACGTCTACCCTCCCTTTTACCACGTTAAAAGTTTAAAATGGGGGAGTGAAACGATGTCGTTTTGGTGCTTGAAGCCACTCGCTTCATCTTCTCCTTTCTTCCATGAGAAGTCATTCTGAGCTAAGAGAGTAAAACACTAAACTTATGAGAGAAAACAGAGGGTTTCTTGGGCATTTGCTGAGAGAGAGCGAATTATTGCAACATTGTCGTTAATTGTGAGTATGACAGGGAGTTCGTTCATGGACGGAAAGGACTAACGATGCTAACGTTACATGAGTTAGGGGACCACTTTCAAACGAAAATGACTTAGAAGACCAGATTGAAACAAAAAAAATAACTTAGGGGGACCAAACAAGCAGTTTTGTCATATTTCGAAATGATAGATCTTTGAGTGTTAACTAGAAGATACTTTGATGAAAAAAAAAAATCATTGAAATCTGTTTGATAACGGAAGGACTTAACCATAGTTTGATTTTGATTTCTACCTGAATCAATTTGCTTAATTTATTTCAGGTTTGATTGGGGAGCAAGAATGCAAAAACTATCAGATCAAGTACTCAAACTCTTACAAGGTGGAGAACCACTAAGAGAAGCACGTTTGAAGGCTCTCAAATTAACAACTGAAATCCAACAAGGCTTTGGAAGTTCATTGAACTCTCCTTCATCGTCATCATCACCTTATACACCCTCTTCTGATGCATCACCACGCTCATTATCATCATTTTGTTCATTTTCTACCGATAGTAGTACTACTACTCCTGCTTTCATGGATTCCAATGAACACCTAAACAAAGAAAGCAACATAGTGTTTCAATCGAAGAATGTTGTGCAGGACAAGGATCACCATTGGGATGGTCCTGCAGGTGAAGAGGGACATGTTTTTGTTAATGATTCTGATGATAATGAGGAGGGTGAAAATGTGGATAAAGCAAAAGGGTTTGTTAGTGGAATCTATTCTAAGATTGTTGGTAATGGTGAAAAAATTGGATATTTCAGATGTATCTCTGATGTTGGTACCAAAGGAACCAATAAAAAGAAATTTGATCGCCAACATTCACTTTGGTTTTGAAGGGTAGGTAAGTTGTCAATTTCAGAATGGCTGGTCATCATATCCCATGAGCATGTTAATAGTAAGCTAATGATATGTCTCTTTTGAAAATATTGTACTAATTTATGATTTGTAATTGTAATTATCCTGTGAATTGATGTGCAGTACAAAACATTGTATTAATTATTCTTCCTTCCTTGAAAATAAAAATGTGTGATAAAAATGTTTGTTTGGCGAAACTAATTTATAGCTGATAGCTTTGAGCTTATAGTTGATAGTTGTGAACCTAACTTATAGCTGTGGGATTATAGCTGAAAACTTATAGTTGTATAACTAGCTTATTGAACTAGAGCTATTTGACAAAACTAGCTGTGCAACTAATTCAAACATGTTAAATGATTGAAAAGATTAAATAGTAATATAATTTAGTAAAAAAAGGTAAAATTGAGATATGATTTATTGAAAGCTCTTATTTTTTTCTCAAAACTACCTGATGTAACTTTCTAAAAACTAACTTTCAAAAGCTATAAGTTTCTTTTTTTAAAACTATAAGCTTCTTTTACTTTTTTTGTTTATCAAACAGCTCTAGTAGCTTATTGATCGAATCAATAAGCTAAAAGCTACCACATAAGCTATAAGTTTGTCTAACCAAACACAACCAAAATATCTTACAACAATTTTCTTCTTGTTCTAATTACAACGATTTTCTTTTTGTGATGATTGCATGCAGTACATACTATAAACTATATACATTTCAAAGTCTGTGAAGTGAAACAGGGACGCTCTATATTTGGGATACATTTTGGTGACCCATTTAAAAATGTATTTTTTTTTCATAATGTTATTTGGAATTCCAGAATGTACGTCCGGAATTAACATATGCTTATCTTATATATGCAGAAGTAATTGTTTTTACGTATAATACAAATTGATATTCATTTTGGATGTTCAAATAACATTACTTTTTTTTTAGGGTATATCCCTCTATCAATAATTGAAGATTAATTAGTATAAAAGCACAGGAATCATTAAAATAAATTTTACCTTTAATAATGAAACATTTTTCATATAGACAAAAGCAGCAAGGAACCATTGTCATTATGTTTAAAGACTATAATAAAACCTCCTTAAATTAATAAACTCTCTAAAATAATAATTTTTTCCAATTCTAACTTGGTATATTTCAAAAAGTTATTGATTTCAATAAATTAATAAAATAATATATTATTTTTAGAAAGACCCTTATATAATCCATGATCCCATTAATATCATAAATTAATAATTCTTCCAAATTACAAACAAATCTAAAATAATTTAGTAAAATATGATTTATTGCGGTCTGCTTTTTCTTAAAACTTAGATCTAGGTCGAGCTCATCTCTAATTTTTCTTATTGCATTCAAATATTCTGGTGTTGTGTTCTCGAATTGCAAAAAAAAAAAAAAATTGTGGAGAGTTTATAATTCAATAATTTTTATGTAAATATAATTTGTTGAACAGAGAATCCACTCGATAAACTAATAAATTATTAATTTATAGATTAATTAATATTTATCAAAATTAATAAATTTTCATAGCCCCAAGAATATTAATTTATAAATTTTCTGTAGTATCTAACTATCTATTATTTATATTGGACTAGCTTTTTGTTTTTTTGTTTTTTTTAAGGTTGATCATATTTTGGTTTTAGTTTTTAAATATTTTAAAAATAGTTTTATTTTTTAAATATTTTAAAAGTTTGGTTATGTTTTTATCCACATATCGAGTGAAGTTATGTTTAATATTAACAATCTAACATTGCCCATCTTACTAGTTGCTGATGTGATCGGTAATGATCTCAACACAACATAACTTAATTAATGAAAAGAATAAAATAAAATTTTAATTTGTTCTTTAAATTCAAGGATGAAATTATATCATAAAATATAAAATCAGTTATAACAATTATATAGAGTCTGTTTGGCAAAACTAACTTATGGGTGTGAACTTATAACTGATAGCTGTGAACCTAACTTATAGCTGTGGAATTATAGCTGTGAGTTTATTAGCTTATTGAACTATAGTTGTTTGGCAAAACTAGCTGTGCAACTAATTTAAACATGTTAAATGACTTAAAAGTACATAACATGTAAAATAATAATTAATATTGACATTCATGTTTCAATGACGATAATACTACACCAGTAGCTTATAAAGAATGGCATATACTTCATTCATATATATATATATATATATAAATGATTAAAAAAATTATAACATTCATAATAATTATTAGTAAGTAATACTGCAATTTAAATATTTTTATTATTTTTATAAAAATGTCACGGTATTTTTATTAACAATGACACGAAAGAAAGACAAAACTTTTAGCCTATTGATTGGACACACCGCCATCACAAAATCACACAAATCCAATCTGAACCAAATTCACAAAATAAAAAATAAATAAATAAAATTGAGGATAACAAAAAAGTGAAAGAGAAATTTGATTATCAATGTTGAAATAAATATCACATACCTTTATGTCTCCTAAATCAATAGTTAAATATAGGATTTCTTTATGAGTGGTTTTGGTGTGGTGCGTACAGATATATAGAAGGATTATAGGTTTTTGGGTTTGAAGAAAAAAAAGTAAAAAATTTGGGGGTAATATTAATTTAGGTCAGAATAAATAATAATATAATTTAATAAAAAAAAGGGTAAAATTGAGATATGATTTATTGAAAGTTCTTATTTTTTTTCCACTGATGCAGCTTTCTAAAAGCTAGCTTTCAAAAGCTATAAGCTTCCTTTTTGAAAGCTATAAGCTTCTTTTACTTTTTGTTCACCAAACAGCTCTAGTAGCTTATTGACCAAATCAATGAGCTAAAAGCTACTAGATAAACTATAAACATGTCATACCAAACACACTCATAATCTAAAAAGTCGTGTTTTGCAATTGTATAAAAAGTCATGTTTTTCTCTAGATATATATTGATAGATGAAATATATATTACGTAGTTTAAGAATAATTTATTTAGTTTCTCAACGTTTATTTTTTTTATAAGCATTTCCCAATGTTTATTTACTTTTCTTTGATTTCTTATTATTTGATCCTTAACGTTGAAATTAAACAAATTATTTATTTAGTATCATAATTGTTAATATAATGGATACCAATTAATTCAATTAGAGAATATGAAATTGATACCAAATATATTAAATTGATATTGATATATTTATTTAGTTGCTAAATTTCAAAAATGTATGCTTAAAAAATGCTTTTCTATCCTTCCATAAAAAAAATTTGTAAATCGTGCTTATTGATTCATAATTATTTCAATGAAAAAATATGAAAAACTAAAATAAAAAATAGGGTGTTACTACCATGCAATCAAAAATTGAATGGTGCAACCCATTGTTAAACCAATAAAACCTTGTCACCTAAGACATGTATGCCACATCATTACTTAAATTAGTCAAAATTAAGTTTTGCAATTTAGTCCAACATAAAAATTAAATTAAGTTGTGCTCATTAGAACTACCAGCAGCATACTTTGATTTTTTTTTAATAATGTTTTTTAAAATTAAAACTAAGGACTAAAATTTTAATTTACTATTTAAGTTGGATCAAATTGCAAAAAATTAAATTTGACTACTTCAAATGATGACATGACACAAGTAAATTAAATGACAATTTTCTATTAGTTTAAGAGAAGGTTGCATGACAACACTCCAATTTTGGATTGCATATTAGAAGTCTCCTAAAAAATAAGCTCATATTCTCTCTTTATACTTTTATAGTATTCATTTTTATTTAAAAATATTTTATAGAGATGCTTTTGCTTTTTCTAAGAATTATAAAAGTGTATAAACCATTTCATCTTTATCACCAAAGGTTTCAGAGTTGTTTTTCAATTTCTGTATTCGTTGTCTCGATTTGTTTAACTTTTTTTTTATTTAATGATTATGATACTAATATACTTTTTTGTTATAAAAAAAAAAAGTTAGGTGAGTTAGGGTTCGAAAATGGTCAATAAGGTCATAGGAGGTTTCAAGATTCTTTAAGCCTTAGTTGTACACATTTTTCTATGTTTTAAAGTTTCACACATTTTTTAAAATATTTTTATATTCTATTTCTTAATTTATTTTTTTAACCTTTTTTATTTTAAAATTTAACAATTTCACCTATTTGAAATTCATTGCCTTCTCTTTTGTTGAGGGAACTTTTATCTTTAACTTTTTTTTAATGAAACATTTTCTTTGAAATATTCCATAGGTCATCCATATGTATTGACCAGATAATGTTACGTGCATCTTAAATTCTTAATTATTTTTAGATATGTCATATGCTCGTGGAGCACTGATATCATCTTATCTGGTGCAACTTGCACGTCGTCACATCCATCCGTGCTCGTGGCCACTAATAATAATAAACTGTTATATCTTTTGAGAAAAACTCTTGCTATCTATTGTACTCTTTTATGGTTTGCTGAAGTATGACTTATACTTCTTTGCAAGCTTGAAATAAAATTTTTGTCTTATAAAAAAAAAAATAATAAACTGTTATATCACAACGGTCGCATGTTAGATTATTAGATGAATGCATCCAATTTTGGACAAACTAAGAGGGCATCAATGTAAGTGCAACCTCATGAGAGAGTACATGAGAGGTTACAATCTATTGACTACCAATGACTATATATATGACATTGGAAACTAGTATTTTATAAGACATGTTGTACATATATAGAGCTAATTGCCAAATTTTCAGAACAACATATTCTCTTTTGTTATTTGTTCAGAGATAAACCAATTTTTTTATAAAAGAAATGTTTTATTACAAAGATAAACTAGCTGCCTTTAATTAGGTGGTTTAATTTTGTCTTTAAGGTCATAATATATTCACGGGACACTACTTGATCAAAATAATTTTCTGCTCGTTGAATGCTTGATAAAGAACTTATCACATCAACAGGGAAGAAAATATCTCAGAACTCAAACTCACAAACACAGTTCGATTACATAAATGCGTGTGGAATTATTGTTAGCTGATGTATCAGCTCAAGCTTAAATGATTTCTTAGGCAGTAAGAAATCACAAGCCTGCAAACAACAAGCAAGCCCGCAAGCAGCAAGCATGAGCAAGCACAGGATTAAAAGTTCAATCAGCTGAATAGGAGCTTCTAGAAAGTCAATTATTCATGTAATTATTTGTAATAGATAGAAGAGGTAGTTAGTGAATTAGTTAATTGTTAGAAAAGTAATTAGAATTGGCGCCAAAGGTTGGTTGCTAGCTGAATAGTATCAGCTGTGTATATAAACTCATTTCTCTTTGTGTTCAATATACAACAATCATTTTTCTTATACAATTGAGCTTTTCTCTCATTCTCTGGAATCTTCTCTCAAGTTACTCATACCTTTTCTTCACTTTGTTCATGAATTCAGCCATGTTTAACAATTATCAACGAAGCTTCAACATATGCTTAAAGAAAACAACAAAACAAAACGAAGACATATTAAGAACATGTTTTATGTGCGGGAAGTTGGCGTGGAAATTCTCTTAGCTTGTATGTCTAGGAGACAAACCAATCCTCTTTCATGTGCTTTGGAAATAAATTGATGAGCACTACTACTTCAAAAGAAATTAAAATATTAGTTTTACCAATATGTTCTCACCTAATTAATAATATAAATTCAGCCATCTAATATTAGTCGTATTTAAATAGTTAAATAATACCAAGTCATTAGTGTTTGTATTTTCTAGAATGTTCTTACATATTGAGATGATGCTACTTATATAGTTAATCGTTTATTTTCAATTTTTTTTATTGCTATTTAAGCTCTTCTATTTTCTATCTACAATCAATCAATGAAATGGAAAGTTAATTTTAATAGCTTTTGTTATCTTTTGAAACATAGTTTTAGTGTTCATGGTAGGAAAGTATTTGATTCCTATCAATTAATGTTAAGATCAGAGTCTCACATTTATTATTATTTTAGAAAGCTCAATTTGATTCTTATACTTTAGATTTTCTCACCTAATAGATTAATCTATTGAGTTGGACTATCTTTATCTATTTAAGTTCTAACAATTGGTTTATTTCATTCAGAAGCTGGATACATGAAAAGGACTACCTATAAAATGGATTAAGATATATACTCTCTCCGGTCCAAAATATAAGCACTATTTCAAGATTTTTTTTGTCCATAATATAAGCTCCATTTCCAATTTTCAATGACATTAATTACTTTTTTTTCCATAAACACCCTTATTTACTTAACACTTTTTACATTCCCAATAATAATTATAGGAGTACTTTTGAAAATGCATACCAAATATTTACATTTCCAATGTCACTAACTATACTAACTAACTTTCTTAAAGGGAGAGCTTTTGATCAAAAGGTGCTTATATTTTGGACCGGAGGGAATATATATATATATATAGCCAATGTGGACGTCGACCCTTACAGAGTTTCGCATTAATCATGAGTAGCTCAGAAAGCTAAATATGATACTTACACCATTAGACTGTCTTACCTATTGGACTAATATTTTGTGTTGAGCTCTTCTCATATGCTTAAATATAATCCTAACACCATTTTTTTGGCGCTTCCTTTGTTATTGTTATTTTAATTGATTGAGCCTTCAAAGATTCGATGGTGTATTTGCATATATATGTTACGTTTTATTATTTATATCAAACAAGACTATTAAATCAATTCTTGAAGTTATTTTTGGTTTTTAATTTAATTTATATTCATCACTTTTCTAAAAAATTTCCATAAAAAATTGGGATTGAATAGGATGGTGATTGAGATGGATCTATCCCATCCAAATCAGTATTTACTTCCATCCACAATGGTTGCACACATCCATACTCCTCTTTGGTGCATGAGATCGGAGGCATGTCTTCTCGTGGAGTTCTTGTCTTGGGGGCATTCCTTCAAAGAAGCAAATTTTGTTCCTCATGGATTAGCCAAGATTGGCCATGAGCTTGATGTGGGCAATCAACATATTCATGAGTTTGCTCGATTTAATACCTTACAAGTGCTTGCAGTTTGTGCAGCAACGTTTTTTGACCATGTAGTTGCTTACTTCAATAAGACTTCTTGCCCCTTTCTACCATAAAAAGAGTAAAAAAAAAAAAAAACCAAAACTAATTTCATGCATAACATACTAAAAGGGAAAAAACACGATCGAGGGGAAAGTAGCATGAACAGAGAAGCATAGCCCCCCCCCCCCCCCCCCCCCCCCCCCAATCCATCATGGTCTTGTGCTGTCGCGCTTCTGGCCTATTCCACGGTTGAACCTCATATATAAAACAACTTCTTCTGTCTTAAAAAGGACTAAAAGGTATAACCAACCTGAAGTTATTGTCCTGGACCACCATATCATCCATGGTTCAAGCCAATCCTAATTTGTGAAGTAAAAAAATAAAATACAAAATAAAAAAATAAAAAAAATGGGTGGTTATTTATATTTTGTGTCGAAGAGTGATTCGCCTGAATCACGGATGACATGGTGGTCCGAGATCAACTAATAATTTCTTATAACCAACTAATAATTTCCTATATGTTTGAACTTTTTTTTATTTTTTTTAAACATTTTTTTTGATGAAATGAGAGTTAAAAATAATAAATATAAACATGGGAAAAGGCAGTAGAATTATAATTTTTTTTTATGAAAAATAGAAAGCAGGAAGCAACAAGACAAAAGCATGACAATTTTATATGAAAAAGATATACGCCATTTGCTATTCAAGAATAGATTCCTCTTAATTTTCAATGATTGACTGGGTTGGTGGGATGGTCCGTTTCTTCGTCATAGGCCATAGCCTTAAAAAATATGAAAATAGAAAAGTTAATTGAAGACTATAAAATTTAAGAATCGAAAATTTGTGGTTGGTTAAATTGAAAGTACTTTCTAAAATCTGTAATTAGATAATAATTAGCATCAATAACTTAAAAGTTACTGATTATTCACAAATCTTTATAATTGATTTATCAAATTAAAACTTATAACTTGTGTTTTCTTTAAAAAATTTGTTAGGTTCAATTAATATGAGTTGTGTTTTCTTTCGCCCCATCTCGCTTTGCAATGTAATTTACAAGCAGGTGGTGACTAAAATGATTGTTAATAGGCTTAAGCCTCTCATTAACAAAGTCATCTCTCATACCTAGTGCAGTTTTGTTCCAGGCAGGTAGCGTATTGATAATGTTGTCATTTTCAAGGAGGTCGTTCACTCGATTAAAAATATCATAGGGAGAAAAGGCTTTATGGTAATAAAGCTCAATCTCGAAAAGGCGTATGACAGGTTATGCAGGGATTTTATTCAAGAAACTCTCCATCTTGTTGGTCTTAGCCCAAATCTTATTAATGTTATCATGCATTGTATTTCCTCCTCCTCCTCTATGTGTGTTAATTTGCAGGGAGATTATTCTAGTGTTTTCTATCCCACTAGAGGTATTAGACAAGGAATCCCCTCTCCCCTTATATTTTTGTTCTTTGTATGGACAGGTTGTTTCACAAGATCTAGGATGCTATTAACACTAGTGATTGGAAACCCCTAACAATGGGACGAGGAGGACCAAAAATATCTCAGCTTTTCTTTGCGGATGACATTATTCTTGTTGTTGAAGTGTCCTCAACTCAAGCAAATGTGGTCTCAAATATCCTAGAAAGCTTTTATGCAACTTTTGGCCAGAAAATCAGTTTTCATAAATCATCTATTTATTTTTCTAAAAATGTCAGCAATGGTCGGGCGGAGGAGATTAGCGATGTTCTAAATATACCAAGGGCTCATGAGTTAGGCAAATACTTGGATATCCCCATCATTCATAACAGGGAAGCTATCTCTTCTTATTCTTTTATCATCGAAAAAGTTAGGAAAAAATTGAATAATTGGAAAATGAATGCCTTGTCCTTTGCAGGTAGAATCACGCTGGCACAATCTTGTATTAAGAGCTTGTCTTGTTATGTAATTCAAGCTTGCGTCATCCTGACTAGTATTTTCCAAGAAGTGGAAAAAATATGTCGCGGATTCATCTGTGGCAGTACAAACGAAAGGAGAAAGTGCCACCTTGTTTCTTGGGATGTCATTTGCTCACCTAAGGAGAAAGGAGGTCTCAGGTTCCGTAACCTCAAAGCTGTCAATGAAGCCTACATGATGAAGCTTGCTTGGAATTTGATTTCTAGTCCGGATGCTCTATGGAATCAAGTTCTTATATCGAAGTACAAGGTGGAGAATGCAATTGATGTGTCTCCCTCAACTAATTCAAATGTTTCGGCTCTCTGGCGTGGCATTTCTAGAGCTTTTCCCAGTGTTCGTGAAGGTCTAATGTGGAATATGGAAAATGGAGGAACCATTAAATTTTGGAAGGATCCTTGGCTTCCGGGCATTAAAGTTATTGCTGATTCTCCTGGATTGACGTTCTGGACTGGTGTGTCAATTATCCTGCTGTTCACTACTCAATAAATGGTAATTGGAACTGGGATTCTCTGAATTTTCTTCTTCTTGGGTACATTTGTAACCTAATTGCTAGCATTACTCCTCCAAACCCGAAAGCAGGCAATGATTCAGTGGCTTGGATGGCAGATACGAGTGGATGTTTTACTCTAAAATCTGCATATGACGTGTTGAGGGGGCACAATAATTTGACACAGACTACAGATAACAAATTTAACAGAGCTTGGGATTGGAAGGGCCCACAGCGTATTCGATCCCTCCTTTGGAAGAGAAATATGGGAGTTGATAACTCTTACCCCTGCTGTCATAACAATGCAGAGACTATACTTCACATGTTAAGGGACTGCAGCGCAATCACTCCCTTTTGGCAGCAACCGGTTCATGATTCTTGTAACAACTCCTTCTGGAATTTGAACCTGGAAAATTGGTTACTTGCTAATCTTAGTGGAAAGATTATCAGCAAAAGAGAGATTCATTGGGAGACATTTTTTGGGGTGTCAGTTTGGCTCATTTAGAGGAATAGGAACCTTCGAAGCTTTGAGGACAAGTATGACTCTATTGAAACTCTCTTGTCTCATTGTATGGGTTATACTAAAGTGGTGGATGGTGTTGTTGAGAGGATTAGTAAGACTGTTTACCTTAAACATGAGGTGTTAATATCTTGGGAAGCTCCCCCAGCCCATGGTACAAATTAAATGTCATTGGTTATGTTCGCAAACCTCATATGAGTGCTGCTTGTGGCGGTCTTATTAGAGACACAACAGGTGCGTTTGTCAAAGGATTTTCTTGTAACAATGGTACGACCTCAGTTGTTAAAGCTGAATTATGGGGTCTTTTTTCTGGGCTTGGATGACCAAGGATTTGGGCATGATGAATATTATTGTTGAGATGGATTCGCAGGCCGCTTATACTCTTGTTAAATCAGGGTGTGCAGCCCCTCACAACTGTTCCATGTTGGTTCGTGACATAAACATCATCTTAAATAATGATTGGAATGTTAAATTCCATCACATTTATAGGGAGATAAATAGAAGTGCTGATACTATGGCTAGCATGGGCCATGAGGGACAATATGGTTGTTTATTCTATAGTACTGCTCCTTTAGTCTTTCCTCTTGTTTGTGAGGATGCTTATGGGATTTCCTTTCCTAGGATGATTATGTAATTTTTTATTTTGTTTGGGTTGTCATCCCGTTTATTTATAAAAAAAAAAAAAAATGAGTTGTGTAGGTAAAACATGTCTCACATTATATAATAATGGATAAATTGAAATGTATATAAGATTTGTAAACTCATTGTCTTAAAATTTTGGGTCAAACTTGGTTATATGTTATTTCACTTATCTCATTATTTCAAATTTTTCCTTCTATATATTAGAGCTTATCACTCTCGATTGGATGAATATTGTTGATGACAGTTTTAAGGATTTACACGTGAGGGGACTCATTGTCTTAAAGTTTTGGGTCAAGCTCATTTACATGTTATTTCACTTAACTCATTATTTCAAATTTTTCGTTTTATTAGAGTTTCACTCTATCTCGATTGGACTAAGTATTGTTGATGACGGTTTTAAGGACTCACTTGAAGGAAAGATTGTTAAGATTTCAAATGTGAGTTGTGTGAGTAAAAGAAATAACAAATTAAATAATAAAGGATAAATTGAAGTGTATAAAAGTTATAAGACTCATTATCTTAATGTTGTAGGTCAAGATATGATATTAAGCTAACTTATATACCACTCCCTCGGTTCCTATACATAAGACATTTTTGAAACTTTTATTTTGTCCTTATTTATAAAATCGTACGTATACCAATTTTCAATGACAATTAATTGTTTCTTTTCATAAACACTTCTATTTATTTAACACTTTTTAGATTCTCAATACTATTAATAGGGATAGTTTTGAAAATACTTATCAAATGTTCACATTTCTAATATTGTTAATTAAATTAACCAATTTTTTTCATAGACGTAAAATCTACCTAAAGAACCTTATATATAGGAACAAAGAAAGACTTACTTAATCTATTATTTCAAACCTCCATTCAATTAGACAATTAACTTATTATGTATTCCCTATGTAATTATTCACTAGTTACAATTTAGAAGCTGTTCTTTTTTCTATATACAAATTATTTTACAACATGTATGTATCCTTAACTAACTTATAGCAAATTCGGCCATAATGTTTCGACTCTGTAATTATTATCCCTTCTATATTCCAATAAACATTTTAATTTTTATGATTAAGTTTTCTGATATATGTCCTATGGTATATTTTAATATTGTTGAAATTACATTTAAAAACATTATTAAGATGAAATTGAGTTTAGAAGTACATGACGATGAAATGCTGATGCATAAGCTTTGTGAGTCTTAAGTCTTAATTGTTGTTATGGAAAGGCTTTTTATGAAAATGGTCCCTGAACTTATTGCTCGGTCTGAAATGAGTCCCTGAATTTTTTTTTTCGTTTTAGTCCCTGAACTTCTTTTCCGTTTTGCCGTTAGTCCCCGACGTCATGTTTGACGAAAATTGCTGACCTCGGTTGACGGAGGCCACGTCAACAGCCCTTTTCTCTGTCCTATGTGGTCCAATTTTTGCACGTGAAAGTCACGTGATGTAAAACTCCCTCCATTTTTCACTTAGACTGTATCAGACTTCTCATCTCCCTCACTTTCTCATTCGTTTCACATTCTCTCTTCTTTCCTCTGTCACAGTTACTCTCTTGAAGAACAAAGAAAACCTAAAATCGCACTTGACTACTCCATTGATTCGAAGTTTAGGTTGAAACCGTTTGTTGTGGAAGGAAATGGAGAGTGGCGAAGGAGGCCAGACCAATAAGAGGTATTTTATTCCGTTTCTTTTTGTGGGTATTACGTTTCTTGTTTTGGTTGTTGTAGATTGTTCGGTTTGATCTTTTTGTTTCTTTTTGTGGGTATTACGTGTTTGAGGGTTTTATGTGTTTGGTGTTTCGGTTTTATGTGTTTGAGGGGTTGATGGTTTGAGGGTTTCATGGTTTCTGAGGGTTTTACTTGTTTGTGAAGTTGTTTGTTGTTGACTCTGTTTATTTTTTTTCCATTTATTTTGTTGATCAGATTCACTGCAGTGTTGCATCATATGGGTATGTTTACGGTTGACCGTTTGGAGTATGTGGGTGGTTGTATTACTGCTGCCCATGACATAGAGGTGGAGGGTTGGTCATGGTTTGAAGCTCTTGCGTTGGTGAGAGATCTTGGGTACCTTGATGTTGTCCAACTTTGGTGGAAACCCAATGGAAGTGAATGGGTACACATTGTTGATGACAAAGAAGCAGAGGCTATTGCAAATTATGCAATAGAAAACAAGTGTGAGGTTGACATCTATGTAGAGCATGTCCAATGTTCAGAGCCTGTTGAAATTGTTGATGCTGAGAATGAAGGTAATGATGATGGAAATGAGAAGAAGGACCAAGGTGGTGGAGATGGGAACAAAGACCAAGGGTGTGGTGGAAGTGGTGATGTTTCAGGTGGTGGGAACAAAGTGGAAGGTGGTGGACCCAGTGTTGATGGTGGAGTGTCTGGGTTTGGAAATGATGTTCAGGAGGAGGTGTGCAGTGGGAGTGAAAGTGATAGTGAGAATGATAGTGTGAAGAAAGTGCATTTTGATGACAGTGAAGGAGAGACCTGGGTGTAGATGATGCTTTTGAGGTTGAGCTAGGTGGTGAACTTGGGCTATGTGATGAGTTTGGGCTAGGTGGTGGTGTGGTTGCTGGGTCAATTGAAGAAAATGGAGGAAGTTTTGTTGCTGGTAGGCCAAGTGTTGTTGCTGGTGGGCCCAATGTTGTTGCTGGGCCAAGTGTTGCTGGTGGACCCAATGTTGCAGCTGCATCAAACATTGGTGCTGGTGCAAGTGATGCTGTTGTGGCATCTGCTGCTGCTGGCCCAACTGTTCCTGCTGGCCCAAGTGAAGCTGTTGGAGCAAATGTGGTTTCTGGGCCAAGTGATGGTGATGGCCCAATTGTTGCTGCTGGCCCTCAGGAAGCAAATGGAGCTGATCAGAATGAAGGGCAGGAAGAGAGTCCTCCTTCTAGGAATTACAGAAAGAGGAAAGCATACAAGCTTCCTGTGACTGGTAGATTTGTCCCTTTTCGTGCAGAGACTCAACATGAAATTGAAAGTGGATACAACACTGACGAGTTAGAAAGTGGGGAGAGTGACAGTGATGATGATGGTGGAAGCAGAATTAGTTACCCAAAATTCAGGGAAGAGGAAATGGGAAAGGATTTCAAGTTCAAGTTGGGTATGGAGTTTAGTTCGTTGGAGCAGTTCAAAGATGCCCTCCTAGAGCATTTGTGCTTATTGGTAAGGAGGTTAAATTTGTGAAGAATGACAGAGTTAGGGCGAGGGGTCAGTGCAAGCAGAAATGTGATTTTGTGATTCTTGTTAGCAAAGTTGGGAGTCAGTCAACATATAGAGTAAAAACACTTGTTCAGCCTCATACATGTGGAAGAGTATTTGATAACAAGAATGCAACCTCAAAGTGGGTTGCCAAGAAGGTGGTTGAGAAGTACAGGAACAATACAGACATGAGTTTAAAGGATGTGATGGATGATATTAGAACCTCATTTCAGACTGGGATTACAGTGCATAGGGCATGGAAAGCTAGACAAATGGCAAAAGAGGTTGTTGATGGAGATGCTATGAAGCAGTACAGCATGCTTTGGAGTTATGCAGCTGAACTGAGAAGAGCATGTGAAGGTAACAGATGCAAGATGACTGTCAACAGGATTCCTCCAGATGTGCTACCAAGGTTTGGGAGTTTCTACATGTGTCTTGATGGGTGTAAGAAAGGATTTATTCATGGCTGTAGACCTTTCATTGGTGTGGATGAATGTCACCTTAAAACATCTTATGGAGGCATACTACTGATTGCTGTGGGCAGAGATCCAAATGATCAATACTTTCCTCTTGCATTTGCAGTGGTGGAAACTGAATGCAAGGAAAGTTGGAGGTGGTTCTTGACTCTGTTATTGGAGGACATTGGTGACATCAGTACAAACAGATGGATTTTTATGTCTGACCAACAAAAGGTATGCATCTTACATAATCATTATGAATTCAGATATGTATGCTATTACTAATCTATCAATATTGTGCTTCTTATAGGGTTTGGTGCAAGTGTTTGAGGAAATGCTAGAAGGAACTGAGCATAGGTTTTGTTTGAGGCATCTATACAACAATCTGAAAAAGGCTATCCCTGGATGTGGTACAGCAGTAAGGGATTTAGTGATGGCTGCTGCAAAGGCTACTTATGTGGAGGAGTTCAAATCAGTCATGGAGAGGCTTAGAAGTGAAAATGAAGCTGCTTACAATTGGTTGGCAGCAAAGGAGGTAAAAACATGGTGTAAGCATGCATTCTCTTATTACCCCAAGTGTGATGTGCTAATGAATAATTTATCTGAAGCATTTAATAGCACAATATTGATAGCTAGGGATAAACCAATAATTACTATGTTTGAGTGGATAAGAACATACCTAATGGCTAGATTTTCCAAACTTTGGGATAAATTCACTGTTTATAAGGGTGGTGTGATGCCTAAACCAAGAAAGAGACTTGATAGGGAAATAGAAATGAGTGCACATTGGCTACCCACTTGGGCCCGTGGTGGTTGTTATCAGGTGGAACATAGTGTTAGGAAAGAGAGTTTCACTATAGACTTGGAAAAGGGAATATGTAGTTGTGGTTTCTGGGAATTGGTTGGTATACCATGCATACATGCAGTGGCTGCAATTTGTTACAAGCGTGACAACCCTGAAAAATATGTCCACAATTGCTACAAAAGAGCTGCTTATACAGCATGTTATGGGCACATGATTAGCCCAATCAATGGCCAAAATCAATGGCCATCCACTAATCATGAAGAAGTGTTGCCACCATTGTATAAAAGGGGACCAGGGAGACCAAAGAAACTGAGGAGAAGAGAACCAGATGAGCCTACAAATGGAGGTAATAGGCTCAGGAGAGGAAATTGTAAAAATAGATGCAATAGATGTCATCAATATGGACACAATGCAGCAGGTTGCAGAAATGAAGCTGTAGAGGGTTATATACCAAGGCAAAGAAAGGTAATTCAACTCACTACTATATCTTATGTTTTTTATGGTAATTGTGCATATATAATTGTATTTGTTTGACTTGTTTGTTATTTCCTTACAGACCAGAGGGACAACAAATGCAGGAGTTTCAGCTGAAGGAAATGGGGCTGCTCCTCAAAATGGAGGTAATGGACCTGTACCAAACCAAGGAAATGGGGCTGCTCCTCAAAATGGAGGTAATGGACCTGTATCAAACCAAGGAAATGGGGCTGCTTCTGAAAACCAAGGTAATGGGGCTGCTTCTCAAAGTCATGTTCATGCTGAAGTCAATCTTGGTGCTGAAAATGTAGCTACCCCTATCCCTGTACCATCCCCTGTCCCTGTATCTATCCCTATACTTGCCCCTGCCTCTCAACCTCCCCCTGTAGTTGCCCCTGTGGTTCAACCTAACCCTGTCCTTGTAGCTTCTGCTAAGGGTAAGGCTGCCTCTGCTGCTAAGGGTGCCTTTGCTGCTAAGGGTAAGGGTAAAATGGTTGCTGCCTCTCAACCTCCCCCTGCTAGTTTCCCTACTAAGAGTAACTCGAAAATGGTTACAAGCTCTCAACCTGCTCCCACCATCCATGCTGAGAGGCCAAATAGGGTTGTGCAATCAAGGTATATGAAACCTTTTGCCGCTGCACCTGTTGTTACACCTGCTGCTACACCTGCTGCTGTGTCTCAGAACAATGCACCCACTAATGTGCAGAAAAAGGTTATATATTCACATGCTCTATTTTTTTACATTGATTGTAACATTAACCACGACATTAACTTGCTTATTGTTCCAATAGGGAAAGGGAATAGCATATTCAGCACCTAAAGGAAAGGCACCACTAGTTTCAGGACCCAAAGGAAAGGCAGCAACTAGTCCAAAAAATCCAAAGGTATTTTGCATCTTGGTTGTCCCATAAATATGACTTCACTTTCTTATTCAATGATGTTTTAAAATAATGTATTCTGCCACTGTTGTAGGTTTCGGAAATTCCTCATGGGTTCACTGAGACAGCAAGAACTAGGAAGTTGGTTAAAGCTTGGGGTGATGTCACACAATCCTACAATGAACTGAAGAAGAGGAGACTTGAAGACAAGAAATGAAATGTTGTTTTATGACTATGTTTTGACTATGTTACATTCTCTGTTTTGTTAATGTAATTGTGGTTCCAGACAATGTAGTTTAAACCACATGTTTTGCTTATATTGCGGGTTTTGGATGGTATGACATTTACCATATCTATGGTTTTTTGGATGTAAATGAGGTGGTTCTATTTTGGTTTAGAATTTTGCTCTCTGTACTTTGCTCCACCACATGACTTGTAATGGGGATATCAACACATTATCAATGTCCAAATCAATTATCTTTATATTTAATCTTTATATTTTGGTTTAGTCATTCATTTTGATGCTTAATTCAAAATAGCTATCTTCATCATTATATTAAGGCTTTCAAAGAAAAGCAAGCACACAGAAACAGGAAATTACATTAGTTAGGGACCATACCCAAAATGATATTACATTAGAGGACCATAGTGAAAACCATATTACATTAGAGGACCTAAAACAAATTACATTCATAATTCAAGGACTACATCCAAAATACAAAGTACACTGATTTCTTCTTAGTGGCATTTCAGCAAACACATGGTGATGCATCCAAAACCAACAACCCATGTTATCAGCAGCACAAACACCAGCATCCTCGATCTCTCCCTTTCATCACCTACTTTTTTCCTCAATTTCAAGCACTTCTTCTTCCAATAACCAGTTTCATCGAACTGCTTTGAATCTGTTGTGTTGGTTGGAGCCTCCATCGATGGTTGCACAGAGCTCTCACCATCAACCTCACAATCAGTCCATTCGAAATAATGCCCACGTGGATTGTTCTAAACAACAAATGAAGAAGAAGAACAACAACAATGAGAAGAAGAACAATCCATTACCAATCACTCCATTCCAATCACTCTATTTCAACAAGGAGAAGAAGCCATTACCAACTACAATTATTCTTACCTTCCAATTAGGACAATGCCAAAACATTCGTCCAGGATTATTTGGAGTTCGCGAAGTCATCACTATGGCTGTGTTCCCGCAGCTACACACTCTTCTTCGTGAGTCATTGGTAGAGGAGGAGAACCTAGAAGCCATACTTGCACAGTGGAGGAAACAACCAACAACATTACTCAGATCTAGGGTTTACTCTATAAGGACCACACGTGAGGGCCATGTGACTCACTATGACAAGCTGGAGCCTTGTTGGACCACGTAGGACAGAGAAAAGGGCTGCTGACGTGGCCTCCGTCAACCCAGGTCAGCAATTTTCGTCAAACATGACGTCGGGGACTAACGGCAAAACGGAAAAGAAGTTCAGGGACTAAAACGAAAAAAAAAAGTTCAGGGACTCATTTCAGACCGAGCAATAAGTTCAGGGACCATTTTCATAAAAAAGCCTTATGGAAAATATAAAAAGTTTGAAGTTTAGTCTAACAGTGAAACAATGATGTAACATTATTGATGTGTCAAAATCTAATAAATCTGATATTAAAACTCTAATGTGGATGTTCTAAGAATAAACAAATGAGGAAACTCTCATAAAAAAACTAAAAGCATCACATCCCAAAATATTATGATTAATTTTCAATGGAACTTTTTTTTTTTAAATACTCTTAACATGTATTTTCCTATGACACATTAAAAAAAGGCTTAATTATGTCATAAATTCTTGAAGTTTGGGGTACTTTTGCCAGATACCCTTATTCTTAATTTTTCAATGTTGACTCCCCAAAGTTAATTTTGGGTTTGTCATATACCCCTACTACCAATGTTGGCCAATTTTGCTGACATGTAACATCGGAATCCTGGTCAGACGTAGGTGGCTAAGCACGTGGTGCCCCGTGAGCGAAAATCCTTTTTTCTTTAAATTAAAAAACTAAAAAACTTAATATTTTTATATTTTTAGTTAAATAAAAAAATAAAAAAGATTGAAGAGAAATGTCGTCTTCGCCCATGTGACATCACGCGGCACCACATGACCAACCTCCTGCATCTGATCAGGATTCCGATGTTACATGTCAGCAAAATTGACCAAAATTGATAGTAGAGGTATATGACAAACCCAAAAGTAACTTCGGGGAGTCAGACATTAAAAAAAAGAATGAAGGTATTTGTCAAAAGTACCTGAAACTTCAGAGACTTAGCTTGTGACCTAACTAAACCTTAAAAAAATATTTATAAATGAAAAACTCATTAGCTGCCTAATAATAAGCTTAGGTGCTTAATTAGGTGTGTCGCAAAAAAAAAATAAATAAATAAAAAAAAATTAGGTGTATCGCTAAACATATCATCCTCATCATCTATGCTAGTTTTCAATTGGCTTCAAATTATGTTGATTATTATTATTATTTTGCCCCTCTTTTCGTTTCCATAATTCTTATCCAATGACATGCTTAGTACTTGACACTCCATTTCCATCGACCATTATGCTTTGGAAAAGCTTGCATATGATTAACTCTCGAACCTAACCAATTTAGAAATAAGAAAAGAAAAAACATCATTTTATTAGTTATATATATGTACAGAATTTTTTACATAAACTTGGTGTCTCTGTTTTAAGTTAGGTAACATCAGGCTAATTATAATTGGTTTATAAATTGAATTAAAATTATACATTAATTAATTATGTGATTGACTTAATATATCTAGCTTTTTTTGTTAAAAATAATAGAGCTTCTCAAATTTTATGCTTAGCTTAACTTTCATTTTAAGTATAAGGAAAGCTACACTGTGCGTAGGCAAAAACAATTCTATATACTTCTTTACTTGTTTGATGCGAAAATTTATAATATCTTACACATGAGGTCAAAAAACATTATCTAATGTAATGATGTATATATCCTATATTAAAAACCAGTCTTAATATGTCAAATCATTAGTAAGTCGATCATTATCAGCAGCTTCTTGTAGATATTATATCTTTGCTAAGTCCATTAAAAATTTAGTTTATTATTCCACCTCATAACTCGTTAACCAGGATGGTTTACTAGAAATATTTGTTATAGTAATTGTTAAATGAGCAAATAAATTATCCAAGCATTCTACTAATAAATAAATTGAGGTCCAAACAGTCTAAATTAAAAATCTTGACTAAAATATATGATTGCCTACATGCCACATTTTTTATATTTCACTTTCCAGTTTGAACGAAAGGCAATTACCACCGAGTGCACAGATTAATTTATTGGAAAATTATTTTGGCTTAATCAAAAGATCCAAGCTCAAGTTATTTAAAATACAAGTGTATTAAATACTTGGGTTGTCTCATCTATATATTCATGCATATAATAAACAATTATAAAGATAAATTTATTTTGAAAAATTAAAACATTTTTTTTTAATCTATTAAAAACTTATCTTCTTAAATTTGATTAACTTATACTCCGTACATATGATGCATAGAATAAAAAATCTATAAATACTTTACCATGCTCAAGTTGGATTTCCCCAATGATGATGAAATACTTAATTACCAAACAGGGCCCTAGTGGGAGAGAACCCTCAACGGTAGTATCATTATTAAGGGTAGTACGGTAACTTGGAATGAGAAACATCTGACCTAAACAAGTGAAGATTTCTGTCTGACCAGGATTTGCCACACTTCGGCGCCTCCAATGATGTCTGTCGAATTTATTGAATTTCCTATTATGCCCTCAACTATTTCCATTATTCTAAAATAGAAATTAAAATAAAATAATAAACTGATATATGATATGACCACACTGATAGTGGTTGAAGAATTTGGTAACCTTCTTTGGATCCTTTTTCCCTATGGCTTTCTGCAACTCTGAACCCTTCTTCTTCTGAACCCGTTACTTTTCTTTTTCTCTTTCTTTTGTTTCACAAAAAAAAAAAAAAAAAAGTTGTCTTTTTTATCATTTCTTCAGTGAACCCATTTTGGGATTGTGATTGATTCTTCTGACAAACACCCTTTGTGATTGTTTGGTCATTTGATCTCACACTAAAGCAAACCAAACCAAACCAAGTTCCTGTTTTTGTTTTTGTTTTTGTTTTTGTGACTCAAACAATGAACTCTTCAACAAGGTTGGATTCAGCTGTGTTTCAGCTCACACCCACCAGAACCAGGTAAATAGTAATATATCCATTCATTCATTCATTAATGGATTGGATTGGATTGAATATGATTTTGTTGTTGTTGTTGTTGTTGTTGAAGTATGTTATTTGGGTTTCTTCCATTTGTGTCATTTCTAGTGAAAGGAAAAAAAAATAAAAAAATTGGTGTTGGACTTGGAGTTCAATGTGATGATTTTTCCTGATATAAAGGTCTAAAGCCAAAAAAAGAAAATCAATAACTAAACTTTAAAATGTTGAAGTTCTCCTATGGTGAAGTTAATACTTGGAAATTCATTTGAGGGTTACACTGGCATTAGTTTATTTCTTTATTGGGCAATTGGTTCAGCTCACTTTTATTCTCATGTCTGTTGATTTAATTGGAGTATTGGACCCTGCATGATTTGGTTTTCTCAACATGCATGTTAGTTGCCAGTTTAATGATACATTTTGTGGCTGATTTTGGAGATTTCACAAGTTTGAATTTGGTTAGGCAATTCTCTTCGTGGTCAAATTTGAAGTTCTATGGATATCATAGTGCTACTGAGTTTATTAAGTCTCAGAAACCTTGTTTAGTTTTACTGGTCATTTTTATGACTGTAATTGTAATTGGTGTATGTGTCCCCAAGAGCCGGCTCAAGTGGTAAGAGCTGCGAGACACAAGGACTGCCCGGGTTCAAATCCCGGACACAGCCCTCTCTCCACCATCCCCTGATAAAAAATTGCTTGCCTATAAAACAAAATGATGTATGTGATAGCTCTTTCAAAACAATGAATCAATGATATGGTATTTGTAGCCCGACTTGTGGTGTTGATCCTTCACTGTCCATTTTTTTTAATGCAAATCAGGTTTGACTTGGTTATAACTGTGAAAGGAAAGAAGGAGAAAATTGCCTCGGGCTTGCTCGACCCATTTTTGTCGCACTTAAATGTTGCTAAGGATCAAATGGCCAAGGGTGGTTATTCAATTGTTCTTCAGGTCGAGGGTGGCAGCAATGGTACATGGTTTACAAAGGGAACAGTCGAAAGGTTTGACATACCATTTTTGGTTTATTATTGCGTTCAGCATAGCTTGGATGTTGTATTCAGATTAATGTTTCATTTTTATATGCTCATCATAGTATTAGATACTAAATTTTATATTTGGTAATATTGCATCCTGTGGTTGACATGGAGCTTAGATTGCCATTTTGGAAGTCCCTTTCATTTTGTTGTAATCTTTAGATCGAAACTAGTTTATATCTCTTCTTTTACTCTTTCCTTAGAGAAGTGCTGGGGAAGTGGCACTGAAACCTTGCTTTGAAATTAAATGTAGGCTAATTTATGCTTTTGGTCCGTAAAAGTTTAGCGTGTTTTGGTTTTAGTCCCTATAAGTTATTTTGACCGGGACTGATCCTTAATTTTTCAAACATTTTTGTTTTGATCCACTCCATTATGAAAAAACTGTTATTTGCTGATGTGATTAGCGGAACACAATATCAGCAATCACGCAGTGTGACGAGATGCCAAATAAGTGACATGACGTGGATGATATAGATCCATGGACACAAAACGGTCCCATACACAAAATGGTCTCATACACAGAATTTTGCATTTATGGACCTGAATCATCCATGTCACAATACTTATTTGGCGCTATCTCACACCACGTAGCTGTTGCTGTTGGTTTCCGTTAACCACGTCAACAAATAATTGATTTTTTCTAACAGATGAGACCAAAACCAAAATGTTTGAAAAATTAAGGATCAGTCACGGTCAAAATAACTTTTAGGGACTAAAACCATGCTGAACTTTTAGGGACCAAAACCATAAATAAGCCTTAAATGTAAATTTATAACTTCCAAATATATGGTTGAGGACCTAAATTTTCCGCCTTACAAAGTTTGTAGGATAGAATTCATTTTATAAAAAATTTACCCTGCTGGACTAATTTTCTCTGCTTTTGTAGGTTTGTTCGCTTTGTGAACACTCCTGAGATATTAGAACGCGTGTATACGATCGAATCTGAAATCTTACAAATTGAAGAGGCAATTGCAATTCAAGGAAATAATTCTATAGGAGTTAGCTCTGTGAGTAGATATCTGTCAGTATTCTATGATTCATTGACACTAGTTGAAGGTCTGTTTCAATAATGATGTATTTATGCAGTTGGAAGTAAACGAAGGTAAACATGTAGAAAACAATGAAGGCATTACGGAAAGAACAGGTATGTCTATTGAAAGTTATCATTGTGTACTATTAACTTTTATTGAAATATGGGTCTATTTAAAGCTCCAGGAAGACCTATAACTGATTAAAACTTACAACTTGCTGCTTTACACAGTCCGGAAGAGTGTGCAGGATACTAATGAAGAGAAAGCAATTGTACTTTACAAGGTTAGTAGGTCATTAATACTGAAATGGTTTGACGAGTTTTTTATTTTCTAATCAGTCTTTGTGATTATCTGCCAGCCTGATGCACAGCCACCCGAAGCAAATGGAAGCACCACATCAGAAGGAAACTCAAAGTAATTCTATATATCCGTCAATTTTTTTTCCCTTTTATATGATCACCCCTTATGAGTAGAAAATTTTAAGTTTAATTATGGGTTGTTTATGATTTATACATTAGTCCATCAAGTGGTTAGTCCAGACCTTGCACACTTGAAGTTCTTTAACTTGAGTTTCTTGCTGGAAAACACTTGTAGCAAATTTAAAACAAAGATTTTACCAACATGGACAACTGCCACTGGATTCTGGTGGAACTTGTTTTTTGTTTGGACATATTCTTTTCCACCTCTTATAATTTAGATATTCTGTTAAGAATATGGAGGACAAAGGAATTTTATGGTGAATCTTATATAAGCTTGCCCACAACTTGCCATTTACCTCTTGAGGATAATTCATAATTGGGTTATCCACCAATTATTGCGCAGCATGTTGGAATACAGTGCTTTCTTATATCGTTTTCTTCTTTTCTTGGTTTGGGATTATTCATGCATTTATTATAGCTTAAGCTTTTGAGAAACTGTTTCTCTTTTGTCATATATTTTTAATTTTTAATTAAAGCTCAGTTGGATTGAGCTGCTCATTTCCCCCAATTGCACATAGATATGATAAATTAGCTGTTTTTTTAAATTGTTCTTTATTCATTGAGTTTCTTACTATTGTAAAACTGATTGTTAACATCTGTTTTGTACTCACTTCCATTACATATTGTATTAGAGTTCATCTTCTGAAAGTCCTAGAGACGCGTAAATCAGTGCTGCAGAAAGAGCAAGGCATGGCATTTGCACGTGCTGTTGCTGCTGGTTTTGACATTGACCATATAGCAGCTTTGATGTCATTTTCAGAATGCTTTGGAGCATCTCGCTTAAGGTAAGAACAATTTTCTTTCATAGAACAATTTGAACTAAAATACTGGTTGGTCAAATGTTGGGTCGGGTTCATCACGTGTTGGCTGTAAATCGTAATATACATATGACTGCTGGACAATCTTGCTGATGCTAATTTTTGTTAAATGTCAGGGATGCATGCACAAAGTTTAGGGATCTATGGAAAAGAAAACATGAAAATGGACAATGGCTTGAAATTGAAGATGCTGATGTGATGTCCAGTAACGGACCTGGCATTATACTTCCCACTATGACCCCTACACCCCATACTGAATTCAACTTGGAGAATAATGGGAAATCAAGTTCAGGTACCTGACAATTCCAGTACTCCATAATTCTTTGAACTTGTAAATTTATGGACTGATCATCGCTTAATGTATACATTTATGGCTCACATCGATCTGACGTGTAACTTTCTTTTCTTTTGGAAGATGAAGGTTCCATTCATCTCAACTGAGATTGAGCAGCAATGATACAGTCCATATGTCTGTCTTTTCTCTTCATCAACACATTAACGTGTCATATCTCTTAGTAATTAAAAAAATATAACGATTTTCTAAATCTAATCCTAAAATCATGTAAATCCTAAAAAATTGCCAAAACATCATGAGTAACTTTTAAATAAATTTGTGCTGTATTGAAAAAAAATTATTACCATATTAGAAAATACCGTTTAGGGAAATTAACAAATGAGAAAATATCCGAATAATCCACTAATATTATTCATATTTTTTTTATATTAATTTATAAATATCCGTGCAATGCACGGGATAATTCCTAGTTAAAAAATATGTCCTGAGATCTTGTTTACATATTTCAGATGTTCCACCAATGGACCGCCAACCATCTGTAGGCCACCCAGATAATATTCAAGGTCAATTTCCACAACATATGTTCCCTCCTTGGCCCGTTCATTCTCCCCCGGGTACTATACCAGTCTATCAGCCATATCCAGTGCAAGGCATACCATATTATCAGCCTTATCCAGGAAACAGTCCATTTATGCAGCCAAATTATTCTCCTGTGGAAGACCCTAGACTAATTGCTGGTCAAAATGTGGGGCGAAGAAGGCATTCCATGGATAGTAGGCAAAGCAATACTGAATCAGAAACATGGGATGTAGAAGCTTCAAAATCAAGGTCACAGGAGGAAGTGGATGTGGAGAGGGAAGGTTCACTGACTGGAAGCCGACGGAAGAAGGCTAGCCGATCAGGTAGGCAGAAATCTGGCATGGTTGTCATTCGGAACATCAATTACATAACAAAGACAGAGAACTCTTCTGGAAGTGGATCATATTCAGATTCTGCATCTGAAACTGATGAAGATAAAGATACCCGGGAATCTGTGAGGACCTCAAAAAGAAATGAAGCAAGAAAAGAATCTTCAAATGGTAAGGAAGAAACAGACCATGGGAAGGATGCAGACGGAGGGCACTGGCAAGCATTCCAAAACTGTTTACTGAGGGATGTTGATGAAGATAGGCATGCCATTGACCAAGACCATTTTGATGTAGGAAAGGTGGATCACGTGAAAAGAAAAAAACATGTTGCAGGCAGTGATCCTTTGGTTTTTAGTGACCGGGGTATGCATGAAGTTCAAGGAAGTGATACCCTGGATATGCATAGCATAAGCAACGGGTTGACCCGCCTGCCTAAGGCATCCAATGAAGATTTATTGTTATCTGACCGGGAAAGGCAGTCTGGAGGTAGGTCGGTAGATGATGTACAATCTTTAGAAGCAAACAATAGAAGGGGTGGTTATAGGGGAGCTGCCAATGATGATTTCATCATTCCTAAACAAGACAGTCAGTTTGGTAATTCATATCCTTCTTCAGATATGGAAACAGTCAATGGACTAGGTTATTCAAACAATAAGTTGGAAAGGAAGTTGTTTCATGATATGAATGATGACTCCTACATAGTGGAGTATAGATCAAGCCAAGTCAATGATGCAGGAAATGCTATTGACATGGACTCTGAGTTCCCAATGGTGCATCAGAAGGAAGAAAAATCTTCTAATAAGAGAAATTATCAACCAGATGAACTGAGCATGTTGCCTGAAAGGGGAGCTGAAAGGGGTTCAATGGGTTATGACCCTGCATTAGATTATGAAATGCAGGCCCAGGCTAGTGCTTTAGAAGATAAGAACAAAGAGGTATCGGCTGAAACCAAACCAGGATCTAAGAAGTTGGATAAGGAACCGAAATCTAAACTTACTCCAAACAGTTCTGATAAAAGAAAGAGCATTGGACCGGTAAGGAGAGGGAAGCCTACTAAACCAAGTCCTTTGGATGAAGCACGAGCACGTGCTGATAGATTAAGAAACTACAAAGCTGATCTCCAGAAAATGAAGAAAGAGAAGGTATTCACTTCTATTCCCATAGCTCCCAAGTCCCAATCCAACCCTCCCATTACTTTTATGTATATATTAAATACAGTTAACCTAAAATGAATGTCAAACAGATATTCAAGATCAATGACCTTGTATACAATATCTTATCATAGTTTTTACTTCGTTTATATTTAAGATTATTTGGAAATTCATATTTTGAAGGTCATTCATCTGTTATTTAACTCTGAATTTTCTTTTATTATAACTAGGAAGAGGAACAGATAAAGCGCATAGAAGCTTTAAAGATGGAGAGGCAAAAGAGGATTGCTGCTAAGAGTAGCTCAATCATTGCACAGTCACCAGCGCCATCACAACTAACCAAGAAACAATTCACAACTAAACTTTCGCCAAGCGCTTATAAAGGATCAAAGTTTAGTGATTCAGAGCCAGGACCATCCTCACCCCTTCAAAGATTCACTATCAAAGCTGCTTCTGTCGGATCTAATGATTCTTCAAAAATGTCAAAAACCAGCAGATTGAATGCTGGAAGTCACTTGACTGAAAACAAGTTAACCCGGTCAGCGTCTTCTTTGCCTGAATCTAAGCAAGAGAAGGGCGATGGTTCAACTGATCCTAAGGCATCCATGGCACGCATTAGAAGATTGTCAGAACCTAAAATGAGTACCACTCGTCAAATTCCCTCAGTTAAACCGCGTAGCACTGGGACAATATCAAAGGCTAAATCAGTTGCTGGACCTGAGATCAAAAAGATTTCTGCTATTGTGAATCATGATAAAAGCAAGACAGCAGCCCTCCCAGAACTGAAAGTCAGAACTTCTACAGCAAGTGACATTGTCCAAAACAAATCATCGGTCAAAGAGAAAACGACACAGAAGTTGAATGGTAACAAGACTGGTGTGAATTCAGAAGGTACCAAGCCGAAGAAAAATGAAATGAGATCTTCATCCAATGATGATATAGATGACAATCCTGTTGTTGAGAAGACTGTTGTGATGCTTGAGCGCGAAAAACCTTATTCTCCTGCCATTCGTAACAACTCTGAAGATAAAACAGGGATACCAAAGAAACAATATGTTAATGATAAAGTGATGGAGAAAACCGAGACAACATCAAATTATGTTCCTATTCGTGCACCCATTTCACCACTAAGCATGGATATAATAGATAAAGAAACCACAGAGGACCAATCACACCTTCAACCCAAATCTACTGAGGTATGTTTTCTTAACTTGATTTAGAGTTGGTTTGATGATAGTTTTACTGCCTTGTTAGTCCTTACTCCTATAAGTTTAATGTGCTAAAAAAATATTACGTGACATGATCATACATGTACAATAGCAAATGTTCTTTCTGTCTGACAGCATACCCTCTTTTAAATAAATTACAGTGTATATGAGTTTTGCAATCAAACTTAACAGTCTACTATATTTTACTAAGCACAAGGTTTTATTTCCAGTTATGCACACATATTATAAATGGTGAGAATGCAGTATGATATTTTTATTTGGTCCCACCATCTAGGGCACAATGATCTAACCATTATCAGTTTTGGGGAGGTTCAAGTACTCAGATGTATGCTATCTTTTACTCCCAATAGCAGAGGTAGTTTCTTTTCACAACTAGAACTTGTGACCTTTGGGTCACAAAGATGCATCCTTGTGCCAAGGCTCATTATCTTGTCCTTCCATATACTTGATAGTTGATACAAATTTAGTTTTCTATACTTTCCAATTTATAAAATTCAGGAATTATGTGTGGAAGAGAAGTCAATGTCCAGTTCTATGATAGTTAGAATTTGCTAATATATTTTTTTGATGGGGAAGGGAGGAGAAGAAATTGTGCACTGCCAAGGTTCGAAACCAGGTGTTCACACTATATCTCCCGCAGCTCTACCAATTGAGCTACCACTTGGGGACTAGAATTTGCTAATATATGATTTTTAAATTTCAGCAGTGATGTGTTGTTTTAAACCTTAAACTGTTTGGGCAAGAAATTTAATTTGATCTTAGACATGCTCATGCTTATCCAATTTCTCCAAGGATGGGATAACTTCTTAATACATTAGCTAATTTTGAATATAATATCTTCCAAAATCAGGTCAAAATTGAGAATACAGAGAAAGAACCTCCAAAGTCATCCAGCATTTCTATTGCTGAGGAAACATACCGCGCCCCATATGCTCGAGTCTCTTCATTGGAGGATCCTAGTACAAGAAATACTGAGTATGGTAAAGCAGTCCCAACAACAAGTTTAGAGAATTCAGCAATTGGCATGGAGACTGTTAAAGCACATGTGTCTGACATCAGGAACTCAACACTTGAGAAGATTCCTGAAGCAATTGAGAAGCCTCAGTCAAAGGAATCATCGAAAGGGTTCAGACGACTGCTAAAGTTCGGAAAAAAGAGTAATAGCTCAGCGGCTTCTGGACACAACATGGAATCAGATAGTGTCAGCATCGATGGTTCTGAGGCAGAAGAAATTGGAACTAACGGTTCCTCTAATGAAGGTAATGTCTCCTCATGAACATCAGCATAATGAATTGATATCTAGAAATTACATCCCTGAAACACTTTCTGGTATATGGTACACTACCACTTCTAAAATCTCAGTTTTACTAATCAGCGTTGAAACTGTGTTCCACCAAGCACACAACTTCCACATTTGAACATAAAATTTAAGTATCCTCTGGCACATGCATTTACCCAAACTGTGTTGTATCACTTGCATGTGGAATGAGGGTACTCTAATACTTTTCCCTTTCCTGTATGGGCATAATGATCCTGTGTTGGCTTCACTTACCTGGAACATTCATAATTGAATTTCGTTTTTTTGGGCTTCGGGGTGTACTTACCTGTGTTGATTTCTGGTAGGAGTCCCACGTTGAGTAGCCTAGGGAACTCAATGTGGTACTTAAGCCATAAGGCTCTCCCACCTAATAGACTAGTCTTTTGGGTTAGGCTCTCCTCATGTGCATAAGTCCTAACAATTTCACTTAACAGCATACTAACATTCATGAAATAATTAGGTTTCTATAAAACTGCAAGGTATTTAGAGTTTAGAAAGCCGTAATCAGAAAATTTAAATAGCCAATCATTTACTAATAACTGACGGGTGATGGCTTGGTGAAAGCCTTGTATTTTACCATAGCCTATTAGAGCAGGAGATATTAATATTGGATTTTTCGTTTATAAATCAAGAGCGAGCCTAGCCTAGGCTCAAAGGTAAGGTTGCTGCCTTTACCCTCTTGGAGGGTTAAGGCTGCATATATTTACTCTCTCCATACCCCATCAGGTGAGCCTTGCCCTTTGAAATCATTGTTCATTTTTCTAAATGCCTTTGTTTCAGTTCATACATTGAAGAATTTGATCTCTCAAGATGAAACTCCCACTGCCAACACAACTCAACAAAAGTGTAAGCACTCATTGCTGCTCAGTTTATTTAAGTAGATTTTAATCAACTCTTTGCGACAATATCATCTACATTCCTATTCTGATTATGGACCATGATAAACATATTGTTCTGCAGCTTCTCGCTCTTTCTCCTTGTTGTCACCATTTCGAAGCAAGAAGTGAAGCAAATGATGGATTGATAGGGGGGGTGCTGTTGTTCTTGGTTAAGGTTGATGCAGTGACAAGCTATATACTAGACCATGTACTTGATTCTCATTTTTTGCGTAGTGTCATGAGTTATTGTCAAGCAGGACAAGATCAGTGCTATAAAATTGATCTTTGTATATTCATGTTTGGCTGTTCATATGCAGGAGTAATTTGTATATTGTAACTTTTGTCTTGTTTTGATTAAACATTATCTCTGGATTAAGGAGGGTGTTTCTTTTTCCACCTTCGTTGGAACTGGGATGATGGTTTAAGTTATTAATTCCAATGAGAAGATTTGGGTTTTTTTTTTGTCGCATCAAGGTTATCCAACGTAATCCAACGTCTTAAAACGTTTTTGTTACGTGAGGATTTTTCTTATATGTCATAGGCTAAAAACCTCCTAAACGTAATACACTAATCATTAGGACTTCACTTAAAAGCATTTCTGCTGCAACATGCAATCATTAGATCTTTCACTATGACTTGATCCTTAATTTTCTCTTTGATGAATTCTCTGGTCTTAAGGCGTTTGGGGGTTTTTTTTTTTTAAAGATTTATTTATAACAACTTTATCAATTATATGACTTGGACTTGAACCTTCTACTCTATAAAAATATTTTCTTATTGACAAAGGTCACAGATTTTGTGGGATTAAAATATTCAATCCGCAGATCAAGAAATCCTCTGCTGGAATTGATGCTCTGGTGGAGAGTGTTAAGTTCAAATTTTCTTCCAGTCTCTTTCAAGACTCTGTCCTTCAAAATCTAGTGGAGAATCTTAAGTTGAGTATGTTATTGTTGAGTATGTAAAATAACATACTCAACTTAAGACTTTGTGAGACCCTTTTTTTGTCTTTTCTTCCTTTTTACTTTATAATACCCTAATAAACAAATAATAATAATAATAATAATAATAATAATAATAATAAATATTATCAACAATAAATAAATAAATATGAATAATAGTATTCTTTTTTTAAAAAATAAAAATAATATTTTTAAATATATATTTTTTCTCTTTTATTCTTAAATATATTGTCGTGTTATGGAAAAATAAATAAATAAATAAATAAATAAAAACATATTTTTATATTCAAATAAATAAATTGAAATTAATAGGCTTTTCAAGTTCAAGCAACAGTCCATTGCACGTTTTATGTACTTTATAATTTTTAGTAGGTATCATTAATTATTGTAATGTTAACTTTTATTTAATTTTAATATTTAAATATTATTTTGTGATTATTTTTATAAATTGTACGTAATTAATATTATTGAAATTATATTACAAAAACATTATTGAAATAAAATTGTTGTGTATAAAAGTACATGATGATATAATGTTGATGCATATTTGGTGAATCTGGTGTTAAGACTCTGCTGTGGTAGAAGATATATATGAAAAGTCTGAAGTTGAGTATGATAGCAAAATGATAATATAATGCTGATGTGTCAAAGTATGATGAGTATGAAGTTAAGACTTTGACGTGGATTGGAAGGCTATGAGATTACAAATTTGTATATTGTAACTATTGAGGGTTGCTCTTTAATACAAAGTTTTCGTCAAGAAGTGGATATAGGTAATCTGTAACTGGCACCTTTTATAGTTAATTTAAATCTAAATATGCAGAACATCCTCGTTCAATTTTATTTTGGAATTTTTTTCCCCTTATTTTGTAAGTTCATCTTTCGATTTTTTTATATGAGTATTAATTATTTTTTTTTCATAACACCTTTATTTATATTTAGAGTTTTAATAATAATTATATGGATAATTTTGAATATATATATCAAATGGCAAATGCTAATATATAGTTTCAATATTATTAACAATATTAACTAACTATCTTAATTTTCGTGAATTTCTCGAAGAGAAACCTATATTAAGGAAGGAAAAGAGTACTTAATATACAAAGAAAATAGAGTTAGGATCTCTTGACACCAGGTGTAAAAGTTGGTCATTTACACATTCGCATAACTTTTTATATATTATGAAATTTGTCAATCAAACCGTTGAATTATATGTTATTATCATGACGATCATACATATATACCAAATTTTAGATCATCCGGAGATTCATAGGTATATAATTTAATAATGCATATTTACTTATATTTTAAATAACGTATTATTCGTTAAAATAGAATAGTCGGATGAAGTATCAAATAACTTTTATATTCTATGAAATTTTGTAGACTTAATCTAATAATAACATATAATTCAACGATTGGATGAACAAATTTCATAATATATAAAAAGTTATATGATGGTGTAAATGACCAAATTTTACACTTGGTGTCAACGGATCCTAAATCAAGAAAATAAGCCCAATACGGATAATCTTAAAGTGCATGATAAGTTGATAACATTCATTGCTTTATGATATGATCCTTAATAGAATCAATGAGAACTCTAGGAACTTACACTGAAATTCGAAGAATTCAATCAAGAACAGAGAACTCTATTGAATTGAAAGAGTTCTGTGTATTTTATTGAGAGAGAAGAGTTTCTTACAAGACAAGAAATGAGAGAGAAAAATGATCAAAAACTGACTAACTAACTCACCATAAGGTATTTATGGTTGAGCAATTTTGGCGGTTTCCAATACAATCGAGCATTACAAGTTTAGCTAATTGCAAAATTACAATAATGTCCCTACAATAGATTGTTCTTATCACTTTAAGGCAGAAATTATTAAGTAATCCAAGATTAATGGTCTCGAACTCATTTTAATTATTTAATACTTATTTTTTTAATTAAAAAACATAAAAATAAATTGTGAAAAATAATAATATACATGGAATTATTAATTATTGGTCTAATAATTCCTCCCTTTAGAACTACTTTATTTATTGTTATGTAAATGGGGTTCAAACCTGAATTTAGGGAGATGAAACGTTATTCGGGGAATTACTTGTATCAACAATTGGTAGCACTTTGAGTGTCTTCGATATAATTTTTTGTTTATACAATTGAAATTAATATAGAATTACTTGTACATAAATGTTATTCGGCAAGTGGGCGTATCCATGTATCAAATCTTAATATTTGGGATTTTTTTTGTCTGTACTCTTTTGCCAATATCATAGATATCTTCAAAAACATCCTTAATACCAGGGAATCTTTGAGACTAATCATGCACAAGGTCGCGTTTCTATGCCTCTCTCAGCGGGGTGTGTTAACCGGAAATCGAACCTGAGACTTCTTAGTCTAAGGCTTCATTCCCAAGTTCTCAAGTTGGCAGAATCGCATCACTTGAGCCAACCCCCGTTGATAGGGATGGCAATGGGAGACTGCAAATGGGGATCCCCGCGGGGAACGATCCGTTCGGGTACCCGAGTTTGGGGATTTTTCCCCAGCGGGGATGGGGGATTTTTTCCCCGAACAAATTTTGGGGCGGGGAATGGGATTGGTTCCCTCGTCCCCGCAGGTTCCCCGTCCCCGATAATTTTACTTATATGCCCTTAAATATTTAGGCTTTATATAGTTATAAAATATGTTTTTTAGTAACTTCAAATATATAATTATAATTATAATTATAATTATAATTATTATTATTAACGATTATTTTAACGATTTTTTTAAATTGAATCTCTTGAATTTTAACCATTATTTTTCTGTAGTGTACAAGTTTAAAAATGCTATTCGACGTTGTGAATTTTATAACAGGTCAAATTGAAGTTAGGTTCCCTGTGGGGACCCGTGGGGTGATGGGGAATGGGGATGAGAGCTAATCAACCCCTGACATGAGGAATGTGAATGGGGATGGGGGGGCAAATGAGACCCGAGGATGGGGAATGTGAAAGGTCTCCCCGAGCGCTCCCCGCCTCTTGCCATCCCTACCCGTTGATTAAAATTTAGGAGTTGAACGTAACATATTTGATCATCAGTGCCACCACTCCTCTCTCCATCTTTTATTATTCACATTCAATGGACTACTTTATTTAAATGAGTTGTGTGACTTGTACCATCATTTATACATGAGATTAATGGTCAATGAGTGTGCACTAACGAATTAACGATGTAACGTTTTTTATATCATCGGTCTATCACTCACTATTTATTTAAAAGTCAACGATCATAGACATGTGAATGATGCATGACGCACTGATCGTATAAATGTTTACACTGTCGATGCATCATCTATTTTCTCCATATAAATTACTCTCTTCGTATTTAACTAAAATAGATAAACTAAGGTGGGCAGTTAACTTCTTGTTTTTTAAAACAAAAATCTATCAATTTTATATTTTTACCAATTTTACTTGCATTACTCTTTTTATAGAAAATTGAACATAGTTAATTAAAACATTTATTTGTTCAATAGGGATAGTTTAAAAAAATAAATTAAATACCTTCTAAAAATATAGAATAACCTACATGTAAAAATAAACAATTTTTCTAAAATATGGCCTACATATACAAACAAATAGAGTACTAATTAAATACGGAAAAACGTAAGATACAACCAAGATAGTTAAATGCATCGTAAGTTTGCAAGTACTCCATTTTCTTTTCTAAAATTAAGTCAACTATGTGTCATGACGAAGCTGTACCACGAAATGTCTGAATAGCACATGGCCAAAGGCCAATTGAGTCAAGAACTAGAATCAAGTATGAGAAAGCATCTGCTGTAACCATAGGTTAAACTCAAAATTGAATATATTGATTTCATAAGAACTTTGAATAAATGATCTCACTCAAGCATTATGTGCTGGATTTGGTACACAAATTTTCAACATTATCATTTGAAATGCATATGGTGAAGCATTAATCAAAACGAATGATTAAGCATGAGATGTTGCCTCTGCTCATCCTAATTAAAGCTTCCTTTGCCAAACATTCAGCTGCTTCTTGTGGATCCTCTATGTGACTTATCAAATTCACAGCCTCTTGGTTCTTCATCACCTACAAATATATGGAAATTCACTGGCTATTAGTAGTTTTTTCCCCTTTTCAAGAAATGAGTCAACAAATTAAAATTGTATTATGGAATTGGAGTTTCCATGTGGAGCTAAGTATTTACTATAATATGTGATGGTCTACAATTTAGTAGTAGCTTACCTCCCATATGCCATTGCTTGCTAATATCAAAAACTCGGTATCAGAATCAATCCTTTCGACTCCGACCACAAGTTCTGAGCCTCTAGGATGCCTTGTGTCTACTGCACTTCCTGATTCACATCCTAGCATGTCTACTTTTGTCAACACATGCATAGCATACAATACATAAAGAGATGTGTTAATCCAAAGGAAAAGCCAATAACTTGTAGTATTCTGGTTTTTTTCTTTTTCAGTTAATCGGTTAATAATAAGGAAAATTATATCACTGACACTACAACTTGGATACCAATATGTTGTCCAATATTTTTCTCCATGTATTTTAGAAAATTGTGTATACAAAGAAAATTATAAGTATATGAGAGAAGAGATATAGAGATAAGTGCGTAAGGTGTCAAATACGATGTCAATGTTCAAATAATGTAACTCTTCTAATACAAAGATATATGTGAGCGTTTGATACCTGAAAAGATCCTGCTAGACCAATGTCTTTTGGATGATTTTTGGTATCTCCCATTTGCTTGATAAGCTATACCATCTCTGCAAACAACAGTCCTATAATCTCCCAAATTAGCCATTACAAGTTTTTCTCCATTGATCACCATAACAGATGTTGAACCCATTCTGCATGTCTCTTCTGAATTGTGTTCCTCTCTTATCTTTGCCCTAGCACCAAGGTAAGCTCTCTTCAGTGTATTTTTGCCATTTCTCCTTATATAAGACTAACATATAATCAAAACATTAGAACTAGCAGAGAGCATATGGAAGAAATAATAGTAGTATTGATTGATTACCTCTCTAAGCTTCTTGTCAAAAAAATGAGACTGCATGTACTTGGTAACTTTGTCTCCAATTAGAGCATCAAAGATTCCAAAATGCCACAATTCTGTGTCACCTATTTGCTCCCTTTGTACCACAATAGAATCAAAGTCAGAGTCATCGGAACCTAAACCATCTTTGATCATATGTTGTTCCACCACATAATAACCATGTGTTATTGGCATCATCCATGAAGGCTTCTTTGCAGCCAAGTGCTTTCTCTTTCTGCCTCCATTTCTTCTTAGGAGAAAACGTTTCAACCTGAATGCCTACACAACACAAGATATTTATTAGACCAAAGAACTTGCTATGATTTAGCATATTTAGCAACATCAAGAGAAAATTAAACATTATAAAACGTTCAATACATCTTTTTTTGTTCCAAGTTACATTTCCTTTGCATTATGATGAATTGGATATCAATGAATCATTTTCTCATAAATTACAAAGAAGATCATCAATATAACAATGGAAATAAGAAAATAACATTGGCATATACCTTAAGCTTGAGACGAAGATATCTGAATCCCATTTTTTTTAATCAACAATGGTGTTACTTGTTTTTAGTTAACCGCTAAGTAAATGATCTAGGTGCACCCCTCCATTAATGGTGCTAAGGACTACGCTTTAAACTTACACCACTCCAATTTAAACCTTGGGCTAGGAAAAGAGAAACTACTTTCAATTAATGAAAATGCTGACCTGACTCCATGATACCCCTATCTTTCAATGAAAGCATAGGTGTTGAACTTTGACTTTAGAATACTCAACCATTGTGAAAATTAATGTTATCAAATAGTCCTAGGAAATTGTCGTTGGAAGTCTCACGACGTCTACCTTGAAATATGTGGTATGGTTTAAATATGGTTATTTCTCTTATGAACAATTAGTTTTGAGATGAAATCTTAACATGGTATCATAGGGGGAACTCAACTTCTTTGTTGGTGATATGGATCAAAAGTTAACCTTTGCCTGCTCTAATAGGTTTCGCCGGAGGAGAAGTGTTGAAATTCCTAAATCACTTGTCTCATGGTATATGGTATGGGTTTAAATACTTGTTGATTTACTCGTCTTATACCCAATTGGTTTTAAGATAGAACCTTAATAGTTGTTTTAAAAATTAATAAAAATATATATTATTTTATATTAAGAAATGATGAATTTTTAACTTACAAAATTAATGAAATTAACTTTTTAATATTCTCTCCGTCCCTAAATATAAGTATTGGAAATGTGAACTTTTGATATGTATTTTCAAAATTACCACTATTAATATTATTGGGAATCTAAAAAGTGTTAAATATATATGAGTATTTATGGAAAAGTAATTAATGATCATTGAAAATCGATAAAGAGTCTTATAAATAGGGACAAAATAAAAGTGTGAAAAGGATCTTATATTTAGGAAGAGAGGGAGTATAAAATTTTATTAAATATATTCCTTAATCATTCTAGCACTGGCAGCCAGACCTATGAGAAACGAAAATTAATCAGTTTTAGTAATTGTCAGTTGGGAGGAAACTTACGGTAATTAAAAAATTAGAATTCATTAGAAGAATCAAATCAACGCTTCGGGTGGAGATGCCAAAAATTCTATCACTAACTGGAAAGTGGGTTAGTGTAATCAAAAGTCAAAGAAATACTCGATTGACTTGTTTATTTTTGAGTAAATTCCGGTCTTAGTATCTGAGATTGCAAGTAATTTTTTGACATGTTTGATCTTTATTTTTAGGAAATTTTGATGTTTCATTGAGATTATACGCATTTGTCATTTGTTATATTAGTACTCTTTCAACATACCAGGTAATGCTAAATGGGGGCACTTCTCAGGGAATATTTCCACATTATTTGTTATTTCTATTCCAATATATACTTGTACTTTAATTTTGATTTTATTCTATTACCTAAACATTTGAATTCATACATGATTTTGCCCCCAGTATCTGAAATTTCTATTCCTGTCACTGAATATGTTAATTTAATTTACTAAAGTCACGAACAAATAAATCGGTCCTTACAATTTTAGCCGTGGAGCCGTGGAGGATAACTTGGTGTGCTGTGATATGATCTTTTTGGTTATGTCGTAATGATGTGATGTGATCTTTTCGGTTATATCGTAATGAGATAATTTTTTCAGATGCTAAATATGATTATATCCATATTATGGACTTAATTCAGTTTAGGTCGAGGAGATAGTTTTGTGCTTTTGTATCGCATTGTAATTTTGATTTTTGCACAATGGTGCACTGACTCGATTGCTTGTATTACTTGTGCGGTATCTAATATCTCGCACCACTTGACTTAGTCCATCCATGTATTTGAGTTGAGTATCTCTTGTACTCTTGTATTTTTTTTCAACATTTGCTTATAAAAAAATGCTTAAAAATAATATTTTATGGCAGCTTAATTAACCAAGATGCAAGATATGAATTGTGAATATGAATTTAAACCTCCTCCCGAGAATAATACCCCTTTACCGTTCTCTTTTCACTTTTCCGATCAAAGTGAACAACGCTAAGGAGTTGCAAATAAGAGTAACACTCATATACTCATTAAATACTCAATCAACTTAACACAACACTTGTAAAGATTAGAATGCATTTATGAGCAGTGGCAGGCCTCGGCCAAAAAGCCTTGGAGGGATGCAGCTAATTACAAAGCAAAATTAATAATCAAGAGGAATTTGAGTAGAATGCAGTTCCCAAGAGCGAGCTCAATTGGTAAAGTTGTATGACATTAAGTATCAAATCTTGAATTCAAACCCCAAGTAACTACACTTTCTCCCCTTCAAAAAAAGTTTATTTAATTACTCCACAAAGCAAATCATACATAGGAAACTAAATACATGACTCTTTTCTTTTTTCTTTTTTACAACAAGATTTCAGATTTTTATTGGGACAAAACAAACTAATATATATTCTTTACATAATTAACAAACAAACAAAAAAAAAATTAAAAGTAAGATAAGGTTGTGACTCGGAGATGCAAAAGGTGGGAATAAAATAAGAGAACATGTGAATGAATTGAGATCGGGGGTTTGGAAAAGAATTGAATGAACTGATATTGTGACTATGAAGAAATGCTTCTCCTTGGTCGTTGCTCCTCCTGCGAATGGCGAAGGGGAAAATATTGTACAGTGAATGAAAATGGTCACTGTAGGGAGGGGCACTGCACGGTAGGGATGCCAAGGTGGGCTGGAATACCCGTTATGAGCTTGGTTAAGAAGTTGAAACAAAAATTAAGAGCCCATTACTTTTGGGCTGCCAATTTAAGCCCATTTCAAAAATGTTAAAATTACTTGTCGGGTTGATTACGAATCGATTTGCATTGGTTTCGAGGCAAAAAGTTATTTTTCCAAACATAAAAATTATTTGCAATCCGGTTCGAGTCTATTTGGTTAAATTTATCAAAATCGATCCGATATGACCCAAACATTATTTGTTGTTGTGGTTTGATTCAATTTTTATTGTTTGAATATTTATGTTTTTGTTACTCAAAATTTAAATTAAATAGTGTTATTTGATATATAAGATTTGCATTTTAAATAGAAAAACTAAATAATTTGATAAATTGGTTCAATTGGTGTAAGGCCCCAACTGAAATCTTGGGAATGGGGCACGGGTGCTAGTAGCCACGGGTTCGATTCCCACTAAAAACATCTCGCTGGGAGAGCCAGCCACACAGCTCGTTCCGGATTAGTCTCAAGGGCTCCCTAGTATTAAGGGTGCTCTTGGAGATACCGGTGGTTCCGCAAGGAATACGGACAAAAAAATAAATAATTTGATAAATTATCATATTATAGAGATAATATTTGCAAAATGAAAGGAATGACATAAAAAAGTTTATTTATGTATTTGGTCTCTAAAAGTTCAACATGTTTTTATTTTAGTTCTTAAAAATTATTTTGGTAAGATTAATCCTTAATTTTTCAAACATGTGGTTTTGATTCCATCCGGTAGAAAAAATCTGTTATATGTTGTTGTGGTGTTCTGTTAACCACGTCACAGTCACGTGGTGTGAAGTAGCACTAAGTAGGTGGTCTGATATGGATGTTTCAGATCCATGAATGCAAAATTTTGTGTATGTGATCATGTTAGGCCCATGGCTTGTATCATTCACATCATACCACCTACTTGGTGCCACCTCACACCATATGTAGATGCTAATGTAGTGTTATATTAGTCACATCAACAAATAATAGATTATTTCTTAGGGAGTGAAGCAAAATCAAAATATTTGAAAATTTAAGAACTAGTATGGTCAAAATAATTTTTAGGGACTAAAACCAAAACACATCAGAGACAAAAACATAAATAAACCTAAAAAAAAAGTCTGAGCAATAATAAGGTATGCATTATGGAGTGGCTAAATTTTGAATAACAAAAATTTACACATCACCATATAATCACCATATAGCTAATGCTGAATATTATAAAAAATTTACAAAGGACAAAATTCCAAATAAAGATTGAGAGCAAACACATCCTGAATAACAAAGATTATGTATATCATTGTGTCCAGAACATCACCAAAAAAATCACAAAAACTTCAAACAATTTACTTACGAAGATTTATTTTATATAATGACCGTGAGCAGACAAAGATGAAGCATATGCTCAACACCAATACAATGATATTAATGAATCAAAAAAATAAGATCGATGAAGCATTTGAAATGAATAGAACAAAGAGATAGGATCAGAACCTGAACAGAGATCGAACAAGAGGGGATGAGAGAGAAAGGGAACAAGAGGGGTTAGGGACGGCTTCACTGGGAAACGAGAATGATGAGAACCAAAAACCCTAATTTTTCAGAAGATTTACAGTGATTTGGGTTTAACGAAATTACCATTCTGCCTGCAGTGTTTTTGGCACCTCTCTTTCTTTTTTTAAATCTTTTTTCATTGAATTTTATTTTTGTAGTTGTAAACTTTAAAACAAAAGTTGTTTAACTATTTTTTTTTTGGTAAATAAAAAAATTTTATTACCAACGAACAAATTCAAAAACAATACAGAAAAAAGACCCTTTAATTCACAGCCACCTTCTAGGAAGGGTTCTATGAATTTAAAAGGTCTTAAGGATTACAAAGTGAAATCAACAATCAAACCTATCAAAATTAAAGTTCCTCAATAATTCTATTCACTAAAATCCTATTATTCCAATTCCTATACTTAGGATACACCAAAGAGAACCGAAAAGTCAATTCCCTAATAGCAATCTTATAAGTTTTCTCAGGAGATTGATAAGCATGCGCAAAAATTCTTTTATTCTTCTATTTTTTTAACTAAATTTTTTATATTTTATTTTAGGCTTATTTAAGTTTTTGGTCCCCGAAAGTTGACCATGTTTTGGTTTTAGTCCCTATCTTTTTATTTGACCGGCCCTAGTCCTTAAAAGTTCAAAAACATTTAGTTTTGGTCTCTGCCGTTAAATTTTGCCATTAACGCTAACGTGGCAAACGAAATTTAAAAAAAATAATTAAATTAAATTTATATATATATATATATATATATATATGACAACAACCCGTGAAATCCCCTCACCCCCCCCCCCCCCTTAAACCCCCCACCCACCCCCTCCCCTCTCCCTCTCTCTCTCCTCCGTCAAACCATGAATCAACACAACCCCATCCACTTTCTCTCTCTACAAAACTGAAAACTACTCCTCAGCTCTGCTTTCTTCTCTTTCCTTTCTAAATGCACACATCATCTAATGCCTAATCTCCACAAATTCAAGTTCTTAGCAACCCAATGCGTCGTCGCCAGCAGCCCTACCCGGAGCCCCACCACCAGCCCCATCATCCACCTCCGCCGCCGCAAGACCCTCCGCATGTTCCTCACCCGCCGCTGCTCCCATGATTCTCCCACTCAGGTCCCCCAAAACGACGTTGTCAGAGTTCAACGCCATAAGCTCAAGGACCTTTTCGTCTCTTCACCCTCTCCACCTCAAGATGATGAAAACCCTCATCATCGCCATCTCCATCGGCGACGAGGTCCTCACCACCCTTCCTTCTCCGCCCCTCTCCTCCTCTCTGTCGTCACCTCCCTCTACAACACTCTCCTCGCTTCCAAGTTCCAATCTTCACCAGCACTTTGAAATCTCTAATACTCTCCTTCATTATGAGAATGTGCTTGATGCTATGGTTGATGCTGCTTATTTCTCTATGAAGAATCTCAATGTCAATGATGGTGGTGGGTTCACGGAGGGGAGAGAGAGGAAGAGGAGAGGTGGTGGGGGGTTTCAAGGGGAGGGAGAGAGAGGAAGAGGGGAGGGTGGGGTGGGGTGGGGTGTAGTGAAGAGAGAGAAGGAGAGAGAAGGGCGGTGGGTTCAAGGGGGGAGAGAGAGAGAGGAAGAGGGGAGGGTGGGGGGTTTCACGGGTTTTTTTTTAAATTAAATTTAATTATTTATTTTATTATTTTTTTTAAATTTTGTTTGCCACGTCGGCATTAACGGCAAAATTTAACGACAGGGACTAAAACCAAATTTTTTTGAATTTTTATGGACTAGGACCGGTCAAATAAAAAGATAGGGACTAAAACCAAAACACGGTCAACTTTCGGGGACCAAAAACTTAAATAAGCCTAACAAATAGATTGAGGTGGTAATTCGAGTTACGATAAAGTTTGAGTTACCCAATGTAATCAGGTTGAGTAAAAAAAATTTGCATTAATATAGTCATTAGGTTAAATGTTCAAGTAAGTTTTTTTGTGAAATATAAGTGGGTCGGTGCAAAACCCATAGGGTTTGGCTTATTTGAGTAAGCTCAATGACATAAGATTTATTCCAAACAGATTTTAATAGGCTAATTTTGCCCATTTATTGGATGAGCTTGGGCTAGCTAACCCATTTTGTCACCTCTAATAATAGGGATTGGTTCATCATTTTTTTTTAAATTGCTTTTCTGCCCCACTTTCGACTTTTTGGCCCCTATTTATATTTTGCGTGGACAAAAACACCCTTTAGCTTGTTAAACTTTCCGGTTCTATGAAGCCGAAAAAGCCATTCTGGTTTTGCAGAACCAGAAGTAATTTAAACACTATTCCGATTTTTCTGAACCGAAAATTGGATTCTGACTTTGTAGTACCGGAAATATATAATGATTTCCGGTACTACAAAACCGGAAAAGTTAAAAAATATAATATTATTTCTGGTTCATGAAAAAGAAAGAGAGAACAGAGGTGTTGAAGTTTCATGTGAGAAGAGAGAGAACAGAGACTCTGTGGCTTTAGCCAAAATGAGACACATGGGTTTTCAAACTACTAATAAGCCAAAAGACACAAGTACTTCAGTTGTCTCTTCCCAATGTGTTGGCCAGCTGGCTCTTGGTCCCCGTGCAGCGTATTCAACAGGCTTGGTGTCCCAACGAAAATATTTTTTTAACTTTTACGGTTTTCCAGTACCAGAAATCATTATATATTTTCGGTACTACAAAGTCGGAATCCAATTTCTGGTTCATCAAAACCGGAATAGTGTTTAAATTACTTCCGGTTCTGCAAAACCAGAATGACTTTTTCGACTTCATAGAATCGAAAAGTATAACAAGCTAAAGGGTGTTTTCGTCCACGCAAATTACAAATGGGGGCCAAAAAGTCAAACGTGAGGGCCGAAAACCAATTCCCTTTTTTTTGGTGAATTGAAGGGGCAAAAGCCCAAAGAAAAAACGAAAGAAAACTAGAGTCCTCTTCTCAAGAGGATTGATGCTGAATCATAATAAAGCAGCTGGACAGATATAAAACTAGGAATCACGTCGTAAACTATGAGCTTAGAATCAATGGTATGGCCATTCTTAGCTAAAATGTCTGCAACGAAATTTCATTCCTTATACACATGCGACCAGATGATTGAGACTTCATGAGAATGACGTTGAATCTCAGAAACCAACCAATGACATGGATGGGTAGTGATGCAACCTTTCTGAATAATGTTGATAGCAAAGGTGGAATCAAATTCAATGATAATAATGGTATAACCCCTGCTTCTAGATAACCTCAGACCAAGAAGTATGCCCCATAATTCTGCCTGATTGATTGAACAGGTCCCAATATTACAAGAATAAGCAAAAATGAAAGCACCCCGGTAATCCCTTAATATGCCTCCACAAGCTGCAGTGTTTGCATTGTCATAAAATGAACCATTTGTATTAAGCTTAAACCGACCCACTTCAGGAGGATGCCAATTAATCAACTGAAATTGAGAACATCTTTTGCCTACTAGAGAACCTTGGACCTTGTTTAACGTATGCATGGAATCTCGAACGTCTGCTCAAACATTCTTAATTGTACCAATCAACGTGAATTGCACTTGTTCAAATATGAATTTGTTGCGACGGTTCCAAAGAATATGGAGAGTAATACCAAAAATCATAGACCAATTATCTTTATTAAAACTTCCTTGAGGAGAAGTTAAGTTATGGAGAATTCACTGATTGTTGTTCATACTAAAGAAGTTCGGCCAGTTAGCCTGATGCATTAAGTTTTGCCACACACTGTGAGCTGCATGACAGTCACGAAAAGCATGCAATATAGTTTCTGTTGCATAACCACATATAGGGCATGTGTCATCATTTGTCAAATGTCTCCTGCATAGTTCAGCGTTAGTGACAAGAGCATTAGAAGCTAGCTTCCACAGAAAGAGACGAATACGTTGCATCTCATGCCATTTCCATACCACATTGAATAACCTACTATTGTTGAGCTGAATGTCTGTTGAGAGAACCTTATAAGCATATTTAACAGTTAACCAACCATCATTAGTAGCATTCCATGCAATACAATCTTACTCATTTTCCACTGAAGGATGGTGCAGTGCTGAAATCTTCATGCAAATATCATTTGGAAGCATAGTGATAAGAACATTCATATCCCATTGGCCCTGATGATAAATAAACTCAGTCACCTTAGCATTCTCAGATCCATTAGGAATAGTTACTATGTGCTTCAATGCACCAATCTGAGGAATCCAAAGATGATCCCAAAAATTGATGTTTTGACCATCACCTATTCTCCAAATTATATTACTCTCCAGAAACCTCCAACTAGCACAAAAACCCTTCCAAAGGTTGGAAACAATAGCTCTTCTTTTGACAGAAGGCAAAAGATAAGAGCCGCATTTGTATTTGTGTCTGAGCACTTTAACCCAAAGTGCATCTCTGTTGGTTATAAGGCCCCATCCCACCTTCATCTTGAACGATGTATTCAAATCTCTAGTCATTCGTAAACCTGAGCCACCCTGAGCTTTTGGTTTACACACATTGGACCAGTTAACTAAATGCATCTTTCTTGTTTCTGGACAATATCCCCATAAGAAGGAACGACAACGCTTGTCCAGGGAATTGCAAATTTCCTTCGGGATGAACATGCACTGCATGGCATACGAGGGAAGAGCATTAAGGACTGATTGTGTGAGAGTGAGCCTACCTGCAAAGGATTACTGCTTAATTTTCCAAGAGCTAAGTCGTTGGTCAACTTTGTCAAGGATGAACTTGAATGAATTCTTTGTTACCCTTTTGTGAAGCATAGGAATGCCCAAGTACTTGCCTAGATCATCAGTGTGGCTGTAACCAAATTCATCTGATCTGAGTTCTAACATTAATGTTGGTATTTCTGGAAAAATAAATCCTTGTATTTTTTTGACTAACCTTTTACCCGGAACTATCACAAAAGAGATTGAGGCAAGCAGTGATACATTCAACTTGGTCTAATCCCACTTCAGCATATAAAAATAGGTCATCCGCAATAAGGGATCTCCTTGACGGATACCCCTTTGAGGAGCAAAAGAGTCAAGAGCTTCACCATTCCATAATAAACTCATGGTCGAAGTAGAGATACACCTCCAAATAACCTCAATCAGATTTGTTGGGATGCCTATATCTTTAAGAGTATCAATGATAAAATCTCATCTCAATCTCTCATAGGTCTTCTCTAGATCAATTTTAATAGCCATATAACATGTTTCCCTTCATTTTACGCATGGAATATATAATTTCTTGGGCAATAATAACATTATATGTACCATGCCTATGAGGGACAAAGCTACACTGGGTAAGATGATCAATATGTTGCATAATACTCTTTAATCGAAAGGCAATTATTTTGGCAATTATGAGAGTTAGTAAGAGGAAGAAAGCAACCCCTAAGACAGTAATCCTCACTTGGGATTTTTGAACAAGCAATTTTATGAGGGTTGAGTGTTCGTTAACTAATCTTTGACCTCTAAAGCTCAATATGTTAAACCAACAAAGTCCAGCATAGTTGGTAGATAGCTGGGTTTCTTAATCATGATGTCAGGGGGTTCGATCCCTGCCGTGGGCATGGAAAAGGCTTTGTTGGCATAGGCAAAACTCACTTCGGTGATCTCTACGCCTCGGAGGGGATTAGTCTTCGGCTGGGGATACCCTTTGTGTACAAAAAAAAAAAAAAAAAACTCAATATGTTAAAACTACGATATATTCATAGCTAGTTTGCCATTGTTATTTAAATTCCATTTTAAAACTATACTTCCTCCGGTCCTATTTATAGGTCACATTCTAGAAGAATTCTTTGGTCATATTTATAAGTCACTTTGCATTTTCTCTTATTTGCCCTTTGTCCATTAATGTGAAATAATACATTATGAAATTCTCAATACAAGATAAGAGGTAAGATTGTAATGTTAAAAGTATTTTTTTAAAAGTTTCAAGATACTTAATTACCTTCCTTGGTCCTTGTGATATAGATAAATATGCTTTATAAATAGCACCAGAGGAAAGTCTACTGGTGCATCGATGTATGTATGTTTTAAAACGACACAAAATTTCTTTTTTCATGGACTTAACTGGTAAATAAAAAAAAACTTTTAAATCAAAGGTCTTTTAATTGGTTGCATCAAGAGTGCGGTGTATACAAATATTTTATTATACACTTCATGTAGAGTGTTCAAGGAAATAAATGTATAATATACTTACAATACTTAAAATATAATGGAGTGAGATCAAAAAAATAATTTTACTACTTTTTAATTTTTTATTTTAAGAGGGCTAAAATTACGCAAACCCTTGAAGAAAATACGGTTGAATTTGGAAGGAATGATTTGAAACATGGAAATACCATTCTGGCATGGGATTATCAATCCATTTTCCTACCATTACCATGTGTGCATTCAAGTTATCATGCAAACAAAGCACATTTGATCATCATCTCATAAAAATGAAAATATCAGTATAACTACAACCTTTAAGAGAATGATTAACAAAGACAAAGCTAACGGGCTTAGTCCATCACACCAAGTAAAGGCAATTAAGTGATTTTCATCTGGCCACAGCTCTAGCACTCATTGATGTGTGATAATTGGTGCTTCTCTGCTTCCTGTAAGATGTATATACATCATCATACTGGCTCACCTCATTGGGATTGGCTGTGGCCCCAAGTCCCAACCTTCCTGAGCTACTCGACCCCGGTTTCATGTCTACGGTCCCATCAGCAAAGGTTCCGGTATCTGGATCAACCTGCTGCAAATTCGGCGGTGGAGGAATGCAAGCGCCTCCCTTTCGTACCGGAGTCTCCCTCTCGTATTCTCTGTCATATTCATCATCATCCTCATCTCTTGAATCAGAGTTCATAGGACCCTCAGAAGGATTGACCTCTCCAATCTCTTTGAAAAACTTCGACACTCTTTGAAGAATTTCTGATGGCAATACAGTTGAGGGTGGTATCATGGTTGGGATGTCCAAAGGGCTCAAAGGAGAATATGGGACCCCACTACCAATCTGCATTTTTCTAACCATTCCGGGAATCAGGCCAGGTGGGAACAAAGGATATGGAGGCAATTGTTCACTGGTGCCGGAAGATGGAGGGGGCAATAAATGCGCACCCGGTGGTTGAATAGCTGGTTGGCCAGAAGGTGGTATAGGCATGGACCCTGGAAAGGCACCGGGAGGAGCTGAATTCGGATGAAATGGCTGAGCTGCCAGAGATGCTGGCATGGACTGCCCTAGGGCTGGATGTTTATCAGGACGATCTTGTTCTAAGACACCAGAACCAGAGCCTTGCCACTGCTGGACAATATGGCTGGGAGGAGTCTGCAGCAGTCCTGCAATTGGGAGGAGAGAAGAAATTATAAATGATTTCTTGAATAAAAAATAATCTAAACTTGAGGCAATCATTCTCTTGTTTACAAGATAAAAATTTCATTGTAATGTTAAGGGCACAAAAGCAAATCATCATAAAAATATGAGAAAAGGGTTGTGCACTATCGGTGCATCATTCACCATTCATGTGTTAAAACACGGGGTGTAAAAAACTTGGTAACATTTTAGAGCACACCCTTTAAACTCTAAAAATATTTGGAAGGATAAATGGTATATTCATGTGCCGTCACTAGTGGTCAATGTGAGTTATCATGTAATCACAACTTACTAACTCGTCATTTATTGGATTCATGAAAAACTTGCAGAAAAAACATTAAAAACAGCATGCAATGTTTTATGGATAAATTTATGATGAAGGAAACAACAGAAGTTACTCAAGTCAAGCCCTTTGCCATCCTGAAATAAAGCAAAAAGCCCTTAAGGAGACAACTTTTCTCAAAGCAAGTAGGGCACTGTGTTTTTTTATTTCCAAACCAATCATTGTCATATCTTGGAAATTATCCAGCTATGAGCTATCACAAGATGACGAGAGAAATTCACCTACTTCAGTGGTTAATGGAGAGAAGCTTACCTGCACCTGAATCTGCCAAAGCAGATGATAAATCCTTTGAAGCCCCAGGAAAAGAATGTGTTTGAGGTCCACCAATCATCTCACCCTTCAGCAAAGATATAGTTTCTTGATCATATATCTCTTTAGAAGCCCAGAACTCCACCATTTGGTGAAATCTTTTCCTATACTCCTCATTGCTTTGTGGATTATGATAAATTCTTGCAAGCATGGAGCCTAAAACAGGTTTAAATGCAAGGGCTTCATTGTCAAGGTCATGACCGCTAGTCCTCCGATTCAAGCTGTAAATTAGTAATGCCCAAGGATGATGAAAAGCAGAATAATTCATGTTAGTATCAATGTCAAAAAAGATTATCTATAAGAAAACCAGGATAAAAAAAAATTAAAAAAAAAAAAAAGGAAGAGGAGAGGATCTTATCGAGCCAAAAACTTGAAAGAAACACATTCTGTTGTTATAAAAGGGAGAGAACAAGTACAGGGCCAGAAATAACTTTAACTCATATATAAGATGAATAGAGGATGGACATGAATGGGGGGAAGCCTTAAAGCAAGTAGAACAAGAAAAAACAAAGTAAAATAATTCACGCATGTGTTATAACCACCTAGTTGTGAAAAAGGCAATGCTGGGACTACATATATAAGATGAATAGAGGATGGACATGAATGGGGGGAAGCCTTAAAGCAAGTAGAACAAGAAAAAACAAAGTAAAATAATTCACGCGTGTGTTAACCACCTAGTTGTGAAAAAGGCAATGCTGGGACTACATATTTTCTGGATATTTCCTACGAGATTCAGGCTTTGTTCCAAGAGAATTAGGATGCAAAATACAAGTTTTTTTTTTCAATGAAAATGTTAGTAGGGTAGAGAAAAAGTTGTTCCATGTATACATTTTCTCAGTACAGATAGATCGACGTCCTAAGTTCCAAAGTAGTCTTAGTACATGATTTTTATCGCAGTCCACCTATCATGGAATTAATCCACCAATCAGGTAAAAAATGCACAACGGATAAAACTCTTCCGATAACCAAGCTTATTTTGACAATACAATATATAAAGACACAAAATCAAGTGAAAGTGTCATCCATAGTTTCTACCAATTAAAATAGAAGCACATTTCTAAGAGTTTATCATATGCTAATGTTAACCAAATAACCAATCAAATTATATTTCATAAATGGGGAAAAAAATAATCTATCTCTACAATGAAATGATAATGCATGCTACCTGTCAAAAAGAATGTCATTGGCAACATATATTATATGTAGCTGCCTCTCAACGTCATCCAATTGATAGACTCTATCTCTAAGAGCCTCTGCTAGCGCTGGTGCAAATGGAGATCTCTGCATGAACCAAAGTTTGGCACCTTTAATGGATTCTTTTGTACCGTTCAGATTGTTGAGAACATTACCGAGCTCCATTGCAACATCAGATGGAAGTGGCCCAGAGAGTCCTTTGAAAGGTTTGGATGACTGATCATACTCAGGCCGACCATGAAGCCCAAAAGACGGAGGATGTTGGTGATGGTGTTGTTGATCATAGAACTGTGGGTAAGGAGGTGGACCTAGCATTGAAGGTGAAGAACCAATACCGGCAGCATTCATTGGAGGACCATTTAGAGGAGATGGGCTCATCATGGGATTCGGAGGAGGATGCATCATGGGCATGGAAGAAGATTGAAAAGGCGGGTTGAAAGGACCACCTGGAGGACGTGTTGATACCCAAAGCTTATAACGATAGTAACCATGGCCCTCCCCACCAAAGAGGAAACTATAGGAAGGATTATCTCGTTGTTTCTCACATATCATGGCTTCAAAGTCAGGGCCATTTTTCACAGCATACTCAACAAGTTTGTCAATCCGCTTGTGGAGCTCGGGATCGGAAGGAGGTGCAACCGGAGGTGGAGGTGGGGCAGAGTCGTAAAATGGCGACGGGACAAGAGGAGGATTAAAATGAGAAGGGAACGCAGGTGGTGCTTGGTGCTGCTGCTGAAGAAGATGAGGGGGTGGGGGGCCGGCATGAGGGTGTAACTGCTGAAGTTGCTGCTGCTGCTGCAGGGCATGATGATATGGGAACTGTTGCAGAGAGGGGTGTGCGGGACCGGGACCAGGCGGTAGAAAAGGAGGAGGACCATGCGATGGAGGGAACTGCTGATGCTGGGGATGAAATCCAAACTGCTGCTGCTGTTGTTGCATATTGGCCGCTTGCCGCTGTTGCTGAGCATATGCCATAGCAGAAGCAGCCGCATAATCATGACCCTGACGTTCCATATGTCTACCTAGAAAGATTGACTATGGTACACACCTTCACTTTTATCAGTAGCTTGATGATGTACCTACCTACAACCAATGAAAATGAAGATAAAGGTAACTAACTAACCAACCATTCCATTATAAAATCATCTTGACACAACACTCATATAAGAGTAGGGGTGTTCATGGACCAGTTTATGGTTAAAACTGGTCCAAAATTCAGTAAACCATATTAATTGGTTTGGATATATAACCAGACTGGTTCTAAATTTGAATCTGGATCTGGGTCGGTTATGAACCAGTTCAAAACCGGTTCATAGTGCAAACCGGTTTTAAACCGGTTTTTAAAATGAAAACCGATTTTAGGAAAAACTGGATCAAAAACCGGTTTTTTAAATGGTTTTTTTCAAAAATCCGGTTTTTTAAACGGATTTTTTCAAAAAAAAAAACGTTTCTTTTTTTTTCAAAAATCCAGTTAATAAAAAACGGATTTTCAACAGTCCAGTTTTTTCCATTAAAAAAAAAAACTGGTTTATAAAACCAGATTTTTCAAAACTGGTATTATTCATCAATTGACTACTAATATGCCATACTGCAAGATGCAGAAATTCAGGACAGAATTAAGATTTAAACAGACGTAGGAAGAGTGAAAACAGATGCATTTTCATATAGATTTCCATACTAAGCACTTGTAAAACCTTGGTCCTTCTCCTAAACATAAGTATCAACCTTATGAAATCACTTTTTCTTCTGTTTCTAGTTTTCCAATGTAACCAAAAAAAACCTTGTGAAATCTGACATAGTAAGTCTCCTTACACCTAGTTGTAGTGAAATCTGAAATCTGCAACATTCACTTAGTTGTAATGCTCCCTACACCTTCAAGATCTTGCTCAACATGCAATCTTCCCCTGCATGTCAATAACAAATTTCGAATAGCTAAGTAGCTTATCAAAAAACAAGTCCTCTTTCTCTACAGAGCAATCATCTTGTAATCAATGCAATATGAATCGAAAAGAATAACAATCATGCTATACAAATTCTATTCCAATTTCACCAATTCATCGCACTTCAACAACAACTACAATTGAAATTAAAATCAAAAAGCATTCCATTGGAACAAAAGTTCTCCAACAAACCAATCATCTAGCACTGAATGCAAATAAGTAACAATCACCCAAAAATTGGCATTTTCCTATGAACCTAATCAAATCGACAATAATCACTTTCCTATGAACCTAATCAAATCGACAATAATAAGGAATCAAGAAATGCTGCATTGCATGATGTAACACCAGCAATCAAGGCCCATTTGAATACAGAAGCTGCAACAGACCATAAAATTCATCTTAATATTATAAGCTACTCTTTACAGTGTCTCAAAAATATAGCATTTCTCATAATCACTTTTACGGAATCACTTTTTTAAAATCCTAAGTAAACTGAGAATTTCTAAATTAAATCAGCATTTACAGAAGAAAAATAATAAGCAGTGAAACACACTAACGTTCAGTTTTTGTGAGGATCTACATTTTCGACTTCTCAGTAAAAATCACATTTTCCCAAATCCCTTTTTTTAGTGCCAAGGACTAATGAGTCGAAGGAATCAAGACCCATTTGAATTCACTTTTTCTAATTCTAAGCCACACTTTTCCACTTCTCAGGAAAAAAAAATCACCTTTTTCCAAATCACATTATACTTTATAAACCTAAACAAACACTGAACTGAATAGTAATAAGGAATCAAGCAATGACCCATTTCAATTCACTTAACAAAAACACTAAATTCACAATCTTTAACAAAAAAAACATTTGAAAAAGCACAGAACTTTAACAAAAAAAAAAAAAAAGAAAGAAAAGAGAACCCAAACAAACATGAACTGAATAATAAGGAATGATCAAGCAATGAACACGATGCAACAAAAAACAATCAAGACCCATTTCAATTCACTTAACAAAAATACTAAATTCACAAACAGAACATAGGAGAATAATTTCCAAAAAGAACATGAGAAAGCAGCTTATACTTATTAATAGTACAGTTAAAACAATAGCATCAGAGCAAAAACAATGTTCTTCTTTAGGTTTTGAATATGAGTGCCGTATTTGTAAGTTATTTTCAACAAGAACAACAAGAGTCACAGAGTCAGGGTGTATTCTTACATGTTCTTCTTCAGCTCCAAACCAAAACAAGTACAAATCAGCTACCCAATGACGTTTTTCAACCTGGGTCATATACAAATTAGGGTCGAATCGAAGAGATTAGGGCTCAGATTTAACAAATGAGGAGATTTAACAAATTAGGTTTTTAAATTGGGGAAGAAAAATATTACCTCGCAGAGAATACACACGCGATTTGCGATTCGCGAGTGCTTTGACGGTGGAGATGGGTTGTTCGCTGCGACGGTGAGGATGGGTTGTTCGCTGCGACGGTGAGTATGGGTTGCTCGCTGCGACGGTGGGTCCTTGCTCGATGCGGCGGCAGCGGGGGCGATTGCGAGCGGCGACGTCGGAGACCTGCGATGGATGAGGATGGGTGTGGGTCCTTGCGAGCGGCGGCAGCGGAGACTTGCGACGGAGGAGGATAGGTGTGGGGCCACGGGGAGGTGGCGAGCGGCGCCGGAGGGAGGGTGCGTGGTGCTGCTGGTGTGTAGGGTGGGGTGCTGCTTAATGCTGGTGTGGGGTGTTAGAGGGGAAAGAGAAGTTTGATAGGTTTTTTTTTTTTTATTAAGAAGAGCACTTTTGTACTTTCACTTAATAATGGGGTGCATTAATTGGTAGATGGGGTTAGGGGTGTAATGGTCCAGTCCGGTCTGGTCTTTCATGGACTTTAGGGACCAGATCGTTTAATTTAATATGGTCCGGTCCGGTCTGGTCCGAGCGTTATCTATATGTAAAGATCGGATCGGTCCGGACCATTCATGAACGATCTGATTCGGTCATTTAGACCATAATAATAAAAAATAAATAAAAAACTTGTTTTTTTTTCATTTTTTTCACTGAATAATAGAGGGTTGAAAATTCCAAAAAAAAAAAAAATAGAGGGTTGAAAATATTATCATCAGAGATCGGCCTTCAAACCCTCTAGATGCAGCTAAAGCATGAAACTTCCCAACACAAACTCAAGGAAAAATATGAAAGTATAAAATGTATAAATAGCTGGATACAAACTTGTTACCACCATTTTCACTGATGTTGTTGCCAAACTGACAGCCTGTTTGTTTTGGCATTTGCAAAATGCAAACGCGCGTTCATCATAAGCTCCCTGTTGGAGCTTTCACGGTGCCATGTTATGCAAACGCGAAAAGCAATACTGGCATCGCTTTTCCAAACACACGCTAAATGTGTTGGCCAGCAAAGAGACCACGCTTGGCGCGGCCCATGACAAACTTGTTACCACCGTTTTATTATTATTTTTTTTTATATTTCAGCTATCGGTCCGGTTTTGGTGGTCTTAAAATTTGTGAGATCGCGGACCGGACCACATGAGAACGGTCTAGAAATATCCGAACCGGACCGGACCGTGAGACCAGAACGGACCATATTTTTTGATCCGGTCTGGTCCGATGCGATCGGTCTCGCGGTCCGGGACCGGGTCACTTACACCCCTAGGTGCGGTGTATGAATTTTTTCCCATTGCTACATTTGGTTTATCCGATCCATTTAAAATTGGTCCAGTTCAATTTTTTTAAGTTGGTTTTTTTAAGTTTCAAATATAATGATTCACTTTGCGTATGGAATTCTTTTCCACCTTTGTAAAAATTATGTATTATATTCTCTCTATGACAAATCTTTTACTTAGCAAAAATATCAATAGAGAGCTTATATTTTTAACATGTTACATGCTTGGCATAGTTTGAATTGAGTTTCCCTTGCTTTTGGTGGGCTTAAAAATGTTTGGGTGATCTAATACTATCATTTATAGATGCTCCTATCCTATCCTATCACTTGCATTGCATGACTTTCCATGGGTTTTGTACTTTGTATTGATATTGATTTAATTTTTATCTTCTTGCCATTTCAATATTGTCCCAATTATTTTTCGCGGTCTCCATAAACAGTGTTCTAAAACAACTTTTTGGCTGCCTCCTAATTTAACATTTAATTTTGTGCTTGGGTTTTGCCTTTTTCAGATTCATTGGGTGTTACAGAACTGAATATAAGCAATGTGATTGAGAGAAGCAAGTATTTACAATTGACTCCAACAAGCTTCTTTCGCCAAATTCAACATCATCATCCTTTGTTTCTAGCACCAGCCAGCCACACGCAAGGTAGAATCAAACTTGCCTTTCTACTCTCATGAGGATTCATGCTTGCCTCTTCTTTATCTTTAACAATCTGTCTTTTTTATTTTCTATTTTATATTGCATTGGTTTATTATTTGTGCTCTCCATAGAGATTTTGTTTCATGTACTTTTAATGAGTGTGTTGCAGGTGTTTGTTTTAATGAATCTATGAATGTTGATAGTGTTCATTTACTATGCTCTTTGCTTCTCGTACAAGGATCTATAAAATAAGTCATAATACTTTCTTTTGTTCTGTTTATCAATTCAAGTTAGTTTTGTCTTTCATGTACTAATCACGGTTGTTTGTTTCCTAATCTTCTGCTATACTTTATCTATATTCAGCTTGCATCTCCCTTGCTCTGTCTTTCACAATTTTCTTGGACAATTCAAATGTTGTTCCCAACAATTAAAATGGAGAGAATACATATCTTCATAGGGTTCATTTTTTAGTTACATCTGATATTAGTTGTATTTTTTTTGTTACTCTTACATCTCCTAATAAATTTCCTTGAAGCATTCATGTTAATAGATTTATTAGAGTGATGAATATTATTTAAGGTTGCTCGAAGTTCATCTTATTTTTTATAGCCAATAGAAGGGGACTGCTTGGGATTAAGAGGACCTGACAAACCATCATAGCAAATTCCTTCTTTAATAAATAACAGGTTCTTAAATATGAAAATCATATAGTGCTTCTTTCAAGTAACATAATGGAGGAATATAATGTCATTTGTTTTGTTTATTCATTCTTTATATGATGTGATGGATTTGATTAGAGTTTTAAGTGCCCATGTTGTGATTCTTGGATTTGATTCATGCTTTTGGAATGGAGTTCATATATGGTGATATTAGTTGACCCTTTTTGGCCTTTAAAATCTAGAAATGAGACAACATGGTGTTGGAGGGAGTTTTTTTATTAGAGTAAAGTGAGGTTGTTTTTTAGTTGCAAGTGGCACATTGTACTTTTCCCCCCTTTCTGAGTTGAAGATGACATAATCTAACCATTGCAACATAGTTAGAATAATTGAAGTCAAGGACATTTGTGAGAAACAAGGTGGATACACTATAGTGGTGCATGTTAAAGGGAAGAAGTGGTGAAATCTCTTGAATATTTTTAATAACCTAACATTTTTTGTTTGTTACATTCTTATTAGTGTACCTTTATTCACTTGTGTTGCAAATCTTTCTGTATAAGTTGACTGGTCATTTGTCAGAATGTGTTGGAACTTGGAACTATGAGATGTGAGATATTGAATTTTGAAATGTTCAAATTTAAACTTTTCCAATTCACACTTGCACGATTTAGTTCTAACTGTGTTAAAACTTCATGATGTTAATCCCCTGGAAAGGTAACTTGAACCCTTGAGCAACACTGCCAATGAAAATGAAAAGGCCTATCATGTTAACTATTGAAAATATAAAGTGTGCCCAATTTAAATGAAATGAGATGAATAGAGATAAACTATTGTACTTGAGTAAGTGTTGTTTGTTGTTATAGCTAATGAGATGGTCTACCCAAGTTTCAAATTGAGTTGTGTTTTTTTCCTGCAGCATTGGTAGAGGACTTCAAGGTGAAAGGATGCTTGAAGGCTTGGCTTTAAATTTTCAGAACCCATTCATGTTATGGTATTGCTTGGTAATGAGTTTATAGACTTAAGCTTAGAATCTATCCTGTAGCATTGTTGTGGTCATTTTTATAGCAGAGTAATTATAGGATGGAGCCATAGAGGTAAGCTTTAAGTGCTGAAATTGAGTTCACGGGATCCATCTGAGTTAGGGTTTTGCTACGTTTCGAACTATTCACAAGTCAGTCTTAAGTCTACATGTTTTTTGGTTATTGAAATCCATTAAATCCTGTTTGAGTTTTGAACAAGATTGACTCAGTTAGTGGAGATGATGAGGAAAAATTGGTGTGAAATTGAAATTGAGATTATACTTGAATATGAATGGGAGTACACTTTTATGTGAATTTGTTATTTCTTCGGCATTATTTTAGGGGAGGGTTTGTATATTCATAGAAAAGTGAGGTTTGTGTGCAGGCGGGTATCGGTCTATGGTGAATTAACTTCCATTAAGGTCAAGGTGCTTGAGAATGCAATTAAATTGACGGGAACCATTTTTTGTTTTTCTCTAATTCAAAATGAATTTTTTTTGCCAACTTTATCTGAAGTATTCGGAAGAAAGCAAGGGATGAGAGCATTTAGTATTTTAATACTCTCTGATTGCCTTGCGAACTCCATGGTGTGTTTTTGTGATGCCAATCATTTTCACCCGGGCATGGCATGGGTTTGGATACACTAGTATTAGTAAATGTTAGAGTAGCGCTGTGTGGAAAAAAAAAGGAAAAATCTTTGGTAAACAAAACATATGGCTCATCAATATTTCGTCGTCTTTTTTGGTTGCTTAACGAAGGCGTTTTTAAATCTTGAAGCTGAATTGGTATTTGAGTTGGTTGCGTATTTTGGACGTGCCCTACACTTTGGTCATCATGGAGATGTGGATGACTCTAGAGGATGTTTAGTATCACAATTGTTTTAGAGTGATTATTTAATGTTCCATTTTCAATTTTTTATTTCAATGCTCTCTTTTTCATAATAGTATTGATTTTGTAATTAAAAATCTTAATGATTGGAATATTAAGTTGAAATAATGATAAATGGTAACATTGATTATAAGATAAAGAGGAAATGACAACATTTGTCATTATTCTTTGAAAGATTGTCAAGGTCAAGAATGTCACCACATTGATGAAACAATTATTATAGGTGAATTTGGATATTGCGACAACAGTGATGGGATAAGGTGGGTGATGTGAAATTATTTGCAGTAAAGTAAAAATTGATGAAATTTGAGATTGAAAGGTAAAAAAGATTTTTCATGAATAAAAATTATAAATGATGCATGAATAATATATATATATAAAGGAGCATTAAAAAAATTTCTTGGGGCAATTATAAGAATATGACTCCTGTGTTAATCATATTCTCATATTTCTTTGATTCATAATATAAAGATTCCTTTAACATATGATTGATTTTTTTTTTTAAAAAAAAAATAACTTTTCTAAAAAGAGAGAATAGAATGAGGAGAATATAAAAGTCATTTACACTAAGATTCTAAGAATTGAGAATTGAACACCCCCTTCTAAAAAGGTGAAATGGAGATGTTGTAATGATACTTTAATGTGAATTTTTTTATTTTTTTTTTATCAAATCATATTCCTGTGAAATTTCAGGGAATGCCAAAACATTTCGAAACACCAAATACTCCCTCCGTTTCAGAACATTAAGCATTTTAGCCTTTTTTTCTTGTTTCATAACATTAGGCCTTTTACAATTCCAATACATAAACATATTTTTCTTTCCAATTCTAACCTTTATTCAATCATTTCATTCTCTCCTCATTAATTCTACTTTTATCATCTCTCTCATCTCGAAACCACTATACATTAATTAATGGACACACTTACTAATAAACATTAAATACTACTACAATTTTCAATAAGGATTGATAGGGGCATTTTGGACAAATTATACATAACACTTACAATAATTAACACTTTCTTAATTTGTATGCCCAGGCCTTTAGGCCTAATGTTATGAAACGGAGAGAGTACCACCCTAAGTGTGTCAATATTCCATATAATCAACATGTGATTTAGTAAGAGATATTGTAACATGGCATTCTTTTTTTGCAAATTAGGCATCCGTTCCATGATTAAAACAAGATATCAATGACCTTATAATTGCTTAGTAACTAAAAATTCAATGAATGGTAGATTCAAAGCCCAAAAGGATTCAGTAATAGTTATGATTATCTGAATACAATATATAAGTTGCTAACTAGGTGATTCATATAACGAATGAGAATAATGTATTCCTGCTACACTTGATCATGATCATGAATCATCTAATGCAAAATATTAATGATCTTCATCACAATTTTGTGGCAGAATTCATGACATAACCTACATGTTTCTCTTTTCCTGCTAGGCATGTGCCATGTTGCTATGTTAAGTTCGGATGGAAAGGATAGAGATGAATGCAATTCCAATCATTGGAATTATATCAGCACTAGTTATAATTCCATCATCCATCATCTCCAAAAATCCCAAACATAGCATTAATAAACTAGAGATTTAATGATCTATTACCAAGACCAAATAAGCCAAACCACCTTGAAAGGTAAACTAGATAGCAGGTGAAAAAAACTTCAGCACCCATAACACTAACATCAAATCAAATATTTTCTGGATATGATTATGATATTCATTTATGCTATGTTTGAAGGAACAAGGGGTCACCTTCTAGTTACAGTTCAATTAGAGGGGCTTCCGAGGGAGGATTGGAAAGGGCTTAAAAAAACTCCAAAACAATATAAACTTAATTTAACACCTTTCAATCCGTTTATAACCCACCTCCATTCCATCTATCCAATCAAGACATTAGTGAATAAATAACAGTAGCAGAGCTATAACTCAATTTCCAGCATTAACATCCACCTAGTCAAACAGGAGCAGCATGCATCCGTCACATCCGAGACAAGATATTAACATTTGTTATGATACAGTATAAGCTATCAAACAATTACAATGTAACAAATAGGAAACCAAAATGCTTGCTTTCAAAATATGCATGCATCATGGAGTCCAAAATGCACCACCATTTGCCAAGTTTGTCATCTAGGATGTGGAACCAGTCATGTTTAATAAAACAGCTTAACCTTCACTACTCATACTAAAAAGGCTATGTGTATTCAAATGGTTCATTTCTAACAACAAGCTAACCAAGCTATGTAGTTGACTAAATAGACAAAATAATTCAGAGACTACCTATTCGATCACCTTACCATTAAAAAAATTGTATACAAATTAAACACTCCTGGCATGATAAACATCACTTCAGATATCAGAGCACTTATTCATGGTTCATGAATACCCCTTAAACAAAAGCTAAGCAAATAAAGGTACAAATTGAAACTAGCAGTCAATAATTCAGAACAGAAAGAATCCAATCACAATACTAACCAAATAAATCAGTGGCTGCTCTCAATTGCAGCTTCAAAATCGTGCAAGCTTATCTTTAAAAAAAGACATTCAAACAAGTGCAAGCAAAAGCTAAAAATATCACACCGTATAACACCATATAACAGACAGATCAATAATTGAAACCAATGGCATCGATACACTAAGATAAAAATCCTGAAAATAAACACTTCTTTAATAAATGTCTCAACTCAATAATACATAAAAAGTTCAACAAGTTCATAACAAAATTCAAAGCAAAAATTTGAGCACAAAATGAAAGTAATGCCTAAGCCGCGGTCTTCTTCAACTTAGCAAGCTCCTGCCTAACAATGGCTGCCTTCTGCACAAATTTAAAAAATAAATTATATTAACAATTTGATCATTTTAAAACAATAATATATATTAGAAAAAAAATATGAAATTAAAATTAAAAAAGGTGACCTTGATCTTAGTCAACATGATCTTGAACCTATCAAAATCAGTTAGAGCAGCCCTAGTCTTCCTAACAATAAGTTTCCTTCCCCAAGAGCTCTTCTCCCACTTGTTCTTAACATCAGCAGCATCCATGGCTTTAACAAGGTCCTTCTTTTTAGGGATCCTCTTAATGTCAATCTTGATATCAGTCAATGAAAGCCTCTTGAAGTTCATTTTGGACCTCACCATATCAGGTGCATCCACAAGTGCCTATGAAAACCCATTATTTTTATAAGAAATGAAGCAAATGGGCATTCATAAAATTGTAAAAAGATAGGAACTTGGGGCTTACCCAGTTCTGGTCAATGACGTCGACGATGACGACGAGCCTGCCATATTCTTTGCCGTAGTTGATGAGAGCAACTCTTCCGATCTCGACGAATCTCTTGAAAGGCTATGTGTGAAAAAAATAAAGAGTAAGATAAGAGAAAGAGAAATGAAATGAAATGAAGAAGATGTGGAGAGGGAGAGGGACTCACCATTTTCGGCTGCGGAGATGAGTGACACTACCACACGGATGTAGAGACAGAGATGCAAATACTAGGGTTTTTGTTGAAGTTAGGTTAATGTATATGGGAAAAAGAACCGTATTGGAGTTGGGCCCAATTGGATCTTGGGCCTCTCTAAATGATGTTGGGACTTGAATTTGGGTTTTCATTTTTTGACACCTGATTTCCTTTTTGGGTAATTATTTTGCCACCCCAAAGTCTATTATTTCCACTCTAATTATTTAAATTATACTTATTATGCCCTTTAAAAAAAAATAGGATTTTACACGGGTCGTAAGGGGGCTTACGACCTTAAAAAAAAAGTTTTTGAACGGGTCGTAAGAGGGTGTCACGACCCACAGATCGTAACACCCCCTTACGACCAATAAAAAATATTTATGTTGGATACATAACACTGGGTTACGACTTTTGTTCAACATTATCATTTATCAAAATTTACAATAATAACTCTGCTAAAGGCTCCACCGTAACAAGGGAATGGTCTCTATAAGGGCCCATGGCACCTACATAGCCACCATAACCTCCAAATTCACTTTCATAACCACCGTAAGCACCACCCCTACCACCATAGATACCAGCACCGGACCTGTAACCTCCAACACCAAAGCTGCTACCACCAAATCCTTCATAAGCATCTTCTCCGTATCCGCCACTGCCACTGTATGAAGACCTTGAGTCATTGTAACGCTTGGACGATGGAGGCGGTGGGTTTGGCTTCTTTGGCTCAGCCTTTTTGATTTCCACCTACGAATGAAGATAAGAAAGGTCCTTAGCATTGAATGAAAAACAAATAGACCACATAATTCAAGCAGTTTATTGATCCACCAAAGTCACACAGAAATAAGAATAAACTGGAAAAATGTTTGTGATTTACAAAAGTCGTAACCCAGTGTTACGACTCCAACATAAATTTTTTTTATTGGTCGTAAGAGGGTGCTACGACCTGCGGGTCGTGACACCCTCTTACGACCCGTTCAAAAACTTTTTTTTAAAGGTCGTTAGCCCCCCTTACGACTCGTGTAAAATCTTATTTTTTTTAAAGGGCACAATAGATATAATTTAAATAACTGAGGTGGTAATAATAGACCTTGGGGTGGCAAAATAATTACCCCCTTCTTGACCCCGTTTACACGTTGGGAACAGTATACGTGCATTTTTTTACACATATGCTGGGTCAGCGAACTGAACAAAAAATTGCACATACGTTGACCCCTCAACTTATATGTAAAGGGGATAGCAAAGTAAATGAGGTCAAAAAATGAATTCCCTTTTAGTTTTTGACCCTCTATTTTTCATTTTTATCCAAAATTCTCTTGTTAACAAAAAAACATTATCTTTTTTCTTTTTTTCCAACTCCTCGTCCACTTCCACCTCTAATCCATGTAACATTGAGTCATGGGTGACATGTCATGACAACATTTTCATGTGTAAAAGAAAAAAATTCATGTGTATACTAACCTAAAAATACCTATTAAATCTTAAAATTACCCAATACGCTAGAACTTGGACATATTGAAGGAAAAAGAAAGAATATACCATACCTAAGGTGAAGAATAATCTCAAAATACAGATGTATGTAGATCTAAGTGAAAATGACTTTGATCACTTAAAATTAAGGCTTTAGATTTTTTTTAAGGTAAATGAAAAATTCATTACTATCAAGCTTGTCACCTTATAGGATAAACATATAAGGCAAACATTTTATAAATGTAGGGACTAATATCAAAACTTTTTTTGTTTGCAGGGATCAATTTCAAAAGGGTCTATTTACAAAGATCAGTTTGATATTTTAACTTTTTTTTTGTTGCACAAAGAACACTAGATGACAATAATTGAGTAGTTGATGAGAGGAGTAGCAAGGGTGAAGAAAAGTGAAGGAGTGATAAAGGTTTTACTTGGTTAATAATGTTAATATAAGGGAGAAAATAAATCACAACTATTATCCCAAAATATATTTGTCATGTTTTAAAAAAGTTTGATAAATCTGTTATAAAAATGTTTTAAAAACCAAAATTAGGTCCCGAACATGTCTTCTTTTCAAAAACATGATTTTAAAACCAAAAATCAACAACTTTTAGGCTTCGTTCGGGGTCGTTTTTAGTTTTAAGTTTTAAAATTTTAAAAAACCAAAACTAGTTTCCAGTTTTATAACGTTTGTTTCAAATTTTTTTTGTTTTCATTTTTCATAATTATTTTCAAACTTATAATTTTTATAACACTCCTACAATGTTATGCACTATTATCTTGTATACTACAACCATTATTTAATAACAACTTTCATATGGTTGTTGTTGTCATTATTAATTGAAGGCAGTAGTCGTTGTTATAGTAGTTGCAGTCTAGACTCTAGAGTAGTAATTTTTGTGGTGATGGTGGAGGGAGAGATGGTGGGGGAGGGTGTGAGGATGTGTTGATGGTGATTGTGTTGAAAGGTGATCGTTGGGGTGGATATGAAGGTGGTGGTGTCATTGATGAATGATGGTGGTTGAAGTGGTAGTGATGGTGGCGGTGGCCATGCGAGGGCAATGGTGGTTGGGGTGGTCACTATAGTGATGGTCCAAGGTGGTTGGGTGGTGGTTGTTCGAGTGGTGGTGATGGTGGTACAAGGAGGAGCAATGGTAGTAAGTGAGAATGTAGTTACGGTTGGGGTGGCTATAAGGTGGTGGTTATCATAAAAAAAAAAACTGTAGTGGTTAGAGTGGTGGTTGGCGCTTTGACGGTTACAATGATGTTAGTTGGATGACAGTCATGGTGATAGTAGTGACCACAATGGTTATGGTGATGAGAATGGTGATGATGATGGTGGTGGTGGTTGAATGATACAAAAGATGATGAGGTGATATAAGTTTGCAACTCAAAAATGAAATTATGAAACCATTATTTATTGTTTTGAAAATAGAGGTGAAATTGTTCTAAAAATGAATGAAAAACCATTTCAACTCAAATATTACCGAACAGGTTTTGTTTTGAAAATACACTTTCGAAACCAAAAACTAAAAACTAGCAACCACTCCAACGGGGTCTTACAACCATAGTGAACAAGACACAAATAAATTATTTCTCCATGTTTTGTAACATGAAACCTAATAATTGAAATATTAATTTCTTTTAAGAATAGTTTAACACTTATCTATTTTTTTTTATCTTTGTTTTTGTTTTTTTTTATTTATCAAAATTATCTTTCATTCGATAATTAAATATTAATTTATTTTAAAAAAGTCAAGACTAATAATAAAGTTAAATTTGCCTTGACAAACATTTTATTTTTAATACACATGACAGTGATTATATCTTAATATTATATTTAAGAAATTCAATTCATCTGACAAAATTATTAGAACTTAGAGAAATTAAAATTAAAATTCCAAAATCCACGTCACCTTTGGAATCCAATAATTTACCGACAAATGCTCTCTTCTCAAATCGGCATCCGAACAATAAAATTCGTTTTAACGCCAGCAATTGTTCTCAGACTCAGATCACCTTCTTGTTTCCCCGTTCCAGTTCGTGTTACATTACATTCCATTCCATTCATGTATGTTTCTCTCAATTCTATTTCTTTATAATTTTTTTTTCTGTTCATTAATCAAAATTGTGAATTTTCAAAATTTTGTGATTTTTTTTTATATATAAAAAAAAAAATTAGCTAAATTTTTATGCTTCTGAACTCGATTCAGTTGATGGGTCGGTCCTAATTTTCGATTTTCTGATTTGATTGTGGCCACTAGTGAAAGAGATCTGACTTTTTTTTTTTTAATTAAAGTTTGGATTTTTAATTTACCCAGCAGCTCAGAAGGTGTCTAATTATTGTTCTTTGATCCATATAATCCCAGAGGGTATGATTATTGATTTCAATTTGCATCCATTGATCTTCTAAGAAAATTAAATCAATTGTATTTAGTGATAGATATAAGTGGAGTTCATTTGTTTGATGAAAATAAATTGTAATATACATGGTTGTGAGCATCATGGAACAGATTTATTTATCCTTTCTTAGAGTGATTTGAGGGGTTTTAGGAAATTTCCTACGCCATTTGCCTTTATTGAATTACTTTACCAATGTGTGTTGGTCCAAGTGGAATGGACTTGGATCACTTAAAGGATGAGGTCTCGGGTTTGATCCTTGAGTTTATGCGCATGTAAAAAAAAAATATTGGGGGAATCCTGCGTGGGCTCTTGATTTCCTGAGAAATTAATCTCTTGTCAATTGGGTGGGAGGATGATCTGGAAAACCGAAAAAATTGAATCCAGACTTTAACCACATGTCTGCATTTCTGGATGAATTTCTTACTCTGACTTCACATTCTGAGATCTGTCTGCATGTAAAAGGCAAAGGAATATATTTGTATGCTTTGATAGCTGTGGCTTAGATGTAGATTTGATCTTTGTTAAACTTTCACTCATTTAGTTATTTTGAGTATGTAAGGACTATCTTGTATTTTGGTTCAGGTACCCATTGTACCTGTTTCTAATTCATTTTGTTTATCAAAAAAAAAAAAAATTATTGGGTTATGATCATGTTATATGCAGTGAAGCTAAAAAATGGAGGGAACTGTTTTCGTTCCTGCAATTGAAGGAATTAAGACCGTAAAGTCTGAACAGGGAGAAATTCTGTCCCAGCCTTTCTTGGATGTGTGCAAGCATATACTGCCTGTTATAGGTGAAAGCACTTGGTCCCATTCTTTGTTATTGTTTCAAAACAAGCATAAAAGAAATACTATGATGTCTTTTGGACATTTGCAGTGTGTTTTCTCCCTTTTTTAGCTATGTTTTACTTTGTAAGGGGACAATACACTGATGGTATTTCCTAATTATTTACGTTATCCATAGTGGACTTGATGTTCTCATGCCCCCTTCTCTCCAATTCATTAAAAAAAATCAACACTTATGCAGGTATATCTATAGTGGAGAGAAGTAGTTGATCTTAGTTCACAAAACAATTTTGTATCCATAGCTTTTAGTATGATTATTGTATCCATAGCTCTTAGTATGATTATCATCCAGCTATATATATTTTTCTTCATTTTTTCCATATTTATTTACTTTTTCCATCAAAAGTACTCAAAATATGTAGTTGAGGGCAGTGATGTATCCATCAATTATAGGTAGTGGGGGTAAAGGCAACATTAAAGTACAAATCTTAGATAGTGGGGGAAAAAACACGTTAAGTATAAATATACAGAAGTGAAAATGACAAATAACTATCATATGTAGTAAAAAAAACATTCAAATATAATGAGAACAACTAACAAGTGCCCCCATCAGCTTGTTCCTAGGCCTGTCGCTTGTTGAGGGCGAACCTATTTGTTTTACAAATCTAAATGTAGAAAAAGAGCCATAAAAATTAAACCACATATAAGACAATTATGAATCAACAGTGATTTTATGGGTGGATGATGGAATATATGTTTCAAACATTTAATCTAAAATCTAAATAAAGTCCATGCGCCAACATCCTGAATTGCTAGTATTTGCAGCTTAAAAAGAACTTTGAATCATTGTAGGGTGGTCTGCCCCTTAACCTCGCTGCTCCTCTTCATATGCGCACCATGTATTTGCAAATGAATGTATTGTGTGTTTTATTGTTTCAATTTGGTTCTTTGATCGTATTATGAAATTATTTTTTACTGCATTGGACATGTTCTCTTTGTCTCCCTTAGCAAAATGCAGAAACTGTGAACACTTATTTTGACACATGTTTCTTAGTTATTTAAGTCTCTATATCCATTGTAATTCATCAACGGAGAAAAGTAGTAGAAAACAGGAGGATCAGGCTAGAAACTTATATTATCTTTTAATTTGTAGAACCAGTCTGTTACAACCTAACTCTACACCTTGAAAATGTACAGCATAATAGATTGTGAACCTTTTTTATGTGGTTTAATGATTAGTTAAACGTCAAATGTACAACCGTATGAATATGAATTCTTGTACCCATGTTTAAAGAGCTAATGCTTTTCTTATGTGCAGATAAGTTTGGAGCTGCTATGACCCTTGTTAAATCTGACATAGGTGGCAACATATCGGTATGTCTTTTTCAGTTGTTTTCATTGATTTATTAGGTTGCTATAAATTCTCATTCTATACCATGTTGACTTTCAAAGCAGAGATTGGAATCTAAATATGCGTCCAATCCGTCCAGATTCAACTACCTGTACAGTTTGGTACAAGTAGAAGTTGAAACTAAAACTGCCAAGTCATCATCCAGTTGTACTAATGGACTTCTTTGGCTTACAAGGTAAAGAAACCAAACATTTACCATTTAACTTGTAATCCATACTGGCAGTGGCGGACCTTCTCGGGAGCAGGTGGGAGCACCTGCTCCCCCTGAACTTTTATAAAAGATATATATACACTACTGGTATTTTATATCATGCTAAGCTAAGTGGCGCAGTGGTAGTGCAATTTGTTATTGAGTCTGGCATCCTTGGTTTGAATCCTCCGTTGAGCGTTTTTAATTTTCATTTTTATTGATAAAAACTAGGAAAAACAATGGTGATTGTTCCCACACGGAATAAAAACTAGGAAAAACAATGGTGATTGTTCCCACACGGAATCGATCTCTCGACTTGAGATAGGAAGTGGTAAGGAAATACCACCAGGCCGAACCAATTTATATGTTTGTAATGCAAATTGTTCTATACATATATTAAAGTATTTGTCTCAACCAGTTTCTGCTCCCCCTAAATATTTGGTCAAGATCCGCCACTGCATACTGGTATGGTATTCCAAAATCTGTTATTTTAGAGAACTCTTTCTTTAATTGTATTGTTCCAAGCAGAATATGCTGTCCTTAAGTAAATGAACCACCATAAGGAAAAATATTAGGAATCTGGAGAAGGTTATCAAGATGTGCGTAACATTCCAAATTAATAGTTTTAGCTAGAAATCTCAAAAAGTCAATGTTAGGACATGTCTTTACAAATGCTGGGATCTAAATGTAACTTGAAATTGATCATAATGAATAGAAAGACTATAGAGGGTAGTAATGTGTGCATGCACGCACAAATATTTATTATTCAATGATGTATAACATGACAAATCTGCCATAGTATTCTTGAGTAACTCTATGTGAGTCAGCAAAATACAGGCCTGGCTCATAGTCTTAAATGAATAAAAGCCGGAACTTTTCTAGTCTATTTTGGTTGAGTCAATTCTCAAGCTGTTAGGGAGGATTTATATAGTTTTTATTATCTTTCACTAATTTCAATTATAGAGGATTTTGTTTTTCTTTAATTTCTTTTGAGCTTATGAAGCTTCTGCTATTAGTTTTCATGGTGTTATTGCAGGAAACATGTTGTGATAATTCTAGTAGTTTACTAATTTTTATTTGGTGGTCACTGATCAGAGACCTCTCTGCAAATGGCCGTTAGTTTATGTAATTGGTTTATGTTTTTTAACTTGTGATACATTCTTTTCACTAACCTGTTAAATCTTCAGAGCAATGGATTTCTTGGTGGCATTGTTCCGAAACTTGATTGAACACGAAGATTGGTCAATGTCGCAAGCCTGTACAGATTCCTACACCAAGACTCTAAAGAAGTGGCATGGTTGGCTTGCTAGTTCAAGCTTCACTGTAATGTTCTATTAATACTTTCTTTTTCTTCTTATAATCTTGAAATTTCTTGATAGAAACAGAACTTTTTTATTGAAAAATATTGCTTTGACCTTAGTCTTTCCTTTCAATTGTCATATGCTGGACTGTTGGATATGCATGTTTACTATGTGCCATTGTGGATTTGTGCTGTCTATAATGTCTGCTCCCTATCCTATAAATATTTCAATCTCTAATGCAGCGGGAAATGCATTCATCCATTCAAGCTATTATTTTGCTTATCCCAATTTTTAGTAATTCAGAGATGTAGCATATCAAGGTTATTCCAGATTAAATGATCTGAATGGTATTTTCAGTCGGGCCGCTATTAAATGCTGACAATAAGATAAACTGACAACTCTATCTTCTAGTTCTAACACATTAAAGTCTATTTTAGACTAAACTAAATTAAGTTAAAGTCTAGCTCTATAGAGTAAACTCTATTCTACTTAGTCTAGTCCCTTCTTTTGTCTTTTTTGCCTCTCTTTCTCTCTTTGTTCTGGAAATTGTCCTTTTTCTATTTTAGGAGGAGTAATGTAGTATATGTAAGCCAATGGGTTTTGGTATCATATTAATTATTTTACCTACAGGTGGCCATGAAGCTCGCTCCTGACAGGAAGAAATTCATGGAAGTGATAGGAGGCACGGGTGATATCAATGCTGACATAGAGAAATTTTGTTCTGCCTTTTCTCCTCTCCTTGAAGAGAATCACAAGTTTCTGGTAAACATGTCTTGGATTATTTTGCTGTTATTATTAATGATCGCATCGATCTAAATGGCCTGAAAAATTACATTGAACTGTATGCATCATCAAGTTCCTAGTTAAGCCATATTCCGGTACCAATTAATCAAAAGGAATCAAATGTATATATTCTCATTATTTCTTGGGGCAACTACAAGGTTGCCGCTGCGTTGTGACCTGAACGGTCTCTTTTGGCTTGCAATTGAAAGGCTGTGTATATTTATTCTTCCTTGATCCCGTTAGGTGGGAGTCTCGTGGTCCGGGCCTTTTTTTTTAATCATAGCATTTCCATTAATTATTCATAACAGCTCCATGAGAAAGATATCATTTCTGCATTGGAACTTAAAGGCTTACTAAACTTGCTCTTTTGGCACAGGCTCGTTTTGGCTTGGACGAAATGAAGGCATCATGAAGCATGGATTCATGATCACAAGTCTCCTAATTAGTGTGGTTGTTGCATTTTCAGTCTCATTTCTTGTTGAGTTTTTGAACTCAATGTTTCTCTATTGGCATATCCAGACCAATTAGCATGATAAATTGATAAACAACAATCATCCACTTTAATGATTGATGTATCTCAAATTACTTGTTTTTTTGCTTAGAATCTTGGGCTAAGTACAATTTGGTTTCACTAGAAACACTTACTGAACTCTGGTTTAGCATGTGGCTAAACCGCCTATAAAGGAATGTGTCTGTTATTTACAACAGGACGGTGATAAACCAAGAAATACATTTAATTTAAGCTGAATCAAATCGTGTTTTCTCTCAAATTTCGTAATTCTAATGCCTTAAGCTCTTATTAATAGAGTTGAAAATATTGTACTTGTCCAAATCAAAATCTTCGTAATTATATTAGGAATCACGAGAATATGGTTGATGGAACTTTCACATAGGAACTGAATTAATTAATAGTCTTTTATTATCAAATTATTGTTTCTGGAGTACTTTTTTAATTGTATAAGTAAACTTTATATATATATATATATATATATATATATATTTTCCTGTTCTCATAAGTTTTTTTTTATTTTTAATGTAGTCATAAGGGTGACAAAATTATCTATAATCCATGATTTATCTTAGTTCATACATTTTAAAATTTAAATGGATATGATTCAATGGAATGGATTAGAATCTGTCTAGATATCCAATGAATCTCCATATATCCATTCAAATTAATATTTTTTTTAAAAAAATACAAAATTAATTTAAAAAATAAATCTTTAGAAATATACTACATTGGGATTGTTATAGTGAGGTTTTTTCATTTGCTTCAAGTTGTGTCTTGCTAAGCTTTATGGTCTGGTTGGCTTTGGTGTAAAAAGTTGAATTCTTTTCCTTTAGAATACGGCCAAATCCAATCTTCACAAACTTCACAAACTGCACGATGATCAAGTTCTCAAAAACTCGTAAGAGGAAGCCCAAGTTTACTCTCTGCAATAGATTTCGTTGAGTTTGGTCAATTACAACTTAAAAATTATGGATCACAAAATTATGAATCAGACTTAAAACTACATATGGAGGAAAAGATGTATGATTACAAGGAAGAATTGGATATACTGGGGTATTGGATATTTGTAGAGCAAATCAATTCGGTTTTTTCATTGACAGCATAAGATATCTTAGGTATATTGATTACGATGGTTGCATCGGAGACTGTGTTCAGCATCAAAGATGCATACTAGATTGTTAAAAGCAATTTTTGGTAAGTGATTGTTAAAAAAGATTGATTTTTTGAAAAAGTGATTTTTAAATAGCATTTTATAATTTTTTTGTTATTTTGGATTCAAATTTAAATTTTAATATTAAAAAAAGGCTTAATTGCATTTTTGTACCCCAATTTTGTTAATTTTGCAAATTTAGTTTCCCTACTTTTAATTTGGCGAATTTAGTCCTTCAATTGTCGATCAATTTGTGGCAATTTCAGTCCTTCTGTGTCTAACAAAATTTTCTTAGGTGCTGACACGTGTTATTCTGTTAAACACGGAAGGACTAAAATTGTTGGAAATTGACAATTGAAAGGTTAAATTCGCCAAATTGACAAAATTGGGGGACGAAAAAGACAATTAAGCCTTAAAAAAATGGATTCGATATAAATCCATCCAATCGTTTAAATGGATCTATGGATTAATTGAGATTCGTCGATTAAGTTAGGATATGGTTGAAATTGGACAATTTTAAATAGGATATAATGAATTTAAATAAATTGTTGAATATTTTTTATTTATCCATTAAAATCCTAATCCAAATCCATCTAACACATCCATTTGCCACTCCTAATAGCCCTTCTCCTATTTTTTTAATTTAATTTCAATAATTTTTTTCTTGTATTTTCTCCCAGTTATAACAACACCCCCACCCCACACATTAAAAATCAGTCTTAAAATTCTCTTAATCATATATGAAAGGGACATGTCACACACGCTCACAAAAATCAACCTTAAAGTTTCTCTAATCATACATGAAAGTCAAAGTGACATATGTGAGTATGTGACACATATCATATTTGTATAGTTAGCATGATTATTAGATTGATTTGTTAAGAGGATATATAGTTACTCATATAGTAATTTAATTTTTACAACTCCATGTCCTCCTATTACTATTTCACATGTATAAATTCTTGAACAATTAATCACATAACACGATCAAAAGGTTAATCATTAATTAACTAAGAATGTCATCAATACACAACACGTTTATCATCATTTAATACATGTCATTAACCATGAATTTATACCTCAAAAATCAGTTTAAAAAAAAATAGAGTAGTTCACCAAAAAACAAAAAAAGGAGTAAGTTGATACATTTTAGATAGTTTAAACTCTAAACCATAGAAAAATATGTAGAGAGAAATAAAAAAGAAACGATAGCAGTTTTTGTAACCTTTTTTCCTTTTTTCTCGCACTTAATTAAACTAAAAAAAGGTTTGTAACATTCATCCCAAATATAGCGCTTATGCACATAAAATTTACAGTGCAACCTCTCTGGAATTCCACCAATAAATCCGTTAAGGATTGGTTTAGATTAGCCTGGCTTTCTAGTAGAGGGTGGTATGGTGGATCAAAACCCACATCTTTGGATTTTGTAGTTTTGAGATTTTCCACCCTGAAATCTCCCTCTTCTTGGTTTAATTATTTGGTTGGATGTTTTATTCCACAACATCCAACCAAGAATTGCTTAGCTTCCAAAACTTTTTCCCCATATAGTCATGAATATTTCTTATTGATATATGCTTAAGACTTGAGAGTTAAACATTGGGAAGAAGGAAAATTTAGTGATCATATGGTAGATTTCAACATTTTGTTCTGGAGGTAGCCAAGTAGGTATTGTTCTCTTTTTTTTTTCCTCTTCTTTATTAAAAAATAATAATGGACAAATGTTTCCAATTGAATTTGTCTATGCTGAAACATTTTCCATGTTATCAATTTGTTTATATTTGTGGTTGCATGATGATACAAAGGGAATAGAAAACATTGAGAAAACTTGTTAATAAAATAGACCAAAATTAGAAACTTAGTTGATAAATGGATTGTGGAGATTGGAGAATGATGGCTAGTAGTTGTTGTATGTATTAAGGAATGCCGCCTCTATGAAATGTTGAGTCATGAGATGACTTGGTTGGTTGGTAATGCATTTGAGGCCAAATGATTAAAATTGGTAGAAAGAAAATTTATTGTATGATCATATAGTTTCCTTTTTTCTTTTATTTTTCTTCCTTTCTGAAATTTGTAGTTGGTTTCCATTGAAGATTGAAAGCACCAGCACCGTTTCTGGAGCAAATATATAAAAGAGCTTCATCTACGTAATGTCCTCAGCCAATGTAAAAGGCCAGGTTAAAGGCCTCCTTAAAGGACTTAGATACATATCCCAAATGTTTGGTAAGTTCATTCTTCTACTACTACAAGAAAATTGAACAGGAAATATATTCCTTCAACCCTTGTACAAGTGAATTTCATTAAACATCATTACATTTATTGTTCTTTAATTAAGGATGAAAATATGAATGTGGACTTTGATTAGAAGATTAGGGAATTGCTATGTTTTGATAAAAAAAAAAATTAATTTTGTAAGAATCTAGTTACCTTCGTAAGGGATTAGAAATACGCACTTTAGTGCTCCTTCTTATTGATATTATTTGATAACTCAAAGGATCATACAACCTTTATGCATAGGTTTTGAGTTAAAATATAACCTGTGATTCTTTATTAGTAGGTCACTGTTAGTATAAGTGATATATCTTTAATGTGGAATGAGACAATCTCCTGCATTTTTAAAAAGAATTAATAGTTTAATAGGTTCCCAAAAATACATTTGGTATTTACTTAATCCTCAAAAGAATTTTGGAACCAAATACATATTACAAATATCAAAATGATATCATATTCATTCTTTCATCCGTTATTTGTTCCGTCAAGTGTGTGTTACGTGACACTTTCTAATTGACTATTTCTACAACTTAATTTGTGTATAAGCATGATAACAATTTTGCAGACGAGCAGGGGGATGATAAGGATATTCAAATTGGGTTCCCAACAGATGTAAAGCACCTAGCACATATTGGATGCGATGATTCACAAACACATAAGCCAAGCTGGGTACTATTTTGATTTTCTCTTTTCTCCTCTTCAATTAATTGTCCACCAAATTAACTACATTTAGAGGCATGATTCGATTTTTAACTTAAAAGTGCAATTTGAGAAATTGAGCAGATGACAGAGTTTAAAGGGCCACAGAATAAAGGGCAAGAAGAGCCTTCATCAGGTTCTGCTAAGTTGCCAGAAGGTTTGCAAACATTTATCTAACCTGCAATAATTAATATATTGATTGATTATTTGCTAGATTCTTTAACGAGAAAAGGTGTTGCATCAACATTTAAAGTTTTTTACACCATTAGTTCATCATCCACCATTCATATATTTATGGTAATTGACTTTTAGATAAAAATTTGTTTTATCTTTTATCTTTTAAAAAGAAACTATATTTTAACAATTTATAAATAAAACACATGACCAAAATTATCTTAACATTTCACGGCATAAAAATTTATTTTTATTTTTCATTATAATATCAATCATGCATTATTACATCATTAAAATGTTTGTCTCTTACATTACAATCTCATACCATCTACGATCAAAGAATTATCTTGAGCTAAACTATATGGGTCCTCTCATGTCAACTCCTTTCTCTTTATCTCTCTACTACTTCAATCATGTAACTCTTAAAAATTTCATCAAACGTGCTTAACAAGTCTTGGAGTGGAGTTGTGATTGTGAAATCATTAATTTAGTCTTAGAGTGAGATTTATACTCGAGTTTGTAGGGTTTTATTCATTATGTGCAACGGGGATATGTCACTTTTACATGCATCTTTCATTATTCTAAGTACTTGTGTCAAAAGTTACACTTTGAACTAAAATTATACTAGAGTGAGAGTGTAATGATAATATGAAGCTGAACAGAAATTGGTATAAATTTTGTGGAGAAAAAAGTCGTAACTTAATATAAATAAGTCAAAATTATTTCGGTGCGTTCTTAATATATAGGTAACTTAGTTGATAAAGTTACTTAACATGAAATATGGGTATTTGATTTTAATCATTAGTAGATGCACAATTTTTCCCTTTTTCCCCTTCCATCAAAAACTTTACCTATAGAAAACTATTTCAATGCAATTTTCCCTAATGTGGGATTACCATAAAATTTCTTTAATTTTACGGTAGTGTTATTCGTAGTACGACATTTTAGGCCATCCACAGCAGGGTTTTAAGAAAGTTGATTGAGAATCTTAAGAATTTGATGGAGAGTCTTAACATTAAATTTTCTATACATCTTTATTATTCTTCAAAATCTGGTAGAAAGTGTTAAAATGAGTTTTTAAAATTAGAGACTCAATTTTAAATTCTGCGGAATCTAATTTTTTTGTCTTTTATCTCTTTTTACTCTAATCACCCTAATAATAAATAAATAAATATTAATAACAATAAATAATAATCTATACTATTATATAAAGCAAACACTGTTTTAGGTTTGTACGTAATTTTGTTATGCCCAAAATGCCCTTATCATAATACTAATTTACAAAAATGACAAAGATATGAAACTCCCAACAATAACTGTTACTTCATTAAAAAAACTGCCCACTATTCATTTATTGAAAAAAACTGCCGTCCTATTTCTAATTAGATTTGAAACAGATTTTTAGCACAATGGAAAGCTTTACTGCCTCTACTACCATTTATACCCATGCACCGCACGGGGTGTGTTTTCTAGTAATAATAATAATAAATAAACAACAACAATAAATAATAGTATTAAAATTATTTTTTAAATAATAAATAATAATATTCTCAAATATATATGTTTTAATTTAATTCTTAAATATATTGTGTTATTATGGAAAAAAATAAATATAAATATATATATTTTTATTTAAACATGGTCTTTTCTATATATAATAAAAAAACATTTCAAAATATAATTTTTGGTAATTTATAAATATTAATGTGTTGCCAAAAATATTTGGGATTGTCTTTAGAAATTCTTATGAACATAAGGTAATCCCTAATAATATATTTGGGATAATCCCAAATAATATATTTGGGATTATCTTTAGAAATAGAAGGTAATTAACATTATTGAAATTAGGTTTCAAAAACATTATTAAAATGAGACTGAGTCAAAAAGTACTTGATGATGTAATGGTAATGCATTTGTCTTGTGAGTCTGATGAGCTTAACTGTTGTGCTTAAAGATATGAAAGGTCTAAAGTTGACTTTTATAGCAAATTAATAATGTAATATTGATATGTTAGAGTTTGATAAGTATGATGTGAAGACTCTTATGTGGATGCCTTATAATGAAACATTTTTTTAAATTTTTTATTTCAACACATATCTCAAAAAATTGAATTAAAAGTTAAGGGATATCTTAAAGCAATCATCACTTGATTGTCCAGATAACATTTTAGTTTATCATATGTTGCATCATAATTTGTTGCATGCATGCATAACATAGTGTTACAATTTTCCAGATAATAATGGTAAGGTTGATGGGAGCCGACACCATAATCGAAGGTCGAAGCATTCTTCTACAGAGTCGAATTCTCCGAACAGAGAACCAAATGTGGAGGGATCTGTTTCCAAGCATCGGCGCAGCCATCGATCATCAGATCCGTCAGAATCTTCTAGAAGACCTCGTCGCCATTCCAATAATAATGAAAGTGGAACGGAAGATGAGAAACCGCCATCAACTACCAAACCCTCACATCGTAGAAAGTCAAAAACGTCCGAGGATAAGGAAGGTTCAGTAAGGAGGACATCCAGAACAATAAGAAAAGGTTCTAAAGAAAGTTCATTAACCGATTCTGAAATTTCTTAATCCTATTTTGGGCATGGGTTTCAGGCTCAGTCCAAGTAGAACATTATAATATGAGAGTCAATGAATCACCAGAGTTCAGTTTTAGAGAGAGAGAGAGAGAGAGAGAGAGAGAGAGTGAGTGAGTGAGAGTGTCAGAGAGATTTCGGGGAGAGAAATTGTTATTTGTGATTACCATTATTTCCTATTGTAATTTAAATCCTTTAATTACGGCTTTTTTTTCCATATTAGATTCTTGAAAATATGAACATTTTTTTTATTAGTGGAATTGATTATAAGGAGTGCAAAGGATCTTCAACCCATATATATACCAAAATTACATCAAATTATGTAAGGCTATCTAAATAGTTTAGAGGTGAAACACACGAATATAAAAAAATACATTAAAACTCTCAATGCTACAAAACCAATCCAAGATCTCACCTTTATTAAATCCAAGAGACCTAATACATCAAAAAACTCCCTTGGCAAAAAATAATCTCATTGTGAATAAACCCTGACGTCCAAGTCACACAAACCCAAATCAAACAGCCAAACCTCCATTTGGCTTTCCTTCTAAATAACTTTTGGAATTGTGCCAAGAAGATAACACTATTATTAGTGTTAAGTTCATCTGTTTCGACAATCTTAGAAACTAATCTGACATATACTCAACGGTCTTTGTTTTTTTTTTGCCAACACGAAGTCATTTTGGTCGTTTCGTTAGTCTACGCTAAGGACCAATGACGGTTATTAATGTCAGGGACTAATATGACTGACGTGTTCCTATCTCAAGGACCAATTTGCAATTTCGAAAATCTTAGTAACTAAATTGATCGGTACCTACAAAGTTAGGGACCAATCTGACATATTACTAAAAAAAACCCTACTAATCTTTTTTTTTTTGGTCCGTATTCCTTGCGGAACCACCGGTATCCCCAAGAGCACCCTTAATACCAGGGAGCCCTTGAGACTAATCCGGAGCGAGCTGCGTGGCTGGCTCTCCCAGCGAGATGTTTTTAGTGGGAATCGAACTCGGGGCTACTAGCACCCGTGTCCCATTCCCAAGATTTCAGTTGGGGCCTTACACCAACTGAACCAAACCTCGTTGGTCCTACTAATCTCAATTCATGCATCTCACATAGAGCCAGCAAAACGGCCCGGCCCGACCGGGCTGGCCCGAATAAACCCGCATTAAATCCGGGCTTATGTAACAAAATATGAGCCCGAATTATGCCCGGGCCTTTTTAGCCCGGCCCGGTCAAGGCCCGAGCCCGAAGCGGGCCGGCCCGAAACCCGTCCGGGTAGCCCGAAGTAAAAAAAAGGAAATTCATAAAGACTTGTAAAAAAAAACCAGGTTCTAATTCAATCAGTTTTAGTGTCATCTATTGTCTAGTATGGTATTATGCCTTATCAAACTTCCAAAATCCGGAAACCAACTAGAACATATAAGGAATGAGGAGTAACATATATGAATTTCTTGTTTGTATTTGCCACGGCACTGTTAGTAACATATATGAATTTCTTGATCCCACTTCATTCGTTGTATTTGCTATGCCACTGTTGGTTCGGTATTGCACTATTAGTTTAATAATCTATGCACAGTTTTTATTACAGGGAAGAAACACTTCATTACAGAGATTGTAGAAAAAAATTTGATAGATTGAAAACGAACCGAACACCCCTAACAGCAAAAACAAAAATTGGGGAAGTTTTTTTTTTTTTTTTAAAAAAGTTTTATCTTGACTGTAAGAATTTTTTTTGTTTAAAAAAATTAAAAAAAGTTGTCGGACGGCCCGAGTCTGGCCCGCTACCCGCATAGGGCGGGCTTAGGCATGAACTTAGAGCCCCGAATTTTAGCCGGGCTTTTTTAGCCCGACCCGGTCAAGGCCCGAGCCCGAAGCGGGCCGGCCCGAACCCGGCCGGGTAGCCCGAATTGCCAGCTCTAATCTCACATGCTCTATACTCAACTGGAAAGCAACAATCTCACTTTGTAAAATAGAGTTGCCTCCCACTCTATCACATTTCTGATAAGGACTATTAAAATCCCCTACTACTTCCTCCGGACCTTAATATAAGAGGTACTTAACCGTATTGTCCGGACCAAGAAAAGTAGTTATTTTTATGAATTCTATGAGAATATATTGTAACATTACAATTTTACCCTCTCAACTTTTCTTGGAAAATTCACTCTCATTAATGAATAACCAAAAACACATAAATAATCAAAACATTTAATAAGGGCAAAAAAGAGAAAAAGCAGTCAATGATGTATAGGAAATATAAAACCTCTTATAATTAGGACCAAAGAAACCTTCTAGAATACCTCTTATATTAAGGACCGGAGGGAGTACCAACTAAGGCCCATCCATAGTATTTATAATATCCAATAATCCTTGCCATAAATTTAATCTTTCATTTTGCCAATTTGAGCCATACACAACAATAATAAATGTTTTCTTCCATGTGCTTAGACATACAACTTCACTGTGCACATATTGACTACTATTTGAAATATAAAAACCCAGCAGCAAAATACTCCCTCAGGCTCAATATATAAGCAAAATTAACTATATTTGCGCTTATTAAGAAATGATAGTTATGTATAATTAATGTCCTCAAATTTATAAAAAAGTAGAGTATATTACCAAAAATACCCTTCATGTCCAAAGAAAAAAAAATAACTTTAATTCACAATTAATGCTATCTAATTGTGTTGAAAATGCAACAACATTTATTGGTTTTTTACAGGGAGTAGTGGAGGTACGACCAGGGAGTAGTATTGCACGTAGTACTATGAGAGTTGGATGGCAGTTTTTAAATGCAATGTGTATATTAAATGAGGGTAGTTTTGGAATGAAAAAATTTTGTTGGAAAAGGTTAGTTGAAATTGCTTATATTTTAAACCAACACTGGCTTGTCATATGTTGCTTATATATTGAGCGAGAGGGAGTAGCTTTTAAGCCAGCTAATCACAATTCTACCATTAGAATGATTAGCATGATTGCTAAATCATTTAAACTCAGTACCATATTTATTCTCAAAATTATCAAAATTAATTTGCTTTAGTTTAGTCTCTACCAAACCTTAAAAACCACCCTGATTATTCTTGAAAAAAGATAGTATATCCCCTTTTTTTTTTTATTAGGGTTGTTTATCCCTCTCATATTCCAAACTATTGCATTATCCATGATCTTGAGGGTGCTGGTTGCTTGGACCAGAATCTGAGATCAAAACTGCCTTACTTTTTCCGTTGCTTCATTCTCAGCTCGACAATTAGTCTCTCCAGTATTAGATTCTCTAGCATCCCCTCCTCTGAAGGAATTTGCTTAGAGACCTTAACAGCAGAACCTTTTCCTTTACTTCCTTTTTTCACCACAGTCCACTCAACTTTTTTTTGTTTGTTGTTCCTTCCTTACCATTTCAAGATCATGGTACTCACTAGGATACTGAACTTCCTTCTTCTCAAAGACTTGTGGAACCTGCTTCTTATCAACTATCTTTCTGCATTTGCTCTCCATGTGACCAAACCCTTTACAGTGCTTACAATTCACATTAAGCCATTCATAAATCAACTTCTCCTTGCCTATCAAAAAAAAAAAAAAAAAAATCAACTTCTCCTCAATCACAATACCCTTTTCATTTTCAAACCATACCACTTCAGGCATAGATTCCCCTATTTCCATTTCTACCAAAACTCTAGCAAAGTTTAATCTCTCCTTATTGTGTATCATTGCATCCACCAATATTGGAACTCCAATAGAGCTAATAATTCTGCTCAATGAATGAGTATTCCAATATTTAATATCCAAGCCATGCAATTGGATTCAAACGGGGACCTTCAATGCCTCTTTCACACTTATATTCATCTCATGATTCCAATCCCTCACAATCAGAGGTTTCCTATCAAATTAGAACATTTGCACCCATATCTCCTTTTTAGATTCATCATTATTGAATTTAACCATGTACAAGCCATTTGGCATCTGCAGGACCTTATCCACTCCCAATTTTTCCCAAATTCAATTAATAAAACCATTCATAATAGAATATGGGGGTTGGGGGATTAGCACCTAATATATATTGGGTCTGTTCCTTATTATAAGTCACTTTTATCTATTCACGCATATTAAGAAAAATAATTATTATTCTTAAATTTTTCAAAAAAATATATTGTCATTCCAAAGTTACCCCTATTTAAAACTTTACAATTCTGTCTATTGTAATTATTACCCTATCATCCCTACAGTCATTATGAAGGATGTATTTGATTAAACTCTCTAATGCTACGTAGATATTTTAAAATGACTTATAAAAAAGGACACTAAATCAATTAAAATGGTGCCCTATAATAAGGAACCCAGGGAGTAACATACTTTGCATTGTATCATTACTCCACCTTTGTTCCACATTCTCCATTCTATTTTCCCCATTTTATGCTCACCAGTCAGCATAGGTTTTACGTATCCATTTTATCCCCAGCATTTCTTACTTTCTTAATAGGATTTTCTTAACCTCAGCTCTGATAAGAGATTAAAAAAAGTATTTTTGCATTGAAAGATTAAATGTTTAATACTTTAAGAGTTAGTGGGTTAGTATTCCAAAACTTTTTTTCTACTTTTTTATCTCTTATCCTCAGTTAAGCAAAAACCCTTCTTAATATCAAACGAGTCCCACATATTTATGTTCTTCTCTTCTTGCAGCTTATCCAACTTCATTCCATATGTTAGCATTAAAAAGGATATATGAATAAGTTCGGAAAGATATACATTAAGAAAAAAGAACAAAGACTTAAATTAGTCCTGGAGGTTTTAAAAAAAAGGAAATGAGATGGGTGTGAAAATGTGAAATTATGGGGGTTAGTTAGTCGACTTACGACCCCACCACCCAACAACAACAACAACAACAATAATAATAATAACTAGCCCCCAACCCCGTGCGATGCACGGGAGAAATACGAAATCGATAAAACATTTCATAAGTTGCAATTAATATTAGTTTTAATATATTGATAAAACATTTCACAAAGTTACAATTAATATTAGAGTAAATTTTAATTGTTTCGACCATTACCTGTGTCCGGAAGAATATATTTTTAAAAAATATTAGATTTTTTAACCCAAAACTTTTTTTTTTAATATATTAGATTTATGAAAATTAAAAAAAACAGAGCATAAAAAATCGGTGCATGGTAGAAGCACCATTGTTTTAGATTTTACTTGTTTGGACCATTACATGTGTCCGGAAGAATATAGTAAAAAAAATTCAAAGTCAAATAACAAAAACATGTACATAAAAAGAACACAGAAAACTCAAAACATATTTTTTTTAATATATTAGATTTATGAAAAAAAAGGAGCATAAAAAACCGCTAAATGGTAGAAGCACCCTTGTTTTATATTTTACTTGTTTGGACCATTACTTGTATCCGGAAGAATATAATAAAAAAAATTCAAATACAAATAACAAAAATATGCACATAAAAAGAACATAGAAAACCTAAAGTATATTTTTTTAATATATTAGATTTATTAAAATAAAAAAAATAAAAAAAAGAGCCAGAGCACCAAAAACCGGTGCATGGTAGAAGCACCATTGTTTTATATTTTACTTGTTTGGACCATTACATGTGTCCGGAAGAATATAATAAAAAAAATTCAAATCCAAATAACAAAAACATGTACATAAAAAGAACACAGAAAACTCAAAGCATATTTTTTTTTAATATAATTAGATTTATGTAAAAAAAAAAAGAGTCGGAGCACCAAAAACTGGTGCATGATAGAAGCACCCATATTTCATTTTTTACTTGTTTGGACCATTACCTTTGTCCGAAAGAATATAATAAAAAAAATTCAAATCCAAATAACAAAAACATGTACATAAAAAGAACACAGAAAATAACAACCATATTTTTTTAATATATTATATTTATTAAAATAAAAAAAAAGAGCCGTTGCACCAAAAACTGGTGCATGGTAGAAGCACTCTTGTACTATATGGGCAAGATAGTCTAAATAGGAGAAAGTAATAAAAAAAAAAGGGTGAGGGAATAGGCAAGAATAAAAAAAAAAAAAAAAAGAAAGAAAGGTGGAATGGGCGGGATTTTGGGTTTGTGGGGGAAACTTTGGTAATTTATATATAGATAGATAGATAATAATCTATACTATATAAAAGACCATGGGTCTACCACAGGCGGGAAAATCACCCAGCCAAGTACTGTGGGTCCCATGGCAGTAGTACTTAAGTACTACTCTTTTTTTTTTTTTTAATTTATAAATTAAAAGGAAAGACCGAAAGAGTGTATAAAAGACCATTGTACATGGTAGGCAGGTAAAGGCAAAAAAAATTTAACCGTGGGCCCCATACTACTACTTAATTAGTAGTAGATGCATTGAAGTAGTGGAAGCTAGAAAAGAAGAAAATAAGAAAGGGGGGGGGGGGGGGGGGGGGGGGGGGGGGGGGGGAGTAATGTAAAGCTAGAAAATTTGAAAAAAAAATCCCACCCAAATGCCCCCACTACTTGAATTAAATATCCCGCCCAACTCTTCCCCACAATCCTGAAAAATCTCACTCAACTTAAAGTAAAAAAATGGGAAAAAATACAATTTAAAAAAAAAAACTAATTTCAGATCTCTCATTTCTCATTCTCTTTCTCCTCTCACTCTCAGATCTCTCACCACCCGTCTCTCATCATCCTTTATTCTATTTTCCAACCCACAAAGTACTTCCTCTTTCTTAATCTCTCATCTTCCTCCTCGTCTTCTTCTCATCACCAAAGAGATCATCGCTTCAAGCCTCTTCAGCTGCCTCCATGCTTTCTTCTTGCCTTCCATGGGTAATTATTTTCCCTCTGTTCTCATCCTCTTATCTTCTATCTGTAACAATAATAGGTACGATTACCAATCTATGATATTATATACTTATGTTCTATATTTTTTTCACATGACTTCATTTATAAAAAAAGTTTAATATTTTAAAGATTCCTCACTTTCCTATGCTATTTCTTCAATTTTTCTTGCTTTGAAGGATCGGTTACTGAATGAATGAATGGGAAGACTAAAAAATAAATGGGAAGAAGCATGAAGCTGCTTTGGATTTTGGTCATTTTTAAGGTACATGAAATTCTATTTTAGTACAAATCAGCTTTGTTGCACTAAGAATAGGATTACACTTTAAAAAATAGTACAAACAGGTTTGGTTCACCATAAAATCCGATTTTTCTTTAAATTAAAAAATAAATCAGATTTCGTATTTAAATTTTACATTAAAAAATGTTGAATGGGTAAGAAGACATTTTAGGATTGAAAACATGTGGAGTAATGGAGAATGTATGTTTTGCATCACTAAGATTGTTTTTTATATGCATACTTTTTTAAAGTATCAAATAACTCACAAGAACAGTAGAAGAAATAATGCAGAAATGAAATGTCCAAACTTTTAGGTATTAAAGCTTAAGAATCAGGATACCATTATTTCACTTATTTTTAAGAAACTACTTAAACCCCTATGCACATATGTATAGCAACAATAAATTCTCAAAACTTAAATTTGATAATCACTTTCTAAATTGTTCATTTAGCAGCAAAAATATATTTCATATAAGTATGTTTTGAAGTAATATGCTATTGTATTTCAAAGTAAGCCTGGATCTTGAAGCATTATTTGCACATATGCATACCAATTGCCAAATATAGGCATAAGGTTTTATGTAGCACTATTTCAAAGTAAGATTGATAAATTTTTAGTAGCCGAAGAACTAAAAAGTTTAAACTAGAAAATTAATAAAAATGAAACATGGAAAATCATACCAGTGGAGAACTCATCCATGTGACGAAGTCCGCTCTTCCTAGGCCTTCCATTCAGGTATTTGCATAAAGAAAAAGTAATTCTTCAACTCATAGTATCTACAGATTATTAATGAATAAGGAAAACTGTAAGCGAGTTTTCAATGAACAAAATGAACTATTGGAATGCGTAAATAAAATATTATTTAATAATCTATTCCTAAGGAAAACTATTTGTCGGTATATCCTAGAATAGATTGAATAAACAAAAGACGTGCAGACAGTTTAAATAAATGACAAAATGGGATGACTATGCTGTAAGAATGAGGATTATGTGCTTTAACCCATAGTAACATTGCCAAGCTATAAGAATGAGGATGAAGAATGAAAATCAGGCTGAAGAGTGAGTCTTAAAAAAGTTGTGGTTTATTTTTTTCACAACTTTTATACACTTATGTTCTATATTTTTTTCACATGACTTCATTTATAAATGAAGTTTAATATTTTAAAGATTCCTCACTTTCCTATGTTATTTCTTCAATTTTTCTTGCTTTGAAGGACCGGTTACTGAATGAATGAATGGGAAGACTAAAAAATAAATGGGAAGAAGCATGAAGCTGCTTTGGATTTTGGTCATTTTTAAGGTACATGAAATTCTATTTTAATACAAATCAGCTTTGTTGCACTAAGAATAGGATTACACTTTAAAAAATAGTACAAACAGGTTTGGTTCACCATAAAATCCGATTTTTCTTTAAATTAAAAAATAAATCAGATTTCGTATTTAAATTTTACATTAAAAAATGTTGAATGGGTAAGAAGTCATTTTAGGATTGAAAACATGTGGAGTAATGGAGAATGTATGTTTTGCATCACTAAGATTGTTTTTTATATGCATACTTTTTTAAAGTATCAAATAACTCACAAGAACAGTAGAAGAAATATGTTGACTAAAACATATAATGCAGAAATGAAATGTCCAAACTTTTAGGCATTAAAGCTTAAGAATCAGGATACCATTATTTCATATTTTTAAGAAACTACTTAAACCCCTATGCACATATGTATAGCAACAATAAATTCTCAAAACTTAAATTTGATAATCACTTTCTAAATTGTTCATTTAGCAACAAAAATATATTTCATATAAGTATGTTTTGAAGTAATATGCTATTGTATTTCAAAGTAAGCCTGGATCTTGAAGCATTATTTGCACATATGCATACCAATTGCCAAATATAGGCATAAGGTTTTATGTAGCACTATTTCAAAGTAAGATTGATAAATTTTTAGTAGCCGAAGAACTAAAAAGTTTAAACTAGAAAATTAATAAAAATGAAACATGGAAAATCATACCAGTGGAGAACTCATCCATGTGACGAAGTCCGCTCTTCCTAGGCCTTCCATTCAGGTATTTGCATAAAGAAAAAGTAATTCTTCAACTCATAGTATCTACAGATTATTAATGAACAAGGAAAACTGTAAGCGAGTTTTCAATGAACAAAATGAACTATTGGAATGCGTAAATAAAATATTATTTAATAATCTATTCCTAAGGAAAACTATTTGTCGGTATATCCTAGAATAGATTGAATAAACAAAAGACGTGCAGACAGTTTAAATAAATGACAAAATGGGATGACTATGCTGTAAGAATGAGGATTATGTGCTTTAACCCATAGTAACATTGCCAAGCTATAAGAATGAGGATGAAGAATGAAAATCAGGCTGAAGAGTGAGTCTTAAAAAAGTTGTGGTTTATTTTTTTCAATGTAATAACAAGTAGCAATTCCTATCAATTTAAGTGTCTACTTGAATGGAAAGGGAAAAACATATTTCTTACCTTTTGCGGACTATATTTCTCTTGGATTGCAGGTAAATTCATCTCTCAAATCTTGAAAGTCTAAAGCCACAAGCCTGCTCAAATGAGGTATGAAGATGAAGTAAGCAAACTAATTATAATGAAATAACAATGATTTTCCATGTTTCATTTATATTAATTTTCTAATAACTCACATGCTTTAGAAACACGTTGACTGAAACATATAATGCAGAAATGAAATGTCCAATATTTAGACATACATGCTTTAGAATCATGATACCAATACTTCACTTATCTATAAGAAACTACTTAAACCCGATGCGCTCTTCTTTCAAGACTTATTAGATTGAACACAGTATTATAAAAAGAAAAACTACTTGATTGATTTCTTCGGTAATTTCTTTCTTTTATGTATGCATTTCATCATTAATTTCTAAAAGAGCAACCACATCGTATCATTATTCCATCTATAATGCATAATCAACAAACTCTAAATGAGGCATAACATCCAAGGCAGTGTTGAGCCTTCTTTTCTACGAGAGGGGCTTTGGTCAAACATATCAAATGCAGATATTGCATAAATAAAATGTTATTTAATAATCTATCCCTGAACCAAGGAAAAATGTTTTTAGGTATATCCTAGAATAGGTTGCATAAATAAAAGACAGGCAGAGATTGTAAAATAAATGACAAGAGATGTTAGGAAGCGAGGAGTTAGGACACTTACATTGTATTGAACTATTAGCATTTGTTTTAACCTTTTTTGGAGCTTTAACTGTAGTGTTGAAGAAATCTTGGCTGTGGAGAAGTATGCATATATATAGAAACAGAGAGCTCTCTTGATTGAAGTTATACTGAAGATGAGGATATTGAGTAAAATCACAGAAATAAGAATATGAAGGTAAAATCACATAATCACAGAAGGCATAAATACTTAATTGATTGTTTAATCTTATTTCAGATATGCCATAAGTACTTACTCTAACTTTTTTTTTTGCAACTTTAATTGTCGTTCAGAGAACACTTAAATATACAATGTGGTTTTAAGAAGTATTCAAGAGATTCTAACAATATACCATTCAAGGTACATGAATTTTTTTTATTCTGTATGCAATAAATTAACTACTTCAAAAAGATTTAAACTCTACAATCAATATGGCAGAAATACATGTGGTTAGTTTTTACTGAATTGCTTTTGGTTATATGCAGGTGCTAAGATTATTGGTTCTTAACTATGATTTTTTTTTGTCATTTTTTAATTGCTATGAAAAATTAAGATATAATTTTTTTTCATGTTTATTGGTTCTTAACTATAAATTTTTTTAGTAGCCGAAGAACTAACATGTTTAGCCTAGAAAATTAATATAAATGAAACATGGAAAATCATACCAGTGGAGAACTCATCCATATGATGAAGTCCCCTCTTCTCAGGCCTTCCATCCATGTATCTGCATAAAGAAAAAGTAATTCTTCAACCATCATAGTATCTATAGATTATCAATGAACAAGGAAAATTGTAAGCAAGTTTTCAATGAACAAAGTGTGCTCTTTGAATGTGTACATAAAATATTATTTAATAATCTAGAATTCCAAATTTCATCCTTCATGTGATCCTCATATCAGTCTCTAGAAGCATTATATCCAAATTTCATGTTATCTTTTGATAAAATCTGCATTGTACCAGGAGATGCAAGCATTCAGTTTAATTCATTGGCAATGTTGTTATGGGTTGAACTAACTTAACATAATAGAATAACTGAGAATAGTAACATGTGTGAAAGAGATATTTAATCTGCACTTTTTTCAGTAAATATTAGTAGCAATAGGGAAATTTACAAGTGGGGCTATAAAACAATGATTTGGAGTTCTTTTTCCATTTTCAGGTTCATACTTGAAAGAACTTTGTCCCAAATTAACTAAAACCATAATGTCGATATTTTTGCAGCCAAGGTTGGACATGGCGGAGTGCCAACTTCCTCATATTGGCAGTGAATCACATGCACCAACTCTGAGTCTAATGTGAAGAAAACCTTTGTTTTTCCTTGGATAAAATCTACAACCAATTACTACCCTATCAGTTCCTACCCATTTTGCCAATATCTTATGAATCTTTGATTTACTTAATATCATTCCCAAAATCTTATGAATCTTTGATTTTTCATGTATGCTGTATATTTCCTATTAAAATATTGGACTATTTAGGTGGACAAAAACAAGATCATCACACATGCATAGGGATCTAGAATCATAGAAGGCCAATAAACAAAAATATACAGAAACAACAGCATCATCAACAACAAAAACAACCAAGATTGAGGAAAAATTAAAACCAAAAAAATTCACAACATTCGAAAAAAAAATAAAAAAATAGCGACAGAGTATTCAGGGTAAAAAAATGAAAGAACTTTATTTAAAAAAAAAACACATAACCGATTCTACCTTGATCAATGATTTGCCTTCGATTTGTAATGCATGCAACTGGTTTTGAAGATTAAAGGAGGCGGTGGGTTCATAGATTAAAGGGGATTTATCGATATTGTGAGTGAGAGAATGGAGAAGAGAGATATGTGGCGTGAGAGAATGGAGAAGCAGGCGGTGTCGGAAGTGTGGGAGTGAGAGAATGGAGAAGATAGAAGGGAAATATGATGGTTGTGATGAGAGTGTTGGGAGGAGAGGTAAGGTGGAGAAAGAGGGTTGTGAGATGATGAATCAACTGAGTGTTGGGAGGAGTAGAGGAAAGAAGATTCTGGAGTGTGATACTGGAGATGGACGGTTGTGAGTGTATTTGTGAGATAGAGTGTGAGTGCATTGTGATTTGTGAGTAGTTAATACATTTTTAATGTATTTCAAATTTTTTTCGGTGGTTGATGTATTTCAATTTTATTGTATTAATAAAAATGTATTTTTATATCCTGTTATTTTGGTGAAAGTTAAAGTAATCAGAAAAATAAAAAGCTTAAAGTAATCAACAAAAATAAGAAAATATGTTATTGATATAATATATGATCCTATTTTAAAAATAAAATATGATGCATGATTTATTCATTAATTAAATTTCTATCATACAAATTTTAATATTATTTTTACAATCTTTAAGATTTTTCATTAATTATTTTTACTTTTTTTTATTATTACAACGGAGGTACCTGAGACTGGAACCCAGAACCTGGGGGCCTAAATTACCTAAATGTCCCTTCAGTTACCAACTAGACTGACATACGCGGATTAATTATTTTTACTTTGATTCGAGAAGAAAGAAAACTTCATATTTTTTACAAGGATAATGGGACAAAGGGAATATTTCGATGTAAAAATCTTATTTTTAACATTTACGATTACATGAAAACTTTATTTTTTAAATTTATATTATTAAATATTAACTAATTTAAGGGAATATTAATAAAAATTACTTTTGGTTATTTAGCAATTTATCAATATAATCATGTATTTTACATTAATAGCAATTCTATTCTATTGCTTCTAAGCCTTCACTCTCTCATCCTCTGTATCTACTCCATCGCAGTGTGGGTTACAGAATCATAAGATAGAATGGCGGATTTCTCCACCCTTCCTCCTATCATTTCTCTCAGAGACAAGATCGTCAAGATGATTAAACAAAACCCTGTCACTCTCATCGTCGGCGAAACCGGCTGCGGTATATTATACTCCTATATTCAAACACTCACGTACACTATTATATTGCTTCTTTTCTTTTTTTCTTCTGCTCTGCATGCATATACTTCGATCTGCTTATTAATTTTTCTTTTCTTTTGGTTCAACTAGGAGCTTCAATTAATCGGTTTAAACCATGCTTATAGTGGGAGCAATGGATACCAGTTGGCATCTCTTCTTTTAGGAAGATACTAATTCGATCCTTAGGGTATTGGTTTAGAAAATTAATAGATTTAGATTCTAAATACAAGTTTTTTTAACATTTGCCTTTAGGATACTGGTTACAAAACCCTTTTTTTAAAACTTAAATGAATATTTTTGAAGTCAATGGTGAATATGTTTGTGAAGCATGTACTAATTTCTCAGTGGGCACTTCCTTGCGTTTATGCATATGAATGGAAATCGCCTACTAATTTTAAGTTTTAACTGACATCTCTGGATTGTTGTTAGAAATGTAATTTATAAGTAATATAATGTTGCTGATATTTCTGCTTGTTTTTCCTCTCAAGGTAAAAGCTCACAGGTTCCACAATTTCTTCTAGAGGAACATATGTCACCTATTCTGTGCACACAGCCTAGAAGATTTGCTGTCGTAGCTGTTGCTAAAATGGTCGCGACAGCTCGGAATTGCGAATTGGGAGGAGAAGTTGGATATCATATTGGACATTCAAAAAACTTTTCAGAAGGGTATCTGACACACATATTCACTTAAACTGGTTCGGTTCATATTTATAACTTAGCGAAACTCTTGAGCTCAATACTCTCTCCGTTTATGAATATAAGTCTTTTTAGGTTTTGTAATTAATATATCTGTTTGTGTTATATTTATGTACTTTTTCATGTTTTGATTTTTTCTATCTCTGTATAATTAGTTTTTCATTCATTATCTTGTTTAGATTGCACAAGAACCTCATGCTTAACTTTTACTGCAGGTCAAAGATTGTTTTTAAAACTGCTGGAGTTTTTTTAGATGAATTGCGAGACAAAGGCTTCGAAGAGCTTAAATACAAAGCTATTATTCTTGATGAAGTACATGAAAGATCGGTCGAGTCTGATCTAGTCCTTGTTTGTGTGAAGCAGTTTTTGTTGATGAAAGAAGACATGAGGTTAGCATCTTGGTTTTATGAATGTGTTCACTGGAGTTATTATGTATGATAAGTGGGAAACCTTTTAATTTGATTAGGTTTTATTCAAGTTGTTTGTTCATAGTGTTTCAGATTCTCTTCAAGCTAGAAGTGATTCGAATGTACTTTGACGTTGATATTTGAAAGAAATTATTAGTATATTTCGAGATCAGGAAAGGGATTTATCATATATAGCTGTTTGTTTAGTTGCAATTCTAGCATCAGTTCCCTTAGTTTTCAGAAGACTTCACTACACCTTTCCAGAATTAAGATTACCGAAGTTTAGAACTCTATTACTCCTGACTACTAGGGAGGACTTAGTTCTCATTTGAATGTAAGAGGCAAGTAGTTGTTCTGTGGTTCTGATATTTTTATGATTTTGCAGAGTGGTTTTGATGTCTGCAACTGCTGATAGTTCTAAATACAAAGATTATTTTGAGGATCCTGGTAGAGGATTACGAGTTGAAGTTCTTGAAATTCCTAGCTTCAATCAAAAAATGGTTTTTCAGCGAAGTGTTTCATATCTTGATCAGGCATGCACATATACACTCAGAGAATTTTCTTACCTTTAATTGCATCTCTCTCCATGTTAGTCATATACTCGTATATATTAAAAAAACATTTTTCCTATTTTTCATTTACTTGTCTCTGACACAATAGGTGCTCCAAGGGGGCATTTAGCTCTGCCCCTGAGTACACCTTAGTCTTTATATATAATAAACTATATTCTCTATATAAGCGAAACTAAAGTACCAATAACTTGTAGTATCTCTTTGTACTGAGTGGTACTAAAATTTGATTGGGAAATAGCAGCTTTAGTTCAAGTACATTTACAAGTTGGCTTGTTGTGTCTTATTTGCTAACTGATGTGAATAAATTCTAATGAGGCTTCAGGCTGTGAAAGGCAAATGATGAAAAAAAAAAAAAATCTCATTCGTTCTTCTGATAAGATGTTTGAAACTATATCCATATAAATTTGTTCAGACAAATGTGAAATGCAGAAAAAAAATTAATTGTAATGCAATATTAATGTACATACTAATAGAAGCTTCTTCTGCCATAATAGATTATTATGCATGATAAATATGATATGTATGCTATTCAATATACACTTTATGTCATTATGTTTCTGTAACACATTTTGCTGATATGATAACAGTAACGATAGTGCTTTGTACAGGTGGCCGAATCTCTTGAGATAAGTTCTGAGGTGATGCATTCAAGATATTCTCTTGGTCCAGATCCTTTCACAGCCAATGTAAACATTAAACCTGGATTACACGATCTCATTCATGATCTGGTGTTGCATATAGATGATAATGAGCCAGATATTGAGAAAAGCATTCTAGTATTCCTTCCAACCTACTCGTCACTGAAGCAACAATGGTGCCTTTTGAAGAAACTTGAAGCAAAATTTAAAGTTCACGTATTAAATCGTAGCATTGATACCGAACAAGCTCTTATGGCTATGAAGATTTGGAAGTCAAAACGAAAGGTAATTCTTTGTCAATTAATAGAAAGCATGTAGGAGAGAAAAGTAGAGAGAAAACTGAAAGAGAAATGCATCGGAACAACTTGATTAACTGAATCTATAAGGTGTTGAGAATAGATAACATGCACATACAAATATCCTTGTAAAGGTGCGATCTGGTAAAACATTGTAAAGTGGTTGATAGGGACTGACATTATGCAGAGTAGGTCTTGGCAATCTATTGACTAGAAAAACTGTTGTCAAGAAGGCATGATCATAAAAATTTCACAGGTAATGATTCTTGAGCAATTAGAGATAAGCCCATTTCTATAATATGTCTATGTTTCCTTTCAATTCTAACATTTTGATTGTGAAATGGGAGGACACAGAATCCTAGGAGTTATTCCTTGTTCGGCCATGTATTTGGTAGAGGGCCTAAATTCACCTCCCCAATCTGATTTCACAGCCTTTAAAACACCTCTGAGGAGTATGTTTGAACTAGTTTGACAAATTACTTGAATAGCTCTAGAGCCTCTGGTTTAGATTAAGCAGATAGATCTGTTCTGATATGATAAAATCAGGACCGTTAACCAGAAGGGATTTTGGGCTTGACAATGTTTAAACCCTGGTCCTACGTATCCTCCATTGAGGAGGGGGGGGGGGGGGGGGGGGGGGATCAAGGCTAGCATAGTTTTGGGGAAAGAGAGAATGTGATCCTCCAGTGTGCACCTGGTTTAAACACTTCGGGATTTTTTTTTCCTCAGATGATTTTTTTTATTTTATAATTTCTTGTACAATGACTCACCATCTATGACTTTGGCTGCTGTCCGTTATCCGTCAGGTAATATTGGCTACTAATATTGCTGAATCATCCGTGACAATACCTAATGTGGCTTTTGTCATTGATTCGTGCCGATCATTACAAGTCTGTTGGGATAAGTTCCGGAAGAAGGAATCTAGAAAGCTTGTTTGGGTTTCTAAGTCACAGGTACAAATGATTTTATTCCTAATTTCCTACATGTTTATTTCTTTTACTTTTTTTCTTAGTTTCATATGATCTTCTAGGCCAAACAGCGTGAAGGAAGAACTGGTCGAACTTGTAATGGGCAAGTCTATAGGTTGGTCACTGAGTCGTTTTTCAACAATCTTGAGGATCATGAGAGTCCAGCTATTCTTAAATTATCCTTGAGACTGCAAGTTCTTTCAATGTGCTGTGCTACATCCGAAGCTATCAATGATCCTAAAGGTATGTTAATATGATCTATATTCCTTCGCAGAAAAATTATATTATTACAAATGCTTATTTGTGGAAAAATTTGTACCGATTAATTTATTTAAATATTTGCATACATACCAAATTAACTATTTCTCTCTTAATGATTGCGGATATTGTTAAATTATAGTTGAAAAGATTGTCAATCTGACTTGGATTTTTGTCAATGTCGAAACTTATTTTCCTACTTGTATTCATGTCATCTAAGAATCCCACTATTAAGTGCTTTCATAAAGAGTGACAATGTTAATGTAGATTTTAACTTTAATTGTGAATAAACTTCATTCTTCCAGATGTTGCAGCATTGGAGTTTCTTGACATGATTTTCACTAATATGACATGTATCTTTTGTCTTTACACTGGTCTTGGATATGCTTACGGAACATGTCCAAGAACCAGTGCCCAAATGCATGCTCTTTGCGGATGATATTGTGCTTATTAGGGATACTAGAGAGGAAATAAATGGGAAGATTGAAATGTGGAGACAAGCTTTAGAAGGGTCTGGATTTCGGATAAGTCGAAGCAAGACAGAGTATATGGAGTGTAATTTTAGCAAGAGGCACGTGGGCCTTACTCGGGAGGTGAAGGTTGGAGAGCATGTCTTAGCACAAGTCCCGAAGTTTAAGTATCTTGGTTCTATCTTACAGCAGGATGCAGAAATAGAAGGGGATGTAAATCATAGGATTCAAGCAGGGTGGATGAAATGGAGGAGTGCCTCGGGCGTGTTATGTGATAAGAAGGTACCACTTAAACTTAAAGGAAGGTTCTACCGCACTGCTGTAAGATCGGCGATGTTATATGGGACAGAGTGTTGGGCGGCAAAGGGTACACAAGAGAATAAACTTCATGTTGCAGAGATGAGGATGCTGCGGTGGATGAGTGGGCATACCAGACAAGATCGGATTAGAAATGAGTATATTCGAGAAAAAGTTGGGGTTGCTCCTATTGTTGAGAAAATGGTTGAATCTCGTCTTAGGTGGTTTGGGCATGTGTGGAGGAGACCGGTGGAAGCCCTGGTTAGGAGGGTAGACCAAATGGAGGGTACTACAAGGGCTAGAGGAAGAGGAAGACCTAGAAAAACTATAGGCGAAACAATTGAGAAAGATATGGCAATCAATGCCTTATCAAAAGACATGATTTATGATAGGCCTTTATGGCGTCGTTTGATCCATGTAGCCGACCCCACCTAGTGGGACAAAGGCTTAGTTGTTGTTGTTGATGACATGTATCTTTTGTGAATCGGTGCATGTAATGTAGAGTAAATTGTGATCTTTAACTGGAGAAAAATCCATTTGTGTTTTATATTAATGTGAACCATTTGTAGAAAACCTATACATTTTGATTTACAACTACTAGTACTCATTGATTTTTCGCCTGTTCTGTTTTGTAAATCTAATATCTATACACCAAATATCTGATAATGTTGTATAGATGCAATCCCAGTAACTTATCAGCTTGTTAACGGGAAACATCTCAGTATCATATTGGGCTTTGACTGTTAAATGTTAATTTGAATAGGTATTCTATTTTACCATGTCAATGGCAGCAAGGCAACTTGTTGTTTTATTGAAAATATATTAGAAAAAGTAAAGGTAATCAGTTTGCATTCCTAGTTGGAACTTGGAATGGCTTTTAGAAACTGTTATACAATGCAAGTTAGGCAATATAATAATTTGAGTCGGTGAAGTGAATATTTATGTCAATTATGTGCTTTTCCTCTTGCAAGTTATCAACACTATGCTATACTATGGACAAAATATTTGGCCATCCAATAGCATCAATTATGAGTATGCTGCTTTCACTGATGGGTTTGAATGTTTGATGGCAGTTTTGTTGCAAAAAGCTCTGGATCCACCCAATCCTCAAGTTGTTGAAGATGCATTGAACTTTCTTGTTCAGATGAGTGCACTGAAAGAGACACATCCAGGGGGTCGTTATGAACCTACATTTTATGGACAATTACTTGCTAGTTTTTCACTATCTTTACTTGCTTCTGTTCTAGTTCTCAAATTCGGAGAGAGTGGTATGCTTCGTGAGGGGATCCTGCTGGGTGTAATATTAGATATGCAGCCTTTACCCATTAATAACCTTTTTGAAGAGGAAGAATTGGTAACGTCTATGAGTTGAACTAGCTTTACAATTTCTGAGTAGTTTGATTCTTTGGTTTTGTGATGAGCCTAACTCACTCTAATTCTTATCAGTTCGAGAAGTACATTTATTCCTACTTTGGTGACCAAACAATCTTAGCTGGTCGAAAGGAGATGGAACTCATGGGTAACTTCTGTGCCTTTGAGTTTTGGCAGCATATTTCCAGGGTAATGTTTGCTCTTGAAGTATGTATCTCCAAATGCATTGGCATTATTCAGTATCTTCATGAGGAACACCACCCACCCCAAGTTCGTGGGTGGAAGCAACTTCATCTTTTCCTGGATACTGATTTGCCTTTTATGTTTCTCTAATGGTGCTCAAATCTGAGTTGTATTAACTTGATGGTGAAAAGTTTATTTCCTACCCAGGATAAGTACCGGCTTGAACATTTGAAGCAAGTTCTAAATGCTGATAATGTAGATCCTTCTACACGACCGATGCCTAAGCTTGCGGAGGATTGGTGTTCTTTCCATAATCTCTCCCTGTCATCTCTGCAACAAGTGTCAGACATTTGTACGTAACTATGTTATAATTATGTCAGAATGTGTAATCTTGAATCTTTTTTGACCAAAGAGTATCACATTTTTTGTTAGTGGGATATGTTTTCCTGTTTCTTCTTAAATTTGTAATCTTATAATACTCGTTAACTCTAATCTTTTCAGATGATGGTATACTAGATTCCATTCATCGGTTCAGACCAAATTTTTTGAGCTCTTTTGATGGCCTACCATCCTATTATGATCCTTATGAACTCAAACATGAGTGCCTGTTCAAATGTCAGCTAAATGGGCATATAGATGTAGTTGCCGCAGATGAGGATGCTCTTGAGCCTTCAAGTGAAACAAAAAAATGTGGTGTTGTGCCATATGTTACTTCAAATAACTTTCGCAGTTACGATGTGGCACAAAAATTTGCTGCAACTATAAAAGAGGTTTAGATTTGAAGTATGTTTTAATATTTATAATTTAAGATTTTCCTTCTCTGAAAGATGTCATTTTCCTTTCTTGCATGAAACAGATATACGCTTGTAGCAATCAACCAGAAAGTGTTGATGTTGCTAATTTTCATGTCAATAGGCATGCTTGTGTATATTTCGTTCGTGGATACTGCAGAAATGGCAGTAATTGTTCATTTTCTCACTCATTTCTGGCTACGAGACCCCGGTGCAATTTCATCTTTACCTTGGAGGTAATTGGTTTATCTGAGTTTGAGTTCTCTATGATTCTGTGATTATTACGACTATGATTATAATCATCACTTATCTTAACAGGGTTGTCGATATGGAGAGTCCTGTTTTTTTTCACATGATATGGATCCATCAACATTGTCATTTAGGCCAAACCCCTGCCTGCCAGAAGATAATGACATTAATGCTTCTTTCCTTCTGAATTTGTTTCCCAAATCTACCAACCAATCAATTCTTTTATTGGATGGCACGGGTGTGCATTTCTCAAGTCTTGCCCGCCATTACGATTCAACCAAAATAATCTCAGCATGCTTGTCAGAAACAACTATAATGCCAGATTACCCAGACCAAAAAACCATTGACAAAGCAGAGCAGACCCCTATTCCTTGGAAAGAAGTTAAATGTGTACTATGGTTTCCTTGCTTTCATAGCTATGGTGAAGACTTGGAGGGACAAAAGGAGCGCTTGCGGATTTTTTTCGCGTATCTAGCCATTCGAATTTTGGCTGATGATTTGTCTGAGATGCAAGTTATCATAACCATGAATAATATCAGGTTTTCCCAACTTCAGGTGATTGCCTGTGCTCTTTTTATTGTTATTACTAAAATAAATGTTTCTTATCTTTGGAGACTATGGTAGCCACTCAATTGATAAAATCCTCAAATATATCTTGAAAACCTATGCTACATAGTTAGAAGCACAACAGCTCTCTAACGATGGATTGTATTGAAAATTAATAATGTGTCTCTAACGATGGATTGTATTGAAAATTAATAATGTACACATTTGTTCTTAATAGGTAGTACTGTAGTAGTTCAGTTGGTAGAGCTGTGAGATATAAAGTGTGAACACCTAAGCTCGATTCCTAGCGGTTGTACAATTTTCCTATTCCCCTTCCCCATCAAAAGCTTTGCCTATAAAAAAAAATAATGTATATCTTTTGTGTGCATAGAAAGTACGGAGTATATGCCAGTGAATAAATGTGGATGTGAAACTTATGTAACCAATCCTTAAATGATTATCCTACTAAATGCTATTACGTTGTCGTTTCAGGTAGAGAAGTTGGGAAGAGACAGTTTTTTTATCCTTACAAATTCTTTTGCTTTTGACGAAACAAGCTTTGGGGCACTATCTGACAGAGTTACAATTAAGAGGTCAATGTGGGTATCAAAATCCATCTCCTATGTTTTTGGCATGCGCCCTCATACTGACAAACGTTTTGTTTTCTGATAAAATTAATGATGGTATTTAGTGACAAAAATTCTTTGAAGACTTGCCACTTTATATTTGAATGATAAGTGTGACTAATGAGAAATGATGAGTGTATGTCCCGCATGTTAAATGGTAATATAGTGTCTATGTGCTTAAGTAATAATTGTTCAAGGCAAAAAAGCTCAAGTTATCATCTAAATCATCTAAATGCTCCAAGGTGGACTTAAAACACGAGCTTCTATGGTTAAAACAAAGATAAAAATGCAAAGTTGCAAAGAAAAACTGAAAGTGAATGAAAACTGTTTTGTACAGCAACTCCAGGTCCAAGTCCAATATGATCGCCCCACACTTAGCAACCTATGGACATCTCGGAACACATAACTGACCGCATATATCACGTCTATTATGACTAATAATGGCATTCAAGCATCATTACTTCTCGGAGTTGTTACTCCTAGATTTCTTTCTGGCGCAAGAATAGTGGAGTGCCATAATGATCCATCATTTCTATCTCTCTTCTCTCTCTCTCTCTCTCTCTCTCTCTCTCTCTCTATATATATATATATATATTATGTATGTAAAAGCTCTATGAGCTCTCTAATTTCTCTTTTGACGACATAAGCCCCATCCTCAAATATATTGATTCGGCTGACAAAGTTCTTTGACTAAGGATCTGTTATCAATGTCATACATCAAGAGCTGGTTTGACAGATACATGTGGGATAACACAAAAAAAAAAATATTAAATTTGAGTTAAAAAACGAGTAGAAGGAAGTACATGTATTCGTTAATCTGTTTCGTGTAAGATTGTTTGTATTTTTACTAGTGTTATAATAAATGAAACTCTTATTTATAAAATAAGCTACCAAGTATTGTCTCCCTACACTATGTACAAAATTTACTTGTTTGTCAAACCTGGCAAAGTGTTTTGCTACTCTTCGATGATCTTGTTTTTGTTGCAACCAGGATGATTGGGTGGCTCGAGAGAACGGTTTTGCCCTGCACTGGTCAACAAATGGGTGCACATGTGCACTGGTTGACTCAACCTGTTATTACAGGTAAACGGTTATAATTGCAAAGATCAGCTAGTTTCCCACGTTCCAACCCCGTTTTGCTCTCTTCCTCCAGGATTCACTCATTTCTAACTCCAGGATTCACTCCAACTCCCTCATTTCTAACTCTCTTCCTCTTTGACTCATTTTCCTCTCTTCATCCAAGCTTCTCTTCATCCGAGCCTCTCTCTTCAGACCGATAAAGGGAAACGCTCTGCATCTTCAGCTCCGAGCTTCTCTGCATCTCTTCTTCCGACCGCATCTTCAGCTTCGAGCCTCCCTTCCTCCGCATCTTCAACTTCAGCTTCGTACTTCCCCTTCCTCCGAGGCCACGGTATGGACCATTTCTTCTTCTTTTGTTTTCTTTTGACATTTGGGGCTAAGAAAGAGATTTGGGGTTAAATTTTATATGGGGTTAATATGAGGTTGGGATTTTATAAAGATTGAGATTTGGGGTTAAGATTGAGACTTGGGTTAAGGCACACTTGATTTAAGGCACACTTGATTTGGGGTTAAGATTGAATTTCGATGTGTAAGCTTGCCCATTGTTTGAGTGATTATATGTTACATGAGCACTCAAGCATCATTATACTTGACTTCATTCTAGTTGCAATTCCATTCTCTATTTCCTTCTTATTACTGCACTTCATTCCAGTTGCAATTTCCTAAACATTTCTTAAAAATAATATGAGACTCTGCATTTTAAATAACATATGCGCATTAAATGAAAGTATGTACTATGAATGGAACCTAGAAGAAAAGAGAAAGAGAAAGCTTCAAATATGACAGTAAGATTGAAATGTTTAATTAATTCATTTTCTTATGCTACACAGGTCAAGCTACGAAAGGGATCGCCTTTACCCCCGGTGTATCCACTTTGGCATAGACATTCTAACCCAGTAGAAGGACCTTGGAAAGCAGTCATATCTGATAGGCTAAAATTGTATACCCCTCTGTTACCAGAAACAAAAACACAAGGACAAACAATAGTTGTTGATTGAACATTATGTCTGTTTAGATTTTGTTGATTTTGGATGTTTAGATTTAGTTACATTTCGAATTTTGGATGTTTACCTATGTCAGTGCTTGATTTTGTTGATTTTGGATGTGTAGATTTAGTTACATTTCTTATTGGGTTGTTTAGCTTTTATAAGCAACTTTGAATGGGAAAACTGAATCATGACAGTGCTTGATTTTGGATTGACAGGTGTTCAGATTTAGTTACAAGAAAATCTTTGATTTCGATGTGCAGGTGTTCAACTTAAAAGGAATAAAAAGGAAGGAAATAAACAAAAGGGATGGACATAAAACAAAAAGGACATAAATAAAAGGAAATAAAAAAAATAAAGTAATTGGCAATTGGCATTGGCATAATGCATATTCAAGTAATTTCCCATAATTATACGGTGCAAAGTAAAAGAGAAGGACCCTATTAATATTATAAGGAAAAATAATGAAAAAAAGGGACGAAAATACAAAAAAAATGGACGGAAATAAAAAAAAGGGACGGAAATTAAAATATTGTGGATGAAAATATGGAAGAAAACATCTTTCTCTTGGAGTAAATAATGTGCTATGTAAAATAATATGGAAAATAATATGAAGCTATAAAATAATATGGAAATGGAAGGCCCAAAACAGAAGGCCCAAAACGGAGAATCAATGGCCCAAATTGAATTCCAACGGAGGGTGTAAATATACACCAACCCAAGTCCAACCTTTACCCAGTCTTCATTTGGGACCATTGGATGAAAGCTGGCAAGAATCAATGGTTATAAAGTCGGGTGCATGTGATGCACCCGGTGCAGAGCATAACTTCACGGCTCGAGATCTTGTGCAGCGAACTATTTGAGTTGAGGAGACACCACCACATCTTGTTTTTGCGAACAAGATGAGGAAAAACTTTTTGATCTCCATTTATGGTAAGGTATGGTCTACCTTCCAAATCTTCTTAGTTCGGGAGTAAGTTACATTATAATAAAGTATAAGCACCCAACGGGTTATTCAAAAATGATACCTCTTGATTGGCTTCAATTAATAGACATGTCTGCTTGATTTGCCTAAATTAATCATTTTTTGTGCTTAAGGAGATTGTCTCCGGTCCTACATATTCTAAGGAGTCAAGATTAAATAATTCTAATTATGTTTCGCACCTCGAAGTTACTTTTGAGTTTGCCATATATCTTTCCTATCAATTTTGTCAAATTTTGTTGACATGTCATACTGAAATTCTAGTAAAATTTAAGAGGCTAGTCATGAGTTGTCACGTGATGTCACATGGATGAAGATCATTTTTTTTAATTAAAAAAATAAAAATTAATATTTTTATATTTTTAGTTTAAAAAGGATAAAAAATATTTTAAGAGTGTAATAAATACTACTTTTTATATTTTCCCCTATTTAATAAATCTTAGTTTACATAAGTAGTAGACAAAAATTAATGATTAAAAACATATATATATATATATATATATAATGAAAAAATACAATTAATTTATTGAAAATCTAAGTAATAATTAAATTTTTTAATTGATATGTACCAAAAATAAAATTCAATTGATGAATTCTTTTTTAATGGAATTGATACTTAGGAACACCATTCATCCAAACATATATCACTCTCTCTTCCTCCTCCTCTCCCATTTCTAATGAAACACTCTCAACCTCGTCCACTCCCTCTCAATCTCTCTTACTCACTCAACCTCCTCGATATCATCCTCACCACCTTAATCCATGTCAATCTCTTTCTCAAACCACCAAGCCCTTCCTAATCCTCTTCTAATTATCTCTCACAGTCTCACTTGTTAGGAAGTTTGATCCTCCTTCCTGTTCCTTCCACAATTTTCTTAAATATATTCAGTATATCTGAACCGAACAAGTCACGTTCAGCATCACTCCTACCTTCACCACCCTCTCTTTCTCTTTCAGCATCATCACTCCTCCTAACTTCACCACTTTCTCTTTCTCTTTCATCATCATCACCACTCCTAACTTCACCATCCTCATCATCAAAACATTCAATTCCTGTTAAGGTAGTTGTCTCCGCATGTTCTGATTCCACTTCGAAACCCAACAATGACCTTATATTCAAATCCACATCCAAATTAAATCCCTTACTTAACTCTGAATACACTCTCCGTAACGGAACATGCATATCCCGTGAGTCAAACACGAGGTGGACCCCACACTCCTTTGGACTGATATTCAAAACCTCAGGCTCCTCATCATCATTTGTAACATAGAAATGAAACGAAACCACCTCGTCTCCAAATCCTTCAAAAATGCTATCAAAATGGAACGAATCGCACCACATATAAACATGATCCGATTCCAAATCTGTGATACCTTGATGATGAAACGTAGTTGCGTAACCCAGCTTTATGCCACTATCCCAGTAACATTGGCACCAGATTCTTGCACCCTGCTTCTTCAATACCAATTCCTCTGACTTAGAAAGAACCACACAAAAGATCAAACCAACCAACTTGTAAGCCGCCGGAAGCATAACGGCGAATAAGGATTTCGTCGTTCGACATGTGAACTGCGACGGCACTCTGCTCCCCGGCAAACAAACCTTCACCAGGTTATAATTATAACTATGGGTTTTCAAACCGAAGCTCGCGACGAACTTGTTTTGAAATAAAGCGCTCATCATTGTTAACTCGATGCCTTCCATGATGCGCTGGAGCGATTTCTCCTTTATCTTCGAGCAATTCTTGAACGACACGAATTTTTCCTTGCCTCGCATCAGGCCTGCAAAAGTCTTCAAGGTCGCGACGACGGCCAATGACCTGCAGTTAGCGGCATTGAAGATCGAGACATCTAGTGGAAGCGTTGGTAGATACCAAAGCTCGCTGCAGTTATTTAAGGACAGAATTTCCAGATATTCGAGATGCTTGATGCTTTTAGGTAACCGATTTACATTGCTTCCGTCTAGAGTTAGATCATATAACTGTGATAAGTTGCTGATGTTGTCAGGGAGTTCAGGTAAATTAGGACAATCCTTCAAGTGTAGTATTCGAAGATTCGTTAAGCCTTCGAATAGGATGTGTAGCTTTTCTTTGTGCAGTACTAATGTGCAATTAGAAATCTTCAGGTCCATGAGATATTTCAAAGAAGATAACTCATTTGGAAGATTCTCTAATTTCAAACCCTGCAGGTTTAGCGACATGAGTCTTGTTAGTTTCCCGATCGATGAGTGCAGTTTTTTGATTCCTGTTTTGCTTAAATCCAACTTCTCTATCAAATCCGATGACATTGAGAATTCCTCGAGACTAGTGCAACCGTTGACGCTAAGATTCTGGAGAGAACTTAAATGTTTCTCGCTTACGAGATTCTTCAGGTTTTCGCAGCCATCTAGTGTCAAAGTTTCAAGTGTGTCGAGAGATAAGATTGATGGATGAAGAGCTAACAAACTTCCACAACCGGTGAGATTCAACCATTTTAGTTTTCTTGCCTTAGACAAATCTGGAAGTTCCGTCAAGTGCTTGCATTCACTTAGATCAATTCCTTCTAAGTTCACAACATACTGCGAAAATTAAAAAAACAAAACAAAAGTCATAACAAAATCACAACCATAACATAAAGGACTTGACTTCTTGATAATTAGACAAAATCAAATGCATAATGTCCTTACCTTAACCCCTTGCCAAAGTTCTGTAACATCGCTGTATGGAATGCGAATCTCAACAACTGATGCACCATTAAAAGTTTCTGGTAGAGATTTCAAAGGGTATCCATGCCACTCAAGGAATCTCAATTCATTAGAGATTTTATTAAGGACTTTGGGATAGTCCACATTACCCAATCTCTTATTTGTGGGGATATACATTTTCAGATATCTTAACATAGTCATCATGTTGAACGCGTTAGCACTGAAACTAAGTAATTTGTCAACACGTGACAAGTCTAATTTCATCCCTTCAACTGCATCAGTTCCCTAACAAATAAAGAATGTAAAAGGTACCAATTTAGCTATCAATATTTACTTTTACAATCTTGTTATTCAAACATCTCTATTTGACATCTATACGGGACACCTGCCTTTTTAGGTAAAAACTGCCTAAAAAGGCAGGTGTCAACCGAGATGTTAAATACGGATGTTAGATAAACATTTTCCTTACTTTTATAAGCACGTATGATTAGAACGAAAAAAAAATGTGAATATATTTTTTCTACCTTTTCATATGCAAGTACATCATAAATTTCTTGAACATCCTTCAATCGGCTACGTTTTCCCGGATCTTCGATGCCTTGACGAACTATGTTCAAACCCATTTCTTGTAGCAAGTCATGCATTCTTATTCTCATGTCCTTTGAAATGGTTATAAGGGCTTTATCTTCAAGGACCACTAATCCACTACGAGGGAAGAAATCAAAGGCACGCAATATCCTTCCCACAAAATCTTTATTTTCATCTTTGAAAAAGAATGCAATATCTAAAAATATTTTTTGTTGTGTACTGTCCAATCCATCATAGCTCACTCGCAACACATTTTGAATTCCGTCATAAGGATATTTTTTAATTTTTTGTAATTCTTCCCTCCAAAAATCAGCATCTCTGGAACGAAGATTTGAACCCAAGACTTCTAAAGCTAGTGGAACACCCCCAACATATTTGACTGCCTCTTCTGAGAGATGTTGATATCCTTCTTCGGGAACTAGTTGATTGAAGGCATGTAAGCAAAAAAGCTTTAAAGAATCATCAAAGATCCATGTCTTTGCCTTATACATCTCATCAACCTTTCCATCCAGCAAATGTCTATTTCTTGTTGTTATGATGATTTTACTATCTGGAGCTGCATCATAACATTTTCTAAGTAGCTCATCTAATTGTTTTGAACTATCCACATCATCAAGTACAACGAATACTTTTTTACTACTAAGCCTCTTGGTAATGGCTTCGAATTTGAAGAGATTGAGATTTTCTTCCTTTAGAAGCTCAGAAAGAAGCTTATTGCATAAAGACGTGGAATTGTTTGGAAGGCTATTTTTTGACCATTCTCTTATATTTTCCATAAAGCAAACACTATCATATCCGGGAAAAAGGTTAGCAAATACTGCTTTAGCAATTGTTGTCTTTCCAATTCCGCCCATTCCCCAAATTCCAATTATTCTAACATTTTTGAGTAATTGGCCCTCTTTGCTTCTTGATAACAATAATTGGATGTGTTCACAGATTTTGTCAATTCGAACAAACCTTTTCACTTCCAATTCATTAGGGTGCATCTGGGCTTGTTTTGTCAATACATCTTGGACGATCTTTTCAATGCACTTAGAGTCGCTCCTAGCAAAGGTAAAAAGAAAGATAAGTTTATAACAAATGGGAAAAAAAAATACATCATCCAATTTCTAATGTAAGCTTTTATTTTTTAACAAATTCACGCCCACATAAAAAAAAGTGGTTCATTTTGTTAGTTGTATGGAAATTTTAAATATCAGAGGTGAGAATAGATTAGACAAAAGTAGGCCTTGACAAAAACATATTTGATGTGTACCAAACTCAAGATCCAAATTTGAAAAGTTGAAAAAAAGAAAAAGAAAAAAGTCTAATATAAGAATAAGAATCTCTTGTCCCAATATCATTAAAAAAAAAAAAATCTCCTGTCCAAAAAAGATGGTAACAAATTGAAAAGTAAAAAAAAAAAAATAAGGGACATACTTTCAATATTTTGTCTATCAGGTCAAGCTATCATTAACTCAATAATTTAATGCATCATTCATTACTCAATCACACACCATACACCATAGTATACAATTTTCAAGCATTTTTATTTATTATTGAAACTTCATTTTGAGACACTTTTCTTTACACTTTTTTTACCTTCTTTTTGGACAGAATGAGTGTTTCTTTTCATCTTTTTCTTCCTTTTTATCGCAATGTGAATAATTTCTTTTTTTTTTTTCAATTTTCTTTTCTTCTTACCATCCTACACCGCAAAGTGATGTGTGAAAATATATTATTTTTTTCTAATTATAATAAGAGTAATTTTGCTAATGTCATAGACCCGAATTACACTCAACGGTTCAGCAGCTAAATACCAATCATCGTCAACGTCTCATCAGTCGTTCAGGTTCAACGGCTTAGTGGTGGTTCAAGTTCAACAGCTCAATGGTGCAGCATCTCATCCTTGTTAGTGTCCCATTAGCGTTTCAGCTATATCAGATGTACCTTCGGTGATCAGCCCAAACATCTCAATTTGTTTGGTCGATTCTCACACAAAGAAGACGTCCCCCTAGCCGTTGAACTAATGAGCATATACACCAAATATTTGGCAAACGTATTAAACGGAAGCGGGATACCCACCGACAGAGGGAATTGTGGGCACCATCATAACATCGATCGTTAGACAACAGCTAAACGGAATGACACTACCCCTATAAAGGCAACTAACAATTTAACTATTTAAGTATGTCCACTTCATCTCTCGTACATGTAGGATAACACCCCACAACAATAAGTCAAACCTGTTTTATTAACGAACCTATTTTTTAGGCCTAAGCCTAGTATATTTCATTGTTATAGATTAATTTTAGGCCTAAAACTAACCTATTTTAAGACTTATTACTAGCCTATTAAAAGTTTACTATACAATAAGACTTTTAAATAGGTCAACCATCTTACAAACCTACTTTGAATAAACTTTCAAAAATATATCAACATACATCTAATAGGCCCAAAAAAGTTATAGTACATGATTGTAAACTTCATATGGTAAGTCTATGTAAAAGCTTGATATACTATAAGGCTTCTAAATATGTTAATAACGACGGAGGCTACGGTGCATGTTAATATTTAACATGCACCGGTGCATGCTTTCTTTTTTGGTTTATTTATTTATTTTTTTAAAATTTAATCAATTAAAAAATATTCTATGCGTTTTCTTTTTTACCGATATGAAGTGATTTTTATAATTTGGATTTATTTTTTCTTTACTCTGTGTTCTTAAAAAACTGTACTGAGTAAAACTGTATTCAAAATTTACATATTCTGATAAATCTGTATACGAACTTGTGTTAAAAAATATTCTGAATAAATCTATATTAAAAAAATTTAAAAAGCAAAAATAAAATTTTCACATGCACCGATGCATGTTTCATATTTCCATGCATTTGAGCCAATCTCGTTAATAACTCAACGGGCGAGCCTTTATATAAATCACAAAATTTTAGGTCTCTCAAAGATACATCTGAAATCAATTTAGTTCTCGAAATATTTTTGGAGTTAATTAAGTCTACAAAGATCATAATGCCCTTAGGGTATTAGTTAGCATGACCTTCTATGTAATCATTATTGAAGGAAAAAAAGAGATTGAAGGTGAAAATGATATTGGGATAAATAAGAGTATAATTGAAAAAAAAAAACGTATTAATTATATGCTGGATTTATAAAAGAATAATATATGTAACATGAGACAAAAACTCTATGAATCCGAGGTATGAAACGAGAAAGCATTTGATAGGGATGATCCATGATAGAAAAGAAAAACGCTTAATTGCACTTTTGGTTCCCCAATTTTGTCAATTTGACGAATTTAGTCCTCATACTTTTAATTCGACAAATTTAGTCATTCAATTATCAATTTGTAGCGATTTCAGTCCTTTCGCGTCTAAGAGAAGAACGCATGTCAGCAGGTAAGCAATTTTGTTACACACAGAAGGACTAAAATCATCACAAATTGATAATGGAATGACTAAATTCGTCAAATCAAAAGTATGAGACTAAATTCATCAAATTAACAAAATTGAAAAAAAAAAATGCAATTATGCCAAAAAAAAAAATACTTACTCATAATTACATGAGTGCCATCCAGAAATCTTGCCTGCTTCAGTAAGAGCCATTTTCCACTCATTCACTTCCACAGGCATGGACACGTTGTCCTTCTCCTTGTCCCCACCATTTTTCAGTAAATCTCTCTCATATTTTGCGAACGCTTTCCTATAACTTCCGGTTTGGTTTCGGATGTGTGTTGGATCTACTTCATAGAACACAGGTATAACCACCAGCTTGTGATTCTCATCTTTTCTGCATTCAAGTATTTTCACCAGTTCTTTCAAGCACCATTTTGAGGTAGCATAGTTTTTCGAGAAAACAACTATTGCTATGTCCGAACCTTGGATTGCCTCTGACAGTGATGACCACACACCTTCTCCTTTAACAAGGTTAACATCTGTGTATGTTTTGATTCCTGCTTGGTCGAGTGCCAAGCGAAGATTGTGAGTAAAGCTTTTGCGTGTGTCCTCTCCCCGGAAGCTAATAAAAACATCATATTTTCTATTGGTAGAGGAAGACATAGAGCTATTACCGGTGCAAGAAGCTGAAAGAGCTCGTTTCTTTTTTTTTTCTTCTTTATTTTTTGGTGTTTGAATTTTCTTTAAATGTATTCTTGAGGGTAAGATTGTAGGTCACATATGAGGTGATGAATAAGTAAACCAAGCTTTTGGACAATACACCAATAATGTGCATGTGTCATGTCTTTTGTTTTCTTATGCGCATTCTTCATGTTACACATCTTGCTTTATTTTATTTTATTTTTTTATACAATCAAGTTGCAGCAGAGCCGGAGCCTGCACATGAGCTTTACTTCACTTTTGCTTTGTACTCCTTCCGGTCCTATTTATAAGACTCTTTTAGGGTTTTTATTTTGGTCATATTTATAAGATCCCTTTTCAATTTTCCATAGTATTTAATTCTTTTTGCTGATGCCCATTATTATGTTTTTTTTTAATGATTGCTACTAGCTAGCTAGTTCTTTTTGGTACTTTTCGTTGTAATGAAATATGAATAAATGAATGAATGTTACTCCGTATCATAATTCATTTGGTTTTTTCCTCGGTTTATAAATTATTTTGTGTGTAAAAAAAAAAAACTAATGAATTTATATTTGTGTGAAGAAAAATACTTAGAATTGTGAGAAATAAGATAAACATTTTAATTTAGGCTTAATTGCATAATTGGTCCTTTATCTTATTTATTAGATTCATTTTGGTCCTTTATCTTTTTTTTGCAATTTACTGGTCCTTTATTTTTTTTTTATGATCCTTCCGTTAAAATAAAGTAAATGAGAAGGAATATTTCAAGAATATTCTCCCTTCTAGGCTTAATTGCATAATTGGTCCTAAATCTTATTTATCAGATTCACTTTGGTCATTTATCTTAATATTCCAAGAATATTCCCTCTTCTTCTTTCTCTGCTCTCTTCTTACAGCGGCGGCAGCCACCAAGGGTTCACACCCTCTTCCCTCGAAAATCATCAAATTTCTTCAACATTCTTCAATTTTTCACGGTTTTTAAGCTTTATTTTCATTATTCCTCAAACAAATTCGTGTTTTTCGTTTTTTTCCCTCAAAATCCGAATTTTAGGGTCCCTTTTCTAAAACCTTGGTTATCAACAATGGTCTTATCCTCTGAACCTGCTGGAAAACGTGTGAAAACACGTGCAAAACGCTTCAACAACTCCGATTAATTTCTAAAAATGGCGGCGACGGTGGCATGGGCGGTGGCAGCGGCGTCCATGGTGGGTGTCACCGCTGTAAGGAGAGAGCAGAGGAAGATGAAGAATAAGAGGGAATATTCTTGGAATATTAAGATAAATGACCAAAATGAATCTAATAAATAAGATAAAGGACCAATTATGCAATTAAGCCTAGAAGGGGGAATATTCTTGGAATATTCTTTCTCATTTAACTTTATTTTAACGGAAGGACCAAACTGAATCTTAAAAAAAAAAATAAAGGACCAGTAAATTGCAAAAAAAAATAAAGGACCAAAGTGAATCTAATAAATAAGATAAATGACCAATTATGCAATTAAGCCTTTAATTTATGAACATCATGAGCTTCTAATATTATAAAATATCACGGGTAATTAATTGTACTTCCTCTGTCCCATTATCTTAGTAAAAGTCAAACAAGTCAATAAAAATAAGAGAGTATCTGTTTAATATAATGTATGATTCATTCATTAATTACAAATTGATATCATATAAATTTTTATATCATTACAATTAATACATATTGCAATATTGCCTCCAAAAAAAATCTTTAAATATGTTTTCCTTACTTGCTTATCAATCATCGATACAATATACAATCTTTAAAAATTTTCATTTATTTTTTTACTTTAATATGGAACAAATTTTTTGCATTTTTTTACCAAGATAATGAGACGGATAGAGTATAAGGAAAAAAATTTTAAAAAAAAGGAAAAATGCCTTAGCCACCCTTTCCGGTAGGGGTGTAAGTGATCCGGTCCGAGACCTCGAGATCGCTCGGATCGGACCAGACCGGACCAAAAAATGCAGTCTGGTCCGGTCTCACGATCCGATCTGGTCTCAAAAAGTTCAGACCATACTTAAACGGTCCGGTCCACGGTCTCAGCTATTCTTAGACCGCTGGGACCGGACCGGACCGATAGGGTTAATAAGTTAAAAAAAAAACCTACAATACAGAATCAAAGGAGGAGAATAAGTTTAAAAAAAAATAACAAAAACCTACAGAACTACCGAAGTGGCGTAGAGGAATTACCTTCGTAATTCCTTGGGGACTCTAAGGCATGGACGATGCTTGTGCTATCATATTCAACAGGCACTGTTTTTTGGATTTTGGGCAATGTAAAACAAAAGTATCAGTCCATGCCTTACTGTTTTAAATAGATTTTTTTCCTTTTGATTTTCATGTTGCATTAGGTTTTGATTTTTTTTCCTTTTTTCTTGATTTAAAAAAAAAACAGGAAAAAGCAAAATAGATCGGACCGGACCATTTACGAACGATCCGGTCCGGTCCGATCTTTGAGGATAAATAATGTTGGGACCGGACCAAACAGGACCTTACTAAATTGAACGGTCCAGTATGTAATATGACTCATAGACCGAACCGGATCGGACCGTTACACCCATACTTTCCGGTGGAGTCAGGTGGAAGAATGGGAACTTACCTCGATCCTTCGTTCTCCTTAAGCGGGATAGAGTTTGAGATCCATCCCACCTACCCTTTTTCAATTAGGAAGCATTCCCTTCCCCCTATATATATATATATATACACATACATGAGGACCATTTTGATAAATTTAAATGTATATTAAAAAATTTGGTTAATTTAGTTAATGATATTGAATATGTGAATATTTGATATGTATTTTCAAAATTATTCTCATTAATGTTATTGTGAGTCTAAAAAATGTTAAATAAATAAGAATGTTCGTAATAAGAAGTAATTAATTATTATCGAAAATTATGTTAGGATACTATAAATAGGAACAAAATAAATGTCTCAATATTAACAAAATAAATGGAGGGAATATATTTTTTTTTAAATATGGATTCACTTATCTCTTATCTTTATTATGGTATATATTTAATCAAAGGACAAAGATAGTAGTTAATATTTTTGAAACTTCAAAAATATATTTTAGTATGACAATTTTATTCTATTAACTTGAATTAAAATTTCACAAATTTATTATTTGATTTATTTTAAATTAATAAACATAAGATAAATAAGAGAAAATAACAATAAATATCTTATAAAAAATATAAAATGACTTATAAATAAAATAAAATAAATTCTTTTAGAATGCAACTTATAAATATGACTAAAAAAAATAATTTTTAAGTGCCATATTTTATTGACTTGACTATCTTAAATTTCAGCAAAAATTTTTCAAATGCATTTTACCTTTGGAGGGTTGATTACTTACCCTAACACCATACACCTTCCAACTCTAATTATAAGTCAAAAATTTGAAAATTTCATTGTTCCTTATTATAAGTCACTTGATAAAATTTAGATAGTGTTAAAAAATATACTTCCTTCAAACTATAATATAAGAAAAAAAAACTTTCTTAATATGTGCGTCACAGCTCCAACGTGCCCCACAAGCACCCGCGCTCCCCGTAGTAACCATCACCGTAGGCCAAGAGCCAACCCTTTCAAGTTGATGTCGTCGCTTCTCTGTCAAGGATAAACCCGTTTGCGACCTACTGGTGGCTAAGCCAACGGTACGAGACAGTTGGCTGGGCTAGAGGCACGCAGTTGAGTGCAGGGTTGATGCAAGTTGAAAATGGGTTCGCGGTCTAGGTGGACTGGAAGTGGGTTTGCAGGTCTGCATGGATTGAAAGTGTGGGTTTGCGAGTTTGAGTGGGTTGGGCACTGTTTGAGCGAATCTGGGTGGGTGGTAGCTAACGGTGGGGCGTTGGAGCAATGACGTCGTCACCGATGGGGTTGGGCGGCGGTGGGGCTGAGGAGGGCGAAGAGAGAGGCGAAAAAGGAGAGAAAAGGGTTAATGGCTTTCGGATTTCTGAATTTTTTTTAATTTATTTCCGAAAATGAAATTATTAGAATGCCTTTATCTTTAAAACTCATTTTCTCTAATGTACGAGAGTATTTTTGTCTAGTATACAATGCTAAAATGTTTCAACTGAAAAACTACTTTACGCATGATAGTAAATAATCCCTATATACGATTGATTTGAAACTATTATAGCTATATATTTTTTTCTTATAATCAAGATCAGATGAAGCAATTCGTATCGATGAGACCAACCTTCCTGGGATAAGACATACAGATCAGGTCAACTAAAATGCAGATTCTAAATGTTATCCGAAACAAATTACTAAAATGAAGCAACCTCGTTGCATTTTCTTTTGCCAGCTACTAGTAACAACCTCTTTACACATGAATCATGACATTAATATTTTTTTTAGTATAAAAAGTTGTCCAATGGAGGCTCCACAATGCTCCTTTTTGAAATCCTCGTCTCTCATTAAAAGAGAAATCCTCAACAACTAAAGCATCCACGTGGCAGTGGTGGTTATCACTTTATTAAAAAATTGTTCCATCCAACTGTTTCAATTCAATTAATAAAACTTTATTCTTTTTACTCTTCTCTCTAACTCCGATCCATTATGCAGTTTCATTCTCTCTACTCTCCTTGCCTCTGTTCGAAACTCTATTCTCATCATCTCCACCGACCCTGCTCATAATCTCAGCGATGCTTTCCAACAACAGTTCACCAAGACTCTCGCTTTGGTCAATGGCTTCTCTAATCTCTATGCCATGGTACCAATTCTTTCAATTCTTTATAAAAACCATGTTTTTTTTTATTATTTTAAGCATGACAATGTTGTCATTTTTCATACTTTCGCTTTTCCTTTTTAGTTTTTGATTCATATTCGTTTTTTTTTTAATGAATTTAATTTTATGAACTTATTAAGTTTTTAATGGTACATGCCTGATGTTTGTCGAAATGCCTTATTGAGCATACAATGAGTATGAGGTTTATCCCTGTAGTGCTTTTCTGTATAACGTGATTAATTTTTAGTCTGTGTTCATAATATTTTCCAATTTTAAGAGATACAGATTTGATTGTGGTTTTTAGTTAATTCAGGAGGTAGTATATTACTTACTTAATTTTTCCCATGTTTATCATTATGTGTTTGTCTATTCATTCCAACATATATGTGCGTATTTTTTTCAGGAATAAGATTAGCTTTATTAAGAGCCTTCCACAACTGCAGAAACAACTGGTGGAATAAAAAGATGTTCAAGTACATATGGGATATTATCTAACCAAATCTGTTCACCTATATCAAAAGCTAAATTTGACAGGAAATCTGCGGTGGCATTATCACCTTTGGGTCTATACATAATTTCCAGACTAACAAAGTGACCACGTAAAGCAATGTTGTCTTCCACTATGTGAATTTTTGTGATTAATCTGCTTGATTTTTGTATTTAATTTGATTGATTTTTGTGATTTTTGGTTATGAGAATTTTTGTTATGGGGTTTTGTTTATGTGAATGGTAATTTTTGAATTCAGTTACTTTTAGTTATGTGAATTTTCTAGGATTAAAATAAGTTCAATTTATTAAGCTATTTTGTATTTGTCTCCCTACAGGTTGTTAACAATATATAGAATTTACGATTTTGTAATTGTTAGTGAGTTAGTAATTGGCTTTGACTTACTATGTGGAAAGACATCATCACACTCCACAGTTCTGCAGCGATCGTCAACGAGTAGTTCAATATTCATATACCCCTTCTTTCCCTTTTTGAAAATAATTGGGTATTTTTTTAGTTTGAACTTATTGCTTTATTTTTCTATTTTTTTTTCACTGGATTTTTTATATATCAAGATATACTGCAAACAGGTTTGAAGAAACCCTTTGGTTGGAAGATTGATTTGATTCTATGTACATTTTCAACATTTTTTACTCTGAGTATATTGAGATTTGTTTGATTCAGTGTACTGTTATCATCATGGTTAAAATATGGTTTAATCAAGTGATTATGCTGCAACATTTTTTTAATAAGAATATGCTGCAACATATTAACAAAGTATATATGTTTTGGTGCATAGATGACAAGAGGAATTGGTGGTATTATTTTTGAAAAGGTATATATCATTAAGGCTTAATTATGTCACATGTCCCTGAAGTTTGTGGTACTTTTGCCAGATACCCTTATACTTTTTTTTAATGTTTGAGTCCCCGAAGTTACTTCTGGATTTGTCATATACCCCTACTACCAATTCTGGCCAATTTCGATGACATGTAACATCAGAATCCTAGTCCGACGCAGGAGGTTGATAATCTAGTGTCGCGTGATGTCACATGGTCGAATACGACCTCTATATTCAATTCTTCTTTTTATTTTTTTATTTAACTAAAAATATAAAAATATTAAGTTTTTTAGTTTTTTAAATTTTTTAAATAAAGGATCTTCGCCCACGGGACACCGGGTGCTTAACCTCCTGCGTCTGGTCAGGATTCCGATGTTACATATCAGCAAAGTTGGCCAGAATTGGTAGTATGGGTATATGACAAACCCAGAAGTAACTTCGGGGAGTCCGACATTGAAAAAAAAAGAATAAGGGTGTTGATACCCAAAAATGAGTGGTCCATTAACAAGGCCAAAATCCATATCATAGGGGCTAAAAATTACCAAACAAATAATGAGCTAGAGGGAGCACGTGACAAGCACCTGCAGGGCAAGGGGGTCCTCCTCTGTACGCCTTCCCGAAGAAATATGAAGCACCTCATTAACATAGCCAGAAGGAAAAGAGAGAGTGACTAGCAACGTTGCAGTGGTCGCAAAACTCAAGAAAAATAGTTGTGGCAAGGAGAAGGCGTCGGAAGCACCAAAGTTATCGGAAAAGGCGCACCCAGCCCAAGGCGCACACGCACCCAGACGAAGGTGGCCAGCTGCCCGAAGGAATCTTTACTTACTTCATTCAGCCCTTCCCAAGGCAAAGCCAAGAATGGCAAGACTTGCACCCCTCTCCTCCTGCAGCCATTAAATGACCAAGCCAGAAAGAGAAAACAAACAAAAGGGACCTGATAAAGAAGGAATATGCAGCTACCAAGGTGGAAAAGTGCCATGGACCGAGGGATAAAGTGAGAAGAAGCAAGGACCAGTGGGCAAAGAGCACGCTATAAAAGGAGGAAGCTCCATCCTCCATGGGAGGAGAACGGAAAAAATAACAAGAAAAAGGGGGTAATCAACTCAGAAGAGTAACAAAAAGCAACCAGAAACACATATATGGCTCCTCCAAGAGCTCAAGAACAAAATTCGAGAGAAACACAAGTGAGGGAGATGCACTAGAAAACGCATACCTCCAATCAGCATCCCGGCAACAACAATACACCGGAGTAGAGCACAAGTTCCCCTCCTCTGCAACTCGGAGGAAGAACGCAAGAGAAAAAGAAGAGTACTTAGGAACAAGGAGGTCCCGAAGGCAAGCAGTAGAACGCACGCCTTCCATCCTCCACAAATTCATCTGAAGCAACCGAGCCAACCAGAGGAAGACAATCGACTCAGTCAACGCCATGAAACACCAAACACAGAAAAAACACCGATTCCACCCTCCCAAATGTGGAGAAGGAACACTTGAAGGGGTGATGGCGAGAAAGGCAAACAAAAGAAAGGGGCGAGAGAAAGAGCGCACCGCACAACAGTAGAAGCAATACTGATAGCGTCCACTTATTTATATCATCCGTAGTACTTGTATGTATGTAATGGGCGCCCCCGCAAAATCGGGCTAACCAAAGGCGCACCCCCCTGTCTGTAGAAATAATATCAACATTTCCACTCTATTGGAGCCAAACTTCATTAAGTTTACGAACCCTCTGCAATCTCTGAATAATCATATCTTTTGCAATAAAAAGATCCAGAACAATTTGGCGACTCCATTAGGGAAGTTATGGCTTCAGGCGGTGAAGGAAATGTCCATGGAAGCACTGTCCGAAAGACAGATCCTGAAGGCGCTCCACCACCCTCAACTAAAGAAGTATTGTAGCAAGGAGGTCGTCTCTCAGCTCAAAAACGACCTTCTCGGAAGGCGGTCTGCTCCCCAGGGCGCAACACCCCAGAAGGCGCGCTTGTAGAAGGCGGCCAGGCGGTCACGCGACCGAAGAAGGGCGAAGGTACGCTCTCACCAAGGAAGGCGTCATGTTGCGGAAAACAGAAACTCGGGAGCAAAGGCACAACCAGAAAGCTTAAACGTGAAAGTGTCTCGCGTCACCTGCACTATAAGCTAAGTACACACAATCCTTGGCTAGGTCTAAGTTCAGCATGCTAGTGAGTTTTCCATGAATTTGATTACAATAAAAATGAATATGATAATATGTTGTGTTTGATCACATACAAACTATTTTGTGCAAGAATAATCACAATATGTGTATACTTATTATCTCGCTAGCTTTTGAATGCATCTATGACAACCTTGGTATGATCGCTCTCACATGATAACATGGTTTCATTTACGACGTTATGGTGATAACAATAATTTATTTTTACTTTGTCTAGAATAGCATCGTCGTAACATGATATGATATGAAGATTGCTTGATTTTTAGACTCTGTGTTTGTCATGTCCAAGAATCGCATATGTATGCTCATATTCAGGAATGTTGTCACTCTGATATGTGCCAAGTATCTGACTAGAAAAGCAGTAATTAGATAACTCTGTACATGTGAATGTTTGCTGTAAAATAATTTATGACATACTAGTCATTTATGTCATAACCTTGTCAATTGTTCTTCGCTCAATTACTACATGATGTGAATAAACTGTTTTCCATGATTCTAGCGTGCAAATAACAATGTTATAAACTGTATGATTTAGATGTTGAGAAGGCATGTTTTAGAAGAGCGTTACGTGAAAACATGATCTTGGCAATTTTACACAATGACGCATAATTGATTTCATACATGAGCTGATAAGATACAACTGATAAAACGGACATGCGTAGCATGAAAATATCCGAAAAATGAAAGTTATTCATGCAGGAGTCACTTCCTAAGATTTGAGAAGTCATTAGCACGTTCTCTGGTCCTGACTCACTATGTTTTGATAAGATGCTCAATACCATGGGAGGATCGCTTCCTCCATCCTGGACAATAAACACCTGATAAATCTACAGCAGAAAAGCACTCCACGTCTCGCCCAGTAAAAGAGAAGGCCAGGCGATCGAAAGTGAAGTACCACAGAGCGAATGATGAAACAAGAGCAAAGTCTCAAGAGAAAGCAACCCGGTACAAATAGAAAGATCGGTGACAATCAAGCAAACCGAAACCAAGCAAAGGGAAAAAATGAAATCATACTAGAAGACGATGCCCCGCCTAGAATCATTTGTCTAAAGGCGCCCTCAGTTCAGCTCTAAAGGGAGAAGAAAATGTGCAGATCCCAGAGCGACCTCTAAAGGAGGCGCATCATAGAAGAGACGGTGTTGAAGCTAGAAATCCTGGAGAAAATGCAAACATAAAATTTCAAGTAACAAATCAAAAATTTGAGAGCAAAGTTATATCAGAAGCTGAAATCAAAAGCTGACAATGAATTCAAACCAGATAGACGAAGGCGACTTCAAAACAAAAGCGTGCAAGAGAAGTAATTGAAGAACAAACACATGTGCAAAAGCTGACACAATTGAACCCAAGTATAGGTGCAGATAAAACATAAGATATTTCTAAGCAAACCAGCCAGCCAGAAGTCAAAAGCAAACTTTAAAGGCGGCTGTGATCACAATTGCAAAGGCGTACAACTGCAAGGCGTACATGAAAAGGCGTACATGCAACATGAGGGCGAACGCAAGCTCTGTAATGACCAGTATGAGCACGAGATTCTGAGAAGAATGTTACTCAGAGGCACGCTCAAACACTAAAGCATGAAATCATATACAAGAGCAAGGTGCAACACGAAAGCGGGCCAAAAGGCATACAAGTGATCGAGTCAGAAACTGTTCAGAAACAAAAAACGAATTCAGTATACTTGCTAAAATCCATAATTCAGCCCAGTCTGCTCTCATGAGCAAGCCAAAGCACCTTAATGCAGAAATCCATAGTAATAACAAGCCTCCAAAGCAAGGCGCATCTAAGCTCATCCGTACGTCAAAACAGACTATGCGAGAGCAAGCATGAGCACAAAGTCGAGAGGTCAGAGCAATCTAGAAATACAAGCGTTTACAAATTGATAATATCAAGAAAAGCAGAAAGAAGAGTAGCACCGACAACAAGAGGTGTTACGAAGCATGAGCAATCAAGCAATCAATCAGAAGCAAGGCAGCGCCTATGACGAGAGGTGCTAATAGCAAGGCCTAAAGCGGCACTAATAACATGAGGTGTCCCCAGAAAGGGTACAAATGATACCGATGACATGAGGTAACGCTGTAGCAAATATCCTCAAACAGGGTCAATAATGCCAGAACGCGAGGTTCAACACTTCAAAAAAAAAAAGGAGAGAAAAAGAAGAGAAGAAGAAAAAGAGAAGAAAAGGAAAAGAATGAACAGTGTTGGACCGTACCGCCGGCACAAGACGCCTTATCGCGGCACCCGGATAGACCTCTCTGAAAACAAATTTCCGGGATCAAACGCGGGCGAAGTACGCCATATCGCGAGGCTAGAAAAGGTCCCGGGAAATAAGGGCGCTAGTCTTAAACGCGGGCGGAAAAAATCTGTAGAAAAAGAGGTTGGTTAACGAAAGATCCAAGGCGATCCGTTAGTTTATAAAGCCCCAAAGCGGCAAACTGAAAAGTCCAAAGTGACCACTGAAGGAAAAGGCCCAAAGTGGCAAAACCTGTAGAACGTGCCCAATGTGCACCCTAAAAAAATGTGTGTGCCCAATGTGCACCCTAAAGAAAATGAGAGAGAAAGCGTGCCCAACGTGCACCTTGAAGAAAATCTAGCACCGATGACATGAGGGGCCATTATTCAAAAAACAAAAAAGAAAAAGAAGCGTGCCCAATGAGCACCCTAAAAAAAAGAGAAGAAAAAGTGTGCCCAACGTGCACCTTGAAAAATTTTGGCACCAATGACATGAGGGGCCATTGTTCAAAAAAAAAGGGAGAGAAGGCGTGCCCAACGTGCACCATGAAGAAAACTTGGCACCAATGACATGAGGGGCCATTGTTCAAAAAAAAAGGAGAGAAGGCGTGCCCAATGTGCACCTTGAAGAAAACTTGGCACCAATGACACGAGGGGCCATTATTCCAAAAAAAAAGGAAAGAAGAAGTGCGCATATGTCTATGTATGAAAGAAAAGAAAGCATGATAACACTTCATAAGCAAAAGTGCACGTATGTAAAGCACCCGAAGAAGCATCAAAGTCTATGCAGCTTATACCAAAACACCCAATGCTAACAAGAGTCAAGAAATGCCAAGAAATTGAGAGAGTCAGTTCATACAAGGAATCAAAGTCCAGCGGCAAAGTCTAGTAGCAGTAAAGAACAAGAATCAAATCCAGTCAAAGTCTTACAAAACGCAAAGCCAAAAGAAAAGCAATAACTGAAACCATGATCCAAGGAGCAGGATAACAAGAGTAGCAACATATGCAGTGAAAATAGCGCCTACATGCTGAAAAGGGAATTCAAAGAGGTGTCCCTGCAAACTTCTTCATAGGCGTGCTTCCGGGCGGCTAAATCATTGATCTCCTTATCAAGTCGCTCCAACTCTGAAGTTGTCTGATCAAGCTGAGAAGAAAGTTCTTTAATGCGGGATACCAACGAAGCACGGCGTTCCTGCAGGGAGCGCTCAGCTTCAGCCAAATCGGCATCATCAAACGGAGGGCGCAAACTCTCAAAACCAGCAATGACATTCTCAAGCCAAGCGCCAGAATAGTGCTGAAACTTGAGTGAATACAAGCAATCCAGAATCTCAGCTTTTTTCTCCCATGGCAAGGCGTCCACATCAACTGAACGAACCAACAACAACATCTGTAGCAAGGTGCGTGAAGCGGACTCCCTGAAAAGGCGAGGAAGCGAGGCGCGGGGTGGTATCAGGGCAGTGTGAGCAAGAAGGAATGAATCAACCAAAGACTGAGCATCAACATCTAGTGAACCGCGAGACCTAGCAGAAAGTGCAGCTGCAAAAGCACACCACAATACGCACAGAGATAATGAGACAGAAAAGTAAAACAAAGAAAAGGAAAGAACCCAACTTGGATCAAGCAAAGAAAGGGATACTTACAAACAGAAGAAGACCCTGGAGAAGCGGAAACATGACCTGTCCTCGCAGAAGGAGTCTAGAAATGGGAAGCCTCATGCATAGAACGCCTATCAGGAGGAGCAGTGACACTCCTAGGAACCTCAGCCACACTAGTCGAAGCTAGGCCCTTATCAGCAGAAGGGGTAAAAACTATGGGGGCAGGAGGCTCTCCAACCGGAACCTCAGCAGTAACAACAGCTTGGCTCTCCTTGGGAGCAGAGGCATCTACCTCAACATCCATCCCGCCAAGCATGGTATCTGCCCCGCCGAATACATCTTCAAACCTTTGAGTATCAGCGATGACTTCGTCAACAACATCAGAAGTACCTGAAGGGGCATCTAAGGGCACACCCTTGGAGGTAACAAACACTTTTGAAAACACCAACTGGGGGCATTGAAGAGCCAGTATCTTCACAAACAACAGATTCAAGAGGGACAGGAGGGGTAGCATCCCCACCAACAAAAGGTTGATGGCAGAAATCCATGGGATCTTCACGAGCAGGAACGGATGGAATTGTCGAAGGACTGATAGGAACGTGGCCAAAAACTTGAGGCGAGGGGGACGCCGAGAAGTGACCACCAGAACCGCCTACACCCAAAGGAAAAGAAAAGAATCGACAATATCATAAAGTTGCCTGAGCAAAGCATACTGAAAATAAAGAAGCCAAAGAAAAACGAAGAAAAAACCAAAGGGCTACAGTAAGAACAAAAAGAGAAAAGAAGGCAAGGAATGAAACCTGGGGGTATTCCTCCTCAGCGCCACCGCTTTCAGCAGAATCATCATAGTAAGCCAAGAGAGAATCATCTGAACTGGTCTCGTCAGCATCATCCTGGACCAGGTCTATATGAGCAGGAGAAGAAGGAGCAATATGAACACCGGAAGCTCGCAAGCGACTAGAGCGACGAGAAGGCGCGGCTGCAGCTGCCTTTCTCTTCTTTCAAGACGGGGCGACGCCACTCCCACCGCCTTTAGTAGGAGACTTAGAGACGGAGGGACCTTAAGAGGTGGTTTTCCTCTTGCCCCACGTAGATGCAGCAGGGGAGGATGCAGCAGCCTTGCGTCTAGGCGAGTCTTCCTCAACTGGAAACGAAACAAAACGAGAAGAGTCAGTACAAAGCAAGAAAAGGGGAAACAACAAAGACAAAAAATGGCCAAGATATTCACCTTTAACTCTTTTCATGGAGGTGCAGAAGTAAGGGTCATTGTATACGATGGGCAGCAAAGAAGGGGCCGAATGTTGTGAAGAGGCCTCGAAATCACGCAAATGCTGGAGAATATCCTCATGAGATGTAATCCAACTACGCAAAACACCCCCAACACGGAAGGGAGAAACATGAACACGAGGGATTTCGGAAACATCAGGAGTTGCACCGAAAAGGAGCACCTTGACCAAGCCTTCTATAGGGGCCTGTTCAATATGGAGGACGCAAGGGGCTTGATCACGCAGAAATTGTCTATCCTCACGATCGGGGCGATAAGCACATGGCCAAAGAGCTCCACCGTGGGCACTCTTACTGTCCAGAGGAAAAAAACCAGGCAAATGGCGAGCAGTTAAAATCAACTTCCATAAATCATAAATTCCCTCAAAGCGGGCAGTAGAATCGTTCCTTGTAGCAAACTCTTCCTCGTCGTACAAGGGATACAAGGGGTCACCACCCTCCATGACATTGCCCAAGTAAGGGCGAAACACAAGCTTATCTTTCAAATCAATCAGAGAAATCAATGGTTCTCTTGGAAAGCCTCTTGTCCAACACCAAGAGCGAGGCTCCAAATCAGTAGCGTTACCGGAAGGAGAGAGCCTAACAGGATCGTAGTCTGGAAAGCGCTCAAACAAGAAGTACTGAAGAAAAGTCAAGTCAATGTAGGAATTAATCTCGAAGCGTCCATGGGAGATTCGCATCTGTTCTGCCACTTGGTCAAGGCGAGCATACAAGCCGCCTAAATAGAATGAAGCAAGAGGAAGGCAGATGCCTTCTGCCAAGGAGAAAGCGAAAAGAAAAACACATGGGCTCACAGATTCCCACGGAGGACCAGGAAACACATACCTACTCAGCCATAAAGCAATGAAAGTAGCATGGCAAAGGCGTTGATTCTTGACGGGCCCTGCTTGAAACTTGCCGTCATGAAAGTCACCGAAAAAGTATCTAACCCAACTAGCAAAGGTATATTTGAGAGAAGAGCGATGACTCGCCCTCTGACCTTTCGGAACCAAGTTTCCGGTACCCCTCACTCTCTAAGAAGAGGAACCTCTCGCGTAAGAAACACACCTTCGCTTGAAAAGATCTCGCGAATACTTGGCGCTGAGAGCCGAAGCAGCCTTCCACTCCACTGACAATTCAGAAAGGCGTTCATCAACACCTTCTACATCGAAGCCTCTATCTCCAAAAGACGGAAGCTTAAGGAGTACAACCACATCCTCAAGGGTTGGAGTAAACTCCCCCCATGATGTCAAGAAAGTATGAGTAGAAGAGCACCAACGTTGCATTAGAACCAACAAATCGTCAGGCTTATGGTTGGCGCCGAGTCGAGGGGACGCCTTGATCGCAGCAGCAACGCCTACCCTCTCCAAAATAGCCACAAATGCAGCATCAGTAGAGAACATGTGATCAACCCACTCCTGCCAACCGCTGGTGCCTCCAACACGAACATTGAAATTTAAATCCACCCAGGGAAACTCTGAGCGGCGGAGACAAGAACGGAGTAGCGAAGAGCCTAACGCACAGTGATCCTTGTGGTAGGACGACAAAGAAACAAGTTCAGCAACATATTCAGGAACCACCGTGGCCCTAGTAGGTGGGCCAGCAAGGAGATCGCCCGAGTCTGGACAAAAAGGCGAATATACCTTCACCCCCGCTGCCCAACGACGGTGACCTGGTTCGATGGGGTAAGAACGAGGACAAGGGAGTCGTTGTAAGAAGCAATAGGAGATAGGGCCAGGAAGTTGAACCTCTTCCTCATAACTCGAAGAGACATCTTCAACTTCGGAGGGAGCAGTAGCCTTTGACCTTGACATGGTAGCAGCGAATGCAGAAGCAGGCAAGAGATGAACAGAAGAAATCGAGAAGGGATGAAGACGAAGAACAGAGAGGCAACAAGGAGGTTTTTGGTTTTGAGAAAGGAGAGAAGTGAAAGGGGATGTCTCATGTAGTAAAGGAAGAAAGAGAATAAGTGGAGGTAGGAGGTTAGTCAGAAGTAACTGAAAGGTTGGGGGAAGTTTTGAAAGAAGGAGAGTATGTGGAAAGGAGGGAACGTGGGGAAGCGTGCAACTGCCAAGAACTGAAAGGTATTGCCTTCTCCCCCTGTTGACACGTGGAATGCAGCAGAAAAATGAGAGAAGAGAAAGATTGAAAAGAGGATTTGCACTGAAAAGAAGTCTCTCTTTTCATTGCAAAGGAGGCAATTATTGATACCCAAAAATGAGTGGTCCATTAACAAGGCAAAAAGTGCAAGGCCCAAATCCATATCATATGGGCTAAAAATTACCAAACAAATAATGAGCTAGAGGGAGCACGTGACAAGCACCTGCAGGGCAAGGGCGTCCTCCTCTGTACGCCTTCCCGAAGAAATATGAAGCACCTCATTAACATAGCCAGAAGGAAAAGAGAGAGTGACTAGCAACGTTGCAGTGGTCGCAAAACTCAAGAAAAATAGCTGCGGCAATGAGAAGGCGTCGGAAGCACCAAAGTTATCGGAAAAGGCGCACCCAGCCCAAGGCGCGCACGCACCCAGAAGAAGGTGGCCAGCTGTCCGAAGGAATCTTTGCTTACTTCATTCAACCCTTCCCAAGGCAAAGCCAAGAATGGCAAGGCTTGCACCCCTCCCCTCCTGCAGCCATTAAATGACCAAGCCAGAAAGAGAAAACAAACAAAAGGGACATGATAAAGAAGGAATATGCAGCTACCAAGGTGGAAAAGTGCCATGGACGGAGGGATAAAGTGAGAAGAAGCAAGGACCAGTGGGCAAAGAGCACGCTATAAAAGGAGGAAGCTCCATCCTCCATGGGAGGAGAACGAAAAAAATAACAAGAAAAAGGGGGTAATCAACTCAGAAGAGTAACAAAAAGCAACCAAAAACACATATATGGCTCCTCCAAGAGCTCAAGAACAAAATTCGAGAGAAACACAAGTGAGGGAGATGCACTAGAAAGCGCATACCTCCAATCAGCATCCCAGCAACAACAATACACCGGAGTAGAGCACAAGTTCCCCTCCTCTGCAACTCGGAGGAAGAACGCAAGAGAAAAAGAAGAGTACTTAGGAACAAGGATGTCCCGAAGGCGAGCAGTAGAACGCACGCCTTCCGTCCTCCACAAATTCATCTGAAGCAACCGAGCCAACCAGAGGAAGACAATCGACTCAATCAACGCCATGAAACACCAAACACAGAGAAAACACCGGTTCCACCCTCCCAAATGTGGAGAAGGAACACTTGAAGGGGTGATGGCGAGAAAGGCGAACAAAAGAAAGGGGCGGGAGAAAGAGCGCACCATACAACAGTAGAAGCAATACTGATAGCACCCACTTATTTATATCATCCGTAGTACTTGTATGTCTGTAATGGGCGCCCCCGCAAAATCGGGCTAACCAAAGGCGCACCCCCCCCCCCCCCCGTCTGTAGAAATAATATCAACATTTCCACTCTGTTGGAGCCAAACTTCATTAAGTTTAAGAACCCTCTGTAATCTCTAAATAATCATATCTTTTGCAATAAAAAGATCCGGAACAAAAGATATTTGGCAAAAGTACTCCCAAACTTCAGGGACCTGAGACATAATTAAGCCTATCATTAATATTAGATTATTGTAAAAGGCCTTTTTATTTTCTTAGTTACTCACCTCATTATTTTCCTCTGCTTCACTTTAAATTTCATTATATATAAGGTTCTTTGACTTTTTGCAAATATATATATGGATTATCCAAAAAAAAAAAATACTCGTCGGGTTCTAAATTTGAGTCATATTAGACTAATAAGTTAAAAACACGCTTGGTAGCCTAAATATAACTAATGGTTGTAGTTTAAACTTATAAGTGATGGTTGGTGGGTGGAGAATTTGTAGCAGTGGTAGTTATTTTTTAAAATTGTGAGGATAAAGATTGATATTTTTTAAATTTTTAATTATTGTTTGTAAATAAGTTGATACTAATTTAATTCAAAAATGCAAAATGATTTACAATTATTATCTACTTAAATTATACAAAAATAATTTGTTTACAACAAGCAAACAAAACAAACATCCCGTGCATTACACGGGCTTAAAACTAGTATTTAATAATGAGAGGGAATATTCTTATGGGAAGAAGCCAAGGACTGAGCAAAGTTCCCGGCCCGCCTTGCAAGAAGGGCTAAGCAAAGTCAATAATGCAATATTTCTCGGCTAAACTACTCATTTCACCTTTTACCTTATATTTCAATTTTAAATTGGTCCCTTTCTTTTTTTTTTTATTTCATATTGGTCTCTTATGTTTTTTTCGCTGCTAATTTGGTCTCAGAATCACTATTCATCTTATGTGGATCAATATGTTATGGACACGTGTCACTTCCTCTCTCCAACAAAATATATGTGGACCAATATAATATTGACACGTAGGATGAACAATGATTCTGGGACCAAATTGATAGCGAAAAGAAATATAAGGGACCAATATGAAACCAAAAAAAGGTAAGGGACCAATTTGAAATTAAAAAAATAAGGTAAGAGACCAAATGAGTAATTTAGCCGATATTTCTCTATTCTTCTTAATTAATTGCTTGTGAGGTTGCGTTGCTCCTTAAGCTGTTTTCAATATACAAACCTCACTATGCTCCCTTCCCTGCATCTAGAGTAAATTCCAAATTAAACCCCAATAATAAAAGCGTGTTCGATCTTTAACTGCTTGCAGTCGCTACAGCTACACAGATTATGTCTACTTCTAATAATTCCATTTGGATGTTACTAATAAAATAACATAATATACTCCCTTCAATCTTGTTTAATGGACTGTTTTTGAATTTTATTTTCGTCTAATTAGTAATAAGTTCTGTTAGTTGTAAACATATCATGTAGCTGTAGGCTGTAGCGACAATAATAAGTTAAATAAAGAACAAATAGTGAGGTATGGAATTTACTCTAGATGCAGGAATGGAGCATAAATAGTGAGGTTTGTATATTGTATACAGCGACCGTAAGGGGCAATGCAACTTCACAAGCACAAGAAGAATAGAAAAATACTTCATTGACTAAACCAAAAAAAAAAAAAAAGAAAAATACTTCATTGACTTTGATTAACCCATGTCGCTGTGAAATTATTAGGAAATCCGATACAAATGGTTCTTAATATATCATTGTAAATTACTCCTATTTATTTGAAGTGTTTTTTTGGTTTAAATATGTTTTTGTCTCTGAAAATGTAATGAATTTTGATTTCAATTCTATACATTTAATTTTTGTTGGTTTTGATCCTTCTATTTTTCAAAATATTAATTTTTTTTTAGAGAAATCTTGATTTTTAGTAACGTGGTTAACATCAGCAACCAACGTGGGGTTGGTCAAGTGTTAGCTCACTTAGTCCCTTAAGCAACTGGTTTCGAGTTCGAGTCTTGGGTATGGAGCAACCCCGGTGGGATACCCCTACCGCTTAGTGCAAGCTCAGCTGGGTTGGATCGGATGAGTCAGATTCTCGATAAACCAAATCCGGGTACCGATTGGTGTAAAAAAAAAAAGTTAACATCAACATATAACACATGTCATATTAATTACTAATTACTAATATATTTAGTTGTATTAATGGTACAACATCACTAAACAAGAATTAAAATCAAAATTTCGAAAAATAAAAAAATTTAAAAAAATATATAGGAACTAACGTCAAAACATACAACATTATCTACCAGAACCAAAAATATAAGTTTTGAATGATTGAGATAAATCCAAGATTATTGGCCTCACACTACCAATTATAATAATTTATCCTAATTATTGCAAGACCAGGAACTTTGCTGAGTCTTTGACATCTTCCCACAAGAAGACTCCCTCTCATTATTACTCCCTCCATCCTATCTCATTATCGTGATAAATAAAAAAAGGAATTTTTTTTCTAAATTAAAGTAAAAATAATAAATAAAAATTTTAAAAATTGCATATTATATTCATAATTGAATAAATAAGGAGATATACATTTAATTATAAATAAAAAAAATATGATGAATAATTATTTTTAAAGTCTTATTATTACCTCCGATTCTTTAATCATTTATGAAAGATTAATGTAACATATACTTCCTCCGTCCCTAAATATAGCATCCCTTTGGGAGATTTATGTCCATTAAAAAAGTTGATTAATTTAGTTAATTGTATTGGAAATGTGAACTTTTGATATGTATTTTCAAAATTACCCCTATAAATATTATTGGAAATCTAGAAAGTGTTAAATAAATATGAGTGTTTGTGGAAAAAAAAGTAATTAATGATCATTGAAAATTGGTATAAGGTATTATAAATAAAGATAAAATAAAAATGTCAAAAGGGTCTTATATTTAGGGACAAATGTAGTTTTAATTGATTTGATATGGATATTTGGGTAACATAAATTTGTAATTAATAATTGAACATTAAAAAATATTTTCTTATTTTCATTGACTAATATGACTTTTACCAAAATAACGAGATGAATAGAATAATTATTCCCTCTATCTTTGAATATAATCAATAGTCAATGTTATAGTCTTGTCTCTTTTTATAAGCACTTATTTCAATTTCTAATAACATTAATTATTTATTTTTCACTAACATTATTATTTATTCAACACTTTGTAGAGTTCCAATAATAATTATAAAAGTATTTTAATAAAATATACCAAATATTATAATTCTTCTTAGGCTTAATTGCATAATTGGTCATTTATCTTATTTATTAGATTCATTTTGGTCCTTTATCTTTTTTTTGCAATTTACTGGTCCTTTATTTTTTTTAAAAGATTCAGTTTGGTCCTTCCATTAAAATAAAGTAAATGAGAACGAATATTCCAAAAATATTCCCCATTCTAGGCTTAATTGCATAATTGGTCCTTTATCTTATTTATTAGATTCACTTTGGTCCTTTATCTTAATATTCCAAGAATATTCCCTCTTCTTCTTCCTCTTCTCTCTCCTTACAGCGGCGGCAGCCACATGGGCTCACACCCTCTTCCCTCGAAAATCATAAAATTTCTTCAAATTTCTTCAACATTCTTCAATTTTTCACGGTTTTTAAGCTTTATTTTCATTATTCCTCAAACAAATTCGTGTTTTTCGTTTTTTTTTCCTCAAAATCCGAATTCTAGGGTCCCTTTTCTAAAACATTGGTTATCAACAATGGTCTTATCCTCTGAACCTGCTGGAAAACGTGTGAAAACACATGCAAAATGCTTCAACAACTTCGATTAATTTCTAAAAATGGCGGCAACGGTGGCATGGGTGGTGGCAGCGGCGTCCATGGTGGGTATCGCCGCTGAAGGAGAGAGCAGAGGAAGAAGAAAAAGAGGGAATATTCTTGGAATATTAAGATAAAGGACCAAAATGAATCTAATAAATAAGATAAAGGACCAATTATGCAACTAAGCCTTCTTCTTATAATAATAACAATATTATCTAACTTCTTTAGTTTTCATTAAAAATTAATCCAAGTACTTATTATACGTAGTGACTAGGGGTGTAACGATCTGGTCTGGTCCGGTCTTTAATAGACTTTAGGGACCAGACTGATTGAATTAATGTGGTCCGGTCCGGTCCGGTCCGGTCTATTTAGACATAATAGTTCAAGCTCTTTTTTTTTTCTTTTTTGAACTGGGCCTTCAATCCTGTTTTTCCCTTGTTAGGGTTCCCTTCTCCAAGAGGCAGCAGCCAGCAGCTGCTGGCGGATAAAGAGGTGGCGGCGGCGGTGCTCTGTGAGAGAGAACGGAGGGAGAGAGAGAACCGAAAGTGAGGGAGAGAGAGAAGCGGAGCAGATCCGGCCCTAGCGAACGGAGGGAGACCAAGAATGGAGGGATCTGGGAGGAAGAACGAACGGAGCGAACGGAGGAAGAACGAACGGAGCGAGGACCGGAGCGAACGGAGGAAGAACGACGGAGCGAGGACCGGAGCGAACGGAGGAAGAACGAATGGAGGGAGACCGAGAACGGAGGAAGAACTGCTTATATTGCTTAAGATGCATCTTGTCTGGTCACGTGGACTAAGAGGCATGGAGGGATCACACACTGTTATGACTGCAAGGTCTCTCCTCCGTATATCTTCTATTGTTCCTTATATTGCTTATGATGCATCTTGTTCCTTATATGTATAGGGGTTTCAGGTTTGTTTTTTTTTTTAATTATTAACCCTATCGGTCCGGTCCGGTCCCAGCGGTCTAAGAATATCTGGGACCGTGGACTGGACCATTCAAGAACGGTCCGAACTTTTTGGGACCGGACCGGACCGTGAGATTAGACCAGACTGCATTTTTTGGTCCGGTCCGAGCGGTCTCGCGATCTCGGACCGGACCACTTACACCCCTAGTAGTGACAAAATAAACTAACGTCATGATTCATGGCTTCATGCGTAAAGAGGGTGTTATTGGCAAATAAAAAAGCTACGAGGTTCCTTCATTTTAGTACTAATTAATTACTTTATTTGTAATTAGTTATGTCCTTATCCTAAAGTCCACACCCCCAACAAAAATATGAGATTTCATGCTGTTAGCCATCACGCTAGTGCAGTCGCTGAAGTCCAAAATGTTGTGATTAATAGCTTGAATCGAGGGATTATCAGCTTTACTAAAAGGGTTGTGATACCGTACGCATCCCCGTCAAATGCGTACATAAACGCATTGTGTTTCCAACCATGGATTTTACTCACAAGTTATCAACGGTATAAATCAAGAGTGGTGTAAACATAGTTTCTATTGTGTGTACTCACCCAAAGTTCCCTCTCGATCCCTTTTCTCTATCTCTGCAACTTTTTTCTCATTACCAAGGTCTTCAATGGTACAAGTGGACCACTATGGCGTGTTCATATCCGAACTAAATACTTTGCATGCCCACCCTCTTATCTCTTGTGCCAACTTGCGATAGAAATCTTCATCGGCCATCAAAAGACACCACAAGAATTCAGTCTATTACCGACGCCATATTACCGAGGGGCATCGAAGCCCTCGGTAATTAATGTATTACCGAGGGATGTGGCTGTCGATAATATTTACCGAGGGATAATCCCTCGGTAATTTCTTTTCTACTTACCGAAGTTAATTCCGACTGTAATACTCTCGATAAATAATTTTAATTATCATATAAAAAAAATAAAAGTATTACCGAGGGCTTAGCCCATCGGTAACTTTGTGAGTTAAATACCGAGGGCACCTAGCCTCGGTAATGAAATAAAAAACCCGCTCCATTTATTTTCCTTTCCCACCAATTTCGCTCTCCCTTTTCAATATACCCCCATTCTCGCCACCCACAATCCCCCACCCACCACCGCCGACTGCCACTCACAACAAACAACCTACGAACCCCCAATTGGCCACCGCCACTAACCATGAATGAACCCCCAAGTCACCACTGCTTTTCCTTGCTCACCGCCACAAACCGAGAACCCCCAAGCCACCACTACTTCGCACAACGCACAGCCCACCGCCCTTCAACTTACGGCCCCCAACTCATCGCCGTACAAATTACAACCCTCCCAACTCACTACCGCCTCTTCCCTGCCTTCGCACAACCCACCGCCACAAATTGCTCCCTTTGCTCTGCTACTATGGTCCTTCAATTCACTGTGCTACAACCAAAGGTAAACCTATTCATCTTCTTAAGCTTTATTCATTTTGTTAGGGTTCTTAATTTGGGGATAAGTTTCATTCATATTTTTAGGGTTTGTAATTTGGGGATAATGGCAAAGTTGATATGCTTAGTGTTGAATCAAAGAGATTTTGATAATGACAAATGACTTTCTAAATAAGAAGAGATTGTTGATGATGTCAAAATGCTAAGAGCTCAGTATGGGGATCTCTGATCTCGGCTACCGACGAAAACTATTGGATCCGATCAGTATGATGAAAAGAGTCAAAATTTCCGAGAAGCGCTCGGTGTTCTTAGCAGCCTTGCTCGGAAGACTAAGGATCGGTTTGATGAAGTCGGAATAAATGAAGCGCAAGCTCTGACGCGTTCGGAAGTGATCAATCCGAGCTATCGCTCAGAGTAAATCAGTCGGCCAGAAGATCAGCTCGGTTAAACTTAGATCTGTTGCTCAAGTTCCCAGGCTCGTACAGCTCAGCTCGACATCAGAACAACTTAGCTATGTTGCTCGATATCAATCAATGCTCGGCTTTATTGTTCATCATCTTCAACGAATCTGCAGCACTCTTCGACTCTACTCAACTTCAGCCTTCAACCTTTTAATTTTATTTTATATGTTGGGTAGGTGTCTTAAGTTTTAACTCACGTGCCTTTCTAAGTTTAAAATTCAAATTGAGTTTAACCAATGGTTAAATCGGGAATGACCAGTTGTATTGTGATTTGACGTAAATATTTTCGTTGGAACGGAAACAACCTACGTTTTCCGTAGGTCCTATTTCTCTCTCTTTTCTCAAGTGATTAGAGAGAGAGTATATAAGAGGTTCCTCTCCAACAGGATTAGAGAGAGAGTATATAAGAGGTTCCTCTCCAACAGAAATAGACACACGAGACACAGAAAACTTGCAAGCAAAATCTGAATTTTCAATCTTCTCTCTCAAATCACAACGGTCTTAATTTTTTTGAAAAACAGGGAGTGAAAAACTTTCACACTCTAAACTTTGTTTCAATCCTCTCTGACATTCCCTCTGAACCGTTTACTCACTTGAATTCCAAACTTTCAAAAACAAAATCAGTGAGTGTTTTAGATTGGAGTCAACCTCATCTCATCTCTGTACTCTGTTATCGAAGCGGGTTCTTGTTGGTCAAGAAGCTTCGGGTGTGCAGTGCTGAACGTGGGCTTCAGCAGAATCAATATCAACTTGGGGTAGTGTTTGAGAGTTTGGTACGCTCTCAAACGGGATAGGTTTGTGGTGGGTCTACTGTAAATCCTAGGGTATATCGTGGGTCGCTTGTAAATCCTGTGTAACCAATTTGATTTGATTAATTGAAAATCTCTCTAAAGTTGTAGAGAGGACTGGACGTAGCTCTCAAGTGGGTGAGAGTGAACCAGTATAAAAACTCTGGTGTCTCTTTTGTTTTCATGCTTGCTCCATTTATGTTCTTTATTTTTCATACTCTGATTTGGTGCTGCTTTAAATTTCTACCGAGCCGTTGATTGGTTAATTCGTGCTCACTGCCTTGGGTTCTTGCTCGTCTCTTTTTAAAGTGTAAAAACCAAGCTACAGCGTGCAGTAGCTCGGTTAATAACTTAACCATTTCGTTAATCGATCTGGTTAATCGATTAACCGACGACTGCTCAGTGTCAGCTTAGCATTTTTCATTAAACTGACGAACAAAAAGTCAAGTGTTTTTCAACGAATTCGAAAAATCAATATACTTCCTTCAATCTCCTATTCACCCCCCCTACTCGATTGTTAGCCCCTTGTTGGTTTACAACACTTAGTACACATGTGATGATGAGGAAGTGGTTCTGGGATTCTCTTTGAATTTTTGTTTTCGTGCCATTCACTCTTGTGTTACACTTGTGTATCTGCCCTGACTGCACACAAATATTATTTGAGTTTTCTTTGTTTGTTGCTAACAACAATTATATAATTAAAGGATATATATATGCAATCAAAAGTGTAAAATATATAGTTACCGTACTTGAAAATTCAGAACATGAACAATTAAGGCTAACAAACACGAATGGAACATGAACAATTTCATAACCCACTACACTCCACTCCTTTTTTGTTTTTTTCCCACAGGGGTTCTTATTGGTTGAATATGAAAAAAATGACAAGTGTCAGAAAAACTAGTTAGAGGTGGAGTGCAATGAGACCAGAACTGTCTCCTTCTTAATTTCCTTCTCTCTCACTCCCTCTAATTTCTCATAGGATTCTTTGTTCAACCACTTAGTATATGCTTCAGTTACTCTTCCATGATCTTCAATCACTTCCTACTAACTACATTACTACAACCACTTTTCCTTGTGTCCACAACCAGCTGCACCTTCTTCATCAGGTTTTAATTACTTTTCTTCTTTGCCTTAAGTATCTATCATGATGCAAAACCTGCTTTTAATCTAAAGCTTGTATTAATCTTTACCTCCCATGAATATAGGAACAACTATCATCAAATTTTAGACATGTTTGACTTCTTATTTGGGTGGTCCAAATCTTCTAAATGGTAACTATGCTCAATGTTTAAATTTAAAAACTTTGAGTTTCATCTACTGTAACATCCAACAGTGACTTTTTTAATCCCTTTGTTTAACTTTTTTTTTTAATCTATACTTTGTTTGTTCTAGTAAGAAGGTGATCAAAAGAGCGCGGTGTCGGCTGAGATTACTAAAGAACATGAGGCAAGCAATAGTGAGGCAACTGAGAAAAGACTTGGCTGAATTAATACATAGTGACCATGAAGATACTGCTCTTAACCGGGTATGTTAATGCTTCAGTATAACATAACTCATTTATAAATGAATCATGTTAACTTCACATTAAAGTTGGGCTTGAAAAATTTGAACTTGGCGTTACGAAATGTCGAAAATCAAAAGTTGTTAGAAGCTGTCGCGTATAGTTGTACACAAAATTGTAATTTATTGTAATCAATTGCCTGCATAACTATCTCCCTTCATTCCATTAAGTGTGATATACTGATGAGTGTTGGGAAATGGTTTTCCATGAACAAAGTCATAATTATAGCAATCATTCAATTATGGCTTTCATGCAACTATGTCATTAATTTTAAAGGTTGCATTATTTACTCTGATGATTAATAACGACATAGGCACCTACCCAAACTACTAGAGAAAAGGTTATTGTTGTTGTTAAGGTGTCGAGGGAAATCCAAAGACTGCTCTCCTTTGGTCTTTGACTCATGTTGTTTTTGGCAAATTGGAAAAAAATGGTGATTTGATTGCTCTGATTCAAATGTGACATGATCAATGGTTCCCCATGTACTCCTTTTATCGTTGGGGTTGTTTTTGGCTCATTGATCTTTTTTGGTCACTTTTTTTCGAATGATTGTCTAGATCTACCTGTCAAAACACACTGGACTAGGTGTTTCTTTTAATATCATTTGAACCTTAACTATGTTATTATGTGTATTTGAATTTCATTCTACACATGAGCAGGCAGAAGATTATGGGTCTTTCCAAGATTTGCTGGTGATTGTGCCAGTGGCAACAAGCCTACAGGAACAATTTCAGAGCAGAAGAGTGATATAACTAATTGCTGCTCTTACTAGAATGGGTCATGTTGAGTAGAATAGGTTAGTGTCAACTTGTAGTCTACAAGCATGTGTTTTTTCTTGGATAGTTGAGTGTTACATTAAGGTTGTTGATTCCTTCACTTCAGTGGAGTTTGATTTGTTGTTGTAATTGGGTTAAGTATATTTTAATAAGGAAAATGCTTTTTGTCACGAAATCATGATTTCGTGAAATTTTATGAATGATGTGGCTTAAATATCTCCTTCCTTGCTTTCTCTCATCCTCACTTTAATGGCCAAAAGACTTAAAGATAACTTAAATTTAAAATATCCAAGTACATGTGATTGTGAAGGTACTCGGAGCAAAACGTTTCCCAATATCCTTCACATTCAAGCTGTTAACTTATTATTACTGTTTCATGAATTCTAACTATGACTGAATGACTTACATCGGAATGTATTGAATATAATCCAATGTCCATAAACATCTAAGATACTGATATTGAATTAATATGAACTTGCAGGGTTATGCATTTGCTAACATAGAAGACGAAGTGGAGAGATTCAGTTTTATATTAGTGCTCGGTGGAGCATTGTTGTTACAAGACATGTGGAAGAAATTAAGAAAGAGAAAGGGGTTCAAATATATTATTTTTTTGAAGGATTTTTTTTTTTGCTAAAATCTATTTCTCTTGTTAAAAGAATTCTGTTTTTTTTTTAAAAAATAATTAAAAAATAAATTCCTTTCATTCGTGAATTTGTGTCTCCACTCCTTCGTGACATATAGCACCGCTTTTTTAATAAATGTAATCTCCGGTTCATGTGCAGTGATTGGATCGTTTTAATTAATGATATGGTAATTCATATTATGATACTTTTTTTTAAAGCAATATTCAGGTGTTGATATTATGGTTGTTTTTAAATTTTTTAAATGTGTTCCATGGTTTTTTTAAATTTAAACAAGTGTTTCATAATTTTAATAAATATTTTATTTTATATTAATAAAAAGACTGTTACAGAGGGATATGCCCTCGGTAACTTATTTGAAAATTAGCGAGGGATGTGCCCTCGGTAAATGATTAACACATTATCCCTCCGTAACATAATTTCTAATTTTCGAGGGCATGTAATGTAGATAATAATCTCTCGGTAAAATGTTAGTTATCGAGGGATAGTTCTTCGGTAATTACCGAGGGATGTCGAGCCTTCGATAACTATTAGCGAAACCACTTTTACCTACTGATGCGGTGTCGTCGATTAGATATCGGTAATTGGTTTTTTTTTAATGAACCAGGATATCCATCCGCATAACTCGGTAATTGGTATTTACGGAGGGATTTTGGCCATTTACCGAATCCCTCGGTAATTCATGTTTTTCTTGTAGTGAGAGAATGTGATGGCAATGATGCTATTCAACTGTCACCGGTGTTCAGATGCCCAATGTGACAGTGAGATTCCTGCTCCGACCACCGTGTCCATGTCTGACACCGTTCGCCGGTGATCTATCACTATGGACATATTCATATTTATTGGATTCAATGATGTACTTCTCTTGGATTCATAGCTGCATATTCTCTCAGATCTAAGTTAGTTTTCGAATTTAAATGGAATTTAAATTTTATGAGATTTACATTTTACACATGGTGAGATTCAAAATATTTCCTGTCTTCTATATATATAATAAATCAAACCCAACTGATTTTTCAAGTTTTAACACATTCAACTGATAATCTGAGAATGGATTTACTTTCACATATTCAATAATAATTCACTTTGATTCTGGGCTTATGGCTTCACTTTGATTTACGTTCCTCATTTGCAAAGAAAAGCGAGGAAAGAGGTAGAGAAACAATTGCAGAGACAAATTTAGGTGAAATATTTTTTCCGAGTCCTTTTTATAAGACCCCAATGAAAAATTTGGGTGAAATAAAGAAATTAGTTAATACTCTCTTTGTCCCAATGTATAAGACATTTTTGGCAGATTTCAGGTTCATTAAAAAAGTTGGTTAATTTGATTAATTGTATTGGAAATGTGAATATTTGATATGATTTTTCAAAATTATTGCTATTAATAATATTGAGAATCTAAAAAGTGTTAAGTAAATGGAGTTGTTTGTAGAAATAAGTAATTAATTATCATTGAAAATTGACATAGGATCTTATAAATAGAAACAAAATAAAAGTCTCAAAAGAATCTTATATATAGGGACGGAGGTAGTATTATATATTAAATAAATTACTAATTTTAAAATTAATTTTTGATTAATTAATATTAAATAAATATGTGTTTTGCTAACAAATGCCCTTTAAGGATATTAAAAATGGAAAAAATTCATAAGTACAAGGTATTTACTCTCTCGAAAATCCAAAAAAAAATGCATTTTCCCATAACTTTTAACTACATTTAATCACTTAACAAGTGTCCTAAGGGCACTCTTTAGCATTTTCCAATAAATAATATTTTAAAAACCGGTTCTAAACTAATTAATACTAAATTCAGGTTAATGAGAAAAAATTATATTCATGTAAGTTAAATTTACTTCAGTGTATGGGGAAAAAATCACTATCTCTGTTTTTATATATAAGATTTTTTTTTTAGATTTTTATTTCGTCTCTATTTATAAGATCTATCATATACCAAATTTTAATGGCAATTAATTACTTTTATCCATAAACACCTCTATTTATTTAACACTTTTTAGATTTTCAATATTATTAATTGGTGTAGTTTTGAAAATACATATCAAATATTCACTTTTCCAATACCATTAACTAAATTAACCAACTTTCTTAATGGACATGAAATCTACCAAAAGGGTCTTATATATATAGAGACTAAGGGAGTAATTTTTTTGTGGTATGCTCCTAGGGCAGCGTAAGTGTAAAAATTAAGCATATGTTGACCCTCAAGGGTGTATTGAGCAAAAATTTTAATACTTCAAAAAATCATTATATTTGTAACTTTAAAACTCGTACATTCACCGCTTAGCATATAAAGCATAAATATACATATGGAAGGATATTTAAAAAAATAATAATTTTGAGAGGTCAAGTATTAATTAGAGGTAAAAAAAATTAGATAAGAAAAAGGTCTTGTTAACAAATGTCTTTAAGGTGCTATTAGGGCACTTGTTAAGGGTAGTAACAATGAAAAAACAATCGTAAGTGTGCATTTTTTTATGTCTCATGAATATAAAAAATCACATTTTTTCATGAGTTTTTTTATTATGTCTAACTTCTTAACAAATGTATCAAAAACATGTGTTAGCATTAAAAAAAAAAAAGAGTTTCAGACGTAGACACTTTGCAACCCATGTGCAACCAACCAATAATCCGGTGTAGCATTTGCTACGTGCGTTCAATGAGGGAGGAGCAAATCTTAGCCATCCACCCATCTCAAAACACACCACCCGTCCAATCAACAATGAGTTTACATACTCATTTGACCTCGATGAGTATGGTAAACAAACCCTTACTAAAAGTCATCAAATTATCAGCAAAACATGGGCTTATGAAACTTGGCTTTGTCTGACACGAGGTGAATATTTCTAGTTAAGTACTCCATGACTAGGACAAAAAAGTAGAAAAAGGGTTTCCTTGCCTTAACCCTTAAAAAAATCCACTTATATCACCATTTATCAGGCCCAGTCCTAATCTAATTTGGGCCCTACGGCGAAAAAAATTTGGGGCCCCTAATTCAAAAAAATAAAAATTATTAAAAGTAAATCAATTAAAAATTTAGTATATATACGAATAATTAATTAAAACAATGACAACAATTAATAATAGAATTATTATTAAAAAATAAGATTTGAAATAATATAAAAAATTATTTAGTAAAGAGGTAATAAAATACCTTTTTTATGTTGGATTACAAAAGTAAAATTCATTACTTCATATATTTTTAAATTAAGTGAGCAAATGAAAAAAACAAATTAAAATATTATGCTAAAAATCATTGATAGTTAAAAGATAAAAAAATTTTGCAATTATTAATTTTTTTTTCAAGAATAAATGTACCATTAAAAAAAATTATTGGCCCCTAAATTTTTTGGGCCCAAGGCGGCCGATCTTGTCGCCCTCCCTTAGGGTCGGGCCTAGGGTCGAGCCTGCCATTTATAGCTACAAAGAATGAAGTAGTGCTCACACACACTACATGGTCCAATTACTGAATCTTTGAGGAAAATCCAGCCAACATCTTCTTAATAAATACTCCCTTTGTTCCTTTTTATCTGTCATATTTCAAAAAAAAAACACGTCCCTTAAGAAAATCAATCATTACTTAGATTTTCAATACATTAATTATGTTTTTTCCCACTATACCCTTTCTCTTTCTATAATCATTAATTTTTCTCCACTATTTACGTAAACCAAGACTTATTAAATAGGGACAAACATGGAAAATAACATTTATTACACTCTTGAATTTCTCAATATGATAGATAAAAAAAAATAAAATAACTCTCAAAAAACAACACTTAAAAAGGAACGGAGGGAGTATCCAATCAACTGAATCATAAGTGTTTTTAGGTCAATTTTCATCGTACCACTGACATCTTTTATAGATTCTAAGCATTTCCTGACTTAGGAGAATATTATGCCCAATTTTCCTGCCTTTAACAAAAGCAGCTTGGTTATTACTTAATTACCTTCTCTAGGACTTCAATTAGTTTGCTACTGAGAATCTTTTATATGCATTTATAAATTACATTATAACAAGATATAGGTCTTAAGTCTTAACTCACTAGCATCCTTGGGGATGTCCTTTTTAGGAACAAGAGCTATGACTGTAGCATTTCCAATGCTACAGAATTCTGCCAATATGAAATAATTATTGGACATCTTTGATTATGTCCTCACCAACTACATTCCAACTATCCATAAAGAAACCTTTACCATAATCATATGGACCTGGAGATTTATTCATGACAATATTCCAGATAGCCACTTTTATCTCAGCAATAGTTGCTTTTGGATCTTCTATTCACAACCCGAGCGTTACATAAGAAAAAGGAGAATATTTTTGTCTATTCACACATTTTTGGAGGACTTTGTCAGTGGATTTCTCTTTTTATTTCTCTTTTTTTATTGGTGTAGTAATAATTACTCCCTCCGTTCCTTTTTAAGTGTCGTTTTTTGGAGAGTTATTTTGTTTCTTTTTATCTGTCATATTGAGAAATTCAAGAGTGTAATAAATGCTATTTTCCATGTTTGCCCCTATTTAATAAGTCTTGGTTTACGTAAGTAGTGGAGAAAAATTAATGATTATAGAAAGAGAAAGGATATAGTGGGAAAAAACATAATTAATGTATTGGAAATCTAAGTAATGATTGATTTTCTTAAGGGGCGTGTTTTTTTTTGAAATATGACAGATAAAAAGGAACGGAGGGAGTAATTAACTTGCTTATATCTTTCAAGATTTTTTAACTTGATCAATTCTTTAGTAATAAAGCAATTACCCAGTGCTGCCTGCACTGGAAATATCCTGGATTGTGAATAACTACTATAGAGACTATTGTAGGTAGGTTACAATTAAATAATTTTGTCCTGTTTTATTCGCACACTTATCAGGCTGATTCATGCTTCCTCAAGGAGTCATTACCAATTGTTGTGTTCTGGACTGAGAACGGCCTTATGGTTATTGAAGGAACCAAAGGTCTGATCCCAATCGAGTTTTGATGTAGGATTTCGTAGGATTTCTGAAGATCCAGTTGGGATAAACAGGGTCTCCTTAGTCAACAAAGTGTGTGATTGTGTCAACTTTAAGGATCGAGAGAACGTACCTTAACCCCCATAGCCTAGTGGTTCTTACAGGGGATTACCTGATACGCGTGTCTGTGGGCTTTTTGATTAGGCCCGTGAGGATGGAGTATTTTATTAGGATTAATAAAGGTGTAGATAAGATAACCTTCATTAATCCTGCAATGGATAAACACTAGCTCTTATCCCGTAGGTTATCAAGCTGTGCGGGAATATAAGAGTGGTTGTTAGGCTGTTGGGACTGTAGTTGCCTAGTTGGTGACGATAAGGATGAAGATACTGTGCTCGGTCATAGTCCCGTAAGTCTATGGTTCACTCAAGTGTCCCTAACTTGGTATAACGTATTTCCGACCAGATAGTGGTCGATATTGGTCGGATCGGAGTCTGATCCACTACACCAATATAAAAAGAATGAAGGGAATGTTACGGAGTACGGGATCTAGTGGTGGGCTGATTTGAGATCAATATATGATGTTTTTGGATGAATTTTAACCCTCTTTCTTAGTAATTTTAGCTTGTTTCTCAAGTATTTTAGGAAAAAGATGGAAATTTTGCTGGCTAATGCAAAGAATGAGATCCTTGAGGATTTTGTATCGATTTGTTGTGAATTTCAGGTTTTGGAGGCTTAATTTGATGATTTACGGAAAAGAAGGAAAAAGCAAGCTTTGGAATCAGGAGTTCGGAGCAAAGCGATGAAAATTAGTGTAGAAAGTGGCAGACTCGCCCAGGCAAGGTTATCACTCGCCCAGGCGAGTGGGGTGAAGCAGTTTTAAAAATGGGGTTTAAATGGCTAATTCTCTCGGGGAAAAACTCGCCCAAGCGAGCCTTATTCTCGCCTGGGCGAGTGTCGCAGACCAGAATTACGATTTTCTTATCTTTTGAGATTTGGAAGGGATTTGTTTTATCTTTTGACTTAAAAATACTAGGATTGGTAATTAGGATTCATTCAGAACACTTGGAATAGAGTTTTTGCATTGATTTTGGTGAAGAACGGAGATTAGAGGCAAGGATTAGTGGTAATTATGTCACTCTTTATCACTTTTATTGCTTTTCTTCTCCCAATTATGAACTAAATCCTTCTTTGGGATGTAGGAGTAGATGAACATGGAACCTTGTTAATGTTTATTCAATGAATTGATTTTGTTTTTCCATTATAAATTATGTGTTTGATTATATTTTTATTGTTGTTCATGAATGTGCACAGTTCATGACTTAGGAATCCTAATTTAATAGACATATTAATTTAGGATTGGGGGCAATAATCAAACAGTTCAATTGCATAGGGATAGACATATTTCTTATGAATTGAATAATTTTTACAAGTTTTGATTGAACTTAATTAAGGGTTAGGTTTTAAGGCTCTCTTGAGACATCATCGGGAGATTAATCTCTAAAATACGGAAACGTTCTAAGACATTAGGTGTTTCCTACTTTTGCAAAACAAATTCAGAATTTAGGAAAACAAATTAATTCGTTGTTAAACATTTTAGGAACCTTCATCGAAACTACGTCCCACTTTTTCCCATTGTTCAAGAATCATTTTATTTATTTATTTCAATTTATTTAAATCAACAATCACTCAATCAATTGAATTTTAATTTAATTTTCATTTAGTAACTACGAATAGGTGAGAATTATTAGAATCAATTTCAGTCCTCGTTGGGAACGATACTCTATTTATCACTTTATTACTTGTACGATCTGGTATACTTGCCAGAATCCCAACAAGTTTTTGGCGCCGTTGCCGGGGACTAAAATTTGATTTTACTAATTTTTCGGTACTTTTAGTAGTTACTTAGTGGAAGTTTACTCTAGCTATTTATTTTTAATCGTTTCTATTTACTCAACAGGTGCTTTTAACCCTCTTTGCCGAGATTGGTATATGCACTTGCGTTCTGCAGGTAATTACAGCAGCCTTCAATTCGATCCTGAGATCGAGTTGACAGCGAAGAAGCTCAGGAAACAAGCACAGCGAGAGAAAAGGGAACGAGCAAGAATAATGGCTGAAGAGCGTGAGCGTGAACGCAGGCATGAGCGTGAGCGTGAACGCAGGCATGAGCGTGAGCAGGAACCTGACAGGCGTACTTTGGCAAATTACGCCTTAGTCGACCCGAATTTGTTTGGTACCAGCATAGTACGACCCGCTGTCATTGCCGTAAATTTTGACATTAAGGGGGCATATCTGAACATGTTGCAATCAAATCAATTTAGCGGTTCCCAGAAGAGGATCCGAGTGATCACATTGCCAGTTTCCTGAGCTACCTGGACTTCTTCAAGATTCAAGGTGCAAGTGATGAGGCAATAAGGTTGAGGCTTTTTCCTCTCTCATTAAGGGGAAAGGCGCTTCAATGGCTCCATGCACAACCACAGGGGAGCATCACTTCTTGGGAGGAATTGGCTACGATTTTTGTGGACAAGTACTTCCCACCTTCCAGACAAGCTCAGCTTAGGCAAGAAATCAACGCCTTTGCTCAGCAAGATGAAGAATCTCTACATGAGGCGTGGGAAAGGTACAAACAGATGTTGAAGAAGTGTCCCAATCACGCCATGCCTGAATGGATGCAAATGAGGACATTTTATGATGGGTTGAGTCTCTCTAATCAGCATCTGGTCGACTGTGCATCACAAGGTTCATTAGAGAGCAAGATCGCTACAGAGGCTAGACAGTTGTTTGAGAAGATGACTCACAACAGCAGTCGTGCCACTGTTAGGAAGCGCATCATGAAGAAGAGTGATTTGGACCCTGAGAATGTGCAAGCCCTGTTCGCACAGAATAAAGAGATGCAGCAGCAGATAGCTGCATTGACTCAAAAATTGGGTCAGGTCCAATGAATGCTTCAACAGGTATACCTCCTATCCCTTCTGATATTTTTGGTTTAGTACTAACATGTGATTTCTGTAAAGGCAACCACCGTAATGGTGAATGTGTATTTGAGGTTAGTACTAGCACAGGTAACGATGAACAGGTGAATTTTGTGGGAGGAGGACAGAGGAAAAATCCGTACTCAAACACCTACAACCCAGGATATAGAAATCACCCTAACTTCTCGTGGCGCAGTCCAACACTCCAACCACCACAAGAGAAGCAGCCGGCACCTTGGGAGGCAGCAATTGAGAAGCTCGCTCAAACAACAACTAATTTTGTTGAGGAGACGCGAGCCAACTTCAAAAACCAGGGTGCCAGCATTCGCAATCTGGAGGTTCAGATGGGTCAACTTTCCAAGCAGATGTCAGAGAGGTCACCGGGAACCTTTCCCAATGACACCATTCCAAACCCCAGAGAACATTGCAAGGCCATTACTCTTCGAAATGGCAAGTCTCTGGAGGAGCCACAGAAGAAGAGTGATGAGGTGGTGCTTGAGAAGGAAGAGGCAAAGGAACAACCAGCTGAGGACTCAACTCCTAAAGTGCAACAAAATAAGAATTCAACTGCTACTTAGGAAGAAGAGAAGAAACCCCAGATGTCTCACAAGGTTCCCTTTCCTCAGCGGTTGAAAAAGGAGGAAAATAAGAAGCAATTTGCCAAGTTCATGGAGGTGTTCAAGAGGCTCCAGATCAACATTCCCTTCGCAGAGGCACTTGAGCAGATGCCCACATGTGCGAAGTCCATGAAAGAGCTCTTGACCAACAAAAGGAAGATGCAAGATGATGAGACTGTGCTTCTCACAGAGGAATGTAGTGCAATTCTGCAAAGGAAGATCCCTCAGAAGTTAAAAGATCCTAGGAGTTTCACAATCCCTTGTAACATTGGGGGATTTGACATTGGCAAGGCTCTGTGTGACTTGGGGGCAAGCATCAATCTGATGCCCCTCTCCATTTTCAAGAAGCTTGGTATTGGAGAAGCGAAACCAACAATGATATGCCTTCAGTTAGCTGATCGGTCTGTGAAGAGGCCCTATGGTAAAGTGGAGGATGTGCTTGTCAAGGTGGACAAGTTCATCTTCTCTGCTGACTTTGTCATCTTGGATATGGAGGAGGATTCAGACATTCCTCTCCTCTTGGGTAGGCCTTTTCTAGCCACTGGGCGAGCCCTCATAGATGTTCAACAGGGCGAGCTCAAGCTCCGGGTTCATGAAGAAGAGGTCTCATTCAATGTCTACCGGTCCATGAAGAATCCGATGGAAAGCTCCCAATGTTTCTTAGTGGACGTGATTGACACTCTAGTCACGTCTACTTTTGAACAAATTGGGCATGGGGATGTGTTGGCAGCAACACTAACACATGAGAAGAGTGAAGATCTCAAGGTGGAGAAGGTGGTGGCCAGATTGGATGCACCTACAGCTTACACGAGGACAGATCAGATGAAGGAGCTGAAGATGCATGAAAAGGAGGAACGGGCAGTACCAGAGCTCAAAACTCTTCCACCAAATCTCAGGTATGAATTCTTAGATGACACTAAATTATATCCAGTTATAATTAGTAATGCCTTGACTGAAACTGAAACTGAGAAATTAATGAGGATTTTGAGGCAATACAAAGCTGTTTTAGGATGGAGTGTATCTGATTTGAAGGGGATTAACCCCAGTTTATGCATGCATAAGATTCTCCTTGAGGAGAATTTTAAGCCAGTAATTCAGCCTCAGAGGAGGCTGAATCCGACTTTGCAGGAAGTCGTGAGAAAGGAGGTAGTCAAACTTCTAGATGCAGGCATTATCTACCCCATCTCCGACAGCACTTGGGTTAGCCCAGTGCAAGTAGTGCCTAAAAGGGGGGGGGTTAACTGTGGTTAAGTCTGAAAAAGATGAATTAATACCAACCCGCACTGTTTCTGGGTGGCGTGTGTGCATTGATTATAGGAGATTAAACAATGCCACCCGGAAAGATCATTTCCCATTACCCTTTATGGACCAAATGTTGGAACGATTAGTAGGACATGCATTCTATTGTTTTTTGGATGGATATTTAGGTTACAATCATATCTGTGTCGATCCTGTAGACCAGGAAAAAACTGCTTTCACTTGTCCCTTTGGGATTTTTGCCTATCGGAGAATGCTCTTTGGGCTTTGCAATGCACCCGCGACTTTTCAAAGGTGTATGTTGGCTATATTCTCCGACATGGTCGAAAATTTCATTGAGATTTTTATGGATGACTTCTCGGTCTAAGGGTCGTCGTTTGATGCATGTCTTGCCAATCTGGGTAAAGTTTTAAAAAGATGTCAAGAAACTAATCTGATCCTTAACTGGGAAAAGTGTCAGTTCATGGTCAGGGAGGGGATAGTTTTAGGATATAAGATTTCATAAAAGGGTATTGAGGTTGATCAGGCAAAGATTGATGTCATAAAAAATCTACCTCCTCTAGTAAATGTTAAGGGGATAAAAAGTTTTTTGGGTCATGCCGATTTCTACCGGAGATTCATTAAAGATTTTTCAAAAATTGCAAAACCCCTATGCAATTTACTGGAGAAGGATGCTCAGTTCATTTTTGATAATAATTGCATGAAATCCTTTGAACTTTTGAAAGAGAGATTGATTACAGCTCCTATCGTGGTTGCCCCCAATTGGGGTGAACCTTTTGAACTAATGTGTGATGCTAGTGACCACGCAATAGGAGCTGTACTTGGTCAAAGAGTTAATAAAGTTTTTCATGCAATCTATTATGCTAGTCGTGTGTTGAACAGTGCACAAATTAATTACACGATCACTGAAAAAGAACTCTTGGCAGTGATTTTTGCTATGGACAAGTTTCGTGCTTATTTGATAGGCTCGAAAGTAATAGTTTTCACAGATCATGCTGCTTCAAGGCACCTATTGGCTAAGCACGATGCTAAGCCAAGGCTGATTAGGTGGATCTTGCTCTTGCAAGAGTTCGACTTGGAAATAAGAGATAAAAAGGGGGTAGAGAATGTTATTGCTGATCACCTATCTAGGCTCCCCCTTGAGGATAGTAATAGGGATAAACAGGTTCCAATTGAGGAAAAATTCCCTGATGAACACCTGTTTGCTGCATCTGAACTCCCATGGTATGCTGATCTTGCTAATTATTTAGCAACGAATGTGATTCCTAAGGATATGAATTGGCAACAAAATAAAAATTTTTTACACGATGCCAAGTTCTATTTTTGGGATGAACCATTCCTGTTCAAGAGGAGTGCAGATGGAGTAATCAGGCGTTGTGCTTCCCAAGAGGAAATTCCTGACATCCTTTGGCATTGTCACAATTCACCATATGCTGGTCACTACAGCAGTGAAAAGACAGCTTCTAGAGTTTTACAATGTGGGTACTACTGGCCCATAATTTTTAAAGATGCTAGGACCCATGTGATGCAATGTGATAGATGCCAAAGGGTTGGGAATATTTCTAGGAGAGATGAGATGCCTCTTCAAGGCATTTTAGAAGTTGAAGTATTTGATGTGTGGGGCATAGACTTTGTAGGCCCCTTTCCCCCTTCGTATAACAACAGGTACATTCTTGTAGGGGTTGATTATGTCTCTAAGTGGGTGGAGGCAATCTCCACTCCCACCAATGACTCTGCTGTAGTTGTGAACTTTTTGAGAAAGAATATTTTTAGCAGGTTTGGAGTACCTAGAGTACTTATTAGTGATGGTGGGAGTCATTTTTGCAATCAGGTCGTGAAGAAAGCCTTGTCCAAATATGGGGTGCACCACAAAGTGGCTACCCCATACCATCCACAGACCAGTGGTCAAGTAGAGGTGTCAAATAGGTCTCTTAAGAGAATCTTAGAGAAAACTGTTAATAGCAGTAGGAAAGATTGGTCAAAAAAGTTGGATGACGCCTCGTGGGCGTATAGAACTGCTTATAAGACACCCATTGGCATGTCACCTTTTTAGGTTGTTTATGGTAAAAATTGTCATTTGCCAGTGGAGTTACTTCACAAGGCATATTGGGCAACTAAATTTTTTAACTTGGATATGCAACCTGCAGGTGAGAAGAGGTTATTGCAGCTAACTGAACTTGATGAGTTCAGAGAGCAAGCATATAACACTTCTCGTGATTTTAAAGAAAAAACTAAAAAAGTGGCATGACAAGAAATTGACTAATAAGAAGTTTGAGCCTGGACAATTGGTTTTGCTATTTAACTCTAGACTTAAGCTTTTCCCTGGAAAGCTTAAATCTAAGTGGTCTGGTCCTTTTGTGGTTGTGCAGGTCTCACCTTTTGGCGTTGTTGAGATAAAGGACCCCAAGTCTAGGGATGTTTTTAAAGTGAATGGACAACACTTGAAATTGTACCATGGTGATGCTTTTGAGGGGAGCTCTTCCAAATTGGAGCTCCGTGACCCTTAGTCTTGGAAGTATTGTCATCCGTCAGGCTCGGGACGTTAAACAAGCGCTTTCTAGGAGGAAACTCAGTGGTAAGTAATTTAATTTTATTTTTCTTAATTTTTATTTTTTTTTAGTGTAGGTTGTTTACTGTTTATTAAAAAAAAATTGCAAAAGGTACAGGTCTGATTGACTCGCCTGGGCGCGGCACCTGTGCGCCCAGGCGAGGTGGGGTGAAAAGGGGGTCCAAAAGCTAATTCGTAATAAGGAAAAAAGGGGAGCAACTCAGACAGAAACTCGCCCAGGCGAGTATCTTTTTCGCCCAGGCGAGTCGGGGGGGTCTGTAGCGGCGTGAAGAATTCAAGGTCTCGCCCAGGCGAGTGGCGTCAGTGCTGAATTAAAAAAAAGAAGGGGTTGAAAACCCTAACCTTCATTCCCTCTTTCTCACAACCGAATCTTCTTCTTCCCTCACCCCTCCTCTCCTCCAAACCACCCCCAACCACCTTCTTCCACCTTCTTCTCCAAAACCGGTTCTACCTTGCTATCCCTCCTCTCCTCTTCCTTGTCACATGCTTGAAGGTTTTGTTCACATCCCTCCAATTCGAGTTCTCTTCTCTCTCCTCTAGGGTTCACGAATTTTTTCTCTATTTGTGGGTAAGTCTCTTTCCTTTCTTGTCTCTACACTGATTAGTGGCCTAGGTATTGTTTTTGGGTAGTGTTTGCACTTGATTTGCACTTTTTAGGACCTTAAGTTTTAGTGCCCATAAGGTGTTTGATAATTTGCCACTTAGGAATTTTCTGAAAAAATGGCTTCAAGAGACAAGGGAAAGAAACCTAGGCTTGCTGGTGGCTCTAGTCGATCCTATTCTAGGAATTTTGAACACCAACTTGCCAAAAAGTTTTACACTGAAAAAGTAGTAGGGAAGGGTATTACTTCGGACACTAGCATTGAGGAGTATGAGGGAGGCATTTTGGGTGTTCCCGCGATTATTGACCCATTGATTAGGCTCGAGTGGCGACCATTCACTGTGGCACCCCCGGAATTTATGAGCAAACCCTTAATTTGGGAATTTTTCGCTCACGCAAACAAAATCCGGGGTGCCGCAAAAGTTGGGTCCGGGGGGTAGAAATTGATTATGGGTGGCATGAAATCAACCAAGTGTTAGGATTGCCTGATTACAGTGAACCCACTGACTTTGAGCAATACTATCTTAGGGACACCCTTGATCCTCAGAGCTTAGATGTCATCAAAAATACTCTCTTCGTGCCTAACAAGGATTGGAACTATGGTAATAACAACTCCATTAAGCATGTGACAGCCAAGTACCTTCGCCCGGAAGCTCGTTTTTGGGCACATTTTGTCATGCATAACTTGCACCCTCAGTGCCATGAAACCGACATTAAACCCTTCATTATGCGTATTGTCTATGGGATTCTTAGGGGTATGGTGGTGGATGTTGGCTTTCTTATGTCCGAGTACATTTTTCACATGGCTCGGGAAAGTAACCCAAGGTCCTTTGGTTTGCCTGCGGTGATTACCAAACTGTGTTTAGATAGGCAGGTGGATTTGGGGGATGACCTTCGAGATGTGCAGGAATCAGATAATCCAGGATGCCTTGCGAGCTGTGACTGATCAGATGCATATTCCTTTTCCATTGCCTCCATATTCTCAGGAGGATTTGCAGGTCCTGGATCAGAGTGATGAGGATGGCATGGATGAGGATGCAGATGCTGGTGGGGTGTGAGATGTGTGATTTGCTGTTGTTGGGGGCAGTTTGTTCTAGTTGATTTAGGTTTTCATTTTACTTTGGAGACTTTTTATCAGACCTGTAGTACTTTTGCTTGTGCCTTGGTGTGACACTTTTGTGTTTTCAGATACTTTGTTTATTTCGGTTTGTGTGTCGTGTTGACTTTAATCGCTTTGTGTAGTTGGATTGCATTTGTCACAGGTGATATTTTGTGGTGCCTGATGCACCTTGGATTTAATTGTTAGTGGCAGGTGTTAAGTTTGGGGGAGGACATGTGTCTCCCTTCGATTCTCCGATTGCATTCAGAGAGGGAAGTCTCTTTTCTTTTGTTTCTTGTATTTTTATTTTCTATTTTTATTTTGTTGTTTAGGATTAGTGTGTTGCTTGAGGACAAGCTAACTTTCAAGTTTGGGGGAGTCCAACAAAATAAAAAAAATTTCATGACTTGATGATTTCCCCTAGCTTTGTGTTAGTTATGTCCTGGTAGAAGTAGGTGATTATTCTAGGCTTAGGATTTTCTTTCGCTTGATAGGTTTAGATGTCTGGTTTAGGAATGAAGCTCACTTCTCTAAAATAAACTGCTTGGATTGAATGTGTAATTCTTTTAAAAATTGGTTACTTGGGCAAACTCTTTGAGAATATGTGTTTAGCAAACTGACCTTACCTGTGAGATTTTGGGCTTATACACAAAAGGGGTAGTAATTGATAATTGATGACTGAATTTTTAAACCCTCATTTCTTTCATGAGTGTGTTCTCTTTTACTATGTGTTCTAGAACTTGACTTGTGCCCTTTTCAAAATTGACAATGAACATGATTAAGGCACTTAGGTGTGTTTTTGTGGCCTTCAATAATTTTTGAGAAATGATGTTCCCTTAGTTGCCCACTTTGAGCTTTGAGATTTAAGGACTTTCTTTGGTACCCTACATGGATTGAATATTTTAAGAAGTACCTTTGAAATTGTGAAAATAAAATGGTGAAAGTGTAAGTGCTTAAAATTTGTGTTTCTATTTCTCTTCTTAAAAAAAATTTGAAAAGAAGAAGAGAATAGAAATAGAAAAAAAAAAGAAAGAAAAGGAAGAATCAAGTGAACTGAGTATGATTGTGTAATTACATTATTGCTCATTTCATAATTTAAAAGGGAAGTGTTGTGATTTCATTGATAGAGCCCTTTGTTTATCCTTTTATTCCTTTATCCCACCTGACACTTTTAGCCATGGCCCCGTTACAACCAAATAAAGACCTTATGATTTGTGCATGTTGTCAATAAATTCAGTGGAGATGTAGGTCTATAGTCAAGCTTATGGTAACACATTGTGATTGTAGAACTTGAGTGCAGAATTTTAAACCTTGATACACATGAGATGAATTTGTGAGTTGTGAGTTGTTTGCTAGCCACATTGTTCTTTTGGAGATTGCCCCTCTAACCAGTTTTGATTGGATTATTTGTTTGTGAAGAAAAGTTTTGAAGAAAGTGAGTCGAGTTTCTTGATTGGATTGATTTATCTTGATAGAGGAAGTGTTCTTAAGTTGTGAATTTTTGTTTTACTTTTGCCTGGGACATGCAAAATGCTAAGTTTGGGGGAGTGATTTGAGATCAATATATGATGTTTTTGGATGAATTTTAACCCTCTTTCTTAGTAATTTTAGCTTGTTTCTCAAGTATTTTAGGAAAAAGATGAAAATTTTGCTGGCTAATGCTAAGAACGAGATCCTTGAGGATTTTGTATCGATTTGTTGTGAATTTCAGGTTTTGGAGGCTTAATTCGATGATTTATGGAAAAGAAGGAAAAAGCAAGCTTTGGAATCAGGAGTTCGGAGCAAAGCGATGAAAATTAGTGTAGAAAGTGGCAGACTCGCCCAGGCGAGGTTATCACTCGCCCAGGCGAGTGGGGTGAAGCAGTTTTAAAAATGGGGTTTAAATGGCTAATTCTCTCAGGGAAAAACTCGGGCGAGTGTCGCAGACCAGGATTACGATTTTCTTATCTTTTGAGATTTGGAAGGGATTTGTTTTATCTTTTGACTTAAAAATACTAGGATTGGTAATTAGGATTCATTCAGAACACTTGGAATAGAGTTTTTGCATTGATTTTGGTGAAGAACGAAGATTAGAGGCAAGGATTAGTGGTAATTATGTCACTCTTTATCACTTTTATTGCTTTTCTTCTCCCAATTATGAACTAAATCCTTCTTTGGGATGTAGGAGTAGATGAACATGGAACCTTGTTAATGTTTATGCAATGAATTGATTTTGTTTTTCCATTATAAATTCTGTGTTTGATTATATTTTTATTGTTGTTCATGAATGTGCGCAGTTCAAGACTTAGGAATCCTAATTTAATAGACATATTAATTTCGGATTGGGCCCAATAATCAAATAGTTCAATTGCATAGGGATAGACATATTTCTTATGAATTGAATAATTTTTACAAGTTTTGATTGAACTTAATTAAGGGTTAGGTTTTAAGGCTCTCTTCAGACATCATTGGGAGATTAATCTCTAAAATACGGAAACGTTCTAAGACATTAGGCGTTTTCTACTTTTGCAAAACAAATTTAGAATTTAGGAAAACAAATTAATTCGTTGTTAAACGTTTTAGGAACCTTTATCGAAACTACGTCCCGCTTTTTCCCATTGTTCAAGAATCATTTTATTTATTTATTTCAATTTATTTAAATCAACAATCACTCAATCAATTGAATTTTAATTTAATTTTCATTTAGTAACTACGAATAGGTGAGAATTATTAGAATCAATTTCAGTCCTCGTTGGGAACGATACTCTATTTATCACTTTATTACTTGTACGATCTAGTATACTTGCCAGAATCCCAACATGGGCATAAAAAGAAATATCTTACTTCAACAAGGCAAACCAAAAGTATCTAATCTCTAATGAAACAAACAAAACCATAAAAGTTGGATTAAACCCAGTGCCGATAATAACAAGGGAATTAGTCCTCAAACTCCAGATTTATCCCCCAAATCTCATTTTTTTTATAATACCAATAATACCCTCTTTTTAAATCTCCATTATACTCCCTCCTGGCCTTTTTCCACAAACCCCAAACCCCACATCCCACTATGGTCTCTTCCGTGCCTCTCTTTCCAAATGAAAACCCCATCCCTCCACTTCCATCAAACCCATCCTTGCATGCTCTTACTGGAAAAGAAACATAAAATTCCATCTGGAACAACTGAAGCCATCTCCAATAAGAGCCTTCCATAATTCCTCACAACACCCAGATCACTTCTCATATCAAATTTGATACTGATTGGGAGCTGATCACTGAAACATCAATCCTATTAAAAAGATAACAAAAGGAGGGAGGGGGAGTGAAAGAAAAGAAGCATTCGAAGGATACCGGCGATTGAAAATATGGTAGAGCAGATAATAGGCATACCTGCCACGGGAAAGAACCATAGGGCATATACAATCTCTTGTCAAGGACCAAAGAGTTAAAAAGAACCAAAGAGATATTCACCTTTTAACACACATTTCTGTTCTGTTCAAAAAAATATGGAAAAGCCAAAAAGTAGAAGGTGGAAAGGTGGTGGGGTTTGGGGTTCTTTCCTTCTTTTTTTTTTTTTTAATATTGAAGGGCATAATGGGGTTTGGGGTTCTTTCCTTCTTTTTTTTTTTTTAATATTGAAAGGCATAATGGATATTTCCTCATTAAAATGGGGTTTGGGGGATAATAGTGGCGTTCGTAGACTAACTCCCAAATAACAATCCTTCATCATTGAGGAAGTAAAACCCAATATGAAAAAAATACTCAAGAAACAAGGTTGTCATTAAGTGATAACGAAGATAGCTGATCAGCAACACCGCCAGCTTGCTGCTGCTGTTCAACATTCCTTCGGGACCTCAGGAAGTGCAGAATTTCAGTCACCGCAGCCACACTCGCTGTCAGTGCTTCTGATGACTCAAGCAAGTGCAGAACTTCAGTCTGTTCCATCTCCAGAAGCATGCCTGTCACTTTGGCAGCATTATCAGGCACTAACTGTTCCACGAGAGGGTAAAGATTCTCGCCCAACATCTACAAATATACAGCGAACTTACAAGCATTACTTACAGAGGCTAGCAAGTAACAAATGAAGCTGTTAGCTGATATGAATTTCATAGATACTAGAGTAAGTAAAAAACAGTGTACCGTCCTCTGCTTCTCTGGGGAAGCATATGCCATAGCAGAAGCCAAAGCTCCAACAGGAATTTGCTGGGAGATTCGCATGCCACCCACATCATATGAAACGGAAAACATGCCTCCAGCAACCCCAGGCATGGGAACCTCAGGAATACCCCTACCAGGAGGAGGAGAACGATACACACGGCCCCTAGAAAGCATCTGTCAATCCCACAAATATCAGGTCAATGTTCCAAACAGTATATATGATCCAAAAAAATATAATTTATGAACACAAGATGGAATTCAAAACAACCTTTAGCGGCATAAGGGGAACTGATAGGCATAATTATGTACAATTAAATAATTATGTTTAAGCTAAATTACACATTTGGTCCCTTATCTTATTTTTCAATCTCAAATTGGTCCCTCATGTTTCTTTTTGCTATCAAAGCGGTCCCTAAGTCACTGTTCATCATATGTGTCAACATCATATTGGTCCACATTTGCAATGTTGAAGAGAGAACAATGATTCAGGGACCAAATTGATAGTAAAAAGAAACATGAGGGACCAATATGATACCAAAAAAACGTAAGGGACCAATTTGAAATCGAAAAATAAGGTAAGGGATCAAATACGTAGTTTAGCTTAAAAAGAAATATCTTACTTCAACAAAGGCAAACGAAAAGTACCAAATCTCTAATGAAACAAACATAACCATAAAAGTCGGATCAAACCCAGTGGCGATAATAACAATCCTTCATCATTGAGGAAGTAAAACCCAATGTGAAAAAAAAAAATCAAGAAACAAGGTTGTCATTAAGTGATAACTCAGATACCTGATCAGCAACGCCGCCAGCTTGCTGCTGCTGTCCAACATTCCTTGGGACGTTCATCACCGCAGCCACCTTCGCTGTCAGCGCTTCTGATGACTCAAGCAAGTGCAGAACTTCAGCCTGTTCCATCTCCAGAAGGATGCCTGTCACTTTGGCAGCATTATCAGGCTCCAACTGTTGCACGAGAGGGTAAAGATTCTCGCCCAGCATCTACAAATATACAACGAACTTACAAGCATTACTTACAGAGACTAACAAGTAACAAATGAAGCTGTTAGCTGATATGAATTTCATAGATACTAGAGTAAGTAAAAAACAGTGTACCTTCCTCTGCTGCTCCGGGGAAGCATATGCCATAGCAGAAGCCAAAGCTCCAACAGGAATTTGCTGGGAGATTCCTGCATCACGTAGCGGCATGCCACCCACATCATATGGAACAGAAAACATGCCTCCAGCAACCCCAGGCATGGGAACCTCAGGAATACCCCTACCAGGCTGAGGAGAACGATACACACGGCCCCTTGGAAGCATCTGTCAACCCCACAAATATCAGATCAATGTTCCAAACAGTATATATATGATCCAAAAAAAAATATAATTTATGAACACAAGATGGAATTCAAAACAACCTTTAGTGGCATAAGGGGAACTGATAGGCATAATTATGTACAATTAGATCATTATGTTGAATTATGTACTATCAAAAGCATGATTTATGATAGGCTTTTATGGCGTCGTTTGATCCATGTAGCCGACCCACCTAGTGGGATAAAGGCTTAGTTGTTGTTGTTTAGATAATTATGTTTAATAGTATAACAGTTTATATTGTTTAATATGCAATGTGACATTTGTACAAGGTAGTTATTTCTGTAATAGGCAGTTAGCAGGGAAGTTATGGATTTGTATGTCGGTTATTGTTAGTATTTAAGTGTGCAGAGGTGAGTAGAGTGGTTGTCTTTTGGGTAGTCAGTTAATTGTTGAAGGCAGAAACTCATTGTTAGGAGAAAACCAGTGTTTTTTTTTTATAAGTCCTTGTTTTGTTTGTGTAGGGGAAACTTTGCGCATTGCTTTCCAGTATTGTAGATCTGGCCTAAAAACCAGATTAATTCCCTTAATATGTACTCCCTTTGTTCCTATTTATCTGTTTCATTTGAAGAAAAAATTTGTTTTGATTTATTAGTCCCATTCAGAAGTTCAAAAGTGTAATAATTGTTATTTTTCATGTCTACTCGTATTAAATTAGGTCTTGATTTATGTAAGCAGTTTAGATAAATTAATGCTTACAGAGAGAAAGAGCATATTAGGAAAAAAAAAAACATAATTAATGCAACTAAAAATCAAAGCAATTATTAGATTTCTTAAAGGTGTTTTTGTATAATAAAACAAATAAATAGGAACCAGGGTAGTACATTATTTAGAGTACTAAATTCTTGAGTCTAACAGGAACTGCCCGCTGGGACTGCTGAGCAGGACCTCCACGTCTTCCACCAGGACATTGCCCCTGTTGTCCCTGCTGAACCATCGGAATACAGAGACTTGGCACGGGCCCACAACAGGCCTCATACCAGGCACAAGCTGTTGATGATACCCAAATCCAGGCTGACAAATATTTCAAGGTCAGACAGGAGACTGATGACAAAATTGCTCAATTATATCAGAACATAATTTGATGGAGGTCAGCCAAAGGAGCCAAGGAACCAAGAGGAAGCAAACCAGGAGCTTACTAGTGTTGCAGAACATGCTGGGAAGAAGAGAAGAATTTCTTGATTTTAGACTTGTTTAAATTAAACTTTTGAACTGTTTTGGGATTTTTAATTGGTGTTTGGTTTATTTTAAATTTTCAAAGGTTTGTAATAAGGGCATGTGTTGCCTAAAGTAGTTTAAACTTTACTTAGTTTTATGTATAGTTAGTTACTTAGTTTTAAATTTTCCAAGTTGTAATCATCCAAGATCACCATGAGGATTCAAGAGGAACAAGGAAGCCATGGGAAAATTATCAAAAAGTTGCGGCTACATCATGAAGGAGGAATCTACTTGAATTTGGCCAATTAATGAATTGATGAGGAGTTACAAATTCAAATCATGAGTTATGCGGCCACAATTGAATTCGTGAAGAATGATTGCGAACAATTAAAGCATATTGCCAATCAATGAAGGAGTTACACATTGGAGCTTTCAATGGCATAATAGAGTTGCACACCCTCAAGTATCCAAGGAAGATTGCACCAGCTCAATCATCATTTAATGACAGCTACGGCCATCCAAAGGAGAAAACGAATCAAGCAAGTCATGAATGGAATCAATCAATCCTCTAATAAATTGATAGGTTTCATTTTTTTATAGCTAGGAAATCAAAAGGGTGTACGGCCAAAACTTAGCCTCATAGGACCTCTTGTAAACTCTCTATATAATGTACAATTGGAAATGAAATGAACTCAGTTTTTGGTTTTGACTCAAATACACTCTTAACAAATCCTTGACCATGTGAAACTTGGCAAAGGTGGAAACAAATCCTTCTTTGGTGATGAAGGCTGTGAGGAGTTTCCTAGGCTTATCAACCTCTCTTTCTCCATCAAGGTTGTGGCGCCACTATCCTTCTTGGTAACAAACTTCCTTTCCCTTATACGAGTTGTGAATTCCTTTCTATGTGTCATATTAGTAGAGAGATTCAAGCACTCAAAAGGGTTCAAGAACAACAAATCAAATTCATAAACAAGGGTTGTTTGGTGATTAAAACTCGAGTTCCATGTTTGGCTTTCTAAGGCTTAACACAAATTAGGATCCTTGCTTGGTTTCTATGTGTCATATTAGAGTTCCATGCTTGGCTGTCCAAGGGCCAACAATTTTTTGTTTAAGAAACACCAACACATTATTTGCCTTCTTGAAACCGAATCAATATGGAATCAAGGGTTGGATTCCTTGGGTGTATCATAATCAGAGGAATAAAATTGCACATCGTTCACGATTGCACTAAATAAAGTCTAATAAGATACACAACAGAAGGGTTTACCTGGGAAGGAATGATAGCAGGAGGGCCTTGACCATAAAATGTCTGTTGACCAATACCTGTACCACCAGGGATTGCCACACGAGGAGCAACAGAGGGTGCAATTGCGAGAGGGCGCATTTGAGCAAATCGGGCCTGTATACATAGACGAGTCTAATGTATAAACATCATATATATACTCACCAGGAGTCAGTAACCAAATATAAGACAGAACTGACCATTATTGCATATATGATGAAGCAATACACATAACATCACTATAGCACGTGTCCCCGATGCCAAATAGCAGAAAGACTACCAGGACTATCCAAAGGAAATGTACATTTATACTTCTTTTATAAAGATATACATTAAGATCCAATTACAATTATTATTACATTAATACATTTTAAGACAGAAAGTGACAGAGCAAGGGTTGTGTGTAGATGAGTAATTCCGCATCAACAACAACAACAACTAAGCCTTTGTCCCACTAGGTGGGGTCGGCTACATGGATCAAACGACGCCATAAAGGCCTATCATAAATCATGAGTAATTCCGCATGTGCCACGAAAACAGAAAACTACAAATATTAATTCTATATCGGTAATACATAATTATACCTACAGATTGACCAAGCAGAAAAAAATACCTCAACATTTAAAACAAAATATACCTGCAGTCTAGCTCTTCTATCTTCTTTCCGTTGAGCCAGAGCCACATACAGAGGTTTGCTTACCACCATTTTGCCATTCATCTCGAAGAGCTACCAAACAATGAAGAAAAAAAATACATTCATTTTTAAACTTACAAGACCACTATTATTTTCAACAAGAAAATTCTATGACTTACAGCTCTAGATGCCTCTTCAGGGGTTGAGAATGCAACAAATCCTGATTCAAGACTAATGCCATTGGGATCTCTCATAACCTTTTGAGTAAAAAATATATAATCTTGGGAGAATAAACAGCCAAGAAACATTTAGGGTGAAGGCAATTATACTACATACCTTGCAAGAGGTAATGGTACCAAAAGTGGAGAACAGCTCCTTAAGTTTTTCATCACCAATGCTATAATCTAAATTTTTGACATACAAGTTTGCCCCTTGATATTTTTCATCAGCTTCTTTGATGCTCTGCTCAAATTTTTGTTTCCATTCATGCTCCCTTTCAGATTTCTTTTGCGCTTTTCCAACATACCATTCCTTGCCATCAAAGGTTTCACCATTAAGAGCCTCGACAGCACAAGCAGCAGCATCAGTATTCTCAAAGTTCACAAATCCAAAGCACCTTGATTTCCCATTCCCATCCTTCATCACTGTAGCACTGGTAATTGTACCAAACTTGTCAAAAACCTTCTTCAATTCATCATCAGTGGTTGACTCAGATAGGTTCCTAACAGAAACATTGTTGAATTTTTCCTTGTCAACTGCTCCATCTCTCTCCTGCTTGCTAAGGAAGGGTCCCACGTACACTTGTTTATCATTCAGCAGTGTACCATTCAGCTTCTCAATGGCTTTTTGAGCAGATTCCTCATTATCAAATTGCACAAAGCCATAGCCTTTTGAATTGCCAGATGAATCTGTAGCCACCTTGCAAGAAAGGATGTTTCCAAATGAAGAAAAGATTGCATGTAATGCCTTGTGGTCAATTGCCCTATCCAGATTCTGCAATAACCCAAGATTGAATTAAAACAAATGCGAAGTCAGAACCAACTAGGCTATGCAACAAAGAAGCACTGCAGGATCCCATAACCAGACAATGTGGAAGATCCAAGAAACGTATACCTTGATAAAAATATTTGCATCCCCCTTTTTACGAATGCTGGGATCACGATGAGAATACATAATACGGATGGGCTTGTTCTTGAGAGGAGTGAAGTTCAGAACATCAAGTGATCTGGCAGCTGCAAACAAGTAGCACATATACCTTATCAACAGCAAGAAAAAAAAACAACTTAAACAGAAAACCATAAGTGATGATCAGGTCAGTGGGCACAAAAACTAATTACATTAATGAGAATCACATCACATGAAGTTTCCATGACATGGTGATGGAGTAATTCTTTAAACCATTCCATCCAATATACAATTGGCCCTTTCCAATCAGCCAATAAATATCAGATGAAGCAATGTTTAATAATGAATTTTCCATCCCACTTCAATTTAAAGTACAAAGTTCGTTAGCTGTGACAAACAATGTAGCATTGGAGGACCTAGGAACTCCGGGAGGTGGGAGATGTATTTAAAGGTTCAGGGAAGCAATTTGGTTCTTTTTTAGGGGTCAAGAATTGATCTAATCCTATTTCACAAGTGTTGACAATAAAGTGCAGCATTCAACGGCTTTTCTTCATGTCTACAAATATTAATGTTAATGAACAGAGCCATCAACAGACCAACATCTCATTACATTATATTAGGTGATATGACTGTAGTGCCCTATCCACAGAAAACCTAATTACTTACTTCCTCCGTCTCACAAGGATGGTAAAAAATTGCAAAAGTCAAAAAATTAAGAAGACATGCATTAAATGGTTTGTTTAACATATCAACAAATTATCAAATAGCTAATTTAATGCATTTTGCATTGATCAACCAATCACAATTCAAAATTTGTAATATCTAAGCTTTTTCATTTATTACTTTAATTTTACTGTAGTTTAAGATACTCCCTCCGTTTCATATGTAATGTTGTTTTAACATTGGTACTATGTTTCATAAGTCCTATTGTTTTAGAAACCCAATACATAATTAATGTTATTTTTCCAAACACATCCCTATTTATTACATTCTCTTTTTCACTTCCAATATCTTTCTTTTTCTCTTCAATAATGATTATATAGGGGCGTTATAGTCAAAATACAAAAAATCCTTACATCATTTAATCATTTCTTGAAACCCGTGCATAACCTTAAGACGCACTACATATGAAACGGAATGAGTAAAAATATGTCATTATTTAGCATCCTCGTGAGGGACAAGGATCACCAGTCCCAAACCATGTCCCTACCATACAAATTTTAAAAAACTGAAAAATAACTTCCAACTGTTATAGCATTTGAGTATTAAAGTCATAACATGTTACAGTATAAATTAAGATTAAAAAAACTTTATCAGCATTCAGCCCATGTTCTTCGTAAAAGCAAATATGTCAATAAATAAAAACCCTGATTATGTTGTTTTCCAGGTTTTCAGTTTTGCCTTTTTCCTCTTTAGCTTTCACTTCAAAACTCACAAGAGGAAATCAGTACACATAAATGAGCTCTATTAGTATTAGTGACCAAAATAACAGAGAGTAAACAAACCAGGCAGTGAAACTAAGTAATCAGTAATCACCATCTTGGGGATTGCTGTAATTGACGTAACCGTAACCGAGGGATCTCCTGGTGATTAAGTCCCTGCAAACCCTGACAGAGACAACCTGACCCACCTGGTTGAACAGGTCATAGAGCTGCGACTCGGTCACACTCGGCTCAAGATCTCCGACGTAAAGCGACGTAGTTTCAACCTGAAACATCTCAACAAACAATAACAATCAAAATAAAAATAATCTAATTCTTGTTTATGTTTGCTTTGGTAATTGGTAGCATCACAACTTGATGCTCAGCTTTAAGAAATTGGAATGAGTTTAAGCTTTAAAGCAATGTTTTCAACATCGGACTGGAGAAAAATTGAAGAATCGGACTTGGACCGGTCCGCTAGACCTTTAAAACCGGGAACGGGTCAAAATCGATGATGTCTGGGTTGAACCGATTCTGCAATTTTGGAATGAAAAAGAAGGACTAAATTGTCACTTTAGTCCCTCACTTTGTAAGTTTTTTCACTTTAGTCCCTGACTTTTCAATAATTCTTCTTTAGTCTCTAATTTTGAAAAAAGTTACTCTAGTCTCTGACAACTTTCTCTGTTCATAAACGTTAATGTCTTACGTACGTAGCCGTTAAATAACATATACACACGTGGCCGTTAACATCTTATACATCATCCTGAATTCAAAAGAAAAATATTGGAGGAAGAAGATACTAAGGTAGTAAGGCCGCTAAAGAGGTAGCTAAGGCTTCTGTTGAAGCTATGACGGCTACAAAAAATATAGTTGCTGATGAATCTGTGACAAGCACAACAAATAGACGTCGTACATGTTATTTAACGGTCACGTTTGTAAGATATTAAGGTTTATGAACGGAGAAAATTGTAGAAGACTAACGTGAGTAGTTTTTTTTCAAAGTGAGAGATTAAAGAATAATTATTGAAAAATCATATATTAAAGTGAAAGTTCTTTACAAAGTGAGGAATTAAAGAATAATTATTGAAAATCAGATATTAAAGTGAAAACTCCTTGCAAAGTGAGGAATTAAAGCGATAATTTAGTAAAAGAAAAAATAAAAGAAGAGGGAGACTAAGGTAAGGAAAAAAAAAGGAGAAACAAAACAAGAGAGTGAAAGTTGGGTTCTGTTTTTCAGCGCAGGAAAAAAAAAAGGAAAGAAAGAAAAAATGGCTTCTGTTCCTCTTTTGCAATTTATCTCTTCACAACTGAATCAAGTCAGTAACATGGGAATAAAAATGTATATAATTGGTATTATTATGTTTGGCTTTTTAGTTTTTTTTTCATATTGTTTGGCATTTTATATTTTCAATATGTAAAAATATTTTTTTTTACCAATTTTAACCTTTCATTCAATCATTTTTCTTACTCTTAATTAATTCTACTTTTATCATCTCTAAATCATTATACATTAATTAATGGACACTCTTACTAATAAAAGTTAAATATTACTACAATTTTCAATAAAAATTAAATAAGAACATTTTGGACAAACTATACATAATACTTACAATAATTAATATTTTTTTAATCTGTGTGTCCAAACCTAAAAAAGTCAAACATAATAAAACGGTGGGAGTAATTACCAATCTTGCTTAGCTTAGTTGGTGTAAGGTAGATCTTAGAAATGAAATATGAGTATTAGTGATTTTATGTTAGATTTTTATTAAAAGTGTCTTGTTAAAAGAGACAACCAAATCTTACACATAACTAATTTCAATGATTTTATTAATAGTGATAGACCTTTGAAAATAACTCTTCGAAAATACTCGGATTTGACAAATCAATGAAAAAAACCTAGTTCTTGTCTTTTTCACTTTCTAAAATTTATGAATTTGTGGATTTTCAATCGATCGTAAGAAAGAATAGGATTTCGTGAATTGTAAATTCAGTTTAGGGTTTAGGCTAATCACTGTGTACAATTGTGGAGTTTAAGAAGCTAGAAATTAGAAGTTGAAAGGTATATTCAATGTAATTGTTCCCTCATTTCTATACTTTTGTCCTGTAAACATTTTTCACACATATTATTAAAGAATGATTGATTATTTTACCAAAAAAAAATTAAAGAATGATTGATTATTGTAAGTTTTATGTGCATTTTATCCAAAAAAATTTATATTTAATCTTTATTAAAAATTTCATTTGATTTTTAATAAAAAAAAATATATTTATTAATTAATCTATTAGTAGTTTAAGGATAAGAGAGTGGATAAAAATATAATTGATGAGAAATATAAAAATGAGTGAATGAAGGATTAAAATAGAAGAAAAAATGGTTGTGCCCTAAAATTATAAAAGAATAAAGATTATGATAAAAAAAATGCTTAAAGACAAAAGTTAAAAATTTAAGAAAGTAATAAATAAATGGGTTTTTCTATCTTATGCACCAGGTGCATAGGTTAACCATACTTTAAAAAGAAAAGTTTTGTTGAAAATTGAGAAATTTAATGAATTGAAAAATTAATTGTTTAATTTTCTAATATAATTTTACTATTTATGTTATGTTTTTCTATGCATCCTATTTTCGGATAAAAAAACCGTAAATAAATATGTAAGAGTAACATGGAATAATAATGCTATCAGTTTTACCGTTTTATCCATTTCCCAAACAATAGAATAAAATTTTGTCCCATTTCATCTTAAATTAACAAAACAATATAATAGTAATTTTATATTATCCCAGTTTACACCATTGTATTACATAAAAGCCTGATCATATATGTAAAAAAGTGATCTACTACCAAATTTAGGTGCAAGATTTTTGGTTCAAGTTATATCCGGACTTTTTGTAACTCAAGCTCGATTGTCCTTTGAATCTTTTGAAATTATTGTGTCTATTGGTATAAATTGTGTTACTTTGACCTATAGGCACAATATTTTTAATCAAGTTACACATTTCAACAACCATCCTATTTTTTTTCCTCAAACAAATTAAAAATGAGTTAATTGTCACTTTGGTCCCTGAAATTACATACCGCTTTTACTTTCGTCCCTCAAATTACGAAAATATCTTTGAGGTCCCTGGATTTGTAAAAACGTGTGCACGTTAGTCCCTGGAGTTAACGTCCGTTAATGGAGGCTTGACATGCAGTTTAAATAATTCACTATAGTCTCTGTAATCACTTTAAATAATTCACTATAGTCCCTATAGTAATTTTGTTATTCATTATAGTCCCTGAAACTATACTCATTTTAGTCCCTATATCAGTATAGTTCAAATTCCAGATGAACTCAAACAATCAGTAAAGAATTAACCAAAAAGATTAAAGGGTATGGAATACCTTCTGCATATCTGAGATGAAGTTTCATCCTTGCTCTTTTAAGGACAATGTTTAAGTAATTAAAAGTGTAAACTCAATATTGAAAACTGTGTACCAAAAACAAAACATTCAAAACATTCAAAATTTACTCTTAATATATTAAATATATAATTTCAGGGAGGTAGGTTTTACATTTTTGGTTGCATAAATATTATCTTTAGTGTAATGAAGAGAAAAACTCAAACAGTGTTAATAAAATTAAAAAAAAAAAAAACTCAAACAGAACTGCACAATTTGGAAAACATACAAAACGATGTTGTAAATAGTAAAACAACACTTTGGTTCATGAAATTGACTTTGGATTGGTCGATCCTTCATATTGTAAAAGCAATTCGGCTCCTCATTTTGCATATTGACAGTTAATATGGTTGTTGAGGAAAAAATTAAGATTTTTTTAGCACCAAATTGACTGATGATGAAATGCAAAGTTAAGGGTCAATTTGACATTTTCCTTAAGTCTAAGTGTATGTTTAGATCTCATGCAAATGCAAGTTTGCGCCTCCTAAACGGATTTGAGCATTTTGAATTGTGTTTGGTAAAAATTTTCAAAAGGTGATTTCCCTTTCCAAACTTAATTCGAGTTGAAACTAAATTTTCTAAAGGATGGAACTTCATCTCAGATATTCCATACCCCTTAATCTTTTTGGTTAATTTTTTACTGATTGTTTGAGTTAATCTGGAATTTGAACTATACTGATATAGGGACTAAAATGAATAAATTATATAGTTTCAGGGACTATAATGAATAACAAAATTACTATAGGGACTATACTGAATTATTTAAAGTGATTACAGGGACTATAGTGAATTATTTAAAGTGCATGTCAAGCCTCCATTAACGGACGTTAACTCCAGGGACTAACGTGCACACGTTTTTACAAATCCAGGGACCTCAAAGCTATTTTCGTAATTTGAAGGACGAAAGTGAAAGCGGTATATAATTTCAGGGACCAAAGTGACAATTAACTCAATTAAAAATAGTGCCTATTCACTTTAATTGTGCTTGTTTTTTTAAGGAAAAAATAATTCATTAAACGACAATTCCAAAAGAATAATTACATGAGAAAGTAAAGGGGTAATATCATCAAATCTTGTTTATAGATGTATGCATCACACAACTTACAAGAGGATGAGCAGCAAAATTGGCTATCCTAATCACAAAGGAAAATCAGCAATTTTGAAATGTCATATATGATATTTGAATAAACTTCAGACTTAACTCAAGTCATATAAGTCTTTATCATGAATCAGGAAAGCCGCAAGGAGATCATGGCAGTAAAAAACTTGAAGCCCCTCTTTGAGTGCCATTGTCCGTGGATTTATTTTTAGACATTAAGCACACAAAAGGATCACAAAAACAAACTGAAAAAACCTTGATCTACTAGGACAAACACAAAATCTACCAAAACTAAAACAAAACCTAGAAACCCTCATCACTTTCGGAGAGTAGAAGAAGAAGAAATAAGAGAGAAGGGAGGGAAAAAAAAGGAGAGAGAGTAATTGAGCCTATTTATAAAAGTGAATTGTACTGAATAGGAAGTGTGTGTAAAGGTGATCCATTCACACAGTAACCATAACTAAATAAGCAAAGATAGCCTGTGGAAAATTGCAAGACCAGACAAATATAATTATAAGACCAGTATCAAAAATACAACAAAATAATTCAAACAAATAGGATGAAGAAACACATAATCACTCTGTTGTAAAATGCTATATTCAAAAATCAACCTCACAAAGACATAGTATTAATACTGATTACTGAGGAATGAGATAGTGAAAGTAATCAATAAATCACATTTCCAGAAGGAAATTATACATTGTACTACAGCTTTTTCATTTTTTCAAATACAAACCAATGGAAGCTAAACTCCAACAGCATTGTGTGGTTCCATGTTCTCCTTGTTGGAGAACACAGAATTCTTCTCACTTGTCTTCAAAGAAGAAAAACTGAAATCAGAAGTTTCATCAGACCTCTTTTTTGTAGGTATTATTGGTGTTGCAATGTGCTGGGAGAGCTCTCTTTGGTTTCCACAAAGAGTGAATATGTTTTGGATTCTCAGTAGTCTAGAAGAATCACTATCCTTGTCATCCTCTGAGCTTTGCTTAAAAACATAAGCATCTCTCTTTGGACTAGCCTTATTGTCAACGGTACATAATATCCTCTTCTCCTCTATGACTTCTTTCTTCACTTCCTCAACTTCTCCCCCTTTATCTTCATGATCCTGTTCTCCTTCTCCTTCTTCTTCGTATACTGTACTAAGGCATAGTCTTTGGCCAAAGATTGGAGCATCTTGAACACCATTCAAAGTATTTGAATCAGGTTGATTTGGAAATGAAAAGTGTGGCATAACATTGTAATCATTCTTGCACATAACTCCTCCACCAACAATTTTCACTTCACGAGTGGCTAGGGGTTCTTGATCATCCATGTCCAAGTCCATTGATTTCACCATTCCAGGGTCTTCTGCACTTCTGTAAATATGCATTAACCTTCTCGCAAATCCACTTGACTCCATCTCTTTTGATTCATTTTCCTCATTACACCCTTCCTTTGAACGAGACAGCTGCAACTCAATTTCTTCTAGTCTTTTTCTCAGAATTTCAACTTCCTCCTGCTGCTGCAGTATCCTTTCTTCCATTCTCCTCCTCTCCAATTCAACAAACTCATTAGTCATTCTTTGGCACTCTTCCAACTTCTTTTCCAGCTCTTGTCTCAGAAGCCGAGTTCGTTCATTGACCTTCAAGTTGATCTCCTCCTCACTTGCAGCAGTTTCTTTACCTTCTGTAATCTCTACTTTAGCTCTTAACGCAGCAATTTCTTCCTCTTTCTTCAAAAGCTTCTGGTGTGCTTCATTCCGCTCTTTCTCTCTAAGCTTTTTCTCCATTTGTAGCTTCAAGATAAATTCATCCATTGCAGCAATTCTTGACCCCAGAATTACAGCAGAAGAAGAATCCTCCTCCTTGACTGGAGTATGTGGGCCACGGACTATACATTTTGCTTTTGCTCCATATTCAAGTGTAGACATTGTCTTGTGTATCTCCTTAGGATCAGGACTTGCACAGAGAATCATTAAAATTTTGGACTTATCATCCTCAAAGGAATCCTGAAAAAGAAAAACAGAAAAAGTACTTCAATCAAACTTGGAATAGCATATAACAGGAATCCAGCAAGTTCACATAACTAATGACAAGAATTACCTGCAGAAGCATTGTAAGTTTGCTGTCCCTAAAAGGCACATGTGAATCGCCATTTGCAATGGACTCGACCACTCTCTTCAGTGCTATATTTCCTTGATTGATCTTTGCAGTCTATAATTCCATTGACAGCATAATAATCAGCATAGAACTGCAAGGTTCGAGAAAGAAGATAAAAGTGACAAATACGTTACCTGCATTTTGGCCTCAAATCCAGTTTGACCAGCTTGTTCAATATTTTCTGATCCAGCCATGTCTACAAGCATTAGCCGTCCCCCCACAGTAGGGACATCAAGGATAACCTGTCCAGAACAGAAGAATGTCATTACTCATTACCAATCAGCGGAACTTGATAAGTTTTATCAGAACCACCCCTTCCAAAGCAATTATACCATGCAGTGACTTCTAGAACTTCTGTCATTACAAAGTGTGCTTTTGACAATTCTTCGCTTCTCCACTTTCTGAATTTCTTTTGAGATCTTGCCTGCTTCAGTTCCAGATATGTAGGTTGCATTCTTAGCCTTTTTCCCCATTACTTCAAGTTTCACCTACAATTAAGATGTCCAGGACAAACGATTGATTGACATACAACGGTTCGGTACATTCTTCTAAACTAACAATCTTACATCTAATGATTAATGATTAGACATACAACATCACCAACGTTGTTGATTTGTAAAAACTAGTCCACACAACCATTTTTTTTATCTATAAATGTTTATATATACTGAATGATGTTCATGTATGAAAATATGAATACAAATCAGAGAAGTATTCCCTGCTCTTAAGGCAATTCTGCCAATGCAATCTCTGCTGATTCATGTCTCTTTCAAAACAAATACTAAGAAAATAGCTTTACAGAAGTTTTAAACAGCATTCCATGTAACCAAGGAAAGATAAAAAAGCAAATAGCGCCAACAAAAATAAGACTTTAAAACAGCCAAGTTTGCCCTGAAAACAAACATACAAGTTACACAGGTGTACAATGAAACTGAAAAGGACAACAAAACATAGGTGTTGTTCTTCTCGTGCTTGAGATATTGTTATCTAATAAAAAGTACAGCATGTGTAATTGATGCACCTTATATTTTCATTTGACGATGAGTTGTTACACAAGTTCTTATCGGAACAGACCACCATAAACACAACAACACCTAAGTTTTGTCCGAGCGAATAATATAACAATTCAAAAGCAATACCCCACATTATAATTTGAAGCAAGAAAAAACAGATCAAGTGATAAACCAAAAAATATTACTATTAGTTATTACCTTTGAAGCACTGCCCTTAGGCCACCCTATTCCAAATCCCCCTCCACCACCATTAGTAGACAAGAGATCATAAATCTCTTCATTATAAATCTCCAAAACAGTCACCTGAACAAAAGTCCCCATTCCCAATCCAAGATGCTCTCCATCTCCATCCCCATCTCCAAGAATATCCCTCAATGACCTATACACAATCCCCGCCTGCTTCGAACAGCCGAACATGGTGTGACTCTTTCCCGAACCGGTCGGCCCATACATCATAATAGTGCACTTCTCCCCCAACTTAACCCCATTGATCCTTGACTCCACAAATTTCTTATAAAATGAATCCAAATCCTCTTCCTCAGAGACTGACACCCCATCAAGGGTAAAGTCCCGGTACCCAAAATCAGCACGAACCCGAATCGATCTTGAGTTGGAATTGATTTGAAGGACTGATAAAGGTTTGTCCTTTTTATCTGGGTAGTCACGGATTCTTGCGATTACTTCAACCGGGTGTTCATGGGGGACAACAGAATTAGGGTTTGGTGATGGTTGTGGAGTTGCTTGTGCTTTGAATCCATTGTTGAAATTGAGGCGGTGTTTGGAGTGTGGGGTCTTGAACTGTGTTGTGTGATTTGGTTTTGAAGAAGGGGTCGGAGCCATGGATGTGAATTTTGAGAAGACCCAGGAAGAAAAGAGAGTGAAAGGTTGAAGCTTTTGGGGTTGAATCTGAAAACCCTAATTGAGAATGTGAAAGAAACGCAAGAAATGAAGAAGATTGAGCAGAGACAGAGATAGCTGAAAGAGTGAAAGTAGAAGAGAGGGTTTTGAAATTTACAACCAAAATGTAGCCGTTACATTGTCTAACGTCTATTTATATATTGCATTTATATATTTTTTAGGGGAGGAAGAAATGATAAAAAAAAAATGAAAAATAAATTTGGGAAAAAAATGCCATTGATTGATGTTGATAAATTAAGGGGACCACCGGACCAGCAAGAGGGAAAGGAATGAGTAGTGATGATTGGGCTTTTGTAAAGTTTGAAAGGAATATTCTTTTTTTCTTTTAAGAAGATGGGTGGCACACTCTTGTCTTGATATCATAAAATGTGTTTGTGTTTATTGATTATATTTTAAGTTTAATTGATATGAACTAATATTGTAAATGATAAATTGTTTATCATTTTTTATACAAAAATATATTTAAAAATATATATTTTTTAAAGAAAATTAAACCTTTTAAAAATCAAATTCACGTGGTATCACATGACTCTACATAACATATCACATGTCAATATTATAAAAGTGACGTGATATGTCGTTGGTTATATCATCATTTAAGTAACAAAAATGACCACTTCCAAAGCATCGAGAAAAAGTTCAATGACAACTCCAAAAACAGAACTAAGTTCGGGAGCTAAAAACTTAATTAAACCTTTAATTTGTTAGTGAGAAAACTAATATGTGGTCCCTTATTTTATTTATTTGTTTCAATTTTTTTACATGACATGAGATGTTAGACAGGATGACCGCGAGAAGATGAGACGATTGGATACCAATGTTTTTTATTCTTTTCCAAAAGTAAATAATTTTGTCATTTAAGTTATTTTTTATTTCAATTTTGCTATATTTAAAAAAAAAAATTGATACTAAAAGTTTTTTTAAATGGGTCCTAACAATCAGAATAGCTCCTTCCAATAAGAAAAAAATTAATTTTACAAGGAGAATAGTTTATTGTATTAAATTTTTTGAAATTTATAAAAAAAATAGAGGTATTTTAAGAAAATAGCCTTTACAATGAAAAAAATAAATGAAATAACTATTTTCTAAGGATATTTTAGAAAAGCAACATTAAAAATAAAACAAAACTTAAGAAAATTATTAATTTTTTCTTATATTTTAAACCAAGAAAATTATGTTTTTTTTTTTTAAATATTACAAACCAGAGGAAATAATCTCCCTACCAAAGCTTTTATTGATCTCCTAAAGTGAAATTCTATCATCTTTTCTGCAATAAAAATTATCTTAACTTTCTCTCTAATGCACTCATTCTTAATCTTGTTTTATCTATTAATCTTGTTTTATCTATTGTATCCACTTATGCAATGCAACATTCACATCCCTAGTATGCAATAAAACCATGTTACTACTTTTTATTTTTAAAGTTCAATGAATAGATTTCATCAGATTAAATTTTAAATTTTATAATCTCAAAAACAGATCGTTGATGATATTACTTCACATGGGTACGTTTCCATGAATTGACATCAGTAATTGATGAAAGAAAAATAATGAAACGCTTCTTATGCTCTGGCAATGATTCATTGCTTCTGTATGCCATTGAAGATTGAAGATTTAAGCACGGGGTTGGGTCTATTTAATTTTTATTCATGTACTCAACATCCATATGATTCCAATATTCATATATATTCACCATAACCATTTTCACAAGTCAACAAATAACAAAGAATTTCATACTATATATAGTGAATGACTCAAATGTTTCTTTTTCATACAATATTTAATGAATAAAAAGGACCACACAAGCTACTAATTGAAGATGAACCTGAGTAAATGCAACAAAGACTTAAAATGCATCTAAGATGGACATTGAAATTTAAGATGCAAAGTGTCCTTTCCTTAAAATAGGAGAGAAACAGGGCAAACAGATTAAATTGCTCTTTGCTATGTTTGAATTTGCTTGCAATGAAGGGTTTTAGTTCTGATCAAACAAACATGAGAAAAAATAACTATATCAAAATAGAGTCAAAAACTGCTGAAAAGAAGTTCTCCCATCAGACTTTTCTTTAAGTGTCCAGATATAAAATGAATGAATCTATAAGCAACCATTTCTCAATATGAGATATGTTATATTTAAACAAAAAGTCACTTGTTTTCTTTGAGCCACCACATATTGTGGTTTGGTTCCATCAGTATATAAAATATACATGTTACAGTATTGAAGAGCTTATAACAAACAAGAAAAAGAAAAAAGACAGATACTGGTATGGAAGTTTCTCAAGTCCAGCTGCGAAAATGCATAGTTCGAAGAGCAGGAACTCATGCAATAACAAAGACCCTAAGCTCGCCTCTATCTCCTCTTGTGACGCGGGTATCCGAGTCAACATATGTTACTTCAAATTCACCACTTCCTGTATTATTAGATGGAGGCCTTAGTCCATCAGGAAGCCGAGGTACCTCTAACGGTGGCAACTGTGATAAAGTCCCAGTTGTCTTCACAGTTGTTTTGTCAAATACTATTTTGATCTTTGAAGATCCTGATACATACAAAACAAATACAACATAACAAGTTGGTTTCAATACAGTGCAATTCACATGTCTGGAAAATTGTAGCAATCATGTAAAAGTTACTACAGTTACACAGAAAAAAAAAACAAAGAAGAAAACGTAAGAACCAACCTATGAGTTCAAATTTGTGAGCTAATGTGGCTGTTGCTTCGAGGGGTGGTAGGGGCCATGGAGTACCCAATTGAAGCTCCACTATGTTATCAAAATCTTTGCTCAATATGTCAATTCGTTGAAAAACCTATCGGCAGAACAGATCATGCATTTGGTAGAAATGCAATAAACATTAGACATGTGGTAAACTTACTATTGAATAAGATTTCGGAGACAAAAACACATGCATGGGACTCAAACTACATTATAGTATTTTGCAATGATGCTACATGTAATAAAAGCATCTTGTTAGTTCGCCAGTGAAATTTGACAGTGAACACAAAATTTTCTCATTAGAATGATCGTTGACAGTGAGAATTCGAGGAATGTGGGGTTATGTATCGTTTTTAACTCGAAGGTTTCCTGCTCCATAGAACATGCAATCAAACAAAAATGATAACATTATGTGGTTAGTAACAGACCTGTCCAAGAGTTATAGGAAGGAGCCTTCCCGTAGGAGGTCCAGGACGGCTCCCACCTAGAGTACGAGATGAGAATGCACTGCTATATATCAGTTTCCATCTTCCTTGCAATTTATCAAGGTCAACCGAGAGATCAACTAGTCCTGCGGCAGCTTCAAGTTCCTTAGCCGCAGCATCTGCCTTTTGTAAATCATCTTCGTTTGCAGCAAGACCTCTATTTAGCCCAGAAACAGCACTCTGCATTAATAACTCAAGCATAAGACATAAGGTTTGGAACAAAATAATGAAAAAAAAAAACACCCAAAAAATCAACAACCAAAAGCATAATGAACATCATCATTATAAGGTCATGAGCAATAGAGCATTCAAAATCTGTGTGGTCATTGCTGTATTCAGTTATGTACAGTGTTTTTAGCAGCAATCTTAAATAAAGAGAGCATTCATAAAACTATAACCAGAGATATTCATGATGTTCAGCAAAGTTTTAAATTGCAGTTTGCAACTGCAATTGCAGCCACAATATTGCGGTTTCGATAGTCTACTGCAATCGTATCGCAGCCACAATTACAGCTGCATCAACAATAAGTTCCAGCAATTGTGGTAAACACTACGTATCAAGAACTGTAATTTATAACCATGATGCTCCCTAGTCGAGAAAGCAGATAAAATTGTGTGCATTGACTAGCTTCTCTCTAATTCTACAAGTATCTGCAGCCTAATATAAAGCTCACAAAATATTGTCCTTAATTTTTTTTGTCATTTTATCATCGCCTCATCGGCCAAACAAGAAAGCATAGAATCAAGCAATCAAATTAATTAATCTTTCATACAATTTTTCCCCCATAATTTATTTTATTTACCAACAAAACAATAAACAAGGAAGTTTGAAACAATTAATTATGTCATCAACATGCGCAAAGGAGTGAAACACCAAAAACCCCAAAAAATGACAAAAATGACAAAAATGAACATCAAAAGAAACAATTTAGATACTGTAAAACAATACCAAAAAAAAAAACCCACCAAGAGATTGAGTTTCAAAGAGGAGATAGAATCAGAGGTGGGACCCCCAGTGAAGCTTGAAGGAGGATCAGCCACATAAGCCCCACCCACAGCAGATTTCACAACAAAACTGGCCTTCATAGAACCCTTGCTTTGGGACCTTTGCAGGGTACCCTTTGGGGTAAGAACTTGAATATTGCAACATGGAACAAAAACCTTAGGAAATGAACAAGAAGAAGAAGAGAATTGAGCAGGGTGAGGTAAGAGGTTGAGGGAAGCCATGGGCATGGATTATTTCTCGAAGGGGTGGGTTAAAGTTTGGAACTTGGAATAGAATAATGGAGAAAAGATGCAATTTTTGAGTGTGTGAATGAGATTTGTGTGTGAGTTGAGAATTAAATAAGACAAAGAGTGGAGAAATGGAGAAAGAGACAAAGAGCATGAATAGTTGTTGCAACTTAGTAACAACGTAGTTCACTTTTCTTATTCCACCGCTTATACTGACACGTCATGCATTTCGGCTTTCTCAATTCCAAGAAAGTAGTGTCACGCAACACCGAGGTGTCTAAGATATCAAACTTGTCCCGATCCAAGTTTTCAAGATAAAAACGACAATGGTGATTTTGATATATGATTATAACATTAATTTTCATTGAAGAAACTTAACTACTTAGGTAAATGTTTTTGTTTGAGTGAGTAGAGTTGGAAATACATGGGAAGTGAAGTTGTAAATATAGGACTATGTGGGTAATTAAGATTTATTTTTGAGGACATCATATTTATCAAGTTATTGGGATAGTGAAATTCTCGGAAGTCATAATCATCCCAATTAACTTATCAGTCGAAATAAGTTATCATGCTGGAATGATCGTGATAGATAAGGCCTAGTTAAATATAAATAATGTGAACTAGGACGAGAACTTATTTAACTTGGATTTAGGTCATTCAATGGTCCAATAGCATTTAGTCTAAACCTAACCAACGTGATCATTTGATCAACTTGATCTAATCATAATCCACAATAATTGTCCACGAGCCAACGTCTTGTTTATAACAAGACGATAGATCTAATTGCTAAGAATAAGAAGGTAGCCAAGATGAGATTATAATGAGAGTGAACGCCTTTACTTAATCATTATGACCAACTTGATCAAGATGAACCAAAACATAGTTTCCTTGTTTGTGATGTTCAACTTGACTCTTGCGAATGAGTTCGTCGATATAGACTTCATGTTGTTGTGTCTTCTTTGACTTTCACGCTAGTTGTTTAGCATGGCCATGATAAAATTATTTCTTATTTTGTTGACTTCCATGATGAGCCTTGAAACCAGTTAGCTTAGGTTGGATGAGATCACCAAGGTGGAAGTAGCTTAAGATAAACCTTTCCTTATTATATTCAGTGTCCATATTATTTGGGTACACAATTATGCAATAGTTTTAGGATGTTCATGTTATCTAGGTTGACTGTCAAGGTGCGAAATTGGTTGGGTTACAACTTACAAGTGGCGAGTTAGGCTTCACTCTATGAGTTTTGGGTTGGAATAAATTTTTGGAGATTTCTAACATGCAATTCAAAATTGGAGTGTTGTCATGCAACCCTTTTTTAAACCAATAAAAAGTTGTCATTTAATTTACCTGTGTCATATCATCATTTGAAGTAGTCAAATTTAATTTTTTGCAATTTGGTCCAACTTAAATAGTAAATTAAAATTTTAGTCCTTTGTACCTATAGATAAATTATAAGTTTTAATTTTAAAAAACATTATTAAAAAAAAATCAAAGTATGTTGCATGGTGGTTCTAATGAGCACAACTTAATTTAATTTTTATGTTGGACTAAATTGCAAAACTTAATTTTGACTAATTTAAGTAATAATGTGACATACATGTCTCAGGTGGCAAGATTTTATTGATTTAACAATGGGTTGCATAACAACCATTCAATTTTTGATTGCATGGTAGTAACACCCTAAATTTTTTAGTGGGGATGGATTTTGTTATCTCACTTGTGATCAATCACACTTCAATTATCTTATTTCCTCTGTCTCTAAACATATGATTCTTTTGAGATATTTCACGTTTATTAAAAGTGAAATAATTTAGTTAATTGTATTGGAAATGTGAACTTTTGATATGTATTTTCAAAATTACCCCTATTAATATTATTGGGAATGTAAAGTGTTAAATAAATAGGGGTGTTTGTGGAAAAAAGAAATTAATGTTCATTTAAAATTGATAAAGAGTCTTATAAATAAAGACAAAATAAAAGTGTCAAAAGGGTCTTATATTTAGGGATGAAAGGAGTATTATTTTTCATTTGGCTTAATTATGAATTTTTTAGTATCGTTTAGTCATAAATTTTTATTTTTTTTCAATGTCTGGATCATTTATGTTATTTTTGGGTTTGCCATATACCCTTCTTATCAATTCCTGTCAAATTTTGCTATATCACAACGGAATCCTAGTAAAACGTCGGAGGTTAACCATATGGTGCCACTTTATAATTCACCTTATATTTCCTATACATAATTATTATTTTTTTCCGACTAAAACATCCTATAAATTTTTTTTAGTAAAACGTTCTAGAAAATTTTCTTTGTCCTAATTATAAGTCATTTTATATTTTCTATGCATCATTTATTATTTTTTTTCTTTTTTGCCCTTCTTAAATGCTTTGACGACCTATGCTTTTTTTTTTCGTTAATGAGTGTGAATTTTTCAAGAGAAGTTGAGAGGTAAAATTGTAGTATTACAATATATTCCCATAGAATTTATAAAACTAACTATTTTCTTTGGTATGTGTAATTCAGTTAAGTATGTCTTATAATAAAAATAGGAAGGATTATACTTTTTCAAAATTACTTTCATAATTGTAATTAGAATTCTAAAATGTGTGTAAACTTAGTAGTGATTTTTTTTTAAAGTAATTAAATATTATTGAAAATTGAAATAAAATGTAACTAATAATAACCTCATTTTTTTTCTTACATACAGAACTCAACTCAAGGGAACAATATTTTTCTGGCTAGTTTACTAAGTAAGGGATGATTGCAGAAGCTGCCACGTGGGTTGTTCATTGCCTCTAAAACCATGTTAAAATGAGTGAGACATCTCATGTGTTAATCACGTGATGTTAAAACTGAGTGGCAAATTTGATTTATACGATTCTTTTAAAACTATTTATAAAATTAAAGGGGTTATAAAACTAATTTTTTTTTTGGGCCGTTTTTGTCAATGTGAACACCTGGCAAAAAAAACATATTATGCCATGTGATAGGGACTTGGATCCTCTATCCCTAAATTTTCTGTTTCCTATCCCAACCAATCAAATTTTATTAAATATTACAAAAATGTTATCATAGTTGGGTGGTTACTTTTCGGTTTTTTAAAAGTTGCGTGGATGAGACAGACTTTGAAATAGGTTTGGAGACAGGTGATACTCATCCATCTGAATATGTGATAGTGGTGGATCGTTTTTGTCAATGTGAACACCTGGCAAAAAAAAAAAACATATTAGGCCATGTGATAGTGGTGCTACTTTGGGTCGCACCAACTATGGCTCTGTGGGTAGTAGCGCTTCCCCTCCCATTGGTGGAAGAGTTATCACTTTGACCACTCTAAAAAAAATAAGTGGAGCAGAGGGGTAATTGTTAATGAAGTTTTGCAATATTACATATAAAGGTCATCGTGTAACATCATAAGCAAATCACCATATTCGATTTCAATGCAATCTGATTGTTGTGTGATTAATTGATATTTGATCATGTCATGTCATATAAAATTATTTGTATCTGAGTTTGAACATGCATTAGTTCATAAACCCAAGACAGAAACCGTGGCTCATTTGGAAGGGGAAAACTTTAGTGTTTAATTTTATTTATTTTTTTTAATTTAGATAAGAAAATTTTAGTGTTTAATTAAAAGTGCAACTGATTGCTTCTTCTGCACAGCAGAAGAAAATCACACAACACAATATTCCAACCATATAGAACTTATTATTAAGAAAATTAAACTCACAAAACTAAAATAAGTAGGACCTAGAATGAGGAGCAGGAGGTCATAAAACTACATATAGGAAAACTAAACAAACAAGATTCAAGGTCAAATAGATGTTTCATTTCTTAAGAGAGTCAACGACTCTCAAGTATTTCAGCCATTCAATCTCAAAGGATGATGAAGGTGTACCAAGCCATAGCTAAAATCAATGAATTGGTGTATTGAATATCACAAGTCATCACAAACAGAACCTTAGCTATTTGAGTTTGAAAAGATTTTTCTGATTATTAATTAATCTCACACAAACCAGTCCAAAAAACAACAGAATCAAACTGTGCAACCAACCCCTTTAATCCCATAAAACTTAGCAGCACATGATTTCAAAATAGCTGGAACAATGCACAATTAAAAATAAAAAAAAAAACGCATTTCTTCCAACCATTTAAAAACAAGGATTGCATGTCTGAGTATCTGTCAAGAACCATATCCCAAAATCACCAAATTGCAAGGGAAAGAGTTCAAACTCAAATCAAAATGCTTCGGTGTGCTCATTCAGCATTTAAGGTTAAACCTTCAAAATGGCAACCGAAAGATGTCATCATCATGAGCAACACTTGCATGCTACATGTTAATATCAACCAAAAAACATGTCACCATAACGTAACAGTTATATAATACTAATGACATAATGAGCCCAGTCTTCTTTGAGTTTAATAAGCATATCCTCAGAGTATTCTAAGAATTGGAATTGACATAGTGTCCCCGGGATCCTTCTGTCTTGGTATTGTTCAATAATCTCCCTCATGAAGTGCATCACATAATAGCCACAATCATTTAAGTTGTCTTGATATGGGCACTATAAAACAAAAAAAAAAATGAAAATTAAATTTTGGCACATTTTATTTCCAAATAATTATTGCTTTGAAGTTTTGCAAATACATACCTTTAATTGAATCCAATTTATGATGTTTGCAGTGTCTTTGGAAATGTTTTTGGCCCGGTAAATTCGCAAGCCACTGACATTATCAAATCAACTTCATATGAGTGCCTTATTTAAATTTTCACACACACTTATTGAAAATAAGCAAACTATTACCTAGTGAAGATTTCCCTCATGTCAGGGTACTGAAATGGATTACCTCCAGGGAAAGAATCCAGATAATATATTTGTTCTTCAGCGCGATTAATGACGATCAACACCCAATGATACCTACAAAAATTGTGGAGTTAGCAAATTCTACACAGATCACGATTTATAGAATTCATTATCGTAACTTTAAGTTCACAAAAAAGTTGCTCACCCAACATTATAAGGTGCAAGAAATAACTCTTTCTCCTTGTTTTCTTCAAGCATTTCAGCTATATATTGTGATTGGCTCTCTTTCGGTGTTAAATGAGATGTTCTTTGCGGGGATAAGAACATCACCGGCGTTTTGTCTTTAACTAAATATTCGTACAAGTACCTTGAATAAAATTTTGCAAATGAATCAACGGCATATTAACATCAATTTTTATAATTACATTGGAAAGTTGAAAACAGGAAAATTAAAGTACCTGATATATATGCAAATAACAGAAGAACCCAACCATTGATGCTCAGCAATTTCATTGACTTCATTTAAACCAAAGAATTCTTCTGTTTCATACCCGAATATATCTTTGGGCAAACTTATGTTCATTAAAACACCATCCTCCATGGTTTCTACTTTCATCTTAAGAAGATTGCAAAATTCGCTTTCGGGCTTTTTGGGTACCGGAAGCGCAAATCTTTCGTTGTTCTTAATTGGGATTGTAAATTTGTCATTGATGTCATCAACGACAGAAGCCTATAGCAAAAGATAAACAAAGAAAAAAACATCAACAATAAATTAGAACAAGTATGTTAAGTATGTTACCTCTTTATTATGTAATTCCAAATTTTATATCTTGGAGACTAGTTGGCAACACCTACCTGTTGAGCGATCACCTTCACCCCAACATAACTTTGCAATGTATTGCCATCCTTTTTCTTAAATGGTTGACTTTTTATATCCCTTTGGACCTAATAGATATGATAGTATGTATAAGTTCACATATACGTATATACGTTTATACAAGAAACAACGAACATAACAAACACATTAGAGAAGTAAGTATATATTACCTTTAATTTTTCCATTAAACCTCTTGCGCGGATACCATTATTGTGAATAGTCCGACGGATATGCTTCTCTTTCCTTCTGTTTTTAGGACTATAGAGATAATTAAGTAGAACACACGATAAGTAGTATTATTATATATATATTGAATTGTTTCATAAATCATAATTGAATATTGAGACATAATAACTATGGTCAACCTCATATCCTTAGATTTGTTAATTAGAGGTCAAGACACAATAGACCACCACAGCATATATATGAAGCATAAAAGTGCTTTATGAATAAGGCGGCAATGCTCTAAAAGGATTTTTTATCTTAAAAATTAGGTTGATGCGGCCGCACTTGAAGAAGTGCATAGAAACCCAAAAACCAGTGCAATAAGAGGGTTGGGACTCACCGGAACAACGTCATGGTGGTGCGGTGCAGTGCAGCGTCGAGTGTGCTGTGAGTGAGTGACAATGACGAGATTGAGTGTGGGAGGTTTTGATATAGAGAGAGAAGGTTTGGGGTTTCTTGTGTGCCAAGTCTTCAGGTTTTTTTTTTTAACGGTGAGAGATCCTCTTTTGTGAAACTAATAAATAATTTCTCCTTTTTATGGGGTTGAATGCTTGCACAACTTTTACTTCATGATGTTTGTCAAATTTTATTAATTATTAATTATTAATTAATAAATTTGTTTGATCTTAAATCTAATCTTTGGGCGGTTAAAGATAAGAGATAAAAAAATTTAAGATAAGTCTTCCATCTCTCAAGGTTAAAGGCAAAATTGTTTTTTCTTTCTAACAACATATCAATCAATCCTAATAATTAAAATTAAGAAAATCCATAATTAAAATAAATCAGCAAAATCTAAACATGGTTTTTACTTAACTCTTCAACTATAATTTGTTCCGATAAATTAAAAGAGACTTTAGAGAATTTCTCCGGTGTTATTATAAAAATGCGGGTTTTGGTGTTGGCGTCGTCAAATGTTAGACAATATAAACATGTCACCTCTTGTAAGTAGTCACGGCATCATATTTATTATTATTATTAAAGAATCCAATTTTAAATTTTTTGCATTTCAGTCCTTCATATTTTAAGTAACTTTTAATTAATTTAATCAAATTAAATCAAATAAAATATTTCTCTTTTTATTTAAAAAATTAAAATTAAAAAAAATCAGGATTTGTTTCTTATTTCATCATCACCGTCGCTCTGTCGGGAGGCCGCAAGCGTTCAAGGAGTAGCGTTCGTCCCCAACCTCCCTTCACCGTCACCAAACACGACGCTAACATCATTATCGTCCTCAACCTCCCTTCTCTTCTCTCTCAAAACCTTCATATCCAAAACCTTGATAATCAGGATTATGAAGTATATATGGCAACATCATTAGAAGAGAGGGGAAGACATAAAGCGGATCAACTGGAAACTTACGGTGAAATGATTTGTGTTGTTCTATCAATCGTGGAAGGATCGAGAAGGGGGTAAAAAGAGTGATTATGAAGGTTTGGGATATAAAGGTTTTGGGAGAAGAGAAAGGGGATTAGGGACGATGGTGATGTTGGTGGTCTATTTGGTGATGGTGTTGTCTCGAATAGTGGTGGAAATTAAGATAACAATGTGAGCTGTGATGAAAACCCTATTTGGTGATGAAGGATGGTGGTGGAACGCTGCTGCTGCGGATAAGGAAAAAACGATGGTGATGATGAGATAGAATTAAGAAACAAATCAAATTTTGATATTTTTTTTAATTTTAATTTTTTAAATAAAAAAGGAAATATTTTATTTGATTTAAATTGATTAAGTTAATTAAAAGTTACTTAAATATAAAGGATTAAAATGTAAAAAGTTAAAATTGGATTATTTAATAGTAAATATGATGAGGTGGTTACTTATATAAGGTGACGTATTTTTATTGGCTAACCATTCGATAGCACCGAAACTCATTCTTTTGCAAAAACACCGAGATTTTATTACTATCGGTTATTATCGTTATCATTGTGCTGGAAAAGAAATTCATTATCATTAATTATAAAAACTTTCTAGATCAAATATTCTCAATTACAAAGATGAGCTGTTATATGGACTTTTTTTTTTGTACAGCTGTTATATGGATTCTTTAACGAGAAACTAAAAAGTGTACTTTTTTACTTAAAAAATTTATTTAATTTACCATTATTTATCATTTTTTCTCTTAAGTTTGAGGTTAAATAAATTCTATATTTTATAAGAGTTTATTACCAAATTATAAAATATGTTGAGAGACTCACCTGCTATAGCCAGACACGCGACTCGCGTCGATTCCGGATGTACTTAGGTAATACTTGAGTAATCGGATGGAAAAAAAATTATTATAACGATACAACATATCAAATGTACTCTTCTCATTATAAAAGATGTAGTATCTTTGAACCACCACACTTGTTTTTGTTTTTGAAATTTTTTCACTAGAATGATTATAGGTAAACAGATTATTCAAAATTTTCAAATCATCATCTTTAACCAAAATATTATAATTTGAAATTAAATAAATAATTCAAGTTTTCCAAATCATTATCATCAACCAATACATTATCTGAAATCATCAAATAAATAAAGAATACTTAGATTTAATATTTATTAATATATTAAAAAACAAAATTTTCCAATATCCCAAAATATAAAATGCAACGCATTAACCATCCGGAAAAAAGTAGTTAATAATCTATCTATCTATTCTTAGATAAACATACACAAAAATCAACCTCAAACCAAATCAATCTCAGAAGTCAAAGCTACATCAATTCCTTAAACACATACAAAAACCAAGAAGCAATTAGATAAACTTACCTCCACAGCCTTAGGGTTTTGCCGCTTGCGATAGCCAACAAAAACCTAACCAAATCCATCTTTTCCTACTTTCCTCGATCTCTACCTTGTACATAGGCAACATTTCTACTTGAACCTGGAAACAAATTCAAAAATCAAAATTATAACTAAACAATTTAAACAATCAATGAATAAGCAATAATCAATAATAACCAAAAACTTCAAAGAAATTAGTCCTACACCGGCATCACCAACACTAACAATAACACTTTAACAGCAAGAAGAAAATACCAAAAACAAATAATATAAATCAAACCATCGAAATATAAATAATATAATTTAAGATGAGCGAAATTGAATGACAAAATAATGGAAGTAGATTTAAAGGTGGAAAACACATGCAAATATTGAAGGTGGAAAAAAAATACCCACATCAAGCATAAAATCAAATCCTATTATATATAAAGATTTTAAAAACTTATAAAACTTGAATAATCTATTTAATTTCAAATTTTAATATTTTTGTTGAAGATAATGAACAAATAATGATTTGAAAAACTTGAATAATTTATTTAATTTTAAATTGTAATTTTGGTTGGAGATAATGATTATCTACCTACAATCACTTTGGTACGAGGAAAACTTCAACGACAAATGTGGTGCCTCGAAAATTTCTCTGACAAACGTGGTGTCTCGAAAATTTCTCTAACAAACGTGGTGCCTTGAAAATTTCTTCGACAAATATGATGCCTCGAATAGACGCGTCTTTTTATATATAGACAGTAGATTTCATAAGTGTAATATATGAGGCAAAGGTATCACTGTAATTAGATCATGATTTTGAACTTTAGGTTATTTTTTGAGAAACTATTGGATGATTATCAACATGGGTTTGGGACAAGAGATAAGCGGCTCGATCTCACTTAAGCAAAGTCTCGAGTTCGATTCCTTGTGGATATAGAAACTCATGTTGGGAAATTCACCTGCCATAATCAGACACGCGACTCAAATCCGGATGTACCTACATAGTACCTGAAAAACCGGGTGAAAAAAATATAAAAAAATTGGATGATCTAAGACAATGATCTAAAATGCATCACAATTATTTATAAGATATTTTGTGAGTGAAAAGATGATCCCGGATCTAATCTCACAGTGACCCACGAAAGTTATGGAAAATACTTGTGTACCTCCGAGCGTAGTGTTTCGAAGAAAAGTCCTTAGACAACTTGTATCTAAGTTGTTATTTGCATTAAATAGTTGGATTTGTTTCATGATTAACCATGACAAAGAAAAATGATAAAAAAATATTGGGCTAATCCTAAATTAAAGATAAAGCAAAGGGAATATATCTCAACAAGATTATATCTTGATAATTAAGGATAAATATGGGATTATCTATAAGAATAGATAATCTGAGCTCCTAATACTTGAGAAGAAAAATAACTTAATCAACAAGCAAGGATATTCAACCGAGGGATGGTTGTTGAAGCTATATAAATACAGCTTCAAGAGTCAACAAAAACAAGTTTTCACATACAGTTTTGTATACAATTTTTAAATTCTCTCGAATGCACAATACCACATTCTTTATAGGCAAGAGGGGTCATTTTCTAGACATCAAAGACAATACCTTCAATAATCAACTTGAAGTGCGATATTACGCATGCACACGATAGTGTAACTTAACCATAATCTAAGAGCTAAGATATCTTATACGAAAATTTCAACGAAAACTAAATCTGTGAATTGCATAATCTTGAGTCCCTTAGATTAATCTTAGAAAGTTCGGAAGATTGAGAGTTTCATCTTACCAAACTATACTAAGTCTTTTTTTATATCCTGGATTTCCTAAACCAAAACAAAAAGCTAATACAAAAACTGCAGTAGATCAAATGATAGTGATGGTATGAGATAAATTGATAACCTAATAATTCCCTTTTGGGCCAGAGATATAATTTGGTTGGAGCTACAAACGAAAATTTCAACCGGCCACCAGGAGCAAGCAAGCATTTTATGATTTATTTATTTATTTTTTTAACTTATAAATAATATCCTGAAATTATTTTGCATAATACCTCTTCAAAAATACGTCAACAAAAATCAAGTTTTTTATCCGAAATTTCGAATCCCTTTTACATCTAATCAACATGGAACATACAACACCACATACTTTAAACAGGGGATTATAATACCACCATGGACATGGTGAATAAAGTTTATACAACAACTACTTTTACATAATAATTCAACAAATAATTAAGCACGGTTTCAAATCCTGCTGTTGGAAACTTAAATGAAATCATATTAAACTTTCATATTTATTTATTGCGAATCAAAAATTTGGCTGATTTTTTTTATGTACTATTTGGCCAGTTCCCAAGAGCACCTTTAATACAAAAGAATCCTTGAGATTAATTCTGCACGAGGTCGCGTTCCTATGCCTCTTCCAGCGGGATGTGTTAACCGGGAATTGAAACTTAGATTTCTTTTTTTTTTTAAAGGGAAAATATGTATTAGACTTAGACTTCTTAATCTCAAACCTCATTCTCAAATTCTCAAGTTGACAGGATCGCACCACTTGAGTCAACCCCATATCCATCTACGGGCAAATTTATTATCAACTTCTCCAAATATGATCGTACATGAACCTCTACTCTCTACCCACTAATTTTCACTTTTCATATTTATATATGTAGCACATGCCTCAGATACCTAAGGCATGTTCATCTTTATTTCAGCCTACACTTCTTAGAATTCTCTCGTTCTGGTGCAGATTGGATCTCCATTATCAACAAGAAGCCCATGACTGAATTGTCCCACATCCAATACATTGGATGTTGATGAGGACAAAAAGCTTAGATCCTGATAACTAGAGACGATGGGATCAGGGGTCATGGGAGTGTGTAAAAAACAATTTTTTTTAGGAGTTAATTGCCTCCCGTCTCAAATATGAGGAAAAAAAAAAAAGCTCTCCATTAGTTATTTTAAATATAAGTAAAAATTGATTATAACTTTCTATTTCTAATATAATCATTTCTAAAATATTTCTTTATTTAATTTTTGTTTCATTCTCAATATAAGTTTACTAAAGTAATTTATTTTTTTTATTAATTTGAAAAAATTAAATGTATTCAACTAACTTACTTAAAAAGTGTGAAGTTCTTTTTTTTTTCTTATATTTGAAATTAGAAAGAGTATTTATTGAATGTTAGTAGTAATTTTCTACAAAATATTTGAATTTAATAAAATATTCAAAAAATTTATTTGAATATTTAAATTTTCTATTATATACTCCCTTCATTCTAAATCTTTTAGCCCAAACATAATTCTTTTTTTTTTCTTCCAATTTTAATGATTCACTGAATTATTTCTCATATTCTTCATTAATTCTATTTTTATTTTCTCTCAGGAGTAGTAGTAGTTAGTTTTAATTGATCCCTCCATATAAAATTTTGGCCCTATAATATGTTAGTAGTTTGTTTTAGTCTCTCTGTTATTAGATTTTGTAAGTTTTGGTACATTTATTGTCATGGTTTTTCAATTGATTATCTTATGTAATGCAAATTGTCTTTTTATCCTTGACAATTAATGCAAGAATATCATCTTCAATTGGTCATAGAATTTAATACATTATGTTTTCGGTGTTTTCCATCCACATTTAACAAGAGGGATAAAAATCAAAACGTTTTGTAAATGCAGAGATAAAAACCAAAATTTATTTTAGAGAGACCAATTTCAAAGGAGTCAATATTTACGGGGACTATTTTTATATTTTGAAAAATGCTAACAAGTGTCCTTAAAGCATTTGTTAAGAAAGTAAATATAGATAAAAGCTATTAAAAAATATGATTTTTTATGTTTACGAGACAGTGATAAACGTGGATTTAAGATTTTTTTTCTATATGAACTAATCTTAACGAAGGCACCTTGTTAGCAAGACTTTAGTGATAAACGTGGATTTAAGATTTTTTTTCTATATGAACTAATCTTAACGAAGCACCTTGTTAGCAAGACTTTTGTATTTAAACCTTAATTTTTTTAGGTGCCATTCACGCAAGCTTTAATTTAACATGGTGCAATTAATGCAAGTCCTTGCTAATTAATGGTGTCGTTGACATTTGTTGTTGATCAGCAATTCAGCATCTTGACTACTGTTACTCTCTGTTTCATTTTTTTTTGTCTTTTACTAAAAAAGTGTTGATTATTACTGTATGTTTTAAACATTTTAATTTAATTAATGTAATTATTATTAAATAATTATTATTTCAAAAAAATTATTATAATATTTAAATAATTAGTAAAATATTTGTGAATAATTTTTTAGGCTTAATTGCATTTTTATTCCCAATTTGTTCAATTTGATAAATTTAATTTCCTTTTTATTAATTTGGTAATTTGGTCCCCAAATTTTTTTATTTGAGATCGATTTCATCCTTATGTCCAAATGCTTACTAACGGTGCTTATGTGACTAACGCCTGAGCACATATGAATCTATCATTGGAATTTAATTAAACTAATGCATACAAAGAATTAAATTAAATTAAAGAATTATTTTAAAATTTTTTTATATTAAAAAAAAGTCTTCTTCCTCACAAGCCTCCCTCTCTCTCTCTCCCACTCGGTTTCTCTCTCTATCCACCCCATTGCTGGCTTTCTTCTGTTAGAGAGAAAAGCTTTCGCGATGTCTTCCACCAAATCAAGGATGAAGGCTACTCATCTGTTGGGTCTAGGATTGCACCTCACACCAACCCAAGATGCGAGCTTTCCCTTGCGATCTTTCAAATCAGCTTTGAATACAATCAATCATGGTTCTCAAATTTGTAAGTTAACTCGTAGAATCGTACATGTATACGGGTTTAGACCATAGAATCGAGTTAAATTGGTCCAAAAATTCGAAATTGAATAAACTAGACTAAACTTGGGTAAACTTGTGCAAACTCGTATAAACTCGCCAGTAACTTGTATAAACTCGTGAGTCATCCCAATTGGTCCAAAAATAAAAATAACTTGTTCAATTGGCTCAGAAATAGAAATTCAACTCCATTACGAGATTGTTTTGACTCAGTTTCTCAAAATCCTTTCACACCTTACTCGAATCTCGTTACTCGATTCTCTCGTTTTCCTCAATTGTCTCTTTAATTTCTCTATGTTGAGTCTCCCTTCGTCTCTGAAGTCTCAATAATCTCTTCGTGAGTAAAGATTCAAGTCTCAACTACCAATTATATTCAATCGTCAGTTACTTACTCTTAACCTTCATAAGGTAGATTTTTATAGATGTTATGAATTTTGTGTACATATTAGTTTTGAAATAAGTAAACTCGTACGAGTTTGCAAGTCGAGTTTGTCTTGACTCCACGAGTTTAGATAAATTCACGAGTTTGACAATTTTGCAATCAATCAACCCAAAAACCATTAGTAGCAATTAAAGCAAAATGAAAAAAAAAAGATTTTAGTTGTCTAGTTAGGTGGCTTTGTAATGGTCTAATGGAAGATAGAGAAGCGGAGTAGAGAAAAGCAAAATGGAGAAAAGACAAAATAAAGGATTTTAGTCTTCTTTTTTTTTACCATTTTTTTAATATAAAACAGGACCAGTTAGCAACTAAGGAGGAAACCGGATAAAATAAAGAGGAACCGGTCACACGGGGTGACCGTAATTAGTATATGTACTCATCAACTTAAAAAATAGTATAGAGAATAAAGGATCCTTTTTTATTACCTATACTTTTACGTTTAGAAGAGAGAAAAGAGTAATCCTATATAATACGAATTCGTACCGTACGAATGACTAATTAACCAATCAGGTGAACTTCCATTTATAACTGGTGAGAAAATTTTTTTAGAGCGAGAGAGAGAATGAGCAAAGAGAATGTTTAGCACAATATTCTTTAATGTTCTTGTTGGTTGGTTCAAAGGCATTCAATTCTAATATATGGAAGGCATTCAATCCCAAATATCGGTGTCTATTGCTTCAATAAAAACTCTCATCCGAACCTTCCAATAAGCATACCCTTCACCATTAAAGAATGGAGGGCGGTTTATCGAAGAGGATCCTTCTTGATAATTGCTAGAGCCTATAGTTTCCAAAGGATCTTTTCGAAAAAGCTTTTACGCTCAATCTTTCGACCGAGCTCTAATACCACTTGTTGGAAACCAACAAGCGGGCTTAGCAATTACTAGAGGGGGGGTGAATAGTAATCTGAATGCAACAGTGACTAATTTTTCGAATGCAATTTAATATAATTGATTCTGTGCAGATTTTCTGAAACAGAGCAAGAACACTCGAGTGTTTTTCAGACTACTCGAGTAAAAGCGCAAGAACACTCAAGTCTTCTGAAGAATACTCGAGTAAATCGTGCAGTTAGCAGAAAACAGTTTCTGAATAAATTGCACTTTAATCAATACGAAATAAACCAATCCAGAGCAGATTAATAAAAGAGTAGAAAGCAATTAAATAAAGCTATAACAACTTAAAAACAACCTAATTGCTGCGGAATTACTACTCTAATTAAAAAGCCCCTTTTGAGAAACTTAGGTTTGGTTTTTGCTTGAAATTAAAGAAAGCTATAAAAGATCAACACCACCAATTTTATACTGGTTCACTCTCTATTTAGAGAGCTAGTCCAGTCCCCCTAAGAACCTTAGGAGTGTCTACTAAAATCAAATTGTTAGAAATATTACAAGGGTATTGAGATGCCTCACTCAACCTAACCCTTCCAAGAGTGTACCAAACTCTTGAATTTCTACCCCAATTTGAAGTTTGGTGATGAAGACTCCTTCTTCTTCAAACTCCTTGAAACCTTCAAGAGCTCCACCAAGCTAAGAACCTCTTAGACTTTGCTTGAGAACCTCTCAAGACTTGGATGAACCTAAGACCCACTTAGGTACACTTGGTTACCAACCAAGATTTTGGAACAAGAAGTGTATGAGTATGTGGAGAAATCCAACAAATGATTTCTACAACAATTAAGCACAATCTCTAACTCTTTGAACAAATAATAATGATGAATGAATAGATTGAGTTAGAGAATTTTCACTTGAGAGAGAGAGAATGAGCAAAGAGAATGTTTAGCACAATATTCTTTAATGTTCTTGTTGGTTGGTTCAAAGGCATTCAATTCTGATATATGGAAGAGGGAATGAGAGAGTGAGACAACCTTTTTCTTCCCATTTTTGCCCTCTTCCAACGGTTAAAAATTTGCTGTCAGAATCAAAATACTCGAGTATTTTTGACACTACTCGAGTCTTTTGCCCATCTTTCAATAGAAATGCCCATGTATTGAACTAACGGTCAAATCTCTGATTTAGGCTGAAATACTCGAGTCTTTTGGAAACTACTCGAGTCTTTTGATACTCGAGTAATTTTCAGACTACTCGAGTCTCTTGATACTCGAGTAATTTTCAGACTACTCGAGTCGTTTGCCCAGAAATGATAAAAATTAAGTTTTTCAAAGATTAATTTCAATTCTCTTCTCAAGGAATAATTTTATGTAATCCCAACCTTTTTCATGCATTAAAATTATTTATCCTAGGATGAGATTATTTCCTAAGCTACCCACTCTCAAATATAGAAATAAAATTACAATTAAAATAAAATAGAGAATGACTAGCTAATTTGATGCACTTGATCTTCTTGACTTTGTGAGCTTGAATTCTTCCTTTAAATCCATGATCTAATTATATTGTCATCATCAAAATAAATCCACCTCATTGGAGACTTGATTCTACAATCTCCCCCTTTTTGATGATGACAAAATAATTAAACCGTTCCATCACTTTTGAGAGCTCCCCCTCAATATAGGAACCTATAAAACCTGTCAATCCAGAGAATTCCAAGCACAACATAATATCATACTAATCATAGACAAGTGCACACTATATATTTGGTATCAGAGCGAGAGCATGTATAATATCAGAGTAAAAAAAAATGTGCTTGCTCTCATGATGCCTCTTTTCTCCCCCTTTTTGTCATAATCAAAAAGATATCATTTGGAAACGGAGGAGATAAGAAGGATACCAATAACGAAAACTCCCCCTAAATATAAGCAATATACAAAAACATGACTATTGGAGAACATAAAACATGTGAAAACCAGTGAAACTCAGAGCATAAAATAAGTCAAAAGTCACCATAGCATAAGACATCATAAATACTAAATCCAAAGTTTGCAATGAAAAGGTCAACATCATAAAAGCTGAGAAATACCCACGCAGGGGTTCCAGAAATCAAACTAACTCCCAAGATAAAATGAAAAACTGAAAATCCATAAACGACATAACATAAAAACATGAAAGATCAAAAAACAGAGAGTGCAATGTCCACAAGCTCAAAACATGTCCGGTGCAGGAGGGTCATGCGGAGGAAAGAATCGACCAAACGCAGACATCATATCATCAAACAGAGCATTCATAATTCGAAGCTCTAATTGGGTGGGCTTTGAGTAATTGGGAGAGGTTTGGGGCACTAGTTGGTGAGATACTATATGATGGAGGAGTCGGTTTGGGGCGGTCATGTGCACAGCTTTCTTTTCGTTTCCGTTATATTCACAATCGGGGCGAAGCAAGTCTCTAAAAATATCATCAGTATTAGCTTTGTAATTGTTCATCCCCGTTCGTGTTATACCGAAAACGGTCTCTAAATCCCTAGGGCGAATCTGAAAATGGGTGCCCTCTACACTAGTTTCATACTTAGTCCTATCTATCTCCTTAATATTTGCATAAAACTGGCGCACTAGCCTAAGATAGATGGGACCATTAAAAGATATAAACCGCATCAGATGTTGGTCTCTAAGCTTTTGAACAAAAGAAAAACCATTACCCTCAAGAAATTCCTCAGTTGTCCAGCTTTGTACACCATATGCATGAGTCACAAACAGGGCCTCCCTCCTTGCACAATCAGCAGCAGAGAAGAAATCCTCTTCCTCCTCTGAAGATGATGAAGGTGAAGGAGTGGGCTCCCTCCTTTGCTTCCTTGGACGCTTAGGACCGCGAGAAGTAGACATTTTGTACTTATTGAAAAGAAAAATTGAAGAAATTCGGAATTTTGGGGAGTTAGGGTTTTGAAAGGGATTTTTGAAATTGAAGGTGAAAAATGAAGATTTGAAGTGAAATAAGTGAGGAAGAATGATGAGAAGATGATTTGGAGTTGAAATGTGTGAAAAATTTGAGTTAAAATCGTGTTTTTGATGATGGGAGTTGAGAGAACTCGAGTGAGAGAGAGAAGGGTTCGTGAAAAATGACGTTCTGAAACGCTGCTGCAACATAAAAACTGGTCGCATTACTCGAGTGTTTTTGAAAACACTCGAGTGTTCTAAGCCTGGAACTCGAGTATTGGAGAAAGTACTCGAGTAAAACACCTTGCCTGAGAGTTCAAAGTCTCAGATCTGAGATTCACTCGAGTAGACTGAAATTTACTCGAGTGTTTTGGGGCTTCCTGAAAGCTTCAATTTTGTGAAATCCGTATCACTCGAGTGAAAAATAAAAGACTCGAGTGAAATGAAATTACTCGAGTAGTTTTGAAAATACTCGAGTGAAACAATCAGACCTGCTCAAAAACTTTTTCTACTTTCAAACAATTTAATATGGAATTAAAATACTCGAGTAAAATTAAAAATACGCGAGTAAAAATATCAGACAGACGGATTTAACAGCATTTTGAACACATTTTCACAAATTCAGCATATTGAACATCAACACAAATTTGAAATTGAAATCACTCACAATTAAAATCATATAATTCACAATATCTTAAGGTTCAATTGTTCATCAAGCATCAATGCACATTTAGTTAGACATGTTTGGTGATTTCTCAATAAAAGCACAAATCAATTAACTAAAGCTTGACTCATCTAAAATTCCAAGTTCCCTTCTTATATGATAGAAGGTATCTCTTGGCAATGGTTTTGTAAAAATGTCCGCTAATTGATTTGTGGTACTTACAAATTCAATTGTGCAATCACCCTTTTGAACATGATCCCTTAGGAAATGATGTCTAATTTCAATGTGTTTAGTCCTTGAGTGATACATCGGATTCTTAATTAAGTTGATTGCACTCGTGTTATCGCATTTAATAGGAATATTTTCAAGTTTCAAACCAAAATCCAGTAATTGTTGTTTCATCCATAATAGTTGAGCACAACAACTACCGGCGGCGATATATTCCGCTTCGGCGGTGGAAAGAGCAACACATGCTTGCTTTTTAGAAAACCATGACACTAATGAACTTCCCAATAAATGGCAAGTACCACTAGTGCTTTTACGATCAAGCTTGCATCCCGCAAAGTCGGAATCCGAATAACCAACTAAACTAAGACTAGCATCTCTAGGATACCATAATCCGGTGTTAATTGTTCCTTTAAGATATTTAAAAATATGTTTAACTGCGGATAGGTGTGATTCTTTAGGATTAGCTTGAAAACGGGCACACATGCATACACTAAACATAATATCCGGTCTAGATGCGGTAAGATATAGAAGACTACCTATCATGCCCCTATATTTACTAACATCAACCGGGTTACCTTGGTCATCCTTGTCTAGGTAGCATGATGTGCTCATGGGAGTGTATGCTTCTTTGCATTTGTCCATTCCGAATTTTCCAAGGAGCTCCTTGCGATATTTTCCTTGATGCACAAAAATTCCCTCCTTAACTTGCTTGATTTGAAGTCCTAGGAAGAACTTGAGCTCCCCCATCATGGACATTTCAAATTCCTTTTTCATCAAATTAGAGAACTTTCTACACAAGGACACGTTAGTGGCACCAAAGATAATATCATCTACGTATATTTGCACTAACAAAATGTCCTCTTTGGTTTTATATATGAATAGGGTATTATCAACCTTTCCTCTTTGAAAGTCATTTTCTAATAAGAAGGTACTTAACCGATCATACCAAGCTCTAGGAGCTTGTTTTAATTCATAAAGTGCCTTTTTCAATTTATAAACATGGTTTGGAAATTCATGACTTTCAAATCCGGGTGGTTGCTTAACATACACTTCTTCATTTATGAAACCATTCAAGAAAGCACTCTTGACATCCATTTGATAAAGAGTAAAATTCATAATTGATGCAAAGGCAAGCAAAATTCGGATTGCCTCAAGGCGTGCAACCGGAGCAAAGGTTTCATCATAATCAACACCTTCCTCTTGGTTGTACCCTTGGGCAACAAGTCTCGCTTTGTTTCTTATAATCAAACCGGATTCATCAAGTTTATTTCTATAAATCCATTTTGTAGGGTTAACCAATAATAAATCCTACCGCTACAGGATAAGCATGAGCTCTTTAGTACAGGATAAGGGTGAATAACTCATCCTTCTTATCTTCTAAGAGCCACGTCAGCCCTATTGGGCCTAACAGGCCCATAAGGCACCACAATACAACTTCCCCTATAAGTATCGCCATGCTATAGGGGCTAAGGTATGTTCTCTCATCAATACTCTCAAGAACTACGTGTGGCTTGATCCCCTTATCACTGGGGGTACGTAGGACCGCGGTCACCCTCGTCAGCTGCAACAACCACCAAACACACATCGTGGTGGATCTACTTCTCAGATCCACTACACATTTTAAACCAATTATGGTATGATCATTGGGTATAGGCACTAATTCCCAAACATCATTTCTTACAAATTGATTTAGTTCCTCTTGCATGGCCATAACCCAATGTTCATCCATAATTGCTTCCTTAATTGAATTTGGTTCGATTTGAGAAACAAAGGAAACAAAATGACAAATATTTTGAATTGTCCTACGAGTTAATACTCCCTTAGAAAGGTCTCCTATGACATTGCCAATAGGGTGAGCTTTTACCGTTTTCCAAGCCGGATCAAGTTCATTTTTGACTTCACCTTCATCCTTTAAAATCTCCTTCCCTTTTTCCTCTTTTGAAAACTCAAAGCCTTCATCACAAACATCACTTAAAACACCATCTTCTTTCGAAGACTCGTTAAAAACCACATGAATAGATTCTTCAATAGTCATAGTTCTTTTATTAAAAATTCTATATGCTTTACTATGTGAAGAATAACCCAAAAATATTCCCTCATCGAATTTTGAGTCAAATTTTCCAAGATGATCTTTTCCATTGTTTAAAACATAAACTTTGCATCCAAAGACATGAAAATGGGATATATTTGGTTTTCTTCCTTTATAAAGCTCATAAGGGGTTTTCTTGAGCATGAGCCTAATTAAGATTCTATTCATGACATAGCAAGCCGTATTAACGGCATCGACCCAAAAATAATGAGGTACTTGTGAATCATTTAGCATGGTTCTAGCAAGTTCCTCTAGCACCCTATTTTTCGCTCTACTACTCCATTTTGTTCCGGAGTTCTTGGTGCGGAATATTGGTGCTCAATACCATGTTTGTCACAAAATCTATCAAACTTGTAGTTTTCAAATTCACCACCATGGTCGGTTCTAATAGTAATTACTTTTTGGTTTACTTGGTTTTGCACAAGTTTAACATGGCGTTTAAAGGATTTGTAGGTCTCACTCTTTGCACTTAAGAATAGAGTCCATGTAAATCTAGAAAAGTCATCAACAATCACCAAGCCATAGTAGTTCCCACCAAAGCTTTTTACTTGAGAAGGTCCAAACAAGTCCATATGAAGCATTTCTAATGGTCTTGTTGTGGACACATCATTTTTAGAACCAAAATGATTTTTGGTGTGTTTGCACTTCTTACAAGGAGTGCAATCACCTTCAATTTTAAAATCTAGCTTTGGTAATCCAACTACTAAGTCTTTTGATTGTAGTTTCTTTAATTGATTTACATTAATGTGAGCGGTCCTACGGTGCCATAACCAAGTGTCACTCTCTTTGCTAACTAGACAAGTAGAAACCAAAGAGGTGATATTGTTCAATTCAACCAAGTAAGTATTATTAGACCTTTTCCCAACAAATTTGATAGATTCATCTTTGTCACTTTTTATTAGACATTGGGTAGAGGTAAATAATACATGGTTACCAATATCACATAGTTGACTAATGCTCAAGAGATTGTGTTCTAATCCTTGAACATAAAGAACATTATCAATAACCAAGTTGGAAGAATTACCGACTTTACCAATCCCAAGAATTTTGCCTTTGTTGTTGTCTCCATAAGTGACATATGCACCTTCTTGAGGAGTAAGCTCTATGAAGTTCCGCTTATCTCCCGTCATGTGCCTTGAACATCCACTATCAAGATACCAATGCTTCTTTTCGGTTCTAAGGCACACCTACAAGACAAAATTATTTGCTCATTTTGGGTACCCAAATTATGTTGGGTCCCTTTGGGTTAGCTTTGGATGTTGCTTCCTTCTCAATCCAAACATAAGTGCCCTTTTTAATTTCAAAGTTCTTTATGAGGCACCTATTGTTTGTATGTCCAAATTTTTCACAATAAAAGCAAGTTGGTTTCTTTGTAAAATCAACTTTAGAAAATGAACCAACCACTTTATTGTTCCTTTTCTTATGGACATATCCTAAACCGGTTTTGTTTGAATTATGTCTTTGTGAACTAAGTAACCGATCTAGGTTCCTATCACTATTGGAGAGTGTGTTGAGTTTGTTTTTCAATTCTTTAACTTCATTTTCAAGTTCACCACACTTCTCACAATGAGTGATAGTTTCCTTAGGATTTGCACAATCACAAACATGACTAGAGTTAGCAAGTTCTAAGGAAGCATTTTGGAGTTTCAAGTCATTTATATATTTTTCCAATTCATTTATTTCCTTTTGATACTCCAAAATTTTCTTTCCTTTTTCCTTGTTAACCTTAGCTAGTTTCTCAAATTGTGTTAACATTTCATTATAGTCATTGAGCAAATCATCATAAGGAATAGAGGAAGAAGAAAAGCTAGAACTTTGAGATGATACCTCATCCTCATTTTCACCATTGGCACTTGAGGCTTCATTGTTGCTTCTAGCCATGAGACAAAGATTTGCAACTTCATCATCCGAGCTACTTGATGATGATTTTGCATCCTTCTCCGGTGCATCCCACACAATGTAAGCTCTCTTGCCTTTGCCCTCTTGGGTCTTCTTTTCACTCTTTCTCAAGTATGTAGGACATTCCATCCTTATATGTCCAATGCCTCCACATTCATGACACTTTACTACATCACTTGAAGTCTTATTCTTTGATTTGTGCTCCTTGGGTCTCTTATCTCTTGATGATGAGCCACTCTTCTTACCCTTGAGGAATTTATTGAATCTTTTCGCAAATAATCCAATTTCCTCCTCATTGAGTGCATGATCGGAGTCCTCACTTGTAGAGTCATCTTCAACCTCTTTTAAAACTTTGGTTGAGGCCTTGAGAGAGATGCTCTTCTTCTTTTTGTCCAACTGCTCATGTGAGCTAAGTCTTGATAGATCAATCTCATGTTCTTTGAGCTTCCCAAACAAGGTTGCCAAGTCCATAGTGTTCAAATCCTTGGACTCCTTGATGGCGGTGACCTTTGGTTGCCACTTTCTATCAAGACATCTCAAAATTTTGTGAGTAGTTTCACCATCACGAAATTGCTTTCCTAGAGAAATCAAGTGACTAATGATATGTGAAAACCTCTTTTGTAAGTCATCAATAGATTCATTAGGGAACATGTGAAATAATTCATATTCATGTGTTAAAGAATTTAATCTAGCATTTCTTACTTCACTTGTTCTTTCATGTGTGACTTCCAAAGTTTCCCACATCTCCTTAGCCGACTAGCATTGAGAAACTCGATAAAATTCATCATGGGATAAAGCGGAGAAGATGATGTTTTTAGCTTTTAAATCAAAGGATACTTTCCTTTTATCATCATCACTCCAACTTTTCCTAGGAATTTCAACGACTTCCCCATTTATCATATGTCTAGGAATATATGGACCATCCTCTATTGCATCCCAAATATCGGTGTCTATTGCTTCAATAAAAACTCTCATCCGAACCTTCCAATAAGCATACCCTTCACCATTAAAAAATGGAGGGCGGTTTATTGAAGAGGATCCTTCTTGATAATTGCTAGAGCCCATAGTTTCCAAAGGATCTTTTCGAAAAAGCTTTTACGCTCGATCTTTCGACCGAGCTCTGATACCACTTGTTGGAAACCAACAAGCGGGCTTAGCAATTACTAGAGGGGGGGGTGAATAGTAATCTGAATGCAACAGTGACTAATTTTTCGAATGCAATTTAATATAATTGATTCTGTGCAGATTTTCTGAAACAGAGCAAGAACACTCAAGTGTTTTTCAGACTACTCGAGTAAAAGCGCAAGAACACTCGAGTCTTCTGAAGAATACTCGAGTAAATCGTGCAGTTAGCAGAAAACAATTTCTGAATAAATTGCACTTTAATCAATACGAAATAAACCAGTCCAGAGCAGATTAATAAAAGAGTAGAAAGCAATTAAATAAAGCTATAACAACTTAAAAACAACCTAATTGCTGCGGAATTAATACTCTAATTAAAAAGCCCCTTTTGAGAAACTTAGGTTTGGTTTTTGCTTGAAATTAAAGAAAGCTATAAAAGATCAACACCACCAATTTTATACTGGTTCACTCTCTATTTAGAGAGCTAGTCCAGTCCCCCTAAGAACCTTAGAAGTGTCTACTAAAATCAAATTGTTAGAAATATTACAAGGGTATTGAGATGCCTCACTCAACCTAACCCTTCCAAGAGTGTACCAAACTCTTGAATTTCTACCCCAAATTGAAGTTTGGTGATGAAGACTCCTTCTTCTTCAAGCTCCTTGAAACCTTCAAGAGCTCCACCAAGCTAAGAACCTCTTAGACTTTGCTTGAGAACCTCTCAAGACTTGGATGAACCTAAGACCCACTTAGGTACACTTGGTTACCAACCAAGATTTTGGAACAAGAAGTGTATGAGTATGTGGAGAAATCCAACAAATGATTTCTACAACAATTAAGCACAATCTCTAACTCTTTGAACAAATAATAATGATGAATGAATAGATTGAGTTAGAGAATTTTCACTTGAGAGAGAGAATGAGCAAAGAGAATGTTTAGCACAATATTCTTTAATGTTCTTGTTGGTTGGTTCAAAGACATTCAATTCTGATATATGGAAGAGGGAATGAGAGAGTGAGACAACCTTTTTCTTCCCATTTTTGCCCTCTTCCAACGGTTAAAAATTTGCTGTCAGAATCAAAATACTCGAGTATTTTTGACACTACTCGAGTCTTTTGCCCATCTTTCAATAGAAATGCCCATGTACTGAACTAACGGTCAAATCTCTGATTTAGGCTGAAATACTCGAGTCTTTTGGAAACTACTCGAGTCTTTTGATACTCGAGTAATTTTCAGACTACTCGAGTCGTTTGCCCAGAAATGATAAAAATTAAGTTTTTCAAAGATTAATTTCAATTCTCTTCTCAAGGAATAATTTTATGTAATCCCAACATTTTTCATGCATTAAAATTATTTATCCTAGGATGAGATTATTTCTTAAGCTACCCACTCTCAAATATAGAAATAAAATTACAATTAAAATAAAATAGAGAATGACTAGCTAATTTGATGCACTTGATCTTCTTGACTTTGTGAGCTTGAATTCTTCCTTTAAATCCATGATCTAATTATATTGTCATCATCAAAATAAATCCACCTCATTGGAGACTTGATTATAAAAAAAGAGGTAAAAATAAAGTGTATGTAAGAAGGCATTTGAAACTTAATTAAATTTGAAAGAATGCATTTATGTGATACTTCTCATTCATGCTTTATAATGAAAAGACTTTGACATTGAATTAGAACTAACGTGTTACTAAAAACTTTGATAGATATATTAAACGCAAATGTTAACAAATGTTTTTTTAAGATATATTAAATGCAAATGTTAACAAGTGTTTTTGTTAAGGAATCAATTGTAAATAGAATTTGTTGAAGAATTTGATTTTTTATGTTTTCGAGAGAGTGATAAATGTGGACTTATAATTTTTATTCTATATATAGTAACCTTAACAAAATGATACTTGTTAGCAAGATCCTATATTAAATATGACTATTTATAAAAGAAAAAAGATATTAACTATAAATATAACTATAAATCAGTGAGGCTAACAAAGATAGTAAGGAATTTATTGCTACTTAAGCAAGTAGTTGGAGGTTTGATCTTCGGCTCCTGCGCATGTAAGAGGCCCCGCTGAAAGACTAGCTTCAAAAAGACTCGACAATATCAAAAAAATTAATTACCTAGTTGCTCACGTGGATACTTAAAAAAAAAATATATAACTAACTATTACCGTATATAAAGGGAAAAATGTTAAGAGTTACTTTCTATGATATGAGCTAAGATATATAGTAGATTATGAAGTTATTGGTTTTCTATGAAACCATGTCATAATGTAGAAGGTACATTCCAGACATGCATGTGAGATGTGACTGGGTGATTAGCTAGTTCCTCGGCTTTTGTTCAACAACCACCAAGAAACTAAGACAAAACAGATTACAATCATACCTTGTTCAACAAGGAGGACACCTCTAGATGATTGAGAAATGGTCTTATTTATGTTGATTTTTTCTTTTTTAACCTCACCCTTTACTCTTTGGTCCTCACCGCCTGAAACATGTCGGAAGATTCTTTCGACTTGAAACAAAGCGGAAACAAAATAAAACATTTTTCGCCTTATGCAAGTCATATTATCTTTCGTCTTTCTAAAGTCGTAAATAAAATAAAGTATTTCGCCTCTCATCATCAGGCGGAAAACATTAAAAATTTGTTATAATACCAAAATTGTTCCTCCATTCATTCACGTACAAAACAATAAAAATAAGAGAGGTAGAGGGTTTACGGAAGGGCATTTCCGGGATTTCAACACTTATTTGTTCCGCTTCTTAAAAATCGAAAGTATTTCCACTTTTAAATAGTCTGTAATTCTTCTGCTTTATGTAAATCAATAGTAATAGGTGGGGACCAAAAAGCTTATCCGACTTGTTTCAGGCAATGAGACCAATAAGCAAAGAGTGGAGTAAAAAAAAAAATTCATTTACGTTTCTTTAGTGCCATGGCAAGTGGTGGCAACTAACTACGTTAAAAGGTTTGTTGTAGGTAGTTGGGAATGATAGAGTGGATGAATAAAATTGCTACTTCAAAAACAAAATCTAAAATATTGTATCACTTTTAGTATATTTGAGTATATATTAATAACCCACCTTTATACTATATATTTCAGTATTTTCTTTTGAGATTAATTTATTTGTTTTCGAGGTATTCACTAATGCGAGCACGATGGCTAATTCTTTGGGTACTATTCGACCCTTTTTGGATGAGACTCCTAACTGAAATTCTTTACATTCATAAAAGTTGATGATCGAACCCCCAACCACTTGCTTAAGTGACACAACTCCACACCATCTTTGCCAACCTGAGTCGGTTACTTTATTCTTCTTAAATATTGTTTCTCCTTAAATCATGTTTATTTAATCTAGGGCCGTCTCGGCTAGGGATGGGCATGGGTACCCACGGCCACGGGTAGTGCATACCCATACTTATACCCGCTGGTATTTGCGGGTATTTATGCGGGTAATGGATATCCGCGGGTTTTAATATTTTATTATATAATTATATATTTTGTAATAATAATTATACATAAAAATAATTGTAAGATGAATAATTATATACATATGATAAATGTTTATCATTATAGTTTTATCTTTAAAATTCAATATGAAATATAAATAAAAGAAAATTTATATGTTCTATTCAAAGTAATAAAAAAAATATTAATATACATATAATATTTATTTTTAAATAATTATTTTATATATGCGGATACCCGCGGGGCGGGTATTATAATACCCATCCCCATCTGCAAGGGAATAGTGCGGGTACCCGTTGCGGGTACCCGCGGATATGGGTATTTTGCTCATCCCTAATCTCGGCCCATGTGCGAGCACACGCAACCCCATAGGGTCCCCATTTTTTAGGGGTTCCCAATTTTTTTTAATCATTTATACTACCTTCGTTTCAAAAAATTAGTAAATTTTTGAAAATTCAACAAATATAAGGGAACATACTTTTAATACATTGTCCCCAAATCAATTAATTAGCAAAACAAGTATTTAATGCATATTTCCTTAATTAATTAATCAATCACAAAATATACAATGCAATTTTAATTTTTTTATTCATTATTTTAATTTCAATTTGGGACAAATTTTTTTATGTTTTTTACTAACTTTATAGGACAGATGATAGAGTGTACTTCTAAATATTAAAAATCTATTACTAATTATTATTCATATATTTAAAAGTGAAACTACTTATATACAAAATCTTGTATAACAATAGGGTCTAATCTCATAAACTTTTGGCCTTAGGCTGAAAGTAAAAACAAAAATTTCACCATGTGTTTCAAAGTGAAACTAAAAGGATAAGGGAGATTTGCAAGTGAAATTCTTCCACTTTCATGTTACAAAATGAAAAGGGAATCAGGGAATGCTACTATATGTACAACAGTCAAGCTTCCTTTTTTACTCTTTCACTTCCTATTAACGTGTTTCCAACTCCTTTTGGAAAAAAGCAGTCTAGCTAGAGCCGCAGTCCGTTCCCACCCCAAACAAAAGCAGTCGCCTTTTAGCCTCACTCCCACCCTTAACGAGAGTAGCTACCTCACAATCTCACTATCACAATGCCACTCTCGACCACGCCCCGACCGTCGCAGACCTACAGTCCACCCCTATATCCCCAACAAGAACATTCACCTTTAAGCTTAAATGGATTAGCATTGATAGTCATTGAGAATGAAATCTTGAAACAAATTGAATATAACGATATAATTGATGATGATTAAATTGGAAAAGTGAGTTTAAAAGTTATATAGTAAAATATTTTATATATAATGATTATTTATATAAAATAATCTTTTAAAAAAATTATTTTACCTTTAGTTTAAGAGGATCTCCCTAATTATTTTCGTACAAAGTCTCCGAAATGATTTGAACGACTCTATTCTATCTTTAAACTTCAAGTAAACAAAATTATTTTGTTCGGCATGTAGCAATCTTATTTATTAATTAACTATTTATAATATTTTTAAGTAATTGAGGGACTTTACTACCCAAGTGAGTTGCGTTGGTCTATGACAATTGACTTTGAGATGTGAGATATTAGAAATGCAATAATTTTTGAAAAATTTTATACTACCTACAATTCATGATCTCGAGTGAATTAATCTCAATTATGTAAACTGAATCTAGTATACCACTAATTTTTTTTTTTTTTTAAAAAAAAGGAAAGAGAGAGAGAGGGTACCTCTTGTATTCATGGGTACTGGGTAGCAAGTAGCAACGGTTAATACTCCAAAATTTCGAAAGCCAATTTTTTTACATGTAATTATTTTTTTTTTAAACACGATTATTTTTTTTTGTGTATACCAAGGGTATCCCCCAACCAACAGTCAAAGACTAATCCCCTCCGAGGCGTAAGATCACCGAAGTGGGTTTTGCCTCTAGCTACCAACAAAGTCTTTTCCATGCCCACGGCAGGGATCGAACCCCTGACATCATGCTTAAGGAACTCAGCTATCAAGCAACCGTGGGCTTTGTTGGTTTTTAAACACGATTATTTAATTTTGCCTCTTAAAGAAAACATTGTTCGCTCCTGAATACTTTTCCTCTAGCTCCAGCACTGCCCCTGTTCTTAGATAACGAGAAACATTTTTTATTTTTTTTTTTAAATCTAAACATTACTTTTAGGATAAAATCTATTTTTGACAACATTTGGATATTTATCTTTGACATTTAAATCCAACATGTTATGTCGTAAAATCTTTGGGCTTGAACTATACGGTCAAGCGTCTAATTCCTCTACTTGTTGCTATTAGACGGAAGAATGACACCGAAAATTACCAAGATACCAGCTCTCTTGTCGTGTATTTAGGTGTTGTGTGTGTCACTGTGAGTAGGTTAGGTGCATACCTGGTGTTTCGGAACCTTTTTATTTTTAAAGGTGATAAATTGTACATGTAATGGGGTTCGTAAACTTTATGAAATCATGGCTTTATTGTAGCGAAGAAAATGGGAAAATACAAGGGAGTATCAAAGTTAGACAGGGGTGTGCGCTTTCAGAGGTCGCTCTTGGACCTGAACACTTTCTTATCCCTTTCTTTCCTTTAATGTTGAGTTGAGGGGACGCCTTCAAACTGCATGACAGTGGGCAGAGCGTCGCCTTTGGGATTAAATAGAGACACTTCATACTACTAATATTGGGCAGAGTGTCGCTCTTGGGACTGAACTAAGGGTGCCTGTAGACCGCTGATACTGGCAGGGCGTCACCTTTGAGATTGAACAAGGGCCCCTTCAGTGTGCGCTTTTGTCGCGTGCTTTCAGTGCGTTCTTTCGTTGTGCGCCTTCAACTTATGAGGGACACTGACTCCCTTTCTCCTCGGTTTCTTCACTGATGTGTTATTGATTATTTACTCTTTACTGTTGTTGTTCTTGTCGCTCTTGCGTAGATGAGGAGTGAGGTGGTGTTTTATTCTGGGGACGTGCGCTTTTCGAAGGTCGCTCGGGGACCCTCACACTTTATTCTCCTTTTCTTCTAGAATGTTGCTACAGACTCTGTTCACTTCACTGTTGTTGTTCCTGTTGCTTTTGTACACTAATTTTGAGATGCCAAGGAGGAGTAGAGCGGTTGTCGCTGCTGGGTAGAGGGATGCGCTCTCTCTTGTGTCGCTCTTGTGAGAAAGCAATGTGATGAAGAATGCTTCTCTGCTTCATTTTTCCTTTCTTCTCTTGATACTATGAAGAACTTCTCCTTCTTCAGTTTTCTCTAAGTGTTTTCTCACTCATTGCCTCTCTCATGTTCTTTTCTCTAAGTTTCAGAGAGAAAGAAGTGGTGTTTAGTATTGTGTTTCTTCTTGGCTTGTTTATCTGCAGCGAAGAGGGTGGCCTCTATTTATAATGTAGTCTTGGAGCAACGGTTTTCACTTTTCTTCCTTTTACCCATTGGACAACAGAATCTTCTTACTTTGGCTGCTGAGCATTTCCACTTTATCAGTTCTCCTTTTGTTTCTTTCTCCATTTTTGGCTTTGACATTAATTGCACATAAGGAAGGTGGTATAAGCCATACTATCTTCATCATTTGATGGGGAATGGCCAACATGAGGTGAACAAAGATTCTATTCTTCTTGTACAAGCTTTGGGGTAAGAAGAGAGCTCACTATACCCCTTCTACACTTTGCTCCCTGTCTTCTGTTCATGTATGCTCAACAGGGTGCGCTCTCCAGGGCATGTTTCTGTAGCAGGTGCGCCCTGGAGCTTCAAAGACATCCTATTTGCTTACTTTTTAGATGCCTTGGCTGTAGTGATTTGGGGTGGCCTTGGCCAGAGCGCTGCTTAGCTTGAGCATTGCTTCTAGTGAGAGCGCTTAGGCTGAGCGCTCTTCCTTTGGATACACCTCTGTTTTGGATGGGCTCTTGGCACATATTGGGTCTTTTGAATAAATGAGCCTTATTTTGTGATTATTTATTTTTGGGTATAAACACCTGGTATCCTTGCTGCACTTATATAAGCCTTCCATCCTTACTGTTGTGTTCCCTCTTCATCAATGGGTTTTACCGGATTCCCACTAACGGTAGGTGGTTAATGACAGGTATAATGAAGATGAAGTCCTATGTTGAACGGCTGCCTTGGATTTATTGCTAGTATCATTGTAAAGGGAATCCTAGGCCAAGCTTGTTAAGACTTGCTATCATGACCGTTGGGTATCTTGAGTTACCGGTATACCGGTTTGGAGAGGTCATTGGGCTTTTCGGGGCTCCATACCGATATACTGGATAGAAGACATACCGGTAAGAGGGATAGAAGACATGAATTGGGCCACTTAGGGCCTCATTCCGGTAAGAAGGATAGAAGACATACCTTATGCCAGTAAACCAAATTCATGGTCTAATTTCCCGATCCATAACACAACACCTATCATATTAGATAAGGAATAGTGAACCCTTCAATTTATCTTTCTCAAAAAACCCATCACTCTTGACCCAAAATAATAAGTATTGGATTTGAATATAAAAAATAGATATTCAAATAACATTTTTATTTTCTTTTAGGTGAAAGAGGAACTCTTCTGTTTAGATTTTAATTTCCTTTTCAAAAGGGACAATCCAATAGACTCAGAGAGAAACAGAACACCCTCTCTGTGTTCAGCAATAGATCCTAGCATGTTCTACAAATAGCCAATATATGCTTTTATACCACAAGTCTGTGCATTCACTCAGGGTCTTATTAGACATTTTGGTAGCCATACGGGAAAATAGATAGTGAGGCTTCCTTAAGAAAAGATAAAATAATAAAAAATATTTCAAAGTAAAATAAGTTAATTATTATATACAAAATATTTTATATAAAATCTGAAATTTCACTTGAAAAATATTATTTATTAAGCTTTTTTTAAGCACATACAATCATTAATTAAATTATCGTATTCAACTTTCTCCAAGATTTCCATTATCAATGCTAATCCATTGTTAAGTCTTTCTTATGACATTGTATAATGCAAGTAGGACTTCACCAACTTTAATTTGGAGAAAAGTCTTTCTGCAGATGCAATAGTAACATGAATAGTAATCAACATAATTTGATATGCAATTATTACGTTAGGCGAACAATCTTCAATGCAGCAGTCGGCAACGACAGTGGAGTCGTGAGGACTGGGAACTAGCAGTGAGGCGACTGCACTCTGGTGGACTGCGATAGCAGAGTTGGATTTTGAAAGAAATAGGAAACTCGTGCTCGTTAAAATGGAGTGAAAGAGATTGAAAGAGCCAAAGAAGAAGTTTGTCCGAATTAAGCTCATCCTTGTAGTAATTGGACGAATTGTGTTTTTGTTGCATTGATAATGAGATTCATTTTTCTTTTATAACGTAAAAAAGTGAAATTCACTAGCAAATGAGTGTGGTTTTTTTTCGTCGTTATCCCTTTAAGGCCGGTTTGATGCAAGATAGAATGAGGACATGATAAGATGAAGAGCAAGATAAGAGCATGATATGATATGAGCAAGATAGTTCTTATCCAATCTATCCAGTGTTTGATGCACAACAGATAACAATTTCATTGACGAGATGGTGATGATGAATATGGCAATGTGAGGGAAGTATGAGGAAAAAACTACACTATGTCATCATGTTCATTTCCAACTCAACTCCCCCATAAGATAGAAAATATACTAGGCAAACAAGATTGGATAGACCAAAAGGATAGCACTATCCTATCGTACTGACTCACCAAACTTTGGATATTGGATAGTATCTAGATAGGACAGACTATCTTATCTTCTTTTTCTTATCACATCCATCAAACGAGTCTTTAGTTTCACTGTGAAATGTAGGGTATAAATTTTTTTCTTACTTTCAACCTCAAGACCCAAAGTTTAAGATTGAGCCCTATTGCTATATAATATCGGGTATTTAAGTAATTTTAATTTTTAAATATATTAATGATAATTAGTAATAATTTTTTAATATATAAAAGTATATATATATATATATATATTTTTTGTATGTACTCTTTGACCAGTACCACAGATGTCTCCAAGAGTACCCTTAATACGAAGGAACCCTTGAGACTAATCTTATACGAGGTCGCGTTCCTATGCCTCTTCGATCCAGCGGGATGTGTTAACCGGAAATCGAATATGAGACTTCTTAGTCTCAGACCCCATTCCTAAGTTGGCTCCGTTGGTATATAAAAGTATATTTTAGAATAATATAAAAGAAAAAAATTTAAAAACCTAAAAAATAAGGATCTTATAGAAACACACGTGCTCACATCTGTCTAGACGGCCCTTCATTCAATGTGCTGAGTGAAATGTGCTCATCAAGTAGCAAGGACGTGATTTCATTTCTATCACTCATTCTCGTTTTATTTTATCATTTTAATTTGTACTTGTATAATGAAATGCAACTAACTGACGTCACTTCTATTCATATCAATATATACTCCTGTGAAAATAAGACTTATAAATTGAGAAAGCCTAAAAATTGGTTAGAGAGTTCTGTCATGGCCCTTACTTGAAGAAATTAGACAGTTATATGGGTCCCATTTTGATTGATTCCAATTATGTAACTCTTCTTGTTTGAGGAAATGAGACATAAAATTGGACAAGAAATTGAAGTTTAGAATTTGAATTAGATTACGTTTGGTAAGACATCAGATGATATTATAAGTTAGTCAATAGATTTTTTTGAAAAACAAATAAGAATGCGATCCTATTTGGCTATATGATATTTTTTAGAGAAGTCCTGGATTTAAGAGTTTTATTTGAGAAGATGATTTATATCTTATAAGTTCTTAGCTGTTAAGCAATTTTACATCATTTAATGTTATTAGTCAGTTGATTTATTACAAGTTTTATCAAGGTGAAGTTATTGATATTTTTCATTTACCAATTACAAATTTATATATAAAAAAACTTAAATATATGATTAGTTTGTTGGTATCAAGAATAGAACTTCTGAGATACCCAACAAGTTAATGATTAATTTATATATTTTTCATTTAATGGAACTTAACCGCACGTCTTGAGATACCTAACAGGTTTGCAGGTTTCCGTTATGAGTGAATATATGAATATGAGTGGTTGTTGGAGAAGACAAAGAGGAGACGAGGAGTGAATCTAGTTGCAATAAAGACAAAGAGAAGACGATGTCACCGCGAAAAGGAGGAAGAGAAAGACTTGAAAGAGGTCGCGGGGAAGACGAAGAGGAGTGCTCCCATGATACTGGAGCTTGGAGCTGCAGTTATGCTAAGAAGAACAAAGGACAAAGAGGAAAGGTTTTCAATTTATATTGACCAACAACAAAGGTAATGTATAGGGTGAAAGAGAGACATTTGACAAAAAGAAGATAAAAGTGAGTAGTGTAACACTCTCTTATTTAATACTCCATCCGGTCCTATATATAAGCACCATTTGAAGACTTTTTTTTGTCCTTAATATAAGCCTCATTTCCAATTTCCAATAGCATTAATTACTTCTTTTCCACAAACACCCTTATTTACTCAACACTTTTTAGATTTCCAATAATAATTATAGGGGTACTTTTGAAAAAGTATACCAAATATTTACATTTTCAATACCACTAACAATGCTAACTAACTTTCTTAAAGGGAGTGAAATTGGTCAAATGGTGCTTATATTAGGGACCGGAGGGATCGAAGTAATATAAGTTGAATAAATGATTAACTTATATAGATGTTATATGGACTTGTAGTGTATACAAAATATGGCTCGTAAAATTTTTTGTTATATTAAAAAGGTTACCAACATAATTTGTAAAATACTTGATGGTTGAGTTTATTTATCTTGGAACGAAAAGATTGTGTTTCAAGATAACGGATTGTAGTATACAAACCGTATATTATAAAGAAAGTGTTGTTATCTCGAACTCATAAGATATAACTCTTTTTGAAATATTAAAATTTATGAAATTATATACTTTAATATCAGAGTAAGCGGAAATACTTGAAATAGTACCCTTGATTGGATGAACACCAAAAACATGATTTATATATATATATATATATATATATATATATATATATATATATATATATATAAACATATGTACATCATCATCATCAAGGTCCAGAGTGACAAAAGTAAAAGTCTCATATACAAGTCCATAAAAAACTAAAATATAAAGATAGACTAACTCTCTGAAATCTCTCAAAAATATATACAATATAACACAACTCAAAATATAGAAATCTCAGAGATGGTCTGATGATCCTCCAAACAACAATAATCCTCCTCCTGGTCTCCTGCAGCTGCTCCACCATCCCTCATCCCAGTCACCCATATCATGCATCGCCCGGTGGATCCCCAACTCCCCACCGGCTCCCAGTGGAGTGCTCGACTGGCTCGTCCTCGCTTTCTGCCTCCTCGGGGTCCTCCTCGACCTCGTCCGACTGAGTCGGTGCCCGACCACTGGGCACTGGGTCAGCAGATGGAGTCCCATGAATCGGACTCATCGGACTAGGAACAGGAGTATCCTCACGTATAACTTGGGAAGCAGAGGGATGAGATCGGGTAGCTGCTCTAAAACGAAAATTGTGAAAACGTCGAGCTGGTCGAGCCGGGGGTGGTCCATGGTATGTATAAATTAAAAGGGGGCACATGCAGGGTATAGATAATAGGGATGCGGAACCTACGAGGACGGACACGAGCCAGAGGGTTCGGGTGATAGAGTGTCACCTCTACCTCCCCCTCAAAGGTGGCTTTGTGGCCCTCGTAGTACCACACTCCGCTAGAGAGTGAGCGCAACTCGATGCAAGCTAGATAGCGAGTCATCACCTAAAAAGGCATAAAGGGTAAGCAAACCATTATCAAATCAGAATAATTACAAAAGTAAACATTCACATTTACCAAGTAATCAAGTAATATGCATAAACATATGAGCAAACCATTATAATTAATTTCTTTAATTATCGTGGCATGATGCATGCTTGTTATCTCTCAAATTCCTGAGATTCTCCATCTATCACTTTATGGACGTCCAACCAAACAACCAACCCAAATATGCTCCTAGAGCACAATCATATGTTCTCATAACGTATAGCGAAACTTGCTCGGAACGTGATACATAACGTCACTCCTCAGGTGAACATCACGTCGCGAAGACGTAATAATATCCCACAATACTGGCCACATTTCTCACTCATAAATGTGTCATCAAGCAAGTCGCAATCAATTTGGTACTCCTAGAGTAACCTCCTCATGTTCCACGAACATGACAAACAATAACTTATCACCATTCACCATGCATGAGTGCACATAAATCTTTTCATTAAAGATTAGTCATTAATCTCATTATATGCAACATGCAATAAGTATAGCAATGAGATATAACATTCTTTATGCATAATATAATTGATAACAAATTATCAAATGCAGTATTGTCTCATTTCTTTAAAGTGTCATTGAATTTAAATAAAAGTGGTTAGATTAGAAGTCGTGTTTCTCAACATAAAAAGTGCATCAGAATGCCCAGAATACTCGAGTCTTTTACAAAATACTCGAGTTGTTCATGCATTTTCTGAAAACGTGCATCAGACAGACCAAAACACTCGAGTGGTTTATTAAAAATCTTATTTCAGGTAAATCAAAAGACTCGAGTGGTTCATCAAATACTCAAGTTGTTCATCACCCAGAACACTCGAGTGGTTCATCAAATACTCGGGTATTGAACTGGAATCTGGTGATTCTGCATCAGGAAATACTCGAGTATTTTCCCAAATACTTGAGTCTTTCTGATAGCAGAAACACTACAGTTTGGGTTTTTACATGCCATTCTCAATTCTAACCAGTTTTAACTTAAATCAATGATCAACAGAATTTTGTTTGCACATTTTAAACATGTCTCAATATTGATATTACATCAAATCACAGAGAATCAAAGCCATTCATCAATTATGCAGAAAATCACATTTTGTGCAACTTAAGATACCAAAATCAATTCCACTCACATTTGGTATGAAAACAGTGTTTATACAGTACACATGCAACATATTGATCTTGCTCAAATTGAATTTGAAACTCAGAAAGGCCTCCATGCCATAATCCTAATTCAAACTAAGCCCATAGAGTCTCATGGTGACTCAACACATTAAACACAACAAATTAATCTTATTCTAGCGAATGTATAACTTCACCTTTACCTCTAGGTCGTGTTTGATCCAAGAATTCGCAGAGAAAGATGCTCTACCACTTAATCCCACTAGATCCTCACTGAACAGAGCAGTTTTCAGCAAGGTATCAAAACCGAATTGGTTGACACATGAAACAATAATGAAAATTGGGGAAATTAGTTTCTCTAGATTCTCTGCAACATGTACTAACTAAAGAAACAAGTTTGAAATGGAATGGTAGCTTGAGCTTACCAAAATCGAAGACCAAAGTAAGCTCCAAGAACCAGTTTTCAGTTTTGACAGCAAAAAGACCTCAACTTTCGAGCTTCGATTCTTCACACACACACACTCTCAGGTCACGATTTTGGTGTCTTTGTGAAGCCCTGAATGTGAACTTCACATTGGTGTATAATTTGTGTATTAATTCTCAGAGACGAGTGAGAATCAAAGAGACAAAGTGAAGAACCCTAACACATGCAACTCTTGAAGAAATCGGTCAAATAAACTCGAATTTGACATCAAAAAGGCTTTTATAGATTGATCAAATCTCATGCACGTCGACACGAAGGCCATGGACGTGTTGAGGAGCTGATTTCGTGTCAACTCGTGGGATATTCGAGTGGGTGACTCATCAAACGCACTAACAATTGTGCATTGCTGTCCAGAATACTCGAGTCTTAGCAGAAAGACTCGAGTCTTTTGACTAATTTTTGAAAAATAATTATTTTATTTCCTTTCCCTCCAAAACCTTTCTAATATTGCTTCTAGATCCTAAAATAGGGACTAACATGCAAAAACCTTATTTTCACATAATAATGATTTTCAAATTATTTTTCATGCACTCCGATTCATCAATTGCACACACACACACACACAAAACACATAATTAATCGAAGATTAAAATAAAAGTAATTAATTAATTATAAATAAATTTCATACTTAAACTTTCATTAATCAGGGATTAAAAATTTGGGATGTTACAAGTAACGCTAAACAAAAGTGAACAATACACATCGTATTATAATATATAACAAAAAACAAGACGACATTGCCTTAAGTTCAAAATACATTATATATATATATATATACACACACACAGGTTATCCTTATAATTTAACTAACAAATATGGGTACCCATGGATATGGGTGCTCCATTTTAATAACGGGTCCAAATTTGCAGACCCAAGCTTGACAAGTTGCGAATATTACTCGTGGGTCCAAGTATAATTGTCATCCCTATTGGGTGGTGGTGGTCAAGATGGTAGTGGTGATGGATGCAGTGGGTACAAAGGTGACAATAGTGTGATGGTGGTGATTATCAAGAGATGGCATGGTGGTGGTGATGAGAGGGTAGTGGTGGTTGGGGTTATAGTGGTGGCAATGGTATGGTGTTGACTGGGGTGGTGGTAAAGGGAGTAAGGGGATGCATGGTAATGGTTGAGGATGTGGTGATTATTGGAATGTCAGGATAGTGATAAATAGTGATAAGGATCATTAGGGAAAGGTCATGGTTAGGGTAATCGCTACGGTGATTGTGGTTGGTGTGATGGTAAACTGGTAATTGTTGTTGTGATGAAGTGATACCGGTATAAGTGGTGATATGGTGGTGGTGTTTGAGTGACATATACAATGATATTGAGTTAATATAATTTTGCAACTTAAAATTGAAATTATGAAACCGAGCAACCTCTTTTTGTTGTTTTGAAAATTAAGATGAAATTTTTATAAAATTAATTTAAAAACTATTTTAACTCAAATTTTGCCACCCCAAATCAATCTAAAAATTTAACCCATGTTGCATATAAAATCTTAGCCTGATGAGGTAACTTTAATCTAGATAAATGCAAGTTCAAGTTTTAGAAAAATAATTCTCATTAAAGATTTAATTACTTCATTAATCTAGATAAATGCACTCTGCAATCTAATCAAGTTGATAATAATCTAAACAATTCAAATAAACCAAGTATAGAAAAATTCATTTTTTTTTCTTTATATAAAGAAAAAATGAATTTTTCTAATATATTAGAAAAATTCATTTTTTTTCTCTTTATATATATATATATATATATATATGAAAAATTCATTTTTTTCTTTATATATAGTACTGTATATATAGAAAAAAGACCGCAGGTGGTTGGGGGTTTAGGACTATAGGTAACGTAATATCCAAACCTACTCAATGTCATTTTATACTCATTATTTCTAGACAGGAAGGAGAGAAGAGAAGAGAAAATTGTATGTAGGTAACTCTAAATGTTCCGTCTCTTTCCATACTACTCTATCGTATTCATACACCTGTCATTAGTTATTGTTACAAGAAATAATACTGCATGGACTGACTCACTCACTCACTCTCTATAAGTACACCATTTGTTGATTAATTAATTATATTATAGCATAGGCTTCTGAATTTTCTAAAGAGAGAGATCATGAGGAGAGAGAGTCATCCTTTACTTAGAGGTGGAAGAAGAGGAGGAGGCAAATATAAACATGCTTTTTCATCTACTGAGATGGAATCACTTTCAAGCATATGTGAGGCACTGCTGCCTCCTCTGCAATTGGAATCTTTGGACTCATCAAAGGAAAACAATCCAAGAAGCAGCAAAGCTGTGCAGTCCTTCTGGAAAGTTTCTGGTTCTCAATTCTCTGTCCCTGATCAGGTACCACCTTACCTTATTATGCATTTCATTCTTTAATTTGTTCCAGTGTATGTGTATGTCACGTTATATATTGTATGTCTATTTATTTATTGTTTTTCTTTAGTATCCAAATTAAGGGAATTTGTGATTTCTGCAAAATGAGATTATTGGGATTTAAACAACATGCACATTCTTGCTATTGTCTCATACGGATTGAAGGAGGTTATGATCCACACCAAATTTGAGGCCAATAATGTCACACACACTTTAATGCACAACTGCAGACATTATTTCACATTTGCACCATTAAAGACTCAAATTGATTGCTAGAAAAACTAACTAGTAGTACCACATACTCCCTTCATTTTAATGAGTACTACTCCCTCCATCCCTATTTACGAGCTAAGACTTCTTTGAGAGATTTCACGTTCATTAAAAAAGTTGAATAATTTAGTTAATTGTATTGAAAATATGAATTTTTTATATGTATTTTCAAAATTACCCTTATTAATATTATTTGGAATCTAAAAAGTGTTAAACAAATAGGGGTGTTTGTGGAAAAAAGTAATTAATGATTATTGAAAATTGGTAAAGGATCTTAAAATAGGGACAAAATAAAAATATCAAGATGGTCTTATATTTAGGGACGGATGGAGTACTATTTAGTTTCATACTACAATACTCCCTCCGGCCCTATATATAGGGCATACTTAACCGTATTCCTCGGACCAAGGAAAGTGAATAGTTTTGTGAATTTTATGAGAATATATTGTAAAATTACAATTTTACCCCTTCACTTTACTTGGAAAGTGCACATTCATTGATGAATAACAAAAAAAACATAGTTAGTCAAAGCATTTAATAAGGCAAAAAAGAGAAAAAACAATTAATGATGCATAGAAAATATAAAATGTCCTATATATAGGACCAAAGATTTCTTCTAGAAGGTGCCCTATATATAGGACCAGAGGGAGTAGTACTTTACTTTAGTCTTTTAATCACTTTCCCTTCATTTTTAGTCTTTTAATCACTTCCCATGATTATACAAATTGAATCATACCATGCTCTTCACACCAATTATATTTGTTAAAAAAAATAAATGATGTTTAAAATAAAAAAAATATAAATAAACATAATGATTAATGGCCCAAAATCAATCAACAAATCGAACACAATTAATAAATAATTGAGTTTCTTTTAAATAAATATGATATCAAAAGTTCAATTTTTATTGTTTGCATAGAAGAAAACTTTATTAGTAAAAGCAAAAGTTACTTAATTATTTTTATACCCTCAAGAAAACTAATCTTCACTTATCGATCAATTATCTACCGAATTAATCTTTCTTCACATTTTAAAGAAGGAAGAAAAAAAAGTTGGCCCAAAATCATGTTAGAGACGTTAGCACGGTTGATGCGCCATAATTATATTTTATTGTTTGTGATGGTGACATTAGAAATAATATCAAACTAGTAGAAAACTTATGGTGATGAAAAAATGTATTATTTATTATAAAAAAAAAATATTATATCACATGGTGGATTTGTGTCCACATCTATTTGACTTTTGCATGCATTGTTGATAGCATGTTGGGTATACCCTTTAAAGGTGGACTACACAAATTCGGGGTGTGTGTTTTTAAATTTGAAGTTATTTAATTAGGGCTTTGCTTCTTTTTTTTGGGAAAAAAAAGAAGTTATGTCTTTTTATATGTGGCCTAATTATAATAAAAAATGTCACATAAGATAAACATAAATAAAAATTGTAATTTTTACAATTAAGTTCTTGCATTATTTAAATAAAAATAAATTTTTTATTTCTAATATGATTTATCCACAATATTTTCATTAATTTCTCCTCATTTGATTATTCCTTGGCTCCCTTGATAGGTCTTTTTTTCGTAGCCCAACAACCATTCCCATCACTATAATCGAAAATTAGTTTCAACGTTCGTTTTTAGTCCCAAACCCCATTTTTTTTATGAGGTTCTGCCGGAATATTTTTTAATACCTCGAGTCAGAAAAATGTATTTTCTAACTTTAAAAATGATTCTTTTAATAAGAGAGTAATCGAAAAAATATATTTTCCGATTCAAGGGTATATATCAAAAAAATATTCCAACAGAAACTCTTGTCCATTAAAAAAAGAGGGGGGTGGGGTGTTTCGGGGCAAAAATGGAGCTTGAGGACTAGCATTCCTCGTAATCTGCCAATCATTCCACAGCCCAACAACCATTCTCAAAACTTATTATTCTTTCCTTAATTTAACCCTATTATTCTAATAAATTTGATAGAGATAGTAATACTATTGTTTTTTCGCAGTCATTCTTGATATTTTACAGTTTTTCATCCTTGGCTTAATTCATGTCCAATCAAGAAACTACTTTTGTCACCTTGGGCCAACGTGTTTTGGCATATTCACTTAAGTAAGTTATGTTCTGTAATTGTTGGAAACTAAATTTGTTATTAATACGCGTATGTTTTTCAAAATAGCAAAGACAAAGATGTTACGAAAAAAAAATTACTAAGTTTAGTAACTACCACCAAGAGGTTCTCCTAGTTTTTAGAACGGGAAACAAAATTCATCTAGTATAAATAGGTTACTCATTCATTTGTAAAATGTACAATTCAGAAAAGAAGAAAAACTTGTAATAACTACAAGAGAGAAATTAATAAAAAAAAAAAGAGAACTCCAACGAGTCTCTATAATTTTGAGTGGGTGAGGAATTGTTTTTTTTTTAAGTTTATTTAATTTAGGCAATTTATTTATATTGCCAACATCTGGTATCAAAGCAATTCCAAGGTGGTCCGACAAGAGAGAAACTTGTAATAACTACAAGAGAGAAATTAATAAAAAAAAAAAGAACTCCAACGAGTCTCTATAATTTTGAGTGGTATCAAGAGCTAGGGAATATTAAAATGGCAGCAAGTTCAAGCGCTGGTGTTCAACAACACATTCAAACCTCAATTTTTAAATTTGATGGAAAAACAAATTTTTCCATGTGGAAGCGATTAATGGAGTTGTGTCTAAAAACTAGTGGCTACAGAGACATTATGGAGAAAGGTTTCACTGAACCAACAACAGAAGATGGAGACCAACAACAAGTAGAAAAAGACCGAGTACTAAACGAAAAAGCATTATTTTTAATTTATCAATCGGTGGAGCTGCATGTTTTAGAGAAAATTTTCCATGCAAAAACAGCAAAAGAAGCATGGGAAATTTTAACTAAAACCTATGAAGGTGGTGATCCAATTAAAAGAACGAGGTTGCAAGGCCTAAAAAGACAATTTGAGATGATGGAGCAAGGTAAGAGTGAAACTATTCGTGACTATTTTTCACGAGTAGATAAGCTGGTTAATGAGATGAAAAATAATGGTGATAATATAGAAGAAAAAGAAATAGTGGAGAAAATCATGCGTACGCTCACAAGTCGATTCGACTTTGTGGTAGCTGCGATAGAAGAATCAAGAGACCTTAGCACGGTATCCTTAAACGACTTGCAACCGTCTCTAGAATCACGTGAGATGCGAATGAATGAAAAATCAAGTGGCACAATGGAGCAAGCATTGAAAGCTCAATCAAATGTTAGAAATGATCGAGTTATTCCAAGGAAGGTGGAGTACAATCAAAGAGGTCATAATCTCAGAGGAAGAGGAAGAGGAAGGTACTCTATGTCTCAAACTACTAGAGGTAATGAAGGTTTTCAAAATAAATCTTCTATCCAATGTCATAAATGCAATAAGTATGGACATTTCCAATATGAATGCAAATCTCATATTCAATGCCATAATTGTAACAAATATGGGCATTATAGTCAAGAATGTCGTACTAAAACATTGAATAATAGAGAGAGACATGCTCACATTGCTGAAAATGAAGATGAAATGAAAACAGTACTATTAACTAGTCACACAGGAGTTAATAAAATTGACCACCAATGGTTATTAGACACGGGTTGTAGCAATCATCTAAGCGGGAATAAAGAAATATTTTCCCACTTAGACGAAAGCTTCCGAAGCGCAGTCAAGCTTGGTGATAATTCAAAGCTTGATGTCTTGGGGAAAGGAAAGACAGCTATTCGACTTAATGACGGATCTTTAAATTACATTTCTGATGTATTCTATGCACCTGAAATATGTCAAAATCTTCTAAGTGTTGGCCAACTAGCAGAGAAAGGCTACGATTTGAAATTCAACAAAGAAGGTTGCACAATAAATGATGCTGAGATGGGTCTGATAGCAAAGACGAACATGTCCCGAAATCATCTATTTCCGATGAACATCAGGTATGATGCTAATTCGTGTTATAAAGCAGTAAATGTCGATGATAATTGGCTTTGGCACATGAGATTAGGGCATTTCAACTTTGAAAGCATCAAATTTCTTGCCAATAAAAAATGGGTTACTGGTTTGCCTGTTGTCCAAGCTCCTGATCAGCTATGTGAAGCGTGTGTAGCAGGCAAGAAGCATCGAGATCCCTTTCCTAAAGGACGTGCATGGAGAGCCACAAAACCACTCGAGCTAGTGCACTCTGATTTATGCTATTTGGAGGTTCAATCCAATGGAGGTAATAAATATTTTATCACTTTCATTGATGACTATAGTAGGAAGACATGGGTGTATTTTCTAAAAAATAAATCTGATGCTTGTGATACGGTGAAAAGCTTTATGGCATATATTGAGAGGCGTAGTGGTCATACCCTAAAAACCCTAAGAACCGATAGAGGAACTGAGTATATTGTATGTGATGATTTTTTAAGAAAAAATGGTGTTAAACATCAAATGACTGCCAGATATACTCCACAACAAAATGGAGTGGCAGAACGAAAGAATAGAACTATCATGGATATGGTTAGAAGCATGCTACATTGCAAGAAACTACCCAAAAGTTTCTGGGCAGAAGCTGTGGCTTGTGCTGTCTATATCCTGAATAGGTGTCCTATCAAAAGTGTTCGAGATCAAACTCCACAAGAAGCTTGGAGTGGGGCAAAGCCAGATCTCAGTCACTTGAAGGTTTTTGGTTGTATTGCTTATTCACATGTTCCCGATCAACTGAGGAAGAAGTTAGATGATAGGGCAGAGAAATGCATCTTTGTAGGGTATAGTGAAGATACAAAAGCCTACAAGTTGTATAATCCAGAAACTCAAAAAATAATTATCAGTCGAGATGTTACTTTCGATGAATATGGAGCATGGGACTGGACAGAGAAAGAAAAGGATACACTACTGCCTGTTCCGATAATAATAAATGAAGAGATTGAACAAGATGACAATGAAGATGAACATCCAAGAGATGCTATAGGAGCAGATGAAGCAGCATTTGAAGCGCCACCTCCAAGGTATCCACAAAGGGCACGACGCCCAAATTCTAACTTGCAGGATTTTATAGTCGGAAGAGATGATGACCCAGAAGACAGGGAGGACGAGGTAAATTACTTTGCCTTGTTCGCAGATTGTGATCCAGTGGCATATGAAGAAGCAGCCAATGATGATCGTTGGATTAAAGCAATGAACGAGGAGATTCGAGCGATCGAGAAAAATGACACATGGGAGTTAACAAAACTTCTAGAAGGAAAGAAGCCTATTGGAGTCAAATGGGTGTATAAGACGAAATACAATCCAAATGGTGAGGTAGATCGTTATAAAGCAAGATTGGTGGCAAAAGGATACAAGCAGAAACCTGGCATTGATTACTTTGAAGTGTTCGCTCCAGTTGCCAGATTGGACACGGTACGTATGATTCTCTCTCTTGCCGCACAGAATCAATGGAAAATCTTTCAAATGGACGTGAAATCAGCTTTCTTAAATGGTGTACTCGAAGAAGAAGTTTATATTCAGCAGCCACCAGGTTATCAAAAACAAGGAGACGAAAATAAGGTATATCGATTAAAAAAGGCATTATATGGATTAAAGCAAGCACCTCGAGCATGGTACACACGTATTGACACATATTTTATTAATAATGGATTTCACAGAAGTCCATATGAACATGCTTTATATGTTAAAACAAATAAAGCTGGAGATTTTATTATTGTATGTTTGTACGTTGATGACTTGATATTCACTGGCACTAATTCAAAATTGCTAGCTGAATTCAAGGAAAATATGTCAACTCAATTTGAAATGACAGATATGGGCCTAATGTCCTACTTTCTAGGCATTGAGGTGAAACAAACGAATGAAGGGATTTTTATATCTCAAAATAAATATGCAAAAGATGTTTTAAAGAAATTCAAGATGGAGGCTTCTAAGCCGATGCTCACACCAGTCGAGGAGAGACTAAAGCTTGTAAAAGAAAGCGGTGGTGATCTCGTCAACTCAACTCATTTCAGAATGTTAGTCGGAAGTCTCAGGTATTTGACTGCCACAAGACCTGATATAGTTTATGGTGTCGGACTCATTAGCAGATTCATGGAATCACCGAGACAATCCCATTGGCAAGCTGCGAAGAGAATCCTAAGATATATCAAAGGCACAATCAATGAAGGTATTTTTTATTCAAGTTCAAATAAACCTGAGTTAATTGGATACACAGACAGTGACTGGGCAGGTGAAACTGAAACTCGAAAAAGCACATCGGGTTATGCTTTTCACCTTGGCTCAGGAGTATTTTCTTGGTCCTCCAAGAAACCACAAGTCGTTGCACTTTCGACAGCAGAGGTAGAGTACATTGCCGCAACTAACTGTGCTACTCAAGCAGTTTGGTTGAGAAGAATATTGGGTGAACTGCAACATCAACAAGGTGGTCCGACACGGATATTTTGTGATAATAAATCGACTATTGCTTTATCAAAGAATCCAGTACTTCACGGACGTAGCAAGCACATCGGCATCAAACATCATTTCATTCGAGACTTGATCCGAGACAAAGAAATCGTGGTAGAGTATTGCTCTTCTGAAGATCAAGTAGCAGATATTTTCACGAAGCCACTCAAAACTAATTTGTTCTTGAAATTGAAAAACATGCTCGGAATGATGAAGCCAAATTTAAGGGAGGATGTTGGAAACTAAATTTGTTATTGAATACGCGTATGTTTTTCAAAACAGCAAAGACAAAGATGTTACGAAAAAAAAGGTTACTAAGTTTAGTAACTACCACCAAGAGGAGCTCCTAGTTTTTAGAACGGGAAACAAAATTCATCTAGTATAAATAGGTTGCTCATTCATTTGTAAAATGTACAATTCAGAAAAGAAGAAAAACTTATAATAACTACAAGAGAGAAATTAATAAAAAAAAGAGAACTCCAACAAGTCTCTATAATTTTGAATGGGTGAGGAATTGTTTTTTTTTTTTAAGTTTATTTAACTTAGGCAATTTATTTATATTGCCAACAGTAATCGATGAATGTAATTGATGTATAGAAGGAGAAGAAAAGGAGAGCTTTCAGTAAGAGAGGGAGCTAGTAATGAAACGAGGGCAAATTAACGAGAGTATTGTGGGTAAATTATATTAGAAATAAAAATTTATTTTTATATAAATAATTCAGCGATTTAATTGAAAAATTTACAATTTGTATCTGTGCTCTTTTTGGTTGATTCTAAATCCAAAAACACAAATACTAATCTTAATGAATCTATATGTTCTCTCTTTGGTTTAAAATATAAAAAAAATTAAAAATTAAGCTTATTAAAAAGGTTAGTTGATTGTATTTAATTTTTTTTAAATTAAAAAAAATAAAATTATCTTAAAAACGTAATATTGAGAATAAAACAAAAATAAAATTAGACAACCATTTTATAGAAATGTTTGGAAAAAAGTAATATTAAAAATAAAATAAAAATTAAGAAAAATAATTAACTTTTTCTGTATATTTTAAATAAAAATATTTTTTTTTTCTTATATTACTACTACGAAACAAAAAAAAGCATATAAATTCAAAAAGTGTTTCAATGCGGTGGAAGTTGATGATGAGTTGCCATAATGCACTATTGTCATAAGCTTTTATGAATCATAAATTCATAAGGAGTGTTTTATGAATCACTCCAGTCCACTGAGAACAAAATGTGTTGCCATAAACTTACGTAGAAATGATTAAAACACTTATGCAGGAAATCTTCGTGTAAATTCATGCACAAGATTTTGATACTTATTATTTTTAAATTAAAAAAAATATAAATAATAAATGACATAATCTTATACTTCTTCTGTCCCAAAAAGTTACTTCCTCAGTCACATATGTTATGATTTTTTGAAAAATTTTTTTGTCCCATAAGTTATGATTATTTAGAAATTCAATACTCATTTATATTTCTTTTTTCAAACATACCCTTATTTATTGCATTTTTTACTCATTTCTTCATTTCTCTTTAATATAATCTTCATACATTTATTATTACTCTATTTTATTTTATTAAATGGGGTGATTTAGTCAAATTATATCAAATTCTTAATTTTTTTGACTTTTGAATTTTTTTGTGATCCTCATGGGAAAGAGGGAATGTAAAATAGTGCTACTTTAAAAAAATTGTATTGAGAATGAAACAAAAATTAAATGAAAGACTAATTTTTTAATGTTTTGCAATTTTTTTTACTATCCTTGAGCGATAGAAAGATTACCATCATTTTCAAGGTTAAATTTCCACTTTAGTTCCTTATACATTACCTTTAAGCAAAATCATATAAGAAATTGTCTAGGACAGACATACAGCTACCTTCTGAAAAAAATTAAGTGTTACAGTTACATCCATACACTCACACAAAACTGAAATTTAACCTTCTCTTATCATTAATGTACAAACAACTTTTTGAATTAAAAGTACTGAGATTGCATTCTGCACAACCAGTTATCAAGCAATAATTTCTCTAACAAAGTCAGTGTGACCTGCCAGGTTGCAAGCATAGTTGTCATATTTTGTATTGAGCTGTAAGATTAGCAAAACTAATTTATCTCTAACTAGTAATCACAATCTAATTAACTTGAAAATTGAATAGGTTGCAGAAATGCTGACGAAAAGAGCTCTACCAGAAGCAATGATACTGCTGAGAGTGATTCTATGGATGCTAGCAACAAGGTTGGGCACTTTGTTGCTATGTGGTTCTCTCTGTCTCACTGGGAAATGGCCCTTCATCAATAAGTTCTCAGATATTTGTTTAGAAAACAGAGATAAGGTTCTTCAGAAATGGTTCAAGCATCGGTTCCTCACACCCATTAGACTTGCATTTCTTTACTTTAAAGTCCTCTGCCTCTTTGTTTTCTTCTCATGGGTAATGCACACTTTCTTGATTCACAATTTTCATTAGTATTTTTATATCTTCCTCCAAAGTGTGCCTAATTGTGTGTGCACACATGACACTTCAAAATAGTTGTCATGGCCCTATATCCGATACTCTCGGACACTCCTAACTATACTGTATAACTAATAACATTTCCTTTTGAATTTTTTATACTGTTATAAATAGAATTTTCACAAATAATTAAGCAAATGTTAGCATTTTATTTAGTGTACAATTATTTATTACAACTTCTAAAGCACTATTTGAATATTTTTTAAGATTACATTTTTATGTTAACTTTATATATTAATTATACCTTGTATCATTTTCTTGTCTTGTCTTGTAATTCTTATGATTTGTGGTATGCAATGTTCATGTCACGTGGCATCTGTGTCTAATGTCATATCCGTGCTTTGTAGGTGTGTGTTAAAACTTTCATTCTATTTGTGTGCAGTGTGATGAAAATGGTGAAAACCCAACGTGGGAAGCCATTGGATATAAGGTTGACAATGACACTGATGAGAACTCAAACAACACTCACAAGGAGAGGCCTCTTGAAAAGGGGATAGTGGAAGCTATCAATGAGACTAACTTGAGTCTGCCTCAGTCTCTTGCTCAAAAATGCCTTGAAGTTTCTATAGATGCTAGAAACAACATCCTCAAAATCAAATGTGATGTAGTAGTTGTAGGGTCTGGTTGTGGTGGAGGAGTTGCTGCTGCTGTTCTTGCAGCCTCGGGCCAGAAGGTGCTTGTTCTTGAGAAGGGTAACTATTTCACTCCCAGGGATTACTCTTCTCTAGAAGGCCCCTCTCTGAATGAACTTTATGAATATGGAGGAACTTTTGCATCATGGGATGGGAACATGGCAATCCTGACAGGAACAACAGTTGGGGGTGGTTCTGCGGTTAATTGGGCAGCATGTATTAGAACACCGGATTACGTGCTTAAGGAATGGGCCGAAGACTACAAGCTACCACTCTTTTCGAGCTATGAATATCTTTCAGCAATGGATACGGTGTGTAAGAGGATCGGTGTGACAGATAAATGTGTTGAGGAAGGGCTTCAGAATCAAGTCCTTCGAAAAGGTTGTAACGATCTCGGTCTTCAAGTTGATTACGTGCCAAGAAATTCATCGGAACATCATTACTGTGGGTCTTGCAACTATGGTTGTAGAAGAGGGGATAAACAAGGGACTGAAGTTACATGGCTGGTTGATGCTGTGGATCATGGTGCAGTGATACTAACAGGATGCAAAGCTGAGAGGTTTATATTGGAAAAGAACAAGGAAGGAAACGTAAGAAAAAAGAAATGCTTAGGAGCCATGGCAAATATTTTAACAAACAATGTCACATGGAGACTGCAAATTGAGGCTAAAGTGACAATCTCGGCATGTGGAGCACTTTACACACCCCCTTTAATGATCTCTAGTGGATTAGAGAATAAGAACATTGGCCGAAACCTTCATCTCCATCCGGTGCTAATGGCATGGGGATATTTTCCGGACTCGATTTCAGATCTCAAGGGCAAAATCTATGAGGGAGGAATAATCACATCGGTTCACAAGGTGCTATCGGAGGACTCCAAAGTTAAAGCTATAGTTGAAACTCCTGCAATGGGGCCAGGAACGTTTTCTTCGCTGCTTCCTTGGGAGTCTGGACTTGACTTCAAAGAAAGAATGCTCAAATATTCAAGGACTGTTCATTTGATCACAATTATTCGGGACAAGGGTTGTGGAGAAGTTAGGGCTGAGGGTAGGATAGGGTATAAGTTAGACGAATCAGACAAAGAGAACATCGAGGCTGGACTGAAGCAGGCACTGAGGATTCTAATAGCAGCAGGTGCTGTCGAGGTAGGTACCCAGAGAAGTGATGGTCAGAGACTTAAGTGTAATGGGAATAATGAAAAGGAAGTGAAGAAGTTCTTAGAATCGGTGAAAGCAACAGGAGGGCCAATGACACATGAAGAAAAATTTAGTATCTATGGTTCGGCGCATCAGATGGGGAGTTGCAGGATGGGCATGACTGAAATTGAAGGAGCTGTGGATGAAAATGGGCAGAGTTGGGAAGCGGAAGGCCTATTTGTGTGCGATGCCAGTCTTCTGCCAGCTGCAATTGGTGTCAATCCTATGATAACTATCCAGTCTACCGCATATTGTATCGCGAAGAGAATTGCAAAGTTTTTGATGATAGAATAGAATTGGAAAGCTGGTCAGTTCCTTTTTCTTTCAATCAAGCACGCCCCTGCTGGCGTAGATGAACAACTTATGGCATGAGAAGCATCCTTTGTTAGTTGCATAAATTGTTTGAATTGAAAAGCCATTCATGTCATGAATACATATAGTAATGTTATTGTGATTGTGATTTTCTACTCAAGTTTACATTCTTGAATTACTTTAAACACTTGTAATACTAATATAAGTTGAAATTTGTGTAAAGGCAACAAACATTAGTGTGATCTAAATCATTATATAAATCCATGCAGAGTTTGTGCAATGTACTCAAAATTGGAATAATTGAAACTATAGCTTGTATAGTGTTATTATTCTCATTAGGCTAACAGCAAATCTTTTGCACTCACTGCATGAAGTTAAGTTGAAGTTGATACTTGATACCTCTTGTCTTCTTGGTTAAACTTCACAATAGATTAAATAGAAACTAGCTTCAAATTGGTTAAAGTAATTTCGCCAAAGAGATATAGGTGATAAACAGGAAAGAAACTAAGAAAGTGGTAACTTTTTTGGACTACTGAAATTGATTTAGAACAGGAAATCCAAAACTTAGAGAGTCAATTTACAAGAGAAATGTCATTGGAGGTGCACTTTTTGCACTGCAGTTGAGGGATTATTCACACTTAGTGCAGTGTCATACAAATGATGAGGGATCCCACACATTTGAAATATGATTCCCTTTCAGCTACTCCCTTCCTTTTTTCTTACTTCAGTGTGTCTGTCTATAGGACATCTTTACATGCATAAGAACATTGACTCACCAGTCGGAGTCTGTCTCACGAAATGGAAGTGGAACTGTCTTCACTGCCCGGTAACGACCAACGTTATTTAGATGCTCATTCTCCAACCTGTTCAGAAAAGTTATTAAGTTAACAAGTGACTGAGTTTGTATACAACTTAACAACTATTAAGGACAATTCTTTTAGAAGCTTAAGGTGTTAAAATGAGTCGGTCTTTATCAGTCTCAGAGCCTGGCCTGTATAACCAAGTGATCAAGAGTTCTGTTATTAATCTCTTCTAAATGTGATAAAATGCACCTGTAGAAATTCCAATGCCCTCTTCGAATAACCTCTAGTGAAGCCAACAAAAACTCTAGTAGTCGCGATTGAACAGGCCCAACTTTGAAATGCATGACAGTCTCCACCCATGTCACTCTTAGAATGACATTAAAGGCCTGCAATAGAATATCACTTTCTGATAAAATGAGCTTATTCATGATTATAATATTCAGTTCATAAGGAGAAAAAGAGAGCTTACCATCGACATGTAGTATACGCTATTATTCTTAAGAATTAGATCATCTCTAAGCAATGGGTTTCTGGAGTTTCGAGTAAAAAATCCCCAGTCCTTGACAAAATCCCAGTACAATTGATACAATGTGGCCACGGCAGAAGTGATTAGGACTACACAAAACCATTGAAGGTTATCCACCCTGCTATATGTTACTCTCGCCCCCGCTGCTACCATTGCCGAAACATACTTCCCCATGTTAGCCAAATGATTCACATCGCCATCATCATACCACCGTCTTACACACTAGTAAGTACATTCAATAAGCATGTGTTAGTTGATGACATAATGGGGAATATACCATCAAAAAAGTTCAATTAGCAACATAACATGTCTCAAAATTCTTGAAGGAGTTGATTTGTTTACTAAGCTAGGTTGCAATGTGAAAGAGAATCTACAATTACTAATAAAAATTTAAGGCTTACTTGCAAAGCACGCCAATAATATGGCAAAAATGAGATGATATAAGTTATTTCCATGTATAGCCTCCCAGAATGACAAGTGTCAGGGTGGTGTGTTTTAAAAATTCCAGCAAAAATGTGACAACCTGTGGTTTCCAAATGCCTTAGCAATGGAATCTGTAACCATAACAAACAATTTGATGTTAATTAGGATGCATAATTTGAAATAGAGGAGGGAATAGGACAAAAAATAGAAAAACCTTGTAGGGTATAATAAGATTACCTGGCTAGTTAGTTGGTCAGCCATAAAAAAGTCTACTAGCAGAACCTGCAGAAGTGATAAAATAAGTTCAATTAAATTAAATTACAGAAGGCCAAGTTCAGTTTTATACAATTGAAAGAAGTTGACCTTATAAAATGGAGAGCAGACTATGTTGCGAATAACACGGATGAAGCAGTAACGAGTTGGCCGATAGAAAATGTCAAATGGGCAAATAAGCAGCACTATGAAACACTGAAAATGGTAGCACATTGTCAGCACAAAGGTTTAACCATCTCCGAGATCTTTAAAGTTGAATACTAGAAATGAATCTATAAATCACTTGCTTGAGTTTCAAGCAACCTAAACTGGTATATCTTTTTAGTCACAAGAAAATGCAACAATTATTAGACTAACCAGAAGAAGAATTCCAGGAATGGCATCAATTTGGCTAGGAGCAAAGCCTGCAGCCCTTAGAAGCAAGTGAACGACCATTGCCCCAACCACAGTTGTCATTAGGGTAGTGCAAATCAGAAATGCATCTCTATGCTTGAGTGCTGTACTTGGTGAGAATTCAAAAATGAAATTGTAATTGATTCTTGTGCTCTTCCACATAAATAGGTTGCATCCATACATAAACAAGTGCAGGCTTAACAATGCAAACACACTGCACAAAGTCATAGTAATTGAAAAACATTAGTACACTTATAATTTGGGTATTATCTCACAAATTCTGCAAATTAAATGTTTAGAGAGGATCTTACTATTCGTTTAATTTAAGTATGTCCAATAAAACTTAGGAGATGTTTTTCTATTATTCTCAATAACTTGGCATACATGTAATAATTTCAGGACATCTAATAGAGATAAACTAGTGAGCGTCCGTTTGGTTCCATGTTTGGAGGCATGTAATCGCGCGTTTAGCAAAAGCTGCCTCTCTGCTGCTTTTGTGTTTGAAGGGGGTGAAATGAGAAACCAAACACCCTCTAAGATATGTTGCTATATAGTATTTTGATAATGTGGAATAGAAGACTAGGGAAATCATATTTTGGTTATAAAAATTATACCTGAAAACAGGGTAGACATATTCCATATAAGCTGGCTCTTTGCTAGTGGAGAATATACCACACAAATGGGCCAAGATTGCATAAACGCTAAACAAGGACACAAAACAACCTGTAGATAACCCTGCAGAGACAGTAATAAAGAAAGTTAATAAACATTAGTGAAATATAAATAGGAGAAAGAAAAAAAAAAGGCTTAATTTACTTTTGAAAATTTCAACTAAACAAAGGTTCAAAAGGTAACCATCCATCATCTTGGTGGGTTTACTCAATGCCCAAATTAGAGTTCAGTGGCCATAAGCTAGTAGCAGTACACCAAAATTTTATTTGGCCTGTTTGTTGGAATTGGAATTTGGAAAATGCAGTAATTGCCTCATATGTTGCATTACGATTTGAAGTAGTGTTGCTGACATTAGCATAATATACATTACTATATATATACTAGTGTTTGTTAATCTAAAGTGTTTATTTTCTCTATTTGTTGTTTTTTTCTTATACTATTCTTTTTTTTAAAAAAATAAAATTTAATTCAATATTCTTTGGATGATACCAAATAGATAAAAAAAACTTTGGAATTTGATTCAATATTTTAATATTATAAATAATAATTTGACAACTAAAATCATGCTATTTTTTAAGAGAATGGAGAGGATTTAAATTCACTTAAAATGCTGATTCGGATAGATAAATAAGTATTACCGGCGAGGAAGGTGGTCATATGAGAATCCTTATGTTGTTGGGGTCTTAAAAACTTCATGGCCTTTTTTCTATCATTGTTGGCAAAGTGCATTGTGAACATGGATTCCACTTCGTCCATTAGTCTAACAACCTTTACAATGATAATCATTTATTAGAATACAATACAATATAACATAACCCATTCTCCGCACCAAGAATTTTAAGAAGACCAGATAAAAAGGTACTTAGAAGTTAAATACAACTTATTTGTTTCCTTTTCCTTTTTTTTTTTCTCCAAAACTTTTAAAATGAAGGGATTCATTAGAAAACCAACATACCTTGTCAGAACTAACGAAATGGGATCTCTTCACTTCTTTTAAATAATTTGCAGAAGCTTTTTGGCAAGACACCTGCAACATAATTTTGTTCACATACATCGTATGGATTTATTTTAAAACCAATGTAAAAGATTATGATGGCACTTGGAAGATAGCTTAATTAAAGTTAGTAGCATATATAAATTATCAATGCCAAGGAAGTAATTTTAATAGTTCATATGTAATTATTTATTATTTAATTTCACAAAGGAAAATGTTTCACCAACATAGCTAGAACACTTTTAGATAACTTTGTTATTTATGATGCAAAATACTGATATTTTGTGGTATAATATGTAAAATTATTGGAAAAATTGTCAAAATTTGACGCACAAATAATATATTATCGAGTATCTCAATTTGGACATTATTGAGAGTGATTAATGACCGTTTCAAAATTGATTCATCCATTTGTGTAATGCTTATAAAATTTTATACGGCGGTATTTTTTTTTTTTCGGTGTACACCAAGGGTATCCCCCAACCGACAGCCGAAGACTAATCCCCTCCAAGGATCGAACCCCTGACATCATGCTTAAGCAACCCAGCTATCTACCAACTGTGCTTGGCTTTGTTGGTGTATTTTTTTTATTGGTTCTAACCGGATAAATACAATAAGTGGAGGAGCCAAAACTAGAAAAACATTTTTTTAAATTGCAAAATCATTATGACTTTAAATACAAATGATTGAATAATTATTAGTTGATTTTGAATCATCATCTATGATTCAGATCAATAACAAATTAACACAGTAAATAATTTAATTTAAAAAATAAAATAGATAAAATAAATGAATAATTATTTTTTTTATCATTTGTCAAATTATCAATATGAATTACAGATGATATAATAATTGAGTATCAACTAATAATTCAAAAAAGGGGGAAAAGACATTTTCAAACGGGTCTTGATGTACAACAATAAAAGCTTTTTCTTTTTACACCAACCAGTACCCGGATCTGATTTATCCAGAATCCGACTCATTCGGTCCGACCCAACTGAACTCGCACTAAGCGATAGGGATCTCTCAGCGGAGGTTGCTCCATATCCAAGACTCGAACTCGAAATCAGTTAATTAAGCTTGACCAATCCATGTTCGTACAACAATAAAAGCATGAGCAGCACCATATAGTGCCGAAATAAATATAGTGTCATACTCCCTCCGTTCCATATTATCTGTCACTTTAGCATTTTTAACTTGTTCCAAATTATTTGTCGCTTGAGGAATTCGAGGATGTATTAATTGATTTTTTCCACCTTTAACCTTGCATTTAATGTGTTGAAATATGTGAAATGGGTTATAATTAATGTACTTTGAGGGTATTATAGTAAAGTTATTTAATAATTCTCTTGAAAATTGAAATATTAAATGACTTTCTTAATCTGTGTGAAATTGCTAAAGTGACAGTTAAATTGGAACGGAGGGAGTATTTTTTTATTAAAAAGGTTAAATTAAAACGCACCCTCCACCCAACCACTAAGCAAGCATTAGCTAATAAATATTATATTCAAATACTTGTTTTGGTCCATATGTTGTGGCAAACAATTCTCCATAGCTACATTCTTAATGAAAATAATAATAATAATAATAATAGATGCACTATGAAGATATATATATATATATATATATATATATATATATATATATATATGAGAAAGTAGTGGTTCTGTCACTATCTTTAGGTCATGTGTGGTATGAGTCATATTTTAGTTGGGTTTGAATCATGAGGATAGTTGTTCAGACTCTCACAACCTTCATGTGAGATGTTAGTCTTCAAGTGAAAATTAGTTTGGACTTTGAAGCATGATGGGTGGTATAATGCGCCAAAGCACCAATAATAAGGGTCTGTTGAGCAAAACTAATTTGTAGTTGTGAGCTTGTAACTTGTAGTTATGAGCTTCTAACTTATAGTTGTCAAGCTAGCTAGGAGCTGTGAGCTTGTAGGACGAAGTTTATAGCTGTTTAGATGACTATTTGAAATAGTGTTGTTCAGCAAAACTAGCTTTTGAAGTAATTAAAAGTTATTAAATGACCAAAAAGAACATGCAACATTTTATTATTTTAAATTTTTCAAATTTTTTTCTTTATTTATTAAATAGATAGTTAATTAATAAATTAATTTATAAAATATAAAAATTATTAAATTATAATTAATTAAATTCATTTTTTTTCTTAATTTATTAATTATGTAGTTAATTAATTAATTAATTATAACAAAATTATTAAATTATAATTAATAATTAATTAAAGGGTAGCATAATAATTTTAAATTTTGTATGAGAGTATAATTGGTATATGAATTATTGAAAGCTACTTGAAGTAGCTTTATAGAAACTAGCTTTCAAAAGCTACAAGCTCATTTTTAAAAGCTATAAGTTCATTTTAATTTGTATTCATCGAATGAGGCTAGCTAGTAGCTTATTGACTAAATCTAAAAGCTCCTAGTTAGCTAAAAAGCTCCTAGCTACCCTTGCTGAACAGAGCCTAAATATTGGGAAACTTAACTTACCCCCTTTTAACATTTTGTCCTTAGTCTCCCAAAAAATGTGATTGAATGTGACCCTAAAGTGACCCCTTAAAGCATTTTCATGCAATTATAGCAAAAATGTAACTAACTTGCTAAGGAAAGAAAAACAATATCTCATCAAATCCGCCTCATTATAATTGTTTTTGCACATGTAGAGTGTCATGAGTAAAAAAGAGGATGAGGAAGAGATATACTATTATTAAGACTTACCTTGTCAAATTTCTTCAGTATCTTGGAAAATGCTACCATATTCAGTGTGCTGCCAAAATAAGAGAATGTGATCAGAATTTTCTCAATCACGAAAGGTGCTAATATTAGTGAATGAGGCGTATAACTAACCCACCATTCAATACAGCATATGACCATATATTTCGTTAAGAAATGTAAGGTTGAATGACACACAACACACTAATTGCTTGACCAAACAAGTGAATTGAAGCTATTTGGAATTTATATATTCTAACCACTGCTTCTTTCACACATGTATTTTTTCTAAGCATTCTCTCATTTATTGGATGAAAGGTTGATCTCTCCTATCACAACATGATATATTATTAACAGTATTCTTTTTAACAAGACTTTTTCTTTTACTAATTAATTAATAATAAGCAAAGTATTACTGTATTTATTAATGTCGTTATATGTCATTCTGTTATAATATAGACAGATTTATTCATTGATTTATAAAGCTATAAATCACTACTTTTATATAATTGATATGATCGTTAGTATTAGTATATTAAAATAAATTACATTCGCTAGCATACACCAATATTTTAATAAATTAACCATTTTTATAATTCAACAATAAAAGAATACTTGCCAAAACACTGGCGGATGTATAAAACATTTTTTTCCGTGTGAAAGCGAAATGAAAAAGGTCCAACAAAATTTAACGATGGAGATATCTAATTTGTCCTTGTTTGCCACTATTTGGAAATGTGTTTGGATGGATGTTAACTACAGATACTTGTGGAAGCGTCTTGGCTCATTCCATTAACATATTATAATTCAACAATCACACCAACTAACCTTCATTTGCTTTAATCTCTCTACCCAAAACCTTACGTACGTGGTAATATTATTGCATTGTAGGAGTATTGTGTGAGCTGTGAACCGTCATGCAACTCAATCTTAATTAGCCGCCATATCACTTCCACATAGATATAGGATATCCCAGTTTTGGCAAACTAATTAATCATCACCAAATCAATATTCCTTCAATTCCAAATAGTATTTTCATCACCCCCCTCATTAATAAGACTAATGACCTTAAGAGTTAAAAATGGTAAAAATATATTGGAAACTAAATTTATGTGGCGGTTATTAAATAATTATCATTTTAACAAAATAAATTTGTTTATAAATAATTTAGGTAACATTAATTATTATTTTTATAATTTTATCTTTATTTAATTAATATTAGAGATAATACGAAGAGAAAAAACCAATTAATTTAGAGAGATAAAGGTCAAAAAATAATAAAAACAAGTATTAATTCCACACGTTATAACCTTAAAGGAAAATTATCTAAGAATGAAGAAAATAATTATTGAATTTTTCAATACAACAATATTTTTTATAACTTTATATCCTCGACCTTAAAAGTTTAGATAAAAAAGTGTAAGCAAATAAATAAATAATAAAAAAAGAAATAAAATTGATAAGTTCTGAATATAAAAATAAATAATGTACCTGTAAGTTTTGAGAAGGCCAAGGCCTCTATAGAGCTCTACAAAAGCACTTCTAATCATTTTCTCAGCACATTGAATCTTTCTCTTGTGAATGAACTCTCCGGTTGGATTATTCACTAAATCCTCCCATAGCATGCTAGTAATAGCCGTAATTGCCCGAGTTGGGTTGGTGGCTGGAACATCTATTCTTATTGCCATTTTAGGCTTTCCCTTCTTTGTCTTTGTCCTCGTCGCTGAGTTAACAAAACTTATTCCATTTTTCTCTAATGTGGTTATTATTACTTCTTCAGTTTGTGAATTTTCTGAATTTGTCTCATCTGAATCTCCTAAACTTTCTGACAAAAAATAAATAAAAAAAAATAAATAAGTATGCAACATTATATTGCAACTCAGTGATACATAAGAAGAAATATAGAAAAAATAGCATTCTAAATATATCGTGTTTTCACACTTCTAAAGACACTTATACGTATAAACAACTTTTTGTCATATATTTTACTTATTTTTTATACTTATGTTTCATATTTTTTTGTTATCACCATGTTTTTTAATCTCTCTCATACTTGGTGAGAGAGAAAAATAATAAACGTAAAAAAAAAATCTTTTAAATAAATAAATTAAAGTAATTGCTAAGTGTTGCGTTGCATGTGTTGGGTCGACAATGTTCCTTATGTTTCATGATGTCAGCGAGCACTTGGAAACATGAGTTGAAAGCAGAAATTTTCTTGACCACCTGAGCACAAAGTCACAAAAGTACCAAACCCAAGATCCAATTTCTTGCTCAATAATGTATTAGCTCTACTATACTACTCCCGCGCCTCTGATTGTTTACAGAAGACCCACGAATTTTATATTGATTTTATTTATAAGATTTCATTGTGATTAACAATATTTAATATTTTTAAATATTCAATATTTAATAAAAATACATTTTTAAATATTCAATATTTAATATTGACTTTGATAAATTAATAAGACAATAAATTTTGAAAAAAAATACATATATATTCATGGTCCTATATCATAAATTAATAATTTTTCAAAATTATAAACATATATCTCAGAAAATTCTTTACTGTCATAAAGAATTGTTTATGATATTTATATAGTGGTTTCTTTCACTATCATACATTGAATTGCATTTATTTTATTACATAAACTTATAATTATAAGTTAATTTTTTATAAACAAAAATCGATTGATTTTTTTTTTATACATCAAGAATATTCCCGGGTCGACAGTTGAAGACTAATCCCTTATGAGACATAGAGATAATTGAAATGAGTTTTATCTTTACCAACAAAGTCTTTTTCATACTCACGACAAAGATCGAACCCCTGACATCATGCTCAACTATTTACCAACTGTGTTGGTCTTTGCTCGTAAAAATCGATTGATTTATTCATGAACAAAAGCGTCAAATGACGTGTTCGATGAACCTTGGCTTACATTTATTCATAAAACTTATGATTATTTCTTCGACTATATTAAATCTAGACAAAATTAGAAGCTACAAATTAAATAAATTGAAGAAGAGGGCTGACCAGAGTAGTCTGAATTCCTTGCCGGAGACCGAGAGAAAATGTCAGTGTTAGTAGTTGCCTTTGGCGTAGAATTTTTCCGGCGCCGGTCATTGATAATTTGTTTGAGATCAAGCAAAATCTGAAGCTGCTTGTTAAGGGTTTCTCCTCTCTCAACAAACTCACCCTCTTGTCTCTTGTAAAATTGGTTCACCTTGTTCAGCTCTTCATCCAGCCTCACAAAAAATACACGCACCTATACAATATATAATAAATGAAAAATGATATATATGCATACAAATCAATTTGCAAACAAGTTTACATTATTGATATATGTTATTTGTTAATTAATTAAAAATAAGCGAAGTATCATTTCCTGATATATGTCATTTTTTTTATAATGTAAATTTATTTGTATATTGATTTTATAAACTTATGTACTATTATTTTTGATAATATATATAAGTTAAAGGTTTGTTTAACTTCAGCCCTTAGGCCTGAGGATAAGAGGTTAAAAAATAGAAAAAAAAATATTGAAAACATAAATTTACTAAGTTTCAAGTCTTAAATGTTTAAGTTTTCAATGCAAAAATACTTTATAAAACATTTTATCAAATGACTGATGTTAAGAAAATCCATAAGTTAAAAGACCAACTCGTGCAGAAAATCCTGACTTTGTAAGCATCGGTCAAGTTAGTCCCTGACTTTATCGAAATAACAATTTAGTCCTTGAGATTTCATTTTAATTCACATACGTCTCTATCTTTATCCCATTTTAAAGCAAATACATCTATGCGATAGTGACGGCAGAGATTATCTTGATTGACGTTCTCCTATCTCAGGGACTAAATTGCTATTTCGATAAAGTTAGGGACTAACTTGACCGACACTTACAAAGTCAGAGACTAATCTGACATATTACTCAAATTTAGAGTAAAGAGTAAAGACCCTTGACCTATTTTGGTAGTCACAATTTTTTTTATATCAATTTGGTTAGTGAATAATGAAGCATTACTGTTACAGTTTGGTGTAAATAATCCTGAATTTGGGTCACAATAAACGTTTTGAGCATCAATTTTAAGATTTTTTAAAAAAGATTTTCGAACTAAATTGATATACTGCACACAAATTTGATGATGCGAGACTCAAAATACAAATAATAAATAGACAGAAAACAAAACGTACCTCATCCTCTTCTGAAAATAACTGTGCAAGCTCCGTTTCATAGATTTCTTCTTCGCTGCCGTTCATGGTTTTCTTCCTAACCTGCATGTATCAGAAAATATCCATATATATATTTTTTTTCTTATTTCATAAAGCTTCCCCTCACAATACCTCCTTTCATATTTGTTATATTGGAATGATACCACAGAAATATAAGTGTGTAGAAAATAAAATGATACTCGTTGTAATAAGAAAACGTAAATTTTATAACTGAGTTGAGGTATATTCTCCTAAAATGTGTTAAAAGGATTGGTTGATGTTGTGTATGGGTTAGGCACCCCTTATATTCCCTATAATTCATTTACCTATAAAAAAAAAAAAAAGAGTTGATGTGTATTTTTTTAATAAGTTAACAAAATATATTGATGAAAGAACTCTTATAATAATTCAAAGAAAGGACTACACCAAGAAAACCAGCTCAAGAGATAGCAATAGGGTAGTATATATATACTAGTATAACACTATAACAAGAAACATATAACCATTACCAACGGGTTTGGTTTAGTTGGTGTAAGGCTGCAACTGAAATCTTGGAAATGGGACACGGGTGTTAGTAGCCCCGAGTTCGATTCCCACTAAAAACTTCCCGCTGGGAGAGCCAGCCACGCAGCTCGCTCCGGATTAGTCTCAAGGGCTCCCTAGTATTAAGGGTGCTCTTGGGGATACCGGTGGTTCCGCAAGGAATACGGAAAAAAAAAACATATAACCATTATGAGTTGATGTAGGGAAATTTTTCAATGGGAAATTTTTCCAAGTGACCATTGAATGCTTCCTTTGATTTCTTTGACTCTTTATTTAGATCGTTGATTTGTTAATAAAAAATATCGATGGCTGAGATTAACCTAAAAATTGGTTGCCTTTATTTTTTTTCCTCATCTCCTTCATTATTATTCCCTCACCACTTTCACCATCAACCACCACTATTATCACGGACTTGTCACCATCACCGACACCACCGTTGCCACAAGGACCTTCATCTATGTCCTATCCACCACCTGCATCCCAACTAGATCGGCCCATTGTCACGACCAGAAACCATCACCATCACTCCACCCCTTCTTTCTTCCTTTAATATCTGGTTTTGGACTCCAGGGTCATCATTGTGGACAGCCACCGCCTAATAGCCACCACCATAAAAGTCGCGATCCACCCCTTGAGTTCAATCGCCATAAATCGTGCCACCAGATCTGGTTTTGGACTCCAAGGTCATCATTGCTGACAACCACCACCCAATAGCCATCACCATAAAAGTCGCGATCCAGCCCTTGAGTTCAATCGCCATAAATCGCGCCGCCGCGAACCATATATCACTTCGGCGTCTCTGGTTCAAACCCATTTACTCTCTTTCTCGCCATTGTCTCTGGTTCATGGTGGTGATGGACATGGTGGGAGAAGAGAGGAAATGAGCGATTAAATTGAAGGGGAGGGGGAGGGCAGTGCAATGTTGTGGTGGTAAAGGGGTGGGGTGCCCCTCTACCTAGATGATAGCAGTAGCCGGCAATCTCAGAATAGTATCTACCTAGATGTTGTTGGAGGAAAAGACAAAACAAGAAGATATTATTGATTAGGATCAAAAGCTTTTAGCATGCTATCATCTTCCTCAACTCCATGCATGGACGGAGTATCACTAGAAGAAAGGTGATTCAGATGAAATCTAAAATTGAGGATCTTTCTGCTGAGCTTCAACAAAAGAACATTGAACAAGAAATGATGAAGAAAAAGATGAAGCAAAAACAAAAAATGATGAAGAAAAGGATGGAGAAGTGAGAGCAAATGTTTAAGAAGATGATGACTCTTAATAACTTGAAAGCATTAGAGGAAGATGACATTGGTGAAGATCGAATGGATAATGATGACTGATACAACTTGTTAGTTTATATATCTTTTAGAAAAATGACTTGAGTATGTAATTTGTTTTTGGATTATTTTGCACTAGTAATATTGTTGTTTTGTTTTGGATTATGGTTGGATATATTTTGTATTCTGACTTATTCCTTTGCACTTGGTAATAGATATATGTTTTTTTTTTTTTTTTTTTGGGGATTGAGCTCAAATTTTGTTTGCATATTTGAATAGCTTTGTCAAAAGGTTAAAGTGTTAGATTTTTTTTTATATATATATAAAAATAGGATTTAAAATTAGACAGGTTTTAAGAATTTAGGGATGAAAATATGAGTTCTAGCATACTTGGGAATTAGAGATGGGATAATTTTCATCTCTGTTTAGAGACAGGATTTTATTGATTAAAGACGGATGTGAATCTGGGAATTATAGATGAAATTATTTTAGTCTCTATTTAGAGACAGAATTTTATTGATTAAAGACGGGTGTGAATATGGGAATTAGTGGCGAAAAAGAGACGAATTTTTTTTGAATTAGAAATGGAATTTTTCGTCTTTGTTAGAGACGGGATTCATTATATTTATAGAGACAAAATTATATATTTAGGAGACGGAAGAGTCTATCTCTAACTAATTAGAGACAAAAACTTAAATCTGTCTCTATATTTTTTGCGACGACAGTTTCCGGGACGGACTCAGTTTCGTCTCTAATTCCTTCGCTAATGTTGTTATAAATGGATGTTTCCTTATTTAGAGACGGATTTTGTTCCATCTCTAAATCATACTTTTCGAGTTGTGATAGTGCTATGGTGGTGATGCACAATGAAAATCGGTGGAGTTGAGGATGTTCACCATGAGGATAAAAATGAAATTTAAATTAAAATTAGGCAAAATTTGGAAATTTCAAAAGGGTCAAAGAGACCATTTAATTAATGGTCCCTAGGAAAAATTCCCCACGAAAGCATTCACCTATATTGTATATTTAACATTACACACACGTACATTTTTTTTTTTAATAAGTTACCATTCTTATTCCCTAATATTTTTCACTGTACCAATTTAGTCCTTGAAAATTTATATATACATTTAGTCACTCAAGATTTTCAGATGTACTAATTTATTTGGTCCCTCAAGTTTTTCTTACATATCAACTTGGTCCCTCGTGTTTTAGAAACAAATTGGTATATCTGAAATCTTGAATAACTAAATTGGTACATCTGAAAATCTAAATGTGAATTTATAAATTTTTAGGGATTAAATTGATATTGTGAAAAAACATCATAGACTAATTAAATTGTTACTTCATTTTATTTTATTTTTTATTTTTTTGTTTTTGGCTATTGAATTTGATGTGCCTAAAACTTACTCCCTCCGGCTCGAATTACAAGCAACAAAAAACATATTTTTCTTGGTTTAAAATGTAAGTCAAATTAACTAACTTTATTAAATTTTGTTCCATTCTCATCTCTCGATACCACCTTCCTAAAACATCTATAGAAAATTGTAATCTTAATTAATTTTTGTTTCATTTCCAATACAACTTTCCTAAAATGCCTCTATTTTTTTATAAATTTGAGAAAATTAAATACAATCAACTAACCTCCTTAATAAGCGTAAAAGTAGTTGAAATTGTTTATAATTCGAGCCGAAGGGAGTACTACATTAATACTAGTCTATTTTTGTCTAATAATCTTATAAATTTTATTGTGCTTTAATTTAGATCAATTAAGCAACGTAATTCTCATTTTTGCTAATCCTTTTTTTAAAACAATGTGTAAAGTAATGAATGAGCTGTGTTCTGTTTTTAACTGACTACCCCCATGAATCAATATGTATGATCATGTGTGAATAATAAGTTTGTTTCTCTTTCAATTTATGAGTCACGCGTAAGTCAGCCGAGTTGATAGCTTCAGAGATACCTAAGTAGCTTAGGCCCCAAATCCTAGGTCCTAGTCCCAAGTACCTTCTTTGTAATTAAAAAAAAAAAAAGTTTGTTTCTCTTTCAATTCATGAGCCACGCTTGCGTGAGTAAATGAGAAACTCAAGAAAAGAAAGCAGGAAAGGCTTTCAGAACAAAAGGAAACAAAAATCACTTTAGACTCCTAAATATATGCCACACTTTAACTCTCAGTCTCACTACATTAATTGTGATAGATGAGATATCTTTCCGCCTAACTTTTTCATAGTTTGGTTTTGTCGTTCTAATAACCACTCAATGAACTTACCCCTTTATTACCACTCACTTTTAAAAAAAAAAAAATATATCAATTTCGTTGATGTCAAGGAGATACTAGTACAGCAACATTTTGATACATATAATAAAAAATTATGATAAATAGACCTATAAAATCAACCTATAAACAAATTTACACCTTAAAAAAGTGGTATGTGTCAATTATTAACCAATCAATAATAAGCAAGTGACACGTATCACTTTATTTGTGGTGTAGACCTATTTGCATATTAATTTTATAAGTTTATCAATCATTTTTATAATGAAAAGGAAAAAAAAAACAAATTAACTTCGATGCATATTTAACATTATCATCCAATGATCATCAAAAAGAGTTACTCATAAAGATATAAAGATACATAGTCACATTATCATCCAATGTAACACCGGCCAGCACACTACTAGTGCTCTCATTATTGCAATTCCTTTTACTTTAAAAAAAATCCAATATAACAAGCACGGTGAATAAAAAAAAACGACTAAACTGTCACTTTGGTCCCTGAATTTACAAGTCACTTTCATTTTCGTCCCCGAATTTAAAGAAATGGCATCTAGGTCCCTGGATTTGTAAAAAACATTTCACGTTAGTCCCTGGAGCTGACTGTCGTTAACGTCGTTAAGACTATGCTGACTTGGCCTTTACTGAAGTGATGAGACGACGTCGTTTTAGGGTTGGGAAAAAAAAGACATGTGGGTTTGGCGCCATAACCCAATCTTTGGCTTCCAAGACAAGCCTACATTCTCAACTCACCATTAACTCACAAAACACAAAACACTTTCTCTCTTCTTTACACAAAACCCTCGACAATCAAACCGTCACCTCCCACCTTAGCTCACCAACACAAATCATAAAAACCCCATCACCATTGTCGTCAATTTGAGAGTGAGAAGAAGCTTCAAAAATCAGATAAAATAAACCCTAACTTCAAGATTTCCACTTGGGATTGTGCGGATTTTGAAATGCAAAGGAAATGAGTGATTTAAGGTTTCAATTAAACAAATTGGATGTAAATTTCGGGTTAGGGTTTGCAACGAACTAGTAGAAGCTCAGTCATGAAGAAGAATTTCGCATTGTACTAGGAGAAGAAGATGAATTTGGGATCCAAATTCGGAAATTAGGGTTTAATATTATATTGGGGAAGAACAACAAATGGTCGTTATTGACCGTTGGTTCCAAACCCACGTGTCTTTTTTTTCCCAACCCCAAAACGATGTCGTCTCTCCACTTCAGTAACGGCCAGGTCGGCATAGTCTTAACGACGTTAACGGCAGTCAGATCCAGGGACTAACGTGAAACGTTTTTTACAAATCCAGGGACCTAGATGCTATTTCTTCAAATTCAGGGACGAAAGTGAAAATGACTTATAAATTCAGGGACCAAAGTGACAGTTTAGTAAAAAAAAAAAACATACTACACTATTATTTTATCAAACAATATGGGTCTCATGGGCAACTTAATTGCACAACACACAATTGAGAAGTTTTATTTTATTTTTTTTAGGGAAAATATGATTAAGTTGTTTACTTAAACTACAATTACATTGTCAACCATTGCACTTACGTTAAGTTTTTTTTTTCTTGGTACATACTCTTGCGAAGAGTTTCCAGAATTCTCAGAAGAAAAAAAAAACATTACTCACACATCTCATTTTGATGCACAGAAGATAAGGGAGAAAAAACGAAAAAAATATTGATGATATGATAAAAAAAAAATATATGAATGAAGATATAAAAGGAAAAATATAAAAATATAAAAATTATTCTTTAAAAAAAAAATACTTTTTTGGTTCTTATTAATTATTATAGGTCATCTTCTAGAATATGCTTTTGGTATTAATTATAAGTCATTTTATACTTCCTCTGTTTCATACGTAGTGTTCACAGAGTTTTTGTCCCGTGTACCATATGTATTGTTTTTTTACAAAATCAAATGTATAATTAATGTTATTTTTCTCAACACACCCCTGTTTATTACATTATCTTTTTTACTTCTAATATTTTTCTCTTTTTAATAATGATTATATAGGGGCATTATAGTCGAAATACACCAAATCATATTCTTAAATCATTTAATCATTTTTTAAAATCTATGCATAATCTTAAACCACACATTGCATATGAAACGGAGGGAATATTTCTTATGTACTATTATTTATTGCTTTTTCCCCTTTTTGCCTTTATTAAATATTTTTATTATTTATATTTTTTTTTTTCAATAATGAATATGAATTTTTAAAAAAAAAATTAAGAGAATAAAATTGTTATATAATATATTATGTTATCATAAAATTCGAAAAATTAATTATTTTTATTATTATTTAATATTTATAATTCGATTAAATATATTTTATAATAAAGATGAAAAAGAATATTATTGGTATTATAGATACATGATGTCACTTATTATTGTAGCAGCTCAAAGACACCAAGTGAATTAATTAAACACTACCGGACGAAAAGACAGAAAATTAGAGACACGCCAAAATCGCAACGAGAGCTGTATTTCCGCGCGCGTGTGTAACACTTTGGTGCCAACAGGTTCTCTGACCTGCCAGAAACTTAGGATCCCACAGATTCGTGTCATTTCATGTACTAGTATTAGATGTACTATCATCCCTATAAAATCAGGTTCCCATCCTTCCAATCACATATGAGAGTGACCATGTTTCACATGATGTTACTTAATTTATTAATGTATAGTTCAAAAATAAGATATGTTATATTCATATAGTTATAAATATGTTAGATTGATTTTGTATGTATAATTTCTAAATCCAAATTTAAATAGAAAAAATATTATCTAAATAATTTAATTTTTTTTATTTTCTCAACCAATCAAATGCAAAAGCGTCGGGAGTGGGATCATAGATGTGTGTTGTAGGACAACTTATACCTTCCTGGCTTCCTCCCTTGGTGGATAAGCTACATTCTTTTAATAAATTTTTCTTGTTTCCTATGTTATGATGTTTTAAAACTCAATATTTCTTTGTAATATTTTTTTAGTATAATTTTTTATTTCTCTTCACTATAATTTATACAAATTTATTGCTAATATGCTCTATTAAATGCGAGTATTTTAATTGAAATATAAAGTATAAAATTTGTATACTGTTTAAATGATTTCTAAATCTATTTCCTTAAGCAATATTCTATTTGGTTTTTATTATAAGAAAAAAAAACTAACTTCACGTTAAGAAAGTTAGTTGAATGCATTTAATTTTTTCAAATTCATAAAAAAATGTAACTATTTTACAAAATTTAAATTAAAAATGAATCAAAAATTAATTGAGACAACCACTTTATAAGAATATTTAAGAATAATTATATTGAGAATAAAAAATTATATAATTTTTTTAATATTTGAGACCAAGATAAATATATTTTTTCTCCTTGTAAGGAAATGGTATTAAGTAAACAAGTACTCCCTCCGGCTCAAATTATAAGAAAAAAAAAACACACTTCTTTTGGTTTACTTAAAATTATAAACAAAACTAACTAACTTTATTAAATTTTGTTTCATTTTCAATGTCACTTTCCTAAAACATCTCTAGAAAATTGTTATCATATCTTATACTAGTTTCCTTAAATAACTTTATTTTTTTCTTTATAAATTTGAGATAATTAAATACAATCAACTAACCTCCAGAAATCGAAAAAAGTATAATTCATGAAAACAAGGGAGTAAAATTCAAATAGTGTAAAATCTATGTGAGTTGAGAGTTCAGACTCATCTCAATTAAGGAAAATCTCATAGCTCAGAGATCGAATAATATTTGCGCGGAAGAATATTACTCCTCCAACAACAAAGTTCTCACATTCGCATCAGAATCAGGATCAAGAATTAGAACTTGCATGTCTAAACGAGAGACTTTTAGATGAGTATATTACTATTTGATGTGTCCAGTTTGGTTATTACATTAAAAAAAATTACTATTAAAGTGGGACACATGGCGATAACCAAGATGGTCCCATGTGGTTTAGCCGTTTAGAGCTAAGAGAAACCAAGCATACAAGAATTTATATACTCTATATCTCATGGTTCTTGTTATTACTGTCTAGAAATGGAAAAAACAATATAAATTTTTAGTTTTTTGGAGAAGATCAAAAACTAACTACATTTTTCGATACTTTTTAATTACTTATAATTTCTTAACAAGTGTACTATCCTTAAGGCGCAAGTGTTTTATCCTTAGAGCATGCACTTGATAGCATTTTCCATATCTCATTAGCACAAAACACCAAAAATTAAAAGAGCCGATAAAAGCAATAGCAAAGCATGAATAATATAATATGTAGATCTTACTTTACCTTAATGATGTTGAAGTTATCATTATTGGAACCTGATAACTTATTGGTGAATTTCTTGGCAAATAAGTGAAGAGAGTCGAAAATGGAGCGACCAAAGTCAGCTTCTACGTGGAGGGATAGCTTGGGAACTCTAGAGAGCTTGATTCTCTTTATTTGCTTCTTAAGCTGCCAGTAGTTGACGAAGGCTTCCTTCCATTCTGGGATGAGTTGAGCTTCTAGCTCCTTTGAGAACTTCACCATTTTTTAATAATGGTGAAGATAATAGAGATTAATTAAGAAGGTGAAGAGGATGAGGAGTTTGTGCGTGTAGAAGAAAGGTGGGAAAGAGGTTATATATTTGAAGTGGGTGTATGTGTGATCGATCTTGATAGAGATATCAAAGTGATATATAAAGAAAAATGAAGAGTCGTGTGGAGAACATTTAGAGACTTTAAATTGATATCTTTGCTTTTCACGTAATACGATTTATCTATGGGGATAAACATATTGTATCTATAATGTTTTCTTATTAATAACTTAACTACAAATTTTAAGTGTCACGTCATGTATGCAATGTTATATCATTATTTTATTATTGAAGAATGTCATTTTGCCTAATTGCTATTTGTTCCTTACTATTTTAATTAAGTTTTATATATTAAATATAAAAATTTAATTCAAATCAAATAAAAAATTGCCTTTTTGATGAATAGATCAGAATTAAAATCACAATAATCAGACTCAATGAAAATTATGATGAGCCATCATCTTTCTCAAAGCAAAATATATATTATAACCAAATAAAATCTCTGCTCACCACTCATCGTCACTCTCTTCTATGACCCATCAACTATGATCATAAATCGGACTCATTAAAAGTTTGTGGTATGATTAATTGATTATTATAGGCATTTTTTTCTCCTCCACGGTACATAAGTACAGCAACCAACCCCAACTCTTTTAAACAAAAAATGACAGAAGAACATAACATCCTCAACTAACAAGGTACATTAATTAGATGGAAGTTATAAGGGAATCAACCATAGAGTCTTAACGTCAAATTTATTAGACTTTTATGTATTAGCATTAATAATTTGTTATTTTGTTAAAACACTTAATTTAAGATTTTTCATATTTTTCATCACAACAGTTAAGACTTACCAGATTCACAATGCAAGATTCATGCATCAACATTATATCATCATATATTTATTTTTAGACTGAATTTCATTTCAATAATATTAAGGAAATTACTTTCATGCAACCTAGCTAATTTTGGGCTGTTGCTATGCAATATTATGTTGGACCAATAATATTTTGTCATTTAACGTGTGATTACCAAATCATTGTTTAAAAAGTCAAAATTGCATGTTAGGTGACAAAATATCATTGGTCCAATATAAGATTACATACTAACAATCCAAAATTAGGCTGCATACTAAAAATATTCTAATATTAATTGCCTACTATTTCTAAAATTAAGCCCAAATATTTTTTTTATCGCATCAATATTTATAAATTTCCCAAAAATTTATGTGTTCAAACAATATTTAAAAATTAAAATATTTAATTTTGTGTGAAAAATGTGTCAAAATCATCTTTTTAAGAAAAAACATGGATTACAACAATAACTTCAATAACTTATATATATATATATATCCATTTTTTAAATGCACTTTTTTTATATCCATATTTGAATATATATATATATATATATATATATATATATTCATAACACAATATATTTAAGAATAAAATAAGAAAACATATATTTAAGAATATTATTATTTATTATTAGTATTAGTTTATTAATTATTATATATTTTTATTATTACCATTTATTATTATTATTATTAAATATATATATTTATATTTATATTTATTTTTCATAATAACATAACATATTTAACAATAAAATACGAAAACATATATTTAAGAATATTATTATTACTATCTAAAAAAATGTTATTATTTGTTATTTTTAGTTTATTTATTTGTTAATAATATTATTACTTATTTATTATTAGGATGATGTAAATTTAAAAGAGAAATTAAAAGACCAAAAAATTAATTAAGTCCAACATAAGAGTCTTAAAAAGTTGAGTCTCTTATTTTACATACTCAATTTAAAACTTTTTAGCAAATTTTAAAAAATAACATAGTCTTATAAAAAAAATATGATGTTAAGAGTCTTCACCATACTCTTTCAAGATTATCTTTTTATTACCCTAATTAGTAGCTGTGGCCTAATTGAAGTCCAAGAGCGACATGAATAAGAAAAAGCGTCATGATACCACCACCCATAATTAGTAGCTGTACAAGGTTTATGATCTGATCTAGAGCCGTGGTTGATGAGTTGCGAAAGAAGGTGATGATGGGTGATGGTTGAAGGTTTTGGTCATGGATTTTTTCGCTGTGAAAAAGATGATAACATATGAGAAATCTTATTGAGACTTATCACTGTGATTCTAATTCTATTCATTAAAAATATATTTTTATTTGATTTATTAAATTAATTTTTTATACTAGTAGTATTCAACAGCTTAATACTTCTTTTGAGAATTTGGGTATTTTGACTATAACAGAGACAGAAAGATATTAAAATTGAAAATGAAAAAGAAAATGTAATAAAGAGATATATGTTAAAAAAAATAGCATTAATTATATATTTAATTTTATATAAAAAATACATATTAAATATGAAAAAAAAAACTCCATAAACAATATTCCCTCTTATCTCTATTATACTCCGTAAAAATTAAAATAACTGAAATCACATTTATTAAAAAAATAATTGAATGTATTAAATTTTCTAAAAATCATGAAAAATATGACTATTTTTGAAGCATATAAAACGGAGGGAGTAAAAGAGTTAAGACCAAACCGCAATAGCAACAAGTGAAAATGCATGACACTCCCCCAATAATAAAATGCCGTAATAACGAGGAACCACATAATGAACTGACATAATTATTACTCCCTCCGTGTCATAAGTCATGATTTTTGAAAGATTTTTTTTTCATAAGTCATCATTATTTAAAAATTCAAGACTCATTTATATTTCTTCCATTTCTATATATAAGATTCCTTTGGAAAATTTCACGTTCATTAAGAAAGTGAAATAATTTAGTTAATTGTATTGGAAATGTGAACTTTTGATATGTACTAGTATTTTCAAAATTGCCTCTATTAATATTATTGAGAATTTAAAAAGTGTTAAATGAATAGATGTGTTTTTGGAAAAAAAAAAAGTAATTATTAATGCTCATTGAAAATTGACAAAGGGTCTTATAAATAGAGAAAAATAAAAGTGTTAAAAGGGTCTTATATTTAGGGACGGGAAGAGTACTTCCTTTTCCAAACATACCCTCATTTATTGCATTATCTTTTTCATCGCCCATTTCTTCATCTCTTCTCAATATAATTTTCATACATTTATTATTACTCTCTCTCCTTTTATTAAATGAAGGTAATTTAATCAAATTATACCAAATTCTTACATAATTTACTTATTTCTTAATTTTTATAAGGATTTTCTTAACCTCAGCCCTAAGGGCTGAGGATAAGAGACTAAAAAAAATATTTTTGCATTGAAAGATTAAATGTTTAATACTTTAAGAGTTAGTGGGTTAGTATTCCAAGACTTTTTTTCTACTTTTTTACCTCTTATCCTCAGCCCTAGGTTAAGCAAACCCTTTTTATAAAATCTCAAAAAAATCATAAGTTATGAAACGGTGGGAATAGTTGACTTTTCTACAATATCGAAATCCAATTGTAACCGGAAAACTCTCTAAACTGACATATTTGCTTTTAGGCTGATGTAATGAGCTACTCCCTCCTCCATGACTTAGGTTTATATAAGTTTTTCATTTTGTCTAATAAATTATGTTTTTTAGAAATTAAATGTTCATTTATATTTTTTTTAAGTATATCTTTATTTATTATAGTATCTTTTCACTCTTCATCTCTCTATCTTTCTTCAATATAATCTTTATATGTTTATTATTATTCTCTCCTATTATTAAATGAAGGTATTTTAATCTAAACATGTCAATTAAATTTTTATATCATTTACTCATTTTTTAAATCTACGTGAAAACTTTAAAAACGGAGGGAGTATCGAATTAAACATATATCCTTTGTACTCAAATATGATACTATCTCCGTCCCTAAATATAAGACCTTTTTGACACTTATATTTTATTCTTATTTACAATAACTTATACTAATTTTCAATAACCATTAATTATTTTTTCTCACAAACACCTCTATTTATTTAACACTTTTTAGATTTCCAATAATATTAATATGGGTAATTTTGAAAATACATATCAAAAGTTCATATTTTCGATACAATTAACTAAATTAATCAATTTTGTTAATAAACGTGAAATCTTCCAAAGGGGTGTATATACAAGGATGAATGGATTATTTTTTTCATATTTTTATTTTGTTTCCATTAGTATAAGATTTTATATAAATTTTTAATGACAATTAATTACTTTTTCTTAAGAATATATCTATTTGTTTAATATTTTTTAGATTTCCAATAATATTAACAAGGGTAGTTTTAAAAATACATATCAAATATTCATATTTTCAATATGAATAACTAAATTAATCAATTTTCTTAATACACATAAAATCTACCAAAATGTCTTATATAAAAGAATAGAGATAATATGCAATTATTTTAATTTTTTTTGGATCTTTCTTAGGCTAGTTGTTAAAATTACTGTATATATAGAAAAAAAATCTCAATTCCACAATTATCATTATCTTGAAGACATAAAAAAATCTTACTTTCCAACAATTTTTATTTACTATTGGTTCTTTAATAAATACCCTAAAAATATTCTCTCTGTCCCATAAGTGAAGTCTTTTTAGAAATTTAACGAAGATTAAGAAATGAGTAAATGATCTAAGAATTTGATATCCTTAAACTAAAATACCCCCATTTAATAATAGGAGAAAAAGTAATAATAAATAATATATGAAGATTATATTGAAAAGAGATAGAGAGATGAGTGGTGAAAAAGATGATACTACCTCCGTCCCTAAATATAATACTCTTTTGACATTTTTATTTTGTCCTTATTTATAAGACTCTTTGCCAACTTTCAATGATCATTAATTACTTTTTTTCACAAATACCCATATTTATTTAACACTTTTTAGATTCCCAATAATATTAAAATGGGGAATTTTGAAATTACATATCAAAAGTTCACATTTACAATACAATTAACTAAATTATTACATTTTCTTAATGGACGTGAAATCCCCCAAAGGCATCTTATATTTAATCAGGGACAGAGGGAGTATAATAAATAGGAGTATAGTACGCTTGAAAAAGGAAGTACTTCAAATGAATATTGCATTTTTAAAAGAACATAACTTATGAGATAAAATGAAAAACCAAAAAGACTCAACTTACGAAACGGAGGGAGTATTTGTTAACATTTTTTTTTTGATAATGACATATCTACAAATTTTAAGTTCCTGTTCCAATATATATATAAAAAAATGTTAGAAACAAAACATATTAATATTATAAAGTATGAATATATAGTATGTCATATATAGTTGTTGCTCGAAGATATTTCCTCTCGTATTATTTCTCCGTTCTAATTTATATGTTGTTTTAGTATTTTCAACTTTATTTCAAATTATTTGTCGTTTTAAGAATTTGATGATATATTAATAAATTTTTTTTCCAACTTTAACCTTATTTTTAAACATTTTGAAATATGAAAAATGTGTGATAATTAACGTAGTATGAGGATAATATAATAAAGTTGTTTTTATTCTTCTCTTAAAATTTGGAGTATTAAATGACTTTCCTAATCCGAGTAAAACTCCTAAAGCGACAAATAGATTGGAACGTATGGAGTATTTATAGATCTTAATTAATTATATCACATAGACTAAGAAAAGTAGTTACATTTACCCTCTTAACTTGCATTGGAAATTACGTAAATGTATTATTTCATATTAATAAACAAAGAACAAAAAAGAGAAAAGAGCAATAATAAATACTTATTAAAAATACAAAATAACTAATAATTATGATTAAAGAATTTTTAAAAAATATAACCTATATAAATAAGAGGAAGTAATACCAACCAAAATGGTTGAATTTTAATGGGAGATAAAGTCACTAAGACAAGGAGGAGTCTTCGTCATACGAGACTTATATTAGGTTTTGTAGGATATGAACCTTCTAACTTCTTCAATTTAGCATTGATGAAACTCACAAATTTTAGTTATTACTATATATTTTTAATTTCTAATAGTTTAAATTTAAGAGGAATTTTTCAAAAAAAAAAAAGAGGAATTAAAATGATCAAATGGTTTAAAAAGTGAATTAAATAAAGAGAGTTTAAAAGAATAAATTTTCAAAACTAATTTATAATTTATTAAAATGAATTTAAAATAAAATAAACAAATATGTTTTTTATTTGGTAAGTAAAAAATTAGCATGTTTTTCTATTTGGTACATAAATGATACGTAATGCGAGGATAATGGAGAAACTATTAGATAGGAACATTGTTCATATGACTAAAGATTTTATTCATAATTAGGCAGGCGTCGGATACAAACAGCTCCTATTTCGCTTATTAAATTCCTTGGTTGCACCAACGAGGTTTGGTTCAGTTGGTGTAAGGCCCCAACTGAAATCTTGAGAATGAGATACAGGTACTAGTAGCTCCGTGTTCGATTCCCACTAAAAACATCCCGCTGGGAGAACCAGCCACGCAGCTCGCTCCGGATTAGTCTCAAGGGCTCCCTGATATTAAGGGTACTCTTGGGGATACCGGTGGTTCCGCAAGGAATACAGACAAAAAAAAAATAAATTCCTTGGTTGCTATTGTCAATAGATTATTATATGGAACTTTCGTTATTTTTATTTTAAATGTGTCGGAGAGTATATTATCCACATTTCATGCCTCTAAGAAAGCATCCCATCCCAATAATACACTCAAGGCATCTGCAAGAGCATGCATGCTTCGAATACAATTCAACATATATATAACCTAAGCAAATGGAGTTATAATTTTCAGGCAAACAACTTACTAAAAAATAGAGGAATATGGCTATGGATTTTCTCCAAAATTCAAATGAGGGAAAAGGCAGAGGGTAGGGGTGAGATTTTTTATTTTATTTTTTTAATTTCAGAAAACGAAATTATTAAAATACTTTTATTTTTAATACTTATTCTCACAAAACACAAAGGTATTTTTTTTTACAATAATTTGATACAATGTACTAAGTTGTTGTAACTGAAAAACTACATTCCTCATGCTAATAAATTCCTTCACATATATATAAATATATCCATGTCACCTATGTAAATTTATTTTTAATATTTACACTATTTTACTAAATTGATATAAAAGAATTAAGCTCAGAATCTTGATGGTTTGCTTTTATTTGAGGTTGAAACTGTTATTTGAATCCGTTCTTACTCATTTCAACTTGATAAAATTGGTGTGACTTGTTTATTTATTATTGAAGAAGAGTCTTTAAACTTTATGACATCTTCATTTTTTGTATTTGTAATTTTATTTTATTGGATTTAATTATTTATTGATATTATAATAAACATGCGGGTTTAACAACATGTAACTCAATTTGTGATGGATTGTTCTAACTTAAACACTTTGCCATCTACAATAGTCCTACTCAGCCAAAATAAAATTGTCTCCACTACTAGAAGTTACCTACGGTCTAGATTAAATAATAAAAATTATGAACTCGTGGGTGCCCTCGATCATTATTTACACATGGATCCACGTGGATAACCTCGATAATTATTTACACCTTTAAAAAATTTACAATGTATCAGTTTATCTGTTTTATATGTAATGTTATTTAAATTTGTTTATTATATATATATATATATATATATATATATATATATATATATATATATATATATATAACTCCTCGCATTATCGCAAGTTGTGTTTTCCAATTTTCGCGCTTACCTTTGAAAACAACATGAATATGTGGTTAAAAGATCCTTTTATCTAATCGTTAACCTTATAAGTTAACATATTTTATTTAAGGTTTAAATATTAAATTAGTCTTTATAAATGTTATTTTTTTTAAATTAGTCCTCACATTTTATTTTTCTGGGTTTTGAATTGGTCTCTATTTTTTCGTTTTGGTTTTGGTACCCACCGTCAACTATGGTTTAGGATAATGCAAATCAGTTTTAATTTTAGCCCCCATATTTTCACTATCCGATGGTTTTGGTTCCTTTTTTTTTTTTGTTTTGGTTTTTGTCCTGATTTTGGTCTCTGTCCTATTAGATCATATAAATATTTTTCATCCATAGTTAACAGAAGAGACAGAAACCAAAACGGAATTAAAAAACAATGAGCAAAGCCCAAAAAAAAAAAGTAAAGACTAATTTCAAAAAGATCAACATTTTATATGGATCAATTTAATATTTAAGCCTTTATTTAATTATTCAATTAAAGATTAAGTTCTCAATCATCACTGCGCATCATTTATTTGTATATATGAAAGTAGTGTTAAATGACTACTTCGTTTATTTGACAAAATATTGATTTTTTGTTCAATATAATTAGAGGTTTTTGTTGCTTTTTTTTTTTTTTTTCCAGATTTGCTAATACATAGCAGGAACTAACCTTTGACCAAAAAAACTCTAACTCAACAATTTTGTAGACTTGATCTACTTGATAATAACATATAATTCAACAGTTGGATTGACAAATTTTATAATATAAAAAAAGTTATGTGAAGGTGTAAGTGATCAAGTTTTATACCTGGTGTTAACGGATCCTAACTTGATCTGTGAACTTATGAGTTCATAATATAAAAAAAAGTTATGAATTTATAAGTTTTATCTATGAACTTTTTTGATATTATTTATTTTTGTTTACTTTGGTGTTTTTTTAATGAATTATTATGAATTTATAATTTTATAAAATTGCAAATCAATGAATTATTATTTTTTTTAGCTAGATGTGCAGTGTGCCATTTTCTAGTTTCACTATAAGAACTCGGAAATTCATGAATTTTATGCATAGATGGATTGCACACGTGAAAATAAACTAAATATGGATTTTTGAACTTTGGCACGTTTGTCGGTTTCATTGTATTTCTGCTGTGTGAACTTAAGAAAAAGATGATTCTAGATATATTTCATTTAGATTTAAGATCAGATTTTATACAATACAAATTGTTTTTTAAGGAGGGAGTGTAGACTGTAGATACCCATCTAATAAAGTGTAAATAGACAAGTATAATATAAAAATCAAAGTAATAAAATAATGTAATTTGAATGAAGATTTAGTAAGGGAAAATTTGAGGAGCGTGCCTGGTTAAGCACATCAAAGTTCACAAGACCATGGGTGTTGCGAGTTTTATTGTCATTATTGTTACTCATCCTCAAACTCAGCTTAACTAAACTCTTTCTGAAAAAGAAACTATATTATTGAGCGAGCAAATGTATAATCTACGTTTCTTGGTTCAGGTGATACATGTTTGCTTGAAAGAAACTTACGTTAGAAAAAATGAAAAATATTCAGAGATCTACAAGCCTGCAAACCTATACATAATATTATGACATTTGTTATTTTCAAGTTAAAAAAAATTAAATAAAAAAACTTAAATGACAAATGTTAAAATCCTAATGTATAGGCTTATGAGTATGTCTCTTTATGTAGGTCTCTTAATCATTGCTCAGAAAAAATTATTAGCCCAATTATATTGTCTTTGTTCTTGTCTTGAATAGGATTGTCTTATAAATATTTACCCCTAGCTACATCTACTATCTGACTTGGTAAACCACCAATAGTGGTGGTTCTCTTACATAATCACATGTAGGTAGAGATTCTTTTCCAGAATACACACACCACACAGGTTTCCAGATGCAACTAGGAATTTAGGTACTCTAGAAGAGTATCTTGAACTATTGATCAGTTGTTTCCCACAGTGCAAGGGACACAGGAAATTGTTTTAGTGGGATTGTAATCGTGGAGGCAATTAGTCCAACGCTTTCAGTTTCTGAGTGTGGATGACGTTGGAATAATGCTGCAAAATTATAATACTCCCTCCCACTTAGACAGTTTCCCCTCCAAATACATTTCTTTAAGTTCTAATGGGTACTGTGCAGGGGTGACTTTTGGTTAATGCCAAATATAAAGACATTGTGCCCATTACTTGAGGGCTGAATAAGTACTTTACTGGGTGGAAGTACTGCTGGCGTGGCTAGTGACCCCTTTTGGATATAATTTGGTTTTAACTTTTTAACACTGACCATGAAAACTGTCATGGCCCATAAGGTTAATGGCTTTCTTGGAGTGCCTTGACCTTAATAAGATTTGTGTTTTTTTTTTAATAATAAAAAATTATACCTTAGTTTTAGATGCAGAAATGAGAAACTTTGGTATTTTAGTTAATAAGAATCTACTTTATTAATGTTATATGAAGCAGAAATGAGAATCATTATTATGGTAATTATGGCTACAGATTTTACATTAATAGAGTATTTGAATTTCATGAAGTGTACTTGGTTTGAGAAGGAGAATAAGACTCTGTCCACTAGGATAAGGTTCATGGAAAGTTTTTGGAGATTTTTCCTTTTCCATATTGCAATAGATAGAAATGGATTATTAAAAGATCAAGAATGACAGAAAATGGGCATCTCATATTCCATTTTGGCGTATGAGTACAATTTGGTACAATCTGAATCCTACCACATGCAATAAGTCAAGTTAAATTCTGATCCTTTAGCCTCTTTTTCCATACAATAATGTCCATATGAGTATGACCCTATATTTCCAGAAGGGTCAGGATTACAGTAAGTTTTAATATCAGAAAGTTTGGTTAAAGCTTTCCTAATAAATGAGTGCTTACCTTCACTAATGGAATAAGGATCACTGTCAATCACTCAATCAGTATAGCAATAACAAATCCATTCTGAATTATGTCACATTTTCAACCAATTGTAATTTTATTGTAGTATAATCAAGGGTTTTTTTAATGTCTAAAAATACTTTTAAAAAAATAACTTGTATGAAAAAAATGGTTTATCTAATACTACCTTTAGCTATGATATTTTGAATTTATCCATGCAAACTAAGTTCTTAAAATTAACTTAACATATGTCATTAGAAACCCATGTCACAATAGAAAACTCCTATTTTACCATCGGAAGTTGGCTCAAGTGGTACGATCCTGCTAACTTGAGAACTTGGGAATGGGGTCTGAGACTAAGAAGTCTCAGGTTCGATTCCCGGTTAACACACTCCGCTGGGAGAGGCATAGCAACGCGACTCGTGCAGGATTAGTCTCAAGGGTTCTTTGGTATTAAAGAAGCTCTTGGGTACACCTGTGGTACTGACCAAAAACTACATACAAAAAAGAAAAAGCTTAATTATATCACAAGTCCCTGAAATTTGGGGTACTTTTGCCCGATACCCTTGTTCTTTTTTTTTTAATGTTTGACTCATCGAAATTACTTATGGGTTGTCATATACTCATACTACCAATACTCATACTACCAATTCTGATCAATTTTGCTGACATGTAACATCGGAATCCTGAGTCAGACGGAAGAGGTTGGTCATGTATAAAAATATTAAGTGTTTTAGTTTTTTAATTTTAAAAAAAAAAAATCTTCGCCCACAGGGCGCCATGTGCTTAACCTCTTGCGTCTCCGATGTTACATGTCAACAAAATTGGTCAAAATTGGTAGTAAGAATATATAACAAATCTAGAAGTAAACTTCTTGGACTTGACATAATTAAGCCGGAAGAAAACTCCTATGAACAATATACAGTGCATTCTCCACTACTTAAGCCACCTTCCCTCTTTTATCTCTAATGTTTTTCATTTTCCACCATCATGAGTACTGTACCATCTAATTTTATTATTAAATTTGAGTAATTTTGGCAGAGGAAAAGTCAGTTAGGCGTGTAATCTATCATTTGCATGGTCATTGGCTAGCAAGTGTCATATTGCATGTAGTGGCAAGCATAACCCCTTTTGCACGTCGCAGGAACCGTGCTTAAAATATTCAGGTTGTAAATGGTTTGAGGTAGCATAATCCATGTCCTTCTGTTTCTCCTTATCCTTGATTTGTCAGTGAATATATATCAAGTACGTATCCTTCTCATGAACTGACTTATTTTGCACGCAACACAATAGTTGCGGATTTGTAGTTTATGTGGATTCATTTATATAGCAGTAGTAAACATATTTATTTAATGTTCCTGTCAAAAGGCATAATTTTCATGAGGCTTAGACTTAGGTAGGTTTATCTGCATCATGTGCGTTTGTAAAATTGTAAATGCCCTGCATTTTGACAAAAGAAGCAACATCCGTCTTTTGGCCTTAATGCCATAAAAGTGGTTTAGGTGTCCAATTAGTCGGCGACTTCCCTAATTGCTCTCCTACACAAGCCCATGTTTTAAATGATAGATCAGATTAGCATATAGATATATATTTACAGCAGAAAAGCATCATGTACATGTGTATTATGAGATTTTTCATTAGTCAAATAAAATAGTATGATAGAATTTATGAGAGTTGTGAATTGACCCTTCCATTATCTTTTATAACAATTAACAAGTATGCTTTATGATAATAAAAAAAAATTAATCGATGTAGTGGCAAATTTTTCGGCCATCACTCACAGACATCAACATGTAAATTTTATATTAGCGCTATTGGTCATTCCTAAGAGTGTATTTTTTGATTCGTTTTGTTATTTACTTACTGGTGAAAGAACAGAAGAATATTAATTAAGAGAGTAAAAATAATAGTTAAAATAAAATGGAACTCACATACTAATGCTATTGGTTCAAGTGGTAAGAAATTGGATTTAGTTAAAACAAGGTCACTGGTTTTGAATCTTGTTCAAGAAAATCATGTGCTAAGAGAGTTTTACCCCTTAAATAGGTTTTGCCCAGTTTGACTTGGATTAGTGTTAAAAGAGTTTTACGGCTTAAATAGGTCTTGTCCAATTTGACTTGGATTATTACTCAAAGTCCAATATACTTATGGATACAAATTACCAAGAACCTTACACCAAAAGTGGGAATTCAAATCATACCAAGATTTGGTCTGCTGAATGACAGAAAAGACGGTGGCGTCAACCAAAAGAAACATGAAAAATGTTGAATTAATTAAATAATCAAATTGATTGGATGATTGTTTTTTATTCATATGTCTAACAAAACATACTAGTTGGAGTTAGGCCGCATACATAACATTCTTCCACAAATAGCCTTCACAAAAAGTACTAAATTGTTAATTGGAATGGTGGCTCCATTATCTCCACATGCTCAAGAAGCAATAGGACCTTGTTAATTTTCAGCTGAGATGACTTTGGAAAGTGGAAACCTTCTCAATTAAATCAATTTAGTGAATATTTTACTCAAATTTTAACCTGGTGGTAAGAAAGTTAAGAGGCTGATTAGAAATGCACTCCACTTTACACCCCCCACCAAGAAAAAAATCTTTAAAAAGGGGGAAAAGAAGAATCAAACAAGTGGCATGTTACTTTTTTTCAAGAGTAATGACTTGGCAAATCTGGGAATTAGAGGTTATTATTTGAATATGACTGCAAGAACTATTCAGGTGGAACCAAAAACATATCTTGTCCATTTAGTGCTTATAACTATTACCAAATGAGAATCTCGTTGTTTAACATTTGCTGGTTGGCCCAAGTGGAAAATGAACTGTGATCTTAGATAAACTTTACATATACATAATAAGTTCGAATCTTAAAGTTTTTTTTAATGGAATACCTAACAAAACATCTTAGCCTAAGATTTGATTGTATAGTTATGACTACGTGGATATCGGTAAAATAAATAAATAAATAACGAAGAAAAGGAGAGCCTCTTCTTTTCAATTGAAAAAGATGTTTAACATTCCACCAATACGTTCACCATCAGCAATTCAAGTGAGCAAGTTGGTACTTGAGGGATTTGTTTTCCTGTTTGGTCAACTTGTCTAATCATCATTGAGACAAATGAACAAGAATCATGATCCATGTCAATTGGTTGTATGTCGTCTAGGAAAACCTTTGGCCTTTTTTGTCCAAGTATTTTTCCCCTTGCTATTCCCATTCTTTAACACACTTAAAAATTGTAGCTATTTCATGGTTGAATGTCATTACCCTTAATGATTTTGTTTTGAATGAGAGTGAAAAATTCTAGAATTAGTTTTCAATTCAATTTTACAAATAAAACCAGTTTATGAACTTAATTACCACCCCCATTTTCTATTGGTGCATCAATTTTGTTTATACATTCACGCAGCTCTAACCTATAAGAACCGTCGGTAAAGATTGAGTTTGAAGTTGTGAGAGATCTCGAGTTCGAATCCTATCGATGTAAGACGATGTTGATGGATAATATGTAAGTATCTCTTTAAGCGCTCTTTGAGCCTAGATGTTTGCCAAACCCTGGTGTGCTTCCGAAATTAAGCTTATCTAAATTTTCAATTTTAAAAAAACCTATGTAGTTATTAATTTCAAATACCAAAATGTTAATCAATATTTTAAGAACAAAGACTAATAAGGATTTAAGAATTAGAAAATATGAAATAAAAATAGTGTATTCAAGATTTTGAAAACACAAACAATATATTTTCCAATTCACATTTTTTTATTTTGAAAATGCAAACAATATGCATTAAAAATATATTTTTATTTTCCAATTTATATTTTCTAATATATTAAAAATATCCTTAAAGCACTCGTTAACATAATCCTTTTAAATATAGAATCCAAGTTTGAGGGATAACCTTCTGAATCTATCTACGTGGGCAAGCATGTGTGCAATTATTAATTCATCGTTTCTTTCAACAACCACTTTGAATCTTGGATCAACTTAAATCTCACCACAGAATAGTAATTTGCTGTAACTTGTGGAGAAAATGATAACATATTAACAGTAGCCTGCACCTATTTTAGTATCAAAGGCTTCATCATTGAGAAAGTTCAATCTCACAAGGCGAAGTCAGTCTAATTGTGACAAAGTTTAAGGAATGGTTATCCTTAAAGCAGGGAACATATATCACCATTCACCAAGCGTGTAGATCAATTAACGAGGAGTTGTTCTAATTTAATTAGAGCTTTTGGAAACTTAATTAGAGCTCTTGGATTCAAATTTTGGAAATGCAGTTACGTTAAAATTTGATAAGGAAAGCTTTGTCGCCCATGGTAATCTTACCCAGCTTGAACAAGATTGTCTTGCTTGGATGGAGGATACTTGTGCTATAGACAAAAAAGTAAAGAACTAATCAATTTCATTGAATGTTTTAGACCAATAACCAAAGGCCAAGTTCACCCGCCCTTTTGAGTGTGGAGAATTTATAAAATAGTAACAAAGACATTACCTCTAAACCAAACAAACCAATTGCTAAAGAAAGAAAATAGTACTACAAATGAAAAAGCAAGAAAGTGAAATGTCCAACAGAATTCGTTGGCCTATTCTCATCTGTGGAGTTATAAAAAATCTGATGATCTCTAGTGGACCTAACTCCAACGTCCAATACATGACTCCTCCGGGAGTAATTTCCTTGGTAGATAATATTTGATCTAAAACATCAGTTCATTATTTGGAAAGTTTGTCCAATAATTCGATGTGAAATTGGTTGTTGTCTTAAAATAGTTATCAACTCCTACAATATGCAAGTAACACTGATCATGAAAAGCAAGTAATACACTAAAATCCCTATTATGGAATTCACAGTGAGAGCACTGAAATTCTGGCATCAACTAAAGGCATAAACATTTGATCTGCTCCAATCAATGAATTAATATATAATAATTTGTGTATCAGTGTATGGAAAGGCGAAGTAGATGCTTATAATGAGACACCATCGTACGATGAATTGCATAGTAATGAGAGAATATAAAAACAGTACTTATTACTTAGGTATCAAACTACAGGCTAGGAGTTAGTGGCATATTACATTGTAGACTTGTAGCTTCATCTATAATTCTGATTCACCAAAGTAGCAATTTACTGGATATTGATGTCATTGTGATGTGATTATTATTGTGGGACGAGAAATTTTTTCAAAAAATGATTTGGATCAGTGTTTTTTTTTTTACGATTTGGATCAAGAGAAATGACATCATTTTTAATAATGTGAAGGTTGATGTTGCAAGTTGGCTTGATTCTCTTAAGATCAAAATTTGGTCTTGGATTTCCTGCTTTTCTAGGATAGATGTCTCCTTTTCCGATTGGTGTATGGCTCCCTTAGAATTTATCAATCGGGTTGGTTGATTTTGGGTGGGTTGTTTCTTGTTCTTGGTGGGTTGTCCCTTTTGCCTAGTTGCTTGCTACGATATGCTATACTCTTTTTCCTTGCTTAGAACTTTTTCCATTGGGTTTTTTTCTAGCAAGGTTTTTAAGGAGGTAGAGTTTCTAATGAGCTTTGGTATGCTATCTTGGTGGGTTTGGTATGCTCAAACCCTTCATAGAAGGTAGAGCCAGTAAAATGGTCCAACCCGACCCGAATAAGCTCGCATTATATTCGAGTTTAGATACCAAAATTTTATGGGCTTTTTAGCCCGACCCGCAAAAACCCGACCTGCATCTGGGTCTGAACCAGGCTAGCCCGGCCTGGCCCGATTAATTTAATTTTTTTCCTAATTTAAGACACTGCTTTTGTTGTGAAGCACAATGGTTGAAAAAGAATAAATAATGGCCCATCCAGCCAAGGCCCACCTGGTCATTAAGGCTTAAGATTAGTGGGCAAGGTTAAAATACATACTAGGCTAAAGTTTGCATCCATGAGTACTGAATATCTGATGGAGGTTATTCAATCTCATAATTGGATGGTAAAGATAAAAAAGGAATGTCAACATATTTAATTTAGAGAAGAAATATGATAGACAAAACCATTATATATATTCATCATCCACAGGTCCTGACATTTTGTGGCATGTTATAAAACGTATGAAAATAAGGAAGAAGAGATGAAGAGAGAAAACAATATATTGTGATATATATTCAGTCTACATTTTACATCATAATTGAGTCATATTTATAGGGAGATAGGAAACCCTAATATGGAGTGGTATCAACTAAATATAAACACAATCCAATAGATAGTCATCCACTAATTAGATAGATATGAATTGTTTATAACACTCCCCCTTGGATGACTATTACAAAATTATGTCTCATTAAAAACTTTACTAAAAATACATAATTTTGATACGCAAATGAATACTGCCTCATTAAAAACCTCATCAGGAAAACCCAATGGGATAAAACCGTGGCTAAGGGAAAAAGAGTGCAGTGTGTATTTATTGCTCCCCCTCATGTGAACAAATATCTTTGAAACGACGAAGACCAATCTTCTGTAGGTCATGAGCATAAAAATTTTTTTTGGAGAAATATGTTTTGTTCTATCTCCTTTAATATATCCTTCTTTCAACTGAGCAATACATGCAACATTATCTTCATATAAAATTGTTGGATTCATTTTTTCAGATGATATACCACAATTTTGTTGTATGTGTTGAATTACAGATCTCAACCAAACACACTCTCGACTTGCCTCGTGTAACGCTTAGATTTCCGCATGATTAGACAACATTGATACTAGTTTTGTTTGATTGAGTGTCAAGAAATAACAGTTTCGTCGAATGTAAACAAATACCTTGTTTGTGATCTTGTTTTGTGTGGATCTGACAAATATTCAGCATATGAATATCCAATTAATTTGGATATATAATCTTTCACATTTAATAATCTCATATCAATTGTGATTTTAGATAACGAAAAATATGTTTACCATCACTCCAATGTCTTTTGTTGGTGTAGAATTGAGTTTTGCTAATAAATTTTCGGGGTGTTATATCAAGTCATGTGTTATCAACGCACCAATTGTACTTTAAATATGGTACTTCAGGACCCATAAATTTTTATTATCTTCTTTAGGATGAAAAAACAATACTTCTTTATGTCAAGAGATTGAACAACCATTGGCGAGTTCAATGAATGAGATTTGTCTATATAAAATCCTTTAGGACCCTTTTTTGTATATTTAGACTGATGAAATATATCAATGATATTCATATCCTATATCAAGCTCTTCAGGAGTCCCAACAATATTTATATCATCCATATAAACAGCAACTATAGCAAATCCAGATTTAGATCTCTTGATAAATACACATGGACTGATGGGATCATTTTGATATCATTCTTTTAGGAGATACTCCTTAGGACGGTTATGCCACATTCTACCGGAATGCTTTAGGTCTTACAAAGACCTTTTCAACTTTTAAGGAATATATCCCTTTACGTTTCATGTTATATGCTTCATTCATTTCAGTCCTTCGGGGACTTTCATGCACACATCCCTATTAAATTAAGTGATCCATATGAATAAGCTATGACTACATCTATAAGATGCATTTTAAGTCCTTCAGGGACTAACAATCTAATTAAAAAATCTATATGTAATTGTATCCACCAAAAAGAATATGTCTCATTCAATTACAGATTTAGAGTAGTCTTGTGCTCCAAGTCTAGCTTTACAATTTTAATTTTTAACTTATTATGTTTTCTTACAAATACCCATTCGTAGCCTATTGGCTATGCGTCTTTTGGACTACAGGTCCAAAAACATGTCGTTTCTTAAGAGAATGCAATTCTTCTTGGCCAATCATTTATTTGTCGACATTGTTCAATTGAATTTGGTTCTTGATCCTCTTCTTTATTTATAATATCAATTGATATTGCATATGCATAGAATTCATTAACAATAATTTAATCTCGGTTCCATCATTTTTTTTAGTAGAGACATAATTTATAGAGATCTCATCATTTTCAATCTTTTCAGATACCTGAACCTCTTCTGGGGTTATTTTCTCATTTATGTCTTCTACTTGATCATCTTCCATTTTATTTTCTGGAGAATTCAAAACATTATTTATGCCAACTTTCTTATTAAGCTCCTTTTTCTTCCTTGGATATTTATCTTTGGAACCGAGTGGTCGACCACGCTTCAAATTTAATTCATCCAAGGGAATTTTAATTCTAACAGGAGCATCTGTTGCTAGAAAATAAGATTTTATAACCTTCTTTGCATCTACAAATGCATCAGGTAATTGATATGTAATTTGTTGTAAATGAATAATTTTATGAACTTCAAACTCACATTGTCGTGTACGAGGATCAATGTGGGACACTGCTGGTGTAACCCTTGTTATCTATATTTTCCAGCTTTTCTTCTTCTCCCCCTGATGTTGGGAATATTGCCTCATCAAATTGGCAATCAACAAATCTTGTTGTGAACAAGTCTCTAGTTAATGGTTCGAGATATTTAATAATTGAAGGAGACTCAAAATCAACATAAATTCCCAACCTCATTCGGGTACCCATCTTTGTGCGTTTTGGTGGAGCCTTTTGGTGGAGCTATAGAGACATATACCGCACAACCAAATATTCTTAGATGGGCTATATCTGGCTTCTGGCCAGTTACAATTTGTAATGGGGAGTATTTATTATAAGCAGTTGGTCTTAATTTATTAAGTGCTGCAACATGCAATATTTTATGACCCCACTCGGAAGATGATAATTTGAATTTTATAAGTAGGGGTCTAGCGATTAATTGTAATTGCTTGATTCAGTTAGACCATTTTGTGTATGTGTGTATGCCACTTCAATTTTAATCCCAATTGACATGTAATAATCATTAATTACTTGGGATGTAAACTCTCCGGCATTGTCAAGATGAATTATCATATAATTTTGAAATTGTGCTCGTAGTTTAAATTATTTGAGCAAGCAATCGCACAAATGCCATATTTCGAGAGGATAATAAGCATATATCAGACCATTTAGCAGATGCATCTATTAATACCATGGTATATCTAAATGGTCCATATGATGAAATAATTGGCACACATACATTTCCTTGAATACATTCAAGAAAAATAGGAGATTCATGCTCAACCTTTGTTGGCGATGGTCTAATAATTAATTTTTCTTTAGAGCATGCATCACATGAGAACTCATTTGATAGAAGAATCTTCTAGTTCTTCAAAGTATGACCATTTGAGTTCTTTATAATTCTTCTTATCATTATTGGTCATGCCAAATTATAAAGCTTCCCTTTTGATTAGTGAACTTCTGGTTCATTATGGCATATACTTTCATTGTACTGACACGTATATAGTACTGAACTTCTGGTTCATCATATACTTCAATTGTACTGATACGTGTATAGTATAATCCGGAGGACAAAGTAGACAATTTTAAAACTTGTTTTTCTCTAGAGATAGTGGATGTGATATAAAGATCCTCAATATTGTCTTATTGTCTCAATATCGAATCCATTATTGATATAAAGATCCTCAATATTGTCTTATTGTCTCAATATCGAATCCATTGTTACGTATATCTTTAAAACTTAATAGATTTCTCTTTGTCTTAGTAGACATACAAAATATTATCCACTATAAACTTTGTCCCTTTAGGGAGCAATTTAATGACTCTTTCGGAGCCTTTAATCATTGATGTTGGTGTCAACCAAGAAATTACACATTATTCATTGAAAAATAAAATCAGGTAGTTAATACGAGTAAATGGTATTATGAAAAATAAGGAAGTGATATATGTATAATGATATCCAATAATGATACTTTTTTTTTGGTACAGCCAATAATAATACATTTATTTCATTATCAAAAGACATATTGATAACAACTTTATCAGAAAGGAAACCCATTTAAGATAATGACTTTATTTTCTTATAGAAAAGGAAATAAATCTTTAAACATAAAATTCAACTATATAATTCATCATATAAAAGATTTTTCACCATAAGTTTGTGACCCATGCGGGGGTATCAAATTGATGATAGAACATCAAGATGTGTAACATTTACTTTTCATTTTTTTTTCACGTCATTTTTCCACTTCAGGTGGAAATGAGTATTCTTGGGATTTCCACCATAATAATATTTTTCGTGTTAATGTCTACGTATACCAAGGAGATGACCGCAATTATTTCCATGAGTATGATAGTCTTCCATATTCACTTCTGGGAATAGGATTCATGAGTATAGTAATTATGTCTTGCCACATTCACTTCTGGGAATGGAATTGTGTCAGTTCGATAAATCTCATGGTTTCTCATAAAGAGTTTATTATTTTGTTCAGAAACAAGAAGATGAGAAATTAACTCAAAATATTTCTTAAATCACTTTTCATGATATTGTTGTTGTAGGATCACAATATTTGCATAAAAGTAGAGTAATAAATTTATTTAGCATTAATGACCAATGCTAATTTGTTGTATAATCATACCTCTTCAGGAGGATGGAATAATTGCTCATTGTTTGCCATTACAAAAAAATTAGTTTAATTATTGATCTCCATGACTGCTAAAGGGGATCTCTCAAATTTCAATCATGTAAACAATCCCTTAGGCAATAGTGTTAAATAATTGATAAGAACATAATATCATAATATCACAGTATTAATACAAATAGGGAACAAGATTTTATAATCATACTAGTAATAAAGCTAAATGATAATATAAATGAACTCACAATATTAAATAATAATACTAAGAGCTTAGTATCACAATGATAAATAATAAAGAAATAATAACTGAGAGAGTAATATCACAATATCACTAAAATTAAATATGAATAAAAAAATCAAGTTCTTCGGGAACTTTCTTTTATAATTATTATTGACAATTCTTCGAGAATTATTTTATTATTGAACAGGATATAGGATTATTGTTTAGAACAATGATGCACAAATAATATATTACAATATTTAAATGATACTCAATGATATTATTTATATGAAAAGAATATTACCATAATTGTACGATACTTATTGATGATGCATAAAAAAAAATATATTACTATAATTGATACTATACATCTATCATAATGATGTCACGCTCTCATTTAAACATTATACCATATATAACGTAATGTTCATCGTATAAGATAATATATCAGCGGTAAAAATAAAATAAAGACATAAAAATCAAGTTCTTCAGGAACCCATATTATTATTATTATTGACAGTTCTTCAGGAATCCTCGATATTATTATTGACAGTTCTTCAGGACACCTCATTATTATTATTAACAGTTCTTTAGGAACTATTCTTATTAATGAACAAGATACAATGGTCTAGTTCTTCAGGAACTAGTCAAATAAAAATAAATTTCGTGTTCATATAATGATGATGATACTTCAAGATCATTACATCATATATATATATATATATATATATATATATATATATAAAAGAGATCGCAAAACAATAATAATAACAACAACAACAATAATAATAATGATAACAATTAAATGTTAACAATATTGAAGTTTTACCTTATCTAGCTTCAACACCTTTTGATGAACTCCTTTTGATGAACTAAAGCCTTCGTGCTGATAACGTGTTATAAAACGTATGAAAATAAGGAAGAAGAGATGAAGAGAGGAAACAATATATTGTGATATATATTCAGACTACATTTTACATCATAATCGAGTCCTATTTATAGGGAGATAGGAAACCCTAATATGGAGTGGTATCAACTAAATATAAACACAATCCAATAGATAGTCACCCACTAATTAGATAGATATGAATTGTTTATAACATGACAATATTTTTTTAATAATTTAGTAATTATTTTAAGAAAAATACTAATAAGTGTCCAAGGTCACTTGTCAAGATACTAAAAGTAGTCATTCCTAGTTACTTTAACAAAGACACTTGTTTGCAAAACCCTTATTTTAATTAAAAAATGGTAAAAAATGCATTTAGAGCACTTGTTAAAAAATTAAATATGGTTAAAAGTTTTGAAAAAATGCATTTTTTTATATTCTTGAGAAAATAAATAACTTGAACTTGTGATTTTTTTTAGTTTTAGTATTCTTAACAAGTGATCTAGCCTTAGAATACTTATTAGCAAAATCGTTTTAATTATATGAAACATTAACTCTAATTTATATATTTTCTTTAGTTTTTTACATAAGAACATTTCGAGAATTTTATTTTTGTCATATTTATAAGAACATATTACAATTTTAATGAATTTAATTATTTCTTTTCACACACTCTTAAATTAATTAAGACTTTTTAAAGTTTCAATAATAATTGTATAAATAATTTTAAAAAAAACATATCGAATGTTTACAATTTTTAATACTACTAATAAAATTAATCTATTTTTTTTATGAACATTAATTTCTTTAAAAAATCATATATTAGGAACGAAACAAAATATATTCATTTAGAAAAGCCACAGTTGTGGTATATAGTGGACCTAAACAGTTATTGCAACAATGACAATATATACTCCGACCTGTTATTAATATAAGATATTTTGTAAAAATTCATGTCTAATAAGAAAATTGGTTAATTTTATTAGTAGTATTAAAAATGTGTATATTTGATACTCCGTTCAGCCTTATGTATAAGACATTTTTGGGTAAAAAATTTGGTCTTATTTGTAAGATCATATTTCAATTTTCAATAATATAATAACTTTTTTTTTCAAAAACATATCTATTAAGTCAACATACATTTTTTAGAATTTCAATGACAACTAGAGATTAATGGGTGTGCACTGACGGTATAACGTTTTTTACATAACCAGTTCATCATCCACGGTTCATTTGTATTACTTTTATTTGAAAGTCAACTATAATAAACACGTTAGTAGTGGATGATACACTGATGGTATAAAAAACTTTTATATTGTCGATGCACCATCTATTTTATCTAAATTATAGGGATAATAATTTTCAAAACTATTCATACAATTATCATTGGAATTTTAGAAAATGTCAATTAATTAAGGGCTTGCGAAAAGAAATAATTAAATGTCATTAAAATTGTAATATGTTCTTATAAATATGGCAAAAATAAAATTCTCAAAATGATCTTATATAAAAGATAAAAGGAAATATATAAATTAGTGTTAATGTTTTACATAATTAAAAGGGTTTTGCTAACAAGTATCTTAAGAACACTTATTATGGATACTAAAACTAAAAAAAAATGCATGAGCCCAAGTTATTTATTTTCTCAAGAATTCAAAAAAATGCATTTTTCTATAACTTTTAACCATATTTAATTTCTTAATACATGCTCTAATGACACTTTTTAACATTTTTTTAATTAAAAGAATTACTAAATTGTTAAAAAATTATTGCCACAAAATGTCAGAACTTGTGTGGATGGTGAATATGTAATGGTTTTGTCTCTCGTTTTCTTCCCCAAATTTAGTATGTTTGTTCAAGACCTATTTTGGGATTAAAATTAAATTGGGCCAACTAAAAGAAAATGAATTACCAAGAATTGGGCCGCTCAACCCAGCAAAGAAAATTAAGACACAGAGAAGAGGGCGACCCAAAACATGGTGACAAAGGAATGCATTTTTGGGGACTCCACCCACAAGGCTGGTCATCGAGGACGATGTGGCCAGCAGGGTGGACGTACTCTGGGAGCTTTAAGGGACTGTGGCTGGCGGGCTCCGCCCAGAGAGACAAAAAAGGGTCTCTCAGGGACTTGCATAATGGTAGGAGAGTGAGCCTTTAATGACAAAAGGGAAAGAGAGTAGTATAGGTGGGTGGGGCCATAGTTTAAGAATCATAGAAAAGGGGCTTTTTGGCACTGTCCGAGGAGGTGGAGACCTCTGTGAATTAGCCAAAAATGGTATGCCCTCATAGTAAGAGTGAGAAGAAGGAAAGGAGCTTAACGACTAAGAAAACGAGAATTACGAAGAGGATGTTGACAGGAGAGAGGAAGAGAGAGCATAAGAAGGGGTAGAAACAGATTGGGAGGACACGACAGATAACAGGAAAAAGAACTAAGAAAACAAAAAGGAAGGAAAGTGAATAGAGGGGGAGAGGAAGAAAGGAGAGAAAAGAGAGTACCTTTTGTTGTTGAAGGTGGCTCATCGTCCTTCCCACTAAAAATCATTGTGCAAGACTCGCTCACTCTCTGCCACCATAGACACAGAGATCCCATCATTATTATTGTTGCTTTAATCTCATAAGTTTTACAAACCCAAAATCTCATTATTCAGTGTTAATCTCCTTCTTTGATTTTTCGGTCCTAAACAATGTTGATATGACTTTTTTTATCTTTACCATTCAATTATGAGATTAAATAACATTCATTAGATATTTAGTAGGTATGGGTACAAACTTTAGGCTAGTACGTATTTTAGACGTGTACCTTATCTTCACAGAGTTGACTCCTTCAGTGCAGCAACAACTTGGCAAGTAGCAACTAGGCAACTACTGTAACTAGGGTATTTCATTTTCTATCTTCATCACATGTAAGTCCTTTGCTCTGCTGACCATCACCGTTCTCTTCCTCTCTGCACCTGTCGCGACCCACCAAGCATCACCTTAGCTATTTTGATTTCATTCCTTCTCCCTCAACTCCTCAAGTATCTGTTACTTTCCTTCTCCCTCTCTCATTTTATGCTATTTTCACTGTTAAATCTTATTATTTTAGTTATGTTTAGGTAGTTATTGTGCTTGTTTTGTTAAGGACTTTGGTCAATGACAACAAAAAAAGTTAAAAAAGATTGAATTTGTGACACTTTAAGAAAATTTTTGTTTTTTTTTAAAAAAAGATTGTCGGGCCAGTTAGTATAAGCCCGCTGGCCGCATAGGACGGGTTTAGACATGATTTTAGAAGTTCGATTTTTAGCATAGCCTGATCATGGCCGAGCTCGAAGCAGGTTGGCCCGAACTAGACCGGGTAATCCAATTGCCACCTCTAATAAAGGGTGGGGTTGATGAGTATAATAAAGCTTAAAAAGTTAGTGGCTATAGGGACACTTAGGATTTCCCCCTCCCCAGGTCATGGGTTCTAGTCCCAGACCTCCCATGTAACCAAAAAAAAAAAATCCTTTATGTTGATTAAATAAAACTTTTTTATGTTTAAAAAAAAAAGATAGCAACTTCTTCCCTTAGACATGCAAATCAACTCTTAACAGGTTCAAAATTGATGAATCATGTTAATAAAACACACACTATTAATACAACTTTGCAATCATTATCAGAGATTGATATGTATGGTTAAGGAAGAAATCTCCCACTCAAGAATCTTTCATGTAACTAGAGAAACTGCCTTGTTTGTGACAGCAAGTTCGTACTACTCCATACAATAATATGAAAATCTTATGATTGAAATGATGGTGGAGATCTAGAGAACGTACTCCATACAATAATATGAAAATCTTATGATTGAAATGATGGTGGAGATCTAGAGAACAAAATAATAAACAAATTATAAAGCGTTAATGTTCAATTTTGTTTTACAAATATTAGAACTCGTATGTATGCCTCTGTTTGTACGATGATAGTGAGATAGTTTTACTTGGTTTTATTTTTATTTTTATTTTTTTATATAGCATTGGAAATAGTTCTACACTTCTATTTTGGTATGATAATATTGCAATGAATGATAAAAATAAGAATAACTCTTTAGAAAAAACTTTAAAATAATGAACAATTTGTTAAACAACAATGGCGCTGCTGACAACATCCAAGTTGTTGATGATACATTATACATGATACATCACTGAGTTAGAATTATATGAGGATATTCCAAATCAATAGCTTGGATTAGATTGAAATCATTGGTCACAGACAATGCAATAGTTTCTCTATGATCAGGAAGTGACACCTTGTTATTAAAGGAAACACAGGCTATTGATTTTCGCACAAACAAAATTTCACTCAATGTGCACAAACAAAAAACTTAAAAATTAACTATTACCAGGCCCGGCCCAGGGAAGGGGCATTAGGGGCGCCCGCCCTGGGCCCAAGAAACTAAGGGGCCCCATTTTTTTAGTACTTTCTTATCTTAAACAAAATTATTACTTTTTTTGGCTGCTTATTCAGTTGTACACTTACAGCTCAACTTCAATTTGTGTCTATTTTTATCATGCTTTTGAACTTCCGCTGATTCAATTGAGAAGCATCATTTAATACTTATTTGAAGTCATAATCTTAGTGTGGAAGCCCTCTCTCAATATTTGTTCCGAATAAATAGCTTATGCACAAAAAATGAGAAAAAAATTCAATTACTAAAACGGTACTTTTCACAGTCTCAAAAAAATAGCCTATTATTGATTTTTTTTGGGGGTTATTGCTGCTATTTTGAATGATAAATGCTTGTGAAAACTTGCAAAAGTCAAAAAGTTAAAGAGACATACATTTAATGGTTTGTCTAATACAACCAATTATCAGAACAACTAATTTAATGCATTTTGCATTAATCAACCAATCACAATACAAAGTTTACAAGTTTTAAGCATTTTCATTAATTGCTTTAATTTTAGTTTGAGACAAAAAATTTACTATTTTTTACCATCTTTATAGGAAAAAGAAAGTATAAATACATTTCATGTTTTATTGATTTATTTTCCATAAAAAAAATTATTAATAAATTATTAGGGGCCAAAAAATAATTTCACCCTAGGACCCCAAATATATCAGGACCGGCCTGACTATTACCATAAAAAATTCAACTCCTGAAGAAGGCTTTAATTGTTGAGAAAGCCTTGTAAGTTGTGACATTATCTGAGAATTAATCTTATAACAATCAAAGACCAAAAAATTTAACTATCAAGCTAGAAAATAAAAAGGTAAGAAGACAACGGAAAAGAGAGTTATGTGGACGGCCAAAAGCTATAATTTAAAATAAAATCACAATTCATTAGACGGCATTCCAATGTTTTCTCCTATTGACATTCATATTCAAAGTTCAAACTCTGTTTGAAGAAGTCATGGTTCGTATTAAACCATCCCTTATAAACTAACACACCACACCTCTTTGGTTTTTTGGTTAAAGACAATTGCTTAAACCAAATCAAATTGGTTCATATATAGCTGATGTTTCCAATGAAAATCATTGACATGGGAATTTTATATACGAATAGACCAAATTGATGAGGTATTCAAATAAGCTCTGGATATCTGATCTCTCTTTGTGATAGATAGATTGTTTTGTGCTCTCATAACTGCACTGAACATTTTCTTTGTAGCTGAAATAATATGAACATCTCCCATAAGCCTCCCACTCCAAAATGGTCTGCATCATTTTGTGGCTGTGAAGACCCTACAACATGTAAGATTTGTACATAGCACAGAGACTTTGATGCAATGATAACATCACATATTCAATTATGTATTTTGCTTTTTGGTTTATGATTAATTATTTTGGTTACATAGCTAAATTATTTAACTATTTGTCTTCTCTTAAATCTACCGTTTATAATGAAAGGGAGATCAATATTTCAAGTCTTTTAATTGAGCCAACAAGTTTAAAAGTTGAATCAGTTGATTTTTAAATTGATTGAATAATATCTTGTTCAAAATTTTCACTATTTAAATGCAATAGCTAATTAAATTGAAATTAACACAATGCAGGTTTAGTAACTTGCTGTCTACCCTGCATCACTTTTGGCCAAATTGCAGAAGTTATGGATGAAGGGCGTAGCTGTAAGTATATATAACATCAATAAAAGGGAAAAAAAAGATATAAATAAGTTTTTGTTCTTGTGATAAGTATTTTATTTTTTGGATTTAGTTCCCTTTTAAATTTTATTCAGTCTTAGCTTACTCTCTAAAAATACAAAATAATAGTAGATACATTAAGTGAATGAAACAAAAACTGATATTTTTAATAGGCTTAATTATGGTTTTGGTCCCTATAAGTTGACATCGTTTTGAATTTAGTCCTTAAATCTTTTTTTGACCTTGAACGGTCCTTAAATCTTTTTAAATTTTGTTTTTAGTCCTTAAATCTTTTTTTGACCTTGAATGGTCCTTAAATCTTTTTAAATTTTGTTTTTAGTCCTTCTGTTTGTCTTCTTCCGTCATCTGCTGACATGGCAAACGGTGTGCCATGTCAGCCCTTACATGGACTGCCAACGATGCATCTAATGTGGACTACGGTGTGCCATGTCAGCCCTTACATTGACCATCAACGATGCATCTGATGTGGACCTCCTACTCATGTGAGCAGGAATCGAGCAGGAACCAAGCATTAACCGATCATGAACCGAGCATGACTTGCCAAACCGAAGGGAGATATCGACCGAGCACGAACCGAGCACGATGAACTGAGCACGAACCGAGCTTTGCCGTTACCAATTGCATCGTACTCGGTCGATATCTCATGCACGGTTAATGCTCGGCTCATGCTCGGTTCATGCTCGGTTTCTGCTCACATGAGTGGGAGGTCCACATTAGATGCATCGTTGGCAGTCAATATAAGGGCTGACATGGCACACCGTTTGCCATGTCAGCAGATAACGGAAGAAGACAAACAGAAGGACTAAAAACAAAATTTAAAAAGATTTAAGGACCATTCAAGGTCAAAAAAAGATTTAAGGACTAAAAACAAAATTTAAAAAGATTTAAGGACCATTCAAGGTCAAAAAAAGATTTAAGGACTAAATTCAAAACGAAGTCAACTTATAGGGACCAAAACCATAAATAAGCCTTTTTAATATATACTAAACACAAAAACCAAACCCTTGTATTGATAGATATCAAAAACATATTTAACCTTTGTAAAACACGGAGATCATACAATACCTGTCATGTTTTTTTAATACTATATTATGTTCCTAACGTGGTTTGATATCTTGGGATCCTACTTTTTGTTATTTTGATCATGTGGGAATAGCATGCTGTGGTCAAGGTTGTGCCTATGGGTTACTTATGGTGTGTGCCTGTCACTGGCTCTACTCGTGCATTTATAGAGAGAAATTGAGAGCAAAGTTTAATTTACCAGCTGAACCTTGTTGTGATTGCTGTGTTCATTTCTGCTGCTACTCTTGTGCCTTATGCCAAGAACACCAAGAGCTTAAACTAAGAGGATTTGATCCTTGCAAAGGTACATAATACATTTCTTTGTCATAAATTTCCAAGCACATATGTTGTGTGTCTTAATCACCGAAAGTGATGAGTTGTGGTGTTAAGTTGTACTTCTTATATATTATCCATTTTTTTTTAGAAATTTTTTATTATTATTTATCTGTTTTATTTAATAGTTCAATAATGTAATAAATCCTAGTTTTTATTTTTATAATAAATAGGATATTGATTTATGTAAGTAATGAAGTAAAAATAATAATTACAAAGAGAAAGAATATGCTAAAAAAATAAATAAAAATATTTTTAAAGAATATTTTTAAAGGATATTGAAAATCAAAATAATCATTTAATCTTTTAAAGAATATTTTTTAAATAGAACAAATAAATAAAAACTTAAGGTATAACATGAACGTCTACCACATTAGGATAAGGACACAAATTCAAATCTTATGGAAATAACAACTCCTATCATATCATATATGGTAAGAGATCTGTTGCTACTTAGGTTAGAGGTTCGACCCCAGGCTCTTGCGAATGTAAGAAGCCTTGCTGGGAGACTACCTCGAAAGGGCCAAATGTCGAAAGGATTAGTCACCCAGTTACGCAGGTGGGTACCTTGGGAAACAAAAAAAAACAAAAAAAATGTAAAGACAAATTTAAAAAAGAGCAATGATTGAGAGACCTACATAAAGAGACCTACTCATAAGCCTACACATTAGGATCTTGACATTTGTCATTTAAGTTCTTTTATTTATTTTTTTTAACTTGAAAATAACAAGTGTTATAATCTTATGTGTAGGTTTGTAGGCTTGTAGGTCTCTAAATCATTTTTCTTTAAAAAAAATTAGTCACATGCAATGTTATTAAAACCGTATCAGTGATCAAAATGTCGAGGACAATGATTTACTGATTTTGTAGTGGTTTAATTAGTGGAATAGTAATTAAACCGCATAAATATATACCAGTTAACTCGGACACAATACATATTTCTACATAAGAATACTTGTAAATTTTTGTTTAAAGAAATACTCAAAGGGCCATAATATATACCATACTCTCTCCGTATGATAAAGATGATAAAAAATGTAAAAGAATTTGTTCCAAACAAAAGTTAAAATAATTAATAAAAATATTTAGAGAGTGTAATCTTATTGTAATTGATTGGTCAATGCAAAATGTCTTAAATCAGTTCTTTGATACTTCATCCGTTCTAATTTATTTGTCGTTTTAGAAGTTCGTTTCACATAGAAAACCATTTAATGCTTTTCAAAAGAATTATTAGATAATTTTACTATAATATCCTTAGACTACATTAATTATCACTCCTTTCATGTATTCAACCTATTAAATGCAAGGTTAAAGTTAGAAAAAAAATAATTAATACACTCGAATTCTTAAAACGACAAATAATTTGGAATAAGTTAAAAAAGCTAAAGTGACAGATAAAATGAAACGAAAGGAATAATTAATTGATGTGTTAGATAAACTATTGAATACATGACTTCTAATTTTTTTTTTCTAATTTTTTATCGTCTTAATGAGTTGGAGGGAGTATTAGATATTGCAAAATATATAAGCCCATACTACTTCATTATCTTTATGAAAAAGTATTAGTGAATGTTTTCGGGGTATTTTTAAGAAAACAAATGAGGAAAGTGTGCATGGCATGCAAATGATGCATTGTAGATTTTTACACTAAGAGTTTGTTTGGTGGGTGTATAAAAAAAATTGAATAGGATAGTTATGCAATCTTGTTACTGTCTTGAGTTGGTAAGTCATTAGGATAGGATAATGTTATCTCGTTGGCCTATTCTATCATGTCTGTTTAGTGTAATTTCTATCCTATGTTGGGAGTTAGGTTAGAAATGAGTAGGATATGATATTGCAATTTTCCCTTTATATCATCCCACATTAATATCATTGTTGTTGTTATCATCATCACACTGTATCACCACATCATCAATTCAATGTTATCGTTAATTTGATGTGCACCAAACACTGGACATGATAACATATCATATCCTATCATGCTCTTATCTTACTCTCAGTCATAACATATCCTCATCTTATTCTGTCCACCAAACGAACCCTAAACTTCCTAAGTCAGGATTTATTTTTTTTTCTTGAACCCTTAAAAATTGTTTTTAGGATATTGATAGCAAAATCTATCCTATTTTTATTTCATAATATCTAGATAATGTTTTCGGACACAATCTACCAAAGTTAATAAAAACCAAAAATGACCAACGAGTATCAGGGGCTACACTTGGTAAGGCAAATTAAGGTTCGATCTTCCACAACAACGTTGGAAGAGGAATAAAACCCTAACCCCAGAACCCCCCTCGAACTGGAATAGTGGGCCGGATACCAGGGTGCAAACAAAAAAAAAATCGAACACTGTCTTTTTTTTTATGTACAAATCGAACACCAGCTACTCTATTGAAAATTTAAAATAATGAAAATATCATTTTTGTCTGTATTTTATTAGTAAAAACTAATTGATCGATAAGAATAAAAAAAAAGGATGATTAACTTTACTATCATTGTGATAATAAGAATTATTGATAGACCTATAAAATCAATCTACAAATAGACCTATACCATAAAGGAAGTGATAAGTGTTACTTGCTTACTATTGATTGGTTAACAAGTGAAGTTTGTCTCTTTCTTGTGGTGTAAACCTATTTGTATGTTGATTTTGTAAACCTATATATTTATCATTGCTCAACAAAATAAAGTTAAAAAAATTAATTAATGTTTTAAATTTTAAAATGAACATATATGATGAAATAAAAAATTATCTAAAATACCAAATTAAATTGTAACATTAAGATAATATCATAATAATACTCATTATAATTCTGCTCGACTATGATTATTGAAGTCTAGTGTGATGTTTCGGATACCAAGGATCCTAGAAGAAAAATATAGTAAAATTAAATAGTGATTTTGTTAAAAAAAATTCATGTTAAGGAATTAAGATAGAGATAAATGAAAATAAAAAATATTTAATATTTAAAATATACTAAACATTTAGTACTTTTTTTTTCAATTTTTAAAAAATATAATACATATTTCTTAATGAAAAGAAATATTAATCACAAAAAGGTATAAGATCGAAAAGATAATACGTAGAGTACTTCCTAATGAAAAGAAATAAGATAACACTTTCAACACAAGTTTAGGAATTAAGATAAGTGATTAAATCTTTCTTATATCATCATTTCGTTCACTTTCTGTGTGTCTAGTTTTTAAATGTTAAGGGAATGGTTGATTCTTAAAATGGAGATGATCCATTCCTGTTGCAAAGTTTTGTTTGTTGACATAAAAAAATGATTTGGTATCACTTATTAATGTTGAGAAAACAGTATATCACTTCTAAAAAATTAATTATATTTCAACAATACAGCCAGCCAGTACATGCAATGGTTAGTCATACTCATAATACAGCCAATACTAAAAAACTAAAAATTTCTACACATTCTCAAAAACTTGTTCATATCAATTGTTCATAGTTTAATTTCCTCTCATCATCCCTGTTATAGCTTGTTTTTGCCCGGGAATCCTATTGTCAGGAATATCATTGTCAAGAATTTTAGAAAACATGTTTGGTTGAAATATGTGATTACTGAGAATTAGGGGTTAAAACAGTATTTTCTTAATTACGGAGAGGTGGGAATGACTCATTCCCAATTGCTTCTTCATGGAATGGAAATGAACAAAAATGAACATGGGAGTGGGAATAAAATTTACCCAGAAAAGTTTTATTCCTGGAAATATATTTTTTATACTTTATACCAAACACCAACATATTTCATAACTACCTCTCATTGATGGAAATACAATTTTATAACTCTAAACAAACGCCCCATAATAACTCTGCATCAAGTCAAACCTCTTAGTGAACGTTATTATTTTATTTTCTTCCTTGTATTTGCATAATTTGGTTGATATCATTATCAATGTTAAACTTGGATGAAAAGAACCTGCGACAGTATTTCTGGATGTTTCAAATATTAGTGTTAGGTGAAAGATGAGTTAATTTGTTAAAATATGTAAAAGAACCCTTATGTATTTATAAATAAATTATAAAATAAATATGAAATAATTGGAGGATTAAAAGTATATGCTATATTAATATGTCACCTAACACGTCATACGCCGTAAGTTGATTATATTTGGTTATCATATATACTATCAATCTATCATACCTTGTAATGCCACTGGTTCAGCAGAGGTGGCATATTGGTGTTTTCAATACCAAGTTGCACGTAAGAGTATGTTTGGTTTGCAATAATGTTTCCTTTTTTTTTAAATTAAAAAAAAAAACTATAGATAATTATAAATATAATCCTATGTTTTTATCTCAATTTTTGTTAATTATAAATGCGATCTCATGTTTTCATTTCATTTTCTATTTTCAAAATTTTATATAGAAAAAAGTGAAAAGAATAATAAGTTGTTTTCATTATTTCATATTTCCTGTATAAATATTCGAAAACAAGAAACAAAATGAAAATACGAGACCATATTCATAATTAATAAAACATTATAAAGTAAACATAGATAGATAATAATTATAATGATCAATGATTTTTTTTTAAATGAAAACATAAAACATTTTTCAGACCAAACAAACCCTAACTTTCAGCTTTTTTTTCATAGAATTTTTAAAATCTATAATTTTTTTGGTAGGCCTAAGTTAACAATATTGGACATATGCAGGTTGGAGTGGGCCACCAAATGCTCCTCCTCATATGCCCCCCTCCATGATGAGATGATCCGGCCACCTGCTCCCATTCAATTTCCGCATCTATTGTGTATCAAAATCTTTCAATTATCTCTGTTGTTTATATATATATATATAGAGAAATTATCTCTGTTGTTCTTCTTTGCGATTCTGAAGAAATTAAAGTCTCTCGTTTAATGTATGTATATCGATACTGATTTATTATTTAGATTTGAGAAGAGTGAATTTTTTTAGTTAAATTTTTTTAGGCATGATAAAAACTTCAGGAAAAATGTCTTTTAATTTTCTGAATTATCGAAAAAAAGAAATAATTTGAACTTGTAATTTTTTTTTTTTACTTAATAACTTTAACAAATATCCTTTAACAAAACCCATTTTCTTATTTCATTAGTCAAATGTTATGCCATGTTATGTTATATTGCAAATGGATAAAAGAATTTACTATAACCTTTAATATACGATAAGGGTCGGCCAGTGCAAGGGCAATAGGGTCGCTCGCCCTGAACCCAAATATTTTAGGGGCCCAATTACTTTTTTATGAAGCATAATATTATTATATGCATATATTAGTAGTTATAAATAACGTAATTTGCTATTTAATTTAGTGGCTTTCATATAGCACGTAAAACATATTTTGAGTAAGAGGTGGTGGAAATAATTCTCTCATTCCTCGCTATTTACATATTAGAACTTCGCTTCTCTAATTTTTTTTTTTATTATTATTTTGTAGCACAAGTATAATTCCTTTATTTTTTAAAGAATTTTCTTTGAAAAATTTGGGTAAAAATAAGGAATTTTGTTAATATTGTTAGTGTAATTGTAAATGAATATTTGTTTTTTTTTTCAAAATCCATAATTGGTATAAACCTTATAAATAAACCTATAAAAGGTTCATAAATTGTTTTCAATGGCTTGCTTAGGCTTTCTTTTCTAGTTTTTTTCATGTTTTAAATTGTTTTATTTACCACCACTAAATAGTATTCCTTCTAGTCCTTTAAATATATAAGACCCTTTTGAGATTTTTTTTTCTTATTTATAATATCCTATTTCAATTTTCAATGGCAATTATTTTTTGCTTTATGAGAATATCCCTATTTATTTTACACTTTTTAAAATATCAATAATAATATTAGGGATAGTTTTGAAAAAGCATATTAAATGTATACAACTAAAACTAATTAACTTTCTTGATATCTTTAATTTTTTTAATGACTCGTCAGCTGAACTGATTATTAATAATTCTAATCAATTTAGATATAGATTGGATATAATTAGTGTTGTTTTATAATTGGACATATATACACGACTTTTTTTTTAATTAATATGAGAAAATTTTTTGCCAGCCCATATGAATTTATGCCACCCCACCGTATCAACGAGTCATGATCAAACTCACAACCAGTTTTCTACAATCGTGAGTATGGTCATCATGCAAATAATTTTTTTTTAAAAGTCGTGACCCTATTCACGATCAGAAAATCGTGAACAAGGTTAAACCGTAAGGTCATGAACAAAGTTACAATCGGGAGGTGACATATACATAATACGAGTTGTCAAAAATATTTTTCAATAATATTTGTTGAACTAAGAGGCCCGTATTTACTTTCGTGCCCTATGACTTAGAAAAACCATGACCGGGCGATCAAATATCATGTTCAACCCGTACAAATTCAATATATTGGATAAAAAAAGAAAGGTGCTCATAATTTCTCAGTCTCATTTTTATTCACATTTTTTACTTGGAGTATGTCTGCTCCTTCCATGTAATCGAGCAACTTTTGCTGACCTTTTGAGTTAATAAAATTCATTTAATCTAAAAAAAAAAAGAAAAGTGTAGAGTTGAATGTACGTAGAAACATGGTTATAGAATTTATATTAAGATTTGATTTGTAGAATTTATAATGGTATTCTAGTGTGTCCGCCTCTTCACACTCCTATGTTTTAAATTATCATAATAAATTAACATATAAATAATCCTACCCACGAATGAAGATAACATGTCGCAATTATCTAATCCTACCCACGAATGAAGATAACATGTCGCAATTGTCTAATACTATGAAGGTTTCATAAATTAACATATAAATAATCCTACCCACGAATGAAGATAACATGTCGCAATTGTCTAATACTATGAAGGTTTCATAAATAAATTATATAAAAAAAACACTATTTTGACACTAATAACTCTCATATAGGTATAAATTGTGTATACTTTATGTGTATTTTATGTGTATGAGTGCAATGGTTGCACTTGCTTACTAATGATGGGATCATGTATACTGATTGTATGTTCACCCTTTGATGAAGGCTAGTATTTTTTTTTTTTTTTTGGTTTACATGGGAGGTCTGGGACTAGAACCCATGACCTGGGGAGGGGGAAATCATAAGTGTCCCTGCAGCCACCAATTGGGCTGTCTTACGCGGACGATGAAGGCTAGTATTTATAGGATTGGCATGGGTTGGTGATTAATTTTCTTTGATAAATCTTCTATATATGAAGATACTCTTCGTGTGATCTTATCTTAATTAGTTAAGTGATAATCCCTTATAATTGTTGATAATCCAGTATGAATCTTCTCTGATCAAGTTGCTATCTACTGGAAGTTGACTTCGTGATTAAGTCTAGCTACCTGCCCATATTCGAGCTTTTCTGAACTGATCCAAACTCTGAGTCCTTCGTTGTAGATTTTTTGAGCACGGTTTTGATCTTAAAGCCTTTTCCGAAAGTCGCAGTAGGTCGTTTTGTTAGGGTCATCATTCGGGTTAAGTGTTCTTAGCCCAGGACAGGTCCGAAACACATGGTGTTTTCCATCAATCCGCTTGATGAGATGTTTAGGAATAACTATGTTCCAACCTTGATTACATTGAGAATTCTCATATATATATATATATATATATATAAAGATAAATAACTCTTTATGTAATCTATTGACAAATGGATGGCTAGTATTGTTTTACATTTGAATTTCATGGTCTCATAACTTTTGAGACCATTACGACCGAACCAGACCAACTACTTTAAAAAAAAAAACACGGTACAATGCTCTCTTCTCTTTATCAATTATAGAAAACTGAAAGGGTCTCTAACCTTCCCCATTATAGAAAATAAGAAAACTGAAAGAGGAAGAAAATTAAACAAGAGTTTCATTATTGTTGGTTTATTTTTCCCAAAAGAAAGAATTTTTTTTCATTGAACTGAAAAAGCATGCATCGGTTTTTTTTAACTGAAAGAGGAAGAAAATTGAATTGAAATAACTTTGTTATTCGGCAAGATATTAATTTGGTATTATGTTGGTATCAATTGTTATTTGTATTGATGTTATTTTCAATATTTTAAATTTTAACTTTATGAACTAAATAAACCGGACCATACCATTTATTAACGATTTGATCTGATCCAATCTTTATAGATAAAATATATCGAGACTGAATTAGACCAAACCATGTTAATTTAAGAGTTTTAGATTCCCCACCCCACATACTATCCCATACCCCTTTTTAATAGTAAAATGACAAAAATACCCTTTATTTTTTTCCAGCACAGGGTTCTCGTAAATTTATTTTACTCTGGAGTGTTTTTTCCAAGACGTACCTCTCAGAATTTACCTCTCGGAATTTTAAAAAATCAACAGATGAAGGAAGTACCTCTTGAATCCATGTTAATGTTGCTTTCATTTTTGCCATTTTCACAAACGGACCTCCCTCTATGATTCTCAGCAATTGTTCTTCCTCCAAGAATAGCCAGCACCCCTGCTGAATTTCGAGACGAGTTTTAATGTCCACCGGAAATTTTAACAGTGGATTAGTCCACTGGTTTTTTGGACGGCTGAAAACTAGTATTGAGAAACGGATGGTGCAGATGAAAAACAGGTTGGAAGGGTATCAGGTATCACCATGAACCAGGATCAGGTGTGTGTTACAGTAGGAGTAATATTTAAGCCACCAATCAGATTGTGTTTCATGTTGATGGGCCGGGTAAAAATAATTGGGCCGGTCGGGTTTAATGAAAGTTGTGCCAAATGTTAAAATAACCGGTTCGGTTGAAGTGAACCAGAAGTAAAATGTGGTGAACCGGTCCAAATCCCATTGAGTGTGGTATTCTCCATCACCTTCGACCTTTCTCTCTCACTCTGGTTGATCTCCTTCGTCTCTCTACCTGATCCCTTCTGTTCCAAATAAAAGCTTGGTCGTGATCATAAACCTTCGACGATCGTCGTCATTGTTGTTATTCCCTGGTCGTTGCTTCTCACCGCCGACATCAATACCGTCGTTGTAGGATCTTTCCGTTCCCAAATCGAGTAAGGTTATAATTTTCTTCACTATTTTGTCAAATCTAGCTACCTCTTATATCGAGCCTTGCGTTGTTTAACATCTCATTTTGTTTGAATTTAATTTTTTTTAATGTTTATATTGTGCATGTTCTTAAACTATAAATTCGATGTTGTTGTTGTTGCTTTTCTTTGTAAGTTTAGTACTGTATGTCTAGGGTAGTTTCCAAATTGTAGTTACTGTAGAATTGATTTTCCGATTACGGAAGAGGTTTGAGTAAAATGTGGTTGTGTTGGTCAGAAGTGCCCTCATGTAAAACCATTATACAGTTCCATTTGATTTTGCGATTTCAGATTATAAAGATCACAGTTTAATGGCTATTATTAGTAACTTATATTGATGGAAAGTGTTTTAATATGATATGTTTTTCCTATTTAAATCTTAGTTATGAATGTTATTTTGAAATGTTAATATCTTTATTTTTTGTTTAAGTTTTGATTATTCACTTAATTTTCATTGAATGATATGAATGAATTGTGAGGTCTTATGTGAAGATAATACATTATTCCATCATGTACTTGGTTAGAGCAATTAAGTTTAGTAGAAGGTAGTACTCGTTTCACGTTATTGTTTGTTAAAAAGTTTTGTTTGGGTGTTCACATTTTTGTAATACTTTCAGGTGTTATGGATTTAAAAAATGAGGAGATAGCTGAAGTGCACAGAATGGACAGCATTGAAGTTGGATTTCCCGACTATGGGAATTCCCTTTACTGTGATGATAATACATTTCCCTCCCGTGACGCCATTGTTACTTTTGTTAAACGGGTAGGACTAGAGCAAGGTTTTGTGTTAAAGATTGTAAGGTCTGACACCGGTAAAAGACATCGGATACATTTTGGATGTGAAAAGGGAGGTTATGTTAGGCGTGGCAATGTATCAAATGTGATGAATTCAACGCGTTCAAAGAAAGCTGGATGCCCATTTAGTATTCGTGCAAATGCTAGTGCAAAGGGGGCCCAAGATTGGAAACTAGAGGTCAAGTGTGGAGTACATAACCATCTCCCGTACGAATCCCGTGCGGAACCTGTAGACGCTGGCGCCTTTAAATTCCATTGTGTTGGACTACCGATAGTATCGGAAGAGAGTAGCATGGTTGAGAACGAATCAACGATGGAGGATTCGTTGCTGATTGACAATGAATTAAAATTGGATCATTCTTTGGAAGAAGAAATTTTGGAAGAATCTCAACCCGCAGCTTCCCAATTCTCGAAGAAGAAACAACCCATGAGAAGGAGATCATCAAATCTCGATCCAACATGTTCAAATCAACAACAACGATCTCACATGCGCACTCGTCGGTCTACTGGGTTTGTCCCCCATCACGATTTGGAGCGTTACATCGAGGTGGTGCATGATGTCGTAGGCGATGGGCATTGTGGCTTCCGAGCCGTTTCAATGCATTGCCATGGAACGGAGTCTAAGCATCATTTAATTCGTTCAGATCTGATAAACGAACTAAATGACCATAAGCAGTTTTACATTACACTCTTTGGGGGAAAGCGAGAGTATGAGGCTATATTTAGTAGGCTTGATGTGTCCGCACGGCATGCAGGAAAGGATAAGTGGCTTTGTTTCCCAGATATGGGATGTATCATTGCATCGAAGTACAATGTCGTAGTGGTCTATATTCCAAGCTTAAGTACTGGCGCATGCATGACTTTTCTGCCCCACAATAGAGCACCTCCTGGGAATGTTTCTGTATGGGGGATTGGACATAATGTGAGATCTAATCATTTCGTTCAGGTAATTTATGTTAATGATTTGTAAAGCCATAGTTGTTGATTATTATTATGTTTTTTATACATTTAAATAAATGTCTTTGTAAATTTATAATGTTAATTCTTTAGATTTGTTATTGGAAATGGTTTTGGAACTTAGGTGAAGCTTCGAGAGGGATCTCCGCTACCGCCTGTGTTTCAACTTTGGCGCAGACATTATACGCATGGAGCAGGTGCCTGGGAGGCGATCGTTTCAGAAAGGATAGCGTTGTATACCCCTCTTTTACCACAGGCACAAGGAGTTAGTGAAACAATAGTAATTAGTTGAAATCAACACTCTATTGCCTTTGAATGATTATATAATTTGCAACTTGGTGTTTTTGGTGTTTAGAGTTGAACAAGAACTTTTAATTGTAATATACATTTTGTATGGGCTAGAATTTCTGTCATTTCTACTAGTTGAAAGTATTGGTGAATGAAATGCCAAAAAAAATTAATTGGTTCCCTTTAATCTTTAATGATGTACTTTTCTTATTAGTTAACAGTGCCTATGTATTTTGGAAGGTAATTTTTGGTGTGTTGCTTACAGGGAACAAGGCAAGGAATTGAATAAGGATATTTGTTTGAAGCAGTCGTTAAATTTGTACAGCCATCATGTATAATTCGTGGGGTAATCTTGTTTAGTTAGAATAAGAATCATTCAACCAAAAAAAAAAATAAAGGAACGTCTATAATAATATTGACCTATATTTCATCAGTATGTTGTATTTGCTATAAACCGTGTTAAAAAAAATAAACATTAGTTATCTACTTTCCCGGAAAAAAAAATTGGGCCGAGATAGATGTTGACTGGACCTGTCTTTCTTTTGTCCAAAAGATAGATGTTGATTCCCAGACATTTCTTAAATACAAACGTCCAATATTTTTGGGCCCTCCATTCCATACACTTGATTTCTTACAGTTTTAGTAATAAAAGATGGAATTGTACACACGTTTAAAGTGTTACACAAAATTTATGTACTCAACACGTTTGTCCCTTTAAGGAATACGCCTACCTAAGAATTTGTAGAAAAAATGTACATAATAATTGAAAAATTAAACATAAAATTAAATCATTAAAAAATGCTTAATTTATATGTGGAACCTTGTCAATGAAGATATTTAATCAAGTGAACGCCACAGTTTAAGTTATTTCAGCATGTGAACCACACCAATCTACATTATTATACTAGTGAACCCCACACCTTAAGGTACTCTAACATGTGAGATGCAAAGTTGAACTTGTGAACCCCACAAATTAAACATTACTCCATACGGTCCTTAATATAGGGCATACTTGAGCGAATTACACATACCAAGGAAAGTGGTTGGTTTTATGAATTCTCGGAGAATATATCGTAATATTACAATTTTACCCCCTTAACATTTCCTGGAAAATTCGCACTGATTAATGAACAACCAAAAAACACATAAATGATCAAAGAATTTATTAAGGGCCAAAAAAGAGAGAAATCTATAAATGATGCATAGCAAATATAATGTGACCTATAATTAGGACGAAGAAAACCTTCTAACAACGGTCTACCGGAGGGAGTACTGTTTAGATAGATAGATAGATAGATAGATAGATAGATAGATAGATAGAGGTAACTGTACTATTATTCACTATATATAGAACATCCAAAAAATTTAGATTTAAATTTCATATGCCCTTTTCTTCCAAAGTTATTTGTTTGTTACATACAAAAGCATATGGAAGGTTCCGAGTTGATTCATGTAGAGGAGTTTGAGCATATGCATTTCTATGCTACACGTATTTCTCGTTTACCTGGAGTGTACAGTTCGTGGGTTGATTGCTATGCACAGATATGCGGGTGGAATGGAGGCTTCGCAGTTGCCAAAACCTCAATACACGAAGCAAAGAATGCATTAGGGAGTGATAATTTGTTGAATGAGAGGTTTTACTTGCAAAGGATGTCGTACACATGTAAAAAGAATATTGCTAATCACCAAGGTACAACATTCAATCACTAATCATCCAATTTGCACTTCCTCTACAACTATCTGCTTTTGAATCATTTTAATGACAATTTATAGGGTCTTCATTCCCACCTTATCTTGATGAGAGGCATATCGAGAATTGTTTCATGGAACAAAATATGTGTGATTGGTTAACCATGATAACCAACAACTTTAAATTCCCAAGGGCAGAATATGAACTAATTAGTGTTAATATAAAGGATGATATCACTTCGTATAGATACAAAGCAAGAGTTGTGAACCCCACCGACGGGGTGATCATAGCAGGTGTTGGCAAGTTTGCAAGCACGCATGAGTTGGCTCGAGAGGATGCATCACGAGGAGTTATACGACGCATTCAAGTTTTGTTCGGTGGGGTAATCATGGATTTCAACTATCACAATTTGAAGATCTTGGATACACAAATTGGTTTGTTGAAAGAACGATTACTTTATGTTCGTAATGCCCAATCCATCATGCCGGCAGATTTGGAGGAAATCCTTACCTTCACTAATTCAGGTGCGTTCGTTTTAATAACTTTTTCTCTTATTGTTTTGTGATATTATATTTACTAATAAACTTGTAACTGTAGCTGGAGAAAGGGACATTATATTTGTTGACGAGGATTGGATGTGCAAGGATCATTTGCTAATGTTTAGCATGCAAGAATGGTTACGTCAATTTGCAGGTGGGCGACAGATAGAGCAGCCAAGTTACACGCTACACAAAAAGATCACTCACAATGGAAAACGGTTTTACCAATACTACGTAGTGCTTAACTTCCACATCATCGGACGTCCGCCGGTTACCAAGGGTAGATTCGCTAGTAGCGAATACTTAGCACGCGAGGATGCCGCAACATCTATGCTTCGGAGAGTGCAAAGTTCGCTATCAAAGAGCTTAATCGATTTTAATTTTGACAAAGTAAATGCAATGGAGTTGGAACTTGTAAACCTGATTTGTGAGATATGTACTTTTGTTAATGACCGTTTTAGGGTTTAAGCATGGGTTTTCAATAATGGTGAATGTTTAAAGAATGGGGTTCACATGACCCCACTACTTAATGAAACTTTCCTGGGTACTTTTAAGAATTTTGTGTCGGTATTGCCTTACCTTACCAGTAATGGCCATTTCAAATGGGTTTTTAATTCACCCTGCTTATAAATTTTCATTTACCAATATTAATGGTTACGCAACTTATATTATATCCTACTCGCCTCAATTAAGAAAAAATAGCACAAATTTGAAGAATATTTTGTAACGTAACAAATTCACCCTCTTAATTTTTAATGTATAACGCAAACGAAATAATTAAATGGAAAAAGACATATATAATCCCAAAAATTTAATAGGTGGAAGGGCGAATACCCTTTATATAAGAGATCATTCCACAATTTTTTAACAAATAATTACTCCACAATTTTATCTGTCACATTCCAAATAAAACACTCCCCTTAACAATATCAACTATTAATCAGATTTCGAACACATTAAATAATCTTTCTGCTTAAATACTACTCCCTCTTTCTCACAATGTTTGGTATTTTAGAGTTTTTTTTTCTTATTTCACTATATTTGGCCTTCTACACATTCAATAGACAAACACATTTTTTTTTCCGAAACTTTACCTTTCAATCAATCGTTTATCTCACTCGACATTAATTCTACCTTTAACATCTCTTACATCTCTAAAACAATATACATTAATTTATTAGATACACTTACCAATATAAATTAAATATTACTACAATATTAATATCCCAATCTTTGCGATAAGGCAAAAAAGACATGTGAAATGAAACCGAGGGGAGTAAATTTAAAATTCAAGTCACTTAAACGTTTTAAATTTATATGTTGATGCCAATCAAATAACTACAAAACTCTGAAACTTTATTGAAGAAGGGACCCGTGAGATTCCAGCATGGTCTTCATGAAGGTAAGACAAAGAACTTTATTTGCAGAGCCTTCACATGCGTCTGACACGTTTCCTGCCCTTCTGCACGGTACAGGTTTGACCGGAGGGGAAATGAGACCTACAGCTCATGGTACTTAAATTTTCGATAATGACAATGGCTGGTACTTTTTGTCACGGGTTGGCCCAACTTTTAAGAAAGTTTGAATAAAGTACAATAGCAGGGCATGCCTTATACTCCAACTGGCTTATAATTTTCGACGTATTTAATATAATTAATACATTAGGTATAATATTATGTTGTTATGAATGTCAATAGGGTAGGTAGTGTTCGTAATAAATACACGTAATTGATAGGAGTTATATCTTAGGTTTGGTGAGTACCTAATGTAATTAATACATACTGATTTATAAATGTTGCACATTGCACAAGCCATTGGCAAACAAAGTGGCCATCTCTATGGGAAAAAAATACTACGTGGTTTATGAGGGCACCAATCCAGATGTGTATGATAACTGGGCAGATTGTAACAAACAAGTACACAATTATAGTGGGTGCACATATTGTTCTTTCCCCACTAAATTAGAAGCAGATAGAGAGTATGAGAGGTATGTGTCAAAGAAAATGAATGATGCTGGACCTAATTTCAGGAAAGGCATCTGCAAAGAGAACGATGCTTCTAGTTCTTCTACAGGTTGGTTAATCTTTAGTTCATATTTATTATTAATGAATTTTATTTCTTAATTGTTTAAATTTTTTTTAACTCATCTAATGATTTGTCCCAATTAATTCCTTGCTATATCTAGATCCCAATCCCATCGACTTTGCTCCGAACAGGGACATGGACAATGAGCTGCTGGGAATTACACTACAAAATTGGCTGACCAGAACAAGTTGGAATTTGTTAAGAGCAGAGCCAATTTACAGTAAATATGGGGTAATAGAGGTTGGGGGAATTGATTATACATCATTTAGTGTTAATTTCAATTCAAAGGTTATTGGATTTGAGACATGCAGTGTTGGAAGGTTTGCTAAGGGAGAATTTTTGGCAAGGGAGGATGCTGCACTTTTCATGTTACGATGTTTGCTGGCATGGACTAATAGGGAGATTGTGGATTTTAATTACTTTAATATGCAGGATTTACAGGTTCAAAATGCTGTCTTAGAAGCTCAGAATGTTGATCTTATTGTGGAGAATGAAAAATTAAAGAATGAAATTAAGATGCTGAGGAGGAAGTACAACTTTCGTTAGTGACATTGTAATACCATAATATAACTCCTTTCTTCTTAAACCTGGTCTGTAATTTAAATTAACTTAGTGACTATATTTCAACCGTTAATTATGTGCAATAGGTGTTATTGTTTCACATGTATGGACTTTATATTACATGAGCACTGAGGGTAAGTTTGTTTCCCAATGCAATTTACTTAATTAAAAAATATATGATACACCAATACATGGTAAGATCAGAGAGGTAAGATTTACTAGGGAAACGCTATATTGCATCAGAATCCCTTTCGGTGTAACTACATTAATTGTCTCAGGTACCCTTTCGGTGCTTGTGGTTTAGTAGATGATAAAAACTTCTATTTTGGTGATTGTTATTGAATCGAAGAGGAACATACAAGCTAATTTCCACCTCAGGATTCTAATTTAAAAACACTGAGCGGTGATTTCGTGCATCCAAAACCTATCAAAGATAGCATCGGACGGAAAACGCTCACACAATGTTCACTCAAGGAAAACCAGAAGAAGCCACAGAGAAGTAAGTCCCTTTCATATAGCTAAAATCTAATTTTTTTTTGGTTATCAAGTTTTAATATTTTCCCCATATTGAATAGGATTGGTATGGGTAAGTGTGTTGATGAGGAAATTGTTGCCCTTGATGCTAGTCATGTTGAGACATTAAGCACCGTGGAAGCAATGGTTGTCTCTGAATCCAAAAATGAAGCAACTGCTAATGAAAATGGCGTTTTTATGCGGATGATGGGAGCTATGAAGGTACCATTCTTTGATTAAATATTAATTCACTGATAGTTTATTATAACCCTCTTTAACTGTCAGTCATACGTGTATTTCATTGTAGCTATTACAAGCTCGTGTTTTGGAGCTTGAGAAAACTGTTGGATACCTTGAAGTTGAGAATAAGGAACGGCTGGAGTCAATCAAGATGTTGGAACTCTTGCTTTGCAAGATGGACACCCCCAACGCCTCTGACCAAGGCCCAAAGAACATTCAAATGAAAACCAATCCTGATGATGCTGAGGCTGATTTTGCATATCCCAAAGGTGTTCCTTCTTGTGAGAATGTTTTACTTGACATTTCAGATGATGAACATGTCAACCCAATGGTGATGTCTACACCAAATGTGAAGCTTGGCAGCAATAGCAATGACTCCCGTGCACCCAGATCTTCTAAAGAAAAGGTCAAAACTAACTAAAAAAATTTATTTACTTTATATTAAACTTCCAATGGTATTCTTATATTTCTATATCAAAACTTGTGCAGAGGGTGTTGAACTTGTCTTCTGATGAAATGGGTAGTCTAACTAAGAAGCTATTCAGGAATCCAGCAAACCCAGGAGAGGATGACAATGATATTGGTTTGCAAGCACCGAAAAATTTGGGTTCCCAGTCTTCATCTGCACAACGTGCTGGAAAGGAGGGTTGTCGAGGAGGTTCTTCCAACAAATCCAGGTTGAGGCTGTCTAATAAGCCACCTACGAAGGCAAGGGGAGTGACTATTACAAAGGTTTTCAAGTGTGCATTCAGGCCAACATCTGACACAATTCTGAACACTACAGAGGCACAAGTGTTTGCTTATGCATTTGACACTAAACTTGGCATTGCGTACTGACTCTAGATTTTACATGATAAACATGTGTTACTTTATTAAATTATTTCTGTTGTTGCATTTATCTTTTTCTAACTAACTTGTGTATTTGGTTGTGCATAGTGACTCACTGGTTGATATGAATGGCATTAGAGCAAGGAGGCTAGAGTTTCTGTCACTTGCCCCTGGTAAAGAAATTGCTGAGAAAATCTTAACCCTTTTGGCAATGAAAATCACCATGACACAGAGGAGTCACTCTAACACTTCAACATGGTGTTTGCCGCCCTCGTTTGCTGTACGTATATCTAATTTTCTATTGTATGAATTTTTCGTTGGCATATGTTATATATGATTATTTTTTAGAATGGACTAATATACTTAACACATACACGTAGGAAGACGTTAACAAAGGAGTGGTCATCCCAGAGCTGGAATTCAAATACATAGATAAGTGGATGGATTTGAGCGAGCACCTTGACTACGTGAGTTTTCTTATATTATAGAAAATATAGGTTCTGTATTTCTGGTGATGTAATGCAAAATGCATCTGTCCATACTCAAGTCTATGTCCCAATGGAGGAATGTGGCCATTGGTATCTCATGGTTGTGAGCTTGGTTCACAGCGTAGTGTATCACCTGGACACCTATTTGGACTCAGAGAAGGTTGCTGAAAGGCATGTCAATATAAGGAAAGTGGTAAAATCCTAAACTCAGTTATGTTTGGTTACTTTATAACCTTAGAATGAATACTTTGGTAATTTTTATGTTTTCTTAGAATGAATACTTTGGTAATTTTTATGTTTTCATCTGATTTAAGTTTTAGCTGCAAGCTTTGTACAACACTATGATGTCTTCCAAATTTGGAATGGACGTGCTGTCAACTCCAAGTGACATGGAAACTTGGCCAATTCAAGTGGCAAATGGGATTCCAAATCTAAAGAGCAGCACCAATTCCTCTGTGTGGGTTGTCCAATGGATGCAAATGGAAGATTCATTTTCCCCTAATCCTCTTGGAGTGGTGAGTTATGCGATGACTATTTTTTAATAAATGTGCTTAATTTGATTGCAGAACAACCTAACATATAATTGGAATCTGTAATGACAGCTAAATGAAACTGATGTAAGGGCCAGGACTGCTTTGGGGTTGCTAATGAGTCCATTCAACAATTTGCAGAGGCTTGTTGAGGTCTCTGCCACCCTTTTCTGGAGAACCGTTTACACATGAACCAGTTACTTGGAAGGTTTCTTGGAAGGAATGGTTTATTTTTTGAATCCCAGGCACAGTTAAAAAATGTTGGCAATCTTTTGTTGGGAGCGTTTATTAGTTTTTTTTTCTGTTTTGTGTCTTTCGAAGCACTGTGAACCTGTTTTGGTGTTTGGGGATATCTTGTTGCCTTAATTATTATCGCTATGCTTTATTAGGCTCTGATTAATGTTGTGTTGCCCTTGTGATGATGTTGTTAGTTTAATTTATGATTGCCCTCTAACTGAATGGATTTGCTGAAACTATGTAATGGAATTAAGGAAGATCATCATCTTATTTCATATCATATTGCAATCTTTAGTTTGGCTAAATATGTGTTTTTTATTTTTATTCCTTGTTGGGGAATAATCATATCTACACAATAATTATGCAGGTGTTGTGAATAAGCAATTTTGTTTCTGCTTATTTGAAAACCACGAACATTGCTATAAAATAATACACACATAATTTAACTAAGATTTTCTGATTGATCTAAACTGGCCCCACATGGAAATCCTCGATACTATTTTTTATGTTTAATTCTTTGCAATGTTTAATTCTTTGCAAATTGCAAGCATGAGTGTATAGGCTTATATTTTTATGGTATCTTAAACATGCACTAAAGAAACCATCTTAATTGGGCCGGAGTGTAGTGAAGTTAGAGGTGATATTTATGTTGGTTGGCCTTATAAGAGGATTGGGCTTATATAGAGGATTGGGCTTATAGGACAATATTTTGTATAAAGGCTGACTGTCCATATATCAAAAAATTCAAATTGTCAAAGACATTATTTAATTATACCATTATATGGTTCAACCATTCATGTTTTGATCCAAAAATGTTCATAGATTCCAAGGTACCGGAGTCCATTCGAACATTAGAAGTAGTTCTATAAAGTAAAAACACAGTCATTGTATGCCAATACTTCCTTAATATTAATGAAGATCGTTTTTAACTAAAGATAGTGAAATGGACAAAATAAAGTAAATTTTTTATGCCAAAATTTGTTGAATTGTGCAATCATTTAAACAATTATTGCACATTTAAACAGTTATTTCACATTTAAACAATTATTTCAGATTTAAACAATTTAATTTTTTTTTTTAAATTTTCAAAATGAAACAATATTAGGCTCTGAAACAATTCTATTATACATACAAAGTGTGCATTACAAAGTGTCATGAGTCCAACGTGATGTTGTATTTACTTATTTAAAATTAGGTAATACTGTAAGCTATAATGATGTTAGGAAATAGTGATTAACTTGGTCAACATGTGACTTATATTCTATAATAGTCTACGAATATTTTTTAGATTTCTGCGAATATTTTTTCACATTAATCTTTCTCTCAAATTGAGAATGCCTTTGCAAATATATTGATAAGGATCCTAATTCAAGTACCACGGCTTGAGATTCGTATTGGAAATAAATGAGAGTTTAAAAACACTAATTTTAATTGTCTCAGGCCAATCAAGATTATTCTCAGGACATAGACATCACTCAGATAAATGCAAATGGATGAAACCAATAGTATAGCATCGTATACCGTCATGAAACCACACAACACTATATAAATTATGAATGGATACAAAATTTTGTATTCGGGATGGCAAACTATCCACTCCAATTCTATCATGTAAAACTGAGACCAAACAGAGTTACTATTACTAAGCAGCTTCAATTTTTAAACCGAACACAATTACTAAGCAAAATCAGAATTACTAAGCAGGTTGATTACTGAAACCAAATAGATTTACTAAGCAAGGGTTGATTACTGAAACCAAATAGATTTACTAAGCAAAATCAGACTTTGCTAACAAAGGAATACATCGTAAATCACTGAGATTAATTAAGATAGAGATAATTTCATACATTAACCATAACTTTAAGTTCAAGGATCTCTAACACATCAGACATTCTTTCATAACACATGTCTATAACTTCCAGGATCTCAGATCATACATTCTTTCATACAGGAAAGCTGAAAAATGAAGATATAAATTTAAAACCACCCCACTAAAGGCATACTGAACCAAGTCCTCAAACCATGCACTACCTGAAACAAGCAATATGATAATATATTGGAAATTGGCTCAGAAATTTAATTTTAAAAAATACGGAATTGTTAATCAGTACTTAATACCTAATCATCACCGATATGCAACTCCTTGGACAAAGAGTCATTGGAATTTTGCGTGCATCTGTCATGTTGTTGTTTCAATCTCTCCACTTGGGATGCAATTGGACATCCCTTCCTAGTGTGTCCAACTATCCGGCATATGCCACACTTGATAGCCCTCTTTCTTTTACCTGTGTTCACCGACATAGACCCGCTTGTGGCACATCTTTTGCTTCTAATTATCGTTGGGTCCCTAACCACACTGTAATCATGATCTTCATCATCAGTACGAGACATAACCTCAACATTCGTACCATTCTTTGATTCCAAAGACACAACATTGGCAGCAAGCGTATTCCTATGCTCGGTATAATCTTCCACGTTACCACATGCAGCTCTACACAAACGCCTACACCAATCCATCAAGGCACCATACCTACAAAATTTCAAAGCCTCCTCACCCCAAGGCACATTTTGACAACTCATATCAAAATTCAACTTTGCTGTTTTCTTCCACCTATCCAACAAAAGGCTATTGGGCAACTCAGTTATGTTTAGGAAAAAAAGAACAGCAACGATGTGTGCACATGGAATGCCAAATGATTCCATCCTCATACAAGAACATTTAAATGAAGATTCTCCTTCGCTGTAGCACACACGCCAAGGGATGTCATCCCTTTCATACCTGACAACTTCAAAAATTCTATATGAAGGAGTTTCTTTGAATCCAAGCACTCTCAAGTACATGGCATCAATCATGTACTTCCGAAACAATTTGAAAATCTCCCTTGTGTAAACCTTCGTCGCGTGGAGTTCCAAGGATACAAGGTGAGTTTGCATCACTGGTAACCCCTTCAGCGAATCAAAATCAGCCTCTAGCTCCGTGTTTCTCATAGAATTTATTGCACGTTGGAAGTGCTGTAGTAGTTCAGCAAGGTCATTCCTGTGACTAATAAACTTTCCCAGTTGAGCATGGAGAGCCTCGCACCGAGAAGTTGTCCTAAAACCAGCAAAGAATTTTCCCCTCATATATGTTGCTGCCCACATTTCCTTCGTCTTGATGACGGTGGTAACCCATGGATGATCCTCGACTGAACATTGCTTAACAACCATCTTCCACTTCTCTTCAAAGGTCCCAATGTCGTAATCGCTCAACATGCACTTTCTGAACAAATGAGTGAAATGGGTATTGCCAACCCTAACAGAGGCATTTCGGATCAGAAGCCATGCACACAATCTATGGTGTGCTTCTGGGAAAACTATTGCTATTGCATTCTTCATGGACAATGCTCCGTCGGTAATAACACACTTCGGAACCTTTCCGCACATTGCCTCGACAAAGGTCTCCAAAACCCACTCATATGTACTTTGAACCTCATCACTTACTATTGCAGTGCCAAAAACGATTGTCATGTTGTGATGATTTACACCGGAAAACACAACAATTGGACAATTGTACTTATTTTTACCATAGGTAGCATCAAAAGCCAAAACATCACCAAACACTTGGTAGTCAAAACGAGAACATCCATCGCACCAGAATAATTTATTTATCCGCCCATCTTCGTTCACCGTGTGCCTCCAAAAAAAACATGGATCCAATTTCTGGATCTCGGTTAGAAACAGTATTGCATTGCTTGTGTTACCATCTTTTCAATTCCTCAATATATGTATCTTGTTGTACATATCACGTTTCCGATAACCAACCTTATCATATCCACCCGCAAGATTTGCACGCAGCTCATACGCATGGGGAGTGCTGATGCCAACAGCTTTCAATCCCATCAGCTCAATCACATCTACTTTTGTCATGTTCCTTTGTGATTGATGAAGGACTCCAAAGTTGCCGCCCAGGAGAGCATGACTGTGATCATTGTTAAAATATTTCACTCTCCATACACCGGTTTTCTTCTTCAGCACAATTCGCAATTCCGCCTTGCAAGCAAACAGTGTCACAGTTTTGGGTTCCCTCTTGCGGTTGCTGCTATCAAGATATTTTTCCCTCCTTAGACCCTCTCCGCTGCAAACAAAGGCAATGCGACAGACAGCACCATCCTTGTTTCTGTCAAGCTTATTCTTGCGAATACTGAACCCATGGACTGTTGCAAATGCCTTATAAAATTCATAAGCAAGCGCATGATTCAAAAAGAAATACTTTGTTATGCTCTCTTGACAAATGCTTCTGAAGTTGATGCCCCCTAGATCACTCAAGGTTGCAATAATACACGCCCCTTCAGAAGATTCGCCTACAACCTCAATCGCCTCAGCATTACCACTGTCTGTGTTAGGATTGTCGTCCATGATTGCCATATTTCGCATCATTCAAAACGCTCAGAACTGCACAAACCAGGACATCTAAATTAATAACTATAACTCACTCATCAATAAGAATACCAATAAATCAAAGAGCACAGATTTTTTGTCCTAACTAGAACACTAAATTATGTAGCACTCAAATCCCCCAAATCAAACAAATAAGATTTGAACCTGACGCACACTTATACAATCAGAATACTTTTTCTTCAACCTAATTCAGACCTAACAACTATATCTCAAATATGCACCAAAAACTAACAACAAACCCATTTGCTAAGATATAATTGAACCTGATAATTATAAACCATAAATTAACAGCATTATGTCTGCTATACTTACTTCCAAATTCAATCGAAGCTCACAAATCGCTGCGAATTTAATAAGCTTTCACGAGGGGAGGTTATCACGGAGAGGGTAATCTTATGGCGACTCTTGCACAAACCACGGGAAAGTTGAGATCTGCTTTCCAAGGTTGAGATTGAGGGTCATGGACCATCGATGTTCGACTGAGGATCACCACCAAACACGAACGTCTGGGCAAGGCCGAGCTTTCATGTTGAAATTGGTGACAAGGAGGAACGATATCGAGGCTGGGGAGAGATTTCGTTTTGGACCGTTTAAGCTATGAAGGTTTCAGATCTACTTGCTGGGGGGAATATGTCTTAAAAAATGACTTTGTTCTTTGTTTAAAGACATATTTAATGTGCAAAATTTAATGCACCTCCAACTTGGTTTTATTTACGAAATTACCGGGTAGCAAAACCTTCAGCAATAGGTCAATAAAGAAGTGGATTAGTCCACCGGAAAAAAAACCGGTGGACATTAAAACCGTTCGAATTTCGAGCATTCGAAGGCACAAAACTTGCATTGTTGACATACAAGTTGTCATTTTTATGGTACCCAAACAGTTCAATGGACAGAAAAATTAAATTAAATTAAATTAAAAAAAAATCAGAAGCCCAAAAGTTTGAAACTATAGTGGGTTCCAATCATCCCACTGAAATGACAAAAATGAAAGTAACATTAGCATGGATTCAAGAGGTGCATCTCGGAGAGGTACATCCCTCATCTGCTGAATTTTTAAAATTCCAAGAGGTACCTCTCGGAATTTCTCGGAAAACACTCTAGGAAAAAAAATTTTCTAAGAACCCCGTGTTGGAAAAAAATAAAGAATATTTTTGTTATTTCATTATTAAAAATGGGGTATGTGGATAATATGCGGAGTGGGTAATCTAAAACTCTTAATTTAATTGGTTTGATCCCTAATATCCGTCAAAGACCAAACCAAACATGATCGTTACATCCTTATCATGGCTACGTTAGATCAAATGTTCCTTCTCAGAGAAATTGTTTTATCCCTCTTGATCTTCTTGATCACCCATATCTTCTTTCGTTCTATCCAATTGAACCATCACAAAAGAAAACTTCCACCTGGGCCAAGAGGTTATGTTGGCCTGTGCTAGGTGCACTCCCACTCATGGGAACCATGCCTCAAGTCCCCCTCTCAAACCTTGCCAAAAAATATTCACCTGTTATGTTCCTTAAAATGGGCACAAATCACAATATGGTCGTGGCCTCTACTCCTGTTGCGTAGGGTTGAGCGTGGGACAAATTGGGTTGAGTTAGGCTTGTTCCGAACTCATTCTTAAATGTTGATCGGGTCAATTTTTAAACTCAAACCCGTCCTTAATCGGGAAGGGATAGGATAGGGACAGGTGCAATTTGGGACGGGTCAAGATAAGAACGGGTCGGGTTGACCCGAATGGCAAATATAAGTATAAAATTTGTAAAAATATGAATATATTCGTTCTTGAGACAAAAATGTCAAAATTTATTATGATACAATAAATTCTTCATCACTAAGTTTATTTTATTTATAAGATCGTTAAAATGATATCTAAAATTTAAATCTAAAGTGATTGCGTAATCATAGTTGCTTAGACTGTCTCATGATTATGTTCACTCTACATTATTTAAGAATTCTACACAACTTAAAAAAGTGAAAATATTAAGAGATTTTACTATTCAAAGAGACAAAAATAAATACTCCACTAGTAAATACTTACCACGCTTGATTACACACAGTAAATAAAATTTTAACTATCACCAACACATCATATCAATAACTACATATAGTAAAGAAATATAGGGATATTTCATGTTTGAAGTTGTGTTAATTTCAATTGTTATTTCTATGACATAAAACTTTAGATAAAAACAAGGCTTAATTATGTCAGGGGTCCTTGTAGTTTGGACCACTTTTGTCACATACTCCTGTTCTTTTTTTTTTCCAATGAATATACCCCTGTTTTATTCTCCGGTGAGGTTTTTGCCCTCATCTCCATTTCCGGCCAGTTGCCTGTTGACTTGGACCGCCGGAGTCCTACTCAGCACCTTCCCATGTATGCCACGTCGTGCCACGCTTGTCCACGTGGCACTGACTTAAATTTTTTTTATAAAAAAATTTAAAAATTAAAAAAAAAACTAAATCCTTTTTAATTAAACTTCCTCCTTATTCCTTCCCTTCCCTCTATCTACCTCGATCTGAAACTCTCTCCCTACATCTCCATTCTCTGCTTCATTTTCTTAGTTCCTTTGTCTCCCACAGTCTCGGTCTCTCCTCTCCCTACCTCTATCGTTCTCTACTTCTTCATCTTCTCACTCTTCCCTTCCGCCATGAAGATGAAGTCCTCTAGCTCCAGACCTGCAGCGTCTTCGAGGTCACCGTTTGGGATCTCTGGACTTGTGAACATGGAGGAGCCGGTTGTCGGTGCGAGATGTTAGTGCTGAAAACTTCATACACCGAGAACAATCCTGGAAGAAGATTCTTCAGTTGTCCTCTATGGCGGGTATTCCCAATTTGCCCCAAATAAAATTCGTGCCCTAAATTTCGTTGGCCTATACTGATTTTTTTTTTTAAATTATGAGTGAAGGGACACTTTGGTCCATCAAGTTTTTCGACAGGGACACTTTAGTCCTCAAGAAATTTAATTCATTTTTAGTCCCCGTGTTTTCTAAAAGTACCAATTTAGTCCCTCATGTTTTCCAAAAGTACCAATTTAGTCCCTCAATAAAGTGGCTAACGGAAATAGGACAGAGACTAAATTGGTACTTTTAGAAAACTTTGGGGACTAAAAATGAATTAAATTTCTTGAGGGACTAAAGTGTCCCTGTCGAAAAACTTGAGGGACCAAAGTGTCCCTTCACTCTTAAATTATTCTGTTGTGCACTTGATAGGATAAAGAGAGAACATGCAATTTCTTTTGTTGGGAAGATGATTTGATGAAGAAAATGAAGGAGAAAGGTTATGTTCAAGATGATAAAGATGCTAAACCCTAAGTCATTGAGGACCATGTTGGTGTTGGTGTATATGTTGTTGCCCATGGAATGAAAGAAGATGAAATGAAGAAGAAACATATGAAGCTGAAGCAAAAATTAACAAATGAAAGAAAGAAGTCTCAAATTTGGATGATAGCCTTTTTCATGTGTTTGAGTGTGACTTTGTTTTGCATCATGAAATGTAATTGTTATGGTAATGTTTAGTGAATGCAGAAAAGAAAGAAGAAGAAATAGGATGTGATGTAATGAAATGAAATGTAATTGTATGGTTTCATTGATTGAATGAAAATGAAGTTTGGTCAATGAGTTATTTTCCTTTGGTTTTGTAGCCTGTTTTGAACAGTAAACCACGACTAGAAGCGATTGTAACAAGGCGTATATATTAATATTGTTGTGTACGTAACCACTACATGTCCAAACCGTTCAGTACTTGTCCAAAATAATAAGAGTGTATAGCCCATATTTTACATAAGCCAGCAGACATATAACCCCCATGATTCCAATACAATTTCTAACCCAAAAAAACTGGACATAATCAACAGTACTTTTGCCCAAAACATTTGCATAGCCTAACCAAAACCAGGGCACATAGTCATTACATTTGCTCCTTAATTACACAATTCCACCAAAAAATAGGGGTATCAACAGTATAGTAATTACATCCAAAAACTAATACTAATACTACTAAGAAATCTTCCTTTCATTTCATCACTTCTTTCCTCCTTTTTTGTCCTCACCTTTGTTGTTGTCTTCACTTCTAATGTTGATGCCTTTCTTCTTTGCCTCTTTCTTCCATGTGTCCATCATGGACATATACTCAGCAACCAATTGGGCAATAGTTACATTTGCCTCTGGAACTTGTTTCTTAGCAGCCTTATATTCATCATGATGAGTTGGCTGTCTTGATGATGACCCTTTGTATAGTAACCGTTTCTATTGGAATAGAAAGAAAAAAACAGAAATCAAGGCCCAGATTGTGACAAAAAAAAGAAAAAAAAAGTAAAAACACCAACAAGCTCATTATACCTTGCTCCTTGTCACAGGTTGTGACATTGTAACTCCTGTAATTTCTTTTCGAACTTTGCTCCTTGTGATAGGTTGAGAGCTCACAGCATTCTCTGAACTTACAGTGGCTTTTTTCTTGCCCTTTCTCCTCTTCATACACACACACACACACACACACACACACACACATATATATATATATATATCATATTATGATATAATTATAAATAAAATGGTCAGATTAACAGTGTCATAAAATACCTTTGCTGGAGGCTCACTTTCATGTCCTTGTGGGACAGCAGCAGTAGGAGCAGCATGAGCCACAGCAGCAGCATCAGTCACACCAGCAGCATCAGGAACAACAGCAACATCATCAATCATAGCAGCACCAGCATTAGGAACAACAGCACCAGCATCAGGAACAACTTGGTTTCCATTTCCAGCACCAGCAGCAACATCAAATTGGGTTCCATTTGACCCACCATCAGCAACATTTCTTTAGCATTGCTTTGCTGTTCCCTCATCATGCTCAATATCCTCTACACGTGAACTCAAAATAATACAAGATTAGTATATCTTTTTGTATAGTTTTTGTTTTTTTTGGAACACATGAACTCAAAGTTAAGCCAATTCAGAATTACCTTCCTCACTGGACAAACTCTGTTGTTGTGACCAATTTGTTGGCAAGTTCCACATCTTTGTGTATTATGACTTCTACTTAACCTTGTAGCCCTTCTACCAGTTCTTGGTTCATCTGGCTCTCTCCTCCTCAATTTTTTAGGTCTCCCTGCACCTCTCTTATACTGAGGAGGCAGTACTTGGACATTTTCAGTCCTTGGCCACATATCCTGACCATTGATTGCACTTATTTCCTGATTATAAGTTAGCTCATATGCTCCCCTTTTATAGTAAGAGTGGACATAATCATCAGGGTTATCCCTCTTCAAACAAATGGCAGCCACAACATGCCTACAAGGGATCCCCACCAGTTGGAAAAACCCACAAACACAAGTACGTGCATTTAAATCAATCATATAACTCTTGTTACCGCGGGTAATATGCTGCACCTCAAATGTCAGGTTCAGTCCAGCCCACCTTGAAATCCAATTCCCACTAAATTCCATCTCTCTATCCAATCTCTTTCTAGGCTTAGGCATTACATCTCCTATAAACTTAGTCAACTTCTCTCTACGCTTAGCATTCCTCCCCATTATATATGTCCTAATCCACTCCAACATAGTTAGGATGGGCTTGTCCCTAGCTATAAGAAACGTATTGTTGAATGCTTCACTTATATTATTCATCAGTACATCACATTTTGGATAAGTGCTAAAGGCATGCTTACACCAAGTAGTTTTGGGTTCAGCCATAAGAAAATCATAAGCTTGTGAATTTACCTCCCTAAGCTCATCCATGTGTGCACGCCATTGGGTTTCATTTGTTGCCTTTGATGCTGCCATAACCAAGCTTCTGACATCAGCACCTCCAGCTCCCTCAAACCTCTTCTTGACATTGTTGTACAAATGCCTAAGGCAGAATCTGTGCTCCACACCCTCAAGAAGCTCACCAAATGTTTCAACCAAACCCTGTTTTAACCAAATACAGCACACATATTAACAAATTAGAACAACAGAATGCACCACAATACAACACAATAATAACTAAATTAGATTTGAAGAACTCAATATCTACCTTTTGTTTATCAGAAATAAAAACCCAACGGTTGCTTCTCACATCACCAATATCCTCAAGAAGAAACTCCAAGAACCACTTTCAACTACCCCTGGACTCTGTCTCTACAACACCAACTGCTAAGGGGAAATACTGATCATTTGGGTCTCTACCTACTGCTATCAGTAATATGCCCCCATATTGTGTCTTTAAATGACAGTCATCAACACCAACAAATGGCCTACAACCAGCAATAAACCCCTTTTTAACCCCATCAAGACGCATATACCAATTCCCAAACCTAGGGAGTAGAGTAGGGACAAGCCTAACTAGCCCCATCTTACATGTGTTCCCTGGATTTACCCTCCTAAGTTCAGCAGCATAACTCCATATAAGGGAGTACTGTCTAATTGCATCCCCTTCCATAATACCTTTTTCCATCTGCCTTGCTCTGAAAGCTGTCCATGTTGTGATCCCAGTGGAATACTCCCTCCTTATGTCATTCATAATCTCCTTCGTCTTGTAATTGTTGTTTGACCTTAACTTATCAACCACATACTTAGCCACCAACTCAGAATTGGCATTTTTTTTATCAAGCACTCTCCCACATCTGTGTTTAGGTTGTAGAGTCTTCATCCTATAACTCCCTGAATGTCCAACTCTACTCACTAATGCAACAAACCCACATTTCCTCATACAAACAGCTCTAGCTCTTGATCTATCATTCTTCTCAAACCTTACCTCTCTTCCATTTAGAAAAGAGTGTTCCAACATGGCTTGCTTGAATTGTTTGATGGAGGTGAATTCCATCCCCAAACACCACTTAAATTCCTTCTTCATATCTCCATCCTTGAATAGAGGAAATTTTCTTCTATGACCAACCTCATCATCCTCAGAGTCCATGACATCACTGTGAAGCTCTTCACTGATATACCCTTCATCAAATTGATCCTCATTAAAAGCACCGCCACCATTGTTCTCATCCTCTACTGGCTCCCTCAATCTTTTAAGTCTAGCAGACTGTCTTCTTGTTTGACTACCACTAACACTAGCAGCACTCCTTTTCTTCCTCACCTGACTTGTTGGTGTGTCTTGAGTTGGAGGTGCATCGGCATATGTTATATGCACACCTTCAGGTATTAGGCCACTATCAAAGCCATCATCAACGCCTAAGTCTCTTTCCTCTTCACTGTCATCAAAGAAGACACTTCTCACACTGTCATTGTCACTATCACTCCCCCCCTGAACATTTGTATCTTCATCACCATCAGTGTCCTCATCACCATCAGTGTCCTCATGTGTATCCTTGAGGACATTGTAGTCACTATCCTTGCTGTCATCACTTCCAGAAGTGTTACCGTCACCCAAACCAGCCACATGCTCTTCAACATTCTGACTCAAAGGGTCAGCCACAGTGTCAGTCACGGGGTCAGCCAAATACTCAGTCAAAGGGTCAGCAGCTGCATCAGGCATCAGGTCAGCCACATTCTCAGTCAAAGGGTCACTTATATATGCATTAGGCACAGGGTCAGAAGCAACATTAGGCACAGGGTCAGCCACATGAATTTCATCAGCCACATGTTCTTCAACAGTGGAAGGCACAGGATCTTCAGCAGCCACTTGCTCTTCAACATTCTCAGTGACAGTGTCAGCCACTTGGTCTTCAGCAATCTCAGTCACAAGGTCTTCAAATATCTCAGCCACAGGATCTTCAACATCAATAACTTCAACTTCATCACTGCTTCGTTGACTTAACTTGTTCATTATATCTTCAACCGAATTGATAAGGAAAACTTCATCAGGTACTGCAACCAGATTGTGCTCAATATAGATGTCAACCTCTGTCATGTTCTTCAAAGCATAATCAACCACCTCTAGTGCATTCTTCTCAGTTTTGATTTCTTTAATTGGACCATGTGTCCCTCCAGGAAACCACCACATGCTACCACCAACGTCATAACCCAAGTCTCTAAGAATGGATAATGCTTCGAGTCCGTTCACTGCATGTATTTCACCCCCATCATACTTGAAAGGAGGACCACGAACAAGAGTGCCTCCATGATGATAAAAAGCTGTAAAAAACTTCATTCTTGCATACCCAAGTTTGCTGCGTCAGTCAATAAATTCATTTTGTAAAGTAAAGGAACAAAAAATCCATACTTTCATAGTTCATACTTGCATCATACTCACTACAAGAAAATCGGCCAATTGCAACAACAAAAGTCGTTGCGAAAAATGTTTTTTGCAACGACATTTGTCGTTGCGGGTCAGGGCGTAGCTAAAGAGTATTGCAACGACAAAATAACTACCGCAACGACAAATTTGTGTTGCGATTCACCCCTTTTTTGCAACGACAGATCGTTGCTAAAAATGCGACAACAGGGTGACGTGGCTTACGCCAATGAAATGTCGTTGCCAAAGGTTTTGTTTTGCTGACGTGGCATACCATTTAGGTAACGACATTTGTCGTTGCGAATGGGTTAGTATCATTGGCAACGACAAATTTGTCGTTGCCAAAGGTTCTGTTTTGCTTACGTGGCTTACCATTTAGGAAACAATATTTGTCGTTACGAATGGCTTAGTATCATTGGCAACGTCAACGTCAAATTGTCGTTGCCAATGATACGGTATTGCTGCCATGACTTCCCATTTAGGTAACGACATTTGCCGTTGCTAAAAGCCTAGTATCATTGGCAACGGGAAATTGTCGTTGCGAATTAGTCAATTTCCTGAAATGCCCCCACTTCTTAGGTAACGACCAATGTCATTGCAAAACCTGTACATCATTGGCCTACTTTTATTTTTGGAGTCACTAATTATATTTTTTAACTCAAGTTTGTTATCAATATCTAAGACTAAAATAATGGCGAATACATGAAAATTAAATATATATATATATATATATATATATATATATAATAATGTCGATACCTTTGATAGATACTTAGCATAATTGTTTTCAACATCCAAAAGCAATCCTCCAATATAAGGCAAGAAATTACAATTCTCCGGAATTCAAAATAACAAAAAAAAAAGAGAATAAATTTAATACATATGCAAAAAGCCCTTTGATATCTATCACATATGCCCTATAAAACTTCAGCCTCCTTTCAAAACATAAACATCGATCCAATGCAACCTATAACTGCAAAACAAAATATAGCAATGTTTAATTGATTTTCTAATGCAAAAAGTTATATAATGACAAGTTTATCCATCAAAATCATTGACATTATTATAACACATCATTACAACATAATATTATTATATTGTCAGTCCCATATGTCAAGAATGACTAAAAATCAGGAACCACATTGTAGCATCATTAATTTCTAATTGGATGATGATAAACAAATCAACAAGTTGTCTATATCAAATGGGGAATCGATACTGTATATACTCCTGTACCTATAAACATAACTACAAAAATATTCTCATCAACAATACAAGTTCCTAACAAATATAACCGAATTCTTTTAAAACAAATATATCAATATAAATAGAGACAAATTCAGACTTTTGATTCATAACAAAAATTATTAGAGCCGACATGATCATGCGTTAAACATTTGATGTAGTAGAATTAATGATGTTACCTCACTCAACTCGTCGAGCAAACATCTTCATCATTTGTTGTTTGAAAACATCCATGGCATGTTTTTGTTGCTCGAGCATCTCTTTTTTGTCTCGTTCTCGAATCATCTCTAGCTCCTTTTTGTCTTGTTCACACATCTCCTCTAACTCCTGTATGATCAAAGGGTCCTGTATGATCATGGTATAAACTAAAAGTGTTGGGATCATAAAAAAAATGATCATAAAAAAAAAACTAAAAGTGTTGGAACTACAATTTTCAAATAGATGGATTTCCACTTGAATAATAATTTCTCATACACGTTTAAGTTCTAAAGAAAGTGGGGCTAATCGATTATCTAAACGTAGCTATGCACTAGATAAGATCACATAATAGTCAGACTTCAAAGCAATGAGACCAAATCACAGTGATACATACGGCCAAATAATATACAACTAGTAATACATATGCTTTATATATGAACCAGTGAGACCAAATCATAGAAAACTAAAGAGTAGGAACCATATTAATGCCAAAGAATCAAATGGAAGCAGCATCTAATTAGAACCAAAACAGAAAATAAAAAAATGAAATAATAAATTGTCGTTGAACGTACAACATCAGCCCACTCCAACTCCCCATCAGCATTCTCATGAGTATGCTCCGCAAGCCAAATAGCATCAGCACGAGGCTTCACACCTTTGTTTTGCTTAACCTAACATTTTTATAATTCCATACATGTTAAGTCTAAGCTAAATAAAGGTAAAAAAAATAATTTTACTGAAATGAGAAAGGAGCACTCAATTTGGAATCGATCGAGATCAAAACCAACAAATATTACCAAAACAATTAAGACTCGGATTAGGAAGAAATGCATTACATGAGAATTCAAAACTATATACAGTGGTATTGTTACATGCACCAAGTGCTACTTGTAGTTCACTAGCACTTCAGGATTATTGTATAATTTCATATGCCCCACTGCCAAGTTAATATGCTATTCCACACAAGTTAAATTAAAGCTAATAAATAAGAAGTTGAGAGTGAAGACAACTAATAAGTTGTTGTAAGCTTCTGTCCTCAGTGGTAATATTCAAGAAATAATGTTCATGTTGTCAAGAACTGACCAAAGACATGCTATCCTCAATCAAAATATTAATTTTTTCAGCACTTAGTATTATGGTTCCAGTTTTTGTAAGTAGCTTGAGTAAAAGAAAACAACTAGGGAAGTAAACCTCTTTCCAATCTAGGAGCAGAGGAAGTAAAAAGGAAGATATTGTCATTTCCAAGGAAATCAGCTTCTCTTCAGAAACATGCACTTTCTTTCTTTTTTTTTGTGTTTGTTAATGGGATAGTGGTGATTGTGATTGGTCATTTTGCCTTCTAATGACAACCCTTTAACATAATGATTAAATGTGCGAAATAGCAAAACTTAAAAAATCAAATCCACTGAAAAAAAAACACTAACAAACCAAAATCACACCTTTGAAAAAGTTAAAGAATCAAACATGCAATTTAGCCTGATAAATAATACACATCACTTAAATGTTTATCTTTCCATTCACTGTATTTTTTATTTTTTTACAAACCGAAGGGGGGAAAATCTAAAATGAATTCTAAGCTTATTGATATTGACCTGGAGTTTGGGAGCTAAGTCCGTAGGGGAAAGCTCGAGCACCATGCATGAAAAGTGTTGTACTCCATGTGTTACACGCGGCTTATCCAAATAATTAAACTGATTTTAGACTCGAACCACTTATAAATAAGTTTTTAACCAGATTATGAACCACTACTCCTTAAACATTCAGTCCAGAAAAATCAAACCAAATATAATGATTTTATTTGGTTTGATTTAGTTTAGTTTGATTTTTCAGGAAAACCAATTACCATTAGTGGGCTTAGCCAATTAGCCAGATGGGGACCCTAGTTATCGTTATCTAACACACCAAATAAATTAATCAAGCTGATTCCAAATCCTACTTCGTGGTAGATCATAGTTATGCATATACTCGTATTTAGGTATATAGATAGATGTGAGAACATGTCTCTATCACTTTTTGATGAGAGAAAAGAAATGGACTCATCACTGATTCTTGCTGGTACGAAGAATATAGAACTTTTGATTTGGTTTTGATTGAATTTGTCACCCATGTTTTTTAAATCTCTGGTATTGTTCTTTGCACACTTTATATTTTTTTCTTTCTCTCATGGTGGATTTTATAGTATCTGTTTGAATTCTAAGGGAATGTTGATTAGTTTTTTTTTTATTTTATTTTCATTTTTATCAACAATGATGATTAGTATTAGTATTCAAGGGGTATTTGATTTACTTAAATAATTTAGGATTTATAATGCATAAGCTTAACCAATAGAAGATTTTTTTTTTTTAGATAAGAGAAATTTTATTAAAAAGCACAAAACAGGGAGAGTATGAGAATTACTCAGAACCCCATTTTGGAGCAAAGATACAGATACAGATACAAAGTACAAAACCAAAAAAGTGCAGGTGGTTCACAGTCCAAGTAAACATTGAACAAGCAACTAAAATGCTCCCACTAACATGTCTTTCCGGATATAAAACTTTGACATCTTGTAAAAAGATAATTCAATACCATGATGACTTGAATGAGATTAAAAAAGCATGCAAAATCAAAAGAGCCGTGTTTAAAAATAACAAAGTTTCACTGGAGCCAAATTTGCTATATAACAACTTGCCAAAGTACCATGACAACCCTTTTATAAGAAGTTAACCAATACAGGAGAAGAAAATATACCAGACAGAACAAAGTTCTAACCAATACAGGACAAAGCTCTAACCAATACAGGAGAAGAAAATCATCTAGGTGGCATGCGAAAATGAGCAGAACAAGAACAACTGACATTTTTGTTAAAAAAATGTGAAAAAAAAAGACACAGCAAATAGAATAGAATCAGGCGAAGCAAAAGATGGGGCTTTGAAAAAGGAACATACAGAAACAGCGACAAAATTTGAACCCCTCCTTGTTGATTGACGAGGCAAAGGCAATGAAAGAAAGAGACTGGGGAAGCAAGGGGGTTGACAACTAAAAAGAGTCCTACTCTTTTACTACGTACTGTAATATTTTTTACTTAAATTAAATTGTTTATTACAAAAAGCAAATAAGGAAATAAAAAAAATGCTGTCACCAAAAGCTGTGGACACTGCTTTGGCAATAATAGTGCATTTCAAAGGATTATCTCATTTCTTGCATCTATCTTAGTTTTGATTCCAACGATTTTCAGTGCAAAGTAACTAAAAAGTAACACATAAAATTAGAAACCCAAAACCAGGACCCCAATTCACTTAATCAGGAAAAAAAAAACCCCAAAACAAATTTCAATAACACGAACAAAACCCCAAAACCCACAAGTTAAGCCAATATTTGAGCTATTTCGAACTGATCCAATCTCTAAGTCCTTCGCTATAGCTTATTGGAGCTCGAGTCTGATCTTAAAACCTTTCCTATAGGTCGCAATAGGTCATTTGAAGGCTATCACACAATGTAGGTATCCTTAACTCGAGATAGATCCAGAACAAAGTGCAATTTATAAAATAATATTATATTTTCCACTATATCCCCCTATCAAAATATAAAAAATGACAACATACCCTGTTACCTATTAAACCGGTTGTAGTAGGTCAAGGTTTAGGAGAGCATGACTGCTCAAAGCTCACTTTTGAGCAGCATAGAATTAGTCTACTATCAAAGCAGAAAATTTCAGGCACGACCACCCGGCATAGATTTTTCACTTGATTGTCCATCATGCACACAATACAGTAAACAACTAAGCAACGTTTGCATTAAGTATGACTAGGAAGTAAACTGATGAAGCAGGCAAAAGGCAGTGTATGTCTGGACGAAGCTTAAGCAACCATTTACAACCATATAATAGTAACAAGAACATATTTCACGAAGATGAACCAGTATCAGAGATACACAGGAGCAACTGTTTCAGTACCGCACATACATGAAACGGAAGGAGTTGCACTAACATCTGGAATACATTTCTTATTCATAAAAAACCCCAATTCACTTAATCAGAAAAAACCACAAAACAAATTTCAATTACACGAATAAAACCCCAAAACCCATCGTAAATACTCAATAGCATCCAAAAAAACCCCAAATCAGAAACCCAGGGCCCCAATTCATAAAAAAAAAAAAAAAGAAAGAAAAGCTTTTGTAAAGGAATCATATTTAAGTGTGAGAAAAAAAAAACACAAATAACTAGAATCAAAATTATACTTACAGAACCAAGCTTTTGTAAAAGAGACTGGGTTTTGTCGTTGCTGTTGCTATCGTGAACGAGGGAGGAGGGAGTTCACGGTCACTGTCACCGTCGTCGCTGCCTTGGGATTGTTGCCGTCGACGTGACCGCCGTGAACGAGTGATGAGAAGCGAGTGAGGCCAACGGTTCCGCCGTTGCCGTTGCCGTTGCCGTTGCCGTCACTGCCGTCAAGGGTTTGTGGTGAAAGAGAGATAGGAGAGAGTGAGAAGTGATGAGAAGGGTTTGGTCGCTGTGCCTCCCTTTCTCTTTTCTATTTGTTCTTTCTATTATATTTAACTTTTTTTATTAGCTGTACGTCATTAGTAGTAGTACATACTAAGCTAGTAGGTCAGGTTTTTTTTTTTTTTTTTTTTTTATTATAAAACGTTGGGCAACGACCCATCGTTGCAGTAGTTTATGGAAATTTACCGCGTTTTCTAAAATTGACGAGGGAAGGAGGGAATTTTAATTTCGCAACGACAAAAAAAAAGTCGTTGCAAAAGAAATTTTAACGCAACAACAAATATTTGTCGTTGCGTTTAAAACACTTTTGCAACGATTTTTTTTTGTCGTTGCGAATGGTCGTTGCAATAAGCAAGTTTTCTTGTAGTGACTGTTATCAACTATTTTTAAGATAACAAAGTAAAGAAAGCAAGAAATACAAACATCACATCATAATTTGAACCTTAGAATCCACTTTCTTATTTTTAAATTTGGTTTATTTTTAATACTACTTTATGCTTCTATAATTGGTTTAATGTCATAATATATTGTGACCTACTTTTCTTCCAGCTACTATTAGAAACCCTAATTCCCAATTCCATGTTTCAACCCCTCATTCGATTTTCCAAACCCTAAAACCCGAAATCGATTTTTAAAACCCTAAAACCCCAAATGGATTTTCGAAACCCTAATCCCCAAATCGATTTTTGAAACCCTAAACCCCCAAATCGAAACAGCAAACCCTAAAACCCCAAATCGATTTTCGAAATGCTAAACCCCCAAATCGAAACAGCAAAACCTAAAACCCCAAATCGATTTCGAGTGTGAATAGAATGCGTGGCACGCGCATGTACCTCCATGTGATGCTCCCACCTCATATTCAACAACAAAATATGCTTTCTTTAATGGTCCCCCACAAATAAAGAAAGAATCTAACAAAGACCAAGAACAGGGAAAGGTAATAAAGAAGAAGAAAGTTGTACCTTTAGGGATCCACCAACCAACACGAGAACAATCTCCATAGCTTCGCGTGCTCACACAAACAACTTCCCCACCACACAACTCAAACGTTATCTTCACACGCGGGGCAAGTAGACTCACAACGAAGTGAGATGTCACGGTGTTTCCATGTGAGACTCAGTCAATAGAGTGAGAGTGAAATGAGAGAGAGAGAGAGAGAGAGAGAGAGAGAGAGAGAGAAAAGTGATGGTGGGACAGAGAAGAGGGAATAAAGAAATGAGGGAGGGAAAAAATTTGAACAGATTGGGAGGGAATAAAGAAAGGGATTTAGGGTTTTTTTTAATTTTTAATTTTTTATAAAAAAAATTAAGTCAGTGCCACGTGGACAAGCATGGCACGACGTGGCAGACATGAGAAGGTGTTGACTAGGACTCCGGCGGTCCAAGTCAGCAGGCAACTAACCGGAAATGGAGATGAGGGAAAAAACCTCACTGGAGAATAGAACAGGGGTATATTCATTGAAAGAAAAAAAGAACAGGGTATGTGATAAAAGAGGTCCAAACTACAAGGACCCCTGACATAATTAAGCCTAAAAACAAATCAGTAAAAAAAATTAGAACCTTGATATATGTAAAAGGACGGGTCGGACGATGACTCGGGGTATACCCAAACCCGTCACCTCTTGTATCGGATCTGTCCTTTTTTATCCTTATTGTTTGTCCCTTTATTTTGTGACAATCGTAACCGATCAAATCCGACCTGAAATCATTGGGACGGAACGAATTCATGGAATGAGTCGGGGGTTCTGCTCACCTCTACTGTTGCAGCTCGTGCATTTCTTAAAAACCTTGACCAAAATTTCTCTAACCGCCTTACAAATGGTGCTTCAAACCACTTAGCTTATGACTCCCAGGTAGTGTATTCAATGACTTTGAAAATTATAACTTTAGTGATAAGCAAATCTAAACGTAAACGTTGGATAACGATTGAGAGCTTAGATAGAAATCAAATTTAAAGCACGATTTAGAATCTAAGTCGGTCGATACTCATGTTCACATATGTTAAAGAATAAAGTGACAAAAGTAACCATTGTTCTAGCTAGTCATTGAGTCCAAATCCCTTGAAGTCAGCGAGGGCAATTGCTCCCACTCAAATTGAGAACATTTTTAGAATTTTGCTAAGGTTTTAAAAAAAAAAAATCATAATTTGTAGTTGTTGACTCTCAAAATCTATCCTGATGAGTATTGGAAGCCAACTCACATAATTTTTTATCAAAATATATATACATGAATTTTTTTATAAATAAATAAAAAAAATAAAAAAAAAACAAGCAGAAGAACAGGAAAGGAGTGGAGGTTGGAAAAATAAAATTCACATGGGGGTTGAATCGTGGAGGTTGGAAGGTGGAAAGATATCCATCCTATCCAACTTGGTGGTTGATTTATCGTGAAAGTTCCTAAAACTATCATTCTACATGTTAGGTTGAACTATCTAGAATTAGAGTATAACAAACGTGTGGTATTTTATTTGTTTGTTTGTTTGTTTAATTAATTATTTGATTTTTATTTATTTAACCATTTTTCATATTAAATATGTACTCCTTTCGGTTTTATTTATAAGATTTTTTGGGATTTTTATTTTGGTTCTATTTATAAGACTCATTTTCAATTTTGAAAAATAGCAATTAATTACTTCTTCCCACTAACATCCCTATAAAATCAACATTTTTTAAAGTTCCAATAATAATTATAGGGGTAGTTTTGAAAAAGTATATCAAATATTCACATTTTTAATATCACTAACAAATTTATTTCATTTCTTTGATAGGAGTGAAAAATCCAAAATAAATCTTATAAATATTTTATAAATAGGATCGGGGTGAGAAGAATACGAAATAGTTCACCATCTTAGTTAGTTATCTGATCAAGGGAATAAAACTACAAAACCGTCCCAATCAATATTATCTCAGCATAGTTCACATCAAAAAACATCTCGAAATATTGCAACAGAAGACGTGCTTTTTTGTCATGATTTTGGTTATGCTTATTTATGTTTTAGTCCAAGTTGGAGGTGTTTTGATTTTAGTCTCTAAATGTTTTTTTGATCTTGACTAATCCTTGATTGTTTTGAAAATTTGGTTTTAGTCCATGCCGTTAGAAAAAATCCGTTAATTAATGATGTGGTTAACGAAATGTCACATCAACATGCACGTGTGCAAGTATTGCATTTTATCGGTATGATGGCGTGGATAATCCTGACTCGCAGGAATAAAAGGGCTAAAACCCAATTCACAAACACATTTGGGGCCCTTTTACTCCTGCGGGCCCGTATCATCCATATCATCTTACTGCTGACACACATTACTTGCATACGTGTATGTCAATGTGACGTTCCATTAGTCACGTCATCAGTTAACGAATTTTTCTTAACGGCAGGGGCTAAAACCAAATTTTCAAAATAATTAAGGATGAATCAAGGTCAAAAACATTTCCAATCAAAACATACCAAACTTTCAGGAACTAATAAAGACATAAATAAGCCTTTTGGTTAACACCTTGTGACAACAACTATTATCTCATTGAATACCACATATGTCATTTATTTTTATTTAATCTAGCTTCCTGTCCAAATATTTTGGTAAAAAAATAAAAAATCAAAGAAAATAACAATTTATACAATTAATGTTAATGAAACTACATATTTTTTTTTGAGAGAAAAAACTACATATTTTCTTTCTTATTAGTTTATTATATTTTCCTTAATTGCTCAATCATAATTATAATATATCATTTTTAAGATATTTAATATATTGTTTTTACTTCAATTTGTCACAAAGATTTTTTTAAAATTTTTTTTACAAATAATGGAACGGAGGGAGTATTAAAAAATATACTCATGTGGTTATATAAGTTCTTTTTAAAAAGTTATCGTCTTAAACATAAGTTTTATTTACAATTTTCAATGAAATTAATTATTTATTTTTTATCTACATCTTTTTTTTATTCAAAATTTTTTAGAATCCGAATAATAATTACATAGGTAATTTTAAAAAATCATAGCAAACATTTATATTATATTTCAAATATTACTCACAATACTCATTAAATTTTAAAAAAAAAATATAATTTTTAATAAAAACACTTATATATAAACCGAAAGAAGTATTTTTTTTAGTTTTATAATTAATTATTTAAATTAAATAACTAATAAAACTGGAGTAGTCAGAAAATACTTGTGGTTTAAAAGGAAAAAATAACTAATAACAATGAGTCTTACGTGACACATGAAATGCGACAATGATGTTTTCCTGACATGGTAGGATTAAACGTGAGGGGAGGGAATCTACGTAGCCAATCACCACATTGCATCCATGTTAAATATCACCCTTGTATCTCTTGAATGATCACTTAACTAAACACAAATCATAACTATAAGCTTTCAATTCAGATCACCCTTATGGCTACGTTAGATCACCTTTTCCTTCTCAAAGAAATTGTTGTATCCATCTTGATCTTCTTGATTACCCATCTCTCCTTTCGTTCAATCCAATTGAACCATCACAAAAGAAAACTTCCACCTGGGCCAAGAGGTTGGCCTGTGCTAGGTGCACTCCCACTCTTGGGAACCATGCCTCACGTCACGCTCTCAAACCTTGCTAAAAAATATGGACCTGTTATGTACCTTAAAATGGGCACAAATCACAACATGGTTGTGGCTTCTACTCCTGCTGCGGCTCGTGCATTTCTTAAAAACCTTGACCAAAACTTCTCTAACCGCCCTACAAATGGTGCTTCAAATCACTTAGCTTATGAGTCACAGGTAGTGATGGACCTACATACTTATAAGTTCAATGACTTTGAAAATGATAACTTTAGTGAGTTAAGCAAATTTGAACGGTTGGATAACGATTGAGCGCTTTGATGAAAATCAAATTTAAAAACACCATTTAGAATCCCTATAGTTTAATATTCGTCCAACAATTCAGATTTGTTAAAATTACAAAAGTTACCGTCATTTTAGTCTTTGAATCCACATCCCTGGAGTCAGCGAGTCATCAGGGACTAGTGCTCCCATTCAAATTTGAGAATATTTTTTAGGATCGATCTTGCTAAGGTTCATATAAGTGAAAAAAAATATTTTTAGTCCACATCATTTGCTCTTCCAAAAATATAAAAATGGTCATTATTACACCATCAGTGCATCATCCATCATTTATCCGTGTATGGTTGTTGACTTTTAGATTAAAACAATACAAATGAATGGTGGATGATAAACTGATGGTGTAAAAATTAATATTCAGTGCATACCCATTAATCTCATTTTTTAATAACTAATTAATTAATATTATTTATGGCTCAATAAAAATTGTTTTTAAGATATTTGTTAACATTTGTATATCTTTTATTATCTATGATAGTTACATATTATTTTGGCTTTGTGCTTATATTCTATCATTGTCATTACTAACTAAAATTTTTGTGCCCAGGACATGGTGTTTGCTGAATATGGACCTAGGTGGAAGTTGCTTAGGAAACTGAGCAACTTGCACATGCTTGGTGGAAAGGCTCTTGATGATTGGGCTAAAATTAGAGAGGAAGAGATGAGTTACATGCTTCATACAATGTTTGATTGTAGCAACAAGGGTGAGGTTGTGGTGGTTGCTGAGATGTTGACATATGCTATGGCTAACATGATAGGCCAGGTTATACTAAGTCGTCGTGTGTTTGAGAACAAGGGTTCTGAGTCTAATGAGTTCAAGGACATGGTTGTTGAACTCATGACCGTTGCTGGATACTTCAACATAGGTGATTTTATACCTTTGTTTTCATGGTTGGACCTCCAAGGCATAGAGCGTGGGATGAAGACTTTGCACAGGAAGTTTGATGGGTTTTTGACAAGGATGATCGAGGAGCATGTGGCTTCTAGTCATAAGCGTGAGGATAAACCTGATTTCTTAGACGTCCTTATGGCTTATCATAGTGAAAATTCTGAAGTTCTCTCACTCAACAACATCAAGGCTCTTCTCTTGGTAATAACCTCTTTATCCATCTTCAAAAAAAATATTTTGTTTTTCTTCTGTTTTTTATACCTTTGGAAATTAAAGTCTCACATGAGTTTTAAGGAATCCGGGTAAAATAATATAATATTATGGGCACTATTTTCATACAATCAAAATTTGAATGATAACTTAAAAACCCACTAATAAACCTATGAGCTGATGACAAGTCATTTAACGAAATTATGTCATTGCCGCCATGTTAGCTTCTAATTGTTAAAATTGAATAACTTATCATCAACCATTAATTTATTAGTGAGTTGCCATAGTATCATTCAAATTTTGATTGTATAGTAGAATTATTCTAATACTATTTGTATTTCTATTTTTGAAATTCAATTTTTACATTTTCTTTTATAAAGAGTGGATTGCAACAATGGAAAAGAGAAATTTTGCAATCACTCTTTTTTTTTTTAAAAAAAAAAAAGTTGTAAAAATTGGATGCAAAGGCAGAAGTATAAATAACATTATTGATTCTAGGTATATAAGATGATTCTCATGAGTTACTTAAAGGGGTTGCTTCTAAAATTCTACTTCAATTGTTTTACAAATATGATAAAAAAAAATTACAAAAGTCAAAAATTAAAAAGACATATTTAATGATTTGTTTAACATATTAATTAATTATCAAACAGTCAATTTAATACATATTGCATTGATTAATCAATCTCAATACAAAATTTACAATTTCTAAATTTTTGATTGATTAATTTAATTTTAATTTGGGATGGATCGAGGGAGTAATAGATTAAAAAAAAATGAAGGTATAGTTTGTTGTCATTGAAGAAGATAAAGCCAAATAATTTAGTTACACCACATGCATGCATATTGAATCCATGAATTGTGCCGGTACGAGGATTTTCCAATAATTAATAGTGATGGGAGTTTGAGTCTAATGTGAGATTAAAATCTTGGAACCATTGGGGACACTGCAGGGCCCCTTTGAATCTGCTGTAGCATCCAAATATAGCTCTGTGCTAAAAGCCTAAAACTTGGATAAAAGGTTTGGGGCCACGAAAGTGATGTTTCAATAATACTCCATGCATGATGAGATGTTTGTTTATACGAGAAGGGATGGATAAACTAACCAAATTTAGTTATATCTAATCTTAATCCTTAATCCTATTTTAATTTCAGATTTAGAATATTTCATTAAAGACCCTTATAAATAAAAGAAAATAGAAATGATTTTGTGATATGAGACCATTAATTCTAGACACACCTAAACTGATAATAGTATATAATTATTAAAATAATATGAATTTAATAAAAGTGAATGATTTGATTATGTCAGGACCAATGATCCCAAACCATGAGAAAAAAAGGTGTTATCGAGATAATAACACGAGTGAGAAAACTAAACAGACAAATTGAAAATAAGTAAAAAGTGTTTTTTTAGTGATGAGATATTGTTTACTGCAAAATTAAAATAGGAATAAATTAAGATTGGGTGTTCTTAACTTGTTTTACACTAAACCAATCATTTCTCTATATACAAAACTTTTTTAGATCACGCAACAATATTTGTACAAAATTTTTACCCTTAATCTTTACATATATATATATCAAACAACTGGTTAAAAATCAAATAATTAACAATCCCAAGTTACATTGATAGTCAACATAACATTACATTAAAAAAAAATTATATTTGTCATTTTTTTTTTTTTTTTGGATAAGAAATTTCTAGTTTGAGTATTTGTGGTTCTAATTGTGTTCGTGTTGGATAGAATCTATTCACCGCAGGAACAGATACATCTTCCAGTGTCATAGAGTGGGCACTCTCAGAGATGTTGAAAAATCCCAACATCCTTAAAAAAGCTCATGAGGAAATGGACAATGTCATAGGAAAGCAGAGACGCCTCAAAGAATCAGACCTACAAAAGCTCCCTTACTTGCAAGCCATATGCAAAGAGGCATTCAGATTGCACCCATCAACCCCACTCAACTTGCCACGTGTCTCAACACAACCATGCCACGTGAATGGATACTACATCCCCAAGAACACTAGGCTCAGTGTGAACATATGGGCCATAGGGCGTGACCCTGACGTGTGGGAGAATCCTTTGGAGTTTAATCCAGAGAGGTTTCTTAGTGAGAAATGTTCCAAGATTGATCCACGTGGAAATGATTTTGAGCTGATTCCATTTGGTGCTGGAAGAAGGATATGTGCGGGTACAAGGATGGGGGTTGTGATGGTTCAATATATTTTGGGCACTTTGGTCCATTCATTTGAATGGAAGCTGCCAAATGGTGTAGCTGAATTGAACATGGAGGAGGTGTTTGGGCTTGCTGTGCAGAAAAAGGTGCCTCTCTCTGCTATGGTTAGCCCAAGGTTGCACCCAACTACTGCTTACTCTCCTTAACTTGCTTTGGGTGGGTTCACCAACTATGTTACATTCAAGCCTTTTATAGTTCTTTAATTTATGTAGGTGTGTTTTATGAATTATGAATTAAAAAGTCAACAACTAGTGGTTCAATTGGTAAAAATTAAGTTTAAAAATGAGAGAGGTCCTAGATTTGAATTTTACTGATTTGAGAACGGTGTTAATGAATAATTTGTAAGTATTTTTGTAAACGCTCTTTAATCCATGAAGCCTACTCTGATTCTGGTGAGTCCCCGAAACTTAACTCACTTAAACTTTCAATAATAATAATAAAAAAAAACTTGGAACAAAACATAAACAAAAGCCATAAAGGTCCCAATTCATCTTTTTCACTTACCACTTAATGGATAATTAGTAGATTAACTAACTTTCATTTTCCAATCCAATATGAAAAGGTCCCAAATTTTTTAAATATTTATACTTAATAATTATTTTTATTTTAGATCTAATTTTGATTATGACCTGTTTTATTACCTATTGTTGTTATTGTTATTATCTTGGAGATTAGACATAAATACATGACATTATTTATTTCAATTGAAAGTGGAGCATTTCTCTCTCTATCTCTCATCTTAATTAGTTGAATAATTTTTTAGGCAAAACTATTAGATTCGTCCTAATTTTTAAGTTACAAATTATTTTTTTAAGTTTTTTAAATAAGTCCTGTACATTATTGTCATCTAATAAATCATTCATCGCCATTAATTTTTCAGTTAAGTGACACGTGTTACTCAACTAATGGTGCCACGTGTTAAAAAAAGTTTAATGATTTTTTAGTAAAAAAATTTCTTATGGTGTCACGTATCACTTAACGAAAAAATTAACAGAAATGACTGATTTGTTGGACGGCAATAACTTACATGACTTATTTAAAAAATAAATAAAAAAAAACTTAAGAGACTGGTTTGTAACCTAAAAATAACTTAAGGAACTAATTTAATAATTTGTATTTTTTATGAATTCAAATTCATGATATTGATGTGACAAGGAAATAAAATCACAAGCAATTAAGATAATTACCAAAAAAATATATGCATATCTAAATAAGTATTACAATAATTATTCTCCGTTTTTAATGAAATTGTTTCGATCTGCTTATAAGATTAAGGGTCTTACTTTAAATTGTAGTCTATCAACGACTTGCGAGCTAGTCAGAAGGGCATAAAGCAAAGACAATGAACTCTAATCTTGGGACATCGAGCTAAGGTCACACGATAACTCGTCGGAGCATAAATTACACAGTTAAAATAGCGATATCCAAACAATCGAGACCTAATTTGAGAGAGAATCTCCTCAAGATAATGACCTAGCTTATGACAACAACTTCTAGAATAAATAGAAATAGAAGATCAACCTCATCTAAAAAGAAAGAAAATCATGGGAGGATTATCCCAAAAATAGAATATTTAGCGTGGTTATCAACAAGGTCATACGGTCCATGGAAAGCCTATAAATATAGCTTTAGAAATAGCACATATAATCAAGACACACATGTAAACAGTGCAGTCACCCATATTAAACTATACTCCTTAGAGAACACTTACTCTCCCAAGTATTATCCAACTCGATATAACGTTGGTTATAGAGGAGACCCTCAATAGCAAACTTGGTAATGATTCAATATGACAGTAGCCAGATATTGACACACTCATGCAACCATGCTTGCCCAAATAAAGAATTACGCACGTAATATTGAGTCCCAAGAATCAAGATTCAACGGGCAATAAGACTGAGAGTCTCCTATCGCCAGGCTATTTTTTAAAAAAAAAAAACTTTGGAACTTTATTAAACCAACAAAGAGACTCAAACAAGGAAAGCAAGAGGTATTAAATCTAACCCTATTTATAGAAGCATACACTATCCATTTAGCTAGAGAATATGCAGCTTATCGCTTGTTCTATTAACGAAAGAAAATAAACAAGAATCAAAAGAGTTTGCTAGACTAAAATAATACTTTTTAAATTTCCTAGCTCAGATAAATCTTCTTTTTGAAAAGTTAAAGCTTCCACCAACACTTTGCAGTTACATCTAATTAAGACTACAGAGACATTCCTTTCCTTTGCCAACTCCAATCCTCTAATAATCTCCATGCTATTTCAATCCTTACCAAAGCTCTATTTTCACGAGACCGAATAAAAATAAAATTAGCAAGAATTAAAATAGTCAGTTCCTCTTTTTTTTTTTCCCACCCTTCTTATATCCTATATATCTAGTAACAAGTATGATTTCAAAATTAATCATGCCAAACCAAATTTTAAAAAAACATAAAACATAAATTAATGTTCTCTCCGTTCTATAAGTTATATACTTTTAAATATTTTAATTACCTTATTTCATATATTATCTACTTTTAGAAATATAATATTTATTTAATTCCATTTTTATTTCTTTTTCCTGTCACCAAATCAGACATAAAATCAACCCATCTTTCCACTTTTGTGAACTATTTTTTTTTAGTGAATGCGACTTAATATACGAGTCATACGTTTTTTTTTAAACCATATGCCTTAAAATATATGTTTTGAAATTAAAATAGGCTAAATCTGTAATTTATGTCTAGTAATTACACAACGAAAATCGTTAATACCTTAATAACATTTATTAAGCAATCAAAATATATAACTTTATTTTATAAATTATGCATTTAATACTATGTAAGACTTATATTTTCAATACTTACTTTTTTTTAACCAATATCCTTAAAAATACGACTAAATTATGACTTTGGGCATTGAATTTGCATCAATATTCACTTTGGTCCTCAAAACTAAATAAATTATTTTTTAATCCCTTAATTTATAAATTTATACTCACTTTAGTCCCTCGGTTATGTTGCCATTTATATTCATTAACAGCAAGGTAACGTGGTCCGTTAAATGGCCAAAATCACGTTGTTTAGATTGAAAAGACGTCATTTTGGCTTTAAAAAATATTAAAATTAATGCAAAATAAATAAAAAAAAAAGACCCCTATGTCTCGTACATCTTTCTACTTCTTCACTAACATTAAGCAACAATCAATATCAATGACTATCCCTCAATCACCTCCACAACCTGACAACATTCAATTTAATCATTCAGCCATCTTCCTCATTCCCTCTCCTCATGCCTTCTCCCTCTCACCCTCAACCCGAATCATCCTCAATCACATGAGTCACTATCGATTCCCCTTATTCACTACAGCCACCATCCATCCTCACTCTTCAGTATTAGCTTCATCGATTCTGCTTTCCCAAGCTTGTCTTTCAACACTATTGCCCAAAACAACCACATGTATTATACTATGGTTGTCCTTTGTGTTTCGGTATGTTAAGAGTTTGTTTTGGTTTTTCTTAACTCGATTCGATTTGTTTTAGAATCACCCCCAATTTCGTTCTTTGTCTTCCATTTATTTTGTGTTTGTTTTTGTTCTCCTCTGTGTGTAGGTTTGTTCTCCGTTTGTTTAGGTTAGCTGGATTCGGTGCAGATTCATTGAAGTTGATCTTCTAGGCTTTGTTTTACTAGAATTGTTAAATACAAATTCTAATCCAATTTGTTTGTGATATTAATTCAATTTCCTTAAGTATTTTGATTTGTAAATATTTTGTTCACTCATTTTTGTAAATATGAAAAATAATCATTGATTTTGATTGTAGCTTGACGTTAGTAAAGAAAAGAAACACGTACGAGATTAATGGATTTTTTTATTACTCCCTCCGTTCCAATTTAACTGTCACTTTAGCAATTTCACACATATTAAGAAAGTCATTTAATATTTCAATTTTCAAGAGAATTATTAAATAACTTTACTATAATACCCTCAAAGTACATTAATTATCACTCATTTCACATATTTCAACACATTAAATGCAAGGTTAAAGGTGGAAAAAATCAATTAATACATCCTCAAATTTCTAAAGCGACAAATAATTTGGAACAAGTTAAAAATGTTAAAGTGGCAGATAATATGGAACAGAGGGGTTTTTTAATAGATTTTTTCTTCACTCAAAACGACGTTGTTTTGATTATTTAACAGGTCATGTCAGCTTGTCATTAAAAGACTTACTCCCTCCGGCTCGAAATATAAGCAACAAAAAACGTACTTCTCTTGGTTTAAAATATAAGCAAAACTAACCAACTTTCTTAAAAAAAAATTCATTTCCAATGTCACTTTCCAAAAACATCCCTAGAAAATTGTTATCTAATTTAATTTTTGTTTCATTCCCAATGCAGTTTTCCTAAAATACCTCTATTCTTTTATAAATTTGAGAAAATTAAATACAATCAACTAACCTCCTTAATAAGCGTAAAATTAGTTAGTTTTGCTTATAATTTGAGCCGGAGGGAGTAGATGACAACATAACCAAAGGATTAAAATGAGTACCAATTTACAAATCGAGAGACTAAAATTTTATTTCTTTAATTTTGGAGAACAAAATAAATATTAAAAGCAAATTCAGAAATCAAAAGTGATAGTAGTTTATTTAGTCTTGAAAATACTCCTTAGTTAACTTAAATTTTCAAGACTGGCCCTATTTCACACAATTAATGATGGCTCAGTAATTGGTTGATCCATACTGTGTAAGTCTGCATGAATTGTGGAATGTGAATCACACTTGAATCCCTCCCTCACATTGCCACCTAACCCCTCTCTCTCCTCCCTTGTCTTTTACCGCTTTCTTTGCTATCCCTTTCCATCTTTTCCTTTTGTTTATGTTCCTGTTCCTGTCGTTCTCATCTTGTTATAGTACTATACCTCAACACAAACTACACCAACCAACCTCTCAGAAATAGAGACACACACAGAAAGAGAAGAATAAGGATAAGAAATATCATCATCATGTCTGATACGGTCAACCATGCTTTCAAGAAATATCTCCTCCAGCTTCAGCTCCATCCTCTCAGAACCAAGGTTTAATTTTTATCATGCTCATGATCCCCCTTTTTTCATCTTTTATTTATTTAATCCTCTCAATGTTATTCTTTAGAAACTAATTGGTTTGATTAAAAAAAATGTTCTTTTTTATTGTTCTTTTTCATTTTAACTTTTAGGAGACTAATGATGTTGTTAAAAGTAATTAAAAAAATTAAAATCATGTGTGGTTTTTAGGCAATTACTGCTGCAGTTCTAGCTGGCTTTAGTGATGCAGTGGCACAGAAGCTTGCTGGTGCCAAGAAACTTCAATTGAGAAGATTGCTTCTTTTTGTGGTATGTCTATTTGATTATGATTGTTTTAATATTTTTTTTTAATGCTATCAATCATAATTGATTATTTTTTATCCCATTTACAATTTGGATTGTGATCCATACCTGGATCAAACAGAAAAAGAAAAATAATCTGAATTTTGCTTCAAGCTAAAGAAAATTAGAGTCTTTTCCATTTCATGAGTCTCAATAAAAATATATCAATTTAATTGCTTATTGTGCTTCCTTAGCAAAATTAAATGAAATGATTATAGTGGAATTTTTAAGGACTGTGAAGATTTGAAATTAAATTATTTTGCAGCTCTATGGTTTTGCATACTCAGGACCCTTTGGACATTATCTCCACAAATTGATGGATAAAATCTTTAAGGGGCAGAAAGGCAATGATACTGTTACAAAGAAGGTATTTTGTTAGTTTGTAAATGTTTTATAGGAATGGTGTTTTGTGTTGTGTTAAGGTTCGGTGGTTTTCTTAGCCCTTGTATAAGTTTCTAAATATGGCTCTAATGAGTGAAATTTCTTGTTATTAGGTTATCCTTGAACAGATAACTAGTTCACCATGGAACAACTTTTTCTTCATGATGTACTATGGCTTGGTCATAGAAGGTATGATCATCGATAAAATTCTTTCCATATTGTATATTAAACATCAATTTACACATAGTGATTTTGAATTAATGTCAGCTTTTGTTGTGAATGAATCTTCTGTTGTGTGCCCCGCTTCCCTTACCAGAAGATATGGACCATTCTTTTTTTCTTCTTTCCTTGAATGCCTGCTTTTGATATATATCACAGTTATTATGTTGTGTGATAGCAAGATGTTGAGCACAGATTGCTGCTTAATTCTTAATTTTCATGCTGTTACTGCTGTATTATTCTAAGTTCAAAATTCAAATTATGAATGTAAATATGAAGTCTGGAATACATTACATTTAAAAATCTCGCCTGGTATTGTGAGAGACAGCTTCTTTTGTTGCTGTATTTTTTTTGTGTTTTGTTGGTCAGCTTTGAAAATGATTTAGTTTTGATTGTTTAGCTATACAAACTAAAAAAGAATGCCAACACATGGAAGGTTGTTAATGTTTTCTGCAGATGTTATTTTATTATCGTAGCCTTATTTATTACATGAATGCAAGTAGTTTTTCTTGATGCAGTTTTAGAACTTCGAACTGAAAATTACAAATTCTGTGCTCATCTTTTATCATTAATAATTCAGTGCTAAACTTTTCAGTTTTATCAAACATGCCCTCAGTTAATACAAGGTATTGAACAAAAAATTAACAAATATTTTTTAAATATCTAGCAATTTTGTATCCTTCCTACCTCACAAACATGTAAATGTCTAAAAATTTGTTTAACTTAACAGTTAACACTTTGAGACTGATAATGAAATTTTCTTTTCCTGTATCTAGAAGTTATCTGCAGTTTTCTATCTTTCTCTGTCATACACACATCTCTGTAATTTCTTGTTGGATAAATTATGTCATGTTTGCTTAGGATTTCTTTTCTTTTTTCATCACTATTTTCAATTGGATTTATATATTTTTTTAGCTTTGTCTACATCATGGCAAATGTTGAAAATAAAAACTGATCAAGATGTCAAACACACATTCTTTGGAAAACAGTAAAAGAATGGTCTTTAGACATTACTATATTCTTCTGCATTGCATAGTCATGAAAGTATGAGGTTGGTTGCAGGAAGACCATGGAGTATAGTCATTAACAAAGTTAAAAACGACTACCCAACTGTTCAGTTGACTGCGTGGAAGGTATGGCAATGAGAATAATCTTCTGTTGTTTGGCTGAAGAGGCAGTTTGAAAATTTGGCATTTTGAAGTTCGTATTGGATTTTACTTGCAGTTTTGGCCTATCGTTGCTTGGGTGAATTACCAGTATATGCCTTTGCAGTTCCGTGTTGTATTTCACAGTTTTGTTGCTGCCTGCTGGTGAGCTCCTTCATCTTTCAACATGCTAATCTGTTATTCTTCCATTCCATCATTCATTTGTTCCAAGTATTGACTTAACATCATTGGTTGATAGAGAGATAAGCATGCATTGCAAATTACAAAAGGTTCTTATTGAATAAAATCAGTAGCTCAATCAAACATACCTTTCATCAAATATGCTAAAGATTTAAGTACTAAAAACAGATAGATGCTTGGAGTCTGATTAAATTATGTTTAAACTTTACTGTGATGCATTTGTAACACTAAGTATGTCACTAATCCCGACTTTTTCATTTTTAGCGTGTAGTTAAGATGTAAGTGAACGCATTATGCAATATTCGCTGATTGCATTTTGCAATAGCTTTGATCATTTTGAATACATCTACTTTCTATATTTTGGAGGGTATCGTACTCTCCACACTATAATATAATTTGTTTTCTCCATAATTAAAGGAATTGAAAGTTTATTCCTTGTTTTATGTTCGATTTTAATTAAATTACTATACTAGTGTGAAAAATGGCATGTCTTGTTAATAAGCACCATGTGCAACATGATTTATTTAATAGTTGATGGGTCTCTGATTTATTTTCTTGCTTCAGGGGAATCTTTTTGAATCTGAAAGCAAGGTCTGTTGCAATTAAGAAGGCCTAGAACAAACCAGAGCTGTCACTTTTCTCACCTTTGGGTCATTTTCTTCTTCCCTCCCAAGTGAAGGGGGATTGGAAATCTCCCATTTTTGTTTATAGGGGGAGCATTGTTGATCATTTGCTTGCCATGACAATCCTTGTTTTCCATTTTCCATTGTTTGCTCTGTCTTAGTTGGACTTCTGCACTTGCCAACGTGATTTGTAAGTTTACTTAGTGACATTATAAATTTTGTTAAACTTAGAGATATCAAATTATGTAATGGATGAATGTTAACCTTTGCATATCTATAGAAAAGTGGTCAAATGAGAGGAAATGGACACATGAATTAGGGAGTAAAGACGCTAACTAGTAATATACAGAAACTCTTTTCCTCTAAAAAAAACCTAACCATTTAATCCCTCGATATTGTAAACTTAGGACATTTTAGTCTCTCGAACATTTTGTGAATCATATATCAATTTAATTTCTCATTAATTTCCCAATTTGGTTTCTTAAAAAGTTAAAAGTTCAAGTACTAATATGTCCCATGATTGTAATTAGGAAGACTAAATGATTAGTTTTTTTTTTTTCTTTTATGGATTTTTTTATATAAATAAATTGAATTAAGGGAGAAGACCAACCGAGAATGATATAATGACACCACCAATGTAATTTAAATCACTGTCAATATTTAATTTTAATCAAATCAATAATATCAATTACATCAAAGACCAACATCTCTAAAAATAATTACATTCTTATAAAGCAAGAGAGACAAGTCATAGTCAACCGAATCATAAACATGAATATTCCACCCTTCTTGTGTGTTGTTATTATCCGTGAATGAGCATTGAAGAACTGCTCAATGCAAGTGCATGTTCCCATGCATTTTCGAAGCCATCGATAGATACAAGACCATATGGCATTCGTCACTATAAACTCACGGAACAAGTGAAACATTGTTTCTTCAAAGCCATTACAAAAAGGTCAATTTTGTTGCACCTCAGCACCCTTGGCATATTAGTTGTTCGCTTTGGCAGGGAATCTATTTAACAATAATTGTCAATTAAAAGCTTTAAGTTTTGATGGGGCCTTTGATTTTCACAAAGTTTACACGTATTGAAGCCAAGAATAGACCGATTATTAACATGGGCATAGAAATGTCTTGCTGAGAGCGTCATTCCAAAAGGGTCTAATCAATATATGAACAGATTAATTATCCAATTACGTGGATGACATCGTTGAATTCACCAACAAAAACTAGTTGAGAAAAAATTCCCCTCCAAAAGACCAACACCAATCATCATTTTGTGACTCAATAAGCTACACATACTGCAGCAACTCATTAAAATACTGCACATTCTCCACCCATCGTTCGAACAACACTGGGCCACGGAAAGTGGCAAGCCCAGGAACCATTATTCCAATAACTAATCGCATTTATACTCTTGATTCTATTTATAAATTGTTTTCTAAATAATTTCATTTCATTTGGCAAACTAGTTTATAGTTGTGAGCTTGTAGCTATAAAGCTAGATGAGATAGGTGAGTTTATAGCTGCGAGCTTATAGTTGTTTAACTAACTGTTTGAAATAGTATTGTTTGGCCAAACTAGTTTTTGAAGTAATTGAAAGTTATTAAATGACCGAAAAAGACATACAACTTTGTATTATTTATATTTTAGTATTTTAATTTATTCATTTTGTTCTTTATTTATTGAATAGTTAATTAATTAATTAAGTATAAAATTATGATATTATAATTAATTAAATTCATTCTTTTATTTTAATTATGTTGTTAATAATTAATTATAACAAAATTATTATATAATAATTAATAATTAATAATGAATTAAATACAGAATTAATTAAAAATTAAATAGTCATCAGGTAAGTAAATAATTTTGAATATTTTTTTAGGATATAATTGGTATATAAATTATTGAAAGCTAATTTGGTCTCTTGAAAGTAGGGATGGGCATGGTACCCATAGGCACGGGTAGTGCATACCCATGCACATACCCGCGGGTATTTACGTGTATTTGTGCGGGTAATGGGTACCCGCGGGTACCCGCGGGTACCCACGGGTTTTGAACTTTTATTATATAATTATATATTTTGTAATAATCATTATACATAAAAATAATTATAAGATGAAGAATTACATACATATGATAAATGCTTATCATTATAATTTTATCTTTAAAATTCAATATAAAATATAAATAAAATAAAATTTATATATTCTCAGAGTAATAAAAAAATATTAATATATATATATATATAATATTTATTAATAAAATATTATTTTATATATGCGGGTACCCGCGGGGGCGGGTATCATAATACCTGTCCCCACCCGCAAAGGAATACTAAGAACTTTTCTTTGGATGAAAGTTAACATACTAAGAACTTTTTAGGAAGACTAAATGGGGATATAAGTAGCTAGTAAATTGGAAACTAGTTAAGATTGAATAAATAAGGATGATCCTATCATCTAGTGAGAGATGAGATAAATGCTTACCTTTCCAACTAGCCAACTTGCCCTTCATCAAGTCAATAACCGATTGCCAAGTAATAAAACGAATTGGATTTGCCCCAATAAGAGACCTAGGTATGTAAAAGGAACTGAGATTGTCTTACAACTTAGAATATCATTAGGCTTCACCAAAGAAGAAATAATCCTCATTCACTCCATACATGCAACTTTTATGGAAGTTCACCTTCAAACTAAAGGCCAACTCAAAACTTCTCAAGATAGTATTCATCACATTATCGATAGAGGCCTCATCAATAAAACAATATCATCAACAAAAAGAAAAAATGGGCCGAAGGATCACCTTGCTTTAAGCCATGTTGAATTACAATCTCCCATGTAGGGCTGCCATTAATTGATATATAAACTCCCTGAAAATTACAAGCCTTGATCTATCCAATCCAGACATCACAAAATCCATTATACGCATCATATATTCTAAGAATGATCAGCTTACCAGTCATATGCCTTTTCAAATTCATACTTTCAGGACAAAACATTCCTTGCCTAATTTCTTAGCACGATACCTCATTCAGAATAAGAACCTAATCAAGAGCCTTCTAAATATGAAAGCAAGTTGATTTTCAAAAGGGTCAAGCACTTCCCAAAGCCTAGCAGTAAACAATTTTATAAAGTCATCCCAAAAGAGAGATAAACAATTAAACATTTTTTTTTTGGTTTACATGGGAGGTCTGGGACTAGAACTCATGACCTGGGGGAGGGGGAAATCCTAAGTGTCCCTGCAGCCACCAACTGGGCTGTCTTACGCGGATAAACACTTAAACATTTAATCTCCCAACTTTTGAGGAGCACCCACTTTAGAAATCAATTTAACAAAATATGAGAGATAAGCTCTTCGAAACTTCCAATGGAAGTCCTACAATATCTCCAACACCTCATCCTTGATCAGACTCCAGAACGGTTGAATGAACTTAAAGTTGAACCCATCAAGCCCAGGGCTCTCATTCCCATCACAGCTAAAAATGACACCCCCCAATTCATCCAACAGAAACGACACTTCCAGCTACACATTGTTTGACTCGATCACTATACTTTATTAAAACAAGAGTTCGGGAATACAAACCTCATTTTTTATTTCCAAACCTCATTTTATGTATGAAATTTCCAAAATACCCCTTACTCATATCTTTTTCCGACTTGGAGGTGTCGAATTTTTTTTTGATTGAACCCCGTTGAAAATTTCAATTAGCTCCATCATTAAATCATGTTTTATGATTGGAACTTGGGAGCATAAAACAAGCTTGTGATCGTGGCGGAGAATCAACTTGATAAGCACAGAGAATTGTCATTGTTATTCGGCGCACTTGCTTGCTAATTGTCTTTCCTTTTGAAATATAAAAATCTATAATAAAAACAAGATATATAAACAACCAAACACAAATACAAAAACAAGAAGAATTATTCAACACATGAACACTAAACCCATTTTAAACAAGAAAGAAAGAGAGAAAGTTGTGATATGATCTGAATGTGACATCGGTGTTGCAATGACATGCGTTGGTAGTCGCAAACCCTAACTTTGCTGGGTAGTAGCTACCTACCAATTGCAATTTCCGATAGGTAACTGTAAAAAAAAATAAAAAAAATACATTGTTATATCTTGAAAAAGGGAATGTTGACTTTTAAAAGATAATTTTGGAAGAAAATAAAAAAATAAGACTCTTTAAACAAACATACACCATCAAAAGTAGGCTAAGTGCTATTTGGTTCACTAAAGTGACTCTCAAGATGATTATGAATTGCATTTCTAATTTATGGGACCTCAACAAACCATATATCCCCCTTATCTAAGCACATGTCAAATTTCTTTTCTTCCTATGAGCCAAGCAAGGGTGAAAATGAGCTGGACTCACATCGCCATCTCTAATCCATTTAGCCCTTGATTTCTAATTATTGAGATTCTCCTTATCTTTTTTAGCACTCCAAAGACTTGCCATTTAATTTTTTCCGTACTTATTATGGGTCATATTTTAAAAGATGTTTTTAGTAGTCTTAATTATAAATTATTTTATATTTTTTATACATCATTTATTTTTTTTACACTTATTATTAAATGCTTTGATTATTTATGTTTTTTTTATTAATGAGTATGAACTTTTTAACAAAAATCGAAAAAATAAAATTATAATATTATAATATATTCTTGTATAATTCAAAAAACTAACTATTTAAGTGGAATTCGGGCCCTATAGTAAAAAACGGATGGAGTATTCTTCTATCTTCCCTTTCCCATTTGATAGGCCAAAAGTTCCGGCTTTTTCCTCTAGGATCACCGTTTCTGATGATAAGCGTTGGATATTTGAGTTTATGTGACCAAAAACCGTGCAGTATCAGAATTTCAAATCTACCTTAAGAAGCTTAAGCTTTTCTTCATTAAGGCAAAAAGCCTTTCTACTTGACACCACAACAGACTGCCTACAAGATTCCATCATCGAAGAATCTGTTGAACATGAAAGCTTAAACCCCATTACCATAAAAAAGTAATTTAATCATGGGTTAGAGTTTACTGATATGTACATGTTTGGTTCTGCGGTAAGTTAACTCAATCAATTATGGAATGTTAACTGATTTTGGGTCAGAATTGATTTTCTAACCTTAAAACCAAACATGCTGACAGTGATATTCACAACCCCATCTACATAAGTTCACCTTATTTCTTGTTGAGATTATCAGTGTGTTTTTACTTTGGTTCACAATGATCGGTATAGGAAATAATTAACATATACTAGTTACATCCATAATTAAGAGGAAATAGAATGAAAAAGTGAAATCAAGAAAAATAAAATTCATATTGTTAGAATTGTGATGAGACGTAAAATATATGTATTTTGCTTCGATTTATGACAATTACGTAATTTTTCTCTTCTTGTCAAAAAAATTTACATATCAAAAAAATATTAAAAAATGAAAAATGAAACCTTTCTACAAATCAAACAGGCCAAATTAGATAATTGACAGTTTTAGATATAGTGTGTGTGAGAGTTCAATGTGGTTAGAGAACCTTAGAATCAAACAGATAGATTTTCATGAACACACCTTCACCAATGTCTACATCTGAGAGGTACATGAGAGGACAAGAAAACTCAAGCATTCATTCATTTTGAGATTATAAAAGTGTAACATTGATGAGGAGAAATGAAAGAAGTAAATACGTTGAACTTACGCCAACATATATGGACAACAATCAACTATACGAGAACAAAAGTGATGTTTGAAAAAGTTGGTTATCTTATGTGGATGATACGTGATACATCAAACTTATGTATATATCGACAGTGAACTGGATTCAATACGCGCTGGTAAGTAAAATTAAACTTTACATTATTTTTTAAAATCAAGCATTATCATATATATCATTATAAAAATTTAATTAGTCAAAAGTGACTCCTTATTTAAATATTCTTATGTATCTGTTTGTGGGTTTTTCGTCCGACGTCTGCCGAAGTGATGGATGGGGTGTGGGTAACGACATGTTATGTGGTAATCTTGCAAAGGAACTTGACCGTATTTTTTTTATTTTTTCGATGTAAAGACGCGGTTTGAAAGTAAAGAACCGACACCAAGAGCGCGATGCGACGAGGAACGTAAAAGGAAAGCGATTTAAATTTGCAGGAAAGTAAATGGCAAGGAACGTAAATTTGCATGAATGTAAATTGCAGCAAATTAAAAGTGCAGGGAAAAGTAAATCGGAAAGCGTAAAGATTGCATTGAATTTAAAAGGGGTGGAAGACTGAGGTTTAGGGATGGGCAAAATATTCATATGCCCGCGGGTACCCGCAAAAATACCCGTAACGGGTACCCGCACTATTCCCTTGCGGGTGGGTACGGGTATTGTGTTACCCGCCCGGCGGGCACCCGCATATATAAAATAATAGTTTATTAATAAATATTATATATATATTAATACTTTTTTATTACCTTGAGAATATATAAATTTTATTTTATTTATATTTCATATTGAATTTTGATGATAAAATTATAATGATAAATATTTATTATATGTATGTAATTATTTATCTTATAATTATTTTTATGTATAATAATTATTACAAAATATATAATTATATAATAAAAGTTTAAAACCGTGGGTATCCACGGGTACCCGTTACTCGCATTAATACCCGTGAATACCCGCGGGTAGGGACATGGGTATGCACTACCCGAACCCGTGGGTACCCATGCCCATCCCTACTGAGGTTCTTTACAATGGCGTTTCTCCGTTTATCTGCTCCGGTGAGATGTCTAGGATTTTAGCCTATGTGTGTCAACCTAGCAACCGACCCCGATTACAGCCTAAGGACTTCCTATTTATAGGTAGGAATCCACAAACTATTTACAAAACAAACTCGCACGTTCTGCATAACTGCAAAACCCACGACCTAATTAACTACCCACTACGCTATCCCCCACGATGTAACTGCCCACGTCGTGGTTTGGGCTTAGTGGATACTTCTGTCGGACCCTGTGATGACATCTTTGCTGAGATCCCTTTGGCAAATATTCTTCTTCGATTGCAAACATTTGACTCTTGTCTATGTCTTTTTGTTGGGCGAAGCATTGGCGTTGTTGTGCTCTTGCCTCTTGGTTCTGGGATGCCCACCGACATCAAGTCCCTTTCGACAAACAGGCCATCTGTCGAAATCGATTTCCGGCTTACTGTCGGCCTCAAAGGCATTCGATCGATATCGGCGACATGCACTTTGATCAACCGATGTTTCACCACCATTCAATCAATGACATATCTCCGACACCTCTAGTAGAATGCCATCAGAGGTCTTTTTCCTTTCCCTCTTTAATGGGAAAGACGACCAATATTCGACCCTAGCAGGGCACAAACCTTGGCCTATGAGGAATTACAAAAGTTCCACCGAGGCTTATTTATCGACTTCAATGCTTCCTCCAACTCGGAGTTTTCACATTGATCCGATACATAAGAAGTGGATGTTATGTAATCCCGCATGTTTGGTCTTTCACCATTCATGAGGATAAGGAAGGTATTCGGAGCGAAGATTCCCCCATTTCCTCTTCAACTCCTGAACACCTCAATCTCACATGTTTGATCTTTCATAAGCTCATGCTACGTGGGATTTGAATATCTTTTCTTCTTTCCAGAATTCGTGAAGGCATTCCTTGCATTTCTCCATACTCTCTCATGGCTTTTCCAGTTTTTGGGATAGGGAATTTATAGCCGCGAGAAGCATTAAATGTCTTCATAATTACTCTTCCGTTGCCAATGTTGACATGACTGTTCTGACTTCCTCTTTTCTTGCGCCGTTACTCCTTCGACACAGCCCTCTATTTCCGCCCTTTTCCTTCTGTCGACACACGTACACGTCCTTCGAAGACACTTTTAAGTCGTGAGACTTAAGTACACCTCCTTCGACATCACTTATGTTGTCGACACACATTCTTTTTGTCGAAATCGACCCTTTGTCGAGTTGCACGTTCACTTCCTTCGAAGTCACTTTTAAACGATAAATGTTTAAGTACACTTCTGTCGACGTCACTTATACATCCGACATTTTTGCCCTTTTGTCGATTTCAACTTCCAGTTAACAGTATCAGCATATCAATACACATATATATACATTTTCCAGAATCCGGTGAGGGGAGGGAATATTGCGGAATAATATGAAGAAATCTAATTTTATTTTGACGGAATGATTAAACTGAATCTTTTTTTTAAAAAATAAATGATCAAAAATATTCAAAAAAATAATAAAGGACAAAAGTGAATATTAAAAATAAGATAAATGACCAAAGTGAATATGAAAGTAGAATTACTATATCTAAAAGATATTCTCTTATTTTCGCTGACTACTTTGACTATTACCAATATAATGGGACACAAAGAGTATTTTTTTTATTGAAGTATCTCTGACATGGAAAATGTAAATCAAATAATTAGGATTATCATGACCTTTTAAAGTGTAAATTAAATAATTTACCAATACCAAGATTATTTTGTCATTGTGTATAGTATAATGTATTTTTTTTATTTTCAGTATATTAGATTATTAAATCTACATTAAAAAAATAATTTTAGATTACATTTTTGAAAAACTAATTAAAGTCGAACATCTCCTTCGTAAATGTTGTAAATTATTTTCATAAGATTATTTTTTAGACTCGTGTAACTTTTTTATTCTACTCTTATCACTCCAACAACAATAACTAACTTCATACCATTATTTTTAATTTACGCAGTAAAAATAATATTCTTTACACTATCCAAACAAAATATATAAGCTTAAATTCATTTTTCAGCTAAGAGAGTCAAACATAAATAGATTATAATTTTAACATATTATAACTTTTCCAGATTATAATCACAGATAAAAAATAATCATAATCTAATTTTTTCTGCTATATCAAACACGCAAGTTTGATCCCTACCGCTGGTATGAAAAAGACTTTGTTGGTAGAGACAAAACTCACTTTGAACTCTACACCTCGGATGGGATTAGTCTCCGATTATCGGCTAGAGGATACCCTTAGTGTACAAAAAACAAATGCATTTAAATGACGACTCGTGTATTATTCACATGGTAGGTTAATTTAGTAGAACATGATCCCTAATGTAAACTTGTGTGAGGACTCAACATCCCAAAATCATAATTTGTTAGATCCGGTCGTCAATCTATTGCATACAATTTTCAATGCATTATAGTTTCTTTATCAACTGTAGTATTTGAATATCAATATTTATGGATAATGTTATTAATGAGTAAATATATTTCTACAAAACACATAAGGATATTTTTGTCTACAATAATATTATATTATGTTAGTTTGTTCCAGCTGAAAAATCACATTTCTCATATTATATTTTTTAATTATCTATGCTATAAGTTTTTTTAATAATTATTTATTTTTAAAAAATCATAAATTTTTATAATTAACACATTTCTACAAAACACATAAGGATATTTTTGTTTACAATAATATGTTACATTATGTTAATTTGTTACCACTAAAAAATCTCCTTTTCTATATTATATTTTTTTATTATATATGCTATAAATTTTTTTTAATAATTATTTAATTTTTAAAAAATCATAAATTCTAATTTTACTAAAATATTGTGTGTTTGAATTAAAAAAATCAATAAATAAATTATTACTTTTTGAATTTATGACGTAAGTAAAAAAAATTATTTAATAATTAAAAAATAAAATTTTCTAAATTTTTACAGAATATAATAAAATAATAAATAATGGATAACGTAAAAGAAGGTGGAGTTTGTGTGCACCATAACATAATCCAATGGTTCTTAGCACTTATCATAAAAGTATTTTTTTTTCAAATGTATCATAAAATTCATTTTTTTTATGGTGAATTTTAAAAAAGTGATGAATGTATTTTGTAATTTTTTTCGTTATGAACTTAATTATACTAACATTATAAATTTTGATTAAAAATGAGGGAGTTCCGAGGAAACAAAAACTTATAAGATTTTATTAAAAAAAAAAAGTTAAATGACGAAACTAACTCAAATAACAAAAGATGAATTAAATAAGTAAAGTAAGGCTTGTAAAAAAAAAAATTAAGTAAAGTAGTAAGATAATAGTAGTATACTCTATTATTATAGCGGCTTATGACTAAAGAATTGTTCAACACAAAAGCTAAAGTTGAAGATAAAAATATTTGACGGATTGAAAAGATAAGTTTCACTTTCAATTTTTTTTCCTGGTACATAGTTTCACTTCGATTTAAACTCTAAAATAAAAAACATATACACTTTAAAGTGTACAACAAGTGCTTTAAGCATAACACTTTGCCAACAAGGCAACCCACTTCAGACAAACCAGTGCGAGTCTCCAGAATACAGTTCATGCGGTTGCAAGAACACCCAATGAAAACCCGCCACGTCATCACCAAAAAAAAAAAAACCTTACATATGAATCCACCGAGAGAGCTGGGTGGGGTTCACAATGCCCTTTATGTGGGTCCCATCTGTCTTCATTATGCTTGCCACCTCACCGTAACTCTCCTGCTCCTTCCTCACGCTTGGTCGGCTTGGCTCCACGGCTTGAGAGTTCAGCTGGCTCCTATTCGGCTTGGCTGTGGTGGGCCCGGTCAAAGGTTCAGCATATGCTCGAACAGTCTCAGTGTCAAACTTCTGTCCGAACAGAGACCCTTTGGTTAAAAACTCGTGAGCCAAAAACCCGGCTAGGAGCCGGTTCGATGGAACCGGCTCGGCGGCTTTCGGCTTAGCCGGCTCGTCAGCTTCAGTGTGCTTGCGCTTTCTGCTTGTGCCAGGTGGCAGCATCTTAAGGGGATGGTGATTCTTCATCATTGGGCCTAAATTGATGACACGTAATGAGCACGGGTCACGCTTGCTTCAACAAGGGTAAAAAAGAGTTTTTCCAAAAAAAAAAAAGCAAGGGTAAAAATGTGAAATAAAGAATTCTTCGAAAGAATTAAGAAAACGGGTCCACAGATGGTCGAAGATATAAATATAAATAAAAAAAATTAAAACTTTAGAAGATAATGAAAGTGAGAAAGAAATAAGAAAATAATATTAAAAAAAGAAGAAGATGGGTTAGGGCCTTAGGGGTGGGGAAAGGGGATCGAAGAAGCGGCGTTGGGTGGGGAATCTATAAGAGAGGCAAATAGGGAGAGGTTGGAGGCAGTGAATACGGCACGGCGAGGAGAGAGAGAGAGAGAAAGGGATTGGGATTTGGTGGGAGAGAAGGAATGGGATTAGATTAGAAGAAAGGATGAAGCTGTATGTGGGAGAGGAGAGAGGAGGGAATAATGTGTGTGTGGGGCAAAAAATAAAATATATTGTACTCTATTTATTTGGTGAATTGTGTTTTACGCATTTGTCCATGAGTTTCTTATAAATTAACTGCTTTGACACCAGCTACAATTTCTAATACTACTCCCTCCTCGTTCATAAATAATACTCCATCGTTATGGTATAAGTGATCCGGTCCCGAACCGAATCGGACTCGGAAAATATGATCCAATCTGATCTCGTGGTTTGGTCCGGTCTTAATATTTTGTGGACCGTTATACTGTGATTTGATTCCAGTTTTACAAATTTTGAGATCACAAAGACCGAATCGAATTTATCCTCAAGTCTGAGACGCAGCCACATGGTGGAAATTATTGAAGAAGAGAATTGGGATGGTGTTGACTCTGACACACTAACAAGGATTATCAATCCTACTGTTTATATTTGGCACCTTTGGTTATGTGGCTCGATTTCTCTATAAATCTATCATCTTGTCGAACCATTTCTTTTTACTTTTATTCCTGGCATGAAAAAACAATTAAGGTTTTTATAATTTTGTTACTGTGTATTTTTTTTTCTCTTTAGATAAAATATTATCTAGTGAAAAAAAAAGAAAAAATCAGGTTTTTTATTAAATTTTTATTATTGTGGTCTAAATAGACCGGACCAGACCGGACCACATTAATTTAATCGATTCGGTCCCTAAAATTCATTAAAGACCGGACCATTACAACCTTACATCCAATCATATCTCCCTCCGTCCGGTATGTTAACTTCATATTGATTTTTCTTTTTTTTTTCTATAAATTATGTTTTTTTTAAAAACCAAACAATATTCATTGATACTTTTTTTTTCAAACATACCCCTATTTATTATATCATATTTTTCATCGCTCATCTCTCTATCTCTTTTCAATATAATCTTTATACATTTATTATTATACTCTCTCCTATTATTAAACGGGGGTGTTTTAGTCTAAACATGTCAAATTCTTACATCATTTACTCATTTCTTAATCTATGTAAAATTTCTAAAAAGACTTAACTTATGGGACAGAGGGAGTGCATATGTAAGATCATTTCGGAGAAAATTACGTCTATTAAAGAAATGGATTAAGGTTGCCAGTGATATTGGAAATATAAAATTTACTCTCTCCGTCTCATTATCTTGGTAAAAGTCATGCAAGTCAATGAATGTAAGAGAGTATCTGTTTAATATAATGCATGATTCATTCATTAATTACAAATTGATATTATACAAAATTTCATATCATTACAAACAATACATATTGCAATATTGTCTCCAAAAAATCATTAAATGTGTTTTCCTTACTTACTTATCAATTATCGATACAATATATAATCTTTAAGATTTTTCATTTATTTTTTTACTTTAATATGGGACAAATTCTTTAGCATTTTTTTTACCAAGATAATGGGACGGAGGGAGTAATATACTTTTTTAAAAATATCCCTATAATTATTATTAGGATTTTAGAAAAAAGTGTTGACTTAATAAAGATATTTTTGGAAATAAGTACTCCATCTGTTCCCTAATTTTTGGCATTTTGCATTTTTTTATCGGTATCTTTTGTCTTTTTAAAATTCCAATGCATAAACATTTTTTTTCAAATTTTAATCATTCATTCAATCATTTCTCGTACTCATCATTAATTATACTTTTATCTTCTCTCGCTTATCTTTAAAACCACTATACATTAATTAATGAACACATAAATTTCACAATAATCAACATTTTTTTTTAATTTGTGTGCTCAGACCTAAAAAACCAAAAATTAAGGAACAAAGAGTACCAAATTTCTTTTTTCCTAAAAAGTTATCATTACATATAGAACCGGAGGGAGTAATCTCTCTGGATAATACTCTCCTAGCTAGTATATGAATATAAGAATGGGTTAATGCTTTGATCTTATTTTTTTATAAACTTCTATTCTAGTTTCAGTGATAATTATGAAGGTTATTTTGAAAAGATATGTCAAATATTATCAATTCCAATATTAATAACAATATTAACTAATCTTTTTAATTCTCATGAAATGATGGTCCAGTGCATATATTTAAAGACAAATGGAGTATTATTAAAGGTTTTAGTGCGTGAATTAAGAAGTATATATCATAATTATTTTATTGAATCAATGTTTATTTTATCATTTTTGTTCTTTATCTCTATATTAATTGTTCAATCTTCTTTACTTATTACATCTCCTATTAATTTGACAAGCATAGATTTGTAAAACTTGTAGTTGATACTGCCTCGGTTTTGTAGAAAGAGAATTACTTCATGATTTGAAATATAAGAAGAAAACTAATTTTATATTTGTTAAAGAAATTAGTTGATTGTATTTAATCTTTTCAGATTTAAAAAAAAAAACAAAAAAAAAACTAGTAGTACTTTTGAAAGTAACATTGGGAATGAAACACATTAAATGAGATAACCACTTTTTAGGAATATTTTAGTAAAGTAACATTAGGAATGAAACAAAATTTATGAAGATTAGTTAATTTTTTCTTATATTTTAAATCATCAGAAATATTTTTTTCTTATATTGAAAAACAAAAAGAGTATTTAAAAACAAATTCATTTTACTAAAGTACAATTATGTAATTTACCAAAAAAAGTACAATTATGTAAAAACAAATGGAGTATCCATTAATATGACTTTTTAATATGCGTGGCACATTTTTAAGCACACCTTAAAAAAATTACATGAGAAAAATATGTTGTCTAATACTTCGAGATATATATATATATATATATATATATATATATATATATATATATAAAATAAAAGTTTATTCATTAAAGTGTTCTTAAATTCTAGAGTTAACTTTTGAACTCTTATGAATTTACGTTTTCATATCAAAAAACGAGTTGAAACTCATGTAAACTCTCTTTTCTGTAAACTCTAACAAAATCGATAAACTTTCGAGTAACGAATCTACATTTATACATTGACTTTGTCTTAAAAAAATAATTTTTTATAATTATTGTCTGATATTTATGTTAAATTACATATATTTTACAATATATAATAGATTTATTTTGTATTGTTGCATCCAACCGCAAAATAAAGTAAGTGATCGACTAAAAATCATATAATAGTGAGGGGCAAATATTGAGTTATGATTATACTTTATATTTTTATTTGCTTTGTTATAATATTTAAATGTTTAAAAATGTTTTCGGGTAAGACTTTAAATATGTTTTTATCATAGAATATATTATTAGTTAACATTTTTAAATTTGTAAACACTTACGTATTCACGAGTTGAGTTTACGATTCGAGTTTATCTAGATTCCACGAGTTTACTTGAACTCTCGAATATGACAACCATGGTTCAAGGCACATATTAAAAAAATCATTGATTAATTAATTGACTTAATTTTTTTTTTAGAAATTGATTAAGTTATTTGTTTTAGTTCCTATGATTTTTTTCATCAAATTTAATTCTTAAATATTTCAAAAGTTTGATTTTATTTTATGTTGTGATTTTTTTTTTACACCAACCGGTACCCGGATCTGGTTTATCCAGAATCCGACTCATCCGGTTCGACCCAACCCAACTGAACTCGCACTAAGCGGTAGGAGTCTCCCAGCGGGGGTTGCTCCATACCCAAGGCTCGAACTCGAGACCAATTGATTAAGGAACCAAGTGAGTGACCACTTAACCAACCCCATGATTTTATGTTGTGAATTAAACGATAATATTTCAATATTACTATAGTAATGGCTATGTCAATAATTTTTAAAAAAATGACTGGAGTCAAAATTAAAAAATAATGTGTTAATATTATTATAGCATTGACTATGTTAATATTATTGAAGTTTTGATTATATCGTTAGGAAAAATTTGTTAAATGTCGATGTAGTTAGCGGAACACCACATCAATAGTCACATGATGTGAGCTATACGTCATCAAATAAGTGGTATTACGTGGATGATACAGGTCCACAAACACAAAATTATGTCATAAGCAAAATGGTTTTATACGCTAAATTTTGTGTTTGTCATCCATGTGACATCATTTACTTAGCAACACTTCATATCATGTGGCTAATGAGGTGGTGTTTCGTTAACCACGACAGCAGATAACAGATATTTTCTAACGGATGGGAGCAAAATCAAAGTATTTGAAAAATTAAGGACTATTCCCAATTAAAATAAATTTTAGGGATTAAAACCAAAATATGTCAAACTTCTAGGGACAAAAAACATAAAAAAAGGCTGAGCACTATATAAAATTATAATAAGCTTTTATAACATAGGCACTGGGTTCATAGAAAAATAAATGTTAACAAGTAAATATTCATGATAAAATGATATGTTTAGAGAATAAAAAATTGATTGTTTAAATTTTCAACACATGTTTATTATTATTGTTTGTTTATTCTATGTACTTGGTGCATATGTTAAAAAAGATCCAATTATAACTACTTTGTCCGTTCTACTTTAACTTTTCTTTTATTATATAATGTTCGAATTAAGAAATATAGTTAATGCGTCTTTTTGAATTAAATTAATGTGGTATTTGCCTAATTTATCCTTTATCTCTCTTATAATTATATTTACTTTATTTTTTGACTTACTATGTCTATTCTTAATTAGGTATCCATAAAATTTTCAAAAGAGTAATTAATGTTGTATTGGTTTTCTAAAAAGACACTTACATATAAACAAATTTTTTATGCCACTTAAAGTGGAATGGAGGGAGTATATATTTTAGAAACACTATTACTTAATGTTCAAAATGGGCTTACTTTAAAAAATAAATAAAATTCAGCTTTATGTTATTTGGGAAATAGAGAATAATGGCATTAGTAAGCTCACTTTTATTGCCTGAAAAATTAAAAAAATAAGCAATGATATTCAAATTGCGACACCCTCAATTATAACCCGAGTAATTAAGGAATAAATAAATAGCGATTACTCAAAAATAGTATGGACTTGTTAAAGTATTAGAATTATAGGAACTAAATTTTTATTTTCCTTTTAAATTCTAAAGGGTCGGGTGCACGAACACAAACCATTGGATCTCGGAAATTAAAGTATACATTGATTAAACGTTTGATTCGACATTTGTAATATTAATAAAATAAACTTTAACTTTTTAGAAATAAAGGCTGAGATAGCTTTCGCTTGATATCAAGTACATAGTATAGTTTTCATAATTAAAATTATTGATGAAGCTATCTCGCCTTAGTACATAGGATATTATTCTTTATAAATAGCATGACCGAATCCTTGTGAAAATATTATCAGAGTAAGCAGAAAATCATTGAACTATGCGTAGTGAACATAAACATAATATATACATATCAGTGATAAAAGGGTACATAGTCCAAGTAGTCGTAAGTAACCGAGTCCAAGATACAAGTCCATAAAGCTGATAACATAAAAACCAGGAGATAGATCGCACTCTAGAGCTCTCCAAAAATATATACAATATACAACAACTCAAATAAAGGCTCCAAAGCTGATCCAGAAGTAGCAGTAGTATTAGTAGTCCAAGTCACCAAAAGCCAGCCATCCATCCATCCATCCATCAAAAGATCCATATCAGCTGCAGATCGTCGGGTCCCTAACCCACACTACCTATACTTAGTACATACCTAAGGGTCATGTATCATCCCTCCACTGGCTCCCAGTAGAGTGCTCGACTGGCTCGTCTCTGCTCCCTGCCTCGATAGGATCCTCCTCCACCTCATTCGACGGGATGGTACCCTACCACTAGGTACATGGTCGGGTGATGGTGTAACCCTGACCAGGCTCGTCGGATCAGGTGTAGGAGTATCCTCTCGAACAACCCGAGAGGTAAAAGGGTGAGAGCGGTAAACAGATCGAAACCGAAAACTATGATAAGAACGGGCAGGTCAAGCTGGAGGTGGTCCATGGTAAGTATAAAATGGAGGTACGTGCATGGTATAGATAATGGGGATCCTGAATCTACGAGGACGAACACGGACCAGTGGATTAGGGTGATAGAAGGTCAACTAAACCTCACCCTCATACACTGCTCTGTGGTCCTCATAGATCCACACTCCACTAAGGAAAGGGCGGATCTTGACGCAGGCGAGGTAGCGAGACATCACCTACAAGGGCATGGGGATAAGCAGAACATACACATAATAGATAGAGAGTAAAGATTTAACAATTAATATGTGTAATACAGATATCAATCAATCAGGTCATCAGACACAATTAATTACACATACAAATCAATGACAGATAATAATGCACCTCATATGCTCAAACTAAGATTATCAATCAATTCTCATTTATTAATTATGAGTGACATGATGTATGATGTCCTTATCACTCAATCCTAGTTTCCATAGAAACTATTTCCACTCTCGGATGTCCATCCTTTAACCCCGGTGTACAAATTTCTGTACTCGGTACCTTTACATGGCACAATTCAATACATTTCCCTGAATGCATTACGCTCAAGCTTGGTAGTGATACAAAACGCCGCATTACTGGCAGACGTCACGTTCCAAACGTAATAATCACATCATCAGTATTCCACTTTACTGGCCACGTTTCTAACACATAAACGTGTCATCAAGCAATACGTTATTTGGCACTCCCAGAGGCCCTCCTCATGTTACATAAACATGACATCGTTCTAACATCCAATCACCATGTATGAATGCATCAGATTTAAACTCATTGATTGGTTTTTGAATTACTTGATAATTTCCAATATTATCACAAAGTAATTAAAGTTCATTTCATGAATAAATTCAAGAAAATTATAAAATGCCCAATCAGTCCTTTTCCAGTCATATACCATGTCCAGGAATTTAATTTAAGTTATAAAATATTGATTCATAAATTAAAATGATCTTTTTTAAGAATTTTTTAAAAAATGGTAATCGATTATCAGAACCTGGTAATCGATTACTACGTGTATTCTACAACTCTGTATCAAATACAAGCTGGTAATCGATTACTATGACAGCATAACACTAAAAAATTGGGTTTTAACATACCATTTTCATTTTTAACCAAATTTAACTTAAATCAATCATTCACAGTAGGGGTGTAAGTGATCCGGTCCCGGACCGCGAGACCGATAGGATTGGACAGGACCAAATCGAAAAAATATGGTTCGGTCTGATCTCGTGATCTGGTCCGATCTTAATATTTCTGGATCGTTCTAATGTGGTCTGATCCACTGTCTCACAAATTTTGAGACTACAAAGATCGGACCGGACCAGTAGTTCAAATTTTGGGTACTGTTTGTGTCTTTGAGCCACACCCATTTACCTCTTTTTATTCTTTATTAAAGCATAGCTAGTGGAAAAAGGATAGAAAAAGAAGTGAAGGTACTTACTTTTTCTCTTTCTTGTGTCAAATCTCTTTGGATTATCATGCTTGTCCTTTTTGATTTGTAGTATCATTCTTTCTCATCATCATGTGTGTGCTTCCATTATTCTTTCGTTTTTATGTCATGGATCTGCTGATTTCATGGTTCCTTGTTTTTTTGCTTTAGTTTGTTAATTTTATGTGACTGTGGAACTTGTGGAGGGAGGGTTGCCTGCATATTCGGTTTATTTTTCAACAAAGATTTCTGCTTTTTACCATTTCACAATCAAGTTCTGAGATGGGGTTTTAAGTAGGGGTGTAAGTGGTAAATTATTTGTTACTTTCATACTTTGATAATGGTCTAGATCGGACCGGACTATGTTCGGTCCGGTCCGGTCCGGTCCGATCTTTGGATGTGGATGATGTCTGGACCGGACCAGATCAGACTGCCTAACTTTAATCGCTTCGGTCTGTGATATCCGTGAAAGACCGGAACAGATCAGACCGTTACGCCTCTAATTCACAGAGTTGAAATAACATATAACAAACATGTTCATGCACTGAAAACACCATAATTCACAGAGATTGCACAAATTCACTTAATTATGCATAAAACCATGAAAATCAACAACTCAAAATACCAAAACTCAATTTACTCAGTTATTTCATAGTTTCAAAGTTTTAACAGCTTGCATGCATAAAGTGTAACTTGCTCAATACATTCACATAGCATATTTTAGTCTCCAAACCAAAATCCTAATTCAACTAAGCCCTTTAGAGCCTCTTGATGGCTCCCTATATAAATTCACATGCTTTAACCTCAATCTAGTGAGTGAAGTATGAATGGCTTTCCCCTTACCTCACAGACGTGATAGAATAGAAACGTGACAGAAAATTAGCTTCCAAGCTTGAATTCCCCAAAAACCTCTTTTCAGCAACACATGCAGAGCCATTTCAGCAAGGTTCAAGACCAGGATTTTCAACCAACCAAACATGCATAAAAATTGGGGATAATGGTTAGGGTTTGTTCTCTGCAACATGCATGAGAGAATGAAACAAGTTTGAGACTCAAGGGTTACAGGAGCTTACCAAAATCAAAGCCTAAAGTCAGCTCTAGACCTCAGATTTTCAATTCTGCAGATTTAATGCCTTGACTTTGGAGACTCGATTCTCTTAACATATGAACTCTTAGCTTACGATTTTGGTGTCTTTGTGAAGCTCTGGATGTGAGCTTCACAATGGTGTATAATTTGTGTATTATGGTTCAGAATAAAAGGAGAATTTGAGAGGCAAAAATAATAACCCTAAAACATGCAATTTCTCATGAATTTGGCAAAATGGCTTCAACTTAACACAAATTGGGTTTATATAGGCAATTCCAGTGTGCATGCGGCTCGGCACGCGTTCATGGACGTGTCTTTGAGCTTGATTCGTGGCAATTTCTGGGTAAATTTGGGGCGATTCATCAAACACACTAAGAACTGGTTCTGCTGCACTATGGTAATCGATTACCATGACTGAAATTTTCAAAAATTCATATTTTATTTCATTTCCCTCCAAACTTTTTTAATATTACTTCTTGGTCCTAAAACAAGGACTAAACTGCAAAACCTCTATTTCTACCCAAAAACAAGCATAAATATATATATCTCACAATATTTTCTTTATCATCACTTACACACAACACACACATAATTAATCAAAGATTAAAATAAAAGTAATTAATTATAAATAACTTTATAATTAACTTTTATTAATCAGGGATTAAAATTTGGGGTGTTACGTAAACCCCATATTTCAATGATTAAATTAAGGCGTGCAATGATCAATTGGACTACAACAAGGTATTGTAAGAAATTTAAATTAAGGTGTAATGACCAATTGAGTTTTGATCCCTACTCTTACTTTTCGTTTTGGTTTTGATCCCTAATGATAAATATGGACAGAAAATGCTGACATATATAGCCTAACAGAAAATATTAAAATAGAAACCAAAACTAAAACGAAGTGTAAAAATATTGACCAAAATCAAAACATATTGTAAAAGTAAGGACCAAAATGAATTGTAAAAGTACCATTTTCCATCCATATTTGTCATTAGTAACCACAACCAAAACAGAACGTAAAATAACGACTAAAACCTATTTTTTTTCTACCTATTTTTTTTCTGAGGAATGATTTAAAAGAAATCAATATTTATAGGCTTTTTTATGAAATTAGTCCCTATAAATATTGGTTGTTCTGAAATGAGTCCCTAAACTTTATTTTTTTTTCATTTTGGTCCCCAAACACTATTTACGTTTCGAAGTTGGTCCCTGTAAATATTGTTCATTCTGAAATGAGTCTCTAAACATTTTTTGTTTTTTTCGTTATGGTCCCCAAAACGATAACGTAAAAAGTGTTTGGGGACCAAAATGAAAAAAATAAAATTTAGGGACTAATTTTAGAACGACCAATATTTACAGGGACCAATTTCATAAAAAAACCATATTTATATACATCATTTTCATATTCAAACCTAAAATTTTGAACCCCTAAAATTCATTGGGTCCGGGATGATTGATCCTATGACCCTACTCCTAGGCTTGGCCTGATCCTCGGAAGGGAGTGGAATCACATACAGACGTTTTCAAGTTCCATCAATGAATTAGATAAACATGAAGAAGCTAGTAGCTGTAACAGTTTCCCTTATTCCACCAGGAGAAAACCTTAACAAATTAAACACTCTCTTCACTATGCATGCTTATCTTTTTCCTGGAACACTTCCCCTGTTGTAGTTGTGGTACCAGTAACTCGTAGTAGTAACTAGTTGTACTAGCTCTTCGCAATTCTCATTTTCCATGGCAATAGAATGGAATTAAATGGTCATATGCATCTTAAAAGGAAAGAAAAAGAAGTTTTGGGTTTTTTTTATTGTGTTTAAGTGTAAGTGATAAACTTTTCTCTTTCAAGTAAGCAGTATTTGATGTGTAAAAATTTTGCATTTTCGATATTATTAAATCAAAATATATTTTTGATCGAGTGTGTCGAAGGTGTGTATTTTTGTCAAGAGATCTCGAAATCGAAAATTATTTAAAGCTAAAAGTATTTTTATTTTTTTATGAATAAATTAGGCTAAAAATTTAAACATGGGCAAAAATTAAAAACTCATCATATTCTATCCTTCTTTCGTTAATGGGCTTTGATCGATAATGCCAGTGTTTTAAAAAGAGTGGTAAATTACAAACCCCACCTTATATCTCCAAACCCCAATTTTAAAAGTGAAATTACCATAATGTCTTAATTAAAAAAAACTAGAATACAAATCCCTTTTTTTTATCCCCAAACCCCAAAACCCTTTTCACCTTCCTAAAATTATCCATAAACCCCAAACCCTTTTTTTTCATATATCCTATTATAGAAACTTCCTACTCCTTATTTTCTCCAAAAAAAAAAAAAACATTTTTCTCTCCCTTTTATCACTCAACCGCTCTCTCTCTCTCCCTTCTCCAAAAGTAATAGTTTTTGACATCCACTTTCATCAACATCGAGTTTTTGGTGCATCACTGGAGTAGTGTTCGTGTTGGCGATTGCGTTGCCACTAAAGTACGTTTTTTTTTTAAAAAAAAAAAACTAGACGTACGTTTTCCGACTGTCCAGTCTTGGAAAACCAATTTCCGACCCGGGACTCTCGGAAATCATGCTTAATTTCCGACCCACATATCTCGGAAAATATAATTTGACTTTATTATGTATATGATTTCCGAGAGTCTCGAGTTGGAATTTGGTTTTCCGAGACTGGACAGTCGGAAAACGTACATCCAGTTAAAAAAAAAGTACTTCAGTGACAAAGCAATCGCCAACACGAACACTACTCCAATGATGCACCAAAAACTCGATGTTGATGAAAGTGGATGCCAAAAAACTATTACTTTTGGAGAAGGGAGAGAGAGAGGTTGAGTGATAAAAGGGAGAGGAAGAGGGTTTTTTTTTTGGGAGAAAATAAGGAGTAAGAAGTTTCTATAATAGGATATATGAAAAAAGGGGTTTGGGGTTTATGGATAATTTTAGGAAGGTGAAAAGGGTTTTGGGGTTTGGAGAAAAAAAAAGGGGGTTTGTATTCTAGTTTTTTTTTTTAATTAAGGCATTATGGTAATTTCACTTTTAAAATTGGGGTTTGGGAATATAAGGTGGGGTTTGTAATCTACAACTCTTTTAAAAATTGAACCAGTGAGGCGGTGATTAAATAGATGGGGATTAGTCTACAAACACCGTTTTTTATCCCGCAAACCCCCTTTTTTTTTATGGGGTTCTGTCGGAATATTTTCCGATACCCCAGAGTCGGAAAATTGAATTTTTCCGAATACTCTCTTATTAAAAAAATATTTTTAAAGTTGGAAAATGCATTTTTCCGACTCGGGGGTATCGAAAAATATTCCGACAGAACCCCATCGGAAAAAAAGGGGTTTGCGGGATAAAAAATGATGTTTGTAGACTAATCCCCTAAATAGATTAAAATATTGATTCATGTTTTTTTTGGTCCATATATTGATTCATGGCTCATAAATGGGTCTGTCACTCTAATCTTCCTTTTCTCTCTTCTTTATTTTTGCCTCTTCAATTTCACCTCTCTCTATATTTTATTCCAAACATAGTGTTAACATCATTTAAAAAAAATTGTGTTTTTTTTGGTAGAAAAAAAAAATGTTAGTATCATATAAATTAAGATGTTAATTTAATTTTTAAGTAAAATGTTAACCATGCATGCTGGTGCTATTGGTGTCCTCTTTGATAGAGGCTATATTTTCTTTTCTTGCTGCTTTTCCCCCAATATAAAAAAAAAAAAAGTAAAAACTGCTATTTTCCTTGAAGAAAAAGAAGCAAATGTTACTTTTTATTCCTTAGATATATGTTTTATCAGGAATTGATCTTGGGACATGTTATTAATATCCATCTTATTACTACTCGAATCCAATTTTTATAATTTTTTGTATTTACATATCAATATTATCCTTTTATTATTACTTACACACATATATTTAATACTCACACGCCAATACTATTTATTATTTTAACCATAATCATATCCCCAAATTTCAATTTTTTTTCATCCTAAATTCTACTTTTACTCACACCCAACACCCACACTCACATAATCATCTTCAATCACTTATCCTTCTCACCCAATATCATGAAAGTTAATTAAGAATCCTGTAAACCTCATAATTAATTATTAGTTTTTCAATGGTTCATAAAAAATGCCCGCAAAATATTCTTTTGTCTGTAAAGAATATGAATGATATCAGCCTATGGAGGAACTAATAATTTTATGATAACTGCGAAGGAAAGGAAGGCATCAGAAGATTCTAATAATATTGATGTTGATGAAGATCAATTTCACTCATTTTTTGAAGAACAGTAATATAATAAAGGAGAAATTAAAGTATTGACAATACAAGAAAATGCATTCCTAAAACTTTTCAAGAACACATGTGTTCATCGCTGTTGCAGGATCCATGATAACATGTGGTGATAAGTTCTTGATATCATGTGTTTTTTTCAAAGGAGAAGGCATTGCCTCTGCAACTGCGGACATGGTGGCACAAAGGACCCTCGTACTCAGATTTCAATGATATTGGATGAGAAATAAGAGAAGTTGAAGATGACTGTGGATATGAAATTGAACGTTGGGTGTGAGTAAGACTAAAAAGATAATGGAAAAAAAAGGTTTAAAATTTAGATATAAGGGTATTTTTTAAGCGCAAGCCAAATATTTTAAAATCTGGGTGCAAATAATAATTAAATGGGTGTTGATAATATCTCCTTTTGAATCTTTAACTTTTGATTTGGAATGATAGTTGCGATCCATGGAAGCCTTAGGCTAGTAGAGCAAATCCTTGATGAAAACATGTAAACTTTATTAAATAAATAAAAATTAAGCATTCATTTTATGGAAAAAAAAAGAGAAGGTTTTATTTTTTAGAATTGAGGATAAGCATCTCAAAATAAATAAATTTTCTTAAGAAACTAAAAGTATATTCTATTTAGTTTAGCTGCATAATTTCTTATAAAACTAGAATCGTGATGTTTTTTACTATGCTTTTCTTTCTTCATCAGTTTGGTGTCTTCTTCTAAACTATTTCGCCTATTTTTGTTTTGTTCTTTTACTAACTCTTAATTCAATTCTTCTGTTTTTCATGTTCTATAAAAAATTTTCTTTTTTCTTTTTCTTTGTTGTGATGGAATAATAAATACTATCTTGACTTAGAGCAATGAAAGTGGTTTGATGCTCATATTTTGTTTTGTTTTTTTGCACACCAAGTGTTTAAATTAGTTTTGGAATTCAACCTCTTTTATTTTCCTATTATGCACCATTTTTTTATTTTTATTTTGTTATATTTTTGAATGTTTTTGATTTGTTATTAGTTCTTAAAAAGTGAAAATGTCAAATGTTGTGTGGTCACTGTTATAAGAAATTATTAACTCTTATAAATTTTAACTTATTGATTGTATTTTTTTTTGTAATTTTTTATTTTTCAAATTTATATATAATTATATTAATAAAATAATTATATATACATAAAAACATCCTCGCATTCTAATTTTTTTAGAAATGTCAGTACCCCATATCTATTCCCGTATTCATGCAACACAGATGACTAATCATTAGCCATCAAAAATTAAATTTTACTTGTTTAGTTTCTATCTATTACTACTCCCTTCATTTCAATTTACATAATATTATTATAAGAGTTTCATATAAATTAGAAAATTATTTAATGTTTTAATTTTTAAAAAAATATAAAATAATTTTATCATAATATTTTTATATTATATTAATTATCACTTACTTCACGTATTTAAAATTGTAAAAAATTGATTAATACATTTTTAAATATATAAAACAACAAATAATTTAAAATAAATTTGAAAACGTTAGAGTGACAAATAATGTGACACAATGTGAAACGGAGAAAACAAGAGATTTTAGGTAATATATGAATAACATAATTGTGTGTCCCGCATAGCCATTCTTGATTTCTTGTGCTTAAAAAGTTCTTTCAGAAACTGAAGGCTTCCAAAATTGCATATATATATTTTTTAATCTATGTAAAAGACTTGCCCAAAAATAGTTTTTCCATCCGGTAGGCTATTATCACAATATCATTTCAACATAGAAAGATGTTATTTTGAAACAAAGAACGAAAATGGAAAGGGAACAGGAAACTTTCGAAACTCTAGTACATGAAACTTGTGAAAAGAGAACGGCTTATTGCTTTTAGGGAGAGGTCAGAAAGATATATCAAAATAATAAACCTTAACCGTGTAAGGCTAACACATGCTTGATTCAACGCACGGGCAGTTTGATCAAATTGGGAGGCTTGAAAATGAGTTATTAACTGCACAACTCATTTTCGAATAGATTGCATACATCACATATTTTAAGCTTTATGTTTATGCGTTAAAGTGAACGAATTAGTCAAAAAGTTATAAAATGAATTTTCAATTAAATATATTTTTTCTGGATTAGTTACAACAATTTAATATATGAAATATTATAAAGTATTCTTTTCGGTTTCTGATATATATATATATATATATATATATATATAATATATATATATATATATATATATATATATATATATATATAAGACGTATCTATGAGTCTCAAATATTAAAAAAAATAAAAAATTAACAAACTTTTTTATTTTCAATACAATTATTTCTCTAAAATATTACTAAAAAATAGTTATCTCATGATAAAAAAAATAGTTATCTCGTTTAATTTTTATTTTATTCCCAATGCAATTTTTCTAAAATATATAACTATTTTTTATAAATTTTTTTAATAAGCGGTATTTTTTTTTTAAACAACCTTTCCGCTTGTAGAGGTAAGGCTGCATAGATTTACTCTCTCCACATCTCACTAGGTGGGAGTCTCATGCACCAGGCCACCTGAGGGTGAGCCTTGGCTCAACGGTAAGGTTGTTGTTTAGTGGTCAAAAGGTCATGGGTTTGCATCCAAGAAACAATTTCTTCGTTTACGAAGGTAAGACTGCGTATATCTATCATCCCAAATCCTATTAAGTGACAGCCTCGTGCAATGAATTGCCCTAAATATGAAGTCATTTTTTTAATTATAATAGAGTTGAGAGAAAAGAAAGTACTTCACCCGATCCTATTTGTAAGACTCTTTTGTGATTTTTCTCTTCCACCAGAGAAGGTAGTTAAATTTGTTAGTTACATTGAAAATGTGAAAATTTGATATAATTTTTCAAAACTGCCCTTATAATTTTTATTAAGATTCTAAAAAGTGTAGAGTTAATAGAGATGTTTGTGGAAAAAAGTAATTAAATATTTTCGAAAATTAAAATAAAATCTCATAAATAAAACCAAAATAAAAATCCAAAAATGTCTAATATATAGAACCAGGGGGAGAATGAAACCAATGTTATTAAAATGTATAGGTGATTAAACCGATCAGGGCCACGATTTACTGGTTTAGAGATTTAACCAGTGAAATAGTAATTAAACCGCATGGATATATACCGGTTTTTTCTACAATAATCCGGTACACAATGCTAAAGTGTTCCAACTAAAAAATCATCTTACGTGTGTTAGCAAATCCCTATATATATATACACACACACACATATATATATATATATAATAATAAAATACCTGTACAATTTTTAAAAAAAAAAACATTCTCAAATTAAAAATCCATTATTTATAGTAATCTACTCTGAATTCTTTAAAACAAACACACATAACAACCGCACTTCAACTTTTTAACGAGTTCATGCATAATTTAAACTTCAAACTTTAAAATTCTAAAACCAAAGTTAAAGTATTTATTGTACTTAGGGGTGTAACGGTCTGATCTGGTCCGATCTTTAATGGATTTTAGGGATCGGATCGATTAAATTAATGTGGTCTGGTCCGGTTCAGTCCCGATATTTTTCATATGCAAAGATCGGACCGGACCGCTACGATTCGGATCGTTGCGGTCCGGTTCGGTTCGGTCTATTTAGACCATAATTACTTACAATTAAAAAAAATTGCACTTGATTCCAACAAAGAAAACCTAATTGCTAAAGGGGAAAATCAACCGATCTACATGTTCCATTTGAATGATGTATTATTTGTTTAAAAAAAAAACCGAATTACAGCAGCAACCGAGACGGCCAATTAATAGTTCATTAGTGCTTACTTGAATACTTGCAGCAGATGCGACAGCGAGACGACGACAACGAGACGACGAGAAGCGACAGCAAGACGAAGACGACGAGCGAGGACAGCGAGACGGAGACAGCTTTTATGGAGATGAGAGAAGACGGCGCCGGCGTGAGAGAAGAGAGACGAACGCCGTAGAGAAGAGAGAAGAGAGAAGACGACGCACGCGGTTAAGAGACGAACGACGCCGACGGTGAAGAGAGAGACGGCGGAGAGAGAGGGCTGTGAAGAGAGAGACGGAGAAGTGAGAAGACTGCCCTAGTGCCTTGTGTGTGTGGCTCTGTAACACTTAACAGAGAACGAGTATATCACTATGTTGTATGTGTCTGTAGTTTTTTTTTTTTTTAATTATTAACTCTATCGGTCTGGTCCGATCTAGCGGTGTAAGAATATTTGTGACCGTGGACTGACCGTTCAAGTATGATCTGAACTTTTTGGGATCGGACCGAATCATGAGACCGGACCAGACTGCATTTTTCGGTCCGGTCCCGTTCGGTCTGAGCGGTCTGAGCGGTCTTGCGGTCTCGGACCGGATCACTTACACCCCTAATTGTACTTAACAAACAAAATTAAATTTCTTTTTATTTAAAAAAAATAAAAAATGACTTTGTTTTTGGGGTTTTACATTTAAAAAAAAAAAAAAGAAACTCCTCCAATTCACAAAATTTCAGTCAGTTTAACGATTTATCGGTATTTCGGCCGATTTTCATCGATTATATCCAATTTAATGCATAACCGATTAAATAAAGGTACTTTATTGATTAAGGGTCTATTCACTAATTTTTCAATTAAACCGACTGGTACGGTACTATATTTATAACACCCAATGAAACAACACAAAATCTCTTTCATGTTGGTTGAGTTACACATTTGACTTTTGTCTTTTACATTAATGCCTATTGGCTTAGGAAAGGGAAAGGCAAATCTAAACCACATAGAATAGGAACAAGTAATACTTCCTTCGACTTTATATTTTAAGATTTTTTTTTTTTTAATTTCACGTTCCATTAACAAAGTTGGCTAGTTTAACTAATGATATTGAAAATGTGAACATTTGATATGTATTTTCAAAATTATTCTGATTAATGGTATTAGAAATATAAAATGTATTAAATAAATAGGAGTATTTATGAAAAGAATAATTAATTATCATTAAAAATCGATATACAATCTTATAAATAAAGACAAAATAAAAGTATTAAAATTATCTTATATTTAAGGGTTAAAGTAGTATTTTTTGGCTTATTTAAATTTTTAGTCCCTGTACTTAGATGCTCTTTTGGAATTGGTCCTTAAACTTTTTTTCGATGCTTTGAGTCCCTAAACTTTGCTCAAATATTAGAAATGATCCTTTCATCATTTAAGCGGTGACATGACCGTAGATATGTCACATCACCTTTGCCACATCGATAAGTAACGTGCCAGATGATGCAATGTGAATTTTTTAAATTAAAAAATTTCAAACTAATTAAAAATTGTAATTTTTTAAAGAAAAATGAATCTTTTAATAAATTTTAAAAGAAACTATTTTTTTTAATAAAAAAAATCATGTAATCTCTCTTGGCTCTACATAATACGTCATTAATCGATATTGTGAAAGTGATGTGATGTGTCATCGACTATATCATCACTTAAATTATGAAAGGACAATCTTCAAAAATTAAACAAGGTTCAAGAACCTTAAGCATAAAAAAAAAAGCTTAAGAACCAATTCTAAAATAACACCTAAGTACAAGAACTAAAATGTTAAATAAGTTTTTTTTTTTTTTTTTTAAATATTGAACGGGGCTAAGCGCCAATATCTTTCATTCAGATCTTTTGGCCTTTCAGTTTTTTTTTCATTATTTTATATTTTTTTTTTACAATTCCAATGTATAAACATACTATTTTTCTTTTCAACTTTAACTTTTCATTCAATCATTTATCTTACTCATCATTAATTCTGCTTTTATTATCTCTCTCATCTTTAAAACACTATATATTAATTAATGGACACACTTACTAATAAAAATTAAATATTACTCCCTCCGGCTCGAATTATAAGCAAATTTAACTATTTTTACGCTTATTAAGGAGATTAGTTGATTGTATTTAATTTTATCAAATTTATAAAAAGTAGAGGTATTTTAGGAAAGTGGTATTGGAAATGAAACAAAATTTAAATAAGATCACAATTTTCTAGAGATATTTTAGGAAAGTGGTATTGAGAATGAAACAAAATTTAATAAAGTTAGTTAATTTTGCTTATATTTGAAACTAAAAACCAACGAGCTGTTGGTGCAGTGGTGCCAGGGGCTGCACTTGGTAGGGCGAACCACGGTTCGATCCCCGCAACAACGTTGGGAGAGGAATAAAACCTTAACCCCGGGACCCCCCTCGAACTGGATTAGTCGACCCAGTGGGCCGGATACCAGGGTGCAAACAAAAAAAAAACTAAAAAAAATATATTTTTTGTTGCTTATAATTCGAGTCGGAGAAAATACTATATTTTCAATAAGGATTGAATAAAAATATTTTAGACAACTTACGATAAAACTTACAATAATCATACTTTATGCAATTAAAACAAGAAGAAGCACTACTAACTTAGTTGCAATTGAAAGCGCAATGCAATATCAGCTATCCCAAAACCTTAACATTGTAGATACTTTTACATCAGATTTGACATTTAAATTTAATATCTGATTTGTATTATATTCTCTCAGTCTCTAATTATAAGACTCCCTTAACATTTTTATTTTGTCCATATTTATATGACCTCATACCAATTTTCAATGATCATTAATTACTTTTTCTTTCACAAATACCCTTATTTATTTAACATTTTTTAGATTCTCAATAATTTTAATAGGGATAATTTTGAAAATACACATAAAAAATTCACATTTCCAATATAATTAACTTAATTAATCAATTTTCTTAATGGACGTGAAATCTCCCAAAAATGTTTTATAATTAAAGACAAAAGGAATATATATTTTTAGTATTTCTACATATAAGATAAGTCACATATTAGATTCAGATATCAAATCCAAATATTCACGTATCACTACTCCAACATTATTGTAGCATATGTCATGGTTGCAAAGCATATGAAATCTGGGTAAATCAACGAAGGATGCTCACCTTTTTTTTTTTAAAGCCAAGAATTATATTGGAAAAGTACAAAACGTGCTAACCCATATGTATGAATGATCTAAAATCAGGACTAAGAGTTGAGGCGAACCAAATTAAAAAGTGCACGCCTTATAGGATCAATCAATACATATATCATTAATTAAGCAAAGCCAAAATTACAATGTTTAATTAACACTGGCCGAAAACCAAACGAGGATGGTACACTTTTTTTTATTTTTTTTATTAAGTAAACAGGATGGTACACTTTGAAGAGATCAAATACTAATTGATTATCACTTATAGAGAGTCATAAGAAACAACTCTGCATATCACAGTACGCTTAATTTTACTTTTTTTTTTTTTTTTGTCGGCAAATAAATGAGATGTACTCCGTATTATTGAAAGCATAAGATAGTGGGTATAAGACAAACGCTTAATATACTCTCTCTCAAGCTTACAACAAATAGGAGTAGTATACATATGTGTTCACACGCTTCTTTTTTCTTTCTTTCTTCTCTATTCTGGACCACTTTTTACATTACTTTGAGCATCAGCGATTGTTTCTTGTAAGGGACACACACATGGTTTCCTGCGAGACTTAGATTTATCCCAGTGCAGAAATCAAATGATAAATGTAATATTTACACAGAAAAAAGTAGGCCATCTTAACATGGCTAACCCCTTAGATGTGCTGTAAGATTTACGTATAGTAGAAATTAAATAATGCTATGTATGATTATAAAAAAATTAAAAAAATAATAATACCATGTACGACTAGCTGTACTTTACCTCCACCAGCAACCGGGTTTATTACATACGAATAATACTAGGAATTGAATTTTTTACCATGAGCATTTTCTTTTGGTACATCAGAATAGCTAAAAAGAAAGAGCAAGGCTTTTCCATGAGCATTTTTTAATTAAAAGAAGAGTTTTGTGAACGAGTGTTCTTAGGATACTTGTTAAGGTTATTAAGACATTTGTTAAGGTTATTAAATTTAAAAAAAAAATATATCATAAGTTCATCTTTTGTCTTCTTTAATTTGGAGAATATTATAAATCACACCTTTCTGCTACTATTTGATTCTTTAACGAAGACACTTGTTATCATTTGTCTTAACAACTTAAAGCAAGAAGTAATGCCAAAGTCAAACAAAGAAAAAAGATGCTACCCAAATTAAATGCAATCATGGATGGTTATGAACGTATATACCTCAATTGTAAACTATTGTGTCGATGTCATACTATCACAAATCCACAATTGCAGTCATGATAAGATTGCAAAGCCAATTAAGTACTTTCCCGTTTTAAAAATAATGTATTTTTAAGTTTTTTTTTAATATGCAAAAGAATATTATTTCAAGAAAAAAGGTCTAAATAAACATTATTGTATTCATGAATCACATTTTCTATGAAGGTATGAAGGGTTTGAACAAGTATACAACCATGTGTTCAATAAAAACCAAAACTCACAAGGAACAATACAAATGAGGTTCACTTCACGAGAGAGTAAAGCAAAAATACAATACAAAACCAGCAACCTAACCAAAGATACCAACAACGCCTATCAAAGCTAAACTAGGATCTCTACCTCCTTAAAAATCTTGATAGGAAAAAACTTAATGGGAAAGTCTTAAACACGGTTATGTATGAGTATTAAGAAATAAATAAATAATTAAAACTTTTGAGTATTTTGACTATAGTATCTATACATAATTATTATTGAAGAAAGAGAAAAAATAATCAAAAGTGAAAGTAAATATCATAAATAAAAATAATTAAAATATAGTTGAAAAAACATTTTTTTTCATAGGCAAAGCAATATTGATTATACGTTAGGTTTATATATATATATATATATATATATATATATATATATAAACTAGAGGAAAAAAAACTCAACAATACATATATAAAATTGAGAGAGTACTTTGTTTAGTGTTTACTATCCATAACTGTAATTTAAAAGTAAATGTTAACAAATGCCCTTGACAATGATGTGATTTTTGAGATTTAAAAAAAAATAATATATATTCCTCCCGATTGTATTTGTAAGATTTTTTAAAGATTTTTCTCTTCCATCATCTAATAATGTAGATAAACTTCTTATTAGTGGTATTAGAAATGTAATAATTTGATATACTTTTTCGAAACTACCCCTATAATTATTATTGAGATTATAAAAATGTAGAGTTAATAGAAACGTTTGTAGAAAAAAGTAATTAAATGCTATTGAAAATTGAAATAGGATCATATAAATAGGAGCAAAATGACTCCTTGACACTTTTATTTTGTCCCTATTTATAGAACCTCATACATACCAATTTTCAATGATTATTAATTACTTTTTCCCACAAACACCCTTATTTATTTAACACTTTTTAGATTCTCAATAATATTAATAGGGGTAATTTTGAAAATACACATAAAAAATTCACATTTTCAATTCAATAAACTAAATTAATCAATTTTCTTAATGAACGTAAAATCTTTCAAAGGGATCTCATAATTAGGGACAGATGGAGTAAATATCATCGGGTGGAGTATTTATTAATTTTTCATTTCTTCAAAATATTTGTTAGCATGATCGTAATTTAAAACGAGAATGTGACAGTATTAAATCTAACGAAATATGGATCTTTCTTTCCATTGTCCTATTATTACCACTTAATTTTCTAGGAAATGAATTAATGCCAGCCACTCGCTGATTCGGAGAACAGAACAAAGTTTCATCAGGCAATAAATTCTTCATCTACCAAGCACATGCGATCCAGCGCCCTTTCAACACTTTCATGAACCTTTTTTCAGTGAGGCAAAGTTGGGCCCATGATCTTTACTGCACCGTCGTTGCCAAACCCAGATTTAGATTAAACTGGCTTTATAATGCAGCATGCCCATAAAATCTTGTCTAATATACTTTTCAATAGTCAAAATCAGAAAAATGCATACTGCAATAGATGCCACTGCTGATATACTTGTGATGTCCTAAACGGTGGAGGACCACTAAAACCAGGGAATGGTCTAATGGAGGCCACAATATAAGGTTACTGTAGGATCTCTGAGGTTCTTCTGATATCTAGTAGGGATATCAGGGGTTACCCTATTCATAGAGTGTGTGAGTTTGTAATTAGGGTAAGAAGACGTACCTGAGCCCCTTGTAGCACAGTACTACTTACAGGGGTGGTTGCGAGTCCTATGGGCCATGGGATGGGAGGCCACGAAAGGTGGTGCTGAATCCAGAGGCGTACCCAGCACCGACAGATGCCACTCGGTAAGATTGGATTGACCGTGAGGTAGTTGGTACCAAATTCGAGATGACGACTAACGCCAGTTTGAACTCGGTAAGCCAACTTCTGCTGCCATGTCCAGGGGACGAACCCAGAACGTCATACACGGTTAGACCGTGTGTGGATAATGACTGAGTGTGTACTCGGGTGCTGGATGGGAAGTCGTTCTTTATGTATACGGATGTCGTGTTGTCCCTGGGAATTCGGCTTTTGAGTGACTGTGGCCAGTGTGTGGTCAAATTTAGGTTGCACACAACTGGCGGTATACCTGTTGAAGAATACTCGTTTCATCTCGGCCCACGAGTCTATAGAGTTCGGCGGGAGAGATGAATACCACCGTAGCACAGAGGGTTGGAGAGTCATAGAGAAAGCTCTACACTTCATTCTGTCGCCGCCCCCATAGAAGTTCATTGCCCCTTCGTAAGAAAGGATATGTTCCTGGGGGTCAGTGAGGCCATTGTACCGAGGAATGTTGGTAGGACCGAGGTAACCATTAGGGGTTACGTATGACATGATGTGTTGACTAAAAGAGTGACCTGGGTAAGTTAGGCTCGTGTACTCAGTACGGGAGTGTAACATTTCTGGAATGTCGGCAGGGTTTGCTGGAGATCGGACTGTAGTTGATTGGCATGGAGGTTCGTTTACAGCTGAGGCTACTGTTGGCGCACGTTCAGCTAAACGCTCCATTGAACGGTGTTGTAAGTCGGCTATGACTTGCCCTTGTTGTTCCATTATTCTTATATGTTGTCTCATCATGGAGAGAATATCGTCCTCACGTCGTCTGTAAGATGAGTTCGTGGTAAGAGAATGAGATCGATGAGAGTGTTCTCGGGAGCGGCCACGGTGGCGGCGCTGTTGCTTAGTGGTATTTTCTGCCAACTGGGACCTTAGATGCACGCGCCAGGGTCTTTCTGGTCTAGGGTTTTCTTGGTTTATGGTTGCTTGTCGGTTGTGTTGGGTAGAAGTCTGTTTGTATGCTTCAGTATAAGGTCCATTCAAGGTGTGAGTGATTGGAGGTGGTGGTGGTGGTGGTGGGAGTGGGTCGACTACCCTGTTTGCTTGGAGGTGGAGGCGCAGATCCTCACTGGACTGTGGGAACTGTTGCGCCTGTACCACCCTCCTAGGTCAACCCCTTCCTCTTCTTGTTCTCTGATCTTGAATTTCAGCCATTGGTGGGTGGGAATACTGAGTTTACTCGTTTCCCACAGGCGGCGCCAAATGTGATGTCCTAGACGGTGGAGGACCACTGAAACCAGGGAATGGTCTAATGGAGGCCACAATCTAGGGTTATTGTAGGATCTCTGAGGTTCTCCTCATATCCAGTAGGGATACCAGAGATTGCCCTAATCACAGAGTGTGAGCTTGTAATTAGGGTAAGAAGACGTACCTGAGCCCCTTGTAGCACGGTACTACTTATAGGGGTGGCTGTGAGTCCTTGGGCCATGGGATGGGAGGCCCATTAGGGCTAGCCTGGATGTGAGCTGTATTGGGATAAGAACGCTGATTCATCTTATCCTGATCTTGTACTGGTGAGTCGGTTGAGGCATCCTGTAGACGTGGCGTGGAGGGTTCTCGGCCCGTCCTGGTGGCCTGGTCCGGCCTCTTGGGGTTGGTCTCGGCCAGGTACCTGGGGACATATCAGCGTTTCGTGCTCGGCTCAGGGTGCATGTACTGATCACGTGACTAAGGATCTCGACCCTAGGCGAGGTCCACCACAATGCTTACTTAAAAATAAAATCCAGGAAAAGTAAAATTCAACCAACCAGCAGGTTGTATAGTTTTAATCTAATGAGTGATTATCCTTGTATACAAACGTATATACTCCCCACACACACACACATAAAAGGGTTAATTAAGTTTTTTTTTCATGTAAATAGAGCCAATTTTGTATTTAGTTTTTGGAAGTTTTTTTTAAGGTTTCATGCAAAGTTCAAAGTTTTGGAATTAGTCCCTTTGTTGATTTGGTTTCGTTAAGTGTTGATGTTACAAATGAAAGTCTAGGTCGACATTGCCACATTGCTAGTCATGTGTACCAAATATGACACATGTATTTTTTTTTAAAAAAAATTATTCTATAAATACAAGAAAGTTATGAAATTTTTTTCGAAAAAGATGGAAAAAAAATTGGAAGTTATGAGAAAATATATTTGTATTTTCTCAATATTCGTCAAGTATAAAAAAAATTAAAAAAATACACATCATATGTGATATACGTGTCAGTGCTGATATGTACTTTCGTCTGCTACGTCAATACTTAACAAAACCACATGGACAGAGAGATTAATTCCAAAACTTTAAACTCTACAAGATCTAAAACCTTGAAAAACACTTTCAGGGACTAAATACAAAATTGACCTTATTTACAAGAACCAAAAACTTAATTAACCATATACACAATCTCATGCAAGTTTAGCTTTAATTTTTAAAAGCAAAAGGAAATATTGATCAAAGAAAAGCATTGAGAATGAGTTATGATAAATACTTATAAAATCAAATTACAAACAAGCCTATAAGCCTATTTGAGTATGTTAATTTTATAGGTATATCAATAATTTTTCCTTGAAAATATGAAAGAAGGCAAAATCACAAGAGTTTTTATAAATGACAAAACAGCTCACCCCCAAGTTGTTTTGCTGGCAACTAGTCTTTGTTTGGTTTAACATCCCTTTGCCTTTTTTTTAAGGGCAGGAGACTAATTCACTCAGTCTTGTGGCTCTATCCATCTCAACAATTGCTTTTCCAAGCTAGAATTTGATCAACTAGCAACTAAACCGCCTTTTAGAGAAGTAGGTCGATTTTGACATTTTATAGATTCGAAGAGCCCGTAATCTATAAAAATATACTTAATTAGTAAAAGTTAGCAATAATACAACTAACCATAAAAAAAAAAAGTGTCACACGAATAACGATATATATATAGTTCTGCAAGCAAAAACGTTTAGGAATAAAGATAATTTTGGGATTATAATTAGTGGCAAGCTTGAACAAAAATATTAAAAGATAATATAATATTTGTTAGTATATTTTACTGTTTGAATACGTTTTATGTTAAATATATATATTTATTTGAGCATTATATTATTAGACAACAAAAATCTTAGTAGCTTAGTGGTTTATTGTACTTATTAGACAACAAAATTCTTGCTAGTAGCTTAATAATGGTTTATTGTTCTTTAAGATTATGTGCAGACCTTCGGTAAATTCAAAAAGTGGAAAAACCAGGGTCTCAAGGATTAATACGGTAGAATCGAACAAAGGTCTAAAAGATTATATTAGGCGGAGAAATTAAACAATAACCAAGTTAGAATTGATGCAATTTTATAAAACCTTCGTTTTATATATTTATTGAAATTACATTAATTTTTTTATGGACTCTTGTTATAAAAAAAAATAAAAAATAAAATTTATGGGTCCCTTAAAACTATGGGGTTAGGGCAGTCGCCCTTGTTGCCGTGCCCTTAGACCGGGCCTATCAGAGGAGGAATTATTCTGGACACATCCACACCGTTGATTTCATTAAATATTTATATTTTTAATTAATTAATAATAATCCCGCACACATCCACAACGTTGATTTCATTAAATATTTATATTTTTAATTAATTAATAATACATTCAAGGTGTAGATGTGGCCGGGACCAATGATCCCGGACCACACAATAATTTCCCCTATGAGAGAGCCCTCAAGATCAACATTGACCTTTAATTTGATCTTATAAGATATTCGGGAATGTGGCGGGAGCTTAAAAAATTCTTATTTTCTTTTTCCCCCCTTTGATTAACTAAGATAAAATAAAACACTCATTATTAGCAACACTTTATGTATAATCAACATAATTATATATGTAATTAAAATCTTTTCTCTAGCTTAATTTAGTAGTAGAAATTAAACAAACGTACTTTGCAATGCTTCGTAGTACTTTCTCTAGTCTCATACATAAGATTTTTATTGGAAAATTCACATCCATCAAGAAAGTGGACTTTTTAGTGGATTAAGATTGTTAGTGATATTGAAAATTATACTCCTTCTGGTCCTATTTATAAGACCCCTTTGGAGTTTTTATTTTGGTCCTATTTATAAGACTCCTTTTCAATTTTCAATAGCATTTAATTATTTCTTTCCACTAACATCCCTATAAAGTCAACACTTTTTAGAATTCCAATAATAATTATAGGGGTAGTTTTGAAAAAGTATATCAAATTTTCACATTTCCAATATCACTAACAAATTTATCCTCTCTCCTTGATGGGAGTGAAAAACCCCTAAAGGGTCTTATAAATAGGATCGGAGGGAGTACTTTTTAAAAACTATCCTTGTATTTATTACTCCATCCGGTCACTAATATAAGCACCATTTGACCAATTTCACTCCCTTTAAGAAAGTATGTTAATATTGTTAGTTGTATTGAAAATGTAAAATTTGGTATACTTTTTCAAAAGTACCCCGATAATTATTATTGGAAATCTAAAAAGTGTTGAGTAAATATGAGTGTTTGTGGAAAAGAAATAATTAATGCTATTGAAAATTGGAAATGAGACATATTAAGGACAACAAAAAAGTCTTCAAAAACATATATATAGGACCGGAGGAAGTATTATTAAGATTCTAAAAAGTGTTGACTTAATATTTAATGAGTTTAATATGTGTGCACTGACGGTGTAAAGTTTTTTACACTGTCGATACATCATCCACTGTTCATTTGCATTACTTTTATTTAGAAGTCAATAGTGTATAAACTATTTTCTCATATTTAATTTGTATTTTTGAAAGAAAAAAAGTTGTAATTAAATGTTATTAAACATTGACAAAAAATTCTAAAAATTGGACATTTTTTTTCTTCAATAGAATCATGAAACATGACAGGAGGGAATATAACAATAAGGGAGCTTATTATTAGTAAGGGACGTACGTACGCATGATGAAGAATAGTAGGAAACAAAAAAGAATTACTACACCGATCTCTGACATGGAGACAGGTAGGGCGATGCAAGTTTGGCCAATGGGAGAAACTTAAAATGGTCTCTCATGAGAATGAAAATGAATTACTAGTAGTATCAGCGGCACTAGCTAGTGTCAATGTGTGTCAGCACAACTAGTATGAGTTCAAAGTTTTTTTCTTTTTTTCTTTTTTGTGTGTGTGTGTGTGTGTGTGGGGAAAATAGGTGCAACCAATAAAAGCTAGGTGAATAATTGTGGGAAATTAAAACAGTGTGCACATTGAATGCGGCGAGCAGATAGTAGTTGAGAATTAATTAATTAAAGAGCTATCTTAGGATATCATGGGCTCATGGCTTATAAAAACCCTTTTCATGCTTTCAAGTCTTCACCAACAAAAAATTTAGAGAGTTGTTATAGTAAAGATGATGATAATGAGGAACAAAAGTAGTGTGGCTTTGTTGTTATTGTTTTGTGCTCATGTTTTTGTGGCCAATGTGGTTGCAAGGAGTGTGAAAAATGATGAAGAAAAGAACTTAGGGTTTGGGAGTGGAGGTGGGTTTGGTGGGGGAGCTGGTGGTGGTGGTGGCTTCGGAGGTGGAGGAGGATTTGGAGGTGGTGGAGGAGCTGGAGGAGGGTTTGGTGGGGGTTCTGGAGGCGGAGGAGGATTTGGTGGGGGTTCTGGAGGCGGAGGAGGATTAGGTGGAGGTGCTGGTGGCGGTGGAGGTGGAGGTGCTGGTGGTGGTGGAGGGTTAGGTGGAGGTGCTGGTGGTGGATTTGGTAAAGGAGGAGGGCTTGGTGGTGGTGCTGGAGGTGGCTTTGGGAAAGGTGGTGGGCTAGGAGGCGGACATGGAGGCGGTGCTGGAGGTGGCTTTGGAAAGGGTGGAGGACTTGGAGGCGGTGCTGGAGGTGGCTTTGGAAAGGGTGGAGGACTTGGAGGCGGTGCTGGAGGTGGCTTCGGAAAGGGTGGAGGACTTGGAGGTGGTCATGGAGGTGGCTTCGGAAAGGGTGGAGGGCTAGGAGGTGGTCATGGTGCCGGGGGTGGCTTCGGAAAGGGTGGTGGTATTGGTGGTGGAATTGGCAAGGGTGGTGGTATTGGTGGTGGAATTGGCAAGGGTGGTGGTATTGGAGGAGGTGCAGGCGGTGGCTTTGGAAAGGGTGGTGGTCTTGGAGGTGGTGGTGGCTTTGGAAAAGGTGGCGGAATTGGTGGTGGTGGCGGCTTCGGAAAGGGTGGTGGCATTGGAGGTGGAATTGGCAAGGGTGGAGGTTTTGGTGGTGGTGTTGGAGGTGGTCATGGAGGTGGCATTGGTGGCGGTTTTGGAAAGGGTGGTGGCATTGGAGGAGGAATCGGCAAAGGTGGAGGCTTCGGCGGTGGTGTAGGAGGTGGTCACGGTGGAGGCATTGGTGGGGGATTTGGAAAAGGTGGTGGCATCGGAGGAGGAATTGGCAAAGGTGGAGGTTTTGGTGGTGGTGTAGGAGGAGGTTCCGGGGGTGGCTTTGGAGGAGGAAGCGGTGGTGGATTTGGAGGAGGAAGCGGTGGTGGATTTGGTGGAGGTGGTGGATTTGGTGGCGGTGGTGGTGGTGGAATTGGGCACCACTAAGCAACACCCTCGCCAACGTTGCATGCATGAAACTTATTATGATTATAGTATTTCTTATACTATACTTAATTAATGTACTTGTGAAAAAATTACTCTTTGATAATGTTGTCATAATATTATAAATGTACTTCGTTTTCTTTATAATTTATTTAAGAGCGAATGAAATATGTTCTACTATTGGTACCGGCACTCGGTTCTGGATCATCTGCAATTTCTTGCTTCTGAGTATGTTGTATTCACTTTTTCAGTTAGCATATGGTGCAATATAATATAATGCTCACCATTACTTTTTCTTTTTTTTAATTTTTAATTTTTTTAATTGTGCTGCATGGATTCAAATTTCAATCACGTCTAGCTATAATCGACCCTTCAATTTTAAACTGACACAAATATAAATTAAGCTTTGGCTGTTTCCAAGTGAAATTAAAAAATGCTCAAAGGTAACCAATGCGAATGTTAATCAAAAAGAGCAGTGGACATGATCAAATGCCAAATATTGGAGTACTGCATTATATTGATTACAGTCTCCAAAAATATCCACAAAATGTATTCAAATTGCTGGAAATATGCTCTGATTCTTACTCATTTTCATCTTCTTCTCTCCTTTGTTTTTTGAATTTTTTTTAAGATTAAAATAAAATTAAAATTAAAACAATATTTATGCATCGAAAATGTAAGGATTTACTATTACTTAAGAGATAGTATCCTTTATTTTTTAATATCATTTTTATAAATTTTTAATTTTTTATTGCAAGCTTTATAGGCTGAGGTTAAATAAACCTCATTTTTTTTGGGAAAAAAAAGTATCGCACAACACAAAGGTGTTCTTAGATAAAACTGATTTGGAATTTTGGACTGTTTTGTTTTGACTTGATATACGCTTAATCTCGATATAGAGTATAATACTACCTCATATACTAATGTTTGACCTTTGAACTTTATACATTCCACTGGAGGGACTCTTCATTTTAGAAGGAAAAATAGAAAATATTGTCAATGGTTGATATTACTTCAAGAATATGAACGGTGTACTAGCTATATAATCATTAATATAATTATTTATTTAATATAATTGAACTAATTTTCCTTTATAATATATCTCTTGATAACACTAATACTGTTTAATTTTTGTATGGCGAATTGACATTGATGTATGCATTTAATCGACTATTCTTGAGGTTTCGGATATTACATTTGACATTCTCTAAAATATAAGACAAGCATAATGTCCACGAATTATCAAATTTTTCATATAAACAGGTTTTTTTCAATATTCTTTCTTGTTCTAGTTATAAATCACCTTCTAAAAAAAATTATAATCCTAATTATAAGTTATTTTATATTTTTTAGAAAACCTTTATTGTTTTTTTTACTTATTTATCTTTTATTCATTAACGTAAAATAATATATTTGTGAAATTTTTAATGCAATTGCTCACGAGGAGTTCATAGCCTAGGCTGTGTTGGGGTCAAACAGAATACTCAGCTCATATTGGTAGGTTCAATTAGTAACCTTTCATAATTTAATGCACTGCCAGAAAGCTGTTGGAGTTGCTATACCAATGTTTAAACTTTGAACTGAACAAGCTATTAGTCAACTCATATTGCAATATTGCAAATTACCAAAACAGGCAAAAAGGTTGTGGAAAATTATCTGTAGCTTTGGATTCTTGCTTTACAAAGAGATAATCATGAGGGGGAGGACTTTCATTATTAGTGAATTGAGCAGGAGTTGCACACTTGTTGTCTTTTGGTCTTGTGGGCTCAACCTGCTGCAACTTTTGTGTTATTGAAAAGTTACACTCTCTTCTAGTACTATTTTTATATCACTTTTTTTTTTTTGCTGTCTATGATACTGATAAGGAGTTTTCTACCCTTCTGCTCTAGGTTAGCAACTTAGCATATCATCTTCTTTTCCTTTTGCAGCACTCTTCATTACATTATATTACTTTACATGGGTATAGTTCCAACTTCCAATGCTTCTGATCCTTCTTTTTTTTTATTTATATTAAAATACAAACTTTTTTTGCTTCTTTGTTTGGTTGATCACTGATTTGAGTGTGTGAATGGTGAATTTTGGTCAACTCCTTTATTTGATTTGGTTGACTTGGTCCTATTAGGTGTGAGGTTCTCAGTTTCTGAAAAATTACGATTTTAAACCACTTCAAATTCAAAGTAAAGAAAGAAGTGCACAAAAAGTAATGTTAAGAAGTTGCTATGTTAGGACTTAGGACTTAGAAATGCCCATGCTTTTATGATGCCACTTTCATATGTTAGATATGTATAGCTCATGTGAGGTACTATTTCTATAGGTAACTTGAAGGGCTTATTCTTATGTTCTTTGCTTTGTGTTAATGATATTTCAGGGAAGTGTCAAGTGGTATGTTGCAGCATGAGAGCTAGAAGTTGGATAAGTAAGAGGAAGTTTAGGATTAGAGAGAAATTGAGAAAGATGAGTAAGTGCATATGTTCTTCCAGGGAACAATTAAAGGTTGAAGATGATATAAGTTATTCATCAGAGTCCTTGGCAACCAGAGATTATTCAGCAAGTGGCGGTTATTCATCCCGTCCTGGTGAAAATGAAACAAAGGTGGACAATAGTAACATTGAAGAAGCTGAGTCGTCTCTTCGTGAAAGTGGTTATTTAAACTATGAGGTCTGATGAAAGTTTTGTTTTGCCTTTTATTGGTTGCATGCATTTTCTGATGTTAGCTAAATCAGGTTAGCATATTATGGTTTTAAAGATTTTTTTTTTGGTATTACTAATAGTCCGGTGTGAGGAATAATTGGAAATAGGTTGAATCATATTGTATGTATTGCACACAGAACACTTGATTTGTGGCAATTGCAATTTTATTGTGCTCTGCAGAGAATCTGTTAGTCTCTTCTTATTATGAATTTCTTGTATAAATACGAATTGAAAGGCTTTCCACTATAACTCATGCGACAGTGATGTAGAAATTGAATTGTTAGCAAAGGTTCATGCAGATTCTTTACATGGCTCAGGTAACAAGTAAGAAGTAAGCTATATATGCTTCCCTTTTATCCCTTTAATGAGGCTTTTTATGCTTCCTTCTTATCTGCATAATGTGATATTTTTTGGTAAGAAAATTTATTCATTATACGATGAAGCTAAATGACCTTTTTCTCATAGGAAGCTAGAGCGTTATTAGGAAGGCTTGAGTATCAGAAAGGTAATATTGAAGCTGCACTTCATGTATTTGAAGGAATAGATATTGCTGCTGTCATTCCCAAGATGAAAATTTCTATATCTAGAAGACGTGAACCTAATAGACGCCTTTCACAAAGTGATGCAATGCCTCCTATGTCAATTCATGCTGTTAGTTTACTTCTTGAAGCTGTTTTTCTCAAGGCGAAATCATTGCAGACTCTTGGAAGGTTTCAAGGTGCTAATATTATCTTCTTATGAGTATTTCTCATTATCCATGCATATTATCCTACTCATCTTGTACCTTGAAAATCAGTAGTTTCTGTTTAGATCCTTAAATCTTTTGAACCATACAAAGTAAACTGAATTAATTTGCTGTCCATGATTTTATTTGTTTAATTTATGAATTTTCAGGTGCTGCTCAATCATGCAAAACTATTTTAGACATTATTGAGTCGGCATTACCAGAAGGCTGGCCTGAAAGCTTTGAATCAGACTGTAAATTACACGAGACTCTAACAAATGCCGTAGAACTGCTTCCAGAGTTGTGGAAACTTGCTGACTCTCCTCAAGATGTCATCTCATCGTATAGGCGTGCATTGCTTTATCATTGGAATCTTGACATTGAAACCACTTCAAGAATACAAAAGGACTTTGCTTTGTTTCTTTTGTACAGTGGTTGCGAAGCAAGCCCTCCTTCTCTCCGCGCTCAATTGGACGGTTCATATGTACCAGTAAACAATGTTGAAGAGGCTGTTCTTCTGCTTCTGGTTCTGATGAGAAAATCAGTTCTTGGAAGCATTGCTTGGGACCCTTCAATAATTGATCACCTTTCTTTTGCTCTAAGTGTTTCTGGGGAACTAATGACTCTGGCTCAACAAATTGAAGAATTGCTTCCAGAAACCATGGGGAGAAAAGAAAGATATTATACTCTAGCCCTTTGTTACTTTGGAGAAGGTGATCACATGGTTGCTTTGGATCTTTTGAGGAACTATTTGAATAATAGAGAGAACTCAGACTGCATGCAAGAATTACTTTTAGCTTCAAAAATTTGTGCAGACAACATGGTTTGTCTTGAAGATGGGATCAAATATGCTCTCAAAGCTGTTTCTCAGTTGCATGGAAAATGCATGCAGATGTTAGCTATTGCAAATTGCATATTAGGTGTTCTACTTTCATCAAAATCCAGGTTGGTTGGTTCTGAATCAGAGAAGGTTTTGATGCAATCTGAAGCACTCGGTGCTCTAGAAAATGCTGAGAGAATGATGAGGGAAAGTGATCCGTATATTGTACTTAATCTTTGTCTTGAATATGCTGAGCAGAGGAAGTTGAGCATTGCTTTTTATCATGCAAAGAAACTGGTTACCCTTGAGGGTGGATCTAGTGTCACCGGATATATACTACTGGCACGGATTTTATCAGCTCAAAAGAATTTTTTAGGTGCTGAGAACGTTATTGATGCCGCTATAGGTCAAAGTGGAAAATGGGATCAAGGAGAATTGTTGAGAACTAAAGCTAAACTACGGATGGCGCAGGGAAAATTAAAGAAGGCAGTGGAGACATATACTTTTCTTCTTGCTGTTCTTCAAGTCCAGAATAAAAATTTAGGGATTGCAAATAAGGTTGTGAAGGTATACCATTGACCTTAAAATTGCATAATCACTTCTGATTACAAACTCGGTCTAAATTTAGTTCTATAGTATTCAAAGAACTGATATTGTTTAACAAACCCTATGTCTTTTGGCTGCTAAGTACTTTGGTTCTTACTCAAATTATCAATCGGAAAGAAAGCTTAGAAGCTTTACTATGTAACTCTACCTTTTAAATTTTAACATATGCAGATTACATTACTTTTCTGACTTCTGATTTGTACAGAATAAGGGAAACCATGACAGAAGACTGGAAATGGAAATATGGCATGATTTAGCCAATGTCTACACAGCCTTATCACAGTGGCGGGATGCTGAAGTTTGTCTCGCAAAATCTCAGGCTATCAATCCCTATTCTGCTTCTAGATGGCATTCTACAGGTATATTGCTTAATTTTTTTTCACTTTCTAACTTATCATTCAATCTATATAGGTTCTGTATATCTGTTCGGTTTCCTTCTTGTCATCTACCTATGAACATTAGATTAGAAGCTCCTGAAAAGTAGCTGACACTTGACATGAATCTTATGGTGCAGATTAAAGGATCTGGAAATTTTGCAAATTCTACTGGCCTCAACAGAAATAGAATCTTAATTATATTGATGCTTAACATGTTTTACTTTCCACACTTCCTTCAAATCCTTCAGTAACACTTTGTTAAGGTAGTTAATTTCTTATATTCTTCATGAAGTAAAGGTTAATTTATATTTATGCAGGTTTACTTTTTGAAGCTAGAGGTCTTCATCAAGAAGCATTGAAATCATTCAGGAAAGCATTAGATATTGATCTCAAACATGTGCCAAGTTTGATATGCACGGCTCGTGTCATGAGACAGCTCGGTGGCCAATCGTCTTCAATTGTTAGAAGTCTTCTCACTGACGCACTACGGCTTGACAGAACGAACTCATCTGCTTGGCACAATCTTGGATTGCTTTACAAAGCTGATTTAGGGACTTCGGCGCGGGAAGCAGCTGAGTGCTTTCAGGCAGCAGCTTTTCTTGAAGAATCATCTCCTATTGAACCCTTTAGATAGCCAACTTAGCCACAATGTTTCATACTTTTTTTAGTTTAAAACATGCATCTGGGTGAGTTGTAAGTCCGGTTGTAAAGTTCACCTTTTTTATTCCTCTTTATATAGGTCAAATAGAAAGAACACAGCTAAATGTTTTATATTAGTTAGCACTAGCCATATAATGTTTAATTAGTTTTTGCCCAAAGACTCTTCAATAAAGAGAGAAAATGAACTAAACATGGCACGCTTTTCCTTTTTGGTAGAAGATTCAAATTTCAGAGTTGAGTTAGATTTTCATGATTTTAATGCATTGTCATAGAACTGTTGGAGTAAATGAACTGTGAACTCTGAACTGAACAAACAGTCAACTCATATGGCAACATAAAAAATTACCAAAATAGGTAAAAGGTTGTGTAAAAAGTATGTGCAATTTTGGATTCTTGCTTAACAAGAGACAATCATAGGGGTACAGTACTTTCTTTATGGGTGAATTGGCAGTTGGCACACTGCATGTCTTTGTTGTCTTGTGGGCTCAGCCAGTACCTTTTCAGTTATTGAAAAGCTACTTTCTCTTTTCAACCTCTTTTATTCTATGTACTGATCTCATTACTTCTTCTGTCAATGATGCTGATAAGGGGTTTTTAAAACTTTAAAATTACTTTGCTCAGGTTGTATTAGAAACTATCAGGTTAAGTAAAACGTAACCATTCAAAATAACTTTGGAATTTTTTGTCCTTGTCAGGTTGAAAAAAAAAACTTTTCTTTTCATACCCCCCATTTTTCTTCCCACCCCCCCATTTTTTCCCCTTCACATGAGGCGGAAGTGCTTTTTTTCACCCTTTCCGCCTCTTGATAGGCGGAAAAACCAATAAATTTACACTTCCGCCTCATGTGAGGCGGAAAAAATGGGAGGTGGGGAGAAAAATGGGGGGTGTGAAAAGAAAAGGTTGAAAAAAAAATGCCTGAAATAGAAGAATCTAAATCATTCACTTATGGGAACTGATATTTTTTTCATTTCAGGGAAAAAATGCAGTGCAAAGTGCATGCACTTTCAAGATTCTGTACATTAAAAATGATAGCATAGTTCACGTGATAAATGTTCAACTACAGACATCTTTAGTTACCAGGCCCACCATAACTTTGACAAATATGCCTCCAAAGGAAAGCCTAAAATAGGGCATACTGCTATTCTTCCATAGTATGTGTACATCACATCCCTTCCTTATAACAAATTGGTCCTTCAACGCATGTTTTTTCTGCATCAGAAATAAGTTGTCCAATCATTGAACTGTCCTGTTGCCTTTGTGGCTAACAGGCTAAGGCTCCACCATTCTCTGTCTTTCAGGGGGCCTCTGGACTCTCTCCATTCACAAATAATACAGCTGCACCAAAATGTAATGGAAATAACTGTTAACCAGAGTCATGATACTTAAAGAATACGGGGCAATTGATAGCCAAGAACAATAAGAACAAACAACAAAGGTTAAAAAAAATAAAATTATCAGTTATCACAATTGCATAGTTTTTGGGAAGGAGAAAAAATGTGTACCCAAAAAAGATGCAAACATGGCATTCTTATCCAACAAATAGAAATGAAATATGAAGATAAGAATCATAACAAGATTTGCGTTTTTATAATTTTGAATAACAAATCCAGGAGAAAAACAACCAATACAATGCAGTAAAAGGCCTCTAAAACACTATTAAAAATTAAAAACAACAAAAAATCTAAACCTGACTTGAGCAAGGATTTCCTGTGACAGACAAAGGGTTTGACGTGGATTTCAATTTTGTTCATGTGTGAAGCAGCTAAGACATGATCAACAAGAAATTTAACTAAATAAATGAATAACTACACCAGAAACGTGATAGTGCATGTAAATTTTCAAAAGGTTCACCCCAGTATTAATATCATCTATCAGGTCCTGAACAATATAAGCAACTACAGATAGAAGCAGCTAGCAAATGAAATACATGCACTCATGCGCCAAAAAAAACTGAATTCATTTCTTTTTCTTGAAATCAACAAATAATAAAGCCAGTGTTATTAAATAGTATAACTTACAATTTATAATAGTGAGAAATAGTCAATTACTGGAAGCTCCATTTTTTTTTTTTTTTTTGCTGTATGAAGCTTGATATTATTCTGCAACAGTAGAAGTGCTGAACAAGCCAGCATGATGTCCCCATGAATCGTGAGTGTGCAGTAGTCTCAAATCCCCACAATGCACTCCATTCCTTGGACCAAGTAAAAAATATGAAGCCACCATGATTTGAAATTCAGTCTATAAATTATGTCTGAACCCTGAATGCTTCCAATTGCTTGGTCCTGGGAAGATAAGTTCACATTGTGTTAACCAAAGAAGGAACTGAATACCAGGCTTCCTCAGTACTGAATTTAACTCCAAAACAACCAGATTTTTTTCCATCAACAAGCCATGGCATCAACCATTAAGGATGTCAATGGTGTTCTGTTAAAACATCCTTGACATTCACTATTAATTGGCATTAAGGGAAATCAAGTTACAAACAGTAAAACCTATACTAGAAATATGAAAAGATGCTCACCTGATGTAGAATGATAACTTGTTCATTTTAATTCTTGGGCAATTCCCTCAGCTTGTACAACAATATTTCTTGTGTCCATAATTTGAAATCTTCACCAAGATCTTCCAATGGAACACAATTTCCCTTCTAAAAGTTTATGCAAAAATTAAATCTAAATTCAGAGGCAGCAGAACTCTTTTAAAGCTGACACAGTATCCAAGTTAATTGTTATCATACTTGGATGGATTCTAAAATACATAGATATTGTACAATCAATTATTTATATACAAAAGATTAATCAACAGTAAAAAATTCTCATAATTAAAGGACCATATTTTAGAAAGTATGCTAGCAAGTATTAGGTATTTAATTCCATCTTGCACCACCTGCATGCAGTCATGCAGTGGAAATGAGCAACATCTCTTAGTGGTGTGTTTATTTGATCCTTAAGAAAGTATGCTAGTAAGTACGCATGCTCACCCTTGGAATCGGTTTGCAACTGTCACAACTCCTTTTTGTGTAATTATCAATGCAGTTTCCTCAATACATGGACCTTTGTACCACTTTTCAAGTGAGAAAACACTTCTCACACCTCACTTTCAATGGTACCTTCATCATCAATGGACTGAAGTAAAACATGGACAAAATCCAAACTCCATTCCGATATAATTGATGCCACTCACTTCCATGAACCGAAGTCAATGGACTGAAGTGATATATGACCAAGATACAAATCCCTCAAATGCTGCTTACACAACCCTATTCGCCGTTTATTTAAGCTTGGATGAATGCAAGTTGAAAACCCAGTCTTCCAGCTTGGAGACTTCTGCATTTCCATAACATGCAGATTATATACTCTTGGTGCTGAAGATGAGCACCCTATAACAAAACAATTACATGGCCTTGCCTCAGTCACAATTCTTGCTAGAGACAACAAACACAGACCGCTGTAAGAAATTCCATACATTAATGCCTCATCATTATCAAAAGCTTGAACATCCAATGCTTCATTTGTCATCTCATTCTCTGTGTCCTGTGTTGAAGGTAACCTGCTAAGTTCTAAGTCAAACTTCTTTTCTATCTCAGTTTCATGTATCCGATACTTTGCTGCTAAAGTACGAATGCATGATTTCCTAACTTGATCTGAAATCAGGAGCTTTATCTCATTGATGTTAGCACAACTTTCATACCATTTCAGCCAGCGGTAAACAATCCCAGAAAACCAGTCAATAATTTCAGTTGTATCTTGTGTGATAAGCAAATTAGCAGGACGTGGAAATCCCTTAGATGTGCTCAATCCATATCTCTCGAGACGCTTCTTTATGGCGTAGATAGGAGCAACGACCTCGGTTTTAGCCATCACATGTTCTATTGACCCATTACTATTTGGCAAAAGTTTAAGAATAGAAGTTGCCTCGGAAGATATATACTGCTCCGACTGTTTAATAAAATCATAAAAGGAGTCTTTTAGCTCTTTTGGAAGAGCTGGTTCCGCGACACACTTGGATAAGATACTTTCTTCGCTCTTAGCATTTTTTGCTTGAACATCCTGCATCCATATCTTCAATAAGTGCTTGTACCAATGGTCAGTTTCCATTCCAGTCTTACGGAAACAGGAAACCCTGTTCAGGAGAGAGCTACTATCAGCTAAATGCTTGATTTCTGATTCTTTAACCTTCTTCAAACCATGCCCCAGCCATTTCTTCCCAATTCTCACTGTCCCATAATTCCAAGCTTCTATCTTTTGCATCGTAAATAACTCTACTTTCTCTTTTAACTTGTGAACAGCTTTTACAGCAGGACTGTCTCTAACACTTCTTTTGATCAAAGTTCCCAAAAATCGGATACCATGAGACCCTTCACAAGGCAAAATATCAGTTTGATGACCCACATTCAACAACAAAGAATCTTTCAAATAACTTTGGATCTCAGACCTAAAATCAACAGCAGAACCTTTGGATCCAGAAATGGCAAAAAACATCTCATCCATAAAGCGACAACAGTAAACCTTGACACCTGCATTCTTGCCAACTATGCACTTAATATCATCATTCCCAACCAGCTGCTTCCTGAACCAACCACGCAACTTGGAGCCGGATTTGTCTTCACCACTACGGATTCCTTCATTGATAGCTTCATGTTTCATTGACAACCTGTAAAACTCACTGTCAAAAAGGTCAAGGTATATATTCATTAGAATAGGAGACAAAACCCCTTCTTGAGGAAGACCGTGGCCCTTGGGGAAACCCCCAAACTCCAAATTTAGCACTTGCGCATCAAACATGCGCCGAATGACATCATATAAAATAGGATCTTCTATCTTATCCTCCATCGACGACATAAGCTTTGCCAACACAACAGCATCCAACTCCTTGGCGACGAGCAATGTGAACCACCAGTCAGGATTCTGAACCCCCTTGCAGATGTACTTCAAGGCGAGCGCGCAACCCCTTCCGCTTCGGCAGCCATGTGAGATTTTAGAGAAATGGGGCTTGTAAACAACCTCCAAAGCAATCCTGATTGCTTCCTGAAGAACCTTCAACTTCAAATTTGGAAGGACAAGGACCTGTTTGTCCTTGTTCGATCCTTTTGTTGAGATAGAAAAAGTATTGGCCCTGACATCAAAAGTTCCCTGGCAAAGCTGTTCCGACAAGTCATCCAAGAAACTGACATCATCGATGGAATTCGTGTTGAAATTGACATTAGAATTGAGTCTGATGCAGTTATAAGCATCCAAAAGAGTTTGAGGGTTGAAAATGACATTTTTCATGAGATGATGAAACTTGCCATTCAAGTAACGCTCTTTGACCCTCTTTTTGATTCGGTGTTGGAGAAAGCTCTTGAGCTCCATTTGAGTCTTAGTCTCGGGTTTAGTTTTAAGGGACTCCACCTGTTGTTCCTCAACAAGAGAGGCAAGGTCCATAGCCAATGTTGATTGTGGAGGTGACATGGTTGAATAGGTAGTAGTGCCTTCAACATGTTTGCCTGATAAATGACACAAGTGCCCATATGAGAGGGATGACTTGAATATGCAAATTAATGAATAAAGTGGCAATTCGGTCAATTTGGTCCCTGACACTTGAAGAACAAGAACATCAATTTGGTCCCTCAATTTGCACATCATAATCAATTTAGCCCATGACATGGCTAACACCCATTAACGTCAAGGACAAAAGTGATTGACAATGTATAAAGTCAAGGACCAAATTGTCATTTTTTGTAATGTAAAAAGACCAAATTGACCGAAAGTGTTCATCTTAGGGACCGGATTGATTGATGAGTCAGCAAATTAATTAAATTAAAGGAAAGTTGATGTTACCGGTAAGCAGAAGAGTGATTTGGCATCGGAATCCGATGAAGTAGGGGGAAAGGGAAGTAGAAACAAATCTTGCCATGTGCGAGGAGAAGAATGAAAAGTGGATAATAACAGCCAAAATAGCTTAAACGTTGTTGAACCAAACCCTCATGACAACTGCAGGCCCGTTCCTGACATTCCACGAGCCCTAGGGGAAAATAAAAATTGGGGCCCTCAGTCAATTTTTTGGTGTATACCAACCGGTACCCGAATCTGGTTTACCCAGTCCGACTCATCCGGTCCGACCCAACTGAGCTCGCTTAGTGCGATAGTGGTCTCCCAGCGGGGATTGCTCCATACCCAAGGCTCGAACTCGAGACCAGTTGGTTAAGGGACCAAGTGAACTACCACTTGACCAACCCCACGTTGGTGGGGCGCTCAGTCAATGTGAATATTTAAAAACAAAGTTTGAACAAAAATATGGAACAGCACAAATATTGAACAAACATTCAAACAAAGTTCTACAATATGGTCTGCTAGTTTTCTTCACTTCCCCACAAATGTTTTATAAAACAACTACTGAACCACCGAACCGAACCAGAAAAACAATCACAATCAACAGGCAGCAGCAGATAGCACATAGCAGGCCGCAATGGGCGGCGCCGGCAGCGGTAAGCGGCAGCAGCAAGGCAATTGGTTAATTAAAATAAAAATAAATAAATAAATAAATAAATAAAAAGAGACCACATTGACTCAGTGGCAGAGTAACAGCTTAAGCTTTTGGTGTGTATGCAATTATTAAAACTAAAAAGATTGAAAGGGTTTCGACAACTCACTTGTTTGTTGTGAAGTAGCTTCCGTCTCCTACTTCCCAAGTCCCGACTACGAGCTTCGCCTTCGCTGCCTTTTTTACACTCTTCCGAGGGGAAGAAGAAATTTGACTTGAGTTTTGTTTTCATAAACCTCTGTATTTTTTTTTTTTTCCCCTATTTATGTTTTTGTCCCTAAGAGTTCGGCGCATTTTGTTTTAGTCCTATAAGTTATTTTGATTGGGACTAATCCTTAATTCTTTAAATATTTTGGTTTTAATCCGCTCCATTATGAAACAATGTTATTTGCTAATGTGGCTATCGGAAAACCATATCAGGAGTCACGTAGTGTGAGGAGACGTCAAATAAGTGATATGGCGTGAATGACACAGATCCAAGGACACAAAATGGTCTCATACGCAAAATAGTCTCATACGCGAATTTTGCGTTTATGAAACTGAATGATTCATGTCGCAATACTTATTTGATGTTATTTCACACCACGTAGCGCTTGGTGTGAGTTTCCGTTAACCACATTAACAAATAATTGATTTTTTTCTAACCGATAAGACCAAAACCAAAATGTTTGAAAAATTAAGGACTAATAACATCAAAATAATTTTTAGGGACTAAAACCAAAACACGCTAAACTTTTAAGGACCAAAACCATAAATAAGCTTTTTTTTAATTATTATTATTATTTCATTGGATTTGCTGGTTAATTATTCACTGTTGTGTTATAAATCATTCATTCATTTTTCAACACTTGTTCTGTGGACAAGATAAAAATGATAGGATAAGATAGCCTCCCCTATCTCTTATCTTATTAAGTTCTTGTTTACTCAGTGTATTTTTTAAAAAAAAATTGTATAATGATGTTCTATTTTGTTGAGTGTGGCCGAATTGCTTCGAGAAGCAAAATGGTCGTTAGATTTTATTTTGCGAGCACGGTGATTGATAAGTTTGATTTTTGAGTTTTTGACAAAGTGTTTAAGAGATAAGGGAATATTATGTTTGATATAGACTTTGTCAAATTAGGTGTCACACATGTGCCCAAGGATGACTTTGAAATGTATTTGCAGGAAATCAGTCCACGGTACACGACCGAAACCTATAGTTTGTGTGATACCCGCAATTTTTCATATTTGCGAAAATTGTATTTTCATGATTTAAAATATTATTATATTTCTTTTTATTGGAGATAAATGAATTTATTTGAGTTTTGTCATTTATAAGGAGCTTTGATTTTTGACGTTGTTGATTTATTTTATAAAAGGAGTTACTACTAAAACTTTAATTTGTCAGATTTCAGTTTTTAGGATTTAAATTTGACAGGTTGATTTTATTTGCGTCAGCAATGGATTTTGATTTATTAATATGTTTATTTGTTTATTCATTCATTTATTGATTTATTTGATTACGTTACTATGATTTTCAAAGGCATTATGTTTTCATACGAGCTTTAAATAAAATGAAGTTATAGTCAAAATAATTTATATGAAGGTATTGAGTTTTGTTTTATAAAAGTTTAGTAATTATAATTTGAGAAAGACTATTATTTTGTGATTCAATTTATAAAGCATTGTTATAGTGTTTTATAATTTATTAGATCATGATTTTAATGCATCCTACCAGAGTTTAATGAAATGTTTATTTTCCCCATGCATCTTTATTGTCACGGTTTTAAAAATAAATAAGGAGAAGAAAAGTCTTTTGAAAAACAAACCTCAAATAATTACAATGCTCATTTTATTACCACCCTAATTACCCTATTGGAATTTTAAATAAAAACAAATGGGACCTTATTATTTTGGGTAAGAAAACCGTATCCCCCTTATTCTTTCCCTCTTTTTATTTTATTTTTATTGTCGATGTTGTCGCCGCTGTGCTGCTCGAACCCATCATACTCATGGTACAGAGATAAAATACTTCTACTTTGTTACTTGTTTTTCTAATGAGATTTGCTGCATCTTGGAAAGTTAGGATTTCATTTGCTGCATCTAATGAGATTTGCTACATCTTTTAATTTTTCAGTTTTTTTTTCATAGTATCATACTGATTTCGTAAGCTTGTCCTTTTTTTCATAGTATCATACAGTTATTTTTTCAGTTTATATTTTCATAGTATAATACTGATTTGCTGCATCTTTAATTAACTGATTGAGTAAACTTGTTCTTTAAATATGGTGATGTTGTTAGTAACTAGTAAGCTAACTCTATTTGGAAAATCTTTAATTTTTAAGTGTTTATTATTAATTTGAACTTAATGTTTTATTTTTTACATCAAAATAATTTTTAAGTGTTTATTATTAATTTTAACTTAATTTTTACCTTACTGATTTTATTTTTTCCATTTTTTTTAATTTTAAATATAATTATATTAATAAAATAAATTATTATATATATATATATATACACGTACTCGTACCCTAATTTTTTAGAAATTGCCGTACCCCGTACCCGTACCCGTACCGAGTACCGGTACCGTACCCATACTCATGCAACCCAGTTGAGGAAGAAGAGGAATTCGTGGCAGCAAAGGAAAGAGAGGGGAGGAACCCATTTTTGTCAACTTTTGCTTTGTGGGTAATGATCTCTAATTTATTTTAATTTATTTTATCCTATTTTAATTACTTGAAATTAGATTATGATGAAAGTTTGGGTTTTTAGTTTTGCATGTGTTATATAAGTATGTATTGTTGCTGTATAAAATTATCTAAATGAGATTTTGCCAAAAAGCTTTGATTTTCACAAACGACAAGTTCTTTGGTGTTGCATGTGCATAATCCAATTAATAGGAGTTGAGATTTTTCCTTGCATGTGTAGTTTGAAAGAGTACCCGAATTAAAAGCAAGTATTTTCATGAAAATGAGTATTCGATGTTCATGCATGTGATTATTTGAGTTTAATATCTATGAATAATTGTTTTCATGGAATTAGTATAAGTTGATATTGAGCTTTTAAAATAAAAAGTGATTTTTCTTTATTTATGAGCTTTGGCCGAATTGGCCATAGAGAAGGGAAATGACTCTAAAATGTGTTTTAAGCTTTGATTCTTGGTTTTTTTTTTAAAGAACGTGTGCTAAACTTTGATTTTGTGTTGCATGATAATGATTTTGTTTGTATGCTTTTCAGGTGTTAAGGACAAAATTGTCTATATTCGATTTTCATGAGCTTTTGGTTTTGTTAAAATAAAAAGTGTTAAGTGTTAAGTTTGTTAGTATTTTAGTTATTTACAAAACTAAAGGATTTGATTTTCTTAAATATATGTGTTAACTTGATTGAGTGTGGTTTCAATGATTATGATAAACTAGAGTTTTGTTATTTTTGGCTAAGTATAAAAAAATTGTATAATGGTGCTCTATTTTGTTGAGTGTGGCCGAATTGCTTGGAGCAAGCAAAATGGTCTTTAGATTTTATTTTGCGAGCACGACGATTGATAAGTTTGAGTGTTGAGTTTTTGACAAAGTGTTGAAGAGATAAGGGAAGATTATGTTTTATATAGACTTTGTCGTTTGGTTTCGGTGCTTCGATGAATTTCGATTGATTAATTTGGATTTGGTTTCAAAGCTTATTTCAAAGTTAGAACTTTGCCCTTGTTGTCAAGTGTGAAAAAGTGTGTCATAATGCTCTATTTTGTTATGGCCAAATGGATTAGAGTAGGAAAGATAAGTGTTTTGGTTTTATCTAGCAAGTACGATAAGTGATAAGCTGATCTTAAGTTTTGGCAAAGTTTTGAAGAGATTAAGAATGGTTTTGTTTGGCATAAGCTTTGTCATTTGATTTTGATGCCTTCATACATTTCATTTAATTAGTTTGGTTAACTTGTTTTATAATGTTCATTTGTTATTTTTGGTTTCTATGTTGAGAAGGGTTGTTTACTTTAAAGGTTTTAGTTTTGGGTTATGTCTTACTTTGTAGGAGGATATGATTTATTAAGTTACTTTATGTCGTATATTAATTTGAAACTTTGCACGTAAATTAGAGTTGAAAGAAAACCAAATTTTTGGATAAAAATCCCAAGGAGGCCGTGAGCCCCATTCCTCAATTTAGAACCAAGTTTTGATTTCTGACGTTTAATTTTGTGTTAAATTGTGCAAGAGTTTTAAAGTACCATGCTTGTTTATTGTTTTTGTTTTAGAATGTGCTAGAATTGTTCTGAATTTGTATAATTGAAAAGTATAGTGAGTTTGATTGTTGAATTGAAAAGATGTGACTTTGATGCTCTTTTTAGACTTGGAGATTTTAAGGTTAAATGCTCTTTTATTGATTTGATTAAGATTTGTAAATTAAAGCATTTGAAAAACCCAAGTGTTTCCATGAAAAAGAAGAAGTGATCGAATTGGCCAAGTTGAAATGAATTAAACAGGATTTTTGTTTAAGTGTTTTGCAATGGTTTCTATTTTACTATCAACAAGGTTTGACCCTTAAGCTACATTTGTAAAATGATTTTAAAAAGGGCATATTTCAAAAGAGTATATGTTGTCCCAAAGTTATATTTTTTAAATATTATCTTAAGGCAATGACCCTATTCAAAAGCTTTATGTGTTCCTTAGTAACGTAACTTGTTTTCAGTTAGGACGTGATTTCACGTTTAAAAAGTGTTTTTGGGTTTGTAATGAAGAAGTTGTTCAAAGAATGTATTTTATAAAAGGTTAATTTTAGTTACGTGATTGTAAATGGAACTTGAGTCTTTAAGAAAAGTGCTTTATTTGCGTTTAGAAATAACTTTGATTGTTTTAAAACGATGACTTTGTATTCTGCCTAAGTGCTGCCCCAAGATTTATTTAGTTGGTTTTGCAATTGAAATTATTTTGCGTAAGTACTAACAATTGATTTTTGTAAAGGGAGTAACAAAATAAAGATTGATTTAGAGTTTTCAAATGTAAAAGCATTTTGTGATATGTGTACACATAAATATAAGTGTTTGGATTTTTTATATTAGTTATAGTTAATTTCAAGTGATGATAACTCTTAAAGTTTTGTGAAAATAGTTCAAAGGACTTTGAGTACATTTCATGAAGTTAAAAGGCTAATTTTTGTATGTTAGAGATGTTGTCCATATTTTATTATTTAGTTATAACGCGTTTGAAAATAATTTTTGGTGCTTTCAAACTTAAGGATTTCAGGTGATGAGTATGGAAAGGATTTAAATGAATTTTGTAATAGTAAAGTTGTTTTCAAACCCTTTGTAGAACAATTTCAACCATGCGCCAAGTATAAATATTGTACGTGAAATTTATTGTTTGTTTTATGTGGATTTCGGCAATGTGCCTCATGTTATTTGACGTTTGTAACAGAAAAGGTTTGACGTATTAATGTTTTTCCTCAGCGTATTGCTTTAGTTTGTCAACGTAAGGTTTGCCCGCAAGTTTTAGAATGAAACCGGAAAAGCTTAAATTGTTTTAGTTTGGTTTTAAGGATTCAGCTCTTGACGTTTTGCGAAACGAGTTTTTAAATGATTTTTATGAATCCGCAAATGTTTTAGAATTATTCAAAGCATTTCCGAAAACAAGTAAAGAAATAGTAAATTATTTTTATAAGTCGTCTTGAAGCATTTACATGCATGGCCTTAGGTGTGGTATGATTTAATTGTATAGTAATAATTTTCTGTGATTTCTTAATTTAAGGAGGAAGAATGGAAGAGGATAAGAATATTGGTGGCGGCTTTGACTTGCTGGACTGCAAGGGTTGCAAGCTCCTACAGGTGAGAGAGAAGCTTTCCTTAAGACGTCGTGGTAATTAGGTAATATGTGTTAATATTCCTGACCATCTCAAAAGTCGGAACGTAGGGATCTGAAAGAGTCGATCGTATAGTGACAATTGTTTGCGTGTGAGTGGCCACTTATACGAAAGGCTGGACCCTTTTTATGTTATGGTTGATTTGCAAGTCGTAAATGATTTATTATGATGGTTAATTATATTACTTGTTTATGCATATATGCCTGCTGAACTATTTTAAATTTAACTGTGCTAAGAGACGTCTGTTACGTCTTGAATGGAATAGTGTTACGATTTAAATGCTGATGTGGCGTGTGTATAAGCAAGGAAAATAATTCATGATTATGTGAGAAACTTTATTGGAATGTAACAGTAAGAAGGAAAATGGAGAGCAATTGGAAACGAGAAGGAATTTTTGGGAAAGTGGTATTGGAATCGGACTAAGGATTTTGTGACAAAGCCTGAACTCCCCGATGTGCAGAGTTGTTATGACTTGCTTTCTGGGTCGAGGATAGTGCTGGCCACGTGAGCCTCATCCTGTGGTTTCAAGCTCTCATTGTGTAATATCCTGAAATGGTATGGAAGAGTTGATGTGAAAGATTTAAATTAGAGGTCAAGGTTCACCGAAGGGATGAACAAGGGTTTTGGGCCCTTGCGATATCGCAATGAAATGAATAAATTATAACTGACCTGAGTGGGTGCAGTATATAAATTATGACTGACCCGAGTGGATGCAGTACGTGTTGGTTTTCTCGGCTGTTCGACCTGCGTGGGTTAAAGTTCATGTACGTCCTGTTTGCTTCCGTTTAGGCTCAGGAGGACTGGAGGAGATGTATGAGTGCTAACTAACTCCGCGATGACAATTCCTTATTCCCCTGTCATCGATGGATGCGATGTGATAAGACTTAAATAAAAAGTTAAGAATATATCAAAGTTGAGAAATCAATGCTAAGAAAAATAAATTTTAAAATAATTAAGACAGAAGCAAGCTATTGGACAAGGAATTGATGTGGAAGAAAAGACTTGGCATAAAATAGGGATATGGCTAGCAAAGAGATGCCTTGGGAAAAGAGAAAGAGATTGAGGATAGTTCTAGTCAATAATGGATTTGATTTCTATCTTCTGTGTTATACATGCATGTTTGTTTGATTGCCTAATGTAATCCCATAGTCGACATTTATATGTCTGGAATGCTTACTCTCTTTATCTCGATCGTTATGTTTTTCTGCTTGTATAAAATGGTAAATACAGTTGGAGGATGGGGAATTGTGCTCTGGAGGTGGTTCGTCAACTGCTGAGATATGTGGAGCTTCTTCATTGCTAGAAGATGTTGAGCTAGACGATACCGGAGAAATGAGGTAGTGGAATCAAGACTTGTCTCCAAGGAGCCTCCTGGAGTTGAGTCGGAGTCGGTGGCTGAGGATGCCCCTAGCTCTTAATGGTAGTATTTATTTTTGTTTTGTAACTCACTTATGTGCACTGGATTGATATTGCTAATACCACTCTATCACTCGTTCTTATGCGTAACTATTTTGGAAACTCATGAATTGTTATTCCTTTTAAATGAACAATGTTTTATGAAAATAGAGTGAGAGTTCCAAAGCGCAGTGTTGGTAACATTTCGGTTTGGAACTTGACATGGTGACGTGTGGCATGTTGACCTTACTTTTAATTTAAATGGTTAAACTGAAACATTTTTGTAATAACGGTCCATGTCCATGTCACCAATGAAAAAAATTGACCCATATTTTTTCTATATTATTTATTATTTACAATAAAAGAATAATTCAAGTTCTAAATCGGGGTGTTACAGTTTGCTTACCCACAATTTCAATAATTTCAGCAATGAAGTTGCTTAATTTTTGGTTGGAGCAACCATTCCTGAATTTATTCTACAGCTTCCTAATGAAGTCATGAGCAATCTCATGGGAGCTCTTATATGTAAGTTATGTTTAGATATCAATTTGTTTTGTTATCTTAGTTGAAGATATGGATATATTTTCTAAGTGTGGTATAATGTTTTGACATGACAAAAGAAAAGAAAACTTTGTTGATGTAGAAAACCAATTTCGTTGATATTGAGAAATAATTTTTAGGCTTTGTCATTAGAATGTGAAACTGCTTGAGTTTTAATGCTTTCAATGTAGCTTTGCATCTTTCTATATCAATTACGTTTTTCTTTTATCATCTCTTCCATTTATCTGAGTTATTTCCAACTACATTATTTTTGTTATGAATTATGATGGGTTCCCCTTTCCAGAAGTTGTTATAAGTTGTGAAGTTTTAAGCACAATGTTTGATTGCAAGTTTGAAATCTTTAAGAAAGATGTGTTTGGTGTCCCAACATCCGGCATCTTATATTTGTAATGTCTTCTTTGCAGTGCCCATGATACATAATTTAGAGACAACAATGAAATCCGGTGGAGTTCCACAAGCACCGCAATTCAGGCCTTCAACAACAACTTCTTCGCGTAGTGCTGCAACTACGACTGTGAAGACTTCGAGCAATATTAACTCATCCACAAGTTCTACCAGAGAAGTGAATGGTGCAGTGCAAAGCAAAGATAAAGATGATAACTCGAAGGCAGGAGGGGAAGTGCAGAAGTCGTCACCTAATGTGGTTGTCGGAGATCCTCTCGGCGATGTTCATGGCAAGGTTCAAGATGAGATTATCAAACAGTTTGCTGCAATTATGGCTACCGGGACAATGCGTGCCAGTGAAGCTGCAGCTCTTGGTACTAAGAGAGTCATGTAAAGATATGGGCATACTGTTGTGTCACAGAGTTAACAATGCTTGTGTTTTTGTGCTCTTAACATCTTTCACGATATTCAAATGTTGGTGTTATCATTAACAATTGAGATTCTAAAACGTTTATTTATGCAATACCACTACAACTGTTTGTGGTGGATTCATCTCATTTGATTGATAATAACTATTGAATTTGGGAATTGGAATTGCCCGTATTACTTATATTATTTTTACTTGATGATTATCAAATCGAGATTCGTATGTACTCAGCTTATTAAAGAGTTTATGAAAATACATACTTATATAATGGCATCGTGTACATGTGATTTTTTTTTTGGTTGCCCACCCGGTTCCCTGCATTCACAAGGACTCGAACTCGAGACCTTGCTTAAGCGAGACCGAGCCGCTTACCACTCGTCCCAACTCATGTTGGTTACATGTGATTTATTTTTTAATGAAAGAAATATTTATATTTATCTTAAAAAACAAAATAATTTTTAGTTATTTTTATAATATAAAATCTAAGTCATTATAACAAATTTGAATAAATTGTTTCTTATTTTTTAACTATATTTATTTCTATTTTTTATGAAATAATATTTATTATTATTTACTCATAATATTATTTCTAAAATTAAACACATAATAATGTTGTAATCACTCAAAATGTAAACCAAAAACTTTAGTTAGCTTCAATTTTGAAGACCACCATGAATAATAGTCAAATCCTTGGATTGCACTTCTTTGCAAATTTCTTCTTCTTATTCTTTTCTCTTAGAAACAGACTTTTTTAATTTGTCGGGATCTTTTTAGATTGCTTTGATTGCAATTGTTTGCTTACCATTGATTTTTCAAACTTATTTAGTTGGAGAAATTCATTGTGTTTAAATTTTTTAAATTTTGTTTATAAATTATCTTATCATGAAACCTTTAATAATTTCACATTTAAATTAGGGACTTCGCGTAATGGCCTCGTGCATCGCACAAGCTTGCTTACTAATTGTGGAGAATGTCTCATTTGCAGTTAGTCCGAGATACTTTTAGATGCATTAACCCCAAAGTCCTAGTTCTTATTTGAGGGACATTCCTTTTTTATTCACTTTCTTCAATGTGTTCAAGATCCTTTATGTGTCCTTTGTTCACTTTTGGAGGGCCATATTATTATAACCATTGTATTTTGTTGTGTCCTTTTTTCACTTTTGGAGGGTCATATTATAACACTCGTTGTGCATCCTCTCGGGCTAGATTTTCTTGTTGGCTAAAACTTTTATCTTTGCAGATAATCTTCTCTTAATCTTTAGAGATTTTAAGAGAATAAACCCTCTATTTTCATAGATAATCTATCATTTATCCTTGATTGAGGGGACTTAATATAATGATATATTCATTCATTGTTTGAGAGTTATCTCTCTATATTCTCTTAAATTTATCCCTAGATTATGATTAACTGTGCATTCTTTTTTCATTACCTATTGATTATGATTATTCTTGGAATAAGTCCAACTAATCAATGCAAGTTATGATGCGAATAAAGGTTAATATATAGGATTTGCATTTGCTTTATGCAACTTGGTGTCAAATTAGTTTTTTATGTTGCAGGTTACTGACTAAGTCGATTCGGACTAAGGACTAATGTGGACCTAGAGGCCAGATCTTCAATTCGGATCACATGCCCCAACGCCATTGCCCGAAGTCTTCTTCAAGTTATGAGTTATAATCTGAATTGAAGCTACTTTTAATGTTTCTGTGTCAACAAGCAAACCTTTTGTTTCCTAAGCATATAGGAGAAGGCTAGATTTCAAATTTGAAAATGGTTTGACGACATCCTACACGTGTAGGGTGTCATTTAATGCATGAGCCAAATCTCACTCTGAATTTCAAAACTTCCACATACAAAAAATAAAACCTAACCTTGAAATTGAACTTAACCCCATTTTTCAATTTGGTTTGGTTCAATTTTATCAATTTACCAAATCAATCTTTGTTAATACATTGCAACAAAATCCATATACTAAATGTCATTAAAGAAACTTTTGTTAAAAGATCACCATAATTTTTTTGCTGGGCCATATTTTCTAAGAATGATCACCTTTTTCCATTTTCATTGCTGAGACCAAAGCCAATGGCAACCTATTTTCAAAGTCTGACATGAATTTTTCAGGCACATAGTAGCAAAACCTATAGACTTTTTTTTGACTCCCACCTATTACTCTTTGGCCCCCATTATTCTTTCCTCTTGAAACAAAGAGGAAACAAAATAAAACAATTCCCGCCTTTCCAAAGTCGTAAATAAAATAGAGTATTCCACCTTTCATCAAGCGGAAACATTAAAAATTTGTTATAATACCAAAATGGTCCCTCCTTTCATTCACGCACAAAAAGGTGGAGAGTTCACGGAGGGGCATTTCTGGGATTCCAACATTTTAATTGTTTCACTTCTTCAAAGGCGGAAAGTATTTCCGCTTTTAAATAGTCGGTAATTCTTCCGCCTTTTGAAAATCGGAAAAGGCAAATGGGGGCCAAAGAGTAATAGGTGGAGGCCAAAAAGAAAAAGTCTACCTATATTGTTCGGGAAGTATAGGAAAATATCAGGCTAAGTAGAAACTTTTAGTATACATTAAACACATCAGAATTTATTTTCCTTGTCTCCTGGGAAAATCAGATATGAAGTAGAATCATCAAAGCCAACAGCACCTATGGCAACTGATATTTTTTAATGTCAGTGAGAAACCACAGTGCAAAGTGGAAGTAGCAATACCAAACCATAACATTCACTTTCAAGACTGTTTATGGGAAAAATGATAACAATGAGTCCATCTGATACAGGTTCACACTTACAAGCTTAGTTACCACCCCACCAGAACTAGGAACTAATATGCCTCCAAGGCAAGACTAAAATAGTGCATGGTGCACCACTTCCATAGTATGTACATCACATCCCTCTCATTATTACAAATTGGACCTTTAACGCATGTTTTCTCTGCGCCGGACATACCTTGTTCTATCATTGTATCTTGGTCTATCATTGTGTCTTTGTGGCTGTGGTTCCACTCTTCGTTGTCTTTCTGGTGGCCTCTGTACAATCTCTCCATTCACAAATAATTCAGCTGCACCAACATAAATTGAAAATCATTGTTAACCTCAGTCAACACAGTATTTCAAGAAACAATAACAACAAAAGTCGATAAAACAAGATTATTTCGCAATTGCAAATGTTTAGGGGAGATCAGGGCCCTAGCCTTGCCCAGTGACATACCGAAAGTGCTCACCAAATGAGCAAGAACAAGAATTGACAATTTTTCTTTCTGAAGAGATTCCAGAAAGAAAAAGGAAAACACGGCACGAACATAACCAACATATGAAAATGAAATATGAAGATAAGAAACTGAATGCTCAACCGTATCACAAAGAGAAAACTCAAAAAAGGACAACCAACAGTCGCTAAATTGCATTTGGCCATGAAGAGATAAATTAAGACAATTTATGATTTAAATAACTAGAGCACTCTTTAATATAAAAAATATGACAGTAAAGGAAACTGAAGTATTGGCATGGAGAAGAGGTAATTTCAATTAAGTTTATGTATCAACTCCAATGATTCTACAAGTCCATAAATTAGTGAAACAGCAGAACAGGGGGAGGGAAATTCCCTATCAGCCCATTAGCATTGAAAACTAGAAATTACTTGAGAGTTATTAGCTTTGCCGAGATGGATGGACTACTGATAAACTGTGTGGCTAAAACAAGAATAATATGATTCTCTTCACAACACATTCCAAACAGAAAAGATTAAAACACCAGACTTTCTTTGTCCACAAAGAAATGCAAGTTGACAGCATATCATTAACTAACAAATCAAAATGAAATATATTCAGTGATAGCATTTTGCCAGTAACAACTCATTGAAACGTGACTTTTTATCACAACAACTTGAATACAAATAAAATAAACTAATGAAGAAGTGAAGAATTGACGGCAAATAATTGTATCAATTCCAATGATTCTGCAACTCCATAAATTAGTGAAACAGAACAGGAGGAGGGATTTTCTCTATCAGTCCATTAGCATTCAAAACTAGACATCACTCAGAGAGCTATTAGCTTTGCCAAGATGGACTGCTGGTAAAGTCATATTGAAATATGAATTTTGAACAGCATAACTTGAACACTAATATATATAAGAAAAAAACTATAGGTACAATCGGCATGGAAAAGAGGCAGCAAAGTCACGTAACTTTATGTATCAACTCCAGTGATTCTGTAACTCCATAAACCAGCGAAACAACAGAACAGGAGGAGGGAAATTCTATGTCAGCCCATTAGCATTCAAAACTAGACATTACTCATAGAGCTACTAGCTTTGCCAAGATGGACTCCTGGTAAAGTCCTAATGAAATGTGAATTTTGAACAACATAACTTGAACACTAACTTAACATATCCAAGAAAAAAACTACAGGTACAATCTGCATGGAGAAGAGGCTAAGTCAAGTGATTTTATGTATCAACTCCAATGATTCTATAATTCCATAATTCAGTGAAACAACAGAACAGGAGGAGGGAAATTCTCTATCAGTCCATTAGCATTCAAAGCTAGACATTACTCATAGGGCTATTAGCTTTGCCAAGATGGACTCCTGGTAAAGTCCTAATGAAATGTGAATTTTGAACAACATAACTTGAACACTAACTTAACATATCCAAGAAAAAAACTACAGGTACAATCTGCATGGAGAAGAGGCTAAGTCAAGTGATTTTATGTATCAACTCCAATGATTCTATAATTCCATAATTCAGTGAAACAACAGAACAGGAGGAGGGAAATTCTCTCTCAGTCCATTAGCATTCAAAGCTAGACATTACTCATAGAGCTATTAGCTTTGCCAAGATGGACTCCTGGTAAAGTCTTATTGAAATGTGAATTTTGAACAACATAACTTGAACACTAACACAATACATCCAAGAAAAACACTACAGTTACAATCGGCATGGAGAAGTGGCAATGTCAAGTAATTTTATGCATCGACTCCAATGATTCTGTAACTCCATAAACCCGTGAAACAACAGAACAGGAGGAGCGAAATTCTATTTCAGAACATTAGCATTCAAAACTAGACAATACTGAGTTATTAGCTTTGCCAAGATGGGCTTCTGATAAAGGAAGAACAGGAAATGAAGGGAACCTTATCTAATCAAAGAAAGAAATTACTGCCACTATAGGCAAGGAGAAGTGGCAATAAGTAATTTTATGTATCAACTCCAATGATTCTGTAATTCCATAATTCAGTGAAACAACAGAACAGGAGGAGAGAAATTCTATGTCAGCCCATTAGCATTCAAAACTAGACATTACTCAGAGAGTTATTAGCTTTGCCAAGATGGGCTTCTGATAAAGGAAGAACAGGAGATGAAGGGAACCTTATCTAATTGAAGAAAGAAATTACTGCCACCATAGGCTAGGAGAAGAGGCAATGTCAAGTAATTTTATGTATCAACTCCAATGATTCTGTAATTCCATAATTCAGTGAAACAACAGAACAGGAGGAGAGAAATTCTATGTCAGCCCATTAGCATTCAAAACTAGACATTACTCAGAGAGTTACTAGCTTTGCCAAGATGGGCTGCTGATAAAAACATTATAATATGCCATTGGCATGCAATTGCAGGAGCATGTGGCTTAAACAAAAACATTACTATCATTTTCTTTACGAAACGAGTCTTCTTTGTCAACAAAATAACTACAAATCAATGCCAGTAAGTGGAATTACTAATTAACAAACAAAAATGTAATATGAAGATAAGTAAAATGCTTAATCTAATGATAAATTATCTATACATACAACAACATTGGAAAAAAAATTTCACATATTTATTTCCTCAAAACAGGGTGTCATTTTCATGAAGTATCCAAAAAGTTAATAGAAATATGTCACTAAGTTGGTAAAAATCGTGTTAAATAATTTCTTTGAGTTTAAACTTTAAACACAACAAAGAATGTAAACTAAACTTTAAATGCTTACCACCATAGTCCTTGTATTCAGGATCAACATATGAATCCGGGAGGACAAACAGAACTCCAGGCAAACCTAAAGAGGACAAATGGAAGGTGTAAACACAAAATGTATGCAAGATGTCAGGCAAAAGAAAAAATGCATCATTAGAATATAATGCAGACCTTCCAGCTTATTAGAAGTCTCTTCATCAATCTCACACCCAAATCCAAAGTACCTCTCACATGATACATTGTAAATCTTCTTTTTGGCTTCCTCTTCACTGAAAACCAATTTAAAAAAATATAAAAGGGAAAGGCAACTCAAAAACACATCATTAAACAACCCAATTAACAAATAAAAAACTAAATCATCCACTCACAACAACACCAAACAAGTTTAAATAAAGGGTATTGAAAAATCTCCATGCTCTTAAACAAAACCCACAGATTAAAAAAAAAAAAGAAAATCAAAATCATTTATTCTTAGGAACACTCACCCAATCCAAAACTAAAAACCATTTAAAGCTTACATTTTTCTCAGAACACCCACATCAAACAAAAAATAATCAAAAACATTCAATCACAACAACAACGACCAACGCCTACAAACTTGCTAAAGTCAAATCAAATCAGTTTTGAAATTCTCAATTTTTTTACTCACAAGACACAGACACTAAAAAACCCAGAAAAAAAATACTCAAAATCAAATCAATTACACCAACATTCAACAAGCTTAACATTGAAAATCACAACTTTTATCCCAAAACCAAAACATTTTTTAAAGAAACAAAAACCCACCAAGCCAAAAACAAATGGGTACTAAAAAGTTTCATTTTTTTTAACATAATCAAAATTTTTTTAAAAAAAAAAAGAGGAATTTTCACCTTCCAAGAACTTTAGCTAGGGTTTGAACATAGCAATCAATCATCTGCTGCTTAGTAGCATTCTCACCACCCGGCTTATCCATCACAATAAGCCAGTGCTGATAATCACACCCCGGAAACAGTGGAGCCATCTCCGTCGGCGGCCGGTCAGCGAACGACGAACCGGAGTTGAGCGGCGAGTATGCCGAGTCACCGGCACGGTTCACTCGGCACCTGATCCCGCCGAAGCGAGTGACAGAAGGGAGGGTGATGGAAGTGGAGAGAGGGAGGAGGAGGGAGCGGCGGCGGAGGAGGGATGATGGGAGTGAGGGTGGTTTGGTGATGGAGACGGTGGTGGTGGTGGAGAAGAGGCGCATGGTGAGGAGAGTGGAGATGCGTGTAGAGGAACAAGAAAAGAGAGCTCTTGCCATTATTATTGGATTGGGTGAAAATGGATGGAGGCTGAGAGTGAGAGAGGGTTTTTGAAGATTAGGGTTTAGTAGTTTCTATGGTGTTTGGGTATTTATCCAAACCTATTCCCAAACATATACCGGGTACATACCCGTATCTGTTATGCCTTGGATATTTGTGAGTATGTATTTGGTGCATACTGGAAAAAAAAAAAAATTGGGTACTTGAATGGGTATGTACCTACCGAAAGTACCTACCATATGGTACGGTTGAACATAATTTTTTCCTAAAGAACGTGTTTTGTTAATAAGGATAAGGAAAAACCATCTTTATTCAATATTTTTAAATTATTTTCTCACTCTCTTTCATTTTAACCCAAAAAAACATTCTGGAGTCTCAAATTTTTTTCTCCTTTTACTAACTTAATCCTCTCTGTCCCTCACTATGTTTGACCCCCTCCACCGCTTGTTGTGTTTGACCCCCTCCACCTCTCGCAGTACCCCTAGTTATGCTTTCCTCCTTCATTACTTTGGTGTCTTTCTCTAAATTGTCTCCCATGTATCTGTTTCCCTTTTCTCTGCTTACTAACTAATACTTCTGTTTTTCATGTTCTATAAATATTTCTCTATTTTATTTTTTTTTGTTGTGATGGAATAATGAATACTATTTCGAAAAGTGGTTTGATGCTCATATTTTGTTTTGATTTTTTTTCTGTGCACCAAGTGTTTAAAGCAGTTTAGGAATTTAATCACTTTTTTTTCCTATTACACACTGCTTTTTTTTCCTTCCTATTTTGTTTTTTTTTTGGATTTTTTTATTTTTTTATTAATTGTTACATAATGCAAACATTATAAGTTGTGTGGTAAGAAATTATTAATTCTTATGAATTTCAATTTGTTGATTGTATTTTTATCTTTGCAATTTTCTATTTTTTAAATTTGTTTGGCCCAAAAAAATTATATATAATTATATTTATAAATTAAATATATATATAAGAACGTACCTGTACCTTAATTTTTTTTTTTAAAATGTCGTACCATGTACCCGTACTGAGTATCGATATTGTACCCGTATTCATGCAACATAGGCTAACACTGCCATGGAATCATTAAACAAGCAAATGATGTATTTTTATTTTGGGAAATAATACATTTCATATTTCGAGAAATGTTAAATTTAATATTTTAATGTTAACTTACTTATTTTATAATACTTCAACGATTTTTTTAGTACACTTATTAATCTAACCCTTAATTGATTTCAACAAGTTTTAGGATGGGCATAAAATAATTGCGGGACATTTTTATACTTTATTTGATTTGAGGTATTTTGGAAGAAAAAGATTTGAAAAAGAAAAAATAGGAGAAAAATAAGATTTTTTTTATTTGGTTGAGTAGAGGAGGGAAAGTTGGTGGAACCCATAAAAAAATTTCTCTTTCAATTAGACATGATAATGTAAAGGAAAAGGAAGAGAAGCATGCCAATGCAAAAAAAAAAAAAAAAAAAAAAAGCTTTTTTTTAGTAAAATACCATATTGTCCTTTTGCCCTATCTATTCTTTACTTTCTCCATTCATCTCCTTTCTCTTTTCTAGTGCAAAGGACGGCTCCTCTATGACTTCTTTGCTCCAAATTGATCGAGCAGCACCAAACACTTTCCCATCCTTCTTTTACTTTGTATGTGCATCACTTCCTCTAATCCTTTCTTTACATTTTTTCTTTGTCCCACCATCTTCCTGCTTTTTTCATTAGCTTCAAAGGTTCCTCTTTGATTATTAACTCAAGTATATGAGGTTGTTTGTGAGTGACTCAATTCATATTTTGATGTTTGTTTTCGTTTGAAAATGTTGGGCTTTTGAATTAGCACAAAAAAAAACTTGGTTTTTGAAAATATATAATCAAAGACTTAATTGCATTTTTAGTCCATCAATTTCATCAATTTGACGAATTTAGTCCCTTTTTTTTATTGTGGTGAATTTAGTCCCTAATTTTTTTATTTTGTGACCAATTTCGTCCTTTCGTTAAATCCAAGGTAACGATGCTAACATAGCGAACACTAGGACATGTATCAGCACCCAATTGTCTTAGGTGAAATTTCTTTTAATTAATTTAATTTTAAAAATTAAAATTCAAGAAAAAAAATAAGACCAAACTGTCATTTTAGTCCCTCACTTTGTAAAGAGCTTTCATTTTAGTCCCTAATTTTTCAATAATTCCTTTTTAGTCCCTCACTTTGTAAAAAGTTACTCACGTTAGTCCCCGACAACGTTTTCCGTTTATAGACGTTAACGTCACCGTTAATTTATAATATCGTATTTCATTTTAGTCCCTAACTTAAAATTTTTAATTCACTTTAGTCCCTCACTATATCGTGTTTCATTTTAGTCCCTAACTTAAAAATTTTAATTCACTTTAGTCCCTCATTATAATAACAATGATGTTTCTTTCCCTTTTCTCTTGTAGTGTGACTACCATAAAAATATTGATTGTTCTTCTTGCTATTCTGTAAACTAACTTTATAGTTTATATAAGCATTGACTCCAAGCTTTGCAATCTGAAGGTATCAATAGCTTCGATTCAAAAATATTCTACTGAGTTCTATGTTTAAGAGTCATCACCAAAATGTTGTAAACTCCCCCAATTTGTTTATTATGATATTCAAACGTCGTATCATATCCTAATTGTGATAATGTAGATCCACTAGTTATCCTCAAAAATTCCTCTACATGCCTAGGCAAAGGACCAACTCCTGATTGCAAGATACGAACTCGTTCACCTAGTGCTTGTTTTGTTTATCAAGACAAACAATGTTTTAGTTTTGAAATCAAACTATGTGCAAATTTCATAAGTGTAAAGTGGATATGGAATACATTGTTAAACACAAGTCTATCAAACAGAGGCGCTGCTTTGTATTATGGAAGACCCTTCTTCATATATCTTAACTTGTTATCCGTAGGATTCCGGTTAGTTCACACATGGATAAATAACTAAAACACTAAAGAGCTTAAAAAAATTTAAAAAAAAACTAAAACATTAAAGAGTTTAGAAGAAAAACATACTAGTTATATGGATAATGAAATAATGTACTCTGAAGTGCTCATCCGAAAGAAACTTTGTTATTATTGATACTTTCATGTGCAAAGCTTGGAGTCAATGCTTATATAAACTATAAAGTTTGTTTACAGAATAGCAAGAAGAACCGTCAACATTTTTATGGTAGTCACACTACAAGAGAAAAACGAAAGAAACATCATTGTTATTATAGTGAGGGACTAAATTGAATTAAAATTTTTAAGTTAGGGACTAAAATGAAACACGATATAGTGAGGGACTAAAGTGAATTAAAAATTTTAAGTTACGGACTAAAATGAAATACGATATTATAAATTAACGGCAACATTAACGTCTATAAACGGAAAACGTTGTCGGGGACTAACGTGAGTAACTTTTTTCAAAGTGGGGGACTAAAAAGGAATTATTGAAAAATCAGGGATTAAAATGAAAGATCCTTACAAAGTGAGGGACTAAAGTGACAGTTTAGTAAAAAAAATAAGGCTTAATTGCACTTTTAGTCCTCTAATTTAATCAATTTGACGAATTTAGACTCCCTTCTATTACTTTTGGCCAATTCAATCCCCCAATTTGTAATTCGTAATCAATTTTGTCCTTCCACTCAAATGTCCACTAATAGAACAGACGTGGCTAATGCTTGGACATGGATCAATCTCTCATTGTCCCTCGCTGAAATTTGATTTAAAAAAATTCAAAAAACAATATTTAAAATAATTAAAAACCTTATCCGATCATTCTCCAATATCGATTTTGGAAAGACAATTTTCACGAAAAATCCTAATTCTACTTAACTTTTTTTTCAATTGTAATTGTTCGTTTTATTTACATTAATTTTGCGATTTAGATGCCAACTAAAAATGGTGTCATAGCGATAGATTTTAAAGCAAAATGATTTCAATTGTAGTGTATATAAATTGGAAGATGCAACCATCATTTTACGAGAAGATCAAGGGTCGATTCAAGCAAGGACCAATCAAAAGGCTGACACATGTCCAGACGTTAGCCACGTCTATACTGTTAGTGAGCATTTGAATGGAAAGACGAAATTGATCGCAAATTGAAAATTGGGAGACTAAATTGGCTAAAAAATAGAAGGGGGACTAAATTTACTAAATTGATCAATTTGTTTGACTTCAGTAGTTTGATTATGGCATAATTGTATTTTTTGTCCCCCAATCTTATCAATTTGACGAATTTAGTATCATTTCTTTTAATTTGACAAATTTAGTCTCCCAATTTTCAAATCGTGGTCAATTATGTTCTCCCGTTAAAATCCATGGTAATAGTGCTGACGTGATTAATGTCAGGACACATGTAAGCACTTGATCGTCTTACGTGAATTTTTTTAATTAATTTAATTAAAAAAATTAAAATTTAATAAAAATAAGGTTAAATTGTATTTTTGGTCTCAGTCACATAAAATGATAACAAAGAAGAGTCCATGTGATAGAGGTACAAACTACAAACATGTTTAGTTACCACCCTACCAGAACTTTGAACTAATATGGCTCCAAAGGCAAGACTAAAATAGTGCATACAACACTTAAGTGGTTTGTTACATCACATTCCTCTCCTTATCTTTTCGATGGGAAAATGTTTATTTTTTCTTTTTTTTTTAGGAAATCGGAAGAAAGCGCAGTTTCTGATATTTGAATTCGAGCATGCTAACGTTTTATGTTTTGTAGTTTTATCACTTGAGCTGATATTTGGGGACCCGTTTCTTTCCTTATTAGAAATTGATCCTTCAGTGAATCTGCTACTGACATACTTTGTTCCAACGAATCTTGGTCCGGAGTAGATATATCCATTCCAAAATAATTCACCTGCACCAAATATAAATACTGTTAGCCTGTGTTATGGTGCCATTGATACTTGGTAGCAAAAGAAACAATAACAACAGAAGTTAAAAAAGATAATTTCACATTTGCAAAAGTTTTGGGGAAACCATGGTGTGACATTGATATTTCAGTGTGACATGTCAGCAAAATAAAATAAAATATATAACAAATTCAGAAATAATTTTAGTAAGTAGACATTAAAAAAAAAACAAACAAAGACCTATAACAAAACTATCGTTAAAGTCAAAAGATCGAAACATAATCAAACCTATCATATGTATGATCTAAAACATTGCATTAAATAATATTGAAGGTGCACAAGGAGAGGGATAGGAACATAATCAAACCTATCATATGTATGATCTGAAACATTGCATTAAATTATATTGAAGCTACATAAGGAGAGGGATAGGAGCCCTCCATCCAAAATTAACTTGAAGGGATTACCAATCCAACGCTTTCTCCTATTTTTATTTTTCGCCCTAAAAAATTCAGAACCACATTGGTTTTAAAATAATAGTTATTCATTCATGTTTTGTAAATGGCTAATGGTTATTGGTTAACCAAATCACAACCGGTCAATTATTTGTCTCATATTTGCGATACTCCTGCAATTGTGTTATCACAGTGCGACCTGTTACAATTGCTATATAATATATGGATTTTTTTTAACTCTTTCCCTCTCTTGAAATTGATTTCACCCGGTCCGCGTAAGACAGCTCAGTTGGTGGCTGTAAGAACACTTAGGATTTTCCCCTCCCCCAGGTCATGGGTTCTCGTTCCAGACTTCTTATGTAAACCAAAAAAAAGAAATTGATTTCACCCGTATGTGTAATTTGAGTTTGCGCAAACTAGACCCTTGCGTGTTTAATTTATTTTTCATTTTTGTGTCCATTAGTTAATCACATATTTTGCTAGTGTTTGTGTTTGATAGCATAATTTATAGACGATTTAAGTTGCATTTGGTAGATAATGGAAGCTTCAAATATGCATATATTAAAAAGGAAGCCTACTTAGGTGATATTTACGCCTCGAAGGAAATTAGTTTTCGGCTATCGGCTATAAGATACCCTTCGTCGATGTACACAAAAAAATAAAAAGAAGCTGAGTTTCTTACTATATATGCTCTATGAAGTTTAAATTTTTGTTTATATAGTCTTAATTATTTTTAGATATAAGTTATATTAGGGATAATATGAAAGCAAATGGTATTGGGTCTGTTTAGCAAAACTAACTTATAACTGTGAGTTTGTAGCTAATAGTTTTGAATTTGTAGCTGATAGCTGTGGACCTAACTTATAGCTGTTTAGCTAGCTTATTGAACTAGAGCTTGTAGCTGATAGTTATGAACTTAACTTATAGCTGAAAACTTATATCTGTTTAGCTAGCTTATTGAACTATAGTTGTTTGTCAAAACTAGTTGTGCAACTAATTTAAACATGTTAAATAACCGAAAAAGGTAAATAATAATATATTTTAGTGAAAAAAGGTTAAAATTAAGATATGATTTATTGAAAGCTCTTATTTTTATTCTCAAAGCTACCTGATGTAGCTTTTTAAAAGCTATCTTTCAAAAGTTATAATATTCCTTTTTGAAAGCCATAAGCTTCCATTTTGAAAGTTATAAGCTTCTTTTAATTTTTGATCATCAAACAACTCTAGTAACTTATCAACTGGATCAACAAGCTAAAAGCTACCAGATAAGTTATAATTTAAATCATTTTGCATTGATCAACCAATAACAATTCAAATTTTGCAATTTGTAAGAATTTTTATTAATTACTTTAAATTTAATTTTGAAAAACTTTTTGATTATTTTTTATCATATTTATGAGACATAAAAAAATAAAATAATAATAATAATAATAATCTTTAATTATTTAAAATTGATTAAATCCTTAAAGGGTGCATTAACAAAGGGGAATTAGTCTACAAACCCTACTTTTATCCCCAAACCCCATTTTAAAGTGGAAATGTTAATTATACTCTTTATCATTCAAAACACAAAAAAAAAAACCCACACCCCCAGCCACCTTCCCACCTCAAACCCTAAACCCCAAAATTTCAAAACCTTCCACCTTCCCACTTCAAACCCTAAACCCCAAAACCTTCCACCTTCCCACCCAAACCCTAAACCCCTCATCTTCCACCTTCATCCTTCTCCCAAATCTCAAACCCGAAACCCCTCATATATGTTAATGGACATTCATAATTTTTCTTTAAGGTAAAACTTTTTTCTTTCTATTTTTTATACGTAACTGTGCAATTTTCGACTACCCCGTGTCGGAAATTTATATAAATTTTTGACATTGGATTGTCGGAATTTTTTCATACAAAAATTTAAAAAAAATATATTAATAAAATTCCGAGAACCCCGTGTTAGAATTTAACTAAATTCCGACACTTGGTCGTCAGAATTACACAGAGGACAGGAAAAAAATGACGAGACGAAGAACAGAACCAGCGAACAAGAGGAAGAACGAGACGAAGAAGAAGACGAAGGACATGAACAAAACCATGGGAAACTAACGAAAAAGAAGGCAAAAAACCATAGAAGAATGGAGCAACAAACTAACGAACCTGAGAAGTAGAGAAGGAAAAAACGAAATACAAAAAAAAAAAGAAGAAGTAAAAAGAAGAAAAAAACGTACCAAAGAGAGCAAAGAGAAGCACGACTGAAGATGATGTTGTTGGCGGCGGTGATGTGCTTCAAGGTGGTGGTGGCGGAGATGAGGAATCAGAATGAAGGAGTGGGAGGAGTAGAGGAGTCATAGAGAAATAGTAGATGAAGTGGGGTTTGAGGAATTGATTTGAATGGGGAATTTTATTTATTTATTTATTTTTGAATGTTGAAGGATATAATAGATATTGCACCATTAACATGAGGTTTGGGGATAAAGTGGGGGTTTGTAAACTAATTCCATTAACAAAGTTGTTGTTTTGATTTGGGCTGTTATTAAAGCCCATATTTCAAAAAGCCCAATTTTTATCTAATCTGCCCAACGTGACGAGGGAGCGAGCGCCCTGAGATCTCTTCACCGGTCATCATCTTGAACCCTTTTCCGTTTCCACTTCCATCCATTCTCCGATTCATCATTTTTTTTTGTTTTCTCTGATCAGGATCTGGTGCGAATCGAGATGGGTTTCTTGGTGACGACGCTAATCTTCGTTGCTATTGGGGTAATCGCGTGCCTTTGTACCAGAATTTGCTGCAATCGAGGCCCTTCTGCTAATCTGTATGTTTTTCTTTCTTTTCTATTTCCCTTTTCTTCATTCTGGAGCTATTTCTACCAATTTCTACATTTCATATAATTGCAATATACTTTTCTTGAATTGTAGAAATCTTGTATTATCTATCTCATCATTGGTTTTTGAATGAGTTCAGTATCTAGTGAAGACAAATAAAGCACATCATCTTCATAAGAATTCTTGAAGGATTATCCAGTGAAGTGTATTTTTTATATCTATGAAGATTAAGTGTGATCAAATTAGAATGTGTCTTACATAAAATTGAAATTACATTTATAGTTAGACTTAATGGATGCACTTGGAAGAATAAGAATATAATGAGCCGGTATTTTTGGAAAAGTATTCCTTGAATTTAGATGCTAATTGTGTAGCATTGAGTATAAAGCCGTTATGTTATGACTGATCAAGTTTCTGTTTTGTCACTTTTCTGTATTTTCTTTTCTCTGTACAATACTTATATCATTATCATTTTCATGTTTCTAATCTCATTATTTAATTGCAGATTTCACCTAACTTTGGTCATTACTGCAACAATATGCTGCTGGATGATGTAAGTTTGGTTTGATAGGCATTCATTTTTTTTTAAAATTATTATCAAGTTAAAATAGGAATTGGAACATGTGTACCTTGGTTTATTTTCCATGGTAAGGAATTTATCAGTCAGAAGAATAAAACACTATTTTTCCTATGTACATAACTTCACACTCGTAGGCTAACATGTATCCACTATTCATAATTAATGCTGTTGAATTTGTTTGTTCCCGTAGCTGTTCTTTCACTCTCTTTCACATTGATTTTGCCATGTAAATCTGTATTTTTGGTTTAATTGCCCATGCTGTGAGGCAGCCCTCATTATAATTATAAAAAAAAAAAAAGTAACGGCAGGAGAAAAGCTGAACTCTATGGGAATGGGATACATTAGGTAATCATGCTTGAGCATGTATAGGCCCACACATTACGTCTGTTTAGAGAAGAGTGTTGTGTTTTATTAGCAAAAAAGACATCATTGTGCTATGCTACCATGTTCACTATTGTGATGTTAGTAAATGACTAAATGCAATGTGTCCAACTATGAATAGTCTATGTGTCAGTAGTTTCTTTGGTGTTGATTATCTTTTTCTTTGATATAACTATGTACTGTCGCTTTTATATATTGTGTGCACATTCTAAATCTGTGATATAACTAGACAAAATTGAAAGTAGTTTATGTACTTATTTATTTGAGTCTCTGTTCAACGTTATGCATATTTTGTCATGCTCAGGGAGCTTGTGACAAAAGAAGTTATGTACCTCACTACATGGAACAAATGTGTTTGACAGCATGTCCTATACAATAGCTATATCATGTTATGTTTGTCATTGAGCTCACTTTTGTCTTTCCTTTGATCTATCATCAGGTGGGCAATTGTTTATCTGGCACAGATGAAACCGCTCATAGTTCCTATATTGAATGAGGGTGAATAAGTTTCAATGTGAACAGATGTAGCTCATTGTATGTTAGACAATGTGGAAGACAGATTGGCTGCTGGAGAGAATTTGATTTTGGCTCTCATGAATCATTTAGTATTTTCTAAGGGTGGATGGATCTGTATGTATTTATTGTTGGATAATGGCATTCCATTTGGCATTTCTGTTGCTGCTTGATGTTAGCCATGTTACAATATTTGTGTATTTAACCCTCATTCATTTCAGAAGTGACAATGGTGTTGAGTATGTATTTTGGTGACCAATAAGTTGATCAATGAAATATGTTTTCTCTAATAAAAAGAGGTCTAGCTTGTCCAACTCCTGTGATCCTCTTGTACAATTCCATAGTAATGAAGTTAACTCTGTTCATTACCATGTGAATAAAACGTTTATAATCATCGCTGATGAGTGATGAGACATTACATTTAACACTTTGTCTTCCATCTGAGTATTCACTGATGATATTTCGAGGTTTCGTCTGTGAAAATTCTTTCTCTAGTTATATCTCAATGCCATTCATTTTCTACCTCAAACATAGTGTTTCAGACTAGTTGCAGAATGCAGTAACATGACTCTTGAACAATATTAATTCACTTTTAACTAGAAGAATTCTTTGATACATCAAACACAGACAAGCTGTGGTGCTAACTTGGATTGCTTTCAATGTTTTGTTGAGTTGGAGTCTTTTATTTGCAATATATCTTTTATTGGATGTTTCTGTTTATTATCATCATTCAATCAAAGAGACCACGGGCTAACAGTTTTCATTTCGATTGTGCAGTCTGTCCTAGTCTAGGGCCAACTTTGTTAGGAAAAAATAACTTCAGAGATTGATACTTATGGGCGTTCTTACCTACTCTTATTTTCTTTGATGCAGGTGCACCTATTTTTTTTACCTTTAGTTACCTTTTTTATAATTAGTCCCTTTTGCTAATAGAACAGCGAAGACATTGGCTTGGGCTAAACTCAAGCACAACAAGGTACCTGCCAAATTGCCCTGTGGTGATAACTGCCCTGTCAGCATAAACTGGCATGTGAACACAGATCACAAGGCCGGGTGGACCGCGAGGATCATGATTTTCAACTGGTTAGACGATTCGTTCGAAGATTGGTTCGCCGCTATCAAGTTCGATAAGTATTTTGAAGATTTCGAAGATGTGTATTCGTTCAATGGGACGCGAATTCTGGGTCTTAAAACAATCTTCTTGCAAGGGTTGAAGGATATGAATTACTTGGCCGGAGAGACCAACGGAACTTGTCCTAGTGATCCAAGGGTTCTAGAGAAGCAGCAGTCAGTGATCTCTTTCAATAAGAAAAACACCAAACACATTGATATAATGCGCAATGGGTTCCCTTCGTAGATTTACTTCAATGGAGAAGAGTGTGCACTTCCACCAATAAGACCAATGAGGACTACTAATTCAGGAGGAAATCATCAATCTTCAGTTAGTCTCATTGCAGTTATGATCACAGCATTGGTGTCCTTGCTCATGACATGAAACAGAACAACACTTTTTACTTACTGACTTAATATAACCAAACACTATCTACCCAAAAATGAGAGTTTGGCTTTGATAAAAAGATATGCATTAAATAGCTTTTATTCTTATCCTTCAGGGCTATCAGTTGTCTCATCAACAAAAAGTGGCAGATCATAAGCTAAACAATGCATAAGAAAGAACATGTGATGAGTGGTGCAGCCTGTTTTGTGTGTAGAAGTACATAACAGTGTATGTGATTAAAAAAAAATAAAAAAGAAAAAAGATTGTGTGTGGAACTTATAAGTTCAGTACATATCTAGTTCATATTACAAATTAGATGGGAATATGTGAGTGTTGCAAGGGATCATCTCCCTGTAAGAGAATGAGTAAACATCAGAATGATTAATAACATAATATTCATTACTTCTTCATCAATGGATTCACGGTATATATTGCATAAGCTAAAAAAATCTAGCACTCAGAGTGAGAAACATTTACATATAATTAAGATTATATGCTTTTTTTTTTTTAAGGAAAAATATGTAATTTATTCCATAATATAGAAAATTACAAGCAGATCCAGCATCACAATAATAAAATACATATTTTCCATATAACAAAGTTTTTCAAGAAAAACTAGATACTCAGGAAAAGCAGCACCCTTCCTTTGGTCTTGAATCATCATCAATATCCAGATTTGAACTCTAACTAGAGATTCAAAAGCCTTTATTTCCAAGCAAGCTCGCTCATCGATGCTGGGACTAGGCACATTTCGGCGACAACGAATCTCAGATCTGCAGAGATAGAGCCACTGGTGAGAAGATAAAACAAAGATACGGGAAGGAAGATCTATCTCGAGTATCAGTCTTCTGCTTATTTGAGAAAATAAGAAAGACATCAGATCTGGACAAACAAACACTAAAGATGTCTTTCCACACTCAAAGCAAAAAAACCCAGATGAAACTGGGGAAAGAAACCACACTTCTTGCACAAAGGCAAAATTATTTAACCCAGATATAACTGGGGGAGAAAAAACCATCACACCTTCTAAGAGAAGGGGAGTGGAGGGGGAGAAACAAACCCCCCTCCCCTTCTATCGCTATCACACTAAAAAAAGACAAAAAGAGCAAAGGAAGCGAGTAGAAGGGGAGAAGAGGAGAAGAGGAATCCTTATAATTAAGATTATATGCTACACTAAGCTTTTTTAGCAAAAATAAACAGCATTGAACCATCATTAATTGCTAAACAATTTAAAGTAGGAAATTGCCTAATAGGTCTCATAATCAACAAATTTAGACTACTCAATATCTCAGCCACATGACTGATCAATAATGTAGCTCCAATATGCAAATATAACATAGGTGAATTGAAGATGTGAATTGAGGCCACCAAATGTTGAATACTTTGCGAGAGAAGGGTTCAATTTCAGAAGCAATGAATGAAATATAATTAATTTAGCTAATGGTATATGAATGAATATCATAGATCAATCTCTATATGATATAATTTAAAGGCTTAATTATGTCACAAGTCCCTGAAGTTTGGGATACTTTTGCCAGATACCCTTATTCTTATTTTTTCAATGTCTGAATCCCCAAAGTTACTTCTGGGTTTGTCATATACCCCTATTATCAATTTTGACCAATTTTGCTAACACGTAACATCGGAATCCGCACAGGAGGTTGGTCATGTGGAGCCCCGTGGGCGAAGATCCTTTTTTTCTTTAAATTAAAAAAAAAACTTAATATTTTTATATTTTTAGTTAAATATAAAAAGAAAAAAAAATACCCCAAACTTTAGAGACTTTTGACATAATTAAGCCTAATTTAAATTTATCTATGTCATAGTGCTCTCAGTATTGTTCACGTGAAGATGAAGATGAAGAAAAAGTAATTGATGAGTTGTGTCAAGAAGAAACTCTTTCATGTTTGAAAATCAAGGGCGTAGTGCAGGAGTGAAGCTTAGTGCAAAAAGGCTTATTTCTAGATAAGGAAGCTGTTGAAGGATAATCGGATAGCTTTAATCGTATCTATTGCAACTGCACACAACACCATCTTTTCGCTATTTGCTATGTAAGCAATGGTCAATTGCTAGCAACATGTTATACATGGTTGAATTTATAAATTGCTACTAAGCAAGTTTCCAATAGTAAATATCATGGTTAGTGAAAGGCTTATGTTTGTTTTTATTATGCTGAAAATTACTATTTATTTGTATTAATTATACCTTATATGTGAGTTATTTTTTGAACTCCCTTTTTGACTGATATATTAACGGTACACATTATTGCTGCTATAAGAAGTTGGGTTATATGCTTAATATATTCCATTTTTGTAATCATTTTTTCCTGTCCAATTCTTCTCATGATTTCCGTTGGTCAAACGTTTCTTTGGTTTAGTGGTGTGTGATTAAGCATCAACGAATTTTTCTCAAACAAAAGGGTTATACTTAGATTAGGCCACATGTTAGACCAACCTTTAAATAAAATGTACACCCTCCATTTCAAAAGCATTGTATTTTAAAGTTAGGTACGAATTTTAAAAAGTGGTTAATTGATTAACTTTGGGTATTTTGATTAGGTTTTTTTATCCAATGAATTCATGTTGTCCCTCCATCCTTAAATATAAAACGGTTTTGACATTCTTATTTTGTCTCTATTTATAAGATTTTGTGTTACTAATATTCAATAATAATAATTAATTACTTCTTTTCATAAACATCCTTATTTACTTAATGTTATAAAATGAGCGAAAATAAATTGGAATAATGAATAAATGTGGTTCAGCCTATAGCTTACTTCACATATAAAATGACGATATACAATGATATTGATATTTGATAACAACCCAAACCTCAAATACAACCAAAATACGACACAGTATTTTCTCACCGGTGTATCTACTAAATTCTCTATAATTATTACAAAGAGAATATGTTGTTGTTACTAATGTTGTTGTTGTTGCTGAGTTGAGTTACAAATGAAAAACTCCTACATATTTATAAGGAAGTGTAACTACGAAATAAAGTTGAATGGAAGAGAATTGATTTCTCTTTACCAGAGAACTAGGAGGTTGTGCATGGAAATAGGAAGAGAGAAATTCTCTTTCCCGTACATGCTAAGACAACTAACAAATCTCCACCTTGGCTTAACATGTCTTCATTCCAATGCCAATCAATTCTGAGCAATGTTTGAACATAGATACTGTAATTGGTTTAGTCATCATGTCAGCTGGATTATCATTAGTACCAATCTTTTTGACTAGAATAGTACATTGAGAAATGATCTCCCGAATGAAATGATATCTAACATCAATATGTTTGGTTCTTTCATGATACATTTGATTTTTGGTCAAATGTATGACACTTTGGCTATCACAATAAACTACCGTGATATCTTGTTCCAAACCTAAACTGCCCACCAAACCTTTAAGCCAAATGGCTTCTTCACGGCTTCTCCTGTAGCCATATATTCGGCTTCTGTAGTGGACAATGCAATAGTGGATTGCAAAGTTGCTTTCCAACTAATTGCACTCCCCGAAAGCGAGAAGACATTACCAGTGAGAGACCTCCTTTTGTCTATATATCCAGCATAATCAGAGTCAACATAACCAATAATAATACTAGTGCTCCTGTTATGATTTTTACCATAAACCAAGCTAATATCTGCAATACCTCGGAGATATCTGAATATCCATTTCACAGCTTCCCAATGATTTTTCCCATGGTTTCCCATGTACCTACTAACGACACTAACAACATGTGATATATCTAGAGGAATGCAAACCATAGCATACATGATGTTACCGACTGCACTAGCATACAGAACAAGTGACATTTGTTCCTCCTCCTCAACGGGTTGTGGTGACATTGCAGCTGAGAGTTTAAAATGGGCTGCCAATGGAGTGCTAACTGGCTTAGCTTTCTCCATTCCAAAGCGCTCCAACACTTTCTCGATGTACTTCTGTTGAGACAAATATAATTTTACTGCACGTCGGTCTCTGGAGATTTCCATGCCCAAAATCTTCTTAGTCGCACCCAAATCTTTCATTTCAAATTCACCATTAAGTTAAGCCTTCAATTTCTTGATCTCTGATGCATCCTTAGAAACAATGAGCATGTCATCGACATATAGCAGAAGATAATTAAACGAACCATCTTGGAGCTTTCTATGGTATACACAGTTGTCACAGTCACTTCTCGAATAACCATGACTCAACATAAAAGTGTCAAACCTTTTATACCATTAGCGAGGGGATTGCTTTAAGCCATATAATGACCTTTTCAAGAGACAAGCATGATCTTCCTTGCCTTCGACTACGAAACCCTGTGGTTGCTACATGTAAATTTCTTCCTCTAGCTCGCCATGTAGAAAATCCGTTTTTACATCAAGTTGCTCAAGCTCCAGAGCAACCATGGCTAGTAACACTCGGATAGAACTATGTTTCACAACAGGGGAGAAAATTCCTTCCCTTTGCCTAAACCCTTTTGCAACTAAATGTGCCTTGTATCTAGCTGCTTCTACTACAGGTGATCCTTCCTTTTTCTTGAATACCCATTTGCAACCAACGATCTTTTGTCTTTTCGGTGGTTTCACTAGCTCCCAAGTTTGGTTCTTGTGCAGAGACTCCATTTCCTCACCCATAGCAGCAATCCACTATGCAGAGCCATCATTGGCGATAGCCTCGATGTATGTTACAGATTCTCGAGCTTCAATTTCCTCTGCAACCGATAACGCAAACGAGACTATGTTTGCATGACCATATTTCTTAGGTGGTTTTATCTACCTCCTTTCTCTATCTCTTGCGAGCTTATAATTCTGTAGAATCCCTTCTAGATCTTCGACATCTTCTTGATCTTCTTCTTCAATAGGTTGATCAGAAGCACCTGCTTGAATTTTCATCGGTTGTTCGATATTGAGCTCCACCTGCTTGTTGACACCATCTTCTTTATTTGCATTGCCAACCTCTTTCGTCGGATGAAGCACGAATGATTCATTAAATTTAACGACTCTGCTGATTATGAATTTTGGTGGTTTAGTTTCAGTGCACCATAATCTGAAACCTTTAACTCCAGATGCATAACCTAGAAATATGCATTTTTGTGCCCTACGCTCAAGCTTCCCATCATTAATATGAGCATATATATGCATGACACCCAAAAATTCTTAAATCAGAATAATCAGCGGGAGTGTCAGACCATACTTCTATAGGAGTCTTTAATTCGATTTCAGTAGACAGAGATCGGTTCACCAAATAACAAGCCATGTTAACAGCTGTAGCCCAAAATTCCTTTCCCAAGCCTGCATTAGAGAGCATGCATCGAGCTCTATTTAAAATAGTTCTATTCATGTGTTCTGCTACTCCATTCTATTGCGGCGTCTTTCGCACAGTGTGATGCCTTACTATGCCCGCATTCTCACAGAACTCATTAAAATCACCTCCACAAAACTCCAAACCATTATCGGTTTGGAGACGTTTGATTTTCTTACCTGTTTGATTCTCAATCAACACTTTCCATTTCTTGAAAGTTGAGAAAACATCACTTTTGTTTTTGAGAAAATAAACCCAAACTTTCCTTGAAAAATCGTCAATGAAAGTTAATAGGTATATGACACCACCCTTTGACGGAACAGGCGCAGGGCCCCACAAATCAGAGTGAATATAATCAACTGTGCCCTTCGTCTTGTGAATGGCAGTGGTAAACTTGACTCTAGTTTGCTTCCCGTAGACACAATGTTCACAAAAGTCAAGCTTTCCAATCTTATGTCCACCTAGCAACCCTCGTTTGCTTAAAATAGACATTCCAGCTTTCATGTGCCCTAGACGCATATGCCAAAGCTGAGCAGTATCAGAATCTGAATCAAGAGAAGATGATGATAAAGATGCAACTCCAACAACTGTACTTTAATGGAGTATACAGAGACCATTGACCAATTTTCCTTTGATCACAATAAGAGCACCCCTGGAGACTCGTAGAACTCCACCTTGAGCATAATACTTATACCCTTGAGAGTCAAGAGTACCCAAACAAATGAGATTTTTCTTCAAGTCCGGTATATGCCGAACAACAGTTAAAGTTCTCACCATACCATCGTGCATCTTGATTCAGACTGTTCCAATGCCTACAACCTTACAGGACATATTATTTCCTATAAGAACACCACCACCGTCAATTGGCTAATAAGATGTGAACCGGCCTCGATTTGGACACATGTGGTAAGAACAACCAGAATCAGGAATCCAAGCAACACCACATGATCCAGTTGATATTGAGAGAACATTATCAGCATCTTCAGCCACACTAGCTGAGTGATTTGAACTAGCCTCATTCTTTTATTTGAGTTTCGAACATTATGCTTTTCAATGCCCTTCTTTCTTGCAATATATGCATCTCCCCTTGCATAGTCTAGATTTAGATCTGGACTTGCCTTTGTTGAAACTACTTGAGCCAACCTTCCTTGATCTCCCTCTAGCGAATAAGCCTGCTGCAGAATCATCACGTCCACTATTGTCGTGCTCCATCTTCTCACGACTTAAAAGTGTTGATTTCACCTCATCAATGTTAAGACTTTCATGCCCATATATTAGAGTTTCTCTAAAATGCTTGTATGAGGGAGGTGGGGAGCAAAGCAACAACATTGCTTGTTGATCACTTGAAAATGACTCATCTATATTTTTCAATTCCATAGTCAAAGAAGTGAACTCAGAAATGTGTGATCTAATGGATGTCCCTTCATCCATTCAAAGTGTGTACAAACGTTGTAACACGCCGAGACGATTATCCACCATCTTTTTCATGTATAGAGACTCCAACTTGGTCCACAAAGCCTCTGCCGTATTCTTCGATAAGACCTCCTGCAAAACATCGTTTGTGATGGATAGGAGAATAATTGACATAGGTTTTGCATCTATGTTATCCCACTCAAAATCCTTCATCGTGTCAAGCTTCTTTTCTTTCTCAGAAAGTGCCACCTTTAAATTTTGTTGTCTCAAACAACCATCATGCTAACCTTCCACATTCCAAAATTGATGTTCCCATCAAACTGCTGAATATCGAATTTTGTAGTCGTCATTTTTTAATACACAAATTCCCAGAACACTCCAAGCGCTCTGATACCAGTTGTTATAAAATGAGAGGAAATAAATTGGAATAATGAATAAATGTGGTTCAGCTTATAGCTTACTTCACATATAAAATGACAATATACAATGATATTAATATTTGACAACAACCCAAACCCCAAATACACCCAAAAAACGACCCGGTATTTTCTCACCGGTGTATCTACTAAATTTTCTATAATTATTACAAAGAGAATATGTTGTTGTTACTAATGTTGTTGTTGTTGTTGAGTTGAGTTACAAATGAAAAAACTCCTACATATTTATAAGAAAGTGTAACTACTAAATAAAGCTGAATGGAAGAGAATTGAGTTCTCTTTTCGAGGGAACTAGGAGGTTGTGCATGGAAATAGGAAGAGAGAAATTCTCCTTCCCGTACATGCTAAGACAACTAACACTTAACACTTCTTAAATTCTCAATACTACTATTAATAGTGGTAGTTTTGAAAATACATATCAAATATTCACATTTTCAATACCATTAACTAAATTAATCAACTTTCTTAATGGTTGTAAAATTTACCAAAAGGGTCTTATAAATAAGGACGGAGGAAGTATAAGATAAGCAAACAACAAAGGTAAAAGTGTCTTAGAAAATTAAATAATTATTTTTTAACATTAAACATAACATTTCCCCATAGAAATTTACTTCTTAAAGTTAAATTAAGGTGTATATATAAGTTAGAAAAATTATTTTGACTATAGTACATTTACGTAATCCTTACTGAAAAGAGTGAAAGATTTTAGATGTGAAAAATAGGTTATGATGTATAAATAAAGATATAATTAAGAAAAACAATATTAATTATGTATTGAATTCGAAAAAAAAACAATACATATGAAATAAAATGATAAAATTGTAAAAAACGGTATTTTCTACTTTTTTTTTTGGTGAATGGGTATTTTCTACTCTCAGAGCCGTCCCTGGGCTATGGCGAGAGGGGCGCCCGTCTAGAGCCCCCAAAAATTTTTTTATCCATACTTGAATAAAAAAATTAAGTTAAAAAAAAAAGAAATAATGTTATGAAGAGTATATGATAGGTACTTCCTCCGATCTCTAATATAAGAAAAAAAGAACATACTTATTTTGATCTCAAATATAAGAAAAATTTAATTAACTTTATATTATCAATACAATTATTTTTAAAATATTCCTATAAAGTTATTGTGTCATTTAATTTTTGTTTTATTTCCAATGCAACTTTCCGAAAATAACTATTTTTTTTATGAATTTGAGAAAATTAAATACACTCAACTAACTTCTTTATTTTTTTAAATGAACTAATTTCTTTAATAAGTGTGAAGTTTGTTATTTTTTTATAATAGAAACCAGGGAGTATATAGATGATTGAGGGTTAATGATAATTATGTAAGAGCGTGGTTTGACATGGTTTAAAAAATGGAAATTTACATTATATGGAGTTGTGTTTTTTTTAATCTTGCTTGAAGCAAATGATATGAGAGAATAATATCTACCATGATGCCTAATTATTAAGTTTGTTGTGATTAACGAAATTTCTTAATTATAAAAGAAAATTGTTAATATATTATGTTACTGTGTTGTAGTGTATATTACAAAAATTTTACATAATAAATTTTTTTTTATAAAATAGGGCCCCCATTTTCAATTTTACCTAGGGCCTTGAAAATGTTAGGAACGACTCTGTCTACTCTTTCCCATAGTAAAGGGTGATTTAATTTGATTTGAGCACCTTCTCTATTTATTTTTTTGGTAAACTGAGCACCTTCTCTATTTATGTAAGAAGGAAGAGTTGGAATAAAAATTCATGTTGAAAAGAACACTATGCAATTAATGATTTATTAGTATGGTATTTGGTAAAGCATATTAGATAAGGGTTTGGATTCACATAATAAAAATAGTATCTTACTCGACAATGAAATTCTAAAATAACAAATTTTTTGGAAATTAAAGATGTCTTAGATCAATTTTTTCAAAGTATTATCTATATTTTTCCCATGCCAAAGGGTAGTTTATTTTGACTCGAACACCTTTATCTATTGATTTTTTTTAGGCAACCTTTATCTATTGATAGTTTGAAGATTTGAAAGAAAAAATCTTATTGAAAACATGATAAAATAAGGTAAAATGATGTTTCCAACGCTTGAATGTTCTAAATTAATGAAATGGAATGAAAACTTTTTTGTTAAATTAAAACACCCAAAATTTTTATCTCTCAATTAGGGGTGACGCAAACGAAAAGGAAAGGAACGAAAATCTTTCTCTTTCCATTATTTCAATCTCTTCAAAACTCCTAAATATATCCTAAGATAAAAACTACTATACATCTTTACTTCCTTAAACAAAAATCATAAGGACACTTTTTAATATTTTCCTTGCATATTTTGTCACTTGTGCATCATGTGGTCTCAAAAACACTAGCCACGTCGTGTATGGAAGTCACTACCTTGAAAGAGATTTCTGACAGATCCTCAATGCAATCTGATTTTGGGTCGTTCCAAAAAATGGTTGTGTTGTGACGATTTTTCAAGAAGAGTTGGTGATCTATTGCTGAGGTACTCGAAAGGAAAACAATGCTACAATTAAAATGGATAATCTCAAAAGTAACTTTTTACAAAACAAAAGAGGTACCATCATAAAAAATAGAATACTTGAACACATGTCAGAAATCACGTATGAGTGAATATCTAAATAATTATGTGTTCTAATTCGACATCTAGAAATAATTAAAATATATCATTTTTCCATCGACGAAATATTATTGATATAACATATGATGTAAGTTAATTTTTTGACTCATGCTTGATGTAATTATTTTTAGTTGTTATTAAAAGTTAAAAATATACTAGCCTATACAAAATAATAGAACTCGTCTTTAAGGAGGTTCATGACGATTGATAACATGTATTTTTTTTATATGGGAGATCTGTGACCAGAACCCATGATCTGGGGGAGGGAAAATCCTAAGTGTCTCTGCAGCCACCAACTGGGCTGTCTTACGCGGACATAATATGTATAATTTATAAATAAAAAGGTGCGTAGAAAACCTCATTTCAGTCGACTTTTCCTATTCAACACAAGTGCTGCCCATTTCAACGTTTCCATTTCATTACTAACAACACTATATATGGGCTCTCAAGAGATACGAATTATGTTCTTTTTTATTTAGTTAATTGTTTCCTAAAATATTTAATTGGTTGGTTAAAAATACTGTGTTCTTTTCAAATACATCACTTGATAAAATTGTTATTATTGATGAGATTAAGTTTAGGATCTAGATTTTGTTTAAAAAAAATTAGATTTTTTTTTAGTTTAATATATGTGCACTGAAAATATAAAGTTTTTTACATTGTCGGTGCATTATCCACCATCCATACGAATTACTCTTATTTGTAAATCAATCATTGCTAACCCATCAACGGTGGATACTGACAATGTAAAAAATCTTTTTTACACTGTCAGTGCATATATTATTATTATTATTTTTATTAATTGGTATATGAGTCGTATATGAATTGTATAAATATCTTGTAATGCTTTTTTTTTTTCCCTCGGAACGGATATTACTTGTACTTAGTGAATAAAATTATTGTTTGCTTATAATAAAAAAAGTTAACAATACTTAATGAAATTTTTTATTATAATATATAGTATATCCACCGTTATTGTTTAAGTGTCCACAAGAATGCAATATCCCAATTATATCATTTTTTTCTTAATCAGTGTCAAGCTAAATTTCATATTCCTACTATGAGATCAGACCAAGTATTCTCTAATTAAGCAGTTATCAAGCAAGAATGCAAAAGCATCCTTTTCATCAACAACTTTTTAAAAGTAGATTTTATCATGTTTATAATTTTCTAGCCGTCCACAAGTTCAGCTTATAGTTTTGGATAATCTCTCATTAGCCAAATATGATACCAAAATAAGAGTCTGGATTTTCACGGAATCACGGATTCACGGCTACCTATGGGATACTCTCGGTATAAATATATCGAAGAAAGAAAGTGATTAATACTTATGGATCTCATTGATGAAAAGGTATACAATAATTTTATTATTTTCTCTATTGTGCTTTTATATACTATCGGCCAATTTTATTCGGTTGTAATTTTTCTTTTTTACCATTGAACAATTTCGTTCTTCCATGCATGCGCTTCAATTGTGAAGGATAATAGTGTTCATGGGTATAAATCTGAGTTAAAATAAGGAAAAATAGAGACCATTGAAAATTTATCCAATTGTTTTTTTTTTCAATGTTGCATGCAGCAATCAATGTAAATGAATTTCCCATAAAAAAAAATATTCTACAAGAAATTTAGTAAAATGGAAACGAAATTGTTGGGACACCAACAAGTATATCACGTCATAAAAATAATGAAGTGATAAATTAAGTATCGAATCCACATTAATTAATTTATTTTAGCAACTACCACTTTATCATAGTTAGACTTAGTAAAATTGGAATCCAAAGATTGTTGATTTGTTTGGATTTTAAATTGAAAAGAACGAAAAGGAAAATAATTGAGCTGTAATGTGGATTAAAAAGGTTAAGGATATGATTTAACCGTGATTTACTTTAATTATGAATTTAATTTTTATTATGTTAACAACGATTTCTGAGGCTTTAAGAACTCAATTCCTTAAGACACTACCTTTGTATTGTAAATTTAGAACATCTTAATCCCTTAATCGAATCCTATATTTAGGGTTGTTTGATTAAGAAACACGGGAAGCACAAACGTTATATAATTTTCCATAAGTATTCCTATGAATTGTAAAATTATAAAATTTGATTAGATGGCTAAATTAATCTCTAATTTCCCAATTGAAGGATTGAATTCCCAAATCACATAGTAGCTAGTTCTATAAATGGCATAAAGAACATAATCAAACAATTAACGTAAACTGGAATTCATTCACAATCATATCGTAAATCACATGTTTACGACCAATTCCACCATATGTATCCCTAACAAGATTTAGCTAGACATAGAAAAGGAAAAGGAAAAGAAATAGGAAAAAACAAACGTACTCCATGAAAGACATAGAGTTGAATTCACACGCAATCATCCTCTCCAGAATTCTTTCTTTCGAGGATGAGAACCCCTTCTTAGTATTCTTTCACTCTTATCTGAGCCCTGGTAATATTTTTCTAAGTGTCTAGAATGGCTCCCCAAGGCTTGTCATTGAGTTTTTATTGAGATAGTAGCCCAAGAGTAGTCATCAAATTTTGCACAAAATGCAAATATATCTGTCACTCACTCCTGAGTGCCCAAAAATTAGTGTCTGGGCGTGGGCTTTGTTGGAAACCAACAAGCGGCCTAACAATCTACTAGAGGGGGGGGGGTGAATAGTAGTTGGAAGCAATAGTATTAATTTTTTGAATATAATTGAAATAGTTGAAATGATGCTTGCTTTTTTAAATAAAAGAGCGGATTTTGTGCCGAGCAGTATGAGATAATCGATTATCTATACCGATAATCGATTATCCGAGCTGCAACACACAAAAACCGAATTTGCAGCAGTTTCACAGCTAGCACGATTTAAGCAGATTAAGGTTCAACAGAGACGACTAAAACACTCGGACAATGCGGAAAGCAGTAAAAAGAAGAGACAAAGAAATTTTATACTGGTTCACTCTCACCTTGAGAGCTACGTCCAGTCCCCCCTAAACCTTAGGGAGCTTCTTACTCAAAATCAAATCAATCGGTTACAAAGGAATTACAGTGAACCTCACTAACTCCTAACCCTTTCAAGAGTGTACCAAACTCTTGAAATCTACCCCAATTGATTTTGATGACCGAAGAACTTCTTCAGCACTTCCACAGACGGAGCTCCTTGAAACCTTCAAATAGCTCCACTGGGCGAAGAACCTCTTCGTCTTGTGCTTGAAAACCTTCCAAGACTTCAATGGCTAAAGAACCTCTTCAGCATCCGAGCAAGCTAAAAGAATATTGTTTCGACCAGAAACTCAATATAGATCAGAAAGTGTGAAAACCAATTGAGTATTAGATTGGGAAAGGTATTGACAGAGATGATTAACAATTCGATTTACGCATGTATGTCTGTTTGTCTGCTTCTCTCTTTCTCGTGAGTTGGAGAAGACACTCCCTTTATAATCTCCAAAATCCCCAAAGATCAGGGAGGAAATGGAGTCACCGAATTAGGAAAGATTCTGGGAGTAATTGTTTTTCCAACGGTCACTTTTGAATCAGATTTGATTTCAATCAATCCCGTCTTAACTGTTGTTTGTTGACAAAGTTGAAAAACAGTTAGTGAACTCGACATCTGTCACAACGCCTTGCCGAGCTAGGGGACTTGTATAGCGGATCTGATCAAAGTCGGACCGAGCTGATCTTACGCCGACCATTTTGCACTAAGATTATGAGCACCGATCGATCCGATCTTCTGCCGACCAGATAGTACTGAGATTATGAGCACAGATCGATCCGATCTTCTGCCGACTAGATAGCACTGAGATTCGTAGCACACCGAGCACCGAGCTCGTCAAACTAATTGACTTCATTCTAACAGTGAGCTGATTCATTTGTCTCCATCGATTGACCGAGGACGGAGCTAGGTGCCGAGAATCGAGCTCATCAATGTAATTGACTTCATCTATACAATGATCTGCCGAGATCTAAGCTAGGTGTCGAGAACCGAGTTCGTCAAAGTAATTGACTTCATCAGCACAACCGAGCTCGATTGTCGAGGACCGAACAATACTTCATCAAAATAGGTCTTCATCAATGGTCGAGGACCGAGCTCGACTTCATCAACACAGCAAGCTAATTTACTTGACTTCATCAATGGCCGAGGACCGAGCTCGACTTCATCCACACAGCGAGCTGATTCATTTGTCTTCATCGAAACCTTTTTGATTCTACAATCTCTCCCTTTTTAATGATGACAAATGTGTGTTGATTTTGTACACTCCCCCTGAATGTATGCTCGGGAATTATGCTCCCCCTGTATGCTCAGGAATTATGCTCGGAAAGCTGTAGGACCTGTAAAACAAAACAACACCCTTTCTCCCCCTTTTGGCGTGATAAAAAAGAGGCCGAAGATTAAGCATATTACCAAAAGAGAGAAGAGAGAAAAAAATGCAACAGAGGGAAAGAATATGACATGATAGAATATACTCTTCTCCCCCTAATAATATGCCCTTCTCCCCCTACAAATAATCAACTAGGAAATAAACAGGAAAACTCATATGTCAGTAAATAAAAATCATGAAACCCATTCTCCCCCCTAAGATTAACGAATATGCAGAGCTGGAACTTTCAAGCTTTTTATAAGTTAAGCATGTATTTGAACGTAGGGATCTTCTCCGTTGACAATCCAAACATATGAGCCATTGGCCACACCAATTGAAGATAAGATCGATGACAATTCTTCAAAGAACTAATACTATGACAAATTAAGAATTTTATGTCATTTTTGTGAAAGTATGGTATATATGGAGTATATATTAATTTTAAGTAGGGTTTTTATTTTTGTGATAACATTTTGTTCTGAGAAGAAAACAATTCATAATAAACCAATAATAAACAAGAATCATAGTCACTAAATGAATTGCGTACAATTTTAGATTTACAAAATATGTATTTTGTCGAATACACTTATTTGTGAAATATATTATCAAGAGCGAGGTTATCAAAAGATTGAAAATTGCCATTATTTACATGGTAACAAAAATGTTGATTAAAAAAAATCACAAACTTGGTCAATGTATTACCTGATTTTGACTTAAAAAACACTAAATATGTTTGGTGATTGAATACACCATGTGTTAATTAAACAAGAGTGAAGTAATGATTTAGTTCCTGATATTTTTTTTACTGTATCAATTTAGTCCCTGAAAATTTATAAATACACATTTAATCCTTCAAGATTTTTGAATGTACTAATTTGGTCTCTCAAAATTATCTTCCATATATACCAACTTGGTCCCTCATATTTTTGAGGATCACATTGGTACATCCGAAATCTTGAAGGACCATATTTGTGCATATGAAAAATTCAAGGGACTAAATGTATATTTATAAATTTTCAGAGACTAAGTTAGTAAAGTGAAAAAACATCTATCAGAGCCTAAATTGATACTTCACTCATTAAACAATTGTGTATAGTTACAATTTTTTGTGTAAGCTACATATATATATATATATATATATATATATATATATATATATATGTTTAGCTAATTTGAAAATATGAACATCAATAATAATAAACCTATTTATAACTTGCGCTTAAATTTTTTTATTAAATAGTAGTAGATAAATAAGTATATATTACCTTTTTTTAATTATATGTGCTATAGTTTTTAATAATTAATTTTCAATAAAAAAATACATAAATTTTAATTTCACTAAATTATCATGTACTTGAAAAAAATTTAATAAAAGACAATTACTATTTTTTTTTAAAATTTATGATGTAACTAAAGAACAATAATTTAAAAATTAATTTTTTTTTAAATCTTTAAAGAATATAGGCTTAACAAAAATTCAAATTAACTAATTTATGTCTTACAAAAAATCAATTCAATTCATCCATTATTATATTGAAGAATGAATTTGCAATTTGGTAATGTAAATGTATTTTCTTATAAACCATAATCATTATTTTTTTTAAAAAATAATTTTCTAAATATGTGGCCTATGACACATTTTAAGCTATGGCACACTTTGAGTAATAAGTTGCATAGAGAACCGCTGTTATTAAAGAGTATGAATTTTATAAATATATTAATTCATGATATGATTAAATGTAACCAAGTGGAGGTTGAGGTTGAGACAAGAGACGCATGTTACCGAGAATCAATTTGGCTTTATGTCTAGGAGGTAGACTATGGAGGGAATATACTTACTTCGATGTGGTTGATGGATCAATACCAGAGGAAACAAAAGGACTTACACATGTTTTTCATTGATTTGGAGAAGGCGTATGATAAGTTGCCTAAAGAGGTATTGTGGAAGGCCCCAGAGAAGAAAGGGATGTGTATTGCCTACATTAGGGGAATTAAGGATATGTAGATGGGGTCATGACGAGCGTGAGGACACAAGGTGGGGTTTCAGAAGATTTTCCTATTACTATAGGACTACACCAAGTGTCAGCTTTGAGCCCCTACTTTTTTATGTTGGTTCTGGATGTGCTTATTGAGTATACATATTCAAGAGCCATTACCCCGATGCATGCTTTTCGCGGATAATACTATTCTTATCGGGGACTTTAGGGAGGAAATAGATGGGAAGATATAAATGTGGAGACAAGCTTCAGAAGCATATGGTTTTTGATAAGTTGAGTAAGACAAAGTATATATGAAGCGTAAATTCAGCAAGAGACACATAAGCCTTGCCTTGCAGGAAAAGATTGGGGAGCATGTCATAGCACAAGTCTCAAGGTTTAAGTAACTCGGTACTATCATACAACATCGATATCATGCTAAAATAGAAGGAGATGAAAATCATAGGATTCAGGCTGGATGGATGGAATGGAGGAGGGCTTCGAGTGCGTTATGTGATAGAAATGTGTCACTCAAACTTAAATCATAGGATTAAAGGGAAGTTTTACAGCACTGCTATAAGCCTGACAATGTTATATGAGATCGAATGTTGGGTAGCAAAATGCCAACAAGAGAATGAACTTCATGTTGTGGAAATGAGAATATTGCGATGGATGAGTGAGCACACCAAATAAAATCAGATTAGAAATGAATGTATTTGAGAAAGAGATGGGTTGCACCTATTGTAAAAAAGATGGTTGAATCCCTCTTAGGTGGTTTGGGCATGTATGAAGGAGACCGGTATAAGCCCCGATTTGGAGAGTATGTAGATCAAATGAATGATACACCATATGCTAGAGGCAGAGGGAGACCAAGAAAAACCATAGGCAAAATAATTAAGAAAGATATGGAGATAAATGTATTATCGAATGACATGATTTATGATAAATCATTTTGGCATCGTTTGATCCATGTAGCCGATCTAACTTAGTAGGACAAAGACTTGGTTATTATTATTGTTGCATAAAAGATAGAAAAATGTAAGCAAACATTTAAAAAATAATTTAAGAAAATAAAAGGAGTATAAGCATATTTACATACAAAAAATTTTACCCTTAAAATTTAATGGTAAAATAGTTATTTTAAAGAATAGTTTGAATGTAAATTTGTCTAAAAAGTATAATGGACTTTAATAGCATGTTTATTATAACTTCCATTACATATTTTATCATTTTTTTTCAATGAAAAAAATAAATATGTAGAATATTTTGACCTTAAATTGATAAAAAAAAATTTCTATGCAATGTTAATTTTAATAGTATTATATATTGTGTTATGCTTCTTGACAAAAATATTTATTTTAATATAGCCTTTACATATTAAATTTACATAGTGTTTCCAAATTCGATAAAAGAAAATAGTCAACATTTTATGTCGCATACTCCCTCTGTTTCACAAGGATGGTTAAAAAATTCAAAAGTAAAAAAATTAAGGAGACATGTATTTAATGGTTTGTCTAACACATCAACCAATTATCAAACAACTAATTTAATGCATGCATTTTGCATTGATCAATCAATTACAATTCAAAGTTTACAATTTCTAAACTTTTCATTAATTAATTTAAATATGGTCTGGGACAAAAAATTTAATCATTTTTTACCATCATTGTGGGACGGAGGGAGTATTTAATTTATACATGAAAAACATATATATATATATATATATATATATATATGGTAAAATTGTTTTATGGGTCACTTTAAGTTAATTTATTTGTTTGAAAGTGGTTCCTCAAGTTTTTTTTAAGTGGTCCCTCGGGTTTACTTCCGTTAATATGGTTAGTCCTTCCAATAATTTTTTTGTCTCCGATCATTTTCTCAGGTAGAATTATTGTCCAACATCATGTTGGAAACCAACAAGCGGCCTAACAATCTACTAGAGGGGGGTGAATAGTAGTTGAAAGCAATAATACCAATTTTTCGGATAAAACTGAAGTCAGTCTGATAATGCTTGCTGTTAAAAGTAAAATAGCTGACTTTGGCCCGAGCAGAATATGATAATCGGTTATCTAAGCCGAGCACCGATTATCCGAGTTGCTCCACACAAAGATCAGATTTCCAGCGAATTGCAGTAAGCAATATTCGAGCAAACACGAGTTAAACAAAAACCAATTAAAAATGTTCAGACAGAAACATAAAGCGGTAAAGAAGAGAGACACAACAAATTTTATACTGATTCACTCACAAACCTTGTGAGTTACGTCCAGTCCCCCCTAAAACCTTTAGGGAGCCTTTAATCAAAAATCAAATTGTTAGAATTACAAAGGATTATTGAATGAACCTCACTCAACCTAACCCTTCCAAGAGAGTACCAAACTCTTGGATTCTACCCCAATTTGATTCCGGTAGGAAGAACCTCTTCCAAGCCTCCTTGAAACCTTCAAGTAGCTCCACCGGGCGAAGAACCTCTTCGTCTTGTGCTTGGAAACCTTCCAAGAATTCCACTGCTTGAGAACCTCTCAAGACTTGTGTACAGCAGAGATTTAAACGAATAATTAATGGCTCCAACCTGAAACTCAACTGAGTATGATTCTGAAAGTTTGAAACAGATGAGTAACGGTTAAGAAAGGATTTGCAGAGAATCGATTTGAGCTTGGTTTTCAAAGATGCAACAGTTTCTCTCTCTAGCTCTTTATCGTTCTCTGTTTTCTGCGTTTTTCTTCTTTCTTTCTTTTTGCTTCACTGTATATTACTCTATTCTTGTTGTTGTTGGAGAATAAAAACCAGTCCTTTTATACTGATTGCCAGCACACAGGTAGTACGAAAAAGAGGAAAAATATCTTGGGACACGTCTTTTCCTTTCAACGGATATTTTCAGATATTTCCAATTCAAAGCAACGTTCCAATCAATCCCTTCTTACCGTTGAATTAAAATTTAAATTTGAAATTCAAACTTAGTGAAATATAGGCGCTTTGAGTTAAAAACCAAATTTACCACTGACACGCAGTAAAGTAAAACAGGTCCATATACGAAGAGGTGTGAGCGGCGTCGTACTGTTGATTGTTGAAGAAGATGAACAATGTTGCTTAGCTTGACACATGTTCGAGCTTGGGGACTTGAATAGCCGAGCTGATCTTTCGCCGACAACTTTGCACTGAGAGCATGAGCTTGGATCGGATCCGAGATTGACACATGTTCGAGCTTGGGGACTTGAATAGCCGAGCTGATCTTTCGCCGACAGCTTTGCACTGAGAGCATGAGCTCAGATCAATCCGATCCAAGCACTTCCTAGCTTAAGCGGATTAGCTTCAACTTCATCAAAACAACGATCCGACCTTTAGCCTTCCGAGCAAGGTGCTGAGAACAATGCAAACACCAAGCTCATCTCGAAATTTTGACTTCGTCATCATACTGATCGGATTCATTTGTCTCCATCGTTGGCCGAGATCCAGGATCAACACACCGAGCTGATTTGACTTGCTTCATCAATGGCCTGATACACCATAAAGAGCAAATATATTTGTCTTCATCAAAACCTTGGCCGAGAACCGATCTCATGATTTATTTATCTTCATCAAAACCTCTTTGATTTAACACATCATTGTTCCGGCAATGAAGCTCTACCTTTTTTTTCGCTCATTCTCCGGCAAAAAATGTTCAGATCGGACCTTCAATCTCTCCACCATATTCAGAATGTGGTATGATCGGATTAATAAGATTACATATAAAAAATATTGATTAGAAAAAATGGAGTTTCGTCCGAGAAGATGATCAGAGACAAAAAATTTAACGAAAGAATCAACCGTACTAAGGAAAGTAAACTTAAGGGACCACTTAAAAAAAAACTTGAAAAACTATTTTAAAATAAATAAATAATTTAACAGATCGAACAAACAATTTTGCCAAAAATACATACATCAAACTTGTGCAACGCATGGACATTATATCTAGGATCATTGAAAGAAAAGGTGTTATGTTTCAAACTTTTAGCAGAAAAACAATTTTTAAGATCGCATGGAAAACAAAAAATAGCTCAATTAAAATATTTAATTAAAAAAAAAAACTCATGTGAAGGACCATAAGGGTACGTTTGGTTTGTGAAAACATTTTCCATTTTCATTTTCTATTTTCATTTCCCGAAAACAATTTTCATTTTCAAGAAATGAAATTTTAGAAATTATGTTTGGTTTGACTTGTTAATTTTTATTTTTAGAAAACAAAAATAATAAAAATTTGTTTGGTTCTAACATTTTTGATCACCTTTTTAATGTTATATTAGTAAATAGATATAATTATTCATTTTCAATAAATGAAAAATCAAAGGATATTACTTTATATCAAGTTTAAAAATATATTTATATTGTTGGTAAATAAATTTATGATTTTAATATATATGCATTAATTAAGATTGTTAGTGATAATGAAAATGTAAACATTGAATACATTTTTTCAAAATTACCCATATAATTAATATTGAGATTTTAAAATGTATTGACTTTATAGGGGTAATTTTGGAAAGAAACAATTAAATGTTATTTGAAATTGGAATAAGGTTTTACAAATAAGACCAATTTTATTTCTTAAAGGGATCTTACAAACAGGACGGAAATGAGTATATTTTTAGATTCTCTAAGACATGGAGTAATATGCATTTTATTTTTCTTAGTTTAGGAATCACATGACACTTGTCAGCAAGACCCTACATTATACTTTTTTATGTCATATTTATAGGTCATACTTAACCATATCACACAAATTAAGGAAAACAGTTAAGTTTCTTGAAAATTTAAAAAAATATTTTAACATTACAGTTTTACCCTCTTAACTTGTATGAGGAATTTCATAATGTATTATTTCACATTAATAGATAAGATATAAAGTAGTTTATAAATAAGATAAAAAAAATTTCTAGTATACGACATATAAATAAGACTGAAGAAAGTATATATATATTATTAATATAGAAAAATAGGATTTTAAACTAACCAATAATATTTGCTAAATAGGATCCAAATTTGTTTGATAAGGCTTATGATAAATATAAAACAGACTTTTGATATTATTATGGCCATGCCACCGCGTTTTTGATTAACGTTTCCTCTTTCAGCCACTTTCAAAGGAAACGGTAAAAACATCAAATTCATGTTTCCGCGTTCCTGTTCATTTTAAGAAATATTTCTAGAAAACATTTTTATTAAAACCATACCAAACACATTTTCATTTATATTTTCTATTTTCTTTGGAAATGAAAACAGAAAATGAGCAAACCAAACGCACCCTAAGTTTTTTGGTGAATGCTTTCATGCCTTCTAGTGAGAAAAGACATCAATGCCAATCCAATTGAATCAATCATAGGTTGACATTTGTATCATTTTTACACAATCATCATCTTATGTGTCATATTTAAGGATTAATTTGCAAAATTTTAAACTTGAAACTTAATCATGGTTAAAAATAAAAATTAAAACAAAAAAATTAAAATTAAAACTAACCTAATCCTATTCTAACAAGTTCACAACCCTTTAATCATTATCTAACAAGTTCATTTGCATTTGTGTATAGTCTGCGAGAGAGAGAACTCGTTGCTCCAGTATCCGCCACTGTGAAAAAACCGGAGAACAGCTATTGGGAAAGCCCCACTGTGAATCACCGGGTTAAAAAAACAAGAAGTAGAAGCCGTCAGACATGATCCATCTTTAGCAAATTTCCCTGTTTTTTTTTATAAAAAAAAAACCTTATTTTCCAATTAATAGTTTAATTACTGCGACATGGGCTTTACAAGAATCCCATATTAATGTTGTTGCTTTGCAATTTGCATGTTAGGATTTGACAGTTTTGAAATAAATCATACTAGTACATCACATGCAAACATTTGTATTGATTAACACTATTATCGAACACCAAGAGACACCATATGACAACAAGAGAGGGCGGCGGCGGAGAGGCACCGAACGGACACAGTGTGAAGGAGGAGAGATGGTGGAGATGGTGATTCAGAGAGTCACTGTCATGGAGTGCAAAATGAAGATGAACAAGATGAAGGAGAAGTTCAATGAAGATGAAGATAGGGAGAGACTACAGGGAGCAGCAGGGGTGAGAGGCAGAAGAGATTTTTATTTTTTTTTTTAATTTGAAAATTAAATTTTCTTTGTTTAACAATGGTTGAGTTAAAATTATTAAAAAAAATTGCAAAATAATCCTTATTATATAAAAGCTAAGCAAACATTTCATATGCCAACTAGATTTAAAAATCATACATGTTCTATTCTGATTAGTACATGTGTAGATGACATGAGTGCCATTTAAAATATAATTGACACCAAAGCAAAACCCAAGTTTTTTTTTTTTTTTCCAACAAGCCAACTCAGATACCCAAGAAAAAATACACTTGCATGCTTAAATTTTCAAATGGATTTCTTCTGGAACGTGGACTTTGGCCCCTGTCCCACCCTCTCAAAGGAACGATTTTAATGTCCACTTCCAAAAAGGAGTGGACTGATCCCCTTTTTATTTATATATGACCTAATATAAGATGTCATGTAGGGTTTTTTTTTTTTTTTAAAAAAAGAAAACAGGTTAATATTTATTGTTTGAGCTGTACAAGCACAAAAGTGCTGCAACACGCTGATACTTATTTTGACCGACTTATTTTGTCCTATTCATATATTGAACAATTCAAGTTTCTGGATTCCTTCCTAACAAATTGAAATCGTACCACTTATTTATTTCCAATTTAAAATTGACACACTCCATCAGTTCTTGATATAAAATAAAACATTGTTTGAATTTTTTATTTAATTTTTTTAAATCTCTTTATCCCTATTTATAAGTCACATTTTATATGGTTTATTTTTCTATAAATATTAAATGTTAAATTTAAAAAACAAAATTAAAAATTTATATCACTAAGTGAAATTAATTAGTTTGCTCATTTTCGTCCGGACACAATAAATTTGAAATGAGGTTGAAAGAGCATTTTCAGTCGTTCATTATTGCACCAACGTGTGCAGGGAGGAATTATAATCCTATCGTGAAGCATCATGTTATTTGTGGTTTATATCAATCAAGATTTGTTGATATGACAAAAGTAACGTGACATATTGTAGGTCATATAATCATTTAAGTGATAAAATGATTATTTTCAAAAATTTTAAAAAGTTGAAGGATCCAAAGCATTGAAAAAAGTTTAAGGATCAATTCCAAGATAATACCTAAATTCAAGGATTAAAAACTTAAATAAACCTAAAATTAATTAATTTTTTAGGGTCTTGCTAACAACTGTCATAAGCGCATTTGTTAAGATTACTAAAAAAAAGAAATTAAGTCATAAGTCAACTATATTTCATTTTTCGAAAGTCTAAAAAAACACGTTTTTCAATAATATTTAACTACATTTGGATACTTAACTAGTACCATAAAAGAACTTGTTAGCATTTTTCTATTTTTTATTTTAATTTTTTAAATTTTTAATTGAATTTTGTTGCTTATCAAATTTTTATTGACCTGAATTACGAATGAGGTAGTGATCAAAGAGGATAATAATTTCTCCTTGGGGAGGACCTTGCATAGCTTTTTTCGGCCATTGATTTGTGCAGTCACATGTGCACCAATATTTTAAGCCATTGATTTGAAGTAACCAGACTTAGAGGTACACAGTTTCAAAAAGTGGCCCTTGATATACTACAACAAGCAGATCAACGGCTAAAACTAAAGATAAAAAGAGTGGATAGCTCCCCTATATAAAAAGAGTGGACCCAAAAACTTAACCTCTCAAAGTACTCAGACATGGATTCAGACATTCAGTTGGCTGAAATTTCTAAATGGCCCACTTGATTAATGTTTCTGTGGAAAATTCTCGCACTGCCAAATTAATGTTCCATTTTGATCTGTAGACGCTGTTGGGATGTTGGCTGAGATTTGAACCATTAAAGGTGTTTATTTCCATCATAGATTCAAAGAGAAACAGTGAACCGATAAACAAAGTCATCAACAAAAAGAATCTGCATGCCTTTTCCCAAAGAAAAATATTTAGAGATACCAACATGCAAACCTATATATAAGATTGTGACACTTGTATCTTATGTTTTTTTATTTTATTTTTTAATTTATAAAATAAAAAGTGTCAAAATCTTATATATAAGTTTGCATGTAGGTCTCCATACTTAATAGATATCTCAATCATTGCTCTTTCCCAAAAAGTATCTACTATAGTATATTACTCCCTCAGTAGCAGAATATAAGTGGAATTATCTTAGTTCTTTTTATAAATATATATTTTAATTTTTAATGATAATAATCACTTCTATTTATGTAAATATCCTTAATTATTTACTCAATACTTTTCAGAGTTCTTGTCATAATTATTTAAATAATATTAAAAAAATATATCAAATATTACTATTTTTAATATAATTATAATATTAACAAACTTTTTTAACCTGCATACAAAATCACTCTACGTGCTTATATTTAAAATGGAAGGAGTATTTGTTTTTGTTTTGGGATTAGGTTGGAAAGATCCTCTAGCTTCAAGTTTAATTCATTTTTTTCTTAAAGAAATAAAGGTCTTATACTCTAAAACTAATTTTCCTAGGCATGTCGACTATATTAAAGTAATTTTTATTTCTAAAAATCTTGATTTTTTAATTTTCAAGTTTAAAAATGATTAAACACGATATTGATTATTTCGGTTTTTTCTAACTTATATATACCTAGTGTATAGAATAATCAATTTTAAAATATATGCATATATATATATATATAAGAATATGATATGTTTAATGAATCAATAAATGATATTTATTTTCTAATAAGAATTTATTTCTTACTTTACTTACCCTATACACAAAATGTAGAGGTTAGAAAAAACATAAACACTATTTTATATTTATCGATCATTTTTTAAAATGTTTGATTTATGCTCCCTCCGGCTTAAATTATAAGTAATTTTAACTAATTTTAGCTTTATTAAGGAGGTTAGTTCATTGTATTTAATTTTATAAAATTTATAAAAGAATAGATGTATTTTATGAAAGTTGCATCAGGAATGAAACAAAAATTAAATAAGATAACAATTTTCTAGGAATGTTTTAGAAAAGTTGCATTGGGAATGAAATAAAATTTAATAAAGTTGGTTAATTTTGCTTATATTTAAAAAAAAATTATGTTTTTTTTTCTTATATTTCAAGTCGGAGGAAACACCTCTTAAAAATAGGTTGTGTTCCAACCTTACTAAACATGGACCAGAATTGATAATGGATTTTAGGGACAAATATCTCGAACTAATAAAGAGGGTTAGATAAAGAGTGTACCTACATGGATGTATATATTTATGAGTCTAGTTGACTAGGACACTTGTTAAGTTTTTCAGAAGAAAAAAATATCACAAGTTTCAATTTTTTCTTTTTTCGGAAACTTATAAAATTACACTTTTCAACATTTTCAAACCAGCTACTTAATAAGTGTCCTATTTATTACTCCCTCTGTCCCTAAATATAAGACCATTTTGACACTTTTATGTTGTCCCAATTTATAAGACTCTTTATCAATTTTCAATGATCATTAATTACTTTTTTTTTCACAAACACCTCTATTTATTTAACAGTTTTTCGATTCACAATAATATTAATAGGGATAATTTTGAAAATACATATCAAAGTTCACATTTCAATACAATTAACTAAATTATTCCATTTTCTTAATGGACGTAAAATCTCCCAAAGGGTCCTATATTTAGGGATTGTGGGAGTAGCATTCTTCTATATTTATAGTCTTTGACATGTTTCCTTTCTTGATTTTTTGGTGCTTAAGATTCCCCTACTGAAATATTTGCTTGAACTTGTTCAAAATTAAGGATTGATCTCTTTAAAATTATTGTTGAATATCTTGTAGGATGTTTATCCATTAGTATAGTTTATCATATAAGATTATTGATAAACTTATGGATTTAATTATAAAAATCAAGATAGTTATATTAATGGTTATTATCTTAGGATTATCCATAATCAATCAAGATTGGATAATTAATTATGAAGACATTCTGCATCTTTAAGAGCCAACTCAAGCGATAAAGCTGTGGAACATAAATTTTTTTTTATTAAAGCAGGTTTAAATTATGATAATTACATTTTCTTTCTTTCCAATAAAAATGTGAAAAAGAAAAAAATTGCCTAAAAAAAGGCATGTTGCATCCCATTTATTAGGTATGATCCTAAATTAATATTCATGGTGATTTCGAAATGGCTGTGAATCGAGTCCAGGTTGAGTCCGGGGTCAAACATTGAGTTTGGGATAAGTTTAGAACAAATGCCCAAGATTGTTGCTCAAATGCTACAATTACCATGATTATTGTGGAGAATATCTTATTTGCGGCTAGTCCGAGATACTTTTAAATGCATCAACGCTAAAGTTTTAGTTCTTATTTAAGGGACATTCCTTTTTTATTCAAACTTTATGTCTTCTTCGACTTCAAGCATATTTGTTTTGGTCCACGATTTTAAGGTACTTATAAAACAAAAGAGATCAAGTTTGACGAGATAAGATTTTGGTCTTACGTACTTGTCGAGATGCTCAGGAGACTCAATACTATGGAATTATTATAAAAAGCTTGCACATAGGGTTCTTGATGCTATGAGTTCTCAATGATGAGAGTTCACGATATTGAGAGTCTCTTTGTTGACTTGCGTTGTGTACAATTGTAGTTTATTGTGTCCTTTGTTCACTTTTGGAGGGCCATATTATTATAACAATTGTATTTTGTTGTGTCCTATGTTCACTTTCGGAGAGCCATATTATAACACTCGGTGTGCTGCCTCATGGGCTAAGTTTCTTTGTTGGCCAAATTTTTTATCTTTGTAGATAATCTTCTCTTGACCTTTAGAGGTTTTAAGAGGATATACCCTTTATTTTCATAGATAATCTATCATTTATCCTTAACTGAGTGAACTTAATCAGTTGACATATTCATTCATTGTTTGAGAGTTATTTCTCGATATTCTCTTAAATTTTTTATGTGGATTAGGATTAATTGTGCATCTTTTGTCATTACCCCTTGATTATGATTATTTTTGGAATAGATCTTGCTAAAAGATGCAATTTATGATATAGATAAAGGTTAATCCAGGATTCGCATTTAGTTTTTGCAACTTGGTATCGAGTTGGTTTTCTATGTTGCCAGGTTACTTACTTAGTCGGGTTCGAACTAGGACTGATGTGGAATTGGTGACCAGATCTTCGGTTCGGATCACATGCCCCCATGTCATTGTCCCAAAGTCCTCTAATCTGAATTGATAAAGCTGATTAGGAAAGATATCTGAGCTTACTTTTGATATTCTTGTGTAAATTGGAACCCTTTGTTTCCTAAGCATATAAGAGAAGGCTAAATTTCAAATTTAAAAATGGTTTGACAACTACGATTGCCATCCTACCCCGCGCCATTTAATGCATGAGCCAAATCTCATTTCATGAATGTAAAAAATTCCACATATAAAAAAAATCAACTCGTGAAATTGAACCGAACTCCATTTTTCAATCTGATTTAATTTGGTTCAATTTTATTAATTTCGTAATTCAATATATATGAAATTACTTATACCTCTACTTTCAAGTGGACTTTCCAATAGAAATAAATATTACAAATATATAATTTGCTTTTTATATATATAAAAAAGCACACCCTCCTCTTCATCATAAAATATTCAAGTACAACCTACAAAGAAGTCACAATATATACTATTGTCTCCTTCAATTGATTATCAAGAAGTATTTTATTTTTTCAAAAGTAAATTCAAATTGACAATAATTGATTTCGGAAGAAATCACACGACTGAAAACTTAATTCTTTATTATTATGTCTTTGAATTCAAACATAAAATAAACTAATCCAATGCAAGTTACTAACTCAAAAGAATTAAAAAAAAATAAAAACTCTCTAAGACAGGTGGAAATTAAAACATAAAGCCAAAGGTATAAATGACAAAAATGGTAGCAGTCATGGGGCCCATGCAGAGCGACAAGTGTATCCGCATGGTCATGTACTCATGTCTATAAATGTCGTGTAGTTTCATCTAATGAAAGAGCAGAGTAACACAGATAGACAGAGTTCTCTCCTTCTCATCCCTGACACCAGAAAACCATTCTCTTAAGTCTTCTTTTCATGGAATAAAGGGGAAAAAAAGCAAAGGGAAAGGCAGAGAGGGAAGGCTTCTAATTCCTGTTAGAATAAATTATAAAAAAATAATAATAATAAATATGACTGTGGAAGAGGGAAGGGGTGTGATTGATGAGGAGTACACACAAGATGGAACTGTCAATCTTAAAGGGAAACCTGTCCTTAGATCCAAAACTGGTGGTTGGAAAGCTTGCTCCTTTGTAGTTGGTAACTTTTCTCTCTAATAATTTATATATATATATATATATATATATATATATATATATATGCTCATTTTCGTTTTCATTTGTAGCAATTTGTAACTAAACTCAAGTACCCTGAAACGTGGGAGGTTGATAACAATAGGCACTACTACTTCACTTGATATTTACTTACCCACCCTCTCCTTTTCCACCTTTTCTATAAAATAGTGCTTTCTTTTCGTTGTCTCGCGAATATGGTTTGACTTAAGACTTACATGGATAGTCTTTTGTTTTTAAATTTTAATTTTCTTTGCATACATGATCTTGCCCTTTTTGCTTCCAATCAGTCTCTTATACTTTGTTCAATAATATTCAGAATTCACATTTGGATAGGAAGATCATCACTGCCAAGAGTTGATCCAAATATAAATTTTGAATTTTCATATAACACTGCCTTTTCTAATAAATTTTCAAAATGGGCTATGATGTTTGGATAATAAAATTATGGCTTATTTATGTCAGATGCCCCTGTAGTTTGCATCTATTTTGTCAGACGCTCTTTAACTTTATTTTTCAACAATTATACCCCTAAAGTTTGCTCCGGTGAGCTATATACCCCTGCATGTCATTTTCGGCCACCGGTGCTGACGTGGACCACCGGAGACAGCAAGTGGTAGAAATATGAGCCCTTTTAGTTTGAGTCTTTTTTGTCAGATACCCCTATATATAACTTCAAAAATTCATATCTTTTAAACCGTAAGTCCAAAAATTACAAATTTTATATCAAAACGATCGTATTGAAATAAAGAATTTTAATATGTAATTATTTTACTTTTATGTATAGTTTTCTAAAAAATTATCTTTTGCAAAATTTTCTCTACGAATTTTGAATTTATGAATTATTAAAAATAATTTATGAATTGGATTGAATTAGTTTTTATTGTAGTTTGAGGAACATAAAAATCATGAGTTTTGACTATGTCAGTCTCCGATGATTTTAAATTTAGTTTTTTTATAGTTTTTTACAATTTATTTTTAAAAGCCAAAACTCATGATTTTTATGATCCTCAAACTATAATAAAAACTAGTGCAATCCAATTCATAAATTATTTTTAATAATTCATAAATTCAAAATTCGTATAGAAAATTGCCCAAAAAACAATTTTTTACAAAACTATCCATAAAAATAAAATAATTACATTTTAAAATTCTATATTTCAATACGATCGTTTTGACATAAAATTTGTAATTTTTGGACTTACGGTTTAAAAGATATGAATTTTTGAAGTTATATATAGGGATATCTAACAAAAACGACTCAAACTACAAGGGCTCCTATTTTTACCACTTGCTGACTCCGGCGGTCCACGTCAGCACCGGTGGCCGGAAATGACATGCAGGGGTATATGGCTCATCGGAGCAAACTCTAGGGGTATATTTGTTGAAAAATAAAGTTAAAGGGCGTCTGACAAAATAGGTGCAAGCTACAGGGACACCTGACATAAATAAGCCTAAAATTATAGTACATCAAACTCCTAAAATTACATTTTGAGAATGAACTTCTAAGGAAACTTTTCATGGTTTCTCTTTGTTTACAAATTTTTACTAAAATAATTTACTGCTTTTAAAATATATTTTTCTGTTCCTAAATATAAGACATTTTTAACACTTTTATTTTGCCCCTATTTATAAGACTCTTTACCAATTTTCAATGATAATTATTCATAATTACATTTTTAATAAACACCCCTATTTATTTAACACTTTTTAGATTCCTAATAATATTAATAAGGGTAATTTTGAAAATACATATCAAAAATTCACATTTCCAATACAATTAATTAAATTATTCTACTTTCTTAATGAACGTAAAATCTTCAAAAGAGTCCTATGTTTAGGGACAAAGGAGTACTAAGAAGTACTATATAAGTACCATTAATTAAGCTACTCCAATATTAGAGATATTTTGATCAATTACTTCAATTATACCTATTTGTGTAATATTATATCTGCATTCAAAATTAACATTTGGATCTATTTGTGTAATATTATATCTGCATTCAAAATTAACATTTGGATGTATATATATGTTTATTATATGCAGAAATGTTTCTACATATAAACATTTTTGCATATAAGACAAATAAATATACATTCAGATGTCAATTTTAGATGCTCATATAATATTTCGGGTGAATTAAATTACATAATGGGTAAGTACCATTAATTAAGCTACTCCAATATTAGAGATATTTTGATCTATTACTTCAATTATACCTATTTGTGTAATATTATATCTGCATTCAAAATTAACATTTGGATGTATATATATATATATATATGTTTATTATATGCAGAAATGTTTCTACGTAGAAACATTTTTGCATATAAGACAAATAAATATACATTCAGATATCAATTTTAGATGCTCATGTAATATTTCGGGTGAATTAAATTACATAATGGGCATTAAAGTGATGTGTTCCCCGCTTGCATCACAGAAATGAGTTTACTGCATGACTTAATTTGTCCTTATCATCTTAGCTTGCGATTACTTTTATAGCGCACATTTTTTTTTTTTTTTTAAATCACATTAACGGCAACTTTATATGCAACTCTATGATATTAATGACTTGGCTGGATATACTACTTTCCTTGTTTTTATTTACAGGGCATACTTAACCACATCACATAGATTAAGGGTAATTAGGTTTCTTGAAATTTTAAAAAAATACTTCAACAGTACAATCTTACCATCTTAACTTGCATTGAGAATTTCACATTGTATTACTTTACATTAATGAACAAAGGGCAAATAAGAAAAAATAGTAATAAATGTCTCCTAAAAAATACAAAGTGATTTATAAATAGAACCAAAGAATCCTTCTAAAATGTGACTTATAAATAGAACCGGAGAGAATAACAATATTCCATCTGTGCTTTTATTGTATTCCTTGTCCACCTTTGAGCTCACGCATGATTTTGGTGATTGTTCTTCAGCCTTTATTTTTTTCATAGCCAAATTTTTTAATGGGAAGGGAAAGGAAAATTGTGCAGTCGCTAGGATTCAATTTCATATACTTACATTTTATGTCATGGTAAAAGGTGGAGAGTGATTACTGTTTTCTGTGTTTCATATGTAATTTTGTTTTAATTATATCATATCATGTTTCATAAGTCTTGTTCTTTTATAAACCCAATACATAATTAATGTTATTTTTCCAAACACACTCCTATTTATTACACTCACTTTTTCACTTTCAATATCAATTTCTCTCTTCAATAATGATTATATAGGGGCATTATAGTCAAAATACAACAAATCCTTATATCATTTAATCATTTCTTAAAACCCGTGCATAACCTTAAAACACACTACATATGAAACGGAACGAGTAATATTTTAGTTGGGTTTTATTTATTATAGTTAGAGCTTTAACAATGCGTGTATGTCATAACACATATGTTAAGAATAAAATTAATTTGCATTAGAAAATAATTTATTTAAAACTTTTGGGATATGATATTTTGAATTTATCCATATTTTTTCTTAAAGTACGTGTTGAAAGCTAAGCTACTTGTAATAAAAGTACTTTTAATTATAGGATTTTCTTAACCTCAGCCCGAGGATAAGAAACTATAAAAAGTATCTTTGCATTGAAAAAATAAATGTTTAAGACTTTAAAAGTTAATGGGTTAGCTTTCCAAGACATTTTTTCTACTTTTTCACCTCTTATCCTCAGCCCTTAAGGCTGAGGTTAAGCAATCCCTTAATTATATATATTTTTTTTTCAAACAAGTGTATAAATAAATCGCTTAAAAATGTGCAAGCAATGCAAAAAGCTATACACACTAAAATTGTAAAAAATGTTATTCGAATACGGAATATTTATAGTTAATATATAAGCCAAATATTCACCATTTTGAATAAAGATGGGTTGATTCTTTAATTTAATTTTTTTAAATATTTTTATTAAAAATAGTAGTTGTTACATCTGGTATTAAGGGTGTTCTTGGGGATACCAGTGGTTCCGCAAGGAATACGGACAAAAATAGTAGTTGTTAGACTTGGATATTAGATATGGATATGCAAGTACATTATTAAAATTAGTATAATATAAGCTAAATGTTTGTTGTTGTTGTTGTTGTGGCGGTGGTCCTGTCTAAGCCTACATGGTGTCGTCCGTATAACAGTTCAGCATTTTATTTTGTTTTTTTTTTTAGACTTTCTTTTCACACCTCCCATTTTTCTCCCCATCCCCCATTTTTTTCGCCTCACATGAGGCAGAAGTGTAAATTTATTGGGTTTTCCACCTCTCAAGAGGCGGAAAGGGTGAAAAAAAGCACTTCCACCTCATATGAGACGAAAAAAATGGGGGTGAAGGGAAAAATTGGGGGCGTGAAAAGAAAATCCATGAAATGTGATCTGTCACTGTATGTTTTATAGGCATCTGTTTACTAGTTTTTCAATGCATGAGTCTACTTGGAGTATCATATTGGATGCTTGCTTGTACCTAATGGATTTTATTATTTTAATATTTGCACATCTCTCTGGATTTTAAAATTTGCTTTACCCTAGGCATACGCTTGCTTTTATTATTTATTTATAAATATTTTAATTCTTGTACAATGATATTTGCACTAAAACCAAACTCCGAATAAAATTATGATATAAAAAAAATATTAGTGTATATAAGATTCAATTATTATGCTTGGGATGATAAGGAGCGAATCCAAAACTTATACCGTTACCATGTTTGGTTCACTTGTTAGAAAATCAATTATGACCCCAAAATCAATTAAGTTGAAGAAAAGACGGTTAGTAACATTGACATTCCAAAGTTGATTCTGGGCTAACTCACCGTATAACCAAACATGCATTTATCGAAAGGAGAAGTCCATAAGTAAAATTATACGTATACTTAAATATAACAGATATATTTTTAATAGTTTTTATTAAATATATATATATATATATAATTAGTTGTATAAAATATATGCAATAAATGATATGTGATATTCATGCGTATATGTATGTTTTATACAATTTAGGGGGACCGGAATCTCTTACATGTTCCATTAAAATCCGTTTTTGAATATATATCGATCATCAATTTAGTTCCTAAATTTTTTTTTACATCAATTTAGTCCTTCAAAAATCAACGTGGTATCAGAAATATAAATTTTAGTCCCCAAAAAATTCATATGCTCACTAAATAAATCTCATGCTTAAAAAAAAACTAATGTGATACCATGTTAATCTTTGAAATAACTAATTGATGATATAATCTTTTTTTAAGAATTAAATTGATAAACAATATAACTTTCAAAGAACAAATTAACTATTAACTCAATATTTTTTTAAGTCATGTATCCTTCTACTTCAAGTGACACACACAAATAAATATATATATATATATATATATATATATATATATATATATATATATATATATATATCAAAGGAAAACCTATATTTTTTTAACCGAGACAACATATTTTAGTCAAGCCTATACATTTCAAAAGATTGCATAAAAGAAAAGAAAAGAAAAAACATAAAAGAAGTTAATTAAAACTAATAGTCTTGCCCAAATAAACATACAGCTTCATCCCCCACAGATAGGCTGAAGTAAAAACTAAAAACCTTCTTTCCCGAGCATTGAAATGAAGTGTAATCTATCGCTGAATGCATTTTAATGATGCAGTGTACGAAATCTTCGAAAGAATGGCTTATTATGGGATATCATCAAATTTGGTCGAGTATCTGACAAAGAAGCTTCACCAAGGCACAGTCACATCTTCAAACAATGTGACCAATTGGGTTGGTACCATTTGGATCACTCCCATATTAGGTGCCTATGTTGCTGATGCTCATCTTGGCCGCTATTGGACTTTTGTCACTGCTTCCACCATTTATCTCTCGGTAAGTCGTCTATCAAATTAAATTATTACTATCGCTTTCTTTTATATGGGTGTGTAAGTTAGGAACTAGTTTAATTTTTTTTTTATAAGAAAAGAATATATTAAAAACCAATTGGGAGAGTATGAGACATACTCAAAAGCCCCAAACCAGAACCAAAATCATATACAATAAAAGAGAAAAACCAAAACCAGAACCAAATACAGAAAAACCATAACAATTTTGCGTAAAGATCACCAGCAAGATGAAAAATTCTCAATGCTCAGCAACCAGCAACAACACTTGAAGAAAAGTGCACAAAACAGCAACCAGCCACCGACCTTATATCACTATTACCAGTTCAAATTAGACAGAAAACTGCTTCCAACTTTAGGCAGACCTGCATAACCGAATGGATGGTATAGGATTAAGGAACCATTCATAGAGCGATACATTCATCTTTGAGCAATTTCCTTTAATCCAAAACCATGAGCGAATTTTAATACGCTCCAATACTTCGTGAAAATTTAGGACTTCATCACCGAACTGAATTTTATTTCTCCAAAGCCAGATATGCCATATTACAGTAAGCCAAATTGCAGACCACCAATTTTGAATTTTTCTATCCTGTAACATCTGCAAGTGATTAAGAAAATGAGATTTCCCATCCTGAGGAAGAACAGATTGGAAACCAAACCATGAATAAATTTGTTGCCACATCCTGTACACCACCGAACACGAGAAAAAAAGATGTGAAGTAGTCTCCTCTTCTTTCATACACAAGCAGCAAAGAAAGAATTTGATTCCCTTGAAGATTCAGCCCTCCTCTTAACAGGTTTGATTTAGAAGGGACTTTGTCAATAAGGACCCTCCACCCGAACGCTATTGTCTTCAAAGGAGCCTTTGCCTTCCATAGAGACTTAAAAGGACGAAGGAAATTTAACAACACCCTGTATGCTGACTTAACTGAATAAGAGTCATGACCTTCAGCTCTCCATCTCCATGAATCTGCACTGTCCTGTTTCAATCTCACAGATTCTATTGTGATAATAAACTGATTAAATAATTCTTTTTCCCAGTCAAAAAAAGGCCTTCTCCATTGAAACTCCCACCTCCAATTATCATTTAACCAAACCCCATTATTTATGATATTGCTAAATGTTGTAACAGAAATAGAGTATAACCTTGGGAACAACTCACATAACGGTTTCACACCAACCCACACATCCTCCCAGAATAAAGTACCATCCCCATTCCCAACCTGTTTGAAAAGGTTTGATGACAGCCAAGAATTATTATTTCCTAAAGGCTTATCTAAATTCAGAATATCTCTCCACCAAAGAGACGCTTTAATTTTAATTCATTGTTAGTCTTTCATACTATTATAAGTTAGTATACGTACGTTTTTGTTCAAATAGTTTGACTTCTCATACTCTTATTATCATCATCATACTAATTTTTTAAGAACATGTCACAAATAATTGAATCCTTGCATTGGATTCTTCTTAATCACCGAATCCAAACTCCTGTCCCACACGCATGTTAGAAAACGGAGGATCAGATTTAATTTACTGAAATCTTTGGTACATGCAATCTATTTTAAATTTTAAAATACATAGTAAAACGAGCATAAAGATATAGGGTTCGTTACTTGGATATTTTTTGGGTTTTCTTAAAATGTTTTTTAAATTAAGAGTTAAGGATAAGAATTTCAAAGTGTATATGTTTTCTTAAACAAAATAAAAATAAAAATTATTTTATTTCTTAAATATATCATTTACATAAAATCTACCTACTGCTATTCCGATACCTATTGATAGGCATATATAAAGATTAATTTGAAATTGTATAACAAAAAATAAAGATTAATTTAAAATTCTTATATAATACTCCCTTCAATCTTTATTACAAGTCACATTTTAAAAAACTTTTTGATGAGTTTTTATAAAACACTTTACGTTTTTATTTGACATTTATATTATTTTTCTGTTTTTTTAAACTCTTATTTACCTTTATGCAATATTTTGACTTTTTATGCTTTTTATTGTTCATTTATTATGTGTGAACTTAAAAAAAAAATTTGTATGAAGGCTAGTGGGGCATAACTTTACTCCCTCCAATCTTTATTACAAGAAAAAATAATCGAAATTATATTTATTAAAAAAGTTAGTTGAATATATTTAATTTTTTCAAAATCATAAAAAAATATGATTACTTTTGAAAAGTTGTATGAGGAATGAAACAAAATTTATTAAAATCACTAATTTCTGAAAACATTTTAGAAATAATTGTATTGAAAATAAAAAAGTTAATTAATTTTTTCCTATATTTGAGATCAAAGTATATATATATGCATCATTTTTCTTAAATAGGAACAGAGGAAATAATATTCAACGTTTTTGATCGAACATTTTTCTTAGCCTGATTATTGTACACGAAAACCTGTCATGAAACAACCAATCACCTAAAGCTAGCAGGGCTTAGCCTTAATTTTCAACGCTTTTCATGGATGATTTTTCTTAGCCATTGCCCTTGACCACAATATTGCAAGTAGGATAAGTCCACAGCAGCTACTATCCTCTGGACCAATAGTCCACTAATTCATGCTTTTGATTAGTGATGCAAGACAAATTAAAGAAGACAAAGGAATCTTGAAGGCCCACAAAATGAAACTTCATGTAGACCTTTTAGAAATTTTAGTTTTTTTTTAATTTATTTATTTATATAAATTTTAAACAAACTCGATATTGTTCAAATCTTGGAATAACCACTTTAATAAGATATGAGCTTACAAGTCAGTATTTTGATAAACTATCTTAAGATAACTTATGATCTATAAGTGAGAAATTTATGCCCATTTTAATTATCAACTAATTCTATCCATAAGTTCTATCAATTAGCTTGTTAATTTTTACTCTACAGTTAACACTATTCTTAGCATAGTCCTAATATCACTTTTTTTTTTTAATATATAAAACTATGTTATTTTTCAAAATTTGAGAATCAATTTTAATTTTTTAATACTTTATTTTTTTTTATTCTGCATCATCTTTTTATATCCTCTTTTTTTAACGTTTTCTTTTTTTACTCTACATCATCCTTCTTCTTTTTTCATTTAATAAAAGTTAAGTTACTAGTTGTGGTCAATATTCTATAAACACGGTTCACATTTTATATATATATATATTTTTTGTTACTTTGTTCAACAACTATTATATTCGTACGTTAATTTAGGCAATAAATATATTGTATTGTTATATTATTGTAAGTAATTTTAACATTTGAATGCAAGCATAATTATTAAAAAAATAAAAAATTGTACTTCTAAATATTTTTCGAATATAAATATTCTATTTTGTTAATTGAATTTATGAATACCGATTGAATTCAAAAATGAACTTAAATCTTAAAAGTAGAATGATAATGTAATACCAATACATGCGTTTTATGAGTTTAATGAATCTTAAATGTTGTGATGGAAAATATAAGTTTTATCTTGCAATGATGAACAAAATGATAATATGTCAGAATCTTATGTTTTACGAGTATGATGTTAACATTTTACTTTGCATACCCTAATTAATGTTAAGTTGGGCAAAGAAATTAATATCCCTCTTAAATAAAACCTTTATATTTTTACAACATTGTCTATATTCTCAATTGCATCACATCTTTCTCATTGTCTTATTTTATCTTGCCACATCACATTACTAACCTCTACCTCTAATGGTATGGATAGAGAAGAAAACTAATTTGGATAATTGTGCTTGTAAAAGATATTAGGAAACATCATTAACAATGAATCATATGCTTAAAACGTATTCTTTAACACTATTCTTAAACGTTATTATGCCCTCCCTCACTTCTTGTTACATAGTTACAAAACAACAAATCACTTCGAAAATTTACTTAAGCATCATCATCTCCTCCATCTATTCCTATTTACCTCTTCTCTTTATCTTCAACTAGCACCTCGCACGGGCAAATACGTTATGACAGTTTTTTACAAATAAGCATGACAGTTTTTATCAGTTTTTTTTATGAACTGATGTGTTAAAACATAATGATGGATGATGGTTTTTCCAATTGTTATTGTAATTTAGTGCAAGTTTAAGGGTATTTTAGTCTTAAAAAATTAGACAAACTCTCTAAAAAAGAGAGTTTCCTTTATTATATAGTAGTAAAGAAATAGAGATAGAGATAGAGATGGTGCAGTTATCATACAGTTATTTCTTTAGTAACCACTCATACCCAAGGGGCATTTTGGGTATAAAAAAAATGGACAAACTTTTTTGTTAGTTAAGCAAGCCATGTTTGCTTTATTATAGTAAAAGATATAATAAAAGAGGGGTAGAACTATCACATAATTTCACAAGAACAAGTCATACACTAAAAAAGAAAAAAAGATATTAACCTTTGCACAGCACATACACCGTTTAATTTCATATAACAAAATTTAAATAGAACTATTGGATATAACTATCGGCGCAGTCTTCATACTTGATCGCGTGACGGTGGCCGGTGTCCAAGAAAAAGACATGCAAGTAGAAGGAAACTGTCACGTTCAGTTTTTACTTTTTAGTCCAAAGCACGTGTTATTCTTTCCATACCAATGGTTCGCTAGTGGATCTTGGTTTTTCATGGTTGTGAGTTCACGCTGCAAAAATATAGAGTAGTTCTCATTTCTCAAGGTCCAAGATACAGGTTAACATGCTTTTGTACCTGCTACATGAAGTCAATTCCAAATTATTATATATATCAATATATGACCACCACTAACTCCATAGCTATCTAGTTCAAGATAGGGACATGCATCGTGGTGGTTCCGGGATAAGGGGCCAGTGGGTATCTATAGAATAGAAAAGTAACAAGTTTTCTTTTAAATAAATTTTTAAATTTTTTTATTTAAATATAATCTTATCCATATGTAGCAATTATGTACATACAGAAGCTAAGGTCGTAGAGAATCTTCCAAAAAAGAAGAAATAGTATTTGTGCAACATTTACGTATTTTTGTAAGGTAAAATGTGAAAAAATTGATAATAGAAAAGTGAGTAAAATGACAATGACATAATTTATGCATAGATATATGACAAATTTGTGTTTTCAGTCTGAATTTTTAGTTTGTTTAAAAAAAAAATTGATTTTGATCTTTTTGTTAAGCTTTAAAAATGCCAATGTATAAGACAACAGAATAACATGTGATATGGCACAAAGTAAATGGTGAAAAAGAAGGAACCCACCCATAAGCTAAGCAAAATGGACCTATACAAACTCATCCACTCCAAACCACAACTGTTATTGCAGTTAATTTAATTTGCACAATATAGTATATAAACCCATTTTCTTTTCAAGCTCTAGCCAATGTGGAGCTTGAGATAAATACACAGTTGCACACCACTCAAACACAGCCGGAACATACTCCATATTCCTTATATCAAACTCCTTAGAAGTCAAGGTTTCCAATTCCAATCTAAGAGGGACAGATTCAAGTGATATTTGAGATCTTAATTAGGAGCAAGTTAATTTTTTTAAGGTTTAAATACTAAATTGACTTTTATAAATGTTGAGCTCTTTAAAGTTAGTTCCTACATTATATATTTTTTGGATTTTAGTCTATTCCGTTTTAGTTTTGGTTGGTTCTCACCGTTAACCATGGTTTATGATAATACATATCCGTTTTGATTTTGATCATTATATTTTCAGTGTTGGAGATTTTGGTTTTTGTTTTTTCTTTCTTTTTTGGTTTAAGTCCCTCTCTGCATCAACATTTTTCATTCTTAGTTAAAGACGAGACCAAAACCAAAACGAAACGAAAAAGCAAATACCAAATCCAAAAAAAAAAAAAATATATAAAAACTAATTTCTAAGAAATCAATATTCATAAGAACTAATTTGATATTTAACATTTTTTTAATTTTTTTTTCAGATATAATTGAAAATATAAGAGCTTTTTTCTTTGGATACATATGATTGTAAAAGTTGGGAGTCGTTTAAAGAATAAAACTGAACAGAGTCTCTTCCGAGACTGTGACCTTTTATCATAATTTCACTGGTTGCATGCCTTGATCTGCTACTGTTTAAATAGCATTTCCTGCTGCGGTTTGAGCGGCAAACGGAGTTCGTTCAATTTTGTTTTTTTAACCACTCCCAATTTTTACATATGCATATAAAGAAAAAGACTATGTAGAATCACATTATTTTAAGAGTGATGTTATATGTATATCCAAAATTGACATCTGGATATACATTTGTTTTTGGATATAAGACAACCAGATATACATATATATGTCAATTCTGGATGTACATATAACATTATTGTCGTAACAATTGCCAGAGACAACAAAATCACAGTTAGACCAATATTAAATAGGTTTCATTACTTCCTAAACATAATCTGTTTAATTACTTTTTGGTGATGAATCTGTCACATATATTAATTCTTTGGTGACGTGGCAGGGTATCTCTCTGCTTACACTAGCAGTTTCCCTTCCTAGCCTAAAGCCACCAAAATGCTTTGAAAAAGACCTGACAAAATGCAAGAAAGCCTCCACATTACAGCTAGCAGTATTCTATGGTGCACTCTACACTCTAGCAGTGGGAACTGGTGGAACCAAGCCTAATATCTCAACCATTGGTGCTGACCAATTTGATGATTTCCACCCAAAAGAAAAGAAACAGAAGCTCTCCTTCTTCAATTGGTGGATGTTCAGCATCTTCTTTGGGACACTCTTTGCAAACACTATTTTGGTTTATATCCAAGACAATGTAGGTTGGGCTCTTGGTTATGCTCTTCCAACTCTTGGGCTTGCAATATCAATCGTGATATTCTTGACAGGCACACCCTTTTATAGACACAAGTTGCCTGCTGGGAGTACCTTCACTAGAATGGCTATGGTTATTGTGGCTGCTTTAAGGAAATGGCAAGTGCCTGTTCCTCGTGACCCTAAAGAGCTATATGAGCTTGATATGGAAGAGTATGCAAAGAAAGGAAGTTATAGAATGGATTCTACTCCATCATTGAGGTATTAAATTCTATCCCACTTTTGCTGAAATTATTTGGGTTGATTTAATCAATAATATATTGTATCCGATAAACGAAGTTTAAGAATTGTCTCATAGAATGTGATGAGGAACACATGATTAAATTTGTGAATTGATCACAAGAGGCTGAGAAAAACATTCCTATTCCACTTCAATGATTCACACATTAGTATTTGATAGGTTACTTATCGTACTAAAAAGTGGTTTGAATATGAATATGGTGAATAACATTATAGGCCAATAAGAATATGTGACATCCACTTATAATGTTTTGTTAAGTTTAAATTGAATTATGAGAGTCCATACAAAATATTTTAACCAACTTACCAATCCACTTGACGTGTAGTTTTACTATATGAAGTTGTCCTGTGTTTACCAATAAAGATTTATATATGTAGGTTTCTTGACAAGGCCTGTGTTAAAAAGGGTTCAAATACTAGTCCATGGATGCTATGCAGTGTTACTCAAGTAGAGGAAACTAAACAAATGTTAAAGATGATACCCATCTTGGTTGCTACACTTGTCCCTAGTACAATGATGGCTCAAACAAATACCCTTTTTCTAAAGCAAGGAACCACTCTTGACAGACACATTGGAAGCTTCAAAATCCCACCAGCAAGTTTAGGTGCATTTGTTACTTTATCCTTGCTTGTCTGTGTTGTGCTCTATGACCGTTTCTTTGTCAAGATTATGCAAAAGTTGACCAAGAATCCCAGAGGAATTACCCTTCTTCAAAGAATGGGGATTGGCCTTGTAATCCACACATTGATTATGATCATTGCATCTTTTACTGAAAGATATAGACTTAAAGTGGCAAGAGAACATGGGGTAGTTGAAAGTGGAGGGCAGGTACCCTTAAGCATATTCATTTTGCTTCCTCAGTTCATTCTTATGGGAACAGCTGATGCATTCTTAGAGGTTGCAAAAATTGAGTTTTTCTATGACCAAGCACCTGAAAACATGAAAAGCATAGGGACTTCATATTCCTCAACTACCATAGGCATTGGGAATTTCCTCAGTTCCTTTCTTCTCTCAACAGTTTCACGGATCACTAAGGAACATGGTCACAAAGGGTGGATTTTGAACAATCTGAATGAATCTCATCTGGATTACTACTATGCGTTTTTCGCAGTACTAAACTTCCTGAACCTCATTTTCTTCTCTATTGTTACAAGGTGCTATGTTTATAGGGCTGAAGTTTCAGATTCTATAGAAGTGCTTGCGAAGGAATTGAAGGAAAAGACAGTCCAAACGTCTAACCATGTGAATCCTAAAGACTAGTTGATTGGATGTAAGTAATGGAAGAAGAAAAAGAACAAGGTTGGAAACTGAATGTAATGTGTTTGAAGCTTTTTTTAGTTTAATCTTTTATTAGACATGGATGTTTTTCTTATCAAGGAGTTGCAATTGTAAGATAAAAAAAGTCAGAGGAAAAAAATCTAGGATTAATTATGTCACAGGTCCTTGAAGTTTGGGATACTTTTGTCAGATACCCTTATACTTTTTTTTAATGTCTGACTCCCCGAAGTTACTTCTGGGTTTGTCATATACCCCTGCTATCGATTCTGGGCAATTTTGATGACATGTAACATCAGAATTTTAGTCAGACGCAGGAGGTTGATCATGTGGTGTCGATGACGACCTCTCTCTTCAATTTTTTTTTCTTTTTTTTTATTTAACTAAAAATATAAAAATATTAAGTTTTTTTAGTTTTTTAAATTAAAAAAACAAAAGATCTTCGCCCACAGGGCACTAGATGCTTAACCTCCTGCGTCTAATCAGGATTCCGATGTTACATGTCAGCAAAATTGGCCAAAATCGGTAGTAGGGGTATATGACAAATCCAGAAGTAACTTCGGGTAGTCATACATTGGAAAAAAAAAAGTATAAGATTATCTAGCAAAAGTACCCCAAACTTCAGGGACATGTGACATAATTAAGCCAAAAATCTATAAGGTTAGATTTCGATTTTCTTTTTACCTTTTATTAGACAATTCTCATTCTCACTCTCACTCTCAAATAGTGTAAAGTTCACCCAGTCATTTTCACAGTTAGAGCATCTGCAGCGGGTTTCCAAACCCATTCCTTCATGAGAAAAAAGAAGGGTCGTTGGGGTTCGTACTGCTGGAGGAAGGAAGGGTCGTTCGAACATCTCACCAACATGTTAATTTCACAACGTGTTCAACACTCACATCAACACTTACATTTACAGGGAAAAATTAATAAAAATACAAAAAATAATTGCAACAGAGGTAGAAGTCAACAGAAAATAGAGAGAGAACTCGATGTGGCTAATCCTTTTTTTTTAACTTCAAAACTATGGTGATGGTTATATTTTCTTTTTTTTTAAAGAAAATATAACTCGAGTACCATGATGGTTATATTTTTTTAACTCGAGTACCATGATGGTTATATTTATTATAAAATATTATGAGTGTGAGGTAGGTAGTGGGAGTATGAGATCTATTTATGAACGAAAAGTAGGTTTATGGGTGGAATGAAAAAGTGGTTCACGTTTTTAGAAGTTCTTAAAATATAAAAAGATGTGAAGAATAATAAAATAATGTGTGGGGTCCATTTAAGAACGGAAAAATGGTTCACTGGTGAAAGTGCTCTTATCATTCTCACATAGTTGTAAAGTAATGTCATTCACGTGACACTACTCACGTGACACTACCCAATGTTAGCACCATAGACCAAAACTTAAACAACATAGAAATGTATGGACAAAAACCAAAGAAAAAAAATTGGAGGGAAAAATTTCAAAATCACTACATCTATTGAGATCAAAATCATATTTAAAACTAAAAAAAATTTTGATGGTTAAAATTGAAAGATGATAATGAGTATAATATCAAATTTAACTTTGTAGTCTTTTATCTCTGTTGGTACTTGAGGGCGAAGCTTGGATCTATGATTCTCTCGATGATGGTATGAGCCTCGAGGATGACTTGGATTACAGAGGTGGTGGAGCAAAATGGAAGTTAACGCGATGTTTTGACCTTTAGCATTGTTAATGGTGTCATAATTGTAATGAAGCTTTGGTGAATGGAAATTGAGGTAAAAGATTAAAGCAAAAAAAGAGTTTCCCTTGTTAAAATAAAAGGGGTACATTATTTTCACTCAAAATTATAACATAAATTTTTTTTCCATAATTTGGTGGTCATGATTAGATAAGCACTACAAGAATATAGCAAAATACCGACGTTTGTTATCGAGGGGGCCATGTTCGTCAATAATAAATGCTTGACTGAGAATCAAGATCATTGATAATCAAAATTATTTTTCGCACCGAATAAAAATATTACCGAGGGCCAAAATCGTCGAAAACACTTTCTGAACGGTGATAATAGACTTTTTTTACTTAAGTGGCGTAGTTTTGCAAACAATTTACGAAAAGGGGTAGTTTTTAAACTATTTAGATTAACAGGGGCAGTCAACAAAATTATTTACGAAAATGAGGCAGTCAAAGTAAAAAGAAAAGTCAATTGCGTCATCTGAAATGACACAACCGAAGTGCCATGTGTCGCGCACCCATTGGTGTTCCAGATTCTGTTAGGATAAAAAAAGCATCTGACAACATCGCCACGTGGCGCAAGGTGGTTGCGTCACTGCGGCTGACGCAAAACTTCGTGTCAATCGCAGTGATGCAACCCCCTTGTTACGCCACTTGGCGCGACTGTCCCCTCGGTCGCGCATGCACCCATTCCATTTCATCCTTCCTCTGCTCCCACATCCCAACCAACATAAATTCAACCTACCCCAACCCCTATAATTACTACCCCCAACCTACTCAAGCACTCGTTCCCCAACCCCAATAATACTACCCCCAACGGTTCTTTCGCAATCCCCAACGAATATACTTCCCCCAACCCCTATAAATTACTCCTCCTCCAACCCCTTCGATTGTATACCGTTGACTGGATATAAAAAAAATGGGCCGATGACATATCAAAAGAGCAATGGCTACTAGCTTGTGATGATGATGGACGAAAATATGGACACATTGACAACAAACCTATCAAAATGTGTAATCAAGCTTTTAAAGGATGCTCGTAGTTTACCAATTACATCATTGGTGAAGTGGATGTATAATCGATTGGTTGAATACTTTGTTGAAAGGAGTTCGAAAGCGAGGGTCCAACATGCATCCGGTCAACGATAAAAAGTTCCTCAAAACAATGATAAAAAAAAAAAATAAAAATTAAATTTAATTAAAAAACGTTACCAAAGACCATAGCCGTCAGGAAAAAGCCGTCGGTAAAAAGAAGCGTAGAATCTCTCGATAACTATTAAAATATGTCTGTCTGTATATAGCCGTCGGTAATAAAAATACTATTGCCCTCGGTAACTTTTGTTTATTCATATTTTTTCATGTTCACTAGACTCAAGCACTCAACACTCTCAAACCCTACAGACTCACTCACGGAAGTTCACAAGCGCCTCATCGCCGCTCACGGCCGCCACTCACAACCGCTATCTACTCCATTGCTTCCTTCTCTGCTGCACCCAGGTTCCTTCTCGTGTTTAAATTTTCGCTTGGTTCTTGGAGTATCGAACATTTGGATGGAACCTTGTTACTGACAAAAAGTAAAGCCTCTTTTAATTAGATTCACTAGCATAAAGTTCCTTCTCGTCTTTCATCTGCATGTGCTCTTTCTATCTTCACATTAGAAAGCTTGCTCACGTAACTTTTATTTGTGTCATTCTTGCTCCAGAGTTTTGGAGCTTTACTTGCCCCATTGACCTCTGTGTGCGCAACTATTGCAACCGGTGTTGTTTACATCTCAGAGGTAATGATTGCTTCCGTTTATATTTAATCTCTGCTATTGTTATCCACCACTCCCTTTATGGTCCCATGTCTCTCGCAGTCTCACTTAACCTTGGAAAGAAAATAAGAATTGACATGACATTAAGTATTACTTCACTTGCAAAAACCAAGAATCTAACAAAAAGGAATTTCAATTTTTATGATGTGCTCATACATTGCTTTGATTGGAAGAAGGAAATGAGAGAAAAAAGACTCGAAATAATAGAATAGAATAATATATTGATTTGGTGTGTACAGATATAACTATTCATTGTAATGTAGTTTTCGAAGATTAGTTTACCTTTGAAGCTTATTTGGCACACTTAAAAGCTTCCCTGTGTGGATTGACTAGTTTTCTATTTGAAATTTATTCAGCTAGAAGCCTGTGGGATTAATTTTTGTTTATCTTTGTTGTTGATTTTTGTTGCCAAGTATAGTAGTTGAATGTGCTTTGGTTGACTGGCATAGAGATTGGCTTCTGTTTGAAATTGAATCAGAAATAGAGATAGGCTTCTGTTTGAAATTGAAGAACTAGAACAATGTGAATCAGAAACTCTAATGGCATGTTCTGTAACAAGATACTATTCCTCTCATTGTTGTTATAATAAAATAAAAAAGGTTTTGTAATCTGCTGTTGTTGTGGTCATAAATAAAGTGACATGTAAATTAAAAAGATCAGGTCAATTTTGTGATATGTGACAAGAAAGATGAATAAAAGTAGAAGGGTTTGCATAGGATAGATGACAGAGGGAGAATTGAAGGTGACAAAAGAGAGAGGTGAATTTATAAGAAAAGTGTGCCAAACAAGTATACCCAATCAAGTCTGCAAGGGAAACATGGGAAACAGACATCTTCCTAAGATTGAAACAAATTACTTTTCTAAGTTGTCATATATCATGAGCTCCTCTGTTTGGAATTTGGATGCCTTGTTGGCAATTTCTACTTCTTTATATTTATAGTAATGTAAGCAAGGATATTTTTTAGGCTTATTTAAGTTTTTGGTCCCTGAAAGTTGACCGAGTTTTGGTTTTAGTCCCTATTTTTTATTTGACTGGTCTTGATCCTTAAAAGTTTAATTTTTTTTTGGTTTTGGTCCCTGCCGGTTGAATCTCGTCTTAGGTGGTTTGGGCATGTGTGGAGGAGACCGGTGGAAGCCCCGGTTAGGAGGGTAGACCAAATGAAGGGTACTACAAGGGCTAGAGGAAGAGGAAGACCTAGAAAAACTATAGGCGAAACAATTGAGAAGGATTTGGCAATCAATGCCTTATCAAAAGACATGATTTATGATAGGCCTTTATGGCGTCGTTTGATCCATGTAGCCGACCCCACCTAGTGGGACAAAGGCTTAGTTGTTGTTGTTGTTGGTCCCTGCCGTTAGGATCCACCGTTAATTGATGACGTGGCTAACGGAGTGCCACGTCAGCATGCCATGTGTCTTTTTGTTTAAAGTAAAAGGTCCCTGAAAGTTGACCGAATTTTGATTTTAGTCCTTATCTTTTCATTTGACCGGTCAAGGTCCTTAAAAGTTTAAAAAAAATTTGTATTTTGGTCTCTGTCATTAGCAAAATACTATTAATTGCTGACATGACTAACTGAATCAGCATGCCATGGGTCTGCATATTAATGAGTTGTTTCCAGGTTGACAGATGACATGTAAGAACAATAGACATGTAAGAACAATAGGCATGTAAGAACAGCATAGAATAAGACATGAATTCTATTATGTATTCTGTTTATTATATAAACAGAAAGGCCGAAAGACTAAAAATTATAATATTTTAGTTTATTTGAAGTCCCACATCGAAATATTTATGCAAGAATTGAATGTTATATACTCCAATGATTACTGTGAGTTTGTTTAAGTTATTAAACTCGTTGTTGTGTGGCGAGTTTTGCTTGCCTTGCTAGGTTATCGATGTCATATTGTGCATATACATGGCATGCTATGTGGCAATCTATTAACTGTGTCAACAATTAATGGTATTTTATCAATGGCAGGGACTAAAACAATTTTTTTAAACTTTTAAGGACTTTGACCGGTAAAAAAAAAAGATAGGGACTAAAACCAAAGTTTGGTCAACTTTTAGGGACCTTTTACTTTAAACAAAAAGACACATGGCATGCTGACGTGGCACTCCGTTAGCCGCGTCATCAATTAACGGTGGATCCTAACGGCAGGGACCAAAACAAAAAAAAAATTAAACTTTTAAGGATCAAGACCGGTCAAATAAAAAGATAAGAACTAAAACCAAAACTCGGTCAACTTTCAGGGACAAAAACTTAAATAAGCCTATTTTTTAATATCGTTAACTACATTTTTCAAAATGTATAGTAAATTTGAAAAACTGAAAACTGCATTATCTTTTATTATTTTCAACTTTCAATATTATGTTTTGAACAATTGCATTTTAAATTTTTAGTTTTAGTTGTTTTAACTGATTCGGTTTGGATATGATCTAGAGCATGATTTAGCCTATTCAAACAATACTTAATCAAATAGGAATAACTAAAGTGGTAAACTAAAAATCTATTTACTAATATGAAAATCTACTTATGAAAGTATTTCTTAAATATATTACATTGTTTCCTACTGCCAATATTTGTATATGAATAATTGTTATAGGTTCTGAAGAATGTGATTTCAATAGATTTAGTATCTTCATATTTGTTTCATATCTTATTTTCAAATCAAGCACTTATCTCATTGCTTCTTTGAATCTTGTAGGTAGGTTAGCTTGAATAATTGTTATACTAAGACAAGTTAAAGACTTATCTCTCTCATTGCCACCACTGTTGCCTTTCACGTGGAGGTAAATTTAATATTTGATTTCATTTGATAATTGCCTTTATGTGCTTGTTGTCTCTCTCTCTATATATATATATATATGGGATTTGCTAACCTGTGTAAAGTGATTTTTTAGTTGGAGCACTTTAGCATAATGTATCAGTTTTTAGTAGGAAAAAAAAATCCTCATACTTTAAAAAGACTTAGTTTTCAACATACGGGTATTTTCATAATTTTCATTTTTAAATTTAAAAAAAAAAATCAGAAACCCCACCTTCCAAACCCTTACCCACCTTCTTTCATTCTTCATTTCTCTAAACTCATTCTCTCTCATCTCTCTCATTAAGCTTCTTCTCTTTTCTCACTAATATGTAGCGTAGCCGTGGGTTGAGGGGAGAAGAGAGAAGAAGTTTAATGAAAGAGATGGGAGAAAATGAGTTCAGAGAAACAAAGGATGAGAGAGAGGTGAGTAAGGATTTGGAGGGGGGTTTCTGATTTCTTTTTTTAATTTAAAAATGAAAATTATAAAAATACACATATGTTTAAAATTAAGTCTTTTTAAAGTATAAAGACTTTTTTGTCTACTAAAAATTGGTACATTATGCTAAAGTGCTCTAACTAAAAAATCACTTTACATAAGTTAGCAAATATATATATATATATAGACACACATATGTGCTTGTGATTATCTTCATGGGGAATTACTCAAGTGAGAACAACTGACTATGGTGAGAAATGAGAACAACTATTAACAACCATTAGATTAAAATTTCCCTTTTCTATTTGCAATTACTCTTTTTTCCCCTTTGAAACGTTTGACCCTTCCTCTAAACCACCTTAATCCCTTAATTTCAATACTTGTGAAACCATATATGTCAAATGTTTTTAAATATTTTATTGAATCCTTTGGAAAAGCAAATCAAAGAAATTTTTGATTCATGGGTATGAGAATTCAACTACTCCTTCCGTTCCAATTTAACTGTCACTTTAGTAATTTCACACAGATTAAGAAAGTCATTTAATATTTCAATTTTCAAGAGAGTTATTAAATAATTTTACTATAATACCCTCAAAGTACATTAATTATCACTTATTTCACATATTTCAACACATTAAATGCAAGGTTAAAGGTGGAAGAAATCAATTAATACATCCTCGAATTCCTAAAGCGACAAATAATTTGGAACAAGTTAAAAATGCTAAAGTGACAGATAATATGGAACGGAGGGAGTATTTGAAGAATAAAAGTTGTGTTTTTCTTTTTCCTGATTTGGGGTCTTAATCATAATTCCCCATGAGATTTAGTTGCAATCACTTGTCAAAGAAGAATAACAAAAATTCTAGATCTTCATACCAACAAAAAAATTGTTTTGATATTATGCAACCTTGAAGACATTAATTGATATAATCTTAGTGGTTTATTTTAATCTATTATTGAATGTTCTCATTTTTTGTAATGGTGTAGAAGATAAACTCTAATCATCCAACTCGTGGTGGTTGGATGTATGATAGGAACCATCTAAATAGATGAGACATAAAAGTCTCTCTCATTAATGGGTTGATGAGTATATTAGGCATGCAAGTTATGAGCAGCCTAACTTTATCAGCGATGGATGGATGATTAGATGTCCTGTGTTAAATGTGACTTGACAAAGTTGTTGTGTGTTGCACAAGTTAAAAAACACTTGTATAAGAATGGGTTCAAGCCTAATTATTGGATTTGGACTGATCATGGGGAGAAGTTGCCACGATCCGATGTAAGGCATAATAATGACAACCTTATGAGCAGCGCATCTAGTAGTAATGTAAACATTGATGATGGTCGACATTATGGGCCAATGTAACAGATGATATGTGATGCTTTCCAAATTCACAAGTCTCTTGAAGGTGAAGGCTCACATCAAGTAGAAGAGCTTCCAAATATAGAATCTTAAAGGTTCTATAAATTGTTAGCTGATCTTAATAAGCCCTTGTTTAAAGGGGTTACGGAGCCTACATTATAAATGTGCGTGAGAATTTTGGCTTGCAAGTCCAACTGGCAAGTCCCAAAAGCGTGTTTGTATTTTTTTGCCAAATGTTTGCGGACACATCGCCTTCAAAAGATGGTTAACCAACGAACTATTTACAAGTGAAAAAGGTAGTTTCAAAGCTTGGATTGATTGTTGCATTAAAGGATGTATGCTTTACTATGACTCGGATGACACCACCAACTATGAGATGTTGACTGAATGCAAAGTTTGTCATGAGTCGAGGTATAAATAGGAAGGCACCAAGAAAAGTCGTGTTCCTAGAAAGGTGATCCATTCGTTATTGCTCAAAATGTAAGATAAGTCTATTATGTATTTTATCTAGGCATAAACCCTAGAAAAAATGAGGGTGGTGTGTTGCAATCAAGACAAAACCAAGGTTTAGGATAGAGTCTGACGAAGAAACCGAGGAAAATGAAGAAATTGAGCCTTATGAACAGGATGAAATGCCACACATTAATGAGGATATTTGGGTTGAGCATATTCCCCGTTTGCGTGAAGCCCAACCCAAGCTATGGGTGAAAAAGGGGATATTACTAATCAACCACCAACACAGGAATCGGTTCAAGAAGAAGACGAAGGGCAACATTCAAATGAAGAAAATATTGATGCACTTGCTTATACATATAGATATGTCTTAAGAGGACATCGTGGCAATTCTCACCCCATATCATTACTACTAGTAATTGTAAGATGGTACAACGTGCCTCTGACAGTTGTGCGAGATCAAAATATGTCCTTCGTGTATCTATTACATCACATATCCCCGCCTCATCTTATTAGCATATACTACACATGTACCTATTACACCACACATCCCAACCTCATCCCCGCTAGAATCTACTCTACATATAACATCTACTACTTTAGCATCCTTATCGACTGGACCCTCACAACCTTCATGGCTTATTAGACCCACATCACCGCAAGCTGAGGGTTATAGGACATCCACCCCATCATTATGACTCCAACTTCGCAGTTAAAACGGTCCCCGATTGATGGACCCCAATCTTTCCCCAATACTAGATTTTCTCTACCATGTCCATCATTGCCGACCCGTGACATTCCACATGAAGATTTGAGTGGGGATGTTTATAATGCTACTCTCCCAAATGGGCTTCTATCTAATCTGTCACTCGATTGGATTATGCCTACTGCTAAAGGGTAAGATTTAATATATTATATAACATTTTGGTCCTTGTTTATCAATTGTTTGATATATTTTTACTAAACCGGTTTTCCATTCAAAGAAGCCTCGAAAAACATAACAATGACAATATAGTACTGTTTCGTCATCCTATGACCTCATACTTCAAGCTTTCATCAGGAACAATATTTTCTATAAGCGGTTTAGAATAAGCTTCATGATATATATATATATATATATATATATATTTACATTTGAGTCCTTTTTTATAATATAAATGCTTTGTTGTAATTTCTTATTTTGAAACTGACCATTGGACTATGTATGTTCTGATTACTTAATCTTCTTTGGTTAAGTGGTACCTGACGCATGAAGAACAAGTAAATGAGCTCTTTAACGGCAGAGTCTCCAAAGCTCTTAGAAATCTTCAACTATGTTCGTAAACATAATAAACGCCCTTTTTGGATGACACCTGTTTTGTGGCAGACCTTGCTTGGATTGTTTGATAAGCCGAATGAACAAGAAGGTAAAGGAAAACAGAGCATCGACTAAGGGCCGGAGTCTACACACAAGTGGCTCTGTAGACTACCACCTTAGTCGATGCCCTATTTTCCTTTGCTTTTTGTCTCTTGTTTTATTCACCCGACTTGTCAAACAAACCAAGCAAAGCCTGCCACAATTCAGGTGCCATCCAAGAGAGGCGCTTATTATGTTTACAAACATGGTTGAAATTTTCTAAGAGTAATTTGGAGGCTTTGCTATGAAAAGTTTCTTTACTTGTTTTTCATGAGCTGGGTGCCACAAAGATTGCATAAACAAAACATATATAACTCAATTTTAAAATAAGAAACTACAACGAAACATTTATATTTGACAAAAAATGACTAACAAATGTAATAAAAAAAACTATATCATAAAACTTACTCTAAACCGCTAAAGTATTGTTCCCGATATATTCATCAAGTTTGAAGTATGAGGTCATAGGATGGCGAAACACATGCTCTATTGTCATTGTTATGTTCTTCGATGCTTGTTTGGATGTGAAAAACCTGGTTTAGTAAAAATATATCAAACGACGATAAATAAAGATCAAAATGTTATATAATAAATTAAATTTTACCTTTAATAGTAGACATAATCCAACCGAGTGGTAGATTAGATAGAAGCCCATCTAAGACAGCAACATCATAACCATCCTCACTCAAACCTTCATGTGGAATGTCAGGGGTCGGTACAGATGGACATGGTTGTGAAGATCCAATACCTGGGGAAGATTGTGGTCCATTACTCGGGGACCGTCTCAACCCTGGAATTGGTATCATAATGAGGAAGGTGAATGCCTATGACCCTCATCCTGTGATGTGGGTCTAGACGTTATCGTGAAGGTTGTGAAGGTCCAGTCAATAAGGATGCTAATATATAGTAGATGGTATGTGTGGAGTAGATGCTAACGAAATGAGGATGGGATATTTGGTATGATGATGGGTTCATGTGTAGTAGATGCTAATGGGGGAGAGGTGGGGATATGTGGTGTGATAGGTAGACGAAGAAAATATTTTGATCTCGCATAACTATCAGAGGCACCTAACGTGGTCTTGGGTGAGAATTGTCATGAAGACATGTCCATATGTATAGGCAAGTCAGAAACAATATATATATATATATATATATATATATATATATATATATATATATCAATCCAACAAAATAATAATAATTTAATGAGGAAAGTGAATATAAAAACATAATAACCATAGTAGTTATCATTAAGAGGTTCAGCAATGTAATGGACATAATCAATTAAAAAGTTGTACATAAGTTTGATAAATAAACTTAAAACGCTCAAATCCTAATCCAAGTCTGATGAGACATTTTGATCCTGATCATCATCTTCAAGCATAGCATCAGTATTTTCTTCATCCGAATGTTGCCCTTCATCTTCTTCTCGGACCGATTCCTGTGTTGGTGGTTGATTAGTAATATCCACTTCTTCACTCACAGCTTGGACATCTCGCAAACGAGGAATATGCTCAACCCTAATATCCTCAATAATGCGTGACATTCTATCTTGTTGACGAGGCTCAATTTCTTCATTTTCCTCGGTTTTGTCGTCGGTCTCTATCTTGAACCTTGGTTTTGTCTTAATTGTAATACACCACCCTCGTTTTCTGGGGTTTATGTTTGGATAAGAGACATAATAGACTTGTCTTATATTTTGAACAATGACGAATGGATCAAAGTGATCAAAATTTCTATTCATCTTGATTTCAATAATATCAAACTTTGTATTCACTTTTTATTATTGCTAGAAGGATCAAACCACTTATAGTACAACAAAACACATTTTCCCATAGTATTATAGTCAACTTTATATATGTTTTCAATAACTCCGAGAACTCCTCTACACCCGCTATTTATTCTTCGTTTTTCCTGAGCAAAACGAATTAGTTTTGGATTTATATCCATTGGTAGAGTAAGTGTAATATCTCATAACTTACATACTATATTAAACTCTATAAAAATCTTATAGACTATGTGCAATTCTAACTTATAATAATAATAATAATAATAATAATAATAATAATAATAATAATAAAAAATAAATGATATTATATATGTAGATATACATATAAATGGGTCATCTAACCTATGTTACTATGTACTAGGTGCGTAAGTTAATCAAACCTTAAAAGTGAGCTTTTTTAGTAAGTTTAATAAATATTTTTTGTTTGCTGGTTCTTATAAGGAGTACAAACTAGAATAACTTATAATAGGGCAAGTTAAACCTTATAAATCGAATATATTTATATTTTACTTTTGTTTGTAATTTAAACTTTATGCTAGTGAATCTAATTAAAAGAGGCTTTACTTTTTGTATGTAACAAGGTTCCAGATATTCGAGACTCCAAGAACCAAGCAAAAATTTGAACAAAAAATCCAGTCAAGCATGGAGCTACAATTGGAAAACTCTTTATAGTTCAACATATTGTTGGTGTGCATGATTATCTGCTACAAATGTTTATTACAAATATCAACTCTAAACTTAATAAATAATCGATGACTATATCACATAAGCAAGGTATTTTCACAAAACTGGTGATGATTATGATTATGAACCTTTGACATTGGCAAACAATTTCATGTCAAACACTCAAACCAAAATCAGATGTCAATAATTTTTTTTTTTTAAAAAAAAAAAAAAGGAAATGGATTATGATTATGATTACGAACCTTTGACATTGGCTTGGAGATAGACTTCACTGCTATCAGGGCCTAAATTGATGTCCTTCATGGGTTTGTAAACAACACTTACTTTTGCACAAGCCCATTATTATTAGACTTTGATTGAAAAATTGGAGTGATTAAGGTGTTATATATGAAAAAATCAGGATTATATATATATATATATATATATATATATATATAAAGAGAAAGATAGCAGGATCAACCGGTGGTTGCAAGAGGAATAACATAGTGACTGAAAATGCTTTATAACTAACCATATATGCTTAATTGTCATGTGGTATGACCACTTGGAAACAAGTCATATTATCGAGTTCTTTAACGAGGTAAATAGTATTTTTATTACCAATGGATTTTAATGGTTATCGAGGGATTATGGTTTTTTTTTTTTTACTGAGGGCTACAACCTTTGGTAACTTTTTTTATTTGAATTTAATTTTTTATTATTTTCTATCATTGTTCAGAGGGACTTTTCGACAACGTTAGTCCTTGGTAATTTTCTATCACTGTTCAGAAGGTATTTCCGACGTCTTTGGCTCTCCGTAATATTTTTGTTTGGCGCGAAAAATAATTTTGATTACCAATGGTCTTGACTCTCAGTAAAGCATTTATTACCGACGGACACAGGGGGGCCTCGATAACAAGCGTCGATAATTTGCTATATTTTTGTTGTGCAAGTAGAATAGAAAGTAAGATAAGAGTAGAATAAAATGAGCAGAGTATTTTTGTTTAGTGTTTGATGTATACTAGATAACGATGACGTTGATGAGAAGATGACAGTTGGGGTAGTGTGATGATGGTGGTGACAATTGTGTTAATGCATGTGTGAAGGTGTAATGGGAAAAATTACACTAACTTATTATGCTCATTTATAACTCAACTCCTCATAGGATAAAAATGCCTAAGGGCGACAGAAAAGGCAATAATTGTTCAGTATGTGGTGGTCTCCTCAAACGGGATGATGGTAGTATGGTTCGTGCCTTCCAATGCAACCTGAGAGTTTGTAGTAGCCTGCAAGCTGAACTTTGGGAACACTTTCATGGTCTATCTATGGCTGCGTGTTGTAATGTGCATAAAGTTCTGGTGGAGATGGACAGTAAAACTGCCTTGACTCTGGTTCAAGGTCATTGCCCGAGCTCTCATCATTGCTTTCCTCTTGTGAGGCGAATTCGTTTGCTGATTCAAAGAGATTGGACGATTGTTCTTCAGCATGTTTCCCGTGAAGCTAACCGTAGTGCAGATAAGTTAGCTAATGCTGCCCATGAGGGTCCTTATCATTGTATTTTTTATGATGTTCCCCCGCTCCCCTTCTTTTTGAGGACATTGCGGGTTTAGCCCTCCTTAGGCTAGTTTATAATTGGTAGTTTGGGCTATTTATCCCGATGATAATAAAAAAGAAAATTGCTTAAGGAAGACAAGATAAGCCAACATGATAGTACTATCGTATCATAGAAGCTCACCAAACTCTGGATAGTGATTGGACAAACTATTCTATCCTTTTTTTTTTTTTTAATCATGTTCACCAAATAAACTCTTAAAGTTTGTGTAAAACAAATGCTAACAAGTATCCTAAAGAATCAAATGTAGTGAAAAATTATTGAAATTGTTTTTTTTTTAATATTTTCGAAAATGAAGTAATAATATTTATGAATGTTTTTAAGATTCTAATAACCTTAACAAATGCATTAATATTTAAGACACTTTTAGCTAGAACCTTAAGTTGAACTTAACTTGCTTAGCTCTTTTTCCTTCTAATATTATAATTGTTTTTATCTTATAGTATTTAACAATCAACATGTTTAAGTTAAATGGCAAAATTAAAAAATAATAATTTTCTTAATTTAATTATATAAATAATTTAATTTTCCTAATGACATTCATAACATTTTGTTGTAAATAATTCATAACTTTTTTATCATTATGCATAGGGTCTATAATAAGCTCTCTTCATTAGCTATCATAGGCGGTAGTCTCTCTATTCTATGGATGCGAAGGAACAAGAGTATATTTGAAAATGTCTACCTTAATAACTTCACGTGTGTTCGTATGGTTTGGAATAAGGTTGAGACTACCCTTAGTTCGTTGAAGAAGGTGGATATGATTTTCTTGGAAGCGAACCACTCTAGTAGTAGCTGTATTTAGTGGATTCCCCCTCCTCCATCGTTGTGTGAAGCTAAACACAGATGGGTTATGGCATGCTGGGTCTGCTGCTTGCGGTGGGGTGGGCTATTAGATGATGAAGATGGTCAGTTCCTGTTTGCTTTTGCGTTTAAACTGAGGCCTTGCTCGATTATGCATGCTGAGCTTTGGGGTATCCTTGTTGGAATGTGGATTTGATATGATTTTGTAGGATCATCATTGAAGCGGGCTCCAAGAGTGCGATTGTTTTCTTTTGGAAATTGCTTTTTGGCCCCCCGCATGACTTTTTGCCTCCCATTACAAATTTTAATGAACGAAAATACCCTTAAGTTTCTTTTAATTTCCGATAATAACTAACCAGAATATTTCCGGTTTCCATGAACCAGAAAAGATGTAGACCCCATTCCGGTTTCTCTTAACCGGAACGCTTCCGGTAGCACATAACTGGAAAGGTTAAGAAAAATCGATAGGTTGCTTCACACCAGTTCAGAGCATGCAAGTCTTCAATAATTGGAATCACATGGCTACTACTATATAAAGTGGCAAAACGGGATCCAGTAGAAGTAGAAAAAGGCTTTGAAATATTTCTTTCTCCACTAATAGTAACACTTTTGCGGCAGCTTTTGTTTTTTACTATCATCCAAGGACCAAAACTAGTGCTTAGCAACTCACCATCACTTTGGAATGCTGGATTCTCACTCAACATGCCTGAGTTTACAGGTTCCTTGTTCCCTTCTCCGAACGTGGTTTGAGGTGCTGCCACCACGGGGTTTTCTTTGGCTGTTGTATCAGAGGAGGAAACAAAAGGATTAATAACCAATAGACCCTCTGGACAATTCTCCTTCCGGTGTCCAAACTGACCACAATGGAAGCAAATGAGATATAGAGTTCTTGACCAATACCAGTAAAGGGGGATGACCAATACGGAAGGGCAAAGTGGGGATATCGATTTTTCTTAAAACTTCCGGTTATGTGCTACCGAAACGTTCCAGTTAAGAGAAACTGGAATGGGGTCTAAATCTTATCCGGTCGTGGAAACCGGAAAGATTCCGGCTAATTATTACCGAAAATTTTAAGAACCTTAAAGATATTTTCGTCCATTGAAATTTGTAATGAGGGCCAAAAAATCATATGTGAGGGCCAAAAAACAATTTTTTTTTTTTTTTTTTTATGGTTGTATTCTATCCCACCTGTGTGCTCCCGTGATAAAAGAAACAAAGAGGATCTTGCGGGAATGCCAAGTTGAGTTTGTCCATGTATTTCGTCAAGCTAATGGCCCAGAATGTTTGAAAGTTTTTTTCTTGTTATTTATAAGTCATTTTTTTAAAAAAATTTTAGTCTTATTTATAAGTTATTTTGTATTTTTGTGAAGTAATTATTGCTCTTTTATCTTATTTGTTATTTGTTCATTAATTTGAAATAATGTTTTTTTTTTTGAAATTTCCAATACAAATTAAGAGAGTAAAATTGTAATGTTAAAGTATTTTTTTTTAAGTTTCGAAAATTGCAACTATCCTACTTGGTATGTGTAACATGGTTAGTTATGATTTATAAATAGGACTTTTGGACTTGAGAGAGTATAAAAGATCTTTTCTGATTTTTATTTTGGTCCACTTATAAAACTTTATTTTAATTTTCTAGTATTTGATTTTTTTTTATAAACACCTTTATTTACTCAATACTTTTAAAATTCTCAATAATAATTATAAAAATAATTGTGAAAAGTATATTAAATTTTAACATTTGCAATACTACTAACAAAATTAATGGACTTATTATTAAGCAACGAATGGTGTAATATTTAACCAAACAAAAATTGACATATGAATCTAACATCCGCTTATCTTATATGCACAGAAATTAAACAAACAAATGTAGATCTAGAAGGCTTTGTTTGGTTGCACGAGAGAAAATAGGAAGAGAAAAAATGAGAATAGAGAAATAGGGAAGAAAGATTATGGTGAAAAAATGGATAGATTTTGTGGTTGTTTGGTATGAGAGAAAATGTGAAGAAATGGGGAAGAGAGAAAAGTTGAGTTTTCTTTCCTTTCGTTTGGTTGGAGAGAAAAGAGGAAAGAGAGAAAACAACAAATTTGTTAAAAGACAACTAAACCCTTCTTTTACAAAATAGAAATAAATATTTTTTTTCTTTTTTTTATACATGTATGTATATTTAATATAGCCAAAGATTTTTTTTACTTCAATTTTTTATTATATGATAAATTATGAGTCCAAAATATAAAAAAATAACAATTTTTTTTATCGAAAATTTTTTTTATTTTTTTCCAATTAATTTTTTTTTAAAATTAAAATCAAATAAAGTAAATAAATGAAAAATAGATATGTAATTTACATGTCAAAACTGATTTTTCTCACATTCTCTCTTCTATGGGATAGAGAAAAATTTTTCGTGTGAGACCCACCTCATTTCTCTCCCCCACTCTCATTTTTTCTCTTATACCAAACAAAAAAAAAAGTTTTCTTCTTATTTTCTCTTCTCCCAATTTTTCCTTCCCCAATATCACCTCAAAAAACTTACCCGAAGTGATGTTAATATAAAACTTCTCTTAACCTAACATCATTTATTTAGGACAGGGAATCTTAACCCAACGCACTAATAAAAGTCAAAGGAGTGGGGCTTTTCTCGTCTTTTTGCTCCTCAAGTTGGACTGCTACTTGTAGTCTTGTACTGTATAATAATAATAATAATAATAATAATAATAATAATAATAATAATAATAATAATAATAATGTACAACCTCCTTCTCTGAAAGCCAAATAAATTCCAGGCAGCATTCAACTGAAAGCGAAGAAAACACTGTTAATCAGTTTCTCACACTTGCAACAGCTATGTCTTCCTCTATAAAACTATACGATGTTTTTATAAGCTTCAGAGGTGAGGACACGCGCAGAAACTTCACTAGCCATCTCCACACTGCACTCACCGAAGCCAGCATTTGGACATACACAGATGATTACCTTTCAAAAGGTCACGAGGTTTGGCCAGCTCTATGCAGCGCTATCGAGAACTCGCATATAGCTATCGTTGTCTTCTCCAGAAACTATGCTACCTCCAAATGGTGCTTGAAGGAGCTGGTGAAAATACTCGAGTGCAGAAAAAGTCGGAGACTAGTGGTTATACCTGTGTTTTATAGAGTGGATCCGTCGCATATAAGGAAGCAGACAGGGAGTTATGGAGAAGCGTTCGCGAAACATGAGAGAGGTATGCATGAGAAAGGTAATAATAATGAAGAAGATGTTGAAAAGCAAGTGTCTGGGTGGAAAGATGCTTTAGCTGAAGCTGCTAATATATCTGGATGGGACTCTTCCAGTCGTGACTATAAGTAAGTATCATCTTCTTTTAAAAAAAGAGAAAAAATAATTGAAGAGAGAGGTCGTCTTCGCGCGCGTGACATCAGGCTGCACCACATAGCCAACCTCTTGCGTCTGACCAGGGTTCCGATATTATATGTCAGCAAAATTGGTCAGAATTAGTAGTAGGGGTATATGACAAACTCATAAGTAACTTTGGGAAGTAAGACATTGAAAAAAAAGAATACGAGTATCTGACAAAAGTACCCCAAACTTCAAGGACTTATGACATAATTAAGCCAAAAAACAAAATGAACTTTTGAAGCAACATATGTATTGGTACATTTTTTTAATGCATTATTTGTTAGGATTCTACCAAATTATACAAATAATTAGAATTTAGCTTAGATTTGTTGACTAGATCACTAGAATACTAGATGTATTATGGATTTTTTTCCTTAGATTATTGTGTGATTTAAGATGAATGTAATTCTTGTCTGTATTATTGGGAAATGCAAGATGTGTTTAATTTGGAATTCATATTACAAGCTTTGGTGGAAGTTGTGTCTTCTTTGTTGATCTTGTTTGTCCTATATCTAAAACCCTTTTGAGGAAAATTACGTCGGGTTAAGGTTGTTCGTACCATTATTGGAAATGTAAGCATTTATCATTTAATATATTTTTTCAAAACTATCCCTATAATTATTATTGGAATTATATAAAGTGTTGACTTAATATATAAGGGTGTTTTTGGAAAGAAGTAATTAAATGTTATTTGAAATTAGAATATGATCTTATAAATAGGACCAAATTTATTTTCCTAAAAGGGATACATATAGAACCAGAGGGAGTATTAGCTTTAAACGTATTTTTGCATTTTAATGTTGCTGTCAACATTGAGTTCCAACTTGATTTACAATGCCTTGCATTCTGATTTGTTACTGTCATATTGGCACACAGCTTATGTATACATGGTGACTGAAGCTTTGCCAGTAGTTGTTAGGTGCGTCATGACTTATGAGCACCTGTCTTTAGTATGATTGCGGTCTTTTTCAGTGTTTTTCTAACTCAGTGCTTTTGCTTGGGCATGCCATGTACCTATGCTTTTTGTTTAGATGAGAGGAAGAATGAGAGAGGGGAAAATGAAAAATGCCTTTAGTATGATTGTTGTCATTAAAAAACTGTCTTCACATAGTAGAGTTTATTTGTTGCCATTACTAAAGAATTTGTTTATTTGTTTCTTTGCTAGGAATGATTCTCAACTCATCAAGAAAATTGTCAAAGATGTATCAGAAAAGCGGAATTTAATGTCCCCTTATGAACTAGAAGAAGAAGAAGACCTTGTCGGAATTGACAAATTTTGTGAAGATGTCAAATTGTTGCTATCAAAAAACCCTGAAAAAAGATTGTTGCTAAAAAATGGTCAGGTAATTGGAATTTGGGGCATGGGTGGGATTGGCAAGACAACCATTGCTAAAGCTGTGTTTTCTCAAACCTTTCCCCAATATGATAGTGTTTGCTTCTTGTCAAATGTAAGAGAAGAATCGAAAAGACTTGGACTATCATTTTTACATGATAGGCTTCTTTCCGAGTTACTAAAGGATGAAAGTACCAAGTCCACATTCATTAAGAGAAGGCTCAGTAATAAAAAGATTTTCATTGTACTTGATGATGTGGATAGTGCAGATCAACTAGATGAGTTGTGTAGAGAATGTAAATATGCAGGTCCAGATAGTAAACTCATTATTACAACAAGAAATAGGCATTTGCTCACTGGAAGAGTTGATGAGGATGCTATATATGAGGTCAATACATGGAGCTTTGAGAAATCTCTTGAGCTTTTTAGCCTACATGCATTCAGGGAAATAGATCCTAAAAAAGGATATGAGGATCTCTCAAAAAGGGCAGTTGAATATGCAGGGGGTGTTCCATTGGCTCTAAAAGTTTTGGGTTCAAATCTTCATTCTAGAACTACTGAATTTTGGGCTAGTGAATTGAGAAAACTCATGAGTGATCCCAATGACAAAATTCAAAATGTATTACAAGTGAGCTATGATGGACTAGGTAGTCTAGAGAAAAAAATATTTCTAGACATTGCATTCTTTTTCAAAGACGAACATAAAGATTTTGCCAAAAGGGTGCTGAATGCTTGTGGCTTCCATGCTACTAGTGGAATAGAGGTCCTTGTAGATAAAGCTCTTATAACTATTTCAAATAGCAAGAGAATACAAATGCATGACTTGCAACAAGAAATGGGTTTGAAAATAGTTCGTCAAGGCATTGAAGATCCTGGAAAACGCAGTCGATTACGGGATATTGAAGAAGTTTCTGATGTACTTGAAAATAAAAAGGTAACAAAAAAATGTGCTGATTTTTTTTCTTAATTAGACATGCAATGGTCTCTGAAAGATGAGACAATCGTCACATTAGTCCTTCCAAGAAAAACTTCATTTTAGTCAAGTAAATATGGTCTCTTTAGTTCCTTTTCAATTCTATAAGGATTTTTACACTCTCAAGGACTAAAATTAGAATATTATTTTAGGGGCTGACGTGAAATCTTCACATCTTTCGGGACCAATTTGACTGCTTTCTCTTGCTAATTTGATACATATTTGTTTCTTTATTTTCTCATTTTGTCAGGGGAGTGATGCAGTTGAAGGCATAAAATTAGATTTATCAGAATTTGATGAGTTTCATTTGAATGCTGACTCATTCAACATGATGACTAATTTAAGATTTCTTATACTGTATATCCCATTGGGCAAGAAATCAGGAAATGTGGAGTATCCTAGAGTCTTTAATAAGTTTCCTGCTAAATTGAGATACCTTGAGTGGCATGGATACCGTTTAAAGTCTCTTCCGCCAACTTTCAATGCTAAGATGGTTGTTGAAATCCGTATGCCGCACAGCCATATTGTAGAACTTTGGTGGGGTGTGAAGGTAAGACAAAGATATGCAGAATTTATGCTTACGTTCTTGTTTAACTGAAATTTTGTGGGATTAATTTTTACTTTTTGGGCTGATGTTTCCTTCTCACTTGTTGCAGGATGTTCCGAATTTAGAAGGAATTGATTTAACTGAATGCAAGCAGTTGAAGAATCTCCCTGATTTGTCCAAGGCAACAAAACTTAGATGGGTGAATCTATCTGGTTGTGAAAGTTTGCGTTATCTTCATCCAGCTATTTTATCTCTTGATTCTCTTGAAACTTTGATATTGGATAACTGCAAAAAACTGAAGTGTCTTAAAAGTGAGAAGCATTTAAAATCTCTTCAGAAGATCAGTGTCGATGGTTGCACAAATCTCAAGGAATTCGCAGTGTCGTCAGATTCAATGACAAGGTTGGATTTAAGAAATACTGGAATTGAAAAACTGGACTCGTCAATTGGGCGTCTAACAAGACTTGGGTGGCTCAATCTAGAGGGTTTGAGACTTAGGAATCTTCCAAATGAATTATCTTTCATACAATATCTTAGGGAACTTAGGATTTCTGATTGCAGACTTGTCTTTGACAGACAGAAGCTTCACATCCTATTCGATGGCTTAAGAACTTTACAAAAGCTGCATTTGAAGGATTGTTGTAACTTGTTTGAACTCCCCGACAACATCAACAACTTATCACTCTTATATGAGCTAAGGCTAGATGGTAGTGGTGTGGAGATGTTGCCTGAAAGCATCAGGCATCTAAAAGAACTGGAAATTCTGTCCTTAAAAAGTTGCACAAAGCTACGGTGTCTACCCAAGCTTCCACTACTTATCAAAGAGTTTAATGCCATCAACTGCAACTCATTGGCAACTGTATCCACTTTAAACACTTTTTCAGAATGCATGATAGGGAAGGACAAGTTCATTTCTTTCCAGAATTGCAAGAAACTGGATGGATCTTCGCTCCGGTGCATTGCGGAAGGTGCTCACTTAACAATGATGAAAGCTATAACTGAGAATATATATGTAAGAACATATGGTCTGAAGGTCCACAGCTATAATTACACCTCCATAAAGGTTTGTTTTCCAGGAAGCAGAGTTCCTGAGAAGTTCACATACCGAACAACAAACTCCTCAATTCCTATTAAACTTCCCTCTGATTCCAACTACCTAGGCATAGTTCTGTGTGCGGTTCTTTCTCCATCCGAGGGAATGAAGATGCATGGTGCTAAAATCTTTTGTCAATGCTACTTGGCAGATGGTACAAAGCTGGGACATGCAACTGCGTGGTATCATAAAGCTATCCCCGACTTGAATTCTGATCATGTTTATATGTGGTACGATGCATTCCATTTTGACAGCATCTTCAGAAGTTATGAAACACAGGTTTCTTTTGTATTCTATGTTACAATTACAAATGATAAGGGGGAACGTGAGCTCTTGAGCATTGGTACCAAAGAGTGTGGGGTCTGCCTGATATTTGATCCAGAGTCACAACATAGTGCAACCATAACAGAACTTGAAACATCTGATGAGAATAGAGGCAATGAAGTAAACAATCGAGAACGGGGAGCATGGTTGAAGCACCCTTTCTACTTGGGCCTCGGTTTAGGCACATTCCTGTTCGCTGCTGTGGTAGTGGCAAAATCAACACGCGGTAGATGAGGTAAGAGAACAAGGCCATCTCCTTCTCACCATGTATGTTTCAACAGTTTGTATAATTTGTCTTCTGTCCAGCTCTTGTTTGTAGCAATGGCAAAATGCATAACGCTCAGAAGCATGCTTTCACTGTATAATTGATTCTCCCGGTCTCCCCCACTCTTTGCATTTTCTTGTCTTCCAACATTTTCACACTTATTTTCCTTTTCTATATATTACCGGTTAGTGAAGTAAAATGTTTTCGTGAATTACGTAGGTCCTCCATGCCATTAAATTTTCTTCTCACGTTTGTCATTGGGACAACACTTGGATGGTTACTTACTAAAATAACCATGATATGCAATTGCAAGGACACTTGTGTTGGGGTGCTGCTCTGCAGGCATTTTTACTTGCAGATTTTTAGAATGTTCTATAAATAATCTAGTTATATTGATGAAGCGGTGTTCAATGAAAAATTAAAAAAAAAATAAAAAAAGCTTTTGAGATATATAATCATAATCTGAATGTTGTCAGAATTTGGGTGAGCACTTAAAGATATGTGCAAACATTGCAACGCTTCAGGAAAATGCTATTTTCTGCTTCGAAACCTGATTGATTATTATTTTTTTAGATTCTAATGACCTTGCTGAAATGATCTAGCACATAATCAAAGACTCAGGGGTTCTGGTTTTCATTATAGTTCTTTCTGCATTGTAATGAAATCATCAATTCTTTCGGAGCTGCTGATGTTTCTTACAAAAATGGGCTATTGTCTCAGATATGAGCCATTTACTTGTGGACTTAAGTGTACAACACTACAACATATTTTCATGTTAGAGTTCTGATGTATAAGTGGCATTATTTTATTTAAAAAAAAACCAAAAAAAGTATAAGAAAAAACAAAAAATACAACAACCACATTGTATTAATAAATAAGAAGAAATTACATGGAAAAAAGCTCTTCCATTAGCTAACACAGACTTAGTCAAGTCAACAAAATACAGCTGCAACCTCATTAGTTGTTATTACCTAACAAACAAATAAAATAAAATAAATGAAGAAGATAAAAAGAAGGTGATAGATAAACATAAATGTAATATTTTAAGGGCATGTTACTGTATGATATTACGTAGAATAATTGTGCATGAATCACGACATTACATATCTGTCAACGATCTTACACTGTATACAATATACAACCTTACTCAAAAAGTCAAAAATAAATTCCAGCCCCGAATTAAGGAAGAAGAAGAGAGTGTTAGTTGTTGTTATTCTTGTTGCACTCGCAGCAGCAGCAGCTACAGAATATGTCTACCAACTCTACCAAAAAGTATGATGTGTTTCTTAGCTTCAGGGGTCTGGACACCCGCGCAACTGTCACTGGCAATCTCTTTTATGCATTCCGCCAAGCCGGCATCGAAACATACATAGATGATGATAAACTTGTACGAGGAGATGATTTGGAGGGATCACTGATACAAGCTATTAAGAACTCACACATAGCAGTTGTGGTTTTCTCAAGAAACTATGCCTCCTCAACATGGTGCTTGAGTGAACTCGCCAAAATAATTGAATGCAGAAAAGATATGAGGCATAAAATGGTGGTTTTACCTGTGCTCTACGGAGTGGATCCATCAGAAGTACGATATCAAACTGGGAGTTATAGGGAAGCATTCTCAAAACATGAGCGGCGTGAAATCGGGAAAGACAAAATGGATGAGTGGAAAGCAGCACTTACTGAAGCAGCCAATATATCTTGATGGGATTCTCGTAACTGTGTGTAAGTATTCAATTCTCTCTCTTTTTTTATATACTTTAATTTTAAACCAATAAATACTAATATTTTCTATCCTTAAGTTCTCGTACATGACTACGCAGGTCGCAGGCTATATTCAATTTTTAGCTTATCTATTACTGCTTCGAAATATAATTGTCATCTGGAAATTAAGGATAGAAAGTACTTTGGAGCAGATATGGATGAACTAAAAAGTCATCAGTGTAGCCCACATGATCACGTACGGGTATTGGAAGTTCCGATTTCGATCCTTGGATGCCACCGTTTGGTGGATTTTTGGTATCTTTAACTCTCTCTCCCTCGTCTCCTTCAAAAACTTTGCCTATTAAAAAAAATTATGGATGAGCTCACAGACCATAAGAAATTTGTTAGGAGTTTAACATTGAGTAACTTAGAAAGCTCAATGTAGTACTTAAGTCGCGAGACTCTCCCACATATTACACTAATTTTTGATTGAGCTCTTGTTGTGTGTTTAATTCCTAACCAAATTACTATATGATGAGTTGGGATTCTTGGACAGACTGTTCACCTATAATATGAGTCTTTGGGGAGCTCATCTTTTTTTAATAAACATAATCATAAAAAATTAATCATTTTGTTGAAGAAGAATCTTTTATGTTTAATTGCTTGTTTACTTCTTTTTTGGTTTCAAACTTAACTAATCATTCTTTTTGTCACTTTTGTTTGAACCTTTTACAGGGAACATGAATTCAACCAGAAAATTGTCAAAGATGTACTGCAAAAGCTATCCCTGAGGTACCCTGCGGAACTAGAAGGTGAAAATCTTGTTAAAATTGATAAAACCAGTGAATACATTCAAGTTTTGTTGTCAGAAAACAAACAAAATCAGTTACTAGAAAATGTTAAAAGTAATTGGAATTTGGGGAATGGGTGGAATTGGAAAGACAACCATTGCTAGAGCCTTGTTTTCTCAACTTTTTCCCCTATATGACAGTGTCAGCTTCATGGAAAATGTGTGGGAATTATAAAAAAACTAGGAAAATTGCCCGTGCGATGCACGGGTCTTAAATTTTGCTATCCTTCCATTTTTTTTAAGGGTTTTCCATTTGTTCAAACATTAAACATTAATTTTATTTACATGTGATTGAATAAATTGAAATGATAAATTGAAAGGAAGACTTTCATGATCAACATATTATAAAAAAAGAAATATTGAGAAGAAATATTGTGTTAAAGATCAACACAATATTGAAAAGAAATATTATTATACACACTCGTTTACAGTTATTTGGGCATTAAAGAAATAATTTAAAGCAAGAAAGAGGATTCGTGTCAGCATTCAGAATTGGGTAAAAATGCCAACAGCTTGCATGTTACAACTTAAAACAACTTTTGTGAGGCAACTTGAAACATTTTGATACCCAAAAAAAAATAATAATAATAATTGAAATCATCAAGGTAATATGTTTAATCAAAAATTTAAATGATAAATTGGAAGGAATGCTTTCATGATCAACATATTATAAAAAATAAATATTGAGAAGAAATATTGTGTTAAAGATCAACGCAATATTGAAAAGAATTTAACTTACTTCACATTCTTTGATCTTCTTTTGTGCACTATCTATCAAGTCTTAAGTCTCTGTATTAAGAAATGTTTGAGCAAAATTCAAACACTTAAAAATACCAAAAAAAAAATGAAAAAGCTTTCTAGCTACCAATAAAAAAAATAATACTAGTTGTTCATATGCTTAATGTTTATGACAAATAAGGAAATAAAATATACTTAATAAGGAAATAATTTTAGTTGAAATGAAGGCTTTCCACCAATTTAAAAAATAAAAAATAAAAAAAAATACTAACCGTTCATATGCTCAAACAACCAAGGTTTTCTTCTTTATACGTTTTTTTTTTTGCAAGTGGCATTTTGATACTAAAAATTAAAAAAAAATTCTCATTGAAAGACGAAAGGTCGGTAATAAATAAGCTTTAAATAGAAAACAAAATGACCAAGCATTTATATATATATATATATATATATATATATATATATATATATGCAGATTGTAGAGGCCTAGAGGGGCAGAAAATGTACGATGGTGCACATAGTAGCTTTGATAAAATAAAAAATTTGCATAATAATCTGATGGACTACCTTGTAAGTTTGGTCACCAAAGAAGTGAATTTCATTGAAATCATCAAGGTAATATGTTTAAACAAAAATTTAAATGATAAATTGAAAGGAAGACTTTCATGATCAACATATTATCAAAAAAGAAATATTGAGAAGAAATATTGTGTTAAAGATCAACGCAATATTGAAAAGAATTTCACTTACTTCTTCACATTCTTTGATCTTCTTTTGTGCACCATCAAGTCTCAAGTCTCTGTATTAAGAAATGTTTGAGCAAAATTCAAACACTTAAAAATACAAAAAAAAATGGAAAAAAATACTAATTGAAATAAGGCTTTCTACCAATTAAAAAAATTACTAACTGTTCATATGCTTAATGTAACCTTGTCATTTTTCAAGCTTTCCATGACTATCAATTGTAAGATGTCAGAATAGCATTTGTTGTATCGCACATTGAAAGGAAATAATGAAAAATACTAACTGTTTCAATTGTAAGCAGTCATAAAATGAAAGGAAAATGAAAAAATTAAAAATATATGGACGGATGTGATTTACTTGCAATGGATGGTTATGATTAGAATGAAATTTAGGAGGGATATGAACGGATGTGATTTATTTGCAATGGATGACTAGGATTAGAAACAAATTTGGAGGGAAAAACTATCATAGAGGGAAAGTAAAAAATACCCCTCAACTTCACCTATTTTAAATATATGCAGATGACCGACCAAGTAAGCTGTCAGCTTTAGGTGATAAGCTTCTTTCTGAGCTACTAAAGGATGAAATTCCCAAATTTAATCCTGCAAGATCCACATTCATTGCAAGGAGGCTTAGTAGTGAAAAAGCTTTCATTGTACTTGATGATGTGAATAGTACAAATCAATTAGATGTGTTGTGTAGAGAATGTAAGCATGTAGCTCCAGGTAGTAAACTCGTCATAACAACAAGAAATAGACATTTGCTTGTTGGAAGAGTTGATGAGATATATGAGGCAAAGCTATTTGGCTTTGATGAATCTTTAGAGCTTTTTTGTTTACATGCCTTCAAACAAAGCAATCCTCAGAGGAATATAGGGATCTTTCAAGAACTGCAGTTGATTATGCAGGGGTGTTCCGTTAGCTTTAAAAGTTTTGGGTTCAAATCTTTATTCTACGAGTACTAAGTTTTGGGACAGTGAATTAAAAAAAGTCAAGAGCTATCCCTACCGACAGTATTGAAAATGTGTTACGAGTGAGATACAACAGCACTGCATATAGTTGATTCAACATATCCTACCTTTTACTAGGACAAACATTACTCACAAGAAAGAGCCATACTTTGTCTAACAACATAGCGTAACAAAAACTTTATTATAGTTCAAATAGTACAACAACAAAAATGCAGAATCAATCGGAATTTTTGAGTGACTTGACAAGTTTAAGATTACCATATCATGAATTAAAGCTGAAAATTTGAGTGGATATTAAGTTATTAAGACACATTGAACAATCACAATCACACAAGAGTATATAATTGGACTAGATTGATGGTGACTAGATTGAACATCTATGTCATTGAAAAAGAGCTAATGACATTGACAAAATATGGTGAAACTTCATTCCTCTCTTCGCATTATCATGGTCCCATCACAAACTAAATGGTCATCCAAGCTACAGATAAGACAATGTTCAATTACTTTTTGTTATGCAATGACAATTAATAAGAGTCATGAACAATCTTTGACCAATGTTGGACTATACGTAACAAATCCAGTTTTTACTCATGGTCAATTGTATGTTGCTATCTCACGAGTTAAGAACATAAATGAATTAAAAATTTTATTCAATGATACGCAAGATAGTGCAACTAATATGACCACCAATGTAGTTTGACATGAAGTTTTCCAAAATGTGCACAATAACTGTCAATAAATATTATTATTATTATTATTATTATTATTATTATTATTATTATTATTATTTACATGTACTGCATTGCTTATATTATTGTTTTATATTAATTTGCTTTAAGTACAATATTAATTATGTAACCTCTATATTAGTTAGCTTATAAAATATTATCGGTTAATTAGTACTCCGCATCAAATTATAAGTAATTTTAACTAATTTTACGCTTATCAAAGAGGTTAGTTAATTGTATTTAATTTTTTTAAAATTTATAAAAGAAAAGAGGTATTTTTGGAAAGTTGTATTAGGAATGAAACAAAAATTAAATAAGATAACAATTTTCTAGGAATGTTTTAGGAAAGTTGCATTGGGAATGAAATAAAATTTAAGAAAGTTGGTTAGTTTTGCTTATATTTTAAATCAAAATAAGTATGTTTTTTTCTTATATTTCAAGTCGGATGGAGTAACTATCATTGTTTAATTAGTGTAACATTTTAACTCTGTGCAATGATATTATTCAATATTTACTTTATCAGGTTGACAGAAAAGTTCGTTAAATTATTCAATATTTTTCAATAAAGTCTACCTAGACGAACATGAATTTAATTTTATATTTTTTAATGCTAAATTGAATGTATTTAATTTTTTTGAACTATTTGATTTTAAATAAAAAATACAATGATTGATATATATATCGTGTATTAAACCAGTCATAGTATTCGTACAACCCGTGTATTGCACGGGTTAAAAACTAGTATATATATAATCACATCATCACATAATCACACATAATTCAATGAATTTTAGCCTCAATATTATATCAATAACAATTCAACCAAGCATAGCTCAATTGTTTAACAATTACACTGCTTTTTGAAAATATCGGCTTGAAGCTCCTAGAGTTGTGATTACCGACTCCATTCAACTCTAATCCAATGGCTGCCAAGCTCCTTGCAACTCCGTTACTGGATTATAAAAGGGGAAAGACTATGGAAAGCTAGGGTTTGTGTTTTTGGAGAGGTTTAAGAATACGAGAGCTATATGGAGGTTACATTGAGTTCTAAAGGTGTTGTGATACCCAATTTCGACTGCCTAGGGGTTTATATTGGCTTTGGAACCGCCATTTGTAACATCCCAAAATTCATGCGTTATAATTTTATTTTTGTAGTTATTTTTTTGTAGTATTAGATTATTAAAGAACTTAGACCTTTATATTATATTATATTTATATTATATTATAAATATAATGATAATAAAATAGGCATATAGATTTTATGGTAATACATTGTTAAATAAGGATACTTGATAGAATCATTATCATTATTATTGTTATTATTATTATTATTATTATTATTATTATTATAAGATGAGATAGTATTAGATATTATTTTATTTAAATTATTTTATTTTATTTTTATCAATATTAGTTTTTTATAATAGTTGTGACTAAAAGGATAAGTTAGAATAATTGATTTAAAATAAATAAAAATTTAAGATCAGATAAGTTAGTTTCATTCTCTTAAAAACAAAAACCTAGCCTCCATTAAGAAAACCAGAGGGAGAAAAAGCACTATAACCCAATCAAACCCTTCATAAATAACAATGATAATGGGTAAATCATTTTATTTAAATGTACCATGTACTACATTATACTATATATTATGCTGGTGTTCTTATTGTTTCGTTGAGTGGTAATTTTAATTTAATATATATATATATATATATATATATATATATATATATATATATGCGTGTGCAACAATCATGTTATTATTGTGCAGGATTTTGATCAGGCGCTTATTTCATTTCAATTATATGTGCAACAATCATGTTATTACTGTGCAGGATTTTCATCAGGCGCTTATTTCATTTCAATTATATGTGCAACAATCATGTTATTACTGTGCAGGATTTTCATCAGGCGCTTATTTCATTTCAATTATATGTGCAACAATCATGTTATTACTGTGCAGGATTTTGATAAGGCGCTTATTTCATTTCAATAATATATATATATATATATATTATATATATATTATGTATTATGCGGCATTTTTAGGTAGGATTACAGTATATATTATGCGTGCTATATATATATATATATATATATATATATATATATAAAAGTATAGTACTCACTTTTATTTTAATTTTTATTAGATAAAAGTTATAATTGTAGATTGACGACGTTGAGACTTTAGGACTTAATGTATTTATTGTTGAGTGTATATATTGTTGAGAGGATTCTTTTGAATCCATTATTTGATCACGCACATCAACCATCAACCATATGGTATTTAGAGGATTGACTCGGACGCGAGTGTAAGTCATCCAAATCCGGGGCGCCGGGCGAGGGGTAGGCACCTCCAGCAGGCGTGCTGTGTGTAGGCACCTCCAGCTGTGTGCAAGAGAGAAGTCATTGGTTGGGAATGTTCTGTGCACCAAACATGAATATATAGTTATAATGTTATTTTAGAGGAGTCTTTTGACTCATTGTTTGGCCTGGGCACAGGCAAACGAACTCCAACAAATAATTCAGAGGACTGACCCGGACGCGGATGTAAGTCATCCAAACCCGGGGCGCTGGGTGAGGGGTAGGCATCATCCAAACCCGGGGCGCTGGGTGAGGGGTAGGCACCTCCAGCAGGCGTGCTGTGAAAGTCATAGATGCAATTAGTGATTATTCTCTATTGATTGTATTAGATAATCATATTTTTGTTCATGTGATTGATAATAGTATGATACTAGACATGAGTCATATTATTAAATGTTATTTCCCTCATTATTATTTTATGGAGATTTTCCGTACATGTGACGGCTGACAATATCATAGTTCAAAAATACTTTCAAACTAAATAGTGTTACTGAGATTTTTATCTCACTATTTGGGTTTGATGTTGTCAGATTGAGATTTTGGGAAGCAAGATGTCAGGAAGAAGACAAGTTTATAATATTAGTTTTCTTATGTAAATTATTTTCAAGGAGTCTACGTTAAGTTTGAAGAGAATTGTTGATGCCCTTCTAGTTTAGTACCCAGTGTCATTGTAGAATAAGTAAAATTTTCAATGTAATTTTATTTAACAATTATTTTGGAAGGAGACATATATTTTTCTTAATGAGACATTTTTTTTTATTTATTGATTATTGTGCTTGGTAAGCTTCCGTGGATTGTGTATTTTGTTATTAAAATTTAGTTGTTACACCATTCGAAGGAAATTGCAAGGACATTTCTTCCACCAACTTTGATTTTTTGGAAAATTCTGAGAGTGTAATCGTTTACCCCTTTGAGTAATCAGTTATCATGTGTTAATTTTTCCCATAAACACATTCAAATAACCAGGATCCAGTTATCAATCCTGGTAACCGCTTATTATTAGTTAAATATGAAAAAATTAGATCTTCTATTTTCTTATGGGTCCTAATTACCCACTGATAGATAAATATATAATTACTTAGGAAAACCATCAAATACCAAAATTTACAAATTATTTCTAATAATCAAATACTTATACTCTATTAATGAGAAATAATTTTAATCATATGGAACTATGATATTTCAAAATAAATTTAAAATACTCCTTAAAAAACACATTGTTTGCATAAAACCATATTATATTATTTAGTAAATGAAAACGTGATGGGTGTTACATCAACCACAATGACAAAGACTATGGAGTGACAACATTAGAGTGGATATTCTAAATTTTGAAGGTCAATTCCTAGGTGATGAGATTGTTGATTGACTACAAATCGTTGAACGAATGTCCTGAATTAAAAGAAGTCTTTGACACTCAGGTCAAAATTGTAGCAGTTTAGCTTAAAATAAATGCTTCCATATGGTGGAAGAATCTTAAAAAGAAGCGCCCACGTAGAAAAAGTAAGATCAAATCATGGAAAAAAATGCATTGTGAGCTAACTCGTAAGTTCCTACCCAATCGTTATAATCAAGATAATTTTATTCAATTATGTAACTTGAGACAAAAGCCTTTGTCCTTGGAAGAATATACCATGGAATTCAAGAAACTCATGATGAATTGTGACATTGAAGAAAGGAAAGAGCAAACAATAGCCTGTATATCTCATAGGACTCAATGTAAACATTGCTATTGCAGTCCTACTACAACAATATCGGACTTTTGAGGATGTAATCCGTCTAGTCATCAAAATAGAGAAGTAACTCTCTAAGAAGCGTCAACTCCCTTCCTTTAGAAATCTTTAATGAACCCAAGGAACACAAACAATACACTTTAAACAAAACACAGGTAGCTAAAACCACCAGAGACAACCACACAAAACCCTCCTCGCAATCCAAAATATCTCCACAATTTTGGCCTGGAAAGTGGGTTTTTTTGAAAAGGGATTAACTCCGTCAAGGAAAAACTCACAAACTCTTTTCTAATAAACCTAAACACGTAGAAAGTTAGGGAACCTTGCTCTTATAATCAAAATGACTCAGAAGCCTAAGAAAGATGCAATGATTATTATTAGTTAAATATGGAAAAATTAGACCTTCTATTTTCTTATTGGTCCTAATTACCCACTAATAGAAAAATATATAATAACTTAGGAAAACCATCAAATACCAAAATTTACATATTATTTATAATAATCAAATACCTATACTCTATTAATGAGAAATAATTTTAATCATATGGAACTATGATATTTCAAAGTAAATTTAGAATACTCTTTAAAAAAACACATTGTTTGGATAAAACCATATCATACTTTAGTAAATGAAAAAGTGATGGGTGTTTCATCAACCACGATGACAAAGACTATAGAGTGACAACATTAGAGTGGATATTCTAAATTTTGAAGGTCAACTCCTAGGTGATGAGATTGATGATTGACTACAAATCGTTGAACGAATATCGAGTTAAAAGAAGTCTTTGACACTCAAGTCAAAATTGTAGCAGTTTAGCTCAAAATAAATGCTTCCATATGGTGGAAGAATTTTAAAAAGAAGCGCGCACATAGAAAAAGTAAGATCAAATCATGGAAAAAAATGCATTGTGCGCTAACTCATAAGTTCCTACCCAATCGTTATAATCAAGATAATTTTCTTCAATCATGTAACTTGAGACAAAAGCCTTTGTCCTTGGAAGAATATACCATGGAATTCAAGAAACTCATGATGAAATGTGACATTCAAGAAAGGAAAGAGCAAACAATAGCCCTATATCTCAAAGGACTCAATGTAAACATTGCTAATGCAATCCTACTACAACAATATCGAACTTTTGAGGATCTTCTCTGTCTACTCATCAAAGTAACTCTCTAAGAAGCCTCAACTCTCTTCCTTTAGAAATCTTTAATGAACCCATGAAACACAAATGATACATCTAAAACAAAACACAAGTAGCTAAAACCACCAAAGGCAACCACACAAGGCCCTCCTCACAATCCAAAATATCTCCACAATTTTGGCCTGGAAAGTGGGTTTTTTGAAAAGGCCAAGATTAACTCCGTCAAGGAAAAACTCATTTCTAATAAACCTAAACACGTAGAAAGCTAGGGAACATGCTCTTATTACCAAAATGACTTAGAAGCCTAAGAAAGATGCAATGATTGCTTGAAATTCGAATTGATTCAATGATTGCTAAAAAACTTACAATGACCCATATTAAAAGCACTTCAGATTACAATAGCAAAATTAAAATAAGGCAAATGATAAATTAAAATAAGACATCGTAATGTTTGAACAAAGGTAAGGGAAGTGGTTAGGGTTGGTGGGTGCTTTGCTGGATGTGGATGCTTTGTTGTGGATGCTTTGCTGCTTATGTTTCTGATATGGTTCACGTTTATATTCATGAAGTATCAGATTTCAACTTTGATCTATACATTTCCTCATCTGGAATCACGGTTGGAATGGTCCACGCTCCAAGAGAAGGTCGTGATATCGTTCCACCTGAAAATATCTGATTGCCTATTAACTATACCAGTATATAGTTGGTTTAATTACTGTCAGAATGAAGCAAATTACCTTCTTTAGTGTCTTCTTCACATCTTTTCAGGTAGCTCAGAGACAGTTGGGGATCCAGTGATTCTAGTAAAGTTTTATATCTATCTTCAGCCTCACTAATGCACTTCGCCTGGAATTGATAAATCAACATGATAATATCCTAAAGTTCATAAAAGTAACATATCTACTATCTACTATAAAAACATCCCTTTTCGAGGCACCACGTTTGTCGCGTGAAACAATCCTCGCACCAGAGCGTTTGTAGGTAAATAATCATTATTTCCAACTAAAATTACAATTTGAAATTAAATAAATTATTCAAATTTATTTAATGATTATCTCTAACCAAAATTACAATGTGAAATTAAATATATTTTTCAAATTTATTTAATCATTATCTGTATGTGAAATCATTATCCTCAGTTTATTGAAAAAAGAAGTAATCATTATCCTAAAAAAAAATATTTAAAAACAATCACTATATGATCTCACCTTCATTCTTTACCTTCGTTTCACATTCAGATCTCTCTACTTCTAAGAATTCTCTCATTTTACTATTTCGTATTTGATGTTTTTAATTATTTATTTCTTATTTTATATTTGATGTTTGTTGTGTGTTTGTAGGATAACCGCATTGAGAGTTAAATGGCCTGGTGTTAAGGTTCTTAACGTTGTGAGGCTAAGGATTACTACCCTGGGAAGGTTCTATGAAATTGGTAATGCTACTCAACATGATGCTTGGATTGTTGCCACTGGTGTCCCTTACTCACTTGGCCCACTCGCCTAATTATAATCGCTCCCCAATTAATCATGCAGCTTAATCGATCAAAATCAATGATTCATCACTTTCAATTAATCAAATAGTTCTATTTGTGTGTGGCTAGCCATTTGATCTTTGTATGTATGCATGCTCCTCTGATCAATGCCTACTACCCTTTTGACGTTTAATTATTGTTTCGTGTATCCTTGATTACGGAAAACTCACCAATGTACTATTTGTTAACTAATTTTCTCCTTCTTTGATTTTTTTCTTCATATATATATATATATATATATATATATATATATATATATATATATATATATGCATGCATACATGCTGCTACTTTTACATTGTTTAATTTGTGGATTCTCCCATTGATGTGAGAAAATGTTTATAAATTTAATGAAGAGTCCAAATCGAAAAATTAAATATACCAGACAAATTTTACCATTTTTTTGGAACATGCAAATTAAGTTATTACTTAAACAAATATACCTTTATATTTTCACACCTGATTAATAATCACATATTTTTATTTTTTTGAAAAAGAAGATACAAACTACATAGCCAAAGATATATAAAAACAGCTAAATTCAATCTAAATCTCTTCCTATTTTTTCTGTAACCACTTTATCTAAATGTATTATCGAGATAAATTTATTTGTTTTTTTTATCACAATAATTATGAAAAAATAATAATTAATATAAAAAGTGTTATAGTAAAAAACTGAGGGATTAATCTATATAAAAAAAAACTTAGGGATTATTTGGTTAGGATATTCAGGAATAAAATTTTTTGATGCTATCCACAAATTACAAATAGAAGATAGATTCAATACTTATAAAACATATAAGAAAAAGAGTTTGCACTTTGCATGTCTCATCTAGAAATTTTCACGTAATCCATGTAGAGATCATAAATCTGTATAGGTTGATGGGTTTGGAGTATACATCATAGCTCACAAACTTCCCTTAATATTTGGCACAATACATCAACTCTAAAGCCAAACTAGAAAAAAAAATATATTTAAAATTTAAATGATAATTATAATAAAAAATATAATAAAGGTAGATTATCTCATAAAAATAACAAATTTTTTTACATAATTTTATATTATTAATGAATTTAAAGGGGATTCAATATTTAGAGGATCAGAATCAATAATTCGTTTAGAAGACTGGAAATTATCTTTTTGATTTTTTTTCCTAATGAATTTTCATTTATTGTTAAAATTGTTACTCTTATAAAAAGGTTTAGATAAGTTAGGAAAAAATATGGTAAATGCTAACGAATGTCTTTGGTGTTAGCTCATTTTTTAATTTTACCTATGACAATGTTATCGAAATTGAGAATATTTTAATATTTTTATTAAAGTAAAACAAATTAAATACTAATAAAGTATAGATTTTTTCAAACATTACAAATAATATGGATATATGATTAAATATAATGATTATCATTTTGTAAAAAGTTTGCAATGGATAAATACTTCAGTTGTTATAACCTCTAAAAATAACTATAACAGATTAAAAACAAAGGTACATACATTTCAAAAATTGACAAAAAAAAATAATTCGAGATGATTAGAACAATTAGGATAAAGATTTTTTAGGATCAAATCTTATGATTAACTTGAGATAAGATAAACGATGAAAAATATCTAATATTTAAATATGAATAATAATAAATGTGATAATCATATTAAAAAGATGATAATTTATATTCAAAAAATACTAAATTATCATGTCCCATAAAATAGGAAATATTTTGATTTATCCTTAAATATACTCATAATACCATCAAACAAAAAAAATATTAAAAAAAGTTTAATTTTGATTCCACTCCAATTAATCATAATATCATAATAAACGTAATAATGATATATAAAAATGTGTTACTTCATCGATCAACTAAATAAGACATACATTAATTTAATACTCATCTATCCATAAACAAATATAATATTAAAAATAAAAATAAAAAAAAAACAGTCATTATATTCCTTATAAAATGCAATGTGTTAATCAAGACAGTCAAGAATAAAAAATTCATCATGTCCTATGAAATAGGAATATTCTAATTTATACTTAAATTCACTCCTAATACAACCAAACAAAAAAGATGAGAAAATATTTAAATATGATTTACTTTTGATTCTTTAAAATAAAGTTGATAATCATATAAAAATGCTAATTTATCTATTAAATAAATAAGGAATATATCATATAAAAAGTGTTACTTTTTATTTATACAAGAAAGTACAATATTTCTCAACAAACTCATTTAAATTATTTCTTTTTTAAGTTTAGTGTTTGATTTAAGTCTCTGCCTTTTGTATAATTTTTTTTTATTTTTGTGTAATAATAATCTTTATTTTAAAATAAAAACAATCTTTACTTTAAAATATTTAATATAAAAAATTAAATTATCAATAAACCGTGCATTGCACGGGGTGAGAGCTAGTATACTATATGCTAGTTACTAAAGTAACATCAATACTTTATAGTCACTATCATTAAACCAATTTATAACAGGAGTAGAACAATGTGATCCTTAGGCCAATAAACAATCTAATAGAGTGTTGGGCCTTAACAGGTCCATTATCAAGATGGGAATAGGATAGATATTAGTATTATTGTTTAGGATTATTAAATAAATAAATAAATGCTAAATCTAGAATGTTCTAATGTCATAGGATTATGCCACTTGTATGGCTTAGCTATATTTTAGGGTTTACTATCTTCCTATATAAGTTCATGTAGTCTCTATTTCCAATTAAGAAATCAAATGTTATCTTAAATCTTTGTTATTTTGTTATCTTTTTTTAGGAGTAGAGAGTTTAGTATTCTTGATAGGAAGACCTTAATTTTTCTTCCTATCACAATCCCTCCCATTTAAATTAAAGATTGAACTTTGGTGAAGATTAAAGATTGAAGTTTTAGCTTATTTTTAGAAAAATAATATATTTTGTGAATCAAGAGATATTTGGCATAGAGTTTAAATTATAAAAAGAGAATTTATTTTTGAGAAAAATAAAGCTAAAACTCCAAGGTACTCAAACATAAACAGTATTTAATTTTAACAAATTAAAATCCTGATAATTATAATCATAATAAGCTATATCAAACACACACTTGGTAAACAATGTTGTTATCAAGCATCAGGCTGACATGTTTTCTTCTATCTCACAATAGAAGATGACAAATGCCATAGACCTCTAACAGGAACAGTATTAATTCACTATTCAAGCTGCACATGCGTTCTCCATATTCCAGACTCATCCTTTAAAAAAGGGTGATAGGAGTGGTCATAAATTTGAAACTCCTACAATCCATGTAAACATGTGACTTGAGGTGCATGAAACATTTTTTCATTCAGATATTCAGGTATTTAGTTTTATGAACAATCCCATATTTAAATATGAGAGAGAAATGATGGATGTCTATAACAGAAAGGCTGCAGATCAACAAAAAAAAAAGAGACATGTTTTTGGTAAAAGGTGGATTTGATCTCCCCGCTATATTAAATTAATACAGACCAAGAAATAAATTTGAAATTGTTATCAGTAGAATATCAGCTATCCAACAAATTTCAAGAAAGCATATTGACACCCTATACATTTGGAATTAAAAAAGACTAGATCTATTACATTTGGAATGAAAGGAATACTAGATCCTTCTCTAATAGTTCCAAGTCTCCTCAGCAGATCTTTTTATTCATTAAAAAAGACTTTGCAATTAGAGTAGCTTTTTGTTTTAGGAATTTTAGACTTTGGCCAGACAGGGCTTTGGTTCAAAAAATTTGTAATGAATTTCATTAGTTTGTGGTTTAGGGGAACCCTTCATAGAAGGTGGCCCTTAATCTCTGAACTTTTTATTCTTTTAGGTTTTTCACTGAACCCTTCCTAGAAGGTGGCAGTAAAGGCCTAAGAGAGTGGTTGATGTTTTTTTAGTGCTTGTGGTAATAGAATTTGTTCTTCTACCAAAAAAAAATATTGACATCCTATAAGTAAATATATTAATTAGCAAGTAGCAACACCATTTGCAACCAGTTTGAAATACTCACTAGCATAGATGGGGCAGTTGACGCTCCATATATTTTGACAAACATGCGTAACATATTGAAAGAATTCTGTAAAACATCATCCTGCACAAAGGATTTTAGTCGAATCAAGATTCAGACGTGTATGCTATCTCGTGGTTGCAAAACTTGGAACATCGAACTCACCTCGTAGTCATACCTGCAACATCATTGGGACAATTATGTTGAATAAAATTACAAAATTGAGGCAAGCAAGGATAAGACTGAAATAACTTTGTGTAGGTTATCACACAAATGAAACATTAAAAAAATAGCAAAGAAGCAACAAAATAATTAAGCGTGAGTTTCGTATTTATCAGACACCCCTTTTTAACTGTAAACTTCTGTATGTGCCATAAATTTAAAGTTAAACAGGTAAATACATGCAAGAAATTGTGATCCCCTTCTATTAGCACAATCTTTATTGGTGCAAATCGGTTTTATATTTTTAATAATGTCAGTTTTGTAAAGTTTGTTATTACTCCTAGAGTAGAAAGCATAAATATGGAGTGGAGAAAATGAAAAACAAAAGTACTTTGTTATGATTCAACCACTTTCTTACATCTAAATGCATCATTAAAAGAAGAAAAAAAAAAGTGTTTTCAACAAGTAATTGCTGAAGAGCTTACTGAATGCCTAAAACCTGAAAACCTTGAATTTTAAAAATTATAAATAAAAAAAAGGGGTACCATGGTAGAAGCAAATACAAAATTCTGCCCAAATACGAATGCGTGTAAGGGATAATATGCTACCCAGGACAAACTGAAACAAAAGAGAGTACTTACAGATCATCAGAAACTTCCACTAAGAACTCTGAAATTGAAAGAAACTCCATATGCAACTCGTCAACCTTCAAAACAAATTCCAAGGAACACAATTATCCTAATGACAAAAATTTACCAAAGGTTGTTTATCTTATTTCATGCAGACATTTATGTTATCATCAATATTTTAGAACATCATGTGCCGAACTCAAACAAAAATTATAATAATATAATCAAGAGTTAGATGAATACTACAGATCCATTAAACAATTTTTGCTTATCATTGTACCTTAGCCCCTCGCAATTGATAGAGAATAAGATTCAGAATTCGATAATCAAAAGACCTTAAAGAATTAGCCCTCATCACGTCTTCAAGAAGAATCTGAGTAACAAATTATTCATTAGATTTCAAACAGGAAATTTTGACAAGACTTTGGCTCAATATACCCATACTCTAGAGCGAATGAAAAGTGCACATGATTCATGAATACCTCCTCTTTATTTATCAGCGCAAAACTGAGCTTTCTTTCAAGAGCCCAATACTCTTCTGCATGTTTAAGTTCGTCTCTTATCCTTAGCTCATCAAGTAAAACGGAACAGGACCAAATCAAGCTCAGCCATAACTAATCCCCAAGAAAAGTATTGAATAAAAGATATATACCTTTGTGTTAAAAGACCTTCACATTCGAGAAGAGTTTCAAGGGGTTTGAATGGATCATTTGAGAAGCAAGTAAGCAATACTTGAGTTTCTTCCTGCATGAAAAGTTAAATCATATAAGAAAGAAGAAAGTAGTAATTACTTAAAACATAGAGATTAAAATTGCAACTTTGCAATCAATCACCTCATCTTTTCCTCCAAATACAGAGTCTCCATCGGTCAGTGTTGGCAGTAGATTCTCATTCATTTTATCTAGCTGCATTATTATAGCAAAAAACTCTCAGCACAAATAGGAGCTTTTGCAGGTTTCATACTTACAGCTGGAACTATGTAGAACATATTTCAGAGTCTCAAATAGAAACAAATATGATCGAAAATGTTCTCAAAAGCATACATATGCTTCTTAGAGGACAAAAATAAAGTATTTGCATCAATTTCGAAGCCCGTGTCACCCTTTTATATCTATTTGACTAAAACTAATGCAAGATATTTTTGTTTATACCACAAGTCTCTAAATCATATGTGGCAGATAGGGATGACCTCAACTACGAAGCCAGTACCCCACACTTTTTCATACTTTTAAGACCCAACTCAACTTGCATATATAAAAGGGTGACTTAATTTAATAACATGAATCAAGTGTGTACCTGATAAATATAACTCTCAGTGAACGAAAGAATGGGTAAGTATTTGAAAATTGTTTGTGGCTTACTTACATCCAACCCATGAAACATAAAACAGGTCCTGCACTGAAAAAATAAGCTCGCATTAACATTAACATTGAAACCACAAAGCAAGTTCCAAATAGACAAGCTTATTTGCTAAAATAGTATCAAGCATTCAAACATTCTTCCAAAATACTGTTTGAGTGTTTTGTATATAGGAAACGGCAATGAAATTTAGGATGCAACTCCAATACATAGGACTGCATTCATCTATATATGAATATGGAAAATGATGGCATAAACCTAGTAGAGTTTTGATAATATGGAAAACGATGGCATAAAGCAGTGACTGCTGATGTGGTGTATTTTTCAAATCATGTGGATCAAAACCAAAATATTTGAAAAATCAAGGATTAGTCCCGGTCAAAATAACTTGTAGTGACTAAAACCAAAACATGCTGAACTTTTAGGGATAAAGACATAAATAAGCCATGAAACTATTGTATGAATATATACTTACATAATCCTCAAGGGTAGAATTTGCCCTTTTCATGGAATCCAACCCAACCATGGCCATGTTTTCATTATAACTTTGCTGCAAACTAACCATAGCTGGCATAGCATTTCCGACAGCATTTTGTTGAAAACCTAAATGAAAGTGAAGATTCCCAAATGATCATAAAATTAAAACAAAGCAACATAGCAAATGACAGAAAACATGAGAAATCAAAGTTATGGAAGCAAATCAATACTCAATTTAGAAGAAAGGTGAGTGGAGAGAAGGGATGGAAGGCAATGGGATTGAGGGAGAGGTATGGAAGCTAATCTCATGGGGAGTTGAGGCCGATCCGATGGAGGTGGCGGTGAAGGGAGAGTGAGAGACAATGAGAGAAACATGGTTGAAGGGATTGAGAGGGAGAGTGAAAAGCGTGAGTGAGGGCTTCAATGCGGAAAACATTATATGAATGAAAGGAAACATTGTCATTGTCCTTTCTACGGTGAAACATTGTCCTTTCTACGGTGGCTCTCCTGTCCTTTCTACGGTGAAACATTGTCCTTTCTACGGTGGCTCTCCTGTCCTTTCTACGGTGAAACATTGTCCATTCTGCGGTGGCCCTCCAGTCCTTTCTTCTGTGCCGCTCCCATCCTTTATCATCATCTTTGTCACGCTGGAAACGAGGGATTATTGTATAAAATCCTTTTTTTTCCGCTAGCCAGCTAGGATGACGAGTGTGTAAATTTACAAAGCTCACCTGATGAAAAATCTTTTATCATCATCTTTATCACGTTGGAAACGAGGAATTATTGCGTAAAATTCTTTTTTTTCTAGCTAGCTGGGGCAGCGAGTGTGTAAATTTATCCAGCTCGCTGGGTCGAGCAGTATTTGTTTTTGCTTTTTTTACTTCTCGCTTAGGTCCTAGCAAGTGTGATATAAACCCAGAAAAAAAAAAGACAATTTTGAATTTTGCCAAAAAAAAGGGATCAAGTGATTAAACTGGGGTTAATAAATTATTCTTTTTTATCAACACCAGTACCTATGCCCGTGATCGCACGGGATGGTTTTTTTTTGTTTTTGTTTTTTCTTTTTTTGGGTTTTGCTTTTTGTTTGAGACAAAGGCTTAGTTGTTGTTGTTTTATTGGGTTTTTTTTTTTGCGTTTTGTTTTTTTTTCATTGCAAAATAATTAGTTATATCACTCAATTATGTTATCTTCTTTACAATCTACTAAATAAAGTGTAGTGTCCCGGTATTGATGGAACACCACGATGTGTGTTTGGGGTTGTTGCAGTTGACGAGGCTGACCCCGGTCCTACGTACCCCCAATGATAAGGGGATCAAGCCACACGTATTTTTTTAGAGTAGGGATGAGAGAACATACCTTAGCCTCTATAGCATGTCGATACTTATAGGGGAAGTTGTGTTGTGGTGCCTTATGGGTCTGTTCGGCCCAGTAGGGCTGACGTGGCTCTTAGAGGATAAGAAGGATGACTCTTATCATGTACTAGAGAGCTCATGCTCATCCTGTAGCGATAAGATTTATTATTGGTTAACCCTACATAAAATTTATTTATTAGCTTATCGATTTTGAGGAGAGATTTCTGTAGAAGGAATCAGATTAGTCCTAACATCATTCACTTCATCAACCATAGCTATAATAGGTTTTAATGGTATTTAATTATTTATTTTCACAAATACTCTTATTTATATAATATTTTTTAGAATCCAATAATAATTATAAAGATAGTTTTAAAAAATACTGTCAAATATTTTAATGTGGGTTAACCATCCTTATATATCTGCACAACATAGATATTTTAATGTGGAACATAACAACACAAATATCAACGTGGGGTTGGTCAAGTGGTAGCTCACTTGGTCCCTTAACCAATTAGTCTCGAGTTCGAGCCTTGGGTATGGAGCAATCCCCGCTGGGAGACCCCTACCGCTTAGTGCGAGCTTAGTTGGGTCGGACCGAATGAGTCGGGTTCTGAGTAAACCAGATCTGATACCGGTTGATGTACACAAAAAAAAACATAACAACACAAAATTGAAGTAAACTTTTTTTTTTCCCTTTAGTTTCTGGTCTGTCTGCATGCATATAGATCTTGTGCACTTCTTTTGTAGAGCATGGGAAGCAAGAGTAGGAGTATCAAAACAATAGGAACATATAAACTCAATTCTTGTGCTTCTGCATTTCGAAGAATTGTAATTGTCAGAGAGGCATAGATAAAATCTGTAATAAGAGAATTATTAATGTGGGACAAATTTTTTTGCATTTTTTTATCAAAATAATAAAACGGAGGGAATAGTTCTCTAAAGGGTAAATAATATAAAACAAATTAAAATTGCTATCTTAAGAGTCTTTCTATTCTATCCGCTAAGTGCATAGGATAATCAAGTTTGAAAAAGTAATTTTTTATAAAAAAAATACACTTAATTAACTAAAATTTAATTATTATTTTTTAGACTAAAATTTAATTATTTAGTTCTTCAATTAAAATTAACTGTTTATGTAAAAAAAAAAAACCGTTTTAAGATACTTAAATTGGATTAAATTGGAGGGAATGGGTACTTGTCTTGGGAGCATTAGCATTTGAGTTCTCCATTACTAAAATTTTGGTCCCCATTTCATATTTTTATGGACAAAAATATCTTTTTGTATGTTATTTTTTTCGTCTCTAGTGAGACAGAAAATTTTCATCTATCCCTTGATGGAAAATTTCCATTTAGCAAGAGAGGAAAAATTTTCCGTCTCTCGATAGATTGAAATTTTCCATCTCGGTAGAAACGGAAAAAATAACATACAAAAAGATATTTTTATCCATAAAAATATGAAATGGAAACCAAAATTTCAATAATGGATCAAAATTTGGGGCTGTTTGATTGTGTTTTGATTTTTATGTTTTGGAAACTATTTTGTAAAACAATTTTTGGGAACTATTCTTAAGAACAAAAAAATAAGAAAACATGATTGTAATAATTATTTCCAAAACAATTTTAAAAATTATAAAACAAAAAAAAATTGTTTGGTAAATTTGTTTTGGAAACTTTTTTTTTAATAGAAAATTTATTCTTGTTTTATTTTGTATTTTATTTTTTCAAACCATTTTTATATTTTTTTTATTTATCTGGAAAAAAAATTATATATTTTAAAGAGAAAAATAGATAATAAGACCAAAACAAATCAAAAGTCTATCCTTTTGTTATTATTATAATTTTTTTTATGTTTAACGAGTTCAATTGGATAATAAAAAACTTGTTTATGTCCTTAATAAGAATCTTTAGGGTTTTTTTTTATTTATAAGATCTCCATTCTAATTTTTTTTCTTTTTATGTTTTTTTAGAATTTACTCCATTCGTTTTATATTTTTTGGCCTTTTTGGTCTAGGCACACAAATTAAGAAAATATTGATTATTGTAAGTTTTATCTGTGCTTTGTTTAAATTTTTATTAGGAAATATGTTCATTAATTAATATATAGTGGTATAGAGATGAGAAAGAGGAGAAATGTATAATTGATGAGGAGTGAATGAAATGATTGAATGAAGGGTTAAAATTGAAAAAAAAAAAGTCATATTTATGCATTTGAATTGTAAAAAGACAAAAGATATGAAATGGAAAAAATAACCTAAAAGGCCAAAAAATATGGAAGGGAGGGAGTACTACTTTTCATGTTTACCCTTTTTCAATAAGTCTTGATTTAGATAAGTAGTGGAAAAAAATTAATGATATATAGATAAATGATATAGTGAGGGAAAACATAATTAATGTATTGGAATCTAAGTAATAATTACATTTGGCTTATTTATGTCTTTAGTCTCCGAAAGTTCAGCGTGTTTTGGTTTTAGTCCCTAGAAGTTATTTTGACCGAGACTAGTCCTTAAATTTTCAAACATTTTGGTTTTGGTCCCCTCCGTTAATAAAAATCTGTTATTTGTTTGTGCAGATAGCGGAACATCACATCACCAGTCCATGTGATCGAAAGTGACGTCAAATAGGTGATATAACATGGATGATACAGATTCACGGACGTAAAATGGTCTCATAAGCAAAATGATCTCGTACGCAAAATTTTGAGTTCATAAGCTTGAATTTTCCATGTTACATCACCTCTTTAGCCCTACCTCACACCCCGTGACACCTAGTGTAGATTTTCTTTAACCATATCAGAAATTAACTGATTTTTTGTAATTGAGGGGACCAAAACCAAAATGTTTGAAAAATTAAGGACTAATCCTGGTCAATATAACTTTTAAGGACTAAAATCAAAACACGTTGAACTTTTAGGGACCAAAACCATAATTAAGCCATTACATTTCATAAAAATTGTATTTTGTTTGAAATATGATAAATAAATATGAACTGAGGTAATAATTTTTTTTTTGTTAAAGGTAGTACTTTTTTACAACTCTATATTTATCTAATTACTGTAATAAGAAAGATAACAAGAGGAAAAAAAATTTACTATGAAGAAATAAAAGACAAAAAATAATAAAACAATAATTGATTTCCTATAAAAAAAACACATTAAATTGGTATAATAAAAACAAAGTGGATTTCTCATTAAAAAGTAAAAAATGGAGTAGCGAACTGAGAAATCCCATATACTCCGTAACTTTCAGCTACATATGCATATGAGTACCTTATATAAATACTGTATATGGAAAGTCTAGCTAAAAGTCACAATAGATTGAGAGTTCATCATATTTACAAAAATGCCATTAATGAAAACTGGCATGTTCTCCGTGTTTTTATTATTCCCAGAACACAGATCAAAACATCATTAAGTTGTTCTCTATTTACTGTTTTTAAAACAAAAAAATTTAACTTGTTTTGAGAACACTTTTTCTAAAACAGTGAAATCAAACAAGTTTTCTTGTTTTATTGTTTTAAAGAACAAAAAAAAGTTTTGAAAACAAGTAATCAAACAGGCAAAACTCTTTAAGTTGATGTGCTTGTTTCGGACCTATGTGCAGGTTCACGTCGTGCTTGGCATTGGATACCCCCACCTAACCTAATTACCTAACCGCATTAATAATCTACTATAATCAAACAAACTTTGCTTCCCGTCTGGCCCCACACCACTACCTCTTCTACTACTTTTTCTTCTACTTCTTTAACAATTATGAGCCCCATTACTACTACTTCTTTTACTACTAAAAAATGGGCCCCATTAATACTACTTTATCTACTACTTATTATTTAAAAATTGGTTGAGTATCTTATAAAAAAAATAAATAATATATAATAATAATAATAGTACATAATAAATACTACCTCCATCTCTATTGATATAAAAATATTTTTATTTCGTAGTATCTTATAAATAGGAACAAAATGAAAATGTCAATAGTATTTTATAAATAGGAACAGATGAAGTAATAAATAATAAATAATAATAATAATAATAATAAAATTAATAATAAAAATAAGAATGGAAGAAATAAAAGGGCATGGTGAAACATCATGTGGCCAGGCGGGAAAAATCCCGTCTCTTTTATGTACATAAACATAAATAATAATAACAATAATAATAAATTAATAATAATAATAATAATATTATTAGGTATACCAAAAAAATAATAATATTAGTAATAATGATAATAAAAATTATATTAATAATAATAATAGTACATAATAAATACTGCCTTCGTCCCTATTTTTATGTCCATCAAGAAAGTGGGAAAATTTAGTTTATTTTATTGGAGATGTGAATAGTACCTTATAAATAGGGACGAATGAAGTAATAAATCATAAATAATTATTTTATTTTAAGGACTAATTTGACAGTGTTGACATAAAAATACCCTTCTACTACTTTGAAAATATCAAACTTTGCTTCCCGTCCACACCACTACCTCTTCTACTGCTTTTTCTTCTACTTCTTTAACAATTATGGGCCCCATTACTACTACTTCTTTTACTACTAAAAAAATGGGCCACATTAATACTACTTTATCTACTACTTTTTCTGCTTTTATTATTTGAAAATTGGTAGAGTATCTTATAAAAATAATAAATAATATATAATAATAATAATACTAATAATAATAGTACATAATAAATACTACCTCCATCCCTATTGACATAAAAATATTTTTATTTCGTAGTATCTTATAAATAGGAACAAAATAAAAATGTCAATAGTATTTTATAAATAGGACAGATGGAGTAATAAATAATAAATAGTAATTAATAATAATAATAATAAAATTAATAATAAAAATAAGAATGGAAGAAATAAAAGGGCATGGTGAAACATCATGTGGCCAGGCGGTAAAAATCCCGTCTCTTTTATGTACATAAACATAAATAATAATAACAATAATAATAAGGCTTTTTTACTTAAGTGGGTTAGTTTTGCAAACAATTTACAAAAAAGGGGTAGTTTTAAAACTATTTACATAACATGAGGTAGTCAACAAAACTATTTCCAAAAATGGGGCAGTCAAAGTCAATTTTTGCTGGTCAAACAAGTCATCCGGAATGACTTAACCTATATAGGACACGTGTCACTCTCCCATTGGCTCTTCGGATTTTTTCTGGATAAAAAAGAAAAAAAAAGCCAACCGACAGGGCTGCCACGTGGCGCAACCCTGTGAGTTGCGTCAGACCGGTTGACGCAACCGGTGGCGTCAGACCGATTGACGCAACTCACCGGGTTGCGCCACGTGGCGCCCTGTCCCCTCCCTGTCTCTCACGCTTCCCACTTCCCACCTACCCACCGGATTTTTCCCCCAATATCAACATGTCCAAATTTAACTCAATTAATGCACCAGACCTAATACCTAAACATAAAAAATATATAACTAATAAATAAAAATATAAAAATTATCTAACTAATACCTAAACATAAAAAATATATAACTAATAGTAAATGAAAAAAATCTCACTAATACCTAAACATAAAATAAAAATATATAACTCATAAGTAAATAAAAAAATCTAACTAATACCTAAACATAAAAATAATATAACTAATAAGTAAATAAAAAAATCTAACTAATACCTAAACATTAAATCTAACTAATACCTAAACATAAAAAAATATATAACTAATAAGTAAATAAAAAAATCTAACTAATACCTAAACATAAAATTATATATATATATATATATAACTAATAAGTAAATAAAAAAATCTAACTAATACCTAAACATAAAAAAAATATATAACTAATAAGTAAATAAAAAAATCTAACTAATACCTAAACATAAAAAAAATATATATAACTAATAAGTAAATAAAAAAATCTAACCAGTGTATAAATTTAAAATTATTAAAAATTAAATTAAAAAAATAAATATAAAGGGATAAATACTTGTTTTGCTCTTTTATCCAGAAATACTTTAATTGGGTTAAATTTGGATATGTTGGTATTGGGGGAAAATCCGGTGGATAGGTGGGAAGTGAGAAGCGTGAGAGACAGGGAGGGGACAGGGCGCCACGTGGCGCAACCCGGTGAGTTGCGTCAACCGGTCTGACGCCACCGGTTGCGTCAACCGGTCTGACGCAACTCACAGGGTTGCGCCACGTGGCAGCCCTGTCGGTTGGCTTTTTTTTTTGTTTTTTTATCCAGAAAAAATCCGGAGAGCCAATGGGAGAGTGACACGTGTCCTATATAGGTTAAGTCATTCCGGATGACTTGTTTGACCAGCAGAAATTAACTTTGACTGCCCCATTTTTGGAAATAGTTTTGTTGACTACCCCCATGTTATGTAAGTAGTTTTAAAACTACCCATTTTTTGTAAATTGTTTGCAAAACTACCCCACTTAAGTAAAAAATTAATAATAATAATAATAATAATATTAGGTATACCAAAAAAAATAATAATATTAGTAATAATGATAATAAAAATTATATTAATAATAATAATAGTACATAATAAATACTACCTTCGTCCCTATTTTTATGTCCATCAAGAAAGTGGGGAAATTTAGTTTATTTTATTGGAGATGTGAATAGTACCTTATAAATAGGGACGAATGAAGTAATAAATAATAAATAATTATTTTATTTTTAAGGACTAATTTGACACTGTTGACATAAAAATACCCTTATTTTTTTAACACTTTTTTAGATTCCAATAATATTAATATGAGTAATTTTGAAAATACATATAAAAAATTCACATTTCCAATAAAGTTAATTTAATTAATCAACTTTATTAATGGAAGGGTCCTATATAGGAACGGAGGGAGTAACATTTACTTGTTTCTTTTCATTAAAATTCATATTAAGTCAACACTTTTTACGGTTCCAATAATAATTATAGGGATTGTCTTGAAAAAGTATATCAATTTTTTACATTTCCAATGTCATTAACACATTTAACCACATTCATCGACGTTCTCCTATTTCAGGGACTAAATTGCTATTTCGATAAAGTAGAGGACTAACTTCACCGACGCTTACAAAATTAAGGATTAATTTGACATATTATTACCACTATAAATCTTATCATCATATATTTAAAACCTCAATAATTTGATACTTAAGTTGGCTGGTTACCATATTGGCCCCGTGCGTGGCACGGGGAGGTTTCTAGTATGCAGAAAAAGAAAAAAAAAATGCAACTTGGTCTCTTTTCACTTGGTGTTTAAAAAAATAAAAAGAAAATTAAGCAACTTATCTCTTTCAACCACATGCTTCTACGGTAACACTTGTTAACATTTTATTAAAAAAAAAATATGTTTTCGATTTTTTGTGTTTTTTTATGTACATGTTTTTGTTATTTGGATTTAAATTTTTTTATTATATGTTTCTTGACACAAGTAATGATCCAAACAAATAAAATATAAAACAAGAGTGCTTCTACCATACACCGGTTTTGGTGCTCCGACTCTTTCTTTTATTTATTTTTTTAATAAATCTAATATATTAAAAAAATATGCTTTGGATTTTCTATGTACATGTTTTTGTTATTTGGATTTGAATTTTTTTATTTTATGCTTCTTGACACAGGTAATGGTCCAACAAAGTAAAATATAAAACAATGATGATTCTATCATGCATCGGTTTTTGGTGCTCCGACTCTTTTTTTTTAATAAATATAATATATTAAAAAAATATGCTTTGATTTTTTTTTATGTTCATGTTTTTGTTATTTGGATTTGAATTTTTTTATTATATGCTTCCTGACACAAGTAATAATCCAAACAAGTAAAATATAAAACAAGGGTGCTTCTACCATGCACCAGTTTTTGGTGCTCCTGCTCTTTTTTTATTTTGATAAATCTAATGTATTAAAAAAATATTCTTTAACTAATATTAATTGCAACTTTATGAAATGTTTTATCGATTTCGTATTTTTCCCGTGCATCGAACGAGGTTGGAGTCTAGTAATATGCAGAAAAAGAAAAAAAAAATGCAACTTGGTCTCTTTTCACTTGGTCCTTAAAAAAATAAAAAGAAAATTAAGCAACTTATCTCTTTCAAGCACATGTTTCTACCGCTTTCGTAACACTTGTTAACATTTTACTAAAAAATATACTTCATTGGATACGTAAGTCTCTTTGACTAAAAAAATACACTTTTTTAAAAGTTAATATTATTTTTTTGAGGGGAAAGTTAATATTATTAGTAGTTAGTAGTATTGAAAATGTAAATATTTGATAATCTTTTTTAAAAGTATCTTTATATTAAAAGTCTTAAAAATGTTTAGTAAATAAGACTATATATAAAAAAATAATACTAATATCATTCAAAATTGATAAATAATACTATTTATAAAACAACCTTATAACTTCATCCCGCCTAACATTCAAGAAGCATATCCTTTCATTCTACTAACTATAATATACTAGTATTTGCACCCGTGCATATGCACGGGCAAGTATGCATAATGAACATCGTGACATAATTATATGCATATATGCTACTTGTCATGGTAAGAGACGAAAATAAAGTATATCAATGTTGCACATACTAAAGAAATAAATTATTAACATGTAAAGTATATAACCTACCTGACTCAATAGCTGAACATGCCATTGGTATCAGCCTCCAACACTCTCTCCAACTTTGGTGGAACATCTAGCTTCACTCCTCTACTTGGTGCTTTCATTACTGAATCCTTTGCTGGCCGATTTTGGACTACTGTTGTTGCTACTCTCATTTATTAACTGGTTACTTATCCTTTCCTCTTTTATCTCTAAAATCTAATTTACCATAATAATCAGCTTATAATTCTCAGTCATAATCATCTAATATTTGTTAAATAAGATTTGACACATTTTTGTCCATCGATTTTAGCTAATATGCAAAAAATTTCCCTCAAACTTTATTATTTTTTTGAGGCAGTTTAGGTGACAACATTGTTGATTATTCGATATTAGTTTGTCTACCAAATTTTAGTCAATAAATTAACAGAAGAAAATGATGTGGCTATGCCATTTGTTTAATTTGTCACATACTTTTTTTCTATTAATTTGAGAATGAAAACTGGAAGAAAACTATTATAGCATATAAAGCAACTCAATGTAAGTACCTAATATTGAATCCGAGATTTTTAAGTTACAAAAGCATCAACCTAATTACCGAATAAATTTTCATAAAGATTAAAATTACATAATCGAAAAATTTTTAGGGCAGGAAAAGTTGTCGGACAAATGTCGCACATGAGCAAAAATTAAAGGAAAAATATTACAATTAAGATGTTAGAATATACACCTCCTCAAAAGGGCGTGTAATATATGCTTATGTGTTGTTACATAAATTAGTAAAATAATGATATAAGAAGGGTAACTAAGAACACAATAATAACTTAAAACTTATTTTTCAACCAATTTTGTTTCATATTCATATTGAGCATTTTCAATTTTAGTTCAGCATAATACCCTGCCAATAAGTTTGCAATATTCCTCTGCTTGATATAGGGATTGGTTAGTATAACTGTATCAGCTATTATAACTAAAGAAGAGGAAGGAAGTTTTACCAAATGGTCTCATGCTTTTTTATAAAAATAGGGATATTGATGATGCTATTGCTTTGGAAGGAGAGCTTTGACACTAATCAATTTAAGTAAGTCTAAGTAAAATATTTGATCCGTATAGTCCAACCAAATTTTGTAGTTTCAATAATAGGATGTGGTGACTAATTCGTTATTATTTTATATTGATGGCATGAATTGCCAAATTAATAAGAACCAAGTACACATTTAGACCATATATTTGAAAGAATGTACGTAACGTAGTAGCTATTGGATTTATTTTATATTTGTACACGAAATTTTAAACTAATGTTCTCTGGTTTAATTCTCCAGATGTTTGGTTAAGGCTGCAATTGTAAAAGAGGATGAAGCCAAAGATCCAAATGCTAAACCAAATTTATGGAATTTGGCCACTGTCCATAGAGTTGAGGAGTTAAAATGTATCATTAGAATGCTTCCAATTTGGGCTGCTGGAATTTTGCTCATAACCTCCTCATCAAATATATACATGTTGGGTGGCAATTAGATCAAGTATTTCATACTTTCATTACATTATTGAAAGAGTTTAAAATTGACACCTTAAATTGTGTACTGGATTCCACATGACTGAAGAACAGCTAATTTTTTAAATAGCACTAGATATTAAAAATTGATATAATTAGGTCGTAAAGAGAAAACAAAACCTCGATTGGAATAAGTATCAAGCATAGTTATCAGCGGAGTAGTTGACAACATATTGGAATAAGTATCAAGCAGTACACCTACATAAAGAACTAAAATATAATCAAAGCAAACACATTAACATGGCTAACTGCAACACGATTACAAAGGGAACCTAGTACAATATATAATAAAAAAAAAGTATACAACAGCACTGCATATGATAAAAAAATGTGTTAAAAAAAGTCAAGAGCTATCCCTACTGCCATTGTGGTCTTATTTAAATTTCAGGTAAAGTGAGATTCAGTGGGCTGCTTTTATTCTACCCACAGCTGGGTGCACCATAGCACAGTTGAATTCAAAGTATGACTAATCCAACCCATTATTGTGTATTAGTATTTTTGACCTTATTATGTTGTTGTCGCTATTGTATTGATGATCTCTATTAGTGAAATGCTTATTTACAAGCTATGATGTTCCTCACACATTCGTTTAGTAATTAAGTAAGCATCAGCCCGAAAATAAGTGTGATGTGATAACTGATAACGGCACCTTGCATGTATCATTCATACATAAACATGGTCCTTTTGTTTGTCTCCTTGCTTTGGCATTTGGAAGTTGTAATTCATTTTGGTTTTCCACTTTGCTAGATAGGAGGATATGATTTATAATTGCGAATCTATTCTCGACTTTCTTATTTGGAATTCCACTATTCAACTTAATTTCACTCATTTATATTTTCATTTTTTGCATTGTGAAGTTGTCTGGCAATTGGTATTTGGTAGCTTTGGTATCACCTTTTTGACAATTTGAGGAGCACTGGGTTTATTCAAAAATATTTTATTTGCTTTCTGTCGATTCATTTTAGAGGCTTTGGCTGGAAGGAGAGCACTGTGGTGTTTATGGTTAGAGTTTGAGTGGTTAGGCTCCTATCGTCATAATCTTTGAAGCTCGATTCATTTTCAATTTAGTTGAAGTAGAAGTTCTATAACATTAATAACAAATAAAGTGATTTTCATATCCTTAAGTCTTTTTAAACAAAATATTATTACATCATAGTGCATAGAAAATGGATTTCATTATAATGTATAATCCATTTTAAAAAAATACATTGTCAACCAATCATATACTATATCTAAACCTATACCCAAAAAAAAAAATGCAATCCGATAAGTTCGAAAACCAAACAAAATTCCTTCTTATTAGAGTTGCCTTGGATTGATTCCGTGAAGAACCACTTAACTTATATCTATATGGATCTTGGATTCTTGTATAAAATTGAATGAATCAAACCAAATAGCACATGTCATCTTTGTATTTTTTTTTTTGCAAAAGGATTATGGAGCTCTTCCTAGATATTGCTCCTCTTCCTTGATAATAAACCCGTTCTTCTCTCTCATGAGTTTAATTATTTTTCCACGATATTCTTATCAATCTTCATGTCTCATTTTTTTTGGGTGGATATTTTGATGGAGTAATCGAAGAAGGCAATATCTGTTGGAATTTGAATTTGATTTGTGGATATTTTGTTTGAAATAATTTTTTTCTTTAGTTACATGAGTTAGAAGGTGTTCTCTACTGAATTTGGAGATTGAAGGAGATTGTAGATATTCTCATTTGAGTTGAGTGTGTTTCTTTTGAAGATCTAATGGTCATTTTTTTTTAGTTTATCTTCTGATTTGTACTGCAAAAATTCATATGATGCTTTATTGATTTGTCGAAGTTTGGTTTTATCATTTGCCTACTACGTGTCTGGGAAAATGCTTGAACCAATTTTGATATATTAGATGATATCTAAGTAGTAATTTTGATATATTAGACATATTAAGTGTTTTGTTGGGCTTGACCAAAATGTTTAGTTTTTATTTTGGTTATGATTTGTTCCATTAAATATTCATTCTTTAGTTAACCCCGAGCGTGTGGTTCAGTGGTAGGGATTGATCCACGCTTAAGCAAGGTCAGGTGTTCGAATCCTGCCTTGTGCATGCAGCAGCGTTAAATCTCGGGGCCAGCTGTCCCACCCATTAGAGGTGCCTACAAGCCAGCGAGGAGAATCCTGCCTTGTGCATGCAGCAGCGTTAAATCTCGGGGCCAGCTGTCCCACCCATTAGAGGTGCCTACAAGCCAGCGAGGAGATTGGTCACTGCGATCGGCGGTGGACACTCCTGTCATGGACCAAAAAAAATATTCATTCTTTAGTTTTTATTTTGGTTTTGAATTTGTTCCATTTTGGTTTATCATTTTTGAATCAGTGTTGTTTTGCAGATGTTATAATTGCCTTGTTTGCAAGATCACTAAATCTTTTATCAAATCTACATAATATCCAAAGGATGAGATCCCCCGAGTCTAAAAGTTCCATCAGAAAGGTTGCATTGTTTTGCTTATCGGTTTTATAGGTAGGATGTGTGGAGTTTCCAAGTTTCTTCTTTCTTTCTTTGTATTTGTTGCTGGCCCTGTGTAGAGAGAGAGAGAGAACATGTGATAGAATAAGTCCGAGGGAAAAAGGAAAGGGTTTTATTATCTTAATGAAGATAGGGGCTGCCAAATACTCAAATAAATATAAATAAAATAGAAAAGAGGGTTATAAATGAGATGATGTTGTTTCTCTTCTATGTTTGTACTTGTAGCAGTTGTTGGTTGTTTTCAATCTTATTTTTATGATGATGCCCATGGTGTGCTATGGTGTGGTGTTTACCAATCATACAGAAATACCCTTCATTCATTTTAATATTATTTTAACTATGAATGTGCAGGGGACAATAATTTTAATTTACCTGCATACCCTTTTTCTTGGTGATTGATTATGATTGGTTCTTACGGAGAGATTAAGAGGATAAGACACATTTCTTTGCAATGAACTATATAAAAGGAGGTATTTTCAGATTATCATAAGTAAAAAGAGTCTAAATACTTTGGAGCAGATACCATCCAGATTCCAGACACACAATACTTTCTTACATCCACATTGTCACCAGTCTAACATTCTTCAAAAACTTTCAGCATCTTTGAATTAGGTGGTTGGCTTTTTTACTTGGCTTTTTGTTTACATCTCCAATAAAGGTGGCTTTGGGTCAATGAGGTAGTTTGGCCTCTCTTTTTTCTGAGATGTAGTTTTATTAGATAGTTAATCCAATTTGGACTTGGATAATAAACATATAAAAAAACATCATGAATGCTTTGGAGTGATGGAAAAATAAAGTATTTTGTACATAAATTAAGGTGAAGTATCAATTTAGTCCTTGATTTTTTATTGTACAAATTTTTTCACTGTAAATTTATAAATTATAAATGGCATTTTATTAATAAATTGGTTAATGGCAAAATATCAAATTAAATGTGTTAATGGATAGTATTTCAATAAAAGAGATAATAGTCACATAGGTCCTCAAAAGATACCTCTGGAATCAGTTAGGTTCGTGAAATATTTGTGGAAACTTTTAAACCCCTAAAAATTTGTGTAATGTATCTGGTATTCGTTTTAAATGCTTAATGAAAATCCTCGATTGATAAATATTACCACCTTAATTATTCTTTAACTTTCGTGTTTTAGTGATGAAGTAAATCATTTCATTTTGTAAAATGCAAAAATAAATTTGTTTATTCAATTTTAAGCTGTTTATTGGGTTTCTAAAAGAACGCAACTTATTGGTTTCATAATTCAAATCAAATTATTTTTTATTAATCACTTTAACAAAAATCTATTATTTCTTAGTTTGATATTAGATATGGGCTTAATTATGTCACAGGTCCCTGAAGTTTGAGGTACTTTTGCCAGATACCCTTATTCTTTTTTTTTTCCAATGTCTAACTCCCCGAAGTTATTTCTGAGTTTATCATATACCCCTACTATCAATTCTGGCCAACTTTGCTGACATTTAACATTGGAATAATCCTGATCAGATGCAGGAGGTTAAGCATTTGGTGCCCCGTGGTCGAACATCCTTTTTTTAAAAAATTTAAAAAACTAAAAAACTTAATATTTTTATATTTTTACTTAAATAAAAAAAGAGAAAAAAAATGAAGAGAGAGGTCATTTTCATCCATGTGACATCACTCGACATCACATGACCAACCTCCTGCGTCTGATCAGGATTCCGATGTTATATGTCTAAAAAATTGGTCAGAATTAGTAGTAGGGATATATGATAAACTCAGAAGTAACTTCGGGGAGTCAGATATTGAAAAAAAAATAAGGGTATCTGGCAAAAATACCTCAAATTTCAGGGACTTGTGACATAATTAAGCTTTAGATATAATACATTGTTAGGACATAAAAACATCAGTTTATGTGATATCTGTATCCCATGTACCTTATCATTCAAATTGTTGTTCCAAATTTATATTATATTATCGCAGAAGTAAAGATTTTGGTTGTATAAATTAATGTTCAGATAAAGTTTATTAATATAGTCTTAATTTAAAAGAAATAATTTTAGTAATCCATTCAATAAGGTTGATTTTTTAGAAAGTTAATTTAAACAATAATTATTATTTTTGATAAAGTTGACCACTCTAACTTTTATTATGTTCTTGCACATATTAATAATTATATTTTTAAATTGTGATGTACGAAGATGTTAAATGTAAATATTATTGTTTTGATTTGTATGGACAAAAATCAATGAAAAGAACATAATATAGTCTTATTATGTTCTTTTATAAACACTAGTTTCTAGACATTGCATTCTTTTTCAAAGATGAAAATAAAGATTTTGTGAAAAGGATACTAAATGCATGTGGTTTCTACGCTACCAGTGGAATCAAGGTCCTTGAAGATAAAGCTCTTATAACTATTTCAAATGGCAAGATAATAAAAGTGCATGACTTACTGCAAGAAATGGGTTTAAATATAGTTCGTCTAGACAATAAAGATCCCGGAAAACGTAGTCGATTAAGGGACATTGAAGAAGTTTCTGATGTACTTCAAAATAAAAAGGTAAGAAAAAATTGCACTCACTTTTTCATTTTCTAATTTGACATTCTTATACATATAAATATTTATAGTGAAGTTGATTCTGATTACTTTCTTGATTTATTAGGGAAGCAATGCAGTAGAAGGGATAGCATTAGATTTGTCACATATTGAAGATTTACTGGTTGTGAGAATTTGTTGGCTGTTCATCCATCCATTTTATCTTTGGACACACTTGTAACTTTGAAACTGGATGGATGTGAAAAACTCAGCAGTCTTAAAAGTGATAAGCAGTTACAATCACTTGATGAGAATCTCAGCATCAATGGCTGCACAGGTCTCAAGGAATTTTCCATATCGTCAGATAAGATAGAAAGGTTGAATTTAAGCAAAACAAGAATTAAAACGTTGTCTTCATCACTTGGGAATCTTGTAAGACTTAAGACGCTCAAACTGAAGGGCCTGAGACTAAGGAGTCTTCCTGACAGCATCGGCAACTTATCACTCTTAAATGAACTAAGACTAGATGGCAGCAGTGTGGAGAAATTGCCTGAAAGCATCAAGCATCTTCGCCATTTGGAAATTATGTCCGTAAAGAATTGCAGGAAGCTTCGGTGGCTACCAGAGCTTCCACGAAATATGAACGAGTTGAATGCTGCTAACTGCATGTCATTGGTGAGTGGTGACATCATCCTGTTTTAATAGTTTTGCTGGAAAGATGACAGGGAATGATAAATACATCTCGTTGGAGAATTGCATAAAACTGGATAGCCACCATATTATGGAAGGCACCCTGTTAACAATGATGAGTGCTTTATTTCATAATAATGATATGATTATGTAGCTTCCTCCCAATTTAAGTTCAACAGTAGTTGTAAACGTATGGTGGAAAGTTCTAGCATGCGCGTTTATGTTCCATGGGCATGGTTTTTGTACAAGGTGAAGTACTATGGTGCTCCATTAAGGAACTGAGGGAGCATTGTTGGCTGTTGCCCGTTCAAAATTGAGTGATGGGTGTAGCCGCATATTGGTTACCGTCTGGTTAGGCATGTTGGCGTTTTTTTTTTATTTTTAATTTTTTTATTTAGCATATTTATTTAGCACATTTTGCAATATACTCCCTTCTTAATTAAACTCCCAGTGTACTTAAATACAAGTCACCTTTACTTAATTTATTCAAATTTAGAAAAGTATTGCCTCCGGCTCGAATTATAAGAAAAAAAAACATATTTTTCTTGGCTTAAAATATTAGTAAAATTAACTAACTTTATTAAATATTTTTTTTATTCCCAATGTTAGTTTCCTAAAACATTTATAGAAAATTGTTATTTTATTTAATTTTCGTTTCATTCCCAATTCTACTTTACTAAAATACCTGTATCTTTTTAAAAAATTTGAGAAAATTAAATACAATCAACTACCATCCTTAATAACTGTAAAAAGTGGTTAAAGTTGCTTATAATTTGAGCCAAACCCAAGACAACCCCTAAACCATAACCCTAACCCTAACCTCAACCCTAAGTTATCAAACTCTATCTTTGCCCTAACTCGTGGATAAGCTCAACACTAACCTGTCACTTTGCTATCCAATTCGATCTTTTCTCTATCCATAACTCGTATGTATAACGTTTCAATCGACGACAAGGGGATATAACAATTACTAACTTCATAACTCCTTTTATATTTCGCACACCAATCAACTGGGGTTACTTCACACAACACACTATTCGTTACAATTGAACATTAAATACACCAATCACTAACTTCGTATTAATCAAACCCTAATCAACGTTAGTCAGGTTATATGTCAATGATTGCATCATTAAACCTTGTAGGTCAACTAATGCATAATGTACTATAGGCAATTTTAACTAAATGTACGCTAATTAGAATTAATTCCGTTGTATTTATAATAAATTTCTAATAAATTACCGTTTTTACTTCCTTAATTAAACAATATCCTTAGGGGACTTGTTAGCATTTTCCTTTTACAATATTATATATACAATGCATTTAGCATTATCACATATTACACACATAACACGTTAAGTCCATTCTTAAAGTTCAACCAGGTTTATTTATTACAAAATTTAATTCCTAAACCAACAAACAATTACTAACAAATTATAAAATCTAAAGTCTTGGATCAAATAACCTTACATTTTTTTTTCTTATTTATTACTCCCTCCGCTCCTATTTATATGACATTTTTGAGGTTTTTATTTTCGTCCTATTTCTAACATCCAATGATATTTAATTAAATGCCATTGATAATTCAAATGGCGGGGTCTTATAAAACTTTAGCAAAATGAATTATATGTCAAAGTTCTCTCTGTTTAAAACTTTAGAACTTTATTTATTTTTATTTTTATTGTAATTATTACTCTATTACACTATGAAATTATGTTTGTATTTTTTAAAAAAGAAATCCTTTAGTGCTACCTATGTACTCTCTAAAACAACTTAAAAATTACATAAAATCTGCCAAAATGGTACCTTATAATAAGGATCAAAGGGAGTGACTTTTTAAGTTGTTTAATATTCCTAAGATCCTTTGTATTAGTCTCATTTGAAGAATTTTTTTGTCTTTAATATAAGTCAAACTTTTAATTTTTAATTGGAGTAATTAATATCGACAAACACCGTTATTTACTTCACACTTCTAATATTTTCAATAATTATATAATTACCTTTGAAAAAGTGTCACAAATATTTACTTTAGAAAAGTGTAACAATTTTTTTTCATTCCCAAATTTACTTTTCTAAAATACCTTTTATAATTGACAATGCATATTTCGTAAAATATCTCTATCCATTTATAAGTAAATTTTATAAATGAAATGAATTAAACTCCTTAATAAGTGTAAAATTAGTTTTTTTGCCTTATAATCTACCAAAACGATGCCTTATAATGTGTATCCATTTTACTTGAGCTCAAATCTCTGGACACAATGTGTTGACTCTTTTAACATCTTTCACCACTCACCTTTGGAAAACACCAACACTAGGATTTCATAATAGCGAATAATGGCCAATAAAATTAATTGTCATTCAAAGCATTTACTTTAAGTCATGATAATTTTGACCCGATAAGAGTACATCATATTCAAGGTTTTTTTTCTTCCCAAAACTTACTCCCAATCTAGAAGTGGGTTGGTTCCCTTAGCTTGCTAAGGTGATTAATACTTCACTAACATTTAGAAGCAATTTATCAAATTAAAAGAAGAGGAACAAAGTCAGGGATTGGATCAATAAAATTGGAATTAATAAGTCGAAAATTGGTATAGTTGTTTTATCTCAAGCTCTAGAGAGTTATATCAATGCCATTTAACTACAATTCTGTTTTCAAATTTCCATCAATTTCCTCTAGATCAGCATAATCTGCTTTGCTTTTTTCACTAATAAGCCTCTCAACAACTTCTTCTAGAGGTGGATCTCCAGGTCTTCGAAAAACTTGATCCCCCATGAATTCCTCTGCTCAATTCAGAAAAAATTCTTGAGGAATTGATGGAGGGCAGTGCTTAATTGCCACACATTTATATTGCAACACAAATGAGGTAAGAGGATAAGTAAGCAAACTGATTATAACGGAATAACAACTTCAAGCAATTATGTGTGTGTAGTGTGTACTTATATAGAAAGGGGAGAGGAATAGATGAAGTCATGCAGAGCTAACTATATTTTTACCTTGTGCTGACTATAATATTTCTCTTGGATTGCAGGTAAATTTGACTTGGAGCTGTTGCAACAAAGATGATGGAGGTCCTTTACACATCCACGAAAGTCAGAGAAGGCTGGTATTGCGTGTAATGCTGTAAAGTGGAATTTTGTTGAAAAAATATAAGTTGTAAAGTCATGCAATAAATAAAAAAATATTTCCTTAATGCTGCTGATATGAATTGCAGTGCATAGTAGCATACCCATGGTTTCTTTGAAGGGAAAAGTATAAATTTGGCCAGAAAATTGCAGAAGCTGCTATAAGTGATGGTGCATAACAAAGCATACTATACTCCAATAGAGACAATTCGGCAATGTAGTTGGTCAAGCACTCCAGTTGCTTTGCATTAACCTGAGAATTGAAGAGGTACCAGACAGGACCAATATTTTAGAAAGGGAATTTATAACAGCAGCAATATAGGACAATATTATTCAACTTATGAGCTATAACAACATAAATAAAAGTGGACAAGAACAAGAAATAGACTAAGCACTGAAGATGCCAGTATCTAAAAATGATATTTCTTCTGACTAAGTAGTAACTAAAAATGATCATCCAAAGTATAAATGCTATTGCTAAGCAGCTAAAGGGAGGAAGGTACCTCATTGACGCTCCAAAAAATCGTGTGAAATTCCTCTTCTTTACAGTATGTGTTATCAGTTATAAAGCAAAATTCCTACACCTCGGGTGCACAAATCTCTTCATATTTATTGCCATTGAGAACCAAAAACCAAAATCACTATATGCCTACATATCATCGCCAGAGGGAAAAATAAATGTAGAAATCCAATCAGTAAGAAAAATTTGATAGGGACATTATGCTTTCTTACGCCGCAATCATCATGCAGGAAACCCCAAGTAATTGCAACTTTTGCCTATTCATAGCATTCCCTGAAAGATATCTATCTATATAGTTCCTCAAATACAATGTTTCAGGTAGAAGCCAATACTCCTCAGCCACCTGCAAATGGAAAATAGGTTAGCATATACACGAACGGTTGTCAATTGTGACATTAAGCTCAAATCTGAACTATGACATTTTAATAAATAAAGTAGTAGTCTGAAGCTCTTGATTTGCAAGATAACATAATCGATATTTTTTAACTGAACAAGTTGCAACATAATACTATCCACAGATATATTACCTCCACAAGCCCGTCAATCAAAATAGCACGCATGCTGGAATTTATGTCCTTCTGAATTCTCTCCATGAAATCTGTGGAAGGCCTTTTCTTTGCCTAAGATTCAAGAAATTGAAAGAACACCCAAGTTAAGAATACTTACAATAAATCATTATTATTTGGATTACAAATGGTGATGAAAAAGCAGAATAAATAATTATATTCGACATGGAAAGTGAAAACAGAACATAAATTATTATTATAATTCAAGGAAAATGATGATCAACCTCAGATGAAGGGAGATGTTTGTAGATATCACAAGCATAGGTTGCACAAAGCTGCAGATCCATGTAATTATTATCAATATTGACAATTTTATCCTCCCTTTCCAACCCAACAGTGACATCTCTACTACAGATGTTAATGTTATCTGGAAGCAAATCAATAACAATGCATTAGAAGGCATACTATAGCTCAGTAGCAATAAGATACTTAAAATTATTCCAAGTAATTATAAATCAAAAGTCTTGTGCAAAAAGTATATGTTGTCACTTTTAAAACCATGAGCCTTATGCTTCATTGTTTCATACAAAAATCAGCAAAATATATGGTTTGGATTGAGCAAACAGCAAGACAAACATCCTATTCCATACCATGGTTTTACATAAAAATTAAAAAACTAAGCATCTATCTATATCTAACCTATATCACAAATGAACGGGATACTTTTTGTTCTAAGCTGGGAGAAGGCACCTCACACCCAAATCCATAGGTTAAAATATTTCAAACAAGACAACCGGTTAAATACAAGAATAGCAAATTTACCTTATGAAGAAAAATCCTTCAAATTCAATTACGCAAATGTTTCAATCACTCAATAATGAAGTAACAAATCACTCTTTGCTTCCAAATTCCAACGAGGCAACAATATTATCAAACTAACTAAATGCAATAGATAATAGTGAAGTAAGGTGCAACCACGAGGGCCGCGACAGTGAAAAAGGACAAAAAATGTACCTTGTTTTCGTTTTCCTCTTCTTGCTTTTCTCAATATGTAGGAGCTACAGTGAATCTCAAATGAAGCTCCAATGGACACCGAGGCTCCAATACCGAACGAAGAGGACAAGAGAACTCAGATCCACCGTCCACGGCGAAGAAGCACCACGACGGAGGTCCTTGCGATGGAGAAGCACCACGACGGAGGTCCTTGCGATGGAGAAGCACCACGACGGAGGTCCTTGCGATGGAGAAGCACCACGACGGAGGTCCTTGCGATGGAGAAGCACGGCGGTAAACACGTAGTCTCAACAAGAAGAAGAAGAACGCCAACAGGAAGAAGAAGAAGAGGAACAAGAACAACAGGGAGCGTCGCAGCCAAAGAAGAAGGGACCAACGAAGAAGAAGAAGAAAGGAAAAGGGAGCTGCTGCCCTAGATAGATTTGTTGTGTTGTGGAAGTGTGAAAATTAGGGGGCTTATTGCAAATAATTAATGCCAATTAGGGGGCTTATTGTGAAAATCGGTTCTTCAAGTCTAACAAATAATATTTATCTTACACTTTTTTTTTTACCATGTCAATTTTACTGTTTTATCATAGTTTTTTACTGTCCCAGTCTGAAAACCAAACTCACTAGTGAGCATTCTAGAAGCTCCCTTGTTTAATAGGAAGCTGAGTCCCAAGGCAGTTCACTTATCAAACAACATAATCCTCAGTCTCTTTTACTCTTCCATCCTTCGTGAAGTTGTAGGGCGTAATTATGTGTGTAGTTCTTTCTCCATCCGAAGAATTGAAGAAGCAACGTGCTTGGATCCGGTGTCAATGTTACTTGGCAGATGGCACAAAGGTGGGACACCCAACTACATACCATACTGAAGCTATCAGAGAGTTGAATTCCGATCATGTTTATATATGGTTTGATTCAGATCATTTTTACAGTATTTCCGAACATTTTGGATATCAGGTTTCCTTCAAGTTCTATGTTACAAATGATATGCACGTATCTGAGGTCTTGAACATCAAAGAGTGTGGGGTCCACCTCGTATTTGACTCGAAAGATTTTGGCCGTCCTTTAAGCTTAAGGTTCTCAGAGATAGATAGGGAGTTCGATGAGATCATGGCAACACTGTCAAGAATAGTGTTGAGTTTCGGTCCGGAATCACAACATAGAGAAATCTTAATGGAAATTGAAGCATTTGATGAGGAATGCAATAACAAAAAACTAGAGTTGATTGAAAAATGCTCTAGTTCCTAAGACAGCTTATTTGGTATGAAACTTACTAATCTCTCTTTCACCTATTTCCTTTATAAATTAGTAACTACTCCCTCCGTTTCAATTTAACTTTCACTCTAAAAATTTTATAAGGATTAAGAAAGTCATTTAATATTTCAATTTTCAAAAGAATTATTAGATAATTTTACTATAATACCCTCAAAGTACATTAATTATCACTCATTTCATATATTTCAACACATTAAATGCAAGGTTAAAGGTGAAAAAAATCAATTAATACATCCTCGAATTCCTAAAGCGACAAATAATTTGGAACAAGTTAAAAATGTTAAAGTGACAGATAATATGAAATGGAGGGAGTAGTTATGAATGACAGTGGTTAAAGAATCAAATAAAAGAAAGTTTGTATTGAAAAATGTAGTTTTAAGATTTTCTAAACCGTGTTCTTTCGATCCTTAAATATAGGACCATTTTGACATTTTTATTTTGTCGCTATTTATAAGACCCTTTACCAATTTTCAATGAGCATTAATTAATTTTTTTCCACAAACACCCCTATTTATTTAATACTTTTTAGATTTCCAATAATATTAACGGGGTAATTTTGAAAATACATATCAAATGTTCACAATTCCAATACAATTAACTAAATTATTCAACCTTTATAATAGACGAGAAATCTCTCAAAGGAGTCTTATATTTAGAAAGGGAGGGAGTACCATTTTCAAATGTATAATAATTACTATTTTTGAATGATTTCCTTAACTACTGTTTTAAGTACAATGACAAGGACATTGGTTAATATTTCCTGCAAGTAAAATATATTATTATTATCCACCTAATATTTCATACAGATTCTCAAGATTCACATAGAGCAACCATAACAGAACTTGAAGCATCTGATTATGATGAAAACAAATGAAATGACATAAACAATCAAGAAGGGGGAGCTTGGTTGAGGCACAGTTTCTAAGTGGGCCTCTGTTTGGGCACATTCCTGTTCACTGTTGTGGCACTGGCAAAATCAAGGCACCATTGATGAGAATTTTCAGCGCTACGTGTCCTCGGGTGCATATGCAGCATCTCACCATCTCATTGAAGAATAACTTATAAGTTGTAATTTAATTTATTCGTTACAACTACAATAATAAGGATCTTGAAATTACATGACTTTCACATGTTATAGAGACAGAAGGAATACGATTAATAACCTCTATGCATTGCTAGAGTTGTTAGAGTTAGAAGGAAGAAAGTTCTCCAAATGTCCTTTGACCAAAAGTCACGAAACTCGGTTTCTATTCCTTTGTCTCCTCTACTATTCTTTTCTATGCTATTTGTTTAGTATAGCCGTTCTGTGATGGGGGAGAGAAAAGAATACTCTATGGTCAGGAACAGGACCTGTTTCTTATAAAGAGTGAAAACCCTAACTATTATTCATTGGCTTCCATCAAGCTAACGGGCCTTTAGAAACAATCCCCTTCTTATCTAAATATGATTTAGTCCATTAATATTTAATCATTTATTTACTAAACACACATCCATACATGTCACATGCACATCACATGAGATATACTAAGATATTAAAATCTTACATTCTCCCACTTGACTCATGTGACACAATTCAACATTATGGTCTAATAAACAAAATAATTAAATAAACAATTAATGCGCATTTACATTGCTAAATCATTTTATACTTAGATGCTCTATTAATCATGATTAAAGATAGGAACTAATTCGGGTCATGGCGGTTGTACATCATTTGTTCGACATAATTCCTTTCATGTACCACAAAATAGTCTTTTCCTTAACACGATCTATAATTGGGAAATACATAATTGGTCCATAATGTCTTTATTCAAGACAATACCTGTTTACATTACTCTAATACAATAATGCATTCCGTTCTAGAGAACAGGTAATCAGAAACATATCAAACATATCATAAATGAGCTCAGCGTGTCAATTACATCATACATAAGGAACATCAAATTCAATTTTACTTAATAACAGTAATGCCTATACTTTCAACATGTTCAATAAATGTTTAGGCAATAACCCTTCTTTCAAGGGATTAACAATCATAAGATTTGTGTGTTGGAAACCAACAAGCGGGCTTAGCAATTACTAGAGGGGGGGTGAATAGTAATCTGAATGCAACAGTGACTAATTTTTATAATGCAATTAAGTATAATTGATCACGTGCAGATTTTTCAGAAACAGAGCAAGAACACTCGAGTGTTTTTAAGACTACTCGAGTAAAATCACAAGAACACTCGAGTCTTCTTAAGAATACTCGAGTAAATCGTGCAGTTAGCAGAAAAACAGTTTCTGGAAAATATGCACTTTAATCAATAACAATTAATACAGTCCAGGGCAGATTAATAATAGAGTAGAAAACAATTAAATAAAGTTATAACAACTTAATTGCTGCGGAATTACTACTCTAATTAATAATCCCCTTTTGAGCAACTTAGGTTTGGTTTTGACTTGAAGTTAAAGAAAGCTATAAAAGATCAACACCACCGATTTTATACTGGTTCACTCTCTATTTAGAGAGCTAGTCCAGTCCCCCTAAGAATCTTAGGAGTGTCTACTAAAATCAAATTGTTAGAAATATTACAAAGGGTATTGAGATGCCTCACTCAACCTATCCCTTCCAAGAGTGTACCAAACTCTTGAATTTCTACCCCAATTTGATGTTGGTGACGAAGACTCCTTCTTCTTCAAGCTCCTTGAAACCTTCAAGAGCTCCACCAAAGCTAAGAACCTCTTAGCCCTTGCTTGAGAACCTCCCAAGTCTTGAATGAACCTAAGACCCACTTAGGTACACTTGGTTACCAACCAAGATTTTTTAGAACAAGAAGTGTATGTGTATGTGGAGAAATTCAACAAATGATTTCCACAACAATTAAGCACAAACTCTAACTCTTAGAACAAATAATAATGATGAATGAATAGATTGAGTTAGAGTATTTTTCACTTGAGAGAGAGAATGATCAAAATGAATATTTAGCACAATAGACTTTAATGTTCTTGTTAGTTAGTTCAAATGGCATTCATTTCTGATATATGAAAAATACAATGAAAGAGTAAAATCAACTCTTTCATTCCATTTTTGCCCTTTTCCAACGGTTAAAATTTTGCTGTCAGAACCAAAATACTCGAGTACTTTTGACACTACTCGAGTGTTTTGCCCATCTTACAATAGAAATGCCCATGTATTGAACTAACGGTCAAATCTCTGATTTGAGGCTGAAATACTCGAGTATTCTGGGAAGTACTCGAGTGTTTTGATACTCGAGTAACTTTCAGATTACTCGAGTGACTTTATACTCGAGTGTTTTTGCGCTTACTCGAGTGTTTTGCCCAGAGATGATAAAAATCATGTTTTTCAACAATTTATTTCAATTCTCTCTTCAAGGAATAATTTTATGTAACCCCAACCTTTTTCATGCATTTAAAATTATTTATCCTAAGGGTGAGATTACTTCCTAAGCTACCCACTCTCAATAAATAAGATTACATTTAAAGTACAAAAGAGAATGACTAGCTAAATGATGCACTTGATCTTCTTGACTTGGTGAGCTTGAATTCTTCCTTTAAATCCATGATCTAATTATATTGTCATCATCAAAATAAATCCACCTCATTGGAGACTTGATTCTACAATCTCCCCCTTTTTGATGATGACAAAATAATTAAACCGTTCCTTCTCTTTTGAGAGCTCCCCCTCAATATAGGAACCTATAAACCTGTCAATCCAGAGAATTCCAAGCACAACATAATATCATAATAATCATGGTCAAGTGCATAATGTGTAATTGGTATCAGAGCGAGAGCAAAAAAATAATATCAGAGTAAAAAAAAATGTGCTTGCTCTTCTCATGCCTCTTTTCTCCCCCTTTTTGTCATAATCAAAAAGTATCATTTGGAAACGGAGGAGATAAGAAGGATACCGATAACGAGAACTCCCCCTAAATAATAGCAATATAAAACAACTATGACTATCGGAGAACATAACGCATGTGAAAACCAATGAAAATCATAACATAAAACAATAGTCATCACAGCATAAAGCATCATAAAGACCAAATCCAAGTCTGAAATGAAAAGGTGAACATAATAAAAACGGATAGATACCCACGCAGGGGTTATAAAGTGCAAACTAACTCCCAAAGGCTGAATGAACACTAAAATCCAGAAATGCAAGCCATAAAACAGAAAACAGCGAAAATAGTGTGCAATGTCCACTAATCTCAGAACATGTCCGGTGCAGGGGGGGTCCTGTGGAGGAAAGAAGCGACCGAATGCAGTCATCATATCATCAAACCTAGCATGCATCTGAGCTGAATGCTGGTCCCACCGAGCATTCATCTGAGCTGAATGCTGGTCCAACTGTGAGTAGAGCATGGCCGACTGTACACCCATCTGTGACTCAATCCTGCTAATACTGTCCTGCTGCTCAATCAATCGATGCTCAAAGCTATCCATGCGGCTGTCAAAGTGATCAAAGCGAGCATCGAAGTGAGTCTGATATGTCCCAAATGCAGGATTGCCAAAATCAATATTATCAACTGGATCATCTGCACCACCACCAGCACCACCACCATCAGCCTGATCAAACTGAGCCTGCTCCTCAGCCAACTGCTCAGCATCTACTCCTTGCTGAGCTGCAACATGCTCAGCGGCCTCCTGAGCCTCCATGGCTTCCACCTCATCCTTCCAGTAATACCTCTCACCTCGCTTCCTCATCTTCATTTGCCGAAGAAGCCCGTCATGAAGCGTATGCAACTCCTCAGGAGGATCAAAGAACTCCTCACCAGCAGGAATAGGCACGTTGAAGTGCAGGAGGAGTCTACTCACATGCATAGGATAAGGCAAGTTTTGGGAGGGTTTTGAGCTCCCGGCTTTCGCCATCCGAGCAAGAACAATTGCAGCCCAATTCAGCATATTATCATTAAGAATGGCATCAGTGAGTTGAAGCTCTAATTTGGTGGGCTTTGAATAATTTGGAGAGGTTTGGGGCAAGAGTATATGACAAACTATATGATGAAGGATGTGGTTTGATATGGTCATATGCACGGCTTTCTTTTCGTGTCCGTCATAAACACGATCGGGACGAAGCAGGTTTCTAAAAATATCATCAGTGTCAGCATTGAAATTGTTCTGCCCCGTTCGTGTTATGCCAAAAACGATCTCTAAATCCCTAGGCCTATTCTGAAAATGGATGCCTTCTACACTGGTTTCATAGGTAGTCCTATCTATCTCCTTAAAATTTGCATAAAATTGTCGCACAAGCCTAAGATAAATAGGACCATGAAAAGAGATAAATTGCATAAGGTGTTGATCTCTAAGCTTTTGAACAAATGTAAAGCCATTACCCTCAAGGAATTCCTCAGTGGTCCAGCTTTGCACACCGTATGCATGAGTCACAAACAATGCCTCCCGCCTAGCACACTCATTTGGAGAGAAGAATTCCACTTCTTCCTCTGAAGATGATGAAGGAGGAGGAGTGGGCTCTCTCCTTTTCTTCCTTGGACGTAGGGCAGCACGAGAAGTAGACATTTGCACACAATTTTGAGAAAAAATTGAAGAATTTTGAAGTTGGGGGAGTTAGGGTTTGAAAAGGGATTTTCGGATTTGAGGGTGAAAAATGGAGATTTGAAGTGAAACAAGTGAAGAATAATGATGAGAAGATGATTTGGAGTTGAAATCTGTGAAAAATTTGAGTTAAAATCGTGTTTTTGATGATGGAGGGTGAGAGAACTCGAGTGAAGAGAGAGAGGGTACGTGAAAAAATGGCTGCTGAAACGCTGCTGCTGCACTTTAAAAAGTCGCATTACTCGAGTGTTTTTAAAAACACTCGAGTGTTCTAAGCCTGATACTCGAGTATTGGTGAAAGTACTCGAGTAAAAAGCCCAGTCCAGAAAGTTGAAAGTTACTGGACTGAAATTCACGCGAGTAAAATTTTAAAGACTCGAGTAAAAAACGAAATTACTCGAGTAAAATTTAAAACACTCGAGTGAAAGCATCAGACATGGCCAAAAACTTTTTCAATTTTCAAATGATTTAATTTTGGAATTAAAATACTCGAGTAAAAAGAAAAATACTCGAGTAAAATTGACAGACAGACAGTTTTAACAGCATTTTGAACACAATTTCACAAATCCAACATATTTAACATCAACACAGATTTTGAATTAAAATCACTCACAATCAAAATCATATATTTCACAGTATCTCAAGGTCCAATTGTTCATCAAATACCAATACACATGAAATGAGACATACTTGGTGATTTTTCACAAACACACATCAATTAGCTAATGCTTGACTCATCTAAAATTCCAAGTTCTCCTCCTATATGATAAAAGGTATCTCTTGGCAATGGTTTTGTAAAAATGTCCGCTAATTGGTTTGTGGTACTTACAAATTCAATAGAGCAATCACCCTTTTGTACATGATCCCTTAGGAAATGATGTCTAATTTCAATGTGTTTAGTCCTTGAGTGATACACCGGATTCTTAGTTAAGTTGATTGCACTCGTGTTATCGCATTTAATAGGAATATTTTCAAGTTTCAAACCAAAATCCAATAATTGTTGTTTCATCCACAAGAGTTGAGCACAACAACTACCGGCGGCGATATATTCCGCTTCGGCGGTGGAAAGAGCAACGCAAGCTTGCTTTTTAGAAAACCATGACACTAGTGAACTTCCCAATAAACGGCAAGTACCACTAGTGCTTTTGCGATCAAGCTTGCATCCCGCAAAGTCGGAATCCGAATAACCAACCAAACTAAGACTAGTATCACTAGGATACCATAATCCGGTGTTAATTGTTCCTTTAAGATATTTAAAAATATGTTTGACCGCGGATAAGTGTGATTCCTTAGGATTAGCTTGAAAACGGGCACACATGCATACACTAAACATAATATCCGGTCTAGATGCGGTAAGATATAGAAGACTACCTATCATGCCTCTATATTTACTAACATCAACCGGTGTACCTTGTTCATCCTTGTCTAGGTAGCATGATGTGCTCATGGGAGTGTAGGCTTCTTTGCATTTGTCCATTCCGAATTTTCCAAGGAGCTCCTTGCAATATTTTCCTTGATGCACAAAAATCCCCTCCTTGACTTGCTTGATTTGAAGTCCTAGGAAGAACTTGAGCTCCCCCATCATGGACATCTCAAATTCCTTTTTCATCAAATTAGAGAACTTGCTACACAAGGACACGTTAGTGGCACCAAAGATAATATCATCTACATATATTTGCACTAACAAAATGTCCTTTTTGGTTTTATAGATGAATAGGGTATTATCAACCTTTCCTCTTTGAAAGTCATTTTCTAATAAAAAGGTACTTAATCGATCATACCAAGCTCTAGGAGCTTGTTTTAATCCATAAAGAGCCTTTTTCAATTTATAAACATGGTTAGGAAATTCATGACTTTCAAAATCGGGTGGTTGCTTAACGTATACTTCTTCATTTATGAAACCATTCAAGAAAGCACTCTTGACATCCATTTGATAAAGAGTAAATTTCATAATTGATGCAAAGGCAAGCAAGATTCGGATTGCCTCAAGGCGTGCAACCGGAGCAAAGGTCTCATCATAATCAACACCTTCCTCTTGGTTGTACCCTTGGGCAACAAGTCTCGCTTTGTTTCTTATAATCGAACCGGATTCATCAAGTTTATTTCTATAAATCCATTTTAAACCAATTATGGTATGATCATCGGGTATAGGCACTAATTCCCAAACATCATTTCTAACAAATTGATTTAGTTCTTCTTGCATGGCCATAACCCAATGTTCATCCAAAATTGCTTCCTTAATTGAATTTGGTTCGATTTGAGAAACAAAGGAAACAAAATGACAAATATTTTGAATTGTCCTACGAGTTAATACTCCCTTTGAAAGGTCTCCTATGACATTGTCAATAGGGTGAGCTTTCACCGTTTTCCAAGCCAGATCAAGATCATTTTTAACTTCTCCTTCATCCTTTAAAATCTCCTTCCCTTTTTCCACTTTTGAAAACTCAAAACCTTCATCACAACCATCACTTAAAACACCATCTTCTTTCGAAGACTCATTAAAAACCACATGAATAGATTCTTCAATAGTCATATTTCTTTTATTAAAAATTCTATATGCTTTACTATGTGAAGAATAACCCAAAAATATTCCCTCATCGGATTTGAAGTCAAATTTTCCAAGTTGATCTTTTCCATTGTTTAAAACATAAACTTTGCATCCAAAAACATGAAAATGAGATATATTTGGTTTTCTTCCTTTGTAAAGCTCATAGGGGGTTTTCTTGAGCATGGGCCTAATTAGAATTCTATTCATGACATAGCAAGCCGTATTAACGGCATCGGCCCAAAAATAATGAGGTACTTGAGAATCATTTAGCATGGTTCTTGCAAGTTCCTCTAACACCCTATTTTTCCGCTCTACCACTCCATTTTGTTCCGGAGTTCTTGGTGCGGAATATTGGTGTTCAATACCATGTTTATCACAAAATCTATCAAACTTGTAGTTTTCAAATTCACCGCCATGGTCGGTTCTAATAGTAATTACTTTTTGGTTTACTTGGTTTTGCACAAGTTTAACATGGCGTTTAAAAGATTTGTAGGTCTCACTCTTTGCACTTAAGAATAGAGTCCATGTAAATCTAGAAAAGTCATCAACAATCACCAAGCCATAGTAGTTCCCACCAAAGCTTTTTACTTGAGAAGGTCCAAACAAGTCCATATGAAGCATTTCTAATGGTCTTGTTGTGGGCACATCATTTTTAGAACCAAAATGGTTTTTGGTGTGCTTGCACTTCTTACAAGGAGTGCAATCACCTTCAATTTTAAAATCTAGCTTTGGTAATCCAACTACTAAGTCTTTTGATTGTAGTTTCTTTAATTGATTTACATTAATGTGAGCGGTCCTACGGTGCCATAACCAAGTGTCACTTTCTTTACTAACTAGACAAGTAGAAACCAAAGAGGTGATATTGTTTAATTCAACCAAGTAAGTATTATTAGACCTTTTGCCAACAAATTTGATAGATTCATCTTTGTCACTTTTTATGAGACATTGGGTAGAGGTAAATAATACATGGTTACCAATATCACAAAGTTGACTAATGCTCAAAAGATTGTGTTCTAATCCTTGAACATAAAGTACATTATCAATAACCAAGTCGGAAGAATTACCGACTTTACCAATCCCTAGAATTTTGCCTTTGTTGTTGTCTCCATAAGTGACATATCCACCTTCTTGAGGAGTAAGCTCTATGAAGTTTCGCTTATCTCCCGTCATGTGCCTTGAACATCCACTATCAAGATACCACGGTTTCTTTTCGGTTCTAAGGCACACCTACAAGACACAATCATTTTCTCATTTTGGGTACCCAAATTATGTTGGGTCCCTTTGGGTTAGCTTTTGGTGCTTCTTCCTTTTTAATCCAAACATAAGTGCCCTTTTGAATTTCAAAATGTTTTATGTGGCACCTATTGTTTGTATGTCCAAACTTTCCACAATAAAAGCAAGTTGGTTTCTTTGTATAATCAATTTTAAAAAATGAACCAACCTTTTTATTGTCCTTTTTCTTATGGACATATCCCAAACCGGTTTTGTTTGAATAATTTCTTTGAGAATTAATTATCCGGTTTAGGTTTCTATCACTATTTGATATTGTGAGTTTGTGTTTCAAATCTTTTATTTCATTTTCAAGAAAGTCACATTTCTCACAATGAGTGATAGTTTCCTTAGGATTTGCACAATCACAAACATGACTAGAGCTAGCAAGTTCTAAGGATGCATTTTGGAGTTTCAAGTCATTTATGTATTTTTCCAATTCATTGATTTCTTTTTGATACTCCAAAATTTTCTTTCCTTTTTCCTTGTTAACCTTAGCTAGTTTTTCAAATTGTGTCAACATTTCATTATACTCATTGAGCAAATCATCATAAGGAATAGAGGAAGAGGAAAAGCTAGAACTTTGAGATGATACCTCATCCTCATTTTCACTCTTGGCACTTGAGGCTTCATTGTTGCTTCTAGCCATGAGACATAGATTTGCAACTTCATCATCCGTGCTACTTGATGATGAGTTTGCTTCCTTCTCCGGTGCATCCCACACAATGTAAGCTCTCTTGCCTTTCCCCTCTTGGGTCTTCTTTTCACTCTTTCTCAAGTATGTAGGACATTCCATCCTTATATGTCCAATGCCTCCACATTCATGACACTTCACTACATCACTTGAAGTCTTGTTCTTTGATTTTTGTTCCTTGGGTCTTCTATCTCTTGATGATGATCCACTCTTCTTACCCTTGAGGAATTTATTGAATCTTTTCGCAAATAATCCAATTTCCTCCTCATTGAGTGCATGATCGGAGTTCTCACTTGAAGAGTCATCTTCAACCTCTTTTACAACTTTGGTTGAGGCCTTGAGAGAGATGTTCTTCTTCTTTTTGTACAACTCCTCATGTGAGCTAAGTCTTGATAGATCAATCTCATGTTCCTTGAGCTTCCCAAACAAGGTTGCCAAGTCCATAGTGATCAAATCCTTAGACTCCTTGATGGCGGTGACCTTTGGTTGCCATTTTCTATCAAGACATCTCAAAATTTTGTGAGTAGTTTCACCATCACGAAATTGCTTTCCTAGAGAAATCAAGTGACTAATGATATGTGAAAACCTCTTTTGTAAGTCATCAATAGATTCATTCGGGAACATGTGAAATAATTCATATTCATGTGTTAAAGAATTTAATCTAGCATTTCTTACTTCACTTGTTCCTTCATGTGTGACTTCCAAAGTGTCCCACATTTCCTTAGCCGACTTGCATTGAGAAACTCGATAAAATTCATCATGGGATAAAGCGGAGAAGATGATGTTCTTAGCTTTTAAATCATAGGATACTTTCTTTTTATCATCATCACTCCAACTTTTCCTAGGAATTTCAACGACTTCCCCATTTATCATATGTCTAGGAATATATGGACCATCCTTTATTGCATCCCAAATATCGGTGTCTATTGCTTCAATAAAAACTCTCATCCGAACCTTCCAATAAGCATACCCTTCACCATTAAAGAATGGAGGGCGGTTTATTGAAGAGGATCCTTCTTGATAATTGCTAGAGCCCATAGTTTCCAAAGGATCTTTTCGAAAAAGCTTTTACGCTCGATCTTTCGACCGAGCTCTGATACCACTTGTTGGAAACCAAAAAGCGGGCTTAGCAATTACTAGAGGGGGGGTGAATAGTAATCTGAATGCAACAGTGACTAATTTTTATAATGCAATTAAGTATAATTGATCACGTGCAGATTTTTCAGAAACAGAGCAAGAACACTCGAGTGTTTTTAAGACTACTCGAGTAAAATCACAAGACCACTCGAGTCTTCTTAAGAATACTCGAGTAAATCGTGCAGTTAGCAGAAAAACAGTTTCTGGAAAATATGCACTTTAATCAATAACAATTAATACAGTCCAGGGCAGATTAATAATAGAGTAGAAAACAATTAAATAAAGTTATAACAACTTAATTGCTGCGGAATTACTACTCTAATTAATAATCCCCTTTTGAGCAACTTAGGTTTGGTTTTGACTTGAAGTTAAAGAAAGCTATAAAAGATCAACACCACCGATTTTATACTGGTTCACTCTCTATTTAGAGAGCTAGTCCAGTCCCCCTAAGAATCTTAGGAGTGTCTACTAAAATCAAATTGTTAGAAATATTACAAAGGGTATTGAGATGCCTCACTCAACCTATCCCTTCCAAGAGTGTACCAAACTCTTGAATTTCTACCCCAATTTGATGTTGGTGATGAAGACTCCTTCTTCTTCAAGCTCCTTGAAACCTTCAAGAGCTCCACCAAAGCTAAGAACCTCTTAGCCCTTGCTTGAGAACCTCCCAAGTCTTGAATGAACCTAAGACCCACTTAGGTACACTTGGTTACCAACCAAGATTTTTTAGAACAAGAAGTGTATGTGTATGTGGAGAAATTCAACAAATGATTTTCACAACAATTAAGCACAAACTCTAACTCTTAGAACAAATAATAATGATGAATGAATAGATTGAGTTAGAGTATTTTTCACTTGAGAGAGAGAATGATCAAAATGAATATTTAGCACAATAAACTTTAATGTTCTTGTTAGTTAGTTCAAATGGCATTCATTTCTGATATATGAAAAATACAATGAAAGAGTAAAATCAACTCTTTCATTCCATTTTTGCCCTTTTCCAACGGTTAAAATTTTGCTGTCAGAACCAAAATACTCGAGTACTTTTGACACTACTCGAGTGTTTTGCCCATCTTACAATAGAAATGCCCATGTATTGAACTAACGGTCAAATCTCTGATTTGAGGCTGAAATACTCGAGTATTCTGGGAAGTACTCGAGTGTTTTGATACTCGAGTAACTTTCAGATTACTCGAGTGACTTTATACTCGAGTGTTTTTGCGCTTACTCGAGTGTTTTGCCCAGAGATGATAAAAATCATGTTTTTCAACAATTTATTTCAATTCTCTCTTCAAGGAATAATTTTATGTAACCCCAACCTTTTTCATGCATTTAAAATTATTTATCCTAAGGGTGAGATTACTTCCTAAGCTACCCACTCTCAATAAATAAGATTACATTTAAAGTACAAAAGAGAATGACTAGCTAAATGATGCACTTGATCTTCTTGACTTGGTGAGCTTGAATTCTTCCTTTAAATCCATGATCTAATTATATTGTCATCATCAAAATAAATCCACCTCATTGGAGACTTGATTCTACATTGTGCTAATATGCTCTATTGACTATCTTTGTTTCTGATCTCATTCTTTAGAGACAAAGTACTTCATTCACATACTTTTAGCACCTTTATAGTACTTGTCATTGCTGCAAAACACCACAATACGTTTTCAACGGCTAAGCAATATTGTCGACAGTTCTAAGCCCCGAAATAAAATTTTGCAGTCAATTAGTTTGAATTGTAACCTCAAAACTTGTTACAAATTCAAAATTCTGATCACCTCAATGTGATCATTCATTACAGAAGTAAGCATGTATTTATTCGTTTCATGCTAATACCTCAAGACTTTATGAGTATAGTTAATACTTCCTTAACGTAAATTTTATTCATTTTAAATCATTCTAGTACTTTAATGATATATGCTTTATGAGATAAGCCTAACAATTCATGTGACATATTCTAGAATATTCATTTTCTAATCACATAGCTCGACTCACCTATATCTTTCATTCAAAGTTACTAGAAAAACTTTTTAGTCTAGTGTAAAAGAGCAAGATAATAAGTTGCAAGCAAGATATAATAACATACAAAATCAACATAATAAACTCACTCCCACTGACCTTCAGATACTTACACAAGTTAATTGTGTTTCCTTAAATCTAAAAAGAACAATAGTATCATTGACTATCTTTCAGATACTATTGGTGGGATGTTTGTTTAAATTTGTATATTAATTTCCTCAAATTTGCACATTATGTGTTCATTCTTTTCAATTGAGAACCACATTATTGGGTCATCCATATAAACATCCTCCTCTAAAATTCATAAAGGTTGTTTTCACATTCTTCTACTGGAGTTCCAAATCATCACGGACTACATATGTCATGATGATAATATTGAGTAAATTCTTTCAGGTAATTGGTCAAAATACCTTATTAATAGTCAATGCCAACTTTGCGAGGGAAATCATTGATAACAAATTTGGCATTGTAACGTTCAAGGTTGTCACGAGAGTTATATTTGGTCCAAAAGACTCACTTACCCCTCAACTCTCGTGTAACCTTTAGGCAATTCTACAAGGTCTCACATATAAAAATATTTATTAATATTATCACAACTTACGGCTTGTAAAACAACACATCGTTATCATTAATGACTAAGTCAAATTCATATTCTTGTAGATAAACCACTTAAAACATTCGAAATAGCAATTTCTTCTTATTATTATTATTTTTTTTTAATATTATTTCTCGTGGTTCTTCTAAAGTAGAATCGTTGTGAATAGTGGATTCATTTCATACTTTATTGTTATACAATTCAACAATAAAAGAAACTATTGTTGAGGTAGAAGAACAAATTACAAATTACAGGAACTTGCACCCTAACTCCGTTAATTTTCACGTTATGTGGAACTATACTCCCACTAATTTCACAATTCTCAGTAAACCTATCATTCACAATTTCAATGGTTCTTATACTATGGTTAGAACAATAAGGTCTATACCTTTTGATTTATATGGATAATCAGTGAAATAATCACTAATGTTTTAGATCCATTTTCTTTTCTGGCGGATTGCAATCCTTGTTTCTGCCGACAACCTTAAACATGCAGGTGCCTTAAATTGGGTATCCTATAAACACAGTTCAAAATTGTCTTTGGCACTGTCTTACTAGGAACCCTGTTCAATAGACAAATGACAGTTTCAAGACATACATTCACAGATGCGGGTAAAGACTAAATATCATACTCCTAACCATATTCATTACTGTTCTGTTATGCCCTATATACACCATTTCGCTGCAGTGTAACTGATATACACACAAATTACTCAATTCTTGAGGAGTTTAACGAACAGTCACAGATGTTGCCCATTTTAATTAATAACTATAACATGAATAGTTATCAACAAAGATGATCACATACCTTTTCCTTTCTAAAAAGAAAGTTAAAATCAGAGGTCCACAAGTTTTGAAGAACACATTTTTAAGAAGCTGAATCCTTCTTGTGGCTCCTTTCTTTGTGTCTTTGATTTTTCTTTCCTTTAATACAATCTGCACAAATAATTAGGCCAATAAAATCCAAATCTGAAAAGATTTTGTTCCTTATAAAGCTTTCCATTCTTTCCTTGGATTTATGACCCAAACACTTATGCCACAAATTAGCAAAAATCATTTAAAATTCAATTTATATTACTATCACTAATATACAAATACCAATGTGATAATTATACTTAAATAAATTGAAACATCCATAATCAAACATAAAAGAGTATCTAGTAACATGAATCCTAGATAATAAACCAAACTCCTAGAAAAACTAGGTACCTAAAAGGTTTCCAATGAGTCTAGGTGATGCCCAATATCAAGGATTAAACATTAAATCCTGACAAGTTCTACTAGAACCTTCACTTTATTCCCACAAACACGTACTTTACATGTGGGTTTATGGTATGGATTAAACAAAATTCATTATGCTAGAAACATGTTCCGATTCATCCAGGATCAATCCACCAAATTTATTTGGATCTTTGATTAAGTTTGACTCAAACATACATAAGCTTTAAACTTATCTTTTATAGAATCAAAATTTTCATTTTGTGCACTTCTTCTGAATTCAACATTTTTGCACAAAATGACATTTATGATAATGAGGTTCTTTCATATGAGTTTCACATATGCCTCATTAATTCTAAGTGATCCTTTGCCCTTATCATGTTTCTTCACACATTTATTTTCAGCTCCTTAATGTCCTTAAAAGTTGGATAAAAAGATTTCTTATATTCTTAAGATTGTTTTCTCTTAAACTAAGATATTGTGCAATTTACTGCACAACCCATTATCTTTCATGACGTTATAGCTCATTCAAAAACTAGTAACACTCAATCGGTAATGAACAAGCATAAACTATACTAAGAAGTTCTCATCCACAACTATTCCTAAGGACTTAAACTTAAATCTTACTGCAATAATTTTCCTTTTAATTATACATTCATAAATAGTACACAAATCACCAAGCTTTATGGGGTTAGGGTACTCATTAATGTCCCAGAAAGAGACTCACAAAAATATTGGGTACTCTCACAAAATTCACTTATTTTTTTTTTAATTACTTTCAATTTTGGAGAGAATTATCTTAATGTTATCTGCAACACTTATCCTCATGAACATAACATAAGTGTTTGTCAAATCTTTCTAAAAATTACTCAGATTTTATAATAAACTTTATCTTTATTGTTGCTAACACCATTAATAGCAACAAACTTTTCTTTAACTGATAAGAAAGACTTGCAAACTCTAGTCAGAAAGTTGAACAAATAACACTGACACATACAAGTCATGAGAATGCAGAAAATTAAGAACATGTACTACATAAATGTTTTGAGACATAAGGTACATATTACTTAAACAATTAATGTGCACTAACGCTCTCCTTTGGGTTGCACATTAGCACACGACATTCAAACATAATGATGCTAATAAAATTAGTAATCAATAATTGACAATGATATATGTACCAATTAGTATTATTTATTGTCTTTGAATATATAAATAAACCAATAACAAAAACATATTGCCTACAGTCATGTCCATTAATTATAAGAACAACTAATCAAACCTTTGGGCGATCCATAAATGCCTTATAATAATGAACTACAATATACCCATAAAACATCAAACCATTATGTCATTCATATAGCATCAAATCTATGAGTAATTGAAAAATCATCATATGATTTGAAATTAATTTACTTATTGATTTGACCACTTTGGTGATTAACAAAATCAACATACAATTAACTTCAAATCAAATTCATTATTATAATAAAAATTATACAATCGGAATTAATATCTTTATGATTTGACAACTTTAATGATGATCAAATCACCATACATTAATATCAAATCAAGCAATGCCAAATATATATATATATATATATATATATATATAAACGTAAATTGTCCATGACATACTGGACTTGTTATATATATTCATTATTATGCAAAAGGAATATATAATTATTCGTTATTCACTGTAATGTGCTTTTATACAGTAAAACAAATCATAAATAGTGATAGAAGCAATACCTAATGCTTTTCACATATATCAATATTAATAGTTTTATCCCAATTAGAAAAAACTTGATGAACTTTAAAAAATATATAATTGAAACACTGGGTATACATTATACCCAATTGGAAAACAACTTTGATGGGTAAAACAAATCGATAAGCAATCAAGTTTCAAATAATCCTAATATTTCATTTAACAATAATGCGGAAGTTTAAAAGTCTAAAATTCATAATAAGGATTCATACTGAAACAAAGCCCCTAAATTTCATAATTAGGGTTCAAAGTTCCCAAATTTCATAATTTGGATTTATGCAAAAATTCATTCCCTAAACACCATAATTAGGATTCAATCCAAATCTTAAATCTTAATTGGAAAGTCATGAATTTCTTAACGTGGCTCTGATACCACATATAAGTTGTAGTTTAATTTATTCGTTACAACTACAATAATAAGGATCTTGAAATTACATGACTTTCACACGTTATAGAGACAGAAGGAATACGATTACTAACCTCTATCCATTGCTAGAGTTGTTAGAGTTATAAGGAAGAAAGTTCTCCAAATGTCCTTTGACCAAAAGTCACGAAACCCGGTTTCTATTCCTTTGCCTCCTCTACTATTCTTTTCTATGCTATTTGTTTAGTATAGCCGTTCTGTGATGGGGAGAGAAAAGAATACCCTATGGCCAGGAACATGACCTGTTTCTTATAAAGAGTAAAAACCCTAACTATTATCCATTGGCTTCCATCAAGTTAACGAGCCTTTAGAAACAATCCCCTTCTTATCTAAATATGATTTAACCCATTAATATTTAATCATTTATTTACTAAACACACATCAATACATGTCACATGCACATCACATGAGACATACTAAGATATTAAAATCTTACATAACTAACTCAGAATGCAGCAACTCATATCTATGGACTCTCTTTTTCAACAGTTTTTGCATATTTTCTTTTCTTTCCGGCTTTTGTTTGTAGCAACACCGAAATGCATAACACTCAGAGGCATGCTTTCACTGGATGTTTGATTCTCCCCACTCTTCGCATTTTCTTGTCTTCCAACTTTTTCACAATTATTTTCCTTTTTTCCTTTTCTCTATATATTACTAGTCAGTAAAGTTTACATGAATTGTGTAGTACTTCCAACAGTTTTAAACTCAAGTCTGTGGATTCATATCCTTCTTTGAAATGTTACCTACCACCATGTACTGTACCAGAACAAGTGATGTCAGTTTCTGATTTTCTGAAATCTTCAAATTTATTCCTTTACAGTTGGTTGGATTAATGATTATGGTTGATTATTTATGCATCACCCTATTAGAAAACTATTTTGATTTGCTCACTCATCATCACACTTACTCTCTCTCTGTCATAATGAGTGAGCTTTTCTCCTCCAGTGGTCTAGATGCATAAAGAATCTTATTGCACAATCATCACCATGAACAAATGGATAGGTATCTGATGGCGCCCGGATTACACTCCGGAGCAAACACCTTGTAGATAGAGAAAGTGAGTATCGAACCACAGGGAGGTGACTATTCTTATTTATCCTTTACTAATTAGCTTTGTTAAGCATATGTACAAAATATTGAGTTTGTGTTTGTTGAGTGAATGTATACATTTGTAAAAACAATAAAATAACTAAAAGTGGATTTGACAATAAAACTGAGAATAAACCGGTGGAGAAGCTGGGATTGAACCTTACCTATCGCACTCGTAGGTGTTTTGGTGATATGTATAACTATCCATCTATATTATTATTGATGTGATGCACAAAAGTCATTTAAACTGATCCCTCGTGAATAAAATACTAAGGTCATTCCTCATAAATATCAATTCCTTGAATATTTAGAAGAACACTCAGCTCTAAGATCAAGCATCATATGCAATTGATACCCTATCATCTATTCCTAGAGTAACAACATATCAAGTAACTTTACCCATTTCAGAATCAAAACAATACTTTCCAGTCAGAGTTGAGAATCAAAATCATGCAACTATTGATCAAATAATCACATACATTAAGCACAGAGTAAAGCTACCAACAACTATATAGATGAATAGAAAATACATTTACATCACCAAATATCCATGAGTTTGATGGTGGATTCAATCCCAATGAGGAGATTAGCCACTCATAACACACATAACCATGAAAGAGCACATGAGATCCTTGTGGGAATGATGGGAAGAAGTGATTTCCTCAATGTTTCTCTCTCTAAAATCGAGTGGCTCCAGTTTCTCTCTCTATTCCTCTTCTCCTCCCAAAAACAGATCAGAAAACCTAATTTATGAAGTGCAGATGAGACATTTTCGCTCGAGTGAAATTCACTCGCTCAAGCGAAAACATCTCAGTAAATCAGAGGTTTGAGCATCAACATCTCGCTCAAGCGGGAATGGCTCGCTCGAGCGAGTGTCCTGCACCTGAAAGCTGCTACTTTTCTTCCAGTTTTGCCCTCCAGCTTCAACAGGATTCACAGTGCTGCCCTTCTCTGACCTTTTACTCTTTTGCCCTTCTCCACTTCCTAAATCTCATCAAATTTCCTTAAATGAACAAAAATTGGGATTAAAACACATCAACTCTCAAAAACTATAGTATTTACAATTGAGGACAATATATTCACAAATTGAAGAGTTTCATAAAATATTTCACACAATAAATGCCCAATTTCCCATGCATCAACACTAAAAATTGACACTTATCAGTATCCCATTTATTCTCTTGTTTTATTTATCTAAACTGTGAAGAGGGTATAAACTCTAACTAGGGATAAGTTACCTAAAAAATAATAGGCTTAAGTATGTGTCAAATCGCTGAATTGTCGTACTTTTGCTAGATATCCTTATTTTTTTTTCAATGTCTGACTCCCCAGTTTACTTCTAGATTTGTCATATACCCCTATTACCAATTCTGACCAATTTTGCTGGCATGTAACATCAAAATCTTTGTCGGACGCAGGAGGTTAGGCACGTTGCGCCCCGTGGGCGAAGATCCTTTCTTTAAATTAAATAACTAAAAAACTTAATATTTTTATGGGTTTGTCATATACCCCTACTACTAATTCTAACCAATTTTGATGACATGTAACATCAGAATCCTAATCAGATGTAGGAGGTTAAGCACCTGGTGCCCCGTGGGCGAAGATCCCTATTTTTTAAAATTTAAAAAACTAAAAAACTTAATATTTTTATTTTTTTAGTTAAATAAAAAAAATTTGAAGAAAGAGGCCGTCTTCGCCCATGTGACATCACGAGGCACCACATGACCAACCTCCTGTGTTTGACTATGATTTTGATGTTACATGTCATCAAAGTGAATTTGTAGTAAGGGTATATGATAAACCAAGAAGTAACTTCGGGGAGTTCATCAGACATTGAAAAAAAAATATAAGGGTATTGACAAAAGTACCTTAAACTTCAGGGACTTGTGACATAATTAAGCCTTTTATATTTAGTTAAATAAAAAAAGAAAAAAAAAGATTGAAAAGAGAGTCGTCTTCGCCCGTGTGACATCACGCAGTACCACATGATCAACCTGCCGCTGACAAGGATTTTGATGTTACTTGTGAGCAAAATTGGCCAGAATTGGTAATAGGAGTATATGACAATTGACAAGTCCAGAAGTAACTTCGGATAGTCAAACATTGGAAAAAAATATTTGGCAAAAGTACCCCAAACTTGAGAGACTTGTGACATAATTAAGCCAAAATAATATTAATAATGCATACAAAGAGCATCTTTTGTTAAATTCAAATGATAAGGTTTAATTTTTTTTATCATGATACCAAATTAAATTATGTTTGAATTGTCACTTATTTTTAAAATGCTCACTTTATTTCAAATGAGTGACAATTCAACCATAAAGTTTAAGAAAAAAAAACAATATTGGAGATGATAAAGTTTAGGTTTTTTTTCTTTCTGGTTTTGTAGATGTGCAGCAATTCCATTTTATCTTAGATTGTTGAACTAAAACTATTTTTTTAATAGAAGTTTGGATGAGTTGTGTTCGGGAACTCATCAAGTACATACAAATTACCCCTCCATCCTTATGTCAGTTATGGGATTCCAACTCACGACTTTATTGATGATGAGTTAATTCATTATCAGTTGTACCAAACCTTGGCAGGATTAATACATATAGATCAGACAAAAATGCAGCAATCCCAATTTTATCCAAAACAAATACTAAAATGAAGCAACCTCGTTGCATTTTCTTTGGCCAATAACATCCTCTTTACACATGAATCATGACATTGATCTAATTATTTAATAATGAGAGGGAATCTTCTTGTGGGAAGAAGCCAAGGACAAAGACACTAAGCAAAGTTCCCAGCCTTGCAACAGGGGCTAAGTAAACTTTGCAAAGTCAATGAGTATTTTTCTATTCTTCTTTCTTGTGAAGTTGTATTGCCCCTTACGCTGTATACAATATATAAACCTCACTTTGTTCCATTCATGCATCAAGAGTAACTTCCAACCGCCAATAATAAATAAAAAAAGCCCCTCGTTCTTTAACTTGTTGCAGTTGCTACAGCTATAGGATATGTCTACCTCAAACAGAACATATGATGTTTTTATTAGCTTTAGAGGTGAAGACACCCGCAGAAACTTCACTGGCTATCTTCATTCTGCACTCTGCCAAGCCAGCATCAAAACATATATAGATGAGAACTTGGCAAAAGGAGATGAGGTGTGGCCAACGTTGTGTCATGCAATCGAGAACTCGAGTATAGCGGTTGTCATTTTCTCGAAAAACTATGCTTCCTCGAAATGGTGTTTGGAAGAACTTGTCAAGATACTCCAATGCAGAAAAGACGAGAGCCATATGCAGGTTGTTATACCTGTGTTCTACGAAGTCGATCCATCAGACATACGGAAGCAGATAGGGTGTTATAGGGAAGCATTTGCAAAACATGAGCAAGGTTGCTGTTCCAATGACAAAGACAATGAATATGTACAAAAGAAAGTGGCTGAGTGGAAAGCTGCTCTCATTGAAGCAGCCAATATATCTGGATGGGACTCTCGTAGTCATGGCCTTAAGTAAGTACCATTATCTTATCATTACCATTATCTTACTTGAATTGCTTTGCCAAAGTTTAGTTAGCTTTCTCCCTACTTACAATATCATATATGGGACTTTCATGATAAACAATTATCAGAGTCAAGTTTTTTTAATGATTGAATAATAGTGTCAAAAAAACTTATGCACTTTGCTTTCAAATTAAATCCTTTGTTTATTAATTAATTAGTTTGTTTGTTTGTTTATTCAGTCATGAATCTTTCTTTTTGTATCATCTGTCTGTTCCTTCACTAGGAATGATTCTCAACTCGTGAATAAAATTGTCAAAGATGTATCAGAAAAGTTGGACTTGATTTCCCCTTGTGAATTAGAAGTTCAAGACCTTGTTGGCATTGATAAAATCTGTGAAGATGTAAAATTATTGCTGTCAAAAAACCAACAAAAAAACTTGCTACTGAAAAGTGGCAGAGTAATTGGACTTTGGGGCATGGGCGGGATTGGGAAGACAACCATCGCTAAAGCCGTATTTTCTCAAATCTTTCCCCAATATGATAGTGTTTGCTTCTTGCAAAACGTAAGAGTAGAATCAAAAAGGCTTGGATTGACATTTTTACATGATAGACTTCTTTCCGAGCTATTGAAGGATGAAAATGTAAAGTCTAATCATGTAGGATCCACATTCATTACGGGGAGTCTCCGCAGCAAAAAAGTTCTTGTTGTCCTTGATGATGTGGATAGCGTAGATCAATTAGATGATTTATGTAGAGAATGTAAGTATGCAAATTCTGAGAGTAAACTCATTATAACAACCAGAAATAGGCATTTGCTCAGTGGAAGGGTTGATGAAGATGATATATATAAGGTCAAGACATGGAGCTTTGACAAATCTCTAGAGCTTTTTAGTCTACATGCTTTTAAGAGAAGGGATCCCCTAGAGGGATATGAGGATCTAGCAAAAAGGGCAGTCGAATATGCACAGGGTGTTCCTTTAGCTTTAAAAGTTTGGGGTTCACATCTTTATTCGATAGGCATTGGATTTTGGGATAAAGAATTAGAAAAACTCAAGAATTATCCCCATGAGAGTATTCAAAATGTGTTAAGAGTGAGCTATGATGGATTAGACAGTTTGGAAAAGAAAATATTCCTAGACATCGCATTCTTTTTCAAAGACGAATATAAAGATTATGTTGAAAGGATACTAAATGCCTGTGGTTTGTATGCTACTAATGGAATAAAGTTCCTTGAAGATAAAGCTCTTATAACACTTTCAAATTGCAAGAGAATACAAATGCATGACTTGCTACAAGAAATGGGATTGAAAATAGTTTGTCAAGATATAGAATATCCTGGAAGACACAGCCGATTAAGGAATATTGAAGAAGTTTCTGATGTACTTGAACATAAAAAGGTAACAGAAAAATGAACTCACTGGTTTTTTTTAATCTTAATAAGAGATATATATATACTTTTACATAGAAATAATTATAGCTTATTGTACTTAATCGTTTTGTCAGGGGAATGATGCAGTGGAAGGCATAAAACTAGATTTATCAGAAATTGATAATTTGCAATTGAATGCTGATGCATTCAACATGATGACTAACTTAAGATTTTTGATATTATATATGCCCTATGGAAAGATCTCAGGAAAGGTGAATTATCCCAGAGTCTTTAGTAAGTTTCCTGCTAATCTAAGATACCTTGAGTGGCATGGATATCGTTCGAAGTCTCTTCCACCAACTTTTAGTGCTAAGATGCTTGTTGAGATTCATTTGCCGCACAGCCATGTTGTAGAACTTTGGTCAGGGGTGAAGGTAAAGATGTGAAGCATGTATGCTTTCGTTTTATTTTTTGAAACTGATATGACATTTTAGGAATTAGTTTCTATTGTAATGTTTCATTCCAAATTGTTGCAGGATGTTGCGAATTTGGAAAGGATTGATCTAACTGAATGCAAACTATTGAAGAATCTCCCTGATTTATCTAGGGCATCAAAACTTAAATGGGTGAGTCTATATGGTTGTGAAAGTTTGCGTGAGGTTCATCCATCTATTTTATTTCTAGACACACTTGAAACTTTGCTACTGGATTACTGCAAAAAACTCAAGAGTCTTAGAAGTGAGAAGCATTTAAAATCTCTCAAGAAGATTAGTGTTAATGGTTGCACAAGCCTCAAGGAATTTTCTGTGTCTTGGGATTCAGTAGCGGGTAGGTTGGATTTAAGAAACACAGGAATTGAAAAATTGCACTCATCAATTGGGCGTCTTGGTGAGCTTTGGTCACTGAACCTTGAGGGTTTAAGACTTAGGAATCTTCCAAATGAGGTATCTCTCCTAAAATCTCTCCGTGACTTAAGGATTTCTAATTGCGGAATAGTAATTGACAGACAAAAGCTTCATATTCTATTTGATGGCTTAAGAAATCTTGAAACATTGCATTTGAAGGACTGTTGTAATTTGTCAGAACTCCCAGAGAACATCAGCGTCTTATCAGAGTTATATGAGCTAAGACTAGATGGAAGCGGTGTGAAGAGTTTGCCTAAAAGTTTCAAGCATCTTGAAAATCTAGAATTTCTGTCCTTAAAGAATTGCTGGAAGCTTGTGTGTCTACCAGTGCTTCCTCCATTTATCAAAGAGTTTAACGCTGTTAACTGCAGATCATTGGAGACGGTATCCACTTTACAGACTTTTGCAACATACATGCTAGGGAAGGACAAATTCATTTCATTCCAAAATTGCAAGAAACTGGATGGACCTTCACTTCACTGTATTATGGATGATATCCTCTTAATAATGATGACTGCTGTAAATGAGAATGCAGATGTAAGAATATATGGCGTCACCATCCACAGCAATAAGTATACTTCTATAAGTGTTTGTTTACCAGGAAGCATAGTCCCACGGTCGTTCACATACCGGACATCACACTCCACAATTGCTATAAATCTTCCATACGACGACTTGATGGGAGTAATTTTGTCTGTGGTTCTTTCTCCTTCCCATGATTTGAAGAAACATGGTGCCAAAATCTTTTGTCAATGCTACTTGGCAGATGGTACAAAGCTGGGATACGTGACAGAATGGCATCAAAAAGCTATCACTGACTTGAATTCTGATCATGTTTTCATGTGGTATGATGCATTCTATTTTGACAGCATTGCCACAAGTTGTGAACAACAAGTTTCTTTTGAGTTCTATGTCACAAATGATAGTGGAGAACGTGATGTCATGAACATTGGTATCAAAGAGTGTGGGATCAGCCTAATACTTGACCCAGAATCACAACATAGAGCAACCGTAACAGAACTTGAAACATCTGATAAGAACAGATTCCATGACATCATAAGCTATCAAGAAGAGGGAGCTTGGTTGAGGCTCGGTTTTTACATGGGCATCTGTTTTGGCACATTCCTGTGTGCTGCTATGGCAGTGGCAAAATCAAGATACTTTAGATGAGGATTTTCAGCTCCTAATACGTCGGCTAGGTGCATGCGCAACATCGCTTGAGAATTGTTCAACAAGCTAAAGATGACAACTCGTTGAAGAATAACGAAGTCAGGCATTGCTGGTTGTGGTGGCCTCCTCAGGTGGAGTATGGACAGTGGCTTCACCCGGGGCTTGTTTTTTATGAGTTCTGGCCTTTGCAAGTGCCATTAGTTCTATTATTTGATGAAACTGGAGTTTTTACTCCCTGCAATTTCCTTTTAAGTTCATTTTTCTGAACATAGATCTCATGTATCGGAAATTATTACTCATTGTCTCACTTTCACCAATTTCTACCTCTTTTATTTTTAACTAAATTTAAGAGAGAAGATTACTCGATACTGTGTTTTTGAAAACTTGACCTCAGCAAGAATTTAAAGATACAATTTGAGAGATATTTTGAATAGAAAAATAAATTATTTGTTCATGTAATTCATAGTGTTAAGAAAGCATATGTAAACTTATAGAAACTTTTATCAGATATCTTAAAGGTTTTATGGAGATAAATCAACACTTAGAAGGGTGCCAAAGCAGCTATGAAACTCAAAACCTACTTATGCAATGGTGTTAACATTATGCAATTCGAAGAAAAGGTAAAAGGAAAAAAAAAAGCTTTAGTAGCATTTCTCCTATAACAAGAAGATGAGCAGGTATTGAAATATCTGCAAATTGATGACTACTTTTAATTAAAAAAAAATGTGAGAATTATTGCGTAGGACAAAAATTCAAAGAACCCTTCCAATCATGAGTCTTGCAGAAAATTAAGGGGACATTATAACTGTCCTACATAACTTCCTAAGATCACTACATAAAGCGTTACTTAATTTGGCTATTTGAAGGCTGCAACTGAAATTGTCTGACTCAGTTAGCATGAACCAAGTCTGGAATGCATGGCTCAATAAATTACAATGAAAATCATGATGCATGGGTCTCCTTTATTAAATTTTTTTTTTTTTTTTGCTTACATGTGCATCACTCTATATTGAGAACTTAGATTTATCATGTAGTGAAAGCTGCAAGCTTTAGAGCTCATAGAGGAAAGGTTGAGCATGTGCCTTGCTAGATCAACAAGCTCAATGTCCTATTGGACATTTAACTAGAACATAGTAGCGTTAAAATTTACATAAAGCCCAACTTCAATTCCCAAAGCCAAAGGTACATTATGGCATTGAAATAAAATAGCAACATGACTATCATGAAGCTTGAAAGACTAATTGTGATGGCTTATGGTGATGTTTTCAGGATGACTGCAATATGCAACACATCTTCTGGAAGATGCCCAGTTGTGGATCGATGTGAGGAGAAATGCAAATGGTGCGAACTGAATCACACACGCTTTATTCGATGGTCATTGTACACTCAGTCGAAATCAAAAGCTCCCGCGGCATACTCCTTATAATTATTAGCATTGCTCATGAAGCTTGCAAGTTTTGAATCATATGAATTTCCCATAATTTCTTTATACTCATTCCACCAACGCATATAGCTGGTTTTCGGCAAGAAAATATCCGGCGACACTGCATAACTCTTGAGCGACTGGTAAACATACTCCTCAAACTCAATCAATTCATTCCTTGCCTCTTCGTTCATCGTTGACTTAAATTGTTTGCATGAAATGAGAGCCTCTTCAACATGAGACCAAAAGCAAGAATCCAAGGTTAAAATAGATTCCACATTATGTTTTCTTGTCCTATTTAAAGCTCCAGTGGCTGACATATACGTTTCCTTCAACCACTCCTCCAACTTGTCAAAATGTTTACTCCTCTCTTTGGTCACGTAGTCTTTGCCCCCCTCCCTGTAGTAATCAGCAATAACTAACGGTTCAACCATTCTCCTATACATAGTCCCAGCATAGAGCCAGACAGTACGAAGTGCTGCACCTTCTATCATAGGCTTCATCTCTGCCTCTTCCACCATATTCCTCCAGTAATGGTTGAGATTCTTTTGGATACCAGATGCATCAAAATCGCACGTGAAGTGCATGTTCCTATAACTGTCATAATACCCTACTCCTTCCATTTTGCACTTTCTCTTGTACCATTCCAGTACCGCCATATCTCTCTTCAACACATTTAATTTCCTGCTAGGATCGAATTTTTCCTCCCTCCGTATAATGAATTTCTTTTCTAGTGTTAACATCTTTTTCAAAAAATTGATATCCTGCTAAATCAATTTTAGAAATAACGTCAGGAAAATTGGATTTATGTTTACCAAATATACTAGTCTAATTACTATAACCATGTTATATATATATATATATACATATATATATATATAAAATCGCTCAACTAACTTCGCTCAACATCTTTAATCATTTACGATATGTTTTGGAGTTGGATTTGGAAAGTGAAGTAAGGGGGTGATACATTCGCAAAATTAGCTTATAGCTGTGAGATTGTAACTTGTAGCTGAGAACTTATAGTTGTTTAGCTAACTTTTTGAAATATTGTTATTCTTCAAAATTATTTACGAAACAATTTATGTACAAGGGGTGGTTTTAAAACTATTTACAAAATATAGTACAATCAACAAAACTATTTACGAAAATGAGATAGTCAAAATCAAAATTATTTTGGTCAAACGCGTTACTGCCATTGACGTAATCCAAGTGCCATGTGACAACTTGTGATTGACTAATGTCATATTTCTTTAAATTAAAAAAAAAAGCGAAAGCGTCACTCCCTGCAAGTTGCCACGCCCTCCCAGGCGTCATAGCCCCTACTGCCTAACGTCCAATCAAAGTCTCATTCCTTTTTTTTTTTTTTATAATTAAAGTCTCATTCTTCAGTCTCATCTTCTCATATATTTTGCCTCAACTCCATTTTCAAACATTACAACAGATTTTCCATATCTTTTCTTTTTATATTATTGGCTTAATTGCATTTTTGGTCCCTCAATTTTTTCAATTTGACGGTTTTGGTCCTCCAACTTTTAATTTGGCGATTTTGGTCCCCAATTTACGATTTTGTAGCGATTTTGGTCCCTCCGTCAATTCCACCGTTAACGGTGCTGACGTGGCGTACTAGAGGGACACGTGTCAGCAGCTTAATTGCACTTTTGGTCCCAATTTTCTCAATTTGACGATTTTGGTGTCCCAACTTTTAATTTGGTGATTTTGATCCCAATTTACGATTTGTAGCGATTTTGGTCCCTCCGTCAATTCCACCGTTAACGGTGCTGACGTGGCGTACCAGAGAGACACGTGTCAGCAGCTTATGGTCCTATATTTATTTATTAAAAATAATAATAATCAATATATATTATAATTGGAAAAAATTTCCCTCCCATTTTTCCATCCCATCTCCTTCCTTTTTTGGAGGTTCTACGAGAAGCTTCAACCTTCTTCTTTTTTTCATAATACTATTATTACTCATTTGTGGGTTATTGTGTGTAGGTATTTTGCATTATAATTAAAAGTTTGATGATCCTAAAAATAAAATACATTTAAGTACATCAATATTGTATTTTTAATTACTCAAAACTGATTGAAAAATAATAAAGTTACATATCCCTACAAATAGCTATTGCATAAGAAAAAGTATCAAAATTCAAATGTAAATATATTTTTTCAATCCTGATGTCAAATTTGATTAAATATAATGTTCAGAATCTTGAAATAATAATAAAGTTACTGATCCTTACATATAGCTATTGTGTAAGAAAAAGTATCAAAATTCAAATATAAATACATTTTCTCAATCCTGATGTCAAACTTGATAAAATATAATATTCATAATCTTGAAATAATATTAAATTAAACATATGATTCTAAAGAAACAATGTATGAAAATGTCTCTAAGGCTTGTCAACTGAGCTCCACGTTAATGAAATATTTGGAAATAAGTCTAATAATTAAGAAAATATTTACAACATAAGAAAACTTAAAGAAATTAAAGTCATAACTCATAATTCATAAAAATCAAGAATTTTAAGTATTTGGGAATGATTAGAGTCATTTCCAAATATAAAAATTAACGAACACAATTTTGATAATATCATTAATAATTTTGCTACAACACTAAAATTTTCAATATACACTTAATTTTTCTCACTCTTAAATTAACAAAACCCAAACAAACATCGGCCCGTGCATATGTACTAGAAATAATAATAATAATAAAATATATTTAAAAATGAAAAAAAAATAAAACCCAAACAAAATTGCTACAAAATGCAACATGAAATTTCTAATTTGGCGCTAATCTTGTGATATAATTACTGATTTCAGTTTCACCATTGCCTTTGAAGCAGCCAACTGATTTGAGATTCAAAACCCTAAGAAAACACTTTAAATAGACAAAACAAAAAAATAGCAAATTCTCCTAAAAAAGACTCCAAAAAAAGTGAAACTCAAAATTAAAACACCATGGAATTAGAAATTAACCTCGCAATCAAAGGGAAAAGCATTTAGATATAATTGAGATTGTATGCTACCTTAAGCATTTTTATCAAAAATAGACAGAATTGAACAAACATGCTACCATCAAATTACATGAATTTTTTTCATTGTGAACTTTCATTATGAACTTTCATCTAATAGCTTAAGATTTTAGCTAGGAGAGTTAGTTTCATCACAAATAAGTCAAAGTAAGGCTAAATTATGTTGAAGCATTTAGCTAGGAGAGTTAGTTTCATCATAATTGAAAAGCATTTAGTTGAAGACTTGAAGTTCTATAAGAATGTTTTTGTTGGGAGAAGGTAAGTTCTTTATTACCTGCATATGTGGTGTCAATCCTAGTGAGCACAAACGAAAATTGATACTTGCAATTAGTGAATCAGAGAGATCCATGTTCTCAGCTGGAGCTGAAATGACGTCCTTGAAAATTGCTTTACGATATAGATTTTCCACTATATTTCCATATTCAGCATATTGAAATTCTTGGTTTTGAACATGGGTTGAAGCTATTGCCACAAGAAGTTCCAAAATAAACTCAGAGTTCTCAGAAGAAGTGGAACCTGCATCAGAACACAAGATAAATGTTCCAAAAGGGTGGTAGGCACTTTGGTTTGCAATGAAGAGCCTTGGAAGAGGGTCTTTGTGAGACACGACATTCAGAAAGCAAGAATTCCAAGTAGAACTACGTGATATGGCAGTTTGAAATTTCCTGTCTCCAATAAGGGGTGAACCAAAGGTGATGCAGAGGGGTCGGTTCTTTATTGAACGAATGGTATCTAGAAGAGATAAACTGAAGAGAGAAGCAACTGCTCCAGCAAGACCACGTCCGGTAATAATCAATGGAAATGAGCTATTTATCTGCATATATAATGATTGTGATTAAGAGTTTACACTTTACACAAGAACAATAAACATACATACATACATCAATTTATCCATGATATTGCTTCAAGGTTAATGCATTTTGAATGGTTCAAACAATCACAACTCAAAGTTTACAATATCTAAACTTTTCATTAATTATTTTAACTATAGTTTGGGACAAAAAATTTAGTCATTTTTTACTATCCCGTGAAACGGAAGGAGTACATAAGAGCATTCATAGTAGAATCATGAGAAGGTCCGGTAAAAAGTCTTAATATCTAGTTATATTTATATAACCTTGCTATTCTTGAAAATATAACGGAAGAGTCAATACTCAACTACTTAAGACTATGTAAAATAAAATAAAATGCTTTAAATTTCTGCAAGTTTAAAATCCCTTATCCGTACTCAGCCTTAAAGTATTTTCAGGACAGCAAATATTCAAATCAAAAGCAGAAAGAGCAAAGGAAAAGGTAGCGATGCACCTCGGTTTTCAATTGAGCAAGTATATGACGATTTTGATGTAAGAGGGAAACTGCAGACTTGTTAACAGAGAAATGTGGAATGCGCTCGGTACAAAGGAAGTCAAAGTCAAGGGAATATTTCTTCTTGAGATCAGAAGAAGAAACCAAATCCAAATCCACTTGAAAAGCAGCTGGTGGTATGGTCTCAAATACTATAATTTTCAAATCCTTTCCCTGAAGAGTAACCAAATCAACTTTCCATGACAGTTTAACACCCTCTTCTGAATCCATCCCTATTTCTTTACAAGTGATAGCATTCCATGCTATGCGCACAAGACCAGAGCTATTCACCAAAGATGCAAGCTGGAACCCAGGGCTAATTCTGTAGCAGCCACAAAATATATATAATGCAACACAATCAAGTAACACTATTATAAGAATAATCAATTAACACTTCAACAATATTCATGCTATATATATATATACATACGGGAAAATATAAGGAAAGAGGGAATAATGCTTCATGATTTTATCTATCACATACAGCAAAGATCTTCCCATGGTACTACTTCAAGAGTAGAGAGAGGACAGGTAGCGTGAACTAGAAGCTTGTGACGCTGTGCGTTATTATCGTGAAAGAGAATAAGATCTATGTTTGGTTGATTTTCAGTGATACTATCAAGATTATTATTGGTAAGCAAGAAGCAAATATGGCGAGTGCCATTGGAAATACCATAGATAAGTACAGTAGGTAAGGTAAGTCAACACAGGCGTGAGGCGACAAACTTTTTTTTTTTTTTTTTTTCCTCAATGCCTGTGAGTAATTAATTATATACTGACGTTATTCTAAAAAAATTTAGAGTAAAATACCAACTTAGTCCTGATGTTTTTTGGTTTACTAATTTGGTCCTTGAAAAGTCATAATTACTCATTTAGTCCCTTAAAATAAATTTTCATACTAATTTGGTCCCTCAAGATTTCAGATGTACCAATTTGATCCTTAAAATATGAGGGACTAATTTGGTATGGAAGAAAATCTTGAGGGATCAAGTTGGTATGGAAAAAAAGTTAGGGACTAAATTGATACATTTGAAAATTTTTTTAGAAACTAAATGTGTAATTATAATTTTCAGAAACTAAATTGGTACACTGAAAAAATATTAAGGACTAAATTGGTATTTCACTCTTTTTTTAAAAAAAAATGGTTTTCTTAATGTCAACCCGTAATTAAAAAAAATGGTTTTCTTTAAGTTCGCAAGGGTGCTTCGTGATAATCTTGATCGATGGATTTTTGGTTTTTCTAGGTATCTTGGTATTTCTTGTTGTCTCCATGCTAAATTATTTGTCATTTATATTGGTTTACAATTAGCTTGGGATCGTGGTTTTCGGGTTGTGATTTGTCATTCTGATTCTCAACTAGCTTTATCTAATTTTCAAATAGCTTTATCTCTTTTATTTGAGCATATATATTCTTAAACAACACCGGTATGTCGTTTTTATCTATGCTATTTGTTGATTGCTTGTTTTGGAATGGGAGGTTTCATTACATCATACTTTAAGGGAAGGAAACCAAATTGCTGATTATGCTTCGGCTATTCTTAGCCCCCTACTCTTGGTATAGCTTTCTTAAAGATGTAATCTTTCCCTTTTTTTTGTTTTTGTTGTTTTATTGTTCAATTGCATAAAGAAAAAAAGGAATAGGTTTTATTGGAAATTGTTGTCTTGAAAAAATTAAACGACTATTTTATTTTTTCAATAAAATTTATTCTCTTATAAATTCTTATCCTCGACCCATTAAGATAGAGGTTAACAAAATCCTTAACAAATTTATATGTATCAAAAAATAAAAAATTTAATATGATGATTGATTTACTTTTCGAATACAATTTTGCCATTTTTTTATCTCTAACCCAAAATTAAAATTATGTAATGACTTTTGTGATTTTCGTCAATAACTAGTATTATCAATATGTTAATAAGTGTCTTTAGTATATGGTTAAAAAAAATAAAAAAGATGATTTTATTTTGAAAAATCATGAATTTTAAACTTTGAAAAAATAATTTAGATTTTCAACACTTATTTTTCTTTAATGTTTTCATTTACCATTCTTAAAGTATTAGTTAGCGAGACTCGTAACATTAGGGTTTTGTCAACTGGTAAGATAATTTTAGAAAGTTAATAAGTTCAAATATTTTCACAATATCAAACTCATCATTTCATAGCAATTTCCCCTTATCTACTATCTATATATAAAAGCATCCCTTTTCTCGAGGCACCCCGTTTGTTCTCTTAAGGAATATTCGCACCAGAGTGTTTGTAGGTAAATAACATTATCTCTAATCAAAATTATAATTTAAAATTAAATAAATTATCTATATGTGAAATCATTATCTTCAATTTTTTGAAAAAAAAAGTAATTATTATCCTAAAAAATATTTTTTAAAAAAATATTACTAAATCAAAAATAATGAACTAGAATAACTATTGATATCTAATCTATCCACAAGTTCATTATTTGAGAGGATATATTTTTGTGTCAAAGATATGAGACTTCTAGGTCATAACAAATAGTCCATGATAAACGCAAACATCTAATAAAAGTTTATATTTATCTAGGACTCTTTTTAGTTATCACATAGTTCCCAAACTAAATATTGTCCGCCCGCATTTTTTGCGGGTCGAGTGCGGGCGCGGGCCATGCCTGCCCGTCCGCCCGTTTTGCCAATGCTAATAATAACATATTTTTCAAGTCTACACCAAATACTCATGACTTCCATAATCATGAAAGTCATCTCCTTCATCATTCTCCTCTCTTTTCTCTTCTTAATCTCTCAATCGATCTCAATCTCGACCTCTTCCAATGTGTAGATAAATAGATGTGGTTATTGCAAGATAAATACAACGCAAAAGGAGAAATGGAGTTGGCTTTGCATTAAGAGCACCTCCATCAGTGAACCAGTTTCCCGTTCTTAAATGGATCTCACACATTATTTTATTATTCTTCACATCTTTTTATACTATAAGAACATCTAAGAACGTGAACCACTTTTTCACTCCACCCATGAACCCACTTTTCGTTCATAAATGGATCCTACTACCTACCCCACACTCCTAATATTTTATAATAAATATAACTGTCATCAACTGACCATATTTTTTTACCGTAAAAAAAACTAACTACATTTTAATAATTTATTTTTGAACGGCTAATTTTTTTAACTTATTTTTTTAAGCTAATTTTTTTTAAACTATTTTTTTTCAACTAAATTTTTTTCAACTAATTTTTTTTAAACTAGTATTTATAAATTCAAAAAATTATAACGTTTAATAAAATTTATCCGTTGTAGAGCAACGGATATATTTTGTTGAGTGTGCTTGATTCTATGTGATTGTTCACAACGGATATATCTCAATAGGACGTAGTAGTAATTTTTTTTTGTTGCCCACTTGAAAAATATCCCAGATAATTGTAATATTTACAACTTTAAAAACAAATTCCACCGTTGGATGTGGAGATAATTATATAAGGAAGCTTATCTTCAAATTTGAGCAAGATCTAATGGGTTAACGAATAAAATAATGAGTTTTGAAGTTTAAAAAAAAAAATAGTAGCAACACTACTCGAGTAGCTTTACTCCCTCCATGTTCTGTTGAGGGAGTTTTGAAGTTTAAAAAAATTATAAAAAAAAGGAGTAGCCACGCTACTCGAGTAACACATGCTACTCGAGTATTCCCTTTATGTTCTGATGAGTTCTCCCTCCGTTGCAATTATTTTTTGTATTTTTTTTTTTTTTTAGTACTTGGTATATATTTTGGTAAATCTATTATGATTTAGTTTACTGATTTAGTTAATGACTTTGACAATTCAGAAATTGACTTTGGGATTGAAGAAATTGATGATCAATATACTGATGATTTAGATGACAGTGATGAAGAGGAGGAAGATGAAGACGAAGATGAGGATGATGATTATGATTCGGTCTAATTTTTTTTGTTTTAAAATGTATCTGATGTTGCATTTCTAAACTCTAACCATCAGTGGTACAAAGATTATGACATATCCATTATGTTTTATCTTCCTGTTTGCAGGAATGGGTGGTTTCACTTTCAGATGAGGATGAAGGAGAAGATTCTAATGAAACACTCACAGATTGGGCAAAATTGGAGACCATGCTTATTCTCATCCAATGTATTTTGCCAAAAAGTTGGCCGAGGTAGATATTAATGGCAGAATGTACATTACGTGAAGTAGTTTGGAAGTACTTTTTTGTGGCTTATAGAAGCCTCATGTTAGCATCATTTCTATTGCAATTTGACCTGGGTTTATTGGTGAAAATAACTTTTGTTTTATTAATATTTTCTAGATTGCTTCAGACGATCCAATTGATTGGATGGAGCAGCCTCCAGATTGTGTAGCTATCTAAGGAGTTGTAAGACCTGCTTTTATTGAAGAACATTCTACAATACAGAAGCATCTCTCTGCCATTCAGTCCAATAATACTGACATAAGTGACTGTTGTGGATGATTAAAAATGTAAGATGCAAAAGTGAAAAGGCTTCTGTGAGAAAGCATCTCTGTCAATTTATTTAAATATGTCAGTGGAAAGGTTTCCTCTTTCTTTCTGCTTTGGCTTATTCTTATTATTCAATTAGGTGACTGTACTGGAGTCACAGGATAGGCTTGGTGGTCGGATTCATACTGATTACTCATTTGGTTGTCCAGTAGACATGGGAGCCTCATGGTAAGTTCAATTTGTTTGTTTTCATTGCTACACAATTTTGTTAAAATGCAATATGGTCATTAGTCATTACTTTTTTTTGTTTATTGACTTTTGATTAAAAGTTTATTCTTTAACATGCTTAAAGAAAATTTCTTAGTACATATTCATGCCCTGGAAAACATTTATTTAACATGTTTGAAATGTGAGGAGAAACATTTTTTTAATTCTGATAAATGAAATATGCTGCCTCCAATTATTTCTACAATTCCAGTCTTCATGCCTTATTCTTTAAGTATGAGTAACTGTTGAGTTAGAATTTGATAACTTTTCCTGATAATTTTTTGTTAATTTGTTATCTCTTGATTATTTTACAGGCTACATGGTGTTTGCAATGAGAATCCCTTGGCTCCACTGATACGTAGTTTAGTGCTTAAATTATATCTTACGAGTGGTGATGACTCTATCTTATATGACCATGACTTGGAAAGGTAATGATTCAGATTTATTCTTTATGTTTCTGCAATTCAGTTAAGATCGATGCATCTGTAGGTTTATGATGCAACAACAGTATTTTAAAAGAACCCTGCAAGATCGCTATACAAATTTGCTAAATTATTGCTTTATGAGAGCCTTAACCTTTTTGATCAATTTATGTCTCATCAAAATGAAGCATACATATATTCGATGATTTTGTAATTAGTGTAAAACATCTGAAACTTTTAAATTTCTACTACTACTATTTCAGTAATCACATTTTCATATTTACAGTTATATGCTTTTTAACATGGATAGTCATCAAGTTCCTCCACAGATGGCCATGGAAATTGGTGACATCTTTAAGAGAATTATGGAAGATGTAAGATATTTACAGCATATGGCTTATGGCGCTTTTTAACCATGAACACAATATTACGATTTATCTTAAACTAGAATCTATTGGCTTTCTGTTGACATCTCTAGACTGGAAAAGTGAGGGATGAGCACCCTGAAGACATGTCAGTTCATCAAGCAATTTCAATTGTGTTGAAGAGGCATCCAGAAGTAAGGTAAGAGATTGATCCGAGAATATAATGCATAAGCACTGAGGCATGAAGATTTGATCTATCTGTATTATTTAATATGTACTATCTTAGGATATTCTGAAACTCATTGATTGTGATATTCTGAAACTTTGGATACTTCAATCTCTGATTTAGTTTACTGATATGGTAATATATTAGTACTTGGTATATATTTTGTTCAATCTATTATGATTTAGTTTACTGATTTAGTTAATGACTTTGACAAGAGTGATATTGCTCACATAAATTCCAATAACAAATATGCTTATCGACCAAAATCTGAGAAATTAGAAGTTTGGAAGACTACAAAATCAAAGGTGAGAATCTAAATAATGAAGCAAGCATTGATGTTGATAAGCATACTTTTGAGTTGGTTGACATTTTATTGATAGATGATGCAGGAAAGGCTGATAGGCTCACCTTATGCAAAAAGCCAAAGTTATTCCATCATCCTAAGCAAGAGTCCAAAGGCTATCAATGGTCAATATTTTGTCTTTCAGTTTAAGGGAGGCTCTATCTTCTCAGTTAAGATCAGATGGACTCAGAAAATACTATTTCATAATGGCCAATTCTCTCTTAGTGTCCCTTTCACCTTTCCTTCATACGTTACACCTTCTGGAAAAAAGTTTTCCAAGAAAGAAAAGATAGAGTTGAAAGTGAATTCTGGTGCTGCAACAGAAGTGTTATGCAAAACCACCAGTCATCCTCTTAAGGTAAAAACTGTTAGACTTAATTTGCTACTAATAAATACGTTTTCCCCTTTATTAGACTTGAACTAAACATTATCTTTCAGGGACAAGTGCGCCAAGCAGGGAAACTAAGTTTATCATACGTAGCAGAAGTGCCAGCATGGTCAAGTACAGACTTCAGTTTCTCCTACACTGTAAGAACTTAAAGCATAGGATGATGCAATTTCTTTTTATGCAATTCCTTATAAGTAGTGAATTAATTGAGAACTCAAAATCAGAGCAACTGCTATATATGCAGTAATAAAACTTTATTATTAAGGTTAATTGAGTAGCATTTTTACAGGTTTCTTCAACTGACATATTTGGTGGTGTGCTCTTGCAATCTCCATTTCTGCGTGATTTTGATGATAGAGAGATGTTTTGCTTGTATCTCTACCCTGGCCAGGATAGAAAGGTTTCATCTTAGCAGAAAAGCGAAAAGTTTCATCTTAGCAGATTAGATTTTCACCTCCAAACCATAACAAATTTTCCAAGGCATTTTTTACTGCTAAAATAATCAATTCAGCTCTAATAGTTCTCATTAGTCACTGAAGGAATATCAACAAACATGTTGCTACCTATTCTAGGGTAAAATCCAAGATATTTCATGCTGATATATTTTAGAACTTTATCCATAACTTGATCAGTTAGAATTTTCTTCCATGTTATGCATTCATCTATTACTTATTTCTTCTATCTGTCTGCTTGATTGCACTTATGTTTTTGAACGCAGCCTCGCATAATTACATAGGTCAAAGAGGTTTTCTTCAAGTAAACAATTGTAAATTTGTAACCAAAGAATCATCTCTCGGAGTAGCTCATGGTGGCAGTGGCCACCTAAACCAAGATCCAAAAGATTTTCAACCAAAGAATCTTTCTGATGTATAGACACTAGGATATTAGGAATTCTGAAATTTGTAGTCATGGTGTAGATTTCATCAATGTGTCAGGGATATTGATAAAAATATGAAGAGCAATGAATATGATTGAAATTCGTGTTAAATTGTTCCATAGCATTGGCATGCAATTTGTTTAGTTGTAATAAATGCTTTGAATTTTTTATGGGCATTAAATAATCATAGAGCAATAATGCATTATTGATGTTTAAGTTTAGCATGGAATTTTTTATGCTTTTATTTTAATAAAAAAAACATTTGAACATGGATATTATGATAAGGTATTTTTAAAGTCACTCAAATTCATATTCCTTCCTATTGTCATTTTAATAGAAATTATATTAATTTTATAACAATATAATTAATTGTGTTTAAGTTTAGTTGATTTTTCAAACTTATTTAGTTGGATAAATTCATTGTGTTTAAATTTTTTAAATTATGTTTTTAAATAATCTTATGAAACCTTCAATAATTTCGGGGCTTCCCGTAATGGCCCCGTGCATCGCACGGGCTTACTTACTAGTATATAGGAACTCATTGAACTGAACGGTAAAATAAAAATAGAAAAAGAATGTGTCAGAAAAGAAAGAATTTCACTGAAAAAAATAGTTTATCACAAAGAGTTAATAATAACAAGAACAAATAAGAATAAAGATACTACATTATCCCCATCAACCCTTTTAAAGATGTAATAATAACCTAAGCCAAAACCACCATGGATACAGAAGGGGAGAAACTGAACCAGAGAAATTGGTAGCATTTAACAATAAGCTACTTAATGCCCTCTTTCAAATCCAATACGAGTCCTACCAGAACCTCCATCATAACCATCCCGCATTGAAGATCCACCACTTGCTCTCATTGTTCCTCCACCACCAACTTTTTCCATGGCCTTCTTACCCTTCTTTACCTCAGTCAAGAATTGATCCAGGCCAAATGGATCAGCTTCTTCATTCTCAAACTCAACTGGCCTATCCCTTGGACCTCCCTTTTCAGAAGTCCCTGCAAATCCTCTGTCGGGCTTAAAGCGTTCAGTATTTATAATCTTCTCTAGCTGCTCATCTGCACCACCATAAGCTTCATTATCAAGATCCTTCTTTGGCCTATACAAAGTCGAGAGTGTAGGTTGAGCATTAAACAAGCCTTTGTCGTACACATTATACTGATCATCAGTGGCAAACCCAGAGGACATTCCTTTGTCCTGGTTGAATAGCCTTTCATCATATATGACCTCTGTCCCTGTCTTAGCAGATGCCAAACCAAGAGCAACTTTCTCACTTATATCACGATCCCTATCTCTTGTAATCTTGCTTCTCTTTCCCATTGCAGCATCCTTAGCCTCTAATCTTCTCTCCCTCTCCCTCTCTTTTCGTCGCTCCTCACGAATTTTCTCCCGATGCAGCCGCTCCTCCCTTTCTTCCCTTGACTCCTTTGGATAATTCTTCTCCCTTTCCCTTTCCCTTGGACGCTCGTAATCATCTCTCATATCGGCATCATCCATGCTGTTCCTCTCAGAAGGGATGGGAACAGCAGCTGCTGGGGGAGCCACACCAGTTCTCTCTGAGCGTGCTTTCTGAGCCAAAGCCCTCAGCTCCTGTTCTTTTCTTTCTTTCTCCTTTAGAAGCATCTCCTTCTGAACCTTGGACCTCATTGCAACTGCTTCTCTAGCCTTCTGCTCTGCAACATATAATGCCTCCGAAAGCTTGGCGAAATTATCATTGATCTGAACCTCCTGAAGGCCTCTCCCATCAGCAGCAAGACGCTTGTCAAGAGGGATTGTATAACCTTTTGGATTCTTCCAATTAGAAATACAAGGAGGTATTTTCCAATCTTGTTGATCTTTCACTGTAACAGGCCTGGGAGGAGAATGCATCACAGGCACAGGAGGGGAGCCCGAAGCCTTGGGAACACGCTTATGCTTGAACTTTGGAGGCTCAAGAGGATCAACCGGCATCTCAACCATCCTAATAACCCTTTCTTTTGCCCCAGAATTGAAAGCCGCAGATTGCTGCGATGGCTTGTACTTAATATACTTGGTATCATTTGACTGTTTAGGAACATTTTTCGGCTGCGCCGCACTCAGTCTAACATTAACTATCTTCTCAAGTGCAGCCTTTGTTTCCTGCATTGTTTCTTCAATCTCCTTCTGCTCATCCTCGTCATCCTCAGCCATATCATCATCTTCCTCGTTCCTCAAAATCTTTGGTATAAGATCCTTCTGCTGTGTGTACACAATTTTTTTAGCATTCTCATTCTGCTTCACTATTGCATCATAGGCAACATTCCCATGAGCATCAACAGTCACAGGGAGAATCTTCGAACCGGACTTCGAGGACTTCTCCCTCCCCATGTCAAGCGGGTACTGAGCTACATGGATCTCAGGAAAAGCACCACCATCCCCAAAATCCTCCACCTTCCGAGGAACAAAACCCGCACGTTTCAAATAAGGTGGCACCGGCTTTTGCTTAATAGCAGCAGCAGCTTTTTCCTCCTCAGACGTGGCAAATCTCTGCTTGAACCACGGATCATTGCTATGGTCATAATAAGTGGTTGACGATGATTTCGCTGGAGGAAGCAGCTCTTTCAAAGCCGCCATGGTTCTGCAAAACACTAAAAACAATCCAAACTTAACATAAAAATTGATAACCAATCTACACGAAAAAAATTTAAGAAACTAAGAGTACTAAGATAAGTGGTTGCTTATTTTTTTTAAATTAATGCATACCAAAAAAAAAAAAAAACACTTCCGAAATTCATACAGTTGTTTAGTAGTGTTTTACTAACATAGCTTATACCTTACCTAGTTACCTATGCAAAACTAAGAGTGCTAAAATTAAGAAACTGGAAGAAGCATGAGTACTTTACTTTTTTGAGAATCACAACTAAACAAGCTTATTGTTACAGTAATCAAAATCTCAGTTTTCTCAGAGATAACAAAAAGTTTGTTTAAAATTTGAGCCCTTTATGTAAATACTAAAATTAGATTACAAGTTTTTTGTAGCTAATCTAATTTATGCACAGGAAAATCAACATTTTAATATCAACAAGTGAAATAGAAGAAGAGAAAAGTTGGGGAATTAAACGGTTCGGGGGAGCATGGAAGAAGGGGAAACCCTGACAGCGAATCGAGAATAAAATAGGTGCTTTTCGGAAACCCTAAACCTAGAAATTGAAATCATGCAGAACGACGAGACGAACCTGGCGGAAGACGACGGCCGGAAGCAAGCGGCGGAGGTTGATTCGCGGTTATGGGAACTGATTATTGATTTGATTCAGAATTTCAGGAGCAGATGAGATGAAATAATTGAATGACGACGCGTCTGCGATTTCATCGTTTGGTTGATGGTCGGTTCATGTATCTATGGGTCCGGCAACTGGTTTTTGGCCTTTCGGGCTTTGGGCCTGTTTTCTAAACTTAATCTCTCTGTGTCCGGGATTAGTTTACAAATACCGTTTTTTATCCCGCAAATCCTGTTTTTTTCGATGGGGTTCTGTCGGAATATTTTCCGATATCTCCGAATCGAAAAGATGCATTTTTCAACTTTAAAAATAATTTTTTAATAAGAGAGTATTCGGAAAAATTCAATTTTCCGACTCGGGGGTAGCGAAAAATATTCCGACAGAACCCCATCGAAAAAAAACGGGGTTTGCAGGATAAAAAATGGTGTTTGTAGACTAATCCCCCAAGTTATATGTTGATTGAAGCCCTGCAGGCTTCTGGTTATTATTTAATGAATGTTTGATCAGGTTGTAAGGAAAACTCATTTTTGGGAAAACTGGAAAAACAAAGGAAACTCTGTCCGATTTGACAGAGATTTTTATAAGTTAATGAGTTTAAAAAAAAATTAAGCTCACTATTTTAATATGAGTAATTAAGAATAATTATAAATAAGGTGTTGTTACATACGACGTACGATACAAGTTACACGAGTACATAAAGACAAAGGTTATTGTCAAGGATTTTTTCGATGCAGAGTTGCTAACGTCCAACATTTAAAAAGTAGAGGACCTATCAACAAAGTCTATCAGAATACGTTACATTTACAAAAGAATTGGTTGAAAACTTCCCTACCCCTTAGTTTAGGAAGGGTTGGATACCCTCTTACATGTGTGCCAATTAAAAATCAACATGTGGTATGCCTTGTCACATCAGTTGCCAAGTCAAACACATGTATAATTATTTAAAACATTTGCAATTAAGTCCTTCAAAACCAATTTGAAAAATTACCCTAAAAAAAAATCAATTCCCTTGCCCATTGATCCCCATCTCCTCCTCTATGATTATCGTTCTTTCTCTTCTCCTTCTCTGAGTATTGATCTCCTCCTCTGCTCCCTCTCCGCCGCCCTCAGCCTCTGCTCCCTCTCTGCCGCCCTCCGACGCCTCCCTCGGCCCTCTGTTCTCCGTCCGCCTTCACCCTCCGCCTTCTTTTCTTCCTCCACCTTCTCCCTCCGTCGAAAATCCTTCTTCCTCCGCCGCCAACCCTTCCTAATCAGCGAACCGACTGCTCCCTCCTCCAATCAAAGAGCAAACAAACCCTAACCCCCAAAATCAAAGTAATTCGAGGTAAAGTTTTTCTTCATGCTTTATCTGATTTTAGTTATATTTTATTTAGTTGGAGTGTGTGAAATTAACTTTTTGTTATTCATTATGGATTTTGCTACTGCATTAGTTGAGTTTGCTGCATCATTATATTTCTGATTTTGTACTGATTCTATTTTGATTTGGCATTAGTATTAAGTTTATGTGGCTGATTTGGTTAGTATTATGTTTCTATAAATTCTCTTCTGTATTTCCAGCTCCAATCGGTTGAGACAAGTCTCCAATCGGTTGAGACTGATGCATAGGGGCTGTCGTCCTAACTGACATTATGTATTGGTGTGTTATCCTCCCAATGTTATCAGTTTCTGTTTTCAAGTTGAATTTGGTGAGCGTAAGCTTATTTCTAAGTTGCCTTTGCTCAAGATTGATTGAATCATAAGATGATTTTATCTATAGGCATATCCCAGTTCCACTCATTAAGTTCCTGTTCTTCTCAATTCATTTAATTCTTTTTTTAATAAACTAATATCATTCTCATTGTGGTTTGCCCTTGGCAGTTGGTTAGTTGCGTGCATACCTTGAATGCAGTTTTTCTCCTTGTGGATACAGCTTTGAATAATCTTGTAAGTATCACACAGAAATAAAACTATGAACGTATATTAGTCACTGCTACTATACCAGCTCATGGTTCCAATATTACCAGCTCATGGTTCCTTCATACATAGTTTATGTATTTTGATTCAGATGATGGTTAATTAGTTTAAGCCGCAGGTTTGCAAGATTTTTAATCCATGGTTCAGTGTATGATATGTTACTGTACTCAAAACATTGGCTTTCTTCAATTTTGCGAATTATGAGACTTGATCATGTCATTAGAGGGTTTTTTGCCCTTGGATTTTGCAGGTACTGTATTTTTAGTTAAATTCTTGGGGTCATGAGTTACCTGATAGAACAAAACAAAGTAAAAGGTTAGTCAGTTTGGGAAAAAAAAGAAGAGAAAAATTAGAGCTATTTAAAGAGCCAAATTCGTTAAGTGTGACAGTATTTGTAGTGGTTCTTTGAATGTGTTGCAAGCATTGTTTGCAAGCTATAATTAAAGTCTTTTCTTTCATGTTCAGAATTATGATTTGCCAATTAATTGCAACTACTTAGCTGATTTTGATTACAGTTAGTCAAATTCATTTTCGGAATACATGATTGAGGTCTAATTCACATACTATGCGCCAGTTTAGTAAGGAAAGTGTAAGCACAATCGAGGAGTTGAAACTAAGAGTGGCATATATCTCTCCTAACTCACCCCAAGGAAGCTCTGAAGATGATGCATCGAAGAACTGCTCACAAAAACTTGATGCCTCTTCTGTGAGTCTCTTTTCTTCCCTTATCCCTTGTGAAAATCAGTTTGAAGTTCATTTTTATACTTAATTTCAGATTTTGTGGTATTATATATTTACCCATAATGCGAAATGTTGCAATTTTTTGGTGTCAATTTGAAATCCTTCAGAAATGCAAAGAAACTTCTTACATTTGAATTGGGATAATCCTGAGAGTTGAGGGGATTTCTAGAGAGAGTACAAAATTGTGTGCACATGATTGTTCTTGTTTCTCCAACATGATCAAACTTTTTGTGATCTATGGACCATTCCTACAAACCTAGACATTCCTGTGTTTTAGATATGAATTTAACATAATAATATTCACTGATTAATTTTGTGGTGGTTGCCCATAAACATATTTTAGTCTTAAATTTATTTTGATTTTCTTTATGTATGACTTTTTTTTATCATTCTCATTTCTAGTTTCACTACTGGAGATCGGGCATTTAACATCTGTTTTAAAACGCATTTCGCATCTGTTTTAGAAATAATATAAATGTGAGAGATGTTAAAAGTAATGACTTTATGCATCACTTTTAAAAACAGATGTGAAAGGTTGGACTTTCCGCATCACTTTTAAAAACAGATGCGAAAAGTTCCATAACTGATGCGGAAAGTTACTTTCCACATCACTTACGAACCCAAACAGATGCGGAAAGTGGACATTCCGCATCTGTTTTATCGTAAAATAGATGCGGAAAGTGGGCATTCCGCATCTGTTTTATCGTAAAATAGATGCGGAAAGTGGACATTTCGCATATGTTTATTAAAAACAGATGGATCCAAAAGGCAAAATAAGCTTATAATAAACTCATAATACAAATGAATCCACATTTAATACCAAAAAATAGTGTTATAATACAAATGATTCCAAAAGGAAAAATATCCTAAGTAATTTAATACAAACTACAAATAAAATAAACACTTGATAAGTTAGCTTCTACACTAAACTAACTACTTGTAGGTACTGAAATTGGCAGGAAAATTAGCTATACTACTAACTATAACTTGAGCCAGCTCCATCCTTTTGGAAGTGCCAATGAACATCCTGCAACAAAAGTAAAATTTATGAGAAAATGTAAACAAATCAACTAAGCTTGGAACAAATCAACTAAATTTATGAGAAAATGTAAACAAATCAACTAAGCTTGGAACAAATCAACTAAATTGTAAACAGATTACAAATCACATAACCATAAGAGGCTAATTCAGATACTTAATTTTTTTTCCTTCAAATCAAAGTGAGACAAGAAATAGGTTTATGTTTTAAGAATCGTTTCATTAATAGGGTGTGTTTCATTAATTTATGTTATCAGAAAAAAAATGGCAGTACAAGGCCAATGCCCAAACAAAGCATTCCTTAAATAGTTAAGCTCATTCAAGTCATTCAAGCATCAAAATGTTTCAAATTTACCTTTAAAAAAGTATATTACCTCTTTTTCAATGGCTATATTACCTCTTTTACTTAAAAGTTATAACTCAGTTATTGTAATTTTGTTCACTGAAAAAAAAAGGGCGTGCTAAAACAGGATAAAGCATTCCAAATATTCAAATATAAGAATACAAACCCAAAAAAAAAAGCAATGAATTACCTCTGTCTCAGGATGATTTAATTTAAGACTCTCACAAGCATGTTCATTCTTGTCCACTGCCCATCTCTATTGAAAAAGAAAAAAAAAACTTATCATTAAAATAACGTAAAATAAAAACAATGAGTTCAACAAACTGTCTTACTAGATAAGAAGCAAAGAGCTAACCGTAACAGGATTAAAACCAGACAAATTTGCACCGAGGCACAAACCAGTTGACATAGCTTCACAGCCACAATATAAATCAAGCAAACTAAACTCTGGTTCTTTATTTTCTTCATGATGAACTGCATCAACCTCAGATGATATGGTTGATGAAGTTTCACTAACAGTTTCTTTATTTTCTATGTTACAAAATGTACAAAAATCAGAAGCAATTAAAACATAAAATTTTAAAAGAAACAAATATGGAGATAAAATCAAACCTGATGGTAAGTTAATAAAGGTAGAATATGGCAATTGATAAAATGTATCACAGTAGTGATTGCAAGTTGGAATTGTTTCCTTTTTTGCTTCCAAGTCAACCTGAAAACAAATTTAGATGTTATAAATGAGATTATGAAGGTTTTTGATGACCTGGAAAAGATCAAGAATAATCTATTATAGCAAAATATCCACATACATTGCAATTTTTTTTTAAACATTAAAGACCATAAAAATAAAGATTAAAACAATCATTGCATGCATTTGAAGGGTAAGCTAATTTAATGAGAGAGAAAAAGTTCTGGAAACTTACCTCAAGGACTTCCAAGTTGGGGCACCTTTGGATTAAGTTGCAATGATCATCTGTATCCAGCATTGCATGGAGAAGATCCAACTTTTTTAGTATAGCTGCATAAGGGAACACTATTGGCATTTCATTCTTTCCAATGTATGTCAAACCCAATCGACTTAACTTTGCTGGTAACGATACAGCAGTGTACTTTTCTGGCTCCTCATTGTAGGAACCTCCACAAAATTCTTCCAGAGCAGATGCATATCGAAAGAAGTTCACAAGACCCAAGATTTCACAATCAATAATTTTCACAGACACCAAGTTGGGGCAGTTTTTGGCTATAAGTTCAAGGTCCTGAATTTGGACAGTGGATATAATATCTGTCAAGTAAAAATTAAGTGTTTCAAGAACAGTATTATTCAAAGCAAGCTCATGGAGCCATTCACCATCTTTCTCTACAATATTGCTTTCTCCCAAAAACAAGACTCTTAAACTCCTGCCAAAAAGAAAATTTAACAGTCAAGAGTCCCACTAAATTATAATTGCAGGCATATGTTCCTACTCCAATGAAGCAATGATTCAGATCAATACACTAGAAATATATCTTATGTATACCAGTTACCAGGGAAAAAAAATTCTGAAAATGAAAGATGTCTAGTATCATGTGAAACTTTATCCAAACAATAGATGCCTGAACATAAGCATATTGTAATTGTAATATAATAATTTGAGGGCATAAAACACAATGAAATTAAAAAAAATTCAGCATGCACAAATGCAGCAAAACATCACCTTAATTTGAAGTAATGTGAGCCAATCGATAAAACAAAGTGCATTAAATTACACTTTTAAATGAGTAAGAGGCTGGTAATCAATGTAAAGGTACATAGAAAAAAAGATGGTTGACATTAAGACTGATACTATTGAATGAGAAGGAGCATAGACTTGAAAGAAGACATGGCTTGGGAAATGAGAAAGAAAAGTGTTTGGAGGTAACTCAAAGAATAAGCTGCTTATAAATAAAAAATAAAAAAAATCAAAGAATAAACCGTTGACAAACACAATGATGATCATATATGCATAAAAGCATTTCTCATTCTATAGGCCTCATTAGAGATTGAATATATTGACAAGTCCATAAATTTTCTCGCCGACTTCACATATACCATAATGTGTCATATGCCATAAAATCTTTTGTGAGAACTTAAATAGAGATGACCAACTCAAATCATGCAAGACAGTCTCCAAATTTTACAGTAAAGAGACGAAACATAAACTACAGGATTGGTTATATTCAGAGCAAAAGAATATAACTTTGAGAACTTGGCTATTGTAGCACTAAAACAATATTGTACGCTGCAGTATAACAGGGTTGGGGGGAGGGAGAAGAAACAAAATCGCTTAATCTAGAACAAAAACTAGAGAAACAAAAGGAAACAAAGAGATGAGAGAGAATACGTTTGTCGATGGCTTCGTAGAGGTCCTCGTCTTCGTTGATGTCATCTCATTCGACGAGCTGCAACTGAAACGCCTCTAGATCAAGCGATTGAACACATGATAGAGAAGGGTTTTGCAATAGGGGATGAGGGGTGGTGCTATATTGGATGGGAGAGGAGGTGGCGGCGAAGGAGGGTTGGGGCAATCCGGTCGCTGGTGGGCTCCGATGAGGGAGAGAGAAGGACATGGGTTGTATGGCGGCAGAAGGAGGAGGCTGGAGAAGAGGGTTTCGATGGCGAATGTTATGGTTGAGGGAGAAGGAGCAGCGACGGGAGAAGAAGAGATCAGAACTCGAGAAGGAGATGAAGAAAGTTAGGGCATGAAAATGAACCAAGAAGAAGTAATTTATGAAGACATTCCGCATCACTTGTTAAAATGAGATGCAAAAAGTAGGAGAAATAAAACATTTCGCATCTCCTGATGCGGAAAGTGCAAAAAAATAAAGGTTTCCGCATCTGTTATAAAAAAATAGATGCGGAAAGTTTATTACTTAACTTTCTTTAATTTACAAGTTCGTCAACGCATTAACATTTCGCATCACTTATTTAAACATGATGCGGAAAGTAGAAAAAATAAGACATTTCGCATCAGTTAAAAAAAACTGATGCGAAAAGTCCAAGAAACCATTACTTTCCGCATCAGTTATAAAAAAAATTGATGCGAAAAGTTTTTCCTTTTATACTTATTTACAAGTTTGCCACCACATTTTGATTTTACATCTGTTTTCAAAAACAGATGTTGATTAGCGGATGTAAAATCCATCTTTTCTACTAGTGTTTCCCCCAATGGTTTATACTATTTCTGGCTTATTGTGTCCTAGGCAATATGTACTTTACATGGGGCTATCTTATTTGGAAACTTAGTATGTAGCATCGCATTCATGTATTATGTTGTAATGGCTGGGCATTGATATTACCCTTCTATTGAAATTGTTATTACCAGGTTTACCCTGTATGGAAGTGGTTTGAGAAACAAGATGGGATTCGATCTCTACAGAAAAATAGTAAAGATCCTGCACCAGAATTCTATAACATCTACCTTGAGAGGACAAAGGTGCCGGTTTCTTCAGAGAATAAATCTTTTGATTTTTACTTTATATGGTTCATCCATTTTCAGCTTTCTGTTCTTATCTAATCTCACAGTTTACCTGACAGGGTGATGCTGATGGGTATGACTTAGTTGTTGTTGATGCCATGCATAAGGCTAACTATGCCAGTTGATTTGGGCCAGGAAGTGATGATTTTGATATATATTTGGGCCATTTTCCTTAGTGCTTTGTTTTGTTTCTCAGCAAATAGATTAATTTTTAGGAGTTTTTAGCAAAATATTTGTATAGATAATTTATTTGTATTTTAATTTTAGTTTTTGTTGAATTTCAGATTATTTGGGCCAAATCAGCTGAAGAGGGGCATTGGTGAAGAAAAAGAAGAAAAAGCCCAAGCTGAGAAGAAGATTTTGGGCCAAACAGCCCATTTCAGCGAACCGCGTTTGAGCGTGGAAAAAGCGCGCTCAAGCGCGCTTGGATCAGATGGCCACGTGGCGGCAGCAGAGGGGTCAGTTGACCCAGATTTCAACAGACACGCGCTCAGGCGTGTCTAGTCGCGCTCAAGCGCGTGTGGTTTTTGCAATAAAAATTGGGGTCTGTGACCCAATTCCAGGCGTTCTGATTGGCTGACTCAAGCGCGTTTTGATCAGCTGCAGTTACTTAATAACTCGATTTTCATTTTGTAAAAGGGGGACTTTGGATGGTGGACGAATTCCTTCTCTTACACAGCATATTTTCTTCATCTTCTTGAGCAAGAACAACAAAAACTCAAGGTTTTCAAGGTGTGGTTTTGTAAAGAGTTTGAAACTTGATATTTGGTATGTGAATTTTTCTAAGTTTGCATCTTAATTTCTTGTTTTTGACTATGAGATCTTAAGACTCATTTGGGAATGAAGAATTGTTATGTGTGTTTGTCATATATTTGATTTTATCTATTGTTAATTGTTATATTTTGTACTTACATCTGGTTTAATTGTCGTGTATATTTAGACGTAAATATACGATAGGATTATTGTCCGATAGGTATATTAGACAATAAACTGCCTGTGGATGTAAGTTATGCAATTGTGTAGGGATAGGTATATTGTCTGCAAATTGTATGATTTAATTTATTTTTGATTGAGCAAATATTTTATGGTTAGAAATTTAAGGCTTTGCTCGAGGTATCGAGGAAGATTTATTTTTAACAAACTAGAATAATTTAAGGTGACAATTGATTTAATAGTTTAAATTAATATTTGAGAACCGGTAACGACAATTCATTCCCGACTTTACGAAACTGCACCACCCCTTTATCTTTCCACACTCGCACTTTATTTATTTATTTGTTTAATTTTATTTTAAACGCGATATTTTTCCAAGTTAATATCATTTTTATGCACGTAGCTTTATTTATTGAATTTTTTAATTGAAATCATTACTCTTGGTGGAACGACTCGGTCTTACCGATTTTATATTACTTGAGCGACCTGGTATACTTGCCAGTGAGTGAACAAGTTTTTGGCGCCGTTGCCGGGGAACAGTTTGATTTTAATTTTATAAGTTTAATTCATTCTGCTTCGCACGTTGCTTTTGTACATATTTAGATTTTTGTGAATATTCAATATATATTTAGTTAATTTGTTCTTTCTATTATTTGTGCTGGACAGTGCTACTTGACTTTTCCTTGTTTATGCACTTGCGAAGTGTAGGAGATAAGGACTCCCTTTTGTTTGACAGGGAGATCGAGAAAACTGCTAAAGCAAACAGGAAAGAGGCAAGAAAAGCAAGGCAGCAACAAACTCAGACTCAGAATCAGAATTTGGAACTAATTATGGCGGAAGAACCTCCACCAGCTAAAACTTTAGCAGACTATGCCGTGGTCAACCCAGGAAATTGTGCCACGAGCATAACTGCACCTGCAGTGACAGCCTAGAATTTTGAGATTAAGCCGGCTTACATCCACTTGGTGCAACAAAACCAGTTTAGTGGAGCACCAAATGAGGATCCTGGGGACCATGTGGCAAACTTTTTAAGTATCCTGGACTTCTTCAAAATCCAGGGTGCTACTGATGAGGCGATCAGACTCAGGATGTTCCCTTTATCCCTCAGAGATCAGGCAAAGAGCTGGTTGATGTCTTTTTCACAGGGCACTTTCACAGATTGGGACTCTTTGGTGAGGAAGTTCATTGATAAGTACTTTCCTTCAGCTAGGCAGGCCCGACTCAGACAAGAGCTGAATGCCTTCGCTCAGCAAGAAGGCAAGTCTTTGCATGAAGCATGGGAGAGATACAATCAGATGCTGAAGAAGTGTCCCACTCACTCGATGCCAGATTGGATGCAGATTAGATCTTTTTATGATGGACTCCGCCCTCTATTAAAAATATGATTGATGCTGCAGCAGGAGGTTCATTAGACAGTAAGACAGTACCTGAAGCCAAGGAGTTGATAGAAAGAATGGCCCGGAATAGCAGTCACACTTCTGAACGGGGTGTGTTAAAAAAAGATGTGGTTGACATGGCTCAGATGCAGACTCTCTTTACTCAGAATAAAGAAATGCAACAACAGATTGCTAGTTTGACCAAGCAACTGGGTCAGGTTCAGCTGGCAGCTGCAGTTTCAGGTTCATCATCATCTTCCTCACCACCAGTGACAGGGCTGATATGTGATTTCTGTGGTGGTGCTCATCAGAATGGGAGCTGTGGTACAGATTCTTCAAATTCTCCAGGGGAACAAGTTAACTTTGTAGGCGGTGGTGCACCTCCTAGAAGCAACTTTCAGAACTATCCTCCAGGTGGCTTTAGGAACCATCCTAATTTCTCCTGGAAGAGCCCAGCTCTTAATCCTCCTCAAGAGAAGCAGAGTCCAGCTTGGGAAATGGCAGTTGAGAAATTGGCTAAGACAACGACTGGTTTTGTGGAAGAAACTAGGCAAAATTTCAAGAATCAAGGAGCAAGCATAAGGAATCTAGAAGTTCAGATGGGGCAGATGGCGAAACAATTATAAGAAAGACCCCAAGGTACTTTGCCTAGTGACACCATTCCGAATCCCAAAGAGCAGTGTAAAGCCGTCACTCTTCGTTCCGGGAAATCCTATGAAGAACCAAAGATGGTGAGTGATGATTCAGTGGAAGAGATTTTAGTGCAGCCTGGTGAGCCGGTAGTGCAGCCACAGGTTGTGCAACCAGATCAGGGATCAGTTAATGTTCAGAAACAAGCTGATGTGCCAAGGAAGGTAGTTGACAAAGTGCCATTTCCCCAAAGGTTCAAGAAGGAGGAAACTCAGAAACATTTCTCAAAGTTTATGGAAGTGTTTAGGAAACTGCACATAAACATTCCCTTTGCTGAGGCGTTAGAGCAGATGCCGGTGTATGCCAAATTCATGAAGGAGCTCCTCTCCAATAAAAGAAAGTTGAGTGACACAGAGACAGTTCTCCTTACTGAAGAGTGCAGTGCGATCATTCAGAAAAAGCTGCCTCAGAAACTCAAGGACCCTGGAAGTTTCACCATACCTTGCAATATTGGAGGACATGAGGTCGGTCGGGCCTTATGCGATCTTGGTGCTAGTATAAATTTGATGCCACTCTCCATTTTCAAAAGGCTTGGTATTGGCGAGGTAAAACCCACCATGATGTGCTTGCAACTAGCTGACCGTACCATCAAAAGGCCATATGGTAAGGTTGAAGATGTGTTGGTGAAAGTGGATAGGTTCATTTTTCCTACTGACTTTGTAGTCCTAGACATGGAGGAGGACACTGAAATTCCACTTCTTCTGGGTCGGCCCTTCTTAGCCACGGGGCGAGCTTTGATTGATGTGCAGCTAGGAGAACTTAAGCTGAGGGTGCAAGATGAGGAGGTGAGCTTCAATGTTTACAAGTCCATGAAGCTGCCCATGACTGAGGAACATTGTTTCAGAATGGATGCAATTGACTCTATGGTTGCATCAGTTTTTAGTCAAACCAGTCATGATGATGGTCTGTTGGGTGCTGTGATCCATGGAGAGTGCGGTGAAGCAAGTGTTGATGCCGCGGTTGCCCAGTTGGAAATTTCAGATGCATATACAGGGGGCAAGATCAAGGAACTAAGGCCACAGGACAAGGAGGAGCGCTTGGAGCCAGAGCTGAAACCTCTTCCGTCATCTTTGAGGTATGAATTTTTGGATAATTCTAAGTTTTTTCCAGTAGTGATTAATAATGACCTGACTGAACTGGAGACTGATAGATTGCTTAGGGTGCTTAGAAATTATAAATCTGTTATAGGGTGGTCTGTCTCTGATCTGAAGGGGATTAATCCCAGTTTCTGTATGCATAAGATTCTCCTTGAGGAGAATTTTAGGCCAGTCAGGCAACCTCAACGGAGACTCAACCCGACTCTCCAAGAGGTGGTTAGGAAAGAAGTAGTAAAGCTGCTGGATGCTGGAATTATTTATCCAATTTCTGATAGTGCCTGGGTTAGTCCAGTGCAAGTGGTGCCTAAAAAAGGGGGATTGACTGTGGTCAAATCTGAGAATAATGAGTTGATCCCCACTCGAACTGTTTCCGGGTGGCGAGTTTGCATCGATTACAGAAAATTGAATAATGCCACCCGGAAAGATCACTTCCCGTTACCATTTATGGACCAAATGCTTGAAAGGTTAGCTGGGCATGCATATTACTGTTTTCTAGATGGATATAGTGGGTATAATCAAATTTGTGTAGATCCCTTGGACCAGGAAAAAACTGCTTTTACTTGTCCCTTTGGAGTTTTCGCATACCGGAGAATGCCTTTTGGATTATGTAATGCACCTGCTACTTTTCAGCGGTGCATGTTATCGATTTTCTCCGATATGGTTGAAAACTGCATAGAGGTTTTTATGGATGATTTTTCGGTCCATGGGAAATCTTTTGATGCATGTTTAGCTAACTTGGAAAGAGTTTTAAAAAGATGTGAAGAAACAAATTTGGTTCTTAACTGGGAAAAATGTCAATTCATGGTACGGGAAGGGATTGTTCTAGGCCACCGGATCTCTGAAAAAGGCATTGGGGTGGACAAAGCAAAAATTGAAGTTATTCAAAAGTTGCCACCCCCAGTGAATGTCAAAGGGATTAGAAGTTTTCTTGGGCATGCCGGTTTTTACCGGAGGTTTATCAAAGATTTTTCAAAAATAGTCAAACCCCTTTGTAATTTACTGGAAAAAGATACCGAATTTAACTTTGATAGTAATTGTGTGAAAGCTTTCGAAATTTTAAAAGAAAAACTAGTGACAGCTCCTATTGTGGTCGCTCCTAAATGGGGGGAACCCTTTGAACTTATGTGTGATGCGAGTGATTATGCAGTGGGAGCTGTACTAGGGCAAAGAATTAATAAAGTGTTTCACACAATTTACTATGCTAGTCGAGTATTGAATGATGCCCAAGTCAATTACTCGACTACTGAAAAAGAACTTTTAGCTGTGGTCTTTGCAATAGATAAGTTTAGGGCTTATTTGATAGGTTCTAAAGTAATTATATATACTGACCATGCAGCTCTGAGGCACCTGTTAGCTAAAAAAGATGCTAAACCAAGGCTAATCAGGTGGATCTTGCTTTTGCAAGAGTTCGATGTTGAAATTAAGGACAAAAAGGGGGTAGAGAATGTAATAGCTGATCATCTGTCTAGGCTACCCCTAGAGACCATAGGTGCAGAAAGTGTAGTGCCTATAAGTGAGAACTTCCCTGATGAACAGTTGTTTGCTCTATCCACACTCCCTTGGTATGCCGATTTGGCTAACTTTTTAGCAGCGAACATGATCCCCAGGGATATGATTTGGCAACAAAGAAAAAAACTTGCACATGATGCCAAGTTCTATTTTTGGGAGGATCCATTTTTGTTCAGGAGAAGTGTGGACGGAGTAATCCGTAGATGTGTGGCAGAGGAAGAAGTGAATGACATCCTTTGGCATTGTCACAATTCACCTAGTGCAGGACATCTTGGTAGTGATAAAACTGCTGCCAGGGTACTCCAATGTGGGTTTTATTGGCCCACAATTTTCAAGGATGCACGAAACTTTGTTTTGAGATGTGATAAATGCCAAAGGATGGGAACTATTTCTAGGAGGAATGAGATGCCACTCCAAGGTATACTTGAGGTTGAAGTCTTTGATGTTTGGGGGATAGACTTTGTTGGTCCATTTCCTCCCTCTTACAACCATAAGTATATCTTGGTCGCGGTTGATTATGTGTCCAAGTGGGTGGAAGCAATTTCCACTCCCACCAATGATTCCAATGTTGTGGTAGAATTCCTTAGGAGGAACATTTTTAGTCGATTTGGAGTCCCAAGAGTTCTAATTAGTGATGGTGGGAGCCATTTTTGTAACAAAGTCATGGAGAAGGCTTTAGCCAAGTACGGAGTGCGACACAAAGTAGCTACTCCGTACCACCCACAGACTAGTGGTCAAGTCGAAGTTTCTAATAGATCTATAAAGAGGATTCTAGAGAAGACCGTTAGTACTTCTAGGCGAGACTGGGCTAGGAAGTTAGATGATGCATTGTGGGCATATAGGACCGCGTTCAAAACTCCAATTGGCATGTCTCCATTTCAGGTTGTGTATGGTAAGAGTTGCCATTTGCCCGTTGAGTTAGTTCATAAGGCATTTTGGGCAACTCGATTTTTAAACATGGAAGCCAACCTGGCTGGCGAGAAGCGTTTGTTGCAGCTTAATGAACTTGAAGAGTTCAGGGAGCAGGCATACAACACTTCTCGTGATTTTAAAGCTAAAACCAAAAAATGGCATGACAATCGGATTTTGAATCGGAAGTTTGAACCTGGGCAACAAGTATTACTGTTTAATTCTAGGCTTAAGTTTTTTCCAGGTAAGCTTAAGTCTAGGTGGTCCGGTCCTTTTCTGGTAGTGCAGGTTAGTCCATTCGGGGCAATTGAGATCAAGAATGTGCAAACTGGTGCGCTTTTCAAAGTCAATGGACAGCGCCTGAAACACTACCATGGTGGTGAAATTGTGAGGAGTCCAATTCAAGTGGACCTCCGTGATCCTTAGTTTTCTGAGAGGGTCATCCGTCAGGCTCGGGACGTTAAACAAGCGCTGCTGGGAGGCACCCCAGTGGTAACTTTAGTGCTTTTTATTTTCGTTTACGATGAGATATTGTATTTATTGTGTGTGTTGTGTTTTTATTTTTTTTGTAGTGTAGTGCTTTTATATTGTGAAAAAAAAAAAGACACGCTCAAGCGCGTCCAAGCGCGCTTAAGCGTGGCCTGCCACGTCAGCAAAGAAAAGTTGCATCACTGCAACTTGCAAAAACCAGGGGGGAACGCGCTCAAGCGCGTGTTTTTGCGCCCAAGCGTGGTGGGGTGAGTGTTTAATTTTTGGGGTTTCAAATTCTGATGCAACTTATCAAAAACCAGGGGGGAACGCGCTCAAGCGGGTTTTCAAACACGCTCAAGCGCGGTTCCTGACGCTCAAGCGGGGTGAAGCGTGGGGGTTGTTGACCAAATGAGGGTGCAAAGTGTTAAAAAACTCAAGTGCGCTTGAACGCGCTTGAGCGCGCTCAGGCGCAATTTAACAGCAGCAGCGATTTATCAGTTGGCCAGCCTTCTTCCCATTTCTTCTTCCTCCTCCTTCAAACCCTAATCCCTCTCCACCTAGGTTGTTCCGCCCAGCCACCTCCAGCTCTCCCCTCTTCATTTTTCGTCCTTCTTTCTTCATATTCCCTACCTACAAGTTCTCTTCTCTTTTTTTTTTTGTTTTCTTTAGACCTCTCCAAGTACAATTCGAGTTCTTTATTTTTGGTCTTTTTTTTTGTCCGATTTTGTATCCTCAATCTAGGTAAGTTTTTTCCTTTTCTTTACTTCTTAGTGTGTTTTGTGTGATTTTTAGGTAGTTATCTTTGTTTTTAGGGTATTGTTTGTAGTGTTGTTAGTGTTGCACATTAGGTGTTCGATCAATTGTCCAAGTGAGTTCATCATGTCTGGTAGTACCTTTAGGCAGTCAAAAAAGTCTAAGACCGATGCTTCTTCCTCTGGAGGTGGTCGTCGTCGGCAGTTTGAGGACCCCGAGGTCAAGGTCTTCTATGACTCTCAGTGTAAGGAGAACCGAATTGTTCCTGAGACAAGCTTAGATAAGATAGAGGCCCTTCCCATTCGCTATATTGGCGAGAATGTCTTGTTCCAACAGTGGGAGTCTTTCTGTGTTGACCCTGATTATGCGTTCTGTGAGCCGGTTGTTTGGGAATTTTTCGCGCACGCGAGATATCGCGAGGTGCGAAACCCGGGCTGTCGGACATCTTGGGTCCGGGGTCATGAAGTTTCTTATTCTCCTGAGTCGATAGCGACGGTTTTGGGTATTCCTTACTATCCGGAGCCGTCCGACTTCTCTGCCTACTACCACTCCCTCACAATAAACAACAATGACCATGACACCCTCAAAACCTCTCTTTTTAAGGCCGGTGCAGATTGGAATTATGGGCGTGGCGGTGCTATCAAGCACGTCACCGCCAAGAACCTCACCCCTCAGGCACGCTTCTGGGTGCGTTTTATTTCTCACAACATCTATCCCCAGTCACACCAGACTGAGGTGAAGGTGCCGATCTTGCGCATTGTGCATGCTATCCTTGAGCCAGTCCAGGTCGACGCAGCTTTGCTGATGTCTAACTTCATTCTTCATGTGGCCCGGGAGGAAAAACCTGGTTCTTTTGGTCTCCCGATGGTCATCCATCGCTTGTGTAGCTCAGCTGGGGTGTTCTTTAGGGACGAGGCGCGCACTTTGCGACGTTTGCCTCGGATGGACCGGGACACCTTTGATACTTATCATGCCATTTCTCTGGGGATTGTTCCGGGTCGTGGTTCCCCACCTCCAGCTGCTGTTCCTCCGCCGACTGCTGCTCAAGCCGATATGCCCCCTAGGCAGCCTGCACCCCCTTCTGTGGACACTGGATGTCTTGTTGGTATGATGGCGCGGCTGTTGCGTCGTCAAAGCCGACAGACAGCTTATTTGAGGATGGAGCAGCGCCGTAATCAGGAGCGTGATGCTCAACTCCGGGCCATGGGAGAGCAGATGGCCATCCCGTTCCACCTGCCTGCTTATACTGATCAGGAGTTGCACTTGTTGTCTGCCTCTTCTTCTTCGGATGATGTGCAGGAGGCCGGGCAAAGTGGAAGCTAGTTTGGTTTTCGAATGTTTTGTTAGGTTTGGGTGTTATTAGTTTTTCTTTTATTGGGGGTGTGGTTTTTGTGTATTTACTAGACTGTTGTTCTTATTAGCTTCGTAATTTCTATTTTATTTGGACATGTATTGGATTCCGTATTATGGTTAATTTATTTATCTTATTAGTATGTGTGGTGTTCTTTATTTTGTTCATATTAATATTGTGTTCTCTTCGTTGTATATATCTGTGTGGTGCTTTGGCATCCTTTATTTTGATTTTGTACAGGTACCTAAGTTTGGGGGAGATGTCCCACTCCCATGTACAGGTTTCCTTTTGTATATCACGTTTGTGCATAATTTTTATTTTGCTTTTAACTTGTATCGATTTTTTCTGTTTGCTTGAGGACAAGCCAACCCCTAAGTTTGGGAGAGGATAACCAAAATAAAAATGAGGATTTTTGCTCATATTTTTTCCTGATTTGTTATTAGTGTGTCCTTGGCATGAGTCTGTAAAAATTTGATTTAGAATAATGTTTGTGATAGGTATTCATATTTAGTACAGGGTTCTGATTTTATTTGCTTGGTATACCCTTTGTATCATATTGTGAATAATTTGTACAAATTCTTTAATTTGGTAACTTTTTGAAGAAATTGTTTAGTAATCCTGCCTGGTGAGTTTTGGGCCAAACACTTGCATAAAGGGGAATTTGTGTTGAATATATATGTGTATCCCCTGAATTTTTCTTCTGTGAGTGTATTCTTCATTAGTATTCGATTCTAGAACTTGACTGTGGACCTTTACAAGATTGAGAAATGTTGCATGCATTGAAATGATTTAGGCAATTAGGTGTTTTTGTTGTGGCCTTCAGACTTTGTTAATAATTGGTTTTTGGTATGTCCCTAGTTGTCCATTTTGAGCTTAGAAATGTGAATAAGTGTTTTTGGTACCCTTGTGAATATTGTATATTGTAGTATGGTGAGTACCTCTGGGCTTGGATGGATACTAGTTGGTTTTTAGTAGATTTTTGAAAACAAAGGGGTTTTCTTCTTAAAAAAAAAAAAAGGGAAGAGAACAACTTGTAAAAAGAAAAAATGTTGGAAGAAGTGGAATTTTGGATTGTTCTATTATGTGAAAGATTTTGAGTTCATCCAAGTTCCTAAAAAGGGGTATGTTTTAATTTTTAAACCTTAGTTTTTATCCCTTTCTTCTTTTATCCTACCATTGTAGATAAACCTTGGCCCCATTACAACCAGTGAAAGACCTATTGATTTTTGCATGTTTCATTTAGTTCAGTGGAGTTGTAGGTCCGCAGTCAAGCTTATGGTAATTGTTGCTTTTGAATGAATGTGAGTGCTTATTGCTGAACCATACACATGAGGGAATTTGTGAGTGTTGAGTGTGTACTAATTTTTTTTTTCTTCACCTAGTTACCTTATTAGTTGATTTGTGAATTTGTAAATAATTTGTGAAAAGGGTGTCCTGAGTAGGTAGTTAGAATTTTGTATTAGCTGTCTATATCTTGATTAGGGATTGTTCTTAGTTTTGATTTTTATTTACTTTTGCGTGGACATGCAAAATGCTAAGTTTGGGGGAGTGATTTGGGCCAGGAAGTGATGATTTTGATATATATTTGGGCCCTTTTCCTTAGTGCTTTGTTTTGTTTCTCAGCAAATAGATTAATTTTTAGGAGTTTTTAGCAAAATATTTGTATAGATAATTTATTTGTATTTTAATTTTAGTTTTTGTTGAATTTCAGATTATTTGGGCCAAATCAGCTGAAGAGGGGCATTGGTGAAGAAAAAGAAGAAAAAGCCCAAGCTGAGAAGAAGATTTTGGGTCAAACAGCCCATTTCAGCGAACCCCGCGTTTGAGCGTGGAAAAAGCGCGCTCAAGCGCGCTTGGATCAGATGGCCACGTGGCGGCAGCAGAGGGGTCAGTTGACCCAGATTTCAACAGACACGCGCTCAGGCGTGTCTAGTCGCGCTCAAGCGCGTGTGGTTTTTGCAATAAAAATTGGGGTCTGTGACCCAATTCCAGGCGTTCTGATTGGCTGTTGAAACGCGCTTGAGCGCGTTTTGATCAGCTGCAGTTACTTAATAACTCGATTTTCATTTTGTAAAGGGGGGACTTTGGATGGTGGACGAATTCCTTCTCTTACACAGCATATTTTCTTCATCTTCTTGAGCAAGAACAACAAAAACTCAAGGTTTTCAAGGTGTGGTTTTGTAAAGAGTTTGAAACTTGATATTTGGTATGTGAATTTTTCTAAGTTTGCATCTTAATTTCTTGTTTTTGACTATGAGATCTTAAGACTCATTTGGGAATGAAGAATTGTTATGTGTGTTTGTCATATATTTGATTTTATCTATTGTTAATTGTTATATTTTGTACTTACATCTGGTTTAATTGTCGTGTATATTTAGACGTAAATATACGATAGGATTATTGTCCGATAGGTATATTAGACAATAAACTGCCTGTGGATGTAAGTTATGCAATTGTGTAGGGATAGGTATATTGTCTGCAAATTGTATGATTTAATTTATTTTTGATTGAGCAAATATTTTATGGTTAGAAATTTAAGGCTTTGCTCGAGGTATCGAGGAAGATTTATTTTTAACAAACTAGAATAATTTAAGGTATTAAATTATTCTTGATTTTGCAAAAAATAATCCAAAAGGTGACAATTGATTTAATAGTTTAAATTAATATTTGAGAACCGGTAACGACAATTCATTCCCGACTTTACGAAACTGCACCACCCCTTTATCTTTCCACACTCGCACTTTATTTATTTATTTGTTTAATTTTATTTTAAACGCGATATTTTTCCAAGTTAATATCATTTTTATGCGCGTAGCTTTATTTATTGAATTTTTTAATTGAAATCATTACTCTCGGTGGAACGACTCGGTCTTACCGATTTTATATTACTTGAGCGACCTGGTATACTTGCCAGTGAGTGAACACCAGTCGAATATGTCATTCATGTCGACCTAATTGTGAAGCAAAGTAAGTTGTTTTGTCTTGTGAAGCAAAGTAAGTTGTTTTGTCTTCTGTTGTTTCTAAATCCATTTCTTTCGCTGACTTGTTGAGCACTTGATGACTCCAATTTATGCTTGTGGTTTTCCTGCACTCTCATGTGAGTTTGCATCATTTGATGTCAAAGACGTGCTTGGAACAATAAGTTTGTTATATTCCAGTTTTTCCATCTGATCCTTTCTAGCAAAAAGGATTTGACCTTCTGGTTTAAGAAATTTTACTCACTTGGGTGTTTAATTAATTAAATGTGTTATTTCCTTTTAGTTAATGTGACTGAGGTCATAAATTTTTTTTCTGTTCTCTTAATTATCCTATCAATGGAGATATAATTAGTCTTTAACCGTCCAAATACTTTTTTTATTTCTGTTGAAAAGGAATCTTTAGTAATTGTCTGGTTATTCATAGCTGAGACTTGAGTGTATTGCAAATATCAGTAATCCATTGATTTTCATATCAACTTCTTATAAATTCAAAACCTTTGTATTTTTACAGTTGTGTTGATAAAGTTTGCTTCTTCGATCAATGTTTTGTGTAGTCTGGTTTTATGTTTCAAATGATTATGTTCAGTTGATTGGTTCTGTCTGTGCAGTTTCCAATGACCACCACATAATTGTATTAGCACCAACAACAACATAGTTAGTGAAGAAGTTGGAGAGATTATGCTCCTTGTCATGAAAGTGTTGCTTCCAAGTTGAGCTGGCAGATGGAACAACAGAGGTCTTTCCTAAACAACTAGAGGAAGCGACTGTGACATCGGACCAGAGTCCAGAGATCTTTCCTAAACATGTCTAGGACTAGTTTTTACATAGAAAAGAAATGTTTATCACGTAGTGTGGAATTTTTGTATTTTTTTCCTATAGTTTGTTGTATTTGCACAGTAAATACTTTTAATATATGAGTTGATTATGATTTGAAATTGGATAACATTAGATGGGGTATTTTGTGTTTCCTTAGGGCTAGTGGCTCCCCATTCCATGCTTACGTCTTGTGATCCAATTTGGCTACTACTGAATCAAGAAGTCGGTAACTGTGATAATTCTATAATACAATTGGAACAGAGAATGAACTTATTTTTCACAAATGTCCCTATTGAAGTGTACTGGTATTTTTTTTGCCCGGTGCATGTCAAAAAAAATCTAGCACCATGTTAAAAAAGTCTAATATTCCAAAGAGCCTATACGATTCAACAAGGTGTATAGGTTATTTTTTTTCTATTTTTAACATATGTTCATATCTATCGAAATGTACTGATAAGTTTGGTAAGTTTTGATCGGAGTAAAGAAAAAAGAACGGATGAAAGTGTGTAGAGCGATAATGAAATGAAGATAAAAAGAGATTATGTAAATGAAGTGGGAGAAATGAATAATGAGAAAATGATTAAGTAGGTTTGGGAAGGAATGAGGGGGTGTGAGTGGAAGGGAGAAGATGAAGAAATAATAGTTTAAAGAAAACAAGAAAATGAAGAAGAAAAAAAAGTTTTGGAGGAAGTTTGTTTTCTTTAAGGGTAATTCTGATATAAAAAAAAGTGAGGTCAAAGAAAGGTAGTCAAATACTCAATTTCCTATTTTGTTAGCCATCCCATGAGCTCATGGGAGTACGTCATTGTTCCATTTCACAATGAGTCTGGGGAGTAGTAGGCCGATATATGTAGTCAGTGTTTGATGCAGAATACCTCTTGTAATATTTTATTTTGTTAATAAAATTATCTCTGCCGATAAAAAAAAGGAAAAAAAAATGTTTCTAATTATGTAACATGGAGAATTGTAATCTTATGCTTAATCTCATGAACTAAAAGAACAAACAATTAATGATAATAGGTAAGTGGAAAACCAAAATTTATAATCGAAAAACCAAAATTAAAAAAAAAACGTCTTGTCGTTGGATCTATTATATGGGTATATAGGCATTTAAATGTTATTCCTTCGCCACCATACGATTTCTCTTATTCTCAAAAAACTTCAAGTTGGTCAAGGCTTTTTGGATGACATCAGCCTTGATTGTGTTATGTGAATCGAGTACAAAATTTATGGCAATCATGAACCTCTCCTCATTATCAATCTGCCAAATAATGATAATAGGTAAGTTTTAAGACATTCAAAACGCAACAATATTGTTATATTCTGGTAGTTTAAAAATGGAATTTCTTAACCTCAGCCCTTAATGTTGAGGATAAGAGCCTTAAAAAAGCATTTTTGTATTGAAAAAATAAATATATAATATTTTCAAAGTTAGTAGGTTAGTTTTTCAAGACCTTTTTTTTATACTTTTTTACTTTTTATCCTTAGCTGCTAAAGTTAAGCAAACCCCTTAAAAATTCATTACCTGGATTTTATAGTTGTTATTGTTTAAACACTCTTTGCCACCCAGACGCCGCAATCATTACTGGAAATGAGGAATGTTTTAGATGACATAATGAAGAACAATGATGTATAATAAAAATTATGTTATTCGAGGAATATCTTACGAGTCATATCGTTGTTTCCCTGTGTCAGCAGGCTTAACCAATTTGAAATTTGAAATGATTGGTTTTGTTGTAAATCCATATTCATAGAAAGAGGCATCTTTGAACATCAGCTGTAAAACTATTGCCTGCATCAATTTAATCCTCTTTTTAAGTATGAGTGATTATTTTGAAATTAACAAAAAGGTAGGAACATTACCAATATTTTGGCATGTGTTTCCCTATCATCCTTTCTATCGTCACATGGGAATGAGTCAAGTAAGACGAGTCGTCTTTCAATCATGTCTACTACCAGTAGTAACCAATGGTTGCTGTTATCATTTATAGGCACAAAAACCTGGTAATAAATATAAAAATCATATTGTTTAAGTGGTTATGAAAAGCATATAATGATAATACGTTTAAATAATAAAATAAAAAGGGTATTGACCATTTAAAAAAATTGAGATGGATGTATATAAACCTTGGCTAGATTTTCTATTTTGCCCATGAACCTTTGTTGATAGTTGTTCCTTAAAAATTCAGGCGTACGTCTCCAACTCAGACCATATTGCTTTCATATTATTAAACATCAAAAACCAATAGTGATTGAAAAATATTAAAAAAGACAAAATATGTAGATATTCTTACAGAAAACTCCGTTGGTAGAAACCAATATTCAGCAGGTCTGGATTTAGCTCGTTCGTTTTGTGTGAGCATGCTCACAACTAAATTAAGGACCTATCCATTTAAATAACCACAACACGAGTATTTAGCAAATTATGTAATCATAATATACTTTTAGGTGAAAAAAATTTAAAATGTAATATTTGATATCAATTATATGCTGGTTTACCTCTTGGTCAACATAATATTTTGGCATGAGAGTCCTTAAAGTAGCTCTATCAACATGAAGTGAATCACGTGTTTTCACAAGAATTTCTTTGCTGCAAAAATTTAATAAATGTGAGTTATATATATATATATATTGATTCATCAATGGATATTGTACTCAAATCTAACCTATTAATTTTATCATCCTTGTTTTGCCCAAAGATATAAGCAACAATAGCAGATTCAAACTGATCGAATATTAGACATGGTGGGAGTAAGCACGACATGGGCACCCACTACATATGTCAATGTAAATCGATTATAAATGTATATTCATAGTTTCATATATATATATATATATATAATGAGGAAAGTATAATAAAAATAATTACCTATGGGATTCCAGCTCCAGATTTTGTTTTCCCAAACCCTTCACCTTTACCTTTAATTGTATGAGAAATGAATTTTTTCTTAGTGATGCCTTCTTTTTTGGTATTACACATTTCATGTTCTTGTAAACTAAAATCTCGTTTCTTATCAACAGTAGATTTGTTCAAACTAGGTGACAATGTATTCAAAATTTCATCAGCTAATTTCTTATCATCCAATGTAATATGAGCTGATTGGGCACCGGAAACTGTATTAATTGGTCAGATCAACGGATTATTGCTCTTGGCAAAATCAGTTAAGTTTTTAAGGGCTTGGTTAATCAGTTGAGCAGTAAACCTCGATGCCTCTTGTAGGAAAAGCTGCAAAAAAAAATTTATGTCATATACATAAATTGTGTAACTGTGTATTATGTATATTTTATATCTTGTCCCAGTTCTCTTCTTTTGCTGTTTGTGAAACATTATCTGTGTTGAAATCGAGATTACTATAAAAAAGACAAAACAGAATGTTTTGATGTTAATACGTAATGGATTGCCACGTGTAAAGTAGTGTTGAAATAAAAAAATAATATACTGTGCTTAATTTGATAAGCTATTGTTTGGTCTCAACAATAAGTTAATATAAAGTGAATTTATAAACAATCTATATATCTCAGGCATAATTTAACTCACCAATATATAATACAAAATATATTGTATTATTTAGTAGGTGATAAAGTTAATTCATCCGTGCGTATTCCTTTAAAAAAAAGAATTAACTCATCCCATAAATTAGTATACTTACACATTTGTTTCAGTTGGGGCATTTTCTGCACCATTGGATGTATCTTCGTCCACCATGAAGAATTTTAATACTGGATAAGCAAATAATAAGTTGGTTCAAAAAATCATCACATAAACGAAGAAATATAGGTAGAAGTTTTATAAATGGAAAAAGAAAAACCATTCAAAAAAAAAAGCTCATGATATCCTGATGATATTAATATTATTTGTATTTAATTAAAGTATAACAATCAATGGAAAAAGACTACGAAAAAAGGCAAAGTTATATGTTACAACCACTTTGTAGGGATATTTTAAGAATGGTTGTATTGGGAATAAATAGTTGGTTAATTTTTGGTTATATTTAAAGACCATTAATGAGTTTTTTGTTTTAAACTTATAAATGAGACCGAATGAAGTATTTAATAGAAGAATATAATTTGATTTTCAGCTTGTTTCGTCATTATTAATTTTATTTGTTAATCTTTAGTTGGTTGACAACAATCATAAATTATATAATTTGAACTTTTATCATTATTTTTTAAAAATATAACGTTATCTTTTAGTGTCAAGATTAATAAAAAAAAATTGAAACATCCACTAGTAACCACTTTGCAAGCCATGAACTATTCTACTGTTCTATAGTTGTTCCACTAAACGGGTAATGCTACTAGTAACCACCCATGATAATAGGTAAGTGGCAAAATTCTATAACTGTAGCCCAATATTCCTAATAGTTACAACATATTTGACAGGTTTATGGCATAATTTTATAACTGTTCCACTTGCCAAATATTCCTACTACTACGGAATTTTTTTTAATGCATTTTTTTTAAATAGCATATTCCACAATCAAATGGTTACTCCTACTGTATGACTTTATTAGAAAATTAATTCCTTCACATTGAGAAGTATTCCTAATACGAGCGAAGAACTTATCACGAAGATAGGCAATAGCCCACATCGTCCTCTTCTCATACATTTGCTCAGCCCAAAGAGTTTCTGCAATCTCGTATTTACCAACAAACTCTTTCCAGTAATGATGAAGCTCAAAAGGGGTAAATTTGTCATACATAGCTTTCTTGAAATCCTTCAAAAATTCTTCGTTTTTCCTGTAAGCAAAGGCATTCTTTTGCAAATGCCAAGCACAAAGTCTATGTGTAGCATTCGGAAAAACCTCCTTGATAGCTTCCCTCATAGCATTATCGCCATCAGTTACGACTGAAGTTGGATGCTTATTGCACATTGCAACCAAAAAGGTTTTCAACAACCACTTATACGAAGCGGTAGTTTCATCACAGACCAATGCACAACCAAACACAACAGTTTGAGCATGATGATTTTTACCAGAGAATATCACCAGTGGAAGGTTATACTTGTTCTTCTTGTAAGTGCTATCGAAAGCTACGACATCTCCAAAACATTGGAAGTCAGCCCTGCTAGTCGCATCAGCCCAAAACAAGTGTTGCAATGTACCATCATCTGACACTAAGTACTCTGAAAAAAACATTGGATCATTGTCAGCCTTCCCTTGTAGATAACTCACCGCAGCCCTTGCATCCCCATCTTTTAACAAAGCATGCTTCTGCCTCTCGAAATGATTGTACAAATCTTTCTTTATCCACCCAAGACCCTGATATCCCCCTTTTTGAGTCAACATATACCCCATTATTTGACAGGTCCTAACTCCCTGTGCACGTAACCTATTCATTTGGGCCTTGTCCACATCAGTCAACCCGCGATAAGTAGGTATTAGGGGTACAAGCTTTTCAGGCACTAAGTCATGGTTATGACTTTCCACGAAGGACCGAACTCTCCATTTCGATGTTGACTTACATAGCGCTACCCGAAGCTTAGCCTTGCACTTTACACGGGTTAGACCTCTGTGATCTTGAACTCTATCTTCTGTCACACGCCTCAAACCCTCCTTGTTGCATACAATCTGATGCATTATTATATTCCCATATTTATCCCTTCGAACATCATCTTTCCTTAAACCGAAACCATGACACCTTGCATACAGATATTAAAAATCATACGTATCCTTTTCACCGGAAAACTCCATACCCCATATGTCAGCTTCTGTCAACTCTAAAATATTAGTGTACACATCAGGTGCAACATCGGCATCTGCATGCTTAGTAGGCTCATTCTGATTATCAGCGCCTTCGTGCTCTTCACTATGCACATCCACATTTTTGTTCACCACATTTCTGCATTCATAAATGCTATCAGTATCACTAAAACTAAACTCTTTATCATCTTCCAAATCAATATATGATTCCCCATAATCATCATCCATCTAAGTTTATAAAACATTAAAAATAAGCACACTAGACAATAAATTTATGTGACAAATAATATAAATTTAATTGGATATTTTTATCCTATCTTCGATTGTTATTATTCAAGTACATGGTACTAGTGAGCATGTATAGTTATGGGATTTGAACTTTGAACCTTCCCAAGTATCTTTTGTGCAAACTAGGCATTCACAGATGAAGAGCATCAAACTCAAGAGAGGTTCATTGGAAGTAAAGAACGGCAAGGAAAAGGAGAATAATGTATCACCCTTCAATTGAACAACAATCCACACCAAAACAAAGCAAGGCAGAAAAACATTAATATAAATTAGTTCTAGTCCGGATGCATATCTAGAAAGGAAAAGCCTTAGCTAAAGAGAGCCAATTAAAAGTCGTGAAAGCAAAATTCTATTCAGAAGCAAGCCTAGCATAATTGAAAAATGAGCTTTTCCAAAAATTTCTTAGAGTTCCTCTCCAACCAAATGCACCATAACACGTAAGATTCATGCACCTGCTACTATAAGTGTGATTGTTGTCAAATCGAGTCTATTGACTTAATTTTCTAATCCTGTCACTGAGTTGTATGTTATAGGATGTCAATAATGTTAATTACTACTCCTATTTGATAGGGTTGGTTTTATCAAATATTTTCTTTCTGCATCTTTCTAATACAATATTTATTTCGTTATTTGAAACAAACAGGAATATGGAAATACTGATATTGAGGGAGTTGATTCAACTAATGCATGCTACGGAGGAACCGCTGCTCTGTTCAATTGTGTCAATTGGGTGGAGAGCAATTCATGGGATGGACGCTATGGACTCGTTGTCTGCACTGACAGTGAAGTAAGATAATTTCCTTATCATTTACTTTACCTTTGGACTATATTCAGTAACAACAAACATGCTCTGCACTCACTTTCATGCAATTCTAAGAATAACTACAAGTTCTGAACTCGAGCATAAATTCTGTCCTAATGTTGGGGGTTAATCTGAAGCATTTCTAATGAATGTTTCCTTCCTCAGGTCTATGCTGAAGGACCTGCTCGGCCTACTGGAGGAGTTGCTGCTATTGCCATGCTAATTGGTCCTGATGCTCCCATTGCTTTTGAAAGCAAATTGAGGGGAAGTCATATGTCTCATGTTTATGATTTTTACAAGCCTAATCTTGCTAATGAATATCCTGTAAGCTTTTCTACCCCTTTCATTTCTAGACTCATGACCCACTGATAGCATTTAAGGATGCCAACTGCAATAAATTTACATAATTTTGTGTTGTAGGTTGTTGATGGGAAGCTTTCTCAAACTTGCTACCTTATGGCTGTAGTTCAGTCACAAGTAAGTTTCAAATGTTACTTTTAGTTCTTATGAATATTTGTTTTGTCAATAATAATAAGTGAAGTTATGGAATCTGAGCCATTTCAATTGGCACCATTAGAAAACAGGTCATGGTTCTACTTCACAAGCATAACTCCATAGGTACGGTGTCATGTCACATGTCGTCATGTCGAAGACATGACAGATAGTAACGCTTGTTCAATGTGTGTCCATCACTCATGCAAATACAAAGAGAGATAGAGAGACGATGCTAGTATGCTATAATTTTTATGTTTACCAGTGTTGTGGTTCATAGGGTATCATATCATATGATCATGTAAAACAAAAGTATCATTTCATATTAGTCTGACCTAAATTGGTCGAATCTCTCTTCATATGTATTTGTATTAAGAATTTAATACCAGTCAAGTTATCAAAGCATTGCTAATAACTAACTAATCAAGTACCTAACTAAATTCATTTTTGCATATATGAGAAACTCAAGGGAAAACAATTTTCTCTTTCTGATGCTGAATACTTTGTATTTCACTCTCCTTATAACAAGGTAAAATAGACAAAGGCAACCTATGACACCTTAGAATACTATCTATAATTCTATATTTCTGTTTCTCATTAATGTATTCACCTTATTTATATTTTTTTTATTTGCTTAATATGTCTGTTTGTATATTTCTTTTAATACTTTGAGCTTTTGCAGCTTGTACAGAAAAGTTTTGCGCGTTTGCTGTTCAATGACTTCTTGAGGAATCCCAGGTCCTCTTCATTTCTCCTTCCTATGGAAAACTTGCTAAATTTTTATTCAGTTTGTGGATGGGTTTTTAAAGTTGATTATGATTGCAAATCTCAAACTTGCTACCTTATGCTGGGCATAATGATACTCACGGGGAAAATATACATTTAAGCAACTTTAATTTGAATATCCAACAAAAGATGTGTTCATACAACAAAGAAACCTTTAAACTATATTGCTAACAAACATGAGAGAAATTACATCAAAACCAAGATTAGATTCCAATTCACAATTTCACACTCAACTAATAAAATTTCTTTTTTAATTAAAAAATTAATTTCACACACTCCAACTAAAGAAAATATAACTAAAATCAGATAAAGCATGAAGAAAAACTTTACCTCGAATTACTTTGATTTTGGGGGTTAGGGTTTGTTTGCTCTTTGATTGGAGGAGGGAGCAGTCGGTTCGCTGATTAGGAAGGGTTGGCGGCGGAGGAAGAAGGATTTGCGACGGAAGGGAGAGTGGGCCGGAGGGAGAAGGCGGAGGAAGAAAAGAAGGCGGAGGGTGAAGGCGGATGGAGAACAGAGGGCCGAATGAGGCGGCGGAGGGCGGCGGAGAGGGAGCAGAGGAGGAGATCGATACTCAGAGAAGAAGAAGAGAAAGAACGATAATCACAGAGGAGGAGATGGGGATCAATGGGCAAGGGAATTGATTTTTTTGGGGGTAATTTTGCAAATTGGTTTTGAAGGACTTAATTGCAAATGTTTTAAATAATTATACATCTGTTTGACTTGGCAACTGATGTGACAAGGCATACCACATGTTGATTTTTAATTGGGACACATGTAAGAGGGTATACAACCCTTCCTAAACTAAGGGGTAGGGAAGTTTTCACCAAAGAGTGGTTGAGTTCGTGAGAATCATGGCCAATGCGCAAATGGATTTTGAAAGAAGGGAAAGTTTACTCTGCTCGGAGCAGTTAAGATGCTTCGGGCATGTAGGTTTATCTTAATTAATTTTTTTATTTTTTTATGCAAATTTATTCAGAATGTATTTTTTAATACATTTTTAATGCAGATTTATTAAAATATATCAGTTTTCAATGCAAATTGACTTGGTATAACTGTTTTGCCTATATCAGAGAACAGATAACAAAAAAAAATTCTAATCCAAATAACAAAAACATGCACATAAAAAAAACACAAAAAATCCAAACACATATTTTTTTAATATATTAGATTTATTAAAAAAAAGGCCGGAGAATAAAAATCGGTGCATGAAAAAAGCACTCTTGAAAGAAACCTAGAACTACGAGTAACAAATTATGTGTGATATTCCACTTATTTTAACAATCGTAATAATCTTCTACTGCTCTTAAAAAATCATGAAAATTTAAGAGTCTATTGTGGGGTGTTATCCCACATGCATCGGCAAGCCGGTTTGTTGATGTATGAAGATGATAGTGGGTTCTCGGTTAAAGGACTCCGCCACCGAGTCGGGATATTTGGATATTTGGGGGTGGTGTGTGTGCCGTGTAAAATGAGAGATGAGAGAGTTGAGAGTTTTTTTTTCATACCTTGGTCATTACCTCTATTTATATGGTGAAGGGTATGATGTGCCACGATGGGCCATTAAGGTAATGATTATAACCGCTCCATGAATGTCAACATGAGCAGGAATAATGTCGAACCGTTACAATGGTTACATATTGATTGGCTATTGATGCCAGATTGTCGGTATATTGGATTGATACTTGTTGGTCTGTGATACCAGTTATTATTTGTCCATGATACCGGTCTATAACAATAGCCCCCAGCAAGGTGTTGTGACGTAATGATGAGTGTCGAGGTTGAATTTTTTGCGACTATGAAACTGATCCTTAACTCAGAAGAAATTCTTCAAATCTTTCAATTTTTCAAAGGAGGGAAAACAAAACAATATTCCCCCTATCCAGAACCAGAGATTGAAGAGGAGAATTCGGTGCGAGGTTTCTCAAACCGCCTAGTGAGTTCGAAGAAAGAAATCTAGCATGAAGATTCCTTGCTTGTCGGATACAAGACCTAAGGGGAAAGCCCAATTGAGGGTTCCTCACTCTTGGCAAGAGTCCGGGAAGGAGAACTCAACATGAAGTTCTTCTCATTCTAAACCCTAAAGTGAATAGGAAAACTCGAAACAAGGTTCCTCGCCGTCAACAAATGAGTTCAGATAAGGGAATATAGCAATGTGTTCCTCATCTTTCGAAACTCGTTGAATATTGAAGAAAATATCAGAGTGATGTCTGTGTAGAATGTAGATTACTCTCGAGATAGTGATTGTAAAAAATCATGTATCTCTCTAACCGCTACTAAATTGATGGTTAATCGAATTAGGGGGTGGTACATTTAGAAAACCTCATGGGCTAAAATAATTGTCGTGGGCAATGTCTTTTATTCTCCTCCTTGAAAATCTTATAGTCCGTTGACGAGAATCTCGGAGTCATTTTTTTGACTAGTCCTGAGGAAATTGATGCATCATGTTTGTACCTTTCAATAAAAAATAACAATTAAAATATAAAATAATAGTTATCACGTAGTAACATTGAGTAGTAAAGGAATATTTTCCTTTGCTGGTAATGATAGTGCAAATGACAAGTAGAATAATTATAGAAACCAAGAATTTTCTTTTAACAGATGTTTTAGTAGGCAAGTTTTAACATCCGTGGAATGAATTACTGCAAGTTAATATTGCATTGAAGTTGTCCAGTAACGCAAGAACTGGATCAATCAATGATACACATGTATGATTTGATTCGATAGCTAGGATGAAATTATATGAATTCATGCATTTATATATCAAAAGAAGATTAGTTTCTTCCTTGATTGGCGATAAAATGTTGTTTCCTTGAGCTTTGCGGTTGAGCCATTTGGGCTAGCACTGGGTTATGGGCTTGGAGCCCCATTCTCTCATTCTCCTTCCTGAAACACATGGAAGTAACGTAGCAGCACTGTATCTTCTTCCTCAAACCGGGAAGTAGTTCCGTAGATACCGGAGGTCGGCAACACCCATTTGACCGTGAAAGGCGATGTGACGCACGAATCGGTCACCGTCAAACATCGAATGCCACGGTTCACTCCATTAATCCTCGGTTTTTGAAATTGTGCCACTTCTCAAATGGGAGCTTTCCCGCTGACAGTGACACCAGTGAGCACAACAGCAACCATGGGAGTTTCCGGTTACGGGTGCTCGGTGGCGGTGGTCCCTAGCTTGGACCAAAAAGAAAATGGTCGTTATTTGCACGGATCTTGGTGATACAAATCAGATGTGGTTCTGTCTCTTATGATCATCGGTGACGAATGAGATTTCATGCCTTCTGGTCATTGACATCGGTTCACGGTGCTTTTTTTTTAATGCTCGTTCATGATCGGTATTCGTTGTCACGATAGAGTCTAATTTTGACATCGACTGGAAGACGGTGTTCTGCATTTGGATGTCATCAAGGCTCAGTTCACGGGTACCGGGGGCACCTTGGTGTCTTCTCTCTTCATGGCACAGTTTGTATTGTAATACATCTTTATTATGCATCAAAAACAATTAAATTGTTGTCGTGGAATTGCTTCTGGTGATGATGAAGATAGTTATGGTGGTGGGAATTAATTTGCCGCTCCTACTGTGGTCGTCATTGTTGTGGGGTGTTATCCTGCATGTACCGGCAAGCCGGTTTGTTGATGTACGATGATGATAGCGGGTTCTCGGTTAAAGAACTCCGCCACCGAGTTGGGACATTTGGATATTTGGGGGTGGTGTGTGCCATGTAAAATGAGAGAGTTGAGAGTTTTTTTTATACCTTGGTCATTACCTCTCTTTATAAGGTGAAGGGCATGATGCGTCATGATGGGCCATTAAGGTAACGATTGTAACGGCTCCATGAATGTCAACATGAGCAACAATAATGTCGAACCGTTACAACAGTTACATATTGATTGACTATTGATGCAGAATTGCCGGTATACCAAATTGATACTTGTTGGTCTGTGATACCAATTATTATTTGTCCGTAATATCGGTCCATAATAGAGTCCATAAAACTGAAATATACACCATAAATGTCTTCATCATACAATTTTATATTGCATTTTATTTTCAAGTGTAACAATTAATTTTCAACTAAAATATGGGGTACGGTAGATCAAGTTGACCACCACATAGACCGAGTGCATGTTTGATTCTGCGGTGAGAACTCAGAATCGATTTTGGAATGCCAAAGCTACTAATAGCATCTTTGGTTTAAGAGTTAGAAAATCAATTATGTCCCCAACATCACGTTGGAGTAGAAACAATTGTTAATAGCGTTGGCATTCTAGAATTGATTCTGAGCTAACTCACCTCAGAACCAAACATGCATGAACAATTGCTTCTGCTCCAACGTGATTTTGGGGTCATAATTGATTTTCAAAATTGTAACCAAACATACTGTTTATCGCTACCCACCTGCATCTCTACTTTGAGTGTACCAACGGAGAAAAGATTCAATTTATCTAAAAACAAAAGCAAATACGTTAGAAAATACTATCTCCGTTCTTAAATATAAGACAATTTTGACATTTTTATTTTATTCTTATTTATAAGACCATATATCAATGTTTAATGATCATTAATTACTTTTTTCTACAAACATATATCCATATCTATTTAACACTTTTTAGATTTTCAATAATATTAATAGGGACGATTTTGAAAATACATATTAATTGTTCACATTTCAAATATCATTAAATAAATTAATCAACTTTCTTAATGAATGTAAAATCTCCCAAAAGAATCACACACATATATATACAGGGTTGGAAGGAGCATCCGAATGAGTATCTAAATTAACTTGGTCAACCAATTCTCACAACTGAGTTGTCAGCTATTAACATATCAATTTGGGCGGACGGACAGACTTGACTATATCTGCAAATGCCCGCGTTTTTGGCAGGCATCCCCGCCCATTAAACTTGTTTAGGCGAAAAGTCCAAGCCCTGCCCGCCCTATGGATGTGATTGGGCGGCCCGTTTAAATTAAAAATTTTAAAATATCATACTACAATTTTTTATTACAAATTCACAATAATATTTTACTATTTAATTATCAAATTCCTATCAATATTTCTCTGTTTTAACTTTTAAATATAACCGCATGACCACATGACTTATATTGAATTTCAAAAGGTCAGCAACAACAATTAACACATTCCCTATAAGACTATAAGGCTGTAATGTCTACTCCCTCCGGCTCGAATTATAAGAAAAAAAAACATACTTCTCTTGGTTTAAAATATTAGCAAAATTAATTAACTTTATTAAATTTTGTTTCATTCCCAGTACCACTTTCCCAAAACATCTCTAGAAAATTGTGATCTTATTTAATTTTTATTTCATCCCTAATACTACTTTCCTAAAATACCTCTACTTTTTATAAATTTGATAAAATTAAATACAATCAACTAATTTCCTTAATAAGCGTAAAAATAGTTAGATTTGCTTATAATTCGAGCCGGAGGGAGTAAGTGACTAACCAACAAATAATAATATTATCAAAAAGCCAGCATTATCAAAAGGCCAACAACTTCGATCAATATGTAACCTGTAAGGTTGTTACCACTAAGCCACTAACCAACATAAGTACATAATAAATAACAATATTCTCAAATACTCTCTCTGTCCCTTATTATAAGTCACTTTTACCTAATTTATGCAGATTAAGAAAAGTAATTATTACTCTCAAATTTATCAAAAAATATATTGTCATTCCAAAGTTACTTCTATTTAAAACTTTACAACTCTATTCATTTCTCTTTACTGTAATTAATACTTTATCACTCCTATGTAATTATGAAGGGTGTATTTGGAATAAACTATTTAATGCTACATATATATCCTAAAACATCTTATAAAAAGCGATACCAAATTTACAAAAATGGTGCCCTATAATAAGGGACTAAGAAAGTACTCCCTCCGGTCCTATATATAGGGCATACTTAACCGTATTCCTCGGACCAAGGAAAGTAGTTAGTTTTGTGAATTTTATGAGAATATATTGTAACATTACAATTTTACCCCCTCCACTTTCTTGGAAAGTTCACATTCATTAATGAATAGCAAAAAAACATAGTCAGTCAAAATATTTAATAAGGGCAAAAAAGGGAAAAAACAATTAATGATGCATATGAAATATAAAGTGACTTATATATAGGACCAAAGAATTCTTCTAGAAGGTGACCTATATATAGGACCAGAGGGAGTAACAAATAACTAACATAAGTACATAAGTTTTGAAAAAAAATTATTAAATAATGGGTGGCCCGCCCAATAATAATGTCCAAAAAAAAAGAGCAAAGCAGCAGAGACATAAGTTTGAAATTGGACATAAAATCAACGCCCTCCACGTAAAAATTTGCAGGTGGGCGAGTCGACCCTGTGGGCATGCGCCCAAATTGATACTCCTTTCGTCCCACAAAGATGGTTAAAAATTTAAAAAGTCAAAAAATTAAGGAGAGATGCATTGAATGGTTTGTCCAACACACCAACCAATTATCAAACAACTAATTTAATGCATTTTGCATGAATCAACCAATCACAATTCAAAGTTTACACCTTTTAAACTTTTTATTGATTATTTTAACTATAGTTTGAGACAAAAATTTTAACCACTTTTTATCATCCTTGTAGGACGAAGGGAGTACTATCCGCTAAGTACCAGAACAAATAAAATAAAACAAAGCAACCACATCTTGCATTTTAGTACTCTATGCAATCTCATTTATAAGAAAAAAAATCATTTCACTAATATAAACAAAAATTAACTAACTTTCTATTTCCAATACAATTATTCCTAAAATATCCTCATAATGTGGTTGAATCATTTAATTTTTGTTTCATCCCAATGTAAACTTATTAAAGTAATCTATTTTTTGTTTTATGAATTTAAGAAAATTAAATATACTCAACTAACTTCCTTAATATGTACAGTACATATGTGAATTAGTTATTTTTGCTTAAAAATGAGACCAAATTAGTATTTTTTTTTATTTTCTATCTTTGATTGATAATTAATGAAACATATTTTATGTTAACGTTTCAAGGAACAGCTAGCACATAAAACAAAGCACCCACATCTTGCATTTTACTCCTACTATTTTTAATCTTCGGTCTTTGATTGATAATTAATGAAACATATTTTATGTTAGGATTACAAGTAACACCTAGCACATAAAACAAAGCAACCACGTTTTGCAATTTATTTTTAGGGTATTGCTTAGGTTCCTAAACTTAGAGAATTAATTATAAATGTATATTATTTCGTGTTTCGAGCATATAAAAAAATGTATTTTTTAATGGTTATTTATTTCATTTGGCTTATTAACAACTGTATCAAGAACACTTATTTTTAATTCTTTCAATTCTTAAAGAAAATGGACAAGATTTCATTCATTGAATAATTTAACAATAAATTAAAATATTAAATAAAAAATTGTCAAAAAATCTCAATTTGAAATTGATGTTACTCCATCTGTCTCTATGCTCCTTCCTGCTCAAATTATAAATAACTTTAACTAATTTTATGTTGATTAAGGAGATCAGTTGATTATAAAAAGAATAGAGGTATTTAGGAAAGTTTCATTGAGAATGGAGAAAAATTAAATAAGATAACAATTTTTTAGGAATGTTTTAGGAAAGTTGCATTAGGAATGAAATAAAATTTAAGAAAACTGATTAGTTTTGCTTATATTTTTAACCAAAAGAAGTACGGAGTATATATTTTTTTTCTTATATTTCAAGCCGTAGGGAGTATATAAGATCCTTTAGAATATTTTATGTCCATTAAGAAAGTTAGTTAATTGTATTGAAAGTGTGAACATTTGATATTTATTTTCAAAACTACCCTTATTAATTGTATTGGAAATCTAAAAAGTGTTAAATAAATAGGGATATTTATGAAAAAAAAAGTAACTAATTGTTATTGAAAAATGGTATAGGGCCTTATAAATAGGGATAAAAAAAATGTCAAAAGGTCTTAAAAGTATTAAATAAATAAGGAGTATTTAGAGACGAAGGTAGTATTACCGATCAATTAAACATACTTCTTATAATTAAAGATAAAAAATTAAATCCCTCAAAAAAAAAACTCAAGTGGATTGTCCTAGTGGAGACTGACTGGGGGCTTAGGGACTTTAGGGTCAAAGGCTCGAGTACCAGTGAGGCAACAATTCCTGAGAATAATCCATACTGTTGAGTCAAAGATTCGCACAGTTCGCGGATCCGGAATGGATTAGTTGGACCAAAAAATGTGAAGCCTAGACACCACCTGATTAAAAAAAATTAAAAATTAAAAATTAAAAAGTGAAGAAAAAAAGTATTACTGTACAAGTTTGCGTTCATTAACTTTTTTTTTAATAATTACGTTCATTAACTTTTAATTAAGTAGTAAATATTTAATTTTATAATAAATTTGTTTTTTATAGTGAAGTATCACTTTGACTCTCTCATATTTTTTAAATGGGACATTTTAGTCCCTTAAAATATGGAAATTCAATTTTTGTCCCTGAAATTTTTTTTTCGGACGCTTAAGTTCATTCGTCCACTCCCTAACTGCCTCAACCGCGAACTTAATTACTGTCCTATAAATAATTCTGGACTAAAAGTAAGTTTCTTAATTTTGAGAAACTAAAGTGTCTCAACTAAAAAAAACACGAGGGTCACTCTTTTATTTTTATAATTTTTTATTTTTAAAAGTTACTCCCTCCGTTTCACAATGTTTGGCCTTTTAGGTCTAGACACACAGATTAAGAAAGTGTTAATTATTGTAAGTATTATGTATAGTTTGTCTAAAATGCCCCTATTTAATCCTTATTGAAAATTGTAATAGTATTTAATTTTTATTAGTAAGTGTGTCCATTAATTAATGTATAGTGGTTTAGAGATGAGAGAGATGATAAAAGTAAAATTAATGAGGAGTAAGAGAAATGATTGAATGAAAGGTTAATATTGGAAAAAAAAATATGTTTGTGTATTGAAAATGTAAAAGGCCAGACATTGTGAAACAAGAAAAAAAGTCTAAAAGGCCAAATATTGTGAAACGGAGGGAGTAAGAGTTAAGACTTTTTTGCTTGGAGTGACCTAGCAACTAACGAAATTTTTCAGGGAATCAAATTGCAAATTGTAATAGCATTTTCACGCATGAATGAAATTTTCGTTCTTAAATGGACCTCATATATTATTTTATTGTTTTTTATATGTTATGAATCTCAATCATTTTTTTATTCAGCTAATAAACTTATTTTTCGTTCATAAATCGGTCTCATAACATATCCCATAATCCTAATATTTTACAATAAATAACAACCACCATCAACAAATCAAATTTTTTTACCAAAACAAACTAACTATATTTTTAAACACTATACTTTTGTTTTAAATTAAGAAAAAAAACTTAAACTATCAAAATATATCTCCTAAAAAATATATAAGTGACCTATAAATAAGATCCGGAAATTAACTTAAAAATAGTACCGAAAGAAATATTTAAAAATAGCCCAAAAGCCTTACTATTTAATTATATTTATTATTTATCATATTTTTTTATTACTTTTAATTTAATGCCTAAAAATTAAATTAAAAGAAAAAGTAGTAAGTGAGAAGTGTGTTTTTTCTAAACGACTCTTTAGCTTGGTAACCAGCTAATTTGAGAAGTCGGGTAGGGCAAACAAACTTCTCAATATTTTTTTACATTTTATTTATTTTTTTTATAAAAAAAACCATCAAAATATACTGTAGGGTCTGCCGATCGAATAAGGATTAAGTCTTATATAAGGGATTCTTCAAGGACCCCTCCCTCGGTTTACTCAGCACAAACGTCCCTCGCTCGGACTCGCTGGTTCCGAGTACAATAAAAGACCAGGCTCGGACTTGATAGGGCCGAGCCTCGCCAATGGTCTTCAGCCCATCGGCTCGGGACTCCAGGGCCGAGATATAACGTCGGCTGGTAGATAGATTCAGTTACCACAGCTTTCTATCTCTTCCGCAAATCTCTCCTGGAATCTCGCAACAGCCTAGACATGGGATCGTAAGCTGATCCTATCCAGATTCTAAGAGCATAAACCTCCGATATTATCTCACAGAATCCTGGTTCAGCTCAACTCTGGTACAAGGCCCATACGGCCCATATCAGCTTCCTCAAACCCTATAAATAGCTAACTACAGCTAGGGTTCAGGTACGTACTCTCATCCCTAAGTTGACACTCTGCACACACCTGTTGACTGGGGAAACCCTGCTTTTCCCAACTGGAACTGCAGAAACACCATAAAGTCACATATTAACACTTGATCCTCTCTTGGGCTCCTGGTTCCATAATCTTGAGCACTTAGAGGGTTAAGAACATAGTGTTCAAGGACACTACATTGGCGCCGTCTGTGGGGAACGAATAATCAGTATCCCCAACACTCACCGCACTAATGGCGAATGATAATGACAACAACCAAGGAGACCTCCGCCGTCGCCTTAGGGGAAGGCCACCAAAGAACGCTGGACCAAGGAATGTTGGTGGAAGGAATGTAAGGGACAGACTTGCCCCTGGAGGACCCCCTGAGGGCAACCAGGTTGAAAATCCCCAGGATCCTCCAGTTGTCCAGCCTACTGATCCAGTTGTTCCGGAGGTCCAAGCGCCAGCCACCGTCCCTCCGGTTGTTGAAGGCCACGAACGACGATCTCAGCCGCGTCGCGTTTCTGATGGCCATGTGTCGGAATGGCGTGACACAGCGGATTCTGGGCCACATCAATCTAGGAGGGCCCCTGCTGGATCACGAACTGGGGAGGACCGACGAGTCACACGTCACGCTCGCGATAACTCCCGAGCCGAGCGATCTGATAGGGGAATACCATAGTTTGCTCGAGGCCGCTTTGGAACGCTTCAGGGTGGCGAACGTTCTGGATCTCAAGGAAGATCCTACATGACAACCTCTTCGGCCAGGAGGAGAGAGGAGTCAATTATGGAAATACTGAGAACCCAAACTTCATTGATTGAAAAGCAAAACCAGGCTATTGCTACTCTACAGCAGCAAAGCATGGCTAGACTTGCCGAGCAAGGCCCTCGCGCGGCTTTCGGCAACCCAATTAACCTTCCCCCACCGCCACCCCTCAATTTGAATGTGACTCCCGAACCGGCAGTTACAGAACCCCATCCTGGACACCCCTTTACAGCAGCAATTATGGCATTTCGGACTCCACAAACTTATATGGGCCATCAGAATGTCTCCCGGTACAATGGGACGACCGATCCGATGGATCACATTGCATCTTACGAGTCTTCCATGATGTTTTATGGAGGAGAGGATGAAATGAAATGCCGAGCTTTCTCAATGACGTTAGGCCCGGCGCCTTTGAGATGGTTCAACTCCCTACCAGCTAACTCCATTAGTTCTTGGGCTGAGCTTAGAAGAGTTTTCCTGAATCGATATACAGCCAGCATGTCACAGCCCAAATCAGACCATTCATTAGCTGGAGTTGCACAAAGACCTGGCGAGTCTTTACGCGACTATCTGGATCGGTATCAGCAAGAGGCCAGTGGCATATCTGGTTTGCAGTCGGGGGTATCCGTCCTTCTGCTTACCCAAGGACTGCAAGATGGAGATTTCAAGGATTGTCTGATCGGGGAACCACCTAGTAACATGGCAGAACTGAGAGAAAGGTCCAGGAAATATGTTAATTTAGAGGAGTTCCGAAGGATTAGCACTGCAGCAAGGAGTGCCGAAGGACGACATGAGCAACGTCCTCGCCAAAACGAGGCTCGTCAGAATGATCGTTTCCGAGATAAGGGAAGGAAAGATAAGAGAGAACAAGAGAGAGGAGAAAAACTGCCTCCCAAAGGCAAGTATGATGAATATACCCAGTTAACAGTCCCGAGGAGTCAAATCCTTCGTGAGACTATGCATACAGAGATGCGTAACATCACTCGGCCACCAGCCTTAAGAAAGGCTGCCCAAAAGGATAAGACGAAGTATTGCGATCATCATGGCGGATGGGGGCATACCACCGACCAATGTATCCAACTGAAGGATTTGATTGAAGAGATGGTAAGGGATGGTAAGCTTCAACACTATATTGGAGAAGCGTTGCGCAAGCGTTCCAGAAGGAAAAGCTCCTCGCCCCCCAGAACTGAACAGAAGAGGAATAAAAGCCCTTCACCACCAACGGGCGGAGCCCCTATCCAGCAATCCAAGAAAGGCAACGATTTCCTCATTGGCACCATTGCTGGAGGATTTGCTGGTCGTGGGGAAAAGAAGTGCGATCGCAAGAAGTATGTGGGACAAGTTCTCTCGGTGGCAAGCCGACCGATACAAAAACCCAGAAAGAAAAATGTGGTCATCAGTTTTAGCGATGAGGATTTTGAAGACATCCTACAGGACCACAATGACCCAATGGTCGTCACGACAAGGATTGACAACTACGAAGTAAGAAGGATTCTCGTCGATCAAGGGAGTTCGGCGGACATCATGTTTTTGGATTTGTTCGAAAAATTAAAGTTGAAAAGGTCCGATCTCACCCCGTTCGAGGGAAGCTTGATCGGCTTCACGGGACATTCAATTGTTCCTTTAGGCCATATCCACCTCCCAGTGACCATGGGGGAACCACCTTCTGCTCGGACTAAAATGGTGAAGTGGTTAGTTGTCTAGGCTCCCTCGGCGTACAATGCTATCTTTGGCCGAACGACACTCCAGTCCTTCGGTGCCGTTGTTTCGACGGTACACTTGGCCATGAAATTCCCGGGGTCGGATGACAAGGTAGTAACAGTGCGGTCCGAACAGGAGTTGGCTCGGAAGTGCTACAACATCAGCTTGGGGAAGCTAAAGCTGGATGATGAGAAAGTGATGCAGGAACCGTTGAACAAAGGAAGTGTCAACTTGGCTGATCTCGACGTAAGAGAGGAGGATGAAACTAGACCGACCCCTCAGGGGGACTTCAAAAAGGTAATCCTAGGCCCCGAGCCATCTCGTTGCGTCAAGATCGGAGTTGGCCTATCTGAGGAACTAGAAAAGGAGCTTGCTGAATTATTAATGGAAAATAAGGACTTGTTTGCCTTGACTTCGGCAGACATGCCGGGAATCGATCCTAACTTCATCTGCCACAAGTTAGGTGTGTATCCTGGCGCTAAGCCAGTGTGTCAAAAAAAGAGAAGGGTCGGAATCGAGAAGGCATAGGCGACGGATGAGAAAGTAGCCGAGCTATTGGAAGCAGGGTTTATCAGAGAGGTAGTGTACACTGATTGGTTGGCCAATCCCGTGTTAGTCAAGAAATCCAATGGGAAGTGGAGGATGTGCGTGGACTACACAGATTTGAACAAGGTTTGCCCCAAGGACCAGTACCCACTTCCTTGCATTGATAAACTGGTGGATAGCTCGGCAGGTTATCAAAGGCTGTCCTTTATGGATGCTTACTCGGGGTACAATCAGATCCCAATGTACCCCCCGGATCAAGTAAAGACCTCGTTTATCACAGAAAACGCCACATATTGTTACAATGTGATGCCGTTTGGGTTGAAGAATGCTGGGGCAACTTACCAGCGGATGATGAACAAGGTGTTTGGTCCTCTGATTGGGCCGAAGATGGAGGTTTATATAGACGATATGATTGCAAAAAGCTTAAAGGAGGAAGATCATGCTAAAGATTTGAAGGAAATCTTAGGAAGGATCCGGCAATTCAATATGAGATTGAACCCGGAAAAATGCACATTCGGAGTTCCGGCAGGGTCCTTCCTCGGATTCATGCTTACTGAGCGTGGAATCGAGGCAAATCCAAAAAAGTGTCGAGCTATTCTGGAGATGAAGAGTCCGTCGGATATCAAGGGTGTACAGCAACTGACGGGTCGGGTTGCAGCTCTCTTAAGGTTTCTATCTCAATCAGCTAGGAAGGCCCTTCCCTGGTACAAGCTGTTGAGGAAGGAGAAGGAAAAGGCGTTTGAATGGGATGAAGCATGCGAAAAGGCCTTTACTGATCTTAAGCATTATTTGCCATCACCTCCAATTTTGTCTAGTCCGAATAATGGTGAAACTCTTTTCCTGTACTTATCAGTGGGAGACTCGGTGATCAGTTCGGTTTTGGTTCGGGAGGAATCTGGTAAAGAGTTGCCCATCTATTTTGTTAGCCGAGCTCTCCAGGGACCAGAGTTGAGATATCAAAAAGTGGAGAAATTAGCTTTCTGCTTGATTGTTACTGCCAGACGACTGCGCCAGTATTTCCAAAGCCACCATATCACGGTCAGAACGGCCCAGCCGATCCGTCAAATATTGCAGAAACCTGATTTGGCTGGAAGGATGGTAACCTGGGCAATTGAGCTTTCCGAGTTTGAAATCACTTTCGAACCAAGAAAGGCGATGAAGTCTCAGGCTTTGGCTGATTTCCTTACCGAGTGTACTGAGCCATTGACGAGCTCAACCTCGGATTGGAACATTTATGTGGATGGATCAAGTAACAAACTTGGAGCGGGGGCAGGAATAATTTTGGAGAACTCCGAGGGAGTCACCCTCGAGTACTCTTTGAAGTTCGGATTTTCAACGTCGAACAATCAAGCGGAGTATGAAGCCGTTTTGGCAGGATTGAGGATGGCAAAAGACGTGGGGGCCCGAGAGGTAAAATTTTTTAGTGATTCTCAGTTGGTGGTTTCACAGGTCAAGGGCGAGTTTCAGGCTAAGGAACATATCCTTCAAAAATACTTGGAAAAGGTAAAGTTCCTATCCACCGAATTTATGAAGGTCGAAATCTGCCACATTCCGAGGGAAAGTAATAGCCGAGCGGATATTCTTTCCAAACTCGCATCAATAAAAAAGTCTGAAAACAACAAAACTCTGATTCAAGAAATGGTGCATGGACCTAGTGTTGTCCTCTCCATTTCAGTGGATCCGAGCTGGATCACTCCAATTGTAGGTTACTTGGAACAAGGGATTGTGCCAACTGATCCAGTCGAGGCCAAGAAACTCGTCAGAAAAGCATCGCAGTTTGCCCTTGTAAGTGGAGTTCTGTTTCGCCGAGGGGTTAGCGGCCCAATGCTCAGATGTTTGGACCCTGGCGAAGCAAAACAAACGCTGGAGGAAGTTCACGAGGGGGTTGGAAGTCATCATGTTGGGGGGAAATCACTGGCTAAAAAGATCCTAAGGGCAGGATACTACTGGCCGACCCTTCAACAAGATGCAATCCACCATGTGAAGAGATGTGAGAAATGTCAGTTCCACAGTGATGTATATCAAAAACCCCCTGAGGAACTCCATTCACTTTCATCTCCATATCCCTTCTATCAGTGGGGAATGGATTTAATCGGACCGTTCCCTACCGCACCAGGACAGATCAAGTGGGTGATAGTGGCCATTGATTATTTCACAAAGTGGGTTGAAGCTGAGCCGCTTGCTACCATTTCATCAGCAAAGGTTCAGAAGTTCTTCGAGAGACATGTCGTAGCTCGATTCGGAGTTCCGCAAGTGGTAGTAACAGACAATGGAACCCAATTTGCGGCAAAGGCATTCAAGGATTTGGTCAACGCTCTGAGCATTAAGCACTATTTTTCCTCAGTCGAGCATCCCCAGACTAACGGGCAGGTAGAATCCGTTAACCGATCCATCATTCAGGGAATCAAAAGAAGACTCGAAGGTGCGAAGGGGAATTGGCTGGAAAACTTGTATGAGGTATTTTGGTCGTATCGCACAACCATACAAACCTCAACAGGAGAAACACCTTATCGGCTCACTTATGGGTCTGACGTAGTCATTCCCATTGATACAATCATCCCTTCATTCCGAGTTATGCAACAGCCGAATCCCCTCAACAACACTATATTGTGTGAGGATCTGATTTTGTCGGAGGAAGTCAGGGATTTAGCCGCCGAACGAGAGAAGCATGCCAAGATGATGCAAGCGAAAGGATATAATCGTACGGTTGTGCCCAGAGAGTTCGAGCTAGGCGACCTTGTCTTAAGAAGAGCTGATATTGGTCTCAAAAATGCAAAGGACGGAAAATTGGCCCAAAGCTGGGAAGGACCATACCGAATAGCCTCTAAGACTGGAACAGGAGCCTACAAGCTCGAAACTCTCTCGGGAGCCCTCATCAACAACACTTGGAACGCGGCAAAGCTCAGAGCATACTATAGTTAGAATTTTTCTTTCATTTCAATTTTATAGTGTCAATTGTTTTTATTGTATTGTTTATTTCTTTTTAATGATGGTGTACGCTCGGTGGAATTCCGAGCCCATTGTACTTTCTGCTTCTGATTAATAAAAAGACTTGTTATTGAATTCATTGTATTACGTACTTTTCCTCATACTCGATTAGCCACCGTTTATGACGCGAACGATTATAAACAGCTCTAACAAGAGCTTATAACTCGTCAAGTACTTTTAATAAGATTCCCGATTAAATCATGATTTTTTCGAATCAATATTGCGGATAGAGGAACCCACCTCGGCTAAAGTGCTGGAGTTCCGAGGTCTTAACACTTGAATTCTTAACAAAGAGCGTAAAAAGAAGCATAACATGATTACGGATATTATAAAATATTCCAAATGAAACAGTAATACAAGTTTAAACCCATCTACTGGGGCAATTACAAAAAAGATAGCAGAATAATCAAACTATTCTAAATCGGACAATACATTGCTGTCAACATTGAATGTGTCCTCTTCTTCTTCTTCACCTTCAGCATCCTCGGTTCCTTCCCCTTCGGAATCTTTGGCCAAATGGTCAGGAAGGTCGGCGTTGTTCAGATCTATGGGAACCCCACTCAGGCCGACAATTCGACCTTTTTTCACAGCAAAATTAGGGTCAGCGCCCTTGGTCACGAGCCCAGGATTCAGAACACGGAGTTGCTCGGCAGTATTGTAGAAAGAATCTTCAATTGCATGGTCCCAATTGAACAGATTCTCCTTAGCTGCTTTTTTATGCTTGAGAGCTTTCGCACTCATCTTCTCCAAGGAAGCTTGGAGCCTGAGTATCTCGTCCTTAGCATACTCATGTTGCTCCTGAGCCACTGCAGCAGCTTGCTCAGCCAAACGAGCTTTCTCCTTAGCCACCAGAAGAGCAGCAGCATCCTCTTCAGCCTTTTTCTGGATCTCTTCCGACCTCTTTATTTGTGCCTCGGCATCCTGAAGTGTTCTCTCAGCCCGAACTTTGGCCCCCTCGGAATCTTGGGCAGCCTTTTGAAGTCGCTCGTTTTCAGCTGCCAGTTCTTGAATCTTTTTATTCAGGCCTTGAACCTGAATTTCCAAGTAGTCTTCCCGCTCGTTCGCCTCATATCTTTTCTTCTTTTCCTCGGGGGCCAATCCGGCATAGGCGTCATCACCATGATGACCAAGGTGATGGAAAATGCTCGCACCCCGTAAGAAGCTTCTCACCAACGACTTGCAGTTATTCTCCCAAGTCCCAGGGGTCCAAGCTTCAATTACCTCGGCATTTTCAGGAGGGAAGACAGTGGCAATGAATGAGTCGGACATCTTCTTACCCCACACCGTCTTGGCAGCTGCATCTTCCTTACCCTCGGGAATTTCTATCCCTTTGTTGGACTTGCTCAAATGGAACCAATCTCCAGCGAGACCTTTTCCTTTTTCCAGCTGAGTCCTCTTGAGGGGGCGCTCGGGAATGCCTTGAGGAGATGAACGAGCTTCCACCTCAATATTCACCGTGTCGATAACACGGTCCCTTTGGATCACCTGTTCAACACCCGTAACCCTTACAGATGGGGTGGTATTGGGGATAACGGTCGGACTTTCAGAATGGGTCGGTCCAGAAGACTGACTCTTGATTGGAGATCCGGATGCGGTCTCTTTGAGTGCAGCCAGCTGCGATACTCTAGCTGCCCGAGCTTCACTCTTCTTGGCCTTGGTTGCTTTCTTCCCCATTGCTTCTGCAAGAAAAATGGATTAACACACAAAAAAAAAAGTTGTAGTACCCAGCTCCGCCTTCACTTCGTCTCGCGTCTCTTTCAGCAGAATTCGTTTGGTATCAATTTGACCATTTGCTTGAAGGTATTCCCAAACATGGTCGCATAATCGCCTTTCGGCTTTGGTTAAATCCGCCTTATAGTCGAATTGATACAAGGAGGATCCTCGGTTATAAATGTTAGTCGTCCAACCCAATGGAAACCGAGGCACGACCTTGATCACTCCACCTTCTTCAACCCGTTCCATGAACCAACACACTTCGGTCCCAGTATACTCGTATTGGAAGAAGAGAGGTTTGAAAGATTTCCAAGAGTCTGTCACCTTGGCGAAAAGGGCATGCCCCCTCCGAGCCTTTAGGGACACCCAAAGACCCTTGGAATCACCAAACTTATTTACTTGGGGAGCATATAACCAAAAGAAGGACCGTACTGTCGCGACCGAGTTTTCAACGTCGCAGAATTGTTGGAAGGCTCGGACGAAAGCCCACCCACTTGGATGCAATTGGCTAGGGGCTATTCCTAGATGAGTGAGGACTTCAACCTCGAAGGTGGAGAAGGGCAAGCGGATACCGACTTTAGTTGCTACTTCTTCATAGAAATAAAAATATTGACGATTTTTCGGCACTTGGAAGCAAATCCGATCGTCGATTCCCAAAGGTCTTAATACGAATTCTGAGGTGTTTCCATCGGCTCTCGGAGGTGTCAATATTGGCCGAAGATGATTAAGACTATTTGTTGTCAACAATGAAGGTCTCGTCCCCAGCACTTCCCGATCAAAAACAGCATCGTACTGCGCATGATTAGGCGGCAGAGTATATTCTTCAGGGTTGGTAACACACCTGCGTTCCACCATATCTGGGGAAAAAGCAAAAGGCTCGGCGTTAGGGTTTTTTATAGCACGAGTTTTTATTTTTAACTTAAGGCCGAGCCCTGGACTTTTTCCCCCTTCCCCCAGTGGACTCTCCAAAGGTTCTTTCCCCCTGGTGTCAGGATCGGGGCTAAGCCTAACTTGGGCTCGACGCTCGGCAAATCTGTAAACTAACAACCACTTACTCTCATCTGCGGGATTCGATGGGTATTCTGCAGCTAATGGTTTTAACTCGGTGGATCCCTGGTTAGTTGGGGGAATAGTAGAAGGATGTGTAGAATCGTCAGTATCAGAGTTTCCCTCATCCCCAGAATTCCCAGAAGAACTTGAAGAATCACTATCACTAGAAGGTTCCTCTCCTAATTTCCTGCAGAGTTCTCGATAAACTCTCCTCAAACGTCTCCACCCTCCCATGGTTTAAAGGTAAAGAATTTTAAACACAGCAAACCCGGAACAAAAACCTAGAACCCAGAAATCCCCTAAAGCCAGACTCCCTGCAAAACCCGGAACAAAAACCCAGAACCCAGAAACCCCCTAAATCCAAACTCCCTGCAAAACCCCCAAAACCAAAATCCCTAAAGCAGAAATCGCACAAAAGGAGGAAATCGCAGAAACGGAAATGAGAAGAGTAGAGGAAGTTACCTGCTTTTGGTTGCTGGAAAGGATGATGAGAGAGTGCTGAGGATTCAGAGGCGGAGACGGTGGAAAGGAGATTGGAGAGGGAAGGAGGGGATTATGATTTGAGAAGATCCTGAAGTGAGAAGGAAAATGAGTGGGGGTAGTAAGAGGGTTCGAACTAATGAAGGAAACTTTTCAGTTTCCCTCCATGACACGCATTTGGGCCGAAAGCCCATCAACCCATGCAACCACTCGCTGAATGAGACGTGGCGGTTTCAACAGACGCTTTTTCAAATTTCAAAAATTGCAATGATTTGGCACAACTTACAAGAGAACGCGCCGTACCTAGAGAAACCAAAACGTCACCTCGGACAGCTGTCACACATTCGAACTAAGACATCTAGAAGGTCCAACCCTAAACACATGCTACCTCGTCACAGACTTTATAAAGTCTTACGAGCTGGGGGGGCTTGTAGGGTCTGCCGACCGAATAAGGATTAAGTCTTATATAAGGGATTCTTCAAGGACCCCTCCCTCGGTTTACTCAGCACAAACGTCCCTCGCTCGGACTCGCTGGTTCCGAGTACAATAAAAGACCAGGCTCGGACTTGATGGGGCCGAGCCTCGCCAATGGTCTTCAGCCCATCGGCTCGGGACTCCAGGGCCGAGATATAACGTCGGCTGGTAGATAGATTCAGTTACCACAGCTTCCTATCCCTTCCGCAAATCTCTCCTGGAATCTCGCAACAGCCTAGACATGGGATCGTAAGCTGATCCTATCCAGATTCTAAGAGCATAAACCTCCGATATTATCTCACAGAATCCTGGTTCAGCTCAACTCTGGTACAAGGCCCATACGGCCCATATCAGCTTCCTCAAACCCTATAAATAGCTAACTACAGCTAGGGTTCAGGTACGTACTCTCATCCCTAAGTTGACACTCTGCACACACCTGTTGACTGGGGAAACTCTGCTTTTCCCAACTGGAACTGCAGAAACACCATAAAGCCACATATTAACACTTGATCCTCTCTTGGGCTCCTGGTTCCATAATCTTGAGCACTTAGAGGGTTAAGAACATAGTGTTCAAGGACACTACATATACCTTCTAAAAAATACAAAATATGAACGAATAATATTTAAAAATAAAATCGGAAAAATATTTAAAAAGTGTTTTTTTATTTATTTTCCTTATCTTTTCTCTCTCCCATTCTTATTGTTTTTGATTATTTTATTGCACCACTTCAAATCCTCTGTGCACTAATTAGTTGACAATAATAAAACATGAACGAACAAAATATGATTCTATTGATAATGAATACTGTAGTTCTGGATAAACGAATAAACGAAACGATCAACCTGCTACAAAGTTGGTTTTTTTTTTTTTACCTGCTACAAATACTCAAATCTATATCTATACTATTATATAAAGCAAACACTTTTTTTTAATTAACAAAAGTGTATATAATTGTCCGCGTAAGATAGCCCAGTTAGTGGCTGCAGGGACACTTAGGATTTCCCCCTCCATCAGGTCATGGGTTCTAGTCCCAGACCTCCCATGTAAACCAAAAAAAAAAAAAAAGTGTACATAATTTTTTTTCCAATATTACCCCATTATAAATCTCTACAACATTTGCCACACACTGCTTTGGACCTGTTTGAATGACATTAAAGGGTAAAAAGTGGAAAACGACCATATTTTTAACTCCTAATAGTAGTTCAAAAACTACTCTCTATACTGTTATATAAAGCAAACACTTTTTTTTAACTAACAAAAGTGTACATAATTTTGTTTTTCCAATATTACCCCATTATAAATCTCAAATTACAACATTTGCCACACACTGCTTTGGACCTGTTTGAATAACATTAAAGGGTAAAAAGTGGAAAACGACCATATTTTTAACTCCTAATAGTAGTTCAAAAACTACTCTCTCGGTGAAAAAACTAGAACACCTATCGGCCATGAGAATGCTTTGTAAGTTTTGCTAACTATAAGAGAACGGTTCTCAGAGTAAGGGGAAACTTGCCTCATCTTTTTTAACCACCAAGCAGTTCCAATGGGGTTTGATGGTTCTCTTGCAGTTGGATTCTGAATAACAAAATCCAAGTTTTATTCTCTTTCCCCAATTTCTAATAATCCTCTTCGCATTTTCTGCATAAAGATTTCAACTTCCTTCTTTGCTTCTTTGTTCCAAAGATATCACCACTCTTCACGGTTCTGCAACGATCGTTCTTCTATATTTGTAATCCCCTTCTTTCCCCTTTGTTTTATTATGAAAAAAATTGGGTGTTTTTCGTTTGAAGATCCCCTTTGTTTCAATCTTAGTTCTTTTGCGATAACATATTAGGAATACAAAAAACAAATGAGAAAGATTAGAAAGGAGTCAAATCTAAATTGCAGAACACGAGGAAGGTTGTGGCGAGTTGCGATCACAACCTGTATAGGAGGAGACACGGTTGTCTAAATTTGTGTGCCGGTGGCGACGAATCTAGTAAGGCTATAGTCGGTTCACTCTATTATCCTTCTTCCATTATTCATTGTTTTTAATTTTAATTTGATATTTGGGTTTTTGTTGGCATTTTTGTTATCACCCTTTTTTCTCAAGAACCACAAATAAAAAGTACGACATGCAAGTACAACTATGTGGTTACTCATGTCATTAATTTAAAAAATTTGGGAAAAAGAAAAAAGGAATAAAATAAAATAGAATTATTTTTTTCTTTTTTGAGAGTTGAAATTGGATATATTGATTTTTTGTGGGCGATGAATGGGTTGGATACTTGGATGGATTTTCAACTCTGTGGACAGGGAGCCTAAGGTGTGTGCACAAGCACAACGTACTATATATTTGGATGCACACTAACATTTATATGTTGTTTATACATGTTATTAAGGAATAAAAGTATTACTGTATTGGAATTGCAAGCTTTTTATCATTTTTTTTACGAGTATGAACATTTTATCTTTATCAAATTGATGATTCTATCATAAATATAATAATTGCCTTACCAAATTGGTGTCATACTACTGCTAAAAGATTGAGCAGATAACAATCATACCAACGATGATTGACAACCCCTTCAAAAAAAAAAAAAAAACGATGATTGATAACTGATTAATTTAGGAATTACATTAAATATGTTTACAGCCAATATTAATTTAACTATTAAAATATGTAAACAGGTAAACAGATCGACAGGTAGCTTACTAGAAATAAGTAGTATGTTTACTATATATGGGTAGTTTGTTTCGGGGTTACCAGTATCGTTATTTTATGGTGAACTTATGACAGACTTATGTATTGCTTAACCTTAATGACTCAAAATGTATTTTGGTGTAGTTTATGCCCAGTGTGTTTTGGTGCATAAGACTTATGATATGCATGCTTCAATACAAAGTACTATGTTTTTAAAATGTAGTTTTCAAGAATAAGCTTTTAGACAGAGTTATACTCCTTGGATGGACTAGATTGGTGAAGAGAGTTCAACTCTGTGGACAGTGAGCCTAAGGAGTGTGCACAACTATATGTTTGGATGCACATTAACATTTATCAGTTGTTCATACATATTATTAAGGAATAAAAGTATTACTGTGTTGGAATTGCAAGCTTTTTATCATTTCTTTTACGAGTATGAACATTTTATCTTATCCTCTCTTTTTATATATTTTAATTTCTTTGTGTATTGCAAGGATTATGTCACGCTTCTCAAATAGAGTATTCCTTGAATTGTAGATTTCTCTACCTAATTGACGTTCAATTCATGAGTATAACAGGTCTTTAGAAACTCATTTTGTGGCAATATATACGAAGAAACAACATACAAGGAAGAGGAGAAGTGATTGAATGTTATATAGCTTGAGGATTTCTTTAACTAACAAAGAGGAAAAGCAGCTTGGAAGGACAAGCCAAAAGTGATCTTTTCATTCATAATCTAAAAGGTAAAGACCCTATTTTTATTAATAAAATATAAGCCATATTAGTAATTAGTGTATCTTTAAAGTGTGCTTATTATCATTAAATGCCATATGCCATTGCATTTTGTAAAGAGCATCAACTGTTGCTGTTTTTTAACCTTGAAAATGTTGGACTTGATGATTTGGAGCTTGCATGTTTATGAGGTAAACCATTGGCATATGAGATAAAAGTAATGAAAAAAAAATTATGGGGGAGGAAGAAAACCAGATAAATTGCTTAAGTACCACCAAGTCAGAAACACTATCTTCATAGTTACAACACAACACTCTACAGAGATCAAACAACTTGGAGTTTATACAGAATAATGAAATTGCACCAGTTTGGATAATAATGCTAGCATCTGAATCTGTATAAATATTCAAAATAACAACTATCTGAAACTCTATTCAATATATTCAAAATAACACTCATATCCCTATCAAAACAAGTATGCCATAAGCCACCTCCATAAGTCTGTTCATTCACCATTGAATAAGCAGATTTAGGCGATGCAGATTTAGACTTCAATTTCAGACACGGGCTGTCGGCGTGCGCTGCTATGACATGAAAACCACTCCCTATATTGTACCTTTAAGGATAGCACACATAAAATCAAAAAGGAAAAAGAGTTGCCAATAATAAGTCCCCCTTGGCCTAAGCTTTAAAAAAGTGATTCTAAAATATCCACAAAAATGATTTTGGCTGTGGTTGCTGCATGCTGCAAACATAAACACGACAATTAGTACTTTTTGAGATTTTTGATATTTCAATTAGTTCAAGATAACTAGGGCTTTAAGACAAACATAACGATAGGAATGCGAATTGGCATGTACTTCTTAATTCTATCTTTTCCCTTTGGTTACATAAACAATCAGCAAGAATAAAATTTGCAATACAGTAGGAAAGAGATCAAACCTTTTGATGTATGGAGAAGGTGCCTTCATATTTTAAGTGTACATGAGATTTTTTTTAGCATGTTGAATTCTACTTGAATTGCATCATATGCAGGTGAAAGAGTTGGGGTTGCTTTTACTTCTTTTGAAAATGGTTGAAAATGGTGCTAAAGTATATGATGTTGAATATTGTGAATATGTAAAACTTAGACACTATGTGTTCAAGAAGGACCGGTCATTTGTTGCAGGAGAATTTGAAGTGCTTACTCATTCTGGTCAAAGTGGCATAGGCTTTGTCGTGAGTCGTGAGCATTAAAATCAGTAATACTACATAATGAGCATCCATAAGCTGAACTCTAAGTTTTTCTCTCTGTTGTGAATTTGATTGGAATTGAGTACTCAAATTATAATAGAATTCTTCGTTGGTTGCCTTGATTGAATATTTAAAACAGGAGCAAAAGAAATAGATATAAGTAGACTTTAATTCTTCCATTTGGGTATATACTTGAATTATATCTCAAGAACAATATGTATGTTTTTTTTTTCCCTTTTGAATGCAGCATATGTTTGGTAATAGATTAACTTATAATTTTGAAAAGTTGATCTTTTAAATATATTGAAACTTAATGGATTCATAATTTCATATTGTAGACCATGTCAACCAAGAATACATCCAAAAAATGTCAATTAACATTAATACTTTCATTTTTAACTTAAAACATGTTGATAGGAAAGTTTATGTATAAATATACCATTTTACCACAAACAACTATTTATAACAAGAACACGACAATGAGAATGCGAGACGACAGACACTGTCACGCTAGTATTTATAAGATGAACCACTGAATGAATCACGGGCAGAGGCACATCCTGCAGACCAGCACAAGTTGAAATATTCATATGATTAATTTTGTCCCATGAATGACATCATAATCAATTAACTATTGACTGGACCAGTTGAACTTGATAGCTTAATGACTTTTACAAGATACTTCCTCATCCAATTCACAAGTTCGAATCATACAACAACTATTGACTGGTTGTGTTCATATGGAAAGTTCCTAGTTGTTGTCCAATTCTTCGCATTATTAATATTAATCCGGCATGCGATAGAAAAAAAATTATATTAGTTTTAAATATAAAAAAGTTAATTAATTTTATGTTTATAATACAATTATTTTTAAAATATTTTGAGAAAATATTTTTTTATTTAATTTTTTAAAATTTTTAATGCAACTTTTTTAAAATAATATTATTATTTAATAAACTTTAAAAAAATTAAATATAATTCACTAATATTCATAATAAATACTATATGAAATTAGTTTTTTTTTAAAGACATGGAAGGGAGTATTCTCTTTTTCAATTACTCGTGAACCGGTGTGACACATGCATATCATATAGTAAAACCAATTAACGAATGCTTAATTAATTTTTTTTGTTTTTTCTGTTAATTTTAACACTTTTACAGAAGTGATACAAACAAAGTGTGAGAACTGATGATTATAAAAAAAAAAAAAGTGTGAGAACTGATATGATATTAGACATTCACATAAGAGTTTTAATATTAGACTTTCATACGTTAATATTACATTTATCATTTTGTTATAAGACTCAAATTTAAATTTTTTTAAATGTGTCATAACCATTTTTATTCGAAAAAAATGAATTGCAATAATATTTTCAATAGCTCTATGTTTTTTACATATATATATATATCCAATTTTTTAGTGCTTTTTTTATATATCCATTTTTTTTCATAATAACATAATATATTGAAGAATAAAATATGAATAATATATATTTAATAATATTATTATTTACTATTTAAAAAATAATATTAATGTTGATTTATTTTTATGATTATTTATTTAGTTATAATAATAATAATTATTATTTTTATTATTAAGATGATGTAAACTAAAATGAAAAAAAAAAAAAAAAGGTGTCACAAATTTTTAAGTCTTAAGTTTGGTCTCTTGTTAAAGACTTTTGTTTGTCCAATTGTCCTTGCTATCTTTATAAAACTTTTGCTGCTCCAGACTTCTTTGTTCTAAGCAATTTTTAACCCAAGCAAGAAAGTACCAGTAAAGTTTTGTTTGTTGCACTCACAGGCACAGCTGGTGACATATGTCTTCATTTACCAAGAAGCACGATGTTTTCATCAGCTTCAGAGGAGAAGATACCCGCACAAATTTTACCAGTCATCTCTACTCTGCACTTTGTAGAGATAACATCAAAACCTACATCGATGATAGTCTTGAAAAAGGAGACGAGGTTTGGGTGGCACTTTCCCAAGCAATCCACGATTCACACATAGCCATAATCGTTTTCTCGGAACACTACGCTACTTCAAAATGGTGTTTAGATGAACTCGTCAAAATACTCCAATGCAGAAAAGATGAGAGCCACAGGCAGGTGGTTATACCTGTCTTCCATAACGTGGATCCATCAAACATTAGAAAGCAGACTGGAAGCTATGGAGAAGCATTCTCAAAACATGAGAGATTTTTGAGTGACAAAGAGAATAATAAATATGCTCAAGACAAAATATCAGAGTGGAAAGCTGCTCTCGGTGAAGCAGCTAATATATCTGGTTGGGACTCTTCTAATCGTGAGCATAAGTAAGTACTGCTATGATAGTCTTTCATGCCAATTAAGAAAGTTAATATGCTTATTGACATTGTAATTGATAACCTTTTGAATAAGTACCGTTTGAATTACCCCTATAATTACAAGAAATGTGTACTGATTACTAATTTTAATTATAGGGGTACTCATTGACATTGTAATTAAATTATGCAGGGACTAATTTCAAATGGATCAATACTTACATAAACCATTTTGGTATTTAAGCCTATGTATGTATGTGTGTGTGTATATATATATATATATATATATATATAAAATATTATAATACATTTATTTTAATCATTCATATGGATATAGTGAGCTATGACTCTTCTAAACTTTTGAAAAACCTTCATACCACTGGGGAAAAGTAACCACCAATTAGCAGAATTAATATGAAGTGGACTATCTACAATCATCCTGTGAAACATATTTATTTTGGAGAAGAACCTTTGATCCCTTTAATTATTCTAATTTATTATGGAATTGGTAGGAAAATCGAGTTTGAATTTTAACAATGTAAAGATAGGATTGTTGGGTAATCTGTAAGAACCTTTGTAAACACTTTTTGAGTATGAAAACCTGTTCTGGCTATGATGAGCACCCGAAATTCAGCTCACCTAAACTTTTTTTATATCTATTAGAAGTAGGAAAACAGAGGCAAATTTTTTTTTTTCTCAATCAAACATTTCTATGACCATCTCAATTTTTTTTCTTACAATAACTTAATCATTCCTTTTGTCTTGTTTGTTTGTTTGTTTGTGTGTTTTGCTAGGAATGATTCTCTAGTCATTGAAAATATTGTCAAAGATGTAATGCAAAAGCTATACCTAAGGTATCCTACTGAACTAAAAGTTAAGGACCTAGTTGGAATTGCCAAACACTGTGAAGACATTGAATTTTTGTTGTCAAATGACAAACATAATCAGTCAGTGAGAAGCCTTCAAATAATTGGAATTTGGGGCATGGGAGGAATGGGCAAAACAACCATCGCTAAAGCTGTTTTTTCTCGAATCTTTCCACAATATGATAGTGTCAGCTTCTTGGCAAATGTAAGAAAAGAGGCAGAGATGCTTGGCTTAACATCTTTACGTGATAAGCTTCTGTTTGATCTACTGAAGGAGGAAAATCTCAAATCTAATTTTGTAGAATCCAGATTCATTTCAAGGAGGCTTAACAGTAAAAAAGTTTTGATTGTACTTGATGACGTGGATAATTTAAATCAAATAGATGAGTTGTGTAGAGTATGTGAGGATGTAGGTCCAGGTAGTAAAGTTATTATTACAACAAGAAATAAGCATTTGCTTAGTGCAAGAGTTAACAAGATTGATATATATGAGGCTAAGAATTGGAACTTTGAAGAATCTCTGGAGCTTTTTTGCAGACATGCCTTCAACCAAATATATCCTCTACAGGGTTATGAGGATCTGTCGAGAGCTGCGGTTAATTATGCAGGGGGTGTTCCATTGGCTTTAAGAGTTTTGGGCTTATATCTTCATTCTAACAGCATTCAGTTTTGGGACAGTGAATTAAAAAAACTCAAGGCCTATCCTCAAGTTGAAATTCAAGATGTGTTAAGAGTGAGCTTTGATGGGTTAGACATTCCAACGCAGAAAATATTTTTAGACATTGCATTCTTTTTCAAGGATGAAAATAAAGATTTTGTCGAGAGGATACTAAATGCTTGCGATTTTTTTGCTACAAGTGGATTAAAGATCCTCGAAGATAAAGCTCTTATAACCATATCAAATGACAAGAGGATACAAATGCACGACTTGCTTCAAGAAATGGGTTTGAATATTGTTCGACTGCAAGGCATTGAAGATCTTGGAAAACGTAGCCGATTGAGAGATGCTACAGATGTTTATGATGTACTTCAAAATAAAAGGGTAATAAATGGAAAACAATACACTTGCTTTTTTCCTCTTTAGATATACTTTGCTATAAGATATATTTATAACCATATTAATACCATTTACTCTCTTTTTTTTAGGGGAGTGATGTGGTGGAAGGGATAGCATTAGATTTGTCACATCTTCACAATTTACTTAGCCTGAGTGCTAGTGCATTTGACATGATGACTCAACTAAGATTTTTAAAATTGTATATCCACTCCGATAAGAGTTCACTATCAAGTAAGGTGGAGTATCCTAAAGTTTTTAATAAACTCTCTGCTAATTTGAGGTACCTTGAGTGGCATGGGTATCATTTAAAGTATCTTCCGTCAACTTTTTGCGCTAACATGCTTGTTGAGATTCGCATGCCACACAGCCATGTTGTAGAACTATGGCAGGGATCGCAGGTAACGATATATGGAATCTATGGTTATGTAATCTTGGTTTGGTTGAAATTTGAGGAATTTTTATATAATGATGTCTCCTTTTGAATTATTGCAGAATGTTGTGAATTTAGAGAGAGTTGATCTTAGAGAATGCAAGCATTTGAAGAATCTCCCAGATTTGTCTAAGGCATCAAAACTTAAATGGGTGAATCTCACTGGTTGTGAGAGTTTGTTGGCGGTTGTTTTATCTTGTGACTCACTTGAAACTTTGACACTAGATGGCTGCAAAAAACTCGAGACTCTTAAAAGCGATAAGCATTTAGCATCTCTCAAGGAATTTTCCATCAATGGTTGCACAAGTCTCAAGGAGTTTTCTGTGTCGTCCAGTTTGATAAAAGGGTTGGATTTAAGCAAAACTGGAATCGAGAAATTGGATCCATCATCAATCGGGAATCTTATAAGACTGGAGTCTTTGAATCTAGAGGGTCTTAGACTAAGCAATTTCCCAAATGAGTTATCTTGCCTTAGATATCTTAATGACCTCAGGATTTCTGAATGTGGACTAGTGGACAAAGAGAAGTTACATGTCCTATTTAAAGGCTTGAGGTATCTAAGAATATTTTATATGCGAGACTGTTGTGAATTGTATGAACTCCCAGACAACATCAGTGGCTTAACACATTTACATACGCTAATACTAGATGGAAGCAATGTGGAGATGTTGCCTGCAAGCATCACACTTCTTGACAATCTGGAAATTCTTTCCTTAAAGAATTGCACGAAGCTTCGCTGGCTTCCCGAACTTCCACCAAATGTGAAAGAGTTTAATGCTGCTAATTGCAAGTCATTGGTGACAATATCCGCTTTAAAGACTTTTGCAACAGTAATGAGAGGGAAGGAGAAATACCTGTCTTTCCATAATTGCTTGAAACTTGATGGACCTTCAGTCCAATCAATTGTGAACGGTGCCTTTCTGTCAATGATCAATGCTGTATCTCAGAATAAATATGTTGACAGCTTTGGTTTGCAGGCCCACAGTTTTAACTATAACTTCGTGAAGGTTTGTGTAGCAGGACACAAGGTTTCAAGCCAGTTCACATATCGAACAACAAAATCCTCATTCACTATTCCTCTTCTATCCGATTACTCGTTGCTAGGGATAATTTTATGCGTGGTTCTTTCTCCATCCAAGGAATTGAAGATGCATGGTGCTAGAATCTGGTGTCAGTGCTATTTGCCGGATGGTACGAAGGTGGGATATGCCACTACATGGCATCCTAAAGCTATCACTGAGTTGACATCAGGTCATGTTTATATGTGGTGCGATTCATTCCATTTTGACAGCATTATTGAAGCTTATGGACGTAAGGTTACCTTTAAGTTTTATGTTACCAATGATAAGAAGGAACCCGAGCACTTGAACATTCAACCCAAACAGTGTGGGATCCACCTTGTATCTGACTCACAAGATTTACGGCTTTTTTTACGGAGATTGCACTCGGAGTCATGGTCAGATTCGGGTTTTGAAACCTTAATGACAATTGAAGGACATGGTGAGCAGGGTTCGAGTGAAAGTTATTCTTCTTCCGGTATGAATCTTTTTAGTCTCTTTCACTTTTTTTTTCTTAATAAATAAAAAAATGATTTATGGAAACATGTGACAACATGAATAAGGAAATAAATAATAACATTATTATTATATATAACAATATAACATGGCACATTACTTTATGTTGTTCTTATTTTCTTATAATTAGAAGAATGAAAAACAACTGATACTACTTGTTTCTCTCTACCTTTGCAAAAAAAAAGTAGTACTTAACTATAGTAGCATAAGTAGTAAATAACTATAATCACTGTTTTGGTCTGTCCCTTGATGACATTCATTTTCAAAGGCGTTATAGTCGATTCTTTTATCTGGATAATTGATTACAAGAAAACACCCTGTTAGATATTTGATATCTGTATCTAGTATTATCGATTATAGTAGCAATTAGGAGAATGAAAAGTCTCCAATATTTGATCCCAAATGTTAGTATAATCGATTATGACTTATGCCTTTCTGTCATAACATATTTCACATATAGTTGATGAGACAATCACCATAAATAAACAACTAAAGATAAAGTCTTCAAGCCTTTGAATATGGTCATTAGGTTTAGTTCATTTGTAGTAATGTGATTTGTCTTCATCAACAAAAGATAGAGAATTCTTTGATATTCACTTTGACTTCACAGATCATGTCTCCGAGAGCAAGTCTTCTAAGTACCAAGATGCCTCCACTGTTATTGGTTTGCTTCAACAACAAGGTCTTTTTATAAAGTAAATTGTTTTTATTTCACTAAACCCTTTTTATTAGCAGTATTCTAACATGAAATTTAATCACAGGTACAGTTCCAAATGTTAATACTCTCTTGTCTCCTTTAAGCCCTTCTGTTCCAGTCACTCCTCAAGAAATTCCATCTTCCAAGGTGATAGAATCCAGCGAGAAGGTTGATGAGAAGCCACATGGCGAGATTGGGATGGCCATAGGTTCTATTACTGGTTCAGCTCTAGTTTCCCCCTATGAAAACATGGTTTCCGATATGCCAATTACTCCTTCTACTGAGGTGGTAGCTGACCCCAATCTGCATTCCTCAGAGGCCCTTGCTTCTGCTCAGGCCTTGATTGGTAAACTCTTCTTACTACCCTTTAATTGCATTTTCATTCTTTTGTTGGGGTCCCCTTAGTGCATGCTTGTCTTTTGTAGCTCCAAGCTTGGCCGGTTTCCTTACTCCACTTGCTTTAGGAGATCTATCTTTGCTGCTCGCGTTTGTTGCTTCGAGATCAAGTTTTGTTCCTTTGGACCCTGCTTTGCCTTCCTTTTATAGGCAGTTCGCGTATCAAGCTCTTGTGGAGTTTTTGAAGACTGTTCGTGGTGCTCCCTTGCCCATTTTGCTTGAATCCAAACGAGACTGTGTGCTTGACCAACTGTCTTCTTTGAGATTGATGGCCTTCCATGGTGCGTGGCTTGATGACATGCTTGCTCCCTTTTCTCAGCAAACTGCCCCTTCTGATATCATGACTGATATAATCAAAGAACATGATTCCTGCTCCGCTCGCCATTCTGATCTTCTAGAAGAAATTTCAAATCTAGAAGAGCGTCTTCAATCTTCTCGTGCTGAATTGCTCGCACTCGAAGCTCAGTTGCAGGTCATTGCTGATAAGAAGCATATGCTAGAGTCTGCTCATGCTGCTGCTGCATGCCTTTTTAATTTCTAGAATCTGTCACGTTTGCAATTGTTAATTCGGACATGTTGTAGTTGTTTTCCTTTTAATGCTTGTAATGCTTCAAGCAAAACGAAACCACTATACTCAGTGGCGGAGCTTGGCAAAAAAATTAGGGGGTGCAACAAAGTCTTTGAAACTTATCCATAAAATATTACCATTTAATAAAATTAAGATGCTCAGCCTAGTGGTACTATACGTTGCCTTTTAAGTTTTAACTCACCTATGGAATCCAAGTTCGACTCCACCCCCAACCATTTCTTTACAAATTTTTTAATTTCATGGCCAAAATTTGCAGTGAGGGATGAATTCGAGCATGAGACCTCACGGATAACACAGCCGGCATATTTCTTTACAAATTTTTTAATTTCATGGCCAAAATTTGCAGTGGGGGGTGAATTCGAGCATGAGACCTCACGGATAACATAGCCGGCATTCAAGCATGAGACCTCATGGATAACACAGCTGGCATATTACCACTGCACCAATCAAGCAAGTGATGATATATGTTGCTATTAATATATATATATATATATATATATATATATTTTTTTTTAATATTTTAAAATGTTGACTATACTATTATGCATTTATCTGTTTTGTGATAGCTACTTCTATTTCCCTTATTGAATAAAGTCAATAACATCTTGGGGTTGATGGATTTAACGAAGGTCAGATCGGTTTTCATCAAAGCTGCGCTGGATGGAAAATTTATCACTTACTCGTCTTGGTGTATTAATCCTAAAGAATGAATAGGTTCAAGTGGTGGGGAAATTTCAAATGCCTATATTGCTGTCTCTGAAAGTTGCTGTTAGTGTTGGTTACAAATTACAATTTTAGGTTAAGGATGTTAAGTGTTGACAATACACTGTAATACTGTATAAGGGTTTGAGTACCCTTGTATTCAGTTCTAATACTATACATACTTTGTTCTAATAAAACAGCCCTTGTCTAAGTAAATCAGATCCTTGCAATTGTTTTAGTGCTTGACAATTTGAATCGTGGCCTTAAACAATGTTAGAGGGGTTTATGTAACTTGCTCCCAAGCATACTAGATTTGATAATGAGAAAATCATGACAATTTGTTATGGTAAGCAGCTAAAACAAAGCGAACGAGTTGCCATTGTAGAGTACTTATTATGTTCACATGGATGAGAGATTCTTACTTTCCTAGTCATCGCGAAGTGAGCAAGTAAATGGAAATACAAAAGCTTGTAATAAATAAAAAAAAAATCTAATAAAAAATATAAGCAAACCGAGAGGACAGTAAATGGAAGAGTTACCTTAAGCTCCAAGATGCCCAATATTTAGTTACGGGAATTAGTCTACAAACCCCCATTTTATCCCCCAAACCCCATTTTAATGGTGCAATGTCTATTATACCTTTCAGCTTTCAAAACAAAAAAAAAAAAAAGAAGAAGAAGAAAGAAACCCCAAACCCCAGCCACATTTTTCAACTTCTTCCAAACCCCAAACCCCTTTCTATCTAACCCTCTCTAACTCCTTCCATATTCTACTTACAAACCCCTTTCATTGGAAGACACAAGTGAAAACACACATTTTATTCGTAAAGGAGCTCCAGTGGCCTCTCTCTGCTTTTTGTTGAAGGTAACATTCATCTCCTTTATGGTTTTTTTTACGTTACTGTTAATATTCCGATTAACCAGTGTCGGAATAAATTCCGACACGGGTATATCGGAAAAAATGTAACATTCATTTAACTAATATAACTGTCACTTTTCCGATAAATGATTTCGGAAACTGCTAAAATTCCGACACATTTCTATAAAAAATGTTAACTTAATCAATTTTTTCAATAGGAGGTTGGGCCATATAATGATTATATGGCCCATATGGAGAAAGGGAGTAGGATAATTATAGTTAGATAATTAAATAAATAGTTTGTTAAATATTTATAATTCTAGAAGGTTCTTAGTGTTTAAGATTATGCCAAGTGTATGGGTATTATTAGTTTTAGGGTTTCTTATTTACTATATAAGGAATGTACCTTCTACTCATTAGTATCAATGAAAAATGATGCAATTTATCTTTATTATCTTTTATTAACTTTAGGAGTAGAATAGTTTAGTATTCTTGATAGGAAGTATGTTGTCACCACCGCGAACTTCGCTGTGGACACCACCGTGGAAGCCTCCTTCGACAACCTTTTCTCCGCCGCGAGCTCCACCATGGAAACTGCCGTCTCCGCCACTAGTCATCGCCTCTGGTGCGATAATGAAGAAGGAGAAAATGCAACTCGTTACTTTTAAAATTTTAAGCTTTAATGCAGAAAGTCCCCTTGAATGTGCTAATAGTGTGAAAGCTATGTTGGTAAGAGAGACCAAAACGGGGCATGAAGCTTTCGAATCTTCGCTGGAGAGAAAACAAAATGGTCTTGACAGCTTAGCTCTCTTTGGATGGAGAACAGCTAACATTTCACTAAGGGTGATGCAACAAGAGCCCTTGGATTCTCATCAAGAGTCTTTCATCACATGTGCATGGGACCCACATAAAACCAAGCTGGTGAATTTATTAGGAAATCAATTCTTCCCAGCTCTAAGGCCATACGGGTATGAGGGGACTAATATGCATCAAGGATTTTTTGATACCCCACACCTGGAGTCCAGTTCAAAATTTGAAACAAATTATTTTGTTAGGCCAACTAATAATAAATTTACAAAATTTTTAAGCCTAATAAAGAAATTTAAGCATTTCTTCAACCTTGAGGACAAGGTTGATCTTCAAGGGGTCGGTAATAATATGGAGAAAGGGAGTAGGATAATTATAGGTAGATAATTAAATAAATAGTTTATTAAATATTTATAATTATAGAAAGTTCTTAGTGTTTAGGATTATGCCAAGTGTATGAGTATTATTAGTTTTAGGGTTTCTTATTTATTATATAAGGAATGTACCTTCTACTCATTAGTATCAATGAAAAATGATGCAATTTATCTTTATTATCTTTTACTAGTAAGCAGACCCGTGCCACGCACGGGTCCAATACGGCAACCCACCAGCTTAAGTATCAAATTATTATGGATTTAAATATTTGGTGAAACATCCCGTGCCACGCACAGGGCCAACACGGTAAGCAACCCAAATAAATATGAAATTATTGAAGTGCAAATATATGATGATTAAATATTGCATATTTGGTTGCCAAATAGGTTAATTTCCAAATAAGTGTTATTGATTGTTATGAGTAAGTATATCTTACTATCATTTATTTATAAAAAAATATGACATTTCTTAAGGTTTATAATTATGTAATTATGTAAGTTTGTAAAAATTTGAAATTTATAGGTATTAATTAAAATGATAAGTGATATTTAAGTAAGTTAGAATATAATAATAAAAAAATGATATAATTAGTGAACATGACTTTATTTTATATTCGTAATAATGTAAAATACATGTATGATTATAAAGATAAATTGCTAAATAACTAAAAGTAATTTTTATTAAAATTCCCTTAAATTAGTTAATATTTAATAATATAGAATTAAAAAATAAAGTTTCATGTAATTATAAATGTTAAAAAAATAAATTGCTAACACCCAACCCGCGCAACGCACGGGTCAAATAACGTAAGCGCACAAATTAAGTGTGATATATTTAGTGTGATATATCTAGTGCAATCATATATTAACTGTGATATATTATTGGCCCATTATAAGTTGAATTAATATGAATTTTGAGAACAAAATACTTGTAAGTGTGTGAGAGAGTTATACCGTCATTTCTATGTGTTATTTGCTACAATTGGATTAAAGTGGAGTAGATATTATCCTGCTACATGAAAATACACTATAGTGATCTAAGTTAAGAAGGTTACATATATCAAAATAATAGAGAATGTAGCATATACTATATATAGGATTCAGGTATTTAGTTCTAGGTCTTAACACATTAACAGAAATATTGAAATATCAAAATAGTAGAGTAGGCTGCATAGTTTCTTCATTGCATAGTGTAGATGGCGTTTCCTTCCATTTCCTGCAAGTTATAGAATAGTTATTTGTAAGTAATTTGGTATGTAGAGTTTTTTATGGCTAAATGTGATAAATAATTACATTATTCTTGTGTATAGATATGATAAAGATTAAAATAGTTATACATTATATTAAAATAGTCATACATTATATTATAATAAAAATGAAATTGTAATTCAACTAATGCCAATAGTTCAACAACAATAATTTAAAATTACTAAAATACATAAAATATAAAAAGAAATCTATATTAATTTAAATGAAAAATAAATAAATGGTTTAGATGAAGAGAATGAATTTAATTGTTGATATTTATACATTTTTCGTGGGCCTTATACTTTGTTTGGTTTAGATGAACCAATTGTGAGTGAATAATTGTACATGGGCAATCACTCAACAACTCATTCTCTTCCTCTCAAGTGTAGTCTTCATCGTCTCTCTCTCTCTCTCTCTGAAACACAACTCAACAAAACTCTTCCTTGCCTCCTCTCTCTCTCTCTCTCTCTCTCTCTCTCTCTCTCATATTCGGTCTCTCCCTCCTCAAAAAAATGAAGATCGGTTCTCTTCTCTCCATCAAAACAACCCGACCCATAAAGATCGGTTTTGCATGTGCCTGGAATTTGCGAAAGGCTCTAAAGCATGAAGATCCATGAAGATCGGCACTGCATGTGGGTGGATTTCGATCCCCAAGCATCAATATTGTGTTGGGTTAGAACATTTAGGATTAGGGTTTTTAATTCTCCCCTTTCATTCTTCTCAATTTAAATTTCTATTTTGTGCTTTTAATTTTCCCCTTTCATTGTTCTCCTCTGATTTGGAATTGTTGATTATGATTTATGTGATTCATTTTGCACGTATTAAAACTTGCAAGGAAGCAAAGTATTTATGGCAATGTATAACTTTTACTTAAATTCTTTGGTACATTGTATTGGAGTGGAACCTTTGCATTTTCAAAGGTCTTTCTTTGCCCTCAAAAGGAGCAGACATTTTCTGATATGCAAAGGGACTGGCTAGCATTGCTGCATTCTTGGCTTTCTTTTCACAATCCCTATATTTTAAGGTATTTGCTATCCAAGGCAATGGTTAAGGTCTTAAAAAACTAAAAGTGTGAAGTTGGCCTAGGAAATGATGCATTTAAAATAATAAGGAAAATTGCACTCACCACCCCTGAGATTTGTTGTGATGATACAGACACCCTCTCTAGTTTTAGAAAAGACATTCTTAGTGTCTTTAATAAGAACCAAATTTGTGGTTTTCCAATGTTCACTTAACATTTTTAGGTTCTTTAACCACTGCTCTTAGGGCCATGTATAGCAAAATCCTTTTTTAGTTACTTCATTGTTTGAGGAGATCTTAATATATCCCTGGTTGCACATTTGTTTGCTCTCTAATAATGTATATATTAAAAAATTTATCATAAGTAGCATGCTAAAGGTGATTAAATTTCTATTCATGCTATCATTTGAACAATAATACTATTTGTGAACAAATCAATGTTCCATGCAAAAAACATAACAACAAATCACCTTTTCTTCCAAGTCAAGTGCTTTCGAAGCTAAGCCTTCTAACCACTGCACTATCCGAAGGCATAACTGAGCTGTATGGTCCTCTGCAACAAACTCACAAGCCACTACATGAGAGGTTTCTGACACCTGAGATAAGTCAAGAGATTTCAGCAAGTCTATTCCAAGGACATGAGGGAGAGATAGATCATGGGGTTACATAATGTAGCATCACACGCGTATTACCAGTATTTGCTCTTTAGATAGTTCTTCAGTAACTGAAAAAAAAAAAATGGAAACTCTCAGAGATAAGGCTAAGAGTAAAATATCAAGATATAGAGCATCAACAAAAATCCAAAGAAAATAGAACAATCAAAAGACTCAGAAGATGGACTTAAAGCTAGAGAGAAGGCTGAGAGTAAAATATCAAGATATAGAGCATCAACAAAAATCCAAAGAAAATAGAACAATCAAAAGAGTTTCTTCTCTAAATTTCTTGAAAGTAGATGAACTTGTTGAAAAATTTCTTGATAATCTATAATTACTATGATGATTGAAGAGTTTCTTTTATGCAGATGCATGTATGGAAGGCCTGGGAAGAAGGGGGACTTCATCATATGGAAATGACTTCTCCAATGCTATGATTTTCCATAATGTGTTTATATGTATTTTTGTAGTCCAAACTTTTTAGTTCTTTGGTTACTCAAAAAATTATCAATTTTACTTTGAAATAGCACTACATGAAACCTTATGCCTATATTTGGCATTTGCTATGCATATGTGCTAACTAATGCTTAAAGGTTGAGGCTTACTTTGAAAAACAATACCTAATAAATTCAAAGCATACCTATATGAAATATAATTTTTTATGCTAAATGAATAATTTAGAAAGGGATTGAGAATTTTAAGTTTTGAGAATTTATTGTTGCAGCTCATAACATGATAGTGTAATCTACCAAATCTGATTTTACTAATAAAAAATTGTGTACCTTATAAATGGTTAAAACTTCAGTGCGACTTTCTTCCTATTTATTTTTTAATCTTCCCATTCCTGCAAGCAAATCTTCAAAGTGAGGGAAAAAAAAGAAAGGAATAACAGAGGAGAGTTTGTGCCCTTTTTAGTATTAAATAAAATATAATGATTATCTATCGTTGCCTAAATAGCATGTACCTACTGCCACAAATTTATTCTAATGCTATATGCATATGTGCGGATACCAAAATTGAATTTCATCCTAATGATGTATGTTGATTGACTAATTTTGGTTTTTATCTCTTAATATGTTTGCTTAGAAGTACACATACATAATTGCTAAGAATTGTTATTCCATTATACTTAGTTTGCTTACTTCATCCTCATAACTCATTTGAGCAGCTTGTGGCTTTACACTTGAGAGACTTGAGAGATGAATTTACCTACAATCCAAGAGAAATATAGTCAGCAAAAGGTAAGAAATATGTTTTTCCCTTTCCATTCAAGTAGACACTTAAATTGATAAGAGTTATTATTTTTTAATATACTGAAAAAAAAAAGCACCACAACTTCTTAAGACTCATTCTTCAGCCCGATTTTTATTGTTCATAATCATGTCCAAGAGAATTACTAATATTCATTTTTAAAGTGTAATCCTATTCTTAGTGCAACAAATCTGATCTGTACTAAAATAGAATTTCATGTAATCCTATTCTTAGAGTTTTTACTTCTGTTATTGAAAGATAGAAGTTTATTTATCTCATAATTGGTCAAAACTCTTGTGCTTCTTCCCACTTATTTTTTATTCTTCCTGTTTAGTATCTAAATCTTCGTAGCAATTAAAAATGAAAAAAAAAAATATCATAGTTAAGAACCAATAATCTTAGCACCTGCACATAACCAAAAGTAATTCAGTAAAAACTAACCACATGTATTTCTGCCATATTGATTGTAGAGTTTAAATCTTTTTGAAGTAGTTAATTTATTGCATACAGAATAAAAAAAAATTCATGTACCTTGAATGGTATATTGTTAGAATATCTTGAATACTTCTTAAAACCACATTGTATATTTAAGTGTTCTCTGAACGACAATTAAAGTTGCAAAAAATAAAAAAGTTAGAGTAAGTACTTATGGCATATCTGAAATAAGATTAAACAATCAATTAAGTATTTATGCCTTCTGTAATTCCGTGATTTTACCTTCATATTCTTATTTCTGTGATTTTACTCAATATCCTCATCTTCAGTATAACTTCAATCAAGAGAGCTCTCTGTTTCTATATATATATATATATATGCATACTTCTCCACAGCCAAGATTTCTTCAACACTACAGTTAACTCTGCAAAAAAGGTTAAAACAAATGTTAATAGTTCAATACAATGTAAGTGTCCTAACTCCTCACTTCCTAACATCTTTTGTCATTTATTTTACAATTTCTGCCTGTCTTTTATTTATGCAATCTATTCTAGGATATACCTAAAAACATTTTTCCTTGGTTCAGGGATAGATTATTAAATAACATTTTATTTATGCAATCTCTGCATTTGATATGTTTGACCAAAGCCCCTCTCTTAGAAAAGAAGGCTCAACACTGCCTTGGATGTTATGCCTCAACTCATAAATATTGGACATTTCATTTCTGCATTATATGTTTCCGTCAACATGTTTCTTCTGCTGTCGTTGTGAGTTATTTGATGCATTAAAAAAGTATGCTAATCTTGGTTTGTATCTCTTAATATGTTTTTCCCTTTCCATACAAGCACACATACATAATTGCTAAGAATTGTTATTTTATTATAATTAGTTTGCTTACTTCATCCTCATACCTCATTTGAGCAGGCTTGTGGCTTTAGACTTTCAAGATTTGAGAGATGAATTTACCTGCAATCCAAGAGAAATATAGTCCGCAAAAGGTAAGAAATATGTTTTTCCCTTTCCATTCAAGTAGACACTTAAATTGATAGGAATTGCTGCTTGTTATTACATTGAAAAAAATAAACCACAACTTTTTTAAGACTCACTCTTCAGCCTGATTTTCATTCTTCATCCTCATTCTTATAGCTTGGCAATGTTACTATGGGTTAAAGCACATAATCCTCATCATTCTTACATCATAGTCATCCCATTTTGTCATTTATTTAAACTGTCTGCACGTCTTTTGTTTATTCAATCTATTCTAGGATATACCGACAAATAGTTTTCCTTAGGAATAGGTTATTAAATAATATTTTATTTACGCATTCCAATAGTTCATTTTGTTCATTGAAAACTTGCTTACAGTTTTCCTTGTTCATTAATAATATGTAGATACTATGAGTTGAAGAATGCCTTGTTCATTACTTTGAAATACAATAGCATATTACTTCAAAACATACTTATATGAAATATATTTTTGCTGCTAAATGAACAACTTCTGGAAAGTGATTATCAAATTTAAGTTTTGAGAATTTATTGTTGTTATACATATGTGCATAGGGGTTTAAGTAGTTTCTTAAAGATAAGTGAAATAATGATATCCTGATTCTTAAGCTTTAATGCCTAAAAGTTTGGACATTTCATTTCTGCATTATATGTTTTAGTCAACATATTTCTTCTACTGTTCGTGTGAGTTATTTGATACTTTAAAAAAGTACGCATATAAAAAACAATCTTAGTGATGCAAAACATACATTCTCCATTACTCCACATGTTTTCAATCCTAAAATGTCTTCTTACCCATTCAACATTTTTTAATGTAAAATTTAAATACCAAATCTGATTTATTTTTTAATTTAAAGAAAAATCGGATTTTATGGTGAACCAAACCCGATTTGTACTATTTTTGAAAGTGTAATCCTATTCTTAGTGCAACAAAGCTGATTTGTACTAAAATATAATTTCATATACCTTAAAAATGACCAAAATCCAATGCAGCTTCATGCTTCTTCCCATTTATTTTTTAGTCTTCCCATTCATTCAGTAACCGATCCTTCAAAGCAAGAAAAATTGAAGAAATAACATAGGAAAGTGAGGAATCTTTAAAGTATTAAACTTGAGGCTTATTTATGTATTTAGTCCCTGAAAGTTCAGCGTGTTTTGATTTTAGTCCTTAAAAGTTATTTTGACCGGGACTAGTCCTTAAATTTTCAAACATTTTGTTTTTTGTCCCTTCCATTAGTAAAAATCTGTTATTTGTTTGTGTAGGTAGCGGAACACCACATTGGCAATCCATGTGATCTGAACTGACGCTAAATAGGTGATATGCAAAATTTTGAGTTCATAGGCCTGAATCATGCATATCACAACACCTATTTGGTGCAACTTCACACACTGTGGCAGCTGGTGTGGATTTTCGCTAACCATGTAAGCAAATAACTGATTTTTTTGTAACGAAGGGGACCAAAACCCAAATGGTTGAAAAATTAAGGACTGGTCCCGGTCAAAATAACTTCTAGGGACTAAAACTAAAACACGTTGAACTTTTAGGGACCAAAACCATAAATAAGCCTAAACTTTATTTATAAATGAAGTCATGTGAAAAAAATATAGAACATAAGTGTAAAATATCATAAATTGGTAATCGTACCTATTATTGTTACAGATAGAAGATAAGAGGATGAGAACAGAGGGAAAATAATTACCCATGGAAGGCAAGAAGAAAGCATGGAGGCAGCTGAAGAGGCTTGAGGTGAGAGATCTGAGAGTGAGAGAGGAGAAAGAGAATGAGAAATGAGAGATCTGAAATTAGTTTTTTTTTAAGTTGTATTTTTTCCCATTTTTTTACTTTAAGTTGAGTGAGATTTTCAGGATTGTGGGGAAGATTTGGGCGGGATATTTAATTCAAGTAGTGGGGGCATTTGGGTGGGATTTTTTTTCAAATTTTCTAGCTTTACATTACTCCCGCTCTCCCCTTTCTTATTTTCCTCTTTTCTAGTGGATTCCACTACTTCAATGCATCTACTACTAATTAAGTAGTAGTATGGGGCCCACGGTTAAATTTTTTTTGGCTTTACCCACCTTCCACGTACATGGTCTTTTATATTTTTAATTTATAAAAAAAAAAAAGTAGTACTTAAGTACTACTGCCATGGGACCCACAGTATAGATAAAAATTTAAATTAAAAAAAAAGGTACTGGCGTGGGTCCCACTGGGAGGTGGGAAACCCACGCTGCTGTTGTATTGTTAATAAAAAAAAAAGTACTCATATGAGTACTCCGGTGGGACCCACACTTGGTATATAGATGAACTTTCCCGCCTGTAGATAACCCATTGGGTTTTATATAGTATAGATTAACTTTAGGAGTAGAATAGTTTAGTATTCTTGGTAGGAAGTATTTTCTTCCTATCATGCTGCTCTTTACCTTGAGGTCTCAAAGAATGATGCCAATCTAGGGTGGCTGGCATAAACTAAATCAAGCAAAAAATCTATACCAAAAATATATTTAATAAGAATTAGAGTTTAATATATGTGCACTGACAGTATAAAGTTTTTTACACTGTTGGTGCATTATTTACCATCCATATGAATTACTTTTATTTGCAAGTCAACTATTGTTAACCCATCAACGGTGGATAATACCTAACAGTCCGTGCATATACTATTTTCTCAAAGAATTAACAAATATTTTAGAAGAATTTAGTATTTATTAAGACAAGCTTATATAATTTAGGATTTTCTTAACCTCGGATAAGCACCTTAATTTAGACTTGTTTTCTTTAAAAAATAAAAATATAAAGCTTTATCTCTCCTAAATACACTATTTTTTATAAAACTTAACTAATTTTGGACTCTTATCCTCAGCCCATTAAACCAACCCTATTGTTACGTTGTAAAAAAGAAAATCAGCAAAATGAAACAACCTTGTTGTATTAAAAATTTAGGGAAGAAATTATATTAAGAAAAGACTCTTCCATTAGTTAACAAACAGAGAGTCAAGTCAGCAAAATACAGCAACCTTGTTGCTACCTAACAAATATAACAAAGCAACCTGGTTATATTTTATTTGGCAAACAACCGTGTTACTCATGAATGAAATATTTTAAGGGATGACACTGCAAGTTTTAATAATTTTAGGATTAATTGTGAATGAATCATGACATTATATTGGTTTCTAAATATGTCATAATTACATGGATGCTTACCGACCTTGTCTTCTTGTGGGGAGCCAAGAACTAAAGCAGAATGCTAAGTCTTTTTCTATTCTTCTTTGTTGTTTCCCATGAAGTTGCATTGTCCCTTAAGCTGTATATAATGTACAACCTTACTATGCTCCATTCCTGAATCTATTCCAACCTTAGTTAATATTCAACCTTTTAGTCCCTGAAATTAAGTGCTCTTTTGGAATTGGTCTTTAAACTTTTTTCCGATGTTTTGGGTCCCTGAACTTTGTTAATTTTTTGAAATGATCCTTCTGTCACTTAAGTAATGATATAGCCGACGACATGTCACGTCATTTCACAATATCGGCGAGTGAAAAAGGGATGAATGCTCATAACTGTCCAACGATCACGAACGCCCCGCCCCGACCACGTTCATAGTGCATGAACGAATGGCAAAAGTTTGCCGCTGCTGATGCTCTAATATTTACATTTCCAATACCACTAGTCATACTAACTAACTTTTTTAAAGGGTAAGAAAATTGGTCAAATTAAATGAGCTTATAATAAGGACTAGAGAGAGTATTAAACAACTCATTTTTTATGTAATTTTTTTTAATGTTAGAACATTTGTTAAGAAATTAATTGTAGATAAAAGTTGTTAAAAAGTGTGCATTTTCATATTCTCAATAGAATAATAAATTGGAGGCAAGGTTGCCCAATGATGATGGAATTTATCTCGTAAACAAAAAAATAATAAATGTAAATTTAGAATTTTTTGTCTATATCTAATAATCTTATCAAGGTCTTGTTAGCAAAACTTTTTTTTTAAAGATTTTTTTACGATTAGAAAAATCTTATCACGCACAATTAGCCTAGGGCTTGAAATCTTACCTAATACACTGTTGTACTGCTCCAGGTTCGAAAATACTCCCATCCTTTCACAATGATGATAAAAAATGATTAAATTTTTTTGTTGCAAACTATAATTAAAATAATTAATGGAAATTTTAGAAATTATTAACTTTGAATTATGATTGGTTGATTTATGAAAAATGCATTAAATTAGTTGTTTGATAACTGATTGATGTGTTAGACAAATCATTAAATTTATGTTTCCATAATTTTTTAACTTTTGAATTTTTTAACCATTCTTGTGGGACTGTGGGAGTAAAAAAAACACGTTTATTAAGAAAATTAGTTGATTGTATTTAGTTTTTTCAAATTTATAAAAATAAATGTATTTTATGAAAGTAGTATTAAGAAGAAACAAAAATTAAATGAAATAACAATTTTTTTGGTATATTATTTTAGAAAATCAGTATTGAAAGAAGTTAGCCTAGCAAAGAAGGTAAAGATCAACCCGGTTGGATATTCGAAAAATCAAGTACTTTTAGTATAAAATCTTTCCGGTCTTCTATATTTGATCAAGGGACAATTTCTAACATAGTAAGGAAGGTGTGGAAGGGGTTGGCTCCACCAAGAGTGGAACTATTAGTATGATTTATATTGATGAATCGGTTAAACACTATAAATAGATTAAAATTGCTAGGAATCTTGACTCCTGACCTTGATATTTATCCATTTTGCAAGAACAACACTAAAACTGTTGAACATATGTTTCTGTCACGTGAGTGTGCTCGGAGGATTTGGGGCCATCTTGGAATGGTGGGGAATTTGCATGGTTCTCAACTAGTATTATGGTTTGAAATATGGATAGATACATTCAATGAGGCCTTCCAACACAAATTATGGATGGAAGCCTGGAGTGATAAATGTCCCTATGGCACGAATGATGTGGTGAGGAATCTAGATGTTGTAAGACAGTGGCAAGTACCTAGAAGAAGAGTAAAACCAAGCATCCAGTGGCTACCCCTCCAATGACAAAATTGAAATGAAATGGAATGTAGATGGTTCATCAATTGGTAAACCAGGACCAGGAATTGGAGGAGTACTGAGAAACTCTACAAGAAGTATCAAGTGTAAGTTCGCAGCTTCAGTTGTTTGGTTGGTGTGAAAGACTATAATGTTGCAGAGTTCATGGCTATAATTTTTGCCCTTGATACGTCAATGCAGTTAGGGGTGTTCATGGACCCGTTTATGGTTAAAACTGGTCCAAAATTCAGTAAACCATATTAATTGGTTTGGATATATAACCAAATTGGTTCTAAATTTGAATCTGGATCTGGATCTGTTATGAACCAGTTTAAAACCGGTTCATAGTGCAAACCGGTTTTTAAAATGAAAACCGGTTTTAGGAAAAACAAGATCAAAACCCGGTTTTTTTAATGGATTTTTTCAAAAATCCGGTTTTTTAAATGGATTTTTTTCAAAAAACCGGTTTTTTTAAAATGGTTTTTTTTCTTCCAAAAAACCGGGTTTTTTTTTTCCAAAAATCCAGTTTATAAAAAACAGATTTTTCAACAGTCCGTTTTTTTCCATAAAAAAATTGGTTTATAAATCACAAAACTTCAAAATAACCCATATAATATATTCAATACAATAGTTAGATAATCTCTGAAGCATGGGTACTCCTAAACTGGTGACGTACCCGTACCTGGTACACCTTGGGTACCGGTACACGTACCGTACCCCCGGGTACTTGTAACGTATGTTAAGGTACATTTTAGGTGTGGATCTTACCAATAATGTAATTTTTGCCTTATAATATATTTTTTAATGTTATAATCAATCTTTCGAACTTATATCTTGACTTATTTTGAGCATCAACCTATAATTTTAAGATACTCATGTTATTTCAATGCCAAAATTGTTTATTTTCACTTTGCTTATATATTTTTTTTTATAAAATTAGAATTATATTGTCATACCCGTATCCTAGTTTTTTAGAAAATGTCGTACCCCGTACTCGGTACTGTACCCGTATTGGTGCAACATAGGTTAGGTTCAATACAAAAACTTGTCATACCAGTCGCAAACAGTCATTGATTCAAAGCAAACATTAGCATTTAGCACTAAACTTGAACCAAAACATGTATTGACATGCTCTTAACTACTTAGATAAAGCACTTAGGTGCAATTGTTGGAGCATTTGTTATAAGAATTCAATATTAAATCTTCAACCTGTATTGACATCTATCAAACAACCGCTTATCCGGATCTCTACCAACATCAATTGGAAACTTTCCTAGCTTGCAAACTCGGCTGCTTCGTGGAAACAGATTCTCAGGATAAATCCCTCAAGATATAGGGAGGTTAAGAAATATTCTCAAGATGGATTTGAGTACTAACAACTTTTCAGGCAGTATTCCTTCTGAGATAGGTAACTGTGTCTTACTCACCTGTTTAGATTTGAGCCAAAACCAACTTTCAGGTCCTATTCCAATTCAAGTTTCTCAAATTCACATACTAAATTATCTTAATGTCTCATGGAACCACCTAAACCAAAGTCTTCCAAGGAACTTGGAGCAATGAAGGGCTTAACTTCAGCATATTTTTCTCACAATAACTTCTCTGGCTCAATACCTGATGTTGGACAATTCTCAGTCTTTAACTCAACATCCCAAGGAACTTGGAGCAACGAAATTGTATTGATTCTCAATACCTTGTTTCGTAACACAAATTTTAAATTTTTTGCCAGAAAAACTCACATTTGCACACCATCATCATCACAAAACAACAACAGTGACACTCCGTAAAGAAACAAAAACAACATTACCAATTTACCATACGACAATGCATGCACCACTCCACCACCAACACCACTATTAACTGAATTATATTATGCACTATCTCTGACATTTCACCTCAATGAAAATAAAAATTCTCTTGTTTTATAGTAATATTATTGTATTTGCTTCTCAGCTGATTTTTTTTTATATATGTGCTTATTTTTTGAATAATGAAACATACAGTAGTATTTAATTTCTCTTATTTATTAATGTCCAAAGTAGTTTCAACATTTAAGTCATGCAAATAAAAAATTAAAAACAAAACAGAATAGGTAATGACTAATGAGAGAGCACAACTTCTTTGAATGGGCCGGGTTTTAACTATCTTACAAATGTAAGCCAATTTTACAAACAGAACATATGTGGATAAATAACATCTCAACACATGAAAATAACATAAGACATTAAAACAGAACATATGTGGATAAATAAACAGCTCAGTTTTGACTAATGAACATCTCAACACGAATGAGGCAGAATTGGATAAATAACAGAAGACAGGTAAAAAATGGCATTCCAATAAAACATTTATTCAACTGAAATAACTTCAATGTGACCTATCAAATTCATAGCATGAAGCATTTGAAATTTAACAAAGTACAAGCAATTATAATTCTAAAGCATAATAATAAAATCATGTACAGCTAACCAGTCTATCACAGGAGGTAGGAAATTAAAAAATAATAATAAAACATTTTAAGTTACGTCTCAAATATCAGCAAAAAAAACAGGCATAGACTATGCGCTCTAACATAACAAGAACATATTCATATTTAGTTAATAATGTGATTCATTAATTTGCATCAGATCAAATGCTGCATTCAGAGTACAACAACCACACAGTTATAATTCTCAAGCCAGATTATATTTACTAATAGCATTCAGAGTACAACAACCAACACATAATCTACACATAACGATAATACAAGAATCACTAATTAAAAGAATCATAAAAAGGTTAAAGAAATCCTCATTTTTTGTTGTCATTTTTTCAGATTTTTTCAGTTACAGATGCAATAGAAAGATAGCATGAAATTAGAAGGTAGACAATTGCAAATACTAGATGAAATTCGTAGCAAGAGATAAAGTCTCACATATGCAAACATGGGCACTCAAATTAAAAACCCAATTTAGGGTCGAATCGAAGAGATTAGGGCTCAGATTTAACAAATGAGGGAATTTAACAAATTAGGGTTTGTAAATTGGGGAAGAAAAATATTTCCTCGCAGAGAAGACACACGCACGGAGAACTAGAGAAGATGCTTTGCGATTTGAGATTTGCGAGTGAGAGGGATGAAGATTTGCTATTTCGTGACTGAGAGGGACGGAGATCGGCGATCGCGAGTGAGAGTCTTCGACTTCGACTCTTCGAGTGAGGAAACGTAGTGTGAACTGTGAAAGAGTCTTCGACTTCGACTCTTTTGAGTAAGGAAACGTAGTGTTTGGACCGGACTGGATATCCAAATTACTACGTTTGGTTTTATCCGATCCATTTAAAATTGGATTGGATCTAGACTTCATAAAATAAAACCGGTTTTTTTAAGTTGGTTCAGTTCAGTTTCGGTTTGGTTCAACCGAACCGGTTTTTTTGAACACCCCTACATGCAGCAACCATGTTTACAAAGAGGCATATCGTCGTTGAATCTGATTCTAAAGTTGCACTATCATGGGTGAAAAACAATGAAAGATGTCCATAGGAATTACAATTCCTAAAAAACAAACTGAATAACTTGTTGCGGATGTTTACTTTGGTAGAATTCCTGTACAATGGTAGGGAGGCAAATGACATAGCCGACTCATTGGCAAAGCAAGGGAGGGAGTCTTCAGGGCACATGGATTATTCTTTGGAATTGAGGGTACAAGATATTAACAATCATGGCAAATCCTTATAGAGGTTGCAATAGATTTTTGTATGAAGGGGTAGGTAAGGGCCTAAGGGGATTCAAGCTATAAGCATGGGTATAGTAGGTGATATTCCTGTTTTAAGAGGTTGCATGCAACACGTGTGTTTTGATGCAGATTTTGATAGGAGTGACTTGACAAATGATTTTAGCAGTGTTATGCTGGTTGTGATTTATGTACTTTTTCTAATTGTAAGCACGTGATTTTGTATTGGCACTCAAACCCTTCATAGAAGGTGGGGTTGGTTAATACAATGATGCTTCGTTATTTGTTTGAATAAAATTTTTATTTATAAAAAAAAGAAAATCAGTATTGAAAATGAAACAAAATTTAAAAAATTAGTTAATTTTACTTATATTTAAAAAAAATATTCTTGTACTCCCTTCATTCCATTTTATTTGACTTTTAAGGTGCATTTGTTTATGCATTTTGATTTTTGACCCCTCCAAATGCAAGTTCTTCAGAATCAGCCTCTATGTGGCTTTTGCCTTTGCGTTCCGGAAACGCACATCCAAACGGGCACTTAGACTTTTTTTTTCTTTTTTATTCCATATCCATTGTTCTTTTACAAGGGTCAGGATACTATACTCATCAAAAGTAGATGAGTATAGAAACTCATTGTTCAAATTTATGACCAATGTGTTTTTAAGACATTGGACGATTGAGATTGATGGATGAAAGCATGGTGTATGCATACACCTGGTTAAGTTGAGTGCACCATAGAAAATGACCATCTGTAAGTTTTTTTTTGGTAAACTGTTTTTTTTAATGATAAATTCTCCTAAAAATAATGACCTTAAAAAATACACTAATCACAATTTTTTGAATACTTTTTTAATACTTTTTTTGTCCTTAATAATTAATATAGACCTCATTTCTAATTTTCAATGGCATTAGTTACTTTTTTATTTTGTTTATAGACACCTCTTTTTTTTTTTGTTGCTTATCCAGTTCCCCAAGTACTGCATGTTGGTATAGACACCTCTATTTAGTCAATATTTTTTAGAGTCTCAATAATATTATAAGGATATTTTTGAAAAAATATATCAAAATACATTTCAAATGCAACTAAAAATAGCAACTAACTTTCTTAAAGCATATGAAAAATGTTTCAATGTTAAAATTTTAAAACAGTATCAATGTTAAAAAAAATGTCAACGTTTAAAAAAAAATATATGTTAATTTTTTTTTTAACAAAAAGATGTCTAATTTATTCATTAAAAAAAATTTAGTCATTGATACTGTTTTAAAATTGGAAATTTTTTTATAATGTAAAATTGGAACTACTTTTTTAAAAATCAATTTACCGAAAAGAAAACCTACAGATGACCATTTTCTATGGTGCACTCAACTTAAACAGGTGTATGCATACACCATGCTTTCATCCATCAATCTCAATCGTCCAATGTCTTAAAAACACATTGGCCATAAATTTGAACAATGAGTTTATGTACTCATCTACTTTTGATGAGTATAGTATCCTGACCCCTTTTACAATTGCATAAACATAGTTTTTTTTTTCAATTTTACCCTTCATTTAATCATTTTATTTATTTCTCATTAATTATATTTTTATCCTCTTTCATCTCTAAAGATGCACTATAAACACATTTCCTAATAAAAATTTAATGCTAATACAATTTTCAATAAAAATTAAATAATAATATTTAAGACAAAATACACATTAAACTTACAATAATAAACTACGTGTGTGCTCAGTCTTAAAAGTCAAACAAAATGAACCCAAGGAGTATTTGCAATTGAAACGCGGTAGCGAGCATGTCTTTTCTTTCTTGAATATTTCTATCATGCAACCAAATTTTGAATTGTTGCAAAACAATCTTTTGCTGAACCAATGATTATTTGACAAATTATCTAATGAATCTATGTCATTGCTACATTAACTCTGTAAAAAATTAAAATTGAATTCTTGCAATTTGATCCAATATCAAAGTTGAGTTATTTCAATTTAATCATTGTATCTCACATAAAGCTGATGTGACAATGACTTGTTATCACCGGATGATTTGTCAAACAACGGTTGATATATCAAAGGTTGTTGTGAAACAATCTAAAATTTGGTTGGATGGACCCTTCCCACTTGGCATCTCACTCCATCCATCTCCTGTTGTAACTGTAGAATAGTGTATCGTTGTTTCTTGCATTGATTGCCTTGCCGATATGTCTTCCTCCTCCTCTTCTAGCAGCAGAAGATTCGATGTTTTCATTAGTTTTCGAGGTGAGGACATTCGCTCCAACTTAACTTCTCATCTTTATTCTGCACTCCATGAAGCAAATATTCGAACATACATAGATGATGATAATCTTGCACGTGGAGATGCGGTTTGGCCATCACTATCCCAAGCAATCGAGAGCTCACAATAGCAATTGTTGTCTTCTCGAAGAACTATGCTTCCTCGAAATGGTGTTTGGAAGAACTCGTAAAAATACTAAAATGCAGAAAAGATGAGATCCACAGGCAGGTTGTTATACCTGTGTTCTATGAAGTGGATCCGTCAGATATACGGAAGCAAAAGGGGAGTTATGGAGATGCTTTCGCAGATCATGAGCGATCTTTATTATTAAGTGACAGAAACACCGAGTCAAACCAAAAGAAATTGTCGGAGTGGAAAGACAACTTAAAGAAGCTGCTAATATTTCTGGATGGGATTCTCGAAGTCATGAACATAAGTAAGTATTATTGTATAGGGGTGTAATGGTCCGGTCTTTGACGGACATTGGAGACCGGATCAGTCAAATTAACATGGTCCGGTCCGGTCCGGTCTATTTAGATCATTAAATTAAAATTTAAAATGCTGGAAATAAATCAAGGGCAAAATCCATTAATCAAAATCAATTAATCTAGGGCAAAATCAATTAGGCAAAATCAATTAATCAAAATCAAAACTGACAGCAAAGATGGCTAGAGGAACCAGCGGCGGCGGCGAGAACGGACAATGAATCGGAGAAGAACGAGCAGAGAGAAGGAATTGAATAGGAGGAGGAGGGAGAGAACCAGAGGGAGAACGGAGGAGGAAGAGCGGAGGAGGGAGAACCTGAGGGAGCAACGACTTCAATGGCGACGAACGACGACTTCGACAGCGACGAACGGCGAGTGGAAGAAGAACAACGACTTCGACGACAAGATGGAGCCCAGGGAGAACGGCGCGGGGAAGAAGGGAGGCGAACGACGCGGCAGGAAGGGAGAAGAAGGCTGAGGGACATGAGGGCTGAGGGACGTGAGGTTGGTCAATGTAGGAGGGCTGTGAGGGAGCTGTGGCCTGTGAGGGCTGAGGGACGTGAGGGATTGAGGGTTGTGTCAATGTAGGAGGGCTGTGAGGTTAGGTTTTAGTTTTACAATTTAAGTTAGTGTTAGGTTTAGGTTTAGGTTTAGATTATAGGTATGCGGTCCGGTCCGGTCTGAACGATCTAAAAATTATTGAGACCATGGACCGGACCATATAACATCGGTCTATAATTTTTGAGACCGGATCAGACCCTTAAGACCAGACCGGACTGCATTTTTCGATCCGGTCCGGTCCGGTTCGAGCGGTCTCGCGGTCTCGGACCGGATCACTTACACCTCTATTATTGTATTGTATATTGCTTCATCTCCGTATAAAACTTTCAAGCGATATACTACTATTTGAATATTTTCTAGGTTTAAAACTTTAAATAATTTTTTGGTTCTTGAATTCTTGAAAACAAGGTGTTTTTAGCGGCGGAGACTAGCACAGATGGTAAGGGATCTGTTGCTACTTAAGCAAGTGGTTGGGGTTCGATCCTCGGCAAATGCCTCGCTGGAAGACTAGCCTCCGAAAGGGTCTAACAATGTCAAAGGATTAGTCACCCGATGAATATCTTGGGAAACCAAACAAAAAAACAAAGTGTTTTTAAATTTTTTTCATTGATTTTGGCCTTTAAATGTTTCAAAACATTGGTTTACTCCCTGCTGATAAGGCATATGACTCTTGTATGTGACATGACATATGGTATAATAATTATTGATGTGGTCAATTATGATGTTAGACGTTTTTTTAGAGGATATGATGTTAGAAATTATTCACAAAAGATTAAAATTAAAATTTTAAAATATTTAAGGATCAAAATAAAAAAATTTTCTAAAGATTAAAAACATATTGAAGTCTATTTTCTACGCTTAATTTGTGAGTAGTGCTGGCAATTCGGGCGGGCGGGCATTGCCCATGCCCATCAAAAGCCCGCTTTTTTTGCGGGCATGCCCGCCCGCCCTAAATGTGGGCAGGGCATGTCCATGGGCGGCCCATTTAAATAAAAAAAAATCATATTTTTTTTTTGGAACATAAAAAAAAAAATCATATATTTTATCTTTAAAATTCATAAAATGTAGAATAAGATTGCACAACACATAAATGTTTACACTCAAAATTCATAAAAACATAATAATAAAGTTTGATACCCGACAAAAGATGTAGGACGACTCCTAATTGTGCAACTCCTAATTTTTATTTTTTTAAAAAACTAAATAATGGCGGCCCGTGGGCGGCCCACCGCCCGCCCAATGATGCCCGACAAATGGCGAGCGGGGGCCATTCGAAAATTGGGCTATAAAATGATGCCTTGTCCACAAAAAATGTAGGGCGGGCGGGCGGGGCCCATGGGCATCCGCCCTAATTGCCAGCACTGTTTGGGAGGATCTTGGCTACCATGCAGATGACAGTGATAATTAAATGTTGCTAGTTGTTAAGTGGATTCATACAGTGTTAAATCTTTCTAGTTTGGCATACTTATTAACTTTTTTTGAAATAAAATTAAAACATTTATTGCTAAGTTATTGAAATTCTTTAAAGGAAGGAGAGTATCGCAGTTCATAAAAAGAGTGAGTGAATTCAGAAGACAACGAGCAGAAGAAAAAGAAGCGGATAAAAAAGGTTAAATCATTGTTATAATACCGTTATGTTAAGATATGGTTAAATCATATAAGAATTTGGGATATTTTGAGTTTTTGACTATAATATCGTTATGTAATCATCGTTGAAGAGAGATAAATATATTGAAGGTGAAAAAGAGATTGTGATAAATAAGATTATAGTTAAGAAAAACTGTATTAATTATGTATTGAGTTTGTAAAATAACAATACATATGATAACGGAGGGAGTATCATAATAAATACTGTATACTTGTAAGTGCATTACATAAAATTAAATAAATTAGAGTACTATCTTAAAGCGTTGTGACTTCTTTTTCATTATTTATAAACTTAATTGTTCATTTTTGACTTTGTATGTACCTTTTGCTAGGAACGATTCTCAACTCATCCAAAAAATTATTAATGATGTGTTGCAAAAATTATCCTTAAGGTATCCTATTGAACTAGAAGGTGAAAGTCTTGTTGGAATTGACGAAATTTGTGAGCACATTGAATATTTGCTGTCAAAAAATATGCAAAATCAGTTACTGGAAAATGTTAAAGTTATTGGAATTTGGGGTATGGGTGGAATTGGAAAGACAACTATAGCTAAAGCAGTGTTTTCTCGACTCTTTCCTCAACATGACGGTGCCTGTTTCTTGGCAAATGTAAGAGAAGAATCAAAAAGGCTCGGTCTAACATCTATATGCAATAAGCTTCTCTTTGATCTTCTGAAGGAAGAAAATCCCAATTCCAATCATCTAGGATCTACATTCACTGCAAGGAGGCTCAATAGTAAAAAAGATGACTTGTATAAGGAATATAAAAATGCAGGTCTAAATAGTAAAGTCATTATCACAACAAGAAATAGGCATTTGCTCAATGGAAGAGTTGATGAGGTATATGATGTAGAGATGTTAAGCTTTGATGAATCCATAGAACTTTTTTGCTTCCATGCCTTCAAGCAAGAATGTCCTGAGGAGGGATATGAGGATCTCTCAAAAACTGCAGTTGATTATGCAGGAGGTGTTCCGTTAGCTTTGAAAGTGTTGGGTTCAAATCTTTATTCCAAAAGTACCGAGTTTTGGGACAGTGAGTTAAAAAAAGTCAAGAACTATCCTTATGACAAAATTCAAAATGTGTTACAAGTGAGCTATGATGGATTAGACTTTCCTCAACAGAAAATATTTCTAGACATTGCATTCTTTTTCAAAGATGAAGATAAGAATTATGTGGAAAGGATACTAAATGCCTGTGACCTTTTTGCTACTAGTGGAATAGAGGTCCTTAAAGATAAAGCTCTAATAACTATTTCAAAGGGCAACAGAATACAAGTGCATGACTTGCTAGAAGAAATTGGTTTGAACATAGTTCGTCAAGGCATCGAAGATCATGGAAGATTTAGCCGACTGAGGGATGTTGAAGAAGTTTATGATGTTCTTAAACATAAAAAGGTAAGGAGAAAAAAATATGCTCACCTTTTCCTTTTCTAATTACACATGGTTTTGGATAAAAACAATTGATAGCTAAGTTGATACCGATTAGTTTCTTGTTTTGTCAGGGGAGTGATGCAATTGAAGGGATAATATTAGATTTATCAAGTGTTGACCGTTTGCTTAACTTAAGTGCTGACACATTCAACATGATGACCAAGTTAAGATTCCTAAAATTGTTTATCCCTCTAGAAAAGAGATTAGGTAAAGTGGACTATCCTAGAGTCTTTGATAAAATCTCTGATAACTTGAGGTACTTTGAGTGGCATGGATATAGTTTGAAGTCTCTGCCATCAACTTTTTGCGCTAAGATGCTTGTTGAGATTCACATGCCACACAGCCATATTATAGAACTTTGGCAAGGAGTGCAGGTAAAATATATAAGAAATGCATACTTATGTAACTTTGTTTGGATGAAGTGCAAGGATTTTCTATATAGTGATGTCTCCTTTTGAATTGTCGCAGGATGTTGTGAATTTGATGGTGATTAATTTACGGGAATGCAAGCAGTTGAAGAATTTGCCAGATTTATCTAAGGCATCAAAACTTCAACAGGTGAATTTAACTGGATGTGAGAGTTTGGTGGTTGTCCATGTATCTCTTTTATCTCCGGACACACTTGAAACTTTGATTTTAGATGGCTGCAAAAAACTCAAGAATCTTAAAAGTGATAAGCATTTAAGATCACTCGAGATTTTTAGCATCAATGGCTGCACAGGTCTCAAGGAATTTTCAATTTCATCGCATAAGCTAGGAGGGTTGGATTTAAGGAACACAGGAATTGAAAATGTTCACTTGAAACTTGATAATCTAACAGGACTTCAATGGGTCAACCTAGAGGGTTTGGGACTGAGGAATTTTACATGTAGCAGACATAACGCATCTCTTACAAGGCTTACGGTTTCTAATTGCAGAATAACAATGGACAAACAAAAGCTACATGTCCTATTTGAAGGCTTAACATATTTAAGATTCTTACAGTTGACAGATTGTTGTAAAATCTCTGAGCTCCCTGACAACATCATCTGCTTATCACGCTTGGGTGAACTAAGACTAGATGGAAGCAGCGTGGAGCGGTTGCCTGAAACCATCAAACATCTTCTCGATTTGGAAATTTTGTCCTTAAAAAATTGTATGAAGCTTAAGTATCTACCAGAGCTTCCACCAAATTTGTTAAAGTTGAACGCTGCTAACTGCAGGTCATTGGTGGCACTATCCACTTTTAAGAACTTTGCCGGAATGATGAAAGGGAACTATAAATACATCTCGTTTGAGAATTGCATGAAACTAGATGGCCAACGTACCATGGAAGCCATGCTGTTAACAATGAGAAGTGTGGTCTTTTATAATGGTATGTATGCTATTCCTTTCCGGCGCAGGTATTTTGAGGATTATTTTCAGACAAACAAGGTGAACGTATGTTTACCGGGAAGCAGAGTCCCAATACAATTCACACATCGAACAACAGACTCGTCACTGACTATCCTATGGCCTGATAGTTATTTCATGGGGTTAATTATGTGTGTGGTACTTTCTCCGTCGAAGGAATTGAACAAGCATTTCAATGAAATCTGCTGTCGACGCTACTTGGATGATGGTACAGAGGTAGGACTGCCATCTAGAATGTATTGTGAAGCTCCCATTTTGAATTCAGATCATGTTTGTATGTGGACTGAAAGATATCATTTTGACAGCAATTATGAGCATTTAAATTTTGAGGATTTAAATTATGATGATATGGAGAGTCTTGTACGTGTTACTGGAAGTCAGGTTTCCTTTAAGTTCTCTCTTAATGGGGAGGGAGGCAAAGTCTCGAATATCCTTATCAAAGAGTGTGGGGTCCAACTCTTATTTGACACAGAAGATTTACGTCGTCCTTTAAGGGAATTGTACTCTGAGTTAGGTGCGGAATATGATGGCGAGTTTGCATCACAGGTAAGGTTGGAGTTGGGTTTGGATTCACAATCACAGCGTAGAGAAGCCTTAATCACAGCTGAAACATCCGATGAAAGGGAATGCAATGACAAAAATAATCAAGAAGGGGGAGCATGGTTGAGGCATTGTTTCCACGTGGGCCTCTGTTTGGGAACATTCCTATTTGCTGCTGTGGCAGTGGCAAAAACCAGAGGCCTTCGATGAGTATTTTCAGCGCTCAACATGTCGTTGGGACTTGGGTATATGAGTTGCATAGTTTGAGAACCGTCCAACAAGCTAGAGACTTGATTATTAGTTGTAGTTTAATTTATTCATTACAACTACACAATAATAAGGATCTTGAAATTACATGACTTTCATACTTACAGAGACAGAAGGAATACGATTACTAACCTCTATCTATTGCTATACTTGAGAGAGTTTTCCAACGTCCTTTAACCAAAAGCCAGGAAACAAGGTTTCTACTATTCTTTCTGTGTCGTTATATGATGATAAATGAGAGAATACGTTATAGCAAGGAACATGACTTGTTTCTCATAAATAGGTAAAACCATATCTCTTATCCATTGGCTTCCATCAAGCTAATGGGCCTTTAGAAACAAAAAAGTAGGGCCCTTATCTAAATATGATTTAGCCCATTAAGATTTAATTAATTATTTACTAAACACAATTCAATATATATCACATGCACATCACATGAGACATACTAAGATATAAAAAATCTTACATTCTCACACTTGGCTCATGTGATATAATTCAACATTATGGTTTAATAAACAAATAATTAAACAAACAATTAATGCGCATTTATATAGCTAAATCATTCTATAATTAGATACTCGATTAATCATAGTTAAAGATAGGAACTAATTCGGGTCATAGCGGTTGTATGTCATTTATTCGACATAATTCCTTCCATGTACCACAAAGTAGTCTTTTCTTTAACCTGATCTATAATTGGGAAATATATAATTGGTCCATAATGTCTTTGTTCAAGACAATACCTGTTTACATTACTCTAACACAATAATGCATGCTGTTCTAGAGAACAGGTAATCGAAAACATATCAAACATATCATAAATGAGCTCAGCATGTCAATTACATCATACATAAGGATGTCAACATCAAATTCAATTTTACTTAACAACAGTAATGCCTATACTTTCAACATGTTCAATAAATGTTTAGGCAATAACCCTTCTTTCAATGTATTAACAATCATAAGATTGGTGCTAATATACTCTATTGACAATTTTTGTTTCTGATCTCATTCTTTAGAGACAAAGTACTTCATTCACATACTTTTAGCACCTTTATAGTACTTGTCATTGCTGCAAAACACCACAGTACGTTTTCAGCGGCTAAGCAATATTGTCGACAGTTCTAAGCCCCGAAATAAAATTTTGCAGTCAATTAGTTTGAATTGTAACCTCAAAACTTGTTACAAATTCAACATTCTGATCACCTCAATGTGATCATTCATTACAGAAGTAAGCATGCATTTATTCGTTTCATGCTAATATCTCAAGACTTTATGAGTATAGTTAATACTTCCTTAACGTAAATTTTATTCATTCTAAATCATTCTAGTACTTTAATGATATATGCTTTATGAGATAAGCCTAACAATTCATGTGACATATTCTAGAATATTCATTTTCTAATCACATGGCTCGACTCACCTATATCTTTCATTCAAAGTTACTGGAAAAAACTTCTTAGGCTAGTGTAAAAGACCAAGATAATATGTTGCAAGCAAAATATAATAACATATAGAATCAACATAATAACCTTCAGATACTTACACAAGTTAATTGTGTTTCCTTAAATCTAAAAAGAACAATAGTATCATTGAATATCTTTCAGATACTATTGGTGGGATGTATGTTTAAATTTGTATATTAATTTCCTCAAATTTGCACATTATGTGTTCATTCTTTTCAATTGAAAACCACATTAGTGGGTCATCCACATAAACATCCTCCTCTAAAAATTCATAAAGGTTGTTTTCACATTCTTCTACTGCAGTTCCAAATCATTACGGACTACATATGCCATGATGATAATATTGAATAAATTCTTTCAGGTAATTGGTCAAAATACCTCATTAATGGTCAATGTCAACTTTGCGAGGGAAATCATTGACAACAAATTTGGTCTTGTAACGTTCAAGGTTGTCACGAGAGTTATATTTGGTCCAAAGACTCACTTACCCCCCAACTCTCGTGTAACCTTTAGGCAATTCTAGAGGGTCTCATATATAAAAATATTTATCAATATTATCGCAACTTACGGCTTGTAAAACAACACATCGTTATCATTAATGACTAGGTCAAATTTACATTCTTGTAGATAAACCACTTAAAACAATCGAAATTGCAATTTCTTTTTTTTTAATACTATTTCTCATGGTTCTTCAATAAAATCATTGTGAATAGTGAATTCATTTCGTACTTTATTGTTATACGATTCAACAATAAAAGAAACTATTGTTGAGGTAGAAGAACAAATTACAAATTACAGGAACTTGCACCCTAACTCCGTTAATTTCCACGTTAAGTGGAACTATACTCCCAATAATTTCACAATTCTCAGTAAACCTGTCATTCACAATTTCAATGGTTCTTATACTATGGTTAGAACAATAAGGTCTATACCTTTTGATTTATATGGATAATTAGTGAAATATTTACTGATGTTTATATCCATTTTCTTTTCTGGCGGATTGCAATCCTTGTTTCTGTCGACAACCTTAAACATGCAGGTGCCTTAAATTGGGTATCCTATAAACACAGTTCAAAATTGTCTTTGACACTGTCTTACTAGGAATCCTGTTCAATAGACAAATGGCAGTTTCAAGACATACATTCACAAATGCAGGTAAAGACTAAATATCATACTCCTAACCATATTCATTACTGTTCTGTTATGCCCTATATACACCATTTCGCTGCAGTGTAACTAGCATACACACAAATTACTCAATTCTTGAGGAGTTTAACGAACAGTCACAGATGTTGCCCATTTTAATTAATTCTTTCATGTTAGTCATCATCTCTATCGTAATTGATAACATTCATCTATATGTACTTAACTTTCTATTTTATTCAAGTAAATTTTGAAGACATAATTATAACATGAATAGTTATCAATAAAGATGATCACATACCTTTTCCTTTCTAAAAAGAAAGTTAACATCATAGGTCCACAAGTTTTGAAGAACACATTTTCAAGAAGCTGGATCCTTCTTGTGGCTCCTTACTTTGTGTCTTTGGTTTTTCTTTCCTTTAGTACAATCTGCACAAATAATTAGGCCAATAAAATCCAAATCTGGAAAAATTTTGTTCCTTATAAAGCTTTCCATTCTTTCCTTGGATTTATGACCCAAACACTTATGCCACAAATTAGCAAAAAATCATTTAAAATTCAATTTATATAACTATTACTAATATACAAATACCAATGTGATAATTATACTTAAATAAATTGAAACATCCATAACCAAACATAAAAGAGTATCTAGTAACATTAATCCTAGATAATAAACCAAACTCCTAGAAAACTAGGTACCTAAAAGGTTTCCAATGAGTCTAGGTGATGCCCAATATCAAGGATTAAACATTAAATCCTGACAAGTTTTACTAGAACCTTCACTTTATTCCCACAAACACGTACTTTACATGTGGGTTTATGGTATGGATTAAACAAAATTCATTATGCTAGAAACATGTTCCGATTCATCCAGGATCAATCCACCAAATTTATTTGGATTTTTGATTAAGTTTGACTCAAACATACATAAGCTTTAAACTTATCTTTTATAGAATCAAAATTTTCATTTTGTGCACTTCTTCTGAATTCAACATTTTTGCACAAAATGACATTTATGATAATGAGGTTCTTTCATATGATTTTTCACATAGGCCTCATTAATTCTAAGTGATCCTTTGCCCTTATCATGTTTCTTCACACATTTATTTCCAGCTCCTTAATGTCCTTAAAAGTTGGATAAAGAGATTTCTTATATTCTTAAGTATTGTTTCCTCTTAAACTAAGATATTGTGCAATTTACTGCACAACCCATTATCTTTCATGGCATTATAGCTCATTCAAAAACAAGTAACACTCAATCGGTAATGAGCAAGCATAAACTATACTAAGAAGTTCTCATCCACAACTATTCCTAAGGACTTAAACTTAAATCTTGCAGCAATAATTTTCCTTTTAATTATACATTCATAAATAGTACACAAATCACCAAGCAAATGGTCTTTCACCCAGGTGTCGAAGCGCCTCAACATGTTCAAAATCCGGCGCAAGTTGCATTCATGCAAAGGGAAGAGGATCTTCAAGCAGCACTAACAAGGCAAAATTTGGCTCGACATTTGCTCCGACAAGGAAGGGAGACACGATTCGAGTCGGACGACGTAAACCGGATCGTCGAACAAGCACTGAGTCGGATTGGGTTCAACGTTGGCATGGCTAACCAGCCAGGTTTCAATTCACCCTTTCCGGAATGGGTTCAGTTGGCAGAAATCCCAAGAGGAACAAAGGTGCCGAAGTTGTCGAAATTTGCTGGCGAAGCAGGAGAATCTACTGTCGAACATATCACTCGTTACATCATCGAATTGGGTGATTTGGACGCTGATGAGGCAATCAAAATGCGGCTATTTCCTAGTTCGACAAGAAATGCTTTTTCTTGGTTCTCGACCTTACGATCTAATTCTATCCATGCATGGGCCCAGTTAGAAAGGTCTTTTCATGAACAATTCTATAGAGGCGAATTGAGAGTTGCCTTGATGGATTTATTAAGTGTGAAAAGATTTGCTGGGGAGCCTATCAACAACTACTTGTCGCGTTTCAGGTAGATGAGGAGTAGGTGTTTTACTCCGATTCCTGAACCGGAAGTGGTTAAGATGGCTGTGACCGGTTTAGAATATCATATTCGTAAGAAGTTAGTTACCCAACATTTATTAGATTTGGCTCAATTAGCCGCTTGTGTTCGGCAGATTGAAAATCTAAGAGATGAAAAAATGAAAGGGAGAGATCCTAAGGTTCCGAAGAGAGAACGTATCCATTATGTCGATTCTCAGCCTTCTGACGGGGAGGCGTCCGACGGTGGTTCAGAGGTGAGCGTAATAGAATTAGGAAACGAGAAACCTTATTCATGTTCTGCCTTAAGACCATCCCAACCCGTTAGCGAAAATTTGTATAAGAAAACATACACTTTCGACGTTTCCAAAACTGAACAAGTTTTTGATGCGTTGTTAAAGGATAAACAAATTAAATTGCCAGAAGGTCATAAATTGTTGAAAAAAGAGGAATTGAGAGGAAGAAAGTATTGCAAATATCATAACAATTTCACTCATAATACCAATGATTGCTTTGCTTTCAGGGACTTAATTCAACAAGGAATCGACAAAGGGAAATTGAAGTTCGTAGAGAAAGACATGAAGATCGACACTGATCCTTTTCAAAAATAGGTCAACGAGGTCGAATCTCAAGGAGTGTTTTCCATCAGCACTCTTTCACTGGCCTACGACGCGGAAGTGTTTCCTGAAATCGGAGAGTCATTCCGACATTTCTGTAAAAGGAAGCAAGATGGAGACCTTCAAATTTTCCGGAGATGTCAGGTGGTCTATGATCGAAAGACTGCGACACAGAAAGAAAGGGGGTCCAAAAGGGAAGACTTGAGAAAGAAGATAAGAGCAAGGGTCCAGGAACGGGAACACATTCACCGAGAAATGTCCTGAGAGGCTCGACGACCTTTGTCTAGTCGAAAGATCTATGGAGGACGTTCCTCAAGGCTAGCTGCATATGATCGATTCATGCAAAAGAGGCAGCAATCAGGGTCGACATCTGGGTTGATCTATGAAGGACTAACCCAAACTCAGAAAAGGAGACTCCAGAGAATACGGAAGGCAGAAGCTGAAGGAGTCAACATTGACGAGTTGCCCACGAATGATCAAGGATGCCTAGTTGCAAGCATGAAGCCGAAAACGGCTAAAGTTCGACAAGGGGGCAAACGAAAGCAGAAATGGGTGAAGAAGTCCGAAGGGTCGAATCAAATGAGTGAATCATACGAGGGGGACTCTGATGACAGCTTGGATATCATTGTCAATGATCAAGACATGATAGATGCTCGAAGTAAGAAGATCAGCAGCCTCTCAATCAACAATGTCGGTTTACCTTTCGACATGCCTAGAGACCATGCACACGAAGAGGGAAACGAGAGTGATGATTCCGACAATTCATATCTTAGTGACGAGGTGCCAGGACTTCCTGAATGCCTTTTCCTTTTGGATCGACTTCATTTGGAGGTAGAAATCGGACACATTGCTCAGTTTGAGCCATTGGAAGAGAGCAAAAGAGAACACTTAAGGCCTTTACATATTAAGGCCATTGTTGACGGAAAGCCTCTAAATCGAGTGTTAGTAGATGGAGGGGCAACCGTCAATGTTTTGCCTTTGAACGTATTTAAGAGAATGGGAAAAGCAGAGTCGAATTTAATTCCGACGAATGTGGTTGTGGTTGGCTTTACCGGGAAGATCGCTCAATCACATGGCGTAACGATGTTGAAGGTCGAGGTGGGTTCAGTCACAAGAGATACTCTGTTTGTGGTAGTCCCATTTAAGGCTAGTTACAATTTGCTGCTAGGAAGGGATTAGATTCATGCTGTGGGGGCCGTTCCGTCAACGGCCCATCAGAAGTTAGTTCTGTGGAATCAAGAGAATAAGGTGGAGGTGATTCCTGCAGATGATAGTCCATGTTACATGCAACAAATGCATGTAGATTTCAAAGTCTACAACCCAAGCATCAAGCCGATCCGACTTGATGCCGAAAACTTTCAAAAACCCGTAGTGGATAAATGCTTAATGGAAAACTATGGGATTTCAATTATCGAGATGGACAAGGCCGTTGAGCAGCGGCCTTCGACCAACAATGATGGTTGATCGACAGCTAGAAAGACTGTCGGCCTACGTGGCCGACAGAATGCAATGCACTATTCAGACGGGTGCATTCCAGGATTGTATCGTAGATAACAGCCCTTTGGGATTTGAAAGAGGGTGGATAGATGAAGAATCTCGATTCATCAGTGAGGATCCCAGAGACGAAGTAAATTTGGGAACGGTTGAGAAGCTGAAATCAATTTATGTAAGTTCATTGCTAAAGGAGGAATTCTGACAAAAGCTCATTGATCTTATCAGAAGAAACCAAGATTGTTTTGCTTGGGAATAAGAATATATGCCAGGACTCGACAGAGAGTTAGTCGAACACAGGCTGACTTTACGGCCTGAACACAAACCAGTCAAACAAGCAATTCGACGGTTTGGACCTGACGTAGTCCTTAAGATCAAAGATGAGATTGAAAGGCTGTTAAAAGCAAAATTCATCAGAACGACTAGGTATGTCGAGTGGATGGCAAATATAGTACCTATTATAAAGAAGAATGGGAAAATGCGACTGTGCGTCGATTTCAGGGATCTAAATAGTGCCACGCCAAAAGATGAATACCCAATGCCGATAGCTGATATGTTGGTGGATTCAGCGTCTTGTCATAAGGTAATGAGCTTGCTAGATGCTTTTTCAGGTTACAACCAGATTTTTATTGCTGAAGGCGACGTGTCGAAGACTGCGTTCAGATGTCCAGGTGCAATAGGAACTTTCGAATGGGTATGATGCCGTTTGGACTTAAGAATGCGGTAGCGACATATCAAAGAGCAATGAATCTGATCTTTCATGACATGATTGGCAAGTTCTTGGAAGTGTACATCAACGATGTGGTGATCAAGTCGGATACTCACGAGGAGCATTTGGAAAGCCTGAAAAAGGCATTTACTAGAATGAGGAAGCATAATCTAAAGATGAACCCAATCAAATGCACCTTTGGAGTCACTGCTGGCCAGTTTTTGGGATTCCTTGTCCACAGAAACGACATTGAAGTCGACAAGAACAAAGCCATGGCCATCATAGAAGCATCTCCTCCGACCAACAAGAAAGAGGTTCAGTCGTTTCTTGGCAAGGTAAATTATTTGAGAAGATTCATATCAAACCTGTCGGGAAGAACCAGAGCCTTTGCACCTCTCGTAAAGTTAAGACGAGAAGAAGATTTTAAGTGGGGACCGGAGCAACAAGTGGCGTTTGACGATTTAAAGATATATTTATCGACACCACCAGTGATGATGCCGCCTCAGCCAGGTTTTCCTTTAAAATTGTATATATCAGCCTCTGATTACACTATAGGGAGTATGTTAGCTCAAGAAAATGAAAATGGTGTAGAAAGAGTTGTATTTTATTTAAGTAGAGTGTTGAATGATGCCGAAACACGGTATAGTGCAATAGAAAAATTATGTTTAGCGCTCTACTTTTCTTGTACAAAACTTAAACATTATATGAAAAGTTTTCATGTTTTGGTTTTGTCGAAGTCTGACGTTATTAAATACATGCTATCCAAGCCAATTATACATGGTAGGGTTGGCAAGTGGACATTAGCGTTAACTGAATTTTCACTTCAATATGTACCATTGAAAGCCGTCAAAGGCCAAGTGGTAGCCGACTTTTTGGCGGATCACCCATGTGTAGACATGGTTTTATCCGTTAATTTGGTCGGCTTAAGGCCTTGGACGATGTATTTTGATGGATCGTCGCATAAAAAATGGGCAGGAGTTGGAATGTTACTCATATCCCCTGATGGAATTCCCACGGAATTTATGTTCAACCTTAAATATCAATGTTCGAATAATGAGGCTGAATACGAGGCTATCTTAATTGGCCTTGAAATATTGATTTTCTTAAAGGCCAAAAATGTGGCCATAAAGGGAGATTCTCAGTTAGTCATTAAACAATTGGTTGACGAATATAAATGCCTAAGTCCAAAGTTGGCTAAGTATCGCAATATGGCACGGAAAATGATGCGCCAATTTGACGATGTCTCAGTCGAACATATATACCGGTGTCATAATCAAAAGGCCAATCATTTGTCCCAAATCGCATCTAGATACCGTATATCGAAGAAGACTTTGGATAATGCAACACGGATTGAAGAGCTGTTATACCCCCCTCATGAAAGAGAAGTAATGGTAAACGCATTGGCATCCGACGACGATTGGAGGAAACCCATAGCCGACTACTTGGCGAATCCATCTCCCAATGTTGAACGGAAGATAAGGTTAAAGGCCACCAAGTTCACGTTACTAGGCGGTGATCTATATCACAAGTTCGGTCGACGGTAATTTGGAGGTATGCCTTGACAAAGAAGACACTTTCATAGCTTTGGCAAAAGTCCATGAAGGGATATGTGGAGCGCACCAAGCAGGGGAAAAGATGAAATGGATACTCAGAAGACAAAGGTTTTTTGGCCCACACTAATATAAGATTGCATGAATTTTGCAAAGTCGTGTGAAGAATACCAAAAACATGGCTACATTCAGAATGTCCCAGGAGGAGAATTACATTCGATCATCAAGCCATGGCCTTTTAGAGGATGGGCATTAGACGTTATTGGAGAAATTGTCCCTCATTCTTCAAAAGGCCATTCAAGGATATTAGTGGGTGTTGATTATTTTACCAAATGGGTAGAAGCGATATCTTTGGTGAAAAAGAAGACACTTTCATAGCTTTGGCAAAAGTCCATGAAGGGATATGTGGAGCGCACCAAGCAGGGGAAAAGATGAAATGGATACTCAGAAGACAAAGGTTTTTTGGCCCACACTAATATAAGATTGCATGAATTTTGCAAAGTCGTGTGAAGAATGCCAAAAACATGGCTACATTCAGAATGTCCCAGCAGGAGAATTACATTCGATCATCAAGCCATGGCCTTTTAGAGGATGGGCATTAGACGTTATTGGAGAAATTGTCCCTCATTCTTCAAAAGGCCATTCAAGGATATTAGTGGGTGTTGATTATTTTACCAAATGGGTAGAAGCGATATCTTTGGTGAAGGTCGAACAAGAGCAAGTGATCGATTTTATTGAAGACCATATCGTTTGTCGATTTGGAATTCCCGAGACCATAACTACAGATCAAGCATCTATTTTCTTGGGAAGCAAATTAAAAGGATATTTGGCATCAAGAAGAATCAATCTACTAACTTCAACACCTTACTATGCACAAGCCAATGGGCAAGCGGAAGCAGCCAACAAGTGGATTATCAACATCATCAAGAAGCAAATTAAAAGTAAACCACGAAATTGGCATGAAGCATTGACACCGGCGTTATGGGCTATTTGGAATTCTCCAAATGAAGCAACGGGTACGACTCCTTATATGTTAACATACGGCCATGAGGCCATGTTACCAGTTGAAATCAACTTGGAATCAATACGATTTCAAAGGCAACATGAAATGCCTACGAATGACTATTGGAATTCCATGTTCGACGAACTGAATGAGGTGCATGACGAAAGACTATTGGCGTTAGAAAATATTATGCGACAAAAGGAAAAAATTGCTAGATATTACGACGCCAAAGTTAAGTTCAAGTCATTTTTACCGGATGAATTAGTATGAAAAGTAATCTTACCTATCAATAAGCGGTCTAACGAATACGGTAAGTGGTCACCAAAGTGGGAAGGACCATTTAAAGTAGTAAAGGCTTTTTCGGGCAACGCAAACGAATTAGTCGAAGTCGAGTCGGGGAAAAAGATTAAAGCAATTAGCGGCAAGTATTTGAAAAGATATAAGCCGACAATGACGGAAATAAAAATGCATTGAATTGCAGAATCCATACGACGGAAGCAAAATACAAGAAGCAAATACAACAAAGGAAAAACAAAAATTTCATCCGAAAAGATTGCCAAAAGAACGCCATTCCCTGGCGAAAGCATCTCGACGTCGGAGTCCAGCCCTGTATTCTTGCAAATGAGTAGCCAAAACATCTGTGATCTGCTGATAGGGCGCCACCAAGGCATCAACCTTGGCAGCCAGTTCTTGTCGGTTGACTTTGACAGCTTCCATGTATTGGGTCAAGTCCAGTTGATCTTGTTCCCGACGCGCTAATTCTTCTTTCAGTTCCCGAATCCTGACTCCATTCTCTTCTAATCGCTGGAGTGTATCATCGACCTTGAAAGAACAGTCTGCATCCTCTCGCTCCGAATCCATAAATTCGGCCTCCATTTTGCTTTGATTTGTTTTGACATCTTCATAGGCTTTGATGTCATTCAAAATTTTTGGACTTTCAGTGGTCCAATTACTCACAAATCGCTGCAAATCGGTCAATTTGGATTCGACATCTTCCTGAATAGGATGCTGCAAAAGCGAAGTAATGGTGGAAGACAAGAGCTCAAGAGTCGTGGAGTCGTCCAATAATTGATCAAAAGGCCGACAACAGATGTTCTTCAAGGTCACCATCAACAGATCTGCGACCGGTTCGACGTCTCTCAAGGGAGAATTCATGGCTGCTTTAGCCATTAATTCTCGAAGAGCAACGAAGGTAGTGGAAGGGGAAGCTTGAACCGAAGGGGCCATGACGTTGGGTGGAGGTGTGCAAGAAGGAATCTCAACGGTGGGAACGGCGGCGGAACTAGATGCACAAGGGATTGCCAAGCTGCCGTCAAAACCTTCAAGTTGGACTGAATTGTTGGGGATCTCTAAGAAAAAACAAAAAGAAGAATACGGTAAGGATCCTTTAATGCTGCATAAGGGGTGAATGAGTAAATTCGCAAATACCTCAAATGAAGGGCCACATGCAGTAGTGGTCTCAGGACCCACGACAACAACAGGGGAGTTCACAACATGAGTGTCAATATCAAGAGGCTCAGTGTCGACAGCACCTTGGTTAGAGCCTTGAGCAACAACTTCAACTGCAGCCGAAGAAGAAGTATCATCAAGACACCTTTGCATAAAAGCCTCAATAGAGTGCAACCTGTCGTTTTGGTCAAAAGCAACCTCAATATGAGGTTCGTCCGAAGACAAGTCATCAATAATCACTTGACGACGGACTGAACGCCTCTACAGTTGGAAGCTGGTGTCTTCGACAATGTCCTCTTCATCAAATGGATTAACTGTTAGAGTTGGAAGAAATTCACCAGCATGAGGGTCGTGACGGGAAACGTTGACAAACAGATCGGCCGCATTATCATGTGCTCTTTGAGTGGTGACATGGGGAGACGGCTCTTGGATGACGATTCCTTTGGCTTTTGGACGAGGATGCGGTTGAGCTTTGGATGACGGATTTGAAGAAGGACGGATCGGAGGAGCAGATGAAGCAGTAGACACTTGAAGCTTCGTGGAAAGAGGACGAACCAAAGAACTGTCGGTCCTTTCAGGATCAACTTGAGATTTATTTAACGGTTGTTCAGTTCGTCCCTTGTGTTGCCTCTTGGCTTCAATGAAATCATCAATAACATTGGAGTGGCGCCGCTTCTTGTGTTTCTTAGGTGATGAAGGATCACCACCTTTCTTTCTTGATGCATGGGCCTTAATTGCCGCAGAATAATCAATAAGGTTCGGCTTGGCCACTACAAAGAAAACGACAAATGAGAAGGCCGAAAGGAAAAGAACTTTAAAGAATAGAAAGGTTAAGTATTCTTACCAGTTTTTTCGGCCGCCACATCTGTTGGAGTCCTCACGCTCATCCTTTCAACAATAGTATCGTAGTTCACATGGTACGTGTTGAAGTAAGACTCCCACCAACGCACGAAATCCGGACTAGCCAAGAAACAAGGTGTGAAGCCGATAGGATTGAAACGGCTAAGAGAGGCAAGGTTTTTCGACACAAATCTATTAAGCACCAATTTCCAAGAAGATTTGTAGTCCATCAACTGGCCATGGTGGAATTCCTGCGACACTGATGCAAGCATGGGAGCAGGTAATCCTTGACAAAGGCCAAATTGCCTCGACACACAATTGGGGTAATACAGAAAAACTTCTTTTTCTTCGTAGGTATTAGAGTCAGGTAAACCACCAAATAGAATCCGTTGACTCAAATAATGTCCCCAAAGGACATCATTCAACTGCCTCTCTTCAACATTAGAGCCAGGAAAAGGAAGGCGAAACCAGTCAGGCCCTACGGCTCTCTCAGCAAAAGGGGAAAACACGATATCCTCCGATGACATGGAGATGTTGGCAAAAATCTTCATAAAATGAAGAAAAGTGTTGGTACGAGACGACAATACAGGAACGTCATAATTTGCCGCCAAACAACCATAGCTGAACCGGAAACGGCAAACGCTATCATGTGTAGAAACCAAGTGACGTTTCAGAATGGCATTCAACCACAAGTGCAAAAGCCAAGTAGGGCCCCCTACATTGGTCACCAGTTGCTCATTGAATCTGATGGTGTCGGAGACGCTGCTTATTGTCGAATACAACTTCGCCAAAAGAAGTTGACTCAAGGCCACTTTTCTTTCTTCATGCAGAATCGTGGCTAAGGGCACCAAAGATTTATTGACTTGTTGAGATTTGGTGCAAAAGACGAAAGCACTGAGCCACACTGTCAGAAACTCGACATGCTCCTTGTCGCTAACTGTCGAGCTGCCCCTATAAGCATCTAGGCGTGCTTCGACATAGTTGCTGAAAGTATAAGACCCGCCACTGATGTGCACAACATCGTTAGGTTTACTTTCTACAGTCAAGAGTTCTCCATCGGGACGAAGACTAGTCAAAGCAGCAACGTCGAAGAGCGTGGGAGTCATCATGCCGTAACGAAAATGGAAACAGTTGGTTCGGCGACACCAGAAATAGCATGCAGCGCCGAAAAAACCATCGTCTTAACGAAGATTAGAAGTTGTTAAAATAAGAAGGTCTTCGAAACCGACCCTCTTCCATGATTAATTCTTATGAGGCCGAAGCCTATCAAACCACTTTGTAAACTTGGCGAATGGTTTCACATTCCGTAGAACCCTACGAGAATACTCTTTGTCGAAGTGGCAAGTGTATACGGGGTTAAGAGTGGCTACGGGACGGATCTCATCAGGATTGGAAAGGGGAAAGTTGACACTCATGATAGGGTTTCGAGCCTCCGCTGGAGTCATAAAGGGACCCAAGAAAGCAGGAGAAGGATTGACGGGTTCACCATTGGCAGAGACGAAAGAAGTCGCAGGAATGATCAAACTACGCTCATGATATGGGACTTCCAAATCGATTTCGGGATCAAGAACTCCTTGGATCTCCATGTTGAAAGAAGGGTTTTTGGAAAGGAAAAAGGGGTTTCAAGTCAAAGGGTGCAGTAACAAGCAAGAAAAGATAAAAGGGGGATAATGATAAGCGATCAAGTTTAAATAAGAAGTGAAAAGACGTGTAAGACCAACGCAATGGTCCAATAAGAAACGTCAGTTCAAAAGGATAAACTCGCCGTTTCAGAATCCTAATGCTGAAAGGACAGTTCGAAAAGATACAATTTTTGGCATCCTCCGAAGAAATGCTTCGCATACCAAAACTTGGGGGGCCTCTGTTAACGGAAAGTCGAAATCGACAAAAGGTAAGAATGTCGGATGTATAAGTGACGTCGACGGAAGTTTACTTAAACATTTTTGTTTAAAAGTGACTTCGAGGGAAGTGAACGTACAATCCGACAACGGGTAGATTTCGACGAAAAGGATGTGTGTCGACAACATAAGTGATGTCGAGGGAGGTGTACTTAAGTGGAATGACTTAAAAGTGACTTCGAAGGACGTGAACGTGTGTCGACAGAAGGAAGAGGTGGAAACAAAAGACCTGTGTCGAGGGAATATTGACGCAAGGAAAGAGGAGTCAGAAATGTCATGTCAGCATTGGGAACGGAAGAGCAATTATGAGGGTATTTAATGCTCCTTGTGGCTATAAAATCCCCATTTTTCACTGAGAAAAGACACGAGTTACAATGAGAAAACTCAAAGAATGCCCTCATGAGTTATGGAAAGAGGAAAAAAGATTCATATTCCACATGAACATGAGTTCACCAAAGACTAAACATGTGGGATTAAGGTGTTCGAGTGAGGACAGGGAAATGAAGGGATGTCCACCCCGAACACCTCCTTTATCCTCTTGAATAACGAAAGGCTAAACATGTGGGATTACATAGAACTCATTTCTGATGCATCGGGTCATAGCAAAGAACTCCGAATTGGAGGAAGCAATGAACCTGATAAATAAGCATTGGAAAGGTCTTTGTAATCCCATAGGCCAAGGTTTGTATCCTGCTAGGATCGACTACGGCCGCCTTTCCTATTAAAAAGTTAAAGGAAATAAGTCCTTTGATGGCATTCTATTAGAAATGTCGGGGGCATGTTTTTTGATTGAATGTTGGTGAAACAGTGTTTATTTGAATTACATGTCACTGACATCAATCGAATGCGTCTGAGGCCGACAGCAGGTCGAAAGTCTATTTTGACAAAAGACCTGTTCGTCGAAAGGAGCTTGATGTCGGCTGACATCTCAGAAACAAGAGACGAGAGCACAACAATATCAATGCTTCGAGCAACAAAGAGACTTAGACAAGAGTCAAAGAGTTGCAATCGAAGAAGAGTGTCAGTCGAAGGAATCTCAGCAAAGATGTCACCACGGGGTTCGACAGAAGTATCCACTAAGCCCAAACCACGACGTGGGCAGTTACATCGTGGGTAGTTAATAGATCGTGGGTTCTGCAGTTATGCAGAACGTGCAAGCATGCTTTGTAAATAGTTTTCGGATTCCTATACCTATAAATAGGAAGTCCTTAGGTTGTAATCGGGGTCGGTTGCTAGGTTGACACACATAGGCCAAAATCCTAAACGTCTCACCAGAGCAAACAAACGGAGAAACGCCATTGTAAAGAATCTCAGCCTTCCACCCATTTAATTTCAATGCAATCTTTACTTTTTCATGCACTTTTAATTACATGCAATTTACTTTACTGCAAATTTTAATCGCTTTCCTTTTCGATTCCAAGTCATTTACTTTACTGCATCTTTTAAATTTCACCGCATCGTGTTCTTGGTGTCGGTTTTACTCTTACTCGCATTTATTTTTACGCTTTTCAAACCCAAATACCCAAAAATACCAAAAAGACGGTCAAGTTCATTTTACAAGATTACCACATAACATGTCGTTACCCACACCTTACACATCATCGTCAGTTCGGCAGGCGTCGGACGAAAAACCCACAAACAATAAGTAACTATCATCTCATGTTTATTCTTGAATTCTTGAAGCAACTCAGATATTCTACCAAATGATATGGATAATTAGACCTTAGCTTGCTCTGTAGAGTAATTAAAATCTGGCCAAATAACAAAGATTTAGGCTAAGTCCTCTTAATTGTTAGGCATTTTTTCTCTTTAGATTAGTGTTGGACTTATCATCACTATGATGTGCAACCTTCATGTTATCAGCTAACACATTACTTGAATATGAGTTTGAAATTAACATGACGCAACCCAAATCCGATGATCAATTCCATTTTTTTTTTCTTTTATGGGTGTTATTGTGTTAACCATCCTCTTAAGATAGATGTTCTAAACCATAGTAATCCATCATGAAGTGTTTTGACTTTTGACAACGATTGGTAGCTCAAGTAATATCAAGTCTCTTTGAACACTAATTGATTAGAGTTGAAAATTCTCCTGAATTTCTTTAGTTAGCTTTTCCCCCTACTTGCATTATCACATACATGGATTTTGTGATAATTATTATGAGAGTCAAATATTTTTTTGAAATGACAAAACATAATTAGATGGCAATTCAAAAAACTTATATCATGAGTTCATGACGGTGCTTTCAAATTAAATCCCTTTTTTATTATTTTTTTTCCTTCATGATAAATTTAGTCTTTCCATTTAATATCAATTTTGAGTTCTGTTGTAACAGCAATAATAGAAACAGAAGAGAAAGAGAGAGAACACACAGAACCAGTGACCCTTTGCCATTTTGCAGCACCTATGAGTCATACTCAACAAGTTGCTTTGCTAGGAATGATTCTCAACTCATTGAGAAAATTGTCGAAGATGTATCAGAAAAGTTGGATTTGATTTCCCCTAATGAACTAGAAGTACAAGACCTTGTTGGAGTAGACAAAATATGTGAAGATGTCAAATTGTTGCTGTTAGATGACCAAAATAAAGACCTGCTAATGAAAAATGGTAGAGTGATTGGAATTTGGGGTATGGGCAGAATCGGTAAGACAACCATTGCTAGAGCTGTTTTTTCTAAAATATTTCCCCAAAATACGATTGTGTTTGTTTCATGCAAAATGTAAGAGAAGAATCGAAAAGGCTTGGACTAACATCTTTACATGACAGACTTCTTTCTAAGTTACTAAATGATGAAAATATCAAGTCTAAGCATGTCGATCAGATCCACATTCATTACGGGGAGGCTCCGTAGTAAAAAGGTTTTGATTGTACTTGATGATGTGGATAGTGTAGAACAATTAGATGAGTTGTGTAGAGAATGTAAATATGCAGGCTCGGGTAGTAAAGTCATTATAACTACAAGAAATAGGCATTTGCTCCGTGGAAGAATCAATGAAGATGATATATTGATCAAGACATGGAGCAATGACAAATCTCTAGAGCTTTTTATCTTACATGCCTTCAAGGAAAGACTTCCCCAAGAGGGATGTGAGGATCTCTTACAAAGGGCAGTTGAATATGCAGGGGGTGTTCCTTTAGCTTTAAAAGTTTTGGGTTCACATCTTTATCCCTTAAGAACTGAATTATGGGATGAAGAATTGAAAAAACTCATGAACTATCCCCATGACAGTATTCAAAATGTCTTACGAGTGAGCTATGATGGGTTAGACAGTCCGGAGAAGAAAATATTTCTAGACATTGCGTTCTTTTTCAAAGACGAAAATAAAGATTATGTTGTAAGGATACTAAATGCCTGTGGTTTCTACGCTACCAATGGAATAAAATTCCTTGAAGATAAAGCTCTCTTAACGATTTCAAGTTGCAAGAAAATACAAATGCATGACTTGTTACAAGAAATGGCTTTGAAAATAGTTCGTCAAGATATTGAAGATCCCCGAAAGCGCAACCGATTAAGGGATATTGAAGAAGTTTCAGATGTACTTGAAAATAAGAAGGTAACGAACAAATGTGCACACCTTTTCTTCCTTTTAATTAAAGATGACATTAGATACAAAGAATTATAGCTAATTGATTGATTTCGTTTACCTGGTTTCTGGTTTTGTCAGGGGAGTGATGCAGTTGAAGGCATAAAATTAGATTTATCAGAACTTGATGATTTGCAATTGAATGCCGATGCATTCGACTCGATGACTAATTTAAGATTTCTTATTTTGTATGTCCCTTCGGGTAAGAGATCAGGAAATGTGAACTATCCTAGAGTCTTCAATCAGTTTCCTGCTAAATTAAGGTATGATGAGTGGCATGGATACTGTTTGGAGTCTCTGCCAGCAACATTTAGTGCTAAGATGCTTGTTGAGATTCGCTTGCCACACAGTCATGTGACAGAACTGTGGTCAGGGGTGAGGGTAAGGTGTTAAGTGCTAAGATGCTTGTTGAGATATGCTTACGTTTTCTGCTTAACTGATATTTGAGTAGTTAGTTTCTACATTGATATATGCTTCCTTTTGAAATGTTGCAGGATGTTGTGAATTTAGAGGGGATTGATCTAAGTGAATGCAAGCAGTTGAATAACCTTCCAGATTTGTCCATGGCATCAAAACTTAAATGGGTGAATCTCAGTGGTTGTGAGAGCTTGTTGGCTATTCATCCATCTATTTTTTCTCCAGACACACTTGAAACATTGATTCTAGATAACTGCAAAAAACTTGAGATTCTTAGAAGTGAGAAGCATTTAAAATCTTTGAAGGAGATCAGTGTCAAGGGCTGCACAAGTCTCAAGGAATTTTCAGTGTCATCAGAGTTAGTGGGAAGTTTGGATTTAAGAAATACAGGAATGGAAGAATTGAACTCATCAATTGGGCGTCTAAATAGACTTTGGTCACTGAATCTAGAGGGTTCGAGACTAAAGAATCTTCCAAGTCAGTTATCATCTCTAGGATATCTTAGGGAGCTTAAGATTTCTAATTGCAGAGTCATCGACAAAGAGAAGCTACACATCCTATTCGATGGCTTGAGAAGTCTAGAAACGCTGCATTTGAAGGTTTGTTGTAACTTGTCTGAACTCCCAGACAACATCAACGTCTTATGTGCATTACGTGAGCTAAAACTAGATGGAAGTGGTTTGGAGTTGTTGCCTCAAAGCATCAGAGATCTTATCACATTGGGAACTCTGTCCTTGAAGAATTGCGCAAAGCTTGGGTCTGCCAAAACTTCCACCGTCTATCAAAGAGTTCCATGCCGTTAACTGCAGCTCATTGGTGACAGTATCCACTTTAAGGGTAATGTGGAACAGTGAATTCATTTCATTCCAGAATTGCATGAAACTGGATGAACCTTCACTCCGTTTTATAATGGAAGGCGCCCACACAACAATCAACCATGCTGTAACCCAGAATGAAATTGCAAGAAGATACGGTGCCATCTTTAAATTTGATACGATTATAAAGGTTTGTTTACCAGGAAGTATAGTCCCAGGGTTCGCATATGGGACTACACATTCCTCAATCACCATAGATCCTCCTTCCTATGATGACCACCTGCGGGGCATAATTTTGTGTGCTGTTCTTTCTCCAACTATGGAAGTCAACAACCATGGTACTAAAATCTTTTGTCAATGCTACTTGGCTGATGGTACGAAGCTGGGAGATGTGACTACATGGTCTCATAAAGCTATCACAGATTTGAATACGGATCATGTTTATATATGGTACGATGAGTTCCATTCTGACAGCATTGTCACATGTTATGATCAACAGGTTTGTTTTGAGTTCTATGTTACAAATGATAAAGGAGAATGTGATAACTTAAGCATCGGTATCAAAGAGTGTGGAGTCGGCCTAATATTTTAAATCACTGCTTATTTGGTGTGGAACTTATTACTCTCCTTCACCTACCTCAATACGTTGTTCTCATTTCGTTGTTACTTATTTTCTTTATGAATTACTAACATGTTTTGTTTGTGAAAGTGGAAGCAACAAAAGAGAAAACAATATATTTGCTACAAAAGGTGCTGCATAATGCAGGCAGTAGTTGTATTTATATGTTTTATTCTGGTTCTAATTGTGTGCATGACTTAAGCTGTTATACCTGATTTATTTAGTGCTGCTATACCCGACTCAATTATAAGAAGAAACAAATGTAGTTTTGGACCGTATTTAGATAGAAGATACCAAATTTATCATCTGGACCAGTAAGCTTGTTATTAATGTGCAGACAAAATCAAGAAGAAATCCGGACATCAATTAAGATAATTCAGCTTCAAGATTAATACTTGCATATCTGTTTCTCCTGAACATGTTCATAACTAAAAGCTGAACTTATTTTCTTTTCCTTTTCCTTTTCTTTTGAGTTGGTGGAACAAAATATATAACATATTTAAAGACATCCTTTTGGCAGCTCTTAGACATGTTACAATTATCAGTACATCACCTCCTTTGTTTGTTTTTAATACTTAACACTAAAACAGTTATGAATTCAACTGTGGCTTCGGGCGAATTTTTTAGGTGCGGCTTCAGAAGCTCAAGATGTTTGGCCTACAGTACATGGAGAAAAACAGTGTTGATCACAGTTTCTTAGGTATATTGGCATTTGTGATGTTAATCCAAGGATGTGAACAAGATGAAAAAAATAATTCTGTTTGGTTTTGGCTTTTTCTCAATAGACACTGAGGAAAAAGCACTGGTGAGATTCAGCTTGGAAGCAAGGAGGGATGCATGTATGTATTGGTTGGTGACTCGGTGTTGCTTGTGGCCTGCGGCCTTGTCACTTTCCACCAGATCACAAATTGCATAACCAAAATATGTTTCTTCATTTAAATTTGACCATAAATTGTAGATTTGGTGTGTCAAGGTTACTGAAATTATGATGAAAAGTGTTGCAGCAGTACTTTAGTTGCAGGGACATTGTAGGTGGGCATAGGGAAAAGGCTTCCTTGGTTTAAGTAAATTAGAGATCCTTGTAGTTTTCTGAATAGAGGTTTCTTGCAATGTTATTAGTGAAGGACATGATAAAGCAGCTGAACTTGCCTTGAATGCTTCTAAGTTCTAACAACATCATTAAATTTGTTAAATCAAATATTTATTGGATGAGGCTAGAATCTATTTGAGCTGCTCATGATACTATTTTATCATCTCTTTCATGGACTCCAAAGGCGATGGAACTTCTCACTCTGTGTAGTATAGTCATTTTCAGTCTCGACGATATTTAATCTTTATGATCCAAATTTTAAGAGCAATAATACATTCTCCTAATAAATCAACCTAAAACTCTGTATAATCATGTTAAGGTGACATGTGTTTAAGTAACAAGAATTTGGGGAATGAGTGGAATGGGTAAGACAACCATTGCAAAAGTCATGTTTTCTCAACTCTTTTCCCTATATGACAGTGACCGCTTCTTGACCAATATAAAGTATCAGAAAATAGTTGACAAATCAAATTAGCATCCTTATGTGATAGGCTTCTTTCTGAGCTACTCAAGGAAGAAAATCCCGAAACTAAATCCAAATCCGGATCCATATTCATTTCGAGGAGGCTAAGTAGTAAAAAGGTTTTCATTGTACTTGCTGATGTGGATAGATTAGATCAATTAGATGAATTCTAAACACTATATAAATATGCAGGTCCAGGTAGTAAACTCGTTATAACAACAAGAAATAGGCTTTTGCTTATTGGAAGAGCTGATTAGATATATGAGACAATTCAAAATGCATTACAAGTGAGCTAGGATGGATTATACAGCATGGAGAAGGAAATATTTCTTAAGGTATTCATGGAGATCAATCTGGAATTAGAAGTGTGTCAAAGCACCATGAAACTCAAGTTTGTTGTGTAAACCGTGAAAACAATGCGAATTCAAAGTAGAGAAGATAAGTCAAAGAAAAGGAAGCTTGAGTAGCATTCCTAAGGTAACTGAAATATCTGCAAGTTGATGACTACTTTTATTTTATCGTTCTGAGAGTACATGGTCAAAGACCCAATTGATGTGATGATTGCTCATATCATACTATGTCAGAAGCAGGAGTTGTATTGATGTGTTTAATTTTTCTTGTAATTGTGCATCTGGCTTTTGTTGTTTTGACATATTTTTGATGTTGCACCTTTGCCTAGTCATTTGTTATGCAGCAACTCCTATCATTTGTTAAAAAAATATTAACAAAGTGATCCATATATGATATATAACCTTAGTTTTAATAATGTGCAATTCAAATATTTGAATAAGCTCATAAAAAAAAGATAGAGGTTGCATGGCATTGATATAAAATTGCAATATGGCCATAAAAGATTGATGTTTATGGAAAGACTAACTGAAGCATGTGGTGAGTTTTTCAGGTGTGGCTTCAGGATGGCTGCTACTATTGTGTCCGTGAATTGTGGAAGAGACGTACGGTATGTGCCACTGCCACATTGTCTTAGACTCCGAGTTATGTTGGAAAGTTGGAAACAAGTTTTGGTATTAAGCTTAATCACATAAATGACAGTTTAGCTACTTGAACTTTATTCACTTTCTGAAGTAAGTAAACAATATTGTACTTTTAACACTATGCCCCTTAAATTTGAATGCACTCAAGATTAGTTGATGAGGTGCACTGGTAGTTACACAGCAAAGCAAGCTGAGGTGAAACTGAGCTGGAAAGCTAGGAGTGATGGCATGCATTGGTTGGTATCTCTTGGAGAATTGTCACCTCTCCATCAGAACAGAAAATGGGAAACCAAAATATTCTTTCTTTGTTGAAATTTGACCAAAAATTCTAGATTTGTTGTGGCAAGCAAGGTTACTGAAAATCTGAAATTAAGATGATGAGAAGTGTTGAAGCAGCAGTGCTAGAATTGCTGCCCTTGTTTAAGACCAAGTAAAAAACTACTAGATCCTTGTAGTTTTCCAACACATTTGTATGTACAATTTAGATATTAAAAAAAAAGCCTAAGTGTCTTTGAAATTAGTCAATATATTTTATTTTTTTGGTTTTAATCATGTTTTTCGATTTTTTTTTTTGTTTTTGGTTTTAGTCCATGTCGTCAACTATGATTTAAGATAATGCAATTGCAGCTATGATTTTGGTTCTCATATTTTCACTATCCGGATATTTTGGTCCCCGCTTTACCATTTCATTTGGTTTTGGTTTCTATCCTGTCAATCATGTCAACATGTTTCATCCATAAAAGTTGGCGATCACCGAAACCGAAACAAAAAGAAAAAGCAGAGGCCTAAACCTAAAAAATAAATTATATCGTAAAAATTAATTTAAAAAAAGTCAACATTTATAGAAAATAATTTGGTATTTAAGCTTTTAAAAAAAACAATGGTCTTTCTTGTAATAATTATATAACTTATAAGAGGTTATCACTTTAATTTAATGCTTCAAAAAACATCATTTTACACTCAATTAGGGTGTTCGCGGTCTGCTTCGATTTGGTTTTAAGATAAAAAGTTATTTGATCCAATTATAAGATATATATGCAGTTCGGTTCTGTTCAATTACATCATCAAATCCAATATCATCCATCCAAAGAAAATCATGCGGTTTCGGTTCGGTTCAGTCCAGTTTTAATTTAATTAAAACTTTTGTTATTTTTATAAAAATTAATTATTTGGTTATAAACAATATTTTTTTTGCAAGTCATAAATATATATGCACGAAAGCAACTATCATTGTTGTTGGCATTCCTAATTAGCATAAATTGATGTATTGTTGTCCATATGTGTAGTGTGTATTTGAATATTAAGCTCAATCCAATGTGTTTTATGTGCATATATTTATAACTAATAGTCCAGTTCGGTTTGAATCGGTTTTTAGAACTAAAACCAAAAATCAAAATCAACCAATTGGTTTTTCAATAATCAATCCAAAAATATCAAAACAAATTCCCTTTTTTTATTTTTGGTTTTTTAATTGATTTGTGGTTTTTTTTTATCGGTTTGAATTTGAACAACCCTATGCCCAAGTCTTGTAGTTTTAAGTCGGTGCTATAATAATCACTCACCGGAAGCTAAAAACTAGGAATGTTGTATAAAAAAAATGTAATTTTATTTAAATTTAATTTATTTTAATAGGAGTATATAGATAGGTAAGGAGAAATAAAAGAATAGTTTGTAATTTCATCAAAATTAAAACTGTAATTTTAACTTTACATCAACGGAATTGCGTACACCCAACCTTTTTTTTTAATCAAAGGTGTCTTCCAATCAAAAATTAATATATTTTTTTCATGCAATAAAACCTTTTTTCATGAACATATAAGATCAAACTTATAATATTGTGCTTAATTATTTCTTATGAAATTAGTGTAATATATTTGAATGGAATTAGGTTAAATTGCACTTCACAACCATAATTGTGGTCCAAGATTATGATTTAGGCAACTTGGAGAGGGCATCAAAATCACAATTGTGATCGATACTATTTCATTTTCATGCAATTGTTGAAAACGGTTGTTTATATGAAATTAATCTTTATACACATAACACGAGTTTTACATTTTGCTCACCAAAACTGCTTTATGCGTAATGCATTCATCTTTATTATTGTCCAATCAGCATATAATATTTCTTACAAATAAAATCATTTTTATTGATGATAAATTTAACTTAAAGCATCATAGTAAATTAGTAATCACTAATCATTCTCTCCACATTTTAGAAAGGGTTGAAAAACATAGATACTCGTATCATGTGCTCATCAGTCATCAACGTATAATAGATAGTTTTACGCATGTTCTTTCCTCACTTTCTAAGAAGGATTAAAAACATGCATTCATCATCACCATGTAATAGTTTCACTCATGCTTCTCACGTCATTACTTTTTTGGAAACCCATAAGCAGAACTTGCAGAGAAATGTATTAAGATACGTAAATTTTACTTCATGAGGGTATAATGAAAAATAGACTTGTGCTAGTAACAAATAAAAAATTGATATATAAGAATACAAAATTAACCTACATTATATATAAAAGTGACATGTATTACTTGCTTACATATATTACTTAATTTCCTGTAATATAAATCTTTTTTTTTTTTGATAATTAATATAAATCTTTTTGTATGTTGATTTTATAGATATAAATATTATATCTCATAACTAATCAATAAAAATACTCCCTCTGTCCTATTTATAAGACCCTTTTGGGGTTTTTATTTTGATCCTAATTATAAGACCCCTTTTCAATTTTCAATAGCATTTAATTACTTCTTTCCACTAACACCCCTATAAAGTCAACATTTTTTAGAGTTCCAATAGTAATTATAGGGGTAGTTTTGAAAAAGTATAACATATTTTCACATTTCCAATGCCACTAACAAATTTATCCACTCTCCTTGATGGGAGTGAAAAACCTCAAAATGGTCTTATAAATAGGACCGGAGGGAGTAATAAAATAGTAAAACCTTGGTCAGTTTCCAAATTCTCATTTATCACGGAATAGCCATCATAATCATAGGTACTGTGAAAAACATCACATTTTAATCGCTTATTAGTTCTAGCAGAGCTGTTGTCCAATCATAATCATATTGTGATTGAAAATTTGTGCTAAGATTATTCTTTCTTTATACGCGTATAAATTACAACAGATTACACCAATCATTCTTTTTACTTGGACAATCATCAGTGCGCAATTAACGATATTTTGGTTGAAACTACTCGCAAAACCTAATGTATTTAGAATTTGCCCGTAAATTAAAATTATGTCGCTATATATAAGCACTAAATAATAAATAATAAATAATGAGTGTTTTGTTCCTTTTTACAACTATTTGGTTTAATTTTTAATGTCATCCATTATTTATTTTCAACAAATATCCCTATCTACTATGTAACACTTTTTAGAGTATTATAGTAAAATTTTGAAAAAATATATCAAATATTATTAATTTCAATATAATTAATTATATTAATTAACTGTTTTAATCTACATAAAAGATTATCCATAGATTTATATTTAGGGATTAAGGAAGTATATATGCATGAAATAGATAGAGTATTATGTTAAGAAAAGCATATATTATTTTTTTTTTGTCCGAATTTCTTGCGGAACCACCGGTATCCCCAAGAGCACCCTTAATACCAGGGAGCCCTTGAGACTAATCCGGAGCGAGCTGCGTGGCTGGCTCTCCTAGCGGAATGTTTTTAGTGGGAATCGAACCCGGAGCTACTAGCACCCTTGTCTCATTCCCAGGATTTTAGTTGGGAAAAGCAGATATTATTAATAATTGTGGGAAACTTTTTTTTATAAACCAAAAGAGTATATTATTGTTAAAAAAAAAAAAAGTATTAGATAGATGTACTCAACCTCAAAAGAGAGAGTATTAATTGTGTGAAATACTCTATAAATAAATTGTTGAACTCGTTTACTCGGTATTGGAGAAAGAATTATATGATACTTAGCTAGACAATTTGCCTGCAAAAGGAAAACTTAATTGAGATACCGTTTTTACATAGAACTCAAATGCTGTCAAATTAAAAAGCACCCAATTAGGTACTAACCCTGATCACTTTTGAATATAATCTAAAGTAATATTTTTGGAACAACTCACCCACAAAATCATCTTTTGATTTTTTACCAGAGAAAAAAAAGTGTAACAAATCAATGAAAGCCAACAGCCCATGTGATCCTGATCTCGACACTGATTTTACCGACTTGAATTCATCATTTTAATCCATGCCCTATCCCCTAAAATCATAAAGTTTTTTTTTATTAAAAAAAAGAATAATTCTGAATAAAAACTCTTATAAAATCAATTTTTACATAAGGAATGATCTTCAACGCATTTTTCATAGCAACACAGGTAATTCTTTTTTCATTTTGAACCTTCGTGGACATCCTAGGTTTAAAGTATTACAAAAATGTTATATATTGACGAATGAGAGTTCTAGTTATAAAAAAACGTATTGGAATTTCTGAGCACCAGATATGTATATTATTACCAATTGGGAGTATACTAGTATAACATAAATAAAATTTCTTAATACTGGCAATTTAAATGAAATTTCATTTGTTCGTCTAAAATTTTAATCTTATCTTTCTTTCTCGTTGAACAATTTAGTTTCAAAAGCTTTTTTTTTTAATTTTTCTTTTTTAAAATCAAAAGCACTCTTATGAAAACTTACACAAGATAAACATTCTACCTTTTATGACTCAAAGTTAATAAATTGACAGTGAAGAATAATGGTGCTTGTGTAGGATGCAATGTCACGCATGCATAGGCTATGATTATCTTTGTTTCCTTAGCCTTACTAATTATAGGAAACTTTCAAAAATTGCAGAATTAAAATCCCCAAAGTACTTTAGTTTTACCCAAATAAAGAAACGTTATAGCATGTAGGTCTAGTTAATGACACCCCGTAGCATGTGCAATACGATTCAAATACTCGATTGCAAAACTTGTCAAGTAAGCAAATGAGACAAAATCTTATCTATACTTCGAATCATAATGCTTCAAATCTTCTGAGAATAATTACTATGAATTAATCATCATGATCAATATGCATAATGAATCTGAACAAAACCCAACAAGAGATATAATGTTATATGAAACGAACTATATCATATTAAATGGTGAAATTTTAACTGCTGGAACAAAAACATATACGAACACAGTTAACTCAAGTATAAAAGATGATTGATTGCATTTAGCACAATTGTATCTTATAATAAAAACTTGAAACATATATACTAATTACAAAGAAAATTAAGAAGAAATTTAAAAACCTAGGTTATTGCTGCTTCAATATTATATTTACATCCAACCAACTCAGCAGTCAAAATCTTAAACCAACGCCAAGGTTAACCATTAATAAGGTAGTTTTTGCTACAAGTACTACTACTACTACTGCTACTCTTCCTCCTATATAGGGGTCGATCTAGTTCACTAGAATAATATCATGTACCTCATCAGTGTTAGTTGTGAATCTTCTGATAATACTTCATTCAATTTTCTTGGTATCCAACCTGCTATATATACATGGAATTTGAACTCAGCTTTTAGTTCTTCTGAATGTCTCTCGTATGATATGTATTCAAAATATATATATATATATATATATATATATATATTAGAAAATATGCCTAAAAATTATATATGCATCTAAAAATTGATATGTAAGTGATGCAGGTTCTCTGATCTTCACAAATTTAGAGTTTAGATCCATCTCTACAAAAATATAATTATTATATGAAAATTAAAGAAATGTGAGTATGTATACCTTAAAAGATGAATACCCCTTTTAGTATGGATAATCATGGCCGAGTCTGAGCTCCAAATCAATTTCATTATCTTTCTGATTGTTACTATCCACATGGCTTGGACCAATTTGGAGACTCAAATTTGCACCCCTAAGCTCTTGGTTGAAATTCATAGTCCTAGCACTAGACCTAATTGGGTTATGAAACTGATGATGATCAAATTGAAGGGAAAGTGCATATGAAGGTTGGTTTCTAACAAGGTTATTAGGTGGTGGTGGTGGATGAAAATACATGTCACAATTATTCCTTTGATGAGATTCCAGAATAGAGTAATTCCTTGTTGTGTGGTTTGAAAACCCTGAAGAAGCAAAAGGAGGAGCCATGACAGCAGGTTCCTCATTGGTGAACTTGTTTGATGATGAGACTTGCTTAGCTGCCTTGGCTCTATCTTTCCTATGAATATTCATGTGACCCCCTAAGGCTTGAGCATTTGTGAATCCTCTCTTGCAAAATGTGCACTCATAAGAGCGTTTGGTCCCACAAGTAGTAGTGTCATCTTGTGCTTCTTCTTGATGATCATCACTTTCTTCATCACTTGAAATATCATACCTCATCACCTGCTTCCCTGAATTCATAGCAAGAGAAGTCATCAAGATTATTAACTAACCCTTTCACTCTAAAGAAACAAATTAAATAAACTAATGGACTTGTGAATCTCTTGTAATTAATGGGAAAGTAATTAAGATAAAGAGAGATGTGCAAGAGGAGGAAGCTAGGGTAGTTTTATATTGAGAATAATTAAGAGGACTACTACTTTGTGAGAAAAAGTGTCAAATAGAGACAAGTAGAAAACAATAGCATAGTCCTATGTGGCTATAGCACTGGTGGTTTTCTATTGAGAGCTTCATTACTTGGCGTTTTCACATGGGACTTTCCATTTAGCCGGCTCTATAATGAGTCTAAAGAAACTTACGGTATAGTATAATTTTATTTTATTGGTTATAACTCTCTTTCATTTGATTTGGTTACAATTTCTGCTAATGTTGCTTTCATGACGTGTTGATTCTTTTTTGCATCTCATCGATCTCTTGTATTATAATTCTTTGACGCGTCAATGTGACTAATTCTCGTACTTGAGATTACAGTTAAGCATCACCACATACACTCTGAAGAAATTGGTGCATTTTGAGTGTTGTGTTCTCATTTATTACATATATAGTTGTCCATCAACTTGCTATATATATGATTATATACTGGCAAATAGAGTTGCTATTTATGAGTTTTTTTTTCTTGTTTAGCAAACGTACAATGGTTCTGTTCATATATATTTTCCAAGTAATGTTTAAGGTGGGGTGTGATTATACTGTTTACCTTGTCTCATACACATTTTTTAGGCTGTATATACTTATATTTTACAAGAGATACTTTCAATATAAAAAGTAGGGTTTGCTTAACCACAGCCCTTAGGGCTGAGGATAAGAGGTAAAAAAGTAGAAAAAAAGTCTTGAAATACTAATTCACTAACTCTTAAAGTATTAAACATTTAATCTTTCAATGCAAAAATACTTTTTTTTAGTCTCTTATCCTCGGGCTGGGGTTAAGAAAATCCTAAAAAGTAAAGTAAATTCTCTACTATCTTGAAATTCATGATAAGGTAAATATAAGTTACTTCAGCATTAAGGATAAGAATTTTAAAGAAGAGTTTTATATTAAAAAAAAATGATGAATTTATAATTACAAGAACTAGTGTATTTAGTTTTTTTTTTAAAAAATGATTAATAAACTTTAAAACAATGTTTTTGATAGGCAAATTTTTTTTAGGGCATGGGTGAAGGGAAATTAAATCCAAATGGTAGCGTCTAGAAATAAACCTACAAAATTAACTTATAAATAGACTTACACCACAAAGAAAGTGACATAGGTCACTTGCTTATTATTGATTGGTTAACAAGTGATACATGTTACTTTCTCATGATGTAGGCTTATTTGTAAATTGATTTTGTATATTTATTTACTACTCCCTCTCTTTCTTATTACTAGAGAACCACACCCCATGCACCGCACGGGTATAAATTCTAGTAGTGAAAACCATACAGGTTGCTAGTAGTTACTTGTATTATATAGGAATAGTGGACATCAACAGGTTGCACGGCAATTTTTTTTTTCCTTTGCAAGTTACTGGAACTGCTATAGCAGTTTAATTTTACACTACAATGTGGGAAAGATGTGATAATTTTTTCAATTAGGAAGGGTATAATAAGAATAACAAAATTATGTACAAAAATTAGTTATAAAACAGTTAAAAAAATGGGTTTTCTTTATATAATAGTATAGATAAGTCCCTTCAACCAATTTTCATATCCTTTAAGAAAGTTAGTTATTATGGTTAGTTGTATTGGAAATGTAAATATTTGGTATACTTTTTCAAAAATACCCCTATAATTATTATTAGGAATCTAAAAAGTGTTGAGTAAATAAGGGTGTTTGTGAAAAAAAGAAGTAAGTAATGTCATTAAAAATTGGAAATGAGACTTGTATTAAGGACCAAAATAAAGTCTTCAATTTGGGCTTATAATTAGGACAAGAGGGACTATAACTCTTTAGTTTTTTATCACATATTTAATTATTACTGTATTTAATTTTAAGAGTTTAATATATATATGTGCAACTGACAGTGTAAAGTTTTTTACACTGTTGGTGTATCATCCATCATCCATATAAATTATGTTTACTTGCAAGTCAACCGTTGCTAACCCATCAACGGTGGATGATATCGTGACAGTGTAAAAAATCTTTACATTGTCAGTGTATATACTTATTTTCTCGTATTTTAATTACTTATCTTCAACTTGAGATTAATTAAGTAAACCAAAAAAAAAAAAAACCATCGTTAAGACTATTTCTAGCATTAAATATGCATCTTGTTTTTCTTGGCAACAAATTCCAACCTATATTAATTAATTTTAGTTATACTTATTCTTTATTCTCTATTTTAATTGTCATACTTCCTTACTTTTACTATATTATAGCCTTCTTTTCCAACAAACTGTTCACTTAATACAAAGAATGAACCATCACTTGCCAACATCGGAAAAAAAAAATGAATAAAAACCAAAACTCCCAAACAGAACCCCTGCTTCATAGCCACAACCTTTCAAAAAAAATGAGCTTGTGTATTTTATTGGAGTTCAGATGTTCTCTAGTTAGAGAGGGAACTGGAGAGGCCAATCCATGCACAAGATTAAAACACATGGCAAAAGTTTAAATCAATGATTGCGGTTTTTTTTAAGGTCATGCAACGGAAATAAAATAAATGAAGTAATGAACTTTACTTTTTTTTATCTCTTAACCATCAATGATTTTTAACATAAAATTTTAATTTGTCTTTTTCATTTGCTCACTTAATTTATAAATAAATGAAGTAATGAACTTTATTTTTGTAACCCAACATAAAAAAAAAAGTTTTTTATTACCTCTTTACTTGATAACTTTTTATTTTAATTCAAATCTTATTTTTTAATAATTAATTTTATTATTGATTGATGTCATTGTTTCAATTGATATGTATATATACTACATGTTTAATTGATTTTTTTAAAATTTTTTTTAATGAATTAGGGACCCTAAATTCTTTTCTCCGCCCTAGAATCCGAAATAGGTTAGGACCGGGCCTCGTTCAATATTTGCGGGTCTCCAGCTGCCACTTTGTGAAAGGTCACGAGTAGAGTGAAGACGTTGTTCTGTAGCTAAGAGTGTTTACGGTTAAATATATATATATATATATATATATATATATATATATATATATATATATATATATATATATATATATATATATTAGGGTGGTTAAATAATTTTGAAAAAATTAGGGTATAATTGGTATTTAAATTATTGAAAGTTAATATAGTTTTTTGAAAGTTACTTTTAAAAACCACCGAACGAGACTAATAACTTATTGATTAAGTCTAAAAGCTACTAATTAACCAAATACTCTCTCCGTTTCAGAACATTAGGCCTTTTAGCATTTTTTCTTGTTTCATAACATTAGGCCTTTTACAATTTCAATACATAAACATATTTTTCTTTCCAATTCTAACCTTTATTCAATCATTTCATTCTCTCCTCATTAATTCTACTTTTATCATCTCTCTCATCTTTAAACCACTATACATTAATTAATGGACACACTTACTAATAAACATTAAATACTACTACAATTTTCAATAAGGATTGATAGGAGCATTTTGGACAAATTATACATAACACTTACAATAATTAACACTTTCTTAATCTGTGTGCCCAAGACTAAAATGCCTAATGTTCTGAAACGGATGGATTAGCTTCCAGCCAGCCACACCGAACAAAGCTGATGAGATGTAATTTACAATAACATTTAGATTTATGTTTTTTATGATGTTTAAGATAGTGAAGTGTTATTTACTCGTGAATATAGTCGTCTCATGTAACCAAAACAAAAAAAACATTTAGTCACCTCTTTAATGTCGCTCGTCTCAAATATTGTGCGGGTCTTGTGTTAAAATAAGTAATTATGTCTTGTGAGGGTTGTGGCAATTTTTAGGAAATTGAGTCATTCATATAAGGTTTTGATAATCGAATATCTCAATTATTTTCTAAACATAATTTTACTATTTATTTTGATATAATTTGGAAACTGCACGAAAGTATCACATGCATCGTACAAAAATTCCATAACTAAATGTACAAAAATCGCACAAACACCGAACACATTATATTACTATATGAATATCATACAACATTCACACAATTTTATCCTATATTAACATATAGGTCTGACAGTACTTGATAATAAATTCATTTATTGAATAATATATTTTCATATTGTAAATGTTTCTGGCCTTACATATTTTTTATACTACTCAAAAATAAATTATTTTTAACTTTTTTTTTTAACAGCAAACAAAAAAAAAATCCATTAAAAAGGAGGCAATCAAGCATCAAAACACATAACAATGATCCCACCATCTATGAAGGGTTTGCCATATGGTACCCTATCATGAAATGCTATAATATATATTATTTTCTTCCAAATAACCTTTTATATTTTTTTTTATCACGAAATGCTCTATTTTTTCTTTATAATATCTCAATTTAACTTTAAAGTTGATGTCAAGCTTTCACTTAAAAAATATAAAAAATATTATACCTAAATCTTTTCTTGAAATAGAATAAATCCCCTATAAATGCATGAGACCACTTAAAATTGGGAATTCTCCTCACTTTATCATATGCTATGAGATGGCATGCACATCTTACATGTGAATGCAAAGTTATAAGAGGCTCCAAGGATATTACGAAGCAATTGCAATGTGAACATGCATGTAATAAGTAGAAAACGGGTTGAAGTATCTCTATGCATGTCTTTATCACATCACATACTATATTCTTGATATGATGTTGTATTTAGGTTCCTTGCTAGTGATTCACTTAGCATTGATGAACAGTCTTTTTAGCCTTACTTCAAAAGGAAGAGACATGTGAACTATTTCCATGCATCATCCATCCATATTACCATATAGTATAATAGGGTGAATCCTAGCTATTTTGATCCGAAGCCATTATCTTTATTGCATGACGTACTCAATTAAATTAACTTTGCGAGAGTTTGAGTCTTTGACTCAGTCTCATTAGTCATTCATTCAAACTGAATACCTCCAACTAAAGAGATGATTGTATCTTATTATAATCAAATCAATTAGGGAGGGGAATAATTGAACCAGTTTAATTAAAAGGAATAATTTTGAAGTTAGCCTATTGGTTAGTTTAATGAGAAATCTCCAAAAGACCAAATGTCTCTTTTGTGTAATACTTTTATAAAAAAAAAAATAGTCCCTTTTGTTTAATAGTTCCTTAGCTGGTTCGTAATGATATTGCAGCAGGCGGAAAAAATGAATAACCAAATTTAATTGGTGGCATCTGAACAGATTTAGTACAGCTTATTGATTTTTTCTGAGTTTTTTATTTTAAATAATCTTGTTTTTAAATCTTTGGTTTGTTTGTCAACACATATAAATCGTAATCTTAGATTTTATTTTTGAAAATAAAAATCTATCACATAGGACTATTGCATTTTTCTGGTTGAGAACTTGATACTCCCTCCGGTCTATATTATAAGCATCCTTTTTGTGAGAGAGAAATGATGCTTATAATATGGACCGGAGGAAGTATTATTTTTGTTTTAGACTCAACTGTTTTTTCTATTTTGTCTTTAACAACTTTATTTAACAACTTGGGTTTACTTGAAACTTGAAAGTCACACTAACTTTAAACATTGATATGTAGTTATATTTTCTTTTATTTTAAGATTAATTACGAGTATTCTCTTTCCCCAAATTTCATGTCTTCAACCAATCAGATCTCATCAAATATTATAAAGATGTCATAATAACTTGAAGTTATTTTTGAGTTTTTTAAAATTTGTATGGTGAAAACATGCTTTGGAACATGCTTTGGGACAAGTGATACTTGTCCATCCTATATACTACTACCTCCGTCCCTTGTTATCTGTTGTTTTTTGGAGAGATTTTTTGTTTATTTTTATATGTCGTATTGAGGATTTCAAGAGTATAATAAATGTTATTTTCCATGTTTACCCATATTTAATATGTCTTGGTTTATGTAAGTAGTGGAGAAAAATTAATGATTATAGAGAGAGAAGTGGTATAATGGGAAAAAACATAATTAATGTATTTGAAATCTGAGTAATAATTAAATTTCTTAAAAAATGTGTTTTGTTTAAAATATGACAGATGAATAGGAACTAATGAAGTATATGATAAAGAGATTAATGGGTATACACCGACGGTATAAAGTTTTTTACACCATCAGTCCATCATCCACCATTCATTTGGATTACTTTAATTTAAAAGTCAACAACCATAAATGGATGAATGATGGATGATGCACTGATGGTGTAAAAAACACTTTACACTGTCAGTGCATTACCTATTTTCTCTATGATAAATACTCACTACTCAATTCTAATGAGAATGATAATCATAATTTTGCAACTGCATGAAATTTGTCAATGACAACAATATAAGTGCTGGATTACAGCTTCCCTTGTCGTTTTCGTTTTTGTTTTTTCCCCCTCTTTTGATTAGTCTTTCCGGCATGCATAGTTTGAGGTTTTCTTTGGTATGTACTTTTTCAATTAAGAATGAACATGATGGGATTATGGAATACAAAAATTAATAATAATTATTAGTTTGGATTAAACATGACTAATCTTACTCCTTGGTGTATGTTTGAACAAGCGTCACTAGATTCTGAGCTCCAATAATTGCTTTTTATGCCCCAAATGAAGATTGAAATTCGTTAATTAGCTACATACACACCATCATGTTGATGATATATTTCTGAATGGGATTCATGTTTCGTCTTTAATTCATTAGTATATATTTATAAGAATGATTATCAAATCAAGTCTTACAAATTATACTTGGCATTTTTTCAATTGTCTTACTCTATTTTATTTATTTATTTTGTGAACTTGTCTTACTCTATATGATTTGCCTATTTGAGCGATGACACATCAATTGTCTAACAAAATTGATATAGGGCAAACCAACGTGAGCGAGAAAAAGAGAGTCTGAGTGTGAGAGAGAGCTAGGCAGGAGAATAGATGGACAAGCATGAAGTATGAGGAGGATGACAACGGCAAAGAAAAAGGACAGATTACCTAAGAGATACTATCACTCTTTTCTTTTCAAATTTCACTATCAGACCATGGTGTGGTGGAGATACGGAGACTGTACTCCACAGCCCACACGCTTACTTACTTTCTTAATTTTTTATCTTATTTTTAGGTTTTAATTAAAAAAAATTAATTTAATCATCTATATTATTAACTTGGATTTTCCCTCGTACTCTTTCAATAAAAGGATTGTGTTACGTTGTACCCTTTCAACAAAAGGGTTGTTGCACCCTTTCTAGGTGGCTCAATAAAAGAGTCACATGTTTTTTTTTATGCCACATCAAATAGACATGCATATAAATTATAAATTTTGCAATTAGATCCTTAGGTTATTTATGTAAAAATAACATTTTTATCCCTATCATAATTTACCTAGAATACCCTATTATATAATAGGGGGTATTTTGGGTAAGTTAATAGGGATATTTAAGGTAAATTGCATTAGGAGTAAAAATATTACTTTTACGTAAATAACTCAGAGACCAAATTGAAAAATTTATTTATGGTTTTGGTCCCGAAAAGCTCAACGTGTTTTGGTTTTAATCCCTAAAAGTTATTTTGACCGTGATTGGTCCTTAATTTTTCAAACATTTTGGTTTTGGTCCCATATGTTAGGAAAAATCAATTATTTGCTGACGTAGTTAACAGAAACCCACATCAACAGCTACGTGGTGTGAGATAGCGTCAAATAAGTATTTTGACATGGATTATTCAGTTCCATAAATGCAAAATTCTGCCTATGAGACATTTTACGTATGTGACCATTTTGTGTCCATGAATCTGTATCATTCACGTCATATCACTTATTTGGCGTCTCCTCACACTACGTGACTCCTGATATGATGTTCCGCTAGCCACATAAGCAAATAACAGTTTTTTCATAATGGAGTGGATCAAAACCAAAATGTTTGAAAAATTAAGGACTAATCCCGGTCAAAATAACTTATATAGACTAAAACCAAAACACGTTGAATTTTTAGGGATGAAAAATATAAATAAGCCTTTATAATTTATATGTATGCCTAATTGACGTGGCATACAAATACATACAGTGTTTTCTTATTGGGTCACCCAACCCTTTTTATTGAGTGGGTACCGAAGCAAAGCCCAACTAACTTTTTTCAATTTCATCCATCTATGGTTACGGTATTAGATTTTCACCCCATATATACTGATTCCAATCACTGGAATTTGCATTTTAATTTCTAGTTAGAATATATAACTTCAAAATGAGAAAGGCAAAAATGTGGGTGAAATATTACTCCAAAAAGTGGAACAAAATAGGCATTTTGTCTATCAAAATACTCCCTCCGATCCTATATGTAGGACGTATTCTAGAAGAAATGGCTGATCCTATATGTAAGACATATTGTATTTTTTTTTAAGAAACATATATTTGTTTTGCCAAAACTACCCCTAATTATACCACTCCAATTCCCCACCTCATATCTACGCATAGCATGATGCACTACACTGCCCAAAAAAAACTGTTCACTTCACCACTTAACCACACTATACGCTGCACTTTTCTTCTTCTCATTCTCTGATCCTTTCTTTCTTCTTGCATTGGCTTTACTTATTTAAATACTTGTACAATAAACACAACATGGATAAACTCTATTGCATCCTTGTATTTCCTTTTCTCATTCCGAAACTTCGTTGCTGACAATGGAAATAAATCAGTGTTTTGAAGACTCAATTGAAGGCACTGAAGCACTTCCATATCCGTCAATGGAGATAGATGTTGTGGAAGGTTCATTTGAAGGTGATGAGGAACTCCCACGTTCATATACTTAAGAGCAGCAGCAGCAACAACAACAATAAAAGGATAGGCAATTACAACAATGAAGTTTCTTCGTTTGCTTAGTAAAAACTAAAAACTACTACCAACAGAGAGCATAAAGGAAAGCCAGATCTGGGAAACCGGTTCAGCCGGTGAAGATGTGAAGATGAACGACCAAGATGAGAATGGCGTAGAGGGCAAAGAAGATGAGTGTGTGAATGAAAATAGCTTTCCCGTTAGTCTTCATGCTACTAAACTCCAGCTGTTTCCCATTTCCTGGAAAAGAAAACAGCAAACCTGGTTGGAGCAGCACGGACAGCACAACACCGACTAACACTGGTGCCCAATCAGCCATTTCCCTTTTTGTTTTCTAACCAGGAAATATGGAAATCGCAGATCTGAAAAAATGGTGACTTTCGGTGAAGAAAGTAGGATGGAGTAATAAAGTTGGTAGCTTTGTGGAGATGCTTGGTATTTTGGGATGGAAATGAAGGAAAGATGAGAGGGAGAAAGGGAGAGGGGTGGGTTGGAAAGTGACACCGCTTGGGAATTTCGAACAATTTTGGAAACACAAAGCATTTAATTTCTCTCTCTTGTAGTTGGACGTAGACAAAGCATTTTTATGACCATTTTCATAATCAAGGATAAAAATGTAAATGTAATGACTTTTTTTTTTTTCTGAAATCAAAGAAAAAACTAATTTTAACTAACCTCCTTGGTCCGGGGAATTCGGTTAACTACGTCTTACATATAGGACCGGAGGGAGTATCAAACACATTGAAAAATGTAGATGTCCACTAGAAAATGTAGATTCCGGTGATTGGAAAAACAATCTCCAATAAAATCAATATATTTCGGTTAAAATCTAACATCATTATGATGGATGGTGAAATTGACAAACGTTAGACACTTAAAAGACTAAATTGATTCTTTTTAAATTTAAAGAACCAAATTACTCCCTCCGTCCCTAATTATAAGGTTCTCTTGAGCATTTTTACGTCCACCAATGTTGTTGAATTCTATATTAAAATTGATATGTTCTTCCAAAAATATCCCTCTACCAATTATTAGAACATAATAAATTTTTTTCATTTTTCAATATTAATTTAATTCCTAGATACTCCATCATCTATGTTGTGGCTGGCCAACCCCCCCCCCCCCCCCCACCATCTCCCGTTGATCACAATGATTAGATGTAAGAGTAAATTTTAAAATATAAGCATTTGTATTAGCCTTTTAACGAGAATCGAGAAAATTAGAATCAATAACGTTTAATATACTTTTTTAAAACTATAAAATATCATTGAGATTCTAAAAGGTGTTGAGCAAACATGAATGTCTATGAAAAAGAAATAATTAATATAATTAAAAATTGAGATATGAGCTTATAAAAAGAGACTAGACTATAATACTAATTAATGCTTATATTTAGAAACACAGAAGGAGTAATTTTTATTAAGAAATGCATTTGTTAATTAATGTAGAATAGTTTAGGAATGGAAAAAAAAAATTTAAGTAAAATCAATGAAGAGGAAATGAAATAATACCTTAGAAATCGTAAAAGTGTATAATTTATGAAAACAAGAAAAAATGCTTAAACATCTAAAGTTAAAGAATGGAGGGGCAAAGAGACTAAAGTAAAGGTACGATTAAGAATGAGCAAAATGACTTGTGCAGAATTGCCATTTGAATTTCCTTTTCTAAATACCAGATCTAGCATGCATTGGGAGCAACATAAACCCTTTTAACATTGCAAAAGATCTCTGCTCAGAAAATTACAAGGATCAAATTTACTTAGGAAAGGGAAGGTTTTTTCTTTTTCCAGTTCCCACTTAACTTAGCTTTTGGTCAAATTTCAATCAAGAAGCATATTTTGGTTTTGCTATTTGTGTTTTGTTCTCATGGAGAGATGAAATCACCACGTGCTACACCAAACCCCTCCTCACCCCTCCTTGTTACCCGGGTGCGAATAGAATTTCCCCTTTAATTTATACCTATCAAGTATCAACCAAAAGCCAAAAGCAAACATAATGATTTATTTTTTTGGTCATCTCAACTATCACTTCCTTGAATTACCAACAAAGCTAAGAAAATTGGTACATATTGTTCTTCTCCATGTATAGCATATATATATATCAGATATCCTCAGCTCCGTCCTCAATTCTCGGACACAATTGTAGCATCAAGAAGCCATACCTGAAACTGAAAAATTTGTGAGAGCCGCAAATAGTTTTTTCCACAAACATCAAGGCTACCATACTGCAAATTTATTTAAATTTAAGTAACTTGCAATGCAAGAAAGGAATGACATTAACCTTGTGAACAGCTCGTGAACAGTTTCAATTTTGTCGCCAAGAGGATTTAACATGGCAATGGCATGTTCCACATTGCCGCAATTTGAGTCGTCGTATTTAGGTACTCACAGAAGGCTACACAAAATTTGATGGAAGTTAAAACATACCAGAAGTGATTAAAATGTGCATAACAAAAGGCAGAAAATGACTACACTTTTCCATCTTTTCAAAAATCATGGTCAATAACAACTGAACAGTGATAAAATTACTTGCTGCCTCGAACCACAGCTTCTGCTAGTATTTTCTAAACAAATAGTTAGAGATGCTGTTGATATCCTCTATCAAAATAGGGGAAAAGTTTACCCCTTTTCTTTTTATTATTTTAAACTGGGAGATGCAGAATAGGAACCAGAATTAAACACATCAATAGTTCAATACTACTACAGCCTCGTATAAAGTACCTTAAATATGGATGTTAGTTCAATATAGGCTTAAATGCAGTAACATCCATATTCTTAGCCAAAAATATAAGTCGTCATCAATTTGCAGATAATTCAATCCAACACTTGCTCACCTTGATGTTACCATAGGAATGCTACAAAAGCTGTTTTTTCTTTAACATTGCTTCTCTTCTTTAACTCCCACAATATTATCACCACTAAATTGGAAATTTTTGATTACCGCTTTCACACACAGTCTTCTATGTCCTGAATAATCTCCAAAAATGCCTTAAGACATCTGCGAAAATAAAGTTGTGTGAGAACGATGGTATGCGTATCTGTTAACATAATTTCGTAAAACTATGAATTATAGGAACAAATAAATTCTTTTTTGTATAAAGTATTTTTATGATCCAAATTGTGTATTTTTCATCTTACCAAAGTTAAGTTGGCAAAAAGCAGTATTAGCTGTTTTTCTTTCTTCTGATTATACGAAGAAAAGAATACAAGATTCAGTGTAAAATGATGTGGTGCATAATTCTTCCCCAACTTTTTTTATCAATTTTCAGAGGAAATAAGTAAAAGAGATCACTAAGTTCAATACCAAATAAGCAGTCACAGGAACAAGAACAATTGTCACTCAAATCCAGTAGTTGGTTATTTTTGCCATTCCATTCCTTCTCATCAGTACCTGACTCCGAGTACATTCCCTGTAAAAGACGGCATAAATCTTCGGAGTAAAATACTAGTTGGACTCCACACTCTTTGGTACCGATGTTCAAGACCTCGGGTTCCTCAGTATCATTTGTAACATAGAACTTAAACGAAATCTGGCATTCATTATATCGAACAAATCTGTCAAGTGAATGGCACCATATATAAACATGATCTGAATTCAACCCCGTGATAGCTTTATGATGCCATGTAGATGCAGGTCCAACCTCTTCACCATCTGCCCAATATAATTGACACCAGATACTAGCACCATGCTTCTTCAATTCCTCAGAAGGAGAAAGAACCGCACATAATATTATGCCCAGCAACATGGATTTGGATGAATTAGTAATAGTAATTGAGGATTCCGTTGTTTGATATGTGAACTGCCTGGGGACTCTACTTCCTGGCAAACAAACCTTCACAGGATTATCAGAAAAACCGTGGAAGCTTCCGACGTATTTATTATGGAAAAAAATACTCATCATGATTAACTGGATTCCTTCTATGATACAGTCGAGTGAGCGCTCATCTAGTTTCATGCAATTCTGGAAGGAAATGTACTTCTCCCCTCTCATTATTGCAGTTGCATCCATCAATGACCCACGCTTAGCATCATCAAAAATTTTGGTATCTAGTGGAAGCGCTGGTATGCACCGAAACTTGCTGCAATTATTTAAGGACAGAATTTCCATATATTCAAGATGCTTGATGTTTTCAGGTAATTTCTCCACACTGCTTCCATCTAGTATTAGCTCACGTAAATCAGATAAGTTATTAATGTTGTCCGGGAGTTCAAACAAGTTACAGCAATCCTTTAGATGCAGTATTGCTAGACGTCTTAAGCCATCAAAAAGGGTGTGTAGCTTCTGTTTGTCCAATACTAGACTGCAATTAGAAATCCTAAGGTCCCAAAGAGATTTTAGAAAAGATAACTCATTTGGAAGATTCTTAAGTCTCAAACCCTCTAGATTGAGCGACTTTAGTCTTACTGAGTTACCAATTGATGAGTGCAATTTTTGGATTTCTGTGTTGCTTAAATCCAACCTTTCTATTAAACTCGATGACAGTGAAAATTCCTTGAGACTTGTGCAGCCATTAACGCTAAACTTCTTCAGAGATCCTAAATGCTTCTCGCTTTTAAGATTTTTGAGTTTTTTGCAGCGATCCAGTATCAATTTTTCTATTGTGTCAAGAGATAGAACAGATGGATGAATAGCCAACAAACGCTCACAACCAGTGAGATTTAGCCATTTAAGTTTTGGTGCCTTGGACAAATCTGGGAGTTTCTTCAACTGCTTGCATTCACTTAAATCAATCCCTTCTAAATTCACAACATCCTGCAAGTATTCAAATAAAAAAAATCACACAGATTTCAGTTGAACAAAATCACATCAAACACTTTGTATATCTTTACCTGCACTCCTCGCCAAAGTTCTATAACATGGCTGTGCGGCATGCGAATTTCAACAAGCATCTTAGCAGAAAAAGTTGATGGAAGATACTTCAAACTGTATCCATGCCACTCAAGGTACCTCAATTTATCAGAGATTTTATTGAGGTCTCTTGGATAGTCCACCTTACCAGCTCTCTTATCCGATGGGGTAAACAATTTCAGAAATCTTAAATTGATCATCATATTGAATGTGTCAGCGCTCAAGCTAAGTATACCGGCAACACGTGATAAATCTAATGTTATCCCCTCAACTGCATCACTCCCCTAATAGAACAAGAAAGTAAGTGGTATCATCATAGCTATAAATATTTCTATATAAAAGCATGTCTGATAAGACAAATAAAAATCTAATGTTATCCCTTGAACTGCATCAACTCACTAATAAAACAAGAAGGCAAATGCTATGTGCTTAGCTATAAATATTTCTATCTAAAAGCAAATATGGTTAGAAAAAGAAAAAGTGGGTCTTTTTCATTACCTTTTTTTTATTCTTAAATACATCAGAAATTTCTTCAATATCCCTCAACCGGCTGCGTTTTCCAGGATCTTCGATGCCTTGACGAACTATGTTCAAACCCATTTCTTGTAGCAAGTCATGCATTTGTATTCTCTGTCCTTTTGAAACAGTTATAAGAGCTTTATCTTCAAGGACCTCCACTCCACTAGTAGCGGAGAAATCACAAGCATTCAGTACCCTCTCCACAAAACCTTTATCTTCATCTTTGAAAAAGAATGCAATGTCTAGAAATATTTTCTGCTGTGGAATGTCTAATCCGTCATAGCTCACTTGCAACACATTTTGAATCTTGTCATAAGGATAGTTCTTGAGTTTTTTTAATTCACTATCCCAAAACTTGGTACTTCTGGAATAAAGATTTGAACCCAACACTTTTAAAGCTAACGGAACACCCCCTGCATAATCAACTGCAGTTTTTGAGAGATCCTCATATCCCTTCTGAGGACATCTTTGCTTGAAGGCATGTAAGCAAAAAAGCTCGAGAGATTCGTCAAAGCTCCATACTTTTGCCTTATATATCTCATCAACTCTTCCGCTGAGCAAATGTCTATTTCTTGTAGTTATAATGAGTTTACTATCTGGGCCTGCATATTTATATACTCTACACAAATCATCCAACTGATCTAAGTTATCCACATCATCAAGTACGATGAAAACTTTTTTACTACTGAGCCTCCTTGCAATGAATGTGGATCCTATAGGATTAGATTTGGGATTTTCTTCCTTTAGCAGATCAAAGAGAAGCTTATCACATAAAGATGTTTGCCCAAGCCTTTTTGATTCTTCTCTTACATTTGCCAAGAAGCAAACACTGTCATATTGGGGAAAGAGTTGAGAAAACACAGCTTTAGCCGAGGTTGTCTTACCAATCCCACCCATTCCCCAAATTCCAATCACTTTAACATTCTTCAGTAATTGAGTATGTTTGTTTATTGACAGCAAATATTCAATGTATTCACAGATCTTGTCAATTCCAACAAGGCCTTCAACTTCTAGTTCTATAGGGTACCTTAGGTAGAGCTTTTGCATTACATCTTCGACAATTTTCTCAATGACCAGAGAATCATTCCTAGCAAAGGTACAAACAAATGATACAAAAAGAATAATTAAGTCTACAACATATGAAAAAATAAATAAATAAACTATTACATATACATCACTCCATCACGGAACTGAATTTACGTTACTCTATACACTCAATAGTTGCTGAGTATAGTGTAATAGCCAGAAAGAGGATTGAGAGAAAACCAAAAGAAAAAAAGCTGAAATTTTATAAATCCTCAAAAGTTAAGCATAAAAGGAATTATGGGTGCGTATATACTGCCTCAAAAAATTTATGTAAAAAGAAGAGCTAGTACTTACTTATAGTCACGATTTCGAGAGTCCCATCCAGATATATTGGCTGCTTCAGCAAGAGCAGCTTTCCACTCAGACACTTTATTTTGGATAGATTCATTATCTTTGCTACAAAAAAGTCGCTCATGTTTAGCAAATGCTTCCCTATAACTCCCAGTTTGCTTTCGTACGTCCGATGGATCCACATCATGGAACACAGGTATAACCACCTGTCTATGCTTGTTATCTTTTCTGCATTGGAGTATTTTAACAAGTTCTTCTAAACACCATTTTGAGGAAGCATAGTTCTCCGAGAAAACAACGATGGCTATGTGGGAGTCCTGGATTGCATAGGACAATGTTGGCCAGAGCTCATCTCCTTTTTTAAGGTTATCATCTATGTATGTTCTGATGTTGGCTCGGCAGAGGGCGGAATAAAGATGACTAGTGAAGTTGGTGCGTGTGTCCTCACCTCTAAAGCTAATGAAAACATCATACTTTTTGGTAGAGGAAGACATATCCCCAACTAGCTACTACGAGAAGCAAGAAACAACACACTCTTGTTCTTTGATTGGAAGGTTGGATTCTGCATAGAAAACGAATGGAGCATCGTAAGGTTACATACTATATGTAGCACATGTGTCAACACAATTACACAACCAAGAAGACAAGAATCTTAATTCACTTCCCATTACTTCCTTCTATACCTCAAAACTAGTATATGGTTAGAGTAATACTAAGAGTATAATTGTAGTGCTCAGAGTTACATATGAGAGAAGTCACTTGTTCCACAGGTGTTATCTAATACTCCCTCCGTCCGAAAAAGATAGACACTTTTTGAACTAATTCCTTTGTATTTTTTTTACCATCTTTTCGAGACGGAGGTAGTAAGTTAATATATTTTTTCTGACCAATCAAAGTAGTGACAACCTGTGGTACAAGAGAAATTATTGCATAAGAATATTTCAAATCAATGATCCAGATGAGATTTGAAATTTCTCGTGATGTCATCCCATTTCATCTAAAAGCCTTTTACATCTAGACAGTGTTAGGCCATGTGATCATAGCTCACAAGCATAAACCATGTGATAATAGGATCAAATATTCATCACCTTAGCAATAAGATCCATAATGAGCAAATACAATTGAAATTGTGTCAAATATGTTATAGTTTCAAGCTTCAAGCATATATACACCCCTTCCCAGCAAAGTAAAGTTACAAACTAACTAAAAAAAGATTATATATCATATATCATACGAAAGAACAAAAACCACTGAAACAATTAAAGAGAGAAAAAGGAAATGAAAGCAGAAATACCAGTTCAGCAGTTTGGTCGGAGATGCAAACCAGTCCAACAAACTAGTCAGAATGAATGACCGAATGAGTCATAGAACTACGTGTACTTGGGCGTTTAAGGTCAACTAAAAAATGATAAAAACATGTTGAAAAACTAAATTTATTTTTTTAAGGTATTAAATTTTTATTTTTTCAACCAACAAAGCCCAGCACAGTTGGTAGATAGCTGGATTCCTTAGCAAAATCCACTTCGGTGATCTCTACGCCTCGGAGGGGATTAGTCTTCGGCTGTCGGCTGAGGAATACCCTTGGTGTACAAAAAAAAATTATTTTTTCAATGCAAAGCCATCTTATTAAACATCTTATCCTTAATCTTAATGACTGAAATTAAGAAAAAAAATTTAATCATTAGCTATATTTTACTCCTTCGGTTCCTAATATAAAACAAAAAATGATTCATCAATCTACAAAATCAACCTATAAATATGCCTATACCGTAAAGAAAGTGACATGTGTCATTTGCTTATTATTAATTGGTTAACAAGTGATACATGTCACTTTTTTATGGTGCAAATTTATTTGTAGATTGAATTTGTAGATTAATTTATCATGACTCTTAAAAAACACGACAAGATTTTGGTCCAATCATTTGGTCCTATTTTTAATGTCATTGGTTACTTGTTTTATTTTCATAAATAATTATAGATTTAAATATATTTTACTAACACTTTTTAGTCTCGATAATAATGAATGATGTATTTTAAAAATATATATTAAATGTTACTAGGGACAAATAGAACTTATATTTAGGGACAAATAGAACTTTGTTATATTAAAAACATGTTATATTAACTAACTTTTTTAATCCGCTTGCAAAATCATTTCAAGAACTTATATTTAGGGACAAATAGAATAAGAAAGATTTCATTACATTTTTGATCTTTTATCTTATTTTAAATATTTATTTTGGTTCTTTATTTTTTATTTGATTTATTTTGGTACTTTTTTATAAGATTTAGTTTGGTCAGTTTTATCAACATCGCCAATTTTAGGGGGTTTTATTACCGGTTCCTATACTCTTTTCAACAAGGTTTTGATTTTTTTTATGGAATATATCATCACGGTCTTGTTTCTGTCTTTAATAATATAAAATTCATTAAAAAATACAAATTATCTACACAAAATGAATCTTTTTTTATAAAATTAATTAAAGATCGAATTGAAACTCTTTAAGAAAAAAGACCTTATATTATACCACTTTGTTCTTATTTATAAGTCACACTTAATAATCAAAATAGAAGGACCAATGTAAGTAAGTTAACTTCTTGTTTGTTTTTTTTTAAAAAAAAAAAAACAAATCTACCAATTTTACATTTTTTTTACTCATTTTACTTGCATTCTGAATTGTTAATAACAAATATAATTAATTAAAACACTTATTTAATAGGGGTATAGTTTAGAAAAAAATAATTAAATACCTCTCATAAAATATTAAATAACATACATATACAAACAAACAATTTTTCTAGAATATGACTTACATATAAAAAGGGGTAATTAAAAAAAATAAAAACCCTAATAATTTTTTATGTTTTTTTTTTTAATATATACCAAGTATTATTATGGTCAAATTCTTAGGGCGGACTATATAAGTCCATCTAACCGTTCTTCTCTGTAATGATAAGCTACTTGATTTTGTAACTCTCCTTTAGCGAAATCATGTGAAAATTTTTATAGTTGTAACTTGGGGCTTTTTTACTTAATTAGGATCAATTTTAAAACTATTTACCAATTTGGGAGGTTTTAAAACTATTTCCCGGAGGGGGGTCTTTTTGCCAAGCTGGCAACGGAGCAGAATTTTTTTTTTCCACGTGGCTGTGGCGCTAGAAGTGGTAGCGCCACCGGTGGCGCCGATGCCAGTAGCGCCACCGGTTCCCATTGGTCAATTTTGCCTCACGTTTTTTTTTTTAAAAAAAAAACAGAAAAAGGGGTAGCCAGCAGCGCCACGTGGCAGCTGCTGGCAGGGTGGCGCCAGTCAAAGAAGCAGCGCCACCCGGGTGGCGCCGGTGTCAGTAGCGCCACCCCTCCCCCCCCCCCCCCCACAGCGTGACACGTGTCACGCTGTTCCCCCCCCCCCCCCCCCACCCAACCAGCCGGATTCCCCTATCCCTTTCCCACGATTTCCCTTATCCCCCACCCCACCTATTTCTATCCCACCTTCTCTACCCCACCTCTATATATACTCCTACCATCTTTAACTCTTCTCACACGAAACCCCACTCTTAGAACCAAAGAAAAAAAAACGATTCTATCAATACCACACTCAAAAAAAAAAAATTCCAAATCCATTTCTTTTCAAAATCTTTCTTCTTACTTATATTTCTTCTCTCACGTTTAAATTCATCTTATCAATTTGAAAATTTCTCACATATATTAAAGTAGCAATGAGTCAAGGTGTAGATTGGCATAATGAAATTGTTGAGACCGAAACTGAGGATGAAAGTTTAGATGATGGTTCTGCTGAGAGTAATGATGACTATGACGATCATTCTGCTCTGTCTCATTTATCATCACATGTCATGGTTACTCATGTTTCATCAATAAGGCCTGATAATTTAACTCCACAAGAAACAGGTTTGATTTTTTAAGTTCATTGATTAATTACATTTTTTTAATGTTTTATTATAATAAACATAATCTTTCAAATTTCTTTAATTTATAAATAGGTGCATTCCAAAATGTCTCTCCTTTTTTTGGTAATATTAATTGGGATCACCCTGATCAAGAGATTGAATTTGAAGGATTAGATGTGTCTGGTTCATGGTCAATTGGACAAGAGTTATAAGTCGGTTTACGATTTAACTCGAAGGAAGCTGTTCAAATGGCGTTTAAACATTACTCAATGAGAATTCATCATTATTTTGTTGTTGAATCAAAGCGAGATTGCTACTACGCTAAATGTCCAAAGAGCGAAGAAGGATGCCCATGGAGGATGAGAGCAATATTACCCAAAAAATCAAGTAAGTGGCGGATAACTAAATGGGGTGGACAACATACGTGTGTCAATGTAATGTTATCCTAAGACCATCCAAAGTTAGATTCCAACTATATAGCATCATGTATAATAGGTAAGACACTTAAGTTTCATTTATTGTTTCATTCCATATATTAAATTTATTATATATTTTTATTTGATGTACCATATATTAAAATTCTATCTGCATCCCCATTCTATACATGTTGTGAGACATGTACATTTTGTAAAACTTAAAGTGACGGATCAACTGGACCTGGGTTAAGCGACATTTTGTCTCACCTACAAAATATTATTAAAGTGTTAATAATAAATACTATTAGTGAAAGAGATTGAAAATAATTAAACAATGATATATAAATAAATAATAATGATAATGAATCCTAAATACAAATTACTAAATACAAAAAATTAAAAGAACCATAAATACAATGATAATAAATATTCAGAGTACCCAAAAAAAATTTCAATATTTATAATATTGCTAAATGATAACAAAAATTTAATACAAATAAAAATTAGAATACTCAAAATTATTTACCTCAACCGGAGATTCTTCAAACTATTTTTTTAAATGGGGTTGAAAATAATTAAATAGCAACAACTAAAATTGTAGTGTCCTTGAACACTTTATGTCCTTAACCCTCTGAGCCCTCAGGATTATGGTAATCAGGAGTTCACCAGGAGGTCAAGTATCTATGTATGACCTTATGGTTTTTCTGCAGTTCCAGTTGGGAAAGGCAGGATCTCCCTAGTCAACAAGTGTGTGCAGAGTGTCAACTTAGGGATGAGAGTACGTACCTGAAACCCTAGCTATTGTGAGCTATTTATAGGGTTTGGAGGAAGTTGATGTGGGCCGTATGGGCCTCGTATCAAGGTGAGCTGAACCGGGATTCTGTGAGGGAATATAGGAGATTTATTCCCTTAGAGTCCGGATAGGATCAGCTCACGATCCCATGTAGAGGCTGTTGCGAGATTCTAGGAGATATGGGTGGAAGTGATAGGAAGCCTTGGTGAGACTGAGTCAACCTACCAGCCGACGTTATGTCTCGGTTCTAGAATCCCGAGCCGATGGAGTGAAGACCGTTGTTGAGGCTCGGTCCCATAAAGTCCGAGCCTGGTTTTTTCGTACGCTCGAAATGAACGTGTCCGAGCGTGGGACGTTTAAGCAAACCGAGGGAAAGGTCCATGGAAAATCCTTTATATAGGACTGTAGTTTTTATACGGTCGGCAGACCCTACAAGCCCCCCAGCTCGTAAGACTTTGAAAAGTCTGTGACGAGGTAATGAGCGCTTCGGATAGACTTTCCCGCATGCCTCGTGACAACTGTAATCGTGCCGACCGCTTCGAGGTGACGTTTTGGGTTCTCGAGATATGGTGCGTTTCCTTGTAAGTTGTGCCAAATCATTGCGTTTTTGAAATTTGAAAAAGTACCTTTTAGAATTGCCACGTCTCTCCCTATGATTGGTTGCATGCGTCCATGGGCTTTTGGCCCAAATGGGTAAGACGGAGGGAAACTGAAAAGTTTTCTCTTTTAACTGAAACTTACCCTTTCTCTGCCTCATTACTCACTCTACTCCCAAAATTTCTCCGAATCCCCTTATTCTCTCTTCGAGTTCCACTTTGCTATCTCCGTTCCCAAATCAAGATCCCCCAAATCCTTCTCCAGTTTTAACAACTTCACGCAGGTAACCCCTTCTACTCCTCTTATTTCCATTCCTGTAGTTTTCCTTATTCGTTTGGGGTTGTTTTTCTTTTGGAGTGAGTTTTTCTTTGTAAACGGGTTTTCTGGTTTCGGGATTTTGCAGGGATTTCTGGGTAGAGTTTCTGGGTTTCTTTTGTTTTTAAGTGAGAGGAGTTTATACCTCAATTTGTTTGAATCATGAAAGGATGGAGAGATTTTAGGGAATTTTATCGTGAACTCTGTAGGAGATTAGGAGAAAATCCATCTAGTGACAGTGAATCAAGTTCTTCATCCTTTCCTGGGGTTTCTGAAGATTCTGGGAACGAAAGGAGTCCATGCTCGGAAAGCTCCACGCCTATCCCTGCTATTCCCCCCCTCAACTCGGGTTCTTCCGAGTTAAAACCATTAACAGTAGAACATCCATTGAATCCTGCCGACGAGACTAAGTGGTTATTAGCCTATAGATTTGCTTAGCGTAGAGCCCAAGTTAGACTTAGCCCCGATCATGATATGGGGGAAAAAGAACCTGTAAGAAATCCATCTGAGATGGGTGGAAAAAGTTCGGGGCTCGGCATTAGATTTAAAGTAAAAACTCGTGCTGTAAAAAATCCTAACGCCGAGCCTTTTTCTTTTTCCCCAGAAATGGTGGAACGCAGGTATGTAACCAATCCTGAAGAATATCCTCTGCCGCCTAATCATGCGCAGTACGATGCTGTTTTTGATCGGGAAGTACTGGGGACGAGACCTTCATTGCTAACAACAAATAGTCTTAATCATCTCCGGCCGATATTGACACCTCCGAGAGCCGACGGAAATACCTCAGATTTCGTATTAAGACCTTTGGGAATCGACAATCGGATTTGCTTCGAAGTGCCGGAAAATCGTCAATATTTTTACTTCTATGAAGAAGTAGTAACTAAAGTCGGTATCCGCTTGCCCTTCTCCACCTTCGAGGTCGAGGTCCTCACTCATTTAGGAATAGCCCCAAGCCAAATGCATCCAAGTGGGTGGGCTTTCGTCCGAGCCTTTCAACAATTCTGCGATGTTGAAAACTTTGTCGCGTCGGTACGGTCCTTCTTTTGGTTATATGCTCCCCAAGTAAATAAGTTTGGTGATTCCAAGGGTCTTTGGGTGTCCCTAAAGGCTCGGAGGGGACATGCCCTTTTCGCCAAGGTGACAAACTCTTGGAAATCTTTCAAACCTCTCTTCTTCCAATACGAGTATACTGGGGCCGAAGTATGTTGGTTCATGGAACAGGTTGAAGAAGATGGAGTGATGAAGGTCGTGCCTCGGTTTCCGTTGGGTTGGACGACGAACATTTATAACCGAGGATCCTCCTTGTATCAATTCGACTATAAGTCGGATTTAACAAAAGCCGAAAGGCGATTATGCGACCACGTTTGGGAGTATCTTCAAGCAAATGGTCAAATTGATTCAAAACGAATTCTGCTGAAAGATACGCGAGACGAAGTGAAGGCGGAGCTGGGTATTTTTTTTTTTTTACCTAATTTTTTTTTTACCTTTTTTGATCCATTTTTCTTGCAGAAGCGATGGGGAAGAAAGCAACCAAAGCCAAGAAGAGTGAAGCTCGGGCAGCTAGAGTGTCACAGCTAGCAGCACTCAAAGAGTCTGCGTCCGGTTCTCCAATCAAGGGTCAATCTTCTGAGCCGACCCATCCTGAAAGGCCGACCGTTATCCCCAATACCACCCCCACTGTCAGGGTTACTGGTGTTGAACAGGTGATCAGAAAGGGCCGCGTTGTAGATGCGGTGAATATCGAAGTAGAAGCTCATTCATCTCCCCAAGACGTTCCCGAGCGTCCCCTCAAGAGGACTCGGCTAGATAAAGGAAAAGGTCTCGCTGGAGACTGGTTCAATTTGAGCAAGTCCAACAAAGGGATTGAAATTCCCGAGGGTAAAGAAGATGCAGCTGCCAAGACGGTGTGGGGTAGGAAGATGTCCGACTCATTCATTGCCACCGTCTTTCCTCCTGAAAATGCTGAGGTAATCGAGTCTTGGACCCCTGGGACTTGGGAAAATAATTGTAAAGCATTGGTGAAAAGCTTCTTACGGGGCGCGAGCATTTTCCATCACCTTGGTCATCATGGTGATGATGCTTATGCTGGATTGGCTCCCGAGGAAAAGAAGAAAAGATATGAAGCCAACGAGCGGGAAGATTACTTGGAAATTCAGGTCCAAGGTCTGAATAAAAGGATACAAGAAATGGCGGCTGAAAATGAGAGGCTTCAAAAGGTTGCACAAGATTCGAAGGGGGCCAAAGTTCGGGCCGAGACAACACTTCAAGCTGCCGAGGCACAGATAAAGAGGTCGGAAGAGATTCAGAAAAAGGCCGAGGAGGATGTTGCTGCTCTTCTGGTGGCTATGGAGAAAGCTCGTTCAGCCGAGCAAGCTGCTGCAGTGGCTCAGGAGCAACATGAGTATGCTAAGGACGAGATACTCAGGCTCTGAGCTTCCTTGGAGAAGATGAGCGCGAAAGCATAAAAAAGCAGCTAAGGAGAATCTGTTCAATTGGGACCATGCAATTGAAGATTCTTTCTACAATACTGCCGAGCAACTCCGTGTTCTAAATCCTGGGCTTGTGACCAAGGGCGCTGATCCTAATTTTGCTGTGAAAAAAGGTCAAATTGTCGGCCCGAGTGGGGTTCCCATAGATCTGAATAACTCCGACCTTCCGGACCATTTGGCCGAAGATTCTGAAGGGGAAGGAACCGAGGATGCCGAAGGTGAAGAAGAAGAAGAAGACACATTCAATGCTGACAGCATCGTATTGTCCGATGTAGAATAGTTGTTTCTTTTTTTTTTTTTAATCGCCCCAGAATTGGGTTTTTGTAAACGCCCCAGTAGTGGGTTTGAACTTTTTCTATGCTTCTTTGCTCGAAATATTATGAACGTTTATAGTATTCGCAGTCAACTGTTTCCTTCTTTTTGTACTTTGTGTTAAGAATTCAAGTGTCAAGACCTCGGAACTCCAGCGCTTTAGCCAAGGTGGGTTCCTCTATCCACGATGTAAAATGATTCTAATAACCATGTTTGAATCGGGAGTCTTAGTAGAATACTTGACGAGTTATAAGCTCTTCTTTGAGCTGTTTATAATCGTTCGCGTCATACACGGTGGCTAATCGAATATGAGGAAAAGTACGTAATACAATGAATTCAGTAACAGTCTTTTTATTAATCAGAAGCAGAAAGTACAATGGGCTCGGAGTTCCACCGAGCGTACACCATCATTAAACAAAAATGGATAAAACTAACAATTCTAACAAGAATAAATGAAACTATGAAACTATAACGAAAGAAAGATTCTAACTGTAATATCCTTTGAGCTTCGCCACATTCCATGAGTTGTTGATAGGAGCTCCCGAGAGAGTTTCAAGTTTGTAGGCTCCTGTCCCGGTTTTGAATGTGACTCGGTATGGTCCTTCCCAGCTTTGGGCCAGTTTTCCGTCCTTTGCATTCTTAAGACCAATATCCGCCCTTCTCAAGACAAGGTCACCTACCTCGAACTCTCTGGGGTTAACCGAGCGATTATATCCCTTCGCCTGCATCCTTTTAGCGTGCTTTTCTCGCTCGGCAGCCAAGTCCCTGACCTCCTCCGACAAAACAAGATCCTCACACAGCAAAGTGTTGTTTAGAGGATTTGGCTGCTGCATAGCTCGGAAAGAAGGGATAATTTTTTCAATGGGGATGACTGCATCGCAACCGTAAGTGAGCCGATAGGGCGTTTCACCTGTTGAAGTTTGGATGGTGGTGCGATATGACCAAAGCACCTCATGCAAGTTTTCCACCCAATTCCCTTTTGCTCCTTCAAGTCTTCTCTTGATCCCTTGAATGATGGACCTGTTTACTGATTCCACCTGGTCGTTGGTTTGAGGATGCTCAACCGAAGAGAAGTAATGTTTAATATCCAAAGCACTGACCAAATCTTGGAACGCCCTTGCCGCAAACTGGGTTCCATTGTCGGTTACCAATATCTGTGGCACCCCAAATCGAGCCACAACTTGCCTCTCAAAAAACTTTTGCACCTTTGCCGAGGATATGGTTGCCAAAGGCTCGGCCTCAACCCATTTTGTAAAATAGTCTATGGCCACGATCACCCACTTCAACTGTCCTGGTGCGGTTGGGAACTTCCCAATCAAATCCATTCCCCATTGGTAAAAGGGATAGGGAGATGAAAGAGAATGAAGTTCCTCGGCTGGTTTCTGATAAACGTCACTGTGAAATTGGCATTTATCACACCTTTTCACATGGTCTATCGCATCTTGTTGAAGGGTAGGCCAGTAGTACCCTGCCCTTAAGACTTTTCTAGCCAGTGACTTCCCTCCAATGTGGTGGCTGCCTATTCCTCCATGAACTTCTTCTAGTGCCAGCTTTGCTTTGGCGGGGTCGAGACACCTGAGCATTGGACCGTTGACCCCTCGGCGAAAGAGTACTCCCTCAGCCAGTGCAAATTGAGATGCCTTCCTGATGCCTTCCTGACAAGTTTCCTAGCTTCCACCAAGTCGGTCGGCAAGGTCCCTTGTTCCAAATAGCTTGCAATTGGGCTAATCCAGCTTGAATCCAGTGATATGGAGAGGACAACGCTAGGTCCATGCACCATTTCCTGAATTAAACTCTTATTGTTTTCAGAGTTTTTTGTTGAGGCGAGTTTGGAAAGAATATCCGCTCGGCTATTGCTTTCCCTCGGTATGTGACAGATTTCGACTTTCACAAATTCGGATGATAAGAATCTTACTTTTTCCAAGTATTTTTGAAGGATTGGCTCCTTCGCCTGATATTCACCCTTGACCTGTGATACCACCAATTGAGAGTCGCTGAGAATTTTCACCTCTCGGGCTCCCACTTCTTTTGCCATCCTCAATCCCGCCAAAACAGCTTCATACTCCGCCTGATTGTTGGATGTTGAAAATCCGAACTTCAAGGAGTATTCAAGGGTGACTCCCTCGGAGTTCTCCAGAATTATTCCTGCTCCTGCCCCCATCTTATTGCTCGATCCATCCACATAGATGTTCCAATCCGAGTTTGAGCTCGTCAATGGCTCAGTGAACTCGTTAAGAAAATCAGCCAAGGCCTGAGACTTCATCGCCTTTCTCGGTTCGAAAGTTATTTCAAACTCAGAAAGCTCGATAGCCCACGTCACCATCCTTCCAGCCAAATCAGGTTTCTGCAATATTTGTCGGATCGGTTGAGCCGTTCTGACCGTGATGCAGTGGCTGTGGAAATATTGGCGCAATCGCCTGGCAGTTATTACTAAACAGAAGGCTAATTTCTCCACTTTTTGATATCTGATTTCCGGTCCCTGGAGAGCTCGACTCACAAAATAAACTGGAGACTCTTTACCTGATTCCTCCCGTACCAAGACCGAACTTACCACAGAATCTCCAACCGACAAATAAAGGAAAAGAGTTTCGCCATGGCTCGGACTAGACAAAATGGGAGGCGATGCCAAATAATGTTTAAGGTCAGTAAAGGCCTTTTCACATTCTTCATCCCATTCAAACATCTCCTCCTTCTCTTTCCTCAGCAGCTTGTACCATGGAAGGGCCTTTCTAGCTGACTGAGACAGAAACCTTGAAAGAGCTGCGACCCGACCTGTTAGCTGCTGAACCTCTTTGATGTTCGAGGGACTTTTCATCTCCAAAATGGCTCTGCACTTGTCCGGATTGGCCTCTATTCCACGCTCTGTAAGCATAAACCCGAGGAATGATCCTGCCGGAACTCCGAATGTGCATTTTTCTGGGTTCAGCCTCATATCAAACTGTCTCACCCTTCCTAAGATTTCTTTTAAGTCTTTTGCATGATCTTCCTCTTTTAAACTTTTCGCAATCATATCGTCTATATAAACCTCCATCCTCGGCCCAATCAGAGAACCAAAAACCTTGTTCATCATGCGCTGGTAAGTTGCCCCAGCGTTCTTCAATCCGAACGACATAACATTATAGCAATAAGTAGCGTTTTCTGTGATAAACGAGGTTTTTACCTGGTCCGGGGGATACATTGGGATCTGATTGTATCCCGAGTAAGCATCCATAAAGGACAACCTTTGATAGCCAGCCGAACTATCCACCAATTTATCGATGCATGGTAGTGGGTACTGATCCTTCGGGCACATCTTGTTGAGATCTGTGTAGTCCACGCACATCCTCCATTTCCCGTTGGACTTCTTGACTAGCACAGGATTGGCCAACCAATCAGTGTATACCACCTCTCTAATAAATCCAGCTTCTAAAAGCTCAGCTACCTTCTCATCAGTCGCTTGCGCTTTCTCAGTTCCGACCCTTCTCTTCTTCTGACATACTGGCTTGGCGCCAAGATATACACTCAACTTGTGGCAAATGAAGTTAGGATCGATTACCGGCATGTCTGCTGAGGTCCATGCAAACAAATCCTTGTTTTCAATTAGAAGTTCAGTAAGCTCTTTTTCTAGCTTTTCCGACAGGCCAACCCCTATCTTGACGTAGTGAGATGGCTCGGGGCCGAGGATTACTTTTTTAAAGTTCCCTCGCGGAGTTGGTCGAGTTTCATCCTCTTCTCTGACGTTAAGATCGGCCAGGTTGACGCTTCCTTTATTCAATGGTTCCTTCATAATTTTCTCATCATCTAGTTTCAGCTTTGCCAAACTGATGTTATAGCATTTTCGGGCCAACTCCTGATCAGACCGTACTGTTACTACCTTGTCATCCGACCCCGAAAACTTCATGGCCAAACGCACTGTCGAAACGACGGCACCGAAAGATTGGAGTGCTATTCTTCCGAAGATAGCGTTATAGGCCGAGGGAGCTTGGACAACGAGCCACTTTACCATTTCCGTTCGAGCGGAAGGTGGTTCACTCATTGTTACTGGGAGGTGGATATGGCCTAATGGAACGATTGAGTGTCCCGTGAAGCCGATCAAGCTTCCCTCGAATGGAGTAAGATCCGACCTTTTCAACTTCAATTTCTCAAACAGATCAAGGAACATGATGTCCACCGAACTCCCTTGATCAACGAGAATTCTTCTTACTTCATAGTTGCCCATCCGAACTGTGACAACCATTGGATCATTATGGTCTTGCAGGATGTCTTCAAAGTCTTCATCACTAAAACTGATTACAACGTTCTTCTTTCTTGGTTTCTGAATCGGTAGGCTTGCCACCGAAAGAACTTGCCCCACGTATTTCTTGCGGTCACACTTCTTTTCCCCACCACCAGCAAATCCTCCAGCAATAGTACCGATAAGAAAGTCATTTGCTTTTTCGGATTGTTGTATTGGGGCTCCGCTTGCAGGTGGTGAAGGACTTTTATTCCTCTTCTGTTCGGTTTTGGGAGGCGAGGGGCTTTTCCTTCTAGATCGCTTGCGCAAGGCTTCCCCGATGTAATGCTGAAGCTTGCCATCCCTTACCATCTCTTCAATTAGATCTTTCAGTTGGATACATTGGTCGGTGGTATGCCCCCATCCACCATGGTGATCGCAATACTTCGATTTATCCTTTTGGGCCGCCTTTCTTAAGGCTGGTGGCCGAGTAATATTGCGCATTTCAGTATGCATGGTCTCACGAAGGATTTGACTCCTCGGGACCGTTAATTGAGTGTATTCCTCGTACCTGCCTTTGGGAGGCAGTTTATCACCTCTTTCTTGTTCCCTCTTGTCTTTCCTTCCTCTTTCCCGAAAACGATCATTCTGACGAGCCTCGTTTTGGCGAGGCCGTTGCTCCTGTCGTCCTTCAGTACCCCTTGTCGCAGTGCTTATCCTTCGGAACTCCTCTAGGTTGACATATTTCCTGGATCTTTCTCTAAGTTCTGCCATGTTATGAGGTGGTTCCCCGATCAAACAATCTTTGAAATCTCCGTCCAACAATCCCTGAGTAAGTAGGAGAACGGATACCCCCGACTGTAAACCAGATATGCCACTGGCCTCTTGTTGATACCGAGCCAGGTAGTCGCGTAAAGACTCGCCAGGTCTTTGTGCGACTCCAGCTAAAGAATGATCCGACTTGGGCTGTGACATGCTTGCTGTATATCGATTGAGGAAAACCCTCTGAAGCTCAGCCCAAGAACTGATGGAATTTGCCGGTAGGGAATTGAACCATCTCAGCGGCGCCGGGCCTAGCGTCATTGAGAAAGCTCGGCATTTCATTTCATCTTCTCCTCCATAAAACATCATGGAAGACTCATAAGATGCAATGTGATCCATCGGGTCAGTCGTCCCATTATAGCGAGAGACGTTCTGATGGCCCATGAAAGCTTGTGGAGTCCGAAATGCCATGATTGCGGCTGTGAACGGGTGTCCCGGATGCGGTTCAGCAGTAGCAGGTTCGGCAGCCTCATTCGAAGTAAGGGGTGGAGGCAATGGAAGGTTATTTGGGTTGCCAAGGGCCATGCGAGTGCCTTGTTTGGAAAGCCTAGCCATGCTTTGCTGCTGTAAAGTCGCGATAGCTTGGTTTTGCTTTTCGATTAATGAAGTTTGAGTCCTCAAAATTTCCATAATTGACTCTTCTCTTCTCCTAGCCGAGGAGGTCGTCATGTAAGATCTTCCCTGAGACTTGGAACGTTCACCACCCTGAAGTGTTCCAAAACGTCCTCTAGTAAATTGCGGTACTCCCCTAAACAAGGGTATTTCTCTACCAGACCGCTAGGTTCGGGAGTTTTCTCGAACATGACGTTCAGCTCGTCGCTCCTCCCCAGTTCGGGATCCAGCAGGGGCTCTTCTAGACTGGTGTGGTCCAGAATCCGCAGTATCACGCCATTCCGACACATGACCATCAGAAACATGACGTGGCTGAGAACGTTGTTCATGGCCCTCCATAGCAGGAATGACGGCGGCTTGCGGTTGGACCTGAGGAACAGGCGGATCAGCAGGGTGGACCACTGGAGGAACTTGGGGGCTCTCAACCTGATTACCCTTAGGGGGGGCCAGTCTGTCCCTAACATTCCTGCCAGCAGCATTCCTATGTCCGGGGTTCTTTGGTGGTATTCCTCTAAGGCGACGACGGAGATCACCTCCTTGGTTGTCATCGTCGTTGTTTGCCATTTCGTGCAGTGAGCGGTGGGAATACTGGTTATTCGTTCCCCACAGACGGCGCCAATGTAGTGTCCTTGAACACTTTATGTCCTTAACCCTCTGAGCCCTCAGGATTATGGTAATCAGGAGTTCACTAGGAGGTGAAGTATCTATGTATGACCTTATGGTTTTTCTGCAGTTCCAGTTGGGAAAGGCAGGATCTCCCCAGTCAACAAGTGTGTGCAGAGTGTCAACTTAGGGATGAGAGTACGTACCTGAAACCCTAGCTATTGTGAGCTATTTATAGGGTTTGGAGGAAGTTGATGTGGGCCGTATGGGCCTCGTATCAAGGTGAGCTGAACCGGGATTCTGTGAGGGGATATAGGAGATTTATTCCCTTAGAGTCCGGATAGGATCAGCTCACGATCCCATGTAGAGGCTGTTGCGAGATTCTAGGAGATATGGGTGGAAGTGGTAGGAAGCCTTGGTGAGACTGAGTCAACCTACCAGCCGACGTTATGTCTCGGTTCTAGAATCCCGAGCCGATGGAGTGAAGACCGTTGTTGAGGCTCGGTCCCATAAAGTCCGAGCCTGGTTTTTTCGTACGCTCGAAATGAACGTGTCCGAGCGTGGGACGTTTAAGCAAACCGAGGGAAAGGTCCTTGGAAAATCCTTTATATAGGACTGTAGTTTTTATACGGTCGGCAGACCCTACAAAAATGCAAGAAGTGTTTTTACCAAAAAAAAATGCAAGAAGTGTAAGTTTCTTTCTCTAAAAATGCAATAACTTAACTGAAGTTTTTTTTTTGTGTGAATTAAGTTTATAAGAATAAGAATGAATATAAGTTAGGGTGGGAGATGGAATATATAGAGAAAGGGGGATAAGGGACGAAGAGGGTAGGTAAGGGTGGGGAATAAGGGAAATCGGGGGAAAGGGATAGGGGAATCTGGCTGGTTGGGTGGGGGGGGGGGGGGGACAGCGTGACACGTGTCACGCTGTGGGGGTGGCGCTACTGGCACCGGCGTCACCCGGGTGGCGCTACTTTGACTGGCGCCACCCTGCCAGCAGCTGCCAGCTGCTGGCTCCCCCTTTTTCTTTTTCTTTTTTTTTTAAAGAAAACGTGAGGCAAAATTGACCAATGGGAACCAGTAGCGCTACTGGCACCGGCGCCACCAGTGGCGCTACCACTTCTAGCACCACAGCCACGTGGAAAAAAAAATTCTGCTCCGTTGCCAGTTTGGCAAAAACGACCCCTTCCATAAATAGTTTTAAAACCCCCCAAATTAATAAATAATTTTAAAATTGACCCTAATTAAGTAAAAAAGCTTGTAACTTGGTATCTCACATATTGTGAGGGACTTACAGCATTTGATTTTTAATTTATTGGATCCCTTGATTACATTTGGGGCGCCGAACATGCTGTTGTTGCAGCAATTTGCATGTGAAAATTTTGGGAAAGAGAATAGAGTTTGGGAAAATTGAAATGAAGGGAAAAAATGAGGGTATTTTTGAGATTATAAAATTTTTGGGGACCGGAATTTAAAGAGTAGGGTTTAAAGATTGAAGCTCATCAAATTCTTACAAATTTTATAAGCTTCAAATTCTCACACTTGTTTAATAGAGGATTTTCACTTTTAGCTATACAAAAGTAAACCAACGTGAGGTTAGTCAAGTGGTAGCTCATTTGGTCCCTTAACTAAGTAGTCTCGAGTTCGAACCTTGGGTATAGAGCAATCCCCGCTGGGAAACTCCTACCGCTTAGTGCAAATTCAGTTGGGTTGGACCGGATGAATCAGATTCTGGGTAAACCAGATCTGGATACCAGTTGATGTAAAAAAAAACTATATAAAAGCAATTTGTATCTGGGCTTAACACCTCAAAACTAAAACTTTCATTTTAACTAACTTACTAAATAGTAAAAACTTATATATTGTTTTCGCAAATGACAAATCCAGGACAAATTGCTATACAATCAACATTTTAGGTTTATTTTTTCATCTTCAAATCTAAATAGTTAGATATATCCAACGATTAAAAAATAAGGAAAACATGTTCTAGTGGTTCTGTGTATAAATGTATTGGAAAAAGATGTGACACTTGAGGGATGAATGTAATGCTATTTTGATCTTTGGGGTTTAATTGATTGACAATATATTTCGGAAACTAAGTTAATGTCAAGTATATCTTTGAGAGAACTAATAAACTATTATATCATATATCACATTATTATTGTGGTTGAGTGTCCGATCCCCCTCTCCAATATTTTGGAACTTTCTTGCATTTTTCCAATTAGCTAGTCAGCAAGTTTGATCAGTTTTTCCGAGATGCGGGGTTCTTGATTGGTTTTCTTGCAAACAATAGGTCAAATGCTACATTGGTTTTCTTGTATCCATCATTGATCTGATTTACTGGTTTTTTTTATCGAACCACCTATGATTGGGAATTTCTAAATGCATCCATGTTTTATTATCAACACCCATTATTTTACAATGTTTGTCATCATTTTTCTAAAATACCCTTTTTTACACACTCAATTTTTACCTTCTTTTCTCTCCTCTCTATTTGTTTACCTAGAAAAAAAAATCAAATTGAATTCATCTCTCTCTTCAACATACAAAAGCCTCTGATGAAAAAAAAACAGAACAATGTCAAAACAATGTCAAGCAGAACACCAACACAGTCTTAATCATATTCCTGTAACAGAACCCAAGCAACCCAGGAAAAAGAAGAAACAGAGAAAAACTAACAGTTTATATAAATATGGAGAACTTCACCACCACCACATTCTTGCTTCACGAATAACCACATCACATAATAATTAAAAAAACCTCTCTTACACACAAATTAAGCTTTTATCTATTTATCTTTATCTTTTTTTTATTATATTTAATTTTTTATTTGGTCCTGGAGATTCTACAGTTCGGTGATTTCGCGATCACTCGATCTGTAAAATTTGGTGTACTTTGTTTGAATTCATCTTTTTCACTTTGCTTTACATTGAAGTAATGTGGGATTTCATTTTCCCGATTCTCTATTTATTTTTATTATTATTATTTTCACTTTTAGGATTCGGCTCCTCTAAGATGATCTGTTCATGTTTGAATTTAATCCTCTTCGGTTAGATCTAAACTCTGTTTGAATGAGGGGAAGAAGATGGAGGAATAAGAAGATAAGAGACAATATGAAAAGTAAAAAATATATATTGGGTGTGTGAAGTAAAAGTGAAAAGAAAAAAGAAGTAAAAGACTAAAAGTTGGATGTGTGAAAAAAGATATTTTAAAAAGTTCATGATAAAAATTTGCAGTCCGCGTAAGACAGTCTAGTTGGTGGCTGCAGGGACATTTAGGATTTCTTCCTCCCCAGGTCATGGGTTCTAGTCCCAGACCTCCCATGTAAACTAAAAATTTGTAATGCAATGGGTGTTGATAGTATAAAATATGGATGCAATTAAAAATTCTGTATAACAGAATTTGTCCGGTGTGATTATTTGTTGCTTAACTAATTTTAAAGTTGACTTCACAATATATTTTAACTCAACTTTAAAACATTAGATTTATTAAGTTTTTTCATTATACTATATTTTTTAACTCCCTCATATCAATGTTAAACTTTTTCCCCTCATATTATACTATATTTTTTTTCGTCCGTGTAAGACAGCCCAGTTGCTGGCTGCAAGGACACTTAGGATTTTCCCCTCCCCAGGTCATGGGTTCTAGTCCCAGACCTCCCATGTAAACAAAAAAAATGTTAAACTTTTTCGTTACATGACCCATGCAACACGTATAAATGTTGTACAAAACATTAAAAAAAAAATAATAATAATAATCAAGCAGAAGAAGGAAATTTTTATATTAATCTTTTCTTATTCTTTTTACCTTCCTCAAACTTTATTTTCTTTCTTTTTTTTTTTTAGTTTACATGGGAGGTCTGAGACTAGAACCCATGATCTGGGGAGGGGAAAATCCTAAGTGTCCCTACAGCCACCAACTGGGCTGTCTTACGCGGACCAAACTTTATTTTCAATCAAAATATGAAAATAACCTTTATAACTGGTAAGAAACTCCTTATTTAAACTGTATATTTAATTATTTATGATTTGGAGCATCTGAATCCCTTGGGTGAACACTAAACACTTAGCCAATATGTGGAATTTGCGTAACAATTCCATCGGTATTGACCCAAACCCGAACCCTATCACAGAGAAAATCACGGGTAACAGGAGTTCCTTCAAGCACAATTATAGCATCCACCAAAGGATTCTCCCTCTCAATTGTAGCCTCTGCCACTGTTCCTTTCACTCCAATCAACTCAGGCCATGAGCTCTTACCTGCACAATTATTTCATGCCTCAAAATTATACGTAGCTAGCCTTTAACATATATAAATTGCACTATTTGATAACTAATACTTATTTATGTATAATTTTTGGAGTGTACTTTCTTCCCCTTTCTTAAAAAAATTGTATATATAACTCATATATGAACATACATGCTCTTTACCTTTGCAATTAGTCACTTTTAAGCTTCTCTTACCCTCTGATCTGTCTGTGAAACTATAAGCTTTCGTATGTTTTCTTTAATGGCAACTCTTCTGTTTGTGATGTGTATATATGTTTTATAATATGTGGGGGTATTTATAGTGTTTCTTGGTGGCAATCTAAAATTGCTGATCGAGCAGGCTATGCATTGTGACTTTTCTAGTCATTCATTTTTTTTTATGCGCATTAAGAGTATTATCCAGCCGATGGCTGAAGACTAATCTCCTCTGAGACGTAGAGATCATCGAAATAGACTTTGTCTCTATCAACGTTTCTGCCAACTGTGATGGGTCTGCCAACTGTGATGGGCCTAGTTGGTTTCTAGTCATTCATAATGTCAAATTTGTATACATGATATTTCAAATGTTACAATATCACGCTACCAGTGTTCTTGTTTGATACACTTAGCTGCTGAATTTTCTTCAATTCTTCACATGGCTAAGGATCTAACTAATCTAATTAAGCTTCCGTGTGTTTGCAGCATGTTGACACTCAAAATATTCATATTTTATATATAGTACTCCTTATGTCTTACAAGGATGGTTAAAAATTTCAAAAATCAAAAAATCAAAGAGACATGCATTTAATGATTTGTCTAACACATCAACCAATTATCAAACAACTAATTTAATGCATATTGCTAGAGGTGTCAAAATGGGCCGGGCCGATGCGGACCGGGCCAAAAAACCCGGAAAAAGTGCGGTATTGAGTTCCAGAAATGTGGTCATAAATTGAACCCGGGCTTATTAGCCCGGTCTAGAGCCGGGCCAAAAAACCCAATCGCGGGCCGGGCCAAAAAGCCCTGGGTAAAGTGCGGGTTTGGGCCGCATGCTAGGAAGCACAACTTGCACCCGGGCTATTTGGCCCAGAATCATTTAGCCCGCACCCGGGCCGGGCCGGGCCGAACCCGAGCGGGCTGGCCCGTTTTGACAGCTATACATATTGCATGGATCAACCCATTACAATTTAAAGTTTACAATTTCTAAATTTTTCATTAATTATTTTAACTATAGTTTGGGACAAAAAGTTTTGCCATTTTTTACCATCCTTGTGAGATTGAGGGAATATCTACTTACATGGTTAATGTTGTATGTACATCTAAAATTGACATCTGAATATACATTTGATTGAATTCCGGAAATACATGTAACATTATTATTAAAAATTACCCAAAAAAGAGTTGAAAAGTATATTTCTAAAACATATGAATGTCTTAATAAAAAATTCAAAATCCGTACAACAAGCACGGGCCAAAGCACAAGTATGACAATCTAGGGCTCCTATGATAAAAGAGTTCCCTTATTTGGACGAGAACGGTTTCAGTGATGGCATAATAATTGTTGTGGTAACACATTACCCATAAAGATTGAAATCAAATATTTGAAACAGGCTTAATTATGGTTTTGATCCCTATAGGTTGACCTCGTTTTGAATTTAGTCCTTAAATCTTTTTTTAACCTTGAACGGTCCTTAAATCTTTTTAAATTTTGTTTTTAGTCCTTAAAACTTTTTTTGCCCTTGAATGATCCTTAAATCTTTTTAAATTTTGTTTTTAGTCCTTCTGTTTGTCTTCTTCTATCATCTGCTGACATGACAAACGGTGTGCCATGTCAGCCCTTACATTGACTGTCAACGATGCATCTGATGTGGACCTCCTACTTATGTGAGCAGGAACCGAGCAGGAACCAAGCATTAACCGATCATGAACCGAGCATGACTTGCCAAACCGAGGGGAGATATCGACCAAGCACGAACCGAGCACGATGAATTGAGCACGAACCAAGCTATGCCGTTACCAATTGCATCGTACTCGGTCGATATCTCATGCACGGTTAATGTTCGGCTCATGCTCGGTTCCTGCTCACATGAGTGGGAGGTCCACATCAGATGCATCGTTGGCAGTCAATATAAGGGCTGACATGGCACACCGTTTACCATGTCAGCAGATGACAGAAGAAGACAAACAGAAGAACTAAAAACAAAATTTAAAAAGATTTAAGGACCATTCAAGGTCAAAAAAAGATTTAAGGACTAAAAACAAAATTTAAAAAGATTTAAGGACCATTCAAGGTCAAAAAAAGATTTAAGGACTAAATTCAAAACGAGATTAACTTATAGGGACCAAAACCATAAATAAGCCTTTGAAATATTTAAGGATTACAATTAACGGAAAAAAAAGTTGTAGAAATCAAAACAATAAATTTTCAGAGATAAATACAAATTTAAACTTTTTTTTAAAAAAAAAAAAACATAACACTTTGATATATAAACTAACATTAGTATGGAAAAACAAATTTGGCACCAAAATATAAGGGACTAAATTAAAATTTTTTTTGGGTGTACATCAACCGGTCCCCGGATCAAGTTTACTCCTAATCCGACTCATTCAATTCGACCCAATTGAGCTAGCACTAAGAGGTAAAGGATCTCCTAGTGGGAGTTGCTCCATACCCAGGGCTCGAACTCGAATTTTAATCTCGAAATAAGATGACTAAAAGTATGATTATGTTTTTTTTAGTTCATTCATTTCAGTATTTCACGAAGAACAAGCTTTGTACACCTCATATATGGTTCAAAATTTTTTTATCTTTCCCGCTTAATTTTAATATTCTTTGAATTCGATTTTTCCAGAAAATACATGGAAAAAATCATTGTATATTGTATTGGTGCCCATGCAGTTTTGATGTTTGCTTATCATTTTGTTTTTGTTTTTTTTCATTTTTTATTAAGTCAAAAATAAAAATTAACTAAATATATATTTTGAAAACTCAATTCACCCCTTTTGATATTGAAGTCAGTTCAACACAAACCCACAAACATACACACAGATATATATACTAGTATTTATCCCGTGCAATGTTGCAATGCACGGGTTATTATTTTTACCTGAAATACGTATATTCCATGTTTGAAATTCTTTTGTTAGTATAGATATTATATCTTTTGTCTCATCCAATGATATAATTTTCTATCTAAATTCTTATCATTGTATGTGTTAAATCAAAAGTTCTACCTTTAACAATAAATATTTCACATTTTTTTATTTTCTATTAAGAACTTCAGAGCAGTGTAATTCTTAGCTGCATGTTACACAGAAAAATCAATGTCAATCCATTTTATCTTTAAGAAAATTCATGCTTCATTTTGTTAGTCTAAAGTTAGCATATTTGCCCCCAACAGGCCACCAATAGACTATACTTTAAGTGTAATTGCTATAGAATGCAACATGAAATTGCTACTGAATGAAAAATTAAATTGCTACAGAATGCAACATGAATTGCTAATTTGGCCGCTAATCTTGTCATATAATTACTGATTTCAGTTTCACCATTGACGTTGAAGCAGCCAACTGATTCGAGATTCAAAACCCTAAGCAAAACACTTTAAATACACAAAACAGAAAAATAGCAAATTCTCCTAAAAAAACTCCAAGAAAGTTAAACTCAAAATTAAAACATGTCAATTAAACACCATGGAATTAGAAATTAACCTCGCAATCAAAGGGAGAAGCATTTCGATATAATTGAAATTGTAGTATGTCATCCTAAGCTTTTTTAGCAAAAATAGACAGAATTGAACAAACATGCTATCATCAAATCTAAATGCTAGTTTAATCATCAGCACAACGACAACAATAACAGCAACAATAGGACACCACAAGTATGCAGAAAACTTATAAATCAAATGTTTTAAGATAACATTGCAAAAAAGAAATATTGCACAAACTTTGTAGAAGCAAAAGTCACCCTGAAATTTGGCCCTCTGTTTTTTAAACTAACACCTTTTTAATTAGAGAGATATAACAACATATAACTATATATAATAAAATTGAAATAGTGCGTGTTTACTTGCTTGGGACAATCAGTGAAGGCTGAAAGATGAGTGGACAAAGTGCAAATTTTTGTTTGGAAAGATCCTGCCACAGAAGGAACCGGGAAGCTCATTGATGTAGCATTAGTAGGTGATGAACTTTGTTAGGATCTTTCAATAATTCAATCTGTTTAAACAAAACTTGATTCAAATATGTGGTCAAATATGTGATATACAGTAGTTTGAGTATCTTAGAGATACTGCCATAAGTATTATTAGAGTGCACGTGCAACATATTTTAATAATAGAATTCAAACCAAAAAAAATCAAAATTGATTACGGCATTCATGACATTCATCCTATAAAATCAGAAAAGTGATGATGATAACACGAACCCAAGGAGGTCAATAAATTGATATCTATAAATGAAAAACATAAATGGATTGCTACTACGATTTTAGCATCATAAATAAATAAGAGAAAATAAAAAAAAAACTGAGTCTTCCTTTACGTAGTGTAGATTTTGTTGAGTCCTTCTTCATCTTATATTTTAAATAATAAATGAAGGGGACATATTAGCAATAAGCATATAGGTCATCAAATTGCAGAGGATGACTGAACTGATAAATACCGTAGATAAAATATAAACAAACTTACCATATTAGCATTGAGACGTATGTTTGTCGTGCCAACAAAACCTTCTCAGTCAATGCACTATCTTGATTTGCCTCAATTTCTTTTCGCCTTTTCTTAATAGTGACATCATCATCCTCATTTTTGTAATTGTTATTGAAATTATGACCAAGTCTTAGACCCATATGATGAGAACCCCATATAGTATTTTGTGTGCCTCTGTTTACGTCTCAATGCTGATTCTTCCCTCTGTCTATACTCTTGGATACAGTTTGCTGAATAAGAAAGAAAATATAGTAGAGGGCATGGTGGAAGCCGTTTTGCACAAAAAGCCATGGCATTTTTGAGTTTAGTTTCAATTTTTTTTTTATATATTAAACTGCCACCACAGTTTTTTTAAGCAGAAATCAAAACAACAACAACGTTTGGCCCGTGGGCTACCCGTTTGGCCCGTGGGCTGCCCGTTTGGCCCGCATTTTATTATGGGTTCTATCTTGCTTCGCTTTATAAGAAGCTACTTTAGCAACAACGGCTTAAGGATTTAGGCTGCACCGTTCGCTCACTTACTTGCTTAAGAACAGCTAGCAAGACCGTCGAGTGATATCCTTCCTTTGATGCTTGGCTCTGGACTGGGAACAACCCGGATAAGACTTCAAAGTTAAAGGGCAGTAAGCGAGGGTTATTGGTTTTGAGGATGGGATCGATCTTCCCTTAGTCTGATTCATGGTATTCCGGCATTCCTCTTCCTTCGTTGGATTGAAACTTCGTTTGGTAGTACCAGACTTATCCTTCTATCTTAGTACAGGCTTAAGAGCTAGAAGAACAGCTTTGACAGCCGGAGAAGAGCGGGCCGGGCCAATGAAAATGCTGGCCCGAGGTAAATTGGGGTTGGCCGATGATCAGAAAAAAATATTTATCAATCACCACGGTGTGCAACTTGTTTGTCAAATCTTTTGCTTAATTTTGATATATGTTTTTTCTTGTTGTCTGAATTCCTTTTTGGGGCGGGTTTATTGCTTATCATTTGAAGCTGAGTACCGGTCTATGCAGGTTTGGAGTTGCTTATTGGGCTTCTTGGCTCATCCAGCCCTAAACAACAACTCGATGGTGTCGTGGCTTTATGCAAGTTGGCGAACAAAGCTATGACTCTCTCTCCCATAGATGCCGCTCCTCCTTCTCCAACACCCCAGGTAGACCTTTATACAGCTTGGCTTGTCCATGGTCTCCCTGTTACACTGCTAGTAGCTTGATTTTTTTTTTAACGAGGGATTTCATATGATCTCAATTGGTTATTTGTACAGTGTCATTCGTTGTTCATAATTTTATTTTGCTTTCTTTCTATCAAAGATATAGGAAAAGTTCGTTTCCTTTTTTTTTTATTTTTATGTTGACCTTTTTAAATTATCCCAATAACATCTTTGTGCATAAGATTCATGCTTAAAGAGTGAAGAAGTGTTAGCTATTTTGACGCTAAGTACTTACCGAAATATGCAAAGTTCTTTTCTTCTGTTTGAAATTAATATTTGTAGAAGTAAAGAAGTGTCAGGAATTAGTGAAATATGCAAGGACCTATATGTGAACCATAACAGGGAGGAGTCTAGGAGCTGCAATCATCTTCAACAGGGACCTTGCATGGGATGACCATGTAATTTTCTTTGATTTCCTTCTTAAAAAAAATACTTGAAGTTAATTTTGTTAAATTTCATTTGCCTAGAGTAAAATGACTACTTGAATAATAATAATACAATTTAATGATTTTACATTTTTACTTGCAGTGGATTTTTTGGGTTGGACCTTTCATTGGAGCTGCCATTGCTTGCTTGCAATGGTGGTTTTCCTTTACAGGTTCTGGACTTTGCTCCTGTAGAGCTTACACAAGCTCTGATGGATGATGCCAAAGGTTGTAGTTTTAGGTGTAGTTAGCTTTTAATATTTTTGTTAGCACCAAAAAAAGATTGTTCTGGTTCTAGCAATCAATGACATTATTGATAGGAATTTAGATAGTAGTTTGATCTAGTGGTTGATATGTTATATAGCAATTTGACATAAGTTTTTTAACTTGGACTATCTGCAAAAAATATCTGAAAGAATTTGCTATACATTTTGGAAGACTTTGTGTGTTCAACATGTGTCATGAGTTTGATTAGTATCTGCTCCTGAGTTTTCTTTATCACATTATATTGCCAATTTTCCCGTTTTGCTTTCTTCCTAATTTTATCTATTACCTTTTTGATTTTGGTTGATTTGATTTTTGAATTCGTTTTTGCAGCCAAGCAAGAGTTGATTGAAGATTTCACTCCTCCTTTTGTAAGTGATCTTATCCTTGGTTTAATGATTTATTGAAAGATTGAAGTTCTTTAATTTTTTTAAGAGTTAGATCTTTGAATTTTTAAGTCTTTGTTTTGTATGTTGTCCAAGTCTCTGCACCCTGACCATGAAATTGTTATCAGTTCCATTGCAAGTTTTAGTATGGTCAGATTTAGAGCTTTATAATTTTCTCTGCAATGTTTATATGTTCTCTCTCTCTCTCTCTCTCTATATATATATATATATATATATATATTAACCTTAACTTGATTGGTTATTGGATAATGGTTCTTTCGGGGTGCATGGAAAATGAACAAAATTTTGACGGAACATATCAATTTCAGGTCCTGAACATACAAAGAATCAAGCAATGATGGATAATTGGTGTTGCTTGAGGAGGTGGAGTAGAGTACAAAGGATATTCAAGATTTTGTATTTTATTTTCTATGTCTTTTTTTTTGGATTTATTTTGTATGTTCTTATGTTGTATCTTTTAAGAAACACGACTTATAATAATTGGATGAGTTTTTATCAAATGTATGTTATAAATTTAGTAGTTGTATAACCCTATTAAAAATATTTCAGAATTTGAAGCATAAAATAGATTTCTTTGGTCAAATATATATATATTTTTAAATTAAAAAAGGCTATAGCAACGACAATTTTGATGTTTCAAAAGCAAAATAATGTCGTTGCAAAAGCGGAAGGTGTTTTGCAACGACATTGTCGTTGCAGAAGTGGAAGGTGTTTTGCAACGACATTGTCGTTGCAGAAGCCAAAGGTGTTTTGTAACAACAATGCCGTTGCAAAATAGATCACCTATACATTGCTCTGCCGGCCTTGTTTAGCAACGACATCTCTTATGCAACGACCCATGTCGTTGCTGAAAACCTTTCTTTATAACAACGATGAAAGTCGTTGCTATACCCTTTTGCAACGGCTTTACCAGCAACGACCAAAGTCGTTGCAAAAAATATTTTTAGCAACGACTTTTGGTTTTTAGCAACGACTTTTGTCGTTGCAATAAAGAGTTTTTCTTGTAGTGAACAAAAGAAATTGATGATTCATATAATAACTATCTTGATTTGCCTTTGATGATTTAGATATTAATAAAAAGTACACAACAACAACAACAACAAAAAACAAACAATTAAAATTACCCGATATCATTTTTTTAAGGACCGCATTTTTTCTTCACCAAGTCCTATCATAGTGAGAATGATAGATTTCCTCAACCTGTTTTAGATTAAGAGGGGATAAGAGATATGAGAGAAATCAAAACTGATAAATGAACGATCATTAGAGAAGGGAGAGAGTTCCGGTGCTGTTGAGGGGTGGGAGGAATGGAAATTGCTCAATGAACGATGATGGAAACTACTCAATGAAAGATAATTAGAGATAATTAGAGAAGGGATGAGTTTTGGTGCTTAACTCTTATCTTTTTAGAAACTACAATGACAGTTATTATTTGAGAGAGAGACATGTGGATGTACTTACAATTCAGGATTTATTAAATTATTAATTATTAAATCTGAATATAATTGTGAGAATGACATGTGGCAGCGTAGTATAACTTTTAATGTGAATGCTACATTTTGAAATGGGAGAATATAGAGCCTCCATTGGATATTGAAGTCAGTTCAACACAAACCCACAAACACAGGCGTATATTAATGTCGTTATATATTATATCCATTAACATGCATAGGGTCGTGCACTCGTGCTCAAACACCCATAATGCTGATCTTTGGACTATTTATATATCATGGTTTGATTTGAAGCTTGCAACTACTAGAGGCTTTCATCGCATAGAAATTGAAGCTAACTTTATGGTTGTTCTTGCTCAGCTTGTTGAGGAAGAGTGCATTCGTTCTCATCCTTGTTTCCCCAATGTTATTGCTGAGATTAAGTGACTTTTGTTGTTGGGATTAACCGGAGCGGAAACATGTCTATCGAGAGGTGAATTCAGTTGCAGATATACTTGCTAAACATTGTTATATTTTGGGTGTTCCTTTTAGAATTTTTTATGTTGCTTCTGCTTTTATTTCTCTTTCTTTATCAGTTGATTTTTCAGTCATTTTTTTTTCACCAAGGATATTCTCCAGAGGATAGTCGAAGATTAATCCCTTCTGAGGCCTTTTTCATACTCACAACAGAGATCAAACCCCTGACATACATCATGATTAAAAAACTTTGTTATTTACCAACTGTGCTGGGGCATTTTGGTTTTAGTCACCCACTTTTATAGAGTGACTTAGATCTTTTTCTTTTAGCTAGGCGTAAACTAAGCCCTTGTTATTAAAAAAATTATTATAGAAAAATTATATCACATATCAATATTGTTATTGTGGTTAGGTTTTTTATCCCGGCCCCTCTCCAATGTTTTGGAATTTTCATGCATTTTTCGAATTAGCTGATAAACACGATCAACTTTGAAGTAACAAGTTTGATCAGATTTTCCGGGATGCAGCGGTATTGATCGGTTCTCTTTCATACAAGTAGGCATGACAAGTTTCGGGAAAATTACCGGTTAGTCCTGAACTATTTTGTCCAAGCATATCTCAACCGTATTTTTTAATTAAAAAAATTCGAAAATTAAATAATAGACGGTGGTGATTATCCTGGATCATGTGGTCTCAGACCACCTAATAATTGTTCCAGGTTTGGGGCAGGTTTCACCAATACTAATCTCACATCCATTAAAAGCAGGCTGATTCGAGTGCGTGTTTAAGGAGAGTAGATATGAAAAAGTGAAACCCAAACTCATCCCGTCGGGTTCGGGAAAACCCACGAGTAACCCATTCAATTATTTTTAATTGGTTTTTAAAATTATCTTATATTGTATTAACCAAAAATCATATATAAAATACATTATTATAGTTCAAATAATATATAATAATAAATATCAAAGTTTAAAAATATCTGGGTTCATTACCAACAAGGCCCAACACAGTTGGCAGATAGCTGGGTTCCTTAACCATGATGTCAGGGATTCGATCTCTACCGTGGGCATGGAAAATGCTTTGTTGGTAGAGGTAAAACCAACTTAGATGATTTATATCCATCGAAAGGGATTAGTTTCCTTTATAGGCTAGAGGATGCCCTTGGTACAATATAATATATATATATATATATATATATATATATATATCTAAACACTTAATAATTAATTAAATCATGATTTTTGCCAAATATATTAACTTGATTTCACCATTTAACTATTATTATAATGAAAATTATTTAATTTTTATATCAAAGCGGATTTGTGAATAAAGTGGGGCGAGTACTTAAAATCTCAGACTCGCCCTACCCCCATCTTTTTAAAAGGCGTTTTGGTTTCGAGTTTCACCAAACCTAATCAGAGTGAATTTTTTTTATCAAAATCAGGTCGGTTTATAAGCGGATACTGCTAATATATGTTTCGTTACCATCCCTACATACAAGGTCCAAACGCTCAATTGTATTGATCATTGATTCCATTTATTGGTATTTTGATTGTACCAGTATGTATTTTATAACAATAATCGAGTGTAATTATTTGTTGATGAACTGCAATTTTAAAGTTGACTCCATATCATATTTTAACTCAACTTTTTTTTTTTTCCGTATTCCTTGCGAAAACATCGATATCCCCAAGAGTACCCTTAATACCAGGGAGCCCTCGAGACTAATCCGGAGCGAGCTGCGTGGCTCGTTCTCCTAGCGGATGTTTTTAGTGGAAATCGAACCCCGGGTTACTAGCACCCGTATCCCATTCCCAAAATTTCAGTTGGAGCCGTACACCAACTTAACCAAGTCCCGTTGGTATTTTAACTCAACTTTAAAACATTAAGAAATTCCTATATTTTTTAACTCATCCATATTTTACCAATGTTAATCTTTTTCATTATATGACCCAGCAACACATGTACATCATGTGGTACAAAGCATTAAAAAAAGAATAATAATCAAGAAGAAGAATGAAATTTCTTATATTAATCTTCAGACCGTCCTCAAACTTTATTTTCAATCAAATGACATATATAACTGGTAAGAAAGTCCTTATTCAGACATTATATTTATGATTTGGAGCATGTGAATCCTTGGAGTGAACATTTCTTATCCAATATGTGGAACTTGCTTGACAATTCCATCGGTATTGACCCAAACCCAAACCCTATCACATCGGGCATCAGTGATAACAGAGTATCCTTCAGGCACAATTATAGCATCCACCAAAGGATTCTCTCTCTCAATTGTAGCCTCTGCCACTGTTCCTTTCACTCCAACCAACTCAGGCCATGAGCTCTTACCTGCACACAATTATTTCATGCCTCAAAAATTATACATAGCTAGCCTTTAACATATATAAATTGCACTATTTCATAACTAATACTTATTTATGTATAATTTTTGGAGTGTACTTTCTTCCCCTCTCTTAAAAAAATTGTATATGTAACTCATATATGAACATGCTCTTTACCTTTGCAATCAGTCATTTTTCAGCTTCTCTGATCTGACCCTCTGTCTGTGAAACTATAAGCTTTTGTATGTTTTCTTTAATGACAACTCTTCTGTTTGAGATATGAAAGCATTACAATATGTCGGGGTATTTATAGTTGTTCTTGGTGCCGGTGGCAATCTTATCTTATATTGCCGGTAGAGCAGATGCATTTTGACTTTTTTTATGATTCATATTGTCAAATTTTTACACAATGAAAGATGATATTTCAAGTTTTACAAGATCACGGTACCAGTGTTCTTGTTTGATACGCTTAATTAGCTGCTGAATTTTCTTCAATTCTTCACATGGCTAAGGATCTAAGCTAATCTAATCTAAGCTTCCGTGTGTTTGCTTACCATCATATATTTATTTTTCCTAAGTTAACGCACGTACATTCTATACCTTTACTTTGTCTAAAGTATACACCAATTTTTTACAATAATGATAATAAGGATTTGCTATCATATGTAAATGTTTTTTAAATTAGTACAATTTAGCATAGTGTATTAGATTTTAGGAAACAAAAATGACTTTATACATTAGAGAAGCTTAGTTTTAAAGATAAGAATATTTTAATAGTATCCATTTTAGAAGTTAAAAGAAATTTCCGAATCTTCAAACCCTAATTGGCTAATCATTTCTCTTTCTCATCTCTCGTTTCTTTTCTGTCACAAATGTCATTCTTTCTTCTCGCCCTCTTTCCACCGTCAGCCAACCAACTTACCGCTGCTCATCCCACCGTCGACTAGCCAACCAAAACACATGTCATTGAGTACCAGCCTCACCACCGTTACCACCTTGCATCATCGTCGTTGTCGTCGTTTCAACCACTACCCTATTGGATCCCTAATAATTTCGCTTTCCCACCGCTGATCTCATCATCTTACTACCTCTATGCCCCACACATGCTCTTCACCCTGTCCTCTGGCACGGGGTTCTCTGTCCCACTAGAGTCCATCGCTGCTTCAACGAACCCTTCAGCTATCGTCGCCATGGCTGCAACTTCACCTCGGAAACGGTTCAGGGCAAAGTTCAGCCCATAACAGAAGGAGAAGATGCAAGAGTTCACTAAGCGCATGGGGTGGTGTACTGTCGTAGGATTATTGGACTTAGATTATCCGACCAAGTATCCAACAATTCTACTGTTGATATCAGACGTAAGGAGGACACCTTGAATACCAAGATACCCACACTCTGGTCGTTTACTTGGGTGTTGTGTGTGTCGGTGTGAGAAAGTAAGATCATACCTTGGTCCCTTACCTGTCTTTATAGGCGCAGTAGTAGGAGTGAGGTGTAAAGCCGGTTAATAAGGAATCTGGGATTCCAGCCAACGGCTGTCTTTATGGCGACGATTTCATTTGTTAATGCTCATTATGACGCCTCCTCACCGGATAGCCTCTCAACGTCGAGATATCCAACGTTACCAGTTGGTAAGCCTCAATCCGGTATGCTGGTTTCTTATCGTGTTGGGCCACTATGGGACCTCCTTGCCGAATTGCCGGTATACCGGTTTCCACCAGATTGAGCCTCTTGGGGCCTCGTGGCCGAATTGCCGGTATACCGGTTTACACCTGACTGAGTCTCTATGGGTCCTCTTGGCTGAATTGCCGGTATACCGGTTTCCACTAGATTGAGCGCCTCTTGGGGCTCGTGGCCGAATTACCGGTAAACCGGTTCAAACCTGACTGGTCCTCTATGGGTCCTCTTGGCCGAATTGTCGGTATACCGGTTTACACCTTACTTGACTTCTATGGACCCTCTTAGCTGAACTTCCGGTATATGTGGGTGCAAAAGTCTGGTCCATAACAGGTGGAAAAAAAGATGATGGAGTTTTGCAACGAGGTTGGTGTTGATAGAGGTGTTCTCAAAGTTTGGATACATAACAATAAGAACATCTTTGGAAAAAGAAAAAAAAAAGATGCTTCTATTCTCATAGTGTGGTTCGTAACGATGGGTTTGGCACTAGCGTCTACGGTGAATTCCTTTGATAAAAGAGTTCCCTTATTTGGCTTTGGACAGTGGTAATCAGTAAGTAATGAACATATTTTTTTTTCTTATCATCAGTCATCCATCCCTGATGTCGCAGTTCCTAATGTAGCCAAGACGGAAGACTTAATACCACAATAATCGATTAAGTGTGCCCTATAATCGGTTAACCAATTAATTATGAGCAGTTATTGTGATTGTTTATCAATAATCAGTTAAGCAAATCTAGTAATTGATTTAATGTGTTAGTTAGGCTTTTGAGCATAAGTTAGTTATTTAACTAACTCCGTCATTAGCTGACATTTTTTTATAGAAGTTTCCTTTCATTTCTAATGACAATTAGATGTATATAAACTAACTGATTGTAATGATTTTGGTAATGAGAATCATTCTCACCTTCTCTTCAAATCAATTTCACTTTCTCTTTCCATTTTTTGTCTTATCGTTCTCATCTCTTTCTTGAGCTTCAAAGCTCTCTTCTTCTCAAATCGACACACTTTATTACAACCTAAGCTATATTTTAATAAATTCATAATAAATAAGTTTGTATTAAGAGCTGATATTATTAATGTTCATGAATTTTATATATAAATGCATTAGTTCGCGATGCATACTTACAATATTAATTATGAGTTTCTTGAATATATGGTGATGCACACATTAGAAAAATCCTTATATTATACTCCATTTGCTCATATTTATAAGTCACATTTAAACAAAATACACGAATCTACGTAGGTAACTCCTTGTTTTTTTAAAACAAATCTACCAATTTTACACTTTTACTCCTTTTACTTGCATGAGGAATTGATAATAACAAATATCGGGGTAAAACACTCATTTCCTAACCCGTGACTCACGTGACTCATGAGGATGGGCACAAAGAATAGGTCAATCGATACTCAATGGGTCAAGAAGGAGGAAATTGCTTTTTGGCCTCCAAGATTGACTTTTTGACTTCCATTTCAAATTTTCATGGACCAAAATACCCTTAATAGTGTTAACATTTCCGGTTCAATGAAAACGGAGCTGCTGAAAGTATTTTGTATTGAATTGAATTGTATTTACATAGTTCCGATTGTGCTATACCGGAAATATTCCAGTTTAGTTATACCGGGAGTCTTCCGGTTCAGGAAAACCGGAATTTATTTTTCGGTTCAGCAAACCGGAAAAACTTTTTCGATTTCATAAAACCGAAAATGTTAACACCGTTAAGGATATTTTGATCCATGAAAATTTGAAATGAGAACAAAAAAATCAGTCATGAGGACCAAAAAACAATTTCCCAAAAAGAAAGCCGACCTAACGGGCCTATCCTGGGTTGAGTGTTAAAGGTCAGCAAGACCCTTTTGAAGCCACATCAGCAACATGACTTGACACAATCATAACTTCGTAGGTCCTCGAACAATGGAGGCTCCGCCAGAGAAGAGAATCATGGGTACCATAATGACGCCACTTATTACTAGCGCTGCAATGTCTCTCTCCCTGACAAGTAAGAACTCCAGGTACTCCCTCGGTCCTTATTATAGGATATAGTTAATCGAATTACACATATCAAGTGATTGGTTTTATGAATTCTATGAGAATATATTGTAACATTACAATTTTACCCCCTTAACTTTTCTTGGAAAATTCGCACTCATTAATGAACAACAAAAAACACATAGATAGTCAAAGCATTTAATAAGGGTAAAAAAAAGAAAAATCAATAAATGATGCATAAAAAATATAAAGTGACTTATAATTAAAACCAAAAAACTTTCTAGAATGTGATCAATATATAGGACCCGAGAGAGTATATACGTTCTTTCTAGTCAACCTCTGTAAGGCACCTTGTGAGTTTAATAATTTATGCACCTGGTAAAATTTTGGGTTTTCATTGGCAATGGCTCTAAAGCATGGAAAAAGGAACCATGCATCAGTGCATGTTTATGTTATTGCCGTTGATTTTAGCTTATGTGGCACCAAGGGCTGAGATTATGGAGGACCACATGCGGTTCAAGCTTTCAAAAGTTTTGCAGGTATGCCCTTACTGAAAATTTAAAATAAAAGGAACGAAAACGTCGTCGTTTTTCATGCATTCAAATTTCAATTGACGAGGTGGTCCTCCATAACCTCGACCCTTCGATGTCCTTCTTTGGTGATGGGTGTTCTCCGTTGTTGCTTATGTTTCAGTGTTCGATTTCCATGAGACCAGCATATTATTGAGACCAGGTTTTGAGGAAATAGGTGGTTGTCCAATGGTTGTTCACTTGGTATGGCTGTGCTCTCTGTCATGGTTCTTCTCAACCGGGTAGAGAGGAAGAGGAGATTTCCTTATGTGAACCACAAACATTTGATATGTGAACCGGATCTACCTTGCAAGCTGTACAAACTCTCTTTCCATGTGCTAAGCTCTTTTGATGTACTCAAAACTGTACAAGCTAATATTGGGCAAGGCTCCAATAAGCCATTATTGCTGCAAGTTAGCTCTCGAACTATGGACTTTGCAAGGCTCCAAGCCATCATTGCTGCAAGTTACTGTAGCTCTTTTGATGTGATTATGTGAAGGTAACTTTTTGTTTAAACGACAAGGGCAATTTGGTCTAATCACGTTACAAATAGGGTCTTACCAACAAAACTTAAAATTGTAGGACTTTATAGCAAAATATGGAAAACTGGTTATCGACTGTCTGAGTCAACCCATGCATCAATGCATGGTTCCTTTTTCCATGCTTTAGAGCCATTGCCGTTTTCATTCACCATTTTATCCTTATCCCTAACCTGTGCCTCTCATCCCCACCATTCACCCACGCAATTGTCCCACCTCCATCAACGGCCGTCAACAATCATCTCACCACTGCCTGCCACAATGCCACCACCATTTATTAAATCCATTCCCGTTAAGATCTTTCGGTCATCCCGCAATAACGACCTTTATTCCTTTATTTTATCTTCACACACCAGATATAGAACGAAGCTCCCTCCTCCGTCATTGCATGTCGTTCCACCACTACCGCTATTATCTTGTTCGCAATCGTGCCAGGCAATGTCGCACCACCATCACCATGTTGCACTTGCAGATCTGGACTTTAATAACCTTCAAATTGACTTTAACCTTCAAATTTAAAAAGATGAAAAGATAGAGGTGGGAATGAAAACCATATTGCAGATAGCCAGATAGAGTTTCAGAAATCAATGCTTTGGAGATAGTGTGAAACGTGAAATGAAGGTGAGGACGGCCAAGAGAGCGGTGGCGGCGGTGGGGCAGTGGCGATGGCGATGCAGTGGTTCGTTGTTAATTGCGATGGAAGGGTGCAAGTGATAATGCATGAAGGTGTTTTTTAGTTATGGTGTTTTTGCTGGGGAGGCTCCGGTGCATGTTACTCCTTCCGGTCCTTATTATAGGTCACATTCTAGAAGGTTTTTTTGATCTTAATTATAAGTCATTTTATATTTCCAATGTATCATTTATTTTTTTTCTTTTTTGCCCTTATTAAATGTTTTGACTATCTATGTGTTTTTGTTGTTCATTAATGAGTGTGAATTTTCCAAGAAAAGTTTAGAGGGTAAAGTTGTAATGTTACAATATATTCTCATAAAATTTATAAAACTAACTACTTTCCTTGATATGTGTAATTCGGTTAATTATGCCCTATAATAAGGACCGGAGGGAGTAATAGATAACATGCACCGGTGCATGCCTTTCTTTTGGGGTTTTTTAATTTATTTTTTTAAAATTTAAAAAATTAAAAAATATTCTATGCGTTTTCTTTTTTATCGATACGAAGTGATTTTTATAATTTGGATTTTTTTTACTCTGTGTTCTTAAAAAACTGTACTGAGTAAAACTGTATTCAAAATTTACATATTCTAATAAATCTGTATACGAACTTGTGTTAAAAACTATTTTGAATAAATCTGTATTAAAAAAATTTAAAAACCAAAAAAAATTCACATGCACCGATGCATGTTATCTATTACCATGCACCGGAGCCTCTCCCGTTTTTGCTGAACGGTGAAGGGAAGGAAGGGGCATCGATTTGGAATGGATAAGAAAAGGGTAACATTGTAATTTTAATTTATTGTCTGAATTTTTTTTCCTTTAATCATTATCATTAACTTATTTACTGTAATTAATATATTCAATGGCAGTAATTTGTCCAACATTGCCTAGGGAATCAACAAAAAACCTTAAAAGGTGCATTAAAGAATCACATTTCTTTCTAACACGTACACACATAAGAGTTCCATTTAGTAATGGCAATCCGGGCGGGAGGGCATTGCTCATGCCCATCAAAAGCCCGCTCTTTTGACGGGTGGGCATGCCCGCCCATTATATTATTTAGGGCTGAAAATTCTTGTCCCGTCCGTCCTAAATGTGGGCAGGACATGCCCATGGGCGATCCATTTAAATAAAAAAATCATATATTTTTTTTGGAACATAAAAAAATCATATATTTTATTTTCAAAATTCATAAAATGTATACTAAGATTGCACAGCATATAAATGTTCACACTCAAAATTCATAAAAACATAATAATAAAGTTTGATACCCAACAAAAGATGTAGGGCGGCTTCTAATTGTGCAGTTCCTAATTTTTATTTTCTTTAAAACTAAATAATAGGCGGCCCGTGGGCAGCCCACCACTGGCCCAATGATGCCCGACAAAAAAAATGGGTATGATAGGCGAGGCCCATGGGCATCCGCCCTAATTGACATTACTAGTTCCATTGATATGGAAGTTGTAATCTTGAGCTAAGGGGCCTTTTCACTAGTCATACAATAAATGGTAGAGGTTCAATCCTCTTGACTTGACATGAAAAGGACTTGAATTTCAATTACACAACAAGTATCCTTCAACCAATAGTCAAAAGGCTTTTTTATTTAAGTGGGGTAATTTTACAAATAATTTACAAAAAAGGGGTAGTTTAAAAACTATTTACGTAGGACCGGGCAGTCAACGAAACTATTTACGTAAATGGGGCAGTCAAAGTCAAAGTCCAAGGTCAAATGCGTCATCTGGGTTGACGCAATCCAAAAATTGCCACGTGTCAGCGCGCCATTCGCTCTCCAGATTCCGTTCGGATTAATAAATTAAAAAAAAGAAAAGAAAAGAAAAGAAACCGACCGTTCTGCCACGTGGCGCAACCAGGGGGTTGCGTCACTGCGGCTGACGCAACCAAACGTGTCAACCGCAGTGACGCAACCCTCTGGTTGCGCCACGTGGCAGCGCGGTCTCCCCTCCCCCAGCCACGAGTTGCACGCCTCAGCCCATTCTCTCTCCCCCATTAATTACCTCACCGTTTCAACTACCCATTACCCCTATAAATTTTCACTTCCTTCCAACAATCCTTCCACACACCAGTAAATTTTCAATTCCTTCCAACAATCCTTCCACCAGTAATTTTTTCTCTCTTCTCTTCTCCACTCAGCAAATTTACACACACGTGTTTTTTTCTTCCGGTTTGAAAAATAAACAAAAAAAAGCTAGGAACTTTTTTTCTTATCGATCATCCTTCTACATTTTTTTTATACTCTTCCAGGTAAATTTTAATATTTTGTGAATAATTTTTTTATTATTTTATGCACTTGTAGATAGGAAGTAATTTTAATTAATTTTATGCACTGGTATATAAGAAGTCATATTTTTTTTAATTTATTTATGCACTTGTAGTTTAGTTACATTATATATTTTTTATGTTTATCTATTAGGTAGATTTTAAAATTTTTTAGTAATCAGATTTTGTTATTTTTTATGTTTAGCTGTTATTAGTTGTTAGATATTAAATTTTTATTAGTTAGATTTTTTATGTTTAGGTATTAGTTAGAATTTTGTATTAATTTTATTAGTTAGTTTTTTTCTAAGTCTTACCTAAAACTTAGATTTTAATTTTTTTTTATATTTTACTTATTTTATTAGCTGTTATTTTTGCACAATATTTATTATTTTTATTTAGGTATTATCAAGCACTAATTTTTTTATTTTTAATTTAATTTATGATTTTAATGAATCTAGTAGTAAGAATTTTTGAAGTTTTATTAGTTATATTTTTTATGTTTAGAAATGAGTTAGATTTTTAATTTTTTATGTTTATCTATTAGTTAGATTTTAAATTTTTTTTTAGTTTAGGTAGATTTGTTATGTTTAGCTATTATTAGTTAGATTTTAAATTTTTTTATTAGCTAGATTTTTTATGTTTAGCTATTTTTGTAATTAGCTTTTAAATTTTTTATTAGTTTAGTTAGATTTTATATTTTTTATGTTTATCTATTAGTTAGATTTTAAATTTTTTTATTAGTTTAGGTAGATTTGTTTTTTTGTTTTTATGTTTTGCTATTCTTAGTTAGATTTTAAATTTTTTTATTAGCTAGATTTTTTATGTTTAGCTATTTTTGTAATTAGATTTTAAATTTTTTATTAGTTTAGTTAGATTTTAAATTTTTTATGTTTATCTATTAGTTAGATTTTAAATTTTTTTATTAGTTTAGGTAGATTTGTTTTTATGTTTAGCTATTATTAGTTAGATTTTAAATTTTTTTATTAGCTAGATTTTTTATGTTTAGCTATTTTTGTAATTAGCTTTTAAATTTTTTATTAGTTTAGTTAGATTTTATATTTTTTATGTTTATCTATTAGTTAGATTTTAAATTTTTTTTATTAGTTTAGGTAGATTTGTTTTTGTGTTTATGTTTAGCTATTATTAGTTAGATTTTAAATTTTTTTATTAGCTAGATTTTTTATGTTTAGCTATTTTTGTAATTAGCTTTTAAATTTTTTATTAGTTTAGTTAGATTTTATATTTTTTATGTTTATCTATTAGTTATTAATTATTCACATTATTGTTTATATAGGTACAAATGGCAGGACGTGTGCTTAATCCCGGTCCAGAGGACGATTCAGTTTTATTTTTACAAGATAAACATGTTTCACAGCACGTATGGAACGGTCGCCCGAATCGTATTTTACGGTGTCGACGCGCACAACAATTTCATTCTGGAGTTGCTGATATTCATCCAGCTTTGGTAGCAAATTTAAAGCGTAGTGGATTTTATTGGGTTGCAGAGATGATGCTATTTCAAGTTGATCATAGGTTAATTTCTGCATTAGTCGAGCGATGGAGACCTGAAACTCACACATTTCACATGCCTTTCGGAGAATGCACAATCACGTTAAAGGATGTTGCTATTCTGCTCGGTATCTCAATGGAAGGAAGAGCAGTGATTGGTCGTACATCTAGTGATTGGCCATCACTTGTGGAGCATCTACTAGGAATACGTCCACCAGAAGATGCTTTGAGTGGCAGTGGACTGAAAATGGCATGGCTGGAGGCAAATTTTGGCCACTTTCCAGAGGGTCATGAGCATAATGAGTATACCAAGTTAATTTTTACACGTGCATTCATATTAAGATTACTTGGAGGTGTTATGTTCACAAATCACTCTGGAACTTTTGTGCAATTGAGGTTTCTTTGTCTCTTGGAAAACCTCGACGAAGCAAAAAATTATAGTTGGGGATCGGCTGTGCTGAGCTTTCTATATCGTGAGTTATGTCAAGCCACCAACTACGCTCGAAAAGATATTTGTGGTTTTCTTCCACTGATACAATTATGGGCTTGGGAGAGATTTCCTTCTATCGCCCCAGTATTAAGAGGAATAAACGAAGGTGAGTACATGTCAATTCTTATTATTATTATTATGTTTATTATTATCATTATTGTTGTTGTTGTTATTAATATTTAAATTTTTTTCTGGTTTTTATATTATAGGTGGGTGCATGATCAGAATTATAGCAGACCTTCCCATCCCTTGAGTTGGTATAGGGGGAAATTTGATCAATTCATGGAAAATGATGTGCGTATATTTATTTTTATTCTCCCAACCCTTATTTCTCGTTTTAGGCTCGTAACCGTTGTTGCTAATCTGAAAATGATATTTATTTGTAGATTGTGTGGGAGCCATACTCGGCACTTGACTTGGACACCTTACCACATATGGTGTTACAAAACAAAGATGCTTGGAGATCTGTATGTCCACTGATATGTTACAATATTGTTGAGTGGCATCAACCAGATCGAGTCATGCGTCAATTTGGCATGCGTCAACACATTCCTCTTCAACCATCCCAGCCAGAAGATTTGCATCAGTTGACCCTCAGAGGAAAACAAAATATTAATTGGGAAAATCGCTTGCAAGATATAATTAACAAGTGGAATAATAGGAATCAAAAAATTCAGTATAGCGAGCAACAAAATGTCCCTTTGGGAAGACAATCCGAATATATGATGTGGTATTTGCGTATTACAAGACGTTGGATGACAGAGTATTGTGCTAGTCAAGGCCATGTGATAATCTTATTTAAAATATTATTATTTATTGTGTATTACAATAATCACATTATATTCAAATATTATATTAATTGTATATGTCCTTGATTATTTTGTACAGGCGGATGGGATTGAGAGGATCAACTACCTATGTTCTCCAGAAGGACGTAGAGACGACGTGCCCATCGAAACCTACCTCGCAGAGATGAAATTAGAAACAGATCATATGATGGTTTCGATGAATCAGGCTAACAGATGCTATTTATCAATCCAAGAGGCTCCGGCTGCATCTCATGATCCTGATATCACAAACGTAGATGGTGTATTGCCTAACACTTCTCGTGAACGCGGTGGTTTAGGGCGCCGAAGAAGGCACGAACCTGCAATAGAGCGCCAGCAACAAAGTCCAATGGATCGACAACCTGAGATGTATTATGCTCCCCAACCTTATCCATATTATGCATCCTAGGCACCGTACGAAACTTACTTTTATCCAAGACTGCCAGAGAGTGGCCAAGTACAACAATCGCCGTCGATCGAAGATGTATACATACCTTCGCCGTTGCCGCATGGATATATGCCATCACCTCAATATCCATATATGTCCATGCCTCAAATGCAGGGTTACAATACACCATCCCCTTATGACCCTCTGACTAGCACTCCATCTGCACCAGCACGATGGGACCGTGAGACGGTGTCTCCTAGCGTTGATTTTTACGAGTTAGCTGGAACAAGTGCACCGCAAATTGATCTCAACACACAGCTATTCGAGGAATCAAATGACCATAATGATAATCAAGATGCTAGGAGAAATCCACATCGTGGTGCTAGGGATCGTCATTGGCGATGTGGGACCCGAGTTGCCTTTTTTTTTGTTGGGTTTTTTTTTAAGCCGAAGAAATTATTGTAGAATTAAAAGGCAAAAATAGTTTATTTAATTGTTTTCTTGATATTCCTTATCTTTTACATTTTTTCCATTATAAATTTAAAATATAAAGATATTTTACAAATTATTTGCATGATATTCATCATCGGTCTGACGTGAGGCAGATCCACCTGCTAAGTGAGGGCATCGGCGCCTGTTATGGCCAACCTGATTGCAAAGCCCACAACACTGTGGTGGTTGAGACTGCTTCCAATCCATTTCATTCCTCATGCGGGTGGATTTTGGACGACCCTTTTTTCTGTGCATTTTGGGATCAGGCATTAACATCCATGGAACAACATGCATTGATGCAACTTGATGCTCATTCTGGATTGGGTACCATTCTGGGGAATACGCCCGAATCATAGTAGTTAATTTGTACACATCATCCACATATTGATAAAAATCTAGTCTCACTGATGCACATGCAGCAATAACATGAGAGCATGGATAATGGAAAAGTTGAAATCTTCCACACTCACAAACTTGACTTTCCAAATCCACACAAAACGATCGGCCACCCGTTTGCTTAATTGGATTGAATGCCTCCTCCACCTGAAACCTTGTCTTAGCAATATTATACTGTCGAACTTGATGACTACTAGCTTCTTTACAAGCATCACCAATGGCTTTGGATACTTCGATGGTACACCGTTGACCGGATGCATATTGGGCCCTCGCTTTCGAACCCCTTTCAACAAAGTATTCAACCAATCGATTATACATCCATTTCACCAGTGATGTAATTGGTAAACTTCGAGCATCCTTTAAAAGCTTGTTGACACATTCTGATAAGTTTGTTGTCATGTGTCCATATTTACGCCCATTTTCATCACAGGTTAGTAGCCATTGCTCTTTTGGTATGTCGTCGACCCATTTTTTTATTTCTTCACTTTTGCTACGAAGTCTGTTTAACTTCCTTTCCATGGTAAATTGGTCAGTAGCATAACCTGTATCACGTACACAAATGTGATATGATACAATACAAGATTAAAAAATAAATAAATAAATCCTGATATACTGTCAATAAAGAATAATGGGTACCTGCACTCTTCAATAAGTGCTTCAATTTCTCATTCTTGAATTTGGTATTGAAGTTGCTTCCTATATGCCTTATGCAAAACTTGTGATACCCCGATGGAGCCTGCCAACCGAGAGCTTCATTACGAACAGCTGATAATATACTCCGATGGCGGTCAGAAATCAAACACAAACCCTGCTTATTGGTGACATGCTCACGTATGTGTGCTAAAAACCATTCCCAAGCAGACGTCGTCTCCCCTTCGACAATCGCAAAAGAAAGCGGTAACACTTGATCGTTTCCGTCATGACTTGTTGCAATCAAAAGCACACCGCGATACTTTCCATACAAATGAGTACCATCCACTTGAATAATTGGCTTGCAATAGTCAAAGGCATCACGACATTGTTTGTATGTCCAGAATAGTCTTTCAAATATCCGAAATGATGCAAATTCTCTAGATCCGGGATAAGCATCTCTTTCCAGAATCTGATAATAAGCACCAGGAGCATAAAGAAGCATGTTCTCCATCCAAGCCGGTAACATAGCATAAGAAAAATCCCAATCTCCATGAAATTTTTCGATTGCCTTTTGTTTTGCTAGCCAAGCTTTTCGATATGATATTCGAAAATTATATTGAGTGTTGATTATTGCTTGGATAGCCTTGATAGGAGTAGATGGTGCCGCGCAAATCAAATCTGAAATGATTTTAATTTAAAAAAAAAATTCAAAATGTCATCAATCATATCAAAACAGGAACGTTTTTAAATGTCTTACCATGAATAAACAATGCTATAACATTAGAGTCCAACTTTTTGTGATCTTGTGACAACAATGTGTTCACACAAGTGTGTGGGCCGCCCCACGTCTTCACTACCCATTCTTCGTCGTTTTTGGGTAAAATAGCTCTCATTCTCCATTGACAACCATCTGCATGTTTTGGGCATTTCAAATAGATTTTCGTCGGTTTCGATTCAACAGTAGTATAACTTTGATGAGTCTTCATCGAATACTGCTTTATAGCCATTAAAACTGCTTCTTTGCTATTGAATCTTAGACCAACATAAAATCCATCACCCCCCTGGAAAGAAGATTCTGATACATCAAGCCCTCTACCATCAGATTCTTGATCTGGATGGTCCCAATTAATGTAACTAGAATGAGGAGTATGCAGTGGGAATGGACCATAATCTAGATCTGTAATCAAAACCAAAAATAAAATAACATTAGAAAATTTTAATTACTTACTAACCAAATAATATTAAAATAAATATTATCTTTATAACCACAAACCGGCAATTTCAGGGTTTGGACATCCTTGAAAATTTGGCATAACTGGTGTCGACTGTGAAGGAAAAGAAATACTAATTGCTCCTTCCTCTTCGGAGTCAGACGAATTTACATATGTAAATTGAGCCTCATCTTCATCTTCTGTGATATCGTCATCCATATCTCGACACCACTCTTCATCATCACTCTCTGAAGAATTATTCTCCATTTCATTTGCTCTTGCTTTTGTCAGGGCAGTGGAACTACCCGTAACGTCTAATTCAACATATATATCAATGACTCTCATATTCGACCCCTCAAAATAATCAATGACACAATGTATGTCACTATCATCATAGATCACATATTCAACATATTTGCTCGGATTTTCTTGCACTAAAAGTTTGCTTATTAATTTCGAAATGTATTGATTTTGTCCAAGCCTAATTTTTTCGCTTATATTCATCTTTAACTGTTCATAACTGATACCACGTTGAATTTGTATCCCTTTTTTTTCTCCTTCAAACGTTGTGCCTTCGGGTCCTTCGTAATATCTCCCATTATAATAAATGAAAACCAAGATTTTACCCATACCTGTTCTACATGTAAAAAATTAATAATTATTGTGAAATATTTAAATAATAAATAAATAACTAAAATAATAAACTAAAATATTGCAATAGCTTAATATAAAAAAACATGTAAAATCACAAATTTAGAAAACAAATTTAAATTTATTTAAAAAAAATAAAATATTACATAAACTACACATACATATAAAGGAATTACACATATATAAAAATAAATAAAAGCACAAAATTATAAAAAACAGGAAATAAAAAATAAAATATTACCTTAAATAATGAACTAAAATATTACCTTAAACACAAATAACTATAAAAATATAACTAATCTAACTAATAAATATATAAACCTAACTCCAACTATAAAAAAAAAATATAACTTCTAAATACATAAAAATCTAACTAATAAAAAATTTAACTCCAACTAATAAAAATAGCGCAATAAATCTTACTAATACATAGAACCTAAACATAAGAGAATAGAACTAATAAATAAAAAATATATAAAATACATAAACAAAATAATTCTAACTAATAAAACTTTTATAAATCTTACTAATAACTAAACTAATAAAAATATAACTTCAAAAAAGATAAAAAAAAAATTCTAAGTAATAAAAAATTCGAAGTCAACTAATATATATATGAAAAACATAAAAAATACCTAACATAAAAAATAAATTCTACTGGTAAAAAAAATTGAAAATCTAACTACAACATAATAGAACCTAAACATAAGAGAATAGAACTAATAAATAAATAAAAAATATAACCCCTAAACAAAATAATTCTAACTAATAAAACTTTTCTACATCTCACTAATAACTAAACTAATAAAAATATAACTTTAAAATAGTTATAAAGTCTAACTAATAAAAAAATCTAATCTCAAATAATAAATAAATAAAAAATCTAGCTAATAATTCCCATGTACTAATGCGATAAAAATTATAACTAATTATATATACTAGTACATATAACTAAAAAAATTAAAATTCGAAGAATTTAAAAATTTACCTCAAGACTCTGTAATACAATGCTAAGAAATAGGATTGATTGTAGAAATATAATTGAATGAAAGAGAAATTATGAATTTTTAGAATGAGGTTCGGTTGATTGTAGTATGTTGAAAATGGATGCAAATTTATAGAGGAGGTTCGGTTGCATATACCAACGCAGGCTGGGGGAGGGGAGACCGCGCTACCACGTGGCGCAACCAGAGGGTTGCGTCACTGCGGTTGACGCGTTTGGTTGCGTCAGCCGCAGTGACGCAACCCCCTGGTTGCGCCACGTGGCAGAACGGTCGGTTTTTTTTTTTTTAAATTTATTAATCCAAACGGAATCTGGAGAGCGAATGGCGCGCTGACACGTGGCAATTTTGGGTTGCGTCAACCCAGATGACGCGTTTGACCTTGGACTTTGACTTTGACTGTCCCATTTACGTAAATAGTTTCGTTGACTGCCCGGTCCTACGTAAATAGTTTTTAAACTACCCCTTTTTGTAAATTGTTTGTAAAATTACCCCACTTAAATAAAAAAGCCTAGTCAAAATTAATCATCTACGAAACATATACGATCGAAATGGATTTTACCTTTATCAATAATGTTTTTTCATACACAATATTTTTTATGTTAATTTATCTTTTTAACGAATATTTTTGTACTTCCTTGTTTTGGAAGGGAATATTGTTGTACTTTAATTTTAGGAGATTTTCAATTTGATCTATACATTAGTTTAAGCATAATATTCCAAAATACAATGTCACTCTCATCACCATAATTTAGGTTTTTTTTTCCCCGAAATTGGAAGAAAAAAAAATACACCAAAAAACTACAATCTCTTTATCACCAATTTCTCTTTCTATTCCTTCCTCAGTTTTCATCAATTCTTTTAAGTGAATTATTTTCCAAACACAACTATTATCATTATCCTTTTCAATTAAACTCTTCTTCTATCTCAATCACCATCAATTAAGAACCGAGATTGGCATAGCTGATATGAGACTCTGTTATTTAACTAAGTGATTGATACTCGAAAGAGTCGAACTATATTCGAAGAATTAGTAACATACTTGTATTGATGAATACCTAGGAGACTAACAAAAAAATCGCCATCAATTCCTGAATGGAGTTTTCCAACAAATTTTTCTTGTTCTCAATGGAAAATCCCCTATTTCAGCAAAGGGAGGAAATATTTTAAAAATAATTAAATGAAAATATTATCGTTATAACAAAAAGACCAAATTAAAATTTTTTAACAAAATAAATGGATGAAAAAAATTGTTTAAAAAAATAAAAAATAAAATTTGGTGTCTATACTCTGTAGCACTCCATGTACCAAAGCGTTTTGATTCGCTAAATCAAAATAAATTTAAATAAAAATTTAACAAAATATGATT